>OX411771.1:17496120-20197106 GCA_948252455.1 Acleris cristana | reverse complement strand
TAGGGTTTCTTTAGGCACGGGTAGGTAGAATGTGTTTATTTCAACATCCAGTGATAAATGGAAAAATAGGATGTGCATGAAACTTATTACAGTACGTTCAGTTCTTAATAGTGCTCGGCTTATAATAAAAATCACATTAACGTTTGCAATTGATTATATATTTGATTGCCAAGAGCTATTGAGAATCTGGAAGTATTGTACTTAATTTATTTGTTTATTTGTTGAAACTATTTTGTTTCATGATGTGTTTATTTGCTGTGTTTTGCTATTTATTTCATGATGTATTTATTTGCTGTTTTTTTTTATTTCATGATGTGTTTATTTGCTGAATTTTGCTATTTATTTCATGTGTGTTTTCCTCTGTTTTACTATTTATTCAAATAAATAAATAAAAATAAAATTCAGGATGTGTCTTATTTTTTGTACTTTGTAGTTAAAGGGTAATTATGCACGAATTCACATTGTAAAAATGATATAAATTATTCAATATGTTTTATATGTTTTTAAAATTCATAAATTTTGAGATGTTTTGATGAGGTTGAATAAGTTAGAACCTGTAATAAACCGAGCATGAGAACAGGCCGTGTGATTCGAAGGTGACCAGAGCAGTAGACTCATCGAATTTATACTTATGAGCGCCAGATGAGTTTACCGTCAAAATGAGAATTGGCTAAATAAAAATCATAAGTTCAGTAATAGATAAATATTTATTTCAAACAAAGGTTACACAATGCCCCTTACTTCCTTCTTTTCTTTTTTTGTAGATACTTTATAGGCTAAGTATTGGTGGTGAAAATACCTTGGTACATATCGTCACACCCATATACCAACAGTAGGTAACCTTAAATTTACATTACACGAGTTAAGAATGAGGCCTATTTCGGTTGCTTTGGTACTGTAGAATTTAAATAGAAAGATTAGAATTTACCAGTTTTGAAGTAAGAGTTTTACGTGCTGATCGACGTGAAACATGGAGTTTTCCCGGAGAACATCACCCGCAGGATCCCGAACACGAGGAGGTCGGACACAGCTTGGCTACAGGTCGAACAGCGCCCGCCGTTACCATCAATCGTAGCAGTATCCGCCTTGGGGATCGCGGCACCCGATGTACTCGCAGTTGGACCCCGTTATTTGAGGTTAAGTTTGGTTCCAGAAATGAACCGTCGAACATCCACGCACCCGAGTAGATACGGGGTCGCCGTGAAAGAGTGAAGCGGCGTAGTAAGTTGGAAAGCAACTTAGTAAATTTTCACATGGGAGTAACTGCGTAAATTTTCACAAGGAAGTAACTGCGTAAATTTTCACATGGAAGTAACTGAAATTAAAACAAATAGTGTGAGAAACATCAACATAAAACGATGTCACTGTTTCCACCTAGACACGATAAAGAGGCTTAGAACACTCACCTGAGTAGTGGATAGACATTACACAGAAGAATAAGTATGGATTTCCCTTAGGACCTCATGTTGAGAAGTTAAGTTATAAAAAAAGCTGGGCCGAACGCTGAAAAGAATGAAACAAATTTATTATAATGTCATCATACTAGACATTAAAAGACACCTCTTCGACCCAAAACTCACCCCGAAGCGAGAAAATTGATCCGGAAATATAAATATTATGTGTTCACATTGCAATGAATAATCCGAATGAGGTCGATAGTCCAGAAAGATCGAAAATACCAATAGTCATGCGATCCGTTTCATCATGAGAATTAGTGATGCATTTGGGACATGACTGACCGAAATCAAAGATCTATATTTTTGAAAAACATGACACAAAAAGGAATAGGGAATAGAAAGAAAACTCCAGACTTCTTCCTATTTTTACCGTGAAGCATTACTATAATAAAAAGCGAAAGAGGATGACATTTATCTATATAATTAAACGAAACTTGCCTGAAACGAAACCAAAATGCTGCGTTTTGTTCGCCACTGAAGACCAATAATGATTTGCCAAATTTTAAGTATTTTGAATTATATATTTTAGGATTTAGTGAATATTTACGATTAAATATCCTACGTAATACTCAGGGTTAGAATAGATTCATGTGGAAGCTGAAACGGGTTTATCGTAAGAAAAATATATGGACGACTGTCAAATATGACAGCCGCGGAAGACATTCAGAAAAGGCTAGCAATGAAGTATCGAAACGTTACATTTGACAGTAGATCTTTTACGAAAACAATGTCGGTTTGTTGTTGAAAGTTATTTGGGTAATAATCAGAGTAATTAAGTACTAAAGTGTTGTGAAAGTGATGAGGAAGGAGTGTACCGAAGTCACGGCATGTATTTCTTCCACAAACGCTGGCATTACAGCCCAAAAAAAAGTTATAAACTGACTTTGAAAGTTGCAGTCTCGTCTGAAGTTCAAGTAAGTTTTTTAGATAGTAAAAGTTAACAAAATCTATGAACTCTAGACTAGAAAGTGTTACAGTATCGTTTTAGTTGGGTAAAATAATTTTATTTCAGAACTGAAAAAATTCTGAAATAAAATTATTGTAAGCTTCCTTGCTAGAAGTAAAAATTAAAAGGGAAGTAGAGGGGAAAAATCATGTCTCAAATGTAAGAAGAGGGAAGAGAACTCCTTTCAATAAAGGGAGAGGTTCAAATATAAGAAGTATGAAAATAGTGGTAGCCAGTGAACTTTGAGATAAGATAAACAAGACACATTCTGCCAACTTAGGGCAGAGTGGCTTATTAGCAATTAAGTCGAGGAAAGTAAAAACTATATTCAGACCGTTTACACACATAGTGTAAGCGACAGAAGCTAAAGACTATTTAGTGGTCATATAGACTTTACGAACTTAACTATAGGAGGAGCATGCTAAATGAATAAGTTTTAGACAACAAAAGTAAAGTACAAAAGACAGGTTTGTCTGTGCCAATTTTGGGCAGACATATGAAATCATGTGTCGAGGAGTAGGCTTCCTAACGTTCCACGGATAACCTAAACCTCTCCACACTACAACTTAACTAATTAAGCAAATATGCTTACAACTATATTTTGGACAACCCAAGAAAAGTCCAAATAAAAACTAGTTTGTCTGTGCCATTTTGGGCAGACAATTGAAATCATGTGTCGTGGAGAAGGCTTCCTAACGTTCCACGGAAAACCTAAACCACTTCACACTACAACTTAACTAACGAAGCAAATACGCTTACGATTATGTTTTGGACGACATAAGAACAGTCCAAACAAAAGGAACTAGTTTGTCTGTGCCATTTTGGGCAGACATATGAAATCATGTGTCGTGGAGAAGGCTTCCTAACGTTCCACGGATAACCTAAACCACTTCACACTACAACTTAATTAACGAATATGCTTAAGACTATGTGCGCGCACTACCCTAATAAAATTACACGGTACTTGTTAACTTACGATTTACTAGTAACGAATTGGTGAGTCGACTCAAATTACACTATTACAAAATTATTAAACTAAATTGCATGAGACGTTGACTTTATTAACAATGCATCTTGGAATAGGACTGGAAAGGCAGACTATGCTGACGATTTCTCAAATACCTAGAATCCAAAAAAAATGAGGCTGGAAAACAGTTTTGCAAAAGTTACTTTTTTCAGCATTTTACATAGAATTAACTTCGAAAAGTATCATCTTTTAGATTTACTATATTTATAAGAGTAAGAAGAGTAGGCGAGACGCTTCGTCAAGCGACACCAAAGTGAAATTTATTTAGAGCCTTTAGCGTAGGCTACATACCTCAGGCGTGACACACGGCCAATGAGTTATACACGAGAAAGTAGTCCCGTGGAGTATAAAAGAATTTAATAGATGAGGGCGAGACACTCAGTCCTCTACAGTATAGGAACAGAAACTATTAATGAATAAGGCAGATACTATGTCTGCAGTAGAGACGTCGAAACAAAGAATTGATCTGAGCAAAAACCGGTGAAGTTAATTTGCGAACACCAAGCTTTACTCACATAAACGCCACTAATGAAGTTACCAATTTTACTGATATTGAAAGTATATGTCTAACGTTAAGAAGTGGGCGCAGCTTCGCCCGGTCGGACTAGATCTTTAATGTGAAAATTTCCTAGATTTTTACCAACTGAAGATTTCAAAGTATATACCAAAGGTCCAAGTTTCTTGTGAATAATGCATTTCTCATAACGCGGTGCCAATTTGGCTGAAAAGTTTTTAGCCGCGTTAGATAAGTGATAACATTTCTTGTATACTATTTGTCCTTCCTGAAGTACCAAAGGTCGCTTGCGCAAATTGTAATAGTGAGCGTTACGGTTATGAGCACTCCGTAGAGAATTTCGCACCTTTTCAAATACGGTCTTTAACTCGCCAAGTTTGTCAGAGAATGAACAACCATCATCTACAGTAAGCGCATTCCGGTCAATGGGTGATGCTGAATTATAGAAAGAACCGTCAAGTATCATTTCCCGACCATGAGTAAGGAAGTATGGAGTAAATTTGGTAGCTTCATGAACGGCAGTGTTTAAAGCACATTGAATCTCCGCCACGTTTTTATCCCAATTTTTATGATCCGCTCGCACGTAAGAGGCGATTGTTCTAACAATCTCGCGATTAGTTCTCTCGGTTTGGTTGGTTTGTGGGTGATATCGGGGGTTATAAAATATGTGAGGCACGCCATATTTACTCAAAAGGTCTCTAAAATCCTTGGAAATGAATTGTGGTCCGTTATCTACATATACAAATTTAGGGACGCCATGTACAAGAAGGATACCTTTCTCCATGCATTTAACAATAGCCTTAGCGGTAACATTACGTAGAGGAAAGATGGTTACGTATTTACTGAAATAATCGGTACAAACAAAAAGATACTGGTTCCTAAGGTAAGATGGTGGAAATGGTCCGAGGATGTCACACGATATCGCCTCTCCAGGTACTGTTATACGTTTCGGATTTCCCATTAAACCAGGACGAGCCAAATTGACCGGTTTGTATGTCTTGCAAGTCTCGCACAAGTCGACGTATTCCTTGACGTCTTGAAATAGAGTGGGCCAGTAATAAAGATTTGAAATCCTGGAATGAGTTTTGGCAACTCCAAAATGACCAGAAGTGACGTCGTCGTGACACCTGGATAAAATTTATTTACGGTCCTCATAAGGCACTACCACCTTCCAGTCGAACTGAGCTGTCAAGCGATATTTATTCTTTGAGTACCGAAAGAGTTTATCATTTTCAATTTTATAATTTGGAAATAGTGAAGGTTCATCAGTCACCTTTTTATATAACTCTAAATACCAGGGATCTTCAGTCGAAAGAACATCTATGAGAGAAATTTGTATTCGGGATAAACAATCAGGAATGATATGTTCTTTACCCTTTCTATGTATTAGTTCGAATTCGAATTGACTTAGTCGACACGCCCATCGGTTTAGACGACCTGATGGATTTTTCAAGTTAGAAAACCATTTAAGAGAGGCATGGTCCGTGACAATGAAACACTTCCTACCCTCGACGTAGGCACGGTATTGCTCTAACGCGTATAGGACCGCGAGTAATTCTCTCTCAGTCGCAGAGTAGTTGGTTTCAGCCTTGTTGAGTGTGCGACTGCAATACGCTATAGGATGGTCAATATCGTCATGCTTTTGCGTTAGCACAGCGCCTACGGCGAAAGACGAGGCGTCTGTGTGAATATAAAACGGCTTTTCGAAATTAGGACACTTTAAAATTGGAGCAGAGACTAAAGCAGCCTTAAGTTTAACAAAAGATTCGTTAGCTTCATCCGACCACTCAAATTTTATATTTTTACTTGTTAAGCGTGAAAGTGGACGGGCGATTTTTGAAAAATTATCTATGAAGCGTCTGTACCAACCGCACATGCCCAAAAATCTTTTAATACCTTTGGCATCTACTGGCGTAGGAAAATTTAATATTACATCGACTTTAGAAGGATCGGTATGCAAACCAAATCTGTCGACTATATATCCGAGATATTTGAGTTCGGTTCTACAAAAGAGTGATTTCCTCATGTTAATAGTTAAGTTAGCCGCTTTAAGTTTTTCAAACACGGCTTTAAGAAGTCGCAAATGCTCATTGAAGTCAGAGGTGCATATTATAATATCGTCTATGTAACAAAAGACTTTATTGTCGAACTCCGCGGTAAAAAGAGTGTCCATTAAGCGTTGCATGGTAGCAGAAGCTCCCACCAATCCAAAACACATCCGGTTATAATGAAACAGACCCCTTCCGGGTACAGTGAAGCTAGTTTTTTCCTTGGAGTCATCAGTGAGAGGAATCTGATGATATGCAGCACTTAAATCGAGAGAGGTAAGATATTTCGCGTCACGAAGATTATCCAAGATATAGTTTACGTAAGGTAAGGGATATGCATCGGATTTTGAAACTGAGTTGACCTTTCTACTATCGAGGCAGAGTCTGAGATCACCATTGGACTTTTCAACCATTACGACCGGAGAATTCCACGGGGAGTGAGATGGTTCAACAATACCCGCTTCTAACATGCGATCTACCTCTTTCTCCAGAGCAACCTGCTTATCCGGGCTGAGACGGTAATATCTTTGTTTAATCGGAGGAGAGTCACCGGTGTTAATCACATGTTGAATTAAATGGGTTTTACCCAGACCAACTTTATCCGTATCGATTTGGTCATAAAGAGCTTTGACTTCATCCAATTGAGTCTTTCGTGCTGAAGGCAAAGAGTCCAAATCATGGAGGCCGGATTCAACAAGCATTGATGAAACGCTAGCTACATCTTTATCAGGTGACAAACCAGAAATAATTTCCGGAGCTAAGTTAAAAGCTTTCCAAAAATTAAGGCCAAGTATAAGAGGAGTATTTATATTAGGTTGGATGTCAAAGTGAATGATTTGAATACGACCATTATAATTAATTGGCAAAGACATGTAAGTAGTGCAAAGTAGTTCCTGTCCATTGGCGACTCTTAGTTTTACGGGAATTTTATGAGTAAGTATAGGTAGGCCTATAGCAGAGAGTTTTAAATGACTGTTCATCCCTAAAATGCTACCACTTGCACCACAATCAAGCAAAGCCTTAACTTTTAAGTCTAATATGTCGAGAAGTACGTATAATCTGGTATCTCCCTTTGTAGGTTCAAAATGAATTGTCTTCTTTATATGCGAGGGAGTAGAATTTACTGTAGGTGTTTTGATGTTGAAGACAAAGCTATTTAGTTTTTTGACGGTGGAGCACATTTCGGACATTCCGGTGCACGAACGCCTTTTTCACCACACTTAAAACATACAATTTCGCGGGAATTCCTACACCTGCCAGTAACATGGTTTGACATACCACAGCGAAAACATGCTTGCACATTCGCCGTATTTCTAACTGAGGCTACAAAAGATCTAGGATTAGGTCGAAAACCAGAAGTCCTCTGTGAAGTACCTTGTGAGTTGAATTTATTCTGGGTAGAAAATATATTTGATTTAGCCGAAGACGGTTCGTGAAACTGATTAGCTCTAATTTGTGCCAACTCAATTCGTTTGCATAAAGTAGTTAACTGTGTTATTGACGTGATATCATGCAAAGCTAGTTCTCTACTATATTCCGGTCGGATATTACGAGTTAAAATATCTAATTTCTCCTCTTCAGGAACCTTCCTATTTAGTCTCTCAAACATTCCCAGCACCTCGGAAACAAACGCTACTATAGTTTCCTCTCTTGCTTGTGTGCGCTGACGGATTTCCTGTAACAATTTGTAGTCCAAATCGGGAATATCGAAGTCCTCGCGAAGGGCTGTGACTACATGAGAGTAGGTGAAAAATTGTTCACGCTTCGCGCGGAACCACGATAACGCAGGACCTTCTAGTATCTCCGGAAAACCGCGGAAGATCTGTTGCTGAGAGATTTGCCTAGCGAGCCGTAGTTCCTCCAACCGTGCTAAAAACAGCCGAGCGCACGAGTTGCCACTATATTTCAGATTAAAAGAATTAATATTGAAATTTTTCTCGGTTTTATAGACGACTTTTTTAATTATTTGAGAAGGAACGACGTCAGACCCAGAGTCACTATCGACACCATCAGATTCGGAATCGCTACCTGCCTGTAGACGATCCACAATAGCGTTCAAAGTAGCGTGAAGTAACTCTACGTCCTCGTTGTCTTGTGTCAAACGTGAAATGCGACAAAGGAGGTATTTGCAGCGCGATAATAATCGAGATCGAGAAGAAGAAGTTAGATCCGCCCGCGAAGCATTCTCAATTTCCTCCACCTTACGTTGTATGACCGATACTTCCAACGACACGTCTGAACTTCCAGAAAGATCGAACTTTACACCACCTTTATTAGCTAGTTCTGTAGTCTGCGCAAGCACCTGCTGTAAACTATGACGACGAGACACTGGATTAACCTTACAACCTCTAATGACTAGTTCATGAGTGATTTCGTCTTTTTTCAAATGTGCAATACGGCAACCGGCTAGTATAAAGTCCATTTTTTTTTTTATTGTCGCGTAGATAAAAAACGAAGAAGTCAGTTAAGAATAAAACCGTAAAAGATAGTAGGAACTCTTATTTCGCTGGTATAAGAGAGTTATGGTTTAATTATTAGCAATCCAAAGCGTCCGAAATAAAAAATTACAGGTCCACTATTAAGATATGACAAGTTATTTCTAATGACTGTCGCATAAAATCATAGCAATTTAAAATATCAGAGAGTCCCAATAAGAACAGTAAACACCCAGGCAAACAAAACCAGAAACCAAATTGTATCGCAGTACAACCAAAGTAAAGTTTTAAAATATTTAGATTTTAACAAGTTAAATCAAACCACCAAGTTTAGGTTTACCAGTATAAGTTAGAGTTTAAATTCAAGTTAACCTCAAATTCCACTTTAAATTTCCAATAATGTTAATTATGAATATTTAATTCAAATTTCCAAGTAAGGATTTCAATTAGTAAGTTTACACCTTTAAAGATCTAAATTTATGATTTAAATCCCGATAACATACCCATTTCCATTATTAGGTTATGTTGCTTAATACTAACACACAAAAGAATATCTTATACACTACTCAGTTACATAAAAGTAATTACCTATTCCAAAGCAACCTGTTAATTAAGAAAAACTAATTTTATTTAGCAAACTCTCAAACTGGCCAAACGTTGGGTACGCCACTGTAATAAACCGAGCATGAGAACAGGCCGTGTGATTCGAAGGTGACCAGAGCAGTAGACTCATCGAATTTATACTTATGAGCGCCAGATGAGTTTACCGTCAAAATGAGAATTGGCTAAATAAAAATCATAAGTTCAGTAATAGATAAATATTTATTTCAAACAAAGGTTACACAATGCCCCTTACTTCCTTCTTTTCTTTTTTTGTAGATACTTTATAGGATAAGTATTGGTGGTGAAAATACCTTGGTACATATCGTCACACCCATATACCAACAGTAGGTAACCTTAAATTTACATTACACGAGTTAAGAATGAGGCCTATTTCGGTTGCTTTGGTACTGTAGAATTTAAATAGAAAGATTAGAATTTACCAGTTTTGAAGTAAGAGTTTTACGTGCTGATCGACGTGAAACATGGAGTTTTCCCGGAGAACATCACCCGCAGGATCCCGAACACGAGGAGGTCGGACACAGCTTGGCTACAGGTCGAACAGCGCCCGCCGTTACCATCAATCGTAGCAGTATCCGCCTTGGGGATCGCGGCACGCGATGTACTCGCAGTTGGACCCCGTTATTTGAGGTTAAGTTTGGTTCCAGAAATGAACCGTCGAACATCCACGCACCCGAGTAGATACGGGGTCGCCGTGAAAGAGTGAAGCGGCGTAGTAAGTTGGAAAGCAACTTAGTAAATTTTCACATGGGAGTAACTGCGTAAATTTTCACAAGGAAGTAACTGCGTAAATTTTCACATGGAAGTAACTGAAATTAAAACAAATAGTGTGAGAAACATCAACATAAAACGATGTCACTGTTTCCACCTAGACACGATAAAGAGGCTTAGAACACTCACCTGAGTAGTGGATAGACATTACACAGAAGAATAAGTATGGATTTCCCTTAGGACCTCATGTTGAGAAGTTAAGTTATAAAAAAAGCTGGGCCGAACGCTGAAAAGAATGAAACAAATTTATTATAATGTCATCATACTAGACATTAAAAGACACCTCTTCGACCCAAAACTCACCCCGAAGCGAGAAAATTGATCCGGAAATATAAATATTATGTGTTCACATTGCAATGAATAATCCGAATGAGGTCGATAGTCCAGAAAGATCGAAAATACCAATAGTCATGCGATCCGTTTCATCATGAGAATTAGTGATGCATTTGGGACATGACTGACCGAAATCAAAGATCTATATTTTTGAAAAACATGACACAAAAAGGAATAGGGAATAGAAAGAAAACTCCAGACTTCTTCCTATTTTTACCGTGAAGCATTACTATAATAAAAAGCGAAAGAGGATGACATTTATCTATATAATTAAACGAAACTTGCCTGAAACGAAACCAAAATGCTGCGTTTTGTTCGCCACTGAAGACCAATAATGATTTGCCAAATTTTAAGTATTTTGAATTATATATTTTAGGATTTAGTGAATATTTACGATTAAATATCCTACGTAATACTCAGGGTTAGAATAGATTCATGTGGAAGCTGAAACGGGTTTATCGTAAGAAAAATATATGGACGACTGTCAAATATGACAGCCGCGGAAGACATTCAGAAAAGGCTAGCAATGAAGTATCGAAACGTTACATTTGACAGTAGATCTTTTACGAAAACAATGTCGGTTTGTTGTTGAAAGTTATTTGGGTAATAATCAGAGTAATTAAGTACTAAAGTGTTGTGAAAGTGATGAGGAAGGAGTGTACCGAAGTCACGGCATGTATTTCTTCCACAAACGCTGGCATTACAGCCCAAAAAAAAGTTATAAACTGACTTTGAAAGTTGCAGTCTCGTCTGAAGTTCAAGTAAGTTTTTTAGATAGTAAAAGTTAACAAAATCTATGAACTCTAGACTAGAAAGTGTTACAGTATCGTTTTAGTTGGGTAAAATAATTTTATTTCAGAACTGAAAAAATTCTGAAATAAAATTATTGTAAGCTTCCTTGCTAGAAGTAAAAATTAAAAGGGAAGTAGAGGGGAAAAATCATGTCTCAAATGTAAGAAGAGGGAAGAGAACTCCTTTCAATAAAGGGAGAGGTTCAAATATAAGAAGTATGAAAATAGTGGTAGCCAGTGAACTTTGAGATAAGATAAACAAGACACATTCTGCCAACTTAGGGCAGAGTGGCTTATTAGCAATTAAGTCGAGGAAAGTAAAAACTATATTCAGACCGTTTACACACATAGTGTAAGCGACAGAAGCTAAAGACTATTTAGTGGTCATATAGACTTTACGAACTTAACTATAGGAGGAGCATGCTAAATGAATAAGTTTTAGACAACAAAAGTAAAGTACAAAAGACAGGTTTGTCTGTGCCAATTTTGGGCAGACATATGAAATCATGTGTCGAGGAGTAGGCTTCCTAACGTTCCACGGATAACCTAAACCTCTCCACACTACAACTTAACTAATTAAGCAAATATGCTTACAACTATATTTTGGACAACCCAAGAAAAGTCCAAATAAAAACTAGTTTGTCTGTGCCATTTTGGGCAGACAATTGAAATCATGTGTCGTGGAGAAGGCTTCCTAACGTTCCACGGAAAACCTAAACCACTTCACACTACAACTTAACTAACGAAGCAAATACGCTTACGATTATGTTTTGGACGACATAAGAACAGTCCAAACAAAAGGAACTAGTTTGTCTGTGCCATTTTGGGCAGACATATGAAATCATGTGTCGTGGAGAAGGCTTCCTAACGTTCCACGGATAACCTAAACCACTTCACACTACAACTTAATTAACGAATATGCTTAAGACTATGTGCGCGCACTACCCTAATAAAATTACACGGTACTTGTTAACTTACGATTTACTAGTAACGAATTGGTGAGTCGACTCAAATTACACTATTACAAAATTATTAAACTAAATTGCATGAGACGTTGACTTTATTAACAATGCATCTTGGAATAGGACTGGAAAGGCAGACTATGCTGACGATTTCTCAAATACCTAGAATCCAAAAAAAATGAGGCTGGAAAACAGTTTTGCAAAAGTTACTTTTTTCAGCATTTTACATAGAATTAACTTCGAAAAGTATCATCTTTTAGATTTACTATATTTATAAGAGTAAGAAGAGTAGGCGAGACGCTTCGTCAAGCGACACCAAAGTGAAATTTATTTAGAGCCTTTAGCGTAGGCTACATACCTCAGGCGTGACACACGGCCAATGAGTTATACACGAGAAAGTAGTCCCGTGGAGTATAAAAGAATTTAATAGATGAGGGCGAGACACTCAGTCCTCTACAGTATAGGAACAGAAACTATTAATGAATAAGGCAGATACTATGTCTGCAGTAGAGACGTCGAAACAAAGAATTGATCTGAGCAAAAACCGGTGAAGTTAATTTGCGAACACCAAGCTTTACTCACATAAACGCCACTAATGAAGTTACCAATTTTACTGATATTGAAAGTATATGTCTAACGTTAAGAAGTGGGCGCAGCTTCGCCCGGTCGGACTAGATCTTTAATGTGAAAATTTCCTAGATTTTTACCAACTGAAGATTTCAAAGTATATACCAAAGGTCCAAGTTTCTTGTGAATAATGCATTTCTCATAACGCGGTGCCAATTTGGCTGAAAAGTTTTTAGCCGCGTTAGATAAGTGATAACATTTCTTGTATACTATTTGTCCTTCCTGAAGTACCAAAGGTCGCTTGCGCAAATTGTAATAGTGAGCGTTACGGTTATGAGCACTCCGTAGAGAATTTCGCACCTTTTCAAATACGGTCTTTAACTCGCCAAGTTTGTCAGAGAATGAACAACCATCATCTACAGTAAGCGCATTCCGGTCAATGGGTGATGCTGAATTATAGAAAGAACCGTCAAGTATCATTTCCCGACCATGAGTAAGGAAGTATGGAGTAAATTTGGTAGCTTCATGAACGGCAGTGTTTAAAGCACATTGAATCTCCGCCACGTTTTTATCCCAATTTTTATGATCCGCTCGCACGTAAGAGGCGATTGTTCTAACAATCTCGCGATTAGTTCTCTCGGTTTGGTTGGTTTGTGGGTGATATCGGGGGTTATAAAATATGTGAGGCACGCCATATTTACTCAAAAGGTCTCTAAAATCCTTGGAAATGAATTGTGGTCCGTTATCTACATATACAAATTTAGGGACGCCATGTACAAGAAGGATACCTTTCTCCATGCATTTAACAATAGCCTTAGCGGTAACATTACGTAGAGGAAAGATGGTTACGTATTTACTGAAATAATCGGTACAAACAAAAAGATACTGGTTCCTAAGGTAAGATGGTGGAAATGGTCCGAGGATGTCACACGATATCGCCTCTCCAGGTACTGTTATACGTTTCGGATTTCCCATTAAACCAGGACGAGCCAAATTGACCGGTTTGTATGTCTTGCAAGTCTCGCACAAGTCGACGTATTCCTTGACGTCTTGAAATAGAGTGGGCCAGTAATAAAGATTTGAAATCCTGGAATGAGTTTTGGCAACTCCAAAATGACCAGAAGTGACGTCGTCGTGACACCTGGATAAAATTTATTTACGGTCCTCATAAGGCACTACCACCTTCCAGTCGAACTGAGCTGTCAAGCGATATTTATTCTTTGAGTACCGAAAGAGTTTATCATTTTCAATTTTATAATTTGGAAATAGTGAAGGTTCATCAGTCACCTTTTTATATAACTCTAAATACCAGGGATCTTCAGTCGAAAGAACATCTATGAGAGAAATTTGTATTCGGGATAAACAATCAGGAATGATATGTTCTTTACCCTTTCTATGTATTAGTTCGAATTCGAATTGACTTAGTCGACACGCCCATCGGTTTAGACGACCTGATGGATTTTTCAAGTTAGAAAACCATTTAAGAGAGGCATGGTCCGTGACAATGAAACACTTCCTACCCTCGACGTAGGCACGGTATTGCTCTAACGCGTATAGGACCGCGAGTAATTCTCTCTCAGTCGCAGAGTAGTTGGTTTCAGCCTTGTTGAGTGTGCGACTGCAATACGCTATAGGATGGTCAATATCGTCATGCTTTTGCGTTAGCACAGCGCCTACGGCGAAAGACGAGGCGTCTGTGTGAATATAAAACGGCTTTTCGAAATTAGGACACTTTAAAATTGGAGCAGAGACTAAAGCAGCCTTAAGTTTAACAAAAGATTCGTTAGCTTCATCCGACCACTCAAATTTTATATTTTTACTTGTTAAGCGTGAAAGTGGACGGGCGATTTTTGAAAAATTATCTATGAAGCGTCTGTACCAACCGCACATGCCCAAAAATCTTTTAATACCTTTGGCATCTACTGGCGTAGGAAAATTTAATATTACATCGACTTTAGAAGGATCGGTATGCAAACCAAATCTGTCGACTATATATCCGAGATATTTGAGTTCGGTTCTACAAAAGAGTGATTTCCTCATGTTAATAGTTAAGTTAGCCGCTTTAAGTTTTTCAAACACGGCTTTAAGAAGTCGCAAATGCTCATTGAAGTCAGAGGTGCATATTATAATATCGTCTATGTAACAAAAGACTTTATTGTCGAACTCCGCGGTAAAAAGAGTGTCCATTAAGCGTTGCATGGTAGCAGAAGCTCCCACCAATCCAAAACACATCCGGTTATAATGAAACAGACCCCTTCCGGGTACAGTGAAGCTAGTTTTTTCCTTGGAGTCATCAGTGAGAGGAATCTGATGATATGCAGCACTTAAATCGAGAGAGGTAAGATATTTCGCGTCACGAAGATTATCCAAGATATAGTTTACGTAAGGTAAGGGATATGCATCGGATTTTGAAACTGAGTTGACCTTTCTACTATCGAGGCAGAGTCTGAGATCACCATTGGACTTTTCAACCATTACGACCGGAGAATTCCACGGGGAGTGAGATGGTTCAACAATACCCGCTTCTAACATGCGATCTACCTCTTTCTCCAGAGCAACCTGCTTATCCGGGCTGAGACGGTAATATCTTTGTTTAATCGGAGGAGAGTCACCGGTGTTAATCACATGTTGAATTAAATGGGTTTTACCCAGACCAACTTTATCCGTATCGATTTGGTCATAAAGAGCTTTGACTTCATCCAATTGAGTCTTTCGTGCTGAAGGCAAAGAGTCCAAATCATGGAGGCCGGATTCAACAAGCATTGATGAAACGCTAGCTACATCTTTATCAGGTGACAAACCAGAAATAATTTCCGGAGCTAAGTTAAAAGCTTTCCAAAAATTAAGGCCAAGTATAAGAGGAGTATTTATATTAGGTTGGATGTCAAAGTGAATGATTTGAATACGACCATTATAATTAATTGGCAAAGACATGTAAGTAGTGCAAAGTAGTTCCTGTCCATTGGCGACTCTTAGTTTTACGGGAATTTTATGAGTAAGTATAGGTAGGCCTATAGCAGAGAGTTTTAAATGACTGTTCATCCCTAAAATGCTACCACTTGCACCACAATCAAGCAAAGCCTTAACTTTTAAGTCTAATATGTCGAGAAGTACGTATAATCTGGTATCTCCCTTTGTAGGTTCAAAATGAATTGTCTTCTTTATATGCGAGGGAGTAGAATTTACTGTAGGTGTTTTGATGTTGAAGACAAAGCTATTTAGTTTTTTGACGGTGGAGCACATTTCGGACATTCCGGTGCACGAACGCCTTTTTCACCACACTTAAAACATACAATTTCGCGGGAATTCCTACACCTGCCAGTAACATGGTTTGACATACCACAGCGAAAACATGCTTGCACATTCGCCGTATTTCTAACTGAGGCTACAAAAGATCTAGGATTAGGTCGAAAACCAGAAGTCCTCTGTGAAGTACCTTGTGAGTTGAATTTATTCTGGGTAGAAAATATATTTGATTTAGCCGAAGACGGTTCGTGAAACTGATTAGCTCTAATTTGTGCCAACTCAATTCGTTTGCATAAAGTAGTTAACTGTGTTATTGACGTGATATCATGCAAAGCTAGTTCTCTACTATATTCCGGTCGGATATTACGAGTTAAAATATCTAATTTCTCCTCTTCAGGAACCTTCCTATTTAGTCTCTCAAACATTCCCAGCACCTCGGAAACAAACGCTACTATAGTTTCCTCTCTTGCTTGTGTGCGCTGACGGATTTCCTGTAACAATTTGTAGTCCAAATCGGGAATATCGAAGTCCTCGCGAAGGGCTGTGACTACATGAGAGTAGGTGAAAAATTGTTCACGCTTCGCGCGGAACCACGATAACGCAGGACCTTCTAGTATCTCCGGAAAACCGCGGAAGATCTGTTGCTGAGAGATTTGCCTAGCGAGCCGTAGTTCCTCCAACCGTGCTAAAAACAGCCGAGCGCACGAGTTGCCACTATATTTCAGATTAAAAGAATTAATATTGAAATTTTTCTCGGTTTTATAGACGACTTTTTTAATTATTTGAGAAGGAACGACGTCAGACCCAGAGTCACTATCGACACCATCAGATTCGGAATCGCTACCTGCCTGTAGACGATCCACAATAGCGTTCAAAGTAGCGTGAAGTAACTCTACGTCCTCGTTGTCTTGTGTCAAACGTGAAATGCGACAAAGGAGGTATTTGCAGCGCGATAATAATCGAGATCGAGAAGAAGAAGTTAGATCCGCCCGCGAAGCATTCTCAATTTCCTCCACCTTACGTTGTATGACCGATACTTCCAACGACACGTCTGAACTTCCAGAAAGATCGAACTTTACACCACCTTTATTAGCTAGTTCTGTAGTCTGCGCAAGCACCTGCTGTAAACTATGACGACGAGACACTGGATTAACCTTACAACCTCTAATGACTAGTTCATGAGTGATTTCGTCTTTTTTCAAATGTGCAATACGGCAACCGGCTAGTATAAAGTCCATTTTTTTTTTTATTGTCGCGTAGATAAAAAACGAAGAAGTCAGTTAAGAATAAAACCGTAAAAGATAGTAGGAACTCTTATTTCGCTGGTATAAGAGAGTTATGGTTTAATTATTAGCAATCCAAAGCGTCCGAAATAAAAAATTACAGGTCCACTATTAAGATATGACAAGTTATTTCTAATGACTGTCGCATAAAATCATAGCAATTTAAAATATCAGAGAGTCCCAATAAGAACAGTAAACACCCAGGCAAACAAAACCAGAAACCAAATTGTATCGCAGTACAACCAAAGTAAAGTTTTAAAATATTTAGATTTTAACAAGTTAAATCAAACCACCAAGTTTAGGTTTACCAGTATAAGTTAGAGTTTAAATTCAAGTTAACCTCAAATTCCACTTTAAATTTCCAATAATGTTAATTATGAATATTTAATTCAAATTTCCAAGTAAGGATTTCAATTAGTAAGTTTACACCTTTAAAGATCTAAATTTATGATTTAAATCCCGATAACATACCCATTTCCATTATTAGGTTATGTTGCTTAATACTAACACACAAAAGAATATCTTATACACTACTCAGTTACATAAAAGTAATTACCTATTCCAAAGCAACCTGTTAATTAAGAAAAACTAATTTTATTTAGCAAACTCTCAAACTGGCCAAACGTTGGGTACGCCACTGTAATAAACCGAGCATGAGAACAGGCCGTGTGATTCGAAGGTGACCAGAGCAGTAGACTCATCGAATTTATACTTATGAGCGCCAGATGAGTTTACCGTCAAAATGAGAATTGGCTAAATAAAAATCATAAGTTCAGTAATAGATAAATATTTATTTCAAACAAAGGTTACACAATGCCCCTTACTTCCTTCTTTTCTTTTTTTGTAGATACTTTATAGGATAAGTATTGGTGGTGAAAATACCTTGGTACATATCGTCACACCCATATACCAACAGTAGGTAACCTTAAATTTACATTACACGAGTTAAGAATGAGGCCTATTTCGGTTGCTTTGGTACTGTAGAATTTAAATAGAAAGATTAGAATTTACCAGTTTTGAAGTAAGAGTTTTACGTGCTGATCGACGTGAAACATGGAGTTTTCCCGGAGAACATCACCCGCAGGATCCCGAACACGAGGAGGTCGGACACAGCTTGGCTACAGGTCGAACAGCGCCCGCCGTTACCATCAATCGTAGCAGTATCCGCCTTGGGGATCGCGGCACGCGATGTACTCGCAGTTGGACCCCGTTATTTGAGGTTAAGTTTGGTTCCAGAAATGAACCGTCGAACATCCACGCACCCGAGTAGATACGGGGTCGCCGTGAAAGAGTGAAGCGGCGTAGTAAGTTGGAAAGCAACTTAGTAAATTTTCACATGGGAGTAACTGCGTAAATTTTCACAAGGAAGTAACTGCGTAAATTTTCACATGGAAGTAACTGAAATTAAAACAAATAGTGTGAGAAACATCAACATAAAACGATGTCACTGTTTCCACCTAGACACGATAAAGAGGCTTAGAACACTCGGTTGGACTGTAGCAAAGGGGGGGCCGGGACTTAGAATATTTTTGTTGGTTGTGGTGTCATTATAACACTATTTTTTTATGATTGCATCGTATAGAACACGTCAAAATAAGCACATTTTACTTGAAAAACTTTTCTCTAAAATTAAAAATGGGCGAGATAGACGAGTTCAAAGATTGATAATTTACAAAAGACTTAGAAATTTTTTGTTGGTTGTGGTGTCATTATAACACTATTTTTTTATGATTGCAACGTATAGAACACGTCAAAATAAGCACATTTTACTTGAAACACTTTTCTCTAAAGTTAGAAGTGACTGAGGTATGACACCATACAAAAAAATACTTAGGCCCAGTATTATTAAAAATCAGAGCGCAGCGCACGTCCGCTCAGCATGGTGCCCGATCGCGCGGTGTGCCCGCGCGCTTTTATGCTCAACACGAAAGCCCCCCACCACGATACGAACCGAGGTAATGTAGGCGCGTGAATTACAAAGAATTTTCGTACTAACTTCTTCGGATTTTGAGTATATGCGCTGTAATTTTTTCTTGCTTTCTTTAGGTGTTTTAGAGATGATGCCTTTAGAGGTAATTTTAAACCGTAATTTCGGATTATGGAATTACGCAGCAACTATTGCTACGGAGGAGCAAGCGATAAAAGCTGCTCAAGAGTGGCTTTTGTTGCCTACTAAGGCCAAGTGCCCGAAATGCAAAGCTTATATGACAAAAGAAAAAAAGAATTCATACAAGCTGGGCTTTCGTTTCAGGTGCTATAAGCAGGACTGCAAAGTCATATTGTCTCCGACAAAAAATACTTTTTTCGACCGTACCCATGTGTCGATTAAGGGGACTTTGCAGCTCCTAATGCACTTTTTCAGGCGTGACAAGGTGTCTCAAGCGGCGAGAGACGTCAATGTTACTGAAAAGACTGCGATTCAAATGTATCACTTCTTTAGAGAAGTGTGTGAAGTGACCGAGGCACACGACCGCGTGATGATTGGTGGGGACAACGACATCGTCGAAGTTGATGAGACACATCTGTACACCCGTAAATACCACAGGGGACGATTGCTTAAAAACCAAACGTGGGCTTTCGGGTGTGTGAGTAGGTTGACAAAAAAAATTCACGTCGAGATCATATCCGACAAGAGTAGGGCGACATTGGACCCAATAATGGCGGCCAATATTAAAGAAAACTCATATATAATGTCGGATATGCATCGCTCCTACACAGGCGTTCATCTTCGTCTAGGTATGCGTGGACATTCCACGGTAAATCATAGCGTGGAATTCGTGAATAAAACCGTTGACATACCAGTGAACGCCTGTTTAGGAGAGCCGATTCCTGGGACAGATATGGTACGAGTCAAAGTACATAGCAACACGGTGGAAAGGCAGTGGCTGGAACTAAAACGCCATTGCCGCACTTGCCGCAGTAACAGGCGTATCAAATGGTACATGGGAGAATATATGTACCGCCAGAATATACTGCGTTATCTCCCATCCGATGCGGCGAGGTTCCGCCGCTTACTCGCCGATATCCACCGTGTTTACCCAGGAATCGGTCGGCGTGGAATAAAGCAGGCCAACTGCAGGTGCCAGCCAGATTGTCAACGCCGAAGGCCGTAGGGCGCAGTATAGGTATAGGTTTAGGTTAGGTTAGTTTGTTGTCCAGGCGCGAAGCGCCAAAACTACGTAGAATAGGAGGTCCGCGAAGCGGACCTCCGTCGACGCCGCTATTGTAATCTTTGATGGCTGCTATCTCCGTAATTTTTAATTAAGTAGGGCGCAGTATAGGTATAGGTTTAGGTTAGGTTAGTTTGTTGTCCAGGCGCGAAGCGCCAAAACTACGTAGAATAGGAGGTCCGCGAAGCGGACCTCCGTCGGCGCCGCTATTGTAATCTTTGATCGCTGCTATCTCCGTAATTATTAATTTTAGAGAAAAGTGTTTCAAGTAAAATGTGCTTATTTTGACGTGTTCTATACGTTGCAATCATAAAAAAATAGTGTTATAATGACACCACAACCAACAAAAAATTTCTAAGTCTTTTGTAAATTATCAATCTTTAAACTCGTCTATCTCGCCCATTTTTAATTTTAGAGAAAAGTTTTTCAAGTAAAATGTGCTTATTTTGACGTGTTCTATACGTTGCAATCATAAAAAAATAGCGTTATAATGACACCACAACCAACAAAAATATTCTAAGTCTTTTGTAAGTTATCAATCTTTGAACTCGTCTATCTCGCCCATTTTTAATTTTAGAGAAAAGTTTTCTAATCAAAATGTGCTTATTTTAACATAAACTTGAAAATTATTCTAAGTGTTTTGCAATCCCTATGATTTTTCATTTTTTTTAAAAAAAATTCTAAGTCCCAGATACGGCCCCCCCTTTGCTACAGTGTGACCATGAAGCGACGACATGGTGTTCCACCGAATTATAAAATACTTACGGAAAACTGGTAGTATAAAAATATTAAATTTTCTATGAGCGCGAGCGCAGAAGAGAGTAGAAAGTGATCGATTTTTCCATTGTCATTCTGAAGCTACCAATAGCTGGAGTGTTGCCTGCATTCGCGCGGCCTCCCCTACTATGGTAAAATGTGGACATTCGGACGGTATTAAATTTGGTAAAATATTAAAACAAAGTTATAGAAAACCTATGTGATATTAGAATTGAAGAAGCTAGAAACGCAGTAAATCTTGGGTCATAACCCATGACAAGTTTCAGTGGTAAAAACCTGAAATAAAACATGATAGACAAGAAATTTACACAAACTGACAGTTGAACACTTCAAGGTTAATTACTAATAATTTTAATTCAATTTTAAAAGCTCGTACTACGACAGAATAGAGGATAACTACCTAAATTTACCCCAATCGTCAGGTGTTAACGAAATTCCACTAGCAACACTGTAATTCTTCAAGTTGGCAAGTGTCGTGAGGCTTTATTTAAGTCGCGTTCACACGTAATCCAGCAAATTTCTGGATGTAGAAATTTATATATTACACTATACGTTCTTGATCTTGTTATCATGTTTTTTGCATGTCATGGTATTAAGGACGGCGATCTCAAGTAGTCAGTGAAGGAGCGCTTCTTCTGCCACTTGACAAAAGTTCTTAACAGTCTTTTGTCGGAGGGTAATAAGGTGCACGCCTTCAATAGTTGGGTGATGCCGCTGCTCACATACTCCTTTGGCATACTAAGGTGGACTCTATTGCTTAAACCACATCGCATGTTGCACCCACGCTCTTCTGTCATGAGATCGTACATCCCAAGGAAATGTGGAGGTCGAGGCATTTTAAATGCTTAGAATCTCCACAACCGCGAGGTGTGCAATCTCAGGGATTATTTTCTTGGCAATGAGTGTGGGATGCATCGTGGTTGCAGTAGACAGGAGCCTCACGCCTCTCTCCTTGGCAAACGAGAACTGGCGCAGACCAATGTTGTTGAGCACTGAAGACCGCAAGAACGTATGGAAGAGCAAGGAGCCACACGGACGCTTCTACCGGGCCCTAACAAGGCCCGATGTAGACTTTTTAGCGTCCGTGAACTGACTACGACTTGGCAATCTCTTTGGGGAAACCAAAGGTTTTGTCTGTGCAATTGCTGATGAGGTCATAATGACGAACAATTCCCGGAAATATATTCTGAGGGGAGGGTCGACACTTCTCGAGCATGCCGGTGCCCCGGCAAGTCCCTCAGACACATAATTTCCGGTTGTTCGCATTTGGCCAACGGCGAGTACTTGCACAGACATTAACCTCGTGGCTAGAATCATCCATCAGCAACTTGCTCTTCAATATGGTCTTTTTGAGTCTGAAGTGCCGTACTATAAGTACACACCGGCGCCAGTTCTCGAAAATGGTCGTACTACGCTCTATTGGGATCGATCTGTCATCACGTACAGGACTATTGTCACCAATAAGCCTGATATCGTATTGACAGATCGATGTGATTTTTATTTCGTTTATATTTTGACGCATTCATTGTAATCACGGTCCCATTTACTGTTGTGCGATGTGGACGTAACTCAAAACTTTTTTCCGAACGTTTATGCTACACGGCCGCAACCCCGAAGTGGCCGTATTGCAGGTAAGGGATAGTCGATTTTTGGAAATTTGCATAAGGCCACAAGTGCATTAAGAGGCTTTAGAGGATAGTTTTCCTTATTTTTTTGAGTTAAGGTGGTAAATTAAACCCTTCTGACCACGAATCTGCAATAATATCAAAAATGTAAATTTTTGAGATGAGGCCGTATAGCAGCCACTAGGCGTTTTGGTCACTAATAATACCTTAAGCCCTTTAAGGCCGGCCGCATACATACGTTTTCCGTATACACGAAAACGTATACGGAAAACGTATGTATGCGGCTGGCCTAAAAAATGAATTAAAGGAGTGCTCCGTCTTTTTCTCACAAGTGCAATACGGAGCTATAAGTTCCGATTTGCTATGGAAGGACTGCATGCAGGTTAAATTGGTTCGTCTGGGACAGGTTTTATAGCTTCGGCAGTCCGACAAGAGTTACGTTCTCTTCTCTGTGAACGCATCGTTTTGAAAGAAATGAATACTCATAAACCTATTACAAATTCACAACAAAAAACATGGTGAAATCTATTTCAGAAAATGATGTGACAAAAACTGTGAAGTAAAATTTAATATTACCCAATAAAGACGTGGCTTAAAGGTCCCGCAACCAGGCCAAAAAATATAAAAAAAACACATAGTTTGCTGTGATGCCTAGAATTGTAAGTATAACAACAATCAATATTATTCTTAATTTGTCTTTTCATTGATAAATTTTAATTGAGTTTTATTATTGTTTAGATCGAGTCAGGGGTTTGGCAAACATTGCCAAGGTTGCGGGGAGTGGATAGTAAAAACGTTTGAGTATCGGTGACACAAAAGGAACTCTCCAGACAAATATTTTAGGACACATTAGAATAGTTTTTAATTATTCCATAGTTTGATGTTCTCTACCTACCTACCTGCCAATTTTTTTTTATTTCTTGAGATGTCGCTTAAAAGTGGCAATTTGAGAAATGGTGCTCTACTTTGAAATCCGTAATTCGAACTTCGTATATAGCTATCTCTTTCGCTCTCGACGCGTAACTAATTCGCAAGAAAGTAACGGGGCGATCCGAAGTTCGAATTACTGATTTCGAAGTAGAGCCCATGCTCATCAAACCTACCAAGAAATGTCACTATCACAAAAACATTTTTCGATGTCAGTAGGTATGACGGTCCAGATGGTACCAATCCGTTTTTAATAATTAAAATAGTATTTTTCACAATCGTGTTATAATAGAGAGCTTTTTAGTCGAGTACCGTGTTTAGGCCACGAAGCTTGCTGAGTGGCCTAAGTAAGGTACGAGATTAAAAAGCTTAATTATGACACTATTGTGAACAATACTTTTTGTACGAGTTCATTAAAATTAATAATTTACCTAAGTCTAAATACGAGTATATAAGAAAACGAAATATCGTAAGTACTATAACACCACCGGCGTCAGTAATTTTGCAGTACTGTGCTGTGATTGGCTACAATCACAAAGAGTAGTTTTTTTTTATGCCCTGGATACAGGAGCATGTTTAAGTAGATGTTGACAGATGACGCGACGTTGCTACGTTCCGAAACGCCATAGATTATAGCCATTTTGTATCGGATCGAGTCTCCTTAAACAAGGACACATACTATTGAAATACGAAGTTCTATTTTCAATTTTTTTTCGATCGTCTGGAGCGTATCGAAATGGTTATTTCGGTTGTTTCGGAAGTAACATAGACTATGCAACGATGAAAAGAGTGACGTTGCAGTATTCTCTGTGAAATCTTAATACACAGATTATAATCGACGAGTACAAAAATATAATTATCTTACTGAAGGTGGAAAAAATAACGAAAGTCTTTGTAGTGGTGTAAATAATTAAGAGAAGATACGTCCAAATTTAAATATAGTCTCCATTTTCTGTACACAGACACTATACAATTACATAAACGTAGGGGTTCCGTTTGTCGCCTATACTACTTTGATTCTTAGATGTTTGTTACATATCGAAATAAACATTTATATTGTTACATATGTTGTTGTTGTTTTTAAAAAGGGTTATAATTGTTTCGCTCTAATTAGTGAGATGGTTTAACGCCCCTTCTCCAGTTAGGATGCTACAGTCAGGATAATGTAATACGCCTTTAAATAAAAATAGCCAACACAACTATAGTGCGTCCAAAAAGAGTAGAAATTAAATGAGGGCGCCACTTTCTACGTAACTGTCACATTTTTGACGTAAAATGCTTGAACATGGCAACAATTTAGTATAGAATTTTTTTAGTTCCATTTTATTTAATTTCTACTCTTTTTGGTCGCACTGTAGGTTCGGGTTATTTTTTTTGAATTTACGTATTTTAGTTAAAATAATTAATTAATAATATACAGGGTGTTTTTTTGGTCAGCAACTTCCACAATAGGGGTTACTATATTCATGTTTCTGAGCTCAAAAAAAATATATATATTTATTTTTTTCATGATTTTTCGAAAGAATATCCTCGCTACATTATAAATCATGGTCTCTCGTTTCTGTAGCTACGAAGGGGGTAGGCCGCTTATCGTCACGATTGTTATTGTTTGATACTACCCTCACAAAACTATGCGCAAGCGACGTCAGTACCGTGTTTGTTTCGAAGCGAGTGCTTGTTAAGTGAAGTGTTAAATCATTTTATTGTTAAAAAAAATGTCTCGGCAAGAAAATTTACTTTTTGACAATCGGGACATGTTTGATATTGTAAACATTTACTTTGTGAGTGGTCAAAACATTGCTGACACCGTTAGAATTTGGACTGAACGATTTCCTAATCGGCATGCCATTACGTGTTACACTGCAGTAAGGTCTATCGCTAGCAACCTTTACGAGTGGGCACTTTTGAAACGCCACGCCATGCTCAAGGAAGAGCCCAAAGTGGGCTTGCAGTGGATGTTAAGCAGGCTATTCTCAATTACTTCGAAGAACATCCACGGGCGAGTACTCTCTTAGTTTTAAGCAGTTTAAATACTGGCGAGCCGAAGGCGGCCGTCACTTCAAACATTTATTAAAAGTGACCTAATGTAAAAATTAAAATTTTGTACATTTTTAACAATCATTGTACAAAGCTGATTCCCCTTTTTAAATACGCCAAAGACAAATCTTGCGGTTTTTTAATCCATACCGTTATTCTGTAGTTAAATGCTATTTCAGAACGATTTTTACAACAATAATCTACATTTTTTTAACCTAAACCGTGTTTGTAATCTTTGACGGGCCTAAAGGTGGGTACAGACTGGTGAAACGTAACATGCAATGTGTCATGAATTCACCGTACACATTGCTGCAATGTATAACACTTTGTACGGTTAATTCTTTCATTGCATGACACATTGCATGTTACGTTTCACCCAGTCTGTACCCACCTTAAGCCTGTAACAATTATGAAGGGAAAGATGAATCATAACATTGTGCACGGTGATTACGTCATTAGTCTTCGGTAAACACGTCGCATAGTAACCACAATTAAGTGAAATAATGGGATAAACTGAAAATGCTATTTCTCTGACCTCCTAAGGCTTTTTAATTTTTTAATGTGATATTCGGATTCAGCATTAATTAAACTATCTCTCCTGTTTTGGAAGTTGTCGACCAAAAAAACACCCTGTATAGGTACGCACATCTTTAAACGATAATATTGTATCAAAACGGATACCAAATGTTATCGAGACCTGAAGTTTGCCATTGCAATATGAATATTTCTACCCAGAAATTCCAAAAAAAAAAAAACTGAGTTTCATGTGTAAATTTAAGCTATGATTGAGTGTTGACATTTCAATAAATGTATATAAACAATTATATAATCTGAAAATATGTCATTTCGTTGCTAATCATGGCTCATGAACATAATACAATTGTGACAAATACGTTCATATAATACATTCACGCGGGTGGAGCCGCGGGAACGTCTAGTTTTATATAATAGATACTTGAAAAAATGGTTTAACTCGAGTAATACATTACTTAATATGCTTACCGGAAAAAAGAAACTCCATCCTTGGTTTTCGATACCATTGAGGTATAATTATTGCACTTACTTATGACGCAACATGGCATTTTTGATTTTACTAGTCCGTACGACTTGGTGCGAGGTTGAAACGTCACTGTCACGATTTGGTGCTAGATTCTTAGATTTAGCACCAATTTAATCGCCCGTTTTTTTGTACTAAAGGCCAGTCCATACGAAGTAATATATTAAGTCTACGCGTTTTGATTGATTACGTCACTTGACATAGTCCAAAGTGGTCTAGGAATCAATTCCCTTGACTGTACCTAGGTACTTACCTATTACCCAGGTGATTACCGTCTGTCAACTTCTTTAGTACCTACTTAACTAAGGTGCCCTACGGTTGTGTGCAGGACAACGTCAAATGTATATAGTGATTTATGAAAATAGTTTGTTATTGTTATATTTGTGCAGGATAACGTTAAATGCAAATAGTGATTTAGTTTTGTTATTGTGTTATATTTATTAAGAATGTTGATTATTTGTTATACCGTCCTAGTGTGCCATGTACCTTATACTTACCTAAATAAACATACGAATTTGTCTTGTTTCACTATTAGAACCTAAATGCATACCAACGCGCTTACGACTGCGGGCCCGCGAAGAGACGGGCGAGTATTCATACCGCGGAAGTGGGGGACGAGGCGCATAAGTCATAAGACGGGTGGCGGTGCGTTTAACATATCGCACCTACGGTGCGACACTGTCTGGCTGCGCCACCATAATATTATATTATTTAATTTTTATTTTTATTTTTCTTAATAAGACATTATTTATTAAAATTCTATATATTTCACGGCACCTCAAACGCATCCATTACACATGGCAACACTCCTCCCTTCCCCTTCCCCCGCTACCTCTCTTCAGTAGTCAAAAAGAAGTTCAAAAACAAACCACGCGCGCGCGAACGAATATTACCGAAATACCTAATCAAGAACTCAATCTAAACAAAAGACTACCAAATAATGTTTAATTACACACAAGTGCAATCAAGTGCTGTGATTTAAGTGCTGTGTGAAACTCAAAATTGGAGAAGGCCGATCGCCTTCAAGAGGTATGTCCTAGCCCCTCCACTGTCACTTTTGCAAAATTTTGAAAATTGAGTTATGTATGCTATAACGTCACTTAAAGTACTCTCTCCTTGAAGCGACAATGTCATTCAATTAGTACGCATAGTTTCCGCCCGAGTGCGCTAGTGACGTTGTGGTTTTGGTGCGAATCAAAGACCTAATGGAGAAACAACGTACGATTGGTCAGTTGCGCGCGGCCACATCCATCGCACAGGTGGATGGAGTGTCTCGGAGCTACAACGTTTTTAAGGTAATTGTGACTTTTTTATTTCATGATTCTGGAGCAATAATGACCCAAAGTACAGTTGTGACATTGTTCTAGCTAACGTGAAGTTTAATCCACACGTATGTTTTATAACGACAACGACTCTAATGCATATGGGACAATATTGCTCCAATATGATTCTAATTAATAAGTTATATTCGGGACGTCAACAGCCTAAATGTATATATGACTTTCTCCAATTATTGTATTTAAACCGTAAAAATAGTACAGTTGGGACATTATTTAATCCAATATGATTCTAACTAATAAGTTATGTTCGGGACGTCAACGGCCTTAATGTACATACGACTTTACTTCTCCAATTATTATATTCTCATCGTAAAAATAGTACAATTGGGACATTATTGCTCCAATATGACTCTAACTAAAAAGGTATGTTTGTGACGTCAACGCCCGTAATGGAAATTATGACTTTGCTTCACCTTTCCTTTTTTATTGTTCCAAAATTTAAAGCCATTGTGACATTATTGTCCTTAATTTAAATTAACTATTTAGTTTTGTGACGGCAACAAGCCTGAAGTACATTATGTTATGACGTTGCTCCTCTTACTTGGTTTATTTATGTTATAGAATAATTAATATTACTATTATATATTACTATTTTACAAAAGAAAACAATATTTTATGACGTTTAACAATTACTTATAAACTATTTTTTTATTACTATGTTGAGAATATTATTTTTTTTGTTTTAGAATTTTCGAGGAAAAAGAAAAAAAATGATCACTCGTGGTAGAAAACTGGTAATGTTGGCTTGTCCCGATGACACATCTATCCAAAATAGCCCAAAAAATTTCGAAGTAGATACGCCACAGGTTGACACTAAATCTGCTGCTGCAATTTCTTGTGACAGAAATCAAGTACTGCAACAGCCGACTTATAATGATGACCCAACGGAAACGGACTATGAATCCCCAACATCTATCCAAAATAGTCCAAAAAATGACGAAGTAGCTGCGGCAGAAGTCGACATTGAATCTGCTGCTCCAATTCCTTGTGACAGAAATCAATCACAACAGCCGGATTATAATCATAACCCAACGGAAAAAGACAATGAGTCCTCAACATCTATCCAAAATAGTCCATGAAATGTCGAAGTAGCTGCGCCAGAAGTCGACACTGAATCTAATGCACCAATTTCTTGTGACAGACAGCCGACTTATAATCATGACCCAACGGAAAGAGACAATGACTCCCCAACTGGTGATTTCTCTGGTTTGTCTTCCAGTGACGAGTTTAAACCTAGTTCATCTTCTTCTAGTAGTTCCAGTAGATAGTAGTTCCAGTAGTTCGTCTGATGATAGTAACTCAGATGATGACGTTGTTGGAGTTGTAAACGAGGAATTACCACAAAAACAAAGAGGCAGGAAACGAACTCGTAATCCTGAAAACTGGAAGAAGAATATTGCGAAAAGGCTAAAGAATTCTGGCCAGGAATATTGCTCTATTAAAACTGGAAAAATCATAGGACCTAAAAAAATGGGCCTCCCTTGCACAGATAAATGTCGACTGTCTTGTTCCACGAAGTTAAATACTATCAAAAGGACTGAAATATTTGACTCTTATTGGAATTTAGGAAGCGTAGAGAGGCAACGAAATTGATTGAATGCTTGCACCAGACCTCTTCAAGTTGCAAGCCGTCGCATAAAGACAAATAGTAGTAGCAGTAAGCCAAGACAAGAAAACACCGCATTTTATTTACTCAGTGAAGGCAAAGAAATTCGTGTCTGTAAAACTTTTCATACTGCGCTCTGGGCACTTTCCTAACACCTGGAAGCTAGGCCGGGTGATAATGATACCCAAACCGGGTAAAAATAAGAACCAACCCAGCAGCTACCGTCCCATCACACTCTTAAGCACCCTCTCCAAGGTGTTTGAAAAGCTCCTATTGAGCAAGCTCCAGCCCCACATCGAGTCCCGAGACGAACAATATGGCTTTCGCGCAGGACACTCGACCACTCTGCAGCTAACGAGAGTACTGCACCATATGACAGTAAGCTCCAACAGGAGAGAGTATACAGTCGCAGTACTACTCGACATGGAGAAGGCGTTCGACAGAGTATGGCATGACGGCCTGCTGTACAAACTGTCAACGTCTGCAGCTCCTCGATGCATCGTGCGCGTCGTGGCATCGTTCCTGGCCAACTGAAGGTTCGCAGTAGCAGTAGAAGAGGCTATTTCCTCAGAGCACCCGATGCTTGCGGGCGTCCCCCAGGGCAGCTGCCTGTCGCCAGCATGCTACGCACGTTACACCGACGATTTGCCGGTGGTAGAGGGCGTTAAGCTGGGGTTCTTCGCGGATGACGCGGCACTATTTGTCGCGTCCATGAACCCCGCATTTGCCGCCAAAAAAAAAAATGCAACGCAACCTTAACGTCCTCCCGGACTGGCTCCAAAAGTGGAGGATGTCGGTGAACGTTGCAAAAACACAAGCAATGCTGACAGGAAGGAAAAAGCTACCGAACCCTCTCCTACTACATGGCCAGGAAATACCGTGGAGCCACACGATTAAATACCTGGGAGTCACCATCGATAGGAGACTAACAATGAGCTACCACGTGGACGAAGCGGTGCGGCGCGCCAAGTGCGCACGAACCCTGCTACGCCCCGTACTCGCCAGCAACCTTCCCGTACGCACCAAGCTGGGGATCTATAAGACGTACATTCGATCCCGCATCACTTACGCCGCCCCGGCATGGTACGCACTAACTGCGGAAAGGCATAAGCGAAGGCTACGTACGCAGGAGAACATGACCCTGCGCACAATCGTCGCAGCTCCGCGCTATGTGCGTAACAGCACAATTGAGCGCGACCTAAGGCACGAAGGCCTAGACGCCTTTGTAGAGCGCCTAGCGCGGGGCATGTTCTACCGCGCCGATCACTCGCACCATCCCAGTCTGCAGGGAATACTGCCGCTCCATGCGCGCCCGCCAGACCGAAGAACCCGAGCTCTGTCAAGAGAGCTCATTCAAAGCTAGTTAGTCTCCTATCACCCAGGAAACCATAGACGCCACGAAAGGCCCCCAAGATAACCGCCGCAGATAGGCAAACGCCAAAGACAGGCATTAATTACAATGCCGCAGAAAGGCCCACATAGAGCCAAGAAGGCACAGCCACAACCAAGGACCGGCCCGTAGTTACGGGCCGCGCTAGATACCGCTTTAAAAGGCAGTCAGCCCTGTAAAAGCAACCCCCCCCCCCCCCAGTTGCGTGTGAGATGACCGAATGATGATGCTTCGTTGGTCGTCTCTATCCCGCCATCAACGACCTTTCGGCTCTCTTCCGGAGTGATCTTCGCCGACCGTTAAAACGGTCGGGTCCTAGGATAGCAGCCTGCGCCGGAGGGATATGGGGGAGGGAAGGGATTTTGGGTAGGGGGGAAAGGGAGGCGTCAAAAATGTGGGTTACACTGCTCGCGAGATCAAGCCAGCCAGGTGAGACCCCGTTGGGGGAGGCCCGGCTAGCGACCTACGAGCTGAGCAGCGTCTTCGTGGATTCTGTGATTATGTCGACGTCGTCGCCGTGTCGAGGTCTCGGGGATAGGCCTTGCCGTCGGGGGGCCGCGCGTGCTAAGGCGCGATCTCCCTCAGATGGGGGAATCGCGACGCGTCTGCTCGCGCGAACATTGACGTGGCAAGGCGTCCGACGAAGTCGTCCAGGCTCTCGACCTTAAGGTCCCTCTGGATCGTGGCGTTCTTCACGTAGCGGGGGGCATTCGTCACGGTCCGCATACACATGTTTTGTTGGGATGCCAACTTCTTTTTGTGCGATGCGGGCGGGCCCGCGGGGAGACGGGCGAGTATTTATACCGCGGAAGTGGGGGACGAGGCGCATAAATATGCCCGACCCAAAAAACTGCGCGCAGTCGTAAGACGGGTGGCGTGCGTTTAACATATCGCACCTACGGTGCGACACTGTTACTTTTGCAAAATTTTGAAAATTGAGTTATGTATGCTATAACGTCACTTAAAGTACTCTCTCCTTGAAGCGACAATGTCATTCAATTAGTACGCATAGTTTCCGCCCGAGTGCGCTAGTGACGTTGTGGTTTTGGCGCGAATCAAAGATCTAATGGAGAAACAACGTACGATTGGTCAGTTGCGCGCGGCCTCGTATTTGTGGTGGCGTTTAACATATGAAGATAAATAATATGTAATATTAAGAAAACTATCAAAATGTATGTAAATAACAAAAATTGTAATAGTTATAAGGATGTTTATTTGAATAATAAAGTTTACGGGGTGGGGAGGGTTGAGAGAGTGGGGAGACGCAAAAAATTATATAAAATGGCCGCTCTCGGGCCATATTTCCGCGAGGATAGGCCTGCAGTGACCCGAGGTGGACGTTAAATTTTTAATTAAAATCAATTCGTAAAATCAAATAGCCGACCATCTGGCTGCCACCTCTGACGTAGGGACGTGTTGTTTTGCGGAACTGCGGAAAAACACAGGTGAGTCACCAACATCTGGCTCCCCTACGTCACACGCTCGGACCGATCAACAGTGGAATTTCCCCGCCGCCGGCCGGTAACTTTCCTTCCAGTACCTAGTCTCGGCCTCTCGCTTGCGGGGGGAGCCTTGGGACGGGGGAAAAGGGAGGGGAGTGGTGAGGCCGCGGTGCGTTATGGTCGCGTGAGTCACTGCCCCATCTTACGTCATCCTTTGTTTTATTTGGGTGGGTAGATTATTTTTTCCGCAAATATATCTACCCTCTAAATTTACATTGTGTCCCTCCCACCTTGTGCGAGTCCGCAAAGGTGGGGTAATTTGTAAAAGCCCTTTTTAGGGCTACCCCCCAACATGCAGCCTGGATTCCGGAGTGATCCAACGGCGCGTAGGCAGACGCGCCCGCGGATCTTCCGCAACACCCGACGGATCCCGATCTCTACTGAGGACCGCACCCATGTCGTGCGCGCGATCAACCTGCTGCGAGCGGCCGGTCAGGCAACACCGCCGACGACCGCTCCGAACACCCCGCCACCGGACGGCCAAGCTATTGCCGAGCTGGCCGTGCAGATGGCTGCCGGCGTGCCGCCTCAGCGCGACCCCCGCCTTGAACCAGGACGACCCCGGCGGATCCGGTCCCCGAGCCACTCCTGCGACCTCTGAGTTCGCCAACTCCCCGGGCACTCAGCTCACGCTGAGCGAGATGCTCGCGGACGGCGAAACTGCTCCGCCTGTGCTGCGTGCCGCGTTCGCGCGGATCACCGCCGTTCGCGCCGCAGCCACTGCTGCTGCCGCCGCCGCCCCAACATCGGCCCCCTCTGCCTCCCAACCGCGAGAGCAGCGCCCACAGACGGCGCGCACCTCGCTCGCACTGCCCAGCAGCCTCCCGCGCCGCGGCACTGTGCCCCGCGTGATGCCCGCAAATGCGGAGCTCCGCGACAACCCGGAGGACGAGCCGCCGCCCCTCGCACCCGTGCGAGCTGTCGCCGCTGCCGCCTCTACCAGCCGTGCCTCAACATCCGCCACGCCGGCGCGCGTGGCCCGGACCACCCCCGCGAGCACTCATGCGCCCGCGACCTCACCACCTTTCCGCGCAAGGCCTACCACCGCGCCTGTGCGCGTAAGCGCGCCGCCGCAACAACCGAAGGCCGTCGCGCGGCCGCGAGCCGCGCCTCAAACCCCAAAGCCGCCTGCCGCTACCGCTGCGTCCTCCACCGCAGCGACGCCGAGCAAGAAGCGGGTTGCGAAAACCCCTCCTGCGACGCTACAGCAACCGCGCTCACTGCCCCGGCTCGACCTGTGTCCGATGGACACAACCGGGCCGTCACCACCAGGTGCCCAACAGCTTCCACAGCTGCGCTCTCCATCACCGCCACTCTCTTTCGCCGCAGCAGCCGCCTCTCCGCCATCTCCTTCCGCAACTAGCGGTCAAGGACCGGCGACAGTAGCGCAGGCGCCCGCGAAAAAGATTCGCTACCCGCCTCTGGTTGTCCAGCGGATCACACACTGGGGTAAGCACTTCCGGGCCCTAAAGGGACTTCTGGGACGCGCCCCTAATGCCCGCCCGTTCAGAACCGGGATACGTTTCTCCCCGACAGGTGAGCAGGAGTTCCGAGTGGTACAGCGGTACCTCTCCGACCTGGAGAAGGAGGAGTCTAGCTTGGAGTGGTACTCCTACTCCCTGCCCGTCGAGCGCAACCAAAAGGTGGCCATTAGGGGCCTCCCCGTGGACACCAGCCCCGATGACATCACCGACGACCTCACTTCCCAAGGCTTCGACGTGGAATACGTCAGGCCCATCAGAGCCCGCAGCGGCAGACCCGGGTGTATTTTTTACGCCCAGGTCACCAAAAATGCGGCCATTTTCCGCGTCACGGAGATCCTCTGCATGCCAGGGATCATCGTGGAGCCTTGGAGAGGTAAGCGAGGCATCGCGCAATGCCACCGCTGCCAAAGTTTCGCCCACTCCTCTCACCACTGCCACCGCCCCATAGCCTGCGTACGCTGTGGAGGCCCCCACGCTGCCAGCGACTGCCCACGGCCCCGAGAGGAGCCACCAACATGCGCGAACTGCAGCGGTGAGCACACCGCCAACAGCGCCAAATGCCCAGTCCTGCTTAGGGAAAACCGGAGGACTAAGAAGTCACCACACCCTCCGAAGCCCATCAAGCAGGGCCCCGAGCCCACCACCACTACCCGAACCGTCGAGGCGGCGCAACACAGCGCCACCCTGATGGCCCCTGGGAACGACCCCAAGCAGCCACCCACCACCCGCCGCGGAAAGAGGCGCGGAGCCCGAAACCGTAGCCCGCAGCCCTCCGCGCAAGCTGCCACGAATACTACCACAACACAAACCGACACCCCGATGAGTACACTCCCGACCATACCACCCGAAGCCATCACTCAAAGAGAGGCGCTGATGGAGGGCTTCGCCGTGGTCCAAGAGGCCGTAAGGGCCAGACTGGACGGCGAGCCCATGCCCGCAGCAGCCCTCAATTGGTTGAACACCTACATGTCTGCGTAGGTACCAACACCTACCCCCTCCACCGCGCAGCCTGCGCCTTCGGCGCCGGCTGCGCTCCAAGGACCCGGCCGTCTTCACGGCCCGCGCAGATTACCCCGGTCGGGGGTCATACGACCCGGCACCGGCTCCCCCATCCCCCTTTTTGTATAAATAGGGCCGGATTGAGACGACCAACGAGATATTTCCGCATTCAACCGACGGAGCTCGAAAAAGAACAAACCTGAAGAAGAAACCTGCCTCTCAAGCCTGCCTGCCCCAATTACCACCAATAGAAAGGGGCCTTTTTCTTTCACCGAGCCAGCCACAGGTGTGTCACGCACAGGTCGCATGTAGTCAAAAAGCAGTACCTATTTAAGTTATTGGCCGGTGTTCTTGTAAGTAGATGCGTAGAATCAAGTTCCTTTTAATTTAAGTTCCACAAAAAATACCTACTTACTTAAATCAAAGATAATTCAGCGAGTTAGCACAGATCACAAGACTGAGCCACACGCACACACACACGCGAAAGAACAAAATCACAAACAAACACTCTAGCAAAGGAAATTAGTACGAAATAAAACATTTAAGGTTTGCAACGTATTACGTAGGTGGTAGGCAGGTATAAAAAATATACGCACACTACGCATTCAGAGTGCTTTGTCACTTTAACGTCATGTTTGAACTACCGCACTAATCGTTTAAAGGTTTTAAAACAAAAAGGTACTAAGGTACCGAAAATATTGAGCACCTTAGTCTAATGCAGGCATGGGCTTAGTGGCTAATGCTTAGTACTTGTCACTTACACTAATACCCAATGTGTAAACACATGCTGATTAGTGCTTAGTATTAGTGTTTGCGTACAGTGCAAGTCAATAGAATTCAATCCTATTTACTTAGCGACAAGTCAATATCACCACCACAATTTACTAAGCACTTGCCGTGTAAAAACCGTGTATAAACAGCTACGACAACTGCTTAGTGACGATTTGTACCTTTAATAAATACCTTTCTACTGATTCCGACGTGTAAACGGTTACTTCTCACTTGTCACTATGCAGGTTAGGACTAAGCGATTAGTACTAATGATAATGGTTTACACGGGCTTAGTGTAGTAATTGCTTAGTCTTTACCTGCATAGTGACAAGCGAGTAGTAACCGTTTACACGTTGGAATTAGTAGAAAGGTATTTATTTAGTGACTAGACATTCGATTATCAACTTATCACTAAGCACTTGTCATTGCTGTTCATAGACGGTCAGCAAGCGACAAGTGCTTTGTAAATTGTATTGGGGCTATTGATTTGTCGCTAAGTAAATAGGATCGAATTATATTCCCTTGCACTGTATACAAACACTAATACTAAGCACTAATCAGCATGTTACTACCAAGGACAGTGGGTTGAAAAAAAAGAAAGACACTCGCTACTGTCGACCGGTTTACACTACTGTACTGTCCCAGTCAGTATCCACTGTCCTTGATCTGTAGTTAAGTTAAGAGGTTGGCACCCGTCTACTACGGTAGTAGACGGGTGCCAACCTCTTAACTCTAACTCAGCGGTAGTCTACCATTGATTAAGTACATAAGTAGATAACTCAAGCAATGCTGCCGATTATCTGAGCCGTTTAGACTACCGCTGTGATGCGAGTAAACAATTTAAACACCGGCGGCGGCACTGACCTCTTAGATAAAGCGACCTACACTTTGTCTACGATATGGGTTTAAATTGGCTGCACTCGGGTTGTAGTCAAGGTGCATAACGCTAAGGTAGCGATTTTCAAAAATCGACCAAATGCATGATGATTGGTATTAACTTAATAAGTTAATACCAATCATCATGCATTTGGTTCGCCTAGTGCCTGCTATACGGTCGCAACTCAAAAATTTTCATTTTTGATATTATTGCAGATTCGTGGTCAGAAGGGTTTAATTTACCACCTTAACTCAAAAAAATTAGGAAAACTATCCTCTAAAGCCTCTTAATGCACTTGTGGCCTTATGCAAATTTCCAAAAATCGACTATCACTTACCTGCAATATGGCCACTCGCCAGTCCGCCGCTTGCGCCCGCGACGATCGCACGCAAAACTACCATGCTGTTCAGACACTTCGGAGTTGCGGCCGTGTAGCACAAACGTTCGGAACAAGTTTTTGAGTTACGTCCACATCGCACAACAGTAAATAAGACCGTGATTACAATGAACGCGTCAAAATATAAACGAAATAAAAATCACTTGATGATAAGACAACTACAGTAAGTAGGTACCTTTATATAATAGTTATAAGTCGTTACCTATGATTAATATACCTAAAGATTGTAATATAACAATATAAGGGTCAATCAACTTTTTTACACACACAATTCTGTCTGTTGCCCACTGTTCAGATTTTAATAAATAAAATAAAATCTGGGGACTTATTGGAAGTGAAATTATTATAAAATTATAGTTATATCATTAACTCCTTTCATTATAATGTATTGTTTTATTATTATTTTGATATTTATAAAATTTTCTGTACATAGGTTTTGTATGATAAATATTCAAAAATAAAAGTAATATAAAATACTAATACAAAAAATATACATTATAAAAAACCTAACCTATGAGTGCCGCCGGCAGCGGGGCAGGGCTCAAGCTACCGGTGGTTAGGGCTGTAGAGAGAGGAACCTCCTCACAATGCGTGCCGAGGAGTACTACCTTCTGTATCTGGCCCTTAATCCAGCGAGAGTCTCTTGAGGTGTTGGTCGAGACTCTTCGCTATAAGACCGTTTGCCGAAACAACTATTGGGACAAAGATCGTCGAAACAACATCCCACATAGCGGTCACCTCGTGAGCCAAGTCAAGGTACTTGCTGAGCTTGTCCTTCTCGGCCTTCACGAGGTTCTCGTCATGCGGGATGGTGACGTCGACGAGCACTGCCGCCGGGCAGATCGATCGATTGAGATCGATCTGTCAATACGATATCAGGCTTATTGGCGACAATAGTCCTGTCCGTGATGACAAATCGATCCCAATAGAGCGTAGCACGACCATTTTCGAGAACTGGCGCCGGTGTTTACTTATAGTACGGCACTTCAGACTCAACAAGACCGTTATTGAAGAGCAAGTTGCTGATGGATGATCCTGGATGTATGAGCAAGTACTCGCCGTTGAAATTATGTGTCTGAGGGACTTGCCGGGGCAACGCCACGCTCGACAAATGTCGACCGTGCCATCCCTCAAAATATGTTTCCGGTAATTGTTCGTCATTATGACCTCGTCAGCAATTGCACAGACAAAACCTTCGGTTCCCCAAAGATTTCGGTTTTCACGGACGCTAAAAAGTCTACGTCGGGCCTTGTTAGGGCCAGGTAGAAGCGTCCGTGTAGCTCGTTGCTTTTCCATACGTTCTTGCGGTCTTCAGTGCTCAACACCGTTGGTCTGCGCCAGTTTTCGTTTGCCAAGGAGAGAGGCGTGAGGCTCCTGTCTACTGCAACCACGATGCATCCCACACTCATTGCCAAGGAAATAATCCCTGAGATTGCACGCACACCTCGCGGTTGTGGAGATTCTTAGCATTTAAAATGCCTCGACCTCCACATTTCCTTGGGATGTACAATCTCATGACAGATGAGCGTGGGTGCAACATGCGATGTGATTTAAGCAGTAGACGGATCCCCCTATTCAGGGCGTCCAGCTCAGTCTGAGTCCACCTTAGTATGCCAAAGGAGTATGTGAGCATCGGCACCACCCAACTTTTGAAGGCGCGCCTTACTACCCCGTGACAATGTTGACATTTAATATCATATCATGTCATGCAAAAACCATGATAACAAGATCTAGAACGAATAGAACAGAAGCGGATACTGCGATAGCACGCCCTCCACCCCAGCCCGCTTCGTTCAGCTCATGTCGCCATCGCTGTTGGGTGATGAGTTCGCCACTGCACTCGACACCAGCGAGTCGAGCGACCTCCGCCGTCGCGACCAGCTACGTGACGTGCGACCACCGCTGCCGGCACGCTTGGGGCCTGCGGGGCATCCTGCTCTGCGCACGGCTGGATTTAGTGCACCGCATGCGATGGTCAACATCGAATAATGAGAATTGCATGCGAGCATAATACGGGGCTACAGAGGGAGGAACTAACCTCACTGCGTACCGTGATCGAATGCTGCTCCTGTTTCAGACTCTTGAACCAGCCATCACTGTTACCGCCCAATGACTATCGGATCAGGTGCGGGCCATTCAGCGGCTTCGGCTACTGGATCAGTCTGTACCTTGATCAGCTACGCCTTGAATCGCTACATATTCGTACAACCTCCGCTTCATCACGGGACCCTCCTGCTGCGTTATCGGCTTCGATGCCAGTCGCCCAACACGCACTGATATCAGTGCAGTATGATCCCGTTAACGACGTTGAGGATTGTGTGAATATAAGCGTAACTAGCCAGGTGAATGAGCAACTGAGGAGGGCTTTGGAAGACGCGATCGCGCAGTATCGGTCCACACCCAACTCTAGGTCTCGTTTACCACGCTTGCCTGGCAGTAAACGAAATTTAGCACTTATGGGAGCCCTAAACGCCTTGCTGGCGTCATATTTACAAGCCAGCGAGGATTAAAAAAAAAACAAATTTCGGACACTGACCGAGCGACGCGCGCTCGCGGGTCTGTCCCCGCTTGGCAAGTGCGAGTTGAGCGGCGTATTGATAAGTTTAGGACTCTCATAGGAAAGCTAGTCTGCTTCAGGGGGGCAATGAACGCCCCCGAGTCATACGTTTCGTGAACCAGGCTTTTGCTTGGACCGGAATAAGGCCCCAACATTATTATGGCCTGTGTCACGGAACGTATCGACTTCCTGAAGCAGAAAGTTTGCGCGTGGGCAAGCCGTATTCGTCGCTATAGAGAGTGTGTAGATAGATACCAGCAAAATCACCTCTTCCAAAGTGATCCGAGGAAGGTGTACCGAAAGTAGGAAGGAACCGATCAAGGAGTGAGCGACGGACACCTACCGGATGCTCCTGCCATAGCAGGTTGAGGTTCAAATGAATGTGCATTTTTTTTTCAAGTATGCGTAGTTTTTAAAGTACTGGCCTTCAAATATAGGCACTTCATGTTGTGGCCATATCGCATAAAGTATTTTACGAAATTTCGAGATGTGTCCAAAATCGCAAAAGAATTAAATGACGGTAATAAGCATACTATCATACAAAAATACATTTAAAAATAATAAAATAAATGGAAAACACGAAAAATAGTTATCAGATACCTTTATTAATCATCTTTGGCACAGTAAAACATTATTATATGCGATAATCAATGTCTCGAAGTATGCCTAACGCGTAAATTCTCTTGACAGATAGGTATATAATTTAAATAACCTATGTTTGAATATCTGCCCAGCTAAAATCCAGTCTCCTTCTGTGTGCACGACAGGCACCGACCAGATGCTGCGCCAGAAATTAACCATAGTTAATTTCTGGCGCAGCATCTGGTCGGTGCCTGTCGTGCACACAGAAGGAGACTGGATTTTAGCTGGGCAGATATTCAAACATAGGTTATTTAAATTATATACCTATCTGTCAAGAGAATTTACGCGTTAGGCATACTTCGAGACATTGATTATCGCATATAATAATGTTTTACTGTGCCAAAGATGATTAATAAAGGTATCTGATAACTATTTTTCGTGTTTTCCATTTATTTTATTATTTTTAAATGTATTTTTGTATGATAGTATGCTTATTACCGTCATTTAATTCTTTTGCGATTTTGGACACATCTCGAAATTTCGTAAAATACTTTATGCGATATGGCCACAACATGAAGTGCCTATATTTGAAGGCCAGTACTTTAAAAACTACGCATACTTGAAAAAAAAATGCACATTCATTTGAACCTCTATATAATGAACAACAAAATAACCTAAACCACAGTGTTATTGACCCAAAACTTAAGGAATTAGACCCTTTTTTCTGCTGCACACTCAACTCGCAAAACTTTGATCGGCGATTTCTCTTAATATTGGTTTTTTGAGATGTGGCCGTATAGCAGGCACTAGGCGTTATGAGTCTTATGAAAGATCACGTCAACCGCTGCTATTTCAACACCTAACAACATACATTTCCCCCCTTACTAATAAACGTTGAGTAACGGTGGTATAGCTATACAATGTTTTGTCCTTATCTGTCAAATCCAAATGTCACAATGACAGATAAGGACAAAACATTGTATAGCTATACCACCGTTACTCAAAGTTTATTAGTAACGGGGTTAGTGTCGATAGAAAGAGAAATGTGAGCACCGTTTGCATCAGGGGTGTGATTCTCTCAAAAACGGAGGTCGGTCGGACGAACGAGTGAATGTCGCAGCGGCGAGTTTAAGGCCCACCATGCACGGACTGCTTTAAGCAGTCGGGAACCGACTGCACTTCGTTGCTATTGGTCGATTTGCACTTTCTAGAGCATTGGAACAGCAAATCGACCAATAGCAACGAAGTGCAGTCGGTTCCCGACTGCTTATTATTAATATTATTATTATTATTATTATTTAAAAAAAAGAAGATGTAGTGACTAAGATTGAAAAGGGCATGCTTCGATGGTTCGGTCATTTGGAAAGGATGGATGAAAGAAGATTGACGAAAGAGATATACAGAGCTAAAGTGAGTGGAAGGGTCGGAAGGGGCCGCCCTAGGCGTACTTTTTCGAATCAAATCGGAGAAATACTGGAAAAGGGCCGAATTTTAAGTACCCGAAACCGACGTGCGTGCATGACTCGATGTATGAATGTGGAAGAAGCGAAAGAGATTTGTCAAGATCGTAGCAGGTGGAAAGAAGTGGTCTCTGCCTACCCCTCTGGGAAACAGGCGTGATTTAATGTATGTATGTATGTATTATTATTTTATTTCCTTAATGTTGCCAGTTAACTGATTGCGATTTTTATGTTCGTTCGAGATATTATCGAACGAATGATTGTTTTTTGTCTATGTTGTTCTTTTTTTTCTCCCAATGATGTTTTGTGTTAAGTGTGTCACTTTCCGTTTCTTCACCAAGCGGTTCCAACGGAAGACCAGTGCTGGCTTTACGGCTAGCGAATGCTGAGTTGGGACCGTTTCGCAACAATTTCTCTGTCTTGTTCTTTTTGTATCTACCTAATGTAATCTTGTATTGTTGTGAATAAATGTCTCTTTATCTTTATCTTTATCTTAAAGGCAGTCCGTGTATGGCGGGCCTAAGTAGTACCACAGTAAACATACCTACCATAATACTTTTGTAACGGCGTTTTACGTCCCTTGTTAACATTAATCTCGTCCCCTGTATTGGTACTGAGGGACTGGAGTTGTTTTATTCAGTTAGCTCAGGAGGATCAGGGTTTCTAGGTTTGAAATATAAACAACAAGATTTACTAATAAAATACTGAGGCTTTATGCCTGTTTATTATAACTTAAACGGTATCCCTAGTGCTTAAACTTAAGATTGATTTGATTGATAGACGTATAGAGCCTAGTGGGATGCCGCCCAGCGCGACGCGAGGGTAACCGCACCGCCCTGGACCAGCAAGGGGTTTTTATGGGGTAGCTGCTGCTTCACAGCGCGACGCGAGGGTAACCGCACCGCCCTGGACCAGCAAGAGGTTGTTATGGGGTAGTTACTGCTTCACAGCGCGACGCGAGGGTAACCGCACCGCCCTGGACCAGCAAGGGTTTTAGATGAGGATGCCGGGAGCTGTTTCAGCGCGACGCGAGGGGAACCGCACCGCCCTGTTACAGCGAGAGGAGGAGGAGAGGAGTCGGGTGAGCACCACCTGATGTGCTCCTAGCCTCGAGAGCGTTTATTGAACGTCTTGTCGGCTCTAGAGCACACCACGCAGTGCCGGTTTTTTACCTCGTTGGTCGTCTCAATCCGGCCCTTTTTATACAAAAAGGGGGATAAGGAGCCGGTGCCGGGTCGTATGACCCCCGACCGGGGTAATCTGCGCCGGCCGTGAAGACGGCCGGGTCCTTGGAGCGCAGCCGGCGCCGAAGGCGCAGGCTGCGCGGTGGAGGGGGTAGGTGTTGGTACCTACGCAGACATGTGGTTGTTCAGCCAATTGAGGGCTGCTGCGGGCATGGGCTCGCCGTCCAGTCTGGCCCTTACGGCCTCCTGGACCACGGCGAAGCCCTCCATCAGCGCCGCTCTTTGGGTGATGGCTTCGGGTGGTATGGTCGGGAGTGTACTCACCGGGGTGTCGGTTTGTGTTGTGGTAGTATTCGTGGCAGCTTGCGCGGAGGGCTGCGGGCCACGGTTTTGGGCTCCGCGCCTCTTTCCGCGGCGCTTGGTGGGTGGCTGCTTGGGGTCGTTCCCGGGGGCCATCAGGGTGGCGCTGTGTTGCGCCGCCTCGACGGTTCGGGTAGTGGTGGTGGGCTCGGGGCCCTGCTTGATGGGCTTCGGAGGGTGTGGTGACTTCTTAGTCCTCCGGTTTTCCCTAAGCAGGACTGGGTATTTGGCGCTGTTGGCGGTGTGCTCACCGCTACAGTTCGCGCATGTTGGTGGCTCCTCTCGGGGCCGTGGGCAGTCGCTGGCAGCGTGGGGGCCTCCACAGCGCACGCAGGCTATGGGGCGGTGGCAGTGGTGAGAGGAGTGGCCGAAACTTTGAGTGCCGGTTTGGACGCCGCGGCCGCGGTATATAAAGGCCCCGGTGACGACCGCGGGGATTTGCGGGCGCGGGCGGAGTGGGCTCGGAGCGCGCGCCGCCACCGGTGCAGCGCGTATGGCCGTGACGTCAAGCCGGACCGTTCGCCCGTTCGATGACCGGCCGGCGCTCGTTACATTCCCCTCCCTCGTATGGAGATTTTTACCTGTAAAAATCACAGTTATAATGCTTGGTATTATCGTTTTCCCCTAACAATTTAATCGGTACTGGTTGTTGTAACGAGTGCTTAAATATTCCCTATTCTATATTATTTTGTTACATATCTATATTCTATTTGTCGGACTTCGAATGGTAAACGGGCGGAATGTTTCTATAATTTAGCTTCATCGCAAATATTTTTTTACGTGTTGCATTCATTCCGGAGTAGATAATCTTTGTTCGATAACCTTGTTATCTTACTGGGCCGGTCTCGCGGCGCTCGGCGGCGCGAGATTAACTTCTACCCTCCAATATATTCCCGCGGTGTTAACTGTGCGTCTTGTGATTTTATTTTTAGCTATCTAATTTTTGCTTCTTTATTTTGATGACTTTATGTTTTTGTTATTTGTCCTACGGCCTTATCGGATTGGAATGTTATGTTATCGATTTATAACTGGTATTGGATATTGTTGTTTCTATTAACTTGTATTATTGTTTCGGTTTTTGATTTTGGTAATTATACTTGTTTATATATATTTATCCTCTTTTATCACTGTATAATTTTGTTAGGTTGAACTGGGGTGTCAATTAGTTTATGGGTATTATGTTGTTGTTCACGGTACCTTATATTTATTTCATTGTTTCTTTTTGTAATTGGGAAGCCGCACTACGCCCTTTCTGTCCCCTCCGTTGCGTTTCTTGCCGGACCTTGGTTTTTTCTTCTTCGTCCTTAATTCCTCCGGGACGACCTTGGTCTGGTCTGGCTCCTCCCGACTTGGTGTCACCAATTCCTCCACGATGGCGGCGATCTCGTCCGGGTGTATGTCGACCAGCAGAATGTCGTCGAGGTCGACCTCATCCCATGTCGCCCCCGCGGGTCTTGCCCGAGAATCCTCCGGTTTCGGTTTCGGTGCCGGTATTGGCCGTTCTTCCTGTGGGGACAGTCTCGTCCGTTCCCCTTTCTTGGCCGTTTGTATCGGTCGCGGTCGGGTGGGTACGCGCACTGTAGGGTCCATTTCTTCTAGCGATAATACTACACTCCGGTGTGTGGGCACTTTGCGCGCTATTTATCTCCCGTACCATTTTTTTTCCTTTATTGCTGGTAGTTGATTTTTAACATTCTGTGTGTACCCTAAACTGATTTTACTTTTTTTCTTTCTTTTTCTGTTGCTGTTGTTTCTTACATATGGAACGGTTTCAAATCTTTCACATGTGCCGTTATGAGTTGTTTCTTTTTACCGGTGTCTTGTAATAGGTATATCACTGGTGATTTTTGTCCTATTATCGTGTACGGGCCTATGTATTTCGGTGCCAATTTGGCGCAAAAAAGTTTCTTTTTAACACCTGCTCGCCCGTCCTTGGTTCCCATTGTCTCCTACCTTTGTCGTAGTTTTGTTTTTGCTTATCGGAGGCCTTGTTTTGTTGTTTTTTAACTATGTCGTAGACTTCATTTATTTTTCTTATTTCTTTTATTTGCGGTGTGGGAAATGTATTTTGATCCCCCGGTAATCGGAGTTCTCTGCCAAACAACAAAAATGCGGGTGTGTACGATGTGGATGCTTGTACTGTTGTGTTTATTGCGTAATTAAATTCCGGTAAATACTCGTCCCATTTTTTATGATTGTCCGTTATGAATGTGGATATCATTGTTTCTAAAGTTCTATTTACTCTCTCGGTTGGGTTACATTGCGGTGTGTACGGGGCGGTCAGGCGATGTTCTATCCCATAACTCTTTAATGTGTCGGTAAATAACTTGCTCGTGAACTGTTTTCCATTGTCACTTAGTAATTTTTAGTAACGCATGACTATGCATTCCTTAAATGCCTTTGTTACTGTATTTGCCGTTGCCGTCCGCAATGGGCGTAACTCAGTCCATTTTGTGAATTTGTCATGAAACACTATTAGCCAGTTATAAACTTTTGACGACCTTGGTAATGGGCCTATTAAAACGGTGTTCACTACTTCCCATGGTACCGACGCATTATTTATATGCATCAAACCGGGTGTTTTTTTTTGCGATGGCTTATGCGTTTGGCATGCCACACACTTCTTTATGTATCCTGCTATTGACTTGTACGTCCCGGGCCAGTAATACCTCTGTGCTACCTTTTGCAATGTCTTAGCAGTACCCAAATGTCCCGCCATTGGTGTATCGTGGTGTTGACTGATAATGTTGTCTCTGTCTTCCTTCGGCACGCATAGCCTCCACTCGGATCCTGGCATTACCTGTACCCCGTAGGACGGATTTATAATTTTTTTATATAACTGTCCCTCCTTGATGCAATACCCGATTTGCGGCCCTTCACCTTTTTGTATCTCCGCCATTACGGACTCGTACCAACCTAGATTCTCCGTTTGCGTTGTGCATACCGGGTTGCGAGATAATTCATCGGCTACCTGATTTTGTTTTCGGGTAGTTCTACTAGCGTTTCAACCGCTTTCACTTCCCTGTCGCATTTTTAACCATTTCCCTGTACGAGTAGGTTAACCATTTTCGGTTATTTTCTAGGAGTCCAGGCCTTCTTCAAAATAACCGATAATGGTTAACCTACTCGTACAGGGAAATGGTCAAAAATGCGACAGGGAAGTGAAAGCGGTTGAAACGCTAGTAGAACTACCCTTTCCCGGTCGGTACATGATATCAAAATCGTATTGTTGTAACTCTAGTGCCCACCTGGCTAACCTACCCGACGGGTTTTTCATTGTATTCAGCCACTTTAACGCCTGATGATCCGTTATTACGGTGAAATGGTATCCCTCCAGAAAAGCTCTCATCTTACGAATGCTCCACACTACCGCGAGACATTCTTTTTCCGTTGTTGAATAGCGTGTTTCCGCCGGCATCAATGTCCTGCTCGCGTACATGACTGCTCTTGGAGTGCTGTCCTCTTCCTGGATCGACACCATACCTAGGCCCTGATCGCTCGCATCTGTCTGGAGTATAAATGGTTTCGTAAAGTCGGCTCTAATGAGAATGGGGTCTTGGATCAGCCTATCTTTAATGTTTTGGAACGCTCGTTGTTGAGTTTCCCCCCAGCAAAATTTTGCATCTTTCTTTAATAATTTGACTAACGGCGCGGTTAGATCCGCATAACTCGGTATAAATTTCCTGTACCATGACGTCATACCTATGAAGCTCCTCACTTCTTTAATGTTAGCCGGTGGTTTGAGATCTCTCACCGCTTTTATTTTTTCTTCGTTCATCTTAATCCCGTCTTTGGTTACCGTGTGACCGAGATACTCGACTTCGGCCTTCGCGAACTCACATTTCTTCTTATTTATCTGTAATCCTGCCTCCCGGATTCGCCTAAATATCTCCCTTAAATGTCGAATGTGTTCATCAAAGTTCGCGCTGCACACTATAATATCATCCAAATAGACGTACGCGTTTGGCTCTAGCTCTGGCCCTATGACTTGATCCAGCAACCTCTGAAATGTTGCCCCGCTCGAATGTAACTCAAATGGCATGACTCTAGATTGATACAACCCTCTCCCTGGCACGGTAAATGCGGTAGCCGGTCTACTTTGCTTCTCGAGACCTACGTTCCAGTAACCGTTTTTTAAGTCAAATTTGGAAAAGTATTTTGCTTTTCTGAGTTTTTCTAGCGTGTCATCAATCTGCGGAATAGGATATGCATCTTTTTCTGATATCTCATTTATTTTACGGAAATCAATACAAAACCGGTATTCGCCGTTATCCTTCTTTACAAGGACGATCGGTGAGCTGTAAGGACTTTCGGATCGCTCAATAATGCCCTGTTCTAACATTGTTTTTATGTGTTCATCAATTATTTGTTGCTGTTTCGGGTTCCGGGGATAATATTTCTGTTTTACTGGCTCCTGGTGCTTTAACTTTATCCTGTGCTGTACCCAGCTGTTCCCTTTTGGGCTTTTGTCGCACTTGTCGAATTCTTGTTCTACCACGTTCTGTAAGGTCACCTCCTGGCCCGGTGTTAAACTCGGTTCGGTTTCCTCACCTACCGGTGTGCTCACTGGTTGTGCATCTGGCTTTTCGGTTACACTATTCAGGGCCGTCCCCTGCCGGCCCCACAGTAGTTGAAAGCCTACCCTTCGTAATATATCCATCCCGATTATCGCGTATCTCGCGGACGGTAGTACCCTTACCCAGTGTTTAATTGAGGATCCCTGTATCTCTAAATTCACTAATATATTTTTGTTTATCTCAATTTTGGTGCCGTCCGCCAATATTATCCTCCGTGATTTTTCTGACTCTAACGCGGCCTTAGTGGTACATTCTTTATATATTTGCTCGTATTGGTTGATCCCGTGTCCACGAGGCATTTATATGAAACCCCCATAATCACGACATCCATATACAACCGGTTATCCTCTCTCGGTTCCTCCTCCCCCCTTGTTCCTCGAGTTGTAAATTCCGCAACAGTTCTTACTCAGTACTCCAACCTTCCCGCACGTGCTACAAAACAACCGCTTGTTTCCCCTGCAATCCCTAGTGTTGTGTCCCGGTTTCCCGCACGACCAGCAACTCCCCTTCGGACTGTATTCAAGGTGTACTTTGTTTATTTTTCCCCTCTCTGTAGGTGCATTCGGTTTATAGCGGCTCACGGATGCCTGCGTCCGCGCGCTGGTTCCCGGTTCTGAGTCTGTCGTTCCAGATGACATTCTTTGCCACCTATCCTGAGATATCCGTTCGTAATCGGCCGTTAGCTGTATTAAATCTTGTAAATGCTTAAAATTCTGTTTACGGACGTAAAGTTTATAATTGGGGTGCATATTCTCGTAAACCCTATCTATTTGTTCTTGGTTTCCTAATTTGCCGTACCTCCTCATTAAGGTTTGCAAATCGGTTAAATAGCTCATAAAACTCTCATTAAACTTTTGCTTTCGCGCTATTACTCTTTCAATGAGGTTAGCCTCGTAATTGCTGGGGAAATAACAAAGTTTAAAGAATTTCATGAAGCTGTCCCACGAGTCCCATGTTCCTGTATTGTTCCTGTACCATAGCAATGCTTTTCCTCTTAATAATCTAGGCAAAATTTTAAGAACATCATCCCCCTCAATGCTACTCGCGTCTATGAGCTCCTCCAACCGTTCGTGAAACTCCACTGCGTTATCCGCAACATCGAAGGTTATGTTCCATTCTTTGATAATTTTCCCTAGGTTCCTCACTGGTTGTCCATCGGACTTACTGTTATCTAATTCGGTATCTGACATTTTTGTAGGTGTTCGGTACTCCTGGTCACGTATGAATTCCACTAGATTTTTACGAAGCTGATCTACGGTAAGGTTCTCGGTTCCTAGCCCACTCTTCTGAGATTCTATAACTAATTCGAGTTTCTTTAATTCATATACCCAAGCGGTGGGCATTTGGTACAGTAATTACGGTATGGCTTATCAAAAGGTATGCTATGGTGGTAAACGACTATTTATTAAAATGACTACGGTATGTTTTATCGGTATGCTATAATGGTGAACGGATATTATCGGTTTGTTTTTATTTCAAATAAATCTAGCTATATTCCTGATCCTGAGCAAAGAAGACTCTCGAAGTGAGTTTTTATCGTTGGGCGCCAAATGTAACGGGGCGTTTTACGTCCCTTGTTAACATTAATCTCGTCCCCTGTATTGGTACTGAGGGACTGGAGATGTTTTATTCAGTTAGCTCAGGAGGATCAGGGTTTCTAGGTTTGAAATATAAACAACAAGATTTACTAATAAAACACTGAGGCTTTATGCCTGTTTATTATAACTTAAACGGTATCCCTAGTGCTTAAACTTAAGATTGATTTGATTGATAGACGTATAGAGCCTAGTGGGATGCCGCCCAGCGCGACGCGAGGGTAACCGCACCGCCCTGGATCAGCAAGGGGTTGTTATGGGGTAGCTGCTGCTTCACAGCGCGACGCGAGGGTAACCGCACCGCCCTGGACCAGCAAGGGGTTGTTATGGGGTAGCTGCTGCTTAACAGCGCGACGCGAGGGTAACCGCACCGCCCTGGACCAGCAAGGGGTTGTTATGGGGTAGTTACTGCTTCACAGCGCGACGCGAGGGTAACCGCACCGCCCTGGACCAGCAAGGGTTTTAGATGAGGATGCCGGGAGCTGTTTCAGCGCGACGCGAGGGGAACCGCACCGCCCTGTTACAGCGAGAGGAGGAGGAGAGGAGTCGGGTGAGCACCACCTGATGTGCTCCTAGCCTCGAGAGCGTTTATTCGTCTTGTCGGCTCTAGAGCACACCACGCAGTGCCGGTTTGACTCGTTGATCATCTCGATCCGGCCCTTTTTATACAAAAAGGGGGATGAGGAGCCGGTGCCGGGTCGTAAGACCCCCGACCGGGGAAATCTGCGCCGGCCGTGAAAACGGCCGGGACCTTGGAGCGCAGCCGGCGCCGAAGGCGCAGGCTACGCGGTGGAGGAGGTAGGTGTTGGTACCTACGCAGAGAAGTATGTGTCCAACCATTTGAGGGCTGCTGCGGGCATGGGTTTGCCGTCCAGTCTGGCCTTTACGGCCTCCTGGACCACGGCGAAGCCCTCCATCAGCGCCTCTCTTTGGAAGCTGGCTTCAGATGTTGTGGTCGGGAGTGTACTCACCGGGGTGTCGGTTTGCGTTGTGGTGGTGGTTTCGGTAGCAGCTTGCGCGGAGGGCTGCGGGCCACGGTTTAGGGCTCCGCGCCTCTTTCCGCGGCGGGTGGTGGGTGGCTGCTTGGGGTCGTTCCCGGGGGCCATCAGGGTGGCGCTGTGTTGCGCCGCCTCGACGGTTCGGGTAGTGGTGGGCTCGGGGCCCTGCTTGGTGGGCTTCGGAGGGTGGGGTGACTTTTTAGTCCTCCGGTTTTCCCTCAGCAGGACTGGGCATTTGGCTCTGTTGGCGGTGTGCTCATCGCTACAGTTCGCGCATGTAGGTGGCTCCTCTCGGGGCCGTGGGCAGTCGCTGGCAGCGTGGGGGCCTCCACAGCGCACGCAGGCTATGGGGCGATGGCAGTGGTGAGAGGAGTGGGCGAAACTTTGGCAGCGATGGCATTGCGCGATGCCTCGCTTACCTCTCCAAGGCTCCACGATGATCCCTGGCATGCAGAGGATCTCCGTGACGCGGAAAATGGCCGCATTTTTGGTGACCTGGGCGTAAAAAATACACCCGGGTCTGCCGCTGCGGGCTCTGATGGGCCTGACGTATTCCACGTCGAAGCCTTGGGAAGTGAGGTCGTCGGTGATGTCGTCGGGGTTGGTGTCCACGGGCAAGCCCCTGATGGCCACCTTTTGGTTGCGCTCGGCGGGCAGGGAGTAGGAGTACCACTCCAAGCTGGAGTCCTCCTTCTCCAGGTCGGAGAGGTACCTGTGTACCAAACGGAACTCCTCCTCACCTGCCGGGGAGAAACGTACCCCGTCTCTGAACGGGCGGGCGTTTGGGGCGCGTCCCAGGAGTCCCTTGAGGGCCCGGAAATGCTTACCCCAGTTTGCGATCCGCTGGACAAGCAGCGGCGGGTAGCGGGTCTTTTTCCCGGGCGCCTGTGCTGCTGTCGCCGGTCCTTGACCGCTTGTTGCGGAAGGAGATGGCGGTGAGACGGCTGCCGCGGCGAAAGAGAGTGGCGGCGGTGGAGAGTGCAGCTGTGGAAGCTGTTGAGCAGATGGTGGTGACGGCCCGGTTGTGTCCATCGGACACAGATCGAGCCGGGGCAGTGAGCGCGGTTGTTGAGATGTCGCAGGCGGGGTCTGAGCGGCCCGCTTTTTGCTCGGCGTCACTGCGGTGGAGGACGCAGCGGTAGCGGCAGGCGGCACTGGGGTTCGTGGCGCGACTCGCGGCCGCGCGACGGCCTTCGGCTGTGGCGGCGGCGCACTTAAGCGCACAGGCGCGGTGGTCGGCCTAGCGCGGAAGGGTGGTGAGGTCGCGGGCGCGTGCGCGCTCGCGGAGGTGGTCCGGGCCACGCGCGCTGGCGTGGCGGGTGTCGAGGCGCGGCTGGTAGTGGCGGCAGCTCGCACGGGTGCGAGGCGCGGCGGCTCGTCCTCGGGCGAATCGCGGGGCGCTGCGTCATCGGGCTGCAACGGCATTTGGGGCACGGTGCCGCGGCGTGGGAGGCTGCTGGGCAGTATAAACGACGTGCGCGCCATCTGTGGGCGCTGCTCTCGAGGTTTGGAGGCAGAGTGGGCCGGTGGTGAGTCGGCGGCGGCAGCAGCAGTGGCTGCGGCGCAAGCGGCGGTGATCCGCGCGAACGCGGCTCGCAGCACAGGCGGAGCGTCTGCGCCGTCCGCGAGCATCTCGCTCAACGTGAGCTGAGTGCCCGGGGAGTTTGCGAACTCCAGGTCGCAGGAGTGGCCCGGGGACCGGATCCGCCGGGGTCGTCCTGGGTCAAGGCGGGGGTCGCGCTGAGGCGGCACGCCGGCGGCCATCTGCATGGCCAGCTCGGCAATAGCTTGGCCGTCCGGTGGCGGGGTGTTCGGAGCGGTCATCGGCGGTGTTGCCTGACCGGCCGCTCGCAGCAGGTTGAACGCGCGCACGACATGGGTGCGGTCCTCAGTGGAGATCGGGATCCGGATCCGTCGGGTGTTGCGGAAAATCCGCGGGCGCGTCTGCCTACGCGCCGTTGGATCACTCCGGGATCCAGGCTGCATGTTGGGGGTAGCCCTAAAAAGGGCTTTTACAAATTACCCCACCTTTGCGGACTCGCACAAAGTGGGAGGGACACAATGTTAATTTGGAGGGTAGATATATTTGCGGAAAAAATAATCTACCCACCCAAATAAAACAAAGGATGACGTAAGATGGGGCAGTGACTCACGCGACCATAACGCACCGCGGCCTCACCACTCCCCTCCCTTTTCCCCCGTCCCAAGGCTCCCCCCGCAAGCGAGAGGCCGAGACTAGGTATTGGAAGGAAAGTTACCGGCCGGCGGCGGGGAAATTCCACTGTTTATCGGTCCGAGCGTGTGACGTAGGGGAGCCAGATGTTGGTGACTCACCTGTGTTTTTCCGCAGTTCCGCAAAACAACACGTCCCTACGTCAGAGGTTGCAGCCAGATGGTCGGCTATTTGTTTTCACGATTTGATTTTAATTTAAAATTCAACGTCCACCTCGGGTCACTGCGGCCTATCCGTGCCGGTTTGGACGCCGCGGCCGCGGTATATAAAGGCCGCGGGGATTTGCGGGCGCGGGCGGAGTGGGCTCGGATGGTGCAGCGCGTATGGCCGTGACGTCACGCCGGACCGTTCGCCCGTTCGATGACCGGCCGGCGCTCGTTACACTTTTAACTTTTTTGTTATTAATTTTTATGCTGATTTAAAATCAAAAAGGGTTTTATTTCACTTATTTTATTTTTGTCCATTCAATTTTCGTCAAATTTACGAACTCAAGGTCATTACACCGTTACTCCGTTGAATTGTCGCAAATTAATATCGTTAATAAATTACACGGCGGTCACCTGGGTGGCCAGACAGGATGCTTTTCGAACACGCTTACTAATCCTTTAGGTACATTTTCAATAACTACAGAAATCATTACTAGAATGTCTCGGTCCACCGGGTGCATCTAAAATGAAGGCATAGGCAGAGTTTAAATAAGAGTTTTGTGCAGAAACCGGTGGCCGAGTATGTATGTCAACACACCTGATATCGATCGATTGCTTTGTAGCTTCATGTAAAGGCCCTAATCAACAATGGCCCAACATGACGAGGCGAAGCCCCCCGCAGTAAAAAAGAAAAATCGTAACAGTTGTATTATTATTATTAGTTTAGGTTAGGGTTAACTCGTGTCCCTTAGAGCAAAACAAGGCACCCTGGCGACTAAGGCTGCCTATATGGAAGAATAACACCCCTGAACAAGTGGCGCTCGGCGATCTCCGGCCGCTCTTGCTCTAGGTGTTTCGTCACCAGTTTCACTAAATCACTGTGAGTCTTGTCCTCGGAAAAACTAGGCGCGCACAAATGACACATTAATGAGTACGTGGCCTCCCCGACAAAGGTAGGTAATTAACTTGGGCACTTTTAGATCGTCACACATGATTAGTGATTAGGGCGGCCACTCAGAGCGAGCAGCCTCGCGAGGAAACTGGCATCTGCCACGCGCGGCAGCCTCGGTCGGTCAGATGACATTTCGTACACCGAATGCCGCGCGCGGCAAGCCCGAGCTATCTTGTTTGCCAGTTTGACAGATAAAACAATATGGCGCTGCAGTAATATTTTTATTACCGTATACTTATTTCTTTTAAACATCGCAAGTTTAATATAACTCGACTGTGCGTACATGTACGTGTGAACGTCCATTTTCATCCGTCCACGCCGGGCCGGGGCGCCTTTGAGCATAGACATAAACCAACAGCGGACGACTGCTTCATGCGGCGATTGCCTCCCGAGGCTACACGGTCTGTGTGGACCCGCCTGTAACGTCCTAAGGTTTAGGATCAAGTAGGTTATTGGATAGGTAATAAAACCACGGTAATGCGTTTGCCCCACACGCTCACGCCGCGACCCACCGACCGACCACCATGACAGATCAATGTCACATCCAGCTGTCAGGCAGGAAGTGTTGCCAACGGCAGGGCGTTTATTCCAATACACTACATCTCTTCCTTTGAATAATAATTAGTTTTATTACATGAGTCTACCAGCGCTTCCAAAGAGAAGACCTTGTTGAGAAGAAGCGCCGCAAGAAACTCAACAGTCGGTCCCTTTTATGTTTTTTTTCTTTACAACATTCATCTTAAAATATTGGTCTTGATCTTATCTTACATAACATTAATAACAAATTAGATTAAGTAAATAATATTATGATGATACAGAGAGCAGATACGCCGGTTAATTTATATTACTTAATCTTTGATTTATTGTACTTAAACAGTTTCGGTAGGTACAGTGCGACAAGAAAGAGTAGAAATTAAATAAAATGGAACTAAAAAAATTCTATACTAAATTGTTGCCATGTTCAAGCATTTTACGTCAAAAATGTGACAGTTACGTAGAAAGTGGCGCCCTCATTTAATTTCTACTCTTTTTGGTCGCACTGTAGGTACCTAATATTGCATATGCCTGAAACAAACTCTAAACATTCATATTCATACTATTATATCAATGCAGCTATAGCACTGATCACTTATTAATTTATTTATTTATTTATTTTATTGCATTTATACAAAATAAACTTACTCCTAAGTACAACCCTATTAGGGTAAGTATTGCAATGTGTTACGTTACTTTAAGACTTTTATCTGTATTAATTAATATAAATTAACATACAGATTTATTTTGTGTTAATACTGTTACGCCGATGCGATGGGATAAGGCGTCTCATCTTTAATCGTGAATTTCGATGCTTTAGAAGCGTTTTCAGTATATTTCTATCAGTTACCTACCCCCACGTACGTAACAATACACAATAAAACATCTACAATATACGTGGCATTTCAAATAGTAGGTAATTTCAGATGGAAAGAATCAGAGCAATATCCACTTGGATACTCAATTTATTCTCTTCATCAACTTATCTTTAAATACACAGGTTATCAGGTAACTGTGTCTAAATACTTCATTTCATTTATTTTTTGATCATCTGAAAGAAGACTAGGGATCGTTCACTTGCTTTTAAAACTGATGTTATTCATAATTAGATACCTACATGAAATAATTCCATAAGTAGATAAGTACCTATCACATCTTTAGCCGGTATAGAAAACTTTCTTCGAGTGTTTGTTTGCTGGATTAGTATTAAAAATTAAATGTCTTAATAAACACCACACATTTTTTTGGCAATTGCAATACACCTGTTTTCAACGATATTTGAACATTTAAAAATCATTTCGAGGAATAAGAGTCTCAAATAATCTTTGCAGTAACATTTCAAAAATACGTTACAATTAATAAATTATATTAAAATTAAGAGATTACTCTCATTTGCCAGCTAAACCTTGCGCTTACACTGAGCCGAATGTACCCGCATTTTGTTTGCAGGGTTTATCTGCGACTATTTTGGCTACCAGCTTTTTGATTCGGTTTACCACAAATGGTGCATACAGGTGGTATTTTAGTTCTTGGTTTTAGATCAAGCATTAGCTTCTAAAATGTTTTTTTTTCTTATTATATTTATGACTACAAAATATTTCTATATATTAATTAATTATTTATTGATTGCAAGTTGTAGAAAATAATGTACGCTCGTGTGTTAGGTAGTGCAAGTATAAACGCCGTTTGCCTACCAATTTGATCTTTTCAGTGTCACCTACATATATAATATTATATCTTAATGAACTGAGAAGGAAAATAAGTAACGTTTATCTTTAACACCGGCCGATAGTTATCCATTTGTGCACGCCAGTACATAGCGCGCCCCTGCTCGTTAGCGTATTCTGCTGCGATGGACGCAAAGACATTGTATGAGTCATATTGGGGCTTAGGACTCGTAGATATACTTTGCATGGCTTTTACTTGTTAAGCAGTATAACAATTGACATAGCATTGTGATATTTATAAATATTTGCGTACTCTCTATAAGCTTTATTTAATTTGCGTCCTTTAACAAGCATTGTAAATATTTGCGTGCTCTTTATGAGCTTTATTTAATGTGCGTGCTTTAACAAGCATTGTAAATATTTGCGTGCTTTAAAAAGCATCGCAAATATTTGCGTGCTCTCTATGAGCTCTATTTAATTTGCGTGCTTTAACAAGCATTGTAAATATTTGCGTGCTCTCTATGAGCTTTATTTAATTTGCGTGCTTTAACAAGCATTGCAAATATTTGCGTGCTCTCTATGAGCTTTATTTAATTTGCGTGCTTTAACAAGCATTGTAAATATTTGCGTACTCTCTATGAGCTTTATTTAATTTGCGTGCTTTAACAAGCATTGTAAATATTTGTGTGCTCTCTATAAGCTTCATTTAATTTGCGTGCTTTAACAAAAGTAACTCTGTTAGGCTGAATTCACACCGAAATGGCAGTGGCCGGCAGCGGCCGGCTCGGCAGAGAAATAATTTAATAAAAATAAAAAGAATAAAACTTGTAGGTACTTATAATAATCAGTTTAAGAATAGTTAAATCATTTCAAAAATAATCATTTACCGCATTAAAAAACTACGTGTACCTAATTGGCATATATATCAACGAATAAAATTCATAAAAACGTGCAAACATCTCTTGTCAATAGAACAAATAAATAATTATTATAGTGTGAGGCAATTATGACCTATAAACACATTATAATTAAAAAATATGGCAGACGATAAAAACATGTAGGTACGTTTGCCTACTCGAAGCCATGAAGAAGATATGCTGCTTAGTCTGAGGAGCTGCACAAAACAGTGACATTTATCGAGATGTCTTTTACTATTATTAATTTTAATTGGCATTAAGCTAGTAGCTCACATTAATTATTAATGAATGAATGTACAGATTGTCTCCCACGTCTGTATTCTACGCAGGCTTCAGCAAAGCAAACGCGTTGCAGGAGCAGCGCAGGTGTTTTACCTGCTTTGCTGCTTGCGGGCCCGCGCCGTGTTGGCACATGGAAGGCATTGTTCTTGGCTCAGATAAAATTGACGCGGGAATGCATTTTAACGAATCACTGTTTGACGTCTTCTAAAGTACCTTTGGTTTTTTTTTACTCTTCCTCATTCTCTGTGAAATCATGCGTGACGTTGTGTCACTAATCAATAGGCGGTGTAGTGTATTGGAATAAACGCCCTGCCGTTGGCAACACTTCCTGCCTGACAGCTGGATGTGACATTGATCTGTCATGGCGGTCCGTCGGTGGGTCGCGGCGTGAGCTTGTGGGGCAAACGCATAACCGTGGTTTTATTACCTATCCAATAACCTACTTGATCCTAAACCTTAGGACGTTACATTGGCGACGAGGTAAAGAACGTGAGTAAATGCATAAATTGTTAATACCTGCAAGAGGAAAAAAAAAACTAAGAATGGAGGTTGGATCCATGGTTCAAATTATGAGTTCATGTTTGTCGTAAGTCGTAGCTCTATTAGCTTAGAACATAACGTAAACAAACTGACACACGCTTAGTCTAACTACTTAGTCCAAAATAAAGTGTCAGCTACACTAAAAAAAATCGGTTGCTTCTAACAAGATTGTGATTGTTGTGCATAGGCGTCTTGATTCCATACGAGCCTAATAAAGACGTTGGATGCATCAACTAAGATGTTATTTCAATCACTAAGGAACTTGCTGTTTTTACTGTCAGCTTTGTTTGATGTGACCGGTAGCATTGCTGTTGTATTCATTTTATGTCAACTAAGAGAAAATCTTTCTTGGTTGGCTCACATTTTGAGTACCCGCCAAAACAAAATGTGCTCATTGTTGTGTAGTTGGTATAGGTTTAAACTAAGAACTACATATTTGCGATCTTACGACTACATGGAGATGTACTAAGTACCTATGTCGGAAAAAATAGAACAAAGGTTACAGATTAAATAAATATAACATCGTTAATTTTAATGCTACACATCAATTAGTACATTACTTAACAAGGGCTGTAAAAGAAAAAAAGCCCGAAATCGCAGGTATTTGAGACCCGAGCCGTAGGCGAGGGTCGTAAATATGCGATAGAGGGCTTTCTTTTTTACTGCCCGTGATGAGTACACAATTTTACGTCTTCATCTGGCCACAATGCGAGTTTTACCGTGCGCGCAGCGTGCGATAAAACTCACATTATGGCCAGGTGTGACGTAAAAAATATTTAGTGCCTGTTAGTATAGTCAAATGTAACAAGAAAAACGGAGGAGGAAACTCCTTGAGTTTCTCATAAACATTTAACTGTGCCAGGTTATGCAATAAACAATTTAATTGAAAGTCCAATGGATAAAAGGTATATCGATAACAATACTAAGGTGTGATACTTCCCCATAAAGAAGTTTATAAGGGTGAATGTTTCAATCATAAATAAATGCGTACTGGTTCTTTTGTTACATTTTGTCGTGGCTGTAAACAATTATATAGAAATATAGTTATTCAAGTCTATACGTGTACTATATTACAGTAAAATAATAACCACCATAGCATTTATTATCCACCAGCTAGCCTGACACCATGGCGGTAAGTTATGTGCATTATTAAATAATATTAATTTCTGACACAAGTACGATGCACATGTAACCGACCTTATGCTATGACGATAACAGAATAACTTAGGGAATAATCTCCTCGACTATCTGGAAAATAAGTAAAAAAAAAAAAAAAAAAAAACAACTCATTATCATGTAGGTACTATGATTCTGAAGTCACTGTTTAAAACCGGTAGACAATGAAATTGGAAAACTGTGATGCAGTAATCTGATAATTTCCTGAAATTATTTAATGTTTATTATCAAATAGCACGACATTTCTGTTGCAGTAGGTAATTAAAAAAAAAAAGCTTGTGACATAATGTGTCATTTTCCACTCATAATAAAATAACACAGAAACAAAATGACAAATCAATATGTCAATGCGAAATAATAATACAAGATGTCATAACTGTCTCTTTACAGGAAATTTGAATAAAGAATGATGAAATTAAATTTGTGCCTAAGTGTCAACAAGAAGACAATTTACTTTTATGGTAAGTAATGGCTGAATACCCACTTCTGTTTTCTTTAAAATATTTATTGAAGTTATTTGTCTGGCCTGATGACCAAAACTATGATTCAACGACGCCTCACCCTCATTTTCAGTTTAATTTGACAGGGTTTTTTGCTATTCTATCTCGGTCGGTAATCTTAGCTGAGTCAAACGTCACACATATACGACCATGAGTTTACAAACATAAACAAGATTGCCGACTGTATTTCAACATTGCATTGCAAAAATCTTAAATGAAAGCACATATAACGAATTAAAAAGAAAACTATCACAAAATGTTGCAAAAAAAAAACGGAAATGAGAGGTGTTGTTATAGTGGTGTCGTGTGTTTAACCTGCAAAGGCCAGCTAGTTGGGACGAAAATGAGATGGCTGGAGTAGAATGTTTTTAGACCGCCATCCAGAACTATCAGCCCGGTGCGCTCAAGCAACGAGTTTGGCTAGAGCGCCAAGTTTTAATATAAATAATGTAGGTGAGTTTTTTGATAATTTGGCTATAGTATTAGATCGGCACAAATTTCAAGATAAAGATATATATAATGCAGATGAAACGGGTATAACGACGGCACAAAAACCAAATAGAAATGTTGCCAAAAAAGGAAGCAGACAAGTATGTAGGTGCATTAACATCAGCGGAACATGGAAGTCTATTCACAGTCACTGTTGCAGCTTTGCCAATCGCGGCAATATAATTCCACTGATGTTCACATTCCCGCGAGTTCGATTTCAAAATCGCTTTTTTAAGGGTGCTCCTGTCGGTAGTGTCGGTACCGCAAATAACAGTGGTTGGATGCAAGAGGAAGATTTCCTCATATTTCTTAAACACTTTCAGAACTACACAAATTGTTCTTCAGATCACAAAGTACTACTTCTTCTTGATAACCATTCGTCCCACGTGTCCATTCAATGCATTGACAATTGTCGCGCCATTGGGATCGTCATGTTGTCTTATCCTCCACACTGTAGTCATAAGTTACAACTGTTAGACCGCTCTGTATATAGGCCATTCAAAAAAGCAGTTAATACGGCTTGCGATTTTTGGATGAGAACAAACCCAGGAAAGACCATGACCATATACGATATTCGAGGTATAGTCGCAACTGCGCTACCCTAGGCTACGACCCTAACTAAAATTCAAGCTGGTTTCAGAACTACTGGATTTTTTCCATATAATAAAGAAATATTTACCGATCTTGATTTCGCACCCTCTTATGTCACGGATAGACCAGATCCAAATGCCCTTCAAAGTAGCGAGTCTTTATCAGCGGCTCGAGATGAGATATCACAGCCAAGTTCTTCAGAATCCGAAGCCATTGTTCCGTCTACAGTGGCTATGCCCGAAATTCAGCCAGATATCACAAGGCTGCTGACTCCACTGTTAGAACCCGCTACAGAATTCAAAGACTTTACTGCACCTTCTCCAAGGCGCTCCGTGAAACCACAGCCAAGTTTTTCTGCCGCGGGTATGTCGGAAGTTCAGCGTGATCACACAAGACCGGTGACTCCACTGCCGATACATGCCATCATTGAGCCCCTCAGAGGTGACGAGGTTAACCACACTCCAGCCGAATTGCTCTGACGCACTTGAGCTCGAACAAAGGCACACTGACAAAATATATCTTCCATTTTCACAAAATGTATCCAATGCACCTGCTACTTCTTCAAAGGTCGCCTCCATTATTATACAGCCAAGTTTTCCTACACAACCTTCAACAAGTAAATTTGCGTCCGAACATGTAAGGCCATTCCCTAAAGCCCCACCGAGGAGAAGTGTAAGAAACACAGCAAAGAGAAAATCTACTATTTATACTGACACTCCAGAAAAGGAAAAAATCAGACTAGTAAACTGAAGAAAGGGAAAGGAAAAAAATGCTAAAACAGTTAAGACTAACCTAAAAAATAACGATGAAAAGAAAAGGAAGACAAAGACTAAAAAGAAACTACCTCAAAGAACCCCAGAGAACTTTTCTTCCAGCTCAGAAGATGAACAGAGACTGCCTTTTAATGAAGAGGATGACGAGTTGGTGTACGATGTAAACGAATATATGGATCAACTTGATGAATCAAGTTGCCAATCTGACACTGATGTCGGATCGTCAGTAATACAGGCAGAGGATTGGGTGGTTGTAAATTTAACATCAATGAAAAACCTTGTACGTCGAACAAATCAAAACCGTTACAGAAGACGGCTATATCGTACATTTTGCCAAAAAACTTGATAACCACAGGTTTAAGTGCCCTGTAAAAGAGGACATATCTGAAATTTTTCGGTACCAAATAGTAAAGATACAAACCCACCTGTTAGTTACAAATCGTAATAGTAAACGCGTAGTTGTGTTTGATTTCAAAATGTCCTTACGTAATTTTAAATAATAGGTCTTACATATTTTTGACTAGTTTTAAGGTTCAAACTCAAATCCTTTATTGTTGTTAAATCGGCAAGTTCCTCCTATGAATCTTTAAGACTGAATATGTTACTAAATGTGACTAGTGAGTGGTTTTTGATAGTAAGTATATAATTATTTTTGGAGAGCTTTTTGTTTTGAGTGTAAGATTTTTTTGTTCATAAGAGTTGTTATTACGTTTGTATTGTTTGAGAATTTATTATTTTTTAAGACTTTAAGACATTCTGATTCGTTTTAAGGTTATTTAAAAATAAAAAGAGAGCCATAAATTTTAGGTTTTCAAAGAAAAATAGGTACGCAGTACCTAATTAGATTGTTTGCCTTCATTATTCCCAGAAAATTAAGAAATTTTAATAAATGGGTAAATTATGTATGAAACTATAAAACTGAATATGTTACCAAGTATACTCAGTTTTTTTTGCATTAGAATAATAACGGACAAATTCGCACACGTTTTCTTTAATAACTTGGATAATACTGAAAAAGAATCGTCCAAATAATATTTTTATTGACTAATAGAAGATACAACTCTATTTCGTTTCTAATTTTGACTTTGTTTAAGGCGAAATAATGTGCAAAATAACGGTCATTTATTCTAATCCTTAAAATCTTTGATAATTAGTTTATATTTTTGGAAAGTTTTTTTAGTTTGTTGTCATAATTACATGACATTTTTGCTCTAATAGAGATGTTATTACGTTTGTATTTTTTGAGTTTTTATTAGGACTTCAAGATTAAGATATTCTGATTAGTTTTAAGGTTGGTCAGAAAGCAAAAATAAACAGTGAATATTTAGGTGGATGATTTTGCTTTAATTTTTTCTTCTCTGAACATGAAGAAGTAATCAATAGATACCAAAATGATTGGTTCGATAAATAAATTATTTGTATTTATTGACACTGTGATTTTTTTTTCCTTTTTTACATTAAAAATTATTTCTATTCTTTGATAGTTTGGGTTTTATTATTTTGCTTTTTTACATTAAAGTTTTTACATAAGCATATAAATGTATACGTACATATACATACTTTGGTCATGATTGAAACATGGTTATGATTGAAACATGTTTGTTTTTATGAGAAATGATAATCCCTTTTTTAAGCATTATTATGCCATAATAGCTAATTAATAGATTATATCTATGTTGATAATATGATATGTTAATTATTAGTTCAACTTCGATGAATAGAAAAATATTTATTAACTACCTCTACCTCTAAAACTTTGTTTCGGTAATAATAACAGAAATAGTTATAGTTTCATTACCATTTTATCATGATCTCATCAAATACTCATGTAGGAAACCGTTTCAAACCTATTAATTATGTCAAATAATGTCATAGTTAGCCCCTAGCATTGGGTCATTTGAACCAATTTACCCGGTCCTCTTTTTCGGTAATAGCGGCGTAGTTATTTGAGATAGAGCTACAAAATATATTTTATTTAAAAGCCTTAAGATACTTAATATGACCAAACTATTGAATCCGTGAGTTTAATAGATTCTTCGCTATACCCTGTTAAAGTGCTTCAATCGTACCCACCCTACCCTACCCAGGCGGGTGACACTCCGCGCTTAGTGCCTACAAAATTTGCGGCCGCCTCCAGGATGCTAATCAGTTGAGTGTCATGCGCGCGCTCGTCTTGACGCGCGCCGCCGTACGCTACCAAAGTACCTAATTCCGGTTTTTGTTTGATATGGCTACTCGAAATGGCAGCATTTCTCTTTGCCTCTCGTTTATTAGGTATTAATCGTCGCGTGTTGCATGTTTGTATTGTAAACGCCAAAAAATGTTAAACAGAAAATACCTAGCAGATAAGTTAGCTAAGTTTCCAAGACGTTCACGTTATGTTCAACATTTTTCTCGAGACGTTACATCTTGCAAAATGTTAATTATTACCTAAAATAGGTAGTTTATTATGTCAGTACGTCTGTCATACGTACAGTCGAGTTCATAAATATGTATACACTTTAGTACCTTGTCACTTTAATCGTTGTGACAATTTATATATGGCAGTTCAAACATGACATTAAACAGACAAGGTACTAAAGTGTATACATCATTTATGAACTGGACTGTACCTACCTAAGAAAGAGAAATCTAACTGATTGAATTAGACAGACCAACAGTTGCACAAACAAATACAAATACGAAAGAGAAAGAAAAAAGTCCTGTTTGTGTACCAATTACAGGTGTGCAGAGTCTGGGATTAATAAAACTAAAAACTAGGCACATATCACATTACAGAAAAATGACAAAGAAAATATAAAAATAGAATTAACAAATATTTTGAAGTTTAAAACAGCATAATACTACGATAAAACTAGTCTACGTCTACCGGATAAAAAGGGAGATCCGAGCAAACAACAAACAAGTCGCGGACAATATTTGGCATTTACTATTTTTTCTCGTCTTTTAAATTAAGCGAATTACATAAGAAAACTACAATTAATAATAAATTCATTATTTTTTCTCACAACTGCCACAGAAAGTAACTGCCGGCCCTGGGAAGTGGGCGGAGTCAGTAAAGCTCATGACGGGCGAAATAATACAGACTCTCGTGGCGCAGATTTAAGGTGCATTTTGCCTCGTTAGGAGCGCCCCCACTATCGATCGCAGAAATGTAACCAAGGTCACTTCCATGCCGTGCACTTATATTATTATTGTTAACGCGTTGTGAGTAGGTTTAAATTCGCATGTTTGCTGTCACAGAGAGTCGCTTCTGTACTTGTACTATTACTTATTCTGTGCCCTACCTAACAATATTTATACTTTAGGTTCGTGTAATTTATGAAAATTACTATGATTACATATCACAGTAGGGCCAAGTAGGTTACTAAAATTGAAAAACGAGTTTGGACAACCCTGACGCCCGAGCGGCAATAGGTATCAGAATGTCCTAAAGGGCCGGAGTTGAGCTACTTTTCTATTTATAATATGGTTAGCAAAAATTTGCCTGTACAACTTCTCGCAGTCGGTGAAAGCAAATTCATATTGGTGCCATTTTACTAATAATGTTTGTAAATCTTGTTGTAGGTTAGGAACTGTGTACATTAAATCATTTAGAGAGTATGGTGAAGATGTTTTAGCAGATCCATTGACTACTACCTACCCTTTATTTCGTTGTTGTTGACTCCACGCGTTCGACTCCATGGTGTGATAAAGAACATTTCATAGGCTTGTGCCAGATTTGTTTCTTTTTAAAGTTTTCTCTCCATGTTTCGGAGTTGAGCTATGGCTTTCTTCCTGGATTCTCCGAGATTTTCCTCAAATTTTGGTTTCAGGGAAAGTCGTACTGTGTATCTTCCGTCTGTCATTCTAACTGTGTTGTCTTGGTGATGTTTGATGCTTTCCATATCTTCCTGAGATAATTCTCCCTCCTCTGTAATGTATTCTTCCTCCCAAAATTGTTGGATATCCTCTAGGTTGTTAATGATTACGTTGCAATGGAATGTTTGTGCGTTTCCGCATAACAACTATCCAAGATGTGTTTGTTGAGCCATAGGTTGAAACGTATCGCTGCCTATCAATGATAAAGGCATAACTCAAAAAAGCATTTTTTTCAGGAGAGCCATAACATAACATAACATAAACTCACGCCTTCATTCCCAGAGTGGGGTGGCAGAGCCACAGACTCACCAACAACTCCAAAAACTTGTTGATAATTCTGTGACACAAACAGCCCTGCATGCAAAAAGTGTTTTCGGAATGGCACCAAAACTCTACAACAAATTGCCAAAGAATATATCGAACCTAGATGACTTAGTGAGATTCAAAAAATCTGTATTTAATTTCTTAGGACAAAAAGCATACTACTCTTTATCGGAATATTTATCTGACACCTCCTAACTATAATACAATACTACCTTCGTGCCGTCCTATACCCATTGTACGAATTATTATAATTTTATCATGTGCATGCGCTATCATGACCTGACATATTTGTATGCCTAGCGGCAAAATATAGTGATACTTATTGCAAAATCTGTAACACCTATATAACACCTATATTTACAAATAAATCATTTGAATTTGAATTTGTGACCACATTTTGCACAACCCTGGCCCCTATTTCACCAAGTTACAATTATCAATGACATATGTATACCTACAATTCGACAAATGTCAAGAGACAATTGTCAAGTTACAGGTGACAAGTAGACAAATTCTCAATTTTATTTCTATGGACATACATAATTGTCTACAATTACAGTGTAACCATGATAGGCAACTCGTGACAATTGTCCATAGTTTAATTTAAGGACATTTATGTTGTGAAACAATGTAAATTTTTTCACGTCGACATATTACAAATAAATACAAATACAAATAATTTATTCAGTAAGTAGGCCCTGCAGGCACTTTTACATGTCTGAGTCTACCAGCGCTTCCAAAGAGACCACTGTTGAGAAGAAGCGCCGCAAGAAACTCAACAGTAAGCCGTTTTTTCCAATAAATCACTTATTACAATACTAAACTTAAGCTACATAATTTAAATGTCACAGGGATGTACAGGTCCCAGTAGTAATAATAATTAAATATATCAAAATGTCAGATTATAATAAATAATACAATTTCGGAGATGTAAACAGTCTCCAAATGTCAAATTAAAATTAAGAATTAAATATAATTAAAAAAAAAACACAAAACAAGGGAGATGTAGAAAGTCTCCACGGTCAATTTTGGAGATGTAAAGAGTCTCCAGATGTCAAATTAAAAAATAAGGGAGATGTAGAAAGTCTCCACGGTCAATTTTGGAGATGGTAAAGAGTCTCCAGATGTCATATTAAAATAATAGGTAATCATACAGGGAGATGTATATAGTCTCCACGGTCATTAATAATTGTAATACAAAAAAAAAAAACATATCAGTCCCAAGCATTGTCATCATTCATATAATCTTTAATACTATAATAAGCTTTAGAAATTAGTTTACGTTTAACGTAACTCTTAAATTTATTTACTGATAAATGAGTAACACTACTTGGGAGCTTATTATAGAACCTTATACAATTACCCATGAAAGAGTTTTTTATTTTGTGAAGCCCTGTGTAAAGGGCACTGCGAGCTTATGTTTATTTCTGGTATTAACATTATTTATGTCACAGTTCTTTCTAAAATTACTAATGTTCTTATGAACATGCATAATGTTTTCATAAATATATTGACTGTATACGGTTAATATATTCGTTTCTTTGAACTTATCTCTAAGCGAGTCTCTATGACCCATCTTGTAAACAGCACGAATAGCCCTCTTCTGTAGAACAAAGATGCTGTTTACGTCAGCACCACTACCCCATAGTAAAATACCATATGACATAATACTATGGAAGTAACTAAAATAAACTAATCGAGCGGTTCTCAAGTCTATTAGATTCCGAATTTTATTAACTGCAAAAGCTGCAGAACTTAGTCTATTCGCTAATTTAGCCAGATGAGGACCCCATTGGAGTTTTGAGTCTAACGTTATACCAAGAAATACTGTATCATTAACTAAGTCTAATTTGTCATTTTTAATAGTTACAGTAGTTTGTCTATTTTTCACATTGGTAGTCATAAATTTAATACATTTAGTCTTTTTCTCATTTAGTAATAAATTATTAACACTAAACCAATCTACTACTTTTGATATAGCATTGTTTACATCCACATTAAACTCCTGTTGTCGTTTGATTTTAAATACGAGTGAGGTATCATCAGCAAACAATACTATATCATGGTTGTCCTTTATAAGGTATGGTAAATCATTTATGTAAATGAGGAATAGAAATGGACCCAAAATTGAGCCCTGTGGCACGCCCATTGAGACCAAAGACCCAGGTGATCGTTTTCCATTCACGTCTACCCTTTGTATTCTCCCGAATAAGTACGTTTTAATTAAGTTTAGCGCAGTACTTCTAACTCCATAATGGTGTAGCTTCCTGACCAATGTGTCATGGTTAACGCAATCGAAGGCCTTGGACAAATCACAGAAAATACCTAAAGCATCATGTCATGGCCCCTCCCAGGCATCAAAAATATGTTTAATTAGCTCAACACCAGCTTCGGTTGTCGAGCGACCCCGAGTAAAACCAAATTGTGTATTATGTAATAAATTATTATCTTGAAAATGTTGCATTAACTGTGATAAAATTAATTTCTCAAAGATTTTACTGAAAGTGGGTAGTATCGATATCGGTCTAAAGTTAGTGGGGTCAGAAGTACTACCCGTTTTAAATAATGGAATTATCTTGCTATGTTTCATAAGATCAGGAAACTCACCACAATCAACACAGTGATTAAATATGATCATTAAGTCAGATGCTATGACTTCCATTAAGGATTTAAGGACGTGAACCGAAACCCCCCAAAGATCATTGGTTTTCTTAATGTTAATTGATTTAAATGCTTTGATTACATCCAAGGCAGTAACGTGCTTGAATTCAAAGTGTATACTGCATTCAGACACGTTATCTTCTAATAATGAAATGGCAGACGCCGGCGAAGAGTTCAGACACTTAGTCGTGGACACTGGTATGTTGGTATTGGTTGGTTGGTATTTGCAAATTTGTCGGTAATTATTGACATGAGATTAGAGCTGTGTCAGGCTTGCGTAACAATTGTAGTGTTTTCATTGTTAGTTACAAAGGGCTCTCCGCGAAAGCAGTAGTAGTGACAGTTGTGATAGCGACTTAGACGAGTTCTCATACAGACGAACATATAGAGAACGAATCAATTTCTCATTTGAAATCACTGACTTTGCGCTTAAAGAAAAATTCCGAATATCTAAAACGAGTGTTGATTATATAATAAATGGAATTGGTGCAGTTTTACAACATGCAACTACAAAAAATAGAGCTTTATTGCCTACATAACAAATTTTTTGCAGGCTGCATTGGATGGGTTCAGGGTCACAATACCACGTCAGTGGTGATAATCACGGAGTGTCAAAAGCAACCATCCATCGTCTGCATTATAGTCGACAAGGCTGAGGAAACTATCCATACAGACAAGCTAACCGCTCTCGTTTTATGAAAAAAAGTGTGTATAAACATAGTGTGTTTCATTTGTTGAGCGACTGATAAAATAAATAAAAATTAGTTTGGACACTCCAAACTAATATAATAATTGTTGTTGTATAATTGTTGACTAACTAGGCGGAAATGGTGGGCGCCTGTCATCAATCAACATACGGTTGATTTAAACGTTGAAAAATGTAAAGATTAGGTAACAGTTGTCATGACAACCCGACAATTGTATCAGAATTTTGACTTTTCCCATTTCACCATATAAAAATGTCATCTTTTTTTTTATTATTGTCGCACCTGTCAGCGTGGTTTTATAATGTAGAGTTTTGTGAAACAACACCTATCGTGACTACTCGACAATTGCCACCTGATTATTACAATTGCCGTTTCATGAAATACAATTGTCACATCATTTAGACAATTGTCGCACTTGTCAAGCTTGGTGAAATAGGGGCCAGGCTAAGATGGTATCCAGTGTATTAGTGACAGGTTGCAAACCCATCGCCTAACAGCACTACACAGCCTTTAGTCCCTTAGTCGTCTCTTACGACATCCTAGGGAAGACATGGAGTGAATGAATGAATGAATAATGAATGAATAAGTTTATTTGTCAAAAGTGGGTGTACAACACGGTCTTAAGTTATAACACAGGCCCTCCACAATTTGCCAATAGACTGGCGTACAAATTTTAATCATATAAATTACATTATCTAGAACAATTTACAATAAACTTCACAAGAAACACACAGTTAAATTAACTCATTTAGGAACTCATTAATGCTATAAAAAGATTTCTCAGTTAGCCATGCCATCTTCATTTTTTTTAAATATCATTAATTTCTTACTTTTAAAACCATCAGGTAGCTTATTATATATCGTAACACACATCGCGTAGGTATTTTTGGAACTCAGTGCCAATTTTGAAGCTGACTTATGTAGTTTATATTTATATTGTAACCTAACTTTACGAGGACGCAGTTGTTGTGTCTCGACAAACTGATTTTTATATGTATGTACAAATGTGCATACCTCGAATATGTATAGGCAGGCAGCTGTGAGGATATTATATTGACTGAAGTAAGGCCGGCATGATTCTGTTCGACCAATTCCGAAGATTGCTCTTATGCAGCGTTTCTGAGCAATAAATACTTGACCCAACATGGAACAGTTTCCCCATATTACTACACCATATCTAAGCGTAGAATTAACGTAACCATGATAAGCTATTAAAGCAGCTTGTGTAGAGACGGTCTGACTAATTCGCCTCAAAGCAAATACGAAACTGTTCACTTTGGAAATTACTTTATCTATATGATCCTTCCATTTGCAATGACAGTCGATTATTATTCCTAGAATCTTAGTATGGAGTACTTCTTCAATAGGATTATTATTAAAGTGGACATTTAAATTTTGTGATGTACTTCGGTCTGTATGAAATTGAATATATTTAGTTTTATCAATGTTTACCTTTAAATTATTTTTTGCTAGCCAATTAATTGTTCGATTCAATGTTAAATTTATATCATCATTATATGTCATCTGCAAATAAAATACATTCGTGGGGTAGATGGTTGGGCAAGTCATTGATATAAATTAAAAATAATAAAGGCCCCAAAATACTGCCTTGAGGCACCCCATAATCATTATCAACATAGGCAGACCGATACGTCTTTACAGTATGGGACTTGGAACAGTACTTGGAAATCTCCACACATTGACTCCTATTACAAAGGTAGGTTTGAATCCATTCCAAAGTGGGACCGCGTACACCATATCTAAATAGTTTGGCAATCAACCGCTTATGACACACGAAGTCGAATGCCTTGCTCATGTCCATGAATAGGACCGTTACTGGTATTCTACTGTCAACTGCGTCTATTACACTTTTTATTAATTTAAAGGTTGCCAGAGATGTACATCTAGATTTACGAAATCCATGCTGTTCTTCATTAATAACATTATGTTTTTCAAAAAAAGTTTACCATGACCTTTTCAAATATTTTTGAAAAAATTGGAATCAAGGTCACTGGTCTATAATTACTCATTTCGGTTTTGTCCCCCTTTTTATAAAGGGGCTTAACTACCGATTTTTTTAATTCATCAGGAAAGAATCCTTGCATCAGTGACAGGTTGAGTACATGTGTAAGTGGTTCTGCAATGATAAATTGGCTGTTTTTAATTATATCCGTTCTCAATTCATCATGACCAACAGCAGTTGAGTTTTTAAGTGAAGAAATTATTTTTACTAGCTTATTTACACTTACAGGATTCGAAAAAATTGTTAAATCATTATTGTCAATATGGATGTCGTTTGTGTCGTTAGGTGTTATATTTTTAGTCACAATTTCAATGAAGTAATTATTAAAACTATCAGCAATCTCTTGTGGATCGGCAATACAATTTTTATTTATTTCTATGTTATCTACAGATCTGCTGTTACAGTCAGCTGAGCTATATTTCTTGATTACATTCCATACTGCCTTGCATTTATTGTCATGTTTGTTTATATATTTCAAGTTTTCAGACTTTTGGTGAGACAATATGCAACGTTTAAGCAAGCGAGTATACTTTTTGTACTTTAATTGACACTGTTTCGATTTTCTACTTAGTAGGTACATTTGCCTCTTTTTACGGCAGCAGTTTCGTAAAGCCTTAGTTAGATGTTTTGAGTTAACTGATTTATTAGTAACCTTTACTCTAATATCCAGGAAACAAAGTTTGTAGAAAAGTAGAAATTGTTCGTAAAACTGTCTAAAAGCTTCAGCCGCACTATTATCGTTGAGCACATCACAGAAGGATAACGCTGATAAACACTGTAGAAATTTCGACTGATTTTCTTGACTATAGTCTCTCCTTCTTTCGTACCACCATTTTACAGGAGGTAGGGCGCGTTTTTTCACTGGCATTTGGAATGATTGCGCGGTGTGATCGGATAGCCCCAAGTCGAGTATTCTCACTTCGCCTTCCCTGACATTGGTTGCTATGTGATCTATACAAGTTTCAGAGTGAGTAGTTATTCTCATAGGACCGTCAATTATCAATTTCAAACCATAACTACCCAGAATATGTTCGAATTCTTTTGATGTAGCCGAGACCTTGCTAGTGTCAATGTTACAATCCCCGCACAGTATATATTTTTTCTTCGGTTTTGACAAACAATATGAAGCAATTCTTCAAGCTTGTGAAAAAACAAGGACGACGACGATGTCGGTGTTTTATTCGTATAAATACAAATTACTACCATGTTATATTGCGTAATAAAGACTGCGCAACACTCAAAAATATATGATTCCGAGATTTGAACGATTTCTCTCACAGGCATATAGTTTAATTCGTTTCGAACAAGAATCCCAACCCCTCCCCGTTTTGAGTGTTTACGGGAAAAACTGGCAGCTATCTGAAAGTTGTTCAATTTCAGATTGTTTTCTGATCCTCGGAGGATGTTGGTCTCGCTTAGGCACAAGACATAGGGAGAGATATAGGGACCTTCTTTTTCAAGGTCGGATATGGCATAGTTAAGAAGCTCCTGTTTATTTAATGCTCCAGAAATATTTTGGTGCATAATGCCGACACAGTTTTCAGAGTGATTTGCGACGAAAAAACTTGTTCTTGTTTATGGGACCTGTTATTGTCTCCTGCTTGTCGGCCAGATTACACTTGTCACTCGCGGGTTCGACATCGGTTGTACCCTCGGCGTGTGTGGATGTTTTTACTGAGTTGCCAATATGGCGCTGGAGCAGTTGTAATTGGTACTGTGGTGTATACAGTTTACATGCAATCCGATAAAAGATTTTACCCGCCAACATTTTTAAAAACAACGCTTTACTTTGGTTTGTTTCGAAGTCACGACTTATATGCTCGCAATTGTGAAATTGGCTTGCGGTTTGTTTTATCATATTATTTAGTAGACGTTCACTCAAGTGTCGATTATAAGGTATTTGCGATATGAAACTATTTGTATGGCTTGATTTTTGAATTGCGTAATACAGGTTTGCAAACATTTCGTTGGGGTTCGAATCATTGGTCCCTGTTAGAATAATCAGAAAGTCATATTTATTAAGTTTTTCTTCATTGCTAAGAATAGGGCGTAATACATTTTTTGTGTTTGCCCCCGGGCTTGTGTGACACATTATGTCAAAGTACGTACCGTACATATCATTGAGCAATGATCCTAGATTTTTTTCCTTGCTGATCGGATATAACGATCAATTTTCTTTTTGGCATTCCAAACTTAATTCTTTGGGGATAATCTTCTTGGAATTGCTTTTCGTGAATGTTGTTTCGTTTAGAATTTTCTGCTCGATAAAAACGGTTGGAACCACATTTATTTAATGTCGCTGGTAAAGTTTCGCTAAGTGGTACTCTTGTTACTTGAGAAGCCATCTGTAACTTTGTTGCTGGCGATGTAACAGATGGCGGTGAATTCGCCGCGGGTTCTGGGACGGGAGGAGCGGTTACTGGTACTACCTGTGATATTGGGCTATGTGTCGACTCATTAGGTTCCCTCGAGAAATCCAGATATCTAGGTGCCCTTGAAGAATCTAGTTTCGTGCGGTTAACGGATTTTCGTTTTCTATTTACTGATGGCTTTGCTGATGTACTTGTAGACTTGCAAATACTTGTCAATTGTTTCACTCTTAAATTGTAATCATTAAGGCTCTTTGTCACAGAATAAGTAAATAGTACAAGTACAGAAGCGACTCTCTGTGACAGCAAACATGCTAATTTAAACCTACTAAAAACTCGATGCGGAGATAAGTAAGTTAAAGGACCAGCTTGAAGTTACTTCTTTAAAGTATGTAACTGCTCAGAAGGAAGTCAAGGAGCATATCCTGGCTTTCACTCAATTGGTAGAAGAAAGTAGATTGAATGAAGAGCGTTTTAACTCTTTAATTAACTGTGGTTATGGTAATTCAGATAGATTACGAGATTCACCAACTGTTGTGATTCAGCCAGATATGGCTCTTGATACTTCAAAGGAGTCCCCTAGACAAATTATAAGTAGGAATAAAACTATTGTTTATTCTGACCAACTTGGATCTGGACTAGGTTTAATGTTAAATAACAAATTGAAACAAAAGGTTACAAATTACTGTTACCACAATGCAACTCTTTTACAATTAAGTGATTTACTTTTAAAAGGAAGTTTTGACAGGTCCACCACTTTAGTAATTTTGGTAGGAAATAGTTTTAGTGTGGATAAGTCAAGTGTAGATAAATTAATGTCAACACTAAACACTATTGAAGGTCGTGGCATAGGTAAAATTATGCTGTGTGCGCTACCATACTCAGAAAGTATGCCATTTAGTCATAATAATAGAATAGTACACTTTAATTCTATTATGTATAACGCTATTTGCTGTAATAAAAACTATCATTTCTTTGATTTAAACAAATTTATTAAGCGCCTCACCCTAACATCAGGAAAAATTCATTTGCCAAGGAAATATATCTTGACCTTGGTTGACCTATTAGCTTTTAATATAGAACCAAATAGATACAGTAGAACCCAGCCCCAGCAAGCAAATATTGGCAATAATGCCTTGCCTCATGATTTAAACTAAAGTATAGGACAGCGGAAACACCCTTGAGTATAAATTTAATCCACCAAAATATTCAAGGTTTTTCCAGCAAAGAACTAGAAATAGGGTTGTTCTTAGATAATGAAAACATACAAATTATGTGCGTTACTGAACATTGGCTTCGACAAGACCAATTAATTTTTGATTTTCTAAATTTTAAATTAGTTAGTTATTTTGCCAGAAAATGTGCCATTCATGGTGGCTCTTTTATAATTGTTAAAAGTACTCTTAAATCTAAAGAAAGAAAGGATATTGTAAAGCTATCGATAGAAAGGATTGTAGAAATTTCATGTGCAGAACTAGAAAGTTATATAATAATATGTGTTTACAGGCCACCATTGGCTGATTTTAGCACATTTGAATCTACAATGGAACATGTGTTAAAATTAGCATGTAATAGCCAGAAGCATATTATAGTTTGTGGAGATTTTAATATTAACTTACTCGAAACATCAAATAATACCACTAGGTTACTAAGTTTATTTAAATCTTTTAATTTAGGTAATCTGTTCTTTGAACCAACACGGATAGGTGTTAGTAGTGCAACCTGCTTAGATAATATTTTTTGTAATTGCGAATGTTTGGATAAAGAAATATTCAATTGTTTTAATTCGGACCATAGTGGTCAGAAGGCATCTTTCGTCAATGATTTTTATCAAAAACCGCAGACAATAACATACCGACCTATAACTAGTAAACGTTTGGAATTATTTAAAAATAAAGTTCAAAGTAACCTTTCTGTGTTACCTTTCTTACAGAATGAGAGTAATAGTATTTATAAAGACTTATTTGGCGTAATTCTAGATCAATTTAATAATAATTTTAATATGAAAACTATTTCGAAGTCAAAAACCAAGTTTAGTGAATGGGCTACTGCAGGCATTCATAAGAGTAGAAATAGGCTTTATGAGCTATATAGAGAGAGGGAAGACAATAAGAACGCTGACTTCCTAAATTATGTTAAAAATTATTCAAGGACCTTTAAGCAAGCTTGTTTAACTGCTAAGGCAAATTTTCTTAGTCTTAAACTCAAATCATCTGACAATAAAGTAAAAACTGTATGGAATATTATAAATAGAGAAACGGGAAAATCAAAAACTCGTGATAATCAAGTCACCATAAACACAGGTAACAAACAAATCACATCAAATAAAGACGTTGCCTTAGCATTCGAAGATTATTTTTCCAACATAGCCAGCAATACTACAAAATGTCTTAAATCATCCGCGGTTGAAGCTAAATCATTACTTTGCACTAATGTCAGTAAATGTAATATAAACTTTGAATTCAGCCCTGTAAATTCAGATTCAATAGTCAAGGTATTTAAATCGCTTAGTTTAAAAAAGACTGAGGATTTGTGGGGCACATCAGTTAAAGTAGTTTTTCATATCATAGATGTAATTGCACCCCACCTAGCATTAATTTACAATAATTGCATATCAGAGGGGACCTTTCCAGATCTCATGAAATATAGTAAAGTCATACCTCTTTTTAAATCGGGCGACATGAGTGATATAACGAACTTCCGTCCCATTTCCATACTACCGGTTTTAAGTAAAGTCTTTGAGAAACTAATGCTGAATGATATGTTAGGTCACTTTAATAGAAATAAACTACTTAATAGTAACCAGTTTGGGTTTACCAGAGGTCGATCAACAATTGATGCGGCATCGGTTCTCATTAAATACATATATAACAGTTGGGAGAAATCTTGTGATGCGGTAGGAATATTTTGTGATCTTTCCAAAGCTTTTGATTGCGTGGATCATTCGACCCTTATTTTAAAATTAAAACACTATGGATTGTCCAATAAAGCTTTAAGTCTTATGTCTTCTTATCTAAGTGACAGAACTCAAACAGTGGTTGTAAACAAAACGCAATCAATTGGAGCTACAGTGAAACTAGGTGTGCCTCAAGGCTCCATTTTAGGTCCTTTTCTATTTCTCGTTTATATAAATGACTTACCACCAACAGTAGATAAACTTTGTGATATTGTGCTTTTTGCTGATGATACTTCATTAATTTTCAAGGTAGATAGAAAGTCCGTAGACTACAGTATGATAAACGCCATACTAGTTAAAGTACTTAATTGGTTTACTAGTAACAATTTACTACTAAATGCTAAGAAAACTAAATGTGTTAGGTTCGCTTTGCCTAATGTTAAACCGGTAGATTCTAGTATTTTTATAAATGACGAGTGTCTGCAAATGGTAGATAAGGCAGTTTTTCTAGGCATAACAATAGATAAAAATTTGCAATGGGGTCCCCATATAGCTGTACTGGCAGGTAAACTAAGTTCGGCAGCTTATGCCGTTAGGAAAATTAGACAGCTAACTAATGTTGAAACAGCTCGCTTAGTTTATTATAGTTATTTCCATAGTGTCATGTCGTACGGTATTCTGGTTTGGGGTAAGGCAGCTGAAATACAAACTATATTTGTTTTACAAAAAAGGGCCATTCGTTCTATTTATAACTTAAATTCTCGTGACTCCTTAAGAGAACTATTTAAAGAAATTAATATCTTAACTGTAGCATCTCAATTTATTTATGAGAATATTATTTATGTTATTAAAAATTTAGATTCTTTCACCAAAAATTCTGATATACATAATTTAAATACAAGAAATAAAAATAAAATTGCTATTCGAAAATTCCGCGTACGTAAAGTATATAAATCATTTATTGGTCAATGCATTCATTTCTATAATAAATTACCTGACGTAGTTTTAAAGTTACCCTTTTCAGCACTTAAAAATTACTTGAAAAAGTCGTTAATGTCTAAAGCGTATTATAGGGTCGAGGACTATCTAGCAGACAAAAATGCATGGCCTAAACTCGAAACTTAGTCAATAATAATTTGTTCAAATGTAAAACCTTTATCTTGTCTAGGGGACACTGTTGATGTAGGAAAACATGTCGAAACTTTGTTTATTATTAATTTTTTTGTTTTTGCCTTTTTCTCCGTCTATATCTCTCCTAATATTTTTGCCATGTTTTCCTGCTGATCTACGCATGATATTTGATATTATATTTAAATTAATATTTATAGCTTTATATAATACTAGACTAAGTTGTATCATTGTAATAGGAAATATGGTTAAAAAAATGACTGACTGCTGAGTTTCTTGCGGCGTTTCTTCTCGGCAGTGGTCTCCTCTTGGGAAGCGCTGGTAGACTCCTGACTAGTAAAGGTGCCCGTGCGGCCTACTTACTGAATAAATGACTTTTATCTTTTATCTTTTTTATCTTTTACTCAGAACGCGTTAACGATAATAATGTAAGTGCACGGCACGAAGTGACCTTGGTTACATTTCTGCGATCGATAGTGGGGGCGCTCATAACGAGGCAAAATGCACCTTAAATCTGCGCCGCGAGAATCTGTATTATTTCGCCCGTCATGAGCTTAACTGACTCCGCCCACTTCGCAGGGTTGGCAGTTACTTGTATTATGACTTGTTCTGTGGCAGTTGTAAGAAAAAAAAATGAATTTATTATTAATTGTAGTTTTCTTATGTAGTTCGCTTAAGTTAAATGACGAGAAAAAATAGTACATCCCAAATGTTGTTCGTGACTTGTTTGTTGTTTGCTCGGATCTCCCTTTCTATCTAGGTACGTAATAAGACGTAGACTAGTTTTATCGTAGTTTTGTGCTGTTTTAAACTTCAAAATGTTTGTTAATTCTATTTTTATATTTTCTAGGTCATTTTTCTGTAATGTGATAAATGCCTAGTTTTTAGTTTTATTGATCCCGAGTGTCGAGTTTATAAATATGTATACACTTTAGTACCTTGTCTGTGTTTAATGTCATGTTTAAACTGCCATATATAAATTGTCACAACGATTAAAGTGACAAGGTACTAAAGTGTACCTATACATATTTATGAACTCGACTGTACTGTACGTAAGACCGACGTACTGAAATAATAAACTACCTATTTTAGGTAATAATTAACATTTTGCAAGATGTAAAGTCGAGAAAAATGTTGAACATCTTGGAAACTTAGCTAACTTATCTACTAGGTATTTTCCGTTTAACATTTTTGGCGTTTACAATAGAAACATGCGACACGCGACGACATTAATACCTAATAAACGAGAGGCAAAGAGAAATGCTGCCAATTTTAAATATTTTTAAGTGTTTAACTAAAAACAAGTATATGCTGACCTTGCTTTAGTAGGCAGCAACTATTACTGGGAGATCTACTTACACTGAACGCTCTTTAAGGTAGGTAGGTTATTGAAAGCTGCGAAACTACGGACGGGTCGTTAACAAAATAAATAATAATTATATCTCTCTTTTTGCGTCGAGGATTCAAAACTGTAATGATTGGGTCAGTAATTAAGTACAGTTACTCGTAATTACCTACCTAGATCGAAGTTATAAATAATATTAATAATAATCTTAACTTTCGATATCCTTCGGCAGTGTAAAAAATTACAGGTCGACGTTCCTATCACTATTCAAGCACCCGTATGCTGCGCAGTATCGTTTGGCTTTTCGAGTAGCCATATTCTACAAAAACCGGAATTAGGAGCTTTGGCAGCGTACGGCGGCGCGCGTCAAGACGAGCGCGCGCATGACACTCAACTGATTAGCATCTTCGAGGCGGCCGAAAATTTAGTAGGCAATAAGCGCGAGTGTCACCCGCCTGTCTTTGTTAAAGTATGATTTTCCGATAGCAACTTTTCTATCTCCATTTCTGCCGACTGTAGCTTCATGGTTAAGGTGCCGATCTTTTACTTCAGTTCATCTACAACGTAACTATTGTTTAGTCTCAACTCAGTGTAGCTCCTGTTCAGTGACAGGCTGGACTCAGTACAATCATCTGTTTCATCCTCAGACAGTCCCTCAAATGAGTTTTCTGTAGGTACATTAACTATAGTTGTCTTTTTTCTAATAGTTACGTAGTCTCGTGAGCAATGTGGAGCACTTCTAGGACGCGTCAGTGGCGTGTTGTGGTACGGGTTAACTCTCGACATAAATGGCATCTAAAATTAGCTTTGGTCTCTGATGACATTAGGTAAAATCGCTTCACTGATATACTAGTACATTCCAAATGGTAGTGATATTCGCAAAGTACGCAAATTAAAAATTCTCAGTTGACTATCGCCCCATTGCATTTTGAGCATGCTGGCGCCATCTGTCTGTTCTTTTGAAAACGTCCAGTGTGCATGTCATAGATCGAGCAAATTATGCAAATAGTCCAACTGTTGCTCGGTAGATGGCGCAAAACTCCAATATAAGTAAACGATCATAGATCGAGCAAGTTATGTAGATAGTTCAGCTATTGCACGGTAGATGGCACTCCACTCCGGAAAAATTGTTCATAGGACACTTACATAAATAGTTAAGCTACTGCACGGGAGATCGCACTCAACTCTAATATTATTATTATTTTTATCGTTTTATTTTATCATACTACGTATGTTGATATATTATCCACATTAATATATGAAATGTAATATCAGGCAAATACCCTATTGTAGTGAATAACCGCAGGAGTACGGGCCTTGAGCTCGTCTCGCTTAACATCGAGCTCCTCACGTCTCTTCCTTTCGAACTCGGAAACCTTAGTGCTCACTGTATGCCTCCAAGACGGCCGGTCTGCTGCCATTGCCTCCCATGGTGACGGGTCGACGTCACACCGCTTCATATGTCGCTCAAGCACATGTTTGTACCGCAGGAATTGGCCGCCTCGTTTCCGCTTGCCATCCTATAGTTCTGAGTAGAAGATGCGCTTTGCCTCTCTGTCATCTGACATGCGGGAGACATGGCCGCCCCACCGCAACTGCCGTCGCATTAGATAGGACTCTATTCCATCGACATTAGCTCTTCGTAGGACTTCCGTGTTACGAACACCAGTGCCGGATTAGCCACGTAGCAAGAGTAGCAAATGCTGGGCCCCACGCATTAAGAGGCCCCGCGCACCCACATCTCCCTGACATGGATTTCTACCAGTTCTGTTTTATTTACCACCCTAGACTTAAGAAATAACCTAAAACAAACCAAGGGTCTCCTTATATATAGAACTTACTACGGGCCCCGCGCTGGCTTAATCCGGCACTGACGAACACGGTCAGACCAACGAATGTTCATAATGTCGCGTAGGCATTCTAGGTGGAATCTATCTTATGTTCGAATATGCTTGCGGTAGAACTATTGCCATGTATACAGCTATTTTCTTAGAGCTTTTTTGTAGTGTGAGCGAAACACCTTGGAACGAAGTTTGCCGAAGGCTGCGGCAGCTGCTCTAATTCTGCCGTTGACTTTGTTCTCAAGGAGGCACGCGATATTATGGTGCTACCCAGATATTTGAACTTGTCTATCTGCTTAAGCGAGTTATCACCGAGTTTGATGTCAACCTGGGCCCCATTCAGCGTATCAAGAACCAATACTTCGGTCTTTTTCACACTGATTTTCAGGCCAAATTTGCGACATGTCTCATCGAGACTCGTCTTAAGCTTTGTAGATCCTCTGGGGATTCCGCCACAAACCCTCATAAATAGCATAGATCAACTCCGTAATAGTTCCGTGAGACACCTTTGAGGTTGAAGACTCCGCCACCAGCGGTACGGAAAGGAATACGAATGCCCCCTAGTTATTCTACCTAGATAGGATACTGATATATTTTTTGAACGTTCTAAGTTGAAATGTTTTTTTTGCCACAAAACATCGAATTGATGAATATGCAATAGCAAGATGTGACACAAAATGCAATATAAGCCTCACAAGTACACACTGTATCCACATGCAAAAAATAAGCGACTTTAGAGTTTTTGTAACTTATGACTTATGACCTCAAAAAATGCCAGCGCCGCCGGACTAATTCGCTACCTATATTATAAACTAGCTTTTGCCCGACTCCACCCGCGTAAAAGTCGTCTATCGCTGCTCCAGCAATTAAACAGTATCCTATGTCATTTCTTGAGACTGAAGCAATCTCCATACCAAATTTCATCGAAATCGGTTTAGCGGTTTGGCCGTAACGTAAGCGGTTTTGAAAGCGTAACAAACAGAAACACTTTCGCATTTATAATATTAGTAGGTACCTATAGATAATTCATCAGCATAATTTACGGTAATTTGTATTTCATCCCATTTAAATAACGGAAACTGGTTAAAAAATTCCTAGCAATATTGCTAGGCATTTTACAATAATATACTTAAATGCCTACTAACATACAAGTTAACTAAATAAAGGGCCTTTATACATTAGTTTCATGCCCAAATAATCTTTTTGAAATACTTTTAATCTACTTCTTATTTAGATTTTTTCACTTACAAGGTAACATTTGGTTTCCGATCAAATTATTTTTTATAAAATGTATCGAAATGTATCGTGCATAAAGATTTTTTAAGTTATAGGTCACAATTTTATTTTCATATAAATATTAAATATAGGCATATACCGAAAACATTATGTACCTTAACGACTATTTTTTCAGTAAGAGCTTATTTTGACATGTTACAAAAAAAAATTACTTACTTTCTGGGTGATAAAGATGCAACTAAAAATTATTCACTATTGCACAAACTATTTTGTAATGTATCAATGTTACAAATAAAATCAGCATTTTTTTCTGAATTATTTTGGGGTGCGCCTGTAGTCATGATAAAAACTAAGCTTCTTTGTTGGTAGCTAAGCTGTTGCCCACAATATGGCGTCACAATTGGACCAATGACATAAGGGCACAGTGCTGCCACGTGGCTGTTTTTGGAGATAATGCAATGGGTGTCTTAGTCATCATAAACTTTAGAATGTTTCACACGTCGTGTTATAATTATCTCAAAAACGTAGTATTTCGTGTTATGACACTATCATCGATTAGCAGCGGTATATTGTCCATTAATCATCCCACTTAGTAAAATGTTAGTGTAAATGTCTGCTCCTAGTAGTAGTAGTACAGGGCGGCTTACATAGAACTCGGGGTCGGTCAAGTTTACGTTTTGAATGACTGGCCAAGACGGCTTAGCGAATGTTTTGTTGGGAAAATATTTCATAAGATTATTCATGATAATAACATCAGAGTTAAAAGTAAAATCATTGTACATTGACGTACAGGTTATTTTAAGTTTTCCTTTACAGCTGTTCTCCCTCTGACCTACTCCATAAATGACACCTTTACTGCTGTCTTTCTTTAATTTAAGTGTTTGGGCGGCCTTCTCCGTTATAAGCGAAATCTGAGAGCCCTGGTCAATTAGTGCTCTTAAAACATGGTAGGTACTGTCATCTGCTTTTACTTTTAATAGGGCTGTTGCCAATAGAATCTCCGAGTAGTTTTTTAAGGCAACTTGCGAAATGTGCATCGCGTGTTCATTTTACTTCTTTGATGTTGCAATTGCTGATGAGGCAGAGGCCGATGCTTGTGCATTTGTTTTAACACATGCCTCATATAACAGCGTATTGTGTTGTCCTCCATATTTGTGGCATGTTTTTGTTGAGTTGCAGGAATTTCCGTGATGACTGAATAAACAATTAACACACGGTGCAAGTTTGTTAACCGTATAATATCGTTTTTTGACAGACATTTGCAAAAATTGACGACAATTATAAATTCCATGTTGGTTTTTACATAGCGGACATGAGAAACCAGACACATGTAATGCCTTCGCAATCATTGTGTTTCTTTGATGTTTCTTGGCCCCATTATTGTTTTGATAATTAATGTTCGAATATTGTATGATTGTTATTTGATTGAAATGTTTTTCGTATGTTGAATGTGGATGGTTGCTGAGAGTAAGTTTTAAGGGTGGCCGGCTCTTGTCTGTGACGAGATGATTCGAGACTTGTGAACTTTCCTTCTATAAACTCCAAAAAATCCTGTAAAATAGGTAAATCCCTGGGGTTTTTTCGTGACTCTATATAGTCCATGTTTGTTTCTGAGTCTAGTTTTTGAGACAAAATATGTACTAGAATCGGCTCCCGAGTACTTATATCAACCCCTAGATTTTTATGGCATGTAGGCATTCGGTAGTAATGTCATGCATTTTTTTCATCTGAATCAAAGATTTTTGTTGCATAAATAGTAGGTAATGCAAATAATATATTTATGCGGGAAGTAAAAACCAACTTTTTGTTATTATACCGATTATTTAAAATCTCTCAATAAACGATGTACTTATCCGAACTTAGCGGTAAATGTTGTATGAGTCTTTCGGCTTCTCCTTTCACCTTAGATTTCAAAAATTGAATTTTCTGGGTGTTCGAAAGTGAGTTGTTATTATGAATCACTTCTCCAAACAAGTCTTTGAAGCAAACCCAGGTGTTGTAATTACCATGGAAAGTAGGAATATCTAACGTAGGAGTGGCTTTCTCCCTGTGTACGACTGACCAAATCTTTTTGTTGATGGCTTTTCATGCTGTTAAATGTTTTTTCGTGATTTTTGAATGTTTTTTTATATGAAGATTCTAAGTCTACAGCTTCACTCTCTATTTCCCAATGCAGGAAATCTATTACTGTCCACCGTGATTGTAATGTTTTAAGAGCGTCCTCTTATTCCCATTTCTCAGTCAAAGCCTTAATGTTAGCAAATTGTTTCCGCAACATTTCATCATATTTGCCCGTTTGTCGCCTCATGTTTAGTCGACATTTTCTCCGCCGTTAGAATTTGATAACCTTCATTTAGTGCCGCGTTCAAGAGTAAATATGTTTCTTTTGTTTTCTCAAACGTACGTTTGGTAAAGTATGCATGCGATGGACTTTCCCTTCTACAAATTTGGTTATGATTGTATTGAAATTCTCCCCATAAACCAGTTAGCTTTTCCGATCGTGTTACAAAGTACTCAGCTTTGCTTCTCCTATCCGCGCTGTCTTTCCTAAAGTTAGGAAGAAGCGTGTTGATGTTGTTCTGAATCTCCTCTTGACGTTCTACTGTTGCCATTTTCAATGTTACGGTTAAAGATATTTATTTTCTCTGAAGAGTTACAAATTCACTTATTGAGAAAATACAAGTTAATAATTAAGTATAACATGGCATGCGTATACATAGTGATTATATTAAAAAATCAGCGGGCTAGTAATGTTTTTACGCTAAATATCCTTATACTAGGATTTCAGTAGGTATAATAAGAAATCTAATTACAAAAATACAACAAAAAATATAAACATGTTAAGTAAGATGACAATTTAGAAAACATTTTTTTTTAACGCATTTTGTTTTTATTTTTATTTACGGGTAGATCAGTCTTGTAATGCAACTTACTAAGATGTTTACTGAGGAAGTATGTGAGTGCATAAGCTGCGCGGCTGCGGAATCCTTCAAGATTAATATCTACGGTAGTTAAAAAGCTCTTTTTTCTGTACTTAGGTAAAATCTCGTTTTGTACTCGTCGATTATAATCTGTGTATTAAGATGTCATAGAGAATACTGCAACGTCACTCTTTTCATCGTTGCATAGTCTATGTTACTTCCGAAACAACCGAAATAACCATTTCGATACGCTCCAGACGATCGAAAAAAATTTGAAAATAGAACTTCGTATTTCAATAGTATGTGTCCTTGTTTAAGGAGACTCGATCCGATACAAAATGGCTAATCTATGGCGTTTCGGAACGTAGCAACGTCGCGTCATCTGTCAACATCTACTTAAACATGCTCCTGTATCCAGGGCATAAAAAAAAACTACTCTGTGATTGTAGCCAATCACAGCACAGTACTGCAAAATTACGGACGCCGGTGGTGTTATAGTACTTACGGTATTTCGTTTTCTTATATACTCGTATTTAGACTTAAATTATTAATTTTAATGAACTCGTACAAAAAGTATTGTTCACAATAGTGTCATAATTAAGCTTTTTAATCTCGTACCTTACTTAGGCCACTCAGCAAGCTTCGTGGCCTAAACACGGTACTCGACTAAAAAGCTCTCTATTATTCACGATTCTGAAAAATACTATTCCATGTGGCACCTTAATATTTTTTTTGTACTCGTCGATTATAATCTGTGTATTAAGATTTCACAGAGAATACTGCAACGTCACTCTTTTCATCGTTGCATAGTCTATGTTACTTCCGAAACAACTGAAATAACCATTTCGATACGCTCCAGACGATCGAAAAAAATTTGAAAATAGAACTTCGTATTTCAATAGTATGTGTCCTTGTTTAAGGAGACTCGATCCGATACAAAATGGCTAATCTATGGCGTTTCGGAACGTAGCAACGTCGCGTCATCTGTCAACATCTACTTAAACATGCTCCTGTATCCAGGGCATAAAAAAAAAACTACTCTTTGTGATTGTAGCCAATCACAGCACAGTACTGCAAAATTACGGACGCCGGTGGTGTTATAGTACTTACGATATTTCGTTTTCTTATATACTCGTATTTAGACTTAAATTATTAATTTTAATGAACTCGTACAAAAAGTATTGTTCACAATAGTGTCATAATTAAGCTTTTTAATCTCGTACCTTACTTAGGCCACTCAGCAAGCTTCGTGGCCTAAACACGGTACTCGACTAAAAAGCTCTCTATTATAACACGATTGTGAAAAATACTATTTAAACGTCTGCAATGATTATGCATCTTTTATGTCTTTTGGTAGTTTATTATAGAACTAGCTTTTGCCCGCGACTTCGTCCGCGTAGAACTCGTTTATCGCAGTTAAGTGTTTTAAGTAATTTTATAGTTTAACATCCTCCCAGACCAGGATGATCTTTTATGTAATATTGAGCTCCACATTTAAATTGAAATTGAATTGGATAACGTCATCTAATACATTTTTGTATACCTACAATATTTTTTGTTTTGCCATCTTTCGCTAGATCATGAAGATTTGGTGGGCTGGGTACTCGTGAGCATGCTATATACAGTTTCCCATGGGAAAAATAGTTTGCTTCAAAATATACGCCGGCTACTTATACTGTTTGTCGTTGCGCTTTGCTTATGGTCATGGCAATAGCTGTTTTTAGAGCACTCTTTTAAAGTTAAATGGTAAATCTATTAGAATTATAGGAATGCGGGGAATAAAAACATTTTCTCTTTTAGCAATTCCAGACATCATTATTGCTCTTAGGCCGACATTACACCTGTAAGTTATTGCTGTGTCTATGACATTGTCTTTCGAGACATACTAATCATATCGTTACTACCTCTTGCCATACGATCTTCGCCAATTTTTAGTAGAACTGCCGCATATTGCCCCAACCGTGTGATACATTTTTTTTACATATACCTACCCACATTTTACTTGCATTTATTTTATCCGGCAGCGTGCCCCTAGTTATCACCGGTAGGTAGATGAGAATCTGTCTAAATTCGACATCTAAAAATACCACGATTTTTTCAAGTGATCATAAATCATAACCCCCCTTATATTTAAATAACAGCCGTAGAAATAATATACTTACGCCTTGAGTTAGTCTTGGTCTTGAAAATGGCGGAAAAATGTAGAAATCTGGATATATCAACACTGTCAACATCAATCTGACACCGCTTCTTTTTACATAGACTAACAAAACAGAATGTACAAAGACTGTCCCATGTTGTCACCCACATGACAGATGCCATAGGAGAAATAAATAAATCAATTTTACAATTTAGACAATTACTAATATAGAATAAGATTTAATATTACTAACAATCTATGATCCTGAAATAAATGCATTAATTCAAAAAAAGTTTGCTGTTAATTATTTTTCTTACTTCATAATTTGATTGATATAATATAATATAATGATAATTTAATAATACAGGGTGTTTTTTTGGTCAGCAACTTCCACAATAGGGGTTACTATATTCATGATTCTGAGCTCAAAAAAAATATAATAAAAAAAAATTTTTTTTCACGAAATGTCGAAAAAATATCCTCGCTACTTTATAAATCATGGTCTCTCGTTTCTGTAGCTACGAAGGGGGTAAGCCGCTTATCGTCACGATTGTTATTGTTTGATACTACCCTCACAAAACTATGCGCAAGCGACGTCAGTACCGTGTTTGTTTTGAAGCGAGTGCTTGTTAAGTGAAGTGTTAAATCATTTAATTGATAAAAAAAATGTCTCGGCAAGAAAATTTAATTCTTGACAATCGGGACATGTTTGATGTTGTAAACATTTACTTTGTGAGTGGTCACAACATTGCTGACACCGTTAGAATTTGGACTGAACGATTTCCTAATCGGCATACCATTACGTGTTATACTGTAAGGTCTATCGCTAGCAACCTTTATGAGTGGGGCACTTTTGAAACGCCACGCCATGCTCAAGGAAGAGGCCAAAGTAGGCTTGCAGTGGATGTTAAGCAAGCTATTCTCGATTACTTCGAAGAACATCCACCGGCGAGTACTCTCTTAGTCTTAAGCAGTTTAAACACTAATTTGCGACGACGAACTACAGTGTGCATCTTAGAAGGCGGCCGTCACTTTGAACATTTATTAAAAGTGACCTTATGTAAAAATGTAAATTTTGTAAATTTTCAACAATCGTTGTACAAAGCTGATTCCCCTTTTTAAATACGCCAAAGGCAACTTGCGGTTTTGTAATCCATACCGTTATCCTGACGATTTTTACAACAATAATCTACATTTTGTAATCTTTGACGGTCCTAAGTCTGTAACAAGTATGAAGGGAAAGATGAATCATAACATTGTGCACGGTGATAACGTCATTAGTCTTCGGTAAACACGGCGCATGGTAACCACAATTAAGTGAAATAATGGGAAAAATTGAAAATGCTATTTCTCTGACCTCCTAAGGCTTTTTAATTTTTTAATGTGATATTCGGATTCAGTATTAATTAAACTATCTCCCCTGTTTTGGAAGTTGTCGACCAAAAAAACACCCTGTATATTGATATAATGATAAATAACTAACACTCAAAAAATTTGATATTTGTGACCTATGTTATACATGGAAATGACGAAATTGTAAGGTTTCTATTTTTACTACAATGCTGCGGAACCTAAAGAAGAGAATAAATTATTGATCAAAATTGTAAAACCCAAGCTAAGTTAAAAATAGGAGTTTGGTTTTCGAAATATTGTCTTAAATATGTATTCGAACTTTAACCCCCGATATTACCCATTAAAACAACGTGACACCGTTAGTTTCAATCACAGCGTCGCTTCTGTAACGTTAATCAATGATCGCATGCTTTTTTTGTCTCGATCGCTCCAGTTATAGGAGGGATATGGTTGTCCTTGTCTTTGATGTCACATTATCATGGCATCACATTTGTTACAGCAACAAATTGGAATTATTTATTTTGCTTCTTTATAGCATTTTGTACATTGAATTTTTAAAATCTTTAAATTAAGTTTCTATATAATAAACTGAGAATGAAATTTTGATATTTGTAATCACGTAAAGTAATCGACGGCCCTCGAATAGGGTTTTAAAGAAATACTTACAATTGGGCTAATGTGATAATTTCTTAGTTGTTTAAACTTTAATCGAGAAATCCTGAAATAGGTGTACTTTTATTTGTTACGAAGAGCAATTATACAGAGTTTCAAGTGACCAGCTCAATCCGGTAACTTTTTTCAATACTAACTTTGACCCCTCTTTTCCCCCCCTTTGATTTTCATATCTTAATTTTTTATTATGTATAAACCTGGTCACCGGTTATTGAAACGTTTTAGTGAATACCGCATTAAGATTGGTTCAGTGGTTTTCAATTGATGCGAGGAGAAACAAAATTTAACAGACAAACAGACACCAACTCTAAAAATTGTAGAAACGTGTTCTGCTGCTCATTCTGAGGTCCCCTATAGTATTTTTAAGTTCATATCTCGAATGTACAGATTTTTTCCCTTCTACAACTTTATTATATGTATAGATATAGATATAGATATAGATATAGATACCTATATTTTTATAGCCTATAACCTGGCCGGGGATTTTCTAGACAGATTAGTAAAGTTTGCATCAAAATCCGTTCAGCCGTTTTCACGTAATGCGCGTTCAAATAAACAGACAAACAGATACATACATACATAAACTCACGCCTTCATTCCCAGAGTGGGGTAGGCAGAGCCACAGACTCACCAACAACTCCAAATACTTGTTGATAATTCTGTGACCACATTTTGCACAACCAGGCTAAACAAACAAACAAACAGACAAAAATTCTAAAAACTGTTGGAACGTGTTCTTTTATCGATTCTAAGTATCCCCAGCCAACTTTTTTTGGAATATCTGCCATGTACGGACTTTCGACCCTCTTCAGCTTTATTATATGTATAGTTTGTGCTCCTTCGTACATAATACACTTTCTGCCGTAATTTGTTTTATGTGCTCTGAGTAATATTTATTGGCCTGTCTAGTTATACGTTTTTGAACTTGCAACCTTTTTGTGAAGGTAATATTTGAATGTAGGTCTTTTGTTATTATCTTTCTTATAAGAATGCAAGTTTTATATTTATATAATTGAGACATATTGAGTAATTTTGTTTCTTTGTAGATTTTCGTAGTGGAAGTAAGATGCTTGTAACCAAATAATGTTTTATAGTTTTTTTTTGTGCAGTTTGTAATAATTTTAAGTTTACTTTTCCAGCTGAACCCCAGACTTCAATCAGATATTCGATGTGAGATTTAACGAGGCAGTTATATATACTATACTTTACTTTTTTAGGGAGACATCGACTTATACCTCGGAGTGCACCAGAGAGGGATACTAGTTTTGCTCGAATTTTGTCTATATGCGGTTTCCACGTTAAACGGTTGTCTAGGTATTTTTCGGTGTTAACTCTTGAAAGTGGCTCACCATTTACAGTTAGAGGATTAAAATCACCGATCTTTTTATTTTTCGCAGCAAAGATGATGTAATTGGTTTTCGCAATATTTATGGTAAGAAAGTTACGTTGCATCCAGGTGTGCAAAAGATCCAGATCACACTGCGCCTGGTTTACCAATGAGTCAATCGAATGATCAAAATAAAACAAACTTGTGTCATCAGCATACAGGGTAATCTCTCCGATCAGACCAATGTCCTGAACACTTTTGATATATATATATATCAGAAACAACAAAGGGCCTAGAATACCCGCCACACGTCTCGCAAAGTCAAAAAAATGTCTCCACTCAATAGGCCCTATGATATACAACAAGATACCCCCAGAAATCAAAAATGCACCGAATATGAGGAGTTTTGTTAGTAAATTAAAGACTAAACTAGTATCTGACGCATATTATACTATCGATGACTTTCTCAACGGCTAAATTGACTACTTACTGGTTCGCTGCCCAAAAAAAATACTCTATATTTATATTGAATTACATATTGACATTTTGTATTGATAAGTTAATTTAATATTTCTAAAATTTGTTGTAAAATTATTGTGTTTTGAACTTTTGACATGTAAAACTATGTTTTATCAAGGAATAAATAAATAAATAAATAAATAGACCTCTGCGGAATGCCACATGTTATTAGCTGCGGTTGACTTTGGTGTTCACCGATCTTGACGATCTGATATCTGTTTGTAATATATGACTCGAACATTTTGTATGCACTATTTGTGATGCCGATATCATTTAGCTTTCGCAAGAGTATTTCATGGCTAACAGTATCAAAAGCCTTTTTAAGATCAACACATATTCCTAGTACATTTTTTTTTCATCAATGTTTACTTTTATTTCCGTCACCAAATCAACAGTACCAGAAAGGGTGTTAGATTTAGGCCGAAAGCCATATTGATTTTTATACAAGAAGTCAGTACGTTCAAGAAAGTCTCTTAGTCGATTGTTTAAGATTTTTTCATATATCTTTGATAACTGGTAGTACGGATATAGGTCTATAATTTCCTGGTTCTTGCTTATTCCCGGCTTTAAATAAAGGAGTGACTTTTGCTATTTTAAGTGAGTTTGGAAAACGACCATCTTTAAGGCATTTATTAATACAGTTAGTCAAATTTTGAGAAATAAGATTTTTTACACATTTTATGATTTTTGTACTTACTCCGTCTATCACACTGCTCGTGTTGGATTGCAGATTATTAATTATTTTTTCAACTTCTTCTACAGTGGTGGGGCTTAAATATAGCAATTTTGAGACAGGTGGTTTTGAATGTTCTCCTAAATATGTCTGAGTACGAAATCGTGGTGGTATTTCTGAAGCCAACTGAGTACCTATAATTGAGAAAAAAATATTAAATTATTCGCACATTTCTTTTTGGTCAGTAGTTGTACCTAGTAATGTATTAAGTTTCAGTGGTGCACTATTCCCTTTTAGTTTATTATTTGATAGATAGTTATTAATAAGTTGCCACATTTTCAAGGGACTCTTCTCACATCGCTCGAACTCTTTGTAATAATAATTGTTTTTGGTTCGCTGAATATCATGCAAAACTTTGTTCTTTTTTTGTATAAATTCTTTTTTTAGGTCTTCATTTTGTGGCATCTGTTTGAGCTGGCTCCACATGATGTTTCTTTCATTAACCCTTAATACGTTTTTGTCCGTTTTCTAGTACAATCACATGATTTGATGTAAAGGTAAAAAGATAACTCCAGGCTAGAAAAGGAAGTGCGGAATAGAAAGTGTGAAAATGATGCTTTTTCTGTCACATATACACCAACAGTTTTCAATGCTAAACTTAAGCACGAGCATCAGTTGAAGTAAGGCATTTTACAATTGTGCGTCGTTTCGTGTTTATGACGTTATAAAATCCGAGTGTTTTGCTTAAAGTTTTCAATGTACACAAATCTAAAAAGCAGGTAAGTTTGTTGATCATATTCTATTATACATTTATTAATGTTTAGTAAGGTTTTAGTGAAAAACTGTTTCATAGAGCTTGTCCCATTTTTGTGACATTGTCGATTGCCTTGATTACTGGGTACAATTACGTCCGTCCTAAAAAACGGACAATGCTGAACTTTGTAGAAAATATGCTTGTTTCATGTTGTCCTAAAAAACGGACAAAACCGTTGTTACCTAATATAGCTTTCATAGTAAACTATCATTTTTTTAGGACCACACCGCATTCAAGCCCACCCAAAACACATTTTTTTTTAAATTTTAGATCCCAGGGGCAAAGAAATCTTCATTATAGTGCGCCCAAAAGATCATGGCAATGCTCTCGCCTTCTGACTGTGACCAGTCAGACTGAAAAAGGGGATTATGACCAATTATTTTCAGCAACAGACTGCACCTGCTTGACCAGATTCTGACACTTGAATTTAAAAGAGCATAAAATATCCAAGAGCTAAAATGGCCCGGCACTATACCTACCAAAGACATCCCGGACGTCAGCCTGTGCGAGATTAGTATGGCTCTAAAACAGTTCAAGAACAGCAAAGCCCCGGGTGATGATGGAATCATAGCTGAACTTCTGAACTGAACGTTCCTTAGGGCCTTTCAGACCATGTTTCGTCATTCAGGAGGAGAAAACGTCGCAGGCATGCAACAAAAGTGCGGTAGTGCTCTTCTTCAAAAAGGGGGACTATTGTGAAGCCTGCCGAAGAATTATAAACCCATCTCACTTTTGAGCCATATTTACAAGGGGTTCTCAACTATTACGAATCGTCTCATGCGCAGGTTTGACGACGTCTGGCCTCTCAAACAAGCCGGCTTCCGAAAACGCTTCAGAACCGTATACTATATACCTGCGCTGCAGGTTATACAGAACACCAAAGATAACCTTCCCCTTTTTCTAGCGTTTGTCCATTAAGAAATTAAACGATGTATTATTTTCAGATAAGCTGGACGAGGATGGTGAAAAACAAACGGTTTTGAAAAATCTTCAGCAGTTGAAAGAGTTGGAGCAAATGATTTACTATGACAGAGTCAAACGAAGTAATTAGAAGAATTATCATCAATGATTGGTAAATACTAAGATTAATTAAATCATTGTCTTTCCCTATACATAGGTTATTGGCTGTACCTATACTATGTTGAATCTCTTAACAATCGCAATTTTATTAAATTAATTAGATAGACAGATGATTAATATAACTGACACTCATACCTAGTTCCAGTAAAACACAAGGAGGTGTTTATATACATTTAGTTAAAAGATATCATAAACATATTAATATGTACCTACGTACACTTCATAAGCTCTTGGAAAAGATGTTCGGGTTATACCTGTCTTCCTTGTTCTTAAACCGTTGCGATTTGAACCTCACCGATGCAATTTGATTTCACCTAAACCCAAATGTTCTTAGAGCTGTCGGACTGTAAAATGGGGCTGTACTGCGTGTCACAATATATTTGTAAATGGTGTTCTGTTTAATTCATTCTTTCTTTCTTCTTACAGATATCAGTGTTTCGACATTGAAGAGAATAAATAATGAAGGCAAAGTAAACCATGGTATCTTCAGTACTCCAGGAAAGAAGCGACCTCACAAGGCCACAGTATCCAATTAAGATAGTTTTGACATCCATGCCATCCGAAATAAAGTGAACGAATTTTATATTGTAAAGAAGCAAGTGCCTACACTCAGATGCCTATTAGCAGTTGATGCCTATTAGAGTTGCCTATTAGAGTTGAGAGAAAGCATCGGTTTTACCCTAATAATAAATTAAAAAAAGTACTTAATGACTTGTTATTGATGATTTTATTTACTAAAAGAGCTCACAAATGAGAAAGCATGCTGATGCAAGCATTATTATGGTGGTCTGCATTTATTTTTCATAGATAGTTTCAAAGCATCAAATACTTCGTGATACTCAAAGTCGCCAAATAGTTCGGTACACGTTTGGCGACTTTGGGTGTCACTATCTATTTATTTAATGCTGAATATACGGGTCAATCAATTTTTCTTTGTAGTTCCCCGGGTGACGTTTCCTGGGTCACTCATTAAAACTATGATTTAAAAGGATAGAAGTCCACTACCATTATTTTATGGTTTTTTTCCTGAGTGTGCTAGAAGTACACATTATAACATTTTTCCTAAGAAACTCTATCACTGTTGTCTCCTGGCTTACGGGACACTAACAACAACAAAAAAGTTGATCCACCCATACGTATTAAGTAGTAAGACTCTTGGGCTTCTATTAATAAACTGTACTTAAATATGATACCGTGTGTGGTCTTAATATGGACAAACTTATATGCACTTGAGTGCGGTATTAATAGTGGATTTGAGTACCTATAGTTTATTAATACAGGCCTTAGTATTGTGAAAAAGTACGCGTTTCCTCTTCCTTTGTGTCCACCAAAATGAACAAAATAAGAAAAGTATCAAAATCGTTTATTCCTACATCGATCGGTAATACCATATGAAGATTTTTTGAATTTGCCGCTTTTTCTCAGGTTCATCTTAGATTAGACAGACTCTAACTCAAAGTAGATCTGTCTATGATCGGATAAAGCAGATTCTACAATTGTTAATTTAAAGGTGTTATCTTTGAGGTTAGTGCAAACGTGGTCTAAGATTGTTTTGGAATGAATTGTTTCACGAGTACTGTATGCTTCATCAAGTTTATTCAATACTAGCTTTTGCCCGCGACTTCGTCCGCGTAGAACTCGTTTATCGCAGTTAAGTGTTTTAAGTAATTTTATAGTTAAACATCCTCCCAGGCCAGGATGATCTTTTATGTAATATTGAGCTCCACATTTAAATTGAAATTGAATTGGATAACGTCATCTAGGTTAATACATTTTTGTATACCTACAATATTTTTTGTTTAGCCATCTTTCGCTAGATCATGAAGATTCGGTGGGCCGGGTACTCGTGGGCATGCTATATACAGTTGCCCATGAGAAAAACAGTTTCCTTCAAAATGTACGCCGGCTACTTATACTGTTTGTCGTTGCGCTTTGCTTATGGTCATGGCAATAGCTGTTTTTAGAGCACTCTTTTAAAGTTAAATGGTAAATCTATCGGAATAATAGGAACGCGGGGATTAAAACATTTTATCCTTTAGCAATTCCAGACATCATTATTGCCCTTAGGCCGACATTACACCTGTAAGTTATTGCTGTGTCTATGACATTGTCTTTCGAGAGATACTCGTACGCCTTCTACGTGATATTTTTAGGGTTCCGTACCAAAATGGTAAAAAAGGAACCCTTATGGTGAGACTTTGTTGTCTGTCTGTCTGGCATGTCTGTGAAGTGTTCATTATTCACAGTATTTGAGAAATATAAAAAAACTTTGAAAATCTGTATTAAAATTTAGGCTAATCAAAATGAACCTTATTTCATAGAAAATAAAGTTCATAACCAAATGAGTATTTTATTTTGCGGTTACCAAGCATATTATCTTAAATACAGAGCCCCCAGTGCGCGAGTCTGACTTGCACTTGACCGTTTTTTTTTATTTATCTACCCATTAGTTTTGTTTTTAGGTGCTAATATTGTCCTTTCACACAATCATTCTCTATTCTTTTTATTGGTTAGTAGATCTGGGTACACGTTATTTTTTAGATCATCTGTGTTTTGTAAAATATTACAGAATTCGCTTTTTAATGTAATCATATCGTTCCTACCTCTTGCTATACGATCTTCGCCAATTTTATGTAGAACTGCCGCATATTGCCCCAACTGTGTGATATTTTTTTTTACATATACCTACCCACATTTTACTTGCATTTATTTTATCCGGCAGCGCGCCCCTAGTTATCACCGGTAGGTAGATGGAATCTGTCTAAATTCGCCATCTAAAAATACCACGATTTTTTCAAGTGATCATAAATCATAACCGCCTAATATTTAAATAACAGCCGTAGAAATAATATATCGATGGTGGAAATCTCAATTGGCGTAAGGGACAAAACATAATTTTTCAGGAGAGCAAAAATAAGATATTGTTGATTTAAAAAAATATATAACTTTTTTATTTATTAACGTAGCGGGAAGTTATAAATACCAAATACGTTGAATTTTCTTCTTCTTTAACATGAAAGTCAAAGTATTTTAGTACTAAGCTTATTTAAAAAAATAACTCTCCCTTACGTCCATAAAATACTTGAGTTATTGAACCTTACATCTAAAAACCATAAATTGCTGAAAACAGTGGAATCCGGTTTTGGGTCTTAAAGGTCATCAGCTTTGCAATTTACCTAAAATTAAGACGTAAGTTCCTGTGGGAAAATGAATAAAACCAGATAAGAACCATTTAATTTATTATATGCATATCTGCTGATGTAGTTTAAGCAGTATTTAAGATAACCATGTTTATTTAAGCATATTTTTTATAAAACTCATACAACAAAACAACAACAACAACGCATACAAATTTTGTTTAATTATCAACTCAAATTGTAGAACATAAATAAAAATAAGTAAACCTTTTAGGCATACATTTTCACAAAAAAAAACGTTTCACTAACTCATAATCATAAAAAAGAACTGGAACTTCAAATTCTTTACGTAAATATCGACGTTTTACTTAAGAACAATCGACAAAAGAAATGAACTAATCATAAAAAAGTATTTTAAATCACATCATCATCCTCCTTGGCAGAATTTCAATATGCTGATATTATTTTAATAGTTCTATTTACTTACGTACTCGTAGTATCAATCACTCTCATCCTCTTCGTCCGTCTGTGAGAGCGTATCTTTAATGCTTGTCTTATGAGGTAAGCTTAAGTATTCTTGATGAAATCTTTGAGGGATGGTTCCATTCTCACACAGACGCTTTAAATCGTTGTATTTCGCAGAAGGTATTGGCAGTTGCTCATGATATAGCTGTTTTAGCGTTATGCTGCTGCTGTTTGAGTCTTGGTCTAGGTTAGTCGTCTCTAAATTTCTTAATGTTTGTCTTCCTTTCCCTTTTATTTTTGTGGTATATTTTTCGTAAAGCTGTATTGTTTGATTCAGATTCAGGTTTTATTGATGTTTTGACTTCCATCTTCTTAAGATTTTTCTTTTTTAATGTAACTGTTCGAGTTTTTTGTATAAACATCGTTTATATTTTTTTTATCTTTGTATTTTCATTTCTTTTTCATTGTTTTGGTTGTAATAACGACGATGCTGGCAGCTTGTTCCTAGTCTATGAAGTCCTGATGTTCCAAACATCGGACTTTGTATGGTGCCAGGAACCCGACCACCCATTGTACGATAAAAGCCTTTAAAAGACTTTCCTCTCGACCCATAACCCACTTAAAGAATAACCCCTTTGGAAGAAATATATGACTTAGTTATTTGTTAAACTTACCATTTACATAAGGGAAACCCAAAGAGCTAAAGCTCAGATCGTCAGCAGCAAATTGATATCCCTCTCTTATTGCATAACCAAATATTTAAGGGTAACTGTAATAAATAGCGCTTAAAAAGCCAATTAAACGGCTTTTTATAAGGGTATCCCTTATAAATAGCGCTTAAAAAGCCAATCGAACGGCTTTTTCAGGTTAAAGCGATATTGGTATCACTCAAACTATAGCGCTTTAAAAGCAAAATCGAACAAGACTTATACGAAACGGATTTGGACAGTTAATCGTTTCGAAATACCCATTCCAAACCCTTAATAAGGGTAACCCTTATAAATAGCGCTTTAAAAAGCAAATCGAACGGCTTTCGAGCGATTATAAAAACCCATTCACACGCACAGTTGAGCACGGCACGGTCAGTTTGTATTTGGATTTTATTATTATTATTTTCATGGTCGATTCGTTTATGAGTTTACTTAAAACAGTAAAACAAAACAAACCCCACCATACCATTATTCCATAGATTGTATAAAATAGGTCATGTCTGTTTTCTTTGTTTGCTCCATAGGGCTAAGGGACTGTTGCCCATTCCGCCATATAAGGACGGGCATGGAAGGCTTTCCTAATCTATTAGTTTTACGTTTATTTTTTATTTTTGCCTTTTTCTCATGTTATTATTTATGTTTTATTTACAAATAATTATGTGTGTGTAACCTTCCGTGGTTTCACCTGATGGTTCCACCGGAAGACCAGCGCTGACTTTAAAGCCAGCATTACGCTGAGTTGGGACCATTTCGTGGCTCTTTTCTTTTTGTACGTTTTTATCTGTTCTTGCTTATGTTTGTCACGAATAAATGATTTTCTTCTTCTTCTTCCATTCGAAACCTCTTGAATGTAATAGCGGGCCGGTCCCTGAGTAAATGAAGTTGTAATCTGAGCAATTTGTTTCGATACCTGTGTCCAACCAAAGATCCCAGAGTTTTTATTTCAATAACCTATCCTTAAAACCCATAAATTCAATACATATTTGTTTACATGCGTTTGTTAATGTCCCTTAAGACTAACAAATTTAATATCCAATTCCTCTTACGACCAACCATATCTTTAGTTATAAAATCAAAATGCTCCTGACGGCCAATTTGTTTTAATACTAATAACATCCAACGCCCCATACGACCAACAATTTAGTATATATTTCTAACCACCAGTGTCCTTACGACCCAAATTTACTCATTAAATTTCAAATATGATGTTTTTGATGCCTCTTACGACGTAGTAGGTATTAATAAAATAATAAATTTCTTACCGGCATCAAAGGCAAAGTATGTATGTACTTAATTGAACAAAACATAAACAATACAATGATGATAAAAAAATGTACAAAGGCGAACTTATCCCTTTAAGAAATCTCTTCCAGCTAACCCTTGACCCCAGTGTCGCTACACCCGCGTACACTTGTGGTTATTGTAATGAAATACGAATATAATTCTATCACAGTTAAACCACTGAGCAGGTATAAATGGAATTAAGCAAGGACTTTTCAATCTGGGTAAGGACAGAAGATACTTTTTACCCCGGAAAATAAAACAGTTTCGGAGATAATCCCGATAAACAAATTCCACTCGAACGAATTCGTGGGTACCTAGGTAGCTAGAAAATGATAAATGACAATATTTTTTTGCTTTCGTTGCTTTTTAAGTAGCACCATTTTTTTAATAGACTGAAATGTTTCATCATACTGCTTCGCCTACGGCCTACAATTAATTAATTGCCACTACTATGAGATATTCGATTTAAAATAATCATGACGAGAAATCCCCAATACGTAGTATATTAATATAAAACTGACAATATAATTAAAATTCTGGTTTAAGTTATTACTGTATTAATTGGGTGCTTAAAAAATACAAAATATGAGTAGCGAGCTCACCTTAACATCCTTGATTGATATTCTGATACTTTTTTCTTTTGCTTTCGGCATCGTAAATAAGCACATGCGATCTAAAGGCGACCAACACAATCGACATAATCTGCTCAAATGGTTGACCGCACTCTGCCCAAACGCGCGGCGCGTGGACGGTAGTTAGATACTTGCTTATGACAGTCATGACTCAGCCGTCGCAGGCGGCGACGAGATCAAATGAGTTGCGAGGCGAAGGTGTAACGTGCAAATGTAACCACTAAATGTGTATACATTTTAGCGTAAGTTTACAACCATTCAAACCTAATAATCAAGTTTCATGTAGTAATGGACACTTTTAAAATACGCTGTTATCAATATTTGGATTTAAGGTACAACAAATACAATGAATAACTTTACGACCTAAAACCGCATGTTTCTTTATCTTATTTATCCTGAAATATTAGGATGTAACGGCCAATAAAACATTTCGGGACCCTTACGCCCTATAATATATTTTTTACATTTTGTGTTTAGACACATGAGCATAGCCTTAAAGGACGTCAACAAAAAATAGGGTCCTTTACAACCCATTTATGAATAATTGTTGTCAATTACACCATATTGCGAGAAAAATATAAAATTTTATGTCACTTAAGCGGTTCTTTAAAAAAAACAAATAAAATTATTAACTTAAAATGTAACAGGAATATTGAGACTTCAATAATACCAATCGATAGAGAAAAATAAACTCTATGTCTCAGTGTATAAAAGTGATTTTCGGTATTTTGACCCTTACGCCAATTGAGATTTCCACCATCGATATTTACTTACGCCTTGAATTAGTCTTGGTCTTGAAAATGGCGGAAAAATGTTAAAATCTGGATATGTCAACGTTGTTAACATCAATCTGACACCGCTCCTTTTTACATAGACTAACAAAACAGAATGTACAAAGACTGTCCCATGTTGTCACCCACATGACAGATACCAAAGGGGAAAAAAATAAATCAATTTTACAATTTAGACAATAATTACTAATATAGAATAAGATTTAATATTACTATCAATCTATGATCCTGAAATAAATGCATTAATTCAAAAAAAAGTTTGCTGTTAATTATTTTTTTACTTCATAATCTGATTGATAAATAACTAACACTCAAAAAACTTGATATTTGTGACCTATGTTATACATGGAAATGACGAAATTATAAGGTTTCTGTTTTTACTATAATGCTGCGGAACCTAAAGAAGAGAATAAATTATTGATCAAAATTGTAAAACCCAAGCTAAGTTAAAAATAGGAGTTTGGTTTTCGAAATATTGTCTTAAATATAATATTCGAACTTTAACCCCCGATATTACCCATAAAAAACACTGTTTTCAAGCAACAACGTGACACCGTTAGTTTCAATCACAGCGTCGCTTCTGTAACGTTAATCAATGATCGCGTGCTTTTTTTGTCTTGATCGCTCCAGTTATAGGAGGGATATGGTTGTCCTTGTCTTTGATGTCATATTATCATGGCGTCGCATTTGTTACAACAACAAATTGGAATCATTTATTTTGTTTCTTTATAGCATTTTGTACATTGAATTTTTAAAAATCTTTAATTTAATTTTCTATGTAATAAACGAAGAATGAAATTTTGATATTTGTAATCACGTAAAGTAATCAACGGCCTTCGAATAGGGTTTTAAAGACATACCTACTTACAATTGGGCTAATTCGATAATTTTTTAGTTGTTTTAACTTTAATCGAGAAATCCTGAAATAAATGTACTTTTATTTGTTACGAAGAGTAATTATACAGAGTTTCAAGTGACCAGCTCAATCCGGTAACTTTTTTCCATACTAACTTTGACCCCTCTTTTCCCCCCCTTTGATTTTCATATCTTAATTTTATAATTATATATAAACCTGGTCACCGGTTATTGAAACGTTTTAGTGAAAACCGCATTAAGATTGGTTCAGTGGTTTTCAATTGATGCGAGGAGAAACAAAATTTAACAGACAAACAGACAAACAGACACCAACTCTAAAAATTGTAGAAACGTGTTCTGCTGCTCATTCTGAGGTCCCCTATAGTATTTTTAAGTTCATATCTCGAATGAACAGATTTTTTCCCTTCTACAACTTTATTATATGTATAGATATAGATATAGATACCTATATTTTTATAGCCTATAACCTGGCCGGGGATTTTCTCGACAGATAAGTAAAGTTTGCATCAAAATCAGTTCAGCCGTTTTCACATGATGCGCGTTCAAATAAACAGACAAACAGATAAACAAACAAACAGACAAAAATTCTAAAAACTGTTGGAACGTGTTCTGTTATCGATTCTAAATATCCCCAATCAACTTTTTTTGGAATATCTGCCATGTACAGACTTTCGACCCTCTTCAGCTTTGTTATATGTATAGATAGATAGATAGAAGATTGTAAAACCAGTTTCCTGTAGTAGCATTTTATATTGCTTGACGTGATGCTCTTTACTCAATAAATTAATATTAAAATCTCCGAATAAAGCAAGCAAGAGAGCCCTGGGGCTCTCTTGCTTTTTGCTAACTGGCTTGAATAATTTTCTAAAAAATCGTTTGTATTTGCGGCTGGTTGTATATAGCGCCAACTTGCAGTAACATCTTATTTATATACAGGGTGTAAGCGACGGCTCACCGAAAACTGAAACTATAGCTTCAGACCATTATTCTGAACTGAAATCCAGTGGAATTTTTCCCGGGAAAACTCAAATTTTCTCCAATTTTTTTTTCACGTTTTTGCATATTAACCGATCTAATACAACATATCATGACATACTGAAGCTCATTATGTAAAAAAAACTGTGAAAATAGCATTTCCACGAAAACAAGCAATGCAACACGAACGAAAATCTTATGAATGAATTACGACCGCCGCGCGTTACTACTTGCCTATTCCGTAGAGTTCGTTCACCGCACGCCGGCACATGCCTACTATGCGCCGCCGCCGCCATTAGCGAGTGAACGAGACCGACGACACGGGTTCGTCTCCCGCGCCGTGTATAGTCTGTCTCATGAAAGATGAACCTGAGAAAAAGCGGCAAATTCAAAAAATCTTCATATGGTATTACCGATCAATCTAAGAATAAATGATGTTGATACTTTTCTTATTTTGTTTATTTTGGTGGGCACAAAGGAAGAGGAAACGCGTACTTTTTCACAATACTAAGGCCCGTATTAATAAACTATAGGTACTCAAGTCTACTAATACCGCACTCAAGTGTCCGTTTATCCATATTAAGACCACACACGGTATCATATTTAAGTACAGTTTATTAGTAGAAGCCCGAGAGTCTTACTACTTAATACGTATGGGTGGATCAACTTTTTTGTTGTTGTTAGTGTCCCGTAAGCCAGGAGACAACAGTGATAGTTTCTTAGAAAAAATGTTATAATGTATACTTCTATCATACTCAGGAGAAAAGTCATAAAATAATGGTAGTGGACTATTCCTTTGAAATCATAGTTTTAATGAGTGACCCAGGAAACGTCACCCTGGCACCGAACTACAAAGAAAAGTTGATTGACCCGTATAGTCAGCATTAAATAAATAGATAGTGACACCAAAAGTCGCCAAACGTGTACCGAACTACTATTTAGCAACTTTGGGTATCACGAAGTATTTGATGCTTTGAAACTATCAATGAAAAAAAATGCAGAACACCATAATAATGATTGCATTAGCATGCTTTCTCATTTGTGAGCTCTTTTAGTAAATAAAATCACCAATAACAAGTTATTAAGTAAAAATATTTTATTTATTATTAGGGTAAAACCGATGCTTTCTCTCAACTCTGCTAATAGGCATCTGAGTATAGGCACTTGCTTCTTTACAATATAAAATTCGTTCACTTTATTTCTGATGGCGTGGATGTCAAAACTATCTAAATTGGATACTGTGGCCTTGTGAGTTCGCTTCTTTCCTGGAGTACTGAAGACACCATGGTTTACTTTGCCTTCATTCTCTTCAATGTCGAAGCACTGATATCTGTAAGAAGAAAGAAGGAATGAATTAAACAGAACACCATTTACAAATATATTGTGACACGCAGTACAGCCCCATTTTACAGTCCGACAGCTCTAAGAACATTTGGGTTTAGGTGAAATCAAATTGCATCGGTGAGGTTCAAATCGCAACGGTTTAAGAACAAGGAAGACAGGTATAACCCGAACATCTTTTCCAAGAGCTTATGAAGTGTACGTAGGTACATATTAATATGTTTATGATATCTTTTAACTAAATGTATATAAACACCTCCTTGTGTTTTACTGGAACTAGGTATGAGTGTCAGTTATATTAATCATCTGTCTATCTAATTAATTTAATAAAATTGCGATTGTTAAGAGATTCAACATAGTATAGGTACAGCCAATAACCTATGTATAGGGAAAGACAATGATTTAATTAATCTTAGTATTTACCAATCATTGATGATAATTCTTCTAATTACTTCGTTTGACTCTGTCATAGTAAATCATTTGCTCCAACTCTTTCAACTGCTGAAGATTTTTCAAAACCATTTGTTTTTCACCATCCTCGTCCAGCTTATCTGAAAAGAATACATCGTTTAATTTCTTAATGGAAAAGAAATACCAATTTCAAAAGATAGGTAGAACAGAAAAGGTATATATTCTATGAAACTTTGGATTGAAGATATAGAAATAATAAGTATTAAAATTAACATGCCATACTTACCTATGAATTCGGTCACCGTATGTAAACACTCTATTTTTTGTTTCAACAATGCTTCCCTCTTCTCTTGTTTTTCTTTATATTTGTTTATAATGGTACAAAGGATCTGTCGCACACCACTTTTGATAGTTTTACGCATGTTTAGTCCGTAAATTTCGAGAAGAAAACTTTAATTTGACAGACTAGAACCAACAACGACTTGTTTGTCAATGTCAAAACGTCATTTTAATAGTGTTGCCAGACCTGCCAGTCAAATAAAAGCCCGGTTCATCATTCATTAGACAGACTCTATTAGGCGAGCGAGCGCTTCACGAACTCAGTTTGCATTGGCCTGCTGCGCAGAACGATGTTAAGGATTGCGGTGGAAAATTTGTAGGTACAGCAAAATCTTTCGAAAATAAATATCATGGTTTAATTAAAATTATTCACATGTAAACTAAGGCCAGGTTTTCATGAAATGGTGCTCTGTGGAGTCTGGAGTGGCGTGTTTGGATGGCTTTTTAACCGACTTCAAAAAAGGAGGAGGTTATACGTTCCACTGTATGTATTATTATTTTTTTTTTTTTTATGTATGTTCACCGATTACTCCGTCAATTGTGGACCGATTTTAAAAATTCTTTTTTGGTTTGATAGAGTATACTTCCGAGGTGGTCCCATTGTCAGCAAATCTGAATCTGATGAAGGGATCAGTGAGGAATTGAGGGAACTCCTCAAATATTGTATGCAAACATATAGCGATTTTAGTATTTTTAGTAACAAGTGTAGCATTTGCATTCAGAAAGTGTCACTTGGTGAAGCGGAACTGATGATGAAGACCACAGATGGCCACCGGAACTCCTCAACGGTACCGATTTCAAGGGTGGCGATAAGATATCTCGATTAAGATAGTTGAGCGACTACAACGAAGCACATTTAATTGTTTTAAAATGACTATGATTTTCCCGCGGCGTTGCTTGCGGCGAGCTTGAAATGTCTTAAAGTTTCATATATCAACAAAGAAGTGGGACTACATAAGCTTATTATGATCACTAAAAAGTGTAAAATAAAAAGGCGGTTTTTTTGTTTTTTAAAACATTTATTTAAATGCAAGTTGAGCCGACACGCGAAATCTAAACGGTTTGCTTGTAGGTTACCTATTAGATCAAATATCGGTAAAGAATGTTAAGATTTAAATTTAATAGGTAGGTAACTTACCTACTACGATTGATAATAAACTTTACAAACTTAACAAAAGTTAGCACATTATGTGTAAAGCAGTTGAGGCCACTTTAAAAAAGTCTTACTAACTAAGGTAGGTCTGAGTTATTTTTAATTGTGCTGTTTCTCTGTAATGTTTTGGTTTGGTCTACCTACAAAAAAAAGTTTTGTATTGTTGTATTGTATTGTATCGTAACTATTTAGGTATCATATCAACGATCATGCATGATAGTTTTTTATTACTGAGCTGAATTAATAACCTACCTACTACTTTGAAATCTTACGTACTTAAATATAATTTGGTTATTGTTAGTAGTATAGGATATTGGGGTATCTGGATCACACGAGCTCTTTTCAAGAACTATATTTTCGAGTAGATGCACTATTCAAAAACTACATTTTTGAATAGAGCAATCTATTCGAAAAAACATTTCTCGCATAGCACCTTTGCGATCCAGCCACCCCAATATCCTTTTTTATTAGATAAGTGTATATTCGAAAACATAGTTCTCGTTACGATATCTTTAAGTATACAAAAATAAACTTCTCGAATAGAAATATTTGCGAGTCAGTTCCTCAATGTCCTCTTCTCGTACACAATTTAGAATCGTCTAACGTTTTTGAATAGTGCATCCATTCCAAAATACACTTCTCATGTAGAGACCTTACGAATCAGACACTCAAATATCCTTGTTTATAAAATAAGCATGTTTTCGAAAGCATAGTTCTCATAAAGGTATCGCTGATTACATCATCTGCTCGAAAAAATACTTCTTGTATGTAAAAGTTTTTGATTCAGATCCTTTCTTTTTTTTATTTTCAATTCATAGCAGAAATCTTATGACATTGATACTAAGTTTAAAGTTTGGATATATTTGAAATGAAACAAAAAAATAATGACTTAGAATATTTTATTATTTAAACTCCACTTATTTAAACACATTACATTTTTCTGCGCACATATTGAAGAATGATAAATACAACTATAAATGTCACTTGATTTTGAATATTCAGAATACAATTTTATTATACTAGGGCAGCCTTTATCTTCTAAATTGTACACTTTATTCCATCTTAATATTTCTTTTAACCAAGCAACTTTTTCAATTCCTTTAGCATAAACAATCTTATCCTTTAAAAACTTTTCAATACAATTCTTATAATTTAAATAAGGAATAAAACCTTCCCTCCAGTAAATTTTTCGATTTCGCTCAATCCAATCGACTTGCTTTCTCTCCGTAGATGTCAACTCATAAAATGGAAATGGTGATTTTATTAAGAGAACTTGTAAATGGTTATTGCATAAAATAGCTAATTCTTTAACTATAAACTTATTTGAATCTGTCTTAAATCCTTGTACATCTACGATTGCATTCATGACAGCTTACGTACAAGATTGCTCAAAGGCTTGTACTCTATAAGACGATCGTTTATAATGAGGCAATAAGCACACGTGTTTTCAGGAATATCTTCAGAACATTCAATTTCTAAACGAACGTCTACCGGTCCAGATTTCAAATTTTCATTCTGTCTTGAGCAGTCAATGATAAAAAATGGTGCTTTTTCTTTAAACTGCGTAATATCCAGTAAGGGATCTACTGCCAGGTTGTAATAAGACTGACGGAATTTAGTGTACATTTCATATAATATACCATACCTACCTTCCTCAAATTTAAGATTAAGTGGCTCATAGGGATAATATTGTGAATTTAAAAATAATGTTACGTTTGTTAATTTACAGTGATCGAACCAAGAACAATCTTTATCCTTTTTGTTTTTTCGGGCAGTCTGGAGGCCGATAATAACATATCGTGGCTTTTCCAAGTAAGAAGCCGTTTTAACTGACCACGAATGTTTGCTTGACTTAGGTAAAGATGGATATTCATACAAATCCCAATTCCTGAAAGCTATTTGTATAGCTCGATCTTTCTCTAACTGCTTCAATAAGGAAAGCCTTTCTCGATCTGATACTTTAATATGAGGTACACGCCATTGCAACCTCTGAATAGTAATTTGACATTGGTCATTTTCATCGATTTTTACACTGTTTATACTGGTATTACTTCTGGTTATTATAAGTTCGTGTTTACAATTTATTAGTATTTTCTGATAATCTTCTGCAAAACCTAATAGCTTATTTAATGGTATAACAACGTTGAAGTTTCCATCATTTTTCGTATCATTTAAATTCCAACCCCATAAACCTGCTGCTTTACTATCACTATCATTCATTGATATGTATGATTTCATTGTTGAAGTGATTCCAACATTCCTTACACGATCGATTTCAATCCCATTTAGTTCATATCTTATATCTTGGAAAAGGAAACCTATAGGATTATTAGAGAACTGAACATTTTTTTTAATCTTTTTTTCCAACGCGTCTGTTGAAGTTACAACTGCATATCCTTCAATGTAAATAGAGCTAGCAGATGGGAGAACATACAAATCTTGTTGTTGAATCGGTATTCGAATTTCATCATTTTCTTTAAAATTGTTATTGTATGGATTGTAGGAATGAATTTCATAATTTGATATCGAGTTATCAAATTGAGGTGAATCAGATATTTAATTTTGTAGAATATTCATATTTTAAATCCAAGAGCTCTTAGGAATTCTTTATTACTTTTTTTTACTTTTTTTGTTTTGTGAACACGTCTTTTCACATCCACTGTATTAGCAGTAATAACAGGTTTAATAATGCCTTTATAACTTTTTTTTATTTTATTAAATGCTCTCGATGTATTAAAAAATACAATCATCTTGATTTTCTTAAATGTAAACACAATTGAATATGCTCCCCTCTAAAGTCTACAAGCTTTTCCTTTGCATCAAGAATTTTAATAACAATAGAAGATATATTGCTTTTGTTTAAAGGAAAATAGATGACATTACTCGGTACTTCTATAAACTGATATCCAGGAGGAACGTTTGGAACAAACTCATGAATTGTATGTGAAGGCAAGTCGTTAATATATGATCCATGGATCAAATCACATTCGACTCTAATAACAGTCGCAGGTAGAATGCTCACTAGGTTAACTGAATCATGCCATTTATTCGCCTTCAGTTTTATTTTAGGAAATCCTAATAATTGACCTATGCTATTGTCTACTTGGAAATTAACTTCTTCACTACAAAATAATGAGCATGTCATAGTGTTGTTATTTGATTTTAGTAATATCTTACAGTTAATTACATTTTTTTCAAGATACTCAGCAATGTCATATAGATCATACGTGCCACTTGGTATTTTAAAACATTTTTCATCATCTCCATATACAAACAGGTTGTTTTCGACATTAATATTTGGGATGGAATTGCATGCTGAGAAGTATAATAAACCGCACTCATAGTTATTATCTAAAGTTAAAGGAGGAAAGTAATGTGCTTCTAAAATAGATTTCTTCCCCGATAGGGATAGTGTAAAAGACATTTTTTACAAATACATAAAACTATGTATGATGTGCTTCCTATTATCTGAGAGACTAGTGAAAAAAATTAATGCTGACCCTTTTTATTATAGTACATCATTCCAAACGTTTTTAAGAACTTGATGCAAAGATGTCCGCAGTTAAATGGATGATCTTTTTGTATATTATCATGATTATAACGTATATTTGTACCTAAATATTTGACTAACTCCTTAGGCGGTCTTAAATCTCCATAACTATCGAAATATTCAATATATTTTTTTGACTTAGCATAGGCTACCCAATGAGTACCAGGGTTTCTCGAACTATCTAAATTTAAAATACCACATTCCATACAAAAAGGATGTTTTGGTAACTCATCTTTCATAAAAACTCCCCTAAAGTATGGAAATTGTTTCATATGATTAATTATATCTTTATTTGTGAGAGCACGATCGGGTAGCTGACTTATTGTTAGTTTTTTTTTTTCCTTAGTTATGTATATCCCAAGTCCATTTTTGTAATGTTTAAGATGTAAACCTTCACCAATACATAGTGATTTTAATTTTTGGTTATTTTTTCTCGATTCTAATAAGCGTTTTCTAGCTGCTTTATAATCTTTGTACGCTTTAACAATTCCTGATACACCACTTGCTAAGCTTCCAGCGGCAGATAGTCCAGCGAAAATAGGTATTAGAGGGAGAACCCCACCTGTCTTTGGTACAGGAATAATTCGTGGTACCTTCACATGAGAATTTGATACTAGATCTTTAGCTGCAGCATAAGCTAACTCCATTACCATTTTTTACACTTTGGTTTTATTTTACGTATATGTTTTCTGGTATGAGTGATGATGTTTTTAAAATTTTTCTTTAATCCTGCACCAGAACCTAATTTAGTTAGCATTGCTTTATTTACCAAATTGGCTGCAATTTTTTCTCCCATACTAGCGCTCGGAGAAGATGCACGCCTTTTCGTCATTTTCAATAATTGTATATCAGCTATATGACGATCTTTTAAATTGTATGATTTGCTGTACGCAATATCGTGCTTTTTACAATATTCGTCTAATTGATTTATCCCCTTGTCTCCACGATCAAGTCTTTCCCTTAGTCGTGTTCCAGGACCACAGAAATTGTAGCCAGGTAAATGTAATTCAAAAGGCAAGCAATTTATTATTTTATTGAGAAGACTATCTTGTTCCGACTTCATACGGAAAATGACTGAGGATAGTTCGAATTGTCGCTTTTATGGCAGTCGATATTTTAATATTAATAAATATGGTTTTTGCTACTTATCCAACTATTTTCACTGGATGGAAGACCTAGCCATTTCACGAAGACCTTGTTTCTTTTTTTTCTTAAAACTTTTTCAACCAGATATATTTGAGGATGTTTGGTTTTTTGAATTTCATATTTATAAAATGCTCCTAATATAGGTTGATGCCTAGCATCTTTGAGTAGATAAGTAACAGGAGACGTATTTTGTACTTTAACAATGGAAAATATTTCTGTAGACCAGTTAGGCGTGTATCCTTTCTCAAACGCACCTTTATATTTACTGATTCTTACAAAGTCGCCTGCTTTAAAATCGCTACTTTTACATCTTTTTTTCGGATAACACGCTTGAAGATATCTGTTTAAAATTTTATTTTTATTTTTTATACTGACACTCGCAGGAGCACATGCTATTGTGCTATGAAACGTTTTATTGTATGTTTTTACTATATCATTTAATGTTCCGTCATTCCATCGATAACTGCCATTTATGTTAAATTGCTTGTACATTTTATTTTTTAAAGTTCTTATAAATCGCTCTGCAATTGAAGCTTTCTTAGTGGAATATGTTGAATAATGATTTATCCCATAATACTCAATGATTTTACTAAACTTCTCATTATAAAATTCAGTACCCATATCTGTTTGTAAGTTTTTAGGTACACGTCCCAATTCTAATAATTGTTGGAAAGCCTTAGTAACTTGCTCTTTATTTTTTTGCTTAAGTGGGTATGCCCATGCAAATTTTGAAAAGGTATCAATTACTACCAATATATATTTATTTCCATGATTATATTTCGCAAGTGACTGCACATCAATTAAATCAGCTTGCCATAAGTCGTCGATATCTTTCATTTGAACACGTCTTCGAGGAAAATTTACTCGGGCGTTCTTATGAATTTCATTTACCACGTCTGCTTTGCTCATGTTTACTATCTTTACGAGAATGAATGTTTCTTTCAAGCGTTAATACTTTACTAGTTAATTCTGAGATAAGTTGATTAATTGTCAAAACTTTTTGTAAGATTCCATCTATAGACTTATCGACATAGTCTTTTGTAGTAGCATCATTCGAATCGATGGGATTTTGAAGATGCTTTATGATTTTGTGACGTGCATCTAAATCACCATTAATGGTGTTTTGGATTATATTATTTTTTGGACTGTCAGGAATCGCCTGCTTCAAAAAATCAATCTTTTTATAACACTCAGCCAATATTTTTTCCACGTACTCCTTCGTAACAGCATCGCTAGAATCGAATGGTGAGTGGAGATTTTTTATTATTTTAAATTGAGCGTCCACATTACCATCATCTGTATTCTTAAAAGCACAATTAATCAGTTCCTCACTTTTTTTTGTCTCTTATATACGCTGTGTCCAAATTTATCAACATTCATGATCGAAATACATTTGATTTATGAGCTATGTCTTAACAGGTGAATGTTTTTATAGCTTAATCTTTTATTATACCGGCTTCTTTTAACTCTTCTAAAATAGATATTATTTCATTATCATGATTGCTATTCCCTGCATCACGTGATGCAATCAGAAGTTTCAATCGCTCAATTAACTCATTAGGATCATCCCAATAAATAAGGTCGGTATTACGCTTATATTCTTTTAATGTTGGTAAAGATCCACCAAGCTTTGTCTTTAAGTCAGGTTTAGTAGCTACCTGTTGTGGCGTACTGAATTGTTTAGAGAACATGGGCTTAATTATTCGACGATATTTTTCACTCTTGTCACCTCTTATCTGGCATGTTGGAAAGTAATCCCTTTTATGTGCGTTAGTTTGACATAGTATATCTTTGTAGACATCTTTATCATTTTCTGACACTAAATTCAAATTAGGTTTTTCATGAAGCAATAATTCTTTTAAGCCTGGAGTCAACTTATGTTTTTTATTATTATCTATTGCTACCATGTAGATTTTATTTGCAGACGAAGAATCTTCTCTTGATAGTAAAGTTACTGTAGAATTCCCCATAAAAAGCCTTTTATTAATACTTCTTACACCAAAAGGTACATTAATAGGTTCATAAATATCTAAAACTTCATCCTTATTAAGCGAAGTGTTGAGCACATTTTGATCTTCATCGAAATCACTGTAAAAATTTTCAGAATCCGTATTATCGTCATCATCAATTGCACTAGTATCTTCTTGATTTACTGATCTATTTAATTCTTCATTTTTTGCGTTATCATCCTGGCATATTTTTTGTGAATTGTTTAGTTTAGAATGTTTTTTATTTTTTATTTCGCATAGTGTATTTATAGATTCTGACAAGGGTCTCAACATCTTTTTTGCTTTTAGCTCAGTTCTGTCTTCATGATCACGCATTAAGCGCAGTTTTCTTTTTATCGAATTCACCGACTTAACAAGTTCTTCCTTGACATTTTCAGACGTTTTAAAGAATCGTTTTTTGCAATAAACATAAGCCTTGCTTTATGTTTTAAACTTGAATGATTTGATTTTAATTCGCTAGCCATTTTATAACATATTAATACATTAGCAGCCTATTCGAGTTCGATGAAAGTATCAAAAGTTTGTCTATATCGACCCTTATTTATCGGACTATCTTTATTAATAATTAGAAAGCCATAAGGAATCTTCCATATCATAGAGCAAAGTGATTTAAATTTAACCCACACCATATCAGAATTCACGTGTTCATCATAAATATGTTTTAAATTAACATCATCTTGTTTAAAAATAATCAGAAAGTTGGTATTATCGCGCAGAAGGTGCTTTGGTATTTTAGTATACGTTTGAGACAAATAAAAACAATCAACTAATCGATGTCTCCCCATTGTAAAATAATTGAGTATATTACTCTGGTTTTCACACACAACATCATCGAAAATAAAAATCGAATTAGGTAAAGCTTCATTTGGATGTATTATCTCTTTATGATCTGTAAAAATCATAAACTTTATTTGAGGTATTCTTTTGAACACTTCACCCAAATAAGAGTAGCATGACTGATATGAAGTTTTAGAATAAAGGTAAACATTACGAAACTTTACACCATTCTCATGTAATAACAAAGTAATCATTGCGTTGGTTTTTCCACAGTTTGATGGTCCGCATATTATGCTACGGATAGTATTTGGAAAAAGTATATTGTGACGTGTTTCTGCTTGAGTCTTTTCAGCATTTATATGTTTTACTTGTAATGAGAGTGCTTGCTTTGTCAGCTTCATTTTTATATTAATATCTTTTTTTTAGTAAGACTCTTTATATAGGCGTTCTGAGCAAAAATAATACTACGTACCTACTTTACTTACTTAAAAAACTAAAAAAGAAAACAATACGAATAAAGGACAAGCAATTTATTTTTCAAGCTTATACTAGAACATTACATATTATGGCATATAAGAATACAATAGTTTCAATAAATGTAAAAAATATTTTGTAATAGGAATACAAAAAGTTAATAATATCTTAATTATATTTAAATTTATACATCATAGGTAAATCGAACCACATCACGCTACGTTACTTCATGCTGAAGTGACCCCATGGCAAAGTGTTTACCTGATTTTCAAGTATATGTCTCTTATCGTCTGATCGATCAAGTACTAATTTATTCACTTCTTGAGAATACAGTGTATGTTTAACGGATCTTATAAGATTCATTTTACTTTTCAATTTTTTATTTCTCTTAAGTGATCTATTATAATGGTACAGATCTAATCGCTTCGTTATTGCTTTAGAGACGCCTTTTGCTTTGGTTAATTTTTTTGTACAACTTTTAATGCAATACAGTTTTGCACGTAAACCAACAAATTCGGAAATAACATCACCACCAAGTTCATCTTTAAAGAGTCCAGGTACTTTTGAATTTAATCTTGGTATATTAAATGGATTGTTTTCATTAAAATTGCTGGTATCGAATTTATTGATATCATTTTTTATATCATCATATAAATCATTCGTTTGGATTAAATATAATAAACTGTCAGTATCAGTATAACACAGTTCAACATTATGGTTATATTTATTTTTCATGTAATTGTAATGGAATTTGTATAAATGAGTTTTAGCCAGCTCTAAAACAGTAAAACCTATGTATATCGGTCTATCTAAATTAATTTTTTCATGTTTTAGTTGAATAGCTACAAAGTTTTCTGAAAATATTGTAATACTCGTCAAATTAGGTTTTGCGATCAACTGCCGCGCTCCAAGATACTTGTTTGTTTTGTTGTTCGAGTCATTCCAGGTAGTAATTAACTTCACATGTACTTGTTTTCGTCTATTTTGAATTGTTTTACCAAACATAGCGTTGTTAACATTCTTGAAGAAATCTTTCTCATAAGAAGAAGTAGCAGCCTGTCGGAGTTTAGTATTAAGTTCAATGTATTTTTTTAGGAAATTTTCTTGTCGAAAACGCAATATCCGATGTATTTTTTTAAGTACTAATCCTTGCTTTAAACATTCTTTAAGATGAGTAAAATGTATCACGTATTCGGATTTATCGTATAAGGTTGCCAGTAATTTAGGAGTTTTGCCTCCTGGAGGTATTTTTTTTTCAGGTGCATATGGTAAATCACTGTGATTATGATGTAAATAGTCCGGGTAGCACATGTCAACTTCTAAAATGTATCCGTATTCATCATTATCGGATGTATGATGTACATCAAATGATTTAATTTCTTTTCTACTCAATAATGTGAATTCAGAGATGGGCATCTTCTGCATCATGGCATAACCGTAAAGATTATTACAATCTAGATAGATTAAAAAACTAGACTGTTTCGTATCATCATAATTTGGAAGATACTTATTATTTGCTTTGGCATGTCGCAAAGATACTTGGGCTAATCCACCTCTTATTCCTTTTTCAAGCAATTCATATATTTCTACATCGCTTATTAACTCAAGCTGTACTTTGGTTAACAAAAGCATGGCATCCCAACTCAATCCGGGTGAAGAGACATAATAAACAGGATCTAATCTATAGTAATGTAAGCTAGTCTTTCTAAATTTCTCAAAAATGTCACAAAGTAAAAACACATCTGATTTTAAATATAAATCGGTATATTCTCCGAGCGAATGAATTTTAAAATCATTCCATACTTTTTGTGCTCTTAAATATTCATCATTAGATATATGTTCACAAGTTAGATAATTATAAAAGCATTTTTTATGCGGGAGACTTTTTAAATTATATTTTTCCCATGAATCCATAAAATCATAAGGATAAACACCTTTTTCAGAAATTAAATCAAAATGCTTTTTATTAGGAAATTCTTTTCTTAAATGGATGAAGTCATCTTCATGCAATGTCTTTGAAAGGTCGCTTAAACCTGAGTTTAAGAATTGAAACGAATCTATAAATTTAATATCAATATCATGAGTTTTAACTGATTTTGTTATAGTGAGATACTTTTCTTTAGATTTTGGTATAACGTTGACTTCTCCATCATATTTTGTCAACTCTTCTATAAAAAAGTGACAATCATATCCAGACAAATTATGGAAAATTACTGGTACAAAAGAACATTCTTGATATTTTAAATTGCAGAGCAAATGTGCGGCACCCCTGTATTCTCCGGTAATGTGATCGTGATCTCTAACTTTATCACCAAATAACAAGTTTTCACATATATGACATAGCGATGCGTGTTCGAATTGTCTTTTTTGTTCTATTGTTAAAGGTAACATTGATTTTTTATCCTTTATTATTTTAGCTATTTGAACTATATCTTTTATCAAGTAATCAACAAATACTTGTACACAATCGGGGCCTCTATAAGTGATATATTTATTTAAAGTTTCATCATGAGCACAGCATATGTAATAACCGAAACAAGACGCTTGGTGCATTTTATAAGTTTGAGTATTTTCAGATACTTTTTCTGAATGATGAAGCAATAGACTTTCAAAATCAGCGTAAATAACAAATTTTAACTTTTGCTGTCTTTCAAAATTTTTAAAATGCAACGTTTTATTCGGTGGTGGTAATGTTGTTCGAGTTTTTGTACAAAAATGCTTGTTATATTTATTTCTTGATGAGAAAAACTGCAAACATTCATCACAAAAATGAACTTTACCTTTATGACTTGTGATTTGTCTCCTTACTAAACGAATTAGGTCTTTTATTAAACAATAATGCCCTTTTCCATTTCTCTCAATATACAACAGATTAATGCGCTTGTTTTTCTTATGCTGCGTTAAATACAAAGGACCGGTTACTGTCGAATCCTTGTCTAAACCGTAAATATTGATACTAATATCAGTATTATTTTTTTCAAATTGTTTTATATCATTATATGATGGCGGAAATGCCATGTCTTTTGTGGCTAGTACTTCAGAGTAGTGAGGGTAAGACGATGTTCTACAAACATTAGTTTTTGCAGGGTAAAGCGCTGCAACGATTGACCATAAGAAACAGTAATTATCAGAGTTCTGAATATTTAAACAACCTTTTGTGTTTTTTATAACTTGTGGTAACGGTAAGTATGTACCACCTCGCATCGGGCAATATTTATTTATATTAATTTCTAAATGGCTTATTGAATTAAAAGACCAGCCAGATTGGGACTGTTCAAATTCTGAAAACTTTTCTTTTAAAACGCTAACCATATCCATGTACCATCCCTTCAAATCAGTACTTTCTAGTATAACATTATACTTAGTATTGAATGACTTTATCTGCTGCTGGACAGAATGTGGTAGTGTAAAATATGCGAATAATTCAAAATTCGCTTTGATGCATTTGTGTTTCTGGAGAGTCATCTTAATAAGTTTAGCTGTTTCATTCAAATTATCGCAAAGGAATGCTTCTGGTGTCAAATAGTTAAGCATAGAATTCAAACGAAATGTTGTAATTCTGTTTTTAAATGCTGTTGCAATAATTTGAATATTTTTAAATTCAGTTCGTAGCAGACAATTTGATTTGTGTAAATTGGTTCTTTCATGATTACGATATTTATTTTTCGGTAATATAATCTGACATTTATCACATTTAGTAAGATTTTGCTCATAATCATTATTCGTCAGCATACATGAGGCGTGTGATGTGGCTGTAAATTAAAAAACAACGATCATTAGATATATTGATATTATTTAATAAAGTAAGATTATAGATTATACAAGATTATGACACTTATCTAAACAATTCAAAATGATATATTAATAAGATGAGGATACAGTAAGGATAATTAATGCAATTTAATTTGCTCTCCAGTCGTATTACAACTTTTTTTTTTTATATTATTGTATTAGTAATACGAGGAAAGAGAGGATTTAGGCTTATTTTCAAATTCTTTTTTTACCGCCGCTATGTATTGCGATAGTAAACTCCATGCCTTAGTATCTGTATCTGTTTTGGATTTCAAGGCAATAATGGCATGTCTCCATCTATTCCTTGCCGAAACCTTTTCAATTTCCGTGCACTTGTAAATTTTTAACTCGACGTAATGGTCTCCTGGCTTCATATCGTACGACTGTCGGGAATAACCACTGCCTAAACGCTGTGATAAATAAGAATAAAGAATATTCTTAGGAGCGACATTATCGAGAACTTCTAAATCACTCTCACCTCCGAATAAATCGTTTGCTGTAGACTTTTTCTTGATTTTATCAATCGGTTGCTCTCTTTTCTTCTCATGCTTCTCTTTCTTATGTTTCTTATCTTTCTTTGACTTTTCTTTTCCAATACTTTCATCCTTTCTTTTTTCTTTGTCTTCTTTATTAGATTTAGTATAAGTTTGCTCCTGATTTACATCTTTATTCGATTTAGCTTTTTTCTTTGGCGGCAACGCTGGAGGAAAAGTCCTCTTTCCAGTTATTACATCAGTGTGTCTTTCATCCGAAGATGATAAGTTCTCATGATGCCGATCGCCGCGTTTTCTTGACTCTTTTTTCTTTATGGCTGACGAGGTCGATGGTTCGGGATGAGTTTTCACCGCAATTTCGTCTTCATCTGAAGATGAAGAACTCGATGACGAGGATGACGAGGACGATGATGCAGGGGCGTTGGTGAACAGCTCATCATTTTTAAGAGACCTGAAATCAAAAATAAGTAGGTTTTAATAAGTAAGTACTTGAGTGCACAATGTCTACATTTTTTTTCTTGCGTTACAAAAAAAAGTTGCTTATTAATGAATAAAGTATTGAGTTTAAATCATAAAAATAATAACTTTAAATGTTAATTACGTTATTTGCAAATTAAGCAAAAAGTTCAGATCGATATAAGATAAGGCTTACCAACTCGTAATAATAAGAAAAATTAATGAGTTGATACACTTGTATGCGATAGAAAATAAAATAATACTTACATCTTGATGTTCAAATTAACGCTTGAAATTCACAGCAGTAGATATGTAGTGCAGAGATGGCAGGAGCAGATCAGGTACTGAAATTAAAAAAAAAAACTAAATTAATACAAATAAAACGTGGAAGAGGGCGATGCAATAACACAAAAATTTACTTCGAGAACAGACTAAGACAGTAAGTCATACAATTAAGATAATCTTTATTGAAATTTTAACAAATAAGTTAATTTCACTTGTTAAATATAATGATGCACAACGGAATAAATTAACTTGTATTCATTTAAGATAGAGCTTTAATTAGATGATTACTTACATATGTGAATTTAACGGATCTCTCTCGTCGTGATACAGTCGATGTCCCGACGATTTTCAGCTCTAAACCAAATTCTGAAATAACAACAAAAAAAAGTGTTTTAAATAAATGTAAATACTGTCACACTTTCTTGCAAGACATAAAAATGATCAGACTCAATGTCAAATACAGTTATTTTATGATATGAGTATCTGACTCTGACGAGAATCGAACGCCGATCTCAAGCTTCATAGTCCGAAAGCGGAAGCACTCACACAGTCGAACGATCAGTAATTGCTCATTATGAGAGCTACTGATTAGTTAAAATGAGTAAGTACATCTGGCACATCTATCTAATGTAAATCTGCATATTAAATTAACATAATGTTTCTAAAATATTAAATAAGATATAAATTTAAATATTCCATCATGATTAGAAATACTATGTACGTAATACGTAATTATTGATTTCATTTTCGTTTTCCGCATACATACTCATAAAGAGTGTACTATTCTAATAAACAAGTTTTTAATAAATAATAAAAAATAGCTCAACAATAATATAACGAATAAACGTACACTATGAAATGATGATAAGAGCATGATTAAATAAAAACTCACTTCTTTAAATTATGCTATTATAAAAAAGCATTCATAATATAAACAGCAAAAATCTATAATTTATTAAAAAAGAGGCTATAGTACTAACCTACTAGTAGTATTAAAATATCTACCTACTACTAGTATGAAGCTACTAGTATTATAATACCTACAGTTTTCTACTCAGATAAAATCTATGTAGAAATGATGTAGAATCAAATTGATGTAATGAGATTATAAAGAAATAAAGATGAGGCGGGTATGAGATAATAGCATAAGTTTAAAACAAAACAATTTATGTATCAAATTTTAATAGTACTTACATTTGATTGAGTAATTATCCTCGCACTTGCACTAACACACACTTAGGTATACGCGAAACTCGATGTTTACACTGCACTTTTTCAGTTTGGTGATAGTAGGGAAGACTGTATCTTTGTTCCGTAGGATCAACGTTATATATTAATCTTATTTTGTATGTGTGTGCCCTGTAATGATAGGGCTAGTTGATAGTATGCATTCGAAAAATAAGCAGTCATCAGATTTATGCGGCATCATTGTTATCCCATAAAAGGAATGATGCATTCAGGTGGTCTAACAGTAATAAGAAACATAAAACAGGCTGAACTCACATTGAAAGCATCATATACTATAGTACTGTCTCCAGTGTTTGCTCGGTAATACGCAAATTAAATAAATTGTTTCAATAGGATTAAAATTAGCGTGAAGAATATATGGAATATTGGGGAAATTGAAGTAAGTAAAAGCCTGCTCATAATATAAATTAAGTGAGTTTAAACATTTATAGGATTTTAGTCGCAAATCAACAGACAAACGGACGGTGAACAGAACTATTGACTGTAGTGTAAACATAGACGAATCATATTGCAAGCGGCGCCAGTAACCTGCTTCTAAAAAAGGAATTGCTTCTTATAAATTATTTCATAGGGATTTTAAACCCTAATGGCACGTTTTCTTAACTTATAAAACCGATGGATATCATTAAAAATCTGTAATTTGTTCAGATTTCCTGTAAAGTGAAGAGCATAAATATTATATCAACAATGATGTCGGTAAGTAATTTTACTAATTATATAAAAACATTTTATTCATAGGTGCTAATATTATACCGCAAACTTTTGTGAGAACATAGTTAGTTTTTTATTTATAATTTCAATGATTTTAATTTTAATAATACATTGATATATTTTTTTTCAAATACTTAGTATTTTACTGAAAAAACATTCTGTGATTAATATTTGTTTTAATTTCAGGAATCCGAAGAACTATTCAATTTTATACCTGTGGACAAGCCGAACAACTTTTATCAGAGGAACTCTACTGACGGATGCAATTCTCGTAAAAGATCAAAACATCCCGGATTATTTTCTTATATAAAAAAGCCTTCACGAGGAGCGAAAGTCATTAGAATAGAAATATATGATGCAGATAAGTTAAAAAATAATAACGAAATGTTATGCGAGTGTGATGCGGAAATTTGTACGCAATATGTATCTAAATCACTTCTTCTAGATGACATCGGCAGAATGACGAAAGACGTTATCAATAAAATTCATGAGAATATTGAGAATGGTAGTTAAGTTTTTCAAATGAAAATAAAACTAACTACTAATTGGTATTATTTTTTTGTTTCATTTCAAATTTACCTAAAATTTAAGCATAGTATCGATGTTGCATGATTTCTGTTTTTGAATTGAAAAGGAAAAAAAGAGGATCAGAATCAATAACTTTTATATACAAGATGTATTTTTTCGAGCAGATGGTGTAATCAGAGATACATTTATGAGAACTACACTTTCGAAAACATGCTTATTTTATAAAATAAGGATATTTGTGTGTCTGGCTCGAAAGGTCTCTAAGTGAGAAGTGTATTTTCGAATCGATGCACTATTCAAACCCGGTGGACGATTTTAAATTGTTTATGAGAAGAGGAGATTGAGGAACTAACTCACAAAAAATTCTATTTGAGAAGTTTATTTATGTGTAAATGTTTTAGTCAAAGATATCACGACAAGAAATATGCTTACGAATAGATACTTATTTCATAAAAAAGGATATTGGGGTGGCTGGATCGCAAAGGTACTATGCGAGAAGTGTATTTTCGAATGATTGCTCTATTCAAAAATGTAGTTTTTGAATAGTGCATCTACTCGAAAATATAGTTCTTGCAAAGAGCTCGTGTGATCCAGATACCCCAATATCCTATACTACTATTGTTTATAACCGAAAAAGTTGGTCATCATGACGTTGACGATACGGCAGGAAACATGTCAAAAGTAATATTGTTTTACCGCGTTGACCCTTTACCTATTTTCTTTTTGGTAATTAGGTAGGTACCTACACCTACACACAATGCCATGTGAAGTCATGTGGCATCAACCAACTAGGTAGGAACAGTCAAGGACTTTAATTGTTATTCCACTATGGAACCCTGTCATAATGACAGCGTCGAACCACATGAAAGAAATTACGCCAAAATTAATGATTAACGTTATGCGACAGGGTTCCATAGTGGCATAACAATTAAAGTCCTTGACTGTACTTAATCCAAACACTTATGTTTCTTAAGCTAAGCGTTATTGATCAAAATTTATAGGTAAATTATTTGAAACTGTATGAGGTTAGGTAGGTAAATTAATGATAAGCAAGTTTGTTCCTAACTACCACTTATCAAATTCTTTAACTTTGCCTATCACTATTTGACTATTAAGTACCTAGGTATGTGCCCTATTTTTGCCCTATTGTCAAAAAGAAGAACATAATTGGAGTTATGGACCGGCGTTATTGTACCTACCTAGATGCGCAGAATTAATACCTAGTTCAAAAAGTAATAAACTCACTACCAAATTTATGACTATTATGAGTTCCAAACTAAACATGTACCCGTACACGTAAGTTAAGTACTTACTAAAATCAAAGATAATCCAGCGAGTAAGCACAGAGCACAACACTGAATCACATGCACACACAGACACACGCTAAAGAACCGAGTCACAAACAAACAGTCAAACAAAGGAAATCAGTAATGGAATTAGATGTAAATTGCGCACACTCACTCACAGCCTGTGACAGCTCGAGTTCTAGCTAGTAGAGCTAGCCTAGCACTGCCAAAAGTGTCAGAACCGGTCACGGGCTGGCCGGGCATCCCCTCCGCCCGCCGCGTCGCGCGCGCTTGGTCGGCTCCTAATTGAGGTGCTATAACTACCTACTTACCTACGTTCCTAATATTTTAACATTTTTAACCGCGGATAGGTGGTTCCTATTTCAGTTAAAATTTTACATTTCCCAAGCTTAAAACGTGTCAAATGTTGACCTAAAGTATAAAAACTATCCGCGGTTTGAATGTTGGGAACGGACATTACTTAAATAATTCACGTTTTAATTCGTTGAAAAGTTATTAACCGCCGACCCCAAGTTATCCCAGCATCCAGAGCTTTATTGGTATTACCTACTATTAACATTTTAGTGCGTGTAGCGGTCGGCTAAGCGACAACCTACACTACCTACGTACCTTACGTATTAACCAAAGCCTTGGAAAATTTTGGCTTCCCATGTTAATAACAAATCTGGAGCCGTAGATAATAATAATATGCAAAACGCTAACGTAAAAGATTTAGCAAAAACTGTCAAAACGTATGAAATTAACACTAGCGCTCGAAGCTACCGTCCGGCAGTTTAATGCTGAACATTTTTATTAAAGATAATGTTCGTAGATTGCATTAGGGCCATGGTAGGTACCTACAAATAAAGACGAACTGCGCATGGTTGGTCTAGGTTTCTCCCAACTCGTTGGATCAATTACCTAAGCGCATGACAAGTTGAGAGTAATTTAGCTATCAACATTTGTAAAATGAAATTGCTTTCTCCCTATTGTTATTGAATGATTACCTGTTCCCCGGTTTCTATTTTACGCTAGCAGGCGGACCCATTAGTTGGGAGTGTAAGAAACAGCCAACGGTAGCATATCTTCCACTGAAGCCGAATACATGGCGTTAACTAGCGCCGCAAAGGAAGCTACGTTTCTTAGGAGGTTAGTATTTGAAATCACTGGTAATGCTGATAAAGTTGTACTTTTTAACGATAGTCAAAGTGCACAGATAATTGCGCTCAATCCAATCCACCACAATAGGACCAAACACATTGATACCAGATTTAATTTTATAAGGGAAAAAATTAGCGATGGTATTATTAATGTAACATATTTACAGTCAGATAAGATGACAGCTGTGGCCCGTTTCACGAAGCTACAAGTTACAAATTACAAGCGGAACCCTTTTTCTAGCAGTACGAGTTAGAAAGAGACTTCCGCTTGTAATTTGTAACTTGTAGCTTCGTGAAACGGGCCTCTGATATTTTAACTAAGCCCTTAAGGCGTATAGCTCACCTAAGGTGTGTAATAGGTATGGGCTTAGCCAATACTTAGTTCCTTTTGTTTATTTGTTTTATGTAAGTATTGGTATATTTTATTTTATCTCCATTGTGGGGAGGGTGTTGTAGTTTTTAGTTTTTACTTCAATGTCAATTTTTTAAAATATTAGTACATAGAACAATCAGCTGTTTTGTCAACTTACTTCAATAAAATTCTTCACAGTGAAAACATCAAATATTATTTATTAATTTATTTCAACATTACCGTCATGATATTTTATCGCCCGAACGAAGTGGGGTCCAGGAGTAATTCAGTGGACATTCGTATGTTTGTATGTTTGTTCAACAATAACCTGAGTATGGATGATCGGATCTGTATGAAATTTGTTAAAAGAGTAGGAGAGCTGAATACAATTTTTAAGTTCGATAATGAGCTAGGATCGGTCTGGGGTTACAGTTACGGGGGAAATCGAGAGGTCTCTGTACGCATTAAACTAGGTACTAATTAACTTGACAGCACAGGCGGCCGAGCCGTCAACAATACGATTGCGATAGAGGTAAAAAAGCCAACTAGAATTGAGGCCCTGGGTAGTTTTTAGGAATCCGCAGCAAAAATGTCTGTTTCGCGATGCCCGAGCGTCATATTCATAGCTCCGGAAGTGAGTAAAAAATTGTGTCTCAATATATCTTTGAGAATATCATGTATGTACGTAAACACATACATGAGTTTAGGCATAACCGCGACGTTCATAATTTAAATACTAGAAACAGGGATAAGCTCGCTATTCCAGGTCACCGTCTCCGTAAGGTAAGCACTTCGTTTGCGGGGAACTGTATACGTTTTTACAACAAGATACCATCTGATATCGTCAATATGCCGTTCAATAAATTTAAGTCTCACATCAAGCGCTGCTTGTTGGGTAGGGCATATTACACTGTAAATGACTTCATTAGTGACCAAGATGTCTTTAAGTAGTATCTACGATAGTTACAATATTTGTACCTTGATTAACATAGCCTTTAAGCAAACTGCGTATTCAAGCACTAAATTTTATGTTCACTGTCTGTATTATTATTTTTTTAACTTTACTAGTTCTTGTGTGTATAAGACGCTTTTAAATGAGAACACACTGTGATGTTTCTCGCCGGACAGCTGTTTCACACAATATTACCTTTATGTTGGTTGTCCGGCAGCATGAGCATGACATGCTCGCTTAAAGGTCTTTGCTTACGGCGGCGTCGTTGATCGGGTCGCCACTTTCCCGAACACATGGTTGAGAGAGGCGATGGCTGAGATACGCGTCATACTCGTGAACGGGTGCTGTTTGTGGGGTCCGGTCTGTTCACGTTTGCAAGGACTTTTTGTTAAATTAAGCATTCTACCTAGTTATGGCTTTTGACGTAGAGACCTCGTCGTGTTGTTCTCATAGTCTTTATTATTAGTTTAAGGTTTATTGACCTTACATTTGTAATAATTTTATTTTTGCTAGTTTTAAGAATTTATTGTTTATTACTTTATTACCTTATTATTACTTAATGTAACTTACTTTTAAGTATTATTTTGTTATTATTATTGAAAAAATGACCTTCTGCTGGAGTTTCTTGCGGCGCTTCTTCTCCGCAATGATGGTCTTGTCCGAAGCGCTGGTAGATTCACTCATGTTACCGACGTGTAAAAGAGCCCTCATGTGGCCTATTTACTGAATAAATATTTTGAATTTTGAATTTTGAATTTTGTGACCACCAGCTCGTCAGAAACGCCACACATTTCAAATAGAGCATTTTCATTTCGATTCTGCTTGAACAGACTCGATATTATGTCGGTTCTGATCAAAGAGCAAAATAAAACTGTTCCTGCTCAAAATAATGGTTAATTTCGCTCGCTGATTTGTCCGCACCGCCATCATTTTCTCGTCTTTCCTAACCTATTAGCTAACTCTTTAGTTACATTTTCACTTGCTCAGCTTGAAGTCAAGCGGGCCGTATCATTTTAGTCGTCAGGCTATCCAACTACAGGAGCGAACCAAAAATACCTAGAGCCGTAGGCAAGATGCAAAGGGTTTTTTTTATTTCTCGGTAAAAAGTTACAATAGCGGCGAAAGAAATCATTTTCCCAAAAAGCATTCAACTCATTCCTCATCCAATTACGGTTTTTGGAATGAGATTAATTATGTAAATTCAACACATAGGTAATGGTTACTGAGAGCTGATCTTATGATGGACTCTTAAGGGGTACGATTTCCGCTGTTATTAACGTAGACCCATCGAGTTGGTTTGGATTCGTTAGTTTAATCTCAATCGATCGAGGTCTCGAATATTTATAGGAATAGAAATAGAAACATTTATTCGACGGTCACAAGAAAAACACAGAATAAAGATTAGACATCAAACAAAGAATGGCAGCACAGAAAACAAAATTAGCGAATAAAGAAAAGGAATTTAGAACAAAAACAATGTAGCATAATGTTGCCATGGGCGATTCCGTGACGTCGAAAATTACGCCCACATCAGTGGCACCAAACGTGACACACGAACGATTTATATGACGTTTAAACATGTTGAACAGTTACTACTAGTACTAGTAGTGGGTACTTCTTCTTTACATAGTATAAAACAAAGTCGCTTCCGCTGTCCGTGCTGTTTTCATCAACAGATAAAGTGATTCAAGAGAAAGGTTTTTAAGTATAATAAATTCTGGTTTATGTACGAGTGTTACAGAAAACTCGCATAAACCGAAGCGTAGCGAGGGCGGGTCGCTAGTTGTATAAAAATAATAAATTTCCAACAGACCATCAAATTACAAGCATGGCAATTACAAAGAACTATTACAATGACAAGGTTCAACATTTTCAACACCAACATAAAAATCGTTTTTATTCGGTGACTGTACCTACATACCTAGTGATGTCATTATAAAACAGGAATTTACGATCATTTTAGTAAAAAAAATGTTTCTCACATTCATAGTTCAAAATAAAGTAAAAGGAGCACATATTGCAATAAGTAACTTTACGAACTTTACTTTATGGTGAAACCAGATTTAAATAATTTTGAGTTTTAAATTTCAAGTCCGGATCTCCGTCCGAGTCTTTAACTTACTGCCAAGCAGCAGTGTTCGCATTCTTGTTTTCCGGGCGGGAAGGATAAGATAACCGGTGAAATAACTAGCATACAGGCATTTCAACTTAGTCATCAGCTCATCAGTGATGGCAATGCAGATGCAGGTCTCAGGTGACCTGCCTTCTCCATTTCATAACAAAAACCGGTCACGTGCGTTACCTAAGTCATTTGTATAAAAACTAACTAACACTAACCTATTTAGTCTTTTTGGTGGGAGCAATTTACTTTGCATAAACAGTTTTATTATAATTTCTTTTAACCAAGTTAGAAAAGATTAATAATAGTCGTGTAGCATAAAACAAACTATCATTTCATCGGGCATAACTCGTTGTTATGTAATTTAAATTAATGTCTTTTTACTGTAATATTTAGCATAAAAACAAATGGTCTAATGATCATTTTGCATAACACTAATTGCATAATTTCAATCAGTAAACCATCGATATAATAGTCATGCTGCATAAAACGAAATGCATAATTTCAAAAACTATAATGTTTATAAATTGAAAAATAAATATTTCTAACTGCTTTCATTACTATTAATGTGGTCACAGTTCTAACCTAACCTAACCTAGTTAGAAGAAATTGACTTAAAATGCATAATAACAAGAAAATAACAGTTATGCTAAATGAGTGTTATTTCATTCGATCGTATGCCAGTTGAAATTATACAATTGGTTTTTATGCTAAACGTTCATTATGCTTTTCGTGGTTAGTTAATTGAAATTATGCAAAATGTTTTTATACTGATTGAAGCGCACCCCTTTTTACTAGGTTAGATTATGTTAGATCAGTGACCATTAGACAAAGGTAATTTAATTAGACCATAATGTTTCAAGAAATCATGCTAAGATACTTAATTGGCTCGGTTGCTGTTTACTTATTTTACCTAACCGTCTACAATGGCCCATGTAAGGGCAATCTACTCTGTCCGCAAGTGGTCAAGATGCCCTTGCTCAGCTCAGTATGGACGTGCACCGCTTGCGCAGAGTGTACAAGCAATCGGTGCGCGCCTCCGTGAATATGCCGGAGGCACTTCAGCAGTACACAATTTATAGGGTAGGTACCTATATGACATAAACATAATTTAATAACAATTCAGCTATGAGTGAGTAACTTAACGGCAAAAGGTAGCCTTCTTATTAAACATTGTCTTTGTTTTAATGTATTGTGTATTAATTGTACAAAAAACAAAATATCCTTCGATTTTAAGACAATACTTTAGTTTATTAGAAAACACAATAGGTAGTACCTAATGAGAACGTTAGCAGCGTGTAAACCTGTGAGAACCTAAGGACAGCTTTGAAAAATGATTCCTAAGCCGTGCTGTCCTCTGTATGTCATTCCGTCACCATGCCTGTGGTTTTGAAATCGGTAGAATATTATCTCGAATTAATAAAATTATAGTCGTGGTACGAGTATCATCAGTTCGCACTCCGTGGGCCAGTGTCCTATCATCTAGGTATTTATTCATTTTTTATTTATTTCATTTGTAACTGAATTTCATTCCGTTTCGCTCGATCGTTCTCTTACATTCATTCATCAGTCTTGCCATTCCTGAGGCGAAAACATCGCAGTGTGGGAGCTCGCTGAGCATGTAGTTGAGAATGAGAAGCGCGCGGCGCAGCGGCGAGTGCAAGCTTGTGCAGTACGGTGCGCGCGCGGCGGCGGCGGCTCCGCGCGTCGGGCACGAATACTCTCACCACCTCACCTACCAAATGAGCATAGTCTATGTTGTGAATTAATCCTAACGCGAATTTATCGACCGCTACGGATCGTCTCAACTCGGGAGGCTCGTATTCCAGCCGGCCCTGTAGTGAACGTGTCGGGTATAAGTACGGATAGCACCTAGTACGGATACTGCTTTTTGTATAGAAAAAAAAGAATAGAAATCGTTTATTCGTGGCAAACATAGGTACTATGGGTTTCTTAGGCACTTCTTCTGCACTTTCTATAACACTACTAGAAACTTTTTTTCGTGGAGATTTCATACTACAGCGCTTGTCTCTAGTATACTCCGAACGAGGGCCATAAAGTGTACGAAGGTGTCAAACAAAACAAGTAGAATTGTTCAGTACCTACGAAACGCAACTTACGATCATGAAAGACAGCAGGGCTGCTCGCGTCTTAAACTATTCCTAATTAAAAAGCAAAATGTGAGTATCCAGGGTTTGTTTCTCCGTTTACAATCCTACTAGGTAGACGGTTTCTAGAGGCCCGCAATTGTGGTGATATGGTGACTAATTATTCTTGTCAACGACGTCACAACCGCTAGGTTTAACCGTTTTTTTTTTTTCCAAAGATACATTTAGAAAAAATGATAGGTACGTATGTGAAGAATCCAGTAGAAAAACGATAAGAGCCCATTTTTCAGTTTTTAATATTAGTAATTCTTTAAATTGCTCGTAAAGTATTACACTTTCTATTCATGGCTTAGGCTATTATAAACTAGAAACTTCCCAATTTTCATATCGAAATGCTTATTGTACAGACACACTGATAAATGTTACAGTCAATAAAACAATGAATACCAGTGAGACAACGGTAATTATTTTGTCCATTTATCCAGGTCAAAATAAAGCACCAGCACCAGTAAAACCACAATAGTTGTAAATGAAGATGAAATTAGAATCCGTGGAGAAGTAAAAAGGGAAAGGGCTGTTGGAATTCACACAAATAAATCCGTCCCGCTCACACTAGTAGTTAGCTTGACCTTCTCTTTCACTCGTATGGATAATAATTTACAGTCTCAAGTGTTCCTTGTTTTTATAAAGGTTTCTGTGAAAGCAATATGTTTGCTTACATTTTAGTTCCCCGGGTCACCCCGTATCGATCGTACAGTTACGTTGAGCACACGACTCTCGTAGTAAATAATATAACAATATATTATTTTTCCACTATAAACATATCTATTATTTATCACCCTAACCAATAGGTTATGGGCCCAGAAAATTAAATAATACAGTGAATTAAAATTTGATTAAATGTAAAATACGATAAAGAACAATTTTGAAGTGTGTAATTTTTAATAGACTTGGTGCATTAGTGCTTATTCTAAGTGAACTTTGATTGTTAGTGAAAATGGACAATCTAACATCTAACAGAAACATTAAACCATTTAATGGGGACAAATATAGTGTGTGGAAACTTAGAATAAGAAATTTACTAAATGCACTTCAAGTGTTAAAAGTGATCGACGGTGAAGTTCCGACGACACCGGACAGTGCATGGCTCAAAAATGAGAAAGTTGCGAAGAATACATTAAGTAATTGAATATTTATCAGACTCTTTGTTAGGAATTGTAAATGAAAAAGACAGTGCAAAAGACATATTTGATAGATTAGATAGTATTTATCAGAGAAAAAGCATTGCTACGCAGTTAGCTTTCCGTAAGCGATTACTAAATTTGAAATTGCAACCTGATTTAACACTACTACAACATTTTCAGTCGTTTTATGAATTAATCGTTGAATTAATAGCCGCCGGAGCAAAATTAGAAGAAGCAGATAAAATAACACATCTGTTCATGACACTTCCCAATGAATACGTTGGTGTCATTACAGCTATCGAAACATTGGCTGAGGATAATCTTACACTAGGCTTTGTCAAAACAAGGCTTCTAGATCACGAAATCAAAATTATAAATGGAAGACGTGACACGAGTTTGAAAATTCTCCAAGCACAAACAAGACGTCAAGAAAGTTTCAAGCAAAGAAATGTATATTTGAATAAAAACTCAAATAGAGTTAATAAAAACCCATATAGACCGAAGGACCATAAATTGAAGAGCATTAAGTGCCATTGTTGTGGAAGAAAGGGCCATTTTCAAAAGGACTGTTATTATAATAAATCGTCAAGCAAAAAGGATCAACGTCAATGGGACAAAAACAATAGAACAGTTCAAACTGTTAACACAACGGGACCGGAAAGTACTCAGATGTCGGGTTTTGCTTTTATGGCCGGAGATCATAGCAGTACACAGGAAGGCCAAAATGGCATAACATTTATACTGGATTCCGGAGCCTCTGACCATCTAATAAATAGAGAGGATTTAGCACAAGATTTTGAAAATTTGCAAATACCAGTTAAAATTTCAGTTGCTAAAAATGGAACCTTCATTCAGGCAACGAAAAAAGGCAATATTGCTGTTATCAGTAATTTTGGAATTAAGGGAATGCTGCGAGATGTACTCTTCTGCCCAGATATTCCGTTCAACTTGCTTTCGGTAAAGAAGATGCAGCAAGCTGGAATGACTATTGTATTTAACCATGATGGTACAGTTGAAATCTTCAACCAGGGTAAGGTGTTAACACAGGGTGAGTCTTTGAACAATTTAATTGGTATACATTTTCTGGTTGATAAATGTGCTTTATATACTGACAGCTCATCGAATAGAGTCGTAAAAAATAGTTACGAAATATGGCATCAAAGACTTGGTCATATTGGCAAATCTAAGTTTGCACAGATAAAAAGCAAACAAATGTTTTCTGATTTTGAGCAATTGAATAATATTACGATTAGTGATAAAATATGTGAAGCTTGTATAAATGTAAAACAAGCATGTTTGCCATTTAATAAATTAAAATCTAAAACCATAAAACGACCTCTATTCAATGTGCATACAGATGTTTCCGGTCCGATCACTCCTTCAACACTTGATACATAGTATAAATAGACAAGTAGCTCGACTCCGGCCCTTTAGGAGATTCTGATACCTATTGCCGCTCGGGCGTCAGGGTTGTCCGAACATGTTTATCAATTTTGGTCACCTACTTGACCATACCTAATTTGATCTATGATTTATAATCATAGTAGTTTTCATAAATTACACAAACCTAAAGTAGGTAAGTATAAATATTGTTAGGTACCTAAGTATATACACACATAAGCACACAGATATGCACGTTTAACTTGTAAGATCCCTCTTTTTTGTCGGGGTTTAAATAGAGTATAGGTATTTAATTTTAAATAAATAAAGTACTAAAACATGGAGTAGCTCCCAGTCTATAGCTACTCAACATAAATAAAGAAAAAATACAATGTGATGTGAACAATAATAATATTAATGTACCGAAAATTTAATAAATATCTAAATAATAACATCACCGGAAAATCTCGCACAAATTGACCTAGGTAGTCCTAAACTAGGTTTAGGCTTTGGGTACTAGGCAACGATACATAATTACTTATGTAGTGAAAAGTACATACTTACTTAATATTACTATATAGGTACATATAAAACACCTAAGACTCGGAAACAAATAGGTACCTACTCGCACTCATCACACGAATATTTGCCCTGACCGGGAATCGAACCCAGGACCGCTAGCTTCGTAAACAGAACTTAGTCACTAGGTCACTACCAACTACCTAGGCCATCCACGTCGTCACATGTTAACTGACAGGTCACACTCAATAACTTAAATTACCTACTTAATACGTATTTATTTCACCTAAGTAGGTATCTATTCTATAGGTATAGGCAAGCCGGTACGAAATACCTCATTAATTGAGTAGGTATTTACATTAATCACTTGCAGCTTTTATTAAATCTGGATAGTTGTAAGTACCGCTAAGCTAAGCTAAGCTAAGTTGTAAGTAAGCTAGGTTTAGGGCACAGTTTAGGCGTTTTGAAACGAAAGAAAATGTCACGCTGACAATAAAATAGATTTAACAAAAGCTGCAATAGGTAAATATCAAAAAATAAACAGCATTCTTCACAACACAAACTCTAAATAGTAAGTACCTTTCCGACTCAAAAGGTATGTTGAAAAAACGATAGCTCCGGATTTCTTACAACATTATTTAAACACCCATAAACTGAACAATATTTTCTAGTTTTCGACAAAGACATTGTCGCTCGATGTTTTAATTTAACGCGCACTACATACAACCAAACGTGACCGAACGCAATGACGGCGCGACCCCGTCTAATCACCATTCCCGCACCTCTGCTTGTAGTTTCGTGTGGGAGGTTCGCCCCGCCCACAGCCGTACGGTCGGCGTAACGCACACATGCAAGCCGCGCGATGTACCTTTGTTTGAAGACGAGCTACTTCTCTATTTATACTATGCTTGATAGCAAAAACTACTTTGTGATTTTTGTCGATGAATTTACTCACTACACTGTGACATACTTAATATCCCATAAATCAGATGTTTTTGCTGTATTTCAAGATTCTTTTGCAAAATCTGAAGCTCATTTTAATTTGAGATTTGTCAATTTATATTGTGACAATGGTGGAGAATATTTATCAAATGAAATGAAACAGTTTTGTGTGCAAAAAGGTAGTGTAGTAGTGCCTCATACGCCAGCATTAAATGGCATTGCTGAACGTATGATACGAACATTAACAGAACGAAGTCGTGCCATGGTATCTGGTGCGAAACTTGACAAAACGTTCTGGGGTGAAGCTGTTATAACAGCTACGTATCGTATTTAATTAATATAAGCCCTACAAAAGCACTGAAAACAGATAACACACCGTTTGAGCTGTGGCATAGTAAAATGCCTATTCTTAAATACTTAAAGGTATTCGGTTCAACTGTTTGTTAAACAAGAAAAACCAAGTTTGATGAAAAGTCGTTAAAAAGTATATTGGTTGGTTATGAACCGAATGGCTATAAGGTGTGGGATGTGGTAAATGAAAAGTTTGTAAAAGTCAGAGATGTGATAGTGGATGAGATTAATTTCTTATCTAGCAGGCCGTTGAAGCCTGGCGGTATTATTTCGGATAATAACCGTAAATCTGACGGGCACTCTTTAAAGAAGATTTGCATAAAATCTGATGTGGCAAAATCAGATGATTATAAACAAACAGGCAGAGTTTCTGCACCATTAGGTCCACCACCTAATAAATCTGTAAGTGAAACAGATGAGCACAATCACTGTGATTCATTTCAAAATGAATTGTCAAAGTCTCGGAATGAATTGATTAGTGAGAATGATCTGAGAAGGAGTGATAGGATTAAAAACATGCCTAGAGTACCATATAATGAAACTGATGATGATATTTCTGTTAACTATTTGTGTGCAACGTCTATAGTTTGCAAAATACCGACATGTTATAATGAGATTGAAACCAGGGATGATAAGCATTTATGGGAAAGTGCGATAAAAGAGGAAATAAATTCACTTATTGAAAATGAAACTTGGACACTTGTACAAAAACCCGTTAACAGAAGTATTGTCGATTGTAAATGGGTATTTACAATTAAAAATGATGAGTTTGGAAAACCTCTGAAATATAAGGCACGTTTAGTAGCGCGCGGTTTTAGTCAAGAATATTTAATTGACTATAATGAAACATTTGCCCCTGTTGCAAGAATTACGAGTTTTAGATTGATCCTTTGCAAATCAATTTAAATTGCTTGTTCACCATATGGATGTTAAAACGGCATTTTTAAATGGGAAATTAAAGGAAGAAATATTTATGAAAATTCCTGAGGGAATCCCATGTGCAGGTAATCAGGTCTGCAAATTAAATAAGTCGTTATACGGTTTAAAACAGTCTGCACGTTGTTGGTTTCAAATGTTTGAACAAGCGTTAATAGAAAAGGGTTTTCGATACTCATCAGCTGATCGATGCATTTACATTTTAGATGCGGGTGATATAATGAAAAATATTTACGTAGTGCTTTATGTTGATGATCTGGTTATTTCAACTGCGGATATAAATACCATGAATGCTTTTAAAAAGTACTTAATGAATATGTTTAAAATGGTAGACTTAAAAGAAATAAGATGTTTTCTGGGAATTCGGATCGGAAGAACCGATAACAAAATCACTTTAGACCAGGAACTGTACATAAAAACTGTTTTAGAAAAGTTTAACATGAGTGACTGTAAACCTGTTAGCACACCCTTGGAAAGTAAAGTAGATTACAATGAGTTAAATTCGTGTGAAACAACTGAAGCCCCTTGTAGAAATCTTATCGGTTTTTTGATGTATATTATGGTTTGTACTCGACCTGACATAAGTTTTGCTGTGAACTTGTTGAGTAGATTTACGAACAAAAACAACCATAAACTATGGTCACACTTGAAAAGATTGTTACGGTACTTAAAAGGGTCTATGGATTTCAAGTTGACTTATAATCGAAATAGTTGTGAACACTTTTTGTGTGGGTTTGTTGATTCTGATTGGGGTAGTGATGAACTGGAAAGAAAAAGTACGACAGGTTATTTATTTAAACTGTTTGAACAATGCACATTATGCTGGCAAACAAAAAGACAACATACAGTTGCAGCTTCATCATCTGAAGCTGAATACATGGCTTTGTTCGAAGCTGTAAGAGAAGCTCTTTGGTTAAAATCTTTAGTTAACAGTATTAACATTGAAACAACCAGTCCGATACCAATTTATGAGGATAATAATGGTTGTATAAGCATTGCGAATAATCCAACAAGCCACAAAAGATCAAAACACATTGACATTAAATATCATTTTTCTAGAGAACAGGTGGAAAGGAATGTTATTAAAATGAATTATGTTTCCACAGGTAATCAGTTGGCTGACATTTTGACCAAACCACTGCCTACAGTGCGTTTTTCTGCGTTAAGAGAAAAACTAGGAGTAATAAAGTCTATAAATATGTAAAATCAAATTACATAAGTGATAAGATAATAAAAATATAATAAGTATTTTAAGGTGGAATGGTCTGATTAGGTTTTTCTGGGTTTTCCCTAATCCTGTGCAACAAATGTTGGACCATAATGATAATAATGATGATTTTACCCAGATAAAGGAGAGCGTGTGATTTTGATATTGTAAATACATTATAATTATTAATTATAATTTTAATTATGTAATTTAAAGAAAGAGGATTTATTTTTGAGGGGGCGTGTTGGAATTCACACAAATAAATCCGTCCCACTCACACTAGTAGTTAGCTGGACCTTCTCTTTCACTCGTATGGATAATAATTTACAGTCTCAAGTGTTCCTTGTTTTTATAAAGGTTTCTGTGAAAGCAATATGTTTGCTTACATTTTAGTTCCCCGGGTCACCCCGTATCGATCGTACAGTTACGTTGAGCACACGACTCTCCTAGTAAATAATATAACAATATATTATTTTTCCACTATAAACATATCTATTATTTATCACCCTAACCAATAAGGGCTAGTTTTGATACAGCTTAATTGACCATAATTAACCATTACTTTGTTTTGTTCTTCTTTTAGTTAAGGATAAAGTGAAGTTCATCAAATTTGTTTTAGTTTCAATGGACATTCAACGTTTTTACCCAGTACTTAGGAGTCACTTTTTATTCATAATTTATGAATTACGGTTGGAATTAATTTCTGTTTTTCATGCAGACGATATAAAACAATAATTTAAAAATATGATTCATGGTTTACGAGGTTCCGTTTTGAGACCTACCGGTCTTCAAATGTTAAAAAACAATTACTTATTCCTTAACGTAGTTAAATTTATAACTATTAAATAAAAATAAAATTATTACATAAAAACCCCCGATATAACGGCGACCCTACGGGGCTGAGATGCTACACGGTAAAATCTTACCCTCTTTATCATAAACGAGCAATGACTAAAGTGAGCTTGAAATATGCTCAGTCCTTATCTGTCATTATGATATTTGCAGAAAGGGACAAAGAACACTTTAACTAAAATAGGTTCGTAGTGAGTTTATGACTATTTTTTGATAGCTCTTGTTTACTTGACAGGAATGGCAGCCGAGATAAAAACAATATCATAACACATCAAAGACAATATGGTTTGACCTGGTTAAATAGAGGCCCTAATAACTCTTAAGAGGATCGTGATGCTAAAAAAATCCATACTAAATGCGATAACGTTTTTGAAGGCGGTTTTTTGTTTTAAAACATTTATTTTATTTTATAATTACTTTTTAGTGATCATAAATTATAATAAAGTGTAATGTAGTCCCACTTCTTAGTTGATATGAATTTAAGACATTTCAAGCTCGCCGCAAGTAACGCCGCCCAGTGGGCTGGATGGCTCGAAAAGAGGACATTCGCACTTTTTTCATAAAATCATTTTTTGAAAAATGCTATCCGATAGAGAATTATATAAGGAATAATAAATGTGGTATACATTTTTTCGAAATAAGGCATATTGACAACAAAAAAAAAAAAAGTCTGTTTTTTTGTATGGGACCCAAAAATAGGTATCTTGTTTCTCAGAAACTATCAGAGGTCCCGTCTTCTACCTTTCAAGACTTTGTTTTTCTACTTTTATAGAGTAGGAAACGATAAGCAGATTTTTTATACAGGTGCTGGTTTTTTTTTTGGCTAGTAAAAAGTTCACACATTTTCGATTTTTTCGTTTATGTCTTTTTTGGGATCCCACATTATTTTTCGATAGTTTAATTCTATAATAATAATAATAAAAAGTGACACATGCTACGTTTTATTGACAATTTTTTTTGGGAAAGAGTTGATTTTGGTTCAAATTTGTTTTTAGTTATTTACAAGTACAACTCTATCATTTTATGGAAGATGAAGTAATAAGTATTCTTTTATCTTGAAACAATTATTATTCGCAAAAATAAAATAAATCATAAAACGTTAATTATATTTAACAATATGGTTAAATAAGACTCATTTAAACCAACGATTTAACTAATAGGCCACCACTTAATTATTGCATATAATATTTTTATTTAAAAAATATTGTATTGTAAATGCATGTTAATTTACTACAATTGTTCAACTGATAAACAATATGCATTAATTGAGAATGGTTCAGTTAACTAATGATGTCATTGCTAATGCTCCTCAATACTTATCGCTAATTGATGAGATTATCACCATGTATCGATGCAATAATTAATTCCTAACATTAATGAGTTCATTAACGGTTAATCCCAGATTACGTTTCACTTAAGTGGGGATAAGCTAAAATTGTAATAAAAGGGTGATATACTTAACACACAAATAACACATAAATTAGTTTCTCGAAAACAATACTCGGTTATCGTTTCTCAGTTAGTACGGAATTGACTATACTAATAATAATGGAAAGCCTAGTTAACAATATTGATTTGTTTAACGTGTTGAATAATATTGGATCTTTATCGGACAATACAAAATTATATGGATACTTGAAGGTTATAATATTTCGGCATGTTACCAATTGGATCATTATCAGAAGAAGCATCAGAAGCGAGGAACAAAGATTTTCGCAATTTTAGAGAACACCATGCTAGAAAATGTAGCAGAACCATGACGAATGAAGATATTTTGCACAACTTTCTCATATCTTCCGATCCACAAATAACTCTACTAAGGCCACGACTAACTAAGAAAGCTAAAAATCTCTCACCCGAAGCTTTAGAATTACTAATTATAGAAAAAAATACGAGCGACGACGATGAATGTAATCTTTTTGAAATGTTAGAAAATACCAATGAATATTTTTTTCCGCTATAGTAATTTTGTGTATTTAGGTATATGTAATTTTTTTAAGAAATATTTTGTATCAATTTTTGTTGTTTATTGTTTATTTTAAGTGACATGTGTCTATTGTTAAACATTAGATTATTTGCTTTTTAGTTGTATCAAAAAGCTAAAAAATATACTTGGGATTTTTTTCATAACTTAATAAACGTTTTATCCATTATGTGTTATTATCATTTTTACTTTTAACTATCGAAATATAATGTAAAATCCCTAAAAAGACATAAACGAAAAAATCGAAAATGTGTGGACTTTTTACTGGACTAAAAAAAAAACCAGCACCTGTATAAAAAATCTGCTTATCGTTTCCTACTCTATAAAAGTAGAAAAACAAAGTCTTGAAAGGTAGAAGACGGGACCTCTGATAGTTTCTGAGAAACAAGATACCTATTTATGGGTCCCATACAAAAAAAACAGACTTTATTTTTTTCTGCTGTCAATATGCCTTATATCGAAAAAATGTATACCACATATATTGTTCCTTACATAATTTTCTATCGGATAGCATTTAAAAAAAAATGATTTTCTGAAAAAAGTGCGAATGTCCTCTTTTCGAGCCATCCAGCCCACCGGCCGTGGGAAAGTCATAGTCATATTTAAACAATTTAATGTTCTTCGTTGTAGTCGCAACTATCTTATCCTTATCGAGATATCTTATCGCCACCCTTGAAATAGGTACCGTTGAGGACTTCCGGTGGCCATCTGTGGTTTTCATCATCAGTTCCACTTCACCAAATATCTATCAAAATTTGTTTTAGGTGTACCAAAACCTACTCCATAATGTAACAAATACTTTTGTGAAAATCGCATCAAAATCGGTTCAGCCAAACGCGAGATAATCGCGGACAAACATACAGGCTGTAACAGGAGGAGTGGATCAAACGAAGCAGGTCGATAGAGGACGTCAAGACCTATCGATTTCACCAAAGTTAAAGTTTTTGTAAAATTTTACTAGCACGGCCTACGTTACCAATTTAAAGCTATGATTTTTGTTTTATAGGTAGTGAAATAGTTGGCAAGACCAGTATCCAATTTTATTGTATTTCGTTCTTAGGAAAATGTAAAAAAGTTAAGTGCCACAAGAGAGACATTAACCAACCCCCTTAACTGAAAACTTATGATGGCAACTAAGTCAAAGTGTATTAATTAGTCAAAATAACATCAGTTACTGTAACTTCTGTTAATTTAAAAATTAAGTCGTAATTTAAAAGTTTTTACATAACTTCACATGTTTTTTACTTGGAGTCAGTTTCTGTTATTAGAATGAGTTGAAATTAGGTAATTAGATATTTATAAACCCAAAAGGCAGTAATATGGTGTCTAAGAATTGATCTGATGATGGAACTTGAAGATCATCATAGGATTGCTGGTGTATTTGACAATCGGATGGGCATCAGGTAACTTATTGGGACCAATTAACGTTTTTTTTTTTTAAAACACCTGTCTATGCCTTCTAAAAACACTTTCAAGTATAAAAAAATCGGCCAAGTCAGAGGCGCACGAGGAGTTCCGTACCATCTATAAAAAATCACGTTTTTTGTATGAGAGCTTAAATTATTTTATTCTATTTTTAGTATTTGTTGTTATCAACATCAACAGAAATACATCATCTGTGAAAATTTCAGCTGTCTTGCTATAACGGTTTATGAGATATTATAGCCTGGTGACAGACGGACGGACAGTGGAGTCTTAGTAATAGGGTCCCATTTTACCCCTTTGGGTACGGAACCCTAAAAATTACATTTTAGAAATCAGATACCTATTATGTGAATAATTTTAAAGAGCTAAGAATTGTTAATCGGTTATCAATAAAGTAGATAGGTTAGTTAATTCCTAGTAATCACCTAGATTTTCATGTATTTAAAGGGTGGAATTAGCAAATAAGAAACATTGGATGGATAGCATAATAACAAAATAATATTTTGGAAAATGGCCATATTTAAGATTGGATAAGGTTACCCAATTTAAGAATAATTTTATTTATTGATGCTATTAAAAGTCCCTGTTTACCGTATCATTTCTCAAATTTACTTCAATATTTGAACTAAATAAACTTACTATCACACAAACAAAATGAAATAAAAAGTTTTAAGTAAATAAGACGGCATTTTAAAGATATTTTACTTAATGATGAAATTCAGGCTGAACAACATAGGTATTTACTTTAATTCCGTTTTTAACGCAAGTTGTTACTTAACGGAAAATTGTTGATTTCACACTTTTTGAATTTGAATTTGAAACGATATGAATGCAGCAAAATGTTTACAGAACATTTATCATTAACTAAAGCAGTTTATGGAATAGTCTGTAATAAAATGTTAAGTGAACTTTATTGGCTAATGGGCCCGAAAGTCGGAGTTAAAATTGGGTTTACGGCGATAGTTCAAGAGCTAATTACTTTATTAAAAATTGGTAATACTTTGATCCACTCCTCCTGTTACACCTTGTACATACAAACATACGGGTCAAACTGAGAACCTCCTTTTTTGAAGTCGTTTAATAAAGAAAATGATCGTGTTCAAATCATCATCCGTTTTTTGTGCCATGGAGAAGGCAAAAGAGCGCACATGCCACCTGAGGGTAAGTGGGATCTGTAACCCTTAGACATTTCCATTCTCAAGACTACACTCATAATACTGCATTCCTAAGACCGCAAATGCGTTTCCAACCCTGAGGGATGTCAGCGGTTGTCTTCTACCCACACTGGAACACAACAATGCGAACACTGCTGCTTGGCGGTAGGGTTAAAGATGAGTTGGTTACACTTTTTTTTCCGCGGGCAAAAATAATAAATAATATTAAGGGTATAAAATGTAATGTTTAGAAATTTGGAAGTTGATTTCCGCCCGTAAAATGAAATACTTATGCTGGATTTACAGAAAATCCAACTGTTCCGGACAGGTTTAAAGAAACACACATCTTGATTTTTTTTGGCAAGAAGTTCAAGCAGATTCTGTCCTGAGAAAGAAGAAAAATTACGTTTTACTTCGCTAAATTTGACAGTTATAAATACCTCCTTGAAATCGTTTCAACAACTTTGAGGCCATGCGACTTGAAAGTTACATCGATCTATCCATGGATCTAATCTATTAGTTGATTGGTTTTTTGCTCTTTTAGAGTTCCGTACTTGAAGGATAGCCAAGCGGGACCCAATAAATATGCTTGCGCTGTCCGTCCGTCCGTCCGTCCATCCTAACTTTATTCTTTTTTTTTATTCTTTTGAACCATAATAGATAAAAAGTTGTTTTTTTTCCGATTATGATTGCTGATTGATATGACTCCCCACCCTTATTTACTGGGTTACACAGATGCTGTATTAGTTGTATGTTTAAATTTTCACTAACCTATTTTAATTGATCTGTAATAAACCAATAATAAAGCAATAGCCTGAAATAAATGATTATATTCTATTCTATTCTTAACAGCGGATTAACATTAAAAAAAAGTAAAATATTTGAGGATACATGTAACGGTTTTTTTCAACGTATTTTATTTTAGTTGTATCGTAATAGAGGGCCCCCGTGCCAAAGTACCACAGATGCTGGCAGAATTTCCTCGTTGTATAGCAATGCTAATTCGTTGCCCGAGGAAGCTGCCAGCTCTGTGGTCTCCGGTTGTTGCTATCAGCCTTTTCGAAATGTCCTTAAAAAGGCTGATAGCACCGGGTCCCCACGGACCAAGGGTCTTGACGCCGAATGGAACGAAGTTATATTCTGCCCCGAGACCCTTGTACTTATTCTTTTTCATAGTTTATTTACTCCTCATTTCAACTAAACCATGAAGTAAAGAAATCTTCTCAAAATTTCTACTTACTATTTTTTGAATTTGTATTTTTTGTGTGTATTTGTGTGTTATTCAAAAAAAAATACTTGATTTCAATTTTAAACTCCACTGTACCATATCGTAGCATTGTCAGGAAAATCGCATAAGTAAGCTACATTTCAAATGAATCTGATATGCACGTTAAAAGCGACTTTATACTCGTAGATTTGTTTAAATAGCTAAAAGTGAGTGTAATAAAAGTGAGTTAAATACAATTAAATAATTTCTAAATTGTTAACTTAGGGCTGCTTGCAGAAATTGCATAGTCTACCGCTAATTAAGTCCAAGTATTTTTTGGCAATGGACAACGATGCTAACCCATTATCTTTTGGACCCAGACCTCTTTTCCTAACAGGATGTTCGGAACGTTTCCACACGCTGGTAAGAAGCAAGACGCAATTTGTACTTACTTGAGAAAACATTCCTGATCTCGGTGGTCACTAACACCAAATAAAAACACGTAAACACTCCCGTGACTCTTTACCACGCACATGCACAATTTAAGTATTTTTATGACAACAATCACACAATTTCTATAATGCCCTCGAGAATGTTTACATAGACGTTCTTTGTATCTGCGATCCGTTTACTTGTGACAGCTATCTTGTTTTTAAGACACCCTCAATTTTGTTATTAAAAATATTGTTATAGGTAATCGTTGTAAAAGCATAGATAATAGATACGGGTGAAAAGTCGTGTTTACACAAGCCTGTGGATCCTTTGTTAGGCGGCATTTTATGACCCGTGTGAGCCCGTGATTAACCGTGTGTCATCGCTGAAAATCTTTGCTAAAAGATGATGATAACATTTTAATAAATTATTAAAATCAAAATTTGAACAAGTCCGTAAATTCATTTTGAAACTTCAGGGGGAAATCGTTACAAAATGGTTGCAAGACGATAGGTCCTTAATGAAATTAATTATTACAAAAAAAATTACAAGCTTTAAGATGTTTACGTTTAAAGAAAAAAGTACCTACCAATTTTTTTAATGAAATTGTCATACATTAAATCCTCATTATTTATTTTAAAGTAAACATCGGTTATGCACAAACAAAAAATAAATTTAAAACTACTTTATGAGCAATTACATTGAAAATAATATGTTAATTACCTGCTGCGTATTCATAGTGTAGCAATTGTGTATTCACTTTGAATCTAAGTACCCACCAAACTAATATTATTTTTTTAGTTGACAGTTTGAACGATTTTCTTTCTACTTTACTTTACCTTTCGCTGTACTGCAACTGTTTTGTGTATTTTTAAATTTTCACTGCCCTTAGGTTATTTTATCATAGCAATGAGTAATCTGTTTAGTGCTCGGGAATATGGCCAGATGTTATTGTGTTACGGGGAGGCATTGGGAAACGCTAGCGAGGCCCTACGGATTTACGAGCAAAGATATCCCAACGCAAGGTCACCGGCAGACCCCCGCGTCATAACCCGCGCGTATCAACGAGTACTAGATAATGTGCCTATTGTCCCACAAGAAGAAGGCGCCGGCAGATCGATTAACGTGCGAGCCGAAAACAGCATTTTGGATGTAGTGCGACGCAATCCACGAATTGGGACTCGCACTGCAGCGCGCTTATTAAGACGTCGCGGTATAATAGTATCGCACAGGACTGTTCATAAAGTTCTCCGCAGAGACAGGCAACGTGCGTACCGAATTCACAAAGTGCATGCACTAGTGCCTGGAGACCGGGATCGCCGACGCGAGTACTGCAGGTGGCTGGCAGACCAGCAAAGTCGATTCGCACATTATAATTTCGTGTCACATATTATTTGGACAGATGAATCGACCTTTACCAGAAATGGAACGTGGAACCGGCGTAATTCCCACTTCTGGGCCCATACAAATCCGCGCGTAGTTCAGCAAACAGGGCATCAAACCCGCTGGTCGGTGAATGTATGGGCTGGGATTTACAAAAACAAAAGATTTACAAAAACAAAATTCTTGGACCAGTATTTTTGCCCGAACGTATGAACGGGCAAAGATACCTAGAGTTTTTACAACGAGACCTGGAGAGGGAATTAAGGAATTTACGCATTGAACTAGAAGCCGAGTGGGACAACATGGAGGACGTGCCTCTTGCACAACTGCCCAGAATTTGGTTTATGCATGACGGAGCCCCTCCGCACTCCGTACGTCCAGTAAGAGAACATCTCGATAACACATTCCCGAACCGCTGGATTGGGCGCTATGGTCCTCATTCATGGCCTGCTCGCTCACCGGACCTCACTCCACTTGACTTCTTCTTATGGGGTTACATAAAAGAAAGAGTGTTTGTGGCCGAGTGTGACACTGCAGATGAAATGCGGCGTAGGATATTTAGTGCATTTGACACTCTGAGAACTAGTATCAATGTAGATGTCACTTTGATGCCTCGTCTCCATGCCGAAACCTTGCATCGCGCTAACACCTGCGATCAGCTTGGGGGCGGCCAGTTTGAGCCGTATCTCACAAGGCCCGAGAGAGCTTAGGTATGATTTTCTATTATTTTATAACAAATTAGCAACCCGCCCTTGCTTCACTTCGGTTTATGTGAGTTTTCTGTCGCACCCGTACATAAACCATAATTAAATATACATAAAATCCTTCCGTGATAACTAATCTACTTGATGGTGAAAACCGCATCAAAATCCGTTACGTGGTTTAGGAGGAGTTAACGGACAGACTGGCAGAAGTAGAAAGCGACAAAAGCGAAATACCCTCATGTTTTGGTTAAGAGTTAAAAAATAAGATTATGTTAAAAATAGATCAAGCATAAATAACTGAATTTCAATCATAAATAGTTTGGCGTAATAGTCTTCTCAAAATCTAGAAATTTTAATTAAAGTAGGATTTGAATTAAAGATTAAATTATTTTTTTCCATATTTTTATTTAGTCATAATGTGATTGTTGACATATTTTTTTTATCCTGAAAAAGTAGGTAACACGCGCACCGAGGGTTCCGTATTAACTTGTTACTCGTAATAGGAATCGAGACTCGAAGATTTTTCCCGCTTCCCTGAGTAGGTATATTTTGAGTTTCCTTCAAAATCAAACCCTAAAGCGATTAATACATTGTGGTTAGCAGCAGTTCATACTAAAATTGAAAGGTTGGGAGTTATTTTATTAGTTAGTAATAAACTTCTCGCACTCATCATACAAATTTGCTCTGACCGGGAATGGAACTCGGTACCACTAGCTTCGCAGGCAGATTCACTACCAACTAGGCCAACTACGTCGTCTTTTTTTGCCTACTACATCATGACTACAACTTGCATTAATTAATTGAAATAGATGACAAATGATGTAAATTATAAATAAGTATGTATGTATAACAGTGTCAACAGTTAGGTAATTGGACTTTTACTTTTATTTACCAAAAGATAAACTGGAGTGAGACAATCTTAACTTTTCTGTTGGAAAACTGTTGACTTTACTAAATTTTTTTCAGTTGTATCTACAATAATTAAACACGATTTTCAAACATACTTGAACTTTTTAAAGTATTTATGTATCTACAAAATGACGTTTTTCGGATTTCCTTTACTTGTGCTATAAGACATTGCTTCTTGCCAAATTTCGTGATTACCTAGGTCAAGCAGCATAAACGGCCGTATCTTTTTATTGCGTTGACCGAAAATTTGATTTTTACACAGCCCCAAGAGGTTGCAGACCTGAGTAGTTGACATTAATTTCAACCTAATCCTTCACTGAGAAAAAGGGTCTTGACAGACAGACAGACGGACAGACAGACAGAGGGACAACGAAGTGGTTCTACAAGGGTTCCTTTTTCCCTTTTGAGGTACGGACCCCTAAAAATAAATTAAATATGACTGAAAACATAATTGTTATGACTAAAAATAATTTTGGCAGACGATGAAGACCCGTATTTATTTTTCATAGTTACCAAAACCTTACCTATTAACGTGTAGCTTGACTGTAAGAACTTTTACCGGTATAAATAGCTAGAAGAAGCAAAATTGGAATATTTGTGGAATTCCATGAAGATAAATCGAGTGAAACGTCAGAAAAATGGGTATAATAATTGTTTAAAAAAAACCACCTTCAAAAACGCAAAAATGACTTCTTTCAAAATCCTATTATTAATATCCAATTGAAGTCAGCTTTTGGTTTAAAATATTGTGAGTCGCCGACTTCAGTTGGACTGACCTATTACCTAGTACCACATTAAAAGAAGTTATTTTTTGCGTTTGCGTTGTGCAAAACGTGGTTATAAAATTATCAATAAGTTGTTAGAGATGTTGGTAATTCTGTAGCTCTGCCTACCCCACTCTGCGGGCCGATTATGGTGACACTTATCCACGCAATAAAACGTTTTTATCTCAAGATCATAGACATATTATCATTGTCGACGTTGGCTAATATGGTGGCATCGGTTACATTGTATTATCCACTTTTGACAACGATAAATGACAATCGTCATCTTTTATCGATTTTGCTTAATATGGGTGGCCACTTTGGATCGACTTTTGACATCTCAATTCGATAAGTTTAAACGAGTGCTATCTTGGTGACGATAAGACTTGGATACGACATTAATCTTGAAAAAAACTAAAATTTAAGCGTGAGTATTGGTTTTGTAATGTTTCACTTATCAAAAAAGGCTTCGATACTTACAAGAAAGGTGTTTAACATTATATTACAATTGGTAATCATTATTTGCAGAATGTCAAGTGCGTCTGTCGCCTCCCGCTTCAAGCCAAAAAAGAAAGAATAAACTGCTGTGCAGGGCTATAAGGGATGCTCCCAACCCCTTCGAGCTTCAGGATGGAGAATTTCGACATAATATATAGAGGTGCAAGGAGATAGCACACCGTTTATGTGCCTAATTCGAATAAGACCTCCAGCCGCACAATAATGACGAATTACCCATGTAAATAACATTAAGGTAAGTAATATTTATAATTTACTAGCTGTTCGTGCTTGGTATCACTCGGGCGATTTATTGTTTCATACAAACCTTGTCCTGACAATTATGAAAACAACGAAAAAACAGCCAACTCGGTCGAGCCGTTCTCAAGTGATGCTCCGTCATAGATGTGGCAATTAAATTTTATATACATATATATAATAGACTATTATGAGTACCTATACCTACCAACTTGAATACTTAATGTTAGTTATGTCACTATTAGGGCTTAGGAAATAATTTTCAAAGTAAAGTAACTCATAACTAAAAGTAAAAAAAACAACAGGCATTATTGCAGACTATACTTCAAACACCGTTAGTAAACTCACTATCAAAATTCCTATGGCTACCTTCCATCTCCATCATCATACCAGCTTGATGGTTCCATTTTATATTGTCATCGGAGCTGTAAAAGTATGCTAAATTTCAAATCAATCCAACAATTAAAAGTAGGTTAAAATTGGCATCTAAGATTTGATTGCATTGTTACTTTGTCCACAGACACATAACACAGGAACTAGCTTCACTGCACAAACTCATTTATAACATTCAACTTCATCCGCATGTTTTCTGAGATATAAGGTGTATCCTATATGTTAGTTCAGGGTAAAAGCTATGTACATTCCAAATTTCATCCATTTCCATTCAGTCGTTACAGTGTAAAATAGTAACCAACATACACACACACTTTCGCATTTGTAATATTAGTGTGATTAGTAAGGAAAAGGTTATAATGACACAAAGATGAAATAAAAGAAAATAAGAAAATGTTTAAATTTAAATAACCGCTATGATGATGCATGTTCATTCAATAATGTATTCCCATGTTACTCACGCATGAATGAATATGCGTCAAGTTTAGGTAAATTAGCTCATCTATTTCCGATCACTGCTGATAACCCTCAAATGACTCAACCAATATTCATCAAATCACCCTATATTCTAATTAAAAAAACCACATTAACATCCCTCCATCCTTTTGAAAGTTATGTATCTACTGACAATTATAGTTTAGTTTTGCCTATGTCTCTATTAGAGACAGCTTTCAACATACAAACAAACAAACAATTAATTAAATATAATAGTATAAAAGAGTAGATGTGGGTGTTTCAACTTAATAACTTATGTTTAGTAGATAGCTTATGTGAATTGCAAAGTATTAGCAGTGAATGCATGACTCCTTTATATTTCATATCTCTGTTCTTAAAATAGAGCTCGAAAGGGTGTTTAACTTGCACATTGGAAAGTAGTTTCTTCTGTGCATGTTAAACAAAATCTAGTAGAGTCAGGCAGACCAAGCTCTATTTAATAAACTTGTATAATAATTGTTTGGGATATGCTTTTATTACCATTAAAAGATCTTATTGTAATTGCAATTTTTAATATAAATATAGATAAAACTGTAATTAACCTATATACATATTATATAGTTTTGGAACTCCACCTCGGTAACAATTTTCGTGGCCTCTAACCTGGAAAAAACGAACATTATTTTATATTTTTATATTGTAATTTATATAGGTGACTCGGGTACTCTCTTGAGCCATGGATCATGGTGCCTATTTTGAATGCTAGGCCGAATAGTCCAGATGGAAAATACACCCAATGGCATTTTTAGCCTATGAACATACTCATTTAATGAATGTAGTCATTCATACGCTGAATTGTGTCATGTAAAAAGGTATTCAGTGCTTAGGGCATAATCAGGGGTAAAACTATAGAGCGTTCAAAATAATTAAAACCTGTAGTGTGTTATATAATATGATGCAATAAGGTTATTACTTATTATAATTTTAAGTACCTTTTGTAATTTACTATGTTACAAGAGTTCAGAAGATTTTACTAATTTACACATTATTTTTCAGAATACACCTGGACACTACCGCAGATAGCAATGATGTTGTTGCCACCCAGAAGTTTTCAGCAATAGGCCATTAATTAAAAGTAACTCAAAATGGTCACTGTAATAAATTATTATTTTACTTAACACTGTGTTTTATTTCATTTTCATACTAGAAGTAATCACACTAACCAGGTTTTTTATAATAGAATGTATTACAAAATAGAGCAGGTAATCTGATTGTTTCTTGGATGAAAAATAGCCTGAGCTCAAGCTATCTACATACTAGGTTAAATCGGTTCAGTGGTTTATTATTGATCTATTATTAAGTAAATGTATACAGTCACACTGGGTAATTTTACTTCCGCTACATCTTAGTATTACTTTAAAGGCCGATAGGTAATTATTACCCAAGTATTCAAACTTACCCGGTGTGAATGAGTGTGAAACAAATTAAATAGGTACTTACAGCTTTCCAAGCTTCCACAGATTTGTCTAGCTCAAGTCTCGTAAAATAGAAGGGAGATTTTGCTTCTTTTGTTTCTCTGAACCCGAGTGGCCCACTAAATTCACCATTGGCAAATGGGGGGTGGCTTACCATGTATTCAAAGCTTGTTTTGCATTGCTGTACAGCAACTGTAACACAATATAATTTTTAAAGAGTAACAATAATAAAGAAATCGACAAGATTCATATTAGTTCACTATATTAAACTTACACATTTCTTTTTTGATTTATTGTTGATGTGTCAACTTTCTCTTGAAATTTTCTTTTTTTATGGAGGTTTCTTCTCTTTAGCGTAACGTGGGCGTAACACTCCTGTCAGAGTGGTCGTGGTCGTCACGTTGATTTTGTGGCCTGCTTAACAATGCGACGCCATTCTTCGCGAACTGCCGCCCTCCTGGTACATTCGTGTAGAGGACCGTCGACGGCGGTTTTTATTTGGTTCGTCCACCTCATCAGCTATCTTTCGCGTGGTCTGATGCCCTCGACCGTGCCTTGCACTACCACACTACCAGGCGTTCGATAGATTCGCATCCGCGCCGCGATACGTGTCCAAAGAAACTGAGGATACGAGCTTTTACTATGCTTGATAGTCTCTTCTTGATGTTTAGCTCTCGAAGAATGGACTCATTTGTTCGGAATTCCAACCACGAAATATCGAGCATTCTCCTTTAACACCACATCTCTAGAGCATTAATTCGTTTCTGTATATAAATTCCTAAAACTAACAATCGTAGTTCTTGCAAAAATAAATAAACATTCGAATTTCCGATCAGTTCCGACCACAGATCCTAGAACTCGAATCGAGCTGTCAAGATAACCTAAACATTTTAAAGAGTATGCCTAGTCCGCTCCTTTCAATGACTACTTGGTAACAACTCATTTTAGAAGCATTATATAAAGTCCGCCACTCAACATCCAACATGTACAAAAATAGATTGATTTCGTGACACTAGCAACTTTTTTCCAAAATGGTAGTAATCTTGCGTGATTCTTGTCACACTGGGCTTAAACACAATTGTCGTCGCTATATCGGCGCAATAACTTAATCGACACTGTCAACCATATTAGGGATTTTGATAAAATAGACGACTTAGTTAAAAATTTAGACATATCCACTCGATAAAAAGGTGTCACGCATAATTGGCCCGCTGGAATGAAAGCGTGACGGTATGTTTGTATGTATGTGTTATTTTTTGCGTTTTTGAAGGCGATTTTTTGTTTTTTAAAACATTTAACTATTTGTTGTTTTATACTTTTTAGTGATCATAATAAACTGTTATGTAGTCACACTTCACGTCGCGTCCCACAAGGAACGCCGCGGGAAAGTCATTGTCATATTTAAACATTTAAATGTTCCTCGTTAATAGTCGCTTAACTATCTTAATAGAGATAACTTATCGCCACCCTTGAAATAGGTAGGTAGCGATTTTCTACTGTTCCAAAATTATTTAAGTGTTCGTAATATTTTAATATCACCCTCTGTTACCACCTAACGTTGCTAGTATGATTTACAGTTGTGATTTTTGTTTAAAATGGGTAGTTGAATAGTTGGTCTTGAGTCTCCAATAAACTTCACGATCAAAAGTATTACCAATTTTTAAGAAAATAATTCGTTCTTGAACTATCGCTCTGTTAACCCATCTTTAACTCCGACTTTCGGGCCTTATTTAAACTTATTTCATTAACTGCTCTGGTTTATGATAAATCTTCTGCATACATTTTATTGCATTAAAATTACAGGATCATTTAAAATTTGTTTAATTACGTCACCGAGTGTGAAATTAACCATTATCCCTGAAGTAAAAACTTTCAAAGGAATAGACAGCAGGCAAAATCAGCAGAAGACAATATAAAAGAAAGAGAAAGTACAGCAGCAATCCTATGACTATCTTCAAATTCCATCATCAGATCAGTTCTTAGACATTATAATACTGCCTTGTTACCGGGTTTACAAGTACTTTCTAGCTTAATTTCGACTAATAACAAAAACTGACTACAAGTAAAATTTCAAGACTAACTTTTACAGTTAAGTAAAACCTTTTATTTACGACTTAAATTAATAGAGAGTAAAGTAAAGCTGATGTCATTTTGACTAATTAATACACTTTGACTTAGGTGGTTACATTCACAAGTTTTCAGTTAAGGGGGTTCGTTAATGTCTCTATTGTAGTACTTAATTTAGTTTTTTACATTTTCCTGTAAACCAAACACAATAAATTTTGTACAGGAGATTTAACATTAATTAGCGCAGTTTTTAGAATAATTTCTAGAATAAAATGCCAAGTAGATACTTACACGTAGGTACAATTGTCTAAATATTGGTAATTTTTATGATCACGTTATTAATTGGATACTCAAGACCAACTATTACACTACCTACAAAACGTAAATCATAGCTGTTAATTTGATTGTTTACATTAAGTTAACGAAGATAGGTGGTAATATAGGGTGTTTGTGAAATTTTACGAAAACTTAAATAACTTTAGAACAGTAGAATATCTACCCGAAACCCAGCCAGGCGTACGAGTATCTATCAGTTCGCCTTTGTACTTATTTTTTATATTAATTGTATTGTTCTGTTTTTTTCTTTTGAACAATAAAGTGTTTACACACATACATACATATCGCTGAACATACAATAGGTACATGGGGGTGAAATCGATAGGTTTTGACGTCCTCTATCTACCTGCTCCGTTTGATCCACTCCTTCTGTCACAAGTGTTGTCTCTCAAATGTCTCTGAGTCCGGCGGTAAGTCATTAAAATATTTCAGGTTTTAAAGTCGACGATGGAACGAACGTGGCTCAGATATGGAAGTTGGCTTTGCTATAAAGATGGTACAGGTACCTATTTGGAATACCCTATTTGAAATACTTGCATCATCTCGGTAAGTTTCCTTCGAGCTCAAGTTAATCTCTAGATAGAATGTTGTTTTTGAAAACACTGTGTTTTGTAATAAAACACAGTGTTTTCTGTTGAACTAATCAAAGCTTTCATTAACTTTCATTACTAACCTTTTCCCTGACATATGCTGTTTCAAATCATCTGTTTTACTTATTTTGGATTAGATTTTAAATATGATCAATATCACAATACGGAGAGATTATTACAAATCTCTTTTTAGAAAAGTATAAAATAACCCACTCTCCATTGGTGATTCCTCTTTGTCCATTGCTTACTGTTACTTACTCAACTACGATGACATAGAGACAATCATTCTTTTGCAATCATCTTAGAAGCAGAACTTTGCTTGGGGACTGCCCAGTCTGGGACGAGGTCCACAATCCTTGATGGTACTCAAAATCGTATAGCAGCGATTTGGGCGGAAGGAGCGAGCCCGGGATCTTAGGCAAACTTAAATTGCTAATAATTTGGTCATCTTTCTTAAATAATTTACTTAACATCATTAAAGAGCTTGAGTTACTTCTCGGTTTCTAACGTGGACATAGGGTCTTTCATTTTTATCCAAAATAAGAGGTCACTTGGCCAATTTAAATCCGTTTCACTAAAAACTGGAACAATTTTCAAATTTATTCAGATAATAGTACTTCGGGGTAGTAAACGGGTTGGATTGTTGGTGTTGATACACAATGTAACTAGGTGTTTTTAACGTTCATAGTAAAATTAAGTTTTAAAATACCCACATAGTGTAACAACACCAACAACCCAAACGGTTTATACCTACCCCGAAGCGCTATTATCTGAAACCTTTTGAAACTTATTCCAGTTTTAATGAAACGAATGTGCCCAAATTTCTGCAGTTTTCAGGAGAATGAATAAATGCCGTCTACAAAGTTAAAAACCGGCCAAGTGCGAGTCGGACTCGCGCACGAAGGGTTCCGTACCATTATCTATACAACATTAGCCAAAAACGGCAAAAAAAGCACGTTTGTTGTATGGGAGCCCCCCCCCTTAAATATTTATTTTATTCTGTTTTTAATATTTGTTGTTATAGCGGCAACAGAAATACATCATCTGTGAAAATTTCAAGTGTCTAGCTATCACGGTTCACAAGATACAGCCTGGTGACAGACAGACAGACGGACAGCGGAGTCTTAGTAATAGGGTCCCGTTTTTACCCTTTGGGTACGGAACCCTAAAAAGAAGCACATTAAGTCGATAGAACTCGCCAGTTTGAAGTTACGTTGTGTTGATGTGCAGTTACTTACCTAGATTAACAAGGCGTTGAGTTAGGGTAATATTTTATACCTATTCATTTTTTATTTTTGTGGAATAGACTCAATAAATAAACAAGCGACTCGTCATTTCAACCGAAACTACCGAAAGACATGCACAGGCCTCCCCCAAGGTTTGCCACAGGGACCGGTCCCGTGCATACCGATGACGCTGCCTCCTCCTTACACCTACAAGTGACTAAAAAGTAATAACATGGAAACTCATTAAATTTTATTGTTTTATAATTTAATTTAATAACATAATAACTATGTGTTCTGCTTGAGTTACCGCTGAATCTACAATTACGCTCGTTAAATTTATTAACTCGAAGACCAAATTAGCCGGTTTTTTAAATCTTTTTTTACGACTATCCGGTTTGCATAGTCCTCTTATTTCTGTAAGGACAAAATAGTTATTTATGTAACTGATACATAATGAAGTTTATTAAGCAGAGCGTAACCTGTGTTAGTGTAAATAGCGTGTTAAATTTTCTGTGCAAGTGGCCCTTAGTGTTCGTTTTGATCCCTGATTTCGTTCATTCTAATTCTTGTGGTTTTTAATGACGGCTGGTACAAAAAGTCTTTTATTTTCTTATAAGTCTTATTAGCCCATAATGGTTACACGTTATCCTTGAATCATACGATTTCTTTATATTTATTAAAATCAGTCTCGTGGTAGTCGTGGTAGTTCAAGAACTACTAATTTTGCTCACATACATACACATACATACATACATATCCGGTCGACATCTCACTTCCACGATAGGGCAGACATTTGTTACTGTTATTAACTATCATCTTATCATGTTTAATGCTACAGAAATTGCTAAATGATTTGTTTTAAAATATTTAAACCTACACAATAAATGGATTTCTAGGTGTCTCAGTAAGTCCATTGCAAAACTTTTTTATGATTTTATTCATTAGTCACTTGGACAATGTGGCGTGGTAATCCATTTTGTATTTATTTAAAGTGGATGGCATTTTTACTATTCTCCTGAAAACTGCAGAAATTTGAGCACATTCGATTCACTAAAAACTGGATCAAGTTTCAAAAGGTTTTCAGATAATAGCGCTTCGGGGTAGGTTAAACCGTTTGGTTTGTTAGTGTTGTTACACAACGTAGGTATTTTTAAATTTAATTTTACTAGGAACATGAAAAACACCTTGTTACATTGTGTATCAACACTAACAACCGAAACGGTTTATGCTGCCCCGAAGAGTTAATAAATTGCACAAGCGTAAATGCAGATTCAGTGGAAACTCAAGCGGAACACATAGTAGTAGTAGGGATTCGCCGGTTCTGGCCCCGCCTCTACTCGGCCGAAAAACATGGTGCTCTGATGAGCGAGAGGTGGGGTTTCGCTCCTAAAAAAAAAAAAAATATATTTTTCGGTGTTTATCCTCCCATTTAGAGCGTTTGGGAAGGGTCCCGAGACTCCCAGATCACTCCTTCCCATAGCTTGCAATAGTCCATGTACTCAATACAAAAGGTTATCAACTACCTGGGTACCCTTTTTTGTCCCGTGGACGTTGCCTATTGTTTACGCGTGCGCCAACCCCTTTGTTCTCGGGGCGCCCAACACCATTGTCTTGCATCGCACGCGTTCATACCTTTTTTTTTACATATTACCTGATTGCGCTATTAACTGTTGTAATGTGATTTTTAATGTTATCTATGTTTTTCTCATATCATTTAATTAAGTTACCATAGTGGTTTTCTTAACATACTGTTTTTAAGAATCATAGTTCTAACCTAACCTAACCTACCTTGTTGAAGTTAACCTAAAACCGTGAAACCTGTCCTAGCTTAAAATACCTACTGTTTTTAAGGGTTACAGTTCTAACCTAACCTAACCTACCTTACTGAAGTTAACCTAACATTATACAACCTAATCTAACTTAACATACCTACTGTTTTTTAAGGGTTACAGTTCTAACCTAACCTAACCTACCTTACTGAAGTTAACCTAACATTATAGTTACAACCTAATCTAACTTAACATACCTACTGTTTTTAATACTTACCTAACCTAGCTTGGTGAAGTTAACCTAACATTATACAACCTAATCTAACTTAAAATACTTACTGTTTTTAATACTTTCAAGAAAATAAAGATGAATCAACCAACAAAGAAGTTACGAGTGGTTTTAAATTTTATCACCCCATGGTCGGCTGTTATTAAGGATCGCCTAACTTTACATGAGCTTAACCTAAGCTAAGAACTGATTTAAATGTAGCTTAAGTCCTAATTTTCACTTAATTGAATTTACCTAAGTTAATGTTAGTAAATCTAGGTAATCGTAGTATTCGTAGTATTATCTTAAGTCGTTGTTACTTAGAGCCTATTCTAAACAAATATCAAAACCAAATATTGTATATAGGTATTTCTAAATGAATTACCTACACTTAGCTTATTAAAAATATAGTGGTTAAATGCAATCTAACCTACGTACGGGTATGTACCTACGAATATGTATCCTTGACTAACATTAGCTATAACATTATCTATCTAGTACGTATATGGGGTTCACCTCCACATACATTTTAATTTTATTGCAACACACTAGTATGTAAAACTAAAACGAAGCAAGTAAACTGGTTCTGACTTGATTCAAAGCGCTATGGAGTAGGTACATCAATAAAAAAGCCTGTATCGACAAGTTTCGTGTACCGGAGTGCATTGTTATAACGGTTTAATTGTTTTATTGGTAGCCGCCTATTATCTTTTATGGTCACAACGGATGCGATTGTTACTTGTGCGTTTTATTATTTTGGGTGTTGTTGAATAAATCGGCGTCTGTGTTAGATGAACTACAAGTTCAAACATGTTTTTAGGAAGACGCTTAACTTACGGAGCGTATAAAAGCGTTGGGGTATTGTGTCTGAACAACTATTAGCCACGCAACAGTCTTCGTTACCGGAGCTCCCTGTACTTAAAGCAGTATATAGACATAATAGTCTTGTGTCGTGCAGTGAAGTGTTTATAAAAAGGCCTAATAATGGATGTGAGTATGTACAAATATTTTAACTGAATTGTGTGTTTTTTTAGCATTTGTGCACCGTGTTTTTGTTAAGCAGTTGTGTAATTTATTGTTTGATATTGTTTCAGTTCTCTGAAAATATTTTCAAGAACTATTACTACCCGGAAAATAAAGATGAATCAACCGACGAAGAAGGCACGCCTGGTTTTAAAGTTAAGCAGGCCATGGCAAAAAAGCGTTCAGTAAATAACATCGACAGCTTTTTTGAACGTCCCAAGAAGAAAACTAAAGTATTGAAGCGCTCTTCCAATGTCAGTCAAAGTTCTCCTGACGGGGTGGGCTATATATCAACCGGACAAGACGACGGGGCATACGCTTCTCACTTGATTAAAATCGAGATATATGATTTGCAAAAAAATAAAAACATTCCACCCACTGAGCACTGGAAACACGCAGATGTGAGATTAAAATTCTACGCGCCTTCTGAAGAAGACACTCAGCTCCAAACTACGCGTGATGTTATATTTAACATCACAAAGCAAGTAGCTTCTAAAGACAGTTGTATGAAATATTTTATTGACAATAAGAAACAGTGATAAAAAGTGTTTGTGTAGGTTAAACAAAAGCTTGTTATTGTATTACATGTAAAAACCTTACCTTTTAAAAATTCAAGACATTTTCCAGTCTAAACAATTATCTTTTCTTTGTTAAATTAAATTGTGCGAAATACTTTATTTACTATAAGATGCAGTGATAAAAAGTGTTTGTGTAGATTAAAAAAAAGGTTATTATTGTATTACATGTAAAAATAAAAATCATATTTTAGTTCACATATTCTTTTATTTCACAAAAAAGTCCTAAACATATTTCTTAATATAAGATCATTACATAATGAATTTTCAGAAAACAAACTTAGCAAATCTTTCATAGTTTTTCCATGAATTTTAAAATACAAATAAACTAAACAATATTCCCCACAAACAGAGGTAAAATGGTTTTGAAGTGGTTTATAGTTATAAGACCAGCGATATATGATTTGCAAAAAAATAAAAACATTCCACCCACTGAGCACTGGAAACACGCAGATGTGAGATTAAAATTCTACGCGCCTTCTGAAGAAGACACTCAGCTCCAAACTACACGTGATGTTATATTTAACATCACAAAGCAAGTAGCTTCTAAAGACAGTTGTATGAAATATTTTATTGACAATAAGAAACAGTGATAAAAAGTGTTTGTGTAGGTTAAACAAAAGCTTGTTATTGTATTACATGTAAAAACCTTACCTTTTAAGAATTCAAGACCTTTTCCAGTCTAAACAATTATCTTCTCTTTGTAAAATTAAATTGTGCGAAATACTTTATTTACTATAAGATGCAGTGATAAAAAGTGTTTATGTAGATTAAACAAAAGGTTATTATTGTATTACATATAAAAATAAAAATCATATTTTAGTTCACATATTCTTTTATTTCACAAAAAAAGTCTTATACATATTTCTTAATATAAGATCATTACATAGTGAATTTTCAGAAAACAAACTTAGCAAATCTTTCATAGTTTTTCCATGAATTTTAAAATACAAATAAACTAAACAATATTCCCCACAAACAGAGGTAAAATGGTTTTGAAGTGGTTTATAGTTATAAGACCAGCGCTTGGTATTCCTTTTTAAAAATTACTTATGATAACCTGAAGGTTTCCGAGCAAAGGAGTCAAAGTATTCCCCTATGCCATTAATTTCAATATGTATAGCAACCCAGTGGGAGCCCGGTTTCGAGTCTGGGTCCAAATTACTTACAATAAAGACGGGAAGATTTACCCAAATAGGAATTTTGTTAGCAGCAAAAACGTTTAATTCAAACGAAGGGCTGATTTTTTTCATACAAAATTGAATTTCATTTGTATCCATTTTTAATAAAAAATATGAATAATTTGATGATGTTGCCAACAATGGCTACAATGAAATAAACTAAATTGATTAAAACATTGTATTTATGTGTTTACTAACTATTGTAATCTACAGATATATCACGATTTTTGTTTATTTCAATAACGTTATCAAATTCTGCATACACAATACAATTAATGGTGCAGGGTAGAGCAACATCAAAGCGAATTTCTAAGCGAACATTTCCATGCCGTACAAGATTCCAGTGTGAAGTTGAACTAGCAGATAAATCGGGGGTTAAATCAAAACATAACAAACAATAACCTGCTCCATAATCCGTTCTGCTTATATCATTACCTTCGTTGTGAAAATGAATACCAGTTCCGGAAAATAAAGTGTGATATGATGATGCTATTAACCCAGAACCAGAACCAAATGATGGTTGTAATGTTTGAGAAGGAATTTCATGACCATCAACATATAAACTAAACGAATTCATATTAAAGTGTTGAAAATTAAATGGATTCATAGCTAAATTGCCATTAAACCCTGAATTTTATACAAAACCAATAATACATCTTTTAGGAATTTGCCCGAGAAATATATTATCCAATGTTTTACCCTGTATCCCCGACGGTAATGTAAGAACCTTAACTTCTGCTCTTGTGATAGGATATTTTGCAGTCGTTGTTGCCAATACTTTTTGATGTGCTAACAAAACGCTAGGATTAATTCGTGCCCTTCTTATAATGAGGCTGGCATCCATTATTTGCACTTTAATTTTTTTATCTTGGTGACAAATTAGATTAAATGACTCCTTCGAACGTACTGACTTAATACGTATTTCGACACCATTTATTAAGAATTTCTCTTGGTTAAATATGTCGGCATGTAAATGGCCCATCATTTCCACTTCCTTACTCTCTTTGTCAAATTCTAGTCTTTTGTGAAACCCTTTATTTGCATCAATAGTATCCATATGATTTGCAGTATCAGCATACCACAATCCACAAGTAAGATGAGTTTCTTTGGCTGCTGGTCCATAGTTTAGAAGATTTTCCATATAAGCACGGTAAGCATATGTATTGTTTGGGGGTGATATGAGTTTTTGATTTAAATATACATTTAGTTGACTGAAAAGGGAATGTAACCAGTTATTGAAGGGTGCAACCAGGGTATCTGGTTTTAATTTTGTGCCATCCTGATTCAATATTTTAGCATTCATATGTAACATTGTGTGGGATAGATCAACATAGTCATCTCCTGATCCGGGAACTTGGAATTCGATAGGAGCGTCATCACTTAAAGATGAAATTCGTTTGTAATGAACCCACTGTCCACTTTCAATACTTGTTTGAGTTGATGGAAGGGCAAATATATCTAATTCAGATTTTGCACATTCACAAGAATGACTATGTAGGAATGACATTATTTAGTTTGTAAATATATCCTCAAGAGTTTTGTTTTTATTTTTTTTACTTCCTCTTCGTCTCGATGCTTTCAATGTAATGAGCGGTTCCCTTCTTTTAGATGTCATTTTATACCCAGATCCCGACATGAGGGAATCAATGTTTTCATCGGCTTTTCTTTTTAAATTAGCACTTGCCGCCTTGAATCGTGATCTAATCGAACTATCCATAGGGCGTGAATTTACCATATTGGATAACAAACCAACCCCTGCACCTAACGTTTCTTTTCCAATGGTTTTCAAACCACTAGATAACAAAGGGAGCACTGATCTAAATGGCCCTCCCAAAAAACTCCCTATACCATGCCCTCGTTGAAATGGAACTCCTTTATAGACAATTCCTACACCAGAGCCGGCTTGATGCGAATAATAATGCTGGTAAGGGCAAGAGACTGACGATCTGTTATAATCCATTTTACTCGTTGAAAGTGTAGCTTCACGCAGGAGCTACCAAATTGGAATGGTACATTAACACCGGTAGTTGTTCTTATCAATAGTATCATTTCAATAGTATCGAACTCCCTACGTAAAACCGGTACATAGTGAGCAGGTGAGAAAATGTGAGTTTTATATGCACCATAAATAAACTTAGTTGGATCTAGTGGTATTATTCTAAGCAATGCTGTTATAACATCTCCAACTACTTGCGGATGAATTATATCGGTGTAAACAAATATTTGTGGTGGTAACCCTAAATATAAATTGGCAGGGTTTTTTCCATATGTAACTTGTTTCAAATTTGATCTCGGTTTGAAACCCAGCTGGAGACTTAGTATCGGGGTTGTTATGATAGAGGTTATTTCATTATTTGTTGTTGTTACTCCAACCATTTTTGTCAATGTATCATACCTAAATTTGACATTATTTTTTAGTTGAGGGTTCTCATTAAACGCTTGAAGGAAATTATCAATATTATCGTATGTAGTGGCTGGTATATGAGTTTTTACATCAACAATTTTCGTTGACTTGTTTGCGGGTGACACCACCTTTTTCTTTATGTAAATTATATTTTCATGATCTTGGACATTATACATGGAACACGGGTATTGAAATTCCACTAATCCAACCCACTCCCCTTCTAATTTTATGTTCTTAGGTAATTTAGTTAGAAAATGTGCAGTCGTGTTGTCCGTATAGTAATCCGTTGAACTGTTGCTTAACAAAGTTAAATAAAAACTATTTTCGTTCATATTTTTTTCAAGCTTGATGCGAGTATCCAAGAGTTAAATTTATTGGGATAACCTTGCCACTTCACTAGTATTTCCTTTATGCCTCTAATATGACGCGAACGTATTATTTTATCAATTTTATGCTCGGTGGAGGGGAGGTAAGTCACTTTTTGTAACTCTTTAGAATAAAATGTACCAATGATGGGCTCGCCTTCCAAATCCTTTAACATATAAACAACTCGCGGTGATCTATTAATAATTGAATTAATTATAAATATTTCATCACTCCAGTTACTTTCATAACCCTTTTGAAATACATGTTTATATTTAGTTATTCTAACATGATCGCTTACATTCAATTTTGGGGTTTCCAATGAAATTTGTCTATCTTTTTTTCGATAATATAAATTATTCCAAACGGTCATAATATTACTAGAATTAACATCGATTGGTCGCATTTTAATGCTTGAATGATAGGTATGGTTGTAAGAATGAAGAAGATCTTGTAAAATATTAGTGTAATTATATGTATTATTATGAGTGAAGTAACGCCACATTTTCATTTTAAGAGTTCTTTGAAACCTTTCTACTATACTTGTTTTAATGTCGGGATTATTAGTGGTGTAATAATTAATGTTTTTGCTCTTAAAAAAATCTCTCACCACCTTTGAAACAAATTCTGTACCTTTATCAGATTGTATATGACGAGGAACAGAGTTGGCTTCAGTAAATATGCTTTCAAAACATTCTTTAACTGTTGATGAATCTTTCTTTTTCATGGCTCTCGCAAAAGCATATTCACTGAACACATCAATAACACAAAGGATATATTTGTATCCATGATTATATTGACTATACGTACTCATGTCACTTAGATCAGCTTGCCAGAGTTCATTAAGGTTAGATAGGATATATCTATTTCTGGTGAATCGCTTATGACTAGGTTTATGTAGCGTGTACGTATCTTGAGATTGTAACCATTTTTTTACTTCCTCTTTGTTCATTTGTTCTTTCATTTCCTTCGCTATATTATTTAAACTACTATAACCAGCTGGATTCGAGATATTATAGTAGATCCTATTAATATCTAATAAGGAGTCCATTTTTCCCAATCAATTTTCTTATGATGACGCTTAAGTTGTCCTGTAGTAAGTGGTGTAGCTCTTTGTTTTTCTTTATCTGTTGACGATCTCGTACTTGTAGATGCAGTTAATGTAATTGGTTCATTCGATTTATTTATTTATTTATTTATTTATTTATTTATTCGATTGAGCTGTTTTAATAAATTCCAAGTTTGCAGGATTGCCTATGCAGCTTAAAGGAACTCTTATATCTCTTAAAAGTAATGCAAACTCTTCCCACCCTGTTGGTTTAGGACGTTTAAGAGATCTAACCGTGTCACTTACCATATCAGTAATATTACTATTTGAAATGGTGCGGTTGTTTATTACAACTTCACCAGTTGGCTTCCACCAAATTTTTGGTTTACTTAAAACAATGCAATCCAACAAAGTTCGAGTTTTTTTCTCATATGATTTGGGTAATATATCTATAATTTTTGATGGGCTAATTGGCATCGGTTCTGGATTTGTTTTACCAATCGGTGTAACTGCTGTAGTACCATCTCCTTCTGGTAAAGGTGGATTTACAACTGACTCATTATATTCATTAACCTCCTTTTTGTTCACTTTTGACTTTTGATCATTACTTTCGTAGTTGAGTTGAAGCTCCCCTCCGTTACGATTGACATTCTAAATGGTTTTCGATCTGTTTCAATAAAATGTAAAAATCGCTGCAATGCTTGTGAATATAAGGTCCACTTTTCACGATCATTCATTTTACTTTTAAGGATTTTTTGCATTTCAGCATCTAGACGGGATGATGAATTTTCAGGTAGGCTCTCATTGCGTTTGAGTCTTTCAATAAAATCTGATTCTGCTAATAGCATTTTTTTCGTGTTTTCCATTTTGTTTATGATAAAGAGTTAACTAAGGCACTTAAAACTGCTCCTAATATAATAGGTAGAAATGCACCTCCCTTTTGAATTATAACAGTTTTTCTTATTTTATGTTTTCCTTTTGAAACTAATTTCCGTAAGATATCTTTATATTTTTTTAATTTAGATTTTTCTTTTTTTTTCTAAAGGAATTTTTCCATTTAGGACGTTATAAATGCACTCACAAATAATGTTGATCTCATCATCATCACAAGATTTAAGTAACGCCGTGCGATATTTTGGTTTAAGCAACTGCAATGCTTCAAGTAAATGTTTATATGTGTTTACTCTCGCATGCATCATGTAGAACTGACTAAAATTTGTTGATTTTTGTCGTATTTAAACCCCTTTTTAGGAACATACACTGTGTAATGTCCATCAAACGGAAATATTTTTGTTTTAAAACGACATATGTCATTTGTATTTTGTTTCAAATCAATCATGAGGTAACCATGTGGTTCTTTAGTAGCATCTTTGTAGGCTTCATCTACAAATTTTGGGTTTTCCGGGTAAACTTGTCGTGACAAGTAGCGTATTTGGGTTTTGTCCCTGGGATTCTTAAAATATACAATGTAGCTTGTATTTAGTGAAATATCTCGTTGGCCTCTCCCCTGATGAAATATGTTTTGAGTAATATAAAAAACACTTAAGTTTCTATGATGACTACCTTTTGTGAAAATGTCAACTATTCGTCCATCTGATTCTCTCATCAGATCATCTATTATAAGAAGCTTAGGTTTCTTCCCATCAAATATTGAAAAATCTGGTATTCCCTGACTATAATTTACATTTTCTAGATTGTACAGGGGTTGCATTTCATCATAACACCAAATTATTTCATCAAATTCAACATTACATACTTCTTTGAAATTATTTAAAAAGTTTGTGACAAATTGAGTTTTGCCACATCCACTTGGACCAGCTACAATGGTTGTGAAAGGATGATAAAAATGTATCATAATTAAAACTCGTAATACGTGTTGATATGAAAACAGTTAAACTTGAAATGATACAATTTATGAACTCAATTACTTTTTAAATAAATCAACCAAAATAAGGATAAACACATTAAAAAAACAAAGATATCATAGTCAAATATTTTTTATTTTCAAATTTACACTTTTTTGAGTATAATTTTTTAAAGAAACAGTGCAAAAAACTCAACATAAGTCTCTTTTCAAGTTACAATAAAAAATTAAATAAAAATCAAATACAGAGTACCACCACTTTAATTCACCTTCACCAATTTATATTTACAAAAAAACTAAAATGTATTTACATTTTCTACAATTATAACAATTCACAATAAAATTCACAATTAAAAATTAAAAATATACAATGTACAAAAAATAAAGTTTAAATTTTTGAATGTTCTGTGATTATAAATTACATGGAAAAATTATTTTGTGATGATCCATGGGGTATTTTATAATGCCCCCACGCTAGAGTGTCCGAAGAGTTTTCTAACAAGTACCGTATTGTATCGTTATGAGATAATGATACTTTATTTATATTTTGAGTAAATATTGCATGTTTTATTGATTTAAATCTCAGCATTTGAGCATGTTGCATATTTTTTTCAAATAAACACTTTTTATAATCGTTGAGGGTTAGTTTTTTAGTAACACATTTATTGACTCCTTTAGCTTTTGATATAACACTCATATTCTCAACATCTAAGGCATACATTTTAGATCGTAGACCAACAAACTCTTTAAATATTTTACCGTTATTTTCATCTTTGAAAAACCCCAACCGCTTTTTATTTATTAATGGTAAACCATATTCATTGTTAGGTGGATAGTCTGATGTGTCAAAATATAAATCGAGCTCTGATTTTATGTCCTCATAATAGTTTTCAGTGAATATTTGATATACTAAACTATCTGTATCTGTATAAAGAAGCCTGAGATTTTCTTGATATTTCGTTTTCATGTAGTCGTAATGAAATTTATACATGAAAGTTTTCGATATATCTAAAATGCAAAATCCTAAGTAAATTGGTTTATTATAAAAGATTTTAGTTTTATTCAATTGAACAGCAGCTAAGTTCTCTGAAAATATTGATAAACTGTGGAACTCAGGTTTCGCTATCATAGTTTCAACTCCCTGTGATTTCCCATGATTTTCTCAGTGATTTAACAATTTGAAATTCACATATTTCAAAACATTTTCCATGGTTTTACCGAACATTGAATTATTCATACTTTTATAGTGATCTTTATCAGAATCACACGTTGCCTGCGATCGCATGCGTGTGTTTAAGTCTATGTAACTTTTTAACCACTTAGATTGTTCAAATCTCAAAATACGATGGATTTTAACTAATTGCAAACCATTCTTCAAACATTGTTTTAGATTTCTGTAATGTAGAACATAATTCGTTTTCCTATTTAAATTGGGTTTTTTTTTTTATTTGGAATTCCCTAAACAAACATTTTCAGGACAGAATGGTAAATCCGAATGAGAGTCATGCAATTCGTGTGGGTATTCTAGATCGACTTCTAAAATGAATCCATGTTCAGCATCATCAGAAACATTAAAATCAGTATCTACATTCACCCATTCAAATTTACCTGTAGGGAGGCATTGAGACACCCATAAAGATTATTTGTATCCAAGTACATAAGAAAGGAAGAAGGAATATTTTGATCATATTCTGGCATAAATTTATTATTAGCTTTTGCATGTCTTTTACTACATTGCGATATGCCACCTCGAATATTTTTAGTTATGAAAGCAATTTTATCAATGTCGATTAAGAGCTCTAGATTTATTTTTGTAGTTTTTAACATCGCATCCCAACTTAATCCTGGAGCAGTATAATAATGAGCTGGGTCTAATCCATATGTCCTAAGGCATACATTTCTAAAATTTTCAAATACATCAGTAAGTAACAAAACATCTGTTTTTAAATATAAATCAGAATAATCCCCCATATTTTGACAATGAAAATGAGTCCAAACATCTTTCGCATGTTCATAATCGTCGTCTGATATGTTGCAATCAGTCAAAGAACTGTAGAATTTATCTTGAGAGGGAGGAGAAGTCAATTTTAACGTTTCATATGATGTCATGTGCTCATAGGGATAGATACCCTTTCGTATTAATCGTTTAAAATCCTCTTCACATGGAAAACTCAATTTTAATTCACGAAATTGTTCAGCTGTCAAGGTTTTGGCTAATTTTTCAAGACTGCAGCTCATAAATTTTAGTGAATCAACAAACTTCAATTTCATTGTGCGATTATTCACTTGCAAACATTTAGAAAAGGAAATATATTTCTCTTTGTTCTCTGGTATCAGTTCAATGTCCCCTTCCTCAAATCCAAGCCCATGTACTATAAAATGACTATCATAGTTGCTCAAATTATGAAAAAATACAGGTACAAAATTAGGTGCCCTGTATTTTTCAGAACAAAACTGATGTGCTACTCCTTCATAAAAACCTATATGATGATTATAAGAAATAGAAGAATCACCATTTAATCTTTTATCGCAAATGTAACATGTACTACTCTGAGCAATGTCTAAATTATTTGCATCAGATAAAGGCAAAGGGGTTTTGCCAAAAGTATTACTCCTACAAATGTTATTTAAATCTTTTTTAATGTATTTCATAAATGTCTGTGCACAATCTTTACCTTTGTATGTTCTATACATTGACAACTTATCATCATAAGAACACTTAATGTAGTATCCAAAACTATATACCTCGTGTTTTTGTATATTTGTTGTAGAGGATGTACTAGGATTGTTGAAACATGATGGAATTGGGTTTAAAAAAGCCTCAAAATCGGCATAAACAACAAAAGGCACCCTTAATTTACGTTCATAATTATTGAAGCTAAGTTGGTTTGATGGGACATTTTCATTGAACCAGTTTTTCTTTTTATCCTGTTCTGAAGGTAAATTCGTGCAAACATGGAAACAGTCGTTTCTTTGATGATTCATTAAATTTTCATGTGATGTAAAGCTTGTTAGGCAACCATCACAAATATGTGTAGCATGTTGTGTATTGGATAATTGTTTAGATACTAATCTAAATAAATTTTTGATCAAGCAATAATGTGCTTTACTACCTTTAGTTATATATAATAAGTTTAAGTGGGTAGCTTTTTTACATTTAGTTAAGTGAAATGGCCCTATCACATCATGTTTTTTACTTTGTGAATTGTACTCGAGTCCAAAAATATTAATGCTTATATCATTCATTTTTTCAAATTTATGAACATCCCCTAATTTAAATGGGAAAGTCAAATTTTCAAAGTTTAGTTTATGTTTATGCGCTATATATGAATTCCATGTATTTGAATGATGGTTTGTAGGTGGGTATAACCCTGACAATACAGCCCATCTAAAACATTCATGATCATTGTTTTTTACATTAATAACTGCCTTTTTATTCATTATATCTCTAGGCAATTTTATATAGGAAGAACCACGTAATAGGTTAAATTTATTTACATTCACATCTAGATAGTTGAATTTTACTAAGCTCCATCCACTATCTTTCCTCTCAAAGTTAGATAATCTTGTTAAAATTTCGTTAACTATAGTTATAAAAAAAAAAATCATTTTTGTCGCTGCTAAGATTCACCACATTGTTACTGAATTGAAAATCAAACGTATTATTTAGCTGTTTGGTATCTTGAGTAAAATCTGCATTAAGAATGAAATTTACTTTTAAAGCACAATGATCAGTAAGTGATCGATCCAATAATGTAAAGCTTTTTCTTTATTTTTTTGTAAAATTGTTTCGGGGGTAAATGGGTTGCGAATATTTTCATTAAGCAATATTCTATAAGTAGCCACCCTATTCCTAAATGCGTTTTCAATTAACTGTACATTAACCCATTGAATATCAGACCTTAAGACAATATTTTTATGGATATTACTATTCAAATGGTTGGTGAAATATCTTTTGGATACAAACTTACTACACACAGAACATTCAACATAATCATTATTTTTTGTACTCACATTCTCATCTAAGATTGGTTCGGATGATGTTGATACTGTATCGCGACTAGTTGAAGGGCGGTTTTTCTTTGCCAGCACTTCTTCTGACTTCGAAACTGCAGCTGTCCTCTTTACTCCACCTCCGACTTGGGAAGATCTATAAAAATAAGAAAACATGAAATTAAACATAATGTACGACTCAATAACAAATACAAAGTTTTTAATTAATTGGATGGGATATTATACTAACTCAAATCTTGTCTTAAAACTCCATCAATCACATCTGAGCACGAACTATTTTCTTTGCCTTTAATATGACCATCACATGGTGTAAAATATGGTCTTACATCAGAATCTTCTAATAGTGTGGTGGGTAATTGGTTTGATATAAACCACAGTCGTATACTTCTATGAAAATTAGTTATAATAAACTGTTTACTTAAACACTCAATTTGATCACGAACTAAATGGATTATGATGAACACCATGATGAAATAAACCGACACCTTAGTAACTCAAACACAGTAACGCAAACAATGAATAATTTCAACATCGAATACATCACTTATATAGGAGCGCCCCACCTAACTGCTTCCATAACAATAGGATCAAGTTACTACAAGTCAGAAACCCATCCTTTGTCAGGTAAGTACTGGTCAAGCGCTTTTACACAGGTTACAACAGGAATATTAAGAATTAAAAATATAACTTACGCATCACGATGAAGTTGGCTTATGAATTCCCCGATATCAAGTAATTCTTGATCTTCTTCAAGCTCTTCACAGAGTCTGATGAGTTGGGCATCATAGATGTCACAGTATAAAACTATCCATTTTGTTTAATCTACACAAACACTTTTTATCACTGCATCCTATAGTAAATAAAGTATTTCGCACAATTTAATTTTACAAAGAAAAGATAATTGTTTAGACTGGAAAAGGTCTTGAATTCTTAAAAGGTAAGGTTTTTACATGTAATACAATAACAAGCTTTTGTTTAACCTACACAAACACTTTTTATCACTGTTTCTTATTGTCAATAAAATATTTCATACAACTGTCTTTAGAAGCTACTTGCTTTGTGATGTTAAATATAACATCACGTGTAGTTTGGAGCTGAGTGTCTTCTTCAGAAGGCGCGTAGAATTTTAATCTCACATCTGCGTGTTTCCAGTGCTCAGTGGGTGGAATGTTTTTAATTTTTTGCAAATCATATATCTCGATTTTAATCAAGTGAGAAGCGTATGCCCCGTCGTCTTGTCCGGTTGATATATAGCCCACCCCGTCAGGAGAACTTTGACTGACATTGGAAGAGCGCTTCAATACTTTAGTTTTCTTCTTGGGACGTTCAAAAAAGCTGTCGATGTTATTTACTGAACGCTTTTTTGCCATGGCCTGCTTAACTACCGGCAGCGACCAAGATGCCAATTTTGGCAGCACAGGACCACACTGCTCTGTCACCTCGGTGTTAGTTTTAAGTTTTTATATTGATATGTATGTTAGTCTATAAGGTATTTGTAAATATGGGCCTTGTTGCCTGAAATAAAATTTATTATTATTATTAACTTTAAAACCAGGCGTGCCTTCTTCGTCGGTTGATTCATCTTTATTTTCCGGGTAGTAATAGTTCTTGAAAGTATTTTCAGAGAACTGAAACAATATCAAACAATAAATTACACAACTGCTTAACAAAAACACGGTGCACAAATGCTAAAAAAACACACAATTCAGTTAAAATATTTGTACATACTCACATCCATTATTAGGCCTTTTTATAAACACTTCACTGCACGACACAAGACTATTATGTCTATATACTGCTTTAAGTACAGGGAGCTCCGGTAACGAAGACTGTTGCGTGGCTAATAGTTGTTCAGACACAATACCCCAACGCTTTTATACGCTCCGTAAGTTAAGCGTCTTCCTAAAAACATGTTTGAACTTGTAGTTCATCTAACACAGACGCCGATTTATTCAACAACACCCAAAATAATAAAACGCACAAGTAACAATCGCATCCGTTGTGACCATAAAAGATAATAGATAATTAAACCGTTATAACAATGCACTCCGGTACACGAAACTTGTCGATACAGGCTTTTTTATTGATATACCTACTCCATAGCGCTTTGAATCAAGTCAGAACCAGTTTACTTGCTTCGTTTTAGTTTTACATACTAGTTTGTTGCAATAAAATTAAAATGTATGTGGAGGTGAACCCCATATACGTACTAGATAGATAATGTTATAGCTAATGTTAGTCAAGGATACATATTCGTAGGTACATACCCGTACGTAGGTTAGATTGCATTTAACCACTATATTTTTAATAAGCTAAGTGTAGGTTATTCATTTAGAAATACCTATATACAATATTTGGTTTTGATAGTTGTTTAGAATAGGCTCTAAGTAACAACGACTTAAGATAATACTACGAATACTACGATTACCTAGATTTACTAACATTAACTTAGGTAAATTCAATTAAGTGAAAATTAGGACTTAAGCTACATTTAAATCAGTTCTTAGCTTAGGTTAAGCTCATGTAAAGTTAGGCGATCCTTAATAACAGCCGACCATGGGGTGATAAAATTTAAAACCACTCGTAACTTCTTTGTTGGTTGATTCATCTTTATTTTCTTGAAAGTATTAAAAACAGTAAGTATTTTAAGTTAGATTAGGTTGTATAATGTTAGGTTAACTTCACCAAGCTAGGTTAGGTAAGTATTAAAAACAGTAGGTATGTTAAGTTAGATTAGGTTGTAACTATAATGTTAGGTTAACTTCAGTAAGGTAGGTTAGGTTAGGTTAGAACTGTAACCCTTAAAAAACAGTAGGTATGTTAAGTTAGATTAGGTTGTATAATGTTAGGTTAACTTCAGTAAGGTAGGTTAGGTTAGGTTAGAACTATGATCCTTAAAAACAGTATGTTAAGAAAACCACTATGGTAACTTAATTAAATGATATGAGAAAAACATAGATAACATTAAAAATCACATTACAACAGTTAATAGCGCAATCAGGTAATATGTAAAAAAAAAGGTATGAACGCGTGCGATGCAAGACAATGGTGTTGGGCGCCCCGAGAACAAAGGGGTTGGCGCACGCGTAAACAATAGGCAACGTCCACGGGACAAAAAAGGGTACCCAGGTAGTTGATAACCTTTTGTATTGAGTACATGGACTATTGCAAGCTATGGGAAGGAGTGATCTGGGAGTCTCGGGACCCTTCCCAAACGCTCTAAATGGGGGGATAAACACCGAAAAAAATATTTTTTTTTTTTTTTTAAGAGCGAAACCCCACCTCTCGCTCATCAGAGCACCATGTTTTTCGGCCGAGTAGAGGCGGGGCCAGAACCGGCGAATCCCTACTACTCATAGTTATTATGTTAATAAATTTAATTAAATTATAAAACAATAAAATTTAATGAGTTATCATGTTATTATATTACTTTTTAGTTAGTCGTCGTCGGTAGGCCTCCAACAAGTTGAACCGACGTGGATATGGTAGCGGAAAACCGATGTATTATAATAATGAGTCGCTTGTTTATTTATTGAGTCTTCCACAAAAATAAAAACTGAATACAAAATATTACCCTAACCCAAAGCCTTGTTAATCTAGGTAAGTAACTTCACATCAACACAACGTAACTTCAAACCGGGGCAACTTGTATGGACTAAATGTGCTTCTTATTTAACTTTGGTTTCTACAGATCTAATCTAAGAATAAATTAATGAAAAATTTTCGTGGGATGAAGTTAAACAGTTCTAACTCATCCTTTATTGAGTCTTAAAATTCTAAACAAACAACGTATTGGCGTTGGACTTTTGACTGTTAATTACGACGAGAAACTGCAATTGCATATTCGGTAAAAATTTAGCTGCGTCATTTCTATTCCTCGTCATTATATCAGTATTTTTTATGAATTTAAATATTTAATTCTTGTTTTTTTTCGGATAATGCTTGAAAAATTTATTCTAAGAATCTAACTGGCTCCTGGTGATAGATAATCTTTTAAATAATAATTTATAATAGAACGTTAATTAATAATACAAATATTGAGTAAAGTTTTGAGGTAGCAAATTGGTTTGTGAATTAAAATTGTTATACTAAAATATTATTTCTAAACGAACTTGCAAACGATTCGCACTTGACGGTTATGATTTGACAAGTGACGCTCTCTCCCCGCCAAATTGTATGGGTAACGTTGGATTTTACTGTTATGTGATGTCAATAAAAAACTAAACAGTTAAACAAGATGTTTTACACTCTAACACTGGCTCGTAGACAGAATAAATTAAAACCTTATTCAATTTAGTTTTTTAGGGGGACTCATAAAAAAGGAGCAGGATTTTTTTTATGGATAAGGAGCCTTTCATTGTCCAGATTTCATTAAGTATAGTAGAAACATACTTAATAGTTACATTTTTAAATAAAAATAATGAAATGGAAATCGTTGTCTATATCAGTTTTAGATAACTTTTGTTCGAGGTCTATCCCAAAAACTAAACTTGTACCTATAGCCTGTGTCAATTGAAATTGCCCAAGATGTAAACAAATTAGTACTGTTTGACACATAACTCAAATATTCATCAAGCGTGTTTTTATTAAAAATAACGTTTAATCTATATATATAAAAGGCTAAACTGACTGACTGACATATCAGCGCACAGCCGAAACTACTGTACCTAGAAACTTGAAATTTGGTACATGGGTTCCTTTCATGATGTAAGTGAGCACTAAGAAAGGATTTTCCGAAAATCGACCCCCAACGGGAAGAAATGGGGGGGAGTAGCGGGAAACTAATTCTACGCGTACGAAGTCGCGGGCGTCCTCTAGTTAATAATAATGTGAAAGTAAAGATGTTTTAATAGGCTTTTAGTTTTAGGACTTATTAATCATTCTCAAGTAGGTACTTAATATGACCAGATAATAAAGCATTAACCATTTTATGACCTTTTTAGAACCTGAAGGTATTTTTTACAACCTAGGCCTGAGTGAAATGTTACTTGGGGAACGAACCGTACATTATTTACTTACTATTTTACTATTACAGCTGCATTTACACGTACGGTTCGGAACGTAGATTGGAACGGCGCGTGGCGTTTCCCGCGGTCCGAACTTTACGTGTGCAGGCCGCTATTCACCCCCGATTCGGATTTTCGTTTGTCCGCATACTCCTCCCAAACTATTAGAGATATCAGGATCAAATTTAGCCCGTAATACGACATCTAGCCATAAATGGTTTATAAAAAATAAAATTGAAAATCGGACATGCCACGGAGGTATAAATCACCGAAAATATGTTCCCATAGACTTCCAATGGCAAAAATGGGAAAAGTGCCGGAGGGAACTCGCGCTTAAGTTAAGTGAGTGAGCGTTACTAAGATTTCTGAAATGATGGCAGCGCTTCGCGTCATTTAGACTTCCCCAGAGACGGCAAGTGCACCTAGTTATGTTATCCATATTTTAATACTATTTTCTCTTTTCAATTTTTCTAGGTGACTACTAGGAATTAATTAACCGATCTACTTTATTGATCCAAATAACTATACTTAGCTCTTTCAAATTGTTCACATAATATCTAATTTCTAAACTGACAATTTAATGTAAAATTTTACAAACCACTTAACAATAGACCCACTCTATTGTTAAGTGGTTTGTAAAATTTGTTTTAACAGCTGTGAAAATGTAACGGTCGATTAACATTGATTAACATTTAACATTAGACTTGAAAGTGATTCTCAAAGTCATAGACAGCAGGCAAAATCAGCAGAAGACGATATAACGGATGTTAAACAATTTTATTAAACAAAACACGTAATGGGGCCCTACAGTAAACTATTAATATGTCCCCATAAGTCAAACGATCTGATAACCATCCTTTTTCCTGCAGTCTTCACCTGTTTATCAAGAATAATCTAACAAGATCAAACTTATTATTGACTCGCCATTAAGAACAGCAGCAATCCTATGACCATCTTTAAATTCCATTATCAGATCAGTTCTTAGTCATTATAATACTGCCTTGTTACCGGGTTTACATACTAACTTAATTTCGACTCATTCTAATAACAGAAACTGTCTCCAGGTAAAATTACAAGACTTTAACTTAACAAACATGTAAAGTTAAGTTAAACCTTTTACGACTTAAAGTAATTTTGACTAATTAATACACTGATGTCATTTTGACTAATTAATACACTTTGACTTTGACTTAGGTAGTTGCAATCATACGTTTTCAGTTAAGGGGGTTCGTTAATGTCTCTCTTGTGGTTCTTAATTTAGTTTTTTACATTTTCCTGTAAACCAAACACAATACATTTTGTACAGGAGGTTTATCATTACTTAGCGCAGTTTTTAGAATAATTTCCAGAAAAAATGTTTTGAGAATTTTGTTCACTAACCAGTCTCGAAAGTTTGAGTTAAAGTTGATTCGACGAAAAAATCCAAGTACACGTACAATTTTCTACATATTGGTAATTTTTATGATCACGTTTTTAATTGGATACTCAAGACCAACTATTTCACTACCTACAAAACAAAAATCTTAGCTGTAAATTTAATTGTTTAGATTAAATTAGCGAAGATAGGTGGTAGGTGGGTGCTGTCTGGGTGTTAGTCAAATTTTATGAAAATTTATATAACTTAGGAACAGTAGAAAATCGCAGATGAACATACATGGGGGTGAAATCGATAGGTCTTGTCGTCCTCTATCGACTGGCTTCGTTTGATCCACTCCTTCTGTTACACAAGTGTTGTCTCTCAAATGTGCCTTGAGTCCGGCGGTAAGTCAGTTAAAAATACGAGTTTGGACTAGATTTTAAATACGATCGATATCACAATACAGAAAGATTATTTCAAATCTAATTAAAGAAAAGTATAAAATGACCCACTCTCCATTGGTGATTCCTCTTTGTCCATTGCTTACTGTTACTTACTCAAATACGATGACATAGAGACAATCATTCTTTTGCAATCATCTTAGAAGCAGAACTTTGCTGGGGGACTGCCCAGTCTGGGACGAGGTCCACAATCTTTTAGGGTACTCAAAATCGTATAGCACCGATTTTGGCGGAAGGAATGAGCCCGGGATCTTAGGCAAACTTAAATTGCTAATAATTTGGTCATCTTTCTTAAATAATTTACTATCATTAAAGAGCTTGAGTTACATCTCGGTTTCTAGCGTGGGTTCCTTAATTTCTATCCGAAATACGAGATCACTTGGCCAATTTCAATCCGTTTCACTAAAAACTAGATCAACTTTACAACCCAACCCGTTGAACCTACCCCGAAGTGCTATCATCTGAAAACCTTTTGAAACTTGATCCAGTTTTTAGTGAAACGAATCTGCCAACATTTCTTCAGTTTGCAGGGGGAAAAAAATGCCGTCCACCTTAAATAAATACAATTGTACATACGGTCAAACGGGATTTCTAGGCCACATTGTCAAAGTGACTTAAGTACATATCTATCAATAAAATCGTAAGAATTTTTTGCAATGGACTTACCGCGACACCTAGAAATCCATTTGTTGTATAGGTTTATTTTTAAACAAAGCATTTAGCAATTTCATAGCATTAAACATGAAGACGATAGTTAATAAGCAGTAACTAATGTCTGCCCTATCGTGGAAGTGAGATATCGACCGGGTATGTATGTGTATGTATGTGAGCAAAAATAGTAGTTCTTGAACTACCACGACACGACTACCAAGAGACTGATTTTAATAAAATAAAGAAATCATATGATTCGTGGATAACCTGCAACCATTATGGGCTAATAAGACTTATACGAAAATGAAAGAATCATTAAAAACCACCGCGAACTACACCCACATTAATTTAGACGTAAAATTTGTTCCTACATTTTTTAAATTACCGAAAAGATACCACGAAAATTCACAAAAAAGTTAGAACTCCAGGCGTTAGAATTAACGAAATCAGGGATCAAAACGGACACTTAAATAAGATTCTTAATAAGTAAGTATTTTCTCTAGCTCAGTGAAGTAAAAAGTGTCCTAGAATGGAGATTTTCTACTCACGTACTATAAACCGCTAACATTGATATCGTTAATGATATCAGAATACCACCTAAAACGTACCTAATCGCAAAACAATTTTATAATGAGCGTTGCCATGGTAATAACAGTTCTATAATAATTATTACAGCATTGTTATTACCATGGTTACGGTCATTCCGGATATCGGTCTTGGCGTTTAGTGAACACTGGACATCTTAATTTGTGTCATAAACCGTTTAAAATATTTTAATAATGATTAAAATTGCGTATATTAAGAACAAAATTCATTTACTGCCGCACTCAGAGACGTCAATTAAATTTAATGCTAGATTAAAGTTGCTGCTGTTACTTTCTTTGCTATAGCAATAGAATAAGACAACACGTCACTAAACAAGCATTACATTTAATTGACGTCTCTGAATGCGGCAGTTAGAGACTTATTATGTGTTTCAAATTACGTTTTTATTAAATTACTAAAACTAGATGGTTAATATCCATCGATTTGTTATTTGGTTAGTATGGTTCAATATGGATATCAACAAAATGGCGCTGGCGTTTCGTTTGGCATTCCAACTTTTATGATAAATTGTCAGAACTGTTTTAGTAACTATTAAATTTTGCATGAAATTTGTTAATATTTAACAATAAAATTCACAAACTATTAACACCAATCGGAATAATGAAAATGACTTTGCTGATAAGTAATTTTTTGGCAGAATAATCAAAGAAAGAATATGAGAAAAGTTAGCGATTAATTATTATTGTCATTATAATTTTAAGCTTATAGAGAAAGTTACGTATGCAACGCTACATAATTAGCTCCTAAGGTAATCGTGCCTGAAAACGCTTAATTATGTACCAGTTACATAAATAACTATTTTGTGAAATAAGAGGACGGGATTACGCAAAACGGATATTCGTAAAATAAAGATTTTAAAAAACCTGCTGATTTGGTCTTCGAGTTAATAATTGCACAAATTTAATTAATTGCAGATTCAGTGGAAACTCAAGCGGAACACATAGTTATTATGTTTTTAAATGAAATTATAAAACAACAAAATTTAATGAGTTATCATTATTATTACTTTTTTAGTCACTTGTCGAAGAGTAAGGAACACGCAGCGTCGTCGGTAGGCTTCGAACAAGTTGAACCGACATGCATATGGTAGCGGGAAACCGATGTATGAGTATGCACGGGACCGGTCCCTGTGGCAAACCTTGGGGGAGGCCTAGGTATGTCCAGCAGTGGACGTCTTTAAGTTGAAATGATGAGTCGCTTGTTTATTTATTGAGTCTATTGTACAAAAATAAAAAACTGAATACAAAAGATTACCCTAACGCCTTGTTATCGAGGTAAGTAACTTCACATCAACACAACGTAACTTCAAACTGGCGAGTTATATCGACAATGTGCTTCTTTTTTAACTTTGATTTTTACAGATCTAATCTATGAATTAATTAATGAAAATGTTTTGTGGGACCAAGTTAAGTATTTAAACAGTATTAACTCATCCTTTAAAATTCTAAACAAACGTATTTGCGTTGAACTTTTGACCGTTAATTACGACGAGAAACTGCAATTGCATATTCGGTAATTTCGGCGTCATTTATTTTTCTCGTGGTATAACATTACTTTTTATGATTTTTTTAAATATTTAAATCATATTTTTTTTGTTTCGGTTAATGCTTAAAAATTGTATTCTAAGAAACTAAACTTGGTAGGTTATCTTGTAGACCAAATATTAAGTTGAAGCACGACATCCTTAGGACACCATGAAGGTCTTTATGAATACCTATACCGTTTACCGTTTTGAGAAACCGGCCAACTACAAGTTGAATTCGCACACGAACGGTTCCGTATCAATCTTGTACGCGGGCCCCCTTTTATTATTCGTTGGTTTTTAATCGGCAATGGTATAAGTCACTTTTTGAAAACTTTAACTGTCTTGAATTATGGTCCATGAGATATAGCTTGCTTACAGACAGACGGTCTGACGGACGGACGGACGGAGGGACGGATGGACGGACGGACTGCGGCGGCCTAGTAATAGGAGGGTGACGTTGGCTTAGTAATACCAAGTTAAATGGACCATTGCTGCTCCGGAGCCCTATTGCTAAGACAATTCTGATCATCCGTTTGTCTGTCCGCATCTTACTGGCTTTTTTTCGTACATAAGGAACCTGTCATTGTCCAGATTTCATTTAGTAGAAACATACCTACTTATTGTTTTTTTTTTTTTTAAATAATGAAATGGAGATCGTTGAAAGTTGTCAGTTTTAGATAACTTTTGTTCTAGGTCTATCCCAAAAACTAAACTTGTATAGCCTATGTCAATTCAAATTGCCCAAGAAAGAAACAAATTACTTAGTACTGTTTGAAACGACCTCAAATATTCATCAAGCATGTTTTTATTTAGAATAACGTATAATTAATAGTTATTTAATATTAAACTTAATGTGAAAGTAATAATTCGTTGCTAAGACCTTATTTGATGTTTAAAAGCACGTGATTATCGAGTAGGTAATAAGGGTAAATTGGTTCGTTTGGTTGTGTTTACATCTTTGCCAATTTGTAGTAATGGGATTGACTTGAAATGCATGCTTATGCGATCTCGATGACAACAATAATAATATGGTACAAGCTGCTATGGTGATGAAGACGGAAGGTGTTCATAGGAACTCCTCAATAGTTACAGTACCTACTCGTAGATCCATCTAGTTTGGATTGATTAACTCGTGTTTTATTTTAATAACGAGTTTATCATCATTCATCAGTGTTAGGAAAATAGTCTGCAAGAAAAGAGCGTTACTTACTAAAAATTACATTTAAAAAATAACTTAATTTTGCTAATTTATTTAAATACACTTAGTTACACGACTGACCAAGAAAGAGGATAATGTTTTTTTTTGGTTTTGGTTTGTTTAGAGTGCTCGGGGTAAGTTGTGCAATTGATTCTATTTACTTATGGAGCGTTATCTTACATATCCTACCAATTCTATTCATTATTTATTAATCCGTCCATTCATATTAATATTATAAGTAAATGCGAAAGTTACTCTGTTAGGCTGAATTCACACCGAAATGGCAGCGGCCGGCAGCGACCGGCTCGGCAGAGAAATAATTTAATGAAAAACAAACTGCGGGCCGATTATTGTCGTGTTTATCGACGTAGATAAGCGTAGATAAAACATCTGTCACGTTCTGACCAATAGTAAGTGCGAGAGTGACGGAAGCTTTATCCACCTCGATAAAGGCGACCATAATACGGGCCCTGGATGACACTTGTAGGTACTTATAATAATCAGTTTAAGAATAGTTAAATCATTTAAAAAAAAATCATTTACCGCATTAAAAAGCTACGTGTAATTGGCATACATATCAACGAATAAAATTAATAAAAACGTGCAAAAATCTCTTGTCAAAGTTAATTACCTACCTTTGTGGGGGAGGCCACGTACGTACTCATCAATGTGTCATTTGTGCGTGCCTAGTTTTTCCGAGGACAAGACTGACAGTGATTTAGTGAAACTGCACGGGTAGCACAAGTTGCATTTTCTCGCTTGTCGCTCACTGCGTCTCTATCGTTACTGACTACATAGAAAGATCAGCACGGGTAGCACAAGTTGTATTTTCTCGCTTGTCGCTCAGTGCGTCTCTATCGTAAGAGACTAGAAAGAAAGGGAGATCCGAGCGACAAACATGTCGCGGAAAACATGTGCTAGCCGTGCTGAGCGACAACCAATTCGCGGGCAACTTGTGCTAGCCGTGCTGGTGACGAAACACCTAGAGCAAGAGCGGCCGGAGATCGCCGAGCGCCAATTGTTCAGGGGTGTTATTCTCTTAGGGCCGGCGCTGACTGCCGGCACGGCACAGGATGGCACGGTAAGTTGTGCTGCAGGCACGTTCTGTCCTACCGCGGCCTCCCTCGGCATCGTTGTGTCAAAATAAAGTAACATGAATTCTATACTCATGGTAATAAGATTAAAAATAGTTATATCAGTACCGAAATCCTTTGCCATGACACGCCGTGCCATGCCGGCAGTCAGCGCCGGCCCTTAGGCAGCCTTAGTCGCCAGGGTATCTAGTTCCGCTCTAAGGGACACAAGTTAACCCTAACCTAACCTACTAATAATACAACTGTTACGATTTTTCTGTTTTACTGCGGGGGGCTTCGCCTCGTCATGTTGGGCCATTGTGGATTAGGGCCTTTACATGAAGCTACAAAGCAATCGATCGATATTAGGTGTGCTGACATACTCGGTCACCGGTTTCTGCACAAAACTCTTATTTAAACTCTGCCTATGCCTTCATTTTAGATGCGCCCGGTGGACCGAGATAAGAAGCATTCTACGAATGATTTCTGTAGTTATTGAAAATGTACCTATAGGATTAGTAAGCGTTTTCGAAAAGCATCCTGTCTGGCCACCCAGGTGACCGCCGTGTAATTTATTAACGATATTAATTTGCGACAATTCAACGGAGTAACGGTGTTATGACCTTGAGTTCATAAATTTGACGAAAATTGAATGGACAAAAATAAAATAAGTGAAATAAAACCATTTTTGATTTTAAATCAGCATACAAATTAACAACAAAATAGTTAAAAGTATTATGGTAGGTATGTTTGCTGTGGTGAACTAAGAGTTTTAACTCCTTTTGGCCTTTAGGCCAACCGTTTGATCCGCAAGTAAATATTCTAGCGTTTCAACCGCTGTCATTGTTTTTTTTTAAATATTAACGAAAATAATGAAAAACAACAGACGCAGAGTAGTTTTCATTCCATTTAAAAGAATAAGAAAGTTGTTTATTTTATCTAGAATAATGTGCAAAGACAATAATTACGGCGGTCAAAACGCCGAAGAATCCCGTAGGGAAAAAAATATGATATTATCCAACTCACAGGGCATAGCCCTGGGGTGTGATTCTCTTAAAGCGGCGATCGGTCGGACGAACGAGTGAATGTCGCAGCGTAGTCCCGTCCCGTTAGAGCGAACAAAACTAATTTTAGCGCGTGCATTCTCAATTAGGCAGTCTTCAGCGGTAGTCTAAACGGCTCAGATAATCGGCAGCATTGCAGGGGCCCGTTTCTCAAAAAGTATTAGTCTAATAATATTACCCCCTTACTAATAAACGTTGAGTAACGGTGGTAGGTATAGCTATACAATGTTTTGTCCTTATTTGTCATTATTGAATAGCTATACCACCGTTACTCAACGTTTATTAGTAAGGGGATTAGTGTTTTGTCTCAATTTGTAGTTTCAATTACGAGACAAAACGCTAATATTATAAGACTAATACGCTTTGAGAAATGGGCCCCAGGAGCTATCTACTTATGTACTTACTCAATGGTAATAGACGGGTGCCAACCTCTTAACTTAACTACAGTCTCACAAATACAGTCATCTAATACTAATAAATTGGTCAAGGACAGTGGATAGTGACAGTACAGTACCTTTTTGTTATTCAATTATTTCTAGTGGATGCTAGCGGCAGTAATGGAAAATTCCATGCGCCCCGCCACCACTGCCAGCTTGCGAACAACATCCCTCCCGCTCGCACCCTAACAATTTGGCGATAGGGCCTAGAAACTAGTCTAAGTATATAGTCAGTGACGCGAGCGCTCCGCACCCGATAACGCCGGTATTTAGTCTCTTTAGACATCCCTCCTACCTAATCTGTGTGCGTATTTTTCTAACTAACTAAAAAATATCTTCGGTGCAAGGCGCGCCGCGTGCGCATCGCCGGGGCGGCGGCGCAATATCGAATGTTTTCACAAACCGGGAGTGCCAGTGCATGGTGAGAATTCAATTTGAGTGTGGTGATAGTTTTCTACTTAAGTGCTTTAAACTACGTATCACGAAAGACTTGTTTTGTTGTGCGAATCAAAAAGTGAAGGACACTTGTCTTAAATATTAGTGTGATTAGGTTGGGTTATCTGTTTTCTACTTTACAATCCTTTATCTTACATTTTTATTACCTACACTAATCGGTGTTTTTGACGGTCCCAAGCCCGAAAAGTACCTATGAAGGGAAAATTGGTATCTGATTTGCTCTGTAGCTATCTGATTGGTCCGTCGAGTTGTAAACCGAGTTGGTTAAGAGAACCACCTACCACTGAGCCTTTTTTCTAGGTAGGTAGGTAAGTAGTAGTATTTATTTATCTACCGGTAACCGAATAAATCTAGTAAGCACGTACTTAGGTGTGGCGAACGTACATAGGTACCCACGAAGGGCTGGAATGTTATTCTTTTAAACAACTTAGGTACCTACTTTTCAATTCGCTATTGAATTATTCGCGGTAAACTAACCTTACGGCAGAACGTGAGTTAGAGTTAAGTTCGTAATTAGGTAGAGTAAGGTACCTCACTCTTTGGCCGAGGTGTTACACGCACTAAAATGCTTCGACGGGACTAGGGACTTGGGGTCGGCTATTAATAACCAGTGATCGGAAATAGGTGAGCTAATTTACCTAAACTTGATGCACGTTCATTCAATAATGTATTCCCATCTCACTCACGCATGAATGAATATGCGTCAAGTTTAGGTAAATTAGCTCACCTATTTCCGATCACTGTTAATAACTCGTCAACGAATTAAAAACTGAACTGTTTAATGTCCGTTTCCCATATTCATACCGCGGCGGATAGATTTGATAACTACTTCAAGTCAAAATTTTACACATTTTGCACTTGGCAAATGCATACTTTTAAACCTGAAGTAGGTACCTAACCTTATTTTTCCGTGTGATTAGAATATTTGGAACACGGACAGCACCTCAGCTCAGTCGGACCGTTCGCCGGCAGCGAGGCAGGCGGGTGCCGCGAGGGGCGGCCGCGCGGCGCCGCGGAGACCGGTTCCGCCGGGCTACCGGCGGGCACCTCCAGTATCACCTACAAATTGAGTCAATGCCTAGTGTGCGTACCTGCCTACCACCTACGTAATACGTTTCAAACCTTAAATGTTTTATTTCGTACTGATCTCCTTTGCGAGTGTTTGTTTGTGATTCTGTTCTTTCGCGTGTGTTAGTGCGTCTGTGTGTGCGTGTGGTTCATTCAGTCTTGTGCTCTATGCTAACTCGCTGAATTATCTTTGATTTAAGTAAGTAGGTAGGTAATTTTTGTGGAACTTACAATAAAAGCAACTTGATTCTACGCATCTACTTACAAGAACACCGGCCAGTAACTTAAATTGGTACGTTCTGCTTTTTGACTACATGCAACCATAGGGCACTTAGTTAGGTAGGTACTAAATACGTTAAAGAAGTTGACAGACGGTAATCACCTGGGTAATAGGTAAGTACCTAGGTACAGTCAAGGGAATTGATTCCTAAACCACTTTGGACTATGTAAAGTGACGTAATCAATCAAAACTTAAGAGACTTCTTATGATTTTATTTACAGTGTCACTTTGACATAGTCCAAAGTGGTCTAAGAAAACAATTTCTTTGACTGTACCTAGGCATACTTACCAATTAAAAGTATTTTTTTTGCCAATAACTCTTAGCTTGTCAAACAGAGCTTGTATAATGGTTAGTGGTTGCCACATAGGTAAGATTGTAAACGTCAAACTCTTTTTTTATTTTAGTTAGGTGTTACTTATTAACTTTTTGGTTACTGTCATAAGGTCATAGCATAGGTACTTAAGTAGCTGTTAAGTTTTAGCACGAAGTACCTACCTTGGTTCAGTAGTTACATCACCACGGGCATGTTAAACACCAAAGTTATGACGCATCAACATGCCGATTACCTACCTCTTATCACCTAACAATTTAAAAAGAAAATAAGTACATTCATAAAAAAAAAAATAAAGCATTGATAATTTATAAACTAGGTACCAAAACCCTAAAAACATGGAGTTTTTTGTACGTTACCTATGTAGGTATGACGCGCGGCGCGCGAGACACGTGACCGCCGCGCGGGTTGACGACCGGCGCCGGCGACGAGGCCACGCCCCCTCCCTCATTGATACTTTGATACATCGTACTACGATTAACGGCACCATTACTGTGTTGATTCTTCATACATTGCGCGGCGAGTTTTGTTAGGAAAATAGAACTTTTTAACCTTACGTTTCCGGAAAAAAAATCCAGTGCATTTCAGTTCAGTATAATGGTCTGAAACTATAGTTTCAGTTTTCGGTGAGCCGTCACTTACACCCTGTATACCCACAAGAAGTGATTTCCATCATCATATTGTTCCTCTACAAGGTCGTGTTTTAGATTATTGTGCACGTATATGGATACTCCTCCACCCCGTGATCCTTTCCTTAAATTAAAATAATGTGTGTAATTTGAAAAATTTAGCCTCAAGGCTCCCAGTTCATCTTTTATCCAAGTTTCTGTGAATATTATGAGATGTACTTTATTTTTAAGTGATTCAAGGACACATCTTAGCTCATCCATTTTGCCCGGCTTGGCTAAGCTGCGAACGTTTGCATACAGGAAATTGAGAGATTTAGTTGAAGTGGCAACATCGGTATAGCTGTAGTGTAGTTATGTTTTTCCTGTTGTGTTTAGTTTTTTATCTGATTTTTGGTTAATATTCTAGGGACATCTTTAATATATTTAATAGTCAAGTCTTCTTCGCCAGTTTCTGTGCGTTTTTGCAATTCTTCTTTCAGATCCTTTAAGTATTTCTGTTGGAAAGGGGTTTTGTCGGAGTAAATCTTAACTGAATCAGTTGTGAGCCTATGTTTATTTTTTAGTATAGTTTTAACTGTTTCTTGTGACATATAGCTGACTTTAATAGGTCTTAATTTGACACCATCGTATTTGCTAATACGTATGATTTTTGCTGGTGCTGGACAATCTGGGTGAATAGACAATATTACATTGCTTACCTCACGTCTATCAGCTTCCCGTTTTTCTTCCATATTGTTCGAATGACGTTCATGTATACCTGTGATAATAATGTTTCTGTTGCGTTGTTCACGTTCATAAAGTTCAGCTACTAATTCGTTACAAATTGTTGTTGCTGATGTCTGTCCGGATTCGAGGACGCTAGTTTTAACCCGCTGAACTCTTGAAGAATTTGTACTTTCTCTTCAGTAGCACTGACATTGCTGCTAAGGGTCGCAATTTGCGTTTTTATGTTATTATTTTCAGCCACCAAATGCTGCGTTGTAAGTTTTAATTCATTTAACTGATCTCTCACCAAGGAAATATTTTGATTAATTTTCTAGGTTTTTATTTTGAGCTCTGGAGTTTTCTTTTAGTATACTCAATATATCCTTTTTAAACTCATCTAATTGATGGGCAAAATCATTATCCGGAGTTTTTCTTTTCCGTAGGGAGATTTTTTGAGTCCAGATCACTTTCTCCTAGTTTTGTTAAATTTGGATGCGAAGTACTCTGTCCTCCTAGTGTATTCATATTTACATTATTTTTCGTAGGAGAACTTTGTACACTCATAATCTACCGGTGTTTATTTTCCGCTCCGCTAGACGCACCCCTAGACGCTCCGCTTTGTTAATGTGTACGTATGCCTTAAATTCAAATTCAAATTCAAATAATTTATTCAGTAAGTAGGCCCTGTAGGCACTTTTACAAGTCTGAGTCTACCAGCGCTTCCAAAGAGACTTAGATGACCGATAAGACACAGGTAGCCGGTAACTCACTGCTGTACTGAAATACAGAGACACTTAATTATTTAGTAATACGGTTCAAATTCGTTAGTTCTTAATGCAATATTTAAGCTGTTCCAGGAAACCTGACTAGATTTATGGTTATCTCTGTATGTATACCTGACTCTCTCTCTCACAATTTTACTACATCTGCATGACTGTTCTTATGTACCAAATTTACTCTACTATACCATATATGAAAATCCCACTAACAACTTACCAATACTCACACACAAATACACACATTATAAACATACTTTAAAAAAACCCATACTTCCATACTATTACTATACTCTATATATAAGTTATATCAAACAACACACTCACAACTCTATCATACTTATAATATTCAATCGCCACTTACAATACAATCTAAAACCCCAATCAATATACGATATTGATATAAATATAAATTACCTCACTCTCTCACGAAAAACTAGTTGCATAACAAGTACGCACCTGCTCAGTACCCCATTTGCCTTTAATGTATCTAACAATGGATGATACGCTCTCTGCAATCAATCGTTTGGATAACCTGAGCATTGCACGTTCCATGGTGTGTGATAGTGCCGATATTGATAAACACCTAATTGTTAACGGATCTGACCTCACGATTGTATCTCAAAACATAAGGAGTGTTTATAGCAATCTAAATGACTTAACATTGGCACTAACGCAGTTCAGTTTCAAGGTGGACATTATCATCCTAAGTGAATGTAGATTACACCCAGATAAGCCAGTCCCACCGTTTGAAAATTACCTGACTTACTGTACTACACATCATATAAACCAAAATGACGGAGTGGTAGCATACATAAGAAACACCCTTAGAGTTAAAGTTCGGGAAATCTTACTGACACATGCGTCCTGCCTTGAAATCATTACGCCTCACAATAAAATATTAGGCATTTATAGATCCCCCTCAAATTATAAAGCTGAAAATTTTGTATCGTCCTTAAGCACACATCTGGACTCTCTTAATGCATCTCAAAATATCATAATCTGTGGCGATATTAATATAAATATTATCCAAAAAATCAATGAACAAAACTGGGAACAAACCAATAGATTGAGTTATTTAAATATGCTAGCGATGCATGGTGTACTACCAGGGCACCTTCTACCAACTCGGGAAAATACCTGCTTGGATCATTTCATGCTCAGACTGACAAAAGCGGACACCAGGGCCAGTATACTAGTACTGGATACCACTATCACGGATCATGCTATGATACTGCTTAAAATCGAAAACATTAACTCCCCAAAAATCGTTAGCAAAACAAAAACTCATATTAACTTTGAAAAAGCACTTAGCTGTCTATCTAAGGGAGATTTCTCAATGCCTTGGGATATTACTGATCCAAACACCCTCATGGACTTGTTAATAAATACTTTAAAAAAGTGCCTTCTAGAAAATACTATAACCACCTTAATCCCAAGAAGCAACCGTATCATAAAACCATGGATTACACTGGGATTTCTTCGTTGTATTAGGAATAGGAACTATATGCAAAAAAGGCTGCGTTATGAACCATATAATAATACACTTAAAATCACTTATCGTAGATACCGTAATTTCTGTAATGGACTTATTAAAAAACTTAAACGTAATTATGATAGAGAAAAATTAGCGAAGGCCTCTGGTAACCCGAAATCTCTCTGGAAAGCTGTAAACAGTATTACTAGTCGTAAATCAATAAAAACGGATAACTTGGAACTTCTGGACACTAGGAATTCGCCGTTAGAGTCGGTAAACATGGTAAACCAATTCTTCGCAGGAATTGGTAAGTCACTAGCTGAGCACATCCTATCTAATAGCTACCACCGTGTTTATAAATTTGGCTGTACATACACCAATACTACATCCTTTACTCTCTTTGAGACCGACCCAGATGAAGTCTTCCTTGTTCTGGCTAGTCTCAAATCATCTAGTGCCCCTGGGATAGACAATATTCCAACCAAATTTCTAAAAATGGCTAGTGGCTTGCTCGTACCTGTTATTTGTCGCTTGGCTAATCTCTGTTTTGAGCGTGGTGTTTTCCCTGAGTCCCTTAAACAAGCCATTATCACCCCGGTGTACAAAGGGGGCAAGAAGGATAACATGTCCGATTACAGGCCTATATCGGTATTGACATCGATTTCGAAAATATTAGAAAAACTTATAAATAACAGAATCATAAATTATCTCAATAAATACAAAATCTTATCGTCATCTCAATTTGGATTCAGACAAGGTCGCTCTACTGAAGATGCTGTGGTCGCACTTTCATCTTTAATTGTCAAAGCAGTAGACGAAAACAAAAAATGTCTCACAGCATTTCTTGACCTCAGTAAGGCTTTTGACACAGTCTCTGTTCCCATCCTCTTAAATACCCTTGAACACATAGGAATCAGAGGAATCGCTCTTAAACTACTCAGTAATTATCTCCTAAATCGTAAACAAAGGGTCAAAATCGGTAACCACACCAGCGACGAGTGTCTTGTCACTTTTGGGGTACCACAAGGGAGTGTCCTTGGCCCAACACCATTTTTAATATATATTGATCAACTATGCCACATGAAAATCGAAAATGGTACCATCTTTGCCTATGCTGATGATACTGCTATTGTCTTCACGGGGAATACTTGGGATGAAGTCCAGAGGTCTGCTGAGCTGGGACTTGCTAAGATAGCTTTATGGTTACAAGCCAACTTACTTACCTTAAATACAAATAAAACAAATTACATGTGTTTCACGAAATATAGCCATACACAACCTGACAGTAACTATCGTATCAAAATACACACTTGTAATAACCTAGAACAACGTAACTGCTCTTGTACCACTATAGCCAAGGTCGAATATACTAAATACCTAGGAGTTATGATCGACCAACGTCTGACATGGCATGTCCACTCTGAACTAATCATGTCTAGGACGCGTAAATTAATCTGGGTCTTTAAAAATCTAAGATAAGTAGCGACAAAAACACTTCTAATTCAAATGTATGTGACTCTGGCACAGTCCGTCATAGCTTACTGTATACCGGCCTGGGGTGGGGCCACAAAAACAAAATTTCTTGAACTGGAGAGGGCTCAAAGGTCCCTTCTTAAGGTAATGCTCTTCAAGCCATTCACATTTCCAACTAGTGACCTATACGCTGCCTGCGATCTACTCAGTGTCAGGAAGTTATATATATTGTACGTAGTCTTGAGAAGACACAAAACCACACCATACAAACCCGTTACTGCTGTTGCTAGAAGAAAACCCAGTGTAATCAAAACTCCGAGGGCGAGGTCAGCCTTTGCGAAAATTCAATATGTAGTACAATCAGCCATGCTTTTCAATCGCATTGATAAAAACCTAAATATCTACTCCTTTAGTTTTCGTGAGTGTAAATGTGTAGTTACGAAATGGCTAAATTCCCTAAACTACAGTGACACTGAACTTTTATTAAAATAACTTCATGCTAAACGCATAGAATACAAACAGGTCTAAATGGCTATGATGAGAAATAATGCTTGCGCTGATCACAAAATTGCTTGCCCACAACGGGAATCAAACCCGGGACTGCTAGCTCTGTTATGTATATAGGGGAATTGTTAATATACGGACACACACACACACACACACACACACACACACACACACACAGTCATAAAAAAGTTTTATTTTAAAGTAATTTTATCTAATTTTTTCTCTAAATAATTGTAAAATATAGTATAAAAATAGTACCTACTGTTTGTCATGTTTTGAGCCAACTGCACTTGGAAGAGCGATGTTCTCTTAACACAAGTACATTTTTTACTTAAAAAGAGGCATCTACCATTATTGTAACCTAGTTTTTAGTTACTGAATAAAGCATTATTATTATTATTATTATTATTATAATATTTAAAAGATATTAGAGACAAAAATAAAATATGTCCACTCGTCACGCTACGCCACGCAATGTTGTGTTAGTAAAATAGGAATGATCTTACTTGTATGTTCTGCTCCGCTTGTCACTACTGAAACTTCCAAATGTTGGTGTTGGTTCCTCTCTAGTAGTCACTGCAATCCACACCCATACATTTTCACCAGTTCAAGCACCTCACTTGTCAACGATACGATCTATGATGCGCAAGATCCTTTGTTCGTTCGAAGGACCAATTTTCGGATTGGGTTTGCCATGAATGTTAAAACATGAGAGGTAATTTAATTAATGTTTGTTGACTTAAAAGTTCTACTTGTTATAAGAGTCTTTAGAAACTATGTCAGTTAAAAATGTTCAAGAAATTTTAAAATGTTATAAACGTTATGATCGAATGCACCCGGTTGCGGCAGCTCCGAAATATGCACTAACTTATAATTTTACTCTATGTCGGCGCTCGATGCGCCGCCGATAGAATGCTGACTACGACTTTACTTTAAATACACGTGTAAGGTGCTTTGCACCGAACAACCTTTGAAACTCAATGCCTATGTTGCAAATAGAGTAAAAGTAATTATTGAAAATGCAAGGGAGTTTCAATGGTTCTATATAAATATTTCTGAAAACCCTGCGGATTGTTTGTCCAGGGGAGTAGAGCCTATTTAACTACAAAATACACCACTTTAGTGGCACGGTCCAGATTGTTTACTGGATCCAAACTTTGATCATTGCAGTGGTAGTGTAGATTTACCTATAAATTAACTTGAAATGAAGGCTTGTTATGTCACTATTTAAAATGAAAGTTTACATGTATTTAATAAATTCTCTGATATTAATAAAATGAAAAGAGCTTACATAAGCTTACATGTACAGATTTTTTAAATCTGTAGATTGAAAAAAAGATAAAAGAATTAAAGGTTTTCTGACATGTCAGGAATTACCTGTGAGTTGTGACAAATACCGTCGGCTGAGTTTATGAGTAAACAAACCGTAATTTATAACAAAATGGCACAAAATTGCGACAAATGCAATACTTCAATTAAAATAAGGCAATACCTTACGTGTTCATTATGCAAGCGCACTTATCACCTTGACTTTTGTAATGTGTCCTTTAAATGATTTTATTTGATGAAACCAGAAAGGAAAGCTTCTTGGAAATGTATAACGTGCCTGAACTTTGGATGATGATGATAATATCACACTTCGGAGAAAATTCCGCGCTATTATCCCTACAAATAACTCTTTTGAAGCATTGTCATGTCTGTCAGGCGACGATGACGAGCTGGATCAAACACCGCCTTTGCCCGGGATCGAGCTGAATAGAAGTTGTCCTGATAGAATGTGTACTTTCGGCAGAATAGAGGAGTTGGAAAAAAATATTTCCGAGTTGAAGGAGAGAGTGGTTGTAGCAGACACTGAAGTTGAAAACTTAATTACGGAAAACTTTTCACTCAAAAATAAAATAAAAAACTACGATCAAAAAGTTAATCAGCTAAAAACACTAAGCAAGTCAATATCAATTAAAGATACAACTAAACAAATACGGAATAAAAGGAACGCAGCAGGCAGACAGAGTTTAAACCAAAACTTTATTGAATTAAACTCTACACCGAGTGCTCAGTGCTTGACTCACCACCACTCATCCACTAAAGTCTCTGATGATGAAAACTTCAGTACTCCTAGTGCCGCTAAGTTGCACTCGAAGAAACGTTTCATATATATATTTGGGGACGAGCATGTACGTGGTCTGTCTATGAAACTACTTCACTCCAGAGCCGCTATAAAAAAATGACATTTACGGTGTAACATCAACGGTCAAACCCTACGCATCGACATCGCAGGTACTCGAGAGTGTTCATAACGTAGAAAATAGTATAACCAAGGACGATGTAATTGTTTTGTCTGTTCAATGTCGCGAAAAGGATCCCTATGTCTTGCTGTCAAATCTGTGTAGTACTTTGTTAAAGTTTTAAGGCAACCAAGTAATAATATTAAATGTACGTAGATATCAACATTTAGACGATAGTATACTACATCAAGAATTGAAATCGTTTGTAAATAAATACGCGAATTGTAAAGTAATAGATGTGTATAAAAATTCTAATTATTACTCCCCATCGGTCTTAAATTGGATATGTTTTAAACGTGGAAATAAATTGCTTGCAGAGTAATATTAATATTAATAATAATATATAATTGGATGCTAAAAAATGCAATATAACGGTAAAGCCAATATTAGAGAATGACTGTAACACATTTTTTCGTAAACAAAGACAGAATACACTCAAATCGCCATAACGTCCACGATAGATAGCTGTGATAGTGTTTCGATCTTCAATCAAAACATAGGGGGCTTTACAGTAAGTGTAATTTCCTGGACGTCACATTGAAGGTAAAGAGTTTGACATACCTAGTGTGTTTAAGTGAAACTTTTAGTTGTGAAGGTTCTCAGAAAAATATAACGTTAAATAATTATAAATTAGCCGCAGCTTACTGCCGTGACAGAAGTAGAGGAGGAACCTGTATTTTATTGAAAAATAATTTAGAGTTCAAAAACCTACCTTACATTGCAGAGATGGCAACCAAGTTTAGCTTTGAATGTTGCGGCATTGAAGTCATTGGCATAGGGCTCATTGTGGTAAATATCTATAGGATTCCAGAGCAGACAAGGACACACGTAGGCATATTTCTTCACAAACTGGATAGATTACTAAATTATCTAGTATCCAAATTCAAAAATAAGAAAATTGTTATCTGTGGAGACTGGAATATTGATATTTTAAAGGATAGTAGCGCACCTTTGTAGCACACATTACATTTTTCAAAACATTTTTCAAAAAATCATATCTCCGTAACTATAATTCTTAGGGCAATAATCTATTTTGATATCGATAGCTTAACAATTGCAGATTATTAAATTGCCCATAATTCCATACCGACCATAAAGTACTTTTATCCGTGGACTGTCACATATCTTCTCAAGTGGCAAATAGAATCTTGGATTGGCAAACTCTATTTTGTAGGCATCAGTAGTCTTACAATAATTGAATTCCATATAATTACTAGCTATTGTTTTAATTAATTTGTGTACTTCTGGTTTTAATTGATGTAGCAATGGTTTCTCAGATTGAAATAGTCTATTAAAGTCATTAAACAGATTTAGTACGTAAGACATAAATTTGAGATACATTTTTGTAAATGTATTATTTAGACTTGTAAGTATGTCTTCAGTTATTTTGCTTGGATCCTCGAATACTTCCACCTTGAAGTACTCACCGAGTACCTGATATTGTTCCAAGGTTCTATTGACACATGCCTCCAATGATAGCCACCTTGTTGTTGCCGGGCTTAACATCTTGTGCATGTCGACTTTAAAAAAATCCTGAAACTCTTTTAATTTGTTTTGCCTTTTAGTGCTTAGGCTAAAATGAGCTCCAATACTTCTTAAAAATCTTCTACAGATCTTGGCAGCTTAAGGCACGCTTTGGATGCCACAAGATGTATCATATGACAGTTACATTTGATGCATGCAATGTGCGGAACTTTTAATTTCAAGTGACTAAACACAGAGTGGTGTTCGCCTACCATGCTATTAGTTGTGTCCGATGCAAAGCCTACAAAATGTTTTAAAGGAATTTGCCGGTCTTGAAGCCAAGTTAATATTTTTTTATTTTTTTTCCAGATTTGACTTCATACATGTCGAGAAACTGTGTGCGAACACAGTCTACTTCGTCATAATATATAACTGTGAGTGCACATTGTTTTTTGACACTGATGTCAGTTGTCTCGTCCATTATAATACTGAATGGAGTTTTCCTTAACTTATCTACGAGTTCTTGGGTTAAAATGGGGCCAAGAACAGTTTTTACAGTATTTGTTGCTATCGTCCTGCCTAAATTAATGGATTTTACTGTATTCGAATCGGTAAAAGTATTTTTTAAAAATGGGATTAAATCATCCATCATCCAAACGACAAATTATGCTGTGCAAGAAAAGCGCATATTTTAAGCTCTGCTCTTTTTTTTAATTCATCTTTCGGTTTGGGTTTTAGCATTTGTTGAATAGGCGTTGTTTGGCTTTTTGAGCTAATATTTTGAACATGTTTCGCCGTATTCATGTGCTTGACAAGTGCTGGCTTATGATTTAAAACAGTACAATCGCACACTTTGCAATAAGCGGTAATCATGCCACATTCTTGCTCTCTCTTAGTAATCCAATTTTTAAATGTAATGTCTGTTAGCCACTTTTCATTGAAGTCGCGGTGTTTTTTTTGTTTCTTTGGCAAAGGTTCCTCACGCAACGTACTACTACCATCGCAATCATTGTTAATATCTCTCCTCGCCTCTTGCCTTGAAGCCGACGACTTGGAAGAAATTAGTAATTTGTCCATTTGCTTAGCTTAGACTGAATTAATTTTTTTAAGTAGGTTAGGTTAAAACCGTGCCAAGCATAAGCACCAACACCAAAGTCATGACAAGAAATCAAACAAATAAAGTTAATAAATCCACCACGTTATTAGTATGAAAGTAAGATACCAAGTAATTCGTGTAAATAATTCCTGTGCCCGTATTTACGTTTGCAATGAACCTCAAATTCGACTCCGAAGCGTTCTCAATCTTACTCTGGCATATAAAATAGTTTGTTGTAGAGAAAAAAGAACGTTTCCGATTCGAAAAATATCTTTCACGGAAACGCAAATACGGCTGCTGAACCCGATACACTTAAATAATAGACTTAAATCTGACTGATAGAAAGCGATACATTTTAATAAGTAACTGGGTCGATCGGTGGGTATTCATTACAAAAATTCTCCCATATTTTGTAGATAAAGCTTTAGATGAGGTAACACTACTATAACAATGTCATCATTTTTGACGGGAGTGTGCAGTGCAGTTATTATTAATCTGTGGTACAGATCAATTCACCAAAATCACCAGAGTTGGCACGAATTGATTGAATAATGAATGAAAGTATGTGTGAGATAACTATATTCGAACACCGTTCACAAAAAATTAAGAAAATGTCATGCATCTGTCATTTTCATACAAAAATGTATGTACGGCATTCGTACGGCGGTCTTGGATTTTACAACACCGTTTGGCTGATAGGTCTTGACGCCCTTGTAGCCAAAGCCATAACATTTAATAAAACATGAAGTCTCTTGGTTTAATCTCAGTAACTTTTAACTGACTTGTACCTACTTACTATTTTACTGTCTAACTAAAACCAAGTTTAAAAATACAACGCATTCATGGTCGTGGTGTGTAATAGGTACATATCTACATATTGGTTAGACTCAAATTCATCGTTAATATTAGTCCATAATCTTCATGGAAAAATTACAAAGTCAAACGCACACACACACACACCTGCACTGTAATTTGATACACTTACCAAGCTTCCAGTAAATATCCGGTAGGAAATTATGTTTTATTGTAATCGCAAAATACAAGTAAACAGTTCAACACTAAACTTTCGGTGACAACAAACAAAATTTTAGAGTGGCGGCGGGCGGCAACAGGCTGGCACGACACGACGCGACGGTAAACGAACAACATCGAATGAATCCGAACTGATCGAGCGATTAAGCGAGATACAAGTGGTGTAAGTGTGAAAGAGTACAACGTGTTGTTCCCATAGAGACGGCCCTTCCCGACATGATAAATTCTAAAACGAGCGTTCCGTTCCACGTTGCTTTTATGTAAGAAATTAAAAGTTAGTGCTACAAATTCCGAAAAATCACCCAGAAGTAACCTTTTCATTAGTGTAACCTAAAAGTAACCAATGCAGTTAAAAAATCACCTAAAAGGTTACAAAAGTAACCTTCTGGCAACACTGTTCGGGTCCGTTACTGCAGTACCACACCGAGTCTTATGAGGCTTCCTACGTGATTTGCTGTGCTGCACCAATGTGAATCCCTCCTTATCCACACCGGTACGAGGGAGCTCCTTCATAGAAGCTGGAGCTCTCTTCTTCGACGCCTTAACAGGCGCACTAGGCCGCCGAAATTCAGCGGCCTTGCCGGTTGCGTCAGCGTAGCTGCGGGGAGCCGGCGGGGTGGCGGGGCCGGGGGGGCTAGACTCGCGCGGGGGGCGCGCGGGTCGCGGGGCGGCGGCGCGCGGGGTGGCACGCGCCGTAAGAGGCGCTGGCTTTTCAAGCTGCGTCAGCGTGGGCGCGAAACTTGAGACCGACGACGTATCGACACAAGTTTATTCGTTGACATTGGAATTCGACGCATCAGCCGACGACCTAATTACTGGGGCGGACTTGCGCAAGCAGGTAATTTCATTGCTCATCTCGGTAATAGCTATCTGCGATGCATCAAATTTTTCAGCAATCTCAGCCAGGCTCGCTTTTAGGGCCACAATATCCTTCAACAGTCTGGTGACGTCGACATGGTCGAAACTAACAGGAGGCAACTTATCCAGCTGCATCGCCACAAACGCAGGCACATCATCCGGAAGGGCCACCCTGAACACCGAGATAATATCCTGCAGACTTTTCGCTCCCCCATCCCTCCGTCGGGACGCATCTGCTCGGCCTTGCCCGCAGACTGGTAAAGCAGCACCTTGCCACTGCAAATCTCATCTTCTGTGAAGCTGGATTTGCAGACCTGGACGATGCTAACGTCAGTCATAGCTCCTTGAAGACAGCTTGGAGAAATCTTCTTTACAATTGGAAAATGAGTGATGGGAAAAACAAAACTTCAGTGCCAAAAGGATGTTTTCCGAAATTGTTAAGTCAACTAATCGAAGCCCTCAAAGAGAAAGCGACTGACAATATATTAGCTGGGTTGAAAAAAACGGGAATAAGCCCATTTAAGCCATCACAAGTCTCGAAGAGACTTCCTGATTATGTTGATTACAGAGAAGATAAACCGGAATGCGTCGATCATGCCGTACTAGATATACGAAAAGAAATGAGATACGGAACCATGAACATAGTGGAAGCAAAGAAGAAGAAAAAAATAAACGTTATAGCCGGAAGAAGCCCTTATTACTCTCAAATCAAGCTTAGCTAAAAAGGCTAAAACCAAAGACCTAAAACAAAACAAAAGTACTGAAAAAAAAACAATTGCTAAGAAGAAACAATTAACTAAATTGTAAAACAATGTTTGTGCAGGACAACGTCAAATGTAAATAAGTGATTTATGGAAATAGTTTGTTATTGTTATATTTGTGCAGGATAACGTTAAATGCAAATAGTGATTTAGTTTGTTATTATGTTATATTATTTAAGAATGTTGATTATTTGTTATACCGTCCAAATTAGCCATACTTACCTAAATAAACATACGAATTTGTCTTGTTTCACTATTAGAACCTAAACGCATGCCAACGCGCTTACGACTGCGGGCCCGCTCGCGTGGTCATCTCGATCCCTCCTTGTCGTGGGATGAGGAGCCGGTACGGGCCTTTTCGCCCCTGTCCGGGGTGTTCTGCGCCGACCGTTAAAACGGTCGGCCGAAGGCGCAGGCTGCGGGGATGTGGGGTAGGAAGGGGATTTCGGGTAGGTGGGGAAAGGGAGGCGTCAATACGGGTGTTACGTTGCTCGCGAGATCAAGCCAGCCGGGTGAGACCCCATTGGGGGAGGCCCGGCTAGCGACCTACAAGCTGAGCAGCGTCTTCATGGGTTCACGTTTTTCTTGTCGACATCGTCGCCGTGTCGAGATCTCGAGGATACGCCTTGCCGTCGGGGGGTCGCCGTGCTGTGGTGCGCTATCCCTCAGGTGGGGGAATCGCGACGCTTCTGCTCGCGCGAACATCGACGTGGCGAGGCGTTTGATGAACTCGTCCAGGCTCTCGACCTTAAGGTCCCTCTGGATCGTGGCATTCCTCATGTAGCGGGGGGCATTCGTCACGACTCGCAGGCACAGGTTTTGGTGGAACTCCAGCTTCTTCATGTGCGTTGCGGCCAAGAGGGCGTACCACGAGGGTGCGGCATACGTGAGGCGGGGTCTAATGTAGGTCTTGTAGACCCCGAGCTTCACGTGCAGAGGGAGGCTAAATCCGAGCACTAGACGCAGCAGGACTCGTGCTGTTCTTGCTGATGCGACGACGGTCTTTACGTGGGGGCCCATGGTTAGGCGTCTATCAATCGTGATCCCCAAGTATTTCACAACCGGGGACCACGAGATGTCTTGTCCGTGGAGGGTGAGTGGTGGGACACGGCGGATGCATTTACTTACGAAAATCGCCTGGGTCTTGGTGACGTTTACGGTCAGCCTCCACCTGGCGAGCCAGTCTGGTAAGGCGTCAATTTGTCGCTGCAGCTTGACTGCGGCAAATTCTGGCTTGTAAGAGGAAGCGTAGAATGCCGCATCGTCGGTATACAGAGCCAGGTGGGAACCATCAACGACCGGTATGTCATCGGTGTAAAGGTCGTAACATACCGGTGATAGGCAGCTGCCTTGAGGGACTCCGGCTGCTATTGGGCGACTTTCGGAAATGGCGTCTTCTACAACCACTCTGAAGGTGCGATCCGTCAAAAACTACTGGACCACCTTCGTCAGTCTGCGTGGGGCCGAGGATTGGGACATCTTGTAGACCAGGCCTGAGTGCCAGACCCGGACAAAGGCCTTCTCCATGTCCAGGAGAACTGCGGCCGTATGCTCGCGTTTGTTCGCGGCGACCGCCATGTGGTGCAGGACTCTGGACAGCTGGAGCGTGGTACTGCGTTCAGCGCGGAACCCGAATTGTTCTTGGCGAGGCGTGATATGTGGGACCAGTTTGGTGAGCAGCAGCTTTTCGAACACCTTCGAGATGCACGGTAAAAGGGTGATTGGCCGATAGCTCTCGGGCTTCAGTATGTTCTTCCCCGGTTTGGGCAACATGATCACATTGCCGGCCTTCCAGTTGAGTGGAAAGTTGCCGGTGCGGAGGACGCCATTAAAAAGGTGCGTTACCGCCGCGATAGCGCGCGGCGGTAAGTGGCGAAGGGTGGCGTTGGTGATACCATCCGCACCGGGGGCCTTTCTGGGCTTTGTTTTTGCGATCATGCGCTTTACTCTGCCTGGGGAGAAGAAGATGGGATCTTCATTGGGAGCTATCGGGGAGGTGAAGTAAGTACATAGGTGCTCTTCAACGGCCGCGATGTGGTCTGCCTCGTCGGATGGGTTCGGCTGGAACTGTCGCTCCAGGAACTCTGCGAATATTTCGGCGCGATCCTCGGCCCGGTACCTAGGGGTACCATCGGCGTGTCGTAGTGGGCGAACAGGTGTGGGAGCTCCGCTAAGCCGGCGGCACAGGTGATGAATGGAGGTCCAATCGTCCGCCGTATATGGATCTTCTGCTCTCGGAGAACTGCAGCTAGGAGCGGGATTTTTTGTTTCAGTCCCGCGGCGTTCCAATGCACAATCTTAAGAGTGTCCATTGCTGGAGCAGTCGAACAAACCCTCTGGTAACTGTGGCGAATACGTCCTCGCCATCCTGCACAGCCATCCAGACTTCGAGCAGGATTTGTAGGGCCACCTTGTCCCTCTCGGTCCTAACACCTTGCGCAGCTGACCTCGGGCCTGGTCCCTGGGTAGGGGCAATAGCGGCCTGAGTTGTTGCTATGGTGGCGGCTATGGTGGCCGCTGGAACCCGCTTGGTGGTGGTTGCGGGGGTGGTGGTTTCAGGGGTGATGTTGGCGGCTGCAGCAGTCGTGACCTCGCCCTCTTGGGGGAGTCTCGGTCCCCGTTTTCTTCCGCCGCGCCTCTTCCCGCGGCGGGATGGAGGATTTGTGGGGTCGTTTGCAGAGGCCATGAGGTTAGCGCTCTCCTGCGCTGCCTCGACGGTCCGCATCTGGGTTATGTCGGAGCCGTTGCATACTTAACTTTTTCTACTCGCGTACTATAAACCGCTAATATTGATATCGTTAATGGTGTCAGAATACCACCTATAGCGTAACCGAAGAGTAAAAACAATTGTATATTGAGCGTTGCCATGGTAATAACAGTTCTATAATTTATTATAGCATTGTTATTACCATGGTAACGGTCATTCCGGATATCAGTCTTTGCGTTTAGTTAACACTTGACATCCTAATAATTTGTATAAAAACCGTTAAAAACATTTTAACACCAATTAAAATTACGTATATTAAAAATAAAATTAATTTTGAGAGTAAATAAGTGTTTAGAATTACATTTTTATTAAGTTACTAAAAATAGATGAGTAATATCCATCGATTTGTTATTTCGTTACCATGGTTACGTTCAATATGGATATCAACAAAATGGCGTTGTGTTTGGCATTCCAACTTTTATGGTAAATTGTTAGAACTGTTTTAGTACCTAACTATTAAAAACTGCATGAAATTTGTAAACATTTAGCAATAAAATTTACAAACTGTTAACGCCAATCGGAATAATGAAAATGACTTTGCTAACAAGTAATTTGTTAGCAGAAAAATCGAGTGAAGTATACGAGAAAAGTTAGCGATTGTTTATTTTTGTCATTATCATTCTAAGCTTGTAGAAAAACTTATGTATGCAACGGTACATAATTAGCTCTTAAGGTACTCGTGCCTATAATTAGAGCGCTCGCAAGCTCGCGCTCTAACCTCGGCGCTCGTACCTTAAGAAGCATCATTATGTACCAGTTACATAAATAACTATTTTCTACAAGCTTAAAATGATAATGATAAAAACAACCAATCGCTAAATTATTTTCTCGTATACTTTAATCGATTTTTCTGCTAACAAATTACTTTTCATCAAAGAAATTTTCACTATTCCGATGCGCATTAATAGTTTGTGAATTTTATTGATAAATGTTAACAAATTTTACGCGTATTTTAATAGTTACTAAAAACACTTCTATCAATTTATCATAAACAAGTTGGAATGCCAAACGAAACGCCATTTTGTTGATATCCATATTGAACGTAACCATGGTAACCAAATAACAAATCGATGGATATTAACCATCTATTTTTAGTAATTGAACAAAAATGTTATTTTAAACACATATTTAGTCTCAAAATTAATTTTATTTTTAATATACGTAATTTTAATTGGTGTTAAAATGTTTTTAACCGTTTATATACAAATTATGAGGATGTCAAGTGTTAACTAAACGCCAAGACTGATATCCGGAATGACCGTTACCATGGTAATAACAATGCTATAATAAATTATAGCACTGTTATTACCATGGCAACGCTAATTATAGAATTGTTTTTACTCTTCGGTTACGCTATAGGTGGTATTCTGACACCATTAACGATATCAATATTAGCGGTTTATAGTACGCGAGTAGAAAAACATCCTTATAACTATTACAATTCTTGTTATTTACATTTATTTCGATAGTTTTCTTAATATTACATATTATTAATCATCATATGTTAAACGCACGCCACCCGTCTTACGACTGCGCGCGGTTTTTTGGGTCGGGCATATTTATGCGCCTCGTCCCCCACTTCCGCTGTATAAATACTCGCCCGTCTCCCCGCGGGATAGGCCGCAGTGGCTAGTGGGACGTGTTGTTTTTGCGGACAAGAAAAAACAAATCAATTCAAACAAATCAAGTCACCAACATCTGGCTTGCCCACGTCACAGCGTGACGCGCTCGGACCGGAGTCAACAAGGGAAATTTCCACGCCGACGACCTAAAAACTTTCCGCCCAGTACCTAGTCCCGGTCACTCGCTTGCGGGTGGAACCTTGGGGCGGGGGAAGAGGGGGGGAAGTGGAAAAGGCCGCGGCGCGACCGGTCGCGTGAGTCACTGCCCGCCCGAAAACTTTCCTTAAAGGAAATCTCCGCGACAAGTTTTTGTGTGGGGGGATTAAATAGTCCGCGTTTATTTCCCCCCCCAAAACTTGTTCGTGTCCCCCGCCTTTTGCGAGGCCCCAAAGGTGGGGGTGAATAACAAAAGCCCTTTTTAGGGCTCCACCACCAAAGTTTTTAGGTCGTCGGCGTGGAAATTTCCCTTGTTGACTGAGAGCATGAATGTGTGAGCCCAAGACTTCTCTGGGTGAGACTCAAGGTAGGTATCACCCGTTTATTCGTAATTGGGGCTTATGCCCCCGATACGAATAAATCGAAAAAAGAGCGGGAGAAGTTTTGGGAAAGTCTGCATGAGGTTTTAACAAAATGCAAGGAGAATGAAAGGATTATTTTATTAGGCGGTTTTAATGGTTGGACAGGCGTGCAAAGGGATGGTTATGAATCGGTATTAGGAAAGTATGGTGATGAGCGAGTGAACGAGAATGGCATATGCCTTCTCAATGTATGTTTGGCTAAGAATCTCTGCGTGATAAACACTTTGTTTGATCACAAAGAGATTCATCAGTATACGTGGAGACGTCAGAATGAGAAGTCTATGATAGACTTGATGATTGTGGATGAACGTTTGCGTAACAAAGTCGTAGATACCAGAGCATTTCGGGGGCTTAGCGTAGGTTCAGATCACTACTTAGTGGTAACACGAGTAAGGGGTCTGTTCACACGTTGGCGCCATCGTGTTCCCGTACCGACAACTGCGTTAGAGAGGATAAAAGTAGAAAAACTGAATGATCAAGTTATAAAAGATGAGTACGTAAGGAAGCTGAAAGATTGTTTTGAATGTGTTAATAAGATGAATGACAGTGAAGTTGAGAATAATATAAATGATGTATGGGAGATTATGAAGAATGGAGTGGTTAAATCGGCCATTGAAGTATGCGGTGTAGTAAAGAGAAGAAAGAGCAAGAATGAACGTCCGGAATGGTGGGATAGAGAGGTAAATGATGCAGTGAAAGAAAAGAAAAAGTGTTGGTTGGATTTTATAGCTGTAGAGTCAGCACAAGATCTAAGCAACAGAAAGAAAGAAGAGTATAATAGATCAAAGAAAAGAGTGAAAGAAGTTGTAGCTAGAAAGAAAGATTTACTGAATGAAAAGTATGATAGGAGTTTCTCTGACAACTTCCGGTCGAATATTAAACTCTTTTGGAGCTTGATAAAATCGGCTCGGGGGAAATCAGAGAAAACTAAATTAAGCGCGGTGAGGGATGAGTGTGGAGACTTGATATGTGCGGAAGAAAAAATGCTTGATAGATGGAAAAGTTATTTTGAAAGTTTGTTTGAATGCGAAGATGTTCCTCTTGAGCCAGAAAACATGAGTAAGGATGCAAGTAGCGAAGATGAAAGTGTGATTAACATGAGTGAAATCGTGAAAGCTTTAAAAAGTATGAAAGCGGGAAAGTCGGCAGGTTGTGATAGAGTGTCGATAGAAATGCTGAGGAGAGGGGATGGCGTAGTGGGTAGTCTATTGTACCGCCTTTTCAATGCATGTTGGAGTAGCGGCCGAGTCCCGGAAGATTGGGTCAAAGCCGTTATCGTCCCTCTGTATAAAGAAAAGGGGTCAAGACTGCAAAAACTACCGCGGTATCAGCCTCCTTAGTGTTGTCGGCAAAGTATATGCGAAGATTTTAATTGAAAGGGTATTGAATGTTACGAATGACAAAATCTGGGATGTACAAGCGGGATTTCGAAAGGGAATGGGATGTACAGATCAGGTCTTTTCACTACGGTCTATCACAGAAAAGTTCTTGGCTGTCAACCAAAAGGTTTTCTGTGCTTTTGTGGACCTGGAAAAGGCCTATGATAGGGTAGATAGAAAAGAGTTGTGGAAGGTGCTGTCTATGTATGGAGTGAGCAGCAACCTGGTGCAGGCTTTGAGGTCCCTTTATGAGGGCTCCAGAGCCTGTGTCAGGATCAATGGGGCATACTCTGCCTGGTTTAATATCTCTCGAGGTGTTAGACAGGGGTGTGTTGCCTCACCATGGCTGTTCAATCTATTCATGGACAGTTGTATGCGAGATTTTAAAGAGTATGATAAGGGTTTGCGTATGCAAGAGTTGCTAATCAAATGCCTCTTATATGCCGATGATCAAGTTATACTTGCTCCATCGGTACTTGAGTTGCAGGAGATGGTGACAATGATGAATGAGGGATTTAAGCAAAAGGGGATGAAAGTAAATGTTGCCAATACCAAGGTCATGGTGATAGAGAAGGACGAGGAGATGACAGAGTGCGTAATAAATATAAATGGTGAATTAGTAGAGCAAGTGAGTGAATTTGTGTACCTGGGAAGTATGTTTACAAGAGATGGTAAGTGTGAAAAGGATGTCGAGAGGAGGGTGAATGCGGGAAATCAAATAAATGGGGCCCTGTACTCTTTTGTGAGCAGAAAGGGCGTTTCACAAAAAGCCAGACTGGCTGTTCACAATGGAGTGCTAGCCCCTACACTGATGTATGGTAGTGAATGTTGGGTGTGGCAGGACAAGCATGAAAGTCGTATAAATGCAGTTGAAATGCTCTTTGCGTAGTATGTGTGGTGTGAAACTGACTGATAGAGTAAGGAATGAAAAAGTCAGAAAGAAATGTGGACTAAAAGAAGATGTAGTGACTAAGATTGAAAAGGGCATGCTTCGATGGTTCGGTCATTTGGAAAGGATGGATGAAAGAAGATTGACGAAAGAGATATACAGAGCTAAAGTGAGTGGAAGGGTCGGAAGGGGCCGCCCTAGGCGTACTTTTTCGAATCAAATCGGAGAAATACTGGAAAAGGGCCGAATTTTAAGTACCCGAAACCGACGTGCGTGCATGACTCGATGTATGAATGTGGAAGAAGCGATTTGTCAAGATCGTAGCAGGTGGAAAGAAGTGGTCTCTGCCTACCCCTCTGGGAAACAGGCGTGATTTAATGTATGTATGTATGTATGATTAATAATATGTAATATTAAGAAAACTATCGAAATAAATGTAAATAACAAGAATTGTAATAGTTATAAGGATGTTTATTTGAATAATAAAGTTTACGGGGTGGGGAAGGTTAAGAGAGTGGGGAGACGTAAAAAATTGTATAAAATGGCCGCTCCCGGGCCATACATTCGCATTCAACCGACGGAGCTCGACTAAGAACAAACTGAAGAAGAAACCCTGCCTCTCAAGCCTGCCTGCCCCAATTACCACCAATAGAAAGGGGCCTTTTTCTTTCACCGAGCCAGCCATAGGTGTGTCACGCACATCGCCTAGTGCCTGCTATACGGTCGCAACTGAAAAATTTTCATTTTTGATATTATTGCAGATTCGTGGTCAGAAGGGTTTAATTTACCACCTTAACTCAAAAAAATTAGGAAAACTATCCTCTAAAGCCTCTTAATGCACTTGTGGCCTTATGCAAATTTCCAAAAATCGACTATCACTTACCTGCAATATGGCCACTCGCCAGTCCGCCGCTTGCGCCCGCGACGATCGCACGCAAAACTACCATGCTGTTCAGACACTTCGGAGTTGCGGCCGTGTAGCACAAACGTTCGGAACAAGTTTTTGAGTTACGTCCACATCGCACAACAGTAAATAAGACCGTGATTACAATGAACGCGTCAAAATATAAACGAAATAAAAATCACTTGATGATAAGACAACTACAGTAAGTAGGTACCTTTATATAATAGTTATAAGTCGTTACCTATGATTAATATACCTAAAGATTGTAATATAACAATATAAGGGTCAATCAACTTTTTTACACACACAATTCTGTCTGTTGCCCACTGTTCAGATTTTAATAAATAAAATAAAATCTGGGGACTTATTGGAAGTGAAATTATTATAAAATTATAGTTATATCATTAACTCCTTTCATTATAATGTATTGTTTTATTATTATTTTGATATTTATAAAATTTTCTGTACATAGGTTTTGTATGATAAATATTCAAAAATAAAAGTAATATAAAATACTAATACAAAAAATATACATTATAAAAAACCTAACCTATGAGTGCCGCCGGCAGCGGGGCAGGGCTCAAGCTACCGGTGGTTAGGGCTGTAGAGAGAGGAACCTCCTCACAATGCGTGCCGAGGAGTACTACCTTCTGTATCTGGCCCTTAATCCAGCGAGAGTCTCTTGAGGTGTTGGTCGAGACTCTTCGCTATAAGACCGTTTGCCGAAACAACTATTGGGACAAAGATCGTCGAAACAACATCCCACATAGCGGTCACCTCGTGAGCCAAGTCAAGGTACTTGCTGAGCTTGTCCTTCTCGGCCTTCACGAGGTTCTCGTCATGCGGGATGGTGACGTCGACGAGCACTGCCGCCGGGCAGATCGATCGATTGAGATCGATCTGTCAATACGATATCAGGCTTATTGGCGACAATAGTCCTGTCCGTGATGACAAATCGATCCCAATAGAGCGTAGCACGACCATTTTCGAGAACTGGCGCCGGTGTTTACTTATAGTACGGCACTTCAGACTCAACAAGACCGTTATTGAAGAGCAAGTTGCTGATGGATGATCCTGGATGTATGAGCAAGTACTCGCCGTTGAAATTATGTGTCTGAGGGACTTGCCGGGGCAACGCCACGCTCGACAAATGTCGACCGTGCCATCCCTCAAAATATGTTTCCGGTAATTGTTCGTCATTATGACCTCGTCAGCAATTGCACAGACAAAACCTTCGGTTCCCCAAAGATTTCGGTTTTCACGGACGCTAAAAAGTCTACGTCGGGCCTTGTTAGGGCCAGGTAGAAGCGTCCGTGTAGCTCGTTGCTTTTCCATACGTTCTTGCGGTCTTCAGTGCTCAACACCGTTGGTCTGCGCCAGTTTTCGTTTGCCAAGGAGAGAGGCGTGAGGCTCCTGTCTACTGCAACCACGATGCATCCCACACTCATTGCCAAGGAAATAATCCCTGAGATTGCACGCACACCTCGCGGTTGTGGAGATTCTTAGCATTTAAAATGCCTCGACCTCCACATTTCCTTGGGATGTACAATCTCATGACAGATGAGCGTGGGTGCAACATGCGATGTGATTTAAGCAGTAGACGGATCCCCCTATTCAGGGCGTCCAGCTCAGTCTGAGTCCACCTTAGTATGCCAAAGGAGTATGTGAGCATCGGCACCACCCAACTTTTGAAGGCGCGCCTTACTACCCCGTGACAATGTTGACATTTAATATCATATCATGTCATGCAAAAACCATGATAACAAGATCTAGAACGAATAGAACAGAAGCGGATACTGCGATAGCACGCCCTCCACCCCAGCCCGCTTCGTTCAGCTCATGTCGCCATCGCTGTTGGGTGATGAGTTCGCCACTGCACTCGACACCAGCGAGTCGAGCGACCTCCGCCGTCGCGACCAGCTACGTGACGTGCGACCACCGCTGCCGGCACGCTTGGGGCCTGCGGGGCATCCTGCTCTGCGCACGGCTGGATTTAGTGCACCGCATGCGATGGTCAACATCGAATAATGAGAATTGCATGCGAGCATAATACGGGGCTACAGAGGGAGGAACTAACCTCACTGCGTACCGTGATCGAATGCTGCTCCTGTTTCAGACTCTTGAACCAGCCATCACTGTTACCGCCCAATGACTATCGGATCAGGTGCGGGCCATTCAGCGGCTTCGGCGACTGGATCAGTCTGTACCTTGATCAGCTACGCCTTGAATCGCTACATATTCGTACAACCTCCGCTTCATCACGGGACCCTCCTGCTGCGTTATCGGCTTCGATGCCAGTCGCCCAACACGCACTGATATCAGTGCAGTATGATCCCGTTAGCGACGTTGAGGATTGTGTGAATATAAGCGTAACTAGCCAGGTGAATGAGCAACTGAGGAGGGCTTTGGAAGACGCGATCGCGCAGTATCGGTCCACACCCAACTCTAGGTCTCGTTTACCACGCTTGCCTGGCAGTAAACGAAATTTAGCACTTATGGGAGCCCTAAACGCCATGCTGGCGTCATATTTACAAGCCAGCGAGGATTAAAAAAAAAACAAATTTCGGACACTGACCGAGCGACGCGCGCTCGCGGGTCTGTCCCCGCTTGGCAAGTGCGAGTTGAGCGGCGTATTGATAAGTTTAGGACTCTCATAGGAAAGCTAGTCTGCTTCAGGGGGGCAATGAACGCCCCCGAGTCATACGTTTCGTGAACCAGGCTTTTGCTTGGACCGGAATAAGGCCCCAACATTATTATGGCCTGTGTCACGGAACGTATCGACTTCCTGAAGCAGAAAGTTTGCGCGTGGGCAAGCCGTATTCGTCGCTATAGAGAGTGTGTAGATAGATACCAGCAAAATCACCTCTTCCAAAGTGATCCGAGGAAGGTGTACCGAAAGTAGGAAGGAACCGATCAAGGAGTGAGCGACGGACACCTACCGGATGCTCCTGCTATGGTTAATTTCTGGCGCAGCATCTGGTCGGTGCCTGTCGTGCACACAGAAGGAGACTGGATTTTAGCTGGGCAGATATTCAAACATAGGTTATTTAAATTATATACCTATCTGTCAAGAGAATTTACGCGTTAGGCATACTTCGAGACATTGATTATCGCATATAATAATGTTTTACTGTGCCAAAGATGATTAATAAAGGTATCTGATAACTATTTTTCGTGTTTTCCATTTATTTTATTATTTTTAAATGTATTTTTGTATGATAGTATGCTTATTACCGTCATTTAATTCTTTTGCGATTTTGGACACATCTCGAAATTTCGTAAAATACTTTATGCGATATGGCCACAACATGAAGTGCCTATATTTGAAGGCCAGTACTTTAAAAACTACGCATACTTGAAAAAAAAAATGCACATTCATTTGAACCTCTATATAATGAACAACAAAATAACCTAAACCACAGTGTTATTGACCCAAAACTTAAGGAATTAGACCCTTTTTTCTGCCGCACACTCAACTCGCAAAACTTTGATCGGCGATTTCTCTTAATATTGGTTTTTTGAGATATGGCCGTATAGCAGGCACTAGGCGACATGTTGGTCCTTCGAACCGGATAATTTGAAGAATATTTTTTGAAGAAAGAAAATGCTGATTACAAGATCTGCGTCAGGGAAACGTACACTCGGACAACTCATGTTCGGGAGCTCCGAACAAACTTCGTCGTCGGCTGAAACCGCCACTGCAAACGAGTCAACGGACTTGACAACGCCGCGGGAAACCCCATAGCCAAGTCAGGATCCCGCGGCACCGCCGCGGCAGGAAACCCCACAGTCAAGCCCGCGTCCTGCCGCACCACCTCCGTCGTCTAAATCGATCAGAACTACTTCAAGCCGCCGCACACGCCGTCTCGCACAAGCGCGGGAAGAAGTACTCAAGATCAAACTCGAACTCGCACAGGCGCGCATCGCCGTCATAGAAACCGAGGACACAGACAATGAAGACGCTGAAACGGTCATGTCGACCACCATGCCGGAGCACCGCATCGACGAATGGCTCGAATCCAATAGCCGCCACGTACTAGCCATCGCCGACGCACCACACAACGAGGAGGAGCCTGAGCCGAAAACCCCACAGAACATTACATCGACTCAAGCGAAGCACACCGCCGAGGACACGGGCCCCAACGCCACTGCCGCGCGTGCCGGGCCCCCCGTCCCCCCCGGGACCGCTGACGAACCCGGGAAAAGTGCCCCCCTCTCCAGTCTTCATCCCCGCGCCGCCCGCGCCAACGCCTCGTAACGAACAAGCGAGTTATCCACCGCCGTGGAATGCGTATTCACAAGCGAATACGCAAGAAGACAACGCCGCCATTCTGAAGAATCAACAGAAAATCGACTTGAGCGAGCTCGCATCAGCTATCGCTATCGCCGCACGTGCCGGTCATAGAGAAACACCGCGATATCACGCCGAGCTGCCACAGTTTAGCGGCTCTCATCAAGAGTGGCTATCTTTCAAAGCCGCATACGATGAAACCGCCACGAATTACACCGATCTCGAGAAAATATCAAGATTAAGAAGATGTCTCAAAGGAAGAGCAAAAGAAGCCGTCGAGAATTTACTCATATACAACGCCCGCGCCGATGAAGTCATGAGAAGTCTAGAAGCCCGTTTTGGCCGCCCAGACGCTATAGCACTCGCCGAGTTGGAAAGACTACGCGCCATGCCACGCCTCAACAACGGCCCGCGCGACAAATGCGTGTTCGCCAGTCGTGTAACTAACACCGTAGCTAGACTCAAGGCGCTTAACAGCGCCCACTACCTCTACAGTCCGGAAACCACACGAGCCATGATGGAAAAGCTTACACCTGCACTACGATATAGATGGTTCGACTACGCAACTACACAAAGAAACGAAGAGCCCAAATTACTGAAGCTATCTACGTTCCTCAACGCGAAACCGAGTACTGTGCACTATACGCCCAGCCGGAGAACATAGACGCCGCAAAATACTCACCCTGCGAGAAGAACACAAAAAACCTTCTTGCTGACCACCGAAAAACCCACAAGCAAATGCGCCTGTTGCAACGACGTCGACCACCACATCAATAGATGCAGTAAATTCATAGACAAGCCACTCGAAGACAGATGGAAGATCGCCAAAGAACAACGCCTAGGTTTCCGCTGCCTGCGCTATCGAACAAGGACGCACTCATGCAAGCGCATCAAGTGCGAGAGAGACGGCTGCGAACATTTTCATCACAAGTTGCTACACTACAAAGGAAGCGAAATCCGAAGCCGTCACATCTACGTGGGCAGCCAGGGACTCGAAGGCATATTTGAAGATAATTCCCGTCACTATTTCCGGACCGGCGGGAGAGGTGAACACACACGCACTTCTCGACGACGGCTCAACCATTACACTGGTACACGAAGACATCGCCAGGGAGGCGGGCCTCGACGGGCCCATCGAGCCTCTATTGATAGAAGCTATCACCATAGAAAAAGTCGACGCGTCACAATCACGCCGTGTCACGCTCGACATACGTGACACGAATCAGCGCCACAAGATTCGTGCGCGCACAATCGAAGATCTCCGCCTATCGCCACAGTCTGTTAACAATGAAGATCTCCGCAACTGCCCGCATCTACGCGACATAGAAAATCACCTCAGATACGAGACAGCGAAACCTAAGGTGCTAATTGGCCAAGATAATTGGCACCTACTAGTCAGCAGCGAGACACGACGGGGTCAACAGCACCAGCCGGTAGCGTCACTCACACCGCTCGGCTGGGTGCTACACGGCGCGCACACTATAGGCAACCAAGTACACGCGACGCATCACGTGACTACGCAAGAAAAGAGGGAGCGAGATGACAACATGGATGCGCAGCTCGGCAAATATTTCGCGCTCGAATCACTATTAATCGAGCCGAAATTACCTCAATCAAGCCCGGACGAGCGCGCACGCAACATGCTCGCACAATCGATGAGTACTACTGCCGACGGTCACTATGAAGCTCCGCTACTATGGAAGGATGACGACGCACGTCTACCCGACAACTATGAAAACACATTAAGAAGACTTCAGAACATTGAAAAGAAGCTCGACAAGGACGAGAAGCTAAAACGAAGGTACAACGAAGAGATGGATGCCCTACTACTCAAAGGGTATGCCGAGCCCGCACCGCCTAACAAGTCGAAGAGAGTGTGGTACCTACCACATTTCGCCGTACTTAACCCTATGAAGCCGGGCAAAGTACGAATAGTTCACGACGCCGCTACAACCACAAGGGGCGTGTCACTCAACGACCGCCTCCTCACCGGGCCCGACCTACTCCAATCGCTTCCGGGAGTACTCATGCGCTTCCGTCAACACGCCGTCGCCGTCAGCGCGGACATTAAAGAAATGTTCATGCAAGTAAAAGTCAAGTGGCTGGTGGGGACTGGAACGCTAAGCACTCACACTGGGGATCAAGGCTAACGGTAACCAGGGGTCGTGAACTCAAAAGTAGTGTTGATGCCAACCACCTAATCACGCTATCTACCGGGGAGCCTACATATTGGCCTACAGACATCAACAAAACACCTGACCTACTGGATTTCTTCGTAACAAAAGGCATATGCAAACAGAAAACACTAATTGAACCATGCCTCGATGGATCTTCAGACCACACTCCAGTTATCCTTACCCTAAGTTCTTTAGCGCTATCTCGTGACATCGGCACCCTCCACCTTAGTAACGCGAAAACTGACTGGGAATGCTTTCGAGAGTTCCTTGAAGCGAAAATCGACCTTAAACTTCCTCAACTTCTGCAACAAAATGAAGCAGAGACTGGAGAGGTTATCACCTGACGCTCGTGGAGCCAACTCTCTTTGGAAGGCTACAAAAGACCTGCCTCGGCCTCAGCAGTGTTACCCTCCAATTAGAAATGGAAGCACGTGGGCAAGAACTGACTCGGAAAAAAACTGCTGCCTTTGCCAGTCACCTCGCGAATGTCTTCAAACCAAACGACCCCGAGGAACCAGATGACCCGGAATTAGACCTCATCTTGGACCAAGACCTGCAACTATGCCTACCTCTACGCCCCACCTCTCCGCAAGAAATAACTAAAGAAATAGCTAAAATGGATATGAAAAAAGCACCAGGCTTCGATCTCATCTGTCCGAGGCTACTCAAAGAACTGCCAAGAAAATGCATTGTCTTCCTAGCAACTGTCATTAACGCTACACTCAGAACCTCCTATGTACCTGCAAGCTGGAAAATATCAGAGATCGTCATGATCCACAAACCAGGCAAGCCAGCCAACGAGGTAGCTTCGTACCGCCCTATCAGCTTAACTCCAACACTAAGTAAACTATGGGAAAGAATAATCCTGACAAGACTTACCTCGCACCTGGAAAAAGATCACGTCATACCAGACCACCAGTTCGGATTTCGAAAGCAGCACTCAACCGTAGAGCAAGTGCACCGAGTCTACAATACCATAAGACAAAGTCTCGAAAGAAAAGAGTATTGCTCAGCAGCTTTTCTGGACGTCCAACAGGCCTTTGACCGTGTCTGGCACAAAGGGCTCCTATGCAAGGTCAAACAAATGCTCCCACACTCACTCGTTTTTCCCCCTGGTAGCCTCCTACTTGAGCGAGAGGTACTTTCGTGTCAAGCTCCGGGATGCCCGATCTTCACTCCTCAGTTGCCGAGCAGGAGTTCCACAGGGCTCCGTGCTAGGCCCGATCCTCTATAACATCTACAACAGCGACTTACCACAGTCTCGCAATGTAGCGGTAGCAACCTTCGCTGATGATGCAGCCTTCCTTGCCTGCCCTAGCAACCCAATGGAAGCTAGCAGAGTGCTCCAAGACCAACTGGATAAAACCAACGCATGGCTGATCAAGTGGCGCATAAGGGCGAGCGCGCCAAAATCCCACCACATCACGTTCACACTTAGACGAGAAACTTGTCCTCCAGTTACACTAGGCCATAACAACTTACCGCAAACTTCTTGTGTCAAATACCTGGGAATTATAATTTTTAAATTTGATTTTATTCAGCCGTTTGTTGATATTCCCTCTTTGGCAGTTAAAATAAAGTGATCGTTTGACCTTACACGATTTTTCCAAGCCCCTACTCAGCCAGTTAACTCTCCGAGGTCTATTGTTAATCTTAACCCTAATTAACGGAAACACACAAATTATAAAACAGACAACGAAGGTCATAGAAACATTGAAACTCACTACCGTAAACCGGGGTGAATAGACACGATTTTCAACTTCCAACGCGTTTTTTGCATTTGATTCCAATGGCAATGGAAATAAGTTTGATTTTAAATTGTGAGTCTTAACAATTTTTTCAAGTTTGCATCTTCAAAATAAGCCTTATTGCTCTTAATTTAGCAAAAAGATGAAAAAATTCAAGGTTCTCTGGACATGCTGTCTGATAGGCTTCCGCTATGGCCCTGTTCAGGTCCTCAGTGGCTCTGTCCAGTTCTTCGCTAGTTCTTGGGTTCCTGTGGCTCGGTGTCCACTCGCTCAATATGCTGTTGTATTTCTCCCAGTCCGTTTTCCTTGGGTTTCTTATCTTTGTTCTTTCAGTGTAGTAGTCCAGTCCGTACAGTAGTCTCCTGTGGTCCGACATGCTGTCTTCCTGGTCTACTCTCCAGTCTTTTACATGTTTGCCTATCTCCCCTGAGGTTAACGTTATATCTAGTACTTCCTCTCTTGCCCTGGTTATAAAGGTTGGGGTTGTACCTGTATTATGTATGTCAAGGTCATTACTTACAAAAAATTCTAGTAGTGCTTCCCCCTTCTTGTTGGTGTCGCTGCTCCCCCACACCTCATGGTGTGAGTTCGCATCGCAACCTACAAGAATGGGTGTTCTCTTACCTATATATCTTCTGATTGCTTCCTCCAGTTCTCTGGTTGGCGCGTTGCTTTCACCTGGGATGTAGCAGGATGCCATCGCTACCTTAACTCGCACTCCGGTCCTGGTCACGACGCTGAATTCTACCACCACTAGGTCTCTGAAACATATGGTCATTAGGCATCTCATATTTCTTAAGTCTCTACGCGTATATACATGCCCTAGGAGGCCGTTCACCATTTCTTACAAAGTGGAGGTCGCCCCCTAGGCTACCCAGTCCTGTTACCTGGTTTTTCCATGCGTACGGCTCTTGCATCAGGACAATGTCAATTTTCTCCCTCACTATGTATTGGCACAGTTCGGACATAGCATCCTTACAGTGCTGGAGGTTTACTTGACATATTCTTATTTTTTTGTATCTGTCTGTGTTACTGTGTAGTGTGTGTTGTTTGTCTGTGTTGTCCATTGCTGGTTGTGTATTTGTTTTGTGTAGACTGCCTCCCGTCTCCCTAGTCTGCGGAGCCCCCTTCGGTTTCCATCTGTGGTGGATGGTTGCCGACCTGGGCTGCCTCAGCCTGGTTCCCGGGCTGCAGCGCTGGGTCACCACAGCTGCACCTGCAGCTGCTGTTCCCCTTCTCTGCCGTGGTCTCCGTCGCCTCTTTCACTCTGTGAGGAGAGGACCTCGTCAACCGCGCCCGGATGCGCGTGGCTTGGAAGAACAGCCACTGGCTGGCCTCCTCACCCCACGCATCCTCCACGCTCTTGGGCACCGATTAGCACACCCGGATACCCGTGACGAGATCCTCCCTACTCACCTGCATCCATTCTTGGAGTTTCAGCTCCTCTTCCCTATCCCAGTTTTGGGCCCTAAGGTAAAGGAGCGGATCCTCCGTCAGTTCATCCGGCGAGCCAGGGATCCAGATGTTGACCCTCGAGCTGTTAAGCATTCGGGCCTTCAGTCTGTGTCCCTGTGGCTCCCCCAGGTCCTTCCCTAGAAGCCATTCCCTCGCTTCTGCCGTGGATGGTGTCACAAGGAAGAATCCTTCCGACACCAGCCCTGACATTGCGAATTGAAGCGGCTTCCCGCGAATGCCCTGCTCTTTTATGGCCTCCGTAATGAACCGGCTCACAATTCGCCTGACTTCGGTTCCTAGCGACTCATCCAGCGGTACACCATCCTCGCGGCTAATCGCCACTGCGAACTCCCGTGAGTAGTATAATATTGGGCATTCTGGCCCACCTCGTTCGATCAGGCGGGAAAATTTCGCCCTCCTCACTCGTGTGATCCAAATGCCCAATATTATTTTGTGGATTTCAAAATTTGGGTTTGCGCAAAATGAAATAATCGCGCTAACGTGCGCGTTTCGCAACATGTAACGGAAATTGGGTTTGTGCTTAAAATAAAACGATTATCTCTCGCGTTAACATACGTATTTAACAAATAACACGTCGTAACGGAAATTGGGTTTGCCCAAAATGAAATGATCGCGTTAACGTGCGCGTTTGCAACGGGAATTATTAGCTAAAAACAATCGCATCAAAATTGTTATATATATGTGAAAACGTAGTCGTGATTTCCCTTAATTGGAATAAGTCTTTCATGCAAGTAAAACGTACCTATGCATCGCTTGAGAAATTTTGAAGAAATATGAAGTTTGTAAAACAAAATCAGAGCTTGCAGTTAGATCTTGTTTTTTCAGCTCGCAATAAGCCTTGTGTACGTCATGGTGAACTTTTACCTTACAATATTCGTAGTATAATTTGCGGTCCTTCTAATTGCGGGAAAACTAATTTAATGGTTGGTCTTTTACTTCATGAACAAGGGTTACGGTACCAAAATGTTTATGTTTACTCAAAAACCCTTTTCCAACCTATGTATCGATTTTTAGAAGAAGTATTAGCGTTAGTTCCAACGGTTAAATTTCAAAAATATTGTGAAAATGAAGAAATACTTAGCCCAAACGAAGCTAACTATAACTCAATCATGATATTTGATGATGTGGCTTGTGAAAACCAAAACAACATAAGGGATTACTTTGCAATGGGAAGACATAAAAATATTGATAGCTTTTATTTAAATCAAACGTATAGTAAAGTACCAAAACAATTAATAAGGGATAATGCTAATTTAATAATTCTTTTTAAGCAAGATGATGTTAATTTACGTCATGTTTATGATGAGCACGTTGGAACCGATATGTCATGGTCGCAGTTTCGTGAAATTTGCGCTAAAATATGGAACGCACCTTTCAGCTACTTGGTTATAAACAAGGATTGTAACAAAAATTCTGGATGTTATAGAATGGGGTTTGATACATTCATTACTGTAGATTAATATACTTAAGTACATACTTATTGAATGGTATTCGAATAATCGTTTATTATATTAAATGAATCCAAAGAGAACGGACATGAGCTCGAAAGTCGAGAAAGTTAATGAAGATAAAGTGCTAAAGGAAAAGATTCTCCGGTCAGCCGAAGCAGTTAAAAAGAAGGTTAAACTTATTCGCGATGTAAAAACAAACAATGATATGATTCTGGAATCTGTTTTAAAACCAATTACAGAACCGCTTAGTAAAATAGTTAAAGTTAAAAATGAGAATAATTACTTCAATACTAATGATGATGATTTTGATGACGGATTGCAATGGGGAAAGTTAGTAAAAAGAATTAAATATAGCCCAAGTGAAGAAAATAAGGAATCTATAACTGATCAAACGGTTGTGAGGAATTTTTCTCAATCTAGCCTTGTTAATAAAAATGATGAGGATGAGACATCAAAAGATAATGAAAGTGATGTAAGCGATGAAGTGGAAAGTGAACATTTTAATGATCAGGATTCTTCAAATAATATTTCATTTAAGACGATTGATTCTTTCGCTTCTCCTCGTGACGATCCTAAATTTCAAAAGCAATATATTACCAACTTAAATATACCTTTTGGTATTCGAACGGAACGGGACAAGCTAATGTTGGGAACCTGTCCGGTATACACTACAAATGACAAAAAACTGAAAGTAAATGGTCATACTTACTATTTAACGCCAGGTTTATTCGAACTGCTATATAAGAAAGTACCGGATTTAGATATTGTAACTGAGGATGATAGATGTAATTATAAAACCTTATTATTAGAAACTAATGCACATAGAAGAGAGTTTAATCCTAATAAACCAATAAAAAGCAACAAAGGCATGAAATATTTATATGTAATAAGACCTCTTTTTAAATTAGCTAAAGAACGTTCAGTAAGTGGTGAAGGATTACCGACGATGAAAAATGTTAAAAACGATGTGTCATATGTATATTGGGATAACCCAAACGAATTAGTAGAAAGGTTAAAATTACTTATAGCTTCTCGTGATGCTGGTAATACAGGATTGGATAATGAAATCATATCTATTATTGAAGAACTACAAGAAGCGGGATTAGTGAACAATGTTAATATATAAAGCAGTTACTTTACTGTTATCGTTAGTCGAAGCAGAACTTTTGGCGTAAAAATATATCATAAAATGAACATAGATAAATTTGGTCACCATGTTCATAAACGTTTACGTGTAGCAGGTGTATCTGAAGTCAACGAGCTTAAAAGTCAGGCTTTGCTTCGTTCAGAAGACGGAGATTTTGATTTACAATCACTGAGATTAAAAGGCGTTGCTCATCCTTTGTCGGCTGATGATGCAGTAAATAAGGAGTACGTCGATCAGCTCGTTCAGAACATTTATGACAAGAAGTATCTAGATTCTTTAATCAAAGTTATAAATTCTCAAATTCATCAGCTTGCAACTCAGTTGAAATTGAACTTTTATACAAAAAAACGAGGTAGATAACATTGTAAAACAATTAAGCAATGGCAAAAGAACAAGTAGTGAACGAGATCCACAGATCAGCTCGTAAAAACTTTAAGCGACGAGCAGTTGTTTTAAAAGGCATTCACGATTTGTGGCAAGCAGATTTGATTGACTTACAAAAATTCCATAAAATAAATAAAGGAAATAAATATATTTTAGTTGTCATTGATGCATTTTCAAAGTACGCGTGGTTTATTCCGACAAAATCAAAAACTAGACAAGAAGTTAAAAATGCATTTCAACAAATTATAAAGTCAGCAATCCAAATTCCTAGAAACTTGCAGACAGACTTTGGAAAAGAATTTTACAATAGTGAATTTGATTGTTATTTAAAATCTTTAGGAATAAATCATTATTCAACTTATTCAATTAAAAAGGCATCAATTGTTGAAAGGTTAATAAAGACGCTTAAAAACAAACTGTACAAATATTTTAGTTTAATTGGAAATTATAAATGGGTTGGAAAACCTTTAGATGATATAGTCAAATCTTATAATGAAACTTTTCATAGTACAACAAAATTTAGACCAAATGATGTTAATTTTGAGAATGAATCGGAAGTAAAGAACAATATTAAGAAACGTCAACAAAATCTACATCATAAATTAAATAAATTCAATGTGGGAGATCGTGTACGTATAAGCAAGTATAAAAGCGCTTTCCATAAAAGTTATACGCCTAATTGGTCAACAGAGCTATTTACTATTAAACAAGTCAGTAACACTCAACCGTTTACGTACCATATAGAAGATCAGCGAGGAAACACTATTTTGGGGACATTTTACGAACAAGAACTTCAAAAAACTAAGTACCCGGACGTTTATCTCATTGAAAAGGTGGTCAAAAAAAAAGGGAATAAATTATACGTTAAGTGGTTAGGACTTAATGATAGTGAGAACAGCTGGATTAATAGAAGTGCCATTGTATGAATATATTTATATAGTTAGGTACTCGCACAAAAAATGTCATTAACATATAGGATATGAAAGGAAGAGGACTTTTAAACAGTGTAATTAATCACTTGCCTTTTGAATTACACTTACCTGGTTACAATTATTGCGGACCAGGCACTAAATTGCATAAACGGTTATTAAGAGGTGATAAAGGAGTTAATGAATTGGATGACGCGCGCATGAAACATGATATAGCTTATGATAAACATTCTAACCTAACAGATCGACACCGCGCAGATTTAGAACTTTATAAAATGGCTAAACAGAGGTTGAAGTCGAAAAGTGCTGGAAAAGGAGAAAAACTTGCTTCATGGTTAGTTAGCAAAGTGATGAAATCTAAAATGAAAGCTGGTGCAGGTATAAAATCATTTAAAGGTTTGGTTACAAAGATGCGGAAGGAACTGAAAAGAAACAAATCAAAAGATAAAGGCACTACAATCACCCGAGCTCTTGCGCTCGCAAAGAAAGTAGGTATTTACTAGAAACAGTAAAATTCATATTCCGCGTTTAATACCGATTCCGAAAACTGGCGGTATATTACCACTGATACCTATTTTTGCGGGACTTTCTGCGTTGGGATCATTGGCTGGAGGAGCTGCTGGGATAGCTAAAGATGTTGGTGATTACAAAGCTGCAAAGAAAAACTTAACCGAATCACAACGTCACAACAAAATGATGGAATCTATTGCATTAGGAAAAGGATTGCACATTAAACCGTACAGAAATGGAAAGGGATTGTGTTTAGAATACTCAAAAAACTAGTCGACAGGCTTCCCAGACGTGCTCTGACTAATATAGATATTTTAAAACACATCAGATATTCCTCATTTCCGTGGCGTTTATATGAGAGACAATTTGCCAAAGCGTTCGAATAGAGTAGAGTGCGCAATTATTAATTTAGATAGTTCTGAAAACCAAGGGACTCACTGGGTAGCCTATGTCAAAGATAATAATTACTTTGAATATTTCGATAGTTACGGTTATCTTCAGCCTCCAATAGAATTAATAAAGTATTTAAAAAATAAAATTATTTCATACAACTATGTCACTTATCAAAAGTTTAATACTGTAAATTGCGGTCATTTATGTTTGAAATATTTAAAACAATTTTGGAGTAACCGTTTAAATATCTCTGTTCAATAAAAACCATATCATTCACACGATGTCTTTCACTTTGTCCATAACTGGAACCTCTTCTACCCTGATCACAAATCATTCACCAGCTTTTCAACTAAATGGTGAATATGAATGCGGGTTACTATATTTTTCGACTTTTAACTCTATACCTAATATAGACTATAGAAATAATATGTTTTATTATGACCAAAATGAAGTAGTTGAAATTCCTGAAGGGTCATACGAACTTCAAGACCTCGACGATTACCTGAAAAGACATCTGAAAGGATGTTCATTTTCACTGACATGTAATAATAATACGTTAAAGACGTCTATATTGTGTTCTAAAAATGTGTATTTTAATAAAGAAAATTCGATTGGTAACTTACTAGGTTTCGGTCAAGAAACTATTCAAGCTAATATATTAACAGAGTCTCCTTTTCCTGTGTCCATTCTTTCTACAACTATAGTGCGAGTTGAATGTGACATTGTGAGTGGTTCATTTATTAACGGAAAAACAAGTCATATTATTCACGTGTTTGTGCCTAATGTACCACCAGGCTATCGGATTATAGAAACACCTAAAAACGTTATTTATTTTCCTCTTAATCAAAACAGTTTAAGCTCTTTAAAGTTAAGAATATTGGATACAAACGATAACTTAATCAATTTACGCGGTGAAGAGATCCAGATATATTTGCATCTCAGGAAAAGATGATAGATTTCAATAAAAGATTAGTTTCGCGCAGTACAATTATTAGTACGCATTGTGCTGTCAAGAAAAGAACACCTAAAAATCAGCTTACGAGGCTTTCCAAGGAAAATACAGAATTTCTTAAAACTATTGGTTTATTAAAATGAGTATTCTAAACTTAACAGAAACTTTCGGCTACGATAACACAATAGAAAGTTTTGAATTCCATTCCTACAAACCTTACGTAACAAGTTTCAATTTTAATGATGAAATCCGTATACCAATAAACCAACAAGATCTATACGTGTTACCTTCTGAGAGTGCCTTATACATAGAGGGAAACATGGTAGTAGTCAACAGAGAAACAAAACTACCGGTGGCCAGTGTTCAGTTTACTAATAACCCTATACTTCATTTGTTTCAAGATATTCGATATGAGCTTAATGGAATCGAAATAGATAAAATTAAAAATGCTGGAGTTACAACTACTATGAAATCTCTCTTATCTCTAAATGAACATGAATCGAGAATGTCAAAGTCATGGGGTTGGGATGTTAACGGTACAAAAGTTACGCATGGGTCGTTTTCTGTATGCATTCCTTTAAACAAGATTCTTGGCTTTGCAGAGGATAACAATAAAATAGTTATAAACTGTAAGCATGAACTTATTCTTTTGAGATCCAATACTAATTTAAATAGCGTAACATTAAATACAAATGAATATATAGATAACATTACGATATCTAAAATAGTATGGCGTATGCCACATATAAAAGTTTCTGATCGGGAAAGGTTAAATTTAATGAAGTGCTTGGAAAAAGATCGTGCTATTCAGGTAGCATTTAGAAACTGGGATCTTTATGAGTATCCACTTTTACCGAAAACATTAAAACATTCCTGGGCAATCAAAACTTCATCTCAAATTGAAAAGCCACGATATGTTGTTATCGGATTAAAAACAGATAGAAAAAATATGACTAAAAAAGATATGACACACTTTGATCATTGTCATTTAAGAGATGTAAAAGTTTTTTTAAATTCAACCTATTTTCCGTATGAAAGTTCTAATGTTAGTTTCGCAGCTGAAAAATTCGCTATACTATACGATCAGTATGCTAAATTCCAACAGTCGTATTATAACCGCAGTCAAGCGCCGTTGCTAAGTCCGCAAGAATTTAAGGATAAAGCACCTCTGTTTGTTATCGACTGCTCTCGGCAAAACGAAACCTTAAAAACGGGTTCAATAGATGTGAGAGTTGAATTAGAGTGTGAACAGGACATACCCGGTAATACTGCGGCTTACTGTCTTATTTTGAATGATAGCATTGTAGAATACAAACCGTTGACCAATATTACCCGAAGGATATCATGAGCTCAGACTGCTTGTTTGTAGATCTCCAGGGGTTTAAATCATCTACAAATGAATTTATTCTTAAAGAATTTGCGTATAGTACAAATGAATACACGCAAGTATTTTTAATAAAACCTCCGTATGCATTTTTTACTTTATCGGAAAAAGAAAAAAGTAATGTTATATGGATAGAGAAAAACCTCGGTATCTTATGGCGTGAAGGATTCATTGATTATAGAGAGTTTAAAGAATGATTTATGTTCACTTAGAAAATAAGAAAATATTTGTAAAAGGGTTAGAAAAACTTAAATAGGTTAAAGATTTGTGTGATAATTGTACTGTAATAGACTTAGGTGAAAAAGGCCTTCCTAATTTTCAATCAATGCATCAAAAATATTGTAAAAACAGCGGCACATATAATTGTTTAATTCATAAAAAAACTCGTGCGTTAAAAAATGTATTATGCATTAAAAAATGGTACTTTGAAAATAATTTAGAACTGTATTCTCATATCTGATTTCAAAATAAATTATATTATTGACAAACATATTTTTTATTTCACCTATTCAAAGAGAATTATCAATTACCGAAAAGGTTTTCCACTAAATTGAATTAATATCGCTGTCAGTCGAGATGAAGAAAAACGTGTCGGTAAAAAAAAAACTCTTAAGGTCACTTGCAGCTTTTTCTTAGTCCAGTAATGTTAAAATATATGATAGGTACTATTGCTGTTAAATCTAGTTTAAAAGTTATATCGAAATTTAAAAAAGCTGCAAGGGGCCATTAATAACTGCAAAATGAAACAACAAGTTATTTTCATTATATTTATTTACTTACTATGTTAATTACAACAAAATTAAACTAAAACTACAAACTAGCACTGTATCCACTCAGTTTTTTTGAAATCTTATGTATCACACTTTCGGCATGATCTATAACTACATCGTAATTATCGTCCGCCAAATATTGAGCACTCAACATCACTTTGTCTTCATCATCACTGTCTTTGTTCAGGTCAATTATCTGTATTTTTAGTAGTCTCGTACCTTTCCCTGCTTTATTATTTATTATAAATGATGGCAGACGGTCGTGACCACTTCTTTTAAAAACTTTATTGGAAAAGTTTCGTTTTGATCTTTTTTCTTTATTTTTTTCTGGATTCCGCTTTTAAGTTTCTTCACCAGCTCGCTGTCTTCTTCTTCTTCCACTAGGAATTCCTCCAATGGATCCTGAGCATATTGCGAAAATAGGAAAGTGTCTTGTGTTCCTTCCATATTCTGAAACAAGATAAATCAAAATAAATATTTTTAGCATATGCTTGCTATTTGTAGACAAAAAAATAAAAATAAAAATGCAAGACGATAACATTTACATAAATAGATCGAGTCTAACTTGAATAAATTGTTAATATATAAATATATCAAATGTTTGCTTACCACACCGGGGCTGAGGATATGAAGCTCGTAACAACTTGTAAAAACTTGTAACTTCGTTCTGAAGATAGACTGATGTTTGGCTGAGTATTATATGAGCCTTTATTTATAACGATTAGAATTCATGAATCGACAAAATTACACAACAATTGACGCGCGTATAACGCGGTCATAGCTGACTCGACAAGGCGTCAGCAGCTAACCTGCTGATTGAGAAACATGCTAATTTTAATATTTCATTTTAAGTAAGTATTTTTATCGGCTAGTTAGAAAGACAATAAATCTTAGAATACCGGTATTTTTAATTTTCACGAAAACTTTGATTATCATTGAAGAAAATCTATTTTAACATTTAACTGTCTTTCTTTCTTTAGCTAATAAATTCACTTAATTAAAAAAAGAAATATAAATCATTTTAATGAATAGGGTTGTATTTTACTCATATAAATTAAAGTTCATTCATTTTACAAATAGCTCACTAATTACTTTGGAGTTAAATAAAAAAATAAAAATAAACATACACCTCTTGTGAAATGGAGAACCAATTATTTATGAGTAATTAGGAAATTAAAATCCAAACACAAATTGCACTAGGCATATGTACGTTTATTCAAATAGCAGTACTAATAGGTATTTACATAACATATAATCATAAATTGTTTCTTAATACTAACATATTACTTATTTTAACGGTATACATTTCTGGTAAAGTTGTAGACTTACAATTCAATTTATTTAACGATATTTGAATACATTCGCTTATAATTTATAAAAACTACAATATCGATCTATGACCCCATGCTTTAGTTGAAATTTTGTCTTTTAATGTAAGTCGCTTATCGTCTTTACTGGATAACGCAATTTTGTTAACAGTTTGCGTAAAGATTTCATGTTTAATAGATTTAAATAATATTTTTTTTTTCTCATAACCGTATTCTTGAACAGAACATCCTTATAGTCATCTAATGTTAATTCTCGGACACCAGGCTTTTTTACTCCTTTTGCTTTTTTGAGTAATGAATTTTCGCTTTTGATACAATACAACTTGGAACGTAGCCCTACAAACTCAGTGATAAGCTCGCCCCCTAACTCGTCTTTAAATAATCCCGGAACCTTTTTATTTATCAAGGGTATCTGAAACTCATTTGATTTGTTATAATTACTTGTATCAAAATAATGTATAAACTGATTTTTCAAATCGTCGTAAAAGTCAGTGGTTTTAATATTATAAATGAAACTGTCAGTATCTGTATAACAGAGAGAAACACTTTCATTATAATAAGGTTTTATTACAGAGTAGTGGAATTGATACATGTGACTCTTAGAAAGCTCGAGTATCGCGAATCCTATGTATATCGGTTTATCTAAGACAACTCTCTCCGGTTTCATTTGAACAGCGACTAAATTATCCGAAAATATCGTGGCGCTGTGAAAATTTGGTCGTGCTATTAATTTACTTGCTGTTACAAACTTCTTTGTAGAGTTTTTCTCATCACTCCACTGATTTACTAACTTAACATCTACACGTCGTTCACTATCCTCGAGAGTCTTGCCAAAAACAGCGTTATTTTTTAATTTAAAGAGATTCTGTTGAAATGGAGTTTTTGCATTTTTTCTTAGTTCTGTATTTAAATCTATATATTTTTTCAAAAAGGGGCTTTGTCGGAAGGTGATTACCCGATGAATTTTATTAAGAGTCAAACCATTACGCAAGCACGTTTTTAAATGTACATAATGAATGACGTACTCATATTTATCATACAAATTTGGGATTAATTTCGAATTTTTCCCTCCTGGAGGTACAAATTTTTGTGCACAGAAGGGATAAGCGTTATGCAAATGATGTAACTCTTTAGGGTAAACTAAGTCGACCTCAAGAATAAATCGAAATTCTGCATCGTCTGAAATTGACATAAAGTCTAATTGCTCTATTTCCTCAGAATCTAGAAAGCGAAAATCAGATATGGGTAATGAATGACTCATACTATATCCGTATAAGTTGTTACAATCAATGTATACAAGAAACGAGTCGGGTTTACTGTCCTCATAAGTTTTCATATATTTATTATTAGCAAGAGCATGTCTGGTAGAGCACATGCAAATTCCGCCTCGAATGCCTTTTTGAGTAAGACGAATGATTTCTAAATCAGATATCAACTCTAATTTTACGCCAGTTTTCAATAACATCGCGTCAAATGACAAACTCGGCACGGTTAAATAGAATGCAGGATCTAATTCATAATGAATCTTACAAATTTTTCGAAAATTTTCAAATATGTCTGACAAAAGCAAAACGTCAGTTTTAATATAGAGATCTGTATATTCACCCATGTTTCTTATTTGAAATGTCTCCCATACACGTTGAGCGTGCTCATAGTCAGAGTCTGTAATTTGTTCCGCAGAAAGCGAGTTATAAAACGAACTCTTTTCAGGTAGCTCAATTTCTGTAAATTTATCCCAGCCGGTCATATAATCGTAAGGATATACTCCTTTGCGTAGTAATAAATTAAACTCTTCTAATCGAGGATAAAAGTTACTTAAGTGGAAAAACTCTGAACTACATAAACCCTTAGCTAACTCTTCTAAACTAGCACCTAGAAATTTAAATGAGTCTACAAACCGTATTTGCACATACTGACCTTAAAATTTTTGTAAATGAAATATAGTTTTCTTTATTTTTAGGTATTACTTTTATAGGTCCAGAACATTTACCCAATTCTTTGATAAATAAATGACAGTCGTATCCAGACAAATTGTGGAAAAATATAGGAATAAGTTTAGGCACTCGAAAACGTAAGTTACAGGGTAGTGATTCTTTCAACAGCGACGACGAGCGAACGCAGGAGTGAACGTTCAAGCGTCGAATTTAAGTAGTCCCGTCAAAGCGAACAAAACACATTTAGCGCGTGTATTCTCAATTAGGCAGCCTTATACGTCCGTCTGTTCGTTCACCTCAACTTACATCACGGTATTCTCTACAAACGTCAGATAAGGCGAACGCCGTGCGAATGCAGTGTTGCCAGATAGGAATTTTGTAAATCTGTGTGATAACACAGATAACACAGGTTATACAGAGAAGTTTATTGAATTTCTTAAAGCTGGTTCACAATTGCTTGATGTCGGAATGGTATAAAATAAATTGTTTATATTTTTCCATACCAATTTGTATAATTAACTAAGTAAAAGGATACATATTATATTTAAAAATAATTAAGCTTATGCATTTGTATTATACTTCATTTTGTTTGTTATAGGTAGGTATAGGTATATTGCAAAAATTGCCAGAGGCACTACTTTGAAATTCGAAGTTCGAAGTTACGTTAGCTCCATCCCTGTCACTCGTCATTCGACCCTAAATCGAGAGAAAGAGATGGAGCTAGAGTAACTTCGAACTTCGAATTTCAAAGTAGTGCCTCAGATCACATAGTCTGTTATGTCTTGACAGTAGTGAAGTTTTTTATGTTATGAGTTCGGTTTTACGATTTGTTTGTTTTGTTTACATTACATTTCATGCGAGACGGAGACGCGGCGCGCCAAATTAAAGATCCCATATGCTCTCCATGAAGTACTACGGCACTTAAATCTGGGTCCGACCGTCGGACTCCGACGCAGTCCAGTGACGTTCTGTATACAATAGCTACTTTTACTTGGCAAAATTGAGCCATCGGGCAGAAGCAAGCAGAAGTAGGAGGGTTCTGTACCCTATACTAGAACTCCGAATTCAAGTCTCGAGTGACGTGCAGAATAGCTGGAGTTTGGCGGACAAGTTTATTATCCTTGGAATTGTATTTAGGTATATTGTATCCTTGAAGTTTATTATACGTGAACGGGGGTGGAATGTGGTTTTGATGAGAGATCGGTAGAAGATATTTATCTTCTATGATTGCCTAAGACGAAATCCTCTTGCTAATAATATCCCTGAACATACTTACTGAGTTTAAATCTCTGTTAGGTCTGAGGCCCGTTTCATGAAGCTACAAGTAACAAATTACAAGCGGAACTCTCCTTCTCGCAAAAGGAGTTAGAAAGAGACTTCCGCTTGTAATTTGTAACTTGTAGCTTCGTGAAACGGGCCTCTGGTATAAAAACATTTTTAACATGACAGTCTAACAGGTAACATAGATTTCTGAGGTTTTTTTAAACAACTTAAAAAATAGCTTCTGCTAAATATTTTATGAAATATTTTTGTAAAAGTACCTAAGTTCCTTGAATTGGGTAAGTAAAGCTTTTTGAAGGGGTGTATATTATATTTTTTTCTGATAGTGTTTTGTCTATAAACCAATAATCTACAGTTATTTTATTTTTAATCATTATAGTTCTTCTAAAATACCTTTTTTTTAAGTCCGTTATAACAGTTCTCTGAGCGTTACGGAACTATACGCGTTACCTTAGCCTAAATGATAATTAAAAAAAAAGACGTATTATGACAGTACCTTTTCTGAGTTGTCTGTTGTCAAAATTGACAAACTAATAATGGTTTGGCTTTCGTTTGTTTACCTCCGTGTTATTTACTAATTGTTTCCTTGAATTTTACGACGACTTCTGCTCAGACCCTTGAATTTGGATATTATCGCATTTCTCGACAACCACCGCAACGCTTTTTTGGACTTGAATTGGAACTACTCTACTCTTGACGGCGTATTTTGGCTGACGATTCTTACTATCCCTGACGACCCCTGCTCTGCCTTTGGATTACACTTTTTTTGCCCTGACACCAGGCGATATAATGAGTGCGTCAAACGAGTTCGTGCAAGCTGATTCCAGAAATTTACCTAATATGAACATGACGGTGGTTTACACAACGACACCTTATTTTAAAGCAGCGGTGTGGAGGGCATGCGATAAAAACGGTACGGATACGATGCGTCACTGCGATTCCGTACCGTAGCCGTATTTTAAGCAGCGGTGGGGTCGAACCTTTAAGTGGCGTACGGCGCCGTGTCGTGTGTGGTTTGAAAAAGCTATACTACTGCATTCTTTCTTAACTTAGGGCCACTTGTTCCAGCAGGAAATATCTAGTTTTAGTCAAACTAAGTATGGAACTATAATTATGTCAAATCTAGATTGAAATCTAAAACCAGGTTATCCTTTTGCTTCTAGCAAGCGGCCCTTAGTGAACCCATTTTAATCAAAGCCAGAAGTGTTAATGTTATGAAGTGCTTTAATAAAATAAAACAAAGTTTTTAAATATCAACTGTATTTTTATTATATTACCCTGTAAATTTGCTAGAGCACAGGCAATGGTCAAACTCTCATCAATGTATCTTGTATAAATGTGATTAATTACTGAGTGAGGTTTCAGGAAAGTGAACTCCCTCACCCTCCATATCACGCGCTCCACATGTATCCTTAGACTTGCGATGATTTTGCTTTGAATGACTTCTTTTTATGTTGGCGTTTCAGTTGATGATACACTCGGAGGGTGAAGGAGTTTTACATGTTTGTCTTTAAGAAGAATCTCTATCCCGTTGAAGCCTCGATCGGCTAATACCACAGCCCCTGGAGGAACAATATCAACAAAGCCACTACATTCTGTAATGGCTTTGTCTAATATCCTTACTCCATAGCCTTTTGAAATAAAACAGATAAAACCGTTTGGGCAGCAAGCTATAAGATATTTTAATGTGTTACAGTACTTGTATTGTCACCATGCTTGAGGTACAGGGTCTGAAGGGGTCTCTATTTGAATTTCAAAACAATCGATAATACATTGGACATTTGCATATCTGGCCTTAAATACTGGAGGTAACATCTTTTTTATTTCTATAGGTTCTGGCAGTTAAAAAATAATATTTTTCAAGTATTTTTCCAGATGCGGCATACTCTTAATATTTTTTGAACGGTAACTTTGCTCAAGTTAAAATGGGTCTTCTTTGTAGAGTATCATTTTGTTTTATTTTAAACATAGTTGCTTTGCCAAAAAATCTATAACCCAATAATACTGTTTCGGCACTTCAATATACATATTGGGTTTTTCTTTTATAAGGCTCATTATGTGCTGCTGTCCAGAAAAATGTCTGTGCTTTGCAGACACATATTCCTTGTTGCTTGATGATGTTGAGTTTGAAGGGCTCGAGGGCTCAAACATTGTTGGTGTCGCAAAGCCACTTGATGAAAGAAAATTTGGTTAAAGATACTGCTTTAATATTCGCTGTGCTTACTATGGATTTTATCCTGGCTGCCTTATGTACTTTTTGAAATTCATACTGACTTGCTGAATCACATTGACATGCTCTTCACAGACATACATACAAGAGTCGTTTTGGGCAATTCCTTTCCATGGTTAGGCACTTATTAGGCTTTTAGACCTTTTGGTATGGACAAGAATAAGTGGCATTGGAATGGTCTCTTCTAAATTTTTTACACGACGGTACGAAACATCTTCCTTCATCCTTGTAATATACTCTATCATAAGCAGCGTTTGCAGGACTTATATTTGATGTATCCATTATATAAGGATGAAGATAATGCAAACAACTTGTATCGTAGTCCAAAAACTAATGCAGAGGTCGTCAGGGATAGTAAGAATCGTCAGCCAAAATACGCCGTCAAGAGTAGAGTAGTTCCAATTCAAGTCCAAAAAAGCGTTGCGGTGGTTGTCGAGAAATGCGGTAATATCCAAATCCAAGGGTCTGACCAGAAGTCATCGTAAAATTCAAGGAAATAATTGGTAAATAACACGGAGGTAAACAAACGAAAGCGAAACCATTATTTATTTATTTTATTCGTTTGACAATTTTGACAACAGACAGACAAAGTACTGTCATAATACGGTTTTTTTTTAAATTATCATTTAGGCTAAGGTAACGCGTATATAGTGCCCGGCCGTTGGGAAGTCAATCCTGACAGCTGTCATTTCAGTACAATTTATAACCTCAAACCCAAGAATAGGTTATAAATTGTACTGAAATGACAGCTGTCAGGATTGACTTCCCAACGGCCGGGCACTGTAGTTCCGTAACGCTCAGAGAACTGTCATAACGGACTTAAAAAAAAGGTATTTTAGAAGAACTATAATGTTTAAAAATAAAATAACTGTAGATTATTGGTTTATAGACCAAACACTATCAGAAAAAAATAATATACACCCCTTCAAAAAACTTTACTTAGTACCCAATTGTTATAAATATCATTCTCCCTTATCTTGGATTTAATTCACCAATCACAATTACTTAAATGGTAAGGTATTGTGTTTTAAGAATGTTTTATCCTACACAAGTATTCAAAGTTACTGGTTGTGACTGCAGGGACCCAATTCTCGTGAGTTTGAGATGATTTTTCATGCGAGATATGTCAAAAAAATGTACGCAGTTGACAGTGCATATCGCATGAAAAATCATCTCGAAGTCACGAGAATAAGGGTCCAGCAATTATTCTCATTGCTGCAGTCACAACCAGTAGTAACTATGAATACTTGGGTAGGATAAAACATTCTTAAAACACAATACCTTACCATTTAAGTAATTGTGATTGGTGAATTAAATCCAAGATAAGATAATTGAATTATATTAACATTTTGTTGTATTTTTATTTAATTCAATTACCAATACCAGTACACTAAAGACAGAGATAAATTAAACAACTGTATAACTTTTTAACATTTTACTATATAAAATACAACACTAACATAATACGTTCGGTTATGTATGTAAACACTGATCAGCGGTTCCCATCGATTTTTTCTTGAATTTCCTTTGGATTTTATTTTTTTCTTTATAATGGTTCTTGTACCTGTATTTGGAACCAGACACTTGAGCAAGACGGCAAAGACTGCTCTTGCGTCGTGAATGTTTGTGACGGAGGCCATAAAAAGTCTGTGATGGCTGCTAACTGAAACAAGAAGAAAAACAATTACTTTTACATGTGATTAGTCATAAGGGGGAGGAAGGGGGTGGGCTTGTAACGAGGTGTATTCACCTATGTGTTACACCTTGTTCAACTAAAATCGTTCTGGCATTTTCTATCAGGCTATATCTATTTTTAATTCTAAATTTGAGTTCATTCTTAATTTTACGATCGCCTGCGCATGACGACAAGTTCAGTCGCTCACATGCTTCCAAACTATGAACAAGTTCCAATCATAATACATTTTTATCTACATCCATATCATAATTTCAATATAATATGTTCAGAAGCGATAAGCAAATGCCCTACACTATGTTACCTGTATCTGTGGTTGCACTGTAATGTTAACATTAAAGTATAACATGTCAATAAAGTATCGGTTATCGCTGTAGTTGAATCTTAATGTTCACTTTACAGTATAAGTGACCTGCACTTTAATGTGAACATTAAGATGCAGGTACATTAAGATGCAGGGTAACGACGGATACAGGTTTCTCACATATTGTAGAAAACTTATGATATGTATGTAGATAAAGTTATGTATGCGACTGTACGCATAATTAGGCATTAAAACACTCGTGTATAATGCCTCTCATTATGCACCAGTCACATAAATAACTATTATAATTCAAGTCAATATAATATAATTATTTTTTCATCACACTTGCTCGGAAAGGGTGTTATAACACGCAGATGTCTATACAGTTATAGCCGATTTAGCTCCCGCGGGAGTTATGTATTTTTATAACTCCCTAGTGAGTTATGAGTTATGGTTTTTTATAACTACCTAGGGAGTTATGAGTTTAGTTTTAAAATATAGAATCCACTCGTACATCATTTCAGACTAAGGAGGTGTAAATTCAGCCAAGGTTTATATCCTATATACGAAACTTGGCTACAAACCAATTTTACTGTATAATTAAACAAATTTCATTTTGAAAATCAATACTATCTGGCAGTATAGTATAAGTATAATAATTATAAGTTTATCAGTTCTAAGCATTATCTGTTGAAGACTATAATTGATGAAAATAGTTAACAAACTCTTTTAGCGAGTCGAGTTAATTTGTTTAATTGTTGTTTTTTCTCCCTATTTTTTTTACTTTCTCGCAAATGTGATGAAAAACATTGTGTGTATCACGGGCAGTAAGGGGATTACCAACTCGAGTCATTAAAAGCCCTCCGCCTACGGCGTCGGGCTTCTAATAGTCTCTCGTTAGCAATCCCTTTCTTACCGCCCTTGATGCACAATGTACTATAAAACTGTGAAGTGAATCATATAAAGTATAACCCTTCATCTAAATAACCCTGTTTATAACACTAATTGTAAGTTTATACCTTTTAATATCTAAGACCATCCCTTCATCTATTCCTAATTTTATATATATATATATATATATATATATATATATATATATATATATATATATATATATATATATATATAAGTTTCCCCTTTTGTATTGTTTCCAGGTGCCTTATTTTATAGTTTAAATTAATTGAAGACTTTTAATGAATAATCCTGCCCTGGACTCTTGCTATTTCTAACCCATACCACTTCCTGTTCCTGATCCTGTTCCAGTCATCCCGTGACTTCACCCGAAGGCTTGCTTCGTCGGCCTTTCTGCTGCTTACACATAAGACCCTCGCTAGTTTTCTGGCCTCAAGACCTCCTACGCAAACCTTCGACCTCAGCAGTCAGGCTTCGGGGCAGAAAGTGGTTAGCAACTGCTCCGGACCTTTGTTAAGACCAGTCCCTCTGCCCTAGCGTAACCCATCAAGCACTTTAGGAGTGCCTGATTGTGTTACAGCAGGCAGGGGCTGCTCTACCTTCGCACCTCCAGGCTTCTATTTACAATCTAGGGGTAGGGCAAACAAGTACCGCAAAGAATCGGGGTAGAAATACATTTGGGTCTGTTACTTTAATATGACTATCATCTCGTTTTCATTAAATGTTCACTAAATAATACTACTACTATACTCGAAAATCTAATTCAAGACCAAAATCTTTACCTTAGGTAATGGGCTCACATTCGCTGTGATTATTGCATTTTGGTTTAAGTATAGGTATTTTTATCAATAAAACTTACCCTAATGTTACTGGTTACACAAGTTCTAATTCATGTTTTTATGAAATAATGTTAAACAACTAAATAATTAAGATTTTCGAGTATAATACTAAAATTATTTGTTATACAAAATTATTTTAATGACATTGAAATCAACCCATGACATTAAAAAAAACAAATACATACAAACAATAAAATACACAAGGAAAGACAAGCTCTTGCCTGCGACTCCTGTATATTACTTTCATTTGTATAGAAGCCTAACAAATCAACATTTTAAATGTCGTGTTATGGGATTTCAAACAAAGAAATAATCAGAATAGAGTAAAGCACTCCTAGATTAAAACGGGTATCATTTAACCGATCAGCAAGATATTCTTATTTTGGTGAAAAGAAAAATGTATTTGGTCAGCGAAAATAGCTATATAGTTGGTAAGCAACTTATGGTTAGCAAACATTTATAAATCTGTCTGCAATTAATGATAATATACTGAACTGCTCTAAATTATTTTGGTCAGCAAATTAAATATTTGAGCTGCATTGAGCGACCCACAATTAATCAAATTTTGGTAAACAATCAGTAGGTAAGCAAAATATTTCATTTTGTCCAGCAAAAAAAAGGGGGCAAAGGGGGGGGGGGGGCGGCAACGCACATGATATGCCGGTTAGGGTGTAGCAGAGGGTAACCACTGAAAAAAGACTTTGAATGTTTTTGACCAAAAGTGTAAAAGACATGATATGATGATGATAATGATGACGATGACGATGACGATGACGATGGCGATGGCAATGGCGATTACGATGGCGATGGCAATGATACCTATGAAAAATTTAAAAAAAAACATCATGGCCGCCGTTTTGAATTTCTACCTATAATTGACATCATTTTCGAAATCTGCGTCCCCAAAATCTAAGAAAATGACACCCATGTACACTTTTTCAAAAAAAGTCATTGCCGCCATCTTGAATTCCAAATTTGATGTTATTTTCAAAATCTGCGTCCCCAAAATCTAAGAAAATGATACCCATGACGACTTTAAAAAAATATCAAGGCCACCATTTTGAATTTCAAATTCGTTATCATTTTTGAAATCTGCGTCACCGTAATCTAAGAAAATGACACCCTTGGTGGTTGCTTACTTCAAAAATAATTAATCTCCCATACAAAGTTCTACCCCCCATTTATTGCCTTGTGGACATTGTTTCCAAAGTCAATGAAAGTTGTATTTTTTTTTATTTGCTTATAAACAGTAGCCACTTTAACTGCCGCCAACCTGCTAGGCCAGTCCATTTTGTATGAAAATCAGAGCTCTTGGCAGTTAAAGTGTTAAAAACCAATTACCACGTTTCCGACTATAAAAATGTACCATAGTTCCATACAAACTTCGCGGCGGCAGGTCCCGGGAGCGCGCGCGCCGGCGCTTGTACAGGCATATTCTTGAAATTAAGACTGCACGTGTCCTGCAAAAAATATTACACTCTAGTTTTTCTTTCTTGCTAACTGCCGCACTCAGAGACGTCAATTTAATTTAATGCTTGATTAAAGTGGATGCTGTCACTTTCTTTACTACAGCAATAGAATAAGACAACACGTCACTAAACAAGCATTAAATTTAATTGACGTCTCTGAGTGCGGCACTTAGTCACTCACTATACTAACCACAGTACAGTCAGCCTTATATGAAGCTGCACACTTTTGTACCTTGTCGCTTTAACGCCTTTGACAGATTAGTGCAGCCGTTCAAACATGACGTTAAAGTGACAAAACACTAAAGTGTACCTACAGCTTCTTATAAGGCCGACCGTGTACCACAGAGTCCACAGATTATAACCAACTTACATAGACAGTCAATTTCTACCAACCTGTAGCCCGTTTCACGAAGCTACAAGCCTACAAGTTACAAATTACAAACGGAAGTCTCTTTCTAGAAAAATGAGTTAGAAAGAGACTTCCGCTTGTAATTTCTAACTTGTAGCTTCATGAAACGGGTCTATGGTCTGCTTCACGTATTGAGTGTTTTAGTGTACTTAATTATTGAAATTAATAAAAATAAAAAAAGTTAATTTTACAGAACTATATTTTAATTTAAATATACTAATTACATATACTTTTAAACTAAGGTTGACAGCTTGCACGATTGCGTAAAATGAAAAATTGCCTTGTGTCCATATGTCACACAAGCTGGGGCTCTACTTTGAAATCAGGGGCTCTACTTTGAAATCAGTAATTCGAACTTCGTATCGCCCCATCACTTTCTTGCGAATTAGTGACACGTCGAGAGCAAAAGGGATAGCAATAGACGAAGTTCGAATTACGGATTTTAAAGTAGAGCCTCAGTAATTCGAACTTTGGATCGCCCCGTCACTTTCTTGCGAATTAGTGACGCGTCGAGAGCAAAAGGGATAGCAATAGACGAAGTTCGAATTACGGATTTCAAAGTAGAGCCTCTGACATGACATGACAAGCAAGACAAGACAACACAACTTATGACATAATACCTGCCGACTGTCGTATGAAAAATATGGAATAAATAATCGGTATCGTCTTGGGTCGTCCCATTCGTTTTTTGTCAAGTTCTTAATTCGTCTCATTCTGCTTTCGTCATCCATTCTTCATTCGTCACTTTCGGTGGAAGTCTTTGTCATCTTTGGTCATATTCGTTGTTTGTCTTTTTCTTATTCCGGGTCATTCCGTTATTAGTCTTCATATTTTTTGGTCATGATCGGTGTTAGTCTATCTCTTTTTTAGTCTCATTCGTTATTCGTGCTATCGTCTTTGGTCTTGTTCTAAGTTCGTTTTTTTTTCTTATTTGGCCTCTTTAGAAATTGATCTCATTCTTTATTGGACACATTCACTATTTGTCCCGTTTGATATTCGCAATTTGACTTGTTTTCTTTCAGGCGACTAGAATCACGAAAATCACGAAAAGAGAAAGCGGTGCCATACGTTTTCATAGGGTTCCCTATTGGATGGCATAAAATGAAGAATGTCAGTAGGTACGCCAAATCGCTTGAAACTTTGTAACAGTAATGTTTATAAATAAACAAACATAATACTTTTTATTTCATTCAAATAGACCCTGTAGTTTTGATTCTACAAACGTTTGAAATTTGGGTCAATAATATTAAAGCGCGTGGACGCCATCTTGCTTGAGTGACGTCATCGTTCAACTGCGGTACGCGCCCTTATATGAACGAGTAAGTTTACAGGGCTATATATTTTTAACCGTAATAAGTAGCCAGTTGAATTTTTCACAGAATACGTGTTACTATAAAATCTATCGTTTAAAACTATAAAATGAACAATAAATCAAATCCCAAGAGGGGTCCCCATACAAGAAACATGAAAAAAAATCTTTATTTTTAGCATTTTTATACGGATTGTATTTTTATAATGGCTTCCTATTTTGATGCTATTTTAAACTTAAATTGTAGTCTCATTTTCATTGTTTATGACTAAATAGCAATCTTAAGTAAAACTTCGGCAAATATGTGACAAAACTGATTTTATCAACACGATGGTTTAGGCGGTCACCCATCCTGTTTTAGACTACGCGTGTAGTTGCTTAACTTTGGAAGACGAAATACGGGTTGTATTTGTATGATAGCTTTTTATTTCGGTGTCACATTAAGCTTAAATGATAATCTAAACTCCATACTAACATATATAGTTTACGACCAAACAGTAAACTGTAGTAAATCTCTTACAAATATGTTTAAATGTGCCTAGTTTAAATCAACACGATGTTTAGGTAAGCGGTGGTTGCTTAACTTTGGTGGTAGGCCTTTCTTTACAAATTTCGTGTTAAGTAATGTAGAATTAATATCGCTACCGTATAAAAGAACGAACTATAAAACATGATTTTTTGATTGACCTAGTAGTAGTTCTGATACTTCGTGTATTAATTACATTGATTTCAAATTTCGCGCGCGGGCGCTACCAGGTTCCTCACTCAAGGTAGTGTGTGTTGGTTTTTTTTGTGGGACCAACGCCCTTTGTTACACTTTGGTACAATAGAGGACAATCTTGACTTCTACGGCTCCGATATTTTAAACGAGTAAGATCACTTAAAACTACGGGTACGCTGTACGAGACCGCGTATATAGCGAACTGCGTGAATCATAATATTGTTGAATAGTACAGTCGAGTACAAAGATATGTATACACTTTTTCACCTTATTCCATTGAAATAAGGGCCACAAATGTATACATATCTTTGTACTCTACAGTACCTACCGCTGCAGGCTCGGCCGCCTGTGTCCCGCGTCTCGCACTTGGTTTTTAATTTTTGGCATGTTTCACCTTAGCTATCAACATACTTTATTGGTATTTTTATGTAAAAAACGGTGAACCCAAAATTAAAAGTGCCTATTTATTATTCTAATTTTATTTAACCAACTTACTCGACAAACATTACAAACAGAAAAGCCGGTCAGTGACAGAAAGTTTGTTTAGTTAAACTGTATGTAATACAAAACAATAGATACCTAACCATAACTACCATAGTAACATCAAAACGAATTCGTAAAAATAATTACGAGTATTACGACTTACAAAGTTAAGCAACTACAAGCGTAGTCTAAAACAGGATGGGTGACCGCCTAAACCATCGTGTTGATAAAATCAGTTTTGTCACATATTTGTAGAAGTTTTACTCAAGATTGCTACTTAGTCGTAAACAATGAAAATTAGACCACAATTTAAGCTTAAAATAGCATCAAAATAAGAAGTCATTATAAAAATACAATCCGTATAAAGATACTAAAACAAAAGATTTTTTTTCATGCTTCTTGTATGGGGACCCCTCTTGGGATTTGATTTATTGTTCATTTTATAGTTTTAAACGATAGATTTTATAATAACACGTATTCTGTGAAAATTTCAACTGGCTACTTATTACGGTTAAAAATATATAGCCCTGTAAACTTACTCGTTCATATAAGGGCGCGTACCGCAGTTGAACGATGACGTCATCATCCGTGAGCGCTAGCCGCCGAGTTTCGAACGCCGCATACGAAGTTTAAAATTCAATATCTCGAAAAGTATTTGACGTATCGACATGATTTTTTTAAAGCAATTTTTTGTTTTTAATGAAGAATACGATAAGCCAAAAATCTAAACTGGCTGACATTCTATATTATTTGTAATATTATTGTTACGCATAATTGCTTTTAGCCGAATTAGCGATGGGCATACTCATCTTTACGCATAATTTTTTACGCATAAAATTAAAAAGCATAAATACAGAAATCATAATCGTCATGAAGACTAACATCAAATAGCATAAATACAAAAAGTCATAATAATAAATTGGCATCATTATAAAATGCATAACAATATTGTCCTAAAAAAAGTCATGTACAAAAATGGCACATAGTAATAAAATTGCTATAGCGAAAGTCTTAGAAATACTACGTGAAAAGGTTAGTTTAGTGTTTATATTATATATTTAGGAACTAAGGCGAGGTCGACGGAGGTCCGCTTCGCGGAACTCCTATTCTGGGTTGCTTGGGCGCTTCGCACCTGGATATCATACTAACCTAACCCAACCTAATGTACCTAACGTGACCTAATTTTACATTACCTAATATGTAACAACGAAACTGTTTAGAAAACTAAAATTATGGTTAATGACAGATATAACAAATAATTATTAGCCCAAACAATAATATGCATAATGTGTATTAGTCTAATACAAATTAGGTCAACTGAAATTATTCTAATAGCGTAATATGACAAAAAAGTAGTATGCAAAAGTATGATTATGCGACAGTACTATTATGCCAATACAAATTATGCCAAAACAATTATGCGAAACAATAATAGTCTAAAACAAATTATGCGATCCAAGGGGATCCCTTTTCATAGTGCTTACTACTGTCGCGAGACGCGCGCTACAATCGCGCACGTCAGCCGCACGCGTCTGCCGCATCAGCCGCTACCCATGGAAGTCAACCTTTAAGGTATGAAAACGTATTTTTTTGCTTTAATCCTCTTTTGCTAATATGAGAAACTTGTTACACCTACCTTACATCCATAATAATATATAAAATATAAAAGAGATACAGAAATATTTAGTACTACATCAAGCTAACGGAACTTTTACAAAATAGGGAATTAGGCCATTTGTTTAAAGTTCCGTGAGTTTGGGGCAGTACAAAATATTCATGTACAGTCGAGTTCATAAATATTTTTACACTTTAGTACCTTGTCTATTTAATGGCATCTTAAAACTGCCATAATATGAATTGTCACATCAATTAAAGTGACAAGGTACTAATGTGTACACATATTTATGAACTTGACTGTACCTCTTTTATATTTTATATATTGTTATGATTGTAAAGTAGGTTTAAAAACTTTTTCTAAGTAGCTGAATACGGTTGAAGCAAAAAAAAATGTATTCATACATTGAGTGATCCAGTATCCACCCTGGTAACTATACATATAATGTCTGTATGTGACATGTCAACATCAAATATCAAAATATTGTTTAAGCTATAATTTAAAATCCTTGCCTAAAAAGGTTAGCAGTCCCGGGACCACCGCATGTGGATTTTTATGAGTGAGTATCAGAATTTAGTTTTTCTAGTACTAAAGCTAATTTTGGGATTATAATAATTCAATTTGAGTGAAATTGTCTTCCAATATCCATTTACTTACATGTGTCTACATTTAAAAAATTTGCTCTGAAATGATAACACAATTATACTCGAAAATCTAATTAAAGACCAACGTGGGTTGCCACTATAAAATAAAAAAAGTATATTTCCACTTTTCAAAGACCGCACAAGACTGTTTATTTATTGGTAGTTTTAAACCTTCGATTTTAATAAACAAGTTAATTCAAGTTGCTTACACAAATACACGATGCCATGTTAAATATTTAACCATAGAAGATTTTTGGTAGCAAAACTGTTATTGCACTTGTAATACTTCAGGTTTTAATAACATTTGGTACGATAAACTAAATAAACAATAGTTGTAAACAACGTTAGCAATTTAAATAGTACATGTGTTTAGCTATTCGACAAAATAAAAGACCAAAAGTGTGTGTGTGTGTCAGAAGCCTTTACCGGTTCGAGAAAAGAAACTTAGTTACATTCTTCTTTTTACCAAGTGCAAGTGCGAAGTTCATACATTTGCTGTTAAGTCGCAAGTAGCAAATGTATGAACTTCGCACTAACACTTGGTAAAGTTTGAATCAAGAATAAATTAAGTATAAGGAATCCGAATTTGGCCAGTCATTTTGTTTTAGCTGATAAAAAATCGCCACTTAACACACACACCCGCCATTTAATGATTAAACACACACTATATCAGAAAATATTTGTTTTGAGATATTTTAATGTTTTTGAATATCGGGTAGAAAAAACATTGAATGCATATTCCCTATTGTTATATAGGTAAGTTTTGATATTAAAATTGTTAGTCTACATAATATTTTCAACAATTTGATTATCAATGCAAAAAGGTTGGCTAGGTATATCTGAAATGTTCAATTGGGCTTTGCGACACCAACAATGTTTGAGTCTTAAATTAGATTTTCTAGTATAGTTATATCTGATTATTTGTTAAAATTACACAATTAACAATTAATCATTTTAATTCTGTGTGCGATACCGGAGCAAATGTATTCAGCACTCCTACTATTTATACAATTTAATTAGCGCTATTAAGCTAACTAACCTTTGTACAATTAAATTAAGGTAGCTAGGTAACAAATTATTCAATTATATTAGATAGCTCCCTACTTGGTCCTAAAGACTTGCAACAAGTTACTGAAGATGTCGATATCACTTGCACTTGTTCTATGAGCTATTAGAATATATTCATATCAATGGGATATCTGGGCATACTTATGAGGCATTTATTAACAATATCTGATTATTTTATGGATCATTTTGTCTAATGAAATGATTAATAACTAATAAGTCTATAATTATACTACACTTTTGCAAAGATGGCAGTTTAAAATGAGGGCCTTATTTAATAGCTATTTATGAAGTAAAATTATATATGAAGTTAACATACAATCTTATAAAAAATTGTAGCTTGCTTATGTGTACTTATTCTGCTAACCACACTATAATGATATAATTGTACATGGTATTATCATTAGTGACTATAGGGAAATGCATTGTTACCAAAATCATAATGATTAAATTATGTGATCAATAAGTTTTTAGAATTGTTATGAACCATAATAATATTATTTTAATGTGGATTATACCATGGCACTAACAAACGTTAAATAAGAGAAAACAATAATTTACATTATTAATTTGTTTTTCTGTGATAGCTAAACAAAAAACATCTGTATAAATAACTTTTTAAGACGGTAAAAATAAGAGTTAGTTTTGTAATTACCTATTTGGAGCGGTGTGGAGAAAGTCCTGATGCCCTCATGATTTAAAGGATAAACAAGTTGTTTGCACTGGACTTTTTTATTTCCAGCTCGGTCACCAAAATGTAAGGTGGCTTTTTCGGCTTTTTCCGGGATGATTGAGGCCTACAAATAAATACTGTGATATTAGCTTTTAGCAATTATCAAATAACCTAGGAGAATTATGTAACATTATTCTGCCATATAATTATGGATTTAAAAGAAAAAAGCCTGATGAAACAAAAACCACTACATAAAAATCACATGCTGATGATGATCTAGTGAAGGTACAAAATTTGACCTCCAAAAGAAAAAAATATTTTTATAGAGGTAAAATAAAACATTTAAATTATTTTAATAAATGTTTGCAAATATAGAAAGTGTGCATATTCCAATTAAAATATAATGATTTACATATCTCCCATTTTTTATACCGATTCTAAAAACTTATTGATCACCCCTCATACTACTTCTATGGTACCTCCATGTGTAATATTTTTATTTACATAAGTAGTTGTTTTTAAAAGTAGCAAGTGAGTCTTTATACAGTGTGTAAATGGTATACGGGCATTTATTAAAAATGGACATAGATTAAGACTCTAATAATCATAAACAGAAAGAATAATTTTGATTACGCTAACGTATACACCGTTATTAATTTTTGAACATACCATCGACCCGCAATGTACATCTTATTCCATTTGTCATAACTTTGAAACATCATTAATTGCGTTTTTAATTAATTGCTTTTTTTGTTATACATTGCGTGTTAAATTATTTTGTATGGTTAATTTTTTTTATTTACTTTTAACAAAAGCTGCCTAAATTGGCTCATTAGGGGCTATTCTTACCACAGTTAAAAGGAACGCCCGTATGAAAAAAAATACTCCCGGGCGGCGCCGGGCGCGGACAGCTAGTATAAATATAATATTAATATAAATACGTATGTTGTCTAGTAGCCAGAGTACAAACAAACCTAAAGATTATTTTGTGACTACAATCAATTTGTATAAGATTGTCATATTTTTATTTCAGCCACTTACTAACATACATTTCCATACCACCAAGAATAACCCCAGAGATTTCACAGGCAATAGGTTCATTTTAATTCTTCTGACGTGTGGTATGTATGAGATTCATAATTTGGAATGTAATAGCTTGTCATCCTATTTACCCTTGTATTTATCAATAAGGTATTCATTGTAACAATGAAGTGAATGAATGAAGAGTTGTTACAATAAAATTTAGTAAGGACGCATAATGCAAATTCAATTACAACCCAGTAATAACATGTGGGGGAGATCATCTGATGATGGTCCTACTGGTAAAATAAATACCAAATAAATAATGTAAGCTTCAGGTATGTTTTTTTCGTAACAATTACGTTTAATAAAAAAGTAGAAACATCAATTTGTGAACTTGTTAGATTAGCCTCGCAAAACAGTTAAAGGCTAGGTACGAAAGCAACAAGCAATCGGTAAACCAACTCGTGACAAAATTATATTGTTTCAAACCTCTACTAAGGTTAGCTCAGTCAAATAATGAATGAGTTTATTACCCAAATAAGAAAAAAATTACCTGCTATAATATTTCACAACTATGTCCCTTACACAAAAATATTATTTTATCACCATTACTTGTAACACATCTTTCACACTTTCCTCATAGGCAAAATCAATAAATTCACTTCACTCACATTTACACAGCCATTATTTTAGATGGCGGCCATCTTTCGTCTGAGAAGTCAGGGTACGTTTCCACTCAAACAATGCTGAGTGAAAGAGTGAAAACAAAACGTAACGCAGGTTCTGATTGGTTGATTTCTCTCTTCACCTTTGCTTCTGTTTAGGGAAAACGCATCCTAAATCAACTCACCTCTAAAATAGGAGCCTTTCAATTTGACATTTAATGTGATCTCATTGTCGAACGAGTGAACGAATTGAGAAAGTTAAGAATTGCGTGATAGTAGGGACAAAAAGTTCCGCTTACGTCTGTGAGCGCTAGTATCGCTATTACCGTGTTCGGTGTAGAATACGCAATAATTAGTTGGAAATTAAAACATGATTAGGTACTGCCGTCGGTAAAATCGTTATGTATTAGGTCATTTTATTACTAAAGTACCGGAAAATGCTACATACGTAATTTTAAAACTCTTTAGTAAGTATATAAATAAGGGCTAGTTTAGGGCATTTGCGACAAGCCTTAGGTTTCAAACGTCATTTTACTAATATGACAGCAAAAGTCAATTGTCAATGTCAGAAATGACAGGCAATGTGATGGCGATGTGATGTGCGATCGCCTCTGCGTTCGATCACTCCTGCTTTTGACAGAATTACCCCCCAGTATTGATGGGCCGCTCCGCGATAAAACCCTGTTAAATGACAGTGATCTCTAACTTTATCACCAAACAAAGGGGTTTTGCAAATGTGACAATTTTTTGCATTTTTGTATGCTAAAGCATCTTCATCGTCAAAAATCATAGGAACCTCTTTATTTAAGATCTCATGTATTTCATTTACATGTCTGTACAAGTACTCTAAAAACTTGGATACGCAATCGGGTCCGCGATACTGAATAAAACGATTCAGACTTCCGTCATAAGAACAAACTAGGTATGTAATACGCAAAAGCTGCAGGCTTATGAATTTGTTTATTTGAGGTGAAGCTAATCGATGGTGCTTGCTCGCAACCCTGGTAAGGTTCAAGAATAGTTTCAAAGTCAGCGTACACTACAAATGGTACGTCTTGTTTACGATCGAAATTTTTAAATTGCAGATATGTACCTTTATCTGGAAGTACAGTAGCAATTCCACTACAAACATGCATATCATATTTGTATTCCGATACAAAAAATATGAGACAGTCTTCGCAAAAATAAAGTTTACCATGATGCTTAGTAATTTGAGAACGTACAAGACGCGACAAGTCACGAATCAAAACATAATGCGAGTTATTACCGCGCTCGATTAAAAGTAAATTGATCCTATGTTTCCTTTTGTACTCGGACCTGTAAAGAGGTCCTACAACAGTTCGATTGTTTTTTAAAGAATACACATTAATACTGATATCAATATTATCGGATTCAAATGTCTTAATATCAGCAAAGTTGACAGGGAAACTCATATTATCAGTTTTTAAAACAGTCTTAAAATAGGGATACGACGATGTACGCTCACTATGATGTGAGGACGGGTAAATGGCGGCAACAACGCACCAGAGAAAACAATAGTCATCGTTATTGCGAATATTTATGCAAGCCTTTTTATTTTTTATTAATTTAGGCAAATCCACGTAAGATGACGCTTTTAATGGATCAAATTTATTGACATTTATTTCTAAATACAAATTTGATAAAAATGTCCAACCAGAATCGCGGTCTTCAAATTCCTCTACCTTTTTTCTTATAGTTATAAAGAATTTTTGAAAGAGCTTCTCCAAATCATAATTTTGATGCACAGAAATTTTTTTTGTTGCGAAAGACTTAATTTCTTGCCTGTCATCTTTGAATAAAAGAAAATTGCAAAAGTATTCGAAATTAACTTTAAGGCTCACTTGTTTTTGAAGCGCATTTTGTAAAATTCTTAAAAATTTGCATTTCAAAGAGTTCAAAAATACGTCAGGTAAACAAGTTTTAAAATCATCAGTAGCAATTATCCTATATTATGACGATATGCGACCTTTAAAAGCTGAGGAAATTTGATAAACCTCATCGTTTAGTTCTACAACGGAATTATTTTTATGTTTATTACTTTTTAAGTGACCCACCCACTGTTTTCTTTCTACTCTGATGGAGCACTCTGAGCAAAAAGGCATATTTATGTAAGTTTATTCAGATTACAACACAATAAAAAATAATAAGAGCAAACAGACATTTTACGCAAACGTTAAAATGATACTGAATTACTTGTTGTTAGAGTAAAATTTAACGTCAGCCTCTACAAAAAGTTCTTGAAGTCGTTGAACAAATTTTTGCAACGAGTTCCACTGTGGTGTTTCACTGTTGATTTGAGCCTTAACTGCAAGAAGGGCTTTCTTCCAACGCTGATCGGGCAACTCACCGCGAATGTCTTCGGTGTGACACACCTTCAGCTCCACGAAGAAGTCTCCCTTCAGAACGCATGCTCGTTTCGTTGCTCCTGTCGGCAGTCGGTTTATTATAGACGAGTCGAGCGCATTTGAAGAAACAGAGGGTTTCGGCGTAATATTCCGGGAATATCGGGTTAAAGAATTTTTATTATCTCAAAAGAAATTACATTTCACTTTATGAGACTTAATATAACAACATGCATTAATTTATTACACCAGTGAGCGTCAATATAATAACGATAACTTACATCTAAATACCTTACAATAAACACTTAAGTTCTCCTTACAACAAATTACCTACATACACCTGATGTGCAGAGCTAATGGAGTTTAAAAAACAGTAATAGTAGATAATAATTAATAACATGCAAAAGTGGGTATGCACAAAACTGATAACCGGCCGATAGCGTAAAGCAACGGCAAGCAAAGCCAGGGCCGGACTCGATTTATTAGGTTGGTGCAGTGTTATTTAAAATATGAGACTTTAATTTGCTTTTAAAAACGTTGAAAGATTTGATACTCTTTATATCGTTAGGTAAACTGTTGTACATTCGTGCTCCTTCAGACCGTATGCTCTTGTTACCAAAATTTTTTGTTCGAATACGAGGTATATATAAATTGTCGGCACTGCGAAGATTACGAAAGCCCTTTTCCCTATTAGTGCTAAAGGATAATTGGCAGTTTATAGTTTTATTTAAGATCTTTTTTATTAGTAAACACGTATTAAGGTTATAAAGTTGCTTAAGGCTCATAAGTTTAGTATCAAAGTATACTTTGTTGGTTGGAGTGAGGAAGTCGTAATGAAAAAGTACCTTAATTATTTTATTTTGTATTATCTGAAGATCTTTCAGAGTCGTTTTGGAGGCATTGCCCCATATTTCTATGAGATAATCCAAATGAGATTTGACTAGTGCGTAATAAATATTATAACGTACTGGACGTGGGAGGCATCTAACAATACCACGCAGGCAGCCCATAAGAGAGGATAGTTTTGATCGAGTTTTGTTTATATGTGCTTTCCACGTCAGACCACTATCTAGTGTTAAACCTAAATACTTTTCTTGTGTTGTTTGTTTTAGCTGAACATTATTGATTAGTAATGGAGGATGATTATTAATTTTCTTATTTTTTGCTTTAAAGATGACATACGAAGTTTTAGTTATGTTTATAGTGAGTAAATTAAACTGGAACCATTGGTGAAGGTTATCTAGATCATTTTGAGCTAACTGAAGTAAATTGCATATTGAGTTTCCGAAGTAAAAAATACACGTGTCGTCAGCATATAATGACACTTCACCGTGCAATGCTAAATCACTGATTCCGTTGATATAGATGAGGAACAGCAGCGGTCCAAGAATTGATCCTTGCGGGACTCCAAATGTTATAGGCAGAGGTGGACTTTGATATTTATCTATTTTGACTAATTGGGTGCGATTTACAAGGTAAGATTCGAGAATTTTATACGCCAAACCGGATATTCCAATGCTATTGAGCTTTTGTAGTAGAATCGAATGGCTAACAGTATCAAATGCCTTCTTGAGATCAATAAATATTCCCAGACATATGTTTTTTGCATCGATATTTGTTTTAATATTTGTAACTAAATCTATAGTTGCTGAAAGAGTATTCGATTGCTTGCGAAAGCCGTATTGACGTTTGGAAAGAAAATCGATTTGCGCCAGATACTGGTCAAGTCGGCTATATATGACCTTCTCGAAAATCTTGGACATCACTGGTAGCACTGAGATAGGCCGATAGTTCCCAGGATCAGTTTTAGTACCAGATTTATAGATAGGACTAACTTTCGCGTTCTTTAACTCGTCTGGGAATGTCCCCCTCTCCAAGTGATTATTAATGCATCGTGTGACATTTTTAAGGATATGATTTTTAATACATTTTATGGCTTTTGTACTTATACCGTCAATACCAATACTAGAGTTCGAGTCAAGATCATCGATTATTTTCGAAATCTCATCTTCGGTACATAGTGCTAGTTCCGATAGTTTGTTAGAGGTTTGACTAGAATCAGGTATAGTGTATTTAGAACTGTTGTGAAATTTAGTTGGTACTTCGTTAGCCAATTGGGATCCTATTGTAGCAAAGAATGAATTAAATACCTCGCATACTTTGTTGCCATCGGTGACGATACCAGAAGTTGTCATTAGTTGTGGAGGAACTTGATTTAATTTGATTTTATTTCTAGATAGATGGTTAATTAATGTCCACATTTTTTTGGGATCATTATTACACTTGGAGAAAGTTTCATAGTAATAATTGTCCTTGGTCTTACTTATAAGTTGAGTTACTTGATTCCTTGTTTCCTTGAAAGTTGCTTGTAATTTTGTGTTACTAGGATTTCTTTTCAGTTGTACCCATATGTCATTTCTTCTGTTAATACTATTTATGATATCTTTGCGGATCCAATCATTACGAGGAGTGTTCATGATTTTAGTTTTCACAACTGTATTACTATGTATGTTATGTTCTATTGCCTTCTTTAGTATAGAGTAGTCGGGATTTTCTGAAGCGAAGTTGTATCTTGCAGCGTATTCATAAAGATCTTCATAGATGCGGGCTTCATATTGAACTCGTTCAGGTGTTTTAGGTTTACACTTCTTCATTTCTAGAAACATCTGTGCGTGGTCCGATAGCGACGAGTCTAGGAGACCCAGACTAAGCTTAACGTCTTTTAGGTTTGTGTGGATGTGATCAAGAATGCTTTTCTTCGTAGGTGTAGTACGAGTTGAGTATTTGTCATGGATTTTGTTAACGGTCAGGTATCCGGATTCTTGCAAAATACCCTCGTACTTTTCTGTATTTCTATCCGCAGTTAATAGGTTCAGGTTGAAATCACCGAATACAATCGCTCTCGGCCTATTTTGCAACTGGTGTTCAAAGTCCACCAGGAAATTTGAAATATTAGTGTCACCTGGCCTGTAGATTATTCCTACATCCATTGCAAGTTTATTCATATGAATCCAGAGATAGTTGTTACCATTTGAATACTGTCCTTCTATGTAATTGTGTTTTAGGTCATTATGTATAAAGATTGACACTCCGCCGCCTCTTGCATCAGTGCGGTAGTTGAAGTAATGAGTGTAGTTAGGAATTTGTAAGTTCATAGCCTCCTGCTCTGTTTTTATCCACGTTTCGGTTATCAATATCAGATGTAGTTTATTTTTGGTAGAGTTAATGATACATTTGATTTCGTCGAGCTTACCGGGCTTAACAATGCTTCGTATATTTGTATAAAAAAAATTAAGTGACTCTTGATTAAGTTTAAGATCCTCATATGAAACCAGTAATCTATGCTCCGTACCGCTATTAGTACTTTGGAAATGTACTACTATTGGTTGCCATTTTTGGTGGTGTGATCTTTGACACTATTTTCGGCACGCCTTTGATATATCTAATTGTCAAGTCACTTTCTCCGCTTTCCTGCCGATTTTGCAGTTGTTGTCGCAGGTCTCTGAGATACGTCTGCTGGGCAGGAGTTTGATCAGCATATATTTTAATAGTCTGGTTACTTATTTTATTCTTGTTTTGCAGAATTTGTTTGGGAAACTGTGGTGAGTTGAAGCATACTTTAATAGGCCTCGCTCTTTTTTCGTTTGATTTACCAAGTCGAAAAATAGTGGCTGGATCTGGGAGGTTTTCTGCAGTGACTCGGATTATTGTAAGTACCTCGTTTTTATCGTGTGTCACTCTCTCTTCTTTGTTCTCAGTTGATGCTTCATCTATACCGTGAATTATTATGTTATTTTCTCGGGACATGCGCTCTCGTATCTCGCGCATTACATGTTCTTCGTCCCGAGAAGTTATTGCTGCAGTCGATGATGTTTCGCTTTTAAGCATATTGAGATCACATTCTACGTCTTTCAATTTAATATCCATTACAGCGCTGTGTTGCTTAAGTTGGGATATATCCAAGCTTATTTTTTGGTTTTCTAGAGCAAGACTTTCAGTCGCTGTTTGTATACTACTCACTTGATCCTTCACCTGCGCCATGTCATCCCGCAGCGAGGTCATAAGCTCCTTTTGATTGACCGTAAAGTCTCTCAAGATCGCAGTCATTTCTTCACGAAATAGTGCCAATTCATTCCTGCAGTTGCAGTCCGGCCCTGGTGGTTGTTTGCGTTTTCTGAGAGTGACTTGCATGTCGGTTGCGTCCGCGTCGCTAAACCTCGAGAGGTCCGGCTGTGATCCACTGCTTTGTAATTTCATTGGTGATCTACTTACATTCATTTTTGCGCAAAAATGATTTAAGATCAGTTGATTTTAAGTGATCAGTGCTGCTTTTGAGGGTATTTGTAATTAACGGCGGGCGAGTAACTGAGATAAAAAATCTCACCTGTGCTCTTTACTCGAGGTGATTAGCGAAACGACACTGCCTATGAGAACACTGGCACCAGTCAAAAGGACGCAAGTAGGCGGAGACCTGTTTATACAAAAGAGATCTTCACGCTACGCACTTAAGGGTCACTTTTGGTAAAGGAGTATTTAATAAATTTAAATATTTTTATCGACACGTCTGCTCTTAACGCTCACCGGTGTACATTTCACGAGGGTTTTGGTTTCCTTTTATCTTCGATGCGGCAGAACTGTAAAAAACAATTAAATGAGTACAACCACCTTGATGTTAGAAGATTACTAGAATTACCTTTTAAAAAGATAATGAATAAGATAGTAAAAACAAATACCTGGTTGATGATGATTTTCGTTTCTTAATGGTTTTTTTCGATTTGAGATTATCTTGGCTTACGCTGTCCTCTGAATCAGATCTAAAACAGGATATATGGATAGTTATTAATCGTTTTTGTTTAAAAACATACATTAACAGTGAAAACAAGTCAACGGGAAATATACCTATTAGCTGCACTTCTTTTTTGTTTTCCAAATTTTGAGGTGACGGGGGTCACGTTAGCAGCAACGATGCTTTCAAATTCGGTATCAGACCTATAAATAATAAATAATTGATATAATTAAATCACTGAAACATTTTAAAGTTATTTGGGAAAAAAGTGTACTTACTCACATTTTAACAGTAGCGAGATGAAACAGCAGGAGGTGGTAATGCACTGGGCGGTCAGCTGGCGGACGAGGTGTAGGGCGGCGGTGGCGGTAGCTGGAAGTCTCGGAGCACAAAAAGAACGCAGTTGTGGAAGTTGACAAATAAATAGCGAATTCTTGATGACTTTGTTACATGCGCCAGGGGTGTTACTTGAGTAATTTTGCATAAAGCAGTTAATATCGCTATTATTAATTTAATATTATTGCTATTTTAATTGCACTGGAAGAACCAGTGGGAGAAGATTCCATCTTCACATCCATATTGTGGTAATTAACATTATATAAGTAGTGTAAATTGGTTTTTTTCTTTAAGCTTACATGTTGTGATAGTTTGAATGTTTATTCCAGTAACTGTTAACATTTAACTGGGGTTTCTCACTGGTAAAATAATTATATCAAGTTTAATGAATGAAATGTATTCAAAATGTTCGACACAATTAAAAGTAATGTTACCAATTATAACATTATTTGATACATTTACGATAGTGCCAGCCCTCAAAATGTATATGCTATGACGCACCAAGGATACGGATCGGATATAGGTTTCCAGGGTGAGCTGCTGAGTGAGTCCGCACGATGTCAAGCCCTCCGTCACCACTACGGCGACTCGGGGCCGTACTCCGCCGACTACCAGCCTCATCACCCCAGAACCCTCGCCCGCGGCCAGCCTACTGTAAACGCGACAGCCGATTGATTCTGGCTGGCTGGGCCAGAACCTCCCGTGTGAGATGAATCCCGAGCCAAAGCGGCGTGTTGTTATCAGAGGGTAACTACTGTCCGACCCCTTCTAACTCAGCCTGCCAGGATCTCGTTCTCCATCCGTACGCACGGCACAAACACGCGGGTGGCATTTTACTGCTACTCATCCCTATATTTGGGATAGGTGGCCCGCTGCGACATGCCACATCATCGCTTGCAGCTGATTGGGTAGGAGTCTAGGATGTTTGGGAGGGTGCTGTAGGACGTCAGGAGTTCGACTGGTTGTTTAGGTTCTACTCGTTTAATCCGGGGAAACCGAGTAGTTGACAGGCAGCAACCTCGGGAAGGAACACAACCAGTCTTGCCTAGGGTATCTGCGCAACTGTGAGCTCCACCCTCGGCCGTTAGCCATGCCAACTACTGGCCAAGTAGATTGACATAGGGACGGACCCATATCACCTGGCGACCGGTCGCAAACTATCGCTGATTTGGACCCGTCCCCGCCTGAGTATGGACATGAGCGCGTTTGTCGCAGCGTGACAGTATGCCTTGTGATAATATTCGATGAGTAGTTGACCCCACCTATGATCCTTAGGTATCAGACTTAATTTCTGTAGTGATTTACAAACCAATTTTCCTTGCTTTATTAGTACAATTTCATCCTTATATGAATCGAGTTGAATTTTTCTAATCCAATGTTTTGTAGCCTCACGAGTCTCGTCTAGTGATAATGATGACGTAAGATTCCGTTTTCCTTTGGTAATCTGGCATTCCGGCAAAATCTGAGTACAAATGATGTAACATTGATTAGTGTACTGAATGAACTAACGCGTGACAATAGCGTGTCCTCCCATGGCTCGACAGGGGTAACAAAATGGACAAATTTTTTAAATCCAGGAAAGTCATGAGGCATTATGACTGGCAGTGAAGGCCATTGTGACTGTTCCCTCAGTAACCAGTCTGGTGACCACCACAAATTAAATCCAAGTAGTTCTTTAGCTGACAGACCCCTTGAAGCGACATCTGCGGGATTTAACTCGGACCTAATATGGCGCCATGTCATGACACGTTAGGAGGTTTGAATATCCTGTACTCGGTTGCATTCAAATGTTTGCAGCATGTGAGGTTTCGTATTTAACCACGACAACACGATGGTGCTGTCTGACCAAGCATTAATGCTGTCAAAATGAATGGAATGATCATATGACTCAGCTACATGATTTAATAGCTTGTACACTAGATGTGCGGCGCTGAGCTCTAGCTTTGGTATCGTTTGTCGTGATTTCTTAGAAGCTACTCGTGGTTTAGCCAAAAGCAAACGTACCATGACGCTCCCAGACTTATCCACTGTCTTCAGATAGACGCTCGCAGCAAATCCGGCCTCCGAGGCGTCTCCGAATCCATGTAGTGAATATGATACAGCCTGTGGTAGTGCAACACATCTAGGGATCTGCAAATTTGATAAATAGTTTAAATCCTGAATAAATTCGTCCCACTGATGACATTGATTTTGACTGACGGGTTCGTCCCACGATAATCCGTCTGAAAATAGCGACTGTAGGAACACTTTGAATCTGAACACAATAGGCGCACAATAACCACACGGGTCATATAGTCGTGCTATAGTACTGAGGATATGACGTTTAGTGATTGGTTGACCCAATGCTACATTGATTTGATACGACATTGAGTCTGATATTGGATCCCATCGTATACCTAATACCTTAATGAAGGTTTTATCGTCAGTATCAAACTGTCGTGGTGTTTCGCAGTGTTCCTGCGGCAAATCTTGCAGTAGTTCACCGCAATTCGATGACCATTTCCGAAGCTCGTGTCCGGCGCTTTTCATAAGCGCGGTGAGTTCCGATTTTAATTGTTGCGCATCTGACAGTGAGTCCGCGCCCGTGAGAATATCGTCGACGAAGATATCTCGTCTGATGACGTCTGAAGCTAGTGATTCGTGATGATTAGCCTCCCAATCATCGGCTAGACGTAATAACGTCCGGATTGAAATGAATGGACTTGACCTTTAGTATTTAACTCGTATACCTGAATTGGTTCAGACGGCTCCTCTCGCCACAAGATGAGCTGATACCTCCTGTCTTCAGGGTGTACCCAGGTCATTCTGAACATCTGCTTGATGTCGGTCGTGAAGACTATTTGATGTCGTCTGAAATTCAACAATATTTTTGTAATATCGTTTTGAAGTGGTTGGCCTGTATGAAGGCATTGATTAAGAGATGGGCCCGTGGACGTACGTCCACTTCCATCAAATACTACACGGATCTTATCCGTACCCTTTTTGAATATACCATGATGAGGTATTATAAAATGTTCTGAATCGAACTGAAAATTTGATTTTGACATAATATATGACCAAGAGTTTCATACTCCTTCATGAACTCTTTGTATTTCTTTAACCAAATTTTCTTTCATCAAGTGGCTTTGCGACACCAACAATGTTTGAGCCCTCGAGCCCTTCAACCTCAACATCATCAAGCAACAAGGAATATGTGTCTGCAAAGCACAGACATTTTTCTGGACGGCAGCACATAATGAGCCTTATAAAAGAAAAACCCAATATGTATATTGAAGTGCCGAAACAGTATTATTGGGTTATAGACTTTTTGGCAAAGCAACTATGTTTAAAATAAAACAAAATGATACTCTACAAAGAAGAGCATTTTAACTTGACCAAAGTCACCGTTCAAAAATATTAAGAGTATGCCGCATCTGGAAAAATACTTGAAAAATATTATTTTTAACTGCCAGAACCAATAGAAATAAAAAAGACGTTACCCCCAGTATTTAAGGCCAGATATGCAAATGTCCAATGTATTATCGATTGTTTTGAAATTCAAATAGAGACCCCTTCAGACCCTGTAACTCAAGCCACAATACAAGTACTGTAACACATTAAAATATCTTATAGCTTGCTGCCCAAACGGTTTTATCTGTTTTATTTCAAAAGGCTATGGAGTAAGGATATTAGACAAAGCCATTACAGAATGTAGTGGCTTTGTTGATATTGTTCCTCCAGGGGCTGTGGTATTAGCCGATCGAGGCTTCAAAGGGATAGAGATTCTTCTTAAAGACAAACATGTAAAACTCCTTCACCATCAGCGTTTGCAGGACTTATATTTGATGTATCCATTATATAAGGATGAAGATGATACAAACAACTTGTATCGTAGTCCAAAAACTAATGCAGAGGTCGTCAGGGATAGTAAGAATCGTCAGCCAAAATACGCCGTCAAGAGTAGGTCCAATTCAAGTCCAAAAAAGCGTTACGGTGGTTGTCGAGAAATGCGGTAATATCCAAATCCAAGGGTCTGAGCAGAAGTCATCGTAAAATTCAAGGAAACAATTGGTAAATAAAACGGAGGTAAACAAACGAAAGCGAAACCATTTTTTTTTTTTCCTTTAGTGGCTTTCACTCCTTGCTATTTTGGCAAGGTGTATTTTGCCAATGTCGAGTTGTAGACATAACGCACGTGACGAGAATGTTCGGTGTCATTGTAAATTTTGATTTTTGTGGAATGATCAGGAAGGATTCCTACAACAAATAATAAAATGTTATGGACAACACAGACAATCACAAGACATCTGACAGTTTAAATTGCGGGAAAGAGGATGACAGAAAGTTACGGATACCAACATAGAGGAAAGAGGAAGAAAAAAATAATACTTAAATTATACTACAGCGACTGAAACAAAAAGCTAAAGTTTTATATTAGTAACCTGAATATACTTTATAAGGGTATCAGTAAGGGGAGGGTCCATTATAGAAAGAAGAGATGAAAAGTTGATGGGCCGAGGGACATTTTTTGGTAAGATATCGTACAAAGATAAACTGAACCTGTTGCAATTGAAAAATATGTGATCCAGGGTACCTTCATCAATACCACATTCGCAAAGCGAATTATCTCGAACCCTTATTTTAGCTAAAAACACCGGGGTGCAAGTGTGTCCTAAACGAAGCCTACAAACTATAGAAGTAACTTGTTTCGTAGCAGATCGAAAGCGAAAGAACCATGGCTTACGAGGAATGATTGGTTGAATGTTCCCGTAAAAGCGGCCTTTCTGAAGTCTGGAGCTATTCCACATGTCCTGCCAAGAATCTCTCATGTCAGATCGGGCCTTTAATGTTAAGTCTGAGGAGAAAATATTATTGTGGACTTGAGAACCAGCTACAACAGCCTCTTTCGCCCACATGTCAGCAGACTCATTTCCTACAATACCACAGTGACCCGGAATCCAGGCAAGTGTTATTTGGAGTCCTTTTTTGTCACAACTATTGAGTAACTGTTTAATTTTAAGAATAAATGGGAATTTAATTTTCATTTTAAAATGGTTACCTACAATTGCTTGTAGGCAACTTTTGGCATCTGAAAAAATGATAACTTTGGATATGTTATGAGATTCTACATAAGTTATAGCCTCCAAGATGGCTACTGACTCACCGGTGAAAACAGATGACATAGGTGGGCATTTCTGACTTAAAAGTACATGAAATTTGGGGATCCAAACAGCTACCCCTACACAACCACCAGCATCCAGCTTCTTCAGGAAATCTTCAAAATCTGCTTGGAATAAGGGGTTTTTGTCCGTTATATAAAGAGGGGAGGGAAGGTTTTTCAATTTCAGATAACTGATAATATTAGGAGGAGTTACTTTATGTGACCAATATGTGTTTACAGGTACTTCATGGGATAAGGACTCTAAGATTGGAATGAGAGGATGATTGGAGATGGAGCATGTAACACCCCAAAAGTGTGATGTCACCTTTTCTTGCTTGGTTTACATGAAGACGGGGGAGGCGTCAGCCCTGGCTCGCTCAGAGCGCCGTTTTGACGCCTACCATTGACTACTTACAGCTAGTATTCGAAAAGGACTGTCGGTACAATACCTGATCATTTAATTCATCCTTTCTTTTGTTTGGAGGCTTTCCTCGCTGGTTCCTGGCCGAGTCTCGTGGCGGCTATTTAACGAGCGGACGAGCTTCACGCCCATACTTGAAGGAGCCGGTGTACTTGTAATAACTTGTAAATTACTCTCTCGTCTTGGATAACAAACCGTCGACATTGAACCGGCTTGATTTACACTTAGGAACTCACTTTATCTCACGCATTTCGACACGGAGCGTTGATATCCTAGATCTAGGTTTCTCTATCCACATTCTGAACACATATTTAACCCGTTTTACAACAGTAATTCCTTGTTATTTTCAATGCAAAACCCGGACAGCGGTATTGTTTGGTTAGTTGTTTTGTCATAGTATAAAACGTCACTTTGACGTTTGACAGCAGGCTAAGGCATCGTCTAGTCGGCGTGTGAGCAGATTGATTTACCGGTTTCCATCTTACATTCTTATTTACTAGTTCCAGATGTTTTACTCACTTAATTTCAGCTAAGCAAAAGTCCTTCTTAAATGGGAAGGATCGGAAGTGTTAGTGCTTTTCTCTTCGATTTGAATCAGCTAGGTTGGCAGCAACCGGAGATGCATTGGAATGCGGCAGGAACATCACTACGGCGTCACTTACGTTTGCAGGCCGGTCATCGGGAGATGATTCAGATCTTCTGCTGTGATTCCGTGTGAATAAAAGCCGAGGAATGCCGTGGCCGAGTAAATTATATCGTTGCTAATCATGTCTAGACGTTTACTTTGCCCTTGAGGCCGGGTTTCACAGTGAGTATGCTGTAACTTTCGCGTATATTGTTCACGGTGCCGCGCCGATGCCGGCTTTTAAGTAAAGACTCACTTCGATTCCTTTCAGGTCAGGATGCCTCTTTTTCATCAAGAATAACTGCTGTGCTCGTGTCTAGGGTCTTAACGTGCTCTGTCGCGCGTCTTAAAGGTAAATTTTCATGTTGAAAGTGTACGTCGCAATAGCGTCACGTAATCGCCACGTTCTGTTTCTAAAGTACGCCCGGTCTGTTTCAGATGGTCAATACGGTGTTATTGCTAACCCAACTCTGCGGTCTCTGAGTATAAAAGCCAATTGCTTCTAATTTACTGCCCGAAAAGGTAAACTTTATTCATTAAAAGTGATGAGTTGTCTGTCGGGTGAGGTGTCTGTGTTTATTTCTTTTCTGAAATGTTATATTGTACATTTAAGGGCTCCAAGGCTACCCTGGAAGCTCCAAGGCTATTCTGGAAGTTCCAAGGCTACTCTGGAAACTTCAAGGCGGAGGTTATCGTCTTGCATGCTGCGTGCCCGTGAGTGCTGCGACGTGGCTGTGCATGAGGGAGTAACCGAGCGGTGATGCGCACACCTCTCGTGGGATCCTGAAGCCCCGCGTACATGGATGCCGCGTGACGTTAACCTTATTTTCCTTACTTTCTATTTTTCACATTAACCTATTATGCCACCTGAGCCATCCTTAGACTGCGTAGGTAACAAGCGCCTCTTTTGTCCTTGATAATTATTCTAATAGGGGATAAGTGTGGCACGGGTTTACTGATGCTAATCTCGTAGGTGACCCGGGCTTCTCTTTACTTACCCATTGTTATCTATTTTTGTAACCTCTAACTGTGCAGGCCTAAAGGCATGGTTGATTAGTATTTAAGTACCAAGCAGGGGGGACGCCCTCTATTCTTACCACTCTTGTTTGGATTGAACCTAATTATAGTTGATTTATTGGGGATGTGAACCTAACCTATACTTAATAAATTACAACGAATGAACTAACGGTTTATTAATTAACTCCACCATCGATCCTGTTTGTGGCCGGTCGCTCTTTCTACGGCGCCCAACCCTCTAGCGATTGGCACTCGAGCCAAGTGACCACACGACCCCAGTCTCATGCCACGGGCAAAAATCTAGTGTAGTGTAGTTAGTGTTAATCTAGTGTGTGATGGGTACCTTGAGCATAAAACGATCAGCCAGATATTGCCTACGAAGGGAAAGGGGAGGATCCACGCACTCAACCTGCATAGCATTTTTCGGTGAAGATTTCATGGCACCAAGAATAATACGTAGGCATTTCGCTTGAATTATGTCTAACTTTTTAAGTGCTGCTTTATTACATGGTTCCAGAATAGAAGAGCCGTAATCTAAATGGCTACGTACTATGGCATTATAGACCAATTTTTGGCAGTAAGGATGAGCCCCCCACCAGGTCCCAGAAAGGGCCCGTAAAACATTGATGGCTCTCTCACATTTTCCAATTATGTAACCTAAGTGGGGGATGCCAGACATTTTTGAATCCAAGATTACTCCAAGGAATTTAGCTGAGTCTCTACTCGGAATAACCTCATCTTCATAAAGAATATCTACCACAGGGATGGTCCTACTACGGGTGAAAGTTACTGTAGAACACTTTGAAGGTGATAGAGACAGCCCATGCTCATCTAGCCAGTCTTTAAGGTAGCAGAGGGCTTCATTTAATCTTGTGGATGCGATATCGACTGACTGTGCAGGAAAATACAGGACCAAGTCGTCAGCATACTGAAGAACTCTACAGAAGGGGGAAACAGATTGATCCAAGTCATAGGGTAAGGTGACCAGAAGTCGGCCGGGAACCTATAGTCGGCCTTTCCGGTCTTTTATTCGCCACAAATAGCGCCAGTTTTGAATTTATCCAATGACATGAATGTATAATCAATCTCCAACTCCTGATTGATCGCGTGATCTATACGGGGAGGGGTGAGCGGTGAGAGTAAAACAGGTTCATACCAGCGTCGTCCGCGATCATGTGGTGTTGTGCGATGTCCGCCATTTTTTCTTTAAGTTTCCAAGTGAGTAGTATATTATTGGGCGTTTCAAAACACATTTCATGTGTTTTGTGTTTTGAAACTCCCAATCGGTTTTGAGGTGTTCTGAAACTCCCAATCGGTTTTGAGGTGTTCTGAAACTCCCAACCGGTTTTGAGGTGTTCTGAAACTCTCAATCGGTTTTGAGGTGTTTTGAAATGCTCAATCGGTTAAGAAGTTCATACAGTTTTAAAAAACCTGAACATATTCACATATAACTACTCAATATCTTGAAGGTCTACTCTCATTGGGTACAGACATTTCATGCTTACAACACGTAGGTAGTAATATTGTTTTTATATTTGGAAATATGAAGTTTGTGAAACAACTTCAAAACTTGCAATTAGAAGTCGTTTGTCCAGTTCGCCACGATCGCAATTCACGTCATGGAGAGCTTTTACCGAACACAATTCGAAGTATCATTTGTGGTCCTTCTAACTGTGGTAAAACTAATTTAATGGTCGGTCTTCTGCTGCATGAACGGGGGCTACGATTTCAAAACCTTTATCTTTATTCTAAAACTCTCTTCCAACCTATGTATCAGTATTTAGAAAAAATACTAATGTTGGTTCCATCAGTCGAATTTAAAAAATATAGTGAGAATGATGAAGTACTAAGTCTACATGAAGCTAACATTAACTCAATTATTATATTTGATGATGTTGCATGTGAAAATCAAAACAACATAAGGGATTACTTTGCAATGGGACGTCATAAAAATATTGATAGCTTCTACCTTAATCAAACTTATAGTAAAATACCTAAACAATTAATAAGAGATAATGCTAACTTAATAATTCTATTTAAGCAAGATGATGTTAATTTACGTCATGTTTATGATGAGCACGTTGGAAGCGATATGTCTTGGTCGCAGTTTCGAGAAATGTGTGCTGAAGTATGGAAACTGCCATATAGTTACTTGGTTATAAATAAAGATTCTAGTCGTAATTCAGGATGTTATAGAATGGGTTTTGACACATTTATCATTATGGATTAACTATAATACATGATGCATTATTATGAAACATTTATTGCTTCATAGAAAACCATCAAGATCAGACATGAATCTTAAAATCAATGACGAGAAAAATTTGAAAGAAAAAGTACTTAAATCTGTCGAAGCCGTTAAAAAGAAAGTTAGTCTGAATCGTAATATGAAAACTGATAATGATATGATGTTGGAATCAGTATTGAAACCAATAACAGAACCACTTAATGAAATAGTTAAAGTTAAAAATGAGAATAATTACTTAAATACTAATGATGATGATTTAAATGACGGATTTCGATGGGGAAAGTCAGTAAAAAGATTAAAATTGAGTCCTAGTGAAGAAAAGAGGCAATCTATTCATGATTATACGGTTGTGAGGAAATCTTCTCAATCGAGTCTTGATAATGAAGATCAAGAGGATAACACATCAAACAACGATGAAAGTGATGTAAGCGATGGAGTGGAAAGTGAACAAACTAATGATCAGGATTCAATAAATGATATTTCATTTAAGACGACAGATTCTTTCGCATCTCCTCGTGATGATCCTAAATTTCAAAAGAATTATATTACCAACTTAAATATACCTTTTGGTGTTCGAACGGAACGGGACAAGCTAATGTTGGGATCCTGTCCGGTATACACAACAAGTGATAAAAAATTAAAAGTAAATGCCCATACTTACTATTTAACGCCAGGTTTAAACGAATTGCTATATAAGAAAGTACCGGATTTAAATATTGTAACTGAGGATGATAAACGCAATTATAAAATCTTATTATTAGAAACTAATGCACATAGAAGAGATTTTAATCCTAATAAACCAATTAAAAGCAACAAAGGCATGAAATATTTATACGTAATAAGACCGCTTTTTAAATTAGCTAAAGAACGTTTAATAAGTGGTGAAGGATTATCGACCATGAAAAAAGTTAAAACCGATGTATCATATGTATATTGGGATAACCCAAACGAATTAGTTGAAAGATTAAAATTGCTTATAGCTTCTCGTGAAGCTGGTAATACAGGATTGGATAATGAAATCATATCTGTTATTGAAGAACTGCAAGAAGCAGGATTAGTTAACAATGTCAATATATAAAACAGTTACTTTACTATTATCGTTAGTCGAGGCAGAACTTTTGACGTGCAAATAGAACATAAAATGAATATAGACAAATTCGGTCATCATCTTCATAAACGCCTGCGTGTATCTGAAGTTTCTGAACTTAAAAATAATGCTTTGCTCCGATCAGATGATGGACATTTCGATTTACAATCATTAAGATTAAAGGGACTTGCACATCCATTGTCACCTGATGATGCAGTTAATAAGCAGTACGTCGATCAGCTCGTTCAGAACCTTTATCAGAAGAAGTATCTAGATTCTATGTTTGATGACATAAATTCTCAAATTCATCAGTTGGCAAATCAGTTGAAATTGAACTTTTATTCAAAAAGGGAAATAGACGATATTTTCAACAAATTAAACAATGGCAAAGCAGCAAGTCGTGAACGAGATACACAGATCAGCTCGAAAAAACTTTAAGCGACGAGCAGTTATATTAAAAGGAATTGATGATTTGTGGCAAGCAGATTTGATTGACTTACAAAATTTACATAAGATAAATAGAGGATATAAATACATTTTGGTTGTAATTGACGCCTTTTCAAAGTATGCGTGGTGTATTCCAACAAAATCTAAAACGAAAATAGAAGTTAAAAATTCTTTCGAACAAATTATTAAATGATCAAAACGAGTACCGATAAACTTACAGACAGACGTAGGGAAAGAGTTTTATAATAATGAATTTGGTCGTTATGTACATTTTTTAAAAATAAATCATTATTCCACGTATTCAATTAAAAAAGCATCTATTGTTGAAAGGTTAATAAAAACGCTCAAAAATAAACTATACAAATATTTTAGTTTCATTGGAAATTATAAATGGGTTGGAAAACCTTTGAATGATATAGTTAAATCCTATAATCAAACTATGCATCATACAACAAAATTTAAACCTTTTGATGTTAATTTTGATAATGAGTCCAAAGTAAAGACAAACATCGAAAACGCGCAATCCAATCTAGGTTATGAATCAAATAAATTTAATATAGGAGATCATGTACGCATAAGCAAGTATAAAAGTGCTTTTCATAAAGGTTATACACCGAATTGGTCGACAGAAATATTTACTATTAAACATGTAAATCACACTCGTCCAGTTACTTACCTTATTGAAGATCAACGAAAAAATACAATACTCGGTTCATTTTACGAACAAGAACTTCAGAAAACAAAGCATCCTGATGTTTACCTCATAGAAAAGGTGATCAAAAAGAGGGGAGAAAAATTGTATGTAAAGTGGTTAGGGCTTAATGATAGCGAAAATAGCTGGATTGATAGAAATGCCATTGTATGAGTATATTTATTAACTTTATTGTATTCAAAATTGTCATTATTATATTGGATATGAAAGGGAGAGGACTTTTAAACAGTGCTATTAATCACTTACCATTTGAGCTGCACTTACCTGGGTATAATTATTGTGGACCAGGTACAAAATTGCACAAACGGTTGCTAAGGGGTGATAAGGGAATTAATGAGTTGGACGAAGCGTGTATGCAGCACGACATTGCTTACGATAAACATTCTAATCTAGATGACCGACACCGTGCAGATTTAGAACTTTATAAAATGGCTAAACAAAGATTAAACTCGAAAAACGCTGGAAAGGGTGAAAAACTTGCATCATGGTTAGTTAGCAAACTAATGAAATCTAAAATAAAAATCGGTGCGGGGATAAAAACATTTAAACAGTTTACATCTAAAATACGTGCTGAATTAAAGAAAAACAAATCTAAAAATAAAGGCACTGCAATTAGCCAAGCTTTCGCAGCTGCAATTAAAGTATTCCGTAATAACAATACGAGTAAATTACGAGTTCCTCGCTTAATACCGATCCCAAAAACTGGAGGTATTTTACCACTGATACCTATTTTTGCTGGACTTTCCGCGTTAGGCTCGTTAGCAGGAGGAGCTGCTGGAATCGCAAAAGCTGTTGCTGATTACAAAGCTGCAAAGAAAAACTTAACCGAATCAGAACGCCATAACAAAATGATGGAATCTATTGCATTAGGAAAAGGTTTACATATAAAACCGTATAAGAACGGCAAAGGATTGTGTTTAAAAAGTTCAAAAAACTAAATAAAAGGTTACCTAGACGAGCTCTCACTAATATAGATCTTTTAAAATACTCAACAGATATTCCTCATTTTCGTGGTGTTTATATGAGAGATAATTTGCCAAAGCGACCTAACAGAGTAGAATGTGCAATCGTTAATTTAGACAGTTCTAAAAACCAGGGGACTCACTGGGTAGCCTATGTTAAAGATAATAATTATTGTGAATATTTTAATAGTTATGGTGATCTTCAACCACCGTTAGAATTAATAAGGTATTTAAAAAATCATGAAATTTCATATAACTACAACACTTATCAAAATTTTGACACTGTAAATTGCGGACATTTATGTTTGAAATATTTAAAACAATTTTGGAGCGACCGTTTAAATGTCTCTGTGCAATAAAAACCTTATCATTCACACGATGTCTTTCACTTTGTCTATAACTGGAACCTCTTCTACCCTGGTTACGAATCATTCACCAGCTCTTCAACTAGATGGTGAATATGAATGTGGGTTGCTATACATGTCAACTTTTAACTCTATACCTAATATAGACTACAGAAACAATAAATTTTATTATGGTAAAAACGAAGTAGTACAAATTCCTGAAGGGTCATACGAACTTCAAGACCTTGACGATTACTTCAAAAGACATCTGCAAGGATGCACATTTTCACTGACGTGTAATAATAATACCTTAAAGACTTCGATAGTATGTTCTAAAAATGTATACTTTAATAAAGAAAATTCGATTGGCAAGTTACTAGGTTTCGGTGAAGAAACTGTACAAGCTAATATATTAACAGAGTCCCCCTTTCCTGTCTCCATTCTGTCTACAACTATAGTGCGAGTTGAATGTGACATAGTGAGCGGATCATTTGTAAACGGAAGACCAAGCCACATTATTCATGAGTTTGTTCCGAATGTGCCTCCAGGATATAGGATTATAGAAACACCGAAAAACGTTATCTATTTCCCGGTTACCCAAAAAAGCTTAAGCTCACTTAAAATAAGAATATTAGACGCAAATAATAATTTACTTAATTTACGAGGTGAAGAGATTCAAATATATTTACATCTTCGGAAAAATGATAGATTTCAATAAAAGCAAAGTCTCGCACGATAAACGTATTAGTAATCACTGTGCTATCAAGAAAAGAAGACCTATAGAGCAATTTACAAAGCTAACGAAAGATAATAAACAATTTTTAAAAAACATAGGCTTGTTAAAATGAGTATACTAAGCTTAATAGATCCATTGAGCTTTGATAACACGATTGAAAGTTTCGAATATCATTCATATAAACCGTACGTAACCAGTTTTAATTTAAACGATGAAATCCGTATACCTATTAATCAACAAGATCTTTACGTATTACCATCAGCGAGTACTTTATACATAGAGGGTACTATTAAAGTAATCAATAGAGAAACAAAAGCGCAGGTGAACAGTGTTCTGTTTACTAATAACCCTATACTACATATGTTTCAAGATATTCGACATGAACTGAATGGGATAGAAATAGATAAAATAAAAAACGCCGGGGTTACGACTACTATGAAATCTCTTATATCTATGAATGAACTCGAATCTTCGATGTCAAAATTATGGGGCTGGGACGTTGATGGCACAAAAATGACCAATGGATCATTTTCTGTATCTGTGCCTTTAAATAAAATTCTTGGTTTCGCAGAGGATTATAATAAAATAATTATTAATTGCAAACATGAACTTATTCTTTTACGATCCAATAGTAATTTAAATAGCGTAATATTAAATACAAATGAATACATAGACAACATTACTATATCTAAAATAGTATGGCGTATGCCTCATATTAAAGTTTCTGATCGGGAAAGATTAACTTTATTAAAACATTTAGAAAAAGATCGCGCTATTCAAATAGCATTTAGGAACTGGGATCTTTATGAGTATCCGCTTTTGCCTAAAACCTCTAAACATTCTTGGTCAATCAAAACTTCATCTCAAATTGAAAAGCCACGATTCGTTATAATTGGATTAAAAACGGACCGAAAAAATATGATTAACAAAGATATAACATGCTTTGATCATTGTCATTTGAGAGACGTCAAAGTTTTTTTGAACTCAAACTATTTTCCATATGAAAGTTTAAATGTAAGTTTTGGAGACGAAAAGTACGCTTTATTATACGAACAGTACGCTAAATTTCAACAGTCTTATTATAGACGTAGTCAAGCACCGTTGTTAAGTCCGCAAAAATTTAAAGAGAAAGCCCCTCTCTTCGTCCTCGACTGTTCTCATCAAAACGAAACCTTAAAAACAGGTGCCATAGATGTACGGCTAGAATTAGAGTGTGAACAGGATATTCCCGATAATACTGCGGCGTACTGTCTAATTCTGAATGATAGTATTGTAGAATACAAACCGTTAAGCAACATTACAAAGAAAATATCATGATGACTGACCGTTTGTTCGTGGATCTTCAGGGATTTAAATCGTATAAAAATGAATTTATTGTTAAGGAATTTGCATACAGTACAGATGAATACACGCAAATATTTTCAATAAAACCCCCATATGCATTTTCTACTTTATCGGAAAATGAAAAACGTCAGGTGAACTGGATTGAGAAAAACCTCGGAATTTTATGGCGTGAAGGATATGTTGACTATAGAGAATTTAAAAGAATGATTCATGGTTACTTAGAAAATAAGAAAATATATGTAAAAGGATTAGAAAAAGTTAAATGGGTAATAGAATTGTGTTCTAATTGTACAGTAATAGATTTAGGAGAAAAAGGTTTGCCTAATTTTCAATCTATGCATCAAAAATATTGTAAAGATCTCAGTACATATAATTGTATGATTCATAAAAAAACATGTGCGTTAAAAAATGTAATATGTATTAAAAAATGGTATTCTGAAAATAATTTATCATATTCTGTAGAAAATAAATAAATAAATAAATAATTGCTATTAAATCATTGCATTTTTATTTTAGGACCTATTGCAAACACATATATATTCGTACGTTAAATCTAACAGTGACGTGACGACTAAATAAATTTCATACTTAATCAAACATTTCAATAGTGACATTGATATATTTAACGTGCGAATATTATGATTATGATACACGAAGTAAAATAAAACAAGATTGTTAAAAAACAACGTTTATTCAGTAATGGCCACCTTTATTTACAATATTACACCTTAAATCTAACTTGTTTACATTAAAACAAAGATTGATGACCCCAAGATAACGTCGAGGTTTGATTCTTTAGTATAACGCGTTTGTCATCATTTGACGACAATGCTACTTTATTTAAAGACTGTGTAAAAATAACATGTTTTAGTGATTTAAATACAATATTCCTCTTTCTTATCCGCTCTTTATTTAAAAGTACTTTTTTATACTCCTCAAAATCCACACCTCGCAATACATGTTTTTTTGTGCCCTTAGCCTTTTTAATTTGATTGTTTTCAGTTTTTATACAATACAATTTAGACCTAAGACCTACAAATTCGTTTATTATTTCTCCACCAAGTTCGTCCTTAAACAAACCTGGTACTTTTTTATGTTGACGAGTTATACCAAATACGTTACTGTCTGAGTAATTACTAGTATCAAAATAGTGGTGAAATTTTAGTTTTAAATCTGCATATAAATCTTCTGTATTTATGGAATACAGAAAGGAATCTGTATCAGTATAACACAAACTCAGATTAGATGTATAAAATGGTTTCATAACAGAATAGTGAAAATCGTACATATGAGTTTTCGATATTTCCAAAACAGTAAATCCAATGTAAATTGGTCGATCGAGAGTTATCGATTCTGGCTTCATTTGTATGGCAACAAAATTTTCAGTAAAAATGGTTGAACTATGAAAATTGGGTCTCCCTGTTAGCTGCTCAGCTGTATATTTCTTTTTTGTTTTATTTGTAGTGTCTCGCCATGCATTAACTAACATGACATTTAACCTTTTTTCGGGGTCCTCCAACGTTTTTCCAAATATAGCATTGTTAAATAGTTTGCATGAATTTTGCTCAAACACGGATTTAGCTTTCTGTCTTAACTGCGTGTTTAAGTCTATATATTGCTTCAAAAATGGACCTTGTTTAAACTTGATTACTCTATGTATTCTTTTTAATATCAAACCGTGTTTAAGACATATTTTTAAATGCATGTAATGGATGACATATTCATATTTATCATATAAATTTGGGATAAGTTTAGGTTGCTTCGAACCAGGAGGTGTGAATTTTTGAGGACAGAATGGAATGTCATTATGCAAGTCATGCAAATGTTCTGGATATTCTAAATCCACTTCCAAAATATAACCATAATCCGAATTATCAGAGATTTTTAGAATATCAAGTTCATTAATTGCATGCTGTGGTAAGAATTTGAAATCAGCATAAGGTAAAAAACCACACATTGCATAACCGTATAGATTATTACAGTCTATGTACAATAAGAAACTATATGGATTACTGGAATCAAAATTCGGCATGTATTTATTATTTGCCTTTGCATACCGAGTAGAACATAAACATACACCTCCACGAATACCCTTCTGAATCATTCTAATTATTTCAAGGTCATCAATGAGTTGTAACTTCACATCAGTTATGAGTAACATAGCATCAAAACTTAAACTTGGGGCGGTTAGGTAAAAAGCAGGATCTAATCTATAATTAATTTTACAAGTTTGACGAAACTTTTCAAATATGTCAGCTAGTAATAATACATCTGATTTAAGATACAGGTCAGTGTATTCTCCTAAACTCTTTACATCGAAAGATTTCCATACAAGTTGCGCATGCTCATAGTCATATTTTGAAATACTGTCATTTTTTATTGAGTTGTAAAAATAATGTTGCTGCGGTAAACATTGCTCTTTATAGCGACTCCAACTAGTCATATACTCGTATGGATAGACACCCTTTCGTTTCAATAGATCAAAATGCTGTTTTATAGGAAAGAAAAGACAGAGGTGAATAAAATCTTCTTTATTTAAGGTGCTTACAAGTTCTTCCAAACTTGCTGATAAAAATTTGAATGAATCTACAAAACGAACAGGCATATATCCGTTTTGATCTGTAATGAAAAATTTCGTGAATGATATGTAATTTTCTTTGTTTTTTGCAATAACTTTGATTTGACCAGGAAGTTCGCCCAACTGACGTATAAACAAATGACTGTCGTATCCAGATAAGTTGTGAAAAAATACTGGCACAAATGATGGTAAGCGGTATCGAATATTACAATAAGAATGGGCTGCCCCCCTATAGCGTCCCGTTAAATGACAATGATCTCTCACGGAGTCGCCAAGCAATAACTTGCGACAAAGAAAACAATACTGAGAATTTAAAAAATCATTATCTTCTTCCTTTGTAATAGATATTGTCTTTTGGTTAGAATATATTTTATGAATTCTACATACATCTATTTGCAAATATTCGAGAAATTTATCTACGCAGTCTTTTCCACGATAAGAAACAAATTTGTTTAGCGAGCTATTGTATGAACAAACAATGTAGTACGCAAATGCAGCTGGCACGTGCTCCTGTAATGTTGTAGTACATTTTGAACTAAGCGTTTCGTCTGTATTTGACTGCAATAATGATTCAAAGTCTGCATAAATTATGAAAGGCATATCTTGCATTCGTTCAAAATTTTTAAATTCAATTTGCGCACCCCGTTCAGGTAAAATTGTCTTAACGCCCCCGCATACGTGAGCATTTAATTTGTTTTCACTATTAAAAAATATCATACATTCATCACAAAAAAATATTTGTCCGTTATGTTTTGTTAATTGAAGTTTAAGCAGACGACTTAAATTTTTTATTAGGCAATAATGTGTTTGACGCCCGTTTTCTAACATTAATAGGTTAATATGATGTTGTTTCCGACATGCGGTTTTATAAAGCGGGCCTACAATTTCAGTTTTATTTTTGAGTGCATACACATTAATACTTATATTCTGATTGTTTTTTTCGAATATTTTGATGTCAGATAATCCTACAGGAAAGGTCATGTCCGCGCTATTTAGAACACCTTCATAATGAGGGTATGAAGATACCCTATGAGCATTACTTTTAGCGGGGAATAGTGCAGCCATCACACACCACAAAAAGCAAAAATTATCTTTATTTTGAATATTGATGCACGCACGCTTAAGTTTAATATTTTTAGGCAAATCTATGAATCTCGATGCTCGCAGTGGGTTGTATTTACTGATGTTTACCTCTAGGTATAAATTGCGCATAAAAGCCCAACCACTATCCCTGTCTTGAAATTCATCAATTTTTCGACAAATAGAGTGTAAAAGATTTGAAAATATTTCATTTAAATCATAAGTCTGATGTATCACTATATTTTGAGTCGTAAAAGACTTAACGTCGCATGTATCGTTTTTAAGTAAAGAAAATTCTGCAAATAATTCAAAGTTAACTTTAACACTCTTAAAGACTGATTGTCTTGCATCTAAAATTTTTCGAACGCGGGCGCGAACACTGTGTAAAAACTCGGCAGGAGGACTAGTTTGCTCTGGGCAGTCTTCGTGTCCTCGCACGCGGTAAGACGCTATCCTACTTCGAAAGGCGCTAGCTATTTTTTCAACACCATCACCGTTATCTATAGATATATTATTTTTATGCACGGTACTTCGTAAATGGGCAGAAAAAGCTCGACTTGCAACAGATGTTTCGCAAACAGAACAAAATATTGAGTTAAGACTCATTTTTAAAAAGAAAAATTACGGTGAATATTACAAACAAAGGTACCTATCACATCAATTCTAATTATTTTAAATCGCGATAGAACACTCCATCGTCGATGAAGTGCTCCTTACTTAATTTTTAAACTTTATTAATATTTGATACCTCTTGCGAATCCGCATCTACCTGAAGTTTTAAGTTAATTAAAGCCTTCTTCCATCGATCTTCTACCGCAACAGTTTTTATGTCAGCAACATTATACAATTTTAACTCAATAAAAAGATTACCAGACAATTGTGCAGTTCGCCGCACCCTGCCGCCAGGAACTTGCCGTATCAAAACAGACGGGAACACCGTTTCCTTTTGCTGAACACGCAAGTCTTCGTCTTCGCTATCGGAGTCAATTTTCCAGCCTGCAGGCGGATGTTTTTGTTGACACGTCTGCGACAACTTTTTTGTGCTGTAAATCGAAACCAAAAATTAATAATACGAACATAGGTAGGTACATACTGAGCTAATTATTTTAATTCAGTTTCAAAAACGGTAATTTAATTACTCACCATGAAGTTGGAACCTCTTCTTCAGATTCGGGAAGCAGGGTTTTCGATAATTTCAACTTCTTAGACCTATAAAAAATTAATTTTACATTTTTAAAAGCACATTAGAAGGTTTCAATGTTTCATTTGTTTAAAATATAATTACCCAGGTGTAGAGACTTCGTCCTCAGATTCAGGCAGCGAGATTTTCTTTTTTGAGGGAGCCTTTTTGGAGAGTTTAAGCTTCTTAGACCTATAAAAAACAAATTATACGTTTTATAAAACACATTAGAAGATTTTAATATCATTATACTTGTTTAAAATATAATTACCGCGGTATAGAAACTTCGTCCTCAGATTCAGGAAGCGCGATTTTCTTTTTTGAGGGAGTCTTTTTGGAGAGCTCAACTTGACAGTATTCCGTATCAGACCTGCAAACAAAGTATAACATTAATATTGTGTAAAAAAGTTAATAACAATGTAATTAAATGTATTAAAAACTTACGAACATTGTTTTAGTGCAGTGTAGGTAGAGTAAAGATGATTGATTCACTGTAGAACGATTGACTGCAACGGTGTCTAATAAAGTTATGCGTTACAACATAAAAAATAAATTTATCGGTACCTACACCACAATACAGAAGTTCTCAACATTTCAATATTTATTACACTCGATTTGTATTAACAGTGCTACTACAAAATACGAACAATAATGGTTTTTATAAAGGTTTAATACCTCAGACGTCAATTTGCAAAATAAGCAAATGTGTAACAAACAAAAGTATCATGTTAATTATGTTGCAATCAAAGAAGCCGCCGTTTTACAAAGTAGCCGCGAACTTCGCTAAGGCTCATTTTACACTGCATGAATTAAGACTTGTTTAAACTTGTATTTGAAGTGTGTACTTATTTAGCATAGGAAAAATGTTACTGCAACAATTTAATACTCGTATTTTAGTTCTTTTTTGAACGTCAATTTAGACGGTCGCAGTTTTATTTCATTTCCTGTATCTAAAAAATAAGTGTAGTTCTTCTTTGAACGTCAATTTAGACAGGCGTAGTTTAATTTCAGTTCCTGTATCTACAAAATAAGTGAGTACAGCTATCTCAATTATGTACTACTTTTTAATAAAAAAAAAAATGGTTAGGTAGGTATAAATCTAATTCTATTCATTTATTTTGCAGAGTATGACGAGTTCTCAACCCATTGACTGCGTGAAAGAAATCGATGAACAGTTCCCACTTTTTTCATCTCAGACTATTGCATCATTCGACGAACCATTTTCCTATTGCCAAGACATGGATTCCTATTTGAAGTACCAGGAAAGATGTATAAATCAAAATCAGGATACATCTTTAGCAAATTCTCCGAAAAAATCAAAACAAAAATTGAAGAAGAAAACACTGCAAAGAAGGACTCGAACATCAGATATTGGGTTAAACTCGCATGTAATTAGAAAAGCTAACAAGGGGAAGCAAGTAATAAAGATTACTATTGCGAACCTCGAGTCGAAACAAGGTGAGGATTTGACGACGACGGTGCAGTATGTCGTCCAAGATAACTACGATGAATTGTTAAGTGCTACGGAAGAGTTAGTTAGCCGAATTGTGAAAAGACTAAGTGACGTTAGCTATTAGATTTTATTAAGTTCATATTTTAATACTTACCTTGAACAAAATTACTAAGTATAATTATTATGTCTTGTAATTGTTTATGTGCTATAAAGAGTTTACATACATACATACTACATTTAAAAATAGTTTTCTTTAACCTGTTTAAAATAATCAATTTTTTAATAAATTTCGTTATGCAACTTTTGATTCTCGATATTATTCAAAACCATAAAATTACTACAATTATTGTCTTGCAATTGTTTATGTGCAATAAAGAGTTTACATACATACATTTTGATATTGTTATCTTAATTTGTTTAAAATAAACATTTTTTTAAACAAATTGTTTCTTTCTATTCAAAACCATTATAATTATATTTTGTGTACCATGTAAACACTGCTTAAGTACATTATTTTATCGTCTTCATCAAAACAATTAATTATTTAATAGCCGTGTCGCATAGTGATAGATAAGCAAATTGTGAATATGCAAAAATTTATTTCATCACACTTGCACGTAAACAGTATCTAAACATACAGGTTAACTTGGCCGCAATGCCCCATATAAAACCCTCGAGCATTCTTTTTGTCATGAAACCCAAGGTCGGTAAGTAATTTTTTTTTAATTTATTGCACATCACACTGCTTATGCAAGTTCAAGCAAGGAGTTTACACGCAATTGAAAAATTGATTTAAAATGTTATCTAAACAGGAATTTCATTGCAATCTCGCTACATGTTACTTAAATACTCAACTAATGTTCTTAATAATCAATTTGAATAGTTTTTTGTATCAAAACTTCGAAATTATTTCTTTTTTTTTTACTCTCCGTTATGGCTGTATACCTACGTAAGTATTTACCCTTAACGTTTCCGAACGAAACATTTGTATAATCTGTGGTGCGAGCAAAAAGTCCGCCACCCGCTTAAAAAAAAGTTCACGTATTTCGTAATAATTGTTGTGCTGACTTGTGTATTAAAGCTATAATTCATAATTATTTACATTTTGTATTTGAAGACAAGTAAAAAAAGTTATAAAAAATGTCATCGTCGTCGTCGTCCGATGAGTGTGATTTAAATGCAACACCGCCCGCAGCAAAAACAATTAATGAAAATCTTTTACCGGAGAAGTCTAAGGAGCGGTATATAGCTGCATACGACCAATTTATAAAATGGAGAAACGAAAAGAAAACAAGTTAGTGTTCTGAATATTTATTTACTCGCAAATGTGATGAAAAACATTGTATGTTTCACGGGCGGTACGGGAATTACGAACCTCGACTCAGAAAGCCCTCAGTCTTCGACTTCGGGCTTCTACTAGAGCCTCGATCGTAATTCCTTACATACCGCCCTTAATACACAATGTACTATTAAGGCAACATATCAAATGACACTTCAACTGATTGTAAACTTTACTTGTACAGTTAAAGAAACAAAATCAGGTTGAGTAATTTGTAGAGTAATAACTTATTTAAATTTCAAGTAACTTTTTGCCATTGATAATTGTATGTTTAGCGTCACGACTACGTCACAGAAACTAACCAATCGCAGGCTCAGGGTCTACATCGCGCTAACGAAGTTTTTATACTTGGTTGATATAAATAAAACACAAAATATGTAACCGACGTGCTCCCACCTTCCGTGACCGACCGGCGGAATGGTAGGGTGCACCAGCAACCTGTGGCTCGGCCTGATCACCCTTGCTACTAACCGCTGAATTTGTTATCTTTGAACTTGAGGAGATTCTGTGCCTATGCGGTGGTAGGTACAGATGACCCACGCCTTGGTGGAAGGCCCCCAAATCCACCTTCATGTAAAATGCAGCCATAAGACCACTGGGAACCTATAGCATCCCGGGTGGCCCGTCCTTGTTGTGGAGATTGATCACCTTCGCAGCAAGTTGTGAAAACACCTTAGCAAACCAAGTCCGTCCGTAGCGGTGTGGTGCGCTATGAGGGTCCTGGACCCTTGCATACATGCTGAGCCTGATCAACTTAGTGTGTGTGTTGTGTTAAGCTTTTGTTATTTTACTTAATAATACAAATGTAAAGTAAGTTACGACTTAGCATGGTGAAAACGCATTCAATTTTGTATGATGTGTTACGGGCACATCGTGAGGCGACACGTAAACCCGATTGAACGTTATGAACCAAATATATCAAAGAACGCAAAGGCGTTTCGAATCAATTACAACTTAATAAAATAACTGCTATGAGTTTCAGAGAAACCGATTGAGCGTTTCAAAACACCTCAAAACCGATTGAGAGTTTCAGAACACCTCAAAACCGGTTGGGAGTTTCAGAACACCTCAAAACCGATTGGGAGTTTCAGAACACCTCAAAACCGATTGGGAGTTTCAGAACACCTCAAAACCGATTGGGAGTTTCAAAACACAAAACACATGAAATGTGTTTTGAAACGCCCAATAATATACTACTCAAGTGGTAATTATTAGCGGTAAGCAGATTCCTTTTATACTATATTGCATTCGTTTTATTCTGAATATCTTTTTTAATGGTTTACGAGTATATTTTGGTACGATAATCGATGTTTTTCCCCACGAAAGTAGTATTTTGAGGCGGCCGACTATTGGGTGCTAATTTTTTAGTGATAAATCCAGTAGTCGGCCGTAGGTGGCCGACTTCTGGATTTTGGCTATTTTTTTATTTTTGAATGAATTTGACGTCATTAGATGTGTAATTTTTTATCAATCAATTTAGTAAGTACTTGTAGTACTCTAAAACGAAGAAAACCCAGTAGTCGGCCGCATTGAAATGTATTATATTGACGTGGCCGACTATTAGGTATTGAGGTTCTAAAGCTCGGCCACCTGTTTTGAGAATGATAGGTATATGTAAAATGTGCGTTTTGGGTGGTCACAAATTTCTTTTTTTTTTCAGTTAAATATGCTTCAAAGACCTATATTAAAGTATCCGCCCGAAAAAATGACACTTGCTATGGAGGCGATAAGAAATGGAATGAAAATCAGAGAAGCTAGTAGGGTTTTTGGTGTCCCTCGAGCCACTTTACAAGATAGGCTTCATCTGCGGGTTCCCGAGGGCCCTCGAAAAATGGGTCCCGATACGGTTTTGACCAAGCAAGAAGAAGAGGAAATTGTTGATTGGTGCAAAAAATTAACAAAATGTGGTTTTCCTATAAAAACCAGCGGACTTCTAAATACAGTGCACTCCATTATGCTTGTCGATGGACGACCAAATCCCTTTAAAGATAATAAGCCTGGGAAAAAATGGCTGAAAGCTTTCTTTCGCAGACACCCATCAATAACATATCGCACGGCTGAAGAAATATCAAAAGGAAGAGCTGTTATTACTGAAGAATATATCAGAAAATGGTTCAAAGAATTGAAAGAATCGCTAATGTCACAGAATGCTCTTGAAGTTCCAGATGATCCTCGTCGAATATTTAACGGAGATGAGACAAGTTTTATGATATGCCCTAAGACAGGCAAAGTAGTCGCTCCAAGAGGTTATAAGAATGTTTATCAAATTGCCAAGGGAAATGAAAAATAAACTATCACCACACTGGCTGTCTTCTCCGCCGATGGAGATGTTTTACCCCCATGTGTGGTATTTCCGTATGCCAGGCCACCAAAGGACGTCGTAAACAGTATGCCAGAGCAGTGGTTTCTGGGCAAATCTGACACTGGTTGGATAAAATCTGACATCTTTTACGATTACGTTACAAAAGGGTTCGATAAATGGTTGATGGAAAATAATGTGCAAAAGCCGGTCTTGTTTTTCGTTGACGGTCACAAAAGTCATTTGACTATGAAGCTTAGCCAGTTTTGTCACGAGAATGGTACAATACTATACGCCCTGCCACCTAACACGATGCATATGATGCAACCAGCAGATGTCAGTGTGTTTAAACCGTTGAAGACTGATTGGAAAAATACGATTAATGAGTGGTCATGTCAACCTGAAAACGCTAACAAGTGTCTGACAAAAGCAACCTTTTGCCCATTGCTGAAAAAGATTTTGGAGAAGAATAGCTTGAAAAGTGCGATTAAAAATGGATTCCGAAAATGTGGTCTATACCCTTTCAACCCGGATCAAGTGGACTATACAAAATGTGTACTTAATAATACAGAAAAAATAAAACGAACGAGCAGCAGTAAATCACCAAAAAAGGGGTTCAAGAAACGAGATTATGACTTGGCTTCGAAAATGATAACTCATCTAAGCAAAGATTTATCTGAACGTGGTGTTGACGTCGCTATAGTTTTAGAGGTTATTAAATCTGCCAAAAATAGTCAAGGTTTAGATGCTTCGCATGCGTCAAATACCACGTTTGACAACTCTCAAGATCGACCAACGACAAGTTCTGCTAATGCGACGAAAGAACATGAAACGGGTTTCCAAACCCCAACTTCGGACAATTTTAGTCTCCCAATACTTGGAGAAAGTACTCTTTTGAATAACTTGGAGATTCTTGATCTACAAACGGGACCAGGGTCTTTTGACATCAATGACAATTCTGTGATGCTTTTGGACTGCGATTCCGACATAATACGTGCCATGAGCCCCAGTATCCAAAATAGCTCAAAAATGTTTCACCCGCTGTAAGAGCTCATTTAACAATACCGTCGCCAAAGAAAAAAACACGCACTCCAAGAATAATGAATAGAATCGGAGCCATATCTTCTCAAGAATGGAGAGATTTTGAAAAACAGAAGGAAGAAGAAAACGGCAAAAGAAAGCAAACATTGCAGAAAGAAAATTAGAGCGTGAAAAAGCAAAACAAAAAAAACTGTCTGAAGCGGCCAGCAGGCGCGAGCAAAAACGTAAAAATAAAAGAGTCAACAAAAAATATAAGAATAAAAGGAAACAAAATTTTTCACAGGAGAAAGACCTATCCGATGATGAAACACTTGATAAAAAAGTCAAAGGTGCCAAGACTAAAGAACTATCCATGGAAAATAAGATAAAAAACTAAATTCTGACGGCCAAAAGTAGTCCCAGCACTAGCAAAGTTAGCGTTCCTGCACGCAGCACTATTAAAACAACTTTTTCACAGGAACAGGACTCTTCTGACGACGAACCACTGGTTAAAAAAATGAAAAACAGAACTGAAGAACTATCCTCGGACAAGATGGAAATCGAAATCGTGAAGACTAAAATCATACCCAGTACAAGCAAAGATACCGTCACTATTCCTACACGTGCACGTTGCACTACTAACACTGCATTTAAACACACGGTAAATTTGGAAACGTTTGTGTTACCACCAAAACTCAAGAAATCAAGGCCCAAACCATTGAAGACTGACGACGACATTATTAACTTTTTAAATGATGATCGTAATAGCGATGAGACTGAATAGCTACCTATGCTGAAAACGGGTTGTGACTATAACTATAACTAGAATAGAAGGCAATTTATTATTACAATTTCTACTGTGATTTACTTAATATAATATTTTTTAACAAAGGTACATTGTAAGATTTAGAATACAGTGAGTATTAAAAGATGTATAAAAGTACTGTAAGTACTTCAGCTATTTACATTGCTGTGATTTCAATTACGGATGATCTCAATTTCTGTGTCATAGGTATGTGTAATATTAATTACCTACCCACTAATGTGTTTTAAAATTGTTAAGATATAAAAGAATACCTATCTACCTGTTAAAATTACTTTAGCGAGTTTAATAAATATTTTATACCAATTACAAGACTGGATGTCAATTAATAAAACGTAGAAGTAAGAAGAAATACGTATGTTCCTTTAATTACATTGTTTTTTTTATGATATTTACTATTGTTAATTTCAAACCAATGTAACGGCCGAGCACTGGGGACCCAAAGGCCGAACTAAGGTCGTTTGGGGCCGACTACTGGGCAGAAGTGCCCTTTTTTGTTTTTTCTTAATTATCTAAGAATTGAAGAAATTATTAAGTGTTTTTCTTTACAAATATTAAAGTTTAATAAATGATTATTGAATAAAAAGTTGTTCTTGTTCAATTGGATCCTGCAGGCACAAATGAGAGGAGTTTAAACTTAGAACTTTCGTAAAAAGGCCGACTACTGGTTCCCTTACCCTATGTGTAAAAAATTGAATAAAAGGGGGCTAAGGACTGATCCCTGCGGGAGTCCTTGCCATAGGGTTAGAGGGGGGAAAGAGTAACTAACAGAGCGGATTTTAATAGTTCTGCCCATAAACAGCTTGAAGACAATTTGGACTATCCTCACAGGTATGCTCAGCTGTAGCAGTTTTGCTCTGAGCAGCGGGAGTGACAAATTGTCATACGCAGCTGACACATCCAAGAAGCACCCTACCAGATGTTCCCTATTAGAGAGGGCCAGTCTTATATCGGAAGTGAGTATGCTTAGGCTGTCTATGGTACTTCTACCCTTGCGAAATCCAAACTGGGTGTTAGCAAGCAGATTTTTATTTTCAACTAACCATTCCATTCTATTTTTTACTAGGTGCTCAAGAATTTTACCCATTGATGCAGAGAGGGCGATTGGGCGGTAGGAGGATGCATTTTGGGGGTTCTTACCGGGTTTAAGGATTGGGATCACAATTTGAGTCCTCCACTCATCAGGAACCTCACCAGACACAAAAAACTGATAGAACAAATCCAGCAGATATTTTTTTGAAAATGGACTAAGTTTGTAAATAAACCAGTATGGTATGCCATCTTCTCCAGGAGAACTATTACGTAGTCCGTCCAACGCCAGCTCAAGTTCTGTAACGGAAAAAATATTGTCTAGAGGGCCTAGGCCAGCAGAGGGAGGAGATAGATCTATGCAGGACTTCTCAGGGACGGATGGAGGAGCCAACTTGTCTGCAAACTCTGCCAGCCAGGAAGAAGGATCGGAAGTAGACAAGCAGTCAGGTTTGAAAGAGCCTCGGATTTTTTTAATGTTTTTCCAAACTATTGATGGAGGAGTTCGGGGGTTTAAGCTTTCGCAAAATCCCTTCCATGCTCTTTTTTTAGTTTTGCTCAAAAAGCGTTTAGTGTGAGCTGAAATTTTTCCAAATGATATGAAGTCCTTAGACAGACCGGATTCATTAAAGGCACGCTCTGCGTTTTTTCTTTTTTGGACGGCTGCCGTGCATTCCGCACTCCACCAGGTTGGGGAGGGAATTTTGGAGGTATGTGGCTTTTTTAATGGGAAGCATTCATTTGCTGTTTCTGTAAGGATAGACTTAAATTGATTATATTTCTGAAAGGGATTTAATAGGATAGTCTCAAGCTCTTTCAATCTTTTTTCCACTTGAAATGAGAAGTTTGGCCAGTCTGCTTTATCTAACTTATGTTTCAGGAGGGGAACAGGAGCTGGAAAAGGGGAAACTGAAGATGGTTTGGAGATAATAATTGGAAAGTGGTCACTACCACATGACTGATTCAGAACCTGGAAGGAGAGCAGGCAAGAGAGATTTGGGGAACAAGCAGCCAAGTCCAAAACTGAATTGGGGTTCTGCCCAGGGTACACTCGGTGAGTTGGCACTCCATCGTTGATGACAGAGACGTTGATGTCATCAAACAAATCAAGGAGAAAGGAAGAGAATATATCATCATGTGTTGAACCCCAGGAAGTATTATGGGAGTTAAAATCACCCATAACCAGGAGAGGAGGAGGGACAGAGAAAAGTATGGAGGAGAGATCAGGAATTAAATTTAAAGCTGGGTGGGGGATATATATTGAAATAACATTCATTCCCATGACATTTGCCGCAACTGCGTTAATTTCATGGGAGTGAGGGGGAAGGGAGATTTGAGAGAAAGGGTAGCTTCTTCTTATCAATAACGCACTGCCTCCACGTCCGTCACTGCGATCATCACGGAGGCATGAGAAACCCGGGATCCTAAAACGGGATCCAGGTCTCAGCCACGTCTCCGCAATGGCCGCCACAGAGACAGCGTGGTCGTTGATTAGATTGATTAAATCTGCTTTTTTAGGATTAATACTACGACTATTCCATTGAAGAAATTTGGCCTGGGGGGCTATTGGAGAAGGATAATTTTTCTGCAAGTGTCAACATCAGTGGTGCAACGTCGGGCGGTAAACAATCGCTCCATTTGGCGATTATATTTGTAAGGAGTTTTATGAGAAGTTCCATCATGTCATCATTGGGTGTTACAGCTCCAATATGTTGGGCTTGGGACGATAAAGCATATCCATTAGGAACCTGGGAGTTAGGAGAGGATACTATATTTTGGTGAGCGTTGCGGTCGTAGCCAGGAGATAGTGGGGTCCTTGCACGGGGATAACGCACCACGGTCTGGCGGTACGAAGATGTAGTAGGGGACTGGGCATGGGAGGGAGAGGAATATGGGGCAGGAGATTGTCGCTGGTCTTCATACGGGGAGGGGGAGAACATGACCTTTGCCACATCGGCATAGGGTCTTCGAACAGCTGGAACTTTAGCTGCAGCTTCCATATATGAGATACTGTGCTCCGACATAATCATTTTTATTGACTTTTGCCTACAGAATTCGGGACAACGTTGATCTGTTGCATAGTGACGACCAGAACAGTACAAGCAAGTGACTTGCTCTGAGGTTATATTACAAGTCTCTCCGCGATGATTTTTGGTGCACTTATAACAGCGGGCATCAGAACGCCATTGAGATTGAATATGCCCGTATCTCAGGCACTTTCTGCATTGAATTGTAGGTAGCACATACATTTCTACGTTGAGAGAGGTATAGAACGCATACACTTTGGATGGTAAGGATTGGCCTTCAAACGTCACCACCACAGCCTGAGTCGGAACCCATGTTGGAGGGCTATTTTCTTTTGTAACCTTCCGCTGAAGGCGTCGGGCTTTAAGAATTTTATTTGTACCTTGTTTTAATTCTGTTGCGTTAACAAATTCTTCCATTGACCAGTCTACAGGGACACCTCGAACCAGGCCCATGCGGGAGACATGATAGGATGGAATTGATGCTACTAACTTGTGACGTGCCAAAGTGGGGTTCTCAAGAATGCTATTTGCAGCAGTTGCTGTCTTAAATTCTACCGAGACGCGGTTTCTACCTAGAGATTTTATGCCATCTTTTTTAATGTTTTCAATATTGTCTCTGGCAAAGATGAGACCAACCTTAATGGGCTGGAGTGACATACCAGAATTGCTGGCTTCTATAATACGGGAAACGGGCACAAGAAATGGGCCCTTGTCTTCCGATCCGTATTTACGTGTTTCGTTGTCAAAATCTGGGTGTTTATAGATGAGGGCAACGGATGGACTGTCAGTACCCTGCATCACTTTCTTTTTTTCAGGTTCTAAAACCTTGTCAGCTGGAGACAATTCTAAGGACGTGAAGCCTCGTTTCCTATTAATTTCCATGGGATCATCAACTATGTAGCATTCATTATCCTTAGAATTGCCACCACCTTGATCCGGCGGCTTCTCCTTCTCACTACTTTCCATTTTTTGCCACTTGGCCCGACGGCAAAATGGATAACAGTTTAAAATTACTATATAAGTTACTATGTACCTAAACTTTGTTAATAAACCGCCACCGTTCTACTAAAATAAAGGATGTTATTATTTGTGGGAATATAACCTAGAAATTGAACAGACTCACTCAACGCGCTTCTGTCAACCTATCGATTCTCATTATTTATTTTATTCGTTTGACAATTTTGACAACAGACAGACAAAGTACTGTCATAATACGGTTTTTTTTTTAAATTATCGTTAAGGCTAAGGTAACGCGTATATTTCCGTAACGCTCAGAGAACTGTCATAACGGACTTAAAAAAGAACTAAAAATTTTAGAAGAACTATAATGTTTAAAAATAAAATAACTGTAGATTATTGGTTTATAGACCAAACACTATCAGAAAAAAATATAATATACACCCCTTCAAAAACTTTACTTACCCAATTGTTATAAATATCATTCTCCCTTATCTTGGATATTGTCTTTTCCATAATAATATATTGTCTTTTCCATTTCCCATCCTAAAGTTTTAAAGAATTGTTAATTTTTACATATACCTTTGTATAATAAATCATCATTAACAAGAATATTTTCCCTATAAAGTCTTAGTCTCTTACTTTATTATTTATTAAAGCAACATCCAACCTAGGCCGAGTAGTGAGTAGTATTGTTATGTGTTTTCTAGTACTCTAACCTTAGTTGGTCCCAAAGAGCGTTTTAATCCTTGATAGAAATGGGATCGATTGGCATTAAAAAAAATTTTACTCAAATCTGACGATTTTCTCGCTGACTATACATTTTATCAAAAATCTGTGAATGTTGATTTTCATTACTTAAAAAGTTAGTAAATGTCTCCTAAAAGCATTTTCGCGTAGCAGCACGGGATCTAGTAGCTGCCCTTACTGCCCCTTCTCAACTTTCCACCCTGTATACAGAAGCGCCACAAATCAAAAATAAACATAATTTGATTTCAAACTTAAAATAAATAGCATTCCGAATTTAAATGCAACAAACACATTTTGATTTATGTCTCTTTTCTATTTAAGCAACAATGAAATTGAATATGAATCTGAATGAATGAATAATGAAATTAGTTTTTATGATATTAATAGAGTGGGAGGGCGTCAATGTATAGGTATATGTTAATAAAACAGAATATTTATAATATACAATGTTTATTGTATTTTTATTTAATTCAATTACCAATACCAGCGGGCCAATTATGGTGACACTTATCCACGCAATAAAACGTTTTTATCTCAAGAACAACGACATATTATCATTGTCGACGTAGGCTAACATGGTGGCATCGGTTACATTGTATTATCCACTTTTGACAACGATAAATGACAATCTTCATATTTTATCGATTTTGCTTAACATGGGTGGCCACTTTGGATCGACTTTTGACAGCTCAATTCGATAAGTTTATACGAGTGCCATGTTGGTGACGATAAGACATTAATCTTGAAAAAAACTTAAATTTAAGCGTGAGTATTGAATTTGTAATGTCTCAATTAATAAAAAAAGACTTCGATACTTACAAGAAAGGTGTTAAACAATATATTTTAATTGGTAATCATTGTTTGTAGAATGTCAAGTGTCTTTGTCGCCTCCCGCTTCAAGCCAAAAAAGAAAGAATAAACTGCTGTGCAGGGCTATAAGGGATGCTCCCAACCCCTTCGAGCTTCAGGATGAAGAGTTTCGACATAATATACAGAGGTTTAAGGAGATAGCACACCGTTTATGTGCTGAGTTCGAATTAGACCTCCAGCCGCACAATAATGACGAATTACCCATGTAAATAAAATTAAGGTAAGTAATATTTATTATTTACTAGCTGTTCGTGCTTGGTATCACTCGGGCGATTTTGTGTTTCATACAAACCTGTTAATAGGACTTTGAAATAAGAACACAAATATTACAGTGTTTCGTTTATTCTAGCTTTAGATGAAGATTTTATAACCTATACAACTCAACGAGCGTCCGCCATTACTTTTGGTGCCTCAGACACTAATCGGTGTTGCCAACACAATATTTTATTGCTACGTTCACACTTCCCCTCAATAAAATATTTAAACAAATCAAGAAAGCATATATTCAACTTAATTACTAATCCGTTACATAACTTCCCCTTAATACTTATCTAAACCACATATTAAAAAACTTTCTCTTAGCAAATAACTTTGTTTGCTAATTATTAAACAATTTATCCCGAAGTCTCTTAAATAATATTCCCCCCAAAGCCTTTGTAAAAATATCTGCAACTTGCTCACTAGTATTAACATATTTCAATTCAATAATTTTTCTTTGATAAATGCTTGCTTAATTTCCAAATGTTTCACCCTCGAGTTACCAGTAGCCATGTTAGCCATCTTAATGGTTGACTGGTTGTCCTCATAAATTATAACATTAATTTCAAATCCAAATGTAGATAATATGCCGTTTAACCAGCAAGCTTCACTAGTGGCTAAGCACAAGGCAATATATTCAGCCTCTGTTGACGAAAGTGCCACAGTCTGTTGTTTCCTTGACAACCACATTACAGAGCCCCCAAATACCTTAAAGATACAAACTGATGTTGATTTTCTATCGTTACAACCACCCCAGTCACTGTCAACATAGCCTATGACATTATTATTACACTCTTTATAATATTATTAAGCACAAATCAAGTGTCCCCTTTATATATCTTAAGATATTCAATAATAATTTATATAAAAGTACAGAAGCACAGCTCTGATATCGGCTTAAGATGTTAACCACTGCACAGATATCAGGCCTTGTTCCCATCGCTGCATACATTAAACTCCCTACTATCTGTCTACATTTATTTTCTATTGCTGTACTCTCTGACATTTCTCTTTTAAGAATATGGAAGTTATATTTTTTATCAATTGGCAGTTGTAAAGTTTTGCAATCAGACATATTATATTTTAATAACAGATCTTCCAAATATTTTTTCTGTGACATAATAGTGACTCCCTCATCTATGTTTTGGTTAACCTCTATTCCCAAATTTACTAATCACTCCCATTTCTTTCATTTTAAATGTTTTACACATTACTTTTTTTAATTTATGCAATTCTTCTTCGTCATTTCCAAAATATAATATGTCATCTACATATAATAATAAAAATGTATTTTTATCTTTTGAAAACAGACAGCAATCCTAATCAGATTCTTTATAACCTAATGACAACATAACAGATTTAAAATGTTCATTCCAATATTTTGGAGACTTTTTTAAACCATAAATTGACTTGTTAAGTTTTACATACTTATGCTCAACAGTCTCAGTTCCTTCAGGTAAAATTAAATACAACTCTTTATCTATTTTTGAATTTAAAAAAGCTCTACATACATCCATTTGTTTAATTTCTAAGCCTAGTTTGGTAGCTACAGACACAAATATACGAAATGTATTAAGTTTTGCCACTGGTGCATATACATCGCTGTCACAATTTTGTTCAAATCCTCTAGCCACCAATCTAGCTTTATAACCATCCTCTTTCCTTTTCAGGACCCATTTAGAGCTTATCACTTCTTTGCCTTCTCGTATACTACCTACTTCTGTCCATGTATTATTTTCCTTTAATTGTTTAAGTTCTTTTTCAATAGCTTCTTTCCAATTTTTAGCATCTGATGACATCATTGCTTCCTTATAATTTTTGGATTCTGCAACATATAGATGATAATCTTCTAGGTGTTTTGGTTTTTTAACTACTCTTCCACTTTCTGTTATTTTTTCTGTTTCTGTATTATCACTAGCATCCTCAGTTTCCTGTTCTTGGTCATTGATGTCATCATTATCAACATTTGTTTCATAGAATTCATCACTCTCATAATTTTCTTCATTACTCTCTGTAGGTAGATCCAGTGAAATCACCGTTTCAGTTTCCATTTCTTGTACAGTTCTTGGTTCATTTCCGGTTTTTTGATCTAAAAATACTACATCTCTTTTGGTTTCTATTCTTCTTATATCTTCATAATAAATTCTGTACCCTTTAGAATCCACATATCCAACAAATATTGCCTTTTCTCCCTTGACATCCCACTTCAATCTCTTTTCTTTTGGTACGTGGACGTAGACCTCCTGTCCAAACTTCCCACGTAAACTCTGCACATCAAACTTACGACTGGTGAAAGTTTCATATGGTGTCTGGCCTTTTTTGTTGCTGTTGGATGTTCGGTTTAAGACATAAATTGTGGTGTTAACCGCCTGAGCCCATAACTCTTTTGGCAAGTTTTTATTTATCATTGACCGTGCTGCCTCAACTATAGTACGCATGTCCCGTTCCGCTTTTCCATTCTGCTGAGGAGTATAGGACACAGTTGTTTGGTGCTGTATGCCCCTCTCTTTAACAAACTCCTCCACAGTCTTGTTGACAAACTCTCTACCATTATCAGTACGAATCACCTTCACTTTATTTTCTGTTTGTCTTTCTGCCCAAGTGACAAATTGTTTTATATGGACAACAGTGTCCCCTTTGCTCTTTAAAAAATATATTACTCTATAATTTGAGTAGTCATCACGAAATAATAAAAAATATCTTGAACCGCCAACACTCTCAACCTCCATCGGCCCACAGATATCAGCATGCACAATTTCTAATGTTTTTGTGGTATGCTGTAAGCTTCTTGAGAAAGGTAACCTGTGTGACTTACCTTCCAAACACGACACACATTGAAAATTGTTTTCTTTATATTCAATATTGTTATTTCTTAGCCCTTTTTTAACATACTCAGCATTCTGGTGACATAGTCTTTCATGCCACTCAGACAAAGATGCAACTGCTGCAACACTCTCACACACATAGTCTGACACTTCAAGAGCGTAATAGTTCCCTTCACGTTTACCTAGTGCACACACTTCATTGTCTTTGTGAAATAAACACTGTTCACCTGACATTGTCACTTTATACCCCCGATTAGTAGCACTGGGTATCGAAAATAGGTTAATCTTAATGTCTGGAACGTGCAGCACGTTATTCAATACCGATTTAATATAACTATCCCCGTTATTCACATAAAGTTCGACATCACCGAATCCAGCCACCGGTAAACGCCGCCCGTCCCCTACAACAACATGACGATTTGACATTGACGTTGACACATAGTTCGTGAACACAGAGTAGTCACCTGTCATGTGTTCGCTCGCCCCGCTGTCAATCAACCATTTTTTTTTATCGAATGATTGAGTGTCACTCATAATTTCGTTCTCATTCTCAATCTCAATCCCGGTCGTCATGGCCGTCACTGTAAATGCATTTCCTTTAGATGTATGTCCCATATCACTGTTAAGCTTATTTTCTCTGAAACTTCCACTATTTTTATGCTTTGGGCACTCGTATTTTAAGTGTCCCACTCCCCCGCACACAAAACACTTACGATTGTCCACTACACTTCTACATTCTTTTGAAAAATGACCTGGTTTTCCACACTTAAAGCATTTTTTAATAAATCCACTTCTATTTTTCACATATAGTGCTATATCTTGTTCTTCTCGTCCTCTAGATTTTATATTTTCTTCCTCAACAAGCAAACGTGCCACCAGATCATCATATTTCTGTTTAGATGTCTCCACCGACTCCCAAGCCGAGACAAAATGACTGTAGTTCTCAGGCAAAGAGAGTAAAACCTTAGTCATAAGAAATTTTTCAGACACTTCTTCCTTTGCTTGTTTTAATTGTGCTGCCATCTCTTGCAGTTTAGCCAGGAACACAGACATCTCTCCGCCTTCAAATTTGCACTGCAGAAAACGCTGCTGTAACATCATCGTGCTCGTAGAAGACTCAGCTTCATATACACTGTGTAGTTTTTGCCACATCTGGGCCGCTGTCTCGCATGTTAAAATATGTATTGTCACTGCTTCACTCAACCTGGATACAATGATAGTTTGTGCCTTGGCATCTTGTGTTAACCAAGTATTCGCATTTGCCTCTGTTTTTATTTATTTCCCTGTCACAATTAAGAATATGAATGAATGAATGAATGAAATAAGTTTATTTAGCATATAGAAAATAAAAACATACAAATCTTAAGAATAACACAAACAATTTGCTAAAAGAGGTCGCCACTCAGCTTAATGCCACGAAATATGCTAATGGATATTCCGTGACGCTGATTTTCAGTGACGCCCTGCTACCGAGGTGGTTGTTACTTATACATATATTTTTACAGTACCTACATCTATTAACAAAAACTTTAAGTTAAAATAACATGTTTCAAATGTTCAGTTGCACAAGTAATATAGGGAAATTTAATCTACTTAAATAAAATGAGATAATAATACCGTGTTATAGCGAGTGTGAGTATGTGAGTGTGTGTGTGCGTGTGTGTGTGCGTGTGTGAGTATGTGAGTGTGTGTGTGCGTGTGTGTTTGTGCGTGTGTGTGTGTGTGCGTGTGTGTGTGCGTGTGTGTGTGTGTGTGCGTGTGTGTGTGTGTGTGTGTGTATGTGTGTGTGTATGTGTGAGGGTGTGCGAGAGTTTGTGCTAGTATATGTTTGCATGACTGCCCATTAAAACTTCTGGTTGTCAATCAACAATTTCTTAAGGCGAAGTTTAAATGTGCCAATACTATTTAAATTTCTTATTGGCGGTGGCAAATCATTCCAACATTTCGTGGCAGCGAAACGAAAGCTACCACGAAAGGCAGTCGAATGGTGTAGAGGGCCAATAAGACGTGATGCATGTCTTATATGACTCTTGGAGAACGTGAGCTTTTGATGTAAGTAAGGCGGTTGTTTTTTTTTTATTATTCCGAACAATAAGGTCGCAAAGTGTAGAGTACGTCGGGCATTCATGTTCATCATGTCGTGTCGATTTAAGAAGGGTGTAACATGTGCTCGCCGGGGAACTGGAAAACAAAATCGTGCACAGGCATTTTGAACTCTTTGTATCATTTTCCTGGTCCGCGCTAGCAAGCATCCGCCAAAAACCGTGTCTGCATAATTAAGCTTTGACAGTATAAGTGCATCACACAGTTTAATGCGTATGTTCACAGTGAGGCACTCGCGAATTCGGTACAATACTTTGAGCCTGTAGAAACAGTTGCGCATTGTCTCCTGGACATGAGCTTCGAAACGCAACCTACCGTCCATTACGAGACCTAGATTACGGGCCTCATAGACCCTCTCCAAATGCTCTCCTGCTATAAGGACTTGTGGATTCTTGGTTTCTATTATTTTTATTTGATTTTGGGTACCTAAGATCATAAATTTAGATTTATTTGAATTTAACACTAGATTATTTTTGTGGCACCAGTCGGCTATACTATTTAAGTCGGCATTAAGTTTAATGAGAGCTGCATCAATGGAATTAGGCTTAAACGATATGTATAGCTGTATATCATCAGCGTAAATGTGATAATTACAATAATTGATGTATCCTATTATATCTGCACTGTACAAAATAAACAGTATTGGCCCCAAAATAGAGCCCTGTGGGACTCCTCTTGCGACAGGTAAAGGAGAAGACACTGATTGCGACCCGTCTTCATTCCATATCTTTACATATTGCAAGCGTCCGGTGAGGTAACTACTAAACCACTTGAGTGTTTGTATGTCAAAGCCATAAAAAGCCAATTTGGAGAGAAGCAATGATGTATCGATTTTATCGAAGGCCCGGGAAAAATCAAGTAACACAAGCAGCGATCCCTCGCCAGTATCTTGGGCAGCCAGAATGTCGTCCACTACATCTATTAGGGCAGTGGAAGTGCTATGACCCTTTCTAAAGCCTGATTGTTTTAAAGGGAGTATCTTATTAACTTCAAGGTATCCTGTCATTTGCTCAGTAACTATCCTTTCCAAGATCTTCGACATAAATGGCAAAATACTGATGGGGCGGAGATCCTTAAAATAAGTGGGATACGGAATTTTAGGAATGGGTGTAATAACAGCCTTTTTTCCATTGTTCAGGAAAAACTCCAGTCACAATGGACTTATTAACTATTGTAGTAATTATATTCAAAGTTCTAGGTAATGTCAGTAAAATCATGCTTAAATTGAGACCATCGTCACCTTGGGCATTAGTAGAAACTAGAGGACGCCCGCGACTTCGTACGCGTAGAATTAGTTGCCCGCTACACCCCCCATTTTTTTCCGTTGGGGGTCGTTTTTCGGAAAATCCCTTCTTAGTGCTCACTTACATCATGAAAGGAACCCATGTACCAAATTTCAAGTTTCTAGGTACAGTAGTTTCGGCTGTGCGTTGATATGTCAGTCAGTCAGTTTTGCCTTTTATATATATAGATTGATTTAATAATCCTAAGTACTGTTAGTTCATTTACAGGCGTTAGTTTAAAAATATTGGACCCAAAACCATTCCTCTCGAAGTTCAGCAAATAAGACGTTTCAATATCATTTAAATCAGGAAGGTTTAGAAAGTTTTCATTGATTTTATCGGGATTATGTAAAGGGGGAGGCAGGTCTTTGTCTTTTTTCTTAAAGTTGGCAACATTCTGCTTGATGTTCTTCCAAAGTTTACGAGGGTCTTTTATGAAATTTATGTTTTGATTAAAATATGCCGTTTTTTCAGTATGCAGTGTTGACGATGGTTTTTAAGTCCTTGTAGTATATTTTATGCGCATCAAGATTGGTTTGTTTACTTCTAACATGTGCGTCATCACGAAGTTTCATCATTTTTTTTACAGTGGATGTAATCCATGGGTAAGAGTGTTCCCTGATAGACGCTGTTTTGAACGGAGCATGCACGTCAAATATTAATACCAAGTGCGTGTTAAAAATATTTACCATGTTATCAACATCCCCAACGACAATATCTTCCCATGGCGTACAATTTATATGTTCATAAAAAAGGCTCTGATCGATGTCTTTCAAGGGTCTATATACTATCCGTTTTGGGGATGGTTTGGGCTTTTTAATGTTTAACTCACAGGTGATAAATGAATGACTGCTTAGATCGGGTAAATAATTGACGGACAGTTTAGATATGCGCGTATTAGAGCAGATGACATCGATTAATGTTTCACTGTGTTCTGTATAGTGAGTGGGCTTGTCGACATACTGCGTCAAATTCATACAATTCAAAAAGTCTAACAGTTTTTTCGTGTTCACTTGCTGGGTATTGATTAGATTTATATTGAAATCACCGACGAGCAATATATGATCATAATTGCCAAACGATGAAACAGCTTCACTTAGCGCATCAATAAAGGTGTCAACGTTTAACCACGGAGGACGGTAAGCAGTGCCGATAGCGATTTTGTCTCCATTTATACTAAGACCTAGCCACATTTGCTCAACATATCGAGCGGGTGGATGGGCAATCAGACGAACATTTACTCCTTTCTTGATATAGAACCCGACCCCGCCGCCACGGGCGCGGATGTATGCAGGGCGTGGGACATGGCGCAGGCGGTAGCCGGGCGGCGAGGGCGCGCGCGCCTCTTGCCCGTCGCGCAGCCACGTCTCGTTGATAGCCATAACGTCAACGTCACTTCTCGACATTGCTACCAAGAACTCGTCATGACGCGTACCAAGAGACCCTGCATTCAAGAGACCAACCGACAACCTTCTGCTTTTAATAATTTTTATGACAAATGAATATTCAGCATGATCTTATAATGCAATAAATATTTGCATAAAACTGTCATATGCCACCAGTTTATAAACATTTTATACCCTACTAACTGTATGATTTGTGTGTAAATTAAAAATGTATCGGATTTTAAAGAAGTGTTTAAGGTGTATGTTGTGTGTGATCTGAATAGTGTGTAAATATTAAAATCAAAGAACGGGAACAAAAGTGTGCCTAGCTGATTAGACTTAAAACTACGGCAATCTCTTTTAAAAGTTAAGTTAAAACAATTATAAATGAGACCTAACACTAAGGTAACCCAAAAGCTTTCACGAGATCGTCCTCTATGCGTAGACGGAAACGCGGCGCTCCGGGCTCTTTACGCGCATATATTTTTCCATCCCGCGTCCATACATACTTCCAGTTTTTTCGCGAGGATTCTCCACGCGCCTTGTAGAATAGATGGCGATTGAAACGAGTCAGTCTTTCGTTTACGTGGAAAGTCTGCGCAGGTGAGTTGAGTCCTAGGCCCGCAGTGTTGGCGGACGCGCGCTGCCGCCAGCAACTGGTCGCGGTGCGAGCGGCGCGTCAGGCGTACAACAATGGGCCGCGGCCTCGCCTCTGGGCCGCCCTCGTCGGCGCGTCGAACCGGTCCTGCGCGCTGCGCACTCACCAGGTCTCGCTCGTCCAACGTTACTCCTAACTTTTTAGCTACACTAAGTACCAGATGGACTGAACGCTCAGCCTTTTCTTCGGGCACGCCGGCAATTTCAATGTCATTAGACAACATGTCTTGGTCGCGGTCATTTAGGTCCGCCTTGAGTTCTGCAATTGTCTGCTCAAATACGGTAATGTCATGGGGACTTTTTTCCCGTTGAAAACACTCCACGGCCTCTACTCGAGCTGTAAGATCGTCTATTCTCCGGTTGCACGTGTTGAGGGCATCAGTGAGATTTGACACGGCGCTTCTAAACTCCTTCATCTCGGTCCGAACCGCGCTCATCTCCTCCCGCAGCAAACGAAGTTCCGATACGAGTTCATCAGACTGCTCGGATGATTTCGGTGTAGGCCTATTTGTTGTGCTAGTGCTTTGCAGTGGTGTTGTATTCAATTTCGTGTCTGGTAGAAAATTAGACACATCTACTTTGTCACATGACATATTTATTTCATTCAGGGGTTGCGATATTTGTCTATTAAGACCTGCGGGAGATGCCAGCGTATCATCGTTGCGGCGTCGACGTGCGATTTTTTCACATGTAGGACATGTCCATTGCTTACTTAAATCTTTTTGCTTCTCTTTATAAAATGTTGTGGTCATATTAACACATTGATAATGAAAGCATTCTTTACACTGACTACAGTGAAGAGTATCTCCCCTGTCTATTTTTCTCTTGCACGCAAAACAATTCATAGCTAGGACCAAATTTGCCGTAACTTTTACTGTTGGCGTTTAGTGCGGTGGTGAACTGTGCCGTGTATGCACGAGTGTCTTGAGTGTGTGCGTGAAAGCTGCACTGGCGCTAGGCCGGCGGACGGTGCTTTTATGATTGTGTGCGTAGCAGCGAGCGATAAGAAGCACAATATTGACCCAGGTCAGGGATTTTCGTTGCGGTAGACAGATTTAATTAAAAAGTATTTTGTTATTTACGTACGTTTTTGTTGATCGATTTCGATTATTTTTGCACCATTTCACTGCACTCTTTTCTAGGTACACAAAAAGTTACAATTTTAACGCAATTGTTCAGATTTTACTAGGTTTTTTGTTTAATCGAATAGAGCAAAGCAACAAAGATGTTTACTTCGAGATGTTCGGTCGGTAGTCCTCACATACACCTGCTCCTCTCAGCATGACTGACACTTGGAACTTCCAAACGCTCCAGTTCCTCTGACCCTCCAGCTTAATGACTGAGCTCGACGCCATTGCCAATGTGTGAGTATCCATGTTGTAATCGCGTCAACTTTCCCCGCGTGAACCTGATGCCGTGCTTCTCCGCACGACCTCCTTCAGACACCGCTATGGACAATAACACAATCTCCGTGTTTTTCCTTGCTGACTACGTCGCAACCAAGCCACGCCACACTAATTCCCTGCCGGCGTTTTTACCTCTCCTCACACAATCTCACGATCTTCACCTAAAACAAAATTATGAGCACTGGGCCCACAACCTGTTAATAGGACTTTGAAATAAGAACACAAATATAACAGTGCTTCGTTTATTCTAGCTTTAGATGAAGATTTTATAACCTATACAACTCAACGAGCGTCCGCCATTACTTTTGGTGCCTCAGAGCTCAGACACTAATCGGTGTTGCCAACACAATATTTTATTGCTACGTTCAACCTTGTCCTGACAATTACGAAAATAATGAAAAAACAGCCAACTCGGTCGAGCCGTTCTCAAGTGATGCTCCGTCATAGATGTGGCAATTAAATTTTATATACATATATATAATAGACTATTATGAGTACCTATACCTACCAACTTGAATACTTAATGTTAGTTATGTCACTATTAGGGCTTAGGAAATAATTTTCAAAGTAAAGTGACTCATAAGTAAAAGTAAAAAAAACAACACGCATTATTGCAGACTATAATTTAAACACCGTTAGTAAACTCACTATAAAAATTCCTATGGCTACCTTCCATCCCCATCATCATACCAGCTTGATGGTAGGTACCATTTTATATTGTTATCGGAACTGTAAAAGTATGCTAAATTTCAAATCAATCCAACAATTAAAAGTAGGTTAAAATTGGTATCCAAGATTTGATTGCATTGTTACTTTGTGATTAAATATGATCACTGATCATATTTCACAGGTACTAGCTTCACTGCACAAACCATTAAGATAAATAGACTAGAGAAGCAAACCTCATTATCAAGCGGTAAAAAAAGTATGACCACTTCTTAGCCGCGACGACGTAGCTTTGAAACCACTACACATTTTAAAATAAACACATACTAAAAATATATCGGTCTCACTTACACAAGTTGCAAGAACAATGATGTCACTGACATTAGATAAGGACAGACACAAAAATATGCCATGGTAGGTTGGTGTTGCCGACCATATGAAAATTTGCCCAATATAACAAATAAATAGGGATTTTTTAAAATAATACTTACTTTGTAATTAATTAATGCATGAAATTATTTTAAATGCGTATTTCTTATTAGATTACTAGAAATAGGCAAAGGTAATAAAATAAGTACGTCATTTTTTGTTTCAATGTTTTTTATTACCTATATGTAGGTATAATATTATAAGATTATTACTATGTACAAAGGATAAAATTTGTTTGCATGTATAGTGAATGGAAGATATAAAGTCAATCCTGACATCTGTCATCGCACTACAATTTATAATCGTCATGGACTTATTAGAGAAACAAGTCCATGGATATCACACGCGAGGACAATTGTTCGGTTAAAGAGATTTACTCTGGTGGACTAAACAGAAGCACATGGGGTTAGCTCCACGCGCTTCTGTCAAGTCCTTTGAGGTTATTGTAATTTGTAGGTACTGGAAGGACAGCTGTCAGGATTACCTGCTTATCTGCGTTTTACTATCAGTGGCATGTTTTGTAAAGCTACAAATTACAATTTACAGGTAACAAGTTTCCATTTGACACAACTTCGACCAATGACGACCAGAGGCCCGTTTCACGAAGCTACAAGTTACAAATTACAAGCGGAAGTCTCTTTCTAACTCCTTTTGCTAGAAGGAGAGTTCCGCTTGTAATTTGTAACTTGTAGCTTCGTGAAACGGGCCGCAGAGGCTGCCAGTTTAGACCTGTAAAATTGTAACTTGTAGCTTTATAAAACGTGCCCCAGGATATGCAGGCCTGTGCAGTGCAGTCTTAATTTGTCTTTATCCCTGAAGTGCTTAGAACATAATAATATTACAGTTGATTTAGTAGGCAGCAAGTCGGTCTATTTTCTCAACAATCGAATGATTTCCACCGACTTCTTTTGACGTAGGAAGGATGGATAAGGATGTAGCCTTAGGCACCCTGAAAATGTATCAATATAAAATAGGTAACTAAATGAAAATACTAGATTCTTCTATTATCATTAATCTGTATTTTTTATTAAATCTACCTCCAATATATTAGAACTCAAACATAAAATTTAAAACCTCCCGTCAATGTGGGAAAACCAAAACGATATTTTAATGGCAACACTGCGCCTAAATTGCAATATTTGGTATTTTAAATCGATTTCTGGGTTTTTTATGTTAATTTGAATACATAAACAATTAACTAACGCGTGGAAAGTAATTCCGCTGGATTTGTTATCTTTTTGTGATCTCGAATTACATTCTTTCACTACGCATTTTCCCATTTTGTAGCTCGGTGCAACTCTGTCGGCATCCCAATGAGCACTGAGTTGACGTTTGCTGACATATGGCTGTGGCCTTATGTGAAGTGGCAACGCTTTGTTGCGGTAATTGCTAATCTAGTGTAACATATATATCAATGGCACAAACGCATTTATAACGTTCAACTTCATCCACATTGACCACCCTACGGGAACAATGATTGTTTTCTGAGATATAAGGTGTATCCTATATGTTAGTTCAGGGTAAAAGCTATGTACATTCCAAATTTCATCCATTTCCTTTCAGTCGTTACAGCGTGAAATAGTAACCAACATACACACAAACTTTCGCATTTGTAATATTAGGGTGATTAGTAAGGAAAAGGTTAAAAGGACACAACGATGAAATAAAAGATGAAATAAATAAGAAAATGTTTAAATTTAAACAAAGGGTCTGGCCGGTCTGCTATAGTAAAATCGCCCCTGGCTGAATATGAAAACTGAATATGCACGTTTATTTGCCTCATTGTCAAATATAATTTTACTGAATATTAAGCCTTAAATACTTACGATTAGCGAAATATTAAAAAAAAAAAAAAAACAGTTTTTAATTTACATTGGCCAAACTACTTTATCGATTGACACGTCCTTCGAATATTTTATACATGTATTTAAGATACATTTATATAAAAAAAAAAAGTCCTAGCTTCTTTTGAAGTCAACATTTTTGTCTGTTTTTTTTTTTTTTTTTTTTAGTTGCAAGTTAGCGACACCTACCATATTTTGATATAATATACACAATTTGATATTCTATTACATATATTTTTTTCAAAAATATTAGTTTGGATCAACAAAGTGGAAATAAGCTATTTGTGTAAAAGGGTGGAAAAAAAGAACACCCATGAACGCCATCTTCCTTAAATAATGGAAATAGCTAATTCTACAAAAAAACTTTTATTTTTGGAAACATTAAATACTTTTGTAATTCGCTCTGATACTTAAGAAATTCATACCTAGGATGCTAGAAATAGATCCCGTCTAAACAATCGCTCTAGAAATGGAAACCTACTTCACAAAACTCCCTTTGAAACTCCGTGAAAACCCCTGAAATCAGTTCGCTAGCTTTTGATTTTACACGGGCAGATACTCGTATATCTTAACTTTTTATGTATACAGAGAAGAGATAATATATTTTATTACATTTTTTCCATATATTTTCAGTGAACGTCATGTTTATTACTCATATCGGGGTTTTCGGTGCGGGATTGATTTTATGCCTTCTCTCTGGCTAATGTCAAACATTCCCGCACCGAAAACCCCGATGTATGCTCATATACATGTAAGAAAAATGCTCTTTGAGTTTATAGCACAATTGTATTATTAATAATTAAAAATTAACAGAGAACATGTAAACACAAGTTTATTTATAGAATAACAAATACTCAGGATGCTTGCAGTAAGCTAACTATATCATCTAACAGACCTTAATCGTTATCACTGTCACTTTCTATAGCAATATTTTTAAACCGTCGTTATTAAATAAGGAGCTAAGTTTCAAATTAGGACGCAGGATTTTTGATAAATATCTGCCGTATGACAGATAATATACAATGGCTGCAATGTTTGAACAACAGCCCACCATCCTTAATCCATTTGCACATTCACAGCAATAATTTTCAATCGCATCTATACCACTTTTATCTGGATTATACATTATAAAACATTTGTAATGCTTTTTTGATATGTGACGTGATTGTATACATATTTTTAAAATATTTGAATGGTCTTTTACATATGCCATGTTTAAGTTCCCTGTTTCATCTAAAACCTCGGCTAAATATGAAATGGCTTGGCCGTATTGATAACTGCCTGTGAATAAAAGTTTCATATCGTACTCCGTTAATTGCGGAAAATCTGAAACGTCGTTAGCTGAAATGCTTTGAAAAGGAAGTTTTTTTCGAAGTAAGCCTTTTTCTTCCACTATGGCAGCTAAAACATTTTGATCGCATTTTTTATGCTCATTCTCTCGAAAATAGCGGTGGTCATATTTTTGTCCGAAATTAAAGATTTTCCAAAACGGTTAAAAAAATATGAAGTTATTCGGCACAAGCTTTGTATTTTATCAAGCATCTTGTTATCAAATGTCTGGTCTAGTTGATTATATTTTTTCACTTCTCATGCTCTTAAAATGTTACTTTAGTCTCTGCACATCGGGACTAAAGTTCCTTTTTAATCTCTAGGGATTAAAGTAAAATTGTTTTAATTTACTTTGGAATCCCCTTAACATCCAGTCACGGTGTTTGTGAATGGAGGATTTATTGCTATTTTCAGTCTTTTTGTATAAACCACAGAATAAAGACTAAAGGCAAAGAAGCCGTGGAATAAGATGAACTTTGCACCAGCTACTTGTCTCTACTTTATAGATTACATTTTTATAAGAGGAAAAGAAACAAAAACTAGGTGTCTTTTCTTCTTTAATCTGTCATCAAGGTGAAGAAACGTCAAATCAACGACCGGTTTTCGGTCTTCTTTGGCGTTACTTTCTTCCACACTGGTGCTTAAAGGTCCAAATCACGCCTTGTGACGATCTCTTTCCAACTCACTATGAAAACCATAAGTAAAAGGAAGTCAACCATAATGTATTTTCTGCCTATTTAGTACGGTTTCTATGCCTCTAGTTTTTATTCTGTGGTATAGACAATTTTTAGCGCGTGGAAATAACCTCAAAATGACAACTGTGAAAAAATACAAATAAAAATGATTTAATTTCGTGAAACACGATTAATGATTACGAATATGAATGTATTTAATTATATTAAGGATGAATTCATTTAAATATGCTTGGTCTAATTAGTTTTGAAATAGTTTTCAAGTTTGAACCTGTTGGCTAAATATGCAAGCATTTAAAGCGGCACTTAACAAAAAAATTATAAAAGAAAAGAAAAAACCGCGGAACAAATTTGTAAGAAACTTTCTTATAATCAATATTGTAAATGTGTATACCTAGAACTTCGTCAGTGCTGGATTGAGCAAGCCCGTCGGGGTCCGTAGCAAATTATATAAAGGGACCCCTGGGTTTGTTTTAGGTTACAGGTTGTCTTTTTTCCGCAACTGAGTGACTTAGATATGCACCTATTTTGCGTGGGTGTTTGTTTTAGGTTATTCTGGTGGAGAATATCGACTGGATTATTCATCTTATCGTCAACCCTGATGCATATGAGTACACGCATACGCATACTGATGTAAGTACTAGCATTTTAGGGGTTAGACGTGGATGCGCAGGGCCCATAGCATTTGCTACTCTTGCTAGGTACTATCAGACCATTGGAACCTTGACCCACCATAGAACTGTGTCACAGAGACGTTATGATTCAAGTCATAAGAAGTGTCAAACAAATTGTTTTATGATGTCACTGTGACACCGTTCTATGGTGGGTCAGGGTTCCATTGGGCTGATAGTACGTGGCTAATCCGGCACTGAACGTTGTTTTTTTTCCTCGCATTCAAAGTGAAAAGTAGAGTGTTTAACGCGAGACTAAACAACCATAATGACACTCGAACTATAGCCACTCTCGCTCGCTGGCTCGCTCGCGTGGCTAATTATCTCGTGTCATTATGGCTTGTTTTAGTCCCTTGTTGAACAATCTACTATTGTTTTAAGGCACCATGAACTGCTTCCACGACCCAACGAACTTTTGTAACATACCGGGACTCATTGGCTTCTTCGGTGGTCAGCTGTTTACGTTGTCCTTTTAGAGCGGGCATCATTACCCGGTAGCCTTTAGATTCTAAAAAACCTACTACATCCCGCAAGCATCTACCCAAGACAAATATGTCGCCAGGTCTAATAAGATTTTTCAAACTAGGTATAACTTTTCGCATAATGCTTGCATCGTTCTCAGTAGCGTGGAAAGGTCCTAACATGTCGACTATAAAACCATCTGTTGTACATATTGTGAACGGCTTGCATAAATGTGTTTTTTTCTGACCGGAATATGATTTTCGTTGATACTCATTATTGGAACTTTTTTGGTGGTATATATACTTATGTACCATCACAAATGAGTATCAAAACATTCTCCACATTGAAAAGTTTTTTTGCCAGTTCTGTAGTGTGATTGTCAATAAGCCATTGGCGACTAAATGCATTGACACCAAATTGAAATGGAAGAACGTCTCTTTCAAAGGAATCAATAACATTAGTCACATATTCTGACACTATTTGGTATCTAGAGAGCTACAGTAAAGTACCGATTAGTCTTACTATTGCCAGTACGTAGTTTGATTAAAAAAATCACAACAGCTTGTATAATGTCACGTTTTGTTTGTAAAGAGTGCAATTCGTTTTTAATATTATCAACATGTTCCCAAGTAAATCCCGTTAAAATAGCAAAATGGTCATCGGAGACAGATTTATTAATTATTTTCTCAATTAAAGGCAGCTGTGTTTCAGTGACTAAACAACCAAATAGCTCTGCTATCTCTTTAACATTTACGGCGGCTGTGGTTGAATAGACTTCGATCAGGTTTAAATCATGTTCATAGAATTGACCATTAATCAAATGTGATGAGCAGCATCTATTTTCTGTTGGAATATAAATATTTCTTTTAGAGTAAACTAGTAATCTTGCCTTTTTAGGTACTGTTTGTAAGTTGTTTGATTTAGAATGGCATATGAAGCAGTACCTGTGAGTAGACAGTGTTCGTTGAAGTGGTAACTCTATCCTCTCAACTGAGCATCTACTACTAACATTAAATGCGACGACTTCATTTTCACTGCTTGAATCGCTGAGAGTAGTCCGTTGATGTAAGGTTGAACTTGAGGGCATAATTGGTTCTTTAGTACGGTAGGCTTTCGTGCGGCAACATGAACATAAAATATCACCATGTTTAAAAGTCTGCAGTAAAGAATCCGAATAGAATTTTACATCGGTAGAAGACAATAAAGTTTTTTTCACACCTTTTGTTTTACAAAATTGTTTTTTGCAACTACTGCAATTACGAATAGATTCATTGGACGCTGACATACTTTAATGAATAGCACTTTCGTTTTTAAATCTATTACAAACGATTAGGTATCTTATCAATATTTATCTACTTATAATTAGTATTGAATAGGTACTAGAAGTTGCACTTTAAATGTGCATATGTCTGTAGAATAATTTTCCCGCACAAAAACTACAGTACAAATCACTTAATGTAACTCGGCTGCGTTAAGCTAGATTTAAGTAAGTCTATTTCGGCAAATTTTACAGGAGAGCGAAAAAACATTTTTTGGCTTTAAATTCGAGTATCTCCGATATTAATAGGCCGTACGATGTAATTTTTTGAAATCTTATATATAATAATGTTTTTCGATATAATTCAGCATCTTTCGCATCCTAATCTCCCCCATTTCATTAATGCAAGGGGAAATTGGTTTTAGCTTAGTTTCACAGTAAGTTTTCCGTTAGTTTTACTATGCATAAGACAAGCAACTAACATACTTGACTTTGTTTAAGGCGCTGGCAAAAACTAAAAACAAGTAACTTACGACTTACTTGAATTTAACTTGGGTTACTTTTAAGTTTGCTGATAATCAATATGAATTTATCTATAAATAAAGTCAAGTATATTATCATTAACTTAAATGACAGGGTAGATTAGATATAACCTTGCCAGTCCACCAGTACGTGGCCGTTTGCAGTGGAAATCATTTTCAGCAATAGACGCTTCCTGAATGGGATGATGATGAAAAAGCGATTCAAATGTTTTCAATTAAAACAAACGACACAATCTCAGACATACAATATTTATTGTTCTAATATACTTCAGTAAACTTAATCAACGATGGTCGTGAGACTTAGTTACTAGATCAGAATCTCTTCTTGACCACCGTTGATTAAATCTACTGAATGGTTGTTTTCCGGTAAATTTTCCCAAAACGATCTTCTATTAGATGGCATTAGCTGCACAAGTTTATCCATTATCTCTTTTTTCTTTGACGATCGGATACCTCGGACTTTCACAACTTTTTTTGGGAGTTGGCTGGCGTTGAAACGTTTTTGAAGAAAATCTAGTTTCTTGTAAGAATCACTGAATGACTTTTTATACAGCATGAACCTTTGATTTTTTATAAATTTTATTTCGACAAGATCTGATATAATTATAGGATCCGTACGTACTTTTTTTTTCTTTTCCCAAACGTATTTGTTTTCAGAAGTTATTTCAACCACCTGATTTTTTGTACGACTCGTCTGGAGGCAATTTTTGTAATCTTCAAAATCATATATATTTTTTACCCTTTTAAAGTTTCTTTCAATATTCCCATGCACTCCGTCTGCACTCATATGAGTGTGACCCTTTGCCAAAAACTTGAGAGTTATGGATTCGATGTCATGAACATTTACAATTGTGGCAAGTGCCGTGAACAAAATCCAATTTTTATTTTGATTACAACAGTTGTCTGCCCAGAAAATGAAATTCTTTACGTCCCTCTCACTCAGAATAAACTTGTAAATGGCATCAACCATATCTTTTCCATCTCTTCCACCAGCTGCTTCATGCCATACTAAACATTTAGAGCCTTCTATACTACCTTTAATCAAACCACAAAACGTTAAGTTAAAAGCTATCATTCTATTGGTGAAAAAGCAGTCTTTAACTTCCGGCATCATAGGTAGCAATACGGATTTTTGTAAATCCATAGAATAAACTCTTTCATTAATCAACTTTTCCCTTTTAGCATCATAATTGTATGAATCTGTGGCGGCTTTTGCTTTGTTCTTATGATGTATTTTTGAACATATCAATTTTAAACTAGGAACTTCGTTTGCTTTTTTGTTTTCAGATAAACATACCTCAAAAGATAAACAATCAAAGCATTTATCACTTTGAGGTCTATGTAATGAGATATTCATATCTTTTAGCGTACGTCTGATGATTTCTTTACAGCATTTAAATTCAGGATGCATTTGTTGGAAGTCTGTGTATATTTGTTCAAGAGTCACATCTTGCGCTAAATACTTCACATTTGGGGCATTATGTCTGCGGTAATGCGCGGTGCAAGGTTTATATAGACCAATATAATCCTCAATTATTGAAGTATCCACTTTTGGTTTATTGTGCGTACCTATTCGGAACCTGCAAAATTTAAATAGTTTTAAATTGAATTTAAAGAAATATTTGTGCAGTCACCAACTAAACCAGGGACCACTGAAACATGACACCAGCGGGATATGATTCGTGTATGATAATTAATAACTCTTCAAACCTGCATCTTATGTCCCATTCGCAAAGATATCGATGGTGGGGCGTTTCTGTTTTTTGTTTTTGTCTTCGATTGTCTGCTTCACCCGTTATTTGTTGCTTGTTTTTATTTTTTATTTTTATTGGTTAAGTTTTAATTAGGATAAATCTTAACTAGTTTTCATTACGATGTAAACCACCAGTTGTTTTATTACTTATATTATTATACTCGTATTCTTTTTGTACTGACGGTGTTCGTTCGTGTTGTTGTTTTGTTATGCATAGATAGATACCACAGATTGCAAGCACGCATCGCTTGGCACAGATAAGCTACACAACACAACATAAATTGTCAAGACTAATGTCAAGTAATGCAGATAGTGTTTAGTTTATCTGATGGCCACTGAGCGCTGTTAGTTGCGACAAGCATGCATGTTGTTTTTAATTTTAATTTTTTAATTTTATTTCATTGTTTTTTTTTTTTTAAATGTACCTTAATGTCTGTATGGCCTTCCGTGTTTTCACCGAGCGGCCCCAACGGAAGACCAGCGTTGGCTTCACAGCCAGCACATGCTGAGTTGGGACCGTTTCGCAACACTAGCACTACAGTCATCTCTTTTCCTTTTTTTTTTTTTTTTTTGTTATTTTTTCTTGTCTGTGTGTTATTGTTGTGAATAAATGTTTTACTTACTTACTTTTTTACTTACTTTTTTGTCAGATAAAGATAATGTTGTATCTATTTTCAGTTTCTTTGAGATTGTCGTTACTATAGAGTCATTTTTATATCCAAAAGTATTTAGGAAAAACTTCTTACAAACTTGTTTCATTAACCCTTCAGTGAATGGAAAAAAAAAACTTCTGCTTTCATTTTTTTTGAAGTCTCCATCTGTTTCACTCCGCTTGGCCTTTACTGGTTGCAGGTGAATGTATCTCGCCAACCATTTGATTTGTCTATCATGAGTTAGAGTCCAATATGTATTCCATATATCAGCCCGTATTTTATCATCAAATGCGCGGCATTCCCTGTGACACTTAAACCCACAGTCATCTGTTATCATATGATGTTTTTCTTTACTTTTTGTTACTCTTTCTTCCATAGAATATTTGGGAAATTTAACTTGTTTTTTTCGTTGTTGTTTCTTCTTTCTCTTTTGGCCTGTGGTGTTTGTTGTTATTTCCGGATTTTGTACAATAGTGTTAGCTATGGTTTTAGGGCTTAAGATTATAGCATTCGTTGTAGTATCGGGGTTTTGGAAGGGAATATCAATTGTAGTTTCAGCTGGTTTGGAAGTTGGAGTATCAGTAAAATTAAATATATCATAGTCATCTGGTTGAATATTACCCATTGCATCATTTTTGTAAACATCATTACAGGTAATATCAGACTCAGATTCCGAGATACAAAGTGATTCAGAATCACCAGAATCTGGTATAATTAATACTGGTTTCACTGACTCATTTTCTTTTATTGAACTGTAAAAACAGCTGCTGCGTTTTGACTAATTATTGTATTTGAAAAACCCTTTATTGTTTTGGAGGGACATTGTAAATCTGTATAGTAATTAACTTGACTGCTTTCAATGTAAGAAGGGTCTTCTTCACTTAAATCAGTTATTTGTCTAGGGAAGTTAAGAGATGTTAATAGTTTTTCATTTAAATCTTCAAATAAGTCCAAATCTAAATCATCAGCTATAGTTGAGGTTTGATTTAATGCCACAGTAAATCCCAAATCACCAGGTTCAATCAACTGTTGTTCTTGGCTTCCCACTGCTTGAAACACTGTGACATTGCTTTTTTCAGTTGGATCAGTCCTAGAGCTGTAAAAAAACAAGCCATGCATTATCCATAAGCAGCAGCAGCAGCCTGCAGCAGCAGCAGCAGAGCTGCAGGCTTTTTTTAGGTTTATAAACATTAAAAATTGATATATATTGTCACGGTAAAAGCATGCAATCTAGCTTTCAGTCTTTTGCAATAAAGTAGACCATTTTAGGCACTGTTATCACGAAATGGTTACCCGGTTTGCATTGCTGTGTCATAACTCATACCAGGGTTGAAATAATAGCCAATCACTTAAAATCAAAGTAATCAAGCTCAGAAAAATCTTGGAAAAAGCAATTCCTGAGAAGATTTATGTAAAAAGTCCCACACTCCCACCACACCTTGACATTACAAAACAAAACGAATAGCTTATTATGTGTTCAGGAAATAAGTAAACACTTAACTTTAAAGCTTTTAAAAAGTGGAAACTCATACTTACAGGTCACGATCATTTTGCAAACATAGAGAAACGAGTTTCTGTCCTCTCTTCATGTTGTATGAATTCTTGTTCATATTAGAAATGCATTTAATTACTGCATACTTCAATGAAACGAATATTACCAATATTAATTAATGTAAAACACCACGTTATAATACTTTAAAACACTTGTTATAAACAAATATCTCTGTAACGGCCGGCACGCGCGCTCGACACGTCAAATGTCAAAAGTTGCTCAAAACACGTTCCGTTATTGTTTTCGTATTACATGACAACAATGTAAAAGCGATAAAATTAAAAGTACAGACAATAAAATACTTTACTTTTAAAAGAAAACACATGAAAATCATAAAAATATACAAAATTAATATTAATATGACCTTTGAAATATTCATTCTTATGAGAAAGTGACAGTTCAATAAAAAAAATCATGTGATAAAACGAAACGCAATCCTTATACGTTTGAGATACTTGAGTGACTTTGAATTAACTCTATTGTTACACTACGCTAAAGTCAAGTATCTTGATATTGATACAAAGCTAAAAACAAGCAAGTTGCCAACCAAATCATAAATCAAGTAAGTTGCGTTTGTGATGCTTGTTTATAACTTTGTCATGGTGAGATACTTCATTTAAGCTTGGTTTTTTGTCTGACTTAAGATACTTGAATACTTCTTTTGACGATAGCTCTAAAATTAAAAGGAAATATGTGGTTTTTGTGATGTAGAATTATGCGCCGAATTAATAGGAATCTAACGGCGTAAAAAACAAAAAAACGAAAAAAATAGACATACTTGAATTTAGCTTAGCGCAGCCGAACTGTATTATCTTCCTCACGACTTGTGCCATATGTTGAGCATATTTTCAAAAGTCCGATTCCTTCCTCCTCCAGAAATACTTCATCGTTGGGTAGGCAGCTAAGAAACAAAGCGACCTGCATATATTTCGGCAGGTTTACTTGCTCAAACACTTTGCATTTGACTACATCCAACTGAAAATTATTATTTATTATGTAGATTAATTACTTCTACATCAATTCACTAAAGATGTAAAGAAAATATGAATTTGAGGCTTACGTTATTCGGCAGGTATTGGTGACTATTTTCCAAATAATCTTCTGTCCATCTGTTCATTTTATCAACAATTACATCGTACACTATTTTGTATAACGTCGGGACACGTTTTTGAAACAATCGTTTTAAAACTGTATTTTTATTTACAACTAATTTTGTATTATCCGATGAAAACATTTTTCTCGTTCCCGCCATATTTTTTTTTAAGAACATCGTGCCGTGTGCTCCACAGAGGTGCATTCTAAAATTGAAATAAAAAGCAAGAATTAAATAAGAAGCCCGCCGTGTTCGAAATTCAAAATGGGAGTCTTTTAATTTAGAACACGGTGGAACAACTTACTTTCTCTGTTTACGTTTACGGAATCAATTTGAATACCACTCCTATACAAATAGCTTTTTTCCACTTTGTTGATCCAAACTAATATTTTTGAAAAAAATATATGTAATAGAATATTAAATTGTGTATATTATATCAAAATATGGTAGGTGTCGCTAACTTGCAACTAAAAAAAAAAAAAAAAAAACTAAAAAGGACAAAAATGTTGACTTCAAAAGAAGCTAGGACTTTTTTTTTTTATAAATGTATCTTAAATACATGTATAAAATATTCGAAGGACGTGTCAATCGATAAAGTAGTTTGGCCAATATAAATTAAAAACTGTTTTTTTTTTTAATATTTCGCTAATCGTAAGTATTTAAGGCTTAATATTCAGTAAAATTATTTTTGACAATGAGGCAAATAAACGTGCATATTCAGTTTTCATATTCAGCCAGGGGCGATTTTACTATAGCAGACCGGCCAGACCCTTTATTAAAAATCCCCTATGTAATTGCCAATTGCGACACCTATTTTCGGAGCTGATACCCTCAAACGACAACCGATATTCATCAAACCGCCTATATTCTAATTAAAAAAACCACATTAAAATCCTTCCATCCTTTCGAAAGTTACGTATCTACAGACAATTATAGTTTAGTTTTGCCTGTCTCTATTAGAGACAGCTTTCAACATAAAAACAAACAAACAATTAATTAAATACAATAGTATAAAAGAGTAGATGTGGGTGTTTCAACTTAATAACTTATTTTTAGTAGAAAGCTTATGTGAATTGCAAAGTATTAGCAGTGAATGCATGACTCCATTATATTTCATATCTCTGTTCTTAAAATAGAGCTCGAAAGGGTGTTTAACTTGCACATTGGAAAGTAGTTTCTTCTGTGCATGTTAAACAAAATCTAGTAGAGTCAGGTAGACCAAGCTCTATTTAATAAACTTGTATAATAATTGTTTGGGATATGCTTTTATCAGCATTAAAAGATCTTAAGATCTTATTGTAATTGCAATTTTTAATATAAACATAGATAAAATTGTAATTAACCTATATACATATTATATAGTTTTGGAACTCCACCTCGGTAACAATTTTCGTGTCCTCGAGCCTGGAAAAAAAAGAACATTATTTTATATTTGTATATTGTAATTTATATAGGTGACTCAGGTACTCTCTTGAGCCATGGATCATGGTGCCTATTTTGAATGCTAGCCCCAATAGTCCAGATGAAAAATACACCCAATAGCATTTTTAGCCTATGAACCTACACATTTAATGAATGTAGTCATTCATACGCTGAATTGTGTCATGTAAAAAGGTATTCAGTGCTTAGGGCATAATCAGGGGTAAAACTATAAAGCATCCAAAATAATTAAGACCTGTAGTGTGTTATATAATATGATGCAATAAGGTTATTACTTATTATAATTTTAAGTACCTTACGTAATAAGAATTCAGAACATTTTACTAATTTACACATTATTTTTCAGAATACAGCTGGACACTACCGCAGATAGTACTCAGAAGTTCTCAGCAATAGGGCATTAATTAAAAGTAACTCAAAAAAAGTGTCACCGTAATAAATTATTATTTTACTTAACATTGTGTTTTATTTCATTTTCATACTAGAAGTAATCACACTAACCAGGTTTTTTATTAAAAGAGTGTATTACAAAATAGAGCAGGTAATCTGATTCTTTCTTGGATGAAAAATAGCCGGAGCTCAAGGTACCTACATACTAGGTTTAATCGGTTCAGCCGTTTATTATTGATCTATTGTTGAGTAAATGTATACAGTCACACCGGGTAATTTAACTTCCGCTACATGCTTTATCACAATATGAATGTTATATGTATTCATCTTAGTATTATTTTAAAGGCCGATAGGTAATTGTTAACCAAGTATTCAAACTTACCCGGTGTGAATGAGTGTGAAACAAATTAAATAGGTACTTACGGCTTTCCAAGCTACCACAGATTTGTCTAGCTCAAGTCTCGTAAAATAGAAGGGAGATTTTGCCTCTTTTGTTTCTCTGAGCCCGAGTGGCCCACTAAATTCACCATTGGCAAATGGGGGTGGCTTACCATGTATTCAAAGCTTGTTTTGCATTGCTGTACAGCATCTGTAACACAACATGATTTTTAAAGAGTAACAATAATAAAGAAATCGACTAGAATAAGCTCATATTAGTTCACTATATTAAACTTACACATTTCTTTTTTGATTTATTGTTGATGTGTCAACTTTCTCTTGAAATTTTCTTTCTTTATGGAGGTTTTTTCTCTTTGGCGTAACGCCGGCGTAACACTCCTGTCAGAGTGGTCGTGCTCGTCACGTTGATTTTGTGGCCTGCTTCACAATGCGACGCCATTCTTCGCGAACTGCCGCCCTCCTGGTACATTCGTGTAGAGGACCGTCGACGGCGGTTTTTATTTGGTTTCTCCACCTCATCGGCTATCTTCCGCGTGGTCTGATGCCCTCGACCGTGGCTTGCACTACCACACTACCAGGCGTTCGATAGATTCGCATCCGCGCCGGGATACGTGTCCAAAGAAAGTGAGGATACAAGCTTTTACTATACTTGATACCTAGTCTCTGCTTGATGTCTAGCTCTCGAAAAATGGACTCATTTGATCGGAATTCCAACCACGATATATCGAGCATTCTCCTCTAACACCACATCTCTAATTAATTTTAATTCCTAAAACTAACAATTGTAGTTCTTGCAAAAATAAACATTCGAATTTCCGATCAGTTCGGACCACAGATCCTAGAACTCGAATCGAGCTGTCAAGATAACCTATACATTTTAAAGTGTATGCCTAGTTCGCTCCTTTCAATGACTGCTTGATACCAACTCATTTTTGAAGCATTATATAAAGTCCGCCACTCAACATCCAACATGTACAAAAATAGATTGATTTCGTGACACTAGCAACTTTTTTCCAAAATGGTAGTAATCTCGCGTGATTCTTGTCACACTGGGCTTAAACACAATTGTCGTCGCTATATCGGCGGAATAACTTAATCGACACTGTCAACCATATTAAGGATTTTGATAAAATAGACGACTTAGTTAAAAAGGGTCTAGCCGCAATCCTATAGTGAAACTGCCCCTGGCTGAAATGTATACCTTTCTTAGAAGCGTTAATTGGTCTTATTATAAGATATCATTTTACAATATTTCAAGCCTGGATTCCCCTTGGTTTGGATAAAAATAAAAAAATAAAAAAAAACTTTTTTAATTTTTCTAAGCTAAACGAATGGTTAGATTTCTTTGAAATTCGGATTATACATGGCACTAATAGCAATACATTTTCAAAAAAAAAAACAAGGTTCTAACTTATTTACAAAGGCCTAATTTTTTTTAATTTTTTTTTATTTATTTTTTTATTATTATTTACAAGAGAGCGACAACCTCAATTTTTAGGTATGTAATGCACAATACAATATTGTATGAAATATTTTTTTTTCATAAAAATCCATTTGTGGCAACAAGGTAAAAATTTCTTACTTAAGGCGTCTGTAGGTTACACATTGGGCCAACGTACTTGGCTCATTGTGTACTTCCGCCTTTACAACAATTTAGTAGGTATTAACGAGCAGCAGCTAGTCGAGCAGAAAAATTGTGTACACTAAGTACATTTTTTTTAATGCAGTACTTATTGCGTATTTCATAATAGGAATGTTTGCGTAGTAGTTGTTTACGTACAACAATAGTAGATTACAACCGAGGCCAATAAAATAAGAAATGTCTCAGAACACATGTAATTATCGGCCGAAGCGAAGCTGAGGTCTATTATAACATACGCAATACTGCCTTAAAAAAATATTACGTATCAAAAGAAACGAAAATAAATGTTTTAAAAAACAAAAAACCGCCTCCAAAAACGCAAAAAATAACTTCTACTACTAGGTACTTAGGAGTAGGTACCTATCCTATTAGGTTAGTCTAACTGAAGTCGGCGACCACAATATTTTCAACAAAAAGCCGACTTCAGTTGGACTAACCTAATAGGATAGGTACCTACTCCTAAGTACCTAGTAGTGAATATGACCTGCAAAGGGCAAGCCCTGGAAGAAACCTGTAATACAAAGTTTTTAGGAATTATTGTGGACCAGCACTGTAACTGGAAATACCATGTAGATAACATATGTACTCGACTGGGAAAATTTACATACGCCCTCAGGAGACTTAAACGTATAGCTGGGGAATCAACCGCGCTCACAGCTTACCACGGCTATGTAGCATCTGTGCTAAGGTACGGAATAGTTGTCTGGGGAAACTCCAAGGACGTGAATCGTGCATTTGTGTGCCAAAAGAAGTGTCTTAGGGCAATCTGCGATGTAAGGCCTCGAGAGCCATGCAGACCTTTGTTTAAGCGTTTAAATCTGTTGACTCTAACATCGATGTACATCATGGAGATAGGTATATTTGTAAGAACAAATCCTGAGCTATTTAATAAAAAAATAATTTACTCGAAATTAAGACCAAGAGATCCTACGAAGCTACAAGTGCCTAAATTTAGAAGCGCACTGTATAAAAATAATTGTTATGCAACGTCTGTAAAGATATATAACCACTTACCTGTGTGCATTAAGGAAATGCCAATAAAAATCTTTAGATTTAAGTTATATAAATGGTTAATTGACAAATGTTTTTATACAATCCAACAATTTTTCGAGTATAATACGATCGAGGTTAATAAATTAGTGTAACGATTGACATATTTTTTATTATAATTAATTATCAATTTTTTCTATTTTCAATTTTATAAATGTTTAAATGTAATTTTAAGATAGTTTTAAGATCATAAATTTTTGCATGCTGGACACAGCTAAGTGTGCGATCGATAGTAAATATTACTACATAATTAAACACCATTGTAACCCATACTTACAGCGAATAAATAATTCATTCATTCATTCATTCATTCATTGTACGTAAACTACTACTACGTAAACATTCCTATTATGAAATACGCAATAAGTACTGCATTAAAAAAAATGTACTTAGTGTACACAATTTTTCTGCTCGACTAGCTGCTGCTCGTTAATACCTACTAAATTGTTGTAAAGGCGGAAGTACACAATGAGCCAAGTACGTTGGCCCAATGTGTAACCTACAGACGCCTTAAGTAAGAAATTTTTACCTTGTTGCCACAAATGGATTTTTATGAAAAAAATATATTTCATACAATATTGTATTGTGCATTACATACCTAAAAATTGAGGTTGTCGCTCTCTTGTAAATAATAATAAAAAAAAAAAAAATAAAAAAAAAAAAATTAGGCCTTTGTAAATAAGTTAGAACCTTGATTTTTTTTTTGAAAATGTATTGCTATTAGTGCCATGTATAATCCGAATTTCAAAGAAATCTAACCGTTCGTTTAGCTTAGAAAAATTAAAAAAGTTTTTTTTTATTTTTTTATTTTTATCCAAACCAAGGGGAATCCAGGCTTGAAATATTGTAAAATGATATCTTATAATAAGACCAATTAACGCTTCTAAGAAAGGTATACATTTCAGCCAGGGGCAGTTTCACTATAGGATTGCGGCTAGACCCTTTAGACATATCCACTCGATAAAAAGGTGTCACGCATAATTGGCCCGCAGTACACTAAAGACAGAGATAAATTAAACAACTGTATAACTTTTTAACATTTTACTATATAAAATACAACACTAACATAATAAGTTCGGTTATGTATGTAAACACTGATGAGCGGTACCCATCGATTTTTTCTTGAATTTCCTTTGAATTTTATTTTTTTCTTTATAATGGTTCTTGTGCCTGTATTTGGAACTAGACACTTTTGAGCAAGACGGCAAAAACTGCTGTTGCGTCGTGAATGTTTGTGATGGAGGCCATAGAAAGTCTGTGATGGCTGCTAACTGAAACAAGAAGAAAAACAATAACTTTTACATGTGATTAGTCATAAGGGGGAGGAAGGGGGTGGGCTTATAACGAGGTGTATTCATCTATGTGTTACACCTTGTTCAACAAAAATCGTTCTGGCATTTTCTATCTGGCTATTTCTATTTTTAATTCTACATTTGAGTTCATTCTCAATTTTACGATCGCCTGCGCATGACGACAAGTTCAGTCGCTCACATGCTTCCAAACTATGAACAAGTTCCAATCATAATACATTTTTATAATTCAAGTCAATATAATATAATTATTTTAAAACTGTGAAGTGAATCATATAAAGTATAACCCTTCATCTAAATAACCCTTTTAACCCTGTTTATAACACTAATTTTAAGTTTATACCTTTTATATCTAAGACCATCCCTTCATCTATTCCTAATTTTATATATACACGGTGTTTTTTTAACCGTCTTAGAGCCGAAGCCCATTCAATGTATCCATTATAAAGAACTTATAGGTATTTTTATTTCGATTTTACATTTTATTTTTTCGCGAATGATAAGTACGTTTTGGATACGTTAAGTGGGCTTCGGCTCTAAGACGGTTAAAAAAACACCAATATATACACAATATATATTTTCTAAGTTTCCCCTTTTGTATTGTTTCCAGGTGCCTTATTTTATAATTTAAATTAATTGAAGACTTTTAATAAATAATCCTGCCCTGGACTCTTGCTATTTCTAACCCATACCACTTCCTTTTCCTGATCCTGTTCCAGTCATCCCGTGACAGGCTTCACCCGAAGGTTTGCTTTGTCGGCCTTTCTGCTGGTTACACATAAGACCCTCGCTAGTTTTCTGGCCTCAAGACCTCCTACGCAAACCTTCGACCTCAGCAGTCAGGCTTCGGGGCAGAAAGTGGTTAGCAACTGCTCCGGACCTTTGGTAAGACCAGTCCCTCTGCCCTAGCGTAACCCATCAAGCACTTTAGGAGTGCCTGATTGTGTTACAGCAGGCAGGGGCTGCTCTACCTTCGCACCTCCAGGCTTCTATTTACAATCTAGGGGTAGGGCAAACAAGTACCGCAAAGAATCGGGGTAGAAATACATTTGGGTCTGTTACCTACTTTAATATGACTATCATCTCGTTTTCATAAAATGTTCACTAAATAATACTACTACTATACTCGAAAATCTAATTCAAGACCAAAATCTTTACCTTAATGGGCTCACATTCGCTGTGATTAATGCATTTTGGTTTAAGTATAGGTATTTTTATCAATAAAACTTACCCTAATGTTACTGGTTACACAAGTTCTCATTCATGTTTTTATGAAATAATGTTAAACAACTAAATAATTAAGATGGGAACTGTCAAATTTTGGTCTTGAATTACATTTTCGAGTATAATACTAAAATTATTTGTTATACAATATTCTTTTAATGACATTGAAATCAACCCATGACATTAAAAAAAACAATTACATACAAACAACAAAATACACAAGGAAAGACAAGCTCTTGCCTGCGACTCCTATATATTACTTTCATTTGTATAGAAGCCTAACAAATCAACATTTTAAGGCTCCGGCACACCAAACGCGTGGCAGCAGCAGCGCGTAGCGTCGCGTGGCGTCAGGGAGTTGTAAAACAACAAAACAAATGTAACCCCGGCACACCGAGACGCGCGTGTGCGGCGCGTGTGCAGCGCGCGAGACGCGCGTCTCGGTGTGCCGGGTTTCCATTTTGTTTTGTTGTTTTACAACTCCCTGACGCCACGCGACGCTACGCGCTGCTGCTGCCACGCGTTTGGTGTGCCGGAGCCTTTAAATGTCGTGTTATGGGATTTCAAACAAAGAAATAATCAGAATATAGTAAAGCACTCCTAGATTAAAACAGTATTAACGCAAAATAAAACTTTATTTCAAAATCAACTTTAAAACAACTTCAATGATCTTAAAATAAAACCAGCAACTTTTTTGAGTTGATAATATTTTAATCTAGAAGTGTGGTATGTAAAAATGAGCACATTAACCTAATCAATCAACAAGCTACCTAACCTAACCTAACTTTAAGAAACCTACATAAATAACATCCTTGAAGTAAGTACTTACATCAGCATTATACTCAGCAGCACTAGAATAGCCAGGCACAGGAGATGGTGACATAGTAAGTAAATGCCACTGAATCTGGTGTAAGTTGGAGAGGCTGGCTCCTGGGGCGCTCCGAAAGCGTTATGGACACTCGACGTAGACGGGGTTGCGCGTTCAAGGGGCGTCCAGCTCTTGCACAGACGGAGACACAAAACGTTGGCACAAGCGGAGTCCAACACTAGCACACACGGAGACGCCGAAGAGGATTTCGTAACAAGCGGGTCACTACAGACTTGCACTACACTCAACAGCTTTAGACAGCGAGGCGGTGAAACACGAGGCCTGGGGCTTCGGTAACACCATTGTAGTCACCGAGTACCTATCAACACGAATACGAAAAAAGCTCAAACTGACTGACTGACCTGACAGTGCAGATTTTTTTTTTTTTTTATATAATTCGTCCGTTTGGACAGGCTGAGATCAAAGACCATATCGCCTCGTCATAAGTTGAAATCATTTCATATATTTTTGCTATTTTTAACGTCTAAAGTATTCTTTCAATGTTGTCTCATCCGATAAAACTTCTTCAGTGTTAATTTTTTCCCATTAAATGTCGTCAAATCCGATAAAACTTCTGTAGTTGTAATCCATTCCAGTAAATGTATAGTCCGAGAAGAATTCGTCATATCCGAGTAACAATATTCGTCGTATTCATATCATTTTGTCATATCTGAGTAATAGAATAGTATAATTTTCTGAAAATAATAATTATTTTGCCACGCACGTCTTCTGTAACGTGCGCAAAATATCCTAAAAATGACACCTGTCAGTTGTATTGTTTACAACTTTCTTCTAACCTAACTTAAATTATACTGACTGAAACGAATAAAAATAAAATATAAACACAAAGAATCAATATTTACACCTATTTACAAGCATGAGAAAAATTAAATTTCTTTTATCGTTGACTTAATGAAGTTGTAAAGTGGCACATAAGTAGAATGATCTTTCAACAATTCTTGAACAGATCGCGGGACCAGATGTGATTCTCCGTAGATACGGATTAATTCGTCCACCAGCACAAGGCGCTGAATGCCAAAGGACGAGCAATGAAATAGTATGTGATCTATTGTTTGATCCTCATTTGATTGACACAGGTCACAAAGAGGATCATTAACAATTTTCATACGATACAAGTGATGGTTTAGACGACAATGACCGAACCTTAGCCGACATATAATGTTATAAAAGCTTCTCTTATGATAGATATTTCCTTTACGTAACCAAGATACAGATTGTAAGTTTATATCCAAGGCAGCATACCAAGAACCCTTGTTTTCTTTTTGCACAACATAATCCCAATATTTTCCCCAATTATCGTACATTCTTTGCTTCAATATTGCGATAACATCAGTATATGGGAGTGGGAGATTAAAACTAACATCAATAGATTGAGGAGAATCTGAAATAGAACGAGCCAAGAAATCCACATTTTCATTACCAGAGACCCCTATGTGAGATGGAGTCCACATGAAATCAACAACAGTTTGATGTTTTAAATAGAGATCGGACCAAAGATCTTTAATCAAAAAAATTATGTAATTAGTATTAGAATTGATTTTGTTATTTTGGATAGCCTTTAATACACTCATACTATCACTGACAATTACCCACTTATGTGACCCATTGTTTTGCCTCAATATGTGCTTTAACGCACAAAGGATAGCAACTGCCTCTGCGGTGAAAATACTAGCCTGTCTGTCTATTTTAAAACCAAGACCCATTTTGATTTCAGGATCATAAATTGCAGAAGATACACTAGTCTCATTCTTTGATCCATCTGTGTAAATAAATTTACAACCATTCCATGAAGCTAATTTCTCATATACCTGTTCCTTTCTGGAAAGATCATTATCAATTGAAATATTAATAGGACTGAATTTGCTATCATAAGACCCATCAAAATAAGGTAAGTGATTATTGCTTTTAAATATACTAAACTGATTTAGATAATCAATAAATTCAGATAAACCCTGTAAAATGTAAAAAGATTTTGAGTTACATAACATACGAGTATTACTATTAGAAAACTGATTTAAAAGAAGGTTGTTGATTTGAGAATGAAGCTTTAAAACAAATCTTTCTTTTAAATAAGCAAGTCTTATTGCAACTGGAGGAAGATTGCACTCCACTTGTAGAGAAACAATTGGAGTGGTTCTAAAAGCTCCAGTAATTATACGCATACACTTGTTTTGAATCTTTTCCAAAATATCTACAATTTTTAAGTCAGAAGCGAAACACATAAACCCATATTCAAAATGGCTGCGAACTAAAGATTTATATAGCATAAGTAATATTTTGGGGTCGGCCCCCCAATTAGTACCACACAAAGACTTAAGGATATTGAAAGCTTTGTTAGCTTTGATTACTAAATGATCTGTGTATTTTTTCCAGGACAAATTGTGACAGAATATAACACCCAAGAACTTGTTATGTAAGACAACTGGCAAAGGGGTATTGTTATAAAATAAAGATGGCAACATAGCAGAATAATTTTGACCAAAGACTACAACTTTCGATTTTGATGGATTAACTTCAAGATTTAAATATGAAAAGTAATTGTGCAATTTAATTAATGCTAAATTAATGTTATTTATAATAAGATTAGAATTATTACCTGACCAATAAACAACAAGGTCATCAGCATATTGCAAATTTTTTATACTAGGTCCCAATATCAAATTTATACGACGTATATATAAAATGAACATCAAAGGCGATAAAATTCCACCCTGACACACACCTACAGATGACAGACGAGGTCCAAACAAACCACCATTAAGCTTAACATAAACTTTTCTACTAGATAAAAACAATTGAATCCACTGCACAACTTTAACTGGAAACCCTAAATTTAAAAGTTCTGTACATAAAATATTAATATTTACATTATTAAAAGCGCCGGTAATATCAAAAAACACCGAAATGAGTTTGTTGTTACTACTGATGCTTTTATGTATATCAAAATGAAACAAAGAAATACTTTCACGAGCTGAACGACCTCTACGAAAACCAAACTGATTAACTGGAAGTAGACCATTATGTTCTACATAATACTCAAGACGCTGTTTTAGTAGCTGTTCAAAGACTTTTCCTGCACACGACGTCAATGTTATAGGACGATACGAGTCTGGATTAAACCTAGGTTTGTCTGGTTTCAATATAGGAATAATGCAATCAGTTTTCCATTCAGGCGGTATATCATTTCTTATCCAAAGTGCATTATAAATATTTAATAAAATAATAAGACAACTATCTGGCATTTTCTTGAACATCATATATGGTATTCCATCCAAACCAAACGAAGTGTCCCTGCGCGAAAAAATTGCAGATTTTAATTCTTCAAGAGTGAAAGGTTTTGTAAGGAAATTATTATGCATGTTAGAAGAAGAGTCACTAGAAAAACTATTTTCACTTTCCACCGTATCAGGAGTATATTTTTGTAGAAAGTCTAAAATCCATTCATTATTATCAACAGAGTGTTGAGGAACATAGGTTTTATTAAATTTGCGCATAAAGCGCCAGATAACAGACATTGGGGTGAAGCGATTAAAAGAATTGCACAAATCAGCCCAAGACTTTTGTCTTTCTGTTTTAAGAACCAGTTTCTTTATAGCTTGCAGTCTCTTAAACTCCAAATAATTTTCTAGACTAAAGTTTTGTTTAAATGCAATATACGCCTGTTTGCAATTTATAACAGCTAAAGAACATTTATTATTCCACCATGGGAGATTATGTTTTTTTTTAGAAGCTTTTTTATTATTAGAAGACAAATGATTAGAACTTTTTATTGAAGTTCCTCTACGATTGGGTATGGATTGAAAGACAGCACCCAATATTTTTTTTGAAAACAAACTGTACGCCTCGAGTGGCGAATACGACTCTATTTGAAAATCATTTAACAAATGTTTTACCTTTTCAGCGTACACTTTCCAATCTACGTTCCTGAAATTTAGGCACGGGTAAATGGGCAAATGTACACTGTTAACAAGATTATTTACATTATTACTATTATTTTGAACATTATAATTAAGAACCAAATTAATTATTACAGGTAGATGATAACTACCAAGAGGATCATCGTAAACCGACCAACTACAACAGGGGGCTAACGAAGGAGAAACTATAGACAAATCTAACGCATTTGGACGCCATGTCATGGAACCGACAGTGGTGGGCGTTCCATCATTTAATAATACCAGATAATTATCATCGACAACATCTAAGACAGCACGTCCACGAGGCGAAGTGGAACAACAACCCCATGAAGTGTGATGAGCATTGAAATCCCCGCAGATTATCATAGGTTCGGGTATAGATTGAACGACATTTTCAAATTTTGTTTTGTTAAAAGCTGGATTACAATTAGTAGGACTATAAAAACTCACTATACTAATCTGTTTGCCATTAATAGTTATTTGAATACATATATTTTGAAGAGAGTCATCGAAAAATGTGTTAATTTTACTATAAGCAATACTATTATGAATCATAATACATACACCGTTATGTTTGTTACCACAATCATTGCGCTCTATATTAAACCCTCGAACCTTTAGCCTCATATGAGGCTTCAACCAGGTTTCACAGATGATTGCGATATGTATGTCATTATCATATAAAAAATTTGTAAATGAGTGCCTATTGTGCGAAATACTCTGAGCATTCCACTGAACGACATTGAGAGTATCCATTATGTTTTAGGATGGGTACTCCCACTAATCGTATTTTGGAATGCCGCTCGTATCGATTCCGTGTTAATAGGCGCTTCATTTTGGTTGGCTACCAATTTAATTATGACTTGGGTAATCATGTTCAAAAATGACTGGCTTTTTAACATGTTTTGCAAATAAGTTTCCGCGGACCTTGCAGCCAATTGCGGAAAAGACTTCTCATTAAATAAATCGGAATATGCAACAGAACGAGTTTTGATTTTATTTTCCTCAATTTTGGTTTTTTTCACAGGACAAGACACAGAAATGGCAATATGTTTACCCTTGCAATTAGCACAAACTGGATTTTCCTTATCGGCTGTACAAACTTTAAAATTGTGATTCTCGGAACAAATAGAGCAGACTTCGTTATTTTTACAGAAACTGGCGATATGTCCAAACTGCTGGCATTTTAAACATTGCTTAACAGGAGGAACATATTGCGTTACCTCATGTCTCCAAGAGTCCAGGAATACGTGTTGAGGCAACTGAGTGGAAGCAAACGTTACCGCTACAGTCTGCGTAGGAACATACGAGACCTCGCCCCCATCTGCCCTCACTCTGCGCATGAACCGCCGGACCTGGATCACATTGCGCGAGCTGCCGATCAGAGAAAATATTTGTTTATTGGATATACCAACCGGAACTGACTTGACAACCCCTGTCACTTCAGTATCTGCTGCAGGAATAGATGCATAGAGTCCCAGTTCACCTAACAGTTTGCTATTTGCCAAGAAAGTATTTGCGTTATTAGACAAATCAAAAGTAATTGCAACTTTATATTTGTTCATTGGCCTTAGATGCGAAACACCTGACACGGCATACTTTCGAATGGCCTGCGATAGAGAAACCTTGTCGTTATCTGAAAAAGGCGTATTTGCGGTCTGGTGAGCAAGGAATACTACGAAGTCCTTTCTTTGCGATGTTTCGGGATATTTCCTGGAATAATTGGTTACCTTGAAAGGCCGATACTTATTAACTTCGGTATCCTGATCGGAGTCTTCCGAGGCAGACCCATTTCCCTCATCTTTTTTTCGTTTTTTGGTTCTCCCGCCTCCCATCTTACCTCTAAATAATTATATTTACAACCTTATCTGTAAAAATTATATGAAACGAGAGAATAAACAATATTTACAAGATTAAAAGATTTTACAAATTATTTTCCCTCAAAAACGCGCCTTTCCTATTCGAAGGTTCCCGCCTTTTTTTACCTGACAGTGCAGAGGCAGATGACGTGAATGACGTTTTCGACTGCTCTCTGCTGGCATTGCTGCGTTTCGTTTCACGTGTTTCACAGTCAATGTCAGCCAGTTAACATAAGGTTTACATCTTCGGCTTACTGTATTCTTAATTAAAAAAAAATTGGTTGCCTGTAAAGTCGATATACGGGCGAAAGTTTTACGTGACAACGACTTTGAGTGGTAAAATAATTTTAATGTGAATATTCAATCGTATTTTAGGAAGAAGGATGAAATAATAGTAACAAATTAAAACATTTATTTATACAAAGAATTATATTTAAAACATTAATTTATACAAAGAATCTCGCACTGAATTTCATATTAACAAAATTTTATTTTTACCTTTACACATACATACGTATTTATATACAAATTTTGATTGAAAACTACCACAACATTGTGATTACTACAACATAACCTATTCACTTATGTCTTAGTCATTTATTTCATCATGTTATATTATCAGTCTGAAATTATTTACCTTTGCTGTTTGAATTGTTGCGATGGACGAAACTACCTTCACATTATCACTACACAATCGTTTTACAATTAACTGGCAACGTGTAAACTTGTATACAGGCGCCTAAGCGAAATAGAAGCGCAAGACATGAACCAGTGTGTATGCCTATCTCTCTCACTCTCTCTCTCTCGCTCTGTCTCTCTCGCTCTTAGGCGGGCTAACTGTGCTCGAGTGGAAGGGACGCGTGCCTTTCACTTTTTATGTCTGTCTCTCTCGCTCTTAGGCGGGCTAACCATGCCCGAGTGGAAGGGACGCGTGCCTCTCACTCGCTCTCATTGTGAGCGCATAACGTGAGCGGAGCGTAACGCAGTTTCTTGAAGTGTCACCCGGCAAACCAATTTATAAGACGTTGTCACGTCAAAAAAAAAACATTTTCATACGTCAAATAGTTTCCATATTGAATTTTAAACTTCGCATTAATTATTAAAGAAACTAAAGGATCGGGCATAAAAATACGTATCAAATATACTCTACTCTTTCTAACTAACCTGTATTCTCGTAAAGGATCACTATACCCACTTTTGTTGGAACCCATAACATGCCTAATGCGGCAGGGCTTTGACAGGGCAGCCATTTTATGTAACAGTACCGTAAAATGGGGTGAATAGGGTTCACGGGGTGAATAGAGTTACAGCCTAAAACAAAGCATAACTTGTTACTAATAAGAACTAGTATTACATTGACAAGTCTTTTGGAAAATTACGTTCAAATCTCAGTCTTTTAATTAGTAGAATATGATTGGTTTTAGGCTGCAACTCTATTCACCCCGCGAACCTTATTCACCCCATTTTACGGTAACACTGTTCGACAGTCCTGAGTGGTCAATGCGTCGTGTTTGTGTCTTAAATTATTAAATAAGTGGAGTTTCGTTACGACATTACAACATTAAAATACACTCAAGAGTAAGGAACATTTTTGTTATAATGAGAAGATGCAGTATATAGGATGTGGAGCAAGGAAAAGTGGAAATCCAAAAAGTTTAACATTGCACCGGAAAGTTTCAAGTTTTTATTGAAATATCGGTCAGTTTTCAATATTGCATGTTTAAGCATGCGTGCATAAACGTCAAAAACTGGCACGTTTTTTTCGGGTCCTTTAGTTTCTGTAGTCAAAGAAGAGTTTGCATATTTAAATAAAGTACGAGGGACGGTATTCTAGGCGCTGAAAACCATATCGTATTTGATCTGTTATCGTATTGTCAACGTTTTGATAGCTCTTAATTAATTGACAGTAATGGCGGCTGACGTCAAAACAATACCTACCGTAACAGCTCAAATACGATATGGTTTTTTTACCGCGGGGAATAGTGGCCCAGGGCCTCTATTCCCGACGGTACAAACGATATCGTATTTGACCTGTTACGGCATTGTTGTGACGTCACCCGCCATTACTTTCAAGGAAATAAGAGCTATCAAAACGTTGACAATACCTACGACAACAGATTATAGACGATATGGTTTTTAGCACCTAGAATACCGGCCCAGGAGTGCTACTTAGCGGTAATTAAGGATGCGTAGCGCAACTTAGATCGCAGGCGATGACGCAGCACGGTGCGGCGCACAGCCCCCAGCGCGGATGACTCACACAACACAAGTCACAGCAATGCACAGTACTGTAGGTTACTTTTAATGTTTATGCAAACCTAGTTAGTATTTGGGCGTTTCTTAAAAATATTGTACCTAGATTAAGAAACGTTAACTTTTAACGCTGAGTTACGAAAATTAGTCGTACATTGATATACTACTCTCAACGCCATTTAGCAGTATCTCAAATTCAATAAATGAAGCAGGGTTAATTCTCACCCGTTAGCAATATGCTTGCACTTGCTTTAGGATTTTTGTCTGAGGTACCACCATTTATCTTATAAAAGTAAGTATAGCTAATTTTTCGTAACTCAGCGGAAAAGTTAACATGTAAATATGAAAATGAGGTAGGTTTAGGTTATGTTGGTTTTGCAGCAGGCCCGGAAGGCCAAACCACCCAGAAATAGGAGCTCCGTCGACTCTGCCTAATTGATTTGAAATAAGAGTGACGACGAAGCTCCGCTCACGCGGAGCTCCTATTTCTGGATGGTTTGGCCCTCCGGGCCTACTGCATAGCTACCATAACCTAAACCTACCTCATTTTCATATTTACATGTTTACACAGTTATTATGGCCTAAGGGCAACGTTTAAGTTAAGGGCAGCCTTATACGTTCGATCGTTCGACAGAAGCCCTGCTGTGTTTCGTATGCTCTGCTGGGACTACTTAAACTAGCTGCGCCGCGTTCACTCGTTCGACCGACCGAACGCCGTTTCTAAGAGATTAACATCCCTGAACCGTAGCTCCAAATAAGACTTCGTAAAAACAAGTACCGAGGTAGCTTGCACTTTGCACTGTTTGCGAGCAAAAGTAAACTCATCTGTTCACAGGTTGTTCAGGGGATCTGCAGGTTTTCTAACTGGAGTTCGCCCCATTAAAAGCCTCTATTTGAGACGAAGATGAGGCTAGCAGCAACCCGGACACTTTGTAAGGTTTTTTCTCAACAAGGGCCTTACAGAATCTATCAGGGGGGTTCTCTCATGCCAGCAGGGGGAGAACTTGAGATGTAATTAAATGAAACAATATACTTGAACACTAGGTAGTATAATGAGCATCGACACGGTACTAAATAAGGATAGCTCACGCGCGACACAGAGCAAGATCAAGAACAAGAACAAGACACCGGACAAAAGGGTAGGAAGTTTCAGAGTCTTAGCCACACACACAACACAAGGAGCGACGGCCACGACTACTGCTGGCGCCGATTCCTTCGCATTCAAGATAGAGTACAGTCAGGGCTGCAGCTGTAGGGTGAGGGGACCATATAGGCACCACCAGTGCATATACGCGCGGGACGGCGGCGCTTGGTAGCACGGGCGCGGCGGGCGCGCGTCACTCCTTCTCGCCCTCGCAACGTCACCCATCTCCCTCAGACAGGGCATGAAGTAAAATCCGGACCACGGTGTCTTTTTCGTCTGTATCATAAAATAATAATAGATTAATTTAACTTTAATACGTAAAAATGAAAATTAAACTATTGTTTAAGTAGTAGGCATTTTTCCTTTTTTTAATACAGTAAAACTTGGTTAAGTGGGACCTGGATAACTGAGAAACCTCTATAGCTGGAATTCATGCTGGGGTCTCAACACTTTAGTACTGAATTACCTCTGTTAGCGGGACAAAACAAACCTCCATATTTGGGATTAGTTCTTTCAATTTTATCTTCATCAATTACAGAGTGTATTTACCTCTTTTACTGAGATTATATTTAAAATAATATTTTTGCTAAATAGTTTTTTATTTTATTTTATGGGTATTGACCTCTGTAACTGAGATAACGTCGATTTATTACCTCTCTAACTTGGACTTTATTTCAGATAAATTTCCGTTTTGTTTACTAATTCTCAGTCTACCGACTACCCGCAATTACCGCACTTGGCTAATTGGGATTGCTCATATTTTTAGAATTACTCTAATTCGAAAACCATTTTAAAAAACAAAAGTATACCTATTTAACCTTTATTTGACTTCCGTTTTTAGCTTGAAGCCCTCCTAGGTGTATCTTACGGTACGGGTTAGGCGAAACCGCTTGAAATAGTAGGTATGTTTTAATACATTATTACAATAAAATCACTTTTTATCATTAGATATCATTTAATTGTTGTAATTTATTAGAAAATGCCAGCCCAAAATTAAAATAATCATGTCATCCATAAAATGTCTGCTAAATAAATAAAGATACTGAAACAAAACTACGGGTCAAATACAAAATTAATGAAAATGGTCTCTTAAAATTACCCATTCTTTCAAATTATAATGTAAAATTTTTTTTGGTCTATCCCAATTGTGCCTAAATGACCTCCAGTTTCAGTTTGGTTTTGAATCAAGTACTAATGAAGGCCCGGAAGAGATTTTTTTTTGTTTGCCTACAATTGTGCAGCTCACAATAATATGTCCGATCTAAGCCACATTAAACTTGTGTATCTGCCTCTGGAAATGACACATGAACAAGGAGAACGATTCGGAATTAATAGTTCATAATACGATGGACGGACCGACTAAGAGAAAGAAACACATAGATTTTTGGTCTTTTAAGCATTTTTTTCAAATAGAAAAATAGAACTCAGTCCTTCCGCATTTCATGGGTACAGAAATATATCTGGAACTAGTAGAAATAATTGGTTTAGAAACTAATAAATAAAATTACCTTGAGTCACTGAACATGTTTTAAATAACAAAAAAACCGACTTCAAGAACGCAAAAAAGAAGTCTAAGAATTCTATAAAAAAATACGTACGTACGGGACCCTCCCCACGCGAATTCAACTCACACTTGGCCATTTTCCATCATAGTTCGATATTATATTATATTATGAGTCTTAATACCAATTTTAATATACATAAGATTATAAATGACCGAACTCCCAAACATAAATTACCAAATTCTCATACAAACTACCTACCATCCAAAATCTCACCTTAGGGGATTATTTTCGAGATACAAGTATTAATTTAATCTAATTCAGTTTTAGCGGTTTATCCGTAAAAGCGTAACAAGCAAATCGACGACAGACAGAATTACTTTCACATTTATAATATTAGTACAGATTTTGTACAGTAATATATAGTAAGGAGTAAAAAATCTTTCATCTACACATAAATATAAATGAAAGATTTTTTACACCTTGAGTGTTGTTTGAACTGACATTTTAGAATTAAATAACCGTTAACCATAAACGTTAATTATTTCAAGTGACCATAATAACCGCCTTAATCTGTATATAAATGAACCCCTATTTCTCCTGGTGAAATCGGTAAAGCCGTTCTCAAGTTTTTTTAAAAGATCCACAGCTAAAGTCCAAGGTAACTATGGTGAAACCTTTTAAAAGTGATGTGCTGCAATTACTGTTTCGTATACTGAGTGATTCCAACATGCTGAAGAATCATAGGACTCTGTTATTGCTCAAAAACGGCAATGTTTACCTAACAACAAGGCGTTGACAGGTTAGTAACTGAGCAATCTTAATCCTTAATTTGAGAATTTAGATAATCTCGCTCATGTTTGTTTGCTTGATAACAATAAGTGGCGTTTTGTTTATAAGTCTACTGTTAAACATTAAAAAACAAAGAAGTTATTATTGTTATTTATTACTTCAATGAAAAGACAATATTTTTAGTTTTTACATGATATTAAGAATGAATGGTGATGATAATGTATTCAATGCCAACAAAATACTCCCTTATTAAATTCTAAATAGCAGACATTGGTAAAATTGATATGGAACCTTCGAATCTCTTTCCAACAGGAAAATAATTATCTAAATCTGTTCTCAATATCTTGTGATATAAAGAAACAGTCGGAAAGGATAGCCACCTCCTTTTTTGAAGTCGGTTAAAAAGATAGTTCACTGTACAATCAACATATGTTTCTTTCCTAATTAATTTATTATTTAGCAAAAGATCCACAAAATAAAATAATAATACCAAGTATCAATACTTATTTCTCCTCAAATCGTGGTGTTGCTTGATAAAACTTTTTTTTAAAACTAACGGTTTTTGACTCCTGCAGACTTAGCGTCGACCGACTCTAGAGTATTCTATATTAGTAATTATTTTACAAAATTTGATGTCATATTCGAAAACTAAGAAAATGATACCTATGAAAAATTTAGAAAAAAACATCATGGCCGCCGTTTTGAATTTCTACCTATAATTGACATCATTTTCGAAATCTGCGTCCCCAAAATCTAAGAAAATTACACCCATGTCCACTTTTTCAAAAAAAGTCATTGCCGCCATCTTGAATTCCAAATTTGATGTTATTTTCAAAATCTGCGTCCCCAAAATCTAAGAAAATGATACCCATGACGACTTTTAAAAAAATATCAAGGCCGCCATTTTGAATTTCAAATTTGTTATCATTTTTGAAATCTGCGTCACCGTAATCTAAGAAAATGACACCCTTGGTTGCTTACTTCAAAAATAATTAATCTCCCATACAAAGTTCTACCCCCCATTTATTGCCTTGTGGGATTGTTTCTAAAATCAATGAAAGTTCTATTTTTTTTATTTGCTTATAAACAGTAGCCACTTTAACTGCCGCCAACCTGCTAGGCGAGTCCATTTTGTATGAAAATCAGAGCTCTTGGCAGTTAAAGTGTTAAAAACCAATTACCACGTTTCCGACTGTAAAAATGTACCATAGTTCCATACAAACTTCCACCCCCTAATTTAACCCCTAGGGGATGAATTTCTAAAAACCTCTACTTAATGCACCCCTGTTGTACCTTAATAAATATTTCTTTCACTTTTGAAGTCCCTAGGTCCAGCAGTTCAGGCTGTGCGTTGACCGATCAGTCAGTCACTCCCCTTTTTATTGACTAAGAAAGATTCATGTTGTAAGTAGCAATATCATCAAAGTCAAAGTCAAAGTCAAAGTCAAAGTTCCTTTATTTGCATAAATATGGTACAAAAGCTGGTAAAGTTTGAAACAATTTCGGTGCAAAGACATATTTAGCTATATACTAGCATGCAAAATAATCTTAAAACTATAATTTGTATTGTTAGATTACGCCCACAGATACCAACATTTTAGGCCACATAATAATTATTATATAAGTACATTACGTTGAGTTTATGTTAAAGAGGGCATTTGTCGAATAAAGCATCCGCTCTTTGAGCCATCGAAAAAGTTGTCTTTTGTATAAGTTTAAAGGCAAAGGCTTAAAGTTGTCTGGAATTGCATTAAAAATTCTTATGCACATGTTATAACTATTTTTCATGAAAAGAGCACTTTTTGGGGCAAAGTCTAATACAAGTCTGTTCGGATTTCTTGTGCACCTTGGGTATACGTCTATAGCTTTATTGAACAGCTCAGGATGTTTTTTAACAAATAAAGCTGCCTCAAAAATATACATACACGGTAACGTTAAAATTGCATGATTTTCAAAAATTGGTTTACATGACTCTTGGGAAGTAATGCCAAAAATTGCCCTTAAGCATTTCTTTTGTGCAATGAATGCCCTGTCGGCTTCAGTAGAATTACCCCATAAAAGTAGGCCATATCTTAGTATCGACGCAATATATCCGTGATATGCCATTAAAATTGTATCTAAGTCGGAGATATTACGAAGTCGTCTTAACACATATACAAAGGTCATAATTTTATTACACACTACGTCAATATGATTTTTCCAATTACAATTTATGTCCAAAGTTAAGCCTAAAAATTTAACAACTTTAGCTTCTTTGATTTGTGTGTTATTGAAACGTACATCTAGAGTCAAGTTTCTAGTCCTTACGTTACGAAACTGTACAAATTGTGTTTTCTCAAGATTAATATACAAATTATTAAATTGAAGCCATTCTATAACTAATTTAATTGTATTATTTATGTCATCGTTATAATTATTTATATCATTACATGTCACTAAAATTGATAAGTCGTCTGCGAAAAGAGTACATTTATGAGTCATTATATCGGGCAAATCATTAATATACAATAGAAATAGTAGTGGCCCCAGTACGCTACCTTGTGGTACTCCCTGAGCGTTCACAAGGTAAGAGGATCTATGGTAGTTTATTGTTGAAAATTCGGAGCTCCCGATCATAACACATTGTTGTCTATCCGATAAGTAGGACTTAATCCAACTTAGTGCTGGGCCTCTAATTCCGTAACTATAAAGCTTGTTAATCAAAACGTTATGCGACACGTAGTCAAAAGCTTTTGTCATGTCAAAGAATATTACAACCGTTGGCATTTTTTTATCTACACTTCTAATAACATTATTGATTAGGTTAAAAGTAGCAAGAGTAGTACATTTATTTTTTTGGAAACCATTTTGTTCGCTTGTCAATATTTTATATTTATCTAAAAATGACATGATCCTCCTGTGAATGGCCTTCTCAAATATCTTTGATGTGATCGGTATAAGCGTTATAGGTCGATAATTACTAAACAGAGCTTTATCACCTGTTTTAAACAGGGGTATCACTATAGATTTTTTTAAAGCATCGGGAAAATAGCCCAGTTCAAATGATAAATTTACTAAATGAGTTATAACCGGAACTAACTCCTCAACGCATAATTTCAAAATTTTAGTAGTTACCCCGTCATATCCAGTAGAGGAAGTATTTTTGAGAGATCGAATTATATTACGAACTTCATTATGACCCAATGGAGTAAGGAATAAAGTGTGGTTCACATGTCGTAAATTCGTATTTTTTAATGTCGTATTTGGTCTAGTTTTTGTCAAGTTTATTAAATATTTATTAAATTCATTCGCTATGTCACAAGGATTTTTAATAATAGTGCCGTCTTTATTTATTTCTTTTATAAATTTATTTTCCTGTATAGGTGATTTGTCTTTAATTATGTTCCAACACGCCCTACTTTTACTAGAAGAATTTTGAATGACTTTATGGTTCTGTAATCTTTGAGACTTATTTATGCACCCTTGCAAAATTTTGGAGTAAGTATTGTATTTGCGTCTGTTCTCCAGCGTTTTATGTTTATAATATTTGAAACGTAGGACCCGTTTACTTTTACAGCTTAATCGGAGACCCTTTGTTATCCATTTTGAAGCTTTATCATTTGCTGATACCTTATAATTAACGAAGGGAAAACAAAGTTCGTAGAATAAGCAGAAAAGTTCATGAAATGAATTGAATGCCTCATTCATATCAGCAGCACTAAATGTCACATCAACGTACAACAAAATTAATTTAATCAATTTCTTAGTAAATAATGCTTTAAGTTAAGGTGACAGAGTTCAAATTAAATTAACTATGGAATTGTTTTTTAAATAATAAAAATCTCGGAAATTATGCGATATTGGACTACATGTTATACCACATTATATACTCCAAATAGGGTCTAGAATCGATGGTCAAAATCCTTCGAGTACGTCCCGGGCACGGTGTATATATGTATATATGAAGAAGATAGATAGAAGATATGGTTCACATATGCTAGTTTAGATTAGACTTGTAACCATCACAAGATAACCTGAAATCAACATGGGTTCAGCAGAAAATAGCTTTCTATGAAATTCTAAGTGATTCATTCTGGGTGCGTCTCACAAGATATAACTACAAAATCAATATTTTTATGTTAATAAAATTTACAAGATATAATCAACGTTAGCTATAATAACAAAATCAATATTTTTATAAGGAATAATGGTCAAATAACATAATTAATTTTAATTAATGTTATATGTATAACACTCACATTGTATAATTTCAGTTCATATATTATACATGACATATTATAGAGATCATAATGCATCTTTTAGTATAAGGGTTATAAGATCTAATATTGTACTCAATAGGTACTGAAAGAATCGGCTACCAGAAAAGGGAAATTTGGCAAGGTATCCCAAGATTGAACAATACCTTACAACTCATTAGCGGCTTTGAGGTGTTTTTTTACCTCCCTAGAAAATCTTGCTTGTAAGTTTTTTTAACCATCCAGAAAATGCAATGAGCAAGACGAATCAGGGTAGAACCGACTAGGTTAAGTTAGGTTATTTTTTTATCTGTTTATATTATAATGTGCATTATGTTTTTTGATGTTAGATTCATTGATTTGTATATGTTTTATATATTATATGTTAGCTGTCATGTACATAATAGGCTTTAATAGTTATAATAATTGGTATTATATACTAATATTGTTGTACTTTATGGAAATAGTTATTTCTTTGTTTCATTATTTCCAGTGAATGTTATAATAAACGGGTTTATAAAAAGTGACCATATATATTGTCACTGTTATAGGTTAGGGTAAAGAAAAGGGGACGCAGACGCCTTGTAATTAACCCACATTTGAGGCCCCGTATCTCAGCCAATTTTGATTTTAGAGAATAGTTTTAAAGTAAAACATGCTTATTTTAACGTGTTCTATAAGATAAAATAATTTAAATTAGGTGTCATTATGACACCATTTTGTCGATTTTTTTTCTGTCCTTCGTCCCTTTCTTTTACCCCGAACCTATTATATTCTCAGTTCTTCTATCTCGTATTACTTATGGCTGATTTACATTGGTCCATCAAATACATGCCAGTAGAAGTACATTGCGGCGTTACTATAGCTCTCGCCTCAAACGCGAAAGCCTACTCGTCAATGTACTTCTACTGGCATGCATTTGATGGACCAATGTAAATCAGCCGTTACTCTTGTTTCAAAGAATGTTTGGGTAAACCTGTATTTAAACTATGATACATGAATGTTCACTTACTTTTTCTTTGTTTTGTTCACGTAACTCATTAAATAGTTGTAGCCCTCATCTATTTTAAGGCCTGGCACTCACAACAGATACGATGCACTCAAATCGGCGGCTCTGCTTTCTTTACAGTGTAGGCTCCCGCAGAACTCTCGTCAGGATCACTAAACTTCTTCCCCATTGACAGATTTAGCTAGTTTCGCTCGAGTAAGCCAGTGATGCAAGTTGCTGGTCGCAACACGCAACATTATCTTGATGACATCACCTCAGAAAACATAAAAACACTTGAGATTGCCGTCTTCTATAGGCGGCAGGTTCCGGGCGCGCGCGCGCCGGCGCTTGTACAGGCATATTCTTGAAATTAAGACACTGCACGTGTCCTGCAAAAAATATTACACTCTAGTCTTTCTTGCTTGCTAAGTCACTTAGCGATGGGCGAGTCGAGTTGTCTGATTCGAATAACTCGAATCAGAGTCTAAACGAGTTGATTCGAATCGGATTCATTCGCAACTCGAATCAACTCGCAACGCTCTAGCTAGAATTGATATGGCCGCCTGGCCGAATCAGTGAGCGGATAACGAATGCGAGTGAGCCGAGTGATGCGAGTTATGCGAGTGCGAATGCATGCGAGTGATGCGAGTTAGCGATTCGCCAGCCAACTCGAAACCGAAACGAAACTCGCCGCTCGCTGGTCGGGGTCACGGTCACTCACAGGCGTCGGGCACACCTCGGGCGTCTCGTCGGGGACCTCGGGTCGGTTCGGGTCGCCGACGGCGCTCGAGCAAGGTGTGGGAGAAAAAGCAAGTATATTTAATGAGTAAAAGCGAATAAGAGAATAAAACCGCCAAAATTGCTAGTAAAACTAGTGATGTGGCGACTGCACTACACTGGCGCACGTTAGGATTTGGTTTATACTCAGTTTGGATTTTATTTTCACAAAATCGGGTAAATAAAAACCTAGCATCGGAAATAAAAACTAAACTAAACCCCGTAGGTATCGCATATACTCGCAATACTTATTTATGTATGTGCGACATATAATTTGGAATCTATGACTGATGATTTTAAATTTTACGTAATCTGATACAATATGATGTATGTAGGTACTAAGTTTATTATCTTTGTTTACGGAATGTACGGTTTGTACCTACTTACTTATGTTGCAGGTTTTTCAATGATATACCTAGGTACCTATTTGATTCTCACTTTATTGTAGAGTATTTGAATAAAAATTACGGGAAATTAAGTTTACTAAAATTCTAATCTTTTCTGTTTTAGTATAATTTCTAAGGATGAAAACTATCACGTCTTACTTTTTTTTCTTCAAGTAGTCGCCCAATTATCTCTTCGGGCAATTATATATTTCTAGCTATAAACTTAACATAAAATAAATTAATGATAATTATGTAATGTACCTAATACCAGGATGCATTCCGATTTTCGATAATTAACTTCACGGTAATTAGCATTCGCATCCCGTCACTATTCCTGTCCTTGAAATGGATTCAAGTGCTCACTGACCTTGCAGTAACTGGGAGAAATGTTTGTTTACAAACACAACTTTAACAACTTTTGAATAGTTAAAATAGTATTGAAGTCGTGACGTGCTCGTGACGTAGGTACCTAATTCAAATGCAGTTTAGCGAAGCTTTAGTTTTCGACGTTTTAGTGAATTAAAAATTGTTTGATTAAAATGCCTGCAAACAAAAAAAGTGTCGTGTGGGAGTTTTTCAAAAAAAGTAGTGATGATAATAAACTAATTTGTAATTTGTGTTCCGCTCAATATAAAAATACGGGAAGCAGCACGACAACTTTAATTAATCATTTGAAAAAAAAACATATAGTTCAGTATGCTGAAATGACAGGCATGAATCGCTGTAGTGGTGAAGAAAACTATGCATCTCGACCCGGACCAAGCTCTGAAAGTGTACTAGTTGAACCAGAACAAGTTCGCTCGTGTCCACCAACATCATCGTCAAATGTGGCAGGCTCAGACGGAGAGCAGCTCTTACCGCCACCATCGAAGCGTCCGCGCCAAATGCGTTTGACGGCGCCGACAAAAATCAACCAGAAAGCTGGTGATGAAGCTTTATTAGACCTGATAGTCTTGGACATGCAACCACTACAGATTGTAGAGAACGAAGGATTTATTGCGTACACAAAAAAATTAAATCCCGATTACGTGTTGCCGTCACGTCAGAAGTTAACTAGAATGTTAGAAGATAGGTACAACGTGTGCAGTGCGGAGGTAAAAGAAAAGTTACAAAGTGTACAGGCTATCGCTCTGACGACAGACATATGGAGTTCAGATGGCCAAAAGAGCTTTATTAGTGCAACTGTGCATTTTATCAAAAATTGTACTTTGCAATCTTTGGTAATATCTACATCGGAGTTATCGGAACAGCACACCTCGTTGAACATTGCCAATGCTTTACGCGCTATAATGACAGAATGGGAAATATACGATAAAGTTGTGACAATAGTAACCGATAACGCATCAAACATGAAGAAAGCCGTTCAAGATTACCTCAGCAAAAGGAATCATTTTTGTATTGCACATACATTGAACCTTGCCGTGAAAGATTGTATAGGTAACGACCAACCACAACAAAACGCACATTTAAAAAATGATGAAGTACTTCGGGTTATTTCAAAAAGTCGCGCCATCGTTACACATTTTAAGCAGAGCATAAAATCATCTAATTCACTGCGGGACATGCAGAGCCAGATGAACGTGGACATTCTAAAACTAAAACAAGATGTCCAAACACGATGGAATTCGACTTTCTTCATGTTTGAGAGACTTTTGCGAGTTCGTGACCAATCAGCGAAGAAACCGACTTAAGCCAAAAAAAGTAGACCAAATTTTATTTTTAAACTCATATTGTAAAAAGAGGAATGTTAAAAAAAGACTTTTGTGTTATCTTGTAACCGTTTTTGTTGATTTTATGTATCGATGTACTGGGGTGTTATTCTCTTAAAAACGGCGGTCGGTCGGACGAACGAGTGAATGTACAAGCGGCGAGTTTAAGTAGTCCCGTCCGAGCGAACAAAACACATTTTAGCGCGTGCATTTTCAATAAGCAGACTTATACGTTCGAGAAGCCATGCTACCAAATTGAAAATGCCCGCGTAAAATGTGTTTTGTTCGCTCTGACGGGACTACTTAAACTCGCCGCTTGTACATTCACTATTTCACTCGTTCGTCCGACCGACCGTCGTCGTTGAGAGAATCACACACCAGCGGCCCGTTTCACGAAGCTACAAGTTACAAATTACAAGCGGAACTCTCTTTCTAGTAAAAGGAGTTAGAAAGAGACTTCCGCTTGTAATTTGTAACTTCGTGAAACGGGCCTCAGGAGTTAGTCGATGACGATATAAATATATGGTTTTGTTGCTTACGTAATTTTATTGATATATGTAGATATTTCAAAAATGTATGTTTGGCATACATATTACATACATAGTTACTTAACTCAATATATATTTTTTCAATAGTTTCGCAAATAGCCTTGTTTTATTTTTATTTAAATATCATATTAAATTTTAGATAAAATCAACAAAGACTTGAATACTTTAATATTCGCCATAACATCTTTTCTTTAGGTAGTATCGCTAGGTAGTGTAGGCGTGTTATGTTAATGCAACGCCTGTAACCCGTTTCACGAAGCTACAAGCCTACAAGTTACAAATTACAAACGGAAGTCTCTTTCTAGCAAAAGGAGTTAGAAAGAGACTTCCGCTTGTAATTTGTAACTTGTAGCTTCATGAAACGGGTCTATGGTCTGCTTCACGTATTGAGTGTTTTAGTGTACTTACAAATACAAATACAAATACAAATATATTTATTTACAGAAAAACACAGTTAATGCAGATTTTACAGGATAGCGATGACTCCCACACTAGGCGTAGCCTGTATCGTGGGAATCAGAACATACACGAGAATATCTTAAACAGTGCGGCAAATAGCAGAACTAAAACATTATTACAAAAACTTAAGTAGGTAGGTATTCTTGTTTAAAAAGACTGACTGATTTATAAAATATATATGAATATAAAACTAAGAGCTGCTGTAATTGTTATTTTGTGTGGAATGTAGGGGATCGTGTGACGTGTAAGTAAGTGTAAGTGTGTAGGTACTAAGTGTGTGTAAGTGTGAAGGAGAAAGAGAAGGAGACGTGGTAGCCCTACGAGTGGTCAACTCTTGGGATCGGTCGGCAACAATTGCTGCCGACCACTGACGCTTACCTCAACGCTTCTTCGACCTGATCATAATTCCACGATAGCAAAAGACTTCGTATTTGCTTTGCAGCATCAGCAACCCGGCAGCGCTTTATATCACAATTTTTTAGTACAAAATTATAAATATGGGGGAAAATAAAAGCTTTAAACCGTTTAGCAAAGGAGGTTTTAAAAGATGGAGTAGGCAACTTGAAAACTCTTTTTTTAAGCATGTCAGGATATGTCGGCAAACTCAAGGTTTGCCTATGCACAATGGATGTAACTCTCGTTACAAATAGTCTACGGACACTTAAAACTTGTGCTTCCCTATACAGATCCTCTGTCGGGAACCGTCGGGGTTTTCGAAGGGATACCTTTAATACCGCTCTTTGTGCTCTCTCCAAAGGTATCATGGTTGATTTTGAGCAGCCTCCCCAAGCGAGGATGCAGTAATTTAAGATAGGCTGGCAGAGTGCCAGATAAACCAGTTTCATCAGTTGCCTGTCGGAAGAATTTCTTAATAACTTCATTGTGTAAATGAGTTTACGCACCCTGGCAGATGCAGCCACAACATGCTTCCTAAAGTTAAGATTTTCATCTAACATGACACCCAGGTACTTTAAGGAATTATCTCTACTAATATTATTACAACAACAGCTTAAAGAGACTGGCAGGGCAAGACAGTTAGGGGTGTGAATTTTAAGGCTTGTCATAGGGACGTTGGGACTCGACGCAGCAGTTTTATGAAAACACAAAAAATGAGTTTTAGCTGCATTAAGCGTCAGGAGATTCAGACTTAACCAGGACGTTACACTCTGTAAACCCGCTAATGCCCAATCACGGACGTCTTGCCATGATTGACCGTAGAACAAGAGAGCTGTGTCGTCGGCGTAACACAAGATTTCACTTTTTTCAATTTTCAGGGACATAAGGTCATTTATGTAAGCGATAAAAAGCGTGGGACCCAAGATACTTCCCTGTGGAACGCCAAATGACACAGGTTTCGGATTACTTATATTACCACCAATTTTGACCCGCTGACTTCTATTTGATAGATAGCTAGTAAACGAGTCCAGCGCAATTCCGCGAACGCCAAAGGATTCTAGCTTTCTGAGAAGTATGGTAGTCGAAACTGTGTCGAACGCCTTTGCCAAGTCAAGGAAGACGCCGACACAGCTACGACCAACATCAAGATGAGATACGGCAATATCTATTAACCGTGTTACCGCGTCCTCGGTGGACTTACCCTGACGAAAACCGAACTGACGGTCTGAAATAAGGCGGTTCCGTTCTAGGTGTGCAATGAGACGTTTATTTATCACACGCTCAAGTAGTTTAGAGAAGGCTCCCAAAAGAGAGATGGGCCGGAAGTTATTTGGGGTGTATGACGACCCTCCCTTGTGAATTGGGATAACTGTAGCAGTCTTCCAGTCTTGCGGGAAAGATCCCGACTCGATGCTGATGTTAAAGATGGCTGCAAGGGGCTCAGCGATTATGCTACCAATTTCCTTTAAGAGCAAATTGCTTACACCATCAGATCCAGAAGCGCTACGTGGATCAAGCATACTAATTAGGCTTAAAATCTCCTGTGGAGTTGTTGGTTCAATAAAAAAGGAACCAAGAGCAATAGAATTGTTGTGAAACGTCCTGGCCAAGGATTCCTGGGTTTCATTAAAATCCGACAGAATAGAGCCAGCCAGATTGGATCCCACCGATGCAAAATATTCGTTACATTTTTCTAGAGCCTCTTTGTGTGAAGGCCCAGCATTAAGAAGATTTTCTGAACAAGAGACTCTGGTTGACTTGTGTGTGATTCGATTTATTGAACTCCATAGCTTGCGAGGGTTATCTTCGTTTTGGGTCAGGTCATTCCTATCATAATCCGACTTTAGTTTTCTTAATATAGTGATGTAAAAATTTCTGTACCGCGCAAACACGAGTCTTTTTAAGCTATTTTTAGGGTCTTTGCGGGCCTCCTGATGGAGCTTATCTTTATGTTTGGAGCATCTCAGCAGGCCAGGGGTCATCCAAGGCTGGATAGTACACTTGGATCGACTAAACTTTACTAATTTGGAATGTTTGGACACGGTCGTTATGATCGAAGTGGAGAATAGATTTGTGGCAAAGTCAAGATTAGAGCTACATATGATGGGAGTCCAATTTATGGATTTTAACTCAAGCCTTATGGAGTCATAATCAATAATTGTTTTAAATCGTTTTGGTTTATTTATCTTTTCTGACTGGAGTACGATTCCCACCATAGTGATATCGTGATCGGTTAAATCCGCAGAGCAAACAATTGACTCAGCTTGACACTACGCCGGTACAAAAATGTGATCCAAACACGATCTGTGATGAGTGACTGTGTTTATGCAAGGAGCAAGTCCAAGTTCAGCTAAAATACAGAGATATTCAGAGGTTTGGGCGTGGGTTTGGGCTGTGCCTAGGATGTCTATATTGAGATCCCCAGTGAGAACTAGACAGGGGCTAGCGCTGATGGACTTGAGAGCTGAGTTGAGGGAAGTAGTAAAGGCGTCAAGAATATGAAAACTCGGTGATCTGTATATACCCACCACTGAAAAGGCTTTAGGTACCTCAACAAGTACGCAATTTGCTTCGTCCACAGGTAATTCCGAAAACACTGGTGACCACTTCTCCCGAACGTAAACCACCACTCCCCCTGACTTGTTTATAAACTTTTTTGAACTAAAGGAAACATAACCATGGAGTTGGTTAATAGTCGAGTCATCGTCGATCCAGCATTCGCTTAAGACTATCACATCGAACTCAATGTTTAACCTTTCCAGCAGCACAAGAAAACCGTCAAAGTTCTTATATTAACGCTTAAAATTTTTAAATCATACTTTGAGATGACATGGGCGCAATTTTCAGGCAACGTTATCGAATGGCTTTTGATTTCAAAAGTATTGTCAATTTCATCCAGTAAATTTAAGGTAGCCATACAAAAGTGAATAAAAAGTACGATGTAACACAAGTAGTAGGTGTCATGTTCCAGAAAAAATGCTCACGCCCAAATGCTGAAAAGGACCAAACGCCATCAGGAAGCGTTTCATGTCTAGGATTTGAAGAAGCAAAGCAAGAAAAATATGTGAAGAGTGTTTGTGTACAATAGGAAGTGAGAGTGATGAGGTTTGTGTTAACAAATAGCAGCTTCAACAAAAAAAATTATACTATGGACATGGAAAAAAGTAAAAAGCAATAGAAAGCACACACTTTTGGAAATGTGACCAGGTATATTATTACTCTCAGGACGTGTTAGGCTGGATCGAGGCGGGCGCGCACTGAAGAGAGGGATTGGAAAGCCTAAAGAGATTGTCCTCAGATCTGATACGGATTGCGGGGCTTCCATATCTTGCATCCTGCTTTCTGATGAAGATAGCACCGTTGCGCACCCAGCAGTGTTTGTACCCTTGTTCGCTCGCGAAGACTCTAGCGGCACGAAATAACCGGCGATTTGAAGCAGTTAGGCGTTCATTGACATATACAGTCGTGTCAGGTCCTTGCTCGACTATGTCCCTGCTCTTGATGCTACGGCGAACCTTTGCTTGCTTTAGAAATTCATCACGTTTTACCCTATGAACGAAAGCAACAACTAAGGGACGCTGCCAGCGATTATTGGTTTTTTCGGAGATGATGGCATCCTGGCGCTTAGGACCAACTCGAGAAACGTGTACCAAGTCACTATTGCTAAGCTCGACGCCCAGCTTTACTGCGGTTGTTAGCACCAGATGGTAGGGGTTCTCTTCGGTTATCTCCTCAATTCCTGAGATTTCAACCTCATTTCTAAGGTTTGCCTGGGCCTGGTTGTCTAGTTGATGCTGTAGTTCTGCGACCTTACTTTTCAGCAAAATATTTTCTCCCTCTAAGTTTTCCAGAGACTTAATCCTGCCGTCAAAGCTTGAGATTTTACTGCATAAGTCATCCAGGCGAGCCTTAAATAAGTCCCACATTTCAGTTGCACTCTTCCGCAGCAGGTTAATTTCTGAAGAAAGTGATTAAAGGGCATCGACAGGTCCTGTGGAGTCCGCATTTTTTGAGTCGGCTGGTTGCGGTTGAGGGAGAGCCTTTTTCCTCACGGTAATATTTTCTGTGGTGTTCCGAACTGGTGTTAGTGAGTTGTCTCCTCCCTTTCTAGCCTTGGCAGAGCAGTCGGGACAGACCCAAGTATTTATTTCGCTTACTGTTAGGCGTACTTAATTGTACTTAATTGTTGAAATGAATAAAAAAAATATAAAGATAATTTTACAGAACTATATTTTAATAGAAATATACTAATTACATATACTTTTAAACTAAGGTTGACAGCTTGCACGATAGCGTAAAATGAAAAATTGCCTTGTGTCCATATGTCACACAAGCTGGGGCTCTACTTTGAAATCAGTAATTCGAACTTCGGATCGCCCCGTCACTTTCTTGCGAATTAGTGACGCGTCGAGAGCAAAAGGGATAGCAATAGACGAAGTTCGAATTACGGATTTCAAAGTAGAGCCTCTGACATGACATGACATGACAAGCAAGACAAGACAACACAACTCATGACATAATAATACCTGCCGACTGTCGTATGAAAATATGGAATAAATAATCTACTACTATTACATCTAATCAATCATGTTAAAAACCATTACTCAAAAATGCTATGTAATCTTGCCATAACACCAGTAAAAAGGAGCCAGTAGGTTGACGTTCCTGGACAACTGGAAAAGTGTCCAGTAAAGTTGAGAAATTTCGAATTTGGAATCAAAAAGTGTCCAGTAAGTAAATAAGTATTGAAATTCCATAACATATCATATTATTTGAATTTGGAACTATCTGTAAAGACTGTGAGAGCCTTCAAAAAGGCTACTTATACTACATGAAAAGCTGATCATTCAGCTCCAAAAGTACCAGGGCATCAGAAACCAAAAGCGTTATCTCGTTCAGACCAGACATCGCGCGATTTCTCTTCATTTCACCATCGCTTGCTCCGCACCATCTCAGTTTTATGTGCGCCTAGTACATCTCGGCCGGTATGACGAGTTGTGAATCGTTAAAAAAAAATAAAAAAACCGGGTAAGCGACCGGCTAAGAGTCGGACTAGCGCCCTGAGGGTTGTGCACATGTGGTCATCAATATTTTAACATTTTTTTTTTAAATCATTTTACTTGTTCTATTTTTGAGTAAAGCACTATACATGCTTCGACCGTTAAGAGCCATCCTGGACTCGTATGTATAAAAGCCCTCGCCTGGCGGCTCGGGCTTTTACCTCATAGTCGTCCAGGAAGGCTCACTTACTGGTCTTTGCAGTAATGTACTATTTGAACAGTGACATTATTGAGGTAAAGAAGAATTAACTTTTTTAGGAATGTCTTTTTTACATACCCAGTGTCGCTGTTGGATTAAAAGTGCGATTATGTAAAAAAAAGCATTATAGGTATTTATAGCCTGACAAGTTGTACGGACTAGGGTCCATTTCTCAAAAAGTATTAGTCTAATAATATTATACTGTTCTGTCTCGTGAACAAAATGAAACAAAACACAAATATTATTAAAGTACCTAATACTTTTGAGAAACGGGCCCCTTCAGACTATTACAGACCCTGGGAAAGCCTTGCTAATAACTGTGAATATATATACCTAGGTGTTCATATATTTTCCATACCATTAAATAAGTACCTAATCAATTTTATTGCTAGGTAGTAAATGTAGTAATAATTGACTAAAGTCTAAAAAGGTACAATAACCTGTATTAAAAGCTGATCTTATATTTTACAGCACGGGTAGCACAAGTTGGATTTTCTCGCTTGTCGCTCAGTGCGTCTCTATCGTTACGGATAAGATAGAAAGGGAGATCCGTGCGACAAACAAGTCGCGGACAACATGTGCTAGCCGTGCAGGTAGGCTAAGTGCTGTCACATCCGTCCATACAAATCAGTACCTACAACTTTCTAGGGAATGCCAAATGCCAAAGATTTTTTTCCAAACCTTATGGAATTAACCCTTTTCAAGACCACCCGCACAGTATTTGTGACCACCTATAAGTATATGGCAATAACATTTACCAGTGTACATAAAAAAACAAAAAAACCGCCTTCAAAAACGCAAAAAATAACTTCTACTACTAGGTACTTAGTAGTAGGTACCTATCCTATTAGGTTAGTCCAACTGAAGTCGGCTTTTTGTTGAAAATATTGTGGTCGCCGACTTCAGTTAGACCGACCTTACATCCATAATAATATATAAAATATAAAAGAGTTACAGAAATATTTCGTACTACACCAAGCTAACGGAACTTTTACAAAATAGGGAATTAAGCCATTTGTTTAAAGTTCCGTGAGTTTGGGGCAGTACAAAATATTCATGTACAGTCGAGTTCATAAATATTTGTACACTTTAGTACCTTGTCTATTTAATGGCATCTTAAAACTGCCATAATATGAATTGTCACATCAATTAAAGTGACAAGGTACTAAAGTGTACACATATTTATGAACTTGACTGTACCTCTTTTATATTTTATATATTATTATGATTGTAAAGTAGGTTTAAAAACTTTTTCTAAGTAGCTGAATACGGTTGAAGCAAAAAAAAATGTATTCATACATTGAGTGATCCAGTATCCATCCTGGTATATAATGTCTGTATGTGACATGTCAACATCAAATATCAAAATATTGTTTAAGCTATAATAGAGAATGTCAGCCAGTTTAGATTTTTGGCTTATCGTATTCTTCATTAAAAACAAAAAATTGCTTTAAAAAAATCATGTCGATACGTCAAATACTTTTCGAGATATTGAATTTTAAACTTCGTATGCGGCGCTCGAAACTCGGCGGCTAGCGCTCACGGATGATGACGTCATCGTTTAACTGCGGTACGCGCCCTTATATGAACGAGTAAGTTTACAGGGCTATATATTTTTAACCGTAATAAGTAGCCAGTTGAAATTTTCACAGAATAGGTGTTATTATAAAATCTATCGTTTAAAACTATAAAATGAACAATAAATCAAATCCCAAGAAGGGTCCCCATACAAGAAGCATGAAAAAAATCTTTTGTTTTAGCATCTTTATACGGATTGTATTTTTATAATGACTTCTTATTTTGATGCTATTTTAAGCTTAAATTGTGGTCTAATTTTCATTGTTTACGACTAAATAGCAATCTTGAGTAAAACTTCTACAAATATGTGACAAAACTGATTTTATCAACACGATGGTTTAGGCGGTCACCCATCCTGTTTTAGACTACGCTTGTAGTTGCTTAACTTTGTAAGTCGTAATACTCGTAATTATTTTTACGAATTCGTTTTGATGTTACTATGGTAGTTATGGTTAGGTATCTATTGTTTTGTATTACATACAGTTTAACTAAACAAACTTTCTGTCACTGACCGGCTTTTCTGTTTGTAATGTTTGTCGAGTAAGTTGGTTAAATAAAATTAGAATAATAAATAGGCACTTTTAATTTTGGGTTCACCGTTTTTTACATAAAAATACCAATAAAGTATGTTGATAGCTAAGGTGAAACATGCCAAAAATTAAAAACCAAGTGCGAGACGCGGGACACAGGCGGCCGAGCCTGCAGCGGTAGGTACTGTAGAGTACAAAGATATGTATACATTTGTGGCCCTTATTTCAATGGAATAAGGTGAAAAAGTGTATACATATCTTTGTACTCGACTGTACTATTTAACAATATTATGATTCACGCAGTTCGCTATATACGCGGTCTCGTACAGCGTACCCGTAGTTTTAAGTGATCTTACTCGTTTAAAATGTCGGAGCCGTAGAAGTCAAGATTGTCCTCTATTGTACCAAAGTGTAACAAAGGGCGTTGGTCCCACAAAAAAAAACCAACACACACTACCTTGAGTGAGGAACCTGGTAGCGCCCGCGCGCGAAATTTGAAATCGATGTAATGAATACACGAAGTATCAGAACTACTACTAGGTCAATCAAAAAAATCATGTTTTATAGTTCGTTCTTTTATACGGTAGCGGTATTAATTCTAAATTACTTAACACGAAATTTGTAAAGAAAGGCCTACCACCAAAGTTAAGCAACCACCGCTTACCTAAACATCGTGTTGATTTAAACTAGGCACTTTTAAACATATTTGTAAGAGATTTACTACAGTTTACTGTTTGGTCGTAAACTATATATGTTAGTATGGAGTTTCGATTATCATTTAAGCTTAATGTGACACCGAAATAAAAAGCTATCATACAAATACAACCCGTATTTCGTCTTCCAAAGTTAAGCAACTACACGCGTAGTCTAAAACAGGATGGGTGACCGCCTAAACCATCGTGTTGATAAAATCAGTTTTGTCACATATTTGCCGAAGTTTTACTTAAGATTGCTATTTATACTTCAATTATTTAGGTACTTAACTAAAAGTAAACAATCCAAACCACGTGGCTCAGTTAAACGGCCAATCAAAACTTTTTCGTCGAGCTTTGACGTATCAGTGTTCTGCTCTTATTGGGTGACGAACTATATCACGTGGTTATTTTGTTTACATTTAGTTAAGTACCTAAACAATTGAAGTATAGTCGTAAATAATGAAAATTAGACTTCAATTTAAGTTTATAATAGCATCTAAATAGGAAGCCATTATAAAAATACAATCCGTATAAAAATGCTAAAAATAAAGATTTTTTTTCATGTTTCTTGTATGGGGACCCCTCTTGGGATTTGATTTATTGTTCATTTTATAGTTTTAAACGATAGATTTTATAATAACACGTATTCTGTGAAAATTTCAACTGGCTACTTATTACGGTTAAAAATATATAGCCCTGTAAACTTACTCGTTCATATAAGGGCGCGTACCGCAGTTAAACGATGACGTCACTCAAGCAAGATGGCGTCCACGCGCTTTAATATTATTGACCCAAATTTCAAACGTTTGTAGAATCAAAACTACTGGGTCTATTTGAATGAAATAAAAAGTATTATGTTTGTTTATTTATAAACATTACTGTTACAAAGTTTCAAGCGATTTGGCGTACCTACTGACATTCTTCATTTAAAATCCTTGCCTAAAAAGGTTAGCAGTCCCGGGACCACCGCATGTGGATTTTTTACTCTTGAGTATGAGTGAGTATCAGAATTTAGTTTCCCTAGTACTAAAGCTAATTTTGGGATTATAATAATTCAATTTGAGTGAAATTGTCTTCCAATATCCATTTACTTACATGTGTCTACATTTAAAAAAAATGCTCTGAAATGATAACACAATTATACTCGAAAATCTAATTCAAGACCAACGTGGGCTGCCACTAAAAAATAAAAAAAGTATATTTCCACTTTTTCAAAGACCGCTAAGACAAGAATGTTTATTTATTGGTAGTTTTAAACCTTCGATTCAAGTTGCTTACACAAATACAAGATGCCATGTTAAATATTTAACTATAGAAGATTTTTGGTAGCAAAACTGTTATTGCACTTGTAATACTTCAGGTTTTAATAACATTTGGTACGATAAATTAAATATACAATAGTTGTAAACAACGTTAGCATTTTAAATAGTACATGTGTTTAGCTATTCGACAAAATAAAAGGGCAAAAGTGTGTGTGTGTGTCAGAAGCTACTACCGGTTCGAGAAAAGAAACTTATTTTTTTTTTCTTTTTACTAAGTGCAAGTGCGAAGTTCATACTTTTGCTGTTAAGTCACAAGTAGCAAATGTATGAACTTCGCACTAACACTTGGTAAAGTTTGAATCAAGAATAAATTAAGTATAAGGAATCCGAATTTGGCTAGTCATTTTGTTTTAGCTGATAAAAATCGCCATTTAACACACACACCCGCCATTTAATGATTAAACACACACTATATCAGAAAATATTTGTTTTGAGATATTTTAATGTTTTTGAATATCGGTTAGAAAAAACATTGAATGCATATTCCCTATTGTTATATAAGTTTTGATATTGAAATTGTTAGTCATATCTACATATATTTTCAACGATTTGATTATCAATGCAAAAAGGTTGGCTATATCTGAAATGTTCAATTGGGTGTTCAGTTTTTTGAAGGGGTGTATATTATATTTTTTTCTGATAGTGTTTGGTCTATAAACCAATAATCTACAGTTATTTTATTTTTAATCATTATAGTTCTTCTAAAATATATTTTTTTAAGTCCGTTATGACAGTTCTCTGAGCGTTACGGAACTGTACGCGTTACCTTGGCCTAAATGATAATTTAAAAAAAGACGTAATATGACAGTACTTTGTCCGTCTGTTGTCAAAATTGTCAAACGAATAAAATAATGATTTCGCTTTCGTTTGTTTACCTCCGTGTTATTTACCAATTGTTTCCTTGAATTTTACGACGACTTCTGCTCAGACCCTTGGATTTGGATATTACCGCATTTCTCGACAACCACCGCAACGCTTTTTTGGACTTGAATTGGACCTACTCTTGACGGCGTATTTTACTATCCCTGACGACCTCTGCATTAGTGTTTGGACTACGATACAAGTTGTTTGCATCATCTTCATCCTTATCTAATGGATACATCAAATATAAGTCCTGCAAACGCTGCTTATGATAGAGCATATTACAAGGATGAAGTAAGATGTTTCGTACCGTCGTGTAAAAATTTTAGAAGAGACCATCCCAATGCCACTTATTCTTGTCCATACCAAAAGCTCTAAAAGCGACATGGTGCCTAACCATGGAAAGGAATTGTCCAAAACAACTCTTGTATGTCTGTGAAGAGCATGTCAATGTGATTCAGCAAGTCAGTATGAATTTCAAAAGTACATAAGGCAGCCAGGATAAAATCCATAGTAAGCACAGCTAATATTAAAGCAGTATCTTTAACCAAATTTTCTTTTATCAAGTGGCTTTGCAACACCAACAATGTTTGAGTCTTAAATTAGATTTTCGAGTATAGTTATATATCTGATTATTTGTTAAAATTACACAATTAAGAATGAATCATTTTAATTCTGTGTGCGATACCGGAGCAAATGTATTCAGCACTCCTACTATTTATACAATTTAATTAGCGCTATTAAGCTAACTAACCTTTGTACAATTAAATTAAGGTAGCTAGGTAACAAATTATTCAATTATATTAGATAACTCCCTACTTGGTCCTAAAGACTTGCAACAAGTTACTGAAGATGTCGATATCACTTGCACTTGTTCTATGAGCTATTAGAATATATTCATATCAATGGGATATCTGGGCATACTTATGAGGCATTTATTAACAATATCTGATCATTTTATGGATCATTTTGTCTAATGAAATGATTAATAACTAATAAGTCTATAATTATACTACACTTTTGCAAAGATGGCATTTTAAAATGAGGGCCTTATTTAATAGCTATTTATGAAGTAAAATTATATATATAGTTAACATACAATCTTATAAAAAATTGTAGCTTGCTTATGACATGTGTACTTATTCTGCTAACTACACTATAATGATATAATTGTACATGGCATTATCATTAGTGACTATAGGGAAATGCATTGTTACCAAAATCTTAATGATTAAACTATGTGATCAATAAGTTTTTAGAATTGTTATGAACCATAATAATATTATTTTAATGTGGACTATACCATGGCACTAACAAACGTTAAATAAGAGAAAACAATAATTTACATTATTTATTTGTTTTTCTGTGATAGCTAAACAAAAAACATCTGTATAAATAATTTTATAAGACGGTAAAAATAAGAGTTAGTTTTGTAATTATTTGGAGTGGTGTGGAGAAAGTCCTGATGCCCTTATGATTTAAAGGATAAACAAGTTGTTTGCACTGGACTTTTTTATTTCCAGCTTGGTCACCAAAATGTAAGGTGGCTTTTTCGGCATTTTCCGGGATGATTGAGGCCTACAAATAAATACTGTGATATTAGCTTTTAGCAATTATCATACCTAGGAGAATTATGTAACATTATTCTGCCATATAATTATGGATTTAAAAGAAAAAAACTGATGAAACAAAAACCACTACATAAAAATCACAAGCTGATGATGATCTAGTGAAGGTACAAAATTTGACCTCCAAAAGAAAAAAATATTTTTATGGGGGGGCATTTAAATTATTTTAATAAATGTTTGCAAATATAGAAAGTGTGCATATTCCAATTAAAATATAATGATTTACATATCTCCCATTTTTTATACCGATTCTAAGAACCTTATTGATCACCCCTCATACTACTTCTACGGTACCTCCATGTGTAATATTTTTATTTACATAAGTAATTGTTTTTAAAAGTAGCAAGTGAGTCTTTAGACAGTGGTATACGGGCATTTATTAAAAATGGACATAGATTAAGACTCTACTAATCATAAACAGAAATAATTATTTTGATTACGCTAACATATACACCGTTATTAATTTTTGAACATACCATCGACCCGCAATGTACATCTAATTCCATCTGTCATAACTTTGAAACATCATTAATTGCGTTTTTAATTATTAGGGTTCCGTACCTCAAAAGGGAAAAACGGAACCCTTATAAGATCACTTTGTTGTCCGTCCGTCCGTCCGTCCGTCTGTCCGTCTGTCAAGACCCTTTATCTCGGGAACGCGTGGAGGTATCGAGTTGAAATTTAAACCATATACTCAAATCTACAGTCCCTTGAAGCTGGGAAAAAATCAAACTTCTACATTTACGTAAAAAAAAGATACGGCCGTTTATGTCGCAAAAAACGTGTATTTCGACACTCTCGAGGGAATCAAAATGTATAGGGTATTTCCCGTTGACCTAGAACTATGAAATTTGGCAAGTAACACCGTCTTTTATTGCAAGTATAGGAAAAAATCTGAAATATGTACATTTTTAATCAAATCACAAAAAAACAGGGTCTTTATGCAAGGAACGGCGTACAGTGCGACAAGAGCCCGATCTAGGTGGATAATATTATTTGACGCTAAATATAAGATCAAAACTCAACACATTGAAGCTAGAAATATCAATATTTATAAAAAGTTGAAAAACAAGCTATTTTTAACGAAAAAACTAAATATCCAGTATAATTTGATCTCCCAGTACGCTGATTTCCCCTAAAATGTGAGGTCAGCTTAAACTGGTTTTTGTATGACGTTGTAAAAAGGGCGTTATTTGCTCTAATTTTCAAATTTATATTATTTTAAGTTGTATAGAAAATTTAAGGCCTTCACCATTCAGCGAATTAATACCTTTTGCGATAATGTCCCGAAATGGTTCTGTATTTTTCCACATTCAGCACATTTTTCATAAAATGTTTTTGGAAGTCCGAGCGATAATCATGAAAAGTAGTCAAATAAAGCCCTTCATTTTTTTTTTTGCTGTACTTTAACCATTCTTCATAAAACTCCCTCCTCGGTATCAATCAACGCTTCGTTTTCTTCAAAAAAGTCAAAAACACGAATCAGCACGAGGTTTCTAATTAAATTAATATAAAGCGTATTAATGAAGCTATCATTGAAAAAAAATACAGGCTGGGTACATGCGCGCCGAGCAACAATGAGCTGGCGGGAGCGCGCCGACCCGACAAGGTCGGCCACGCCAGCGTGACCATATTTTGATAACTTTTTAAGCGAAAGTTACATACATACATACATACATTAAATCACGCCTGTTTACCATACACATTAGTTATGATAAATGAAATGCTAGCTACTCGCCAACAGATGGTGTTAGTAATCGTAAATGATGCTAATTTTGAATGTTACTTCTACAATTAATATAACATACATATTTGTGTAAGGGCATGCTTTGATGGTTCGGTCATTTGGAAAGGATGGATGAAAGAAGATTGACGAAAGAGATATACAGAGCTAAAGTGAGTGGAAGGGTCGGAAGGGGCCGCCCTAGGCGTACTTTTTCGAATCAAATCGGAGAAATACTGGAAAAGGGCCGAATTTTAAGTACCCGAAACCGACGTGCGTGCATGACTCGATGCATGAATGTGGAAGAAGCGAAAGAGATTTGTCAAGATCGTAGCAGGTGGAACGAAGTGGTCTCTGCCTACCCCTCTGGGAAACAGGCGTATTTAATGTATGTATATATGTATGTACATATTTGTGTTATTCAAGGTACTGAGCGATACAGAGATATAACACGCTATACGGAGTTTTTTTTTTGGCGGTGTGTGATAGACGTTACGTCAGTCGCAGAGAGTTAAAAATCTGTGTTGAAATTTAGGCTAATCAAAATGGACCTTATTGCATAGATAATAAAGTACATAACAAAATGAAGAAAGTACTATTGCGTTTTCCAACCATTATTATCTTACATACGGAACCCTCGGTGCGCGAGTCCGACTCGCACTTGACCGGTTTTTTTTGTTATACATTGCGTGTTAAATTATTTTGTATGGTTAATTTTTTTTTATTTAAATTTAACAAAAGCTGCCTAAATGTGCTCATTAGGGGCTATTCTTACCACAGTTAAAAGGAACGCCCGTATACCATTTACACACTGTATGCCAAAATTTGAGTGAAATTGGGTGAAGTTATGGGTAATTTGGAATGAAGGCTTCTATTTCAACATTAAGGCTAAATATAGTGTAGGAATTTCTTAATTACACGGATACCTACTAACTATTTTGTAAATAGTGTTTTACCTATGAAACTAGCAGTCCAGGTTCCATTTCCGGTAAGAACACATATTGGATGAATGACCTATTTTGAGTCATGGATATTTAATTTTCATTTTGGTACATATCTATCTCTCTAATATATAAAATTATCGTGTCACAGTGTTTGTAACAAAACTCCTCTGAAACGGCTTGACCAATTCTTATGAAATTTTGTGTGTATATTCAGTAGGTCTGAGAATAGGACTAAAAAGTATATTTCTTAAATTTTGGATGAAAAAAATACTCCCGGGCGGCGCCGGGCGCGGACAGCTAGTATAAATATAATATTAATATAAATACGTATGTTGTCTAGTAGCCATAGTACAAACAAACCTAAAGATTATTTTGTGACTACAATCAATTTGTATAAGATTGTCATATTTTTATTTCAGCCACTTACTAACATACATTTCCATACCACCAAGAATAACCAGAGATTTCACAGGCAATACGTTCATTTTAATTCTTCTGACGTGTGGTATGTATGAGATTCATAATTTGGAATGTAATAGCTTGTCATCCTATTTACCCTTGTATTTATCAATAAGGTATTCATTGTAACAATGAAGTGAATGAATGAAGATTTCTTACAATAAAATTTAGTAAGTACGCATAATGCAAATTCAATTACAACCCAGTAATAACATGTGGGGGAGATCATCTGATGATGGTCCTATTGGTAAAATAAATACCAAATAAATAACGTAAGCTTCAGGTATGTTTTTTTCGTAACAATTACGTTTAAGAAAAAAATAGAAACATCAATTTGTGAACTTGTTAGATTAGCCTCGCAAAACAGTTAAAGGCTAGGTACGAAAACAACAAGCAATCGGTAAACCAACTCGTGACAAAATTATATTGTTATAAACCTCTACTAAGGTTAGCTCAGTCAAATAATGAATGAGTTTATTACCCAAAGAAGAAAAAAAATACCTGCTATAATATTTCTCAACTATGTCCCTTCTTCCAGTAGCAACTGTAAATAAACGTAAATACACAAAAATAATATTTCACCACCACCACACAACCACTTTCCACATTATGGTCAACAAATTCACTTCACTCACATTTACACAGCCATTATTTTAGATGGCGGCCATCTTTCGTCTGAGAAGTCAGGGTACGTTTCCACTCAAACAATGCTGAGTGAAAGAGTGAAAACGACACGTAACGCAGGTTCTGATTGGTTGATTTCTCTCTTCACCTTTGCTTCTGTTTAGGGAAACCGCACCCTAAACCAACTCACCTCTATAACCTAACCAACAAAAAGTTGGAAAACCCCCGACATTGACATTTCAAAGTTCAATACTTGAAAAACGGCTGAACCGATTTCAATATAAAATGTCTAAGAACCACCGCTAGAAAACCTGCTTTCAAATTAAAAGAACCGCATCCAAATCGGTTCATCCGTTTAAGAGCTACGGTGCCACAGACAGACACACACACACACACACATACACACACACACACTTACACGTCAAACTTATAACACCCCTCTTTTTTGCGTCGGGGGTTAAAAATAGGAGCTTTTCAATTTGACACTAATGTGATCTCGTTGTCAAACGAGTGAACGAATTGAAAAAGTTAAGAATTGCGTGATAGTAGGGACAAAAAGTTCCGCTTACGTCTGTGAGCGCTAGTATCGCTATTACCGTGTTCGGTGTAGAATACGCAATAATTAGTTGGAAATTAAAACATGATTAGGTACTGCCGTCGGTAAAATCGTTATGTATTAGGTCATTTTATTACTAAAGTACCGGAAAATGCTACATACGTAATTTTAAAACTCTTTAGTAAGTATATAAATAAGGGCTAGTTTAGGGCATTTGCGACAAGCCTTAGGTTTCAAACGTCATTTTACTAATATGACAGCAAAAGTCTATGTCAATGTCAGAAATGACAGGCAAAAGTGGTGGCGATGCGAGCGTGTTCACCTCTGCGTTCGATCACCTCTGCTTTTGACAGAATCACACCCCTGAGCGACAAACAAGTCGCGGACAACAGTGCTGTCCGTTCTGGACCCTGAACATTTCGCTTTTTCGTTCGGGCGAGTTTAAGATTAAGACGCGAGCAGCCCTGCTGTCTTTCATAATCATAAGTTGGGTTTCGTAAGTACTGCGCAATTCTACATAGGTATTTGACACCTTCGTTCACTTTACATGCCTCTCGTTCGGAGTATACTAGAGACAAACGCAGTAGTATGTAATCCCTACGAAATCAAGTTTCTAGTGTTATAAAAAGTGCAGAAGAAGTTCCTAAAAAACCTATAGTATGTTTGTCACGAATAAACAATTTCTTTTTTTTCTTTTTTTTCTATACTTACAGAAAGCAGTATCCGAGTAATCCGTACTTAAACCCGACACGTTCCCTACAGGGCCGGCTGGAATACGAGCCTCTCGAGTTGAGACGATCCGTAGCTGTCGATAAATTCGCGTTAGGATTAATTCACAACACCATAGACTATGCCCATTTGGTAGGTGAGGTGGTGAGGTGGTGAGAGTATTCGTGTCCGACGCGCGGGCCTTGCACTCGCCGCTGCGCCGCGCCGCGTGCTTTTCATTCTCAACTCCATGCTCAGCGAGGCGCCACACTGCGATGTGTTCGCCTCTATCAGGAATGGCAAGACTGATGAATGAATGAAAGAGAATGATCGAGCGAGACGAAATGAAATTCATTACAAACTTGATATTATAGCGTTCGTTACATGAATGCTATAAAATTAAGTTTGTAATACAATGGTTTCTAACTAGTGTTCCAAAGGACAGCCTTTTAGCTCTTTTTTTTAAGGTTGGCTTCGATTTTAACGCCTAGAGGGCTGAAAGCCTATAAAGCTCTTTAGCCCCCAAGCCTTATTATATTCGGCAGCCTTGACTTTCGGAGCTCGTAACCTTAATAAAAGGCTATATATTTTTAGACTTAAAGTCCTTGTCAAAATATTGAGACTTAAAAATATTTTGGCCTCCAAGCTTCTTTAGGCTCGGAGGCTAAAATATTTTTAAATTATTTATTTTTAAAATTATTTGTTGTATAGCGGCAACAGGAATACACAAATGATTTTTAAGAATATGTTACGTGATAAGCACATTCATTTTATTATAATCCAAAATGTCCGATCCGAACTGCGACTGCATTCATAAAAGTTATAGTAGATTGTTCAACAAGGGACTAAAACAAGCCATAATGACACGAGATGTTTAGCCACGCGAGCGAGCCAGCGAGCGAGAGTGGCTATAGTTCGAGTGTCATTATGGTTGTTTAGTCTCGCGTTAAATACTCTACTTTTCACTTTGAATGCGAGAAAAAAAAACAACGTTCAGTGCCGGATTAGCCACGTACCTAGCAAGAGTAGCAAATGCTACGGGCCCCGCGCATCCACGTCTAAACTTTAAAATGCTAGTACTTACATCAGTATGCGTATGCGTGTACTCATATTATTATGCATCAAGGTTGACGATAAGATGAATAATCCAGTCGATATTCTCCACCAGAATAACCTAAAACAAACACCCACGCAAAATAGGTGCATATCTAAGTCGCTCAGTTGCGGAATAAGCCCGCCACAACCTGTAACCTAAAACAAACCCAGGGGTCTCTTTATAGAATTTGCTACGGACCCCGTGCTTGCTCAATCCAGCACTGACGAAGTTCTATACACATTTATAAAATTAATTATAAGAAAGTTTCTTACAAATTTGTTCCGCGGTTTTTTTCTTTTCTTTTGTATTTTTTTTGTGAAGTGCCGCTTTAAATGCTTGCATATTTAGCCAACAGGTTCAAACTTGAAAACTATTTTAAAACTAATTGGACCAAGCATAATAAAATGAATTCATCCTTAATATAATTAAATATGTTTATATTCGTAATCATTAATCGTGTTTCACGAAATTAAATCATTTTTATTTTATATTTTTTCACAGTTGTCATTTTGAGGTTATTTCCACGAGCTAAAAATTGTCTACACCACAGAATAAAAACTAGAGGCATAGAAACCGTACTAAATAGACAGAAAATACATTATGGTTGACTTCTTTTTACTTATGGTTTTCATAGTGAGTTGGAAAGAGATCGTCACAAGGCGTGATTTGGACCTTTAAGCACCAGTGTGGAAGAAAGTAACGCCAAAGAAGACCGTTCGTTGATTTGACGTTTCTTCACCTTCTGATCATGACAGATTAAAGAAGAAAAGACACCTAGGTTTTCTTTCTTTTCCTCTTATCAAAATGTAATCTATAAAGTAGAGACAAGTAGCTAGTGCAACGTTCATCTTATTGCACGGCTTCTATGCCTTTAGTCTTTATTCTGTGGTCTATACAAAAAGACTGAAATTAGCAATAAATCCTCCATTCACAAACACCGTGATTGGATGTTTAGGGGATTCCAAAGTAAATTAAAACAATTTTAATTTAATCCCTAGAGATTAAAAAAGGAACTTTAGTCCCGATGTGCAGAGACTAAAGTAACATTTTAAGAGCATGAGAAGTGAAAAAGATTTTATAAGGCTCAGCTCGACTCAAGTCAGCGGCTACAGCCTTATAAAAAGGCTTAAGCCATTGAAAAAGCTAAAACCCTTCAAAAAAGGCTATAGCCTTTTTTAAGACTACGGCCTTATTAAAATCACTAGCTTTTTGAAACCCATTCCATTAAGCCAGCTCTAAAAAGACCTCCGGAGCTTTAAAATTCGGGCTAAAAAGGCTCGAGTCCTATGGAACACTATTTCTAACTGTACCTAAGTTACAAATGAAATAAATAATTACATACATACATACATTAAATCACGCCTGTTTCCCAGAGGGGTAGGCAGAGACCACTTCTTTCCAGCTGCTACGATCTTGACAAATCTCTTTCGCTTCTTCCACATTCATACATCGAGTCATGCACGCACGTCGGTTTCGGGTACTTAAAATTCGGCCCTTTTCCAGTATTTCTCCGAATAAATAATAAATAAATAATTAAATGAATAAATACCTAAATAATTAGGGCACTGGCCCACGGAGCCCGAACTGACGATACTCGTACCACGACTTTAATTTTATTAATTCGAGGTAATATTCTACCGATTTCCAAACCACAGGCATGGTGACGGACTGACAAACAGAGGACAGCACGGCTTAAGAACCATTTTTCAAGGCTGTCCTTAGGTTCTCATAGGATTAGGTACACGCTGCTTAGCGAACAAAACACATTTTAGCGCGTGCATTCTCAATTAGGCAGCCTTATACGTTCGAGAAGCCTTGCTGCCAAATTGAATATACGCGCTGAAATGTGTTTTGTTCGCTTTGACGGGACTACTTAAACTCGCCACTTGGACATTCACTCCTGCGTTCGCTCACCTTTGCTTTTGAAAGAATCACTATCCAGTTGAGATTACCTGTTGAAGACTACGCCGAGCGAGCGTGCAGTCGCGCCCTCATTACTATTATTGTGTTTTCTAATAAACTAAACTATTGCCTTAAAATCGAATGATGGTTTTTTGTTGTACAAGTGAATACACAATAAATTAATACAAAGACAAAGTTTAATAAGGTGGACACCTTTTTCCGTTAAGTTATTCACTCATAGTTCAATTGTTATTAAGTTATGTCATATACCCTATAAATTGTGTACTGCTGCAGTGCCTCCGGTATGTTCACGGAGACACGCACCGATTGCTTGTACACCATTCTGCGCAAGCGGTGCACTCCATGCTGAGCTGAGTGCGCGCCAGCGGCTAGGGCATCCTGACTGCTTGCGGACAGTGCCACTGTGGACAGCTACAAGCAGCAACCGAGCCAATTAAGTATCTTATCTAAAGCATAATTTCTTAAAACATAATGTTCTAACTCAATTGTTATTGTCTAATGGTCACTGATCTAACATGACCTAACCTAGGAAAAGGACATTGATTTAAATTGCATAACAACGAGTTTAACATTGAACATTGTTATGATTAATGAGTTATGTTACTTGACCATATGCCCGATGAAATTATAGTTTGTTTTTATGCTACATGACTATTATTAATCTTTTCGAACGTGGTTAAATGAAATTATAATGAAACTCTTTATGCAAAGTAAACTGTTCCCACCAAAAAAATTAGGTTTCTATTTTGTCTTGTGACCGTCGAATTAATGTTTCTATTACTATTTCTATAAATATTCGAGACCTCGATCGATTAAGACCAAACTAACGAATCTAAACCAACTCAGTGGGTCTACGTTAATAACAGCGGAAATCGTATTGCCGCCTTAAGAGTCCATCATAAGATCAGCTCTCAGACACCATTATTTATTAATATCTGTTGTATTTTCATATTTTTTAATCTCATTCCAATCATAGACTTAATATATTACTTCGTAGGGACTGACTGACCTCTAGTACAAAAAAACGGGCCATTAAATTGGTGCTAAATCTAAGAATCTAGCACCAAATCGTGACAGTGACGTTTCAACCTCGCACCAAGTCGTACGTACTAGTAAAATCAAAAATGCCATGTTGCGTCATAAGTAAGTGCAATAATTATACCTCAAAGGTATCGAAAACCAAGGATGGAGTTTCTTTTTTCCGGTAAGCATATTAAGTAATGTATTACTCAAGTTAAACCATTTTTTCAAGCATTCTTAATATTATTGTAAATACAGCTGTTGTTTGGTTACCCGGCCACGTTACGGTAGTTCTATGTAGTTTGACGTAGTTTATAAGCAATCTCATAGATGTCGCTACTGTTTCTTGGCCAAACATATGTGACATTTTTGTTCGGAAGACCCTATCTAGTTGTTTAAATCAATGATTCTAATACATACTACCCTCTACCTCCATTGCGCTAACTCGCACTCGCGAATAGCTCTGACTTATTTTGAACTGAATAATTATATTCAACGTGTAATAAATGCTCAAAATGTGATTTTTAGTTATTAAAATTCGTGTCAATTCGTGTCAAATATTGTTGTTTGGATAAATGTGTCATGATGTCGAAGTGCTCTACGTGTAACAAACTCATCAACGGTGCGACTGAGAAAATTTCCTGCAGACAGACAAACTGCTCAAAATCCTACCACACATTATGTGTAGGCCTTGCTGCGGAAACCAGAGCAAAGAGAACTTGGATTTGCCCTTGTTGTAAACCCAAAGAAGTAGGTGATAACAATGACTCGCCGCTAAGATCTAGCCCGGTGCTTTTACATAATTCGACCGACAAAGGCGATTCTCGTTCGGCTGTGACTATGCGTGGGAATGTACCTGGGGTTCAGGATAACAGCCCGAGCTCAGATTCAGCCTACAGAGCTTCAATAAAATCAGATATTTTAGAAGCTATAAAAAATGAGCTACCCGCTGCTGTGCGTGTAGTCTTGGGGCAACAACTGAGCTCGTTGAGCCAACAAATTAAAGATCTCCAGGATACGCTGAACTTTATGGACTCGCAATATGCCGACCTCGAAAAAAGTCACGACGATCAAGCGTCGTTTATTAAGGAAATACGCGCCGAGAACACTAACACTGCGAAACTCAATAGAGAACTCAAATCGCAAATCACTGAACTTGAGGAAGATAACAGACGTCAACAACAATGGGCAAGACTACAAAATGTTGAGATAATGGATGTTCCTGAGGCAGAAGCTGAATCAACATCCGACTTAGTAGTGAAAATAGGTCAGCGTATTGGCGTCGACATGTCCGTATCTGATATCGAATTTGCCCACCGTATTCAGCCTAGGAGCTCCACTACAGGCCGACCACGAACAATCGTTGCCCGTCTTAGGCAACGCCATGTCAAGGATCAGCTGATCGCGGGGGCACGCAAGCACCGAAGCCTAACTACTGACATCGGAGTTAAAGGCGAACCAAAAAAGATCTACGTCAATGAGCATCTGACTCCATACAATAAACAGCTCCTTAGCAAATGCAAAGCTCAAACTAAGACATCAAATATAGAATTCATATGGACAAAAAACTGCAGAGTTTATGCAAGGAAGGAAAAAACCTCGCGACCGGTACTTGTATGCTCGGAGTCAGACTTATCAAAGTTAATGTAATATTGCATCTGATTTCCCCTAACTATTTTGAGGTTATGTTGATGATTGGTTTCTTAATGTTCTTTGTCTCTTATTTGTTTATTTGGAATCGACACCGCACACAATATCATCATATTTATTACACTTCAATATTTCCTTACACACTTACACTCTTATTTACTACGCATCCTGCTATGCTGCCTAAACCTGAGGTATTTGTGCCTAATCCTGTTATTAGAATACGCTCGCTGATTGTAATCTTCATATACTCGCTAAGTATAATATTACATGAGCGGTCTGAAAGCCTTTGTAAATATAATCACTTGTTTATCACTTATGAATAGACGCAATAAATTAAATAAACTACAACTGTTTTATCAAAATGTAAGAGGATTACGCACAAAAACTAACACTTTTTATAACAATGTTAGTTGCTTGGATTGTGATGTTCTTCTTTTAACTGAAACATGGTTATGCACTGGCATACTTGACTCCGAGCTTGTTGATGTGAACCGGTACAAGGTCATTCGGCGAGACCGGGACTATGGCGGCCCGGGCGGCGGCGTAATGGCATTATGCGCCGCCCGCCCATGAATAAAAAATGGACATTCGCATTTTTTTCTAAAAATCCTATTTTAAAAAATGCTTTTCGGTTGGAAATTATGTGAGGAATAAAAAATGTTATATAACATTTTTCAAAATGAGGCTTATTTTAAGCAGAAAAAAATAAAATGTTTCTTTTTTGTATGAAACTAAAAAATAGGTAATAAAAAAATACATAACTAAGAAAAATGTTGTATTTACTGACTTTTGATTGGACTATAAAAAAAAAACGGGCACCTACTGAGATAAGGTTTTAACTATTTTCTACTGTTCTAAAGTAGGACAATGATATTCTAAAGGTTTGAAAGCGGGATCGGTTACGGTTTTCTTACAATAAGATACCTATTTTTTAGTTTCATACAAAAAAAATACATTTTATTTTTTTCTGCTTAAAATAAGCCTCATTTTGAAAAATGTTATTTAACATTTTTTATTTCTCACATAATTTCCAACCGAAAAGCATTTTTTAAAATAGGATTTTTAGAAAAAAATGCGAATGTCCATTTTTTATTCATTATCATACTTAAATAATATTATCATATTTAAGGTTTCCGTAATGTTTGGTGTATTTTAAAGCTTTTGTTTAAAATAATGAAAATCCGTAATTGGCCCATGATTTGTAATTATGTCTGAAATAAGTCTTTTTGTAATTTGTGCTGTGGATTTATTGTCTCAATAAAATAAAATAAATAAAATAACCGTAACCGCTATTGTAACTTTTTACCAAAAAGACATAGGTAGAAAAAAAACCGGCCAAGTGCGAGTCGAACTCGCGAACCGAAGGTTCCGTGCCTCTGCATAGTAGGTATTATTACGATTTGAATCGGATTTCGAATCGAATCGAATCAGCGCGGGCCGAACTCACACTTGGCCATTTTTTAGTATTTGTTATTTTTCTTCATGGTTTGTGCTGTTATCATACCAAATTTATTTGACGCCCACGTTTTACCATTTTTTCCGATTCAATGCGTTTTTCCAATCCGTATGCACCAACTGTGCACAATAAATTTAGTCATGTTTATTCTTTGTCATAAACTTAATTGTTGAGGAATTCTTTTAAAACTAACCAATTTTTAGCATTTTTCAATTCAAGATGGCAGGTCAGGTCACGCACGCCTCCTCTAGTTTTTGTATTAGTACCCCATGCTTTAACTACGTCCACCAAAAACAAGTATGCTCCACCACCTCTATGTAAAACAAAGGCCTTTTATGTCCCTACGTGTAGGTACTTACCTAAGCATCGCAAAAGTTCAAAACAATCTAATAAAACTAATATCGTCACCGACATTGAATCTTAGTGACAACACAAACTAATAGTCGGCTCGCCGATATTGGTCTGTCGGGTCACCGTATTAGAACACAGACTATGATTTAATTGAACTGCAATTGTTGGGCGTGTGGCGATAAGGGCTTGGGGACGGTTCGAAAATTACTGGTTAATTATGGTTCTTACTTCACCAGGTTTTTTGTAAACGCTCGCTCGATGCGGAATCGATTCGCGAGAGTTATGAATTTATGATCGCTGGGATTAACCAGAGGCCCTAGCCCATTACTCAAAATGTATGGGATGACATTCTTGTAAGTACGTTGCGATAAGCCAGGTGGTTTAATGTCATCCCATACATTTTGAGTGATAAAAAAGAAAAACGTCAGTAGCGTTTGCATTAGGGAATGCAAACCGGTAATTCTTTGTATGGGAATTACCGCGCCGCCATTTAACCACCTGGCTTAGTACCCCTACTAATAAAAAAACTAGAGGAGGCGTGCGTGACCTGACCTGCCATCTTGAATTGAAAAATGCTAAAAATTGGTTAGTTTTAAAAGAATTCCTCAACAATTAAGTTTATGACAAAGAATAAACATGACTAAATTTATTGTGCACAGTTGGTGCATACGGATCGGAAAAACGCATTGAATCGGAAAAAACGGTAAAACGTGGGCGTCAAATAAATTTGGTATGATAACAGCACAAACCATGAAGAAAAATAACAAATACTAAAAAATGGCCAAGTGTGAGTTCGGCCCGCGCTGATTCGATACGATTTGAAATCCGATTCAAATCGTAATAATACCTACTATGCAGAGGCACGGAACCTTCGGTTCGCGAGTTCGACTCGCACTTGGCCGGTTTTTTTTCTACCTATGTCTTTTTGGTAAAAAGTTACAATAGCGGCGAAAGAAATCATTTTCCCAAAAATTATTCAACTCATTCCTCATCCAATTACGGTTATTTTATTTATTTTATTTTATTGAGACAATAAATCCACAGCACAAATTACAAAAAGACTTATTTCAGACATAATTACAAATCATGGGCCAATTACGGATTTTCATTATTTTAAACAAAAGCTTTAAAATACACCAAACATTACGGAAACCTTAAATATGATAATATTATTTAAGTATAACAGTGCATGTGTGTGTCCTGCTTGTTCTTATTGCTCATACAGTGCGCTAATGATACTTTTTCTATAGGATGCTTTCCCTAGATGAAATGGGTCACATGACTTGAATTTGGTATTGTATACTCGCAGTAAACGGCTTGACAGACAGTTGAAACCATATTTCGTACGGTTGAAAGGAGGAGCAAAAAGAGTAGTGTGCCTGGTGCGACGCGTACCCGCTTTTAGGCGTACAAGTGTAGAGGTTAATTAGTTACCGCGGTAATTCCCATACAAAAAAATACCGGTTTGCATTTTGGCTACGGTTCTAGGTATTTGGTGGTTTGGTTTTGCAGTTGGATGTCTTGGCGACTAAAAGGATACGGCCCGCTTAACTTTAAGCTGAGCAACTGAAAATGTAACTTAAGAGCTAGCTAATAGGGTATGAAAGACCAGAAAATGTTGGCGTTGCGAACAAATTAGCGAGCGAAATTAACCGTTATTTTGAGCAGGAACAGTTTTATTTTTCGCTTTGATCAGAACCGAAATAATATCGATTCTGTTTAAGTAGAATCGAAATGAAAATGCTTTAAGTACCTATTTGAAATGTATGGCGTTTCTTGCGAGCTAGTTGAAAAAAAATAACAGCTTTCCGAGCCTTGGTGGCGATTAGCCACACGGCCATTGGAAAGTCGGATGCGTTACGGCCAAACACGCTATACCTCTACATTTGCGGGTGGCCGACTAGCGGGGTGACGATCGTCGTCACTTGGTAATCGGTAAATCTCGATCTGTCATCGTTTGAAAACTGATAATGTGTAATAGCCTAATAGGCGACAGATTTAACGGCCGTACGAATATTGCGTAGTGGTTAGGCTGCAATAAGCTGTATGTGGGTTTTTTGCTCTTCGAACAGCTAATGTGATTTGCAACGCAACGTCAACTCATCGGTGGTGATGCATTCCCGACCGCGTGAGATAGGTACTTAATTTTTCTATTTATGACTAATTATCTTTAAAAGTTATGTTTATTTTATATCATAGAATGTCATTAGCATAAAACGATTCTAAATAGTAAGAGTAGTTACTGATATTGTTAGAAAAATAAAACCTAAAACCGGGCCATGCTCAGTAAAGGGTTCCGAAGTCGTTACTACAAAACTCATAAAGTGCACCATCAAAAAAGCGTATCTTCATGGCACTTACGTCCTTTTGTTGAGAAGCTCAGTTTTTCAGGAATAACTCAAAAACGGTATATCTGATTATGATGAAAATATTTTTTGTTAAAAGTACCTAGTTATTTATATAGCGTTATCTTGGTATTATTTTTTCATACTTTTTGAACATGTGGTTTAAAAGACAAAGAGGGCGGGGCGGGGGCACAATTTTTTCACTCACTTTCGGAGCTATTGCGCTCGGGCATCAAGATACAGCCATTTTAGCTGCGGAAACCTAAAAACTAGTCAGGGTCTCAATTCTTGTTGGCTTCACCTCTATTGGCTCTATTGCATTGTATTGTTGACGGCTCGGCCGCCAGTACTTACAAGTTAAGTAGTACCTAGTTTAACGCGTACAGAGACCTCTCGATTTTCCCCCTAACTCTGTAACCCCCAGACCGATCCTATAATCATTATCGAACTTAAAAATTGTGTTCAGCTCTCCTACTCTTCTAACAAATTTCATACAGATCGGATGAACCATAATCAGGTTATTGTCGAACAAACATACAAACATACGAATGTCGACTGAGTTAGGTACTCGTAGACCCCACTTCGTTCGGACGATAAGGGATATCATAACGGTAATCATTCGATAACAATAGGGAGACAGCAATTTCATTTTACAAATGTTGATAGCTAAATTACTCTCAACTTGTCATGCGCTAATAGGTAATTTTTCCATCGAGTTGGGAGTGCGCAGTTCGTCTTCATTTGTAGGTACCGAAAATACTGCTTTTCTATAAGTTTTAATTCTCTACATTAAATGTCATTTTAGTTATGATCGAATAAATGAGCCACTTTTTTATTTTTGTCGAGTATTTAGGTTGTTTTAAAACTTTATTTTATTGCCAATTCTTTTGAAATTTTTGGATATTTTTTTAAGGTATTGGACTGATTTTGAACTAAAGTTTATTTCTGTTGTTTTTATTTTATGAACGAGAGTTCTGAGTAGCCGAAATCAAAAATAATTTTTGCCCGTTTTCTATAGAAACTTACCAAGTTTATTGAAAGTGGTAAAAAGTAATTCATACATTTTTTAGACGACTTTCACATCAATACATTGTAAATTTTCATACCGTTAAGACGTTTAAACGATTCATGAATATGTGACATTCTAAACCTCTTCCAGCAAAATTCACATAACAGTCGCCGGTGTCAGGTCGATTAATCAAAATGAAATAATAAAAACAAAAAAGTAGTTCATACATTTGTTAAAATTAGAAATTATCGTTCGTGTTTTGCAATAAACCTTGTAGAAATACAGTATTTCAACTGTAAAATCACGTCTGTAAAATCGTGTAAATCAGCAAAATCGGCAAAATTTCGTAAAGATACGGCCTCTTAATACGTAAGATACGTAGGTAGCATAGTATAAATAGAGAAGTAGCTCGTCTTCAAGAAAAGGTACATCGCGCGGCTTGCACGTGTGCGTTACGCCGACCGTACGGCTGTGGGCGGGGCGAACCTCCCACACGAAACTACAAGCAGAGGTGCGGGAATGGTGATTAGACGGGGTCGCGGCGTCATCATTGCGTTCGGTCACGTTTGGTTGTAGGTAGTGCGCGTTAAATTAAAACATCGAGCGACAATGTCTTTGTCGAAAACTAGAAAATATTGTTCAGTTTACGGGTGTTTAAATAATGGTGTAAGAAATCCGGAGCTATCGTTTTTCCACATACCTTTTGAGTCGGAATGAATGCTGTTTATTTTTTGCTATTTACCTATAGCTTATAGCCCACTTGCAGCTTTTGTTAAATCTATTTTATTGGCAGCGTGACATTTTCTTTCGTTTCAAAACGCCTAAACTGTGCCCTAAACCTAGCTTAGGTAGGTACTTACAACTATCCAGATTTAATAAAAGCTGCAAGTGATTAATGTAAATACCTACTCAATTAATGAGGTATTTCGTACCGGCTTGCCTATACCTATAGAATAGATACCTACTTAGGTGAAATAAATACGTATTAAGTAGGTAATTTAAGTTATTGAGTGTGACGTGTCAGTTAACATGTGACGACGTGGATGGCCTAGGTAGTTGGTAGTGACCTAGTGACTAAGTACTGCCTACGAAGCTAGCGGTCCTGGGTTCGATTCCCGGTCAGGGCAAATATTCGTGTGATGAGTGCGAGAAGTTATTTGTTTCTGAGTCTTAGGTGTTTTATATGTACCTATATAGTAATATTAAGTATGTATGTATGTATTTTTCACTACATAAGTAATTATGTATCGTTGCCTAGTACCCAAAGCCTAAACCACTAATAACAGACAAGTATGTAGTCAAAGGAAGCCGCCTTGCGCGAAAGCGGCATTATCAAGGTCAAATAGGAATTTACATATCACATCATACCTATAAACATATTATTTAGGGTCAACAGACAAAAAGTAGGTATGTAAGGAAAATAATTTAAATTTGGTACTTGGGTACCTAACAATATTTATACTTACCTACTTTAGGTTTGTGTAATTTATGAAAACTACTATGATTATAAATCATAGATCAAATTAGGTATGGTCAAGTAGGTGAACAAAATTGAAAAACATGTTCGGACAACCCTGACGCCCGAGCGGCAATAGGTATCAGAATCTCCTAAAGGGCCGGAGTCGAGCTACTTGTCTATTTATACTATGTAGGTAGTGCAGATTGTCGCTTTGGCCGACCGCTCCACGCACTAAAATGTTAATAGTAATACCAATAAAGCTCTGGGGTGTTATTCTCTTAAAAACGGCGGTCGGTCGAACAAACGAGCGAAAGCGTAGCTGCGAGTTTAAGTAGTCCCGTCCGAGCGAACAATACACATTTTAGCGCGTGCATTTACAATTAGACAGCCTTATACGTTCGAGAAGCCATGCGGCCAAATTGAATACATGCGCTAAAATGTGTTTTGTTTGCTCTGACGGGACTACTCAAACTCGCCGCTTGGACATTCACTCGTTCGTCCGTCCGTCCGTCATCGTTGAGAGAATCACACCTCTGCTGGGGCAACTCGGCGTCGGCAGTTAATAACTCGTCGACGAATTAAAACGTAAATTGTTTGAAACTTCAGGTCAAAATTTGACACGTTTTACGCTTGGGAAATGTAAAATTTTATCTGAAGTAGGAACCTATTCGTGGTTAAAAATGTTACAATATTAGGAACGTAAGTACTTAAAGCACCTCAATCAGACACCGAACGAGCGCGCGCGACGGGGCGGGCGGAGGGGATGCCCGGCCGGCCTGTGACCGGTTCTGGCACTTTTGGTATGGCAGTGCTAGGCTAGCTTTGCTAGCTAGAACTTGAGCTGTCACAGGCAGCGGCTGTGACTGAGTGTGCGCAATAGACATCTAATTCCATTACTGATTTCCTTTACTTGAGTTGAGTGTTTGTTTGTGAAGTGACTCTGTTCTTTAGCGTGTGGCTGTGTGTGCGTGTGTTTCAGTGTTGTGCTCTGTGCTAACTCGCTGGGTTATCTTTGATTTAAGTAAGTAACTTACGAGTAGGTGTTTAGTTTCGAACTCGTAATAGTCATAAATTTAGTAGTAAGTTTATTACTTACTTTTTGAACTAGTAATTAATTCTGCGCATCTAGGTACAATAACGCCGGTCAATACTTAACTCCAATAATGTTCTTTTTTTACTATACCAGACAAAAATAGGACACATACCTACCTAATAGTCTAGTGATAGGCTAAGTTAAAGAATTTGATAGGTGGCAGTTAGGTACAAACTTGCTAATCATTAAATAACCTCGTACAGTTTCAAAATTAAACAACATACCTATAAATTTTGATCAATAATGCTTAGCTTGAGAAACATAAGTGTTGGGATTAGGTACCTACCTAGTTGGTTAATGCCACATGACTTCGCATGAGATTGTACACTTCAAACTATTTTTGTATTAGTAGGTACCTAGGTGCTTACCTAGAAGTAGTAGGGAATCCTCGGTCCTGCCCCCGACTCTACTCCCTCGAAAAAAAATGGTGCTCTAACGAGCGAGAGGCGGGGTTTGGCTCATAAAAAAAAAAAAATTTTTTTCGGTGTTTATCCCGCCATTTAGAGCGTTTGGGGCGGGTCCCGAGACTCCCAGATCACTCCTTCCCATAGCTTGCAATAGTCCATGTACTCAATACAAAAGGTTATCAACTACCTGGGTACCCTGCCGTCCCTTGGTCGCTCAGCCTATTGTTCGCCCGAACGTCAGCCCCTTTGTTCTCGGGGCGGCGTCCAACACCATTGTCATGCATTGGGCGCGTTCCTACCTTTTATTACATATTACCTGATTGCGCTATTAACTGTTGTAATGCGATTTTTAATTTTACCTACGTGTTTCTCATATTATTTAATTAAGTAACCATAGTGGTTTTCTTAACAAACTGTTTTTAAGGGTCATAGTTCTAACCTAACCTAACCTACCTTGTTGAAGTTAGCTTAACATCGTGAAACCTGTCCTAGCTTAACATACCTACTGTTTTTTAAGGGTTACAGTTCTAACCTAACCTACCTTACTGAACATATCTACTGTTTTTAAGGGTTACAGTTCTAACCTAACCTAACCTACCTTACTGAAGTTAACCTAAAATTATACAACCTAATCTAACTTAACATACCTACTGTTTTTAATACTTACCTAACCTAGCTTTGTGAAGTTAACCTAACATTATACAACCTAATCTAACTTAAAATACTTACTGTTTTTAATACTTTCAAGAAAATAAAGATGAATCAACCAACAAAGAAGTTACGAGTGGTTTTAAATTTTAACACCCCATGGTCGACTGTTATTAAGGATCACCTAACTTTACATGAGCTTAACCTAAGCTAAGAGCTGATTTAAGTCTAACTTTAGTCCTAAGTTTCACTTAATTGAATTTACCTAAGTTAATTTTAGTAAATCTAGCTAATCGTAGTATTCATAATATTATCTTAAGCTGTTGTTACTTAGAGCCTATTCTAAACAACTATCAAAACCATATCGACGGTTAAAAGGCGAATTGATTCAACCGCCATTTTGGAAACTTTACAGGAGAGCGATTTAAAGTTCATTTTTTTGGAAAAAAAAACATTGCACACAAAGCATCTACGTAATCGTAAACACACTCTTAAATTATAAAAAGTCGTTAAGCCTGCTATATTTTGATATATATATGACAAATGAATAACGTTTTTTTACAGAGTTAGATGTTACTTAAGCCATTATGCACAATTGTGTGATCAAGGCAACAGGATTTAAGTAAATTAGTTCAAATTTTCTGATGAAGGTTAAATAATTTAAATGCACAAGTTCAAATTATCTGATCAAGGTAAAAGGATTTAAGTGCATGGGTATAAACTATCTGGTCAAGGCAACATGATATAAGGGAATGAGTTCAAATTATCTGATCAAGGTAAAAGGATGTAAGTGCAAGAGTAGCCTATGACAGATTTAAGAAAAATGATTTATGATGGCAATGTACTTATTCACTGTTCACGCCGAAATGACTCAAAATACACATTTGTTATATTAGGTTAAAGACAAAAAGCTTTAATAGAAAGATTTATTGAAATCTGATTGAGGTAAAATACCTTAAATATTATGAAATAAAATTGACGAATAAGGAAAATCTACTTAAAAGACATCTCAATTCAAATACAAATGACTTATATTGATGGAATAACCATACTTTTAAGTACTAAGGCTTTTAAGACAGTTTTTCTTAATTTGAAGACGTCACTAAATAATGATAATTTATTATATTTTTGCCATAATAATTCAAATAAAACAAATTTATGTCAATCAACTTTTGTTTTATTTATTTATGTTACTTAAACTTAAAACAATTTTTGTTTCACTCACTCTAAGTATTTAAATGAAAAAACACGCAGTAATTTTGCGCAGGAAGGTGGCGTCTCTGCTGAACAGCATCCTGAAGATGATTGCTGATCATGCGTGTTGTAATTTAGTTCTTAAGTACTATAAATATTTCTAAGACGAACAACAACTACAACAATAATGAGATCAAATGTTATCTTAAATTTAAATAAATGAATTGAATAACGGAATCCTTTATTCCTTTTTTTCTATTTTGTAACGAAAAATAAAAGAGCTATAATCATAAACTCCAACTCTGAAATAATATTCCAATTATAATAATTAGGGTTAGGACTTTTGGTGGCAAACCGTGATTTTAGGATCCATGATGACGCTGTTTTCTGATTATTATAATACATGTCATACAACCTGGATTTTGACCTTCAATCACTAAACGAGCTTAAACTAATTTTGGTACGGAGGTTATCTCCGCTGTGAAAGCGTAATAAATAAAAAAATATTATAGTAGGTATGGATAAACTGAACTAAAGATGTATTAATTTATTTAGAAATATGACAAAAATAAAGGCCAAAATCAAAGTGATATGTGTAATAAAAATTTGGAAGTAGCGACTCCATGGATTCTAGAACCACGTTTTGCCACCAAAATCCTAACTCTAATAATAATCTGTAACACTCGATATTTTTTGTTACTCTTCTCCGGATAAATCCTCCAAGTCGGTGTCGATTAACGCATCATCTTTACCATTTACGGTTAGTAATGTCAAATACTCTTTATGAAAAATGTTGGGAATCACACCCGTGTCACATAACTTCTTTAAGTCATTGTATTTGGCTTTTGATATTGGTAATGACGACTTGTATAATTTGGTATTCGCTATTTTCTGTTTTCCAATAACCGGTATCAGGTCCTCTTCAGTTTCTTCTATCATGGTATATTTAACTGAAACGTTCTGTAAAGAAGATTTTTTAAATGTTGCGATGCGGATTTTACTAATTTTCCCAGTAAGGTTCCCTTTAAAATATTTATTGGAAACATCTTCAAAATTTTTGAAATCTGTGTATTCTAGCCACTGAACGTTATAAGGAGAAACATCTTTTCTGGCTATCTGGCAAATGGTGAGCCATTGGGATGGGGCCCATACAGTAGTGTTCCTTACTGAATTTTCAATAACAGAGTGCATACTGTCCACACTCATTTCGGTATGACCTGGAAGTAAATAATTCAACTGGATAGACTCAAGATTTTGTGCATTGGATAGCGCAATATGGACTGCTGCCATAACAATTTTATTTTTATTTTGGCCCGGGCAAGAATCTGAGTAGAGAACTAAATGCTTGATGGTGCCACGGGAGTCAACAGTTTGAATGTATTTTTCTAAAATGGTGGAAACTTCATTACCACCACGTTTTGCATCAGCTTCTCCCCACAGGTAACAATAGCCTTCTCTGGTTACATTTTCATAAAAGCAGAGATTGTAAACTGCATATTTTCTTGTATAGAAGAGAAGTATACTGTTTCCATAAGGAGTATTCAATACTTTTTGTAAATCAAAAGATGTGCATAATATAGATGGATTCTCCTTCCCCAGCTCTCTGTGACAGTTCAATCTTTTTTTTGAAGCCTCTTTTTCATCTAAATGCTCCTTCTTTTCTACTTCATATTTACTCAAGTCTGTTTCGTAACGCATACATTTAATACATTTATCTTTCTTTGGTACGTGGAATCCCAAATTGAACTCGTTTTTAAATATATCTCTAAATATATTTTCACTGACGAAATCTAATGACTGGCTCGTTCGATCTTCTTTATAAATCCTATGCAAGTTTTTAATACTTTTAAATTCAACTGGAAGGTAAAGTCTGGTAGTGTCCTTTCTGCAGTAATGAGATGGAAGAGCTGGAAGACTTTTTATGAATTTCATAACTGACTCTCGAATGGCATTAGTCGTCTTATTAGCTGGGATAGTTTTTCCTCTTTGATCTCCTTTTGCTAATCCGTAAGAAGCTTGTGACACTGTGTAGTAGACGTATTTATGACTGAGGTCAAGTGTTTTCAAAATAAATTTAAGACAAACTTGTCGGCGACCTTCCCCGTCATTGATGAAATAGTCGTAGGTATTTGCTCGATATCCTGAATCTTTCACGCGCTTCCTCTTTGTTTGTCGTTTATTGCTCAATGCTACTAACCAATCCTTACGTTTTGAAGGCGACAAGCTCCAGAAAAAGTCAAAAAGGTTCTTTCTTTTTTCTTCACTTACTTCTTGACAGTTGTGGCCGCACTGTTTTCCAGTACAGGGATTCGGGTGTAACTTCTTTTCGCTAACTATTGTTCCGTCTTTTTTTACGTATCCTTTTCCTTTTTGCCGAGCTTCTTTTTCTATTGATCTTCTATTTGTTTTCTTTTTTTTTAGACCTTCTTCACCAACTTTTCCATCTACTGGGCCCTTGGATTTTTTTGACTTCTTACGTTTCTTTCTCGGCTCTTGGCCACTCGATATTGACTCTTCATCGGTGTCTTTCCATGATGTTGAGTCCCATACAAAGTCTTCTTCTTCAGAAAGAAAGTCAATGTAATTTTTTTTAATCGAGTCACGTTTTTTTTTTTTTATTTTTTGTTTTTCTCCGTCTAAATCAGGTAATGCTGTAACGTTTTTTTCACCTTCTTTTTTTTCCCTTTCTTTGTCTAAATCAGGTAATGTTATAACATCATTTTCACCTTCTTCTAAAGACTTTCGAATAATTGCCATTGTGTCTTCCGGTATGAAATCAGTGAAAGTTGGTTGCAGTTCGTCACTCTGTTCACGACTGGGTGCTGCTATCTGAATGTCGTGAGGTTTAGATTTAACTGAATTTACGTCAGGTAATTCTTGATCAGCACACCCATTGTCTGGAGATATTTGATCATCGTTTATAATTTCGCGTTCCTCAGAATTTATTGTGTCGGTGTTACAGTCGCCCTGAAACCAAAATAATTCGTAATAAGTATTCAAGTAGCCGCAATCACTACATAATATAAGTAAGATCATTATTAATTTGCACACATTAAACTGTCACTATTTTACCTTTTCTTTATCATTAGAATGCTCCTGAATAGAGGGTCTTGCATTTGCTAGGCCTATTTCAAAATTATTAACATTATTAAATGTATCCGTTGATACATCCTTGATATGTTCTCTTAGTTGGTTATCATGTACCTAAAAGCAAACAAAAATGTTAAGTAAGTAGGGTAGGGCTAAATTTTATATTCTTTAAAAATATCATCATTGATAACAATGGAACATGACATTTTGAGTGTGGGTGGTTTTCGGTCCCCAGAATATAAATTCATCCTTGAAATGTTAATATCAAGTGGTTAGATCATACGGATCATGACAATCCAATGATTCATACCTTTTGTTGTTGATCAAAACTTCTCTGACTAATTAATGCTTTTTTTACATTACTAGTCAATTTCGTTGTATTATCGTCGCTATCCGATATAGTTGATTTATCAGATAAATTACCTCCTAGTCCTGTACTTATTAGGTTTTCATCACCCTAAAATTAAAACAAAAGTAAGTAAAACATCCTACTAATATTAAGTATAAATAATATGAAAATGGGAAATTAAAAAGTTCCCAATTTAATAACGGTAATCGAAATTAACGCGGTCGAAGTCGCGCGCGGAAGCTATAATACACATAAGTACGCCAATGCAAGACAATGTTCTCTTACGAGTGAGTAGTTAAAAATATTGATGAATTTTATCGGTTATCACCATGCTAAGCTTAATCTAGGGTAGGTAAAAAAAAGATAAATGATATTTATTCAGTAAGTAGGCCGCACGGGCACTTTTACACGTCAGGTTGTTTGTTGATATAATTACTACCCGCTTTTAGCAAATTTTTGCTAGATCAAATGTTACAGGAGGCAAGCCTGTTGCAGTCTCTCGGAAATGACAATTGGAAATGATTTCTCTTCTGAAGAGCGACTATAATATTTACAATTCCCTCAAAGTGATTGATTATTAAGATAACCTACCTATACTACCCACCTATTTAAACTATTTATTTGTACCTATGTTAAACTACTTAAACCAAATATTATAAAAGGGCTAATTATAATATTATAATTACCAATTCTTCTATCTCAATAAAAATTTCTACTTCTTCAGTGATTACTTTATCACCTTCCTGTAAATATATATAGCACATAAATTACGAAAGAAGAGTAGATGATACAATCAAAGTTCTTCTATGTAATAACTAGCTGTTATGTACCCGGCGCGTTACTGACCATCGCACAAAAAAATACATCCGCCCGCCAGTCTAATCTGGAGATTGCCTAAAAATTTCATCAATATCGGTTCAGCCGTTTTGGAGTCCCTAGGGAACATACATACATACACATCGATTGTTTTATAATAATAGATAGATAGAAGAAGGTAATTACCAGGACCGGAAGTAAGAGCGTGAGGAGTCAAAATACCTACATTTTTTTTGACATCGGGCTCTTGGTGGATGTCCGCAACTGCAACCGTCACTGTTGGACCATAGGCTTTGGCTTCTTCAACCTGAAACCAAAGTTGTGGTATTTCAAAAATACCCACTTTCTACTAGGGTTTGCTGATATACATAATGACATACTTACACCTATTTTTTTATAAGATCTCAATCACAAACTGGCATCACTAGGCTAAAAAGTACCACTTCAATTTCTGTTACCGAAGTGGCAATCTTAATACGAGTTTTGGGGATTCTTCAGGTTTGTACCTACTTACTCGATTAGCTTTATAATAAAATGTCGCACCTTATAGCCCCATCATAAAATTTATAGTTAGTAAATATAGTTATAGTTTAAGGTTTTTCCCCTAATAATCAATTCCGTTTATATTCCCCGCGCTAGCAGGTTGCGGGACATCCCCGCGCGTGCAGTCACGGGGCTTCCCCGCGAGTAGGTACATTTCGAATTATTTTGCGAGTGAATTATTTAACTCTAGTGCAAGTGAATTTATTATTTCGTAATAAATAAGCATGTATCTGATAATTCTATTTAGATGTTTATTGATATAAAACTCACATCACGAATTGAAATTTGATTATAAAATTATAATAAATTTAATTAAATATCAGAGGACAATCTCACACAAATTGGCCTAGTCCCAAACTTATCTCTAGGCATGAAATAAGGGGTACTAGATAACGGTAGACTTACCATACTTATATAGATAAATACACACCTTATTTATACATAGAAAACATCCAAAACTCAGGAACAAAGTATTATACTCACGCCAGTCACAAATTTTTGCCCATACCGGGATTCGAACCCAGGACCACTATCTTCGTAAGCAGGGACACTACCAACTATAGGCTAGGTATGTTTTAATTAGGTACTTACGCATATTTTAATAATTATTTATATTAAATAAAAACAGACATAGACTTACATTATGAGATGTAATAATGTTCTCTTTATTTATCCTTTTATCCACAGCTTGTTTTTTCTTGCACTTTGCTTCTTTTTCAACGTACTTATTTATTACATTCCTAAAATACTCATTTCTTTTTCCCTCCTTTGTGTTTTTCGAAGTTATTTTCTACGACAGGGCTGGTCCATCAAGACAATCACAAACAGTAAATAATTAATTAACTGAACGGACTTTTATGTAGCCAACGTAGGTACAATGCGCCTTTATAATTACGTACACAACCAACACGACTCGCGCGTAACCGTTGACTGACCGATCGACGCGCCCGCGCAAACACGCGCCTAGACTGCCGACCAAATCAAAAAGACGGTACTCGCATAGTAACTATTATTAACTTCATACTCTTATAGGTACTGATTTTTTCTTTTAGATGGACGGATTAATTTTTAACCGACTTTATGTTACTTGGTAAAAATAATTAAAATAATTTTAAATACGATGTGGTACAAAAAAAAAGTAGCTCAAAGGAAACTTTTCAATTAAAGAGATTTAATATAAACGAATTAACAGTGTAATTTTTTTTTTCCGTTTTAAGAAAATAGTTTCAATAGGCACACAAAATAAATACTGCTCAAAGAAAAATGCCACAACTCACATCGGTCCATGAAAAGGTTTAAGAAAGAATGATTTTAGTGACAGCGATATGTTTAAATGTTCAAAGCAAAAACATTTAACTGACATCGATATATTTAGATGGTCAAAGCAAAATGATTCAAGTGTCAGCGATACGTTTAAATTTTCAAAGGAAAAAGATTTAAGTTACAGCTATATGTTTTAATGTTCAAAGCAAAAAGATTTAACTGACAGGGATACGTTAGGACGTTCAAAGTAAAATGATTCAAGTGACAGCAATACGTTTAAATGTTCAAAGGAAAATGGTCGAAGTGAAAGCGATATATTTGAATGTTCAAAGCAAAAAGATTGAAATGACGTTTTCGTACAAAACTTATGAGGGAAAAAAAGCCTAAATTACAAGTAGTTTAAAAAGATGATTTTTTACGTGGGCACATAAACCATGGTTTAAAAAAACTAATAAATTCCTGTCACTTAACACCCCGTAATAAAAAATGATACCTTAATTGGCAATGGATTCAAGCGCCAAAAAAGTGCTCTGATTTACTTCAAACCGGGCTCAAACGACGCAGAAAAATTTGCCGATTCCAATGATATATATAACTCAATATCGCCCAGAGTGTCGCTTGAATCAAGTCGCCTTTTAACCGTCGATATATTGCATATAGGTATTTCTAAATTAATTACCTTCACTTAGCTTGTTAAAAATATAGTGGTTAAATGCAATCTAACCTACGTATGGGTATGTATCTACGAGTATGTATCTGCGGCTAACATTGGCTATAACATTATCTATCTGTTGAAAAGCTAGTGAATGTCCGCTTTATATTTATGTACCATAATAAGTTATCTATGGTGCTGATATATTTTTATCAGCTCTGTGTTACTTTCTTGTCTTTCATCCGCCTTAGCCGAGCTAATATTGAATTATTGTTGTGTCGTTTAAATCTAATTTAATCTTATCGTATAATTAAGTTACATACTGAAAATAATTTTGGGAATGTATTAGTGATCTAATACATTGTGGCATTGTCTGGATTTGGCTGTTTTATTGATAATCCTATAAGTTAGAAATCCTCGGTGTCACTCGGGTGATTCCTAGCTCACGCTAAGTCTACTGCACATCGTGCTCCGCTAATAGGTTATACGCCCAGAATATGAAGAAATAAGAAGATAAACCAAGAATGGTAAGCAACAAATATTTTTTGCCAAAAATCCAGTCCTAACCTTAAAATGCCCAACGAAATTAGTACTTCAAACATGACGAACAATAATTTTCCCATAGAAAAGCTGGAAGGTATCAATTATGTCAACTGGAAGTTTTCCATGCGGATGCTGCTGACGTTGGACAATTTGTGGCATTGCGTTTGCGACACGGATGCCACGCATGCGCCTGCGACCGACACAAGTGCCACGCCGACAGTGACTACAATAGATGCTGCTCAGGACAGCCGAGCCTTGGCGAAGATATGTTTGGCAATCAAACCATCCCTGTATCAGTACGTACGCGACGCGTCCACAGCTAAAGAGGCCTGGAATAAGCTTTCGGACACGATCGAGCCAAAAGGTCTGTACAGAAAGGTACTATTGCTCAGACTCCTTCACAAGATGGAATATAGTCACTACCGCAGCATGTCAGAGTACATTGAGGCTGTGATGCGCCTGGTCCAGCAGCTGGCTGACATTGGAAAACCCATAGAAGATGATGTTATCGCTGAAATTCTACTCAGCGGACTCCCTCAACAGTTCGACAATTTAGTATCTGGTTTGGAAACAGCCTGTCTCACAAATAAACTCACAAGCGAGTTAGTGCGCACACGACTCCTTCAGGAGGAGCACAGGCGCAATGACGAAGAAGAGTCTTCAGCCTATTTTACCAAGCAGAAGAAAAGTTCCAGTCCGTTATACTGCAATTATTGTAAGAAGAATGGCCACACCATCAAGCGTTGTTTCTAGAAGAAGAGGAACGAGCAGAAGGATCACTCTCTGGTTGCTTCTGCCAACGCGAACACTGTCTGCAATGTGGACTCTCATGAATTTATAGTGGACAGTGGCGCTACCTCCCACATGTGTTCCAACGAAAACCTTCTTAAAGAAACAAAAGGTAAACATTCTGTTGTATATGTAGCTAATGGTAATAAGCTTTTAAGTCATTGTACTGGTAACATTTCTCTTACTTCAAATGTAATCCAATTACCTAATTCCAGTAATTTATTATCTGTAGGACAGATAACCGATAGGGGATACACTGTTGTTTTCCACAAGGATCATTGTTCTATCTTTGAGAATTTCGAAATAACTGGCAACCATATCTTGAATGCTAGGAAGGGCAACGGGTTATTTAAAGTTAAGGTGCAAGAGCTGCCTGTCTTTGAGGAGGAGCACTCCAAGCCCATGCAAAAGCAAGGGACAGTGAGTGCTCATGCTGCTTCTAGTGTGTCAATGGAAACATGGCACAAGCGTCTCGGCCACTTGTCGGAACGAGGTATGAAGGTTCTAGGTGATGGGAAAAATTGCATGAATTTTCTTCCACAGCATCAAGATGCCATGCGTGGTAATTGCGTATCGTGCCTGACGGGGAAGATGCCTAGAGCATCGTTTCCTGCCGTCGGCGCAAATCGCACTACCTGCGCACTTCAACTTATCCTCTCCGATGTGGCCGGCCCGATGCAGGTTAGCAGTTGGGGCGGAGCTCGCTACTTGCTGACCTTTACTGATGAGTTTACCCGGAAGACTTGGGGATATCTCATGAAGAAAAAATCTGAGGTGAGTTCCCACTTTATTTAGTTTAAAAGCATGGTTGAAAAACAAACAGGGTTGTTGATTAAAATGCTTCGCACCGATAATGGTACTGAATATATTAATAATAAACTCAGTAATTATCTCAAAGATCATGGTATCATTCACCAGACCACAATTCCATATTGTCCAGAACAGAATGGGATTTCTGAGCGTGCTAACAGAACCATTTTTGAGAAAGCTAGGGCTATACTACATGAATCTGGTCTTTGTGATCGCTACTGGGGAGAGGCTTGTATGACAGCCATTTATCTTAAAAATAGATCTCCTACCAGAGCGTTGTCAGACAGAATACCTGAATGCTTATGGACTGAGTCTTCAATTGATGTTAGCCATTTACGCATTTTTGGCTGTACAGCTTATGCTTACATACCTACTCAAAAGCGACGCAAACTGGATCCAAAAGCGAAAGCTTACATTTTTGTGGGATATGGTGAAAATAGTAAAGGATACCGTCTTGTAGATCCTTCTGATCCTCGCACTGTTATTCTTTCAAGGACAGTTACTTTCATTGAGGATCAATTTATTGGAAAACTTGACAGTTGCAAGGCTAATTGCGGGAAAGATTTTTATATGTATGACATAGACAATTTTAATAATAAAATTTCATATTTAAATGTTGATAATGATATCAATTCTAATAATAAAAATAATGAATTGAATTTAAATAATGAATTGAATTTAAATAATGAAATATTGAATTTTAATAATAAACAGGATAATGAATCTGTATGCTCAAGCTCATCTAGTTCTCGTCAAATTTTAGATGCGGAGTTGCCATCGCCATCTGCGTGGTCGCCGCTGTCTGAGCAGTATTGTACCTGTGATGAAGGTGATATTTACGTCAGAGGTGATGAAGATGATGACCCTATTGGTGCTGTGTCTTCTCTACCTGTGTCAGCACCTGATAGTCATGATAAAGGTAACGAAGCGTGTGTCCCACCGGGCGCTGAGTTTTCTATGCCTGAGTCTGCACCTGAGTCGATGTCGTCAGCAGTTCCTGATGCGTCTCGCTCTCGCCCAGTACGTAATACGCGAGGTACTATCCCTGAGCGGTACAAAGATTATGATTTGTCCATGATGATAGAAGGTTACTCTCTGGATGAACCTACATCATATGAAGAAGCCATACAGTCTCCTGAGAAGGATGAATGGTGTAAGGCGATGAAATGTGAGTATAATTCCTTAATTAAGAATGATGTATGGACATTAGTTGATTGGCATACTAATGAAAACATTATTAAAAGTAAATGGGTGTATAAGAAGAAGTATGATGCAACAGGTAATTTTTCCAAATTTAAAGCAAGGTTGGTTGCCCGTGGTTTCAGTCAAAAGGAGGGGGTAGACTACACGGACACTTTCTCACCCGTTGTAAGGCATAGCACATTGAGAATTTTATTTTCTCTTGCAACTGAATTAGAGTTAGAAATAGATCACATTGATGTCACAACTGCATTTTTGAATGGCGAATTAAATGAGAAAATATTTATGGAACAGCCCTTAGGTTTCAAAATTAATGATAAAGTTTGTTTATTAAATAAAAGTATCTATGGGCTAAAGCAAGCTAGTCGAATGTGGAATGCCAAAATACATCAAATTTTATCACAAAATAATTATGTCCAAAGTAAATGTGAGCCATGCATTTATACTAAGAAAACAAAGACTGAATATGTAATTATTGGCCTGTATGTCGATGATCTATTTATATTCCATAATAATTGTATAAATAATGTTATAAAATTATTACAAGATAATTTTGAAGCTCGGCATTTAGGCAAGATTAAGAATTGTTTAGGTATGAATGTTTATAGAGAGAAGGGTGTCACCACTTTAGACCAGTCTGAGTACATACGGCGTTTATTAGCCAAATATAATATGTCTAACTGTAAATCTGTTTCCACACCTTTACCTGTAAATTGTAAACTAGTCAAATCCGATAAAGCATGTCTAAGTGATGATGTCCATAAGTACAGGCAGTTACTAGGAAGTTTAATGTATTTATCTGTTTGTACAAGACCTGACATATCCTATGCATGTAGCCAATTAAGTATATATAGTACATGTTTTGATGAAAGTCATTGGCGCACAGCAAAGCGTGTATTGCGTTATTTAGTTGGAACAATAAATCATGGTCTTTATTTTGTAAAGAGTAATAGTTTCGATATTAACGCGTACACAGACGCAGATTTGGCCAATGATTTATCGGACCGTAAATCTTACACTGGTTTCCTAATAAAGATAGGTAAAAATGTAATAAATTGGGAGTCCAGAAAACAACGTTGTACTACGTTGTCAAGTTGCGAGGCGGAGTATATAACCATTGCTGACGTCTGCAAAGACATTTGCTTTGTTAGAAGTTTCATGTCTGAAATTATCAACAAAACTTACAATGTCATTGCTTATAATGATAGTCAAAGTGCTCAAAAGTTACTCCTTGTGAAAGAGCACTCCCATAAGAGAACTAAACACATTGACCTAAGATACCATTTCATAAAGGAGCTTGTTCACAATAGGTACCTAAGTGTAAGATATTTGCGTACTGATCTTATGATAGCAGATGTTTTGACTAAACCACTTTGTACTGAGAAACATAAAAAATTTGTAAAGGGATTAAATGTTAAGGAGTTAGATGTTGTAAATTCTTAGTTGTATAAATTCTAAATTTCCTTTCATGTTTACATCTATAGCTGCATTAATAAGTTTTTTGTTTGTAGTTTGTATTGTAGGCACGATATTTGTGTAGAGTTTCTATTTAAATGTATGGAAACCAATAAAGAGCGAGGAGGAGTGTTGAAAAGCTAGTGAATGTCCGCTTTATATTTGTTTACCATAATAAGTTATCTATGGTGCTGATATATTTTTATCAGCTCTGTGTTACTTTCTTGTCTTTCATCCGCCTTAGCCGAGCTAATATTGAATTATTGTTGTGTCGTTTAAATCTAATTTAATCTTATCGTATAATTAAGTTACATACTGAAAATAATGTTGGGAATGTATAAGTGATCTAATACATTGTGGCATCTGGATTTGGCTGTTTTATTGATAATCCTATAAGTTAGAAATCCTCGGTGTCACTCGGGTGATTCCTAGCTCACGCTAAGTCTACTGCACATCGTGCTCCGCTAATACTATCTAGTACGTATATGGGGTTTACCTTCACATACATTTTAATTTTATTGTAACACACTAGTATGTAAAACTAAAACGAAGCATTTAAACTGGTTCTGACTTGATTCAAAGTGCTATGGAGTAGGTATATCAATCAAAAAAGCCTGTATCGACAAGTTTTGTGTACCCGAGTGCACTGTTATACCGGTTAAATTGTTTTATTGGTAGCCGCCTATTATGTTTTATGGTCACAATCACAACGGATGCGATTGTTACTTGTGCTTTTATTATTTTGGGTGTTGCTGAATAAGTCGGCGTCTGTGTTAGATGAACTACAAGTTCAAACATGTTTTTAGGAAGACGCTTAACTTACGGAGCGTATAAAAGCGGTGGAGTATTGTGTCTGAACAACTATTAGCCACGCAACAGTCTTCGTTACCGGAGCTCCCTGTACTTAAAGTAGTATATAGACATAATAGTGTTGTGTCGTGCAGTGAAGTGTTTATAAAAAGGCCTAATAATGGATGTGAGTATGTACAAATATTTAAACTTAATTGTGTGTTTTTTAGCATTTGTTCACCGTGTTTTTGTTAAGAGTGTTGTATTTAAACAGTTGTGTAATTTATTGTTTGATATTGTAAGTAAGTAAGTAAGTAAACTCTTTATTGCACAAAAAGAAATCGTATAACAAATAAACACTTATAAGAATATGAACTATGTACAAAGGCGAACTTATCCCTTTAAGGGATCTCTTCCAGCTAACCTTGTAATGACTGGGTGAGGAAAACGCACGAGGATGGCAAAAAACAAGTTTAAGCATTAAAAATACTTTTACTTTATACATACAACGCAATTACATAACATTAAATATATATTAACTATATAAATAAACTAATATATAAATACAATAATAATATAGATACAATATATACTTACACCAACTAACAAACTTACCTAAAAACGAGTGGAATTATAAAACAGCAAATAGTAAAATTCATTCATTTAGCCACATTTTTTTAAGATTCCCTTTAAACGAGCCAACAGAAGGGGACTGTCTCAAACTCAACGGAAGCTCATTCCACAACTTTACAGAGTGCACCGAGAAAGATTTAGCATAGACAAGCGTCTTATTTGACGGGATAGCGAGAGAAAGGTTGGCGCTTGACCGCAAGCGGTGCCCGCTACCTTGTGCTAAATAACTAAATCTCTCTGAAAGGTAGGGAGGTGAGGATGGAAGGAAAAGAACATTAAACAGAAGTGACAAGATATGTACATCCCTGCGACGACGGATGGGTAACCAGGCCAGCTGCGCGCGGAACTGGGACACGTGGTCATACTTACGCAGGCCAAATATGTACCTGATACAGACATTCTGCAAACGCTCAAGCTTGTCAAGCAGCTCCTCCCTAAGATCCAGAAAAGCAATGTCACCGTAATCAAGAAGGGGAAGTAAGAGAGAGTGAGCTAGGGTTATCTTAGTTTTCAAAGGAAGAAAGTTCTGCAGGCGCCTCAGAGAATGAAGCGACCCAAATAGCTTGCGGCTCACACCATTGATGTGGGCTGACCATGATAGTGTCTGGTCCATAGTGATGCCCAAGTTTTTAACAGTCATGGAAAAAGGAATTGGAGTGCCATCGTATATTACACTGGGCACCACTATGTCAGACAACTTAGCAATAAAATGCGGGCTCCCAATCACTATAGCCTGAGATTTGCTCGCATTAACCTTCAACCCAAAAGAATCCACCCAAACACGAATTGACTCGAGGTCGGCGTTAATTTGGTTAACAAGAGCAGGGAAATCATCGAGGCTAGCCGCCGCGTAGATCTGCAGATCGTCTGCATACAGATGGTAAGAGGAAATTAGAGAATCGGTGAGGCCGTTAATAAAAATTGAAAAGAGAAGGGGAGAGAGCACCCCACCCTGGGGGACACCGGCAGACAGTTCACACCATTCAGAGTAGCTGTCATCCAGCCTCACACGCTGGCGCCTCCCAGAGAGGTATGCTTGAAACCAGGAGAGGGACGAAGAAGAAAGATTAAGAGAACTAAGCGTACCAAGCAGAATATCAAGATCCACGGAGTTAAAGGCGCTACTGAAATCAATAAGAACCAAAACAGTGAGCTTTCTACACTCAATATTAAGACGAATGTCGTCAGTGACCTTTACCAAAGCAGTGACTGTGCTATGCCCGGGACGGAAACCTGATTGAAAGGGATTAAGGAGATTATTTCTGTTGAGATGGGAAAGGAGACGACGATTTACAAAATGCTCAATGATCTTGGATAGGGTCGGAAGAATGGAAATGGGACGATATTGATCGAACGCTGAAGGACTTGAGGTTTTAGGAAGTGGAATTACGTGGGCATGCTTCCATACCGACGGAAAGGTGGCAGTGGAAAAGGAGAAGTTGATAATACCAGACAAGACAGGAGCAATCCAGTCCGCCGCGAGCAAAAGCATGTCTAAGCTAAGGCAATCTTCACCAACAGCCTTCGTCTTAATAGATTTTAGATAGGCAAGTGCTTCTTGCGGTGAAATATTTCCTAATTCAAAAGTAGAAGATCCTGGGTGTTTAGAATTGGCAAGAAGAGTTAAAGTATGCTGTTTTAAGGAAGGGCTTAAGATAACCGGAGAGGTACAAAAATGTTTATTGATAGCATTCAAGTCTAAATTGTTTGCGGAACACGGTTGTGCTTTGCCCACCCCTAGTGATTTCAGAAATTTCCATAATTTAGCCGGTGGACAATCTTCGATAGATTTATGGATGTATCGACGCTTAGCATCCCTACAAACCCTACTGCAGCGATTACGCAAGGCGACATAGCCTCGATGATTCTCCTCTGAAGGATCATGCCGCCGTTTGATACGAGCTCGATCCCTTTTAGCCATGAGCGCTTTAATATCAGCCGTAAGCCATGGTGCCGGGAAGTGTTTCACACGTGTTGGTTTCAACGGCGCATGTTTGTCGAAAATTGCCAAGAATATACCACTGAATGCAGCAAGTCTTACATCCACATCCGGGAGAGCCTCGATGCTCTGCCAATCCGCATTGCTGAGATCATCCTGAAGCGCCTGCAGATTAACGTCATGGAGATTACGGCGCATGATAAATTTATGTTTTCGTTTAGGAGGACGAATTTTAAAGGAAGCGTATATGAGATCATGGTTAGAGAAGGCCGCTGCGTTAAATTGGCCATGAAAGGAAACAAAATCGAAAGAAGAGGTATTGTTTCAGTTCTCTGAAAATACTTTCAAGATCTATTACTACCCGGAAAATAAAGATGAATCAACCGACGAAGAAGGCACGCCTGGTTTTAAAGTTAAGCAGGCCATGGCAAAAAAGCGTTCAGTAAATAACATCGACAGCTTTTTTGAACGTCCCAAGAATAAAACTAAAGTATTGAAGCGCTCTTCCAATGTCAGCCAAAGTTCTCCTGACGGGGTGGGCTATATATCAACCGGACAAGATGACGGGGCATACGCTTCTCACTTGATTAAAATCGAGATATATGATTTGCAAAAAATTAAAAACATTTCGCCCACTGATCACTGGAAACACGCAGATGTAAGATTAAAATTCTACGCGTCTTCTGAAGAAGACACTCAGCTCAAAACTACACGTGATGTTATATTTAACATCACAAAGCAAGTAGCATCTAAAGACAGTTGTATGAAATATTTTATTGACAATAAGAAACAGTGATAAAAAGTGTTTGTGTAGGTTAAACAAAAGCTTGTTATTGTATTACATGTAAAATCCTTACCTTTTAAGAATTCAAGACCTTTTCCAGACTAAACAATTATCTTTTCCTTGTAAAATTAAATTGTGCGAAATACTTTATTGACTATAAGATGCAGTGATAAAAAGTGTTTGTGTAGATTAAACAAAATGGATAGTTTGAACTGTGACATCTATGATGCCCAACTTATCAGACTCTGTGAAGAGCTTGAAGAAGATCAAGAATTACTTAGCACCGGAGAATTTATAAGCCAAGTTCATCGTGATGCGTAAGTAATATTTTTAATTCTAAATATTCCTTTTGTTAGCTGTGTAAAAGCGCTTGACCAGTACTTACCTGACAAAGGATGGGTTTCTGACTTGTAGTAACTTGATCTTATTGTTATGGAAGCAGTTAGGTGGGGCGCTTCTATATAAATGAGGTATTCGATGTTGAAATTATTTAGTTATAATTAGAAGATTCTGATGTAAGACCATATTTTACACCATGTGATGGTCATATTAAAGGCAAACAGAATAGTTCGTCCTCAGATGTGATTGATGGAGTTTTAACAATGCAAGCATACTGCCAACAATGTAGACAAGATTTGAGTTAGTATAATATCCCATCCAATCAATTAAAAACTTTGTATTTGTTATTAAGTCGTACATTATGTTTAATTTCATGTTTTCTTATTTTTATAGATCTTCCCAAGTCGGGGGTGGAGTAAAGAGGGCAGTTGCAGTTTCGAAGCCAGAAGAAGTGCTGGCAAAGAAAAACCGCCCTTCAACTAGTCGCGATACAGTATCAACATCATCCGAACCAATCTTAGATGAGAATGTGAGTACAAAAAATAATGATAATGTTGAATGTACTGTGTGTAGTAAGTTTGTATCCAAAAGATATTTCACCAACCATTTGAATAGTAATATCCACAAAAATAATGTCTTAAGGTCTGATATTCAATGGGTTAATATACAGTTAATTGAAAATGCATTTAGGAATAGTGTGGCTACTTATAGAATATTGCTTGATGAAAATGTTCGCAATCCATTTACCCCCGAAACAATTTTACAAAAAAATAAAGAAAAAATCTTTACATTACTTGATCGATCACTTACTGATCATTGTGCTTTAAAAGTAAATTTTATTCTTAACGCAGATTTTACTCAAGATACCAAACAGCTAAATAATACGTTTGACTTTCAATTTAGTAATAATGTGGTGAATCTTAGCAGCGACAAAAATGATATTTTTATAACTATAGTTAACGAAATTTTAACAAGATTATTTAACTTTGAGAGGAAAGATAGTGGATGGAGTTTAGTAAAATTCAACTATCTAGATGTGAATGTAAATAAATTTAACCCATTACGAGGTTCTTCCTATATAAAATTGCCGAGAGATATTATAAATAAAAAGGCAGTTATTAATGTAAAAAACAATGATCATGAATGTTTTAGATGGGCTGTATTGTCAGGGTTATACCCACCTACAAACCATCATTCAAATACATGGAATTCATACTTATATGGCGCATAAACATGAATTAAACTTTGAGAATTTGACTTTCCCATTTAAATTAGGGGAGCACAAGTCGTGTTCTGATTGGTCGAATCAGTGATCAGCGGACCGATCTGATTGGTCGACTTGCTCAATGGAACAGACCAACAATGTTATTGTTGTCCAGTTTAAATTCATAGAAGGCCTGCTCATTCAATGTACAACTATTGATTGTTTTGGGGACCAAGAACAGACCATCTTTCGCCACATTTCCGAGCAGTGGCGTGAAAATATAGTTTGTATGTCAGCTGCCTTTCCCCAAACCAGAATACCGTACGACGAAACACTATGGAAATAACTATAATAAACTAAGCGAACTGTCTCAACATTAGTTAGCTGTCTAATTTTCCAAACGGCGTAAGCTGCCGAACTTAGTTTAAGTACCTGCCAGTACAGCTATATGGGGACTCCATTGAATTTTCTTATGTATTGTTATGCCTAGTGTAAATTTGTGCATTTTGTTGCATCTATGTTTTGAATAAGTATCTTTCATCAAGATGTCCAAGATGATAGCAGCATTACAAAATCAGGCTTAAGCTGAATGACAGCGGAGGAGCCATCCTCAATAAAGTAACCAAGCACCTGCTGTGGAGATATAGTACATACTTCCAGTCATATTTCGGTGAAAGGAACTTGCAAGTAATAATTAATAACATCTTTCTGATGGAGGCATTTGTTGCAATTTAATGTGCAATTTTCTGACCAAATGGTGAATTTTCAGTTATTGTTTCTCACACGTGGAGAGGAGGGAATGTCTTAGCGTCGAGATTACCAGAGGTTTTCCTTGAAGTTTTCCGGTAAGATTACGGTTTATAATTTTGTTAACCTTAATGTCAGCCCACATGTCTCATACAGTTCATAAACATAGTGCTAATCAGAGCAATTTCTCTCTGTCTTTACAGCTGGACTGGGTTTTCAGTATCTTTTAGTTTCCAGATATTATCAGTATTTTTTAGGGTTTCGCTTAAGTTTCTTTTTGGTATTCTGTAGGTTTTCTTTAGTTTTGGATATTTTCAGTATGTACTGATTTAAGTTTCCGGCTACATAGTTTCTTTTTTCTGTTATTCTGTTTAGATACTTTCAGAATCATTTAGCTTACTGATTTGACGTTATGGTTGGATGATTTATTTTGCATTCCGTTATTCCGATTCAGGCTCCAACTATATTCAGGTTCAGTAAAGCTTTGAAGTAGCTTATATAGTCATTCAGTATTTGACAGGAACTCTCTTTAGATCTGTAATTAATAAATTCATGTTTAGGTTCCTGATCATTCAGAAAAACATACAAGTAGAGAAGTAGGACATAAAGGTATAAACCAACCTTTAGTAGGCGTGCCATAGGCACGAGGATTCAGTAGACCTTCACAAGCTGCTGTGAGCTGACCGAGGATACTGTGGCTTGCGACACAGTGTGCTGGGACCGCTCCACCAGTCTGCCGACCTGGGACTACATCGAGTCGATCGTCCAGGAAGGAAGGTTTTCTTCAGATTAAAGTCTGTGGAAATTATATTTATAATTAGGGAATTAGGATATCAATAATAGTTATTTGAACTCAGATTGGAATGGTGGCAACTCTACAACTAGGGACTAACAAATTACTATCAAAGAATTGTGAATTATAACATAAGAACCTTTACTTGTGTAAAACGACCAGCCTTCCGCTGAGTTAAACATGGGTGCGCCAAAGTTCATATAAAATTGCAACTCCGATTATTGGAACTCCGAAAATTTTTCTCATAACATTTTACATCATAATGATCACTCCTCATACTCTTCATAAAAAATGTTTATACTAATGATCGGAACTCATACCCATCTGAACTTATAACGCCAATATTCATGGAACCGTACACTTTTCAGAATTTCTTAAATATATTACGTGTAGATAAAATTAGGTTAGGTTAGGTTAGATTTATAACAATCCTCAAAGAGTAACAGTTTCTTAAAAAAAATCATTATGAGTTGCGATAAGTATGAGCAAAATTTTTCGAAGAAATGAAGTATGAGCAAAATTTTTCGAAGAAATGATGAGTATAGACACAAATCGTTATTTGTATAAAAAATCTAAATACCAATTTTATATGAGCCAAGAGTATGAGTTTTGTCACTTGGTAAAACCAACCGGGCATTATCAATGTGACAAATGGCGCCCATTTCCGTGTAATTTTGAGTATTGTGAGACCTTTTTTTGATCATTTTTATGGAGTTTTCTGCGATTTTTATGATTGCCACCAACTGTCCAAATAGCTTAACATTTCTAGTTTTTAGACCATATTTAGCTTTTGTCTTATTTATCTGGCTGGCTATTTTGCACTGTATTTCTTGATAATTTTGTGTATTTCAGTTGTTTTCAGCATATTTTGATCATTTACAATGTGGAAAACTGTTGAAATTTTGAGGTTAAAACACTTGTGAAATTAGATAATCTTGAATACTATAAGTCATAGACTGTGTTCATTTTTTTTACCGTGAGGGTTGCTGTGCTTGTTTTGGTATTGCTAAAAGCACGAGATTTTATACGTGGGTTTGGATTAAATTAATAAAATTAAAAGCAATTTTTCATAATTTATAAATACAAATTTATAAAGATAATTGTAGAACTAATTTGCTTTTGTGCATTAAAAAAAAGTAAAATTTGTAGTAAAAGTTTTCTTATTTACAAACTTACATTTGAGTACTTATGTCAAATTTGACAATTGAAGGCCATATACCTACCTTTTATATTGAAACCTTTGTCTGGCCATACTAAATTTTGAAAAACAAATGATAATTTCACCTTAGTTTTGTTTCATAACTGTTTTTAAGGAAAGAAAAGAACACATTTTGTAATTTAAAAATATTTATTAAGAATTGCAATAAGTAATTTTATTATAGTACTTAATATACTGAATTTGTATTAACATTTAGCTTTTGCCAACAATTTTGAGTGTGTAGTTAAAAGATAACAACATGGATAGAACTATTCAGTTTCATTCACTGCATAAGGGTGAGATGAGTTTATTTATTTATTTATTTATTTATTTATTTTCCTCACTTACAACTATTTTTACAGGAACTAAGCCTAAGACAATAGTGTAACTATTTATATATTAGGTACTATCTATCTATAATACTAGTTTTATAACATATTACGAATAGTGCCGTTTTTGTGAAATCATTCAAGGAACCGAAAAATAAATCAATGTCTTCTGCTATAAGGTTGAGGGTGCGCAGTGCGCGCGTCAGCGGTGCCTTACCGAGCAGGTTGGTGGAGTTGAATCTATATGAAGTTTAGATAAGATCAGAAACACCACTTAGTACTGTTGATGGTCTTCGGAAACAATTAAGATCTTTAAGTATAGAATGTCCATCTGAGGCAGTTCTTGAAACAAGTTTAGATGCAAAGGTTGAGTTAAGGATAGTTTCAGAGAAGTTAAAGCAGTTGACAAGTTTAGTAGACAAGTATATTAAAGACAAGGACAGTTTTTCACTAAATAGAGCTCGAGCATTAGATGCACATCTGTATTACAGACTTTTAAGAATTCAAGTTGACTTTGATGCAGGCAACTTACAATTAAAAAGAACTTAGTAACAAATTGGAATCACTTTTAGTTAGGATTGAATCACTTGTGCCGACTTCAGACCAAAGTGTAGTTACTCCTTCGGAGGTCACTGAGATGCATGTTAAATGCACCGGTGACAAGAATGTTTCAAAATGGGGAGTTAAGTTCAATGGATTCACTGACCCCAGATCATTTTTAGATCGTACTGAAGAACTTAAGTTAGCTTTTGGTGTATCAGACATCAAATTGTTTCATTCATCGGCACAACTGTTTACAGATCAAGCCTTATTATGGTACAGAGGTATAAGACAACAGGTTTTTAGCTGGAAGGATATTAGGGAGTTGTTGTTAGAAGAGTTTGATCCTGTTGACTACAGGTTATTAGGGGAGATTAGGTTAAGAACACAAGGTTCAACTGAACCTATACACATTTATTTTTCGGTTATGGCGTGTTTGTTTTCCCGTCTTAAGGTTGCGTTGTCTGAGGAGATGAAATTAGAGATCCTTTTGCACAATATTAGGCCAACATTAAGGTAACTGTACGGAATTACGGAATATTAAGGCATTTTTGACTTTGTAAGCTATTTGCAGTAAAACCTGAAATCTTACCTAATTGAAATCGGTTCACTAGTAAAGATTGGCTTTCAGAGTATAAAATGTTATACAACAACTTTATATTAAACTGTGTTTTGTATAACTAATAGCCATTTTTATGAACCTCTTAAATGTCCGTTATTACGGATTAAAAATAGTCTCTGTCGGTAATTGCGTAAATGAGTGCACGTAAATCCGGTAAATTCAGTAAATGCCCCTTTCCTTCAAAATTAATGAAATAGGAAATACAAATTAAATATAACGTGATCAGAAATAAAATGACATTACATATTTGACAAAAAGGATTTATTTTCATTATTAGAGGAGATGGGGGTGAGGAGATTCCGTCCAGACAATTTAAATTTTTCTAACAAACCAAAACATTGAAAATCAGGTTGTATGCTTTATATCTCTCTCCATCGTACTTTGAACTAAGTATCCTAAGCGTATTTATCTATGTATGAGGTGAATAGTTATCGAACAAATCTAGGTATTTATGTACCAGGTTATTCTAGCTTAAGTAAGTAGTCCTCGCCCTTGTGAAACGATCAGTTGTGAATGTTGATGGATGATAAGACGTTTTTGCTTATTTTTTTTTCATAATTTGATATTTGGGGGACATTGAAATTAAACATCACCATCATTGAGAATAAAACAGATTGAAGGTTGCTGTCTAAATAGTCTGACAATGAGTTTAAGAGTATTTTAAATGTCCTCAAAATCTTAACGCGGAGGAACGGACTGGAACAACCTGGCAAGTAACGAATTTAGGGGACACCGAAGAAAATTTTAATCTTGTAATTTTATGATAATTTTAACCAACAGCGTCAATTATTTTGGTGCCTAGAGGGGACAAATGGGAAAAAGAATTCCCGTTTATCCCCATTTTTCATTCTTATTTGTTAGAGTAGAAAAGCCGAACGTTCCAGATTGACCCCAGTCTCCCCTACTTTTGTTGGGACAAATGGGAGTGACCTTTTCCCAGTTGCCCCCAGTGGAGATGAATAGGAAAAATCTGATTTTGAATTTGAATTTGTCCCCACTGGGGACTGATGGATAGGGACATGGGCCCTAAAATCAGTGTCCCCAATTTCCCCTAAGTGCCTAGTACGGTCATAAAACTCGATGTGCGTTATAAAGTTAACTAAATATAACTCAGAAAATACTGAAAAATCATTTGAAAACATAAGCAAAACTACGCAATTATTTTAACGCACAGCCCAAAAACATTGTAGGGAATTGCGGAAGTCAGAAAAGCAGATGTTTTTAAGAAGTACGTCTTTTTAACATCCTGAAATTACTTAAATTCTATAGTAATGAATTTAGATTAGTAGATTTATCAAAAAGTATATTAAAACATTGAACTGTAGCAATATAATTCAGCTATTTAGCATGTGGATTTTTTGTGGTAACTGTTAACAAAGTAGGCAAAATTGATTACTTTAGACACCTTATTTCATAACAACGGCCCACAAAATCATAATACGTAATTTGATTATATGAAAGTATGGCGAACATACCGCTCGTAAAGACAGAGTTTGTTTGACTCTCTTATCTGAATTCCCGGCAAAACACAAAGACTAAACCCCTTTACTTTCTTCAATTGCGTAATTTTGACGCTTTTCGGGACAAGGTTGGTTTTTGATGTATCTAATTGCGGCAATCAGTAAATCGACCGTAAGTTACTAAATACTAACTGTTTTTTTTATGAAAATTCATTTACTCGGTTTGTTATGAAATTCTACACAATGATTGACACAATTTATAATGAAAATGCTTACCCATTACTTGTGAAATCCTTAGTAAAATCCGTGTCTGCACTTACGCACACACGGTTTGACGCGAACTGATCAAAACAGATTACGTAACAATATACCATATGTTCACAGTTCGTTGACCTCTTGTTCATTTGACGCAATATGGTCCACACTTTATATGTATATATATATTTTTTGGAAATAATTGATAGTTTTCTTATTTTTGGACCTTAACTGATAAATTCCGGAATTCCGTACGTTTACAGAATTCCGTACAGTTACCTTAGCACAACATTTGGCTTTAGTGCACATAACATGAAGGATCATTGTCGCAGATTGGAAGGTGCTAAACAGCGTGCAGAGTTATTCACGGAGCCTTCCAAGACCGCCACAAATATTTTGTCGGACGAATTTACACGCTTACGCCACAAATATTTTTACAAGAGCAAGTCCAAGCCGGTTCATTCGGTAAATTCAGGTTCATCGTCGTCTCCTAGCAACTGCAAGAAAATAACTTGTGCGTTTGCGCAGCATAGTACTGCAGCATCTCGGGGTAAACAACAAACGCAGTTTCGATCCACACATGTACAGCTACCGGTTTGTTACAAGTGCGGACATTCTAATCATAATTTTAGACTTTGCAGAGCAAGGGCCCGTGATGGTAAAATTTGATGTTTTGGTTGTGGTTTGACAGATGTTGTTATTGCCAACTGTCCGAATTGTACTAAACCTATAAAGCCGACACTACACTTTCAAAAAACTAGATCGTTTTGACCGTAGCAAATTTAAAAACAGTGAATCTATTTCTAAATTTTGTAATTATAATTCGATTGCTACGATCATGTTTAAACCAAATAAAGATGATATTCGGCCTTATTTAAAGTTTAAAGTGTATGACTTTGAGATTTTCGGTTTATTAGATTCGGGAGCTTCGGTATCGATTTAAGGCTTGCACATCTGGATTTTGAGAAATTTAGATTTAGGGTACAATCATGTGTGTGAGCCGACGACATGTAATGTTGCAAATGGCGTCGAGGTCCAAACAATTGGGTTTATTTTTGTTCCGTTGACATTTAAGGATGTCACACACGTCATTAAATTTTATGTGATACCCAGCATTGTTTCGGACGTCATTTTAGGTATAGACTTTTGGACATCGTTTCGATTGGCGCCAGAGATATTTGACAACATAGATTGCATGATAACGCCGGACTCATATTGTAAGAACATTAACGGTATTACTGAGCAAGTTAATATTATTCAGTCTTACGACCATTTAAGTACGCCGCAGAAGGAACTTGCCGATGCAGTAGTATGGAAATTTAGGGAGATTTCGTTCGAGGAGAAAGGGTTAGGTAGGACCGCCTTAGTTGAGCATACTATCGAGACCGGAGACGCTATGCCGATAGGACCCGGCAGTATCCACTGTCGCCGGAAAAGCGTGCAGCGTTAAGTTCGGAGCTCGATAGGATGTTGCAATTAGACGTTGTCACTCCGTGTGAAAGCCCTTGGAATAACCCTGCTCTTTTAGTTCGCAAGGCAAACGGCGATTGGCGTTTCTGCCTAGATTGTAGGAAATTAAATTCAGTCACAAAAGGGGATTCGTATTCTATTCCGTATATTCCGCAAATTCTGGACAGTTTAAAGGAAGCAAAATACCTGACGTCGATTGATTTAAGTTCCTCATTCTGGCAGATACCGTTAAATAAGGAGTCACAAGAGGAGACGAGTTTCACTGTCCCTGGTCGTGGTTTATATAAGTTTACGGTGATGCCATTCGGGTTGTGCGGAGCGCCTGCTAGACAGCAGCGCCTTATGGATAGGCTAATCGATCACAACCTGACCAGTGACATTGAAAATGGTCTTGCTTTTTGTTATATTGACGATGTTCTTTTATGTACTTCCGATTTTCAGACGCATTTAGTACTTTTGAACAGGGTTTTGGAGAAATTGAAGATGGTGAATTTGACTATCAATTTTGCGAAGTTCAACTTTTTCAGGCAGTCTCTTAGATATCTCGGTTACGTCGTAGACGCGTTCGGGTTGCGGACTGATCCTGAAAAGGTTGCGGCCATCTTAAATTTCCCCATTCCTACTACTCCCAAGGAGGTAAAGATATTTTTAGGAACGTGCTCATGGTACCGGCGGTTTATTCGCAACTTTTCGACCATAGCCGCTCCTTTAAATAGACTTACCGCCAAGGGAAAGAACGTTTCGGCTTTTCAATGGTCTGAGGAGGCTGAAGTCGCCTTCAATTCGTTGAAGAACGCGTTGGTGTCAGCACCTATTTTAGCAGTGCCGAATTTTGACAAGCCTTTCGTTGTGCACTGCGACGCTTCTTCTTACGGTTAGGGCGGAATGGTCTCACAGACCATTGATGACCACGAACACCCGATCGCGTACGTAAGCCGTTCCTTAAATAAAAGATAAAAAAGATAAAAAAAAGATAAAAGATGTTTATTCAGTAAGTAGGCCGCACGGGCACTTTTACACGTCAAAATCTACCAGCGCTTCGCAAGAGACCACTGCTGAGAAGAAACGCCGCAAGAAACTCAACAGTCAGTCGTTTTTTAAATATTGCTTATGATAAATGATATTATACAAAGAAAAGAAAAAACTTAACCTAGCATTATATAAAACAATGAATGTAACAAACAATATGAATATATATATCATGCGTAGTTGAGCAGGAAAATGTGTCTAAACTCAAAAAATTCTAAAAAAAAAAACTCATAAGTAGTAAATATAAAAATAAATAAAAATTATACTTAGACGGGGCAAAACAACACATAAATAGTTTCGATACATTTTCCTACAGAAACCGTGTCCCCTAGACAATACACAATGTTTTACATATTTGTATGATTAAGTTATTATTAAGATATTTAGGTGTTTAATTTAGGCCAAGCATTTTTATCTGTTAGATAGTCTTCGACCCTATAGTAAGCTTTAGACATCAACGACTTTTTCAAATAATTTTTAAGTACTGGAAATGGTAACTTTAAAACTTCGTCAGGTAATTTATTATAGAAATGAATGCATTGACCTACAAATGATTTATATACCTTACGGACACGAATTTTTTTTATAGCTATTTTATTTTTATTTCTTGTATTCAAATTATGTATGTCACAATTCTTAATAAAAGAGTCTTGATTTTTAATGACATAAATAATATTCTCATAAATAAATTGTGATGCTACTGTCAAAATATTAATTTCTTTAAATAGTAATCTTAAGGAATCACGGGAGTTTAGGTTATATATAGAACGAATGGCTCTTTTTTGTAACACGAAAATAGTCTGTATGTCAGCAGCTTTTCCCCAAACAAGTATACCGTACGACATAACACTATGAAAATAACTATAATAAACTAAGCGAGCTGTCTCAACATTGGTAAGTTGTCTGATTTTCCTAACAGCATAAGCTGCCGAACTTAATTTGCCTGCTAGTACTGCTATATGGGGACTCCATTGCAAGTTTTTGTCTATAGTTATTCCTAAGAAAAGCGCCTTATCCACCATTTCCAAACACTCATCATTTAGAAAAATACTAGATTCTACCGGTCTAACATTCGGCAAAGCGAACCTAACACATTTAGTTTTCTTAGCATTAAGTAGCAAATTGTTACTAGTAAACCAATTAAGTACTTTACCTAGCGTTGCGTTTATCCTACTATAATCGACGGATTTTCGGTCTACCTTGAAAATCAATGATGTATCATCAGCAAATAGCACAATATCGCAAAGGTTAACTACCGCGGGTGGCAAGTCATTTATATAAACGAGAAATAAGAAAGGACCTAATATAGAGCCCTGTGGCACACCTAATTTAACAGCTGCTCCAATGGACTTTGTTTGGTTTACAACAACCGTTTGTGTTCTATCACTAAGATATGAAGACATAAGTTTTAGAGAATTATTTGACAGACCATAATGTTCTAATTTTAATAAAAGAGTCGGGCACGAATAAGGCGGAACGTAATTATAGCGCTACCGAAAGGGAGGCTCTGGCCGTTCTGTTCTCAGTGGAGAAATTTCAGTCTTATTTAGGATCTCGTCGTTTTAAGGTGGTTACGGACCACGCGTCTTTGAAGTGGTTCATGAACCTAGAGAACCCATCAGGAAGATTGGCTCGTTGGGGGTGTCGACTGTCTCAATATAATTTTGTTATTGAGCACAGGAAAGGCACCGACAACGTTGTCCCTGATGCGTTGTCTAGGCTCATGAAGGTAGACGCCCTAAATATTTTGGATGGTGATGCCGAGAAAGACGAGGGGTATGACAAGGTTTTGAGTGGATGTAGAACTTTTCCCGCTAACTTTCCGAATTTTTGTGTTAAGCAGGGAAAGCTTTTCCGTTTCTGTAAAAGTAAGCATAACTTACTTAGGGAGTTTGATTGGAAGGAGGTTGTGAAGAAGGGTGACCGAAGGAGGGTGATCGAAGAGAACCACTGTAAGTCCACAGCCGCGCATTTTGGCGTGTTTAAGACACACCGGCGGCTATCTCTGACATACTTTTCACCTGGCATGCACAAGGATGTTGTCGATTTTGTTAAAAGTTGACTTCCATGGATAGCGGCTGATGCGACAGACGCGTGCGGCTGACGTGCGCGACTGTCGCGCGCGTCTCGCGACAGTAGTAAACACTATGAAAACGTATGGCACCGCTTCCGTAGTAAGCGGCTCAGCCGCGCACGGCTTGCAGATTCGTCAGCCGTTAACCACGGAAGCGGTGCCATACGTTTTCATATTGTTTACTACTGTCGCGAGACGCGCGCGACAGTCGCGCACGTCAGCCGCACGCGTCTGTCGCATCAGCCGCTATCCATGGAAGTCAACCTTAAGGCTTGCGACGTGTGTTGTGCTTACAAACACTCGCAGCGACAAACTCCAGGGTTGATGGATCATGCAAAAGTATGTCACAGACCGTTTCAGGTGGTCTCAATAGATTAAGTGGGTCCTCTTCCTCGCTCTCGTTCAGGTTTCACATTTTTGTTTGTGGTGACATGTTGCTTTTCGAAGTTCACGTTACTTTTTCCGCTTTGTCGTGCAACTAGCGCTCTAGTTGCTAAACATTTCGAAAATAACGTTATTCTAGCACATGGTGTGCCTGAAACCGTGATTGCAGATAATGGAGTGCAATTCACGGAATCAGAATTTAAGCTTCTTTTGAAACGTTACAATGTTCCGAAAATTCATTATGGGCCTCGCTATACTCCCCAGGTAAATTTTGTTGAGCGGTATAACAAAACAGTTATGACTGCCGTAGCGTCGTACGTAGAGGGCAACCACCGTTCTTGGGACGAACAACTGCACCGAATACAGTTCGCTTTGAACAGTGCAGTGAACGAGTCCACTGGGTTCTCTCCTTTTTTCCTAGTACACGCACGGGAGCAAGTCATCAATGTTTTGTTCTACAAAGACTCTAAGGAGGAGTATAGCGCAGCCATTCCCCGTGAAGAATATGCCGGTGAATTTGGTACCTTGAAGGGTATTTTCGGACAAGTACGTGCTCAACTTCTAAAAGCACATGCAAATAATGCTAGGCATTATAATTTGAGACGACGTTCAGCAAAATTTTCAGTAGGTGATACTGTTTGGAAACGTTGCTTTGTACAAAGCGATGCTTCAAAATTTAAAATGGCAAAGCTCGCGCCTAAGTACGAGAAATGTAGAGTTAAAACAGTATTATCGCCTTTAGTTTACGATTTAGAGCGGATGGATGGACATCCGATAGGTTCTTGGCACATTAAGGACTTGAAAGTTTAACAGAGATTCTGTACGTATAAGATTGTAGTTAGCATTTAGTGTTGAATATTTTATAAAATATTCAATCACAAATTGTAAGGCGTGATGAACAGTTATTACTGTATCACTACCGATTAAGAGCGAGATGTATGAAAGATAAAGTATTTTAGTATAATATTTAGGGCGGCTCAATCTTAACTCTATAACATCTTGAGTATTCAGTCTTTAATATGTGTTTAAGTTTACCGTGTTAGGAGGTATTCCCTTATTATTATTAAGTTATGTTTTCTGTATTCGCATTCAACACTGACTGGTTGCGGTACATGTGTGGATGCGATTTCGGTGCATTTCGGTACTTTTCGTTATTCCGGGACGTACGCTCAGGATATTATTTTGTCTCCTCAGACGCACGCTGAAATGTTTTGTAATTTCGAATTGATTAGTTTCTGGCGCAGCATCTGGTCACTGCCTGTCGTGCACACAGGAGGAGACTGGATTTTAGCTGGGCAGATATCCAAACATAGTTAATTTAAATTATGTACCTATCTGTCAAAAGAATTTACGCGGTAGGCATACTTCGAGACATTGATTATCTCATTTAATAATGTTGTTACTCTGCCAAAGATGATTATGATGTATCTGATAACTATTTTTCGTGTTTTACATTTATTTTATTATTTTAAAGCGTGTTTTTGTATGATAGTATGCTTATTATCGTCATTTAATTCTTCTGCGATTTTGGACACATCTCGAAATTTCGTAAAATACTTTCTGCGATATGGCCACAACACGAAGTGACTATATTTGAAGTCCAGTACTTTTAAAACTTTGCATACTTGAAAAACAATTACACATTGATTTGAAGCTCTATATAATGAACAACAAAATAACCTAAACCACAGTATTATTGACCCAAAACTTAAGGAATTAGACCCATTTTTCTGCCGCACACTCAACTCGCAAAACTTTGATCGACGATTTCTCTTAATATTGGTTTTTTGAGATGTGCCTGTATAGCAGGCACTAGGCGAATAAGAGTTAAAGCTTTATTGGACAATCCATAATGTTCTAATTTTAAAATAAGGGTCGCATGATCTAGGCAATCAAATGCTTTAGAAAGATCACAAAATATTCCTACTACATCGCAAGATTTCTCCCAACTGTTATAATATATATATTTAATGAGTACAGACGCCGCATCAATTGTTGATCGACCTCTGGTAAAATCGAACTGGTAATTGCTAAGTAGTTTATTTCTATTAAAGTGACCTAACATATCATTTAGCATTAGTTTCTCAAAGACTTTTATTAAAACTGGTAGTATGGAAATGGTCTTTTTTAAATTAAGTGATTTAAATACCTTGACTCTTGAATCTGAATTAACAGGGATGAATTCAAAGTTTATATTACATTTACTGACATTAGTGCAAAGTAATGATTTCGCTTCAACCGCGGATGATTTAAGACATTTCGTAGTATTAATGGCTATGTTTGGAAAATAACCTTCGAATGCTAAGGCAACGTCTTTATTTGACGTGATTTGTTTGTCACCTGTGTTTAGGGTGACTTGATTATCACGAGTTCTTGATTTTCCCGATTCTCTGTTTATAATATTCCATACAGTTTTTACCTTATTTTCAGATGATTTGAGTTTAAGACTGAGAAAATTTGTCTTGGCAGGTAAACAAACTTGCTTAAAGGTCCTCGAATAATTCTAAACATAATTTAGGAAGTCAGCGTTCTAATTGTCCTCCTTCTCTCTATATAGGTCATAAAGCCCATTTCTACTTTTATAAATGCCTGCTGTAGCCCATTCACTAAATTTGGTTTTCGACCTAGTTATCGTTTACATTTTAGAATTGTTATTAAATTGATGCAAAATTACGCAAAACAAGGCATTATAAATACTATTACACTCATTCTGTAGGAAAGGTACCTAACACTGAAAGATTACTCTGAACTTTATTTTTGAATAATTCCATACGATTATTAGTTATAGGTCGGTATGCTATTGTCTGAGATTTTTGATAAAAATCAGTGACGAAAGAAGCCTTCTGACCACTATGGTCAGAATTAAAACAATTAAATACTTCTTCATCCAAACATTCGCAATTCCAAAAAAAATTATCTAAGCAGGTTGCACTACTAACACCTATCCGTGTGGGTTCAAAGAACAGATTAACTAAATTAAAAGATTTAAAAAGACTTAGTAACCAAGTGGTATTATTGGACGTTTCGAGTAAGTTAATATTACAATCTCCACAAACTATAATATGCTTCTGGCTATTACATGCTAATTTTAACACATGTTCCATAGTAGATTCAAATGTGCAAAAATCAGCCAATGGTGGTCTGTAAACACATATTATTATATAACTTTCTAGTTCTGCGCAAGAAATTTCTATAATCATTTCTATCGATAGCTCGACAATTTGCTTTCTTTCCTTGGATTTAAAAGTACTTTTAACTATTATAAAAGAACTACCATGAATAGCACATTTTCTAACATAATAGTTTTCATTTTCATTTAAGTTGGAACTAGGGGCCAGTTAGACCAAAGTAGTAGTTTAGTTTAAATCACGAGGCAAGGCATTATTGCCAATATTGGCTTGCTGGGGCTGGGTACTACTGTATCTATTTGGGTCTATATTAAAAGCTAATAGGTCAACCAAGGTCAATAGTTATTTGTGCAACAAGAGAGCAAAGTTGGTTTTTGCTGCGAGTGTTGTTTTTGAATCCCGAGTAAGCGAAGGATTCTATAAATAGAATCACGAGCGTAGCGAGTGATTCTAGGTTAGAATCCTGAGCGTAGCGAGGGATTCAAAGACACGAGATGTAAATAACTTTGGTCTCGTGTGACACATACAACTTTTCACCTCAGCAGCGAGAACATAATCAAATGGTTAGTGTGCACAGACATATATTTTTATACTTATGACGGATAAATACACGTTTGTAGCGAGAAAATTGTAGTCCGGAGCTTCATAAAAAAACTTTTTAACCTTAGATGGCAATTCGTGCCCTACCGACACATTCTCTCCAAAAATGCAATAAGTTTGGGATAGGTTTCAATGTGCACGTCAACTTTTGTCTTTATTGTGGTTTTCAACATTGCGTAAATACTCCACATTGTAGACGGTTGTCCCGTTTGTGATTGTGATAATTTAATGAAGTAAGTACGCTAACAGTACAGTGTTTGCACCCTTTGCAAGTCTCCATTGCTTAAAAATATCATAAGTACTTACGCTTTTAGATATTTTTCGCGAGACTTTTCAGGCAGGAAACTTAATTCTGCATTTTTACACTCTCTGCTTTAATGCTTCCGGTGTTAAATAGCAGACTTCTTCACTGGACTCACTCATATTTATTTATTATTAAGTACTTTTATAATATTCAACGTGTATCGAAAGTAGATAGCGTAACAGAACTATAAACAAAAGCAATAAAAATAATCCCGCTATTTTTTAAAGATGCGTTCTGATACTGCACCCGCGGTTTATGTAACAAAATTAAAGATTGTTAAAACGATAAATCATGTAGATGGGTACATGATTAACTGCGTATTTTTTTATGAAATATTCTGTTTATTTCATTATAAAAAATATAATTCGATTATAAAAATATAATAATCACATTTAAACTTTTAAGTTTTTAACAGATTTTTACAATTTTACGGTTATAAGTGTATCCGAACGTTTTATTGTTTGTTTCTTTTAGGGCCTACTAGGTATGGAAATTGAAAATCGAACTTATAATCAACTTGTTTCTATCTCTCGCTTTTTTCGTATCGAAGTGAAAGTGACAGAACAAAGTGAAGTTCAATTCTATCGAATGTTGTGAGTAGACCCAGCACTGCTCACGGCATTTAAAAAAAATAATTAAAAAGCTACTTTGCCTCACGCTCGCAGCAAAATTGAATTTTGCTCACTGTTTTTAAGCAGCAAAACCTGCTTGTTTGAGCTGCTGAGGTGAAAAATATATTTCCTTGGCACATGGTTTTTCCTGATATTAGGGTGATGGGCTTTAAAAATTTGTTTAAATTGAAAAAAAGGTTATTTGTTATTGCAGGATATAGCGTTAAACATTATGGAATTAATGTGTGCTATTCTATTATTATAACTAAATGGCATACTTTGTGAGTATGGTAGCGCACACAGTATAATTTTACTTATGCCGCTCTCTTTAATAGTGAAAGTGTAGTCTAGACCCTTAGGACCATCGTGGCATACTTAACTCCACTTCAGATTGTTTCGTGGATTGAGTCCTTTTCCCTTAACTTGGTCCAATTCACTATTAACCTTTACAATAATTAGTTTTTCATTAATCCTTTATCACTTTTCGTATGTTTACGTCGGCCACCATTCTGCCATCCTACCAAAGAAGGCGGCTAACTGCATAGTAATAGTATAAGCATTTTAAATTTAATGTGGTTACTAATAGAGTATAAAATGGTTCGACTAATATATTGCAGTTAGTCGCCTTCTGTGGTAGGACGGCAGCATTTTCTTTCTGAGTCGCCAGCCTTCCAGTATTGCCAGCGCAACCCTGTCTTCTCCCAGAAAATTTATCAAAATAAAAGTGTTTCGACATTATTTTTCCAATTAAACAATAAATAAATTGGTAAATGCTAACAGACGGCCGTCCTGTTTATCGGAATGATCCTATTCCGGTTTGGCCATTCGAGTGTGTAAAAAGCTTAATTTAATTGCATATAATTTTGACATGTAGGTAATGTAATTTATACTGTGTTATATTGAGTAATGAAATTTAAATCTGAATCTGGATCGAGAATATAAAGATACAATTATTTGCTATTAAGATCTAAGTATTCTTAAAAGAAGGAGAAAATAAACAAAAATAAATAATAATAATTGTAACTAATTGCAATCTAGTTAATCTACAAGATGTTGTGATCACACTTTAACTTTCTCCCAATCGTTAAGTAATGAAAGCTGCTTTAACTGTTTGAGTAGGTAGCGACGCTGTTCTCGTACTGCTGGGACATCTGTAAACATGAGAATAGTACAGTAAGTATTTCATTTATAGCTGTGAGAGATAGTTTATAATTACTAGGTAAATGTACATAACATTGAGTGCAAATCGCAGCCATTTTCCTTCTTTATAACAAAACAAAAGAAAAGGGGAGAGCTGACTTCAACTGACAGATAATTATTTGTAAATATGGTTTCACTAGCCAAATTTAGATATCTAACTCTGAATATTCATAAACCACCGTACCGGTTTAGTGATCACTGTAATTTCGGCATGTTTCACTTGTATCTAATAACTTTTCTGAGCACCGCAGTACACGGCATGTTTCAGTTAGATCATTAGTATGCTTCCATTAGATCATTAGTATGTTTCAGTTATATCATTAGAATGTTTCAGCTAGATCATTTGGTTAATTTACCGATCACCATAGTACACGACATGTTTCAGCTGTATTATTAGTTAATTTGCTGATCACCGCAGTACACGGCATGTTTCAGCTGTATTATTAGTTAATTTGCTTGATCACCGCAGTACACGGCATGTTTCAGCTGTATTATTAGTTAATTTGCTGATCACCGTAGTTGATCACCGTAGTACATGGCATGTTTCAGCTGGATTATTAGTTAGTTTGCTGATTACCGCATTACACGGCATGTTTCAGCAGGATTGTTAGTTAACTTGCTGATCACCGCAGTACACGGCATGTTTCAGCTGTATTATTAGTTAATTATTTCTTACACATTTTATTTCCATGTATGGCTTGAGACAGCGAAACACAAGTAGCAAGTGTTTGATGTCTAGGACCTACTGTCGACCGGATAACATAGGAGTAGAACGTGAAGGGGATATTTGTTATTGATTTAGGATATATAGGGTCATTAAGTTGCTATATTAGTCAGTATAAGTATAATAATTTATTGATAAGATCAGTATATCATTGTTAGGTTAGAGTCTAGTTATCACTATCGTTGCTAAAATCGTTAAATCCGTCGTCACTGATGTCAGTGGCCTCACTACTAATGTGAGCTTCCCCATGATCACTTTTGTCGGATAAAGAGAAGGTTATCCATTTCTCTTAAACATCCGCCGGGTAGATACTTTTCTATCTATGTTTGGAGTGCCCGTCAATGCCGCTGACTTCGTAACGGTCGTTTTTCAAAGTGACGCTAATTTTGTATGGGCCCCGAATTTTAGGACAGATTTTTTTACTCTTACCATCCGCAGGAAAATGGTAGTTCGGGATTATAACAAGGTCACCCGTGTTGAAAAACTTAGTAGGAGCTTTATTATTATCATAACGAACTTTCTTCGCTTGTTAATTTTTCTTGGGAATTTCAACAGCTCCGGCTCGCATAATATCACGTACAACTCCTGGTATGCTAGTGTCCTCAGAGGCTCGTTTAATTGACGGCCGGCACCGGGATCATGCTGATTATTGCACTCATTGTCGTGTATGGCGTCCAGGAGGGAAGCCTCCAGCGAACTAGTTATCCTCCGTCCATACACGATCTCTGACGGTGAAATCCCAGTACCCCGATTTAAGGTATTGTTTAGACACCGTTGAACATTATTTATGTGCTGATCCCAGTCGCGCTTGTCTTGACCATGATTTGAAGCTGCTAATGATTCTAGAATGGTACGATTGTACCGTTCTATTTGACTACTAGCCCGAGGCGTGGCAACGGCGTTAAGAATGTGTTTGACACCGATGGTTTCGACTTCACCGTTTTACGACTTCACAAACTTTGTAAATGCAGCTGACGTAAAACTACCCCTATCCGTTATTAATACTGTCGGGCTATCTATGATACTAAAAATGTGATTTAAGATTTTTAATGGCTCTTATAAAGATAAATTTACTGAAGCGATCGATACCTAACACGTAAGAATTACCCTGTCTACTTCTTACAAATGGACCAAGATGGTCCATATGTAAAGTATGAAATAGGATATTACCTTTTGTACTCGCGTATTTCATCCGTGAGATCTTGCGTATCACTATGGATGGGATTCCGACTCAATACTAAAATTATACTCTTGAAGCATCAACCACCATCTAGCAATTCTAGATACTAAGTCTCTTTTAGTTAATGTATTCCTAAGAGCATTACAGTTGGTGTACACTTTGAACGGAATCCCAATCAAATAAGTTCTAAATTTCTTTAGAGACATGACGACAGTGAGAGTCTCTAATTCGTATGAATGCAGATCTTGCTCTTCCTTAGTCGTTTGCTTACTAAAGTAACTAGCCTTAGAGGCGTCTTTTCATCAGGTCGCTGTAGCAGAATACCACCAATTCCCAACTTGCTTGCGTTGCAATGAACCTCAGTTAAGTAGGTCGGGTTATACAAAGCTAAGATTGGTCGCTGAACTAATTTAGCTTTGATTGTTTGGAAGGCTTTTTCTTGTTCTCTGTCCCATCTCCAAGGTACATTAGATTTTGTAAGACTAGTCAGTGGTTTTGCGATCATAGCAAAGCCGGGAAGGAACCTTCGAAAGAAGCTTGAGAGGCCTACAAACTGTCTAATCTGGTGAACGTTCTTTGGGACTGGGAATGATGCGACTGCCTTTGTTTTGCGGTACCGGGTCGCAATCTCTCGTTGGAAATGTCGTAGCCCAAGTCCTGTAATTTTTTCTCAAAAAAAAATCTTTTTTCTATATTTAGAGCCAATTTAGCGCTCCGCATAGAGACTTAAATTTTACGCAGTTTTACTAAACCTTCATCTATTAATGAAGCGGGAGATAACAAATCATCCATATAAGGAATAGCTAAATTGTATCGATCCTTACCCAGAGCCTTGTTGATCATGTGTTGGAATACGGCCGGGGCATTGACAAGACCAAACGGCATCCGAGAATACTGATAATGCCCGTCGTCGGGTGTCATGAAGGCAGTTAAGTGTTTGGAATCCTCGGCCATGGGTACTTGGTAATACCCTGACTTAAGATCAAGACTTGTAAAGTATACTTTGCCGCTTAAGCAATCCAACTGGTCGTCAATAACTGGCATCGGGTATGAATCTTTTACGGTTTTTTTTTATTTAAAGCTCTATAGTCCACGCATAAACGGTACTCGCCGTTATTTTTTTTTAACTAAGACTATTGGACTCGCATAACACGAATCGGATTCTTGGACGATTTTAACTTCTCGTAGTTCGTTTATCAGGTCCCTAACAACTAATCTTTCGCTATAAGACAAACGATATGGCTTGTATGAGACCGGTGAATTTTTTTGTAGCATTTCTGTAATGTTGGTCATACCTAACTCTTCCAAAACTAGCGCGAAACAATCCCTAAACTCGTTTACTAAATCTAACAATTGTCGTTGTTGTAATGATGTCAAGTCTGTTCCGATATTTAGCATGTCTGGTGTAATTAAATTGTCATAAAGGGTTAGAGAAAGAGTCACAATTTTCTAAAGTTAAAGTTTTTACCTCAAACTCATTACGTGGCTTCATATTCTTATATCAATAGGTACTGCTCGTGCACGAATTAAAAGCCTGTCCTTTTTCAACGTAATATTTTGGTTGGTAAACGTTATAATAGGTATTTGTCCTAAACCGTTTTCGATGAAGTAAAGTCCGGGTAAAATCATATATTCTTCGCCTTCCTTTATTTCCTTTTTTTATTTTATGTATGTAAATTGGGCCCGCATAATCAGTGTCATTTCATACTTTAATAATCTACATGTTTTTCAAAACAACGTCTTCAGCACTGTAAATGGGCACCTTAACTAATTCTGACTTGTCCGAGTGCAGTATCAGATTTGATTTTGTCTTGTAAACCGTAATGTCCGGCATCTCCGTAACGTTTTGTCCTACGAATAAATCTGTGCTCAGATATTCATCTGGGACCACGTAAGCATCAATTTTCGCTTTAACAAAATCTTGAGTTATGTCTATGGAAACTTTTCCTGTAACCTGTAATTATCGGTATATATATATTGTTATTTAATTCTTCAACCACGCTCCTTTTAATAATCGTACACTGACTGCCAAAATCTACAAACGCAGTCTTTTTCTGGTTGTCAATATAAATGATTTTATTATAAATATTGCCGCTTTCAGCCGTAATCTGTAACATTTTATTGATCACGTTGTTGGTGTTCCCGTTGTTGGAGGAAGTATTTGTAGCTTCGGTGCCTCGACGTCAATATTCCGCTAGATGTCCCATTCTACTGCACTTCGAGCATTTTTGAGGGTCTTGGCGGCAACTAGGTGCTGCAGTCCTGGTCCTGAACAGTTATAACAAGTACGAGTCATTGAGCTAGCTTTATTACCCTCGCTGCCCCTAACAGAGGCTGCCACAGCTTGTGCTGGCAGGGGAGGACTTTTGACATCCTTCTTGAGATTATTGCTGGCGATGCTGCGTAAATATCTTAGCAGTCGTCTTGGTCTGGTCATTAGTTTAGTTTAGTTTATTTATTCATCAATGTAATATTACAATATTAATTGCATTGCATGTCAAAAAAATACGAAATTACATTGAAATCGTCAAACATAAATACTAATAGTCAAAGAACACAAAAATAATTAATAATTATAAATAATTATAACATTCGACCGCATAAATTTTGCTTTTTATATTGCAATGACTCACCAACTTGGATTTATCATAAAAGTACTCTTCCAAAGTCTCTTCCCGTCGACTTCTTCTAACTAGCATTTCCAAAAGCCTTTCAGCGTGGTTTTGATGATCTTGGAAGTTTTGAGATACTTTGCGTTGCCATTCTTTCCAGGTGAAATTAACGGATGATAGGCCTTCGTACCACCGACGCACTAAGCCAGTTAGTTTTGGCAATGCATGAAAAATTGTTTCCTTATCGCTCCATTTGCACATCTGTGCCGTTTCATTGACTTTCTTAAGCCAGGATTTAGTTGACTTTGTCCTTTCGCTAGGGTCAAATTTAGCTATAACATCGTGTGCCCTTATGAACGTATTTTTCCTGTGGTTGCTTATTGCATTAATGAATCTTTCCATGTGTAACGGTCCAGGTATGCCCGTTCAAATTCACAAATATAATTACAGTTAGTTCAGGCTCTAGCGAGAGCTGATTAATATGCAAAATCTATTTTTAATAAAATAACATTATTTTTAGATATTAATTATATTTATTCATGTATGAATACAATAATAAGTGATAAAATGCGAATGCAACAAGTTTGAGCGCCTGCTAAAAATAGTCTGCAAAATTACATCATAACAAGTGTAATGCAATAAAAATCTAGAAGGACACTTACCATTTTAGTAAACTATTAATCAAGTCATGTTCTAGTTTTGTAATCTTATTCAATTAAATATTTGCTTAATACAAGCTTTAGAATTATAAATCTTGTTTATTTCTTCAATAAACAATGGTTATATAGAAGAAATGGGAGTGTTATAGTTCTTGAGTAATGAACACTAGAAAGAGAAGGATATGATTTCTGGTGGTACAGACGGGCAGCGTCTGTCATGTTCGAATTGGTAGAATACGACAGTGACGGAGATAGACGCCATCAAAATACGGACTCGAGTAGATATTAAAAACGTTAATACTGGGAATAATGGAAAAATGTACTGTGTATTGAATAGCATAAGGATTAGTTTCAATTATCAGTGAAAATTCGAATCACGAATCAGGAGATGTAGGATTGTAATGATTAAAATGACTTAAGCGATTGGAATGGGGATTGAAAGTATACCTTATGTTATTTATAGTAAGGGATAATTTTGGAGCTGATGCATGACTTGCATGAGATGTTCAACTTGCCAGAGATGCATGAGTTGCACGAGATGCATGAGATGCACGAGCGCAATGGCCGCCGTTGAATCTATATATAGAGTTTTCAAAGGGAATATGGGCATTAATTTCTGGGCATTCATCGCGGAACGTTTATATTTTGACTTTATCTCGTCATTCAAAAGGGATAGGCTCGCTTACTGGGGAACGCCTTGCGTAAAATTTACTTACGGTTCGTAGTTACCTTGTCGTGTTAAATTCGTTTTGGTTTTATATCGTGCTGCGCCAGTTTATTTGCTATATTTTGTGTAAATTTCGGTTAATTACGAGTTTTATAGAGAAATAGGAGTACGACGCGTTCGCGGTTAAATTCTTGATTCAGTGCTAGTTTAACAGTAAATTCTACGTAGTATTCGGTTTAATATTTGCGATCTTTTAAAGTGTTTTCAGTTGCATCGTTTGTATAGTTAACGTTAACTTCGTCTTTAGAGCTAGTAGGGAGGTATAAGATACGTAGGGTTTAAGTACATGCGATTCATTAGCTAACTATTGTTTTACCGGCTTTAAATAGGTTAATGTTTGATTTGATAGTGTGTGAAAGTCGCGTTATCACAGTTAGCGTAGTAATTAAATTCTTTTCGCGAGGGGATAGGGAAAACGGTTTGCTTGGGGAGTAGGCTATAGGTATTATTGAGTGGGAGATGGTTTTCTGTCATGTATGGGAATGCAGTGCGAAAGCTCTGTATTTTTATATATGATTGGTGATGGTTGGGGGGTTGTGCTTTAATCAAAAGATTTTGTTTTCCAGATTCACTCCAGTAGATTGGTGGTGGGAACTTTTATATTTGAAATTGGTTTATTTGATATTTTTCACTTCTCATGCTCTTAAAATGTTACTTTAGTCTCTGCACATCGGGACTAAAGTTCCTTTTTTAATCTCTAGGGATTAAATTAAAATTGTTTTAATTTACTTTGGAATCCCCTAAACATCCAATCACGGTGTTTGTGAATGGAGGATTTATTGCTAATTTCAGTCTTTTTTTATAGACCACAGAATAAAGACTAAAGGCATAGAAGCCGTGCAATAAGATGAACGTTGCACTAGCTACTTGTCTCTACTTTATAGATTACATTTTGATAAGAGGAAAAGAAAGAAAACCTAGGTGTCTTTTCTTCTTTAATCTGTCATGATCAGAAGGTGAAGAAACGTCAAATCAACGACCGGTCTTCTTTGGCGTTACTTTCTTCCACACTGGTGCTTAAAGGTCCAAATCACGCCTTGTGACGATCTCTTTCCAACTCACTATGAAAACCATAAGTAAAAAGAAGTCAACCATAATGTATTTTCTGTCTATTTAGTACGGTTTCTATGCCTCTAGTTTTTATTCTGTGGTGTAGACAATTTTTAGCTCGTGGAAATAACCTCAAAATGACAACTGTGAAAAAATATAAAATAAAAATGATTTAATTTCGTGAAACACGATTAATGATTACGAATATAAACATATTTAATTATATTAAGGATGAATTCATTTTATTATGCTTGGTCCAATTAGTTTTAAAATAGTTTTCAAGTTTGAACCTGTTGGCTAAATATGCAAGCATTTAAAGCGGAAATTCACAAAAAAAAACAAAAGAAAAGAAGAAAACCGCGGAACAAATTTGTAAGAAACTTTCTTATAATCAATTTTATAAATATGTGTATAGAACTTCGTCAGTGCTGGATTGAGCAAGCACGGGGTCCGTAGCAAATTCTATAAAGAGACCCCTGGGTTTGTTTTAGGTTACAGGTTGTGGCGGGCTTTTTTCCGCAACTGAGCGACTTAGATATGCACCTATTTTGCGTGGGTGTTTGTTTTAGGTTATTCTGGTGGAAAATATCGACTGGATTATTCATCTTATCGTCAACCCTGATGCATAATAATATGAGTACACGCATACGCATACTGATGTAAGTACTAGCATTTTAGAGTTTAGACGTGGATGCGCGGGGCCCGTAGCATTTGCTACTCTTGCTAGGTACGTGGCTAATCCCGCACTGAACGTTGTTTTTTTTCCTCGCATTCAAAGTGAAAAGTAGAGTGTTTAACGCGAGACTAAACAACCATAATGACACTCGAACTATAGCCACTCTCGCTCGCTGGCTCGCTCGCGTGGCTAAACATCTCGTGTCATTATGGCTTGTTTTAGTCCCTTGTTGAACAATCTACTATTTATTTATACCTTGGTAAGGAACTTTTGGTTTATTTTTGTCTTGCTACTGTTAATCCTAGTTTACATAGCTTGGGTTGCAGTTAGTAAGGCTTTCTATTGTATGATTGTATTTCTATTGTTTGTATTGGTGGGTAGAAATCCTTGCTGGGCCAGGACACCTTTAGCTAACCACTGTGATTAGAGTCCGGACACAGCTGGCGAGGTTTCCCAAATACCAATACGTGTACTAATATATATTTCTGTGTACTTTTCAGAAACCTTGGGTTGGTTATCATTCGTGTCTGGTACAATATATTATTTAGCTGTAGATTAAAGGACATTCCTTGTACAGTGGGGAATTTTTGTTGAGTTAAGCTAGATTAGCATACACTTGTACCAGAACAGTGATCAGGCTACCACTAGTAAATGTCTGACAAGTCCGAGGAAGCCTAACGGAGACTCTGATTTGGAACTATTAGAGTCTAAAAGAGCTTTGGGCAAGCCCGGATGTCTCTTTACCAACATAGACATCCGTAGAAGCGCCTACTTAGTCTCAATGTCAGCCTTTAAAGAACAAGTAAGGATCATCAGTTGACATGCCGGCGCGCACTTACTGAAGCTTTATTGGAGTTGAGGCTGGGTCCCGATAAATCTATTTTTTATGTATATATACTAAATCACACAATAGGGCGCCTTACTCTCACTATCCCTGAGAACTACGGTTCACCAAAAGTGAGGGGGGAGGTACACACAACACGAGTTATAGGTTGCCTTCTCAGTCGACTCAGCTGAACTTTCCAGATTCCCTAGGGACCTAGCTAATTACCGGGTGATGTAAGCCCTTAGGTATAGCAAGTAGAATAGGACTTATCAGTAGGTTTAGGGTAGCTTCAATGTAGGGAAAATAGGGAACTAGGACATAAACCAATAGGAATTCAACTAGGCATGTAGGATTAATTCTTGAAAATTAAAAATTATCTTTTAAATTCATCCTTGTTTGGTCTTATACCGTTACTATATAGGGAAAATAATAGGAAGTTTAAATTAAATATGTTATCCGCCATAACTAAAGAATCAGTGGGATATACTATTTATTCCCATACTTATTTGTTTCGCCTTAAGGAGATTTCAGTTTATTGAACATAGACTTATTCAATAATAAGTATTCATGCTAGTTTTTCAGGTAGTAAATATTTCTAGTCTTTAACTGACAAACAACGTTCTTAGTAAATTTCAAAGTCATATTTATGAGTTGGATTGTCTTCCCTCATTCAATCTTCAGAGGCAGATAGATTGCTGTACATACTGAGATACGTCTCTTCCGTCACTGCTTACGAGCACCGGTTAGTCACTGTATAGTTAATTCAATCAGCCATTCCCACGGGAATTATGCATAAGAACATGCACTACAATGACCGAGGTCACTCCTTCTAGTAAATGTACTTAAAAGTATCAAATAGTATGAAGACTAGAAAGTTTTACTATATCTTCAAATCTATTTTACAAATGTTTAATTGAGAGTTAGTAAAGTCTTTTCTCCTACAAATAATAAAGTAACTATCTACTGCAAAATCAACGTCTGATAAGTTATAACATCAATAAAACAGCTTGTGCAAAGTAAGCTGCAAATTTTAAATAATGACAATGTAACAGATTGTACATTATATTCATCAGTTCCAGTATTCCTAAGCTTGAACATAGTAAACTAAAGATACGTGAATAGATAGCCAAATATACCTTCAGCATTGAAAGAATCAACGAGAATAATGATTTCTCTCAATTTATATTGAATATTTTACATCAAGTGATTTCTCTGTTTACGCTATGGGTTATGTACCCTGCTTGGTTGTTCTCAAGGGAAAACCGGCCTTATAGTTTGTGAGCAGTAAGAACCACTAATCTATTTCTGTGGGAATAAACTTCAGCTTAAATCTACAATTTATGATTGAAATCATTATCAGAACCAGTATTCATCATGACTAGAAAGTTTCACTATCATTCTAGAATATGCCATAAATATATTTTATAAATATACTCTTCTTAAAAGTTACAGTGCAATGTTTACACTTCAATCTTCATTAACTTGGTCTGTTATGACTACTTACTATTACTAACCTAACCTAACAAATCTTGTTCATATGTCTATTTACCACTACAACCATTATCCTGACAGTTTGACTTTGACTTTTAATAATTCAGCTCCTAGTAGATGTAATAAGCCATACAAACAATACTAAAAGTCTATTAGATTATATTTCACTCTTGCATTGAGTATGGAGCGTATAGAAACCCTCTTGTCCTTTGGTTGACCGATGACAGACTTCTTTTGACTAATTTACTACTGACAGCTGACAAAGACTGTAAAATCAATATTTCCCACCTGGGGCGTATTGCATTAAAAATAATAGCTTATACAGGGTGTCCGGCGGCAAATTTATGTTTTTAAAGTTTAATAAAAAAAAAACTGTTTTACATATCGTTTTAATTTATGTCTTAAAATGCAGATTTCACTTTTTAAAGATGATGTCGTCCAAATGTCGTGCATCGAGCTGCCAACATTGGTCGAAACGGAGCCTAGTGTTTTGCGCCACACGGTTTAGTAGGTTTGCGTCGATCGCGCCGATTTCCCAAAGAATATTTTCTTTTAAATCTTCAATCATTTGCGGATTTTGGCCATAAACTTTTCCCTTGAGGAAGCCCTATAAAAAGAAATCCATAGGACTTAAATTAGGCGACCTTGGAGGCCACAGGATGTCCCCATAGCGACTGATAACTTTTTTGGGGAAAGCTTCACGAACCAAACACATGGAAGTTCTGTCTGGCCGTATGTGGAGTCGCGCCATCTTGTTGGAACCATGTGTGTGACGAGTACGACGGGTGACCTCGCAGTTTTGGTAAAAAGAAGTCCATGATCATTCGCCCAAAATTCTCACTGTTCACATCAACTGCCTGGCCTCGGTCATTTTCAAAGAAAAATGGCCCAATAATTCCGTTAGAAGACAAAGCGCACCAAACAGTAACCCGAGGACAATGCAGTGGTTTTTGGTGTTTCTGTCGTGGATTCTGAGTTCTCGACGCCCAATAACGGCAGTTCTGCTTATTTACGTGCCCATTCAAAGGAAAATGGGCCGCATAACTCCAAAAATTGAATTAACAGTTCGGAACTTCGCTAACATAACATCACATATTTTTTTCCGTGTAGTGAAATCATTATCTTTCAACTGTTGCACAATTTGAATTTTAAAATGATGGAATTTTGAATCCTTTTTTAAAATTTCATGGACGTCTGCTTCGGAAGTCTCAAAGACGCTCCGCGCTTCCTTATTGAAAATCGCGTATTTTCACGTAAGCTTTTTTCCACCATTTCTACACTTTCCGGCGTGCTTGACGAGCGACTAAGTCCGGGTCGGGAGGAATTCCTGGCCAAACCAGTTGCGCGAAACCTCTCTAACCAGGTCCGAATCAAATTAACAGTTGGTTCATCACTTAAGCGGCGAATTTTATAGTTCGAACAAAACCAACAACGCAGAATAATACAGAAATCGTCGCCCTTAAAAAACGCTTCGACAGCGAACGAGCGAAGCTCTCCTGACCACTGCGACATCGTGTCTAACAAATCCGCACGATCGGTGATTCTAATGATGCCCCCCACTCCCCCGCACCATTTATTACTTTTTGTAAAATCGAGTTCTAAAATGTAAATCTGCCGCCGGACACCCTGTATTATAAGCGGAACTCTCTTTCCAACAGTATGTTTTAAAAAGAGACTTCCACTTGTATTACAAGTTAGAAGCTTTTATGAAACGGGCCCCTGGAAAGAGAAAGAAAAAAGAGATAGGCGCTGGAGGGATGTCCAGTCAGGTAGACGAGTCCCACAGTCATGAGCGGGGAGTCATGGGCTCTGACCTTAGGCGCAAAATAAAATGCCATAAGCATACTTTCCAGTTTCAATCTAATAACCTTAACTAGTACCAAAGACTATGATTGACCTATACATATATTTCATAAGATCAAACAACAAGACTTTTATCTCTTAGTTATAATTTGTAATTGCATTACAATTAACTATTATATATTACATTAAACTAAATCATATAGGGATAGGTTATATCCATATATTTATGCCAAACTTATATGCATGAAAAGTTCTTAGGTATATAACGGTTGACAAAGTAAGTTCCTTGACACTAGACGATCATATGGCCATTTCATCAATATTAATCAATCATTCTTACTCAATAGGTATTTTTAAAGATAGGAAAGTTGATAGATAGCTTATAAGCTTAGTAGTTTTACATAGAAGCTTACTCAGGTCAAACTTAATACAATTTTTCATAGCTTTCATTTCAGTGTTTCAGTATAGGTAGAGCGTTAGGATTTTCTTTAGACTTTTTAGACTTTACATTAATGCAGGAGATATTTAGAGTATTAAAGGGTTTCATCATCATCATCAGTGAGGGTGTTTTATTGGGGGGGGGGTTACAATTTAGCGTTCCGTGACCAGGATAATGAACTTGAGTTATAATGTTTCTCTTTTACAAGTTAGTTTTAATAAGCACTTCAGAATAAAGAGTAAGAATGATAAAGGTAGGGTACAATTGTTGCCGTGAAAAAGGATAATGCTATACGATTTGGTATAAATATTGGTTAAGGATATGATTTGGTTAAATAAGTTAATACTCCAATATAAAAACTTGTATAATTTACAAAAGAAATACAATAGGTTAGGTCACGTTAGTTCTGTAGGGAATAGTCAAATCATGGGCACGTTCAACATTTTATTAGATTGGCATCTTCCATCTATACCGGGATGAGTCGTGAATACTATGTAGATATTCTCGTCCATTTTATTTATTTGCCACCATCACAATAGACTTAAAAGTTAGTACCTAATAGTTCAGGTTAACACGGCTTGTTACATGTTGTTATGCTTTTAATTCCATTTTATGCATTTTAGATTAGGAACTTTAAACTTTTAAAAATAAATTAAGTAAATAAACAATCAGACAAAACTAATTTAGATAAATGTAGGGTGTTGTCATTTGCCACAGACAATTAATACAGCAAAGACTTACTTAATTTTACAAAGAAGGTTGTTATGGTTAAAATATCAAATAACTTTTGATAGTAATTAGGGATTAAAGATTACTATTACATTAATGTTTAAATATCTTTTATAATTTAATTATTCATTCTCTTTTTAATTATGTGTAAGGTTCATGACTATAGATATCTTAGTGTTAATGACATGATGTAGATACTCCTTTATATGTGTAGTTGAATATATTCATAACTGGCAACACTGTATTGAGATGGATTATATTTGAGATCTGTAAACATTGATTTGAGACTGTCAGATTTTGTATATGTAACGATGGGAATAAATGTATGTAAAAGAGATAATTAAAAACCAATAATCAGATAAAAGTGTTTTGTTCAATAAATAATCCAATAATAATAAGAAGAGATTACATCTCAGAAGTGAGATTAGTAAACAAGCCCACAAAAATACCTGACATTACGGCGGTGAGAAGTTTATTCTTTATGAGATCAACACTACAATGATGAGCATCACAGGAGCTGAAGTAGTGAAGTGAGCCAAGAACATCCCGTTCAAAACAATAAATAAGATAACAGCAACGCAAGTGTGAACGTCACGAGAAGGAAGCACGGCAGCGAAATGTTCGTCGTGAGGCGACGCTTCTTAAGCACGAGTGAGGATGGTCGAAGGAGCCGTTTGCATACAAGACACGACCATAACTATGAATACCTACATGTAAACCGTAAATTAACAAATCGAGCGACGTAACATGGGACACGAAACCAAGTATTGCGGGTACGATATTACATTATCCAAAGGAACCAAGTATGGCAGGTACGATATTGATATTACAGTGAATAAATATATTTTCTTTCGTTTCATAAACGAAATCGAAGTCGGAGTTGTTGTTGTCTTCGAGCGCATCCGGTGAGTCGGAGTACGGAGCAAAGAGACAGCAAGCGAAGTCGAGGGCGCCGCAGCCATCGCCGCGAGCACGGCGCGCGCAGCGGGGAGTCGTCCCAGAGCAGTGGCAGCAGTAGGAGTCAGCGCTGCAGCACGAGTCAGCGCTGCAGCAGGACTCAGCACTGCATCCGTGGCCGTGAACGCCACGCCGGTATTGTCGAGCGCAGCGCGCGCAGCGTTGACAGAGAGCAGAGATGGTATGCAGATGTCGCGAAATGAGTCAGTGAGTGGAAATGTTTTCCAAGGTAAAGATAATGAATTATTTCTGGTGAAACTGATCAAATCTTTGCATAGTAATAGATCTCAAGGTAATGAATTCCCTATGTTAGGCAATTTTATAACAGAGTTCAACCCGATGGCTAAGGGACTGACTGTACACATGTGGCTTGATAAAGTAGACGAGTGTGCCAAGTTGTAGAGTAGCTGGGGCGACGATCAGATCATCCATTGCATTACCAAAATTAACAGGTGTGGCAAAGACATGGTATCAGGCCCTTCCTACAATGTCTTCTACGTGGCCCCAATGGAAATGTAAATAATTGTATCATTCCCTAACAGTTATGATTACAAGGAATTATTAACCGAGATGTTAAGTAAGCATGATAAGTTGGTTATTCGTTAGAACTATATTATAATGAAAAAAAAAATGCTAATTAGATGCTATATACATGGTAAACGAGCAATAAGATACAATCAGCTTATATGGAATTGATGATCTGTCTGTAAGATTAGGTGCTTAGGCAGTTAAATGTCAAAAACCTGAACAAGTTTTAAAATATATTTAACAATAAAACAACAGTCGCGAGAATTTGAAAAGACAAGACATACCTTTGAATCTTCAGCGAAGTGGTTTAATAAAACAAATGTCACAAGTTAAAACTTAATTCTACATTTAACAATTCGGAAACACAGTCTGAACTCAAAATTGTTTGTTAATTGCAACAAGTCGGGTCATTTCAGTTTCAAATGTACAAAAAGAAAGATTTTGAAGTGTAACATTTGTCATAGGCTAGGGCTATCAACAGGTTGTCCTAAGCTACCTTCTGTAATCTCAGATAAAGACGAAAGACCTTGAGAAAAGGTTGTTCGACTTGTAGACGTCAATGGGGACAATGACAATAAATATGTAATGGAGTTAAAACTAGAAGTAAATCATGTGCTTACATTTACTACCCATATTGATATGGGTAGTCAATGCACGTTAATAAGGTGCAGAGAAGCAGTTAAAATAGGTATCAATTTATCAACAAGAGGTCACCTTCCAGTTACAAGAAACTTGCCTGTAGGATCAGCCGGTGTTGAGTTTTCTGAATAAATAAATAATAAAAAAAAAGTACTAATATCGTAAATGCGAAGGTTTGAGTGTGTGTGTGTTAGTTTGTTGCTTCTTCACGCTGCAATGGTTGGACGGATTTGGATAAGAATGAGGATGGACATAGGTTATACCCTGGATTTATTCATAACACATAGGGGATTTTCATGCCGGAAAAATATAATAAACTCCCGAGGGAATTACGATAACCGAATTATGCGCGGGCGATGTCGCGGACAGAAGCTAGTACAAAATATAATGGATACAACGTTTTTATCATTGATATAAAAGGATTAGGTGGATTGTTAGTAAAAAAAAAAATAGTTCAAAATTTTAATTCAAATTTAGGATGAATTAATTAGGTACTCGTGTTTTAAATACCAATTGTTTGTATGTAAATATTTTAGAGCTTTATGGAGATGACTCAATTTTAAATTTGAATGTGAGTGAACACCTTAGCAACGATGAGATACGAGAAATCAAGCAACTATTGATGAAACATGAGAATTGTTATTCCAGTAGTCTCAAAGATGTAGGCGTTACAAATTTGGTACAAATGGAGATCGAACTCACTGATAAGCATTTTTTTTTGTTTTTGATACCGTTGCGATCTTTTGAGGAAAGTTTAAGTAGATTAGAGGGAGTCTTAAAACTGTTGAGCGAGGCAGGGCTTACAATTAAATTAAAGAAATGACATTTTTTCTGTAAGAGGCTTGGATTTCTTATGTTTTTATGTAAGTGCTGAATGCGTAGGGCATGATTCGCGAAAAACCCAAGCTAAGTATATTGAATTTCCCAATACCACAAAATTTTCACGACGTGAGACGTTTCATAGGATAAGTCAGTTTCTTTCGTAGATTTGTTAAGGATTTCGCCTTAATTGCTCAACATTTAACGGATCTCTTGAAATTAAAATTTGAGTGGAAATAGACAGATGATAATACAACAGCTTTAAATACATTAAAACAAAAATTTATTGTACGACCAATATTATAGAATAGAATAGAAAAACGTTTATTCGACAAATACGGCAACACGGGTACGTCATAGAAAAGATACAACGATACAATACAAGAGCCAAGGTTGGTGGTTGAGATCCATTCTTTCGAGTTGGAGACAGTTTCGGTTATAGCATCCTTAAGCTTCAACGCACGCTAACAAGAAGAGACTTGATTCCGCGAATTTCCCGTTGGTGGATTCAGTTCCAGGAGTACGACTATGGAATCGAGTACAGGCATGAGTCGCGTATGGCAGACGTAGACACACTTAGTCGTGGTCCTGTAACTGGGCCAACTGCTGAAAACGAAACACACATTATTGATGTGTTGCATGTTGATGTTAAGGATTGGATCATAACCGTGCAATGTAATGACGAATAATTAAGGTGTATTAGTCAAATTCTACATGATCAGGATACCAGATTGATGGCTGAAAGATTAATTGGAGATGATTTGATAATGTTAAGATCATTATGCAACAAGAAGAAGAATTAAGTTTGATTTGATTGATTTTGAGATTAATTTTTTTTGAAGAAGGATTTCGATATTCGCGGGCAGGTAGGAAAGTCATACAATGTCGGAAATATTGTTCGGGTAGAAAGAACTGTTTACGACAAGACCATTCTAATATATAAAAAAAGTTTCTTCCCAAATTTTATGGACCATACAGAAGTCTAAAAATATTGCCAAACGATAGATTTTTAATTAAAGACACTTCCTTAACTAGGAAAGGTAGCGATAAGTATGAAATGTAGTAGCACTAGACAAAGTACATCCATGGCTTAGTTTTAAGGGTTACTCCAGGGATAATAGAGATAAAAGCAAAAATGGAGACGACAGCAGTGATTGTAACAAAAATGAGTATAATTATAAGTTAGATTTTGTTCCACATAAAGATAATATATATGGAAGTAAAAAAAAAATATGTGCAGATGTTATGTGTATACTATTGAGTTGTATTAGAATATATTGTAGCTAAATACGTCTAGATGAATGTTCATGTATCATTATAAGTTGGTTATGAGCGGTCAGTGTAGATTTGAATGGTGTTTTAACGATATCACATAAATGATCGGGATGATTTGTGCAGCTTTGGATGATGTCGTATTTAACATCGCACAGATGATCGTAGATTATAACTAACTTTGTAGAAAAAGAATTATGAGCACAGGCTAGCAGTCAGTGCAGATATGTCAAAAGTTGATATAGCATAGATGGCTGTAGATTATAGCAGACACGTTGAATTATCCACAAATGTCTAATAAAACGTATATTATATTAACAATTGGAACTTAGCTATGAGCAATTGGGCAGTCAGTACAGATATGTCAGAAGTTGATATAGCATAAATGGCTGTAGATTATAGCAGACAGGTTGAATTATCCACAAATGTCTAATAAAACGTATATTATATTAACAATTGGAACTTACCTATGAGCAATTGAGCAGTCAGTGCAGATATGTCAGAAGTTGATATAGCATAGATGGCTGTAGATTATAGCAGACACGTTGAATTATCCACAAATGTCTAACAAAACGTATATTATATTAAAAATTGGAACTTAGCTATGAGCAATTGAGCAGTCAGTGCAGATATGTCAGAAGTTGATATAGCACAGATGGCTGTAGATTATAGCAGACAGGTTGAATTATCCACAAATGTCTAATAAAACGTATATTATATTAACAATTGGAACTTATCTATGAGCAATTGAGCAGTCAGTGCAGATATGTCAGAAGTTGATATAATTAGCATAGATGGCTGCAGATTATAGCAGACAGGTTGAATTATCCACAAATGTCTAGTAAAACGTGTATTATATATCAACAATTGGAGCATAGGCTATAAGCAGTCAGTTAAGATATGTCAGAAGTTGATATAGATGGCTGTAGATTGTAGCAGACTTTGCAAGATCCTAGAGTTATTGTTTTATTAATAATTAGTCATAGATTATAATTAACTTTGTAGAAAAAGAATTGTGAGTACAGGCTATGAGCGATCAGTGCAGAAAAGAAAGATATTGAGCAATCATTATCGCATTGATGGTCGTAGATTGTAGCAGACTGTGCAAGATCCTAGAATTATTGTTTTATTAATAACTAGTCGTAGATTATGATTAACTTTGTGGAATAAGAATAGTGAGTACAGGCTATGAGCGATCAGTGCAGAAAAGAAAGATATTGAGCAATCATTATCGCACAGATGGTCGTAGATTGTAGCGGACTGTGCAAGATCCTAGAATTATTGTTTTATTAATAACTAGTCGTAGATTATGATTAACTTTGTGGAATAAGAATAGTGAGTACAGGCTATGAGCGATCAGAGCAGAAAAGAAAGATATTGAGCAATCATTATCGCACAGATGGTCGTAGATTGTAGCAGACTGTGCAAGATCATAGAATTATTGTTTTATTAATAACTAGTCGTAGATTATGATTAACTTTGTGGAATAAGAATAGTGAGTCCTCTTTCGTCCAAACCAGCGCCTAGGTCAGACGTGCGCTAAATTTTATCTCTAAAATTGAAACTGATTGAATAGTAAACTCGCCCATACGTGTGTGTTAATTATATGCATTTTTGCGTGCAGTATAAAAGTTATTATTTCGAGTGAATAAGTGACTATCGCTGCTGCTAGCGGCTCCGCGCACCCCCGCGGGTAAACGAGAACATTATCATAATTTGCCTCTTACTCCCACCCGCTGGCGCGGCCCGAGGCAACCCGACTAAGTAGACTAGTCCCGAACGTCTATGTGCTACGAGCTACGCTGACTGTATCTACGGCGTAGCAGACCGACCTCTGTGCTACGCATGCAGACTGCTTATTGGAACTAAAAAGTTATATTATAGGTATCTATCTAGCGTCAACACAGCAAAATAAACAAAAGATGTCGTCTCCGAAGTGTAACTCGGAGCCAGATTTGCCTAGCTGCATAAATGATGAAACACCCACAAATCGCGTCACTCTTCGCGCTAAAAGGAAAAGACTAGAGTCAACCTGGAGCATCGAAATTTCGGAGTTACGCGATGAGATGAAGGAGCTATTTACGTCTTCGGCTCGCCAACACGAAACACAGATGAGTAAACTGTTCCCTATATTAAATGGAATTAAAGAGTCTAACTCCAAGATTGAAGCGTCCATTACTTTTCTTGCAGAAGAGAATAGTGAACTTAAGACAAGGATTAAACAACTTGAGGACGAACTAAAAGCCAAAAATGAACAAATGATATTACTGGAGGATAGGCTAGAGGAAAGTTTTAGAATAAGTAACAGAAAAATTATCGAAATCAAAAATGTTCCTTTGGATGACAAGGTGTCTCAAGAAAATTTAGTTGGCATGGTTAACTCCTTAACCAATAATTTGAACATTCCGATAGCAAACTCAGATATCTGTGACATTTTCAGTGTGAAAGGAAAAACCGACAAAAAATCTATTATTGTAGAGTTTAACTCGACAATAATTAAGGAAAAGATTCTCAAGACGGCTAAATCGTACAATAACGAAAACAAACCAAGTAGGCTGAGTGCGAACCAGCTTGGCCTTAACAGAAACCCTGATACACCGATATACATCGTCGAACGTCTGACGCCAAAAGCCTCAAGATTGTATTTTCTGGCGAGAGACCTCAAGAGGTCGAAAGATTATAAATATTGCTGGTCAGCCTTCGGTCGTATCTACGTGCGTAAAACCGATACGTCACAGGTAATCTGGATTACAAACGAACTTCAAGTACAGAGACTTTTTAATGAATGACTATCTCACGCCTTAGATCGGATCGACAGTAATATAATAAAATGTAATTTTATAAATACCCTTCGTATCATTTTTGGATACCTAGCGTGTAAGTACATTTACCGTATAATAAGTGCAATTACTAACTTTCAATGTGCATATATTCAAAATAATAACCAGTCCATACAAGCAGTTATCTCGAAAACAAACTTTTTCTACAAAATGTTCATTAGTAACTTCCATATTATTTCTTTATCACAAAACCAACGTAAATTCGATGTTAAAACGCCACGGTTTTTTTTCAACTTTGACCGTTTGCTTTTTATTTAATGGCATTTGATGAATTGCTAGATGATTTAGACGATCTAGATAACAATCATAGCTTTAACTGTAGCCTCATAGATCTACCCTTTTATTTACCAAAAAAGAAACCCATTTACTCCATTATTACGCAAAATATTAGAAGCATTTATAAAAACATGGATGACTTAGACGTAAACTTAAGCTCTTTACAACTAGAAATTGATATATTGGTTCTAACGGAGTGTAGATTAAACCATGATAGACCCCTCCCATTACGACGGAACTATTCATGTTATAATACTACTAAACAAATAACTCAAAACGACGGTGTCGTCGTTTATATAAGTAATTCAATTCCGCACTCAGTAAAAGAAATTATTTTGGTTGAAGCGTCTTGTCTCCAAATATCCGTGTCATGTCTAACGATTTTATGCATCTATCGTTCACCGTCTAATACAAATACTAATAATTTTGTTTCCTCGTTGGATACGCATTTAACAAATGATCAGCTCGGTAGTAGTGTGGTCATAACGGGTGACATAAACATAAACATCATGGTACAAAATAATTCTACTAATAATTACCTTAATATGCTGGCCTCACATGGGCTCTTACCAGCTCATAAAGAAAACACTCGAATTAATAGTTGTTTAGATCATATATTTATAAACCTGAATCCTAATTTATATTTTTCTAAAACAGCAATACTTAATACCACCATTACTGACCACTTTATGACCTTGTTCAATATTTATTCAAAATCTTTTAATACTTTTAAGTCTGATACTAAAATAGTAACAGATTATCCAAAGGCACTCGCATTATTTAAGAAAAATAAACTTGATGAGTTATTAGTTATCAATGACCCTAATATACTAACAAATAAATTAATTCAATACATTCAAAATGCAATCGCTTCCTGTACTAAAATGGTTAAAATTCCTTGTAATAAGCGGATTCTAAAGCCCTGGATCACGCCCGGTGTCCTAAAATGTATCCAACATAGAAATAAATTACAGAAAAAATTACGACGCGACAAAACAAATGAAGTGCTACAGATTACTTATCGACGCTACAGGAATTATTGTAACAATTTAATAAAGAATTTAAAACAGAAATATGAAAGAGATCTTCTAAATAAGGCTAAAAATAACAACAAAACTTTGTGGAATACACTAAAAACTATTACTAACCTTAAAAAAATAAAACATAAAAATGATAAACTGCTGAACCTATCTAATTCACCGGAAGCATCAGCTAACTTGGTTAACAAACACTTTGCAAATATTGGACAATATCTAGCAGAGCAAATTGTTACAAATACTACTTCTGATCTTACAGCATATTTGAATACTCTTAATTCACATGTATTTTCAATTGGTATAATTGCTCCTGACCTACAAGAAATTGAAACGATAATTCTAAATTTAAAATCTAAATCAGCGTCAGGCTGGGACAACATACCATCCTCATTTATTAAAATGGCGAAATCCGAATTACTTCCAGTTATAGGACATCTGACCTCACTCTGCTTCACACAAGGGATCTTCCCAGCTTCTCTTAAACGGGCCATAATTCACCCAGTTTATAAGGATGGGGACGGAGAGGACGTTAACAATTACAGACCCATATCAGTTTTGCCCTCAATCTCTAAAATATTGGAAAAATTGATCAACAGCAGACTTATCAAGTTTTTAAACAAATTTAATCTTTTGTCACCTCGACAATTTGGCTTTCGCGAAGGTAAAAGTACGGAACAGGCAGTTTTAGAGTTAACTAAATCAATTACAACGTATATAGATAATAAAAAAAAGACTTTATGTATTTTTCTGGACCTGAAAAAAGCGTTTGATACCGTTTCTGTCCCCATCCTTATCAGCAAACTGAAACTTTTGGGTATACGTGGGCAATTTTTAAATCTAATTACAAGCTACTTAAGTGATAGAACGCAAAAAGTTAAATTAACCAACGAGGTTTATAGCAATGATGAATCATCCACTCTTTTCGGAGTTCCCCAAGGAAGTGTTTTGGGCCCAACTCTCTTCTTGACCTATATTAATGATTTAACCAATATTCAGCTTCCTAATGGTCTAGTTATTTCGTATGCTGATGATACTGCGCTTCTATTTCATGGAGATAGTTGGGACGAGGTATACGCTTATGCCGAGTCCGGTTTGTCTAAAGTAATAAAATGGCTTCAAATTAACTTACTTTCATTAAACATTAAAAAAACCAACTACATAACGTTTTCAATTTTAAATAGCTCACAACCTGATAAAACTACTCATACTTTAAAGGCTCACTCTTGTTCAAATCAATCTACTAACAACTGTACTTGCTCTTGCCTTGAGAATGTTACCTCCACGAGGTATTTGGGAGTCCACATTGATCAATTACTTTCTTGGAACCAACAAATTGAAATTACAGCTAATCGAATACGGAAATTAATGTGGTTATTTAGATACCTTAGACATATCACTGATAAGGAATTACTAATTTATATCTATAAAACATTAGTTCAATCCATAGTTCTTTACTGTCTGCCTGTATGGGGTGGAACTCACAAAAGCAAACTCTTGGTTCTTGAAGGAGCCCAAAGGTCCATTCTTAAAGTGCTCTTAGGTAAAAACATAAGATACAGCACTAATGACGTTTACACAGATACCAATGTTTTTACGGTAAGAAAGTTATATATCCTAAATTGTATTCTGAAAATTCATAAAAATTTGAAACGAGATGATAATACATTGAAAAAACGTAATCCATACACTGTAATAAAGCAAATAACAAAATCTAGGACTAATTTTGCTAAAAGACAATTCCATATATTATCTGTATCTCTTTATAATAAAATTAATAGGAAAACTAAAATTTACTACAAAACCTCCCGAGAATGTAAAAATCTAACTACAACCTGGCTCAAAAGTAAAAGTTACGAAGATATTGAACTGCTTATGCTTTAACTCGTAATTTGTATCTGCACATTTAATTTTAAATTTTTTTCAATATTTAATTTCACTGGATTGTTCTGTTTGAATTCAGATTCAGTAAAGTATTTTCTAAGCACGTATGTAAACATTTAATTTGTAATTAAGTAGTTATATACTTCACGGAAAAGATTTGGCGAGTTATTACTATTATTTAGATGTAAGTTAGTTGCTAGAGATTACAACTATGCTTAGTTTTATTTTTAACATTACATCAACCAACAACCGGTATGAAAGAGCGAATTCCTCCTAATACAAGTGTTTAGCTTAAAAGGAGGATTCGACACTGATGTAAAAAACTTTGTTGAAAATAAATAATTTTGAATTTTTGAATTTTTAGTGAGTACAGGCTATGAGCGATCAGAGCAGAAAAGAAAGATATTGAGCAATAATTATCGCATAGATGGTCGTAGATTGTAGCAGACTGTGCACGATCCTAGAATTATTGTTTTGTTAATAATTAGTTGTAGAATTAACTTTGTAGAATCAGAATTCTGAGCACAGGCTATGAGCGATCAGTGCAGAAAAGAAAGATATTGAGCAATCATTATCGCACAGATGGTCGTAGATTGTAGCAAACTGTGCAAGATTCTAGAAAATGCAATTTTTTGATTTGTAATAAGATAACCAATCGTATGATATCACTTCCGTTATTATTATATGTTTTGTTGTAATGGGAGGACCCATTTTGCTAAGGATGGCCGAGCTGTAAGGTTCATGACTATAGATATCTTAGTGTTAATGACATGATGTAGATACTCCTTTATATGTGTAGTTGAATATATTCATAACTGGCAACACTGTATTGAGATGGATTATATTTGAGATCTGTAAACATTGATTTGAGACTGTCAGATTTTGTATATGTAACGATGGGAACAAATGTATGTAAAAGAGATAATTAAAAACCAATAATCAGATAAAAGTGTTTTGTTCAATAAATAATCCAATAATAATAAGAAGAGATTACATATGATTGATTCATAAATAATTTAGATATAAAAAGAATAAAGTTTATTAAGGTAGCTTTAGAGATTATTAGAAAATACTCATAGTCGTATTTTTCAATATGTTTTTAGTATAGGAAAATTATAAAATTCTTAATCTATTTCTAGAATCTATTTTTATTTGTAGACTTTGTGTTAAAATAAATTTAGTATACATTTGGCAGTATGAGCATAGGTTCTATTATCTATTATAAAGAAAAAGGTTTGAAGATAAAATTATCCAACCATGATTCCACCTAACTATAATAATATTTAGTATCAACTCTGTAAACTAAACTTACTTTGGATACAACATATGTATTATTGAGCTCCTCATTTGGAACATGTTGGGAATGTACTTAAATCTAGACTGGAACCTAGATCAAAAGGAATAAAATAGACAAGGTCGGTTGTAATTTTAAAACGGTATGACAAATGCTTATTGTGTGAATTTAGGAAAAAGAAACATTAGTTAGGTAATTAAAATTATCAAAGCAATGACTTGATTAGTGACTGAATCACTTAGTCAGTAGTAGTTACTATTCAAAACTTAAAAATGACCATGTCATTAGATTGAGAGTCGGGGGGTTGTTTAGTTATAACTTAGAACTCAGGTGATCAGGTGCATATTTTACCTAGAAATGAAAAAAAAATAAGAAGGTTACTATACTTAGGAAGCAAACCTTATGAAAAAAAAACTGTTCTTCATTTTACAAAATTTCATAAAGCTTTATATGTAGCAGGATAGTAATATGGTTATTAGAAAAGAACTATGACTTAACATTTACATAAATTCACTATATTATTTAATATAGATATTAATAGGCCTTGTTAAATAGCAAAGTCTGAATATTAAAGTAATACTTAGTACTGCAGTATCAAATTTGAAACTTCTCACACATAGTAAACTCAGGGGGTTGTTAGGGCATACAAGAAAATCTAATATGTGTATTAAACAAAGCTGTTTATCACCAGGCACACACATAATAGAAAACACAGGTATAAACAGATTCTATCAAGTTAGAATTTGAACATTGTAGATTGTAGCAATGAATGAATAAATTATGTTTAGTTAGGTAGGTTAGGGAAGATAATAATTAAGAAACACAAATTAGGAATCGTATAATCCAATAGTAATGCATTATAGAGGAGAAGGTGCAAAAGACAGGATAACATTAATTTTAAGTTTAATAAAAGGAAAGGGAATGCGAATCACATCATTTTACTTAGTTGTTCGAACAGAGCAAAATCCTTTAAGCTGAGTCGGGTTCACATCTCACATAGTCCTTGCTAGTTTAATTATAACCCGAAGACAGGTAATAGTACATTACTGCAAAGACCAGTAAGTGAGCCTTCCTGGACGAGTATGAGGTAAAAGCCCGAGCCGCTAGGCGAGGGCTTTTATACATACGAGTCCAGGATGGCTCTTAATGGTCGAAGCATGTATAGTGCTTTACTCAAAAATAGAACAAGTAGAATGATTAAAAAAAAAAAAGTTAAAATATTGATGACCACATGTACACAACCCTCAGGGCGCTAGTCCGACTCTTAGCCGGTCGCTTACCCGGTTTTTTTTTTTTTTTTAACGATTCACAACTCGTCATACCGGCCGAGATGTACTAGGCGCACATAAAACTGAGATGGTGCGGAGCAAGCGATGCTGAAATGAAGAGAAACCGCGCGATGTCTGGTCTGAACGAGATAACGCTTTTGGTTTCTGATGCCCTGGTACTTTTAGAGCTGAATGATCAACTTTTCATGTAGTATAAATAGCCTTTTTGAAGGCTCTCACAGTCTTTGCAGATAGTTCCAAATTCAAATAATATGATATGATATGTTATGGAATTTCCATACTTACTTACTGGACACTTTTTGATTCCAAATTCGAAATTCCTCAACTTTACTGGTCACTTTTCCAGTTGTCCAGGAACGTCAACCTACTGGCTCCTTTTTACTGGTGTTATGGCAAGATTACATAGCATTTTTGAGTAAACTCTTTTTAACATCATCATAATCAGCAGGGTAATTTTCGCTTATATAACTGCAGGGGTATCATTTTTCTTTGTTGCTAAAACAAAACCAAATTATTCCATTAGTTACTGAAATCAACATTAAGTAATAAAACCAACAGGCCCTAAATATCTAACAACTTTACTTAATATTAGGTAGGATAGGTATGCTAGTTATTTTTATTAGTTAATTTCAATTTTGAATAAACTTTATACCACAAAGTTGAGCGCGTCAACATGTACTGAGATTGATAATGATAAATATAAGTATAACTTTCAAATACATAAAACAAAATTAAAAATATGAAGGAAGACATAATTTACTTACAAGAAGAAGAAGAACAAGAAGATATTGTTTACTTACAAAATACGAATAATTCCCATTGCTTGGTAGAGTCTGTCTAATGTAAGGTGAACCTGAGAAAAAGCGGCAAATTCAAAAAATCTTCATATGGTATTACCGATCAATGTAGGAATAAACGATTTTGATACTTTTCTTATTTTGTTTATTTTGGTGGGCACAAAGGAAGAGGAAACGCGTACTTTTTCACGATACTAAGGCCCGTATTAATAAACTATAGGTATAGTTGTGATCATTGGAGCTGGCCGAGTCTTATCTCGTAGACCCATCAGTCAAACAAAGCCATTGTGTTCATTGTACTGTTCACGCTCCACAATTGCTTTGAATTGAAAGCGGCTAACTGCAACCGATATTTTAATCTCATAGTGCCTTATTTTTATGGGACTAAGGTTCAAATTAAAACGAAGGACGCATTGGTTTTAACAACTTTATGTTTAAATCAACAGTTCAGACGCATGACGATGTAAAGGATGACTACTTAGGCTTGATACTTGAAATAGTAGATTGTGCGAATTGGTGATTTAAAAATATTGTTATATACAGACACAAAAAATATTTTTACATAAAAAATAAAATCGTCTAAATAAAATAAAATATAAAATAAAAGAAACCGGACAATGTAAAGAATTAAACATAAGCCTAATATTATATTTACACATCATCATCAGAATCTTCGTTATCATCATCAGAATCTTCGTCTCTCAGGTTGATTATAACCGATGGATGAGTATATCCTCTAGACATTTCATGTTCTAGCCTCTGAACATGACTGCAGCAATTCCCCCATTTGTCGTTCGTTAACGTTATCGACTCTCTTATGAGTTGCAGTACGCCTTCACTGAACTTTGGATCACTGTTATGCCTACGAACATATCGTTTAAGGGAGCTCCACATAAGCTCGATCGGGTTAAGAGTGCAATAGTAAGGCGGTAATCTTAACACTTCACAATTTTTCATTTTCGCCATCTCTTCTATAAAATAGGTTTTATTAAAAGTATGTAGTTTTATGATTTTCATCAATGCATCCTTGGTTGCTTTTTCTGGATAAGAGATATTATGTTTGCTCAAAAACATTTGCATATCGCCTTTTCTGGTGTTTGAGCATGGTATCAATTCTTTTTGTCTCGAATGGTACGGAGCGTTGTCCATGACGATAACGCTTCCCTCTGTTATATTCGGTAATAATTGATCCTCGAACCATTTTTCGAATAGACAAGCGTTCATGTCTTGGTGATAGTCGGCACTACAATTTGACATATTTTTTGCTGATAAAAGCAACGCTCCGTTTACCCAGCCGCTTGCAGATCCTGCGTGTAGTATAATTATTCGTTTACCTCTAGATGCAGGAACGTTCAATGTGCATATTTTGTCATCCATTTGCCAGCCTTTTTTTGTGACATCATGGGTGTCGTACCAGGTTTCATCTAAATAGATGATGTTTCTTCCGTCTTGGCGAAATTTATTTATTTTTGATAAATAATCATCACGCATATGCAACAATCTCGGCGAATCCATTACTTTTTTTTCTTGCGTCGAGAATTCTGTGTTTAAAGCCAATGCTTTTTATATACTTTTCTAAGTGTGAGCAGGAATACGGGAAAACAGCTCCATCTTTAGTCAATTCTTCATAAATCATTTGAACTGTGGGTGACATGTTTTTTCTATAAAAGTCTTCCACTATGCGGATAATAACATCTTGCGTGAAGTTGTCAATTTTTTTAAACTTGGATCTGTTTCTTACTGTCTTTTTCTTCGGTTTTTTGGTCACAATTCTTGTCACCGTACGTATGCTAGCGTTTGTAAGCTCCGATGTGCGTAGTTTGGCTCCATATGTACCGATTTCACTTCGGACTCTTTCATACACTTGTAAAATCAATTGTTGTTCTTTGAACTCAAAATGTGTATACTTCTTCTTCTTCGTGTGATTGTCTTCCCATGGCCGCAACATTTTTTGCAGTCACAAATTACAATTTGATCAAACGTCCAAAACACGCTGCTAGATGATGAGTTATGAAAAACTCTGTATCACCAAAATCCAAACAGTAGCAAACGAAGTCCAGTTAAACGAAGCCAGGTCGTGAAATTCCATCCAATGTCGAAAAAATCCAAACAGTAGCAAACGAAGTCCAGTTAAACGAAGGCCAGGTCGTGAAATTCCATCCAATGTCAAAACAGAAACAAAAGATTAGGTAAGACTGTCACAAATAACATCACATAAGCGACTGACTTCTTTCCGCCACTACTGATAAGAATTGGGTAAACAACCCCTCCACAATGGTGACTCATTACGCAAAAGTGAAAGTTTTAATAATATTCCCCTACCTGTACAAACATGTAAACATTTGTAAACGGGTGCTTTACTTTATCTCTAAACATTATTTATGTAGTTTTCAAGTATCAAGTCGTGTTTGGTACTGTATTCACTTGCAAGTCGTCTAGTGTTCTTGACTGCTGTTTCAAATACAAACGTATCAATATCAATATGCCCTTCTTTTTAATTTGAACCTTCTAATCTAAGACTTAAAGACGCTTTCCGTGTCAAGGTGTTTGCAGTTAATACTTTCTATTTCTAACCATATTTTTGCGGCCACACTTTACAATAGATAATAATGGCTTTGTTAACCAGCTAAGCCGGACTCGACCAGCTCCAATGATCACAACTATACTCAAGTCTACTAATACCGCACTCAAGTGTCCGTTTATCCATATTAAGACCACACACGGTATCATATTTAAGTACAGTTTATTAGTAGAAGCCCGAGAGTCTTACTACTTAATACGTATGGGTGGATCAACTTTTTTGTTGTTGTTAGTGTCCCGTAAGCCAGGAGACAACAGTGATAGTTTCTTAGAAAAAATGTTATAATGTATACTTCTATTACACTCAGGAGAAAAGCCATAAAAGAATGGTAGTGGACTTATATCATTTGAAATCATAGTTTTAATAAGTGACCCAGGAAACGTCACCCTGGCACCAAACTACAAAGAAAAGTTGATTGACCCGTATAGTCAGCATTAAATAAATAGATAGTGACACCCAAAGTCGCCAAACGTGTATCGAACTATTTAGCAACTTTGGGTATCACGAAGTATTTGATGCTTTGAAACTATCTATGAAAAAAAATGCAGACCACCATAATAATGCTTGCATCAGCATGCTTTCTCATTTGTGAGCTCTTTTAGTAAATAAAATCACCAATAACAAGTATATAGTAAATATATACTTTCTTATAAATAAATTAAGTAAAAATATTTTATTTATTATTAGGGTAAAACCGATGCTTTCTCTCAACTCTGCTAATAGGCATCTGAGGGTAGGCACTTGCTTCTTAACAATATAAAATTCGTTCACTTTATTTCCGATGGCATGGATGTCAAAACTATCTAAATTGGATACTGTGGCCTTGTGAGTTCGCTTCTTTCCTGGAGTACTGAAGACACCATGGTTTACTTTGCCTTCAGTCTCTTCAATGTCGAAACACTGATATCTGTAAGAAGAAAGAAGGAATGAATTAAACAGAACACCATTTACAAATATATTGTGACACACAGTACAGCCCCATTTTACAGTCCGACAGGTCTAAGAACATTTGGGTTTAGGTGAAATCAAATTGCATCGGTGAGGTTCAAATCGCAACGGTTTAAGAACAAGGAAGACAGGTATATCCCGAACATCTTTTCCAAGAGCTCATGAAGTGTAAGTAGGTACATATTAATATGTTTATGATAATCTTTTAACTAAATGTATATAAACACCTCCTTAGTGTTTTACTGAAACTAGGTATGAGTGTCAGTTATATTAATCATCTGTCTATTTAATTAATTAAAAAAAATTGCGATTGTTAAGAGATTCAACATGGTATAGGTACAGACAATACACCTATGTATAGGGAAAGACAATGATTTAATTAATTTTAGTATTTACCGGTCATTGATGATAATTCTTCTAAATACTTCGTTTGTCTGGCATAGTAAATCGTTTTGCTCCAAATCTTTCAACTGCAGAAGATTTTTCAAAACCGTTTGTTTTTCACCATCCACGTCCAGCTTATCTGAAAAGAATACATCGTTTAATTTCTTAATAGAAAAGAAATACCAATTTCAAAAGATAGGTAGAACAGAAAAGGTATATATTCTATGAAACTTTGGATTGAAGATATAGAAATAATAAGTATCAAAATTAACATGCCATACTAACCTTGTTATAACCTATGAATTCGGTCACCGTATGTAAACACTCTATTTTTTGTTTCAACAATGCTTCCCTCTTCTCTTGTTTTTCTTTATATTTGTTTATAATGGTACAAAGGATCTGTCGCACACCACTTTTGATAGTTTTACGCATGTTTAGTCCGTAAATTTCGAGAAGAAAACTTTAATTTGACAGACTTGAACCAACAACGACTTGTTTGTCAATGTCAAAACGTAATTTTAATAATGTTGCCAGACCTGCCAGTCAAATAAAAGCCCGGTTCATCATTCATTAGACAGACTCTAATCACTTTGGTACTTGATGTTGAGAGTAGATACAATTCTGTTATAATACTATTTTATTATCTCTTCGATGACAGTCACGAACTTGGGGATATTGACAAATACTAGAAGTACAATAAGTCAGTGAATAAAATATAAAAATGAAGAACATGGGGCTTCTTTATTATTCTGATAAACAATATTGAGCTGGCTGGCCATAGAATAAGACGGACAATGACGTACGTAGGACGTACCATAGATAGCATAGCTGTCGGAATCGTTCGGAAACCAAAACGTGTAAATTTAAGTAGACAAATATTAAGACCTTTATACACAATAGGTCAAGGACGAAATTAATTAAACGATTGAAATATTAAATTTTATTCTATTTTTAATTACAGTAATATTTAATGAGATATGAAGGGAGGAAAATTAAATGTTAACAATTGTGAAGGAATTGAGTCATGGTTGCCAGTTTCATTTTGATTAGCGTCATGGAACTGAATTGTTTTATATCTATTGCAACACATGAGTTGTATGTAAGCGATTGCGATTAATTAAGGTAGCATTTTTTTAATTAAAAAAAAAATATGTCGCAGTACCTATTTGACTAGTATGTTTGTAAGTTTGTTGTGTCGTATGTATGTTGTTTGAAAAAAAGTTGCCATATTAATAAGGGTATTATTGTTATGAAAAATTTAGGGAACATTCTTGCAATACATGACGTGTTGTATGTATGTATGTAAGTTTGTCAAGTCGTATGTGTGTAAGTTAAAGTTTAGCAATTAATTAGGATTACGGAAATATCTCGACAATAATGTAGTATGGTAACTTTAGTACCATGATATATGTTAATGTCTTTGTCGAGTTGTCGTGAATTCAAAATCGGTTTGGTAATACAGTTTAATCAAGAAAATAGTATGTATCAAAATCAAAAATCAAATCAAATATTAGGGGACAATGTCACACCAATTGACCTAGTCCCAAACTAAGCACTAGGCTTGTACTATGGGTACTAAACAACGATATAAATACCTACTTATATAGAGAAATACATACTTAAATACATAGTAAACATCCATGACTCAGAAACAAATATTCGCGCTCATCACACAAATATCTGCCCTTACCGGGATTTGAACCCAGGACCGCTAGCTTCGTAGGCAGGGTCACTACCAACTAGGCCAGCGCGTCGTCAAACAAATGTATGTCAAATGTATGTATGTAAACTCCTTGTTGCACAAACAGAAAATAACAAACTAAAAAAAGGGGACTTACGAGCGTTTAATTCTGGTTGAAAATTTGCATTTTACTTTTAAAAGGTGGAATTTATTCGAATCTCCGCCAGATGGCGCGAATGTTAGCCGATAACTTTGTAGTTTGGTAAGATCATAGTTTACACAGATCTTTGCAAGATGGCGGTATCCGTCGATTAAAAGATTTACTAATGCTATCGTTATTCTGAATTCGGATTCGTAAGGTTAACTATGGTTGATTAAATGGCAAAACCAAGGTTAGTAGATTTTAACACTAGTATAAATTTGTCCGTGACTCTGTCCGTGTAGAAGTTGATATTCGCTACGCGCGTGTCTGTCCTTCTGGGTTTGAGTGGTCTCCAAATTGGATTTTATAAAAATCGGATCAGCCGTGAGTAATTTTACATTTATAACATTAGTATCTACCAATAGATATTTATTTATAGAATGGATTGTTTTAGGTGTCGATTTAGACAAGATAGGGAAATAAAAGGGATAACATGAATTAGATTGAGTGTTTTAACTATAAGTAGGTAACGTTATTAATGTAGTTATTAAGTAAGTAAGATAATTTGTTAGACGACAGTTTGATAACCATAAATGATGTTAGCGTGCTATTTATTTTATTTTGAGGATAATTTTAATGTAGGATGGGTTTGAAGGCATGAAGCGAATCTTAGGGATAGGATGAAGGTATTTTATTATGTTTGGATTGTTTGGATATGACAGGTTTGACAATTGTCAACACAGTCATGGCGTTCATTAGAGATGATTTTGACAATGATGTTTGCACAACCATATTTATATAAGTGACTTAGTCTTTTATAGTGATTTTGTCCTAGCTTTTAATTGATAGGTTTAGGTTATTGCATAAGTAGGTATGCATATGTTAACAACATACACTCGTAAATTAGTTGAATAATTAGAGCTCTTATTTGTTAAATCAGTTAGGATTTATTTTATATTATTCGAAAAATTGTGGGTAATTAGCAAGAATCAAAGTAGGTAGCAGAATAAATACGAGCTAACTTTAAAACTTCCTATCGCTCTTGAAATTAAGTCTAAAGTATTTATTTATTTATTTATTTATTCAAATAATTGCAATTCTTAGGTATGTCAATTGCACAACGCAAATTGAATACATATGTTCCTTGTCAGGCATCGCAACTTAAAGTGAGGTAGTTAAATTCGTATACAATAATGTAATAAAGTGTTAATTATTTTAAAGTTATTTTAATTATTATGATATTTCTAACTTATCTTTTACATATTCATCGACGGCGTAATATGATTAATAAGAAAATGTTTTAGACTTCTGCAGAATACTTTAATATCAATTTATTTTTTTATTAATTCAGGTAATATATTATTGATTTTATTGACATAGCATGGGATAAGGCCCAGTGCTATGTAAGATTAAATTAGATTTAGTTTTAAAGAGGTTGCTTTTGAAACAAGATTGATATTTACGTGGCGTATCTCCAAATCTAACATAGTTCGTTAGGATTTCTTTTAACAAAACTACAGAGTTCTAATATGTACTCGTACATGCAAGGTAGGGTTAAATTATTATGATTTTTAAAGTGAGGTTTACAGATTTCGGTTTGTCGTATGTTAGTTAGTATCCAAATACATTTCTTTTGCAATATAAACAAAGCCTAAGCGTCTGTTCTGTTGCCCCACAACATCACGCCGTAGCTCAGCCACGCATGCGTGTATGCGTATTAACAGTCTTTGCCGTTTTGAGATCGGAGGTCTTCTTTAGTTCTTGCAAGTTTATGATAAATTGGGATAGTATAGCTTTGTTTTAATTTTTTTAATGTGAGTTTTCCATGTTAAGTTTGAGTCAATTACAGTTCCGAGCAGCGTAAAGGTAGGGACACACTCCAATTTAATACTATTATTATAAGTTCAGGTTTTTGACGTGGTCAAAATTAAATAATTTTAGATATTTTTTTTCAATTGATTTCTAAATTATGGTCTTCCATTCAATTAACAATATTTTTAATAATACTACATAGTCTTGCTTTTAGGTCGATGTTATTTTAACATGATAATACTATCAAAAAGTCGTCAGCGAACATAACGCAAGGTTGGTTAATTGTCTTCGGCAGGTCGTTGATATAAACCAAGAACAGAAGGCAGTCTACTACGCTACTCTGTGGTATCTAATGAGTTCCTTCTGTCGACTTTTCGGCATAATACTCTACATTATTGCTCGCGAATTGCCAAATATGAAGCGTTCGCGTGTCTTCTCCGATTCCATATAGTTTATTTAACAGTATGCCAATTTTATCTTTTTCATATGCTTTAGTCATGTTTAATAGAATTCCAATTGCATATTTTTTATTATTTAATATATTTAAAACCACATTAATTTATTTAATGTCATAGATCTATTTTTACGAAATCTGTATTGGCAGTCATCGAGAATAAGTACAGTACAATCGTTTACACACCATTTTCTCGAATACTTTTGAGTTAATCGGAAGTAATGCGATGGGGCAGTAATTGTTAAAATCAGCTTTTTAACTATTTTATGTACCGGCTTAACAATAGTTTTTTAATAAGTCAGGAAAAATACCGTCAGAAAGCGACTGGTTTATAATAGTTCTAAGAGGCATCGTCAGTTCATTTACACAACTCTTGATGAGAGACTTGATAATTATATTAGTAGTAGCTTACTCAGAGTGACACAATGTTCATGACTCCGCAATCTAGGGCCGAATTTATAGGTTTGCAATTACCAAGTAATTATTAAATAAATGCGAAGTATTTAACTAAGAAATAACGTTAGGGTCGCACTTGGAAATTTTGAAGTATTCATCAACATGTTTTGTAATATATAGGCATACTCAAAATTTGTAACAAATATGAAATTCATTTGATAAATTTAATATGTTTTTATAAGAGGTTTTAATGGGATTAAACCTTAATTATGTTTATTTATACAAATAGAGTGAAAAAAGGCAGCTAATCATAATGAGGTATCTGAGGATGTTTAGGTTGTTTAGATTTTAAGACTGTACTTTATTTAAAACAGAGAACGGTGGTGGTATGGTATACTAAGACGGTTTTGGTGTTCGTAAGCATTGCAAATTGATTTAGCTTTGAAAATAATCAATTATTCGGTTTGGGTAGGATAAGCAATAGAGATTAGATTGTACAAGTCTGAGGTTTGGGGGTTGGGATTTTACAGTTAAATGGTGATTTACTGAGTACAAAATATGTAGATATTAAGATTCAAAACAATTTCAAACGTGAAATAATTAATTCAAATACAATTTTAACGTAACGGAATTATCAATTTAATGTTCAAGGGTTGAGGTTAAGTTTGGTTAAAATTAAGTTAGAATTATGGTGGCGGGATTGATACTTTAATTATTATATAACATGATTACTTTAAGCATACTTATAAAAGGTTCTTTGCGCTTGGTTCTTTTTTGGTTATCATCAACGTTAATGAGTGGTTTAAAAAAAAAACAAGACTTTAAAAAAAAAAACTTAATATAAACTAGACAAAAAAATGTTTTATAGTTGTAGAAAAACTATTTTTTTTTTAGTTTGATAAGGCTTCCAAAGTAGTTTGTGGGCCAATGTCGTTATAAGAAAGGGAGGTTGTAGATTCAATGCAAAGTTACTTCATAAGTGAATTAGTTGATTGCCCGGAGGTATTTTCTGTATATTATAGTTAATAAATAGTTTATTTTTATAAGATTTCCATTCTAGTTGAGCCTAGTGTTTTGTTAGGGGCGGTGTTAGGTTAGATCAGAGTGCAGGTTCTAAGTCTGCTTCCATAGAAAACTCATACTCTACCGGCAGCCCACAGTGGCTATTGTCATATTTTTTCGGCAACTTCACATGTTCCAAAGTACATAGAGATTGATAGTGGGGTGGAATTTCTTAATTTGGATATAAAAACTATTGGATTTTTAGCATTTAAGCTATCAAAGGCATTCGGTTTCTAGAGGGGGGGTTTTGCCAGAATCACTTTTGGCTTGAGCAATGTAAGTCAGATTCATAGACCGGGCAATGTGGTCGCCGAATCGTTGTGAAGGGGCAAGATCATACTACTAGAGTAGATTTGGATTCACAACCCAGGTTCCTCTTGCTGAGACCTTGTGTTCCTTGCGAAGAGTGATGATAGTTCATGGTTGGCATATCGACAGGTTGAGGGTTGCATTCTAAAATCGATTTCTATTATTTTGGTTTCAATACACATCACACCATTATTGTAATGGCTTTTACAGTTGAGAGAAAGTGTTAACAAATGAGTAGAATATATTTGCGAATTAAAGAGAGATTACAAAATTTACTCCGGTTAAACAATTTGTCACCTGTGTAAATTTTGGGGGTTGATTGTAACGGTCCAGGTATGCCCGTTCAAATTCATAAATATAATTACAGTTAGTTCAGGTTCTAGCGAGAGCTGATTAATATGCAAAATCTATTTTTAATAAAATAACATTATTGTTAGATATTAATTATATATATTCACGTATGAATACAATAATAAGTGATAAAATGCGAATGCAATAAGTTTGAGCGCCTGCTAAAAATAGTCCGCAAAATTACATCATAACAAGTGTAATGCAATAAAAATCTAGAAGGACACTCACCATTTTAGTAAACTACTAGCTTTCCGCCCGCGACTTCGTCTGCGGAGAGTCAGAACTTCTGTTAAAAGTACAGTTATAGTTTACATCACCATCAAAGGCTTTTAAAAAAAAGTCTAGAACGTGAATTTTAAGTAAGCGGTCTACATAAACAACTTTAATTTCATGGCTCTAACCTTTAAAACAACAAAATTGACATACAAAATAAATTCACTGCCTCTCTTTCACCATTACGTTTTTTTAATACGATTCTAGATAAATTTGCCATATTTCTATACAAACAATTAACCCACTTAGCGGAAGATTTTCGAAAAACACCGAAGCTGAATATTTTCTGTATGTAATAGTAATTTGAATACCACCTTTCCCACATTTCTCACTTCAAAAATGACCAAATATCTACTTAACTTCTACCCCCCATTTAACCACCTTTGGGATAGTTTTTTCTAAATCGCCGAAAGTAACTTTTTTTTGTTTATAAAAACAGTAACGTAAATATGCATTTCCACACTTTTTCCTTCAAATATTATCATAATCCCTTACAAACTTCTACCGCCAATTTACCCCTAAGTTTTTCCGAAATCGCCGAAAGCAATATTTTTAATTATAACTACAGTAGCCATTACAACATTTTCCACGTTTCTCACTTCAAAAATATACCATGCAATTTTCTACCCCCCGTTTTACCTCCTCAGATGTAGTTTTTCCTGAATCGAGCATTTCTACCAAGTTTCAAGTAAATCAGAACATAAAAGTATTTTTTCCATTCAAACTTTGCAACCCCCTTTCATCCCTCTGGCGGGTGACTTTTAGTAATCGCTGAAATACGTGTCTCATTATTTGCAATGAAGAGCATTTCTACCAAGTTTCAAGTTAATTTGATCATAAAAATATTTTATCTATACACATTATACAACCCCCTTTCATCCATCTAGGGGTTGAATTTTAGTGGTCGCTGGAATACGTGACTCATTATTTGCATTGAAGAGCGTTTCTACCAAGTTTCAAGTAAATTTGACCATAAAAGTATTTTTTCCATTCAAACTTTGCAACCCCCTTTCATCCCTCTGAGGGTTGAATTTTAGTAATCGATGAAATACGTGTTTCATTATTTACATTGAAGAGTACTTCTACTAAGTTTCAAGTAAATTTGATCATAAAAATATTTTATATATACACACTTTGCAACCCCCTTTCATCCCTCTAGGAGTTGAATTTTAGTAATCACTGATATACGTGACTCATTATTTTCATTTCAGAGCATTTCTACCAAGTTTAAAGTAAATTTGAGCATACCAAATATTTTTTCCTAAACAAACTTTGCAACCGCCTTTTATCCTTCTAGGGGTTGAATTTTACATACATAACATGCATGTATCATAAAAATATTTGATCTATACAAACTTTGCCACCCTCTTTCATCCCCCAAGGGGTTGAATTTTAGTAATCGCTGAAATACGTGTCTCAATTTTTGCATTGAAGAGCTTTTCTACCAAGTCTCAAGTAAATTTGACAATAAAAGTATTTTTTCCCATACAAACTTTGCAACCCCCTTTCATCCCTCTAGGGGTTGAATTTTAGTAATCGCTGAAATACGTGTCTTATTATTTGCATTGAAAAGCATTTCTACTAAGTTTGAAGTAAATTGAACCATAAAAAAGTTTTTTCCCATACAAACTTTGCAACCCCCTTTCATACATACCTTTAGGGGTTGAATTTCGAAAAATCCCTTCTTAAACGACGCCTCTATTACAAAACCAACTTCCGCTCAAAATTCCAACTTTTTATCTTTATCGGTTTCGGCTGGGCGTTGATATGTCACCCGGGACATTGCCTTTTATATATATAGATTAATCAAGTCATCTTCTAGTTTTGTAATCTTATTCAATTAAATATTTGCTTAATACAAGCTTTACAATTATAAATCTTATTTATTTCTTCAATAAACAATGGTTATATAGAAGAAATGGGAGTGTTATAGTTTTTGAGTAATGAACACTAGAGAGAGAAGGATATGATCAATGATGATATGATGAAGGACGTGTCTCATTATTTGCATTGAAGAGTATTTTTACCAAGTTTAAAGTAAATTTGATCATAAAATACTTTTAATCCATACATACTTTGCAATCCCCTTTCATTCCTTTAGGCGTTGAATTTAAGTAATCGCTGAAATACGTATCTCATTATTTGCATTGAAGAGCATTTCTACAGAGTTTCAAGTAAATTTGACCATAAAAGTATTTTTTCCCATACAAACTTTGCAACCTTCTTTCATCCCTCTAGGGGTTGAATTTTAGTAATCGCTGAAATACGTGTCTCACTATTTGCATTGAAGAGTATTTTTACCAAGTTTCAAGTAAATTTGAGCATACCAAATATTTTTTCCTTAACAAACTTTGCAACCGCCTTTTATCCCTCTAGGGGTTGAATTTCTGGTGGTACAGACGGGCAGCGTCTGTCATGTTCGAATTGGTAGAATACGACAGTGACGGAGATAGACGCCATCAGAATACGGACTCGAGTAGATATTAAAAACGGTAATACTGGGAATAATGGAAAAATGTACGGTGTATTGAATAGCATAAGGATTAGTTTCAATTATCAGTGAAGATTCGAATCACGAATCAGGAGATGTAGGATTGTAATTATTAAAATGACTTAAGCGATTGGAATGGGGATTGAAAGTATACCTGATGTTATTTATAGTAAGGGATAATTTTGGAGCTGATGCATGACTTGCATGAGATGTTCAACTTGCAAGAGATGCATGAGTTGCACGAGATGCATGAGATGCACGAGCGCGATGGCCGCCGTTGAATCTTTATATCGATGGGTCCTACGTAAGTTATGGTAACTTGAAATACGCAACTTTACAGTAGAGTAGTTTAAAGTTGAAAATTGATGCCGTGGATACAATTTTTAATGGATCCTAATAAAATTTGGTACAAATGTCAACAATAATTTTGTGCATAAACTTATCTTATTAATATATAAAAAAGACCTTGGTTTGGCTGCAATTGTTCTTACGATACTTTTAAGTGGATTAAAGGTTTCGATAACTATTGTTTGTGATACTAACCATGTTGTACGTCGGAATAGCTTGCGCATAAAATATCGTAAGTACAACAAACCATAACTTACGTGGGAATAGTGCTATACAAATGTAGCACATACTACAATGTACTACGGGAAGTTAAACCAAAAACATTGTATAGAATCTTTAAAATAAAACTTTAAATTCGCTATGTAACCTTAGGATTGATCCTGTTACTGGATAAACTTAATAAATCATCCATGTGGACTTGACAGAACCGCGTGGAGCTAACCACATGTGCTTCTGTTTAATACACTAGAGAAAATACTCTTTTAACGAAAAATTGTCTTCGCGTATGATATCCATGGACTTATTTCTCTATTAAGTCCATGGGAGTGTCTATAAATAACTTGACATTGGCAAAATACATCCGAGAGATAATGGAGCTGATTTATTTTTAGCTCTAGTGTTACTCTACTCTACTTTTCTTCCTTGTAAATTTTTCGTCCAGTTTCTACCTTGCAATATAAGTTTAAAATCATAAAGATCTGTGTATTTAATTTCTTTTACAACATATGGTTTTTCGTCTGTTTTTGAAAACCTTACTAGAGAATACCACCCAGAGGGCGTAAATATGAGTTTAATTTTAGATGATTTTTCTATTACGCCATGTACAGGCGACTACAAAGAGACGCATACATCCACTTTTGTACCTTATTACAATACAATAAGGTGTTAAAGTGGATACATCTCTTTGTAGTCGACTGTACACTGTAGCTTTCGGCCTGATAGTGGTATTTCTTCAAAAAACTGTGAGTCACTTTTATGTAATGTTTTAATACCACATATACATAAAAAAATTATACACAGTCCGGATTCGATTCTACGATTCTTAACAAAAGAGAAAAAATTGTGACGCTACTGTCAAAATACTTATTTCTTTTTTCTTAAAGAATTACGGGAGCTTAAGTTATACATAGAACGAATGGCACTTTTTTGCTACACGAATGTAGTCTGTATTTCCACAGCTTTTCCCCAAACCGAATACTGTACGACATAACACTATGAAATAGTATTTTATGTAACTGATACATAAAGAGGGTCCTTTTTAAAGCCTAATTATGTACAGTTGCATACATTACTTTATCTACACACATATCATAAGCACTCTAAGATGCGTTCAAATAGGCGGCAGAACAAACAAATGGCGGCAAAGCTCACTGTCACGAATATGTTTTTTTTTTTAATATAGACAAACTAACTAAGTCCCTATTCTAAGGTCATTCGAAATCAAAATGGCGTACGACACTTTACATAAAATATACCGAGTCGACGTTTAATTTATACTAGAATTGGCCCCCTGTTTGAATTGTGTTGGTTTTGGAAGATGTTCCAAATTTGAACAACATTACTTTATCAAAAGTTGTATCGTAATTTTAACTTTTCATTACAGCTACAGACAAGAAAAAATATAATTAGTAAAATTGTATCTTGTAATGCTGGTCATTGTCTACGGATTCTGAACGCATTATAAAGAACCTATGATATGAGTGTAGATAAATAATTATTATAAACTAAGCGAGCTATCTCTACATTGGTAAGTTGCCTGATTTTCCTAACAGCATAAACTGCCGAACTTAATTTACCGGTTAGTACTGCTATAATGGGGACTCCATTGCAAGTTTTTAGTTCTTAGTTATCACTAAGAAAAGCGCCTTATCTACCATTTCCAAACACTCGTCGTTTAAAAATATAGGTACTAGATTCTACCGGTCTAACACTAGGCAAAGCAAACCTAACATGCTTAGGTTTTTTAGCATTGAGTAGCCAATTGTTACTAGAATACGGCCTGTATACGGTATCGCGACACTATCTACGAACACTACGCTAACTCGATTTTCGCTACTTTACAGGAGACGTGTTTTAATAGAAAAGTTTAATAACTCCCTTGATTTTTGACATTTGCTTTTTAAATTTGGAATAGAAATAGCTTAATACTTACTTTATTAATTGGTATATATTGACCCACTAAAATCTTGTTCGTTTTGGATTTATGACGACTTAGCGTTCTATACTTCAATTCCACCATTAAAACTGCAATGAATAATACGCCAAGTAACACTTGGCCTAATATATCTCGCTACGGTTTATGATGAAAATATTCATTTTATTGTCCAAAAATCTATGCTTCCCACTTGTAGGAAGTAAGCTGAGCTATAAACAGTCAGAGTTAAGTACAAACACAATAAAGCAATGGCAATTTAGTGAAATCTATGACTTAGCGTAATATACACCTGATAGATGTTTTTATCGTTCCATTCTAAACTACGCTATTGTACACTTAGCTGTTTATATGATTGCCGATACTGTTACTTAGCTTTTTTATTCACAATATGAAAGTATGAAAAAATAAATTAAGTAGGTGATTTTATGAACCACAAATAGCTAAAAAGTTAGTATAATCAAGCAGTGAACCTTTTAAATTTAATCACACTTATATAATACATAGAATATTGTTCGCGTCCGTAGGTCTTACCCTTGATACCCTTCACGTGTCTCCCGGGTGCTGCTAAACGAACAACAACGCCGAGTGTCAGCCCTTCTGGATTCCAAGACGGCTACTACAAGCCATGAGGATTAAAACACCTCAGAACGAGTAGACTCGCTATCCCGCAGTGGCCAGCGTTGCGTTTCAAGGCCAAGTACCTTCCATGAAAAAGTACACCGTCTCCAGGCTTTAAGGAACGAAGTTAAAAAGCTAGGAATTAAAGTGGTCAACGGTGCCTCCGGACCTGAGTCGTCGGCCCCGGTAGCTGGAAGATTCAAAGTTCCACCATTTGATGGAACTTCATCATGACGGCCTATAAACTCCAATTTGAGTCCGTTTCCCAGGCCAATGGGTGGAACAAAGACCAGGCGAAGACGGCCTTAACCTTGGCGCTACGAGATGAAGCCCTCACCATTCTGGAAGCGCTGGGAAAAGATAGGACATACGACCGCCTTCTTGAAGCTTTGGAGGCACGTTATGGTGACAGTCATCTCGAGCACGTCTTTAGAGCTCAGCTAAAAGACAGAACCCAGGGACGTAACGAGTCATTACAACAGTGGGCTCTGGAAATAGAAAAGCTGGTCAGAAAGGCGTATCAAACTGCATCAGGCTCGTTGGTAGACAGCATGCTAGTACAGGCCTTCATTGACGGAATCCGTGATTTGGAAGTCAGAGCTGCTGCAGCTTGAAGGATGCAATTGCACACGTCTTGGAGGTGGAAGCTGTACGCCAGGACTCGAGGCCTTTTAGGGTGCGAGAAGTTTCGTCCAGGGACCCGACTGCTCCTCGCCGTGAATTTGGGCCGAGGTGTTATTGGTGTGGAGAACGCGGGCACTTAAAATCTAGTTGCCCAAAACGAAATAGAACACGACGAGATGCAGCAGGCCCAACGGAGAGGCCCGCAGGCTCTGATGCAGTAAAGCCACGTCAGGGAAACGAGTAGAAGCCAGGACTAAGGGACGAGTGCTGGCTGGTGGTCAAAATGTCCCAGTTATGATCTCACAGGTGAATGATGGGAACAGTCTGGTCGTCAAAGGAGAAATTGGTGGAATACCATGTCACCTGACTATCGACACCGGAGCTTCTCGGACTGTGGTTAGTTCTCGGCTACAAAAACATTTAACCAGAGATCATCTAGTCCGACCCAAGCATCTTCAGCTGCAAACAGCTACCGGCCAGTACATTTCCGTCCTGGGGGAGCAAGAAGTGGAGGTGCAAATTGGGGAAAAGAACTACTGGCACAAAGTCATCGTTGCTAACATCATTGACGATTGCATTATTGGATTAGATTTTATGAGAAAACATGCCTGCAAAATCGACTTGAAAGGTGGAGTCCTGAAATTCGGAGTTGATGAAGTTCCTATGGAAGGTGGCGTAAGTGGACAAGTTTCCTGCGCAAGAAGGACCATTCTTCAACCAAGATCGCAAGCCCTAGTTCCTGTGAAATTACCAACCTATGCAGGACGAGGATCTCATCGCTGCGTCTTAGTAAAACAAATTGACGGTAGTGAACCGTGGATAGCAGCACTTCCTTTATATCCATCTGCCTATCAAGTCTAGAATCTATTATTTTTGGACGCAAACACTCGAAATAAAACAATTTCAATTTATTTTCCATTTGTCTCCAAAATCCGTCATCTTTGTGAATGACCTCAACCTTCATGTCTACGTCAGTCCAAACACCAAAGAAACAAGTTTGTCTTGGCAAGATGTGTAACTGTCCTTGGGCCTGGTAATACCAATCGTGTCTCTTATTTACATTGATATTACCGTCCTTGTCAGCTTTCCAAAAAGGATTTTTTTTCGCTTGAATTCCGTCAATAGCACTCATTCCTCTAGCTGAGTAGGGGCATTTTATTTCGACAATTTTGTCCTCATCCACGAGTCCATCCGGACTTGCGCCTAAAAATGGTAGGTCCTCATCAATAAAAAGTCCATAAAGATTTATGGGACTCTTTAAATAGGAAGAGAGTTGATCCCGTGCCACATGTTCATTGTTTTGACCATGCTTAATAGATTTAACATGATTTAAATTTTTCTCGGACAAAATGTATTGGACTAAAGGTCCGCATTTAATAAGCCCTCGTTTACACACTTTTCCAAATTTTGATGCCGTTAGCCGAAGTTTTCGCTCCTGGCGCCATTCTATGGATTCTGTCTGCAGAATAGTTCTTCTCTCAAGTAAGTGGCAATCTTCCTTAGACAGAGTAATTCGTTTCATATGCTCAAATTTGGCAAATTCATAATCCACCTTTTCGAGGTCAGGTTTCTCACAACACTCTCCGTAATTTTTGTCTTGGTGATTGATAACAGGTTTCTTATGAAACGATTTAAATACTATGCGTTTTGCCGTTGCCAATCTTTTTTTATTTCTGCTGCATTCAAGTCTCTTAATTAATTAATTTGGACTTCGCTGAAAAATTACTTTGCTTAGGTAAGTCTGAGGTTGTCTTGAATTAAAGGACACTACTGATGCGGCACACCGGCCTGCATAAGATTGCCTGCCTGTGTAATTTATTCGTTTTCCACCGATGAATTTCGCTATAACACAATTAAAAATTTCAGCTATATTGCTTTTAACATTATGCATCAGGCTTGTCGCGTTGTTCACTAGTCTGGAAATAAATTTCAGTATGGCTGGATAAATAAAACCACCTTCTTTACTTTTCATTAATGGAACTAAGTTTTCTTCTAGGGATTGTAACGGTTCAGATATGCCCGTTTAATTCGCAACTATATAATTCATTTTAATTTAGGCTCTAACGAGAGAAAAAATAACATTATACATTAAAGTTTAGTATAAAAATTATATTCGTTATATTATAACTTCATATCCAAATTACTATTTATAATCAAGTGTAATGACAAAAAATTTAATCTCGAAATACAACCTTACTGCTATGATAATAAGGGCGTTTTTGTATCTTACACGTAAAAACGCGAGCCAAACAGAATCTCATGAACAATTACGGAACACTAATAAAATATCAAACTAAAAACAAAGATTATTGATGTATAGAAACGGGATGGAATTACATATCGCACTGTTGGATCGGAACGGTGACAGTTCGAAATACGACTGTATTCTAAAATCAACCTTATTACAACTTCAATAAACTTGAAACAAGACTAGCAAATTTTTGAGTTAATACTATTTTGATCTAGAGCGCTCACTGCACAGGCGCCGCGACGATTTGACGCCGGCGCTGCCTTTGTATTCTAGAGCTATTAATCGAGTTGGCGAGACGAGATGGCGCTGTTTCGCCGAGATTGGGGTAAACGTACAATTCACTGAACCTACCATATCGCCGACCTTCCTCTATTGTAAAACTATTAGTAGAGTATTTATATTAGATGATACTTTACTTCTGATACCCAGGAACTTATCCCTTCCACAACGCGGTAAAACCAATAATTAGCTGACTGACAGGGTCGATTGATCGTCGTGCTGTGGTACTTGTGAAAACCGCTAAGGAATTGCGTATACTTATTAAGATCATAAAACGGGATAGGTTACCTTTGTGATTGAAAAATAGGGGATTCCTGAGTTGTTATTTAATTAGTTTTGTGTTCTGCGCAATTAAGTGATTTAAGTATAGTAAGTGAGTAAGTAAACTCTTTATTGCACAAAAAGAAATCGTTCTACAAATAAACACTTATATGAATATGAACTATGTACAAAGGCGAACTTATCCCTTTATTTAGTGCAGTAATGTTTATAGAAATTGACAACAATGATAATTCGATGAAGTATCAACCTTATTCTACTAGGACGATTCAACGAATAGCACTAGGAGTCAGGGGAAAGTGCATGTCATGTAATTATTTTTATACTGAATAAACATGAACTATTTTTATTCAGTTTTATGTTTTCTCAATAACTAAAACTATATGAAATTAATGAGTAATTACCTAGCATTAATGAACTAAGTAATTCCTTTATAAACTTCTTTTAAAATATAAAAACTATTTACCGAACTTATGGCATTAATACGGGCTTCAGGCTAGGGATGGATGTATCTATTTAAGACTAAACAATGGTTCTAAATGTTATTAATAATGTTAGATTTGTATTTATACCGAAGCTATTACGTCTAAACAGTATTTTCCTAATTTATTCACTTTATGTGATCCACACGGTTGGCTTTTCCAATTCACCAAAGGGATGTTCAGGGAAACGTGCATTTACCTTAACTAACGTAAAAATGAAAAAATAAAAGTGAAGAGAAATGTATCTTATATTGTCAGCGTAAGGATCAATCTTAAGTGTCAGGATTGGTTACTTATACAATTAAGTGCGGAAATTGGAAAATAAACCTTATGTAGAAGCGTATTAGAGTTTATTTTAGATTAAACAAGACGAAAATACGTAACATGGCTTGGCGACATGTCCGTGTGAGGAGTGACGCTATACAACAGAAAGAGAAAGAGAACAAACAGTTTATGAAATGCACTCTATATGGGGTATATAAGGATCAAAATTGCAGGATTGAGGACGAAATTGCAGGAAATAACACACTGTGGAAAACGTTGGATATTGAATTCAACCAAAAAGAGAGGGGTAAAGGAAAGTTACAAGGACGGAGGACAGACACTTAGCGCGGGACTACGAACAAGGAACAACTAGGCGGTTAGGCTAGGTCTCTCTCGCTCGATACATAGCTATACTCGTTACGTATAATTTATATTTACGGTATGTTTATCCGTGATAATTTACTTTGGTTTTTATATCGTGTTATCGTGTTCGTGTATTGTGGATCGTTACATCCTTCTGTGTAGATTACGGTTATATATATTTCCCGGTATTTTACATATAGGAGAAGAGCGTTACGTTAACAATATAACTTCTTTATTTATTATAGCAGTGATATTTAGCTTACTAGTTACAGTTTAGTATTTGCGGACCGGTTAAGGGTGTTAGGTAAATTAAACTACGTCGCGTAGCAGCCTTACTTCAACCATCGTTCCTTGTGTTATTTATTAGTGATTCTAGTTCAGTTCATGTAGGGAATATTGCGGAGTCGTGTAGATATTCGTCGGCGTCGGGAGACATAGCGTAGAGTTAACGTTTCACGTGAGATTCACGTTAATTTACCTGCGGTTCTGTAGTATTCGGTTATTGCGGTGTAGGTAGTCAGGTTAATTGTTGAAGTTAAGTTATATTGGTATTTTATAAAATGGGTTTTATTTACAAATTTATTAAAGTTCGATTCGCGAGGTTTTAGGGAAAAGTTTTACTTAGGGTACAGGTAATATTTATACTGGGGGGAATTGACTCTTGTCATGTAAGAGAATGCAACGTGAAAGCTCCGTATTTTTATGTATGATAGGGGAAGATTGGGGTCTGCACATATTAGTATAGAGATTTTGTATTCTAGGGCTACTTCAGTCGACAGGGATCGGGTTTTTAGATAAATATTATTAATCTGGGTATTTTGGTGAGACAACTGTTTTTATTAACTTTACTGTGTGAATTTTAATTGATTTTATTTGTGTTGTGTTATTTAATCCTTTCTGTGTACTTTTCAGAAGTTTTGGGTTGGTTATCATTTGTGTCTGGTACATTATATTAATTAGCTGTTGAAAAAAATTATTCCTTGTATAGTGGGGAATTTCTTGTTGTGTTAAGCTAGATTAGCATACATTTGTACCAGAACGGTGATCAGGCTACCACTAGTAAATGTCTGACAAATCAGAGGAAGCCTAACGGAGCCTCCGATTTGGAACTATTAGAGTCTAAAAGAGCCTTGGGCAAGCCCGGATGTCTCTTTACCAACATAGACATCCGAAGAAGTGCCTACTTAGTCTCAATGTCAGCCTTTAAAGAACAAGTGAGGTCCACAATAGATGGCATGCCGGCGCGCACTCACGGAAGCTTTATTGGAGTTGAGCCTGGGTCCCGATAAATATATTATTATTTATATATACTAAACCACACAATAGGGCGCCTTACTCTCACTGTCCCTGAGAACTACGGTTCACCAAAAGTGAGGGGGGAGGCAAACACAACACGAGCGTTTAGGTTGCCTTCTCAGCCGACTCAGCTGAACTTTCCAGATTCCCTAGGGACCTAGCTAATTACCGGGTGAGGTAAGCCCTTAGGTATAGCAAGTAGAATAGGCCATATCAGTAGGATAGGGTAGCTTCAATGTAGGGATAATAGGGAACTAGGAATTAAAGCCAGTAGGATTTCAACTAGGTATGTAGGAGTAATTCTTGAGAATTAAAATAATATTTTAAACTCATCCGTGTTTGGTCCTATACCACTACTATATAGGGAAAGTTGTAGGAAGTTTAAATTAAATATGTTATCCGCCATAACTAAAGAATCTGGGGAATATACTATTTATTCCCATATCTGTTTTGCCCTAAGGAGATTTCAGTTTATTGTAAATCAATTTAACATTGACTTAACCAATAACGATCAAGCAAACTTATCAGAAAGTAAATATTTCTAGTCTTTAGCAGACAATCAGCATTCAATAAGAAATTTCTAAGTCATATTTATGAGTTGGACTGTCTTCCCTCATTTGATCTTCTGGGCAGTGATTTACTTTACATACTGAGTTACGACTCTACCGTCACTGTCTACGGGCACCGGCTAGTCCCTGTATTGTAATTTCATTTGTCATTCCTACGGGAATTTATGCATAAGAACATGCACTACAATGACCGAGGTCACTCCTTCTAGTGAATGTACTTAAAAATATTAAATAGTATCAAGACTGGAAAGCTTTACTATACCTTCAAATCTACGTTACAAATGTTTAATTGTGACTTTGTGAACTGGAATCCCCTTCAAAAAAATAAACAATATATTTACTACAGATACAATTTCTGGCAAGTTATAATATCAACAAAACAGCTTGAGCAAAGTAAGCTGCAATTTGTAAATAATATCAATGAAACAGATTGTTCATTACATACGACAGTTCCAGTATACCTAAAGCTTGAGCAAAGTAAGCTAATGATACATGATTATTTCTAGTCTATGGCAGATAGCCATTTATACTTCAACAATGAATGATCCTATAAGAGATTGACTGATTTCTCTCAACCTATATTGAATATTTTACTTCGAGTGATTTCTCTGTTTACACTATGGGTTACGTACCCTGCCTGGTAATTACTCAAGGGTAAACCGGCCTTATAGTCTGTGAGCAGTTGGAACCACAAACCCATTCCTGCGGGAACATACTTCATCAAATATCTACAAATTATGATTGAAATCATCATTAAAACCAGCATTCATCATGACTAGAAAGATTCATAATCATTTTAAGGAATCACCATTGTTATATTTAAAACTGGACTCTTCATAGAAATTGCAGTGAATTGAAATTAACTCAAGCTTCATAAACTTGGTCTTATAAGACTACTTACCATTACTATCTACATCCTGACAGCTCGACTTTGACAAGTAAATAATTCAGCTCCTAGTAAATTTAATATGATTTACATACAATACCATATGACTATTATTTTATATTTCTCTCCTGCAATGGAGTAAGGAGCTTTGTGAATATCCCCTCTTGTCCTTTGGTAACTGATGACAGACTATCACTGACTAAACTATTATTAACAACTGACAAAGACTGTAAAATCAATGACTCTCCTGGAAAGAAAATATTTGTAGCGCTGGAGGGATGTCCAGTCTGGTAGACGAGTCCCACAGTCATGAGCGGGGAGTCATGGGCTCTGACCTTAGGCGCAAAATAAAATGCCTTAAGCATACTTTCCAGTTTCTAGCTAACAATCACTAAGTAGACCTAAAGACTGACTGACTTTTATTTGTTATAAGACTAATTATCATTCACTTTATTACTCCACTTAATTTCTCACTTAATTTTGTAGGCTAAAGGATTAGGCTATATTCATGTAACTATACCAAATCTTATATGCACGAAAAGTTCTTAGGTTACTATTTATAACGGGTTCACAATGTAGGTTCCTAGACACTAGACGATCATATGGCCAATTCAACATTATTTATTCATTCTTACTCTTTTTATTTAAAGGCAGGAAGTTAATAGTAGCTTTACATAGTTTTACAGCTTTCAGTTTCAGAGCTTTAATAATCTAAGTTAATCTTTAGGTGCATAGGTACTAAGAGCAAATAGGCGAGTTTTTTGTAGGGAGGGTTACAATTTAGCGTGCCGTAGTGACCAGGATAATGAACTTTTAGTTACTACACTCTTATAAGTAAATTAAAAAAAAAGCACGTAATAAAGAGTAAGAATGAGTTAGGTAGGTACAAATTTTATCTGGTTTTAAGTAAAACGAAGGGTGTCTTAGGACACCAATTTGTTGCCGTGAGAATGGATAGTCATATAAGATAAAGGTATAGTTAATGTTTAATGGTTAAATAAGTTAAAACTCAAATTTAAAAACGTCACTTATAATTCACAAAAATAATACAAAAGGTTAGGTCGCGTTAAACTTCTTAGAGATCCACAGGCGCGTAAAACACTTTATATTAGTTTGGCGTCTTCCATCTATGTCCTGATAAGTCGTAATCGCTGCAAAATGTAGTCTCGTTAACTTTATTTTCCAGTGCCATACAAGTGTCACGACCTCATGACACAATAAACGTAGTTAGTAGCAGTTCAGGTTAACACGAAACATCGGTTGTTCTCTACTTCTCTAGTCAAGTACTTATTCACTTTTTTATACGTAAGATTCACTATTACACTTTACTTCACTTATTTTTAGATGAAACACTTTACTTTACTTCAATTTGGTTTGTGGTTATGAAAGAAACTAAGTAACACAGACTAAAAGAAAAATATAAAGGGCACTGTCATAGATTATACTAAGTTAAATGTAGTTTATAGAGCATATTACATAACTTTTGCGCAAGTAAGAATAGGTGATAAAGAATTCATGGTAATTTTTCAAGTACATTAATATTTAAACCTCTTACACTCTCACTTTAATTTACTTATACTTTTGTTAAAATATTATAGTTGGAAATATTTTAGGTATAATATAAAGTTTATAAATGTTGCTTACGAAAACTTAAACTGCTCATAAATGTATTTTTCTATAGATTTTTAATGCAGGTAAATTATAAAATTCTTAATCTTTTAAAATCGTTGCAGACCGATTAAATTATTTCAATAATTAAATTAAGCATAATCAACAAAAACTAATTATAATATTCAGTTTTCATAGATTTCATTGATATAACTTTACTGACTATAGGGTAGAACTTAAATATCAAATTTCAGTTTATTTTCTTAGCTTAACGTTTGTGTTTTACAAATAAATTTATTTAATTATAAAAAACCGTTAACTTCAAGTAATAATCAAAATAGTGTAATTTGGTAGTATTAGCACAGTTGCTATAGTCTTTTCCAATAAAATAATATTTTTAAAATGAATCCTATCTTTATTAGTATAATATCAATTTCAACTTTGTAAACTAAACTTACCATTTTAATTAATATACATAGTTGTCACATGCATGATGCTTCTTCTCATCTAAAATATATCATGACTGTTTGTCTAGACTGTAAACTAGGTAAAAAGGAATAAGTAAACTAGTCAGGGTTAAAGTAAAAGCGGTCTGTTAAATACTTGTTATGTGCATTAAAGAAAAGAATGTATTGTTAAATAATAGGTAACACCCTTTTTCAGTATGAAGGTTCAATACCTTAATAGTATCCATGTCACTAGTTTAAAAATCGGGGGGTTGTTTAGTTTTAGCTCAGAACTTAGATGAACAGATGTATGTTTTGCCTTGAGTATGAATAAAATAAGAAGTTTAATATATTTAGAATGCAATACCTTATTGTTGAACGGCTAAGATACCAATGTATAAGTTTTTACAAAATTTTCCAAGTTGCGGGTTGGTTGCTAAATTGGTCATCAGAAAAGAATGATGAATTTACATTTAATTAAAATCATCATATTATTTAAAATAATTATAAGTAGGTCTTTGATATTGGATAACAATGTTTGAATACTATTGTAGTATTTAGTACCGCTGTCAAGAATTAGAAACTTATCACATACACTCAAGTTGGTAGAACATTCCCATAAAACTAGTGTGTATATTAAACAAAGCTATTTAAAACCAGGCACTTACATAATAGAAGGCAAGGCTAAACAGATTCTTTCAAGTAAAAAAATTGCCCGTCAATGCTTATAGTAAACAAACCGTGCTAGCTTAGTTGTTAGGAGAAAATTATTAAGAAACACATAAGTAGGAAATGTATAATTCAAGAATAGTGTATAACAAAGGAAAATGAGCAAAAAGATAGGATAACATTTTTCTTTAACCTAAAAATGCAATAAAACTCTATCACATCACTTTACTTAGTATTTCAACCAGAAGAAGAAAACCAAATCCCACAGCTTGCGTTAGTTCCACAGGTTTTTACTTGCAGCACAATCCTTGCTAGTTCAGTTAAAGCTTGTAGACAGATAAACCTTCATTAACATTGTCATGTCAGCAAGGTAAATTTTTTCTAATATTATATCAGCGGGGTTTCATTTCACAAAGACAAAAGAATGCAGGCTGAAACAAACAAGATATTCCATTAGTTACTGAAAACAACACTAGAAAAAAAACAACAAATAAATTTACTTACTACTAGGTAAGCTAGGTACGTTAGGTATCTTTATTAGATAATATAAGTCTTTAAATAAAAGCATTAGTGGTAATACTATAAGTTTTAACTCGCAAATACATGAAAACGTTTAAAATAGTAAAAGACGTCGATAGTATACTTACGTTTTACGAATGGTTCTCTTTCAGACCAAGTTGTCGTTAGAAGGGAACAGATTCCATGAATTATACACCTTGTTTGCTAAAATTATTACTTTATGTGTTTGATCAGGTGTTTAACACGTTAAACGCTGTCTGTATAATGATCCAAAAATGGTAACTAATTTGTTAAAAATAGGTGACATAGGTCCTCCGTTTATCTTAACAAATTCAGACCACAGATTATAGGATATGTCTAAGACGATAAAATAACCACAGAGTATTTAAACACTACGTGACAATAACCATAGATGAGGAAAAATTAATAGAAAGCGGTTTGGTTAAGTAATTGCTTACAATGGCGTCCGTAGCAGTTAATTAAACTATTAAAACTATTAAGGGTGTAATTACCGTTAAAAAAAAAAACGGTTTTTTTTTGGCAATACATAGCGTTTTGTATGTACTTATGTAAGTTTGTAAAGTCGTATGTGTGTATGTAAAAGTCTTACATTTAAATAGGACACGGAAATTATTTCACGCCGATATTTTATAAATGCTGTGCGTTAACGTCTATGTCGAGTTGTCTTGGATTAAAAATCGGTTTAATTACCTTTCAGGTAATATGTGTCTGATTCTGGTTTAAAATGCGTATTGTACTTTGATAAGATGGAAGCACTCTTATCTATGGTTGGAAGGTCGAACTTATTTAAATCTCAGCTAGAGGGCGCTAATATTAGCCGATAACGTTTTGTATTTTTGGTCCATAGTTTACACGAATCATTGATAGATGGCGATATCTGTGTTTATTTAAATTTTCGTTAGAGGGCGCTATAACTGACCGATTAGAACACTTTGCAATTTTAGTAAATAGTTTACCCAAATCATCGCAAGATGGCGATATCTGTCGATTAAAAGATTTACAAAATAATGCTATCGTTATTAGTAATGTTACCTCTGGTTGTTTGGATGGGAAAAACAAGGTTTGGTTATTTCACCACTAGTATGTGTCAGTGACTTTTCTACTCGCGGGTAAAGTGCCTTTATATTCTTCCTCTCGGTTTAGGTTGTTTCCATATTGAGAGTTTTATCGAAATCGGTCTAGCCGTGACTACTCTTACATTTGTAACATTAGTATCTACCTATATTTAGATATCTATCTATAGAATAGGTTGGTTAGCTGTCTATTTAGACGAGATAGGGAAATTATGATAACATGAATTAGATAGACGTAATTTATATTAGGTACCTATGACGATTGGCGAAAAGATTTAGTAGAGTTTAAACTATAAGTAGGATTAAAACATCATTAATACATCAGTAAGCATTAAGTAAGTTAGATAATTTGTTACACGACAGTTAATAGACATAAATGGTGTTAGCTTGCTATTTATTTAATTTTTAGGGCAATTTTAATGCGGGAAATATTGTTAGGTAGTTATATCTGTCAGTATAAAAAAGATTTAGGTTGAGAATGAATAAATTAAAAAAAAAAAACGCGAAGTCAAAGAGTAACTACGTAATGTTAAGGTTAATTCATAGTGCTAAAGTAAGGTAGGAGCGGTAAAATAACCGTTGGGAAAATTCTCTTTATAGGAGTCTATCCGCTGAAACTAGATGGTGAATATATATATATATTTTAATTATTCGTTTTTTCTTTTAAGATTAGTGAGGGGAATTAGAAAATAATAATATAGATAGCATAAATAAAAGAAAATGCCTGGAAAAAGAGGAACGCGTATTCGTAAACGGACAAGTCGTTTTGAAGAGGAAAGTTCTGCGGGTATAGAAAGGGAAGTAGTAACAGAAGTAGAACCCCTCGTTGTAAAAGATAGTGTTGAAGTGCCGCCTCCACCGAAGACAGTGCGAAGAACACCAAAAATGGCACCAAAATTACAAATTTACAGTATGCTAAATCATACAATTAGAACATTATCAACTAAACTGAACCAATTGATAGAAGAAGTAAAGGGCACAAAATCTTCAATAGATTCACAGAATAACACTAGCGAAACAAGTGAGGTTGTAGAGAATATGCAAGGACAGCCTACTTCCACAAATCGTGCAGGAAGTGATAATTCGGAAGAGTCAAGGATCGGTTTCAGTCAGAAAGAGACAGATAACATTATGAATTCACCAGAGGTAGAGAAAAACGTGAGTGGCAATGAGTATAAGAGCGTAGTTTATAATGTAAGAAATCTCAATATTGAAAAGCCAAAATTCGGAATAAAAACTGAATATCATCCGGTTACCTTCATTGAGGACTTGGACAGTTACATAAAGAAGGCTCCGAAGGAAAGCGACGATTTAGATTTGGTTCAAGAATGCTTAGTTGGGGATGCCAGGGATTGGGCTCGGATATATAAGGATAGATGGAACACGATAGATGATTTTAAAGCGGACTTTCTCAAGACATATTGGGGGGAAAACGAACAAAGTGATTTACGTCGTCAGATAGTGCAAGGAAATTGGGTTAAAGCAGAAAATCTATCAATGCTGAGTTATTTTTTGCGAATCACGGGGAGGGCACAAAACCTAAGTTACAAGATACCTGAAAAACAGTTAGTAGACGACATGATAAGACATTATCCACGATATGTACAACAGGCATGGGTTACAGCGAACTCGGATAGTATTATAGCAGCGGCCGAATTTCTAAGGAATATGGATAATGTTGATACACAGGGTTATAATGCGACGGTAGTGAACAAACAGACCAATAACTACGAAAAAAGAAGAAATGAAAGTCAACAACAATATCGGAATTGGCGAAGGCCTCAACCAGAGTATAAAAGAGGAGAGCAGAAGAGAAATACTGTTAACCTAATAGAAGAAGAACCGTCGACTGAAGAAGGAGTTGATATAGCGTTAAACTAGAGGAAGCTGCCGTTCTCGTCCCCAAGTCAGCTTCAACCTTAGGGGACAAAATATTAAGTATAATGACTAAAATGAATTGGAGGCCAGGGCAAGTTTTAGGAAGTAATGGAAGGGGAATTAAGTTACCTATAAAAGGGGAGGTATTAGAAAAAGAGGAAAAAGAGGGGATAGGTTTTAAAAAAGCAGAACTTAAGGAGTTACAGGTACCACATCGAATTGTAGAGGTGTTGAAATTAAAGATAGAACAGGAACTACTTATAGATGATATTAATTATTTGATAACATCAGTGTTTGAAGAGGATGAAACAGAATAAAGTAATAAAAATAATTTTAGATCGGAGGTAGCTATTCGAATATTTGATTTTGAAGTTATAGCGCTAGTGGACACAGGTAGTGATATAACGTGTATTTCAGAAGAGTTTTGGCAAAACTTAAAGTCAAAGGGAGAGATACCTATAATGCCGGTTAGACCATTTCAAATAAAGACAGCTGTAGGGCATAAAAGTGTAGACATTCGTAACATGGCATTGTTGACTATTACTTTAGACAACTTCGAAATGAACATCGGTGCCCTAATTGTGCCAGGTTTATCCAGACCTCTCATATTGGGCTTTGATTGGTTAAAAGCTAATAATGTAGATATCATTTTGAATTCTGCAAATAAAGGAATAATAATTGAACAAAACGGTTTAAAACAGTTAGTCAAATTTAGTGAACAAGAGATTATTCAATTAGAAGGGGGAGTAAAACACGCAGGGGAAGAGAATACGGCTTTAGAAATTGACGTTATAGAAGAGGAACAAATTTTAAAAACAGGGTTAGACTTGAATGCAAGTGATAAGAATAAACTAGAAACGTTATTAAAAAAGTATGAAGGGTTATTTTCGACGGAATTAGGTAGGGCAAATTGTTATGAACATGTTATAAAAATGGATTCAGAAAAAACAGTAGTTAGGAAAAAATTTCCGGTACCTTATGCATATCGGGAAAAGATAGAGGAAAAATTAAGGGAGATGGAAAATCAGGGTATTATTAGTAGATCGTCTACTCCGTACTGTAGTCCCTTAACTTTTACTTTAAAAAAGGACGGTTCTATTAGGGTATTACTAGATGCGCGGGAGATCAATAAACAAATGATATCAGAGACAGAAAAACCTCCGTTACAATTAGACGTAATTAATGCCTTTCATGGTGCTAACTACATAAGTATAATTGATCTAAACAATGCCTATTTTCAAATACCAATATCAGAAAGTAGTAAAATTTACACTGGATTTACCTTTAATGGCAAATCTTATGTATATAATGTACTTCCACAAGGGCTAAAAACTTCAGTAGGTAGTTTTAGCAGGGCAATGGATACCATATTGGGCCATGAGGTAAGAGATTATTGCGTTAATTATTTGGATGATTTGGCTATAATTACTACAGGAACACTTGAACAGCATTTAGGTCATTTAGACGTGGTTTTAGGCAAATTAAGACAAGCGGGGTTAACGTGTAATTTCAAAAAGTGTGAATTTTTGTGTAAACAAGTCAAAATGTTGGGATATATTATTTCAACAGAGGGATTAAGGACAGACCCGGATAAGGTAAAGGCAATTAGAGATTTTCCAGTACCAAAGAAATTGAAACATATTAGGGCTTTTTTAGGGCTTTGCAACTTTTATAGAAGGTTTATACCGCAGTTTAGTTCACAAACTCAGGCATTATGTGATTTGTTAAAAAAGGGAAAACCATGGCGTTGGGGAAAAGTAGAACAAGAAGCTTTTGAAAGGGTAAAGTCATTGTTTTTAAATACGATACAGCTACATCATCCAAATCTTAATGAGCCATATTATTTGCAGACGGATAGTTCTGGGATAGGGTTAGCAGGAGTACTATACCAAAGGGATAAAGAAGGGCAAATGAAAATATTAGGTTTCCATAGTAAAGCGTTGAGGGGAGCTCAATTGAATTGGACAGTAACAGAGCAAGAGTTTTATTCGGTAATTTGTTGCTTACAAAAATTTGAAACGTATTTAAGAGGATCAAAGGTAATAATACAGACAGACCATAAGGCTCTCACATTTGTTAAAAACTGGAAGTTATTTAATGCAAGGGTCACTCGCTGGGTACACTTTTTAGAGCATTTCCATTATGAAGTTGAACACATTAAAGGTAGAGACAACGTAGTGCCAGACATTTTGTCAAGATATCTACCAGAAAAGGATTGGTTGCAAGAAGATAAAATAAAATTACCAGAGATTTTGTATATGGAATCTAAAATTAATAAGGATTTGCTGACTAAATTAAAGAAATTAACAACCTTACAAAAAGAAGATGATGAGATAAAAAATATATTGATAAAATTAAATGGAACCGAACCTTTGTCAAAAAAACAAGCAAGAATTAATAACCGATGTTCATTAGAAGATGGTTTATTGTATTTTAACCCAACAAACACAGCTAGGAAGGTGATATATTTACCTAACATATTGAGGGAAGAAATAATTAAACAAGTTCATTTGGAAATGGGATACCAGGGAGCTTATAAAGTAATCAAATATTTTAGAGATAGATTTTATTGGAAAGGAATAACTAAACAAGTAAAAAAGATAATTAAAGGATGCCACGAATGCCAAATAACTAAAACAGATACAGTAAAATATGTAGGACCCTGTTGTTCCATTATTACGAAAGATATAGGGGATATAGTAATGGTGGATTTGTATGGACCTTTACCTACGGGGGCATTTGGTATGAATTATATACTAGTCATACAAGATTCTTTCAGTAAATTTGTAAAATTTTACGAGCTCCGAAAGGCTACAACAAGGACGGTATTAGGGAAAGTTAAGAAATTCTTCGACATAATTAAACCGAAAGTAATTTTGTCCGATAACGGATCTCAATTTGCAAGCAAATTATGGAAGGAAAGTATGTCAAAGGAAGGGGTAAAACCGATTTATACTACAGTACGGAATCCAAGACCTAACATTACAGAACGGGTGAATAAAGAGTTGGGACGACTGTTTAGAACCTATTGTAGGCATAATCATAAAGGATGGGTTCCAATCCTACCCAAATTGGAGGTTCTATATAATAACACATTCCATGAAAGCATAGGATACACTCCCTGTGAGGTGATGTACGGGGAGTCCACTCGCTTATCATTTGATGACGAAATAGGGAATAATATAGAGACTAGTTACATTCACCAAATAAGAGAAAAGGTTAGGGAAAATCTACAAAAGGCAGGGGAAAAGCGACAATTTAAATTTAATCAAAAATTCAGACTCATTCAATTCCAAATAGGAGATTTAGTTAAAATAAGGAGGCTCAATAAATCTAGTGCTGATCAAAATATCACGAAAAAGTTCGAACCCATTTATGAGGGACCCTATATTGTGGCAGGGATTCCTTATCAGAATGTATATTTACTAGTGGATCCAAAAACTGATCAAATTAGAGGAAAATTTAATACAATACATTTAACTAGATATTATAAATGAAAAGAAACTAGGGTTGAAGCTGATTTGGGTGACTACAAGGGTATGTTAATAGTTATAAGGAATAGTTACCTAAATGTTTTAGTAATAGAGAGTAGATTTAGTTAGAAACTTAGAAGTTTATTTTTGTGTTGAATTTTTATTAAATTGATTAAAAAAAAAAAAAAGTTTAATTGTGTATAATTGAAGGTTAACAAACGTTTTTTTATTATGATAAATTTAGTATTAAAATTAATTAAGGTTTATTTTGGTTAGAAAAGTTTTAACTTTATTTAACTGGCTATAATGTTTATATAATCATAGCTACCCGGAGTTAATGTTAATCGAAAATTGTAAACAATTTATGTATCAGAATAATGTTTAAGATACTGTATTTGTGCCTTGAAAAAAAAATAAAAAAAATAAAAAAAAAAAAATTGAATTGTGTAGAATCAGTTGGGCATGGGAAGGGCTCATCTATATTTATCAACTCTGATTCCAATTGTAAAAAAAAAAAAAATTACAAGTGAGTAACTAGAACAACTGGAAACTGAGATATATATGGATGGAGGGGAGTGTTGGCGGCCTTTTCAAAAAAAAAAAACGTACAAATAATAATAATATTTCTTTAGTAATAAACTATTAAAATTCTTAAATGAGTTGTTATGTAGGGTTATTTACTATTTTACAGGGTGTCAAAGATACTAAAAATAACGTTATAATTTGAAATATAGTTAAGTTAAAATTTGAAGGGTGCGGTATTTACATTTGATTTGCGGGTACCTACTTTGACTAATTTAAGAGGTATATTTTTCGCTGCGTCAGTTAATTATTGGTTATCATCAGTACTGACGACTAAAAAAAAATATATAAATAAATAAATAAAATATAATAATAATAAATTTATAAGTTTTTTTTTGACAGTTTCAAAGAAGGAACATAAATCTTGTTTAGTATGATAAGACATCCAAAGTAGTTTGTGGGCCAATGTCGTTATAAGAAAGGGGGGTTGTACATTCAATGCATAGTTACTTCATGGGTGAACTGGTTGATTGATCGGGGGTATTCTTTTGTATATTATAATAGTTAATAAGTAGGTAGTTTTTTTAAGATTCCCATTCTAATTGAGGCCTAGTGTTTTGTTAGGGGCGTATGGAAGTGAGAATGGGGAAGGTATTAGGTAGATGAAAGCTATTTCCGCACAAAAAAAAAAAGGAAAGTATCAAGGGCCTTAATAATTCAATAGTTTCTATAGAAATGGGAATCGGTTTGTTGACACTATGTTTCAAGGCACTACACTGACAATGGGTTAGCTATGGAATAGGTGTTAGGTTAGATCAAATTGCAGTTTCTAAGTCTGCTTCCATAGAAAACTCATACTCTACCGGCAGCCCACAGTGGCTATTGTCATATTTTTTCGGCAACTTCACATGCGCCAAAGGATATAGAGATTGATAATGGGGTGGAACTTCTTAATTTGGATATAATAACTGTTGGATTGTTAGCATTTTAGCTATCAAAGGCATTCGGTTTCTAGAGGGGGGGTTTTGTCTGATCACTAATGGCTTGGGCAATGTAAGTCAAATTCATAGACCGAGCAACGTGGTCGCCGAATTGTTGTGAAGGGGCAAGATCATACTACTAGAGTAGATTTGGATTCACAACCCAGGTTCCTCTTGCTGAGACCTTGTGTTCCTTGCGAAGAGTGATGGTAGTTCATGGTTGGCATATCGACAGGTTGAGGGTTACATTCTGTAATCAATTTCTATTCTTTTGGTTTCAACACACATCACACCATTATTGTAATGGCTTTTACTTTTGAGAGATAGTGTTAACAAATTGGTAGAGTATATTTGCGAATTTAGTGTGAGATTGGAAAATTTCCTCCGGTTAAACAATTCTGTCACCTATGTAAATTTTGGGGGTTGATTGTAACGGTTCAGATATGCCCGTTTAATTCGCAACTATATAATTCATTTTAATTTAGGCTCTAACGAGAGAAAAAATAACATTATACATTAAAGTTTAGTATAAAAATTATATTCGTTATATTATAACTTCATATCCAAATTACTATTTATAATCAAGTGTAATGACAAAAATTTTAATCTCGAAATACAACCTTACTGCTATGATAATAAGGGCGTTTTTGTATCTTACACGTAAGAACGCGAGCCAAACAGAATCTCATGAACAATTACGGAACACTAATAAAATATCAAACTAAAAACAAAGATTATTGATGTATAGAAACGGGATGGAATTACATATCGCACTGTTGGATCGGAACGGTGACAGTTCGAAATACGACTGTATTCTAAAATCAACCTTATTACAACTTCAATAAACTTGAAACAAGACTAGCAAATTTTTGAGTTAATACTATTTTGATCTAGAGCGCTCACTGCACAGGCGCCGCGACGATTTGACGCCGGCGCTGCCTTTGTATTCTAGAGCTATTAATCGAGTTGGCGAGATGAGATGGCGCTGTTTCGCCGAGATTGGGGTAAACGTACAATTCACTGAACCTACCATATCGCCGACCTTCCTCTATTGTAAAACTATTAGTAGAGTATTTATATTAGATGATACTTTACTTCTGATACCCAGGAACTTATCCCTTCCACAACGCGGTAAAACCAATAATTAGCTGACTGACAGGGTCGATTGATCGTCGTGCTGTGGTACTTGTGAAAACCGCTAAGGAATTGCGTATACTTATTAAGATCATAAAACGGGATAGGTTACCTTTGTGATTGAAAAATAGGGGATTCCTGAGTTGTTATTTAATTAGTTTTGTGTTCTGCGCAATTAAGTGATTTAAGTATAGTAAGTGAGTAAGTAAACTCTTTATTGCACAAAAAGAAATCGTTCTACAAATAAACACTTATATGAATATGAACTATGTACAAAGGCGAACTTATCCCTTTATTTAGTGCAGTAATGTTTATAGAAATTGACAACAATGATAATTCGATGAAGTATCAACCTTATTCTACTAGGACGATTCAACGAATAGCACTAGGAGTCAGGGGAAAGTGCATGTCATGTAATTATTTTTATACTGAATAAACATGAACTATTTTTATTCAGTTTTATGTTTTCTCAATAACTAAAACTATATGAAATTAATGAGTAATTACCTAGCATTAATGAACTAAGTAATTCCTTTATAAACTTCTTTTAAAATATAAAAACTATTTACCGAACTTATGGCATTAATACGGGCTTCAGGCTAGGGATGGATGTATCTATTTAAGACTAAACAATGGTTCTAAATGTTATTAATAATGTTAGATTTGTATTTATACCGAAGCTATTACGTCTAAACAGTATTTTCCTAATTTATTCACTTTATGTGATCCACACGGTTGGCTTTTCCAATTCACCAAAGGGATGTTCAGGGAAACGTGCATTTACCTTAACTAACGTAAAAATGAAAAAATAAAAGTGAAGAGAAATGTATCTTATATTGTCAGCGTAAGGATCAATCTTAAGTGTCAGGATTGGTTACTTATACAATTAAGTGCGGAAATTGGAAAATAAACCTTATGTAGAAGCGTATTAGAGTTTATTTTAGATTAAACAAGACGAAAATACGTAACATGGCTTGGCGACATGTCCGTGTGAGGAGTGACGCTATACAACAGAAAGAGAAAGAGAACAAACAGTTTATGAAATGCACTCTATATGGGGTATATAAGGATCAAAATTGCAGGATTGAGGACGAAATTGCAGGAAATAACACACTGTGGAAAACGTTGGATATTGAATTCAACCAAAAAGAGAGGGGTAAAGGAAAGTTACAAGGACGGAGGACAGACACTTAGCGCGGGACTACGAACAAGGAACAACTAGGCGGTTAGGCTAGGTCTCTCTCGCTCGATACATAGCTATACTCGTTACGTATAATTTATATTTACGGTATGTTTATCCGTGATAATTTACTTTGGTTTTTATATCGTGTTATCGTGTTCGTGTATTGTGGATCGTTACATCCTTCTGTGTAGATTACGGTTATATATATTTCCCGGTATTTTACATATAGGAGAAGAGCGTTACGTTAACAATATAACTTCTTTATTTATTATAGCAGTGATATTTAGCTTACTAGTTACAGTTTAGTATTTGCGGACCGGTTAAGGGTGTTAGGTAAATTAAACTACGTCGCGTAGCAGCCTTACTTCAACCATCGTTCCTTGTGTTATTTATTAGTGATTCTAGTTCAGTTCATGTAGGGAATATTGCGGAGTCGTGTAGATATTCGTCGGCGTCGGGAGACATAGCGTAGAGTTAACGTTTCACGTGAGATTCACGTTAATTTACCTGCGGTTCTGTAGTATTCGGTTATTGCGGTGTAGGTAGTCAGGTTAATTGTTGAAGTTAAGTTATATTGGTATTTTATAAAATGGGTTTTATTTACAAATTTATTAAAGTTCGATTCGCGAGGTTTTAGGGAAAAGTTTTACTTAGGGTACAGGTAATATTTATACTGGGGGGAATTGACTCTTGTCATGTAAGAGAATGCAACGTGAAAGCTCCGTATTTTTATGTATGATAGGGGAAGATTGGGGTCTGCACATATTAGTATAGAGATTTTGTATTCTAGGGCTACTTCAGTCGACAGGGATCGGGTTTTTAGATAAATATTATTAATCTGGGTATTTTGGTGAGACAACTGTTTTTATTAACTTTACTGTGTGAATTTTAATTGATTTTATTTGTGTTGTGTTATTTAATCCTTTCTGTGTACTTTTCAGAAGTTTTGGGTTGGTTATCATTTGTGTCTGGTACATTATATTAATTAGCTGTTGAAAAAAATTATTCCTTGTATAGTGGGGAATTTCTTGTTGTGTTAAGCTAGATTAGCATACATTTGTACCAGAACGGTGATCAGGCTACCACTAGTAAATGTCTGACAAATCAGAGGAAGCCTAACGGAGCCTCCGATTTGGAACTATTAGAGTCTAAAAGAGCCTTGGGCAAGCCCGGATGTCTCTTTACCAACATAGACATCCGAAGAAGTGCCTACTTAGTCTCAATGTCAGCCTTTAAAGAACAAGTGAGGTCCACAATAGATGGCATGCCGGCGCGCACTCATGGAAGCTTTATTGGAGTTGAGCCTGGGTCCCGATAAATATATTATTATTTATATATACTAAACCACACAATAGGGCGCCTTACTCTCACTGTCCCTGAGAACTACGGTTCACCAAAAGTGAGGGGGGAGGCAAACACAACACGAGCGTTTAGGTTGCCTTCTCAGCCGACTCAGCTGAACTTTCCAGATTCCCTAGGGACCTAGCTAATTACCGGGTGAGGTAAGCCCTTAGGTATAGCAAGTAGAATAGGCCATATCAGTAGGATAGGGTAGCTTCATGTAGGGATAATAGGGAACTAGGAATTAAAGCCAGTAGGATTTCAACTAGGTATGTAGGAGTAATTCTTGAGAATTAAAATAATATTTTAAACTCATCCGTGTTTGGTCCTATACCACTACTATATAGGGAAAGTTGTAGGAAGTTTAAATTAAATATGTTATCCGCCATAACTAAAGAATCTGGGGAATATACTATTTATTCCCATATCTGTTTTGCCCTAAGGAGATTTCAGTTTATTGTAAATCAATTTAACATTGACTTAACCAATAACGATCAAGCAAACTTATCAGAAAGTAAATATTTCTAGTCTTTAGCAGACAATCAGCATTCAATAAGAAATTTCTAAGTCATATTTATGAGTTGGACTGTCTTCCCTCATTTGATCTTCTGGGCAGTGATTTACTTTACATACTGAGTTACGACTCTACCGTCACTGTCTACGGGCACCGGCTAGTCCCTGTATTGTAATTTCATTTGTCATTCCTACGGGAATTTATGCATAAGAACATGCACTACAATGACCGAGGTCACTCCTTCTAGTGAATGTACTTAAAAATATTAAATAGTATCAAGACTGGAAAGCTTTACTATACCTTCAAATCTACGTTACAAATGTTTAATTGTGACTTTGTGAACTGGAATCCCCTTCAAAAAAATAAACAATATATTTACTACAGATACAATTTCTGGCAAGTTATAATATCAACAAAACAGCTTGAGCAAAGTAAGCTGCAATTTGTAAATAATATCAATGAAACAGATTGTTCATTACATACGACAGTTCCAGTATACCTAAAGCTTGAGCAAAGTAAGCTAATGATACATGATTATTTCTAGTCTATGGCAGATAGCCATTTATACTTCAACAATGAATGATCCTATAAGAGATTGACTGATTTCTCTCAACCTATATTGAATATTTTACTTCGAGTGATTTCTCTGTTTACACTATGGGTTACGTACCCTGCCTGGTATTACTCAAGGGTAAACCGGCCTTATAGTCTGTGAGCAGTTGGAACCACAAACCCATTCCTGCGGGAACATACTTCATCAAATATCTACAAATTATGATTAAAATCATCATTAAAACCAGCATTCATCATGACTAGAAAGATTCATAATCATTTTAAGGAATCACCATTGTTATATTTAAAACTGGACTCTTCATAGAAATTGCAGTGAATTGAAATTAACTCAAGCTTCATAAACTTGGTCTTATAAGACTACTTACCATTACTATCTACATCCTGACAGCTCGACTTTGACAAGTAAATAATTCAGCTCCTAGTAAATTTAATATGATTTACATACAATACCATATGAATATTATTTTATATTTCTCTCCTGCAATGGAGTAAGGAGCTTTGTGAATATCCCCTCTTGTCCTTTGGTAACTGATGACAGACTATCACTGACTAAACTATTATTAACAACTGACAAAGACTGTAAAATCAATGACTCTCCTGGAAAGAAAAGATTTGTAGCGCTGGAGGGATGTCCAGTCTGGTAGACGAGTCCCACAGTCATGAGCGGGGAGTCATGGGCTCTGACCTTAGGCGCAAAATAAAATGCCTTAAGCATACTTTCCAGTTTCTAGCTAACAATCACTAAGTAGACCTAAAGACTGACTGACTTTTATTTGTTATAAGACTAATTATCATTCACTTTATTACTCCACTTAATTTCTCACTTAATTTTGTAGGCTAAAGGATAGGCTATATTCATGTAACTATACCAAATCTTATATGCACGAAAAGTTCTTAGGTTACTATTTATAACGGGTTCACAATGTAGGTTCCTAGACACTAGACGATCATATGGCCAATTCAACATTATTTATTCATTCTTACTTTTTATATTTAAAGGCAGGAAGTTAATAGTAGCTTTACATAGTTTTACAGCTTTCAGTTTCAGAGCTTTAATAATCTAAGTTAATCTTTAGGTGCATAGGTACTAAGAGCAAATAGGCGAGTTTTTTGTAGGGAGGTTTACAGGATTCTACATTTTCAGTTAGTTTTTTACAATAGTATGGCTTGCATAAGCTATGATCACCAAATGCAACAAATCCTGCTTCAGCTCCGGAACTTTTTGTTGGATTTTGTTATTAGCATCGGAATTAATATGTTTTACAGCACCAGTTACAGAACGCCTTAAGCGCAGTATGTTATTCTGAACAACTTTTCTATATTTAATTGGATAGTTTATATTTCTCGCCAGTTCATCTAACTTGGTGCAGTAATTCCGTAATAAATGATTAGTGCATTCTATTTTTTCCACCAGTAGACTTCCATACGGTTTTGATTTTTCTATGTTTCTATGTATGCTTGAATCACCGTCAGCTATCAACCTAGAGTAAATCAGTTTGTGAGTGCTCAATGATGTTTTAAAACCTTCAACCAAGGCTGTTGATTCCATGGCGCTCGATGAACCTGTATAGTTTTTGAAACAAATATGATCCGGAACTGTGAGTTTTCGGTTTTCGGCTCGAGCACAAACCATACAGTACTTATTCTTAACTGCCACATATTAGGGGCACGGCAGTGCCCCCGCCAAGACGAGCCAAGCGAACGAAGCGCAAGGGGCACTACCTGCCTTTTCTCGAAGTAGTTCGTCGTTTTTTTGAACCTTCATAACTTGGGTTTGGATTATACCAGATAAACAAAATTCTCGGGATATGATGTCAGTAGTGGACTTATTAAACATATAAAATTTCAATTGCATAGCTCTTATACTTTAGATTTTATTGATATCTAAAAACCCCCGATTTCGTCACTGACTCACTGATGGTCATCAAAATTATTAGGGTACTTCCTGAAGTCCTAGAAAGCTGAAATTTGGTATGTAGGCTAGTATTAGTACACAAACAACATAAAAATTCTAAAAGTTGGAACTTTTACCCCCCAACCCCTTAAACTACGGGATGGAAGTTTGTATGAGACTTCTTGACACTAGCGGTCTGACTTATTATATATAGCATAGAAGCCCGACTATAAAATGAACTTTACACCAGCTGGGGAGTTTCAAAAAAATAGCACACCTTTGACTTTTTCTTTAGATTTGGGAAAAAAATTGCACGTAGGTTGGGATCATTATTCTGAACTAGAAAAACTTGTATCCCAACATGTCCCCAAAAATATGTATGGAATTGTTCCGTTTTGTTATCAAAATCCATACGTTTCTTGGTAACAAAACGGACAATTCCATACATATTTTTGGGGACATAATGGGATACAATTTTTTCTAATTTAGAATAATGAAATAATGATCCCAACCAACGTGCAATTTTTTTCCCAAATCTAAAGAAAAAGTCAAACGTGTGCTATTTTTTTGAAACTCCCCAGCTATATTTCTCTATACTTTTTTAGATTACTTATTAAGTACAGTCGAGGAAATTAATTCCTAGACCTCTTTGGACTACCTATGTCAAAGTGACGTAATCAATCAAAACGTAAGAGACTTCTTATAATTTTTTTATTTACAGTGTCACTTTGACAGAGTCCAAAGTGGTCTAGGAATTAATTTCCTGGACTGTACCTAATAAGTAATCTAAAAAGTATAGAGAAATATAGCTGGTGCAAAGTATTTTTTTTTAACTGCCATTTTCACAAGGTTACGTCAAATTTGAATGGATCTCGATATGTCCGCAAACGTGTGTACGTATGTATGTGAACACTTTTTACAGAATAGTAATGTACAAACGCGAATTATCCCTTTCAGGGATCTCTTCCAGCTTACCTTTGGGTGATTGAGTAAAATTACCCCTATTTCATTTTCTCTTACGTAATGCACCATCTAAAAACTTAGTACAATACAACCATTTGCTTAATAGCGATCGACAATCTTCGTTTTTCTATGACACACGAGTGACAAACATACTGTCAGTTGCGAGTGCAAGTGTGATAGCGATAGCCAGCCGAAAGCTATTAAGATGCTGGGAATACTGTAGAGATATAGTTGGTGCAAAGTTCATTTTATAGTCCGGCTTCTATGCTATTCTTATTCTATGGGTTTCTATCTCACAAGTTGCTTGACACATTTGAACGATTTATTTCATTAGGTATTCTGCCAACACCGGATAAAATGACGTTTACGTTGCTTAGTAATAAAACGACTTAAGTCAGAAAAATACACTTTTATGTTAAACCTTAACATTTTAATCCTACGTTCTCTATATATTAGATACTTATTATTTTGACACAAGCAGACACAAGTTCACTTTTTGACGTATTTTCCGTTGCAGCATAATAGGTACCTATTATTCATTTAGAAAAGTCATATCCTATCCTATTCATTTAGAATTAATCAGAAGGGTCGATTTTCCTACTGAATTAAAAGTGATCATGGGTTGTGAAATAGTTTCACTTGAAGTAGGGCTGGGACCCCACCGTCATCGTGTGGTTCATATACCGGGAGATGGTTCCTGCCTCTTCCATTCCTTGACATATTTAATGTATGGAGACATAGATTTTGAGGTGGCGTCGCAAGTCAGGACTGCTGTTGTGCGATAATATGTTGTAGACCACTCACTGGGATGAACTACAATTGTATACTTGTGCCGACAATGGGGACACTTATCATGATTCCGATTGGTACTCACGGGATATATTGAATAGCAATACTTTTGGCGGTACCTCCGAACTCATGGCTGCGGCAGCTATTTATTTAGTTGAATGATATGAAGTTCGTAGAAATGCTTCTAAGAATAAGAATAGGAATAACTACAGAAGAAGACCGCCGTATATTATCCGAACGTTTAATTACACTGAAATCAAGTTCTAACGAGGGTAGATTACATGAAATAGCTGAATGTCTCAGTCGGCTTCCTGCAGATACAGTTTGTTTGTTACCGACAAGAAATATGACTCAGCAACTAAATGATGCCATGTTGCAAGCTATTCCTTATCCGGAAATTACACTTAAAGCCACAGATAGTGTCGATTGTCCCAGATATCTTGTAAAAAGAGCTCGAGTCCATTGAAAAGTATGAGGAGGATGCTTCTATGACAGCAGGCTTAGAAAAAACTATAGTTATTAAAAAAGGAGTGAAAGTAATGCTTAAACGAAATATAGACGTTTCTTTGGGTCTGGTCAATGGTGCTATAGGTATTGTCGACAAAGTAGAATGGGATTCAAACGACAAGAATAAAGCAAGAAGAGTTGTAATAATTTTTAATAACGGTCTTAGACACGAACTAGCGCATGTAAAATCAAAATTTGAAATTATCATTAGAGCATTCGTTCACCGTGAACAGTTCCCAATCTGTGTCGCGTATGCTATCACCATACATAAAAGTCAAGGGCTAAGTTTGAATAATGCCCTTATTGATATTGGGTCATCCACGTTCTCTTGTGGGCAGGCTTATGTAGCACTGTCTAGAGTGACTAATTTGAAAGGTGTTCACCTTATAAATATTGACTTTAGTAGTATTAAATCACAACAGTCAGCTATAGTCGAATATAATCGCCTAAGAGCCAAGTATCGCCCTGATCTATCACTTACTATTAACAGTAAACCAACAAAGAAAAAAGGCAAAGATAGACAGTGGGCTATGACAAAACGCATCTCTGATGTGCAAGAAATACACCCTAAAAAAATAAAGAAAAAATGAAGAGATCAAAAAAATATACATATATTAAAACAATACCAAGCAGTTCACTAATATGTTGCATACTATTTAGTAGGCATAAAATAAATAAAACCATTTTATTGTATTTATGTGTTCTGTTTAATTTTTTAATTTTATCTATTTATCCTACTGCACCGATTGCAATTCGATCCTGGCAATAAAAATACAAAAAAATAGAGTAAAGTATAATGTTTTGTCCACTTAGGTATAACACTATAACACTTACGATCTAACCTAACCTAACCTACATTTTGTGACACAGTTTCGTTTCTGTTAGGGTCGCAGTTCTAACCTAACCTATGTAACGCGTGTATATTACACGCTATACATGAATATATAAATATGATAAACATTTCATATAATGTAATTTATCACTTAAAACTAATATTGTTGTATTCTTCGAAATCTTTAAATTACCGATAACAATAGAAAGTTACAAACAAAGAAGCCGCTTTTGGGATTTTTAACTACGCAGCTGCGCAGGTCATTTAGACAATTTCTTTTATCTACATATTTTTTCTAGATTGTTAAAAACAGACTCTCACAGTTCTTCGAAGCGAATGGTCTACCTGCTAGCAACAAACGCAACATGTGCAAGACCCCATTGTCAAGTGGATTCTCAGCGTTAGATTTGTAGATAAAAAAATAAAGGAGTATCGTCGACAACGAAACACAACCTTAAAACCATAGAGCTTGGGGGCGGTGACATACTGTTTCCCGCGTTAGTTTGATTGGTTAATTAGGTTGGCGTCAGTTGTGAGAAGTAGGGATGATTTGGGATTTAGGAAACATAGGTTTTTAGACCGGACAGTCACCCCCGGGACGCAAAACTAGGAACAGGACAGTTGTTAGAGAAGATAGGGAAGTAGTTGGTCAAGGATCTTAGTACGGACGCGTTCGGACAAATAAGTAGCTAGTTAGCGATGGTTTTAGTTTGAATCAGTTTTATTGAGTGTTATTAGTGCATATGGTTAGGCTTGTATTGAGGATATGCGTCTGTGTGTGTGTGTATTTGAAAATGAAAGTTAGGTTATCTCGGAACGTTTGGGTTGTGTCATGCACATAGCATTCAAGGATTTTTTACAAGTGATTATTACAGTTACGGTGATTAATAAAGAAATCCTCCTGTGAAGTGCTTACAATAACGGTATAGCGGTTAATCACACGGCGGTTAGGTATAATTTTGACATAAAGAAAATACTTTTGCATTCATTTTATCGCAATCGAATCATTTGATCCTCTAAGACGTGACCCGTGTCGGATGTTAAAAGAGTATCGATCTGTTTTGGTGATGTACTGAACTAACAGTGGAAATCACAAACCAGACGATCCTCCTCTGACATGACCAGTGTCGGAAGTTAGAAAAGTTATCGATCCCCGTTGTGATGTGCTGAAACTAACAACGGAAATCACAAACTATATTTGAATCAAAGATCCTCGCTGACGTGGCTCGTATCGGAAGTTAGAAAGAGAGATCGACCCCCTTTTGTGATGTTCTAAATTAATAGTGGAAATCACAAACCACACTGTGATGTGCTGTAGCTAACAGTGGAAATTACAAACCATTTAGTGTTCCTCTTAATCACCATTTTTTCCGTGACCTTGTCCAATTGATCACTTTGTTAAATGATTGGTGCACAAAGTGTTGTATGACATTAACTCACACGTAAAAGGAATAGATGGTAGGTAGCGGGGTAGTTTGTCTTATTGAGGCCAATCCCCATCCAAAGTAAGAACCAATTTGATATTATTTTTTATTCAATTCATTATTACATATACATAACGCAGTAGATTTAAATCTAAATCAAATAGGTTCTCACTGTAACCGGCCTCTTTCACGGTAGGGGTTTAGGTAGGCTAACATTATATTACTTGTATTACATGCAAATGTAGGTAGGGAGTATTATTAGGTACACGACAGGTATACAACGATCAAGGTAGTACAAGGAGAATCTGGGTGAGTCAAACCTTTATTTCAACTGTGTTTTATTTTGTGTTTATTTCATGTTAAGGTTGATTTCTTTTATTCTCGGTTTTGGCATGTTTATTGAGAGATTTTGATTTTGATTACGTTAGATTAACTATTTATTTTACACAACGTAGAGGGTCCTAATTTAGAGGTATAATTATAACTAGACGATCACATGTTTTATTTTGGCCAATTTAATTAAATACACAACGTAGGATATTTTATCGTTTCTATGTAGACCAGGGGTAGGAGTGTTACACCTACTTTTCTGACACAGTTTGGTTTCTGTTACTGACGCAGTTCTAACCTAACCGAACCTACTTTACTGGAAGCAGTTTGTTACTAATACTATAATATGGTACAATATGCCATAATAAATTGACGGAACTTGTATTCTGCTACATAAAATTCTGCGAAATTAATGTCGGCGATATTAGTATTCTGCTATTTAAAATTCTGCACAATCAATGCTATGATAATATGACAGTTATGCTATGTATATTATTAATATTATTATGCTAAAGTATCATTCGGCTGAAAATGTTTCTGCGACAACTGTTATTATTCGAAGTGTATTTCGGACAATAAATATTATGCAAGATGAAGGGAACCCATAATAAGCAACTTACAAAAAGAAGTGAAATCCCACCAAAAACATTTTCATGTAAAATGTTGCCAAGACGATCATATGGCTCGCACTGTCAAAAAGTTATCAGATGTCATGTAGAGCCAAGCTTCTAACTCTACACGCCCTAACTCTACAAGCTCTAACTTCACAAACTCTACACCTTGAGTCAAAATATGTGGCTTGGCCGTTTCGCTACCGTCGCATGGGCTTTTCTGTTAAACAATAGTTCCAGTAGTAACGAAACGGCCAAGCCACATATTTTGACTCAAGGTGTAGAGTTTGTGAAGTTAGAGCTTGTAGAGTTAGGGCGTGTAGAGTTAGAAGCTTGGCTCTACATGACATCTGATAACTTTTTGACAGTGCGAGCCATATGATCGTCTTGGCAACATTTTACATGAAAATGTTTTTGGTGGGATAGAACTTTCTTGGTCCTGTAGCCTATTATAACTGCAGCGCCCGATAACGCGTTATAGTTCTTTCTATACGATCTTTTCGATCAGCAGCCATCAGCAACCACGGTAATCATCGGTACTCCATTTACATCCACTTCGCCATTGAGTACAGCTAGATCATATTCTTCTTTAGCTGCTTCCTCCATGCATTTCTCTTTGGCTAGTTCCCATAGTTCACAGACCTTGGTATGGCACTTTGCGTATAATTTATCGGACATACAGGGTATGTTAAGGGAGGCTGATATTTGTTCCAATCCTGAAAATCCCGCGCCAATAGACATGAAACTACTAACAACGTCATCATTGAGGTTAAGGTCAGCTGGGCTATCTTTGCTTTTACAATTAACAGTTCTTATTTAGCATTGCACGATTGACACTTAAATAAGAATTTCGATAGAAATCCTTTCTTAATCTCCTTGGTAAGTTTTAAATAACTCAAGTTGCAACCAAATCCCGAGTTGTGGTGGGCAATTTCTTGGAGTTGTTTATATATGTAATTAAAATCCACAATTCTATTCCCATCAGTAGTAACTTCAACGTTATCATTATTTTCTTCTTCTATTGTTAATTCAAAATCAGCATCTGAGCCCGTTTCGAATGATTTCTGAAAAACAAAACAGTGAATGAATAATTCGTGAGAATAATTACTCGCTCCTCTTTCAAACCACCACCCAACCCCCACTCAACCCTTTTACACATTAAGCTTTTCGTATATTAGTATTTATCAGCGTTAGGGCAAGCAATATTCGACCATACAGTGTTAGGACAATCGCATTAGGGCTAATTTGCGTTAGGAGAAACAATCATTATGACTAACGATATTAGGGAATTCAAATATAGGACAAAAAACACAATGGATCCCAATATAGAACTAAAAGGTAGACGAAGTGATCAGAAATATTAAAGAAGGTCGGGGTTAGATACAGAAACAATAAAATAAAATAGAATCCATTGAATCAAAACCAAAAAGAAGCCATTATGAAATATATTTTCCGTATTGGTGATTAATGTTGCCAAACCTGATGCATAAAGTTAAAAGTAGTATCGAAGAATGTTTTTAGTAGCGAAGCAGTCAATATTATGCTGGTCATATTTATGGCGACGTTTTTTCGACGAATAATACCACTTACTAGGAAAAACAACACAGCAGGCTGTATTTACAAAATGGCGCCAGGAGTGAAAAAATCCGCTAACGGCATCTGTATTTGGAAAAGTCTGAAACGTGAGTGAATGTAGTACGAGCTTTTTCTAAAAAATTTACTGACTATAATTATTTTATTCAATTATGTCAACCGTATGCAACATGGTCACACCATAGTCGAGCCTAGTGTTATAGGTACTAGTTACTAGGTTGTCCGGTGATTCCTAAAAATGACATGGAAAAATAATAGTAATTTTTGTAACTGGTACATAATTAAGCGTCTTAAAGTACGAGTGCCGAGGTTAGAGCGCGAGCTTGCGAGCGCTATAAATACAGGTACGAGTACCTTTAGAGCTAATTATGTTTCCTTGCATACATAACTTTTTTACAAGCTTAAATTGATTAATGACAAAAATTATTAATCATCTACTTTTAGTAACTTAATAAAAATTCAATTATAAACACAGGTAATTTTGATTTCAATATACGTAACTTTAATTATTGTTAAAATGTTTTAACGGTTTATGATACAAATTAGGATGGCAAGTGTTCACTAAACGCCAAGACTGATATCCGGAGTAACCGTAACCATGGTAATAACAATGCTATAATAATTATTATAGCATTACCATGGCAACGCTCATTATAGAATTGTTTTCACGCTTCGGTTACGCTATAGGTGGTATTCTGATACCATTAACGATATCAATATTAGCGGTTTATAGTAAGCGAGTAGAAAAACAGATTTATATACCCGGGCGAGGGAATTTTGGTCAGAGATGGCACTTGCACGTTTGAGAGAAGCTCTTGCTCGTTGTTTTTGAAATTTTAGGCCAGTTCTTAAAGTATAATATTTATTTTTTCGCTTTCCCATTGTCACTGAAACAAAAAAAAAACATATATTAAATAGGTCGTAACAAGCAAAACCGCGGGAAAATGATTGTCATGTATTGAAACTGTATAAATGTGCTTCGTCATATTCGCTCAACTATCTTAATAGAGATAACTTATCGCCACCCTTGAAGTAGATGCCGTTGAGGAGTTCCCGTGGCTATCTGTGGTCTTCACCATCAGTTCCACTTCACTAAATGATACTTTCTGAATGCTAATGCCGGATTTATTACTGAAAATACTAAAATAGCAATATGTATGCCTATAATATTTGAGGAGTTCCCTCAATTCCTCACGGATCCCATCATCAGATACCAATATGGTGACAATGGGACTACTTTGGAAGTATAGCATATCAATCAAAAAAAATTATTTCAAAATCGGTTTATAATTGACGGAGAAATCGGTGAACATACCTACATAAAGAAAATACAAACATCAGAACATAGAACCTCCAACTTTTTTGAAGTTGGTTTAATTTAAAACAATATTTAAAATAAAAAAAACGTAACGAATAAATAAAAGTAACGAAAAAAATATAAATTTAAAAAACAAACTTACCTCGTTTTACTACGTGTAGTAGAGTATACGTACACAACGGACTGCGGTCGGTTTCCAAGGTCAAGTGGTTGCGCAAAGAGACGTCAACTCGCTCTGCACGGCTAGCACATGTTGTCCGCGACTTGTTTGTCGCTCGGATCTCCCTTTTTATCTAGTCTGTAACGATAGAGATGCACTGAGCGACAAGCGAGAAAATACAACTTGTGCTACCCGTGCTGAGCTCTCGTGGTCGACTAAACTTTTCACCGCGTGAGCCGCTTATTATATTGAACGCCGCACGCCCATAGTAATTTTGTATGGCAGATTCAAGGAGCTTTTTAAAAAAATCATATTTATATAACCACGCTATATTTTATATACTAAAAATGGGTTTTTGTAGTTTAATTGTTTGTGATTTATTTGCATTGAAGTTTAAAATTAGCTTTTTTTTTTTTTTATTCAAACTTAACTAAATGGAGTGCTTTTCCAAATTAGAGTTGATTTATTTATTAAACAATAAATAATTTCTTTTTATTAAAGATGTGTTATTGTAAACACATTCTTTGCGGTCGTAAATAAATTTTTATTTAAATTTTTACTGAAAGATTATGGGCTACAGCAACTTAACCGTGAGTACCGTTTTGGCGTATTTTGCACGGCGCAGTCTTAAGGGGAATAGACAAGATGGACTTTTCTACAGAATATTCTGCGGACATATTATGTATATTCTTATATTAGTGTTCGTGACTATATAAATGACAGATAAAAGTACAGGAGTAGGAAAAAGTAAATATCTATCATAATTCGATTAAGTTACCCTAAACGAAGCAAAACAAATTCTGAATGATAACCACAATTCTCCCTCTGCCAGTCATCCTGGAATCTCTCGTATGCTTGACAGGATTAATTCTCAGTTTTGGTGGAAATCTATGCGCCAAGACATCGAAGATCATGTAAAAAGTTGCCGATCCTGTCAAATTAATAAGCCGTTACGTCAAACTGATCGCGCCTCTTTTAATTATCACCTCGACCGTATCCCGACCTAACGAAAGATCTGTTAATACTTAGTTGCTCCTCTTTCTGAAACCCATGAATTTATTCTGCCTTTACAAGACGATCTAATCAAATTTTCGCAAGCATATCCTATGTAATCCTGTTTCGCCGAAGAAACGACGAAACTATTAGTTAACTAAGTACTTTTCACATAATAATATGGGAATTCCCAAAATGGTCGATTCTGATCAAGGCACCAATTTTTGTTCTGAAGTGTTTAAGCAGTTAGCGAAATAATTTGGTATAATAGTACATTACTACAGAGGCCGGGAATTAGGGGGTTCATATAGACATGGGATAGTTACGAGGCTGGCAACCCCTTTTCATGGCGAGCTATGTGTATTGCTTTTCTCAAACATTCATTATAGTACATTACTTAACAAGGGCTGTAAAAGAAAGAAAGCCCGAAATCGCAGGTATTTGAGACCCGAGCCGTAGGCGAGGGTTGTAAATATGCGATAGAGGGCTTTCTTTTTTACTGCCCGTGATGAGTACACAATTTTACGTCTTCACCTGGCCATAATGCGAGTTTTACCGTGCGCGCAGCGTGCGATAAAACTCACATTATGGCCAGGTGTTACGTAAAAATAATTAAAACAAAAATTACAACGTCAAATACTAGGAGTGCATAAACATTAGAAGTACCTACCTAACCTACAGTCATCCGCACTGTATCGGGCGCGCCCGCCCGCCCTCCTGCGCCGCACCGTGCTAGCCTCCTAATTACCTTTGCGCTCCTGGTACCTGGTGCTTTTATTTAAACATTCAAACGCTTTGGTTGGATACTCGGCTTAGAATATTAACAAAAAAACTGTTATTTAGCCTGTTCATAAACACAGCCGCCATGGTTAAGTACATATCAAATTGTTTATTGTTTTTTTTAATACGCATAGTGGCAGAATATCATGATGCCTGTGCCACAAATTTATGTGGAATGGAAATTAAAAAAGAGGACTTTGCCGGCCTAGGCCTGCACGATTTGTATGAAATTCCGGCCTCTTGTCCTAGCCGCACCTGAAACGTCATACTTCGCAGCCTATTATAAGGAACATACCATCAATATTTCATTGCATGTTTGAGAAAAACACATTTTTGTTCTCCTCGTTTAAAATCTATGTATAAGGATTTCATAGAGAATACTGCAACGTCACTCTTTTCATCGTCGAATAGTCTATGTTACTTCCGAATCAACCGAAATAACTGTTTCGATACGCTCTAGACAACCGAAAAAAATTTGAAAATAGAACTTCGTATTTCAATTATATGTGTCCTTGTATAAGGAGACTCGATCCGATACAAAATATTGGCTAATCTATGACGTTTCGGAACGTAGCAGCATAGTATAAATAGAAAAGTAGATCGTCTTCAAACAAAGGTACATCGCGCGGCTTGCATGTGTGCGTTACGCCGACCGTACGACTGTGGGCGGGGCGAACCTCCCACACGAAACTACAAATGGAGGCGCAGGAACGGTGACTAGACGGGGCCGCGGCGTCATTGCGTTAAAACATCGAGCGACAGTGTCTTGCCGAAAACTCGTAATATTGTTCAGTATACAATATTACGTTTTTCAACATACTTTTGGAGTCGGAAGTTTGTGTTGAGAAGAATGCTGTTTATTTTTTGATATTTATAGCTTATAGCCCACTTGCAGCTTTTGTTAAATCTATTTTATTGTCAGCTTGACATTTTTATTCGTTTCAAAACGCCTAAACTGTGCCTAAACCTAGTTTAGGTAGGTACTATATCCAGATTTAATAAAAGCTGCAAGTGATTAATGTAAATGCCTAATTAATTAATTAAGTACTTCGTACCGACCTGCCTATAGTATACTGTGCCGCCGGTAGGCACGTTTCGTAACTGTTATCGATTCACGTATTGATGAATTGCATTTAGATTAGACATTATCTGTACGTGTATCTAGCGCGCATTAGTTAGTACTGTAGTAAGTTAACATTGTATATATACGCATGTGTAATTGTAATTAAATCAGATTGTTACTGACTGACAAAGTGGTTACTCTCTCACCCCCACCAACATGGATATATCCGGTAAAGTAGTGACCCCGACAAAGAACACCATGCCGACTGAACAATGATCGCCGCTGCCCTGCCCGACGTCCGACCAATATGGGGTAACCACTGGTAAAGTGGTGACCCCGACAATGAACACCATCATCGTTACTCTGCCTGATTAAGGAGCATTTCCGCCGGAACCATTACGCTGCTGCTCGTCAATGAGAAGAGCAAGCAGGATGACACAAGACCAGCAGCTCCGGGAATTACTGCGGATCTCATCGATTGGAACTGGAATCTCCACCATATACCGCATTCCGAAGTACTGGAAACCCAGGCTCTATAGTGATTTTCAAATATTGAAGATATTCTGCTTAGTTGAAAATAGAAATCGGGAACATGCCACCGGGAACGAGATTATTATAAAGGAAAGTACGCCGCGCGGCCGGCTAAAGGCACCTACCGCTAGAATTTTGGATCGGCACCGAGTCATTGACATATCGTCAAAGATATCAATAATCGGGACCCCAACATCGACCCAGTTACGTTAAAAGTAATCAGCAATTTCGAGCAGGAAAATGTGCATTTCAGCACGGCCACGATTAATGTCGTCGCAGCACTCAGCGTGCACGGCAAAACTCATCAAAGTCAAGTTCGAGAGGAAGCTACATATATAGCAATTGCAAAATATTATGGTATTTATTATTTTGTTTTGTAAATATTTATTTGGTTGACAGTGTAATAGTTTCGATTTAAGAAGATTTTTTTACCTTCGCGCAAGACCGTGAAGATGTTTAATCTCTCAAATGCGAATTAATTCTTAGGTTCGGTCAATGAGCCAAGAATTTCGAAAACTGAGAAAAGTTTTTGCCTTCATGCAAGCCCATGAAGATGTTTAATATCTCCAATATGAGTGAATTCTTAGGTTATCGTTCAATGAGCCAAGAATTTCGCCAAAGGAGAGAAGAAGTTTTGTGCCTTCATGCAACGGCCATGAAGATGTATGTGTACCTCTAACTAATGCGAATTAATTTCTTAGGTTATCAGACAACGAGCCATGAAATCCGCTTACTGAGGAAATATTTACTTGCTAGTCCACGCCAATTACCGACAAAGAGTCGATGAATTTTTTGGGGTAAATTATTATTTTAATGAGACGTATTGCCCATAACGGCACACTTTACACAGTTATACCATCGTAAATATTTATATAGGAACTTACTGTGCTGGAGAATACTTTTTAATTTTTTAATTTTTTATTTATTTTCTGTTGGGGGGAGTACTGTGCCGGTAGGCACGTTTCGTAACTATTATCGATTCACGTATTGATGAATTGCATTTAGATTAGACATTATCTGTACGTGTATCTAGCGCGCATTAGTTAGTACTGTAGTAAGTTAACATTGTATATATACGCATGTGTAATTGTAATTAAATTAGATTGTTACTGACTGACAAAGTGGTTACTCTCTCACCCCCACCAACATGGATATCTCCGGTAAATATACCTATGTGAAATAAATACGTATTAAGTAGGTAATTTAAGTTATTGAGTGTGACGTGACAGGTAACATGTGACATGTGACCACGTCAATAGCCTAGGTAGTTGGTAGTGACTAAGTACCTAGTGACCTTGCTTACGAAGCTAGCGGTCCTGGGTTCGATTCCCGCTCTGGGCGTGTGATGAGTGCGAGTAGGTATTTGTTTCTACGTCTTGGGTGTTTTATATGTACCTACCTATATAGTAATATAAAGTATGTATTTTTCACTACATAAGTATGTTTATCGTTACCTAGTATAGCTCATGCAATTTATGATGGCGAGTGGGCTTTACTTGTGGTAAACACATATCTGTATACGTGTCAAAGTGTGCGTGACAAGCGAGAGCGGGTATGGTAAGCATAAAAAATAAAGAGAAGTATTGGACACATTATACTAATTATACTGTCGCAAACCCTCTAGCAAATAATGATAAGAAATAATGCAATTAAGTATTTTAAACCGACTTCAAAAAAGGAGGTTCTCAGTTTGACCGATTTGATTTCTCCATCAATTATGGTCCGATTTCAAAAATTCTTTTTTTGTTTGACCTTAAATATTATAAAACAACAAACTACTTATTTATGTTCTTGATGTGATATGCGAACTACTTAGTCATACTACATGTAGTAGCGACACTAGCGACCTTCTTGGTTGCATCTTCTACGAAATTGATGTATCTAACTCTATCTTGTCGCGAAGATGACATTTCAAATGTCTCCGTATTTTCTGTCTTAAAATTACGTACAATTTTATGTTACTTAAAATTAAAACCTATCTGTAGGTTTATCTTTATTTTAGAGGGCTTATTATTGCTGTGTTTCTTAGGTGACTAAACGTGGATCAAACATCCATCACTCTCACACTTATATGTATGTACAACTTGTCAGAAAGTGTCGAATGTTTTATTACCGTTTTGTCAAGCGATAAACACGGATAGGCCCACAGTTCTAAATAAATTTACTATTTTTATTTTAGGATACTTCAAAATAAAAATCCGTTATACCTCGCTATGAATAACTTTGCGTTTTTTCCGGATATTGGACATGCTGACGGTAGTTCGTGGCAGTAAGCGTCGTGGAAACAATATGCACAAGTAACTCGAGCGACGGCGCGCTCGCGACTGATCGCTCCGTCAGACACGCACACTACCGCAATGTGCATGTACACTTTCAACCACTAATAAAGCCCACTCGCCATCGTAAATTGCATGAGCTATATCCAAAGTACAATCCTAGAACCTAGTTTGGGACTACCTAGGTCAATTTGTGTAAGATTTTCCCGTGATGTTATTATTCAGATATTTATTCAATGTTGTGTAAATGCCGCGCGGCGCGAGCTGACAATGCTCAAAGGAAGCCACGCGGCGGCGGCGCATGCCGCCAATAATAGGTAAGTTCTTACCTAGTCAAAACTTACCTTGCCCGAAAGCGGCATTATCAAAAGTGTCGAAAAGGAATTTACATATGACATCACATACCTATAAACATAATCATAATTTGGTTCAACAGATAAAAGTATGTAAGTAAAATAATTTAAATTTGCTACTTAGGTACCTAACAATATTAATACTTACTTTAGGTTTGTGTAATTTATGAAAACTACTATGATTATAAATCACAGATCAAAGTATGGCTAAGTAGGTGACTAAAATTGAAAAACAAGTTTGGACAACCCTGACGCTCGAGCGGCAATAGGTATCAGAATCTCCTAAAGGGCCGGAGTCGAGCTACTTTTCTATTTGTACTATGGTAGCAGCATCGCGTCATCTGTCAATCTACTTAAACTTGCTGCTGTATCCAGGGTATAAAAAATAAAAAACTACGCTTTGGGATTGGTTAATATTTAGCCAATCACAGCACAGTATTGCAACATTACGGACGCCGGTGCGTGGTGTGATAACTTTTTTTTTCAAAGAAAATGAGTAGTGACAATGACGAAACATCTTCTATAATGAACTCGTACGATAATTAAGATGAGTCCTGAGCGCAGTGAGGGGTTCAAGCGCGCCCAAGACAAAACCAGTTCGAGTAAATGACATGGGTGTCATCTACTACTAAACACAAAATAAATATCCAGTGTATGACATACCTCCAAAATACTAACTTAATTAATATAATTAGTTTAAAACACTTAATATCAATAGTTTGTTTAATGATTTAATGGTTTCAATAATCAGTTACCTATAAAACTTGAATTCCTGGCTATAATATCCACATTCACGATCCGATGTCTTAGCAGATTTCACAAGCAGACCGACGTACATCCAACTCGAAGTGCCTGCTCGCAAAAACTGACTCTCAAATAAAAACATATTTTATCGCATCGATGACAACTTCTGCATAAAGATTTATAGATGACACTAGTAGTCGGTTAAACCTGGTTTTTGGATTATATTAATATCCGTTGTCTTATTATTTCAAATTAACTGCAAAAAAAGTCATACAGTGGGTCAATGTCGTCCACTCGGACAATTACCTTAAAGTATAATTAATAAACCTCAAGGTAGCATTCCGTACCTCGCGGCACGCGGTAGACGGCATATGCCGCGACGGCACACGGCACTACTTAGCGGTATTTTGTACGGAACCTATTTCGACACTCGACTGCAACTCCTGCACGACAGGTGTAGGCAGTTGCACTCGTGTCGGAATGGGGGTAACCTGATCTCTCATTCTAGGAAAATCCTTTAGGAAGTTAACTCGCACTGAAAATGTGTTGCTTAATATGTTTATGTTTACAAAAAATTCGGCCTTCCCCTTTGGAACTGTACGCACGACAACATAATTATATCAAATACGTTTTTAGTATGAGTCGACTTCTGCTAGGTTTTTCTAATTTGCGGGTCAGTACCTATACTAAAAGTGTATATCTAAAAGAGTCACCAGAAATTGTCCATGCAACAAAGCATTTTAGCTGTGGTAACCTAAATAACCAACTTAAGAATACCAAGTAACATTACTACGTATACCAATTTCAATTGGTTAGAAGTTACAAAGCAGATTGTTTGTAGCTACCCAATAAACTAGGTTGACAGTACCGAGTAACTTGGCTACGTGTACCAAATTAACTTGGCTAGATATGACAATCAGATTGATTGTAGCCACCCAATAAACACGCTTGATTTTACTGAGTAACTTAGTTACGTGTACCAAATTAACTTGGCTAGAAATGACAATCAGATTTGTTGTAGCTACCCAATAAACACGGTTGATTTTACCGAGTAACTTGGCTACGTGTACCAAATTAACTTGGCTAGAAATGACAATCAGATTGGTTGTAGCTACCCCATAAACACGGTTGATTGTACCGAGTAACTTGGCTACGTGTACCAAATTTACTTTGCTAGATATGACAATATTATAATCAATTAGTTTTATTTCATTTTAATAAATGCACTAGAAAAAAAGACTGAGAAGTCTGTCAACGTGACGTGGCAAAAAAAAAAATATCGCTGAATATCACAAAAGATTGTAAAAACACATACAACCCCATGCATACGAAACATATAAACCCCATTCCTGTTTTTGGAAGTCGATTAAAAATGACTGATGCTGGTAGTGTTTAGTTGATACCAATAAGACTTTTTATGTTATTGATTAAAATATTCGTCATTTTCGGTCACATTGCATCATTGTAGGCTTATTTTGGCATTGTCATACACAGCACATTTTTTTCAACTTTGAATATATTTCAAAATATGATTATTTTTAAAGTACCTCTTTAATAAAATTATTACATTGAATAAAAACTATCATTTAAGCGTAACAGCGAAGTTGTAGCACAAAGTTAACATCGGAAACAAAATTTGTTCCTGCAGAATTTTTCTGCGTGGAATCGCCCAGAAACAGCTCGTTTAGATCATTGAAAGTCGACGGAGCTTCGCTACGCGGAGCTCCTTTTCCGCGTATTTATGGCGCTTCGCGCTTTGGCACATTTCTAACCAAACCTAACCTAACCTAACCTAACCCGACTTAAGCAATAGAGGTGTTTCTAGGTATAATTTTAATTGAGAGGCTTTGCTCCCCCCCACTTTTGTGGCTTTGCCTATACAAACTTTACAAAACATTTTATACTAAAGCTTTTAAAACATGAAACCTATGACAAACAAAGTAGTATACCGTTTGTAGGACGTACGTTAGTTGACTATTTGATATCAATAATAAATAATCTATTTGACAAATTATACAATATAAAATGAAAATTTGTTAAGTTATTATTCGAACATATGAATTATTTGCTAAATCTGTAGTTGTAAAAATATAAAATGATGAACGATGTATTTGTCAATCGTTGGTTGCGAAACGAAAATTTGCTAAATTACTGGCGAGAAAATGATAGGATCAGTACTTTTTTGCACGAAAGTCTTCCTCGTTTCTCTTAGGGCAATACATTTTTGAGAAAATGACAGTATTTATGTAGTATTATTTTTTCATGTTTTTAAACATAAGTAATCAAACCAGTAGGTAACCAGCAAATTTTTTTTGAACAAATTCTCTATAGAGGTTAAAAAGATAAAAGATAAAAGATAAGAGATGTTTATTCAGTAAGTAGGCCGCACGGGCACTTTTACACGGGGTGTGTAATGTTTAGCATAAAAACAAATGGTCTAGTGATCATTTTACATAACACTAATTGCATAATTTCAATCTGCATAATAAACCATCGATATAATAGTCATGATGCATAAAACGAAATGCATAATTTCAAAAACTATAATGTTTATAAATTAAAAAATAAATATTTCTAACTGCTTTCATTACTATTAATGTGGTCACAGTTCTAACCTAACCTAACCTAGTTAGAAGAAATTGACTTAAAATGCATAATAACAAGAAAATAACCGTTATGCTAAATGAGTGTTATGTCATTCGATCGTATGCCAGTTAAAATTATACAATTGGTTTTTATGCTAAACGTTCATTATGCTTTTCGTGGTTAGTTAAATGAAATTATACAAAATGGTTGTATACTGATTGAAGCGCACCCTTTTACACGTCAAAAATCTACCAGCGCTTCGCAAGAGACCACTGCTGAGAAGAAACGCCGCAAGAAACTCAACAGTCAGTCGTTTTTTAAATATTGCTTATGATAAATGAACGAAATAAATGAATGATACAACGAAAAAAAAAAACTTAACCTAGCATTATATAAAACAGTGAATGTAACAAAAAATATGAATATATATCATGCGTAGTTGAGCAGGAAAATGTGTCAAAACTCAAAATTTCTACAAGAACTCATAAGTAGTAAATATAAAAGGTTAAAGGGTTTAGTCACTTTTCAGTACTTTGGAGTACAACTTCACCCAACAGGTTCAGATTGGGCAGCTGAAAAAAAATACGTGTCTGTTATTTTAGACTAGTCTCTAACATACCTATATCAAAATAAACCAAATCAGAGCCGGACAGTTGGGTACTTTTCCTTGTTAGTTAAGGATCTAACTGCCGCACTCAGAGACGTAAATTAAATTTAATGCTTCTTTAGTGACGTGTTGCCTTATTTTATTGCTATAGCAAAGAGAGTGACAGCAGCAACTTTAATCAAGCATTAAGTTTAATTGACGTCTCTGAGTGATCAAGGGTTTTCAATGATCCAAGATTAAACGAGATACTTAGGATACACTCAATTTTCGGACAAGTAGGAATATACCGTTTTACAATGAACTTCTTAGAATTACATATTGTTTATCATTGAATAACGTACACAAAGTATTTTGATTTGGTGATAGCAACGATTTGCTAAATATAAGGAGTGGTTCAGTAAAAAAGTAGCAATGAATTATCTGGTATTTTATTTTTTATTTTTTATAATTATGATGCAGTTTTTTTTTTTAGTAATCTGTATTTTCTCAAATAAAAATACAATAATATTGAAATGTATGAGATTCTTTGAGTTTTCTCAATATTTGTTGCATGTACTTTATAACTCTTTGAACAACACAATTTGACAATATTCGCTCGCTGTTTTCTACAATGCCACATATTGAATTTCCATTTTCACAACAGGTTTTATGCTTTTAGGAATATCATCTTTCGAATAAGTTATACCAAAAAACTGGATTTTACTTTGGGTAGTAAGGAAGTCTCTCCAATCTAACCTCTGACAGAGGTTTTTCTATGGGAGACAAATTTTGGTAAAAATGGCTAATACACAAATGTTGCAATTCCATGTAACTACCCCAAAGTAAAGTCAAATAAAAAAAGTTTACTATTGATCGAAAGACAATTTAATAAGGCATTAAGTAGCCCATCAAACTTAAAGAAAAAACTATGGTTATGACAAACACCTCATAAATTCTCTCAGAAGACGCTGTTCAACGAGTTTTTGGTGAGATGTAATATAAAAGGCGAAAGCATGAAATCGCACGTTAATTTTTACGATTGTTATTTTTTATTTCATTGAATAGTATCTACAGATTACTATAAAAATGCACTGCTTAAAAAATACCAAAAAAATATTTTATAAAAAAACATTATGTGCCGCTACATTTTTTCCGGACCACTCTTTAGTACAGTATTTATCTGATCGCTTCACATGATATGCAAAGTAATGTTCGTCAAACTCTATTGTTTCCAACATATTTCCAGAAAAAAGTAATTGGTCACCATTATAGACATATCTTTTCAATAGCTAGAAACATGTAAAGATATCCATCTTCATTTATATCATAAACAAGAATATTGCCTTTGCAATAATTTATAGAACACATCATTGCCCAAGCCACTTTAATCAAGGGCTTTGAATGATCCAACATTAAACGACTTTGAATACACTCAATTTCTGATACTGTTATCTGCTTTGTAGGTCCCAATTTAAGAATACTGTTAAGAATACCTCGATGAAAAAGATCATTTAGTTGAAGCTGGTGCATTATAGCCAATGTTCGTGGGACATTGATATGGTTGCTGGATATTATTGCTACATTTTTTGAATGTCTATGTTTAGCTTCGTATCGCATTGACCATAGTGAATAAATAGGACCATATTTCAAAAGGGCTGAATGGTAATGTATCATGTTATGAAACTTAGGTTGTAGACAATCTTTCGTTACTTTGATATAACATTCGTTAAACTCAGCTACTAGTACTTGTAATAAATGTGGTGTCCCAGAACAAATTTTTAAACTGAAAGCAATATTGAGAATTTTTCTTAATTTAACATATAGTAAGTATCCATATTTCATCATCTCGAGGAATGAAATCACCAACAATTATCCCAAAAAATCGTAACACCGTTAGCATCTCTCCGGAAGAAATTCGTACTGAACCTCGATTAATGTGTTCTTTTTCTATTCCACATGGTCTATTTTTGTTATCCGGTCCAAAATCAAATGGTCTAATTTTTTCATTTAAAACAGCCAATGAAAACAATTTTAATTTTTGAGTGTATTGCAATAACATGAAACATATAAGATATTTTGCTACTCCCTCTAGTATATCATGCAATACGTCGACACCAACCTGTTGAAATATCTCAAAATCTTTGATATCTAGAAATACGCATCTTTCTTTAATGCCAGTTAATGATGGATCATTCAAAAGCAAATCCCTGTTATATGTTTCTGCATTGCGAAGTAGAGATTCATCTTCGTAACACTGTTTCTTTAATATGCTCTTTAACACTTTACATGTGCTACAGGAAAAGTTGGCAGAAAAGCTTTCGACAAAACCTTTTTTTATTTCGTTAATGTAACCCTAAGTTATTGCCCAAAATGACGCCGAGTTCAAAGTATATTTTTCCTTTATAAGTTGAAGTGTCAAAATCTATGCCAGTTTCACTTAAATGATTAAATTCGTTTATAAGAGGACGAAAAGTAATATGATTGCTAAATTAAATCCTGTCTGATGAATGAAATAGTAATGTAAGGAATATGTTTGTAAGAGCAGTAGAGCGCCAAGGCGGTAAACATGGGATTTGAAATGTAAACTGCTCCCAATTTGTGAATACCAGCATGACTACCTAAGACGTTTCCGGTTTCGTAATCGTCAGAGTACATAAACAATAGAATTACTGTTTTGTCAGAATGAAAACTCATTCTTTTCTTCCAATTGGATCCCTGGACAACATTTTCAATAGTGTCCTTTAAATGTAAACTATCCATGTATTTTAATGTTTCAGATAATATATTATAGAGACGGAAAAAAGTCTTTAAGATTTCTCTTAGCGAAATAAATTGTGCGTAGCATTCTACAGGCATAAAGCGGGATACCCCTTTACTTTTTACTTTATCAAATCGTTCGCCAATAACTACTGCTTGAGGTTCGAAATAAGATCAGTGCTTTTTAAAGTAGTTCAATCGTTTACGTTCTGTTCTAAAATTGTTCAATGACAAATTTATTTTACTCCTTATTTCCTCTGTTACTCTTTTCAAAATACCACTAGGAACCGATTTCTCAATGCAAACATTAATCAAATGATTTGCAAGTATGGGAACTAAAGAAGTCATGCAGGTGCCTAATCCATCAACTACATTTTGTTCTATACTTCTTGGCAACAATGTATTTAGATATGTATGTTGACAAAACATCATCAATAGACATGAACTTATCTTGACGTAAAGGAGTAGAACTTGAAAGAACTAGCACATGAAACTAAATTTGCTACTGCAGTACTTCCTGAATTTATTTTAATTGAAAGTTCAATATTAATTTTCTTAGGATTACATTCACTCCTAGAAAAATGACATTTCTCTAAATGTCTTCTATAAGAGTTGTATAAATGAAAAGATCTAGAACATTGATCTTCACAACAAAAGTATTCAGCAAAGTCATGATCGCTATGTTTTAATTTGAAATGCTTAATAAGCATTTTGAAATCAAACGTACATTTACATAAAAAACATACAACCATTTTTACTAATCAAAGTAAGTTATACGTATAATTTTTAATGTATGTCCTTAAAAATATTAAAGTCAAATACTTCAGAACGCTCGTGCAACACGATAAGTTTCAATTTCACTTGCAGACATTTAATTATTTCAAGGGTATTAAACAAGAATACGTGCAGAGACAGCAAACCTGGATTCAAAAACAAAGCCTACTGGACTATGTCAAAATAACTTGGGCATAAAACTTAATATTACTCAACTTCTGATTTTGTATCTTCATATGTGTACCTACTTATAATTACTGTTATTTATTCCGTGTTATAATTTATATGTATTGCGTAATATCTAATTGGAACAGATCTCACATTCGTCGTCGGGAAAATTATCGTAAATACTATAGTTTTACATGTTTTTCGTTTTGTATTACAAAATGCCCTGGCTGAAAGTCATTACAGACAGTGAAAAAAACCACATCCAAAGCAATTTTTAGATAAAATAAAATGTGTTAAAATTAAGCAACTGGAAATCATTTTTATTTCAAAAGTTGTCAACATCTAGGATCTCTTGCGTGTTTGATACGATCTGTAGGTAATAATAGGAAGGTTACAAATTATCAATGTTTAATTCGCCTAAAAGTGTGAGAGCAGATGTTGAACTACTGTCAAACTTCGTCTTAAATTTAAACAAAGCGTTTTGTATGAACATTCATGTTCTGTGGCATTCTATTGGATACCGAGCGTTTATGACCCAAATTATTTTGAAACATATACTAACAGCAGACAGTATATTTGAGACGGCATAAAATACATCATTGATCACTACGAAGTTTAACAGTAGGGATTCCCCAACAATAATGATAAAAGGTTGCAAAGTGAGCCCTAACTCTTGAAATTTTGGTCTCTTACTTGTTACTGCATTATTGATATCCGAGTCATTTTTGACATGGAGAATGAAACCAGCCGTTGTCTCTGATTTTGAAGGATGCCAAAACGTTTTCGTCGTGTTCTTCAGACGAACGCTTGTGACAGCCAAGTGAGATGGTATCAAATTCAAATTCAAATTCAAATGATTTATTTGTAAATATAGGTGTTATATAGGTGTTACAAATTTTGCAATAAGTATCACTATATTTTGCCGCTAGGCATACAAATATGTCAGGTCATGATAGCGCATGCACATGATAAAATTATAATAATTCGTACAATGGGTGTAGGACGGCACGAAGGTAGTATTGTATTATAGTTAGGAAGTGTCAGATAAATATTCCGATAAAGAGTAGTATGCTTTTTGTCCTAAGAAATTAAATACAGATTTTTTGAACCTCACTAAGTCATCTAGGTTCGATATATTCTTTGGCAATTTGTTATAGAGTTTTGGTGCCATTCCGAAAACACTTTTTGCATGCAGGGCTGTTTTGAGTGGTCCCGTAAAAAATTTATTTCTATGCCGAGCACTATTAAAAACTGAAAACCGGGTTGTGTTTCTTTTGACAAACATTACTTCCTCAAATATGTTAAGGCACGGTAGTGTAAGTATTTTAAGCCTAATGAAATGCGTTTTGCAGGTTTCTGTTGGTGGAATTCGACATACCGATCGCAAACATTTCTTTTGTGCCTTGAAAGCCAGTTCTCGGTCGGTGGAATTTCCCCAAAACATAACACCGTACCTCAGCGTCGAGGTTACATACGCATGGTAGGCGGTCAGCACTGCTGGTTGGTTTACTACTTTACTGAGGTTATATAATGCATATGAGAATTTATTGAGTTTGTTACATACAATGCCAATTTGGTTTTTCCATGTCAGCTTACTATCTAAACTTAGTCCTAGAAATTTCAAATGCAAACAAGCGATGTTTGACGTCTCCTCTGACCCTGAAATGTAAATAATGCTATATATACACATTCAATTACCAATACGCTATAACTATGTACAGTCATCATTTCAGCCATAGGTCGTCCACTGCTGAACATAGGCCTCTCCCAAAGATTTCCACCTCACCCGGTTGGAAGCGGCCTGCATCCAGCGGGTCCCCGCAGACTTGACCAAATCGTCCGTCCATCTCGCGGGGGGTCGCCCTACGCTGCGCTTGCCGGTACGTGGTCTCCACTCGAGAACTCTACTGCCCCAGCGGCCATCAGTCCTTCGAGCAATGTGGCCTGCCCATTACCACTTCAGCCTGCTAACCCGATTGGCTATGTCGGTTACTTTAGTTCGTCTACGGATCTCCTCGTTCCTGATTCGATCTCGTAGCGAGACACCAAGCATAGCTCTTTCCATGGCACGCTGAGTGACTCTGAGCCTATTCAAGAGGCCAACAGTTAGAGACCACGTCTCGGCACCGTAGGTCATCACTGGTAACACACACTGTTCGAAGACTTTAGTCTTCAGACACTGAGGTATTTTGGATGAGAAGACGCTGCGTAACTTCCAGAACGCTGCCCAGCTGAGTTGGATTCGTCGAGTAACCTCCTTCTCGAAGTTGGATCTTCCTTACTGGACCGATTGTCCCAGATAGACATAATCGTCCACGACTTCGAGAACCAAGTTTCCCACTGAAATTGGGGTAGGCGCTACATGGACGTTCAACATAATTTTCGTCTTGTTCATGTTCATTTTGAGGCCTACCTGTTGAGAAACTCGATTGAGATCTTCGAGCATTTTGCCGAGGTCGTCCAGCGATTCCGCCATGACCACGATATCATCGGCAAACCGGAGATGAGTGATGTATTCGCTGTTTATATTGATGCCAAATCCTTTCCATTCCAGGAGTTTGAAGGCATCTTCCATTGCATTGGTGAAGAGTTTCGGAGAGAATACGTCCCCTTGTCTCACACCTCTCTGCAACGGAATCGCCTCCGTAGCCTGATCCTGTACTCGGACTGACATGGTGGCGTTTCTATATAAACACTTCAGTACTTCGACATACCGATAGTCAATGCGGCACCGCTGGAGAGCCTGCAGCACAGCCCACGTCTCGATCGAATCAAAGGCCTTCTCATAGTCCACAAACGCCAAGCAGAGTGGCAGATTATACTCTTCGGTCTTCTGTATAATCTGCCGCAGCGTATGGATGTGGTCTAAGGTACTGTAACCTTTTCGGAAACCGGCTTGTTCGGGAGGCTGAAAGTCATCGAACCTGTTAGCGAGACGATTCGTCATGACTCTCGAAAACAGTTTGTAAACATGGCTCAGAAGCGAGATGGGCCTATAGTTCTTCAACAGAGCTTTATCGCCCTTCTTGAAGAAAAGTACCACCACGCTTCTGTTCCATGCTTCCGGCGTAACACCATCGTGCAGAACGGAATTAAAGAGCTTCTGGAGGACTTTAAGTACCGGTGTTCCACCCGCTTTCAGCAGCTCTGAAGTGATTCCGTCCTCGTCCGGCGCCTTGTTGTTTTTGAGAGCCATCCTAATCTGGTACAAGCTGATGTCCGGGATATCTTCGGTATAGTGTCGGGTGAGCTTAGCACTCGGGTCTTTAGCTAAGTCATTAACAGGTTTGGCGACCGAGGTATACAACTGTCCATAGAACCATTTGATCTCCCTCAGCACCTCTGGCTTGGTGGACGCTATTCTGCCGTCCTCTGTCTTCAGCATTGTCAGCTGGCTTTGCCCAATAGACAAATCCCTGGCGAACACTTCAGAACCTTTATTCCGCTCAATCGTTTCTTTAATATGGTTAGTATTAAAGTCGCGAATATCTCGCCGCAGGGATTTGTAGATTCGTCTATTGAGCTGCCGATAGGACTCCGCGTCGCTAGAGGACTGCAGCGTCATCGAACGCCGTTCTGCCATAAGGTTTAGAGTTTGATCGGTCAATTTTTGGGGTATATCTTTTCGGCCAGGTTTAAAGAATTTAGACCTTACCGTGTGGACAGTCTCTACCAATCTGTTATTGATATCGTCCACCGTGTCGCAATCCAGGCAAGTAAATGATGGTTATGAATGTGGGCTGTAGTAGGTCGGAGCGTAGACTTCATCAGGCGGGAACGTTCTAGTTTGACGTCTATATTCAATTTCGCCTAGTGCCTGCTATACGGTCGCAACTCAAAAATTTTCATTTTTGATATTATTGCAGATTCGTGGTCAGAAGGGTTTAATTTACCACCTTAACTCAAAAAAATTAGGAAAACTATCCTCTAAAGCCTCTTAATGCACTTGTGGCCTTATGCAAATTTCCAAAAATCGACTATCACTTACCTGCAATATGGCCACTCGCCAGTCCTCCGCTTGCGCCCGCGACGATCGCACGCAAAACTACCATGCTGTTCAGACACTTCGGAGTTGCGGCCGTGTAGCACAAACGTTCGGAACAAGTTTTTGAGTTACGTCCACATCGCACAACAGTAAATAAGACCGTGATTACAATGAACGCGTCAAAATATAAACGAAATAAAAATCACTTGATGATAAGACAACTACAGTAAGTAGGTACCTTTATATAATAGTTATAAGTCGTTACCTATGATTAATATACCTAAAGATTGTAATATAACAATATAAGGGTCAATCAACTTTTTTACACACACAATTCTGTCTGTTGCCCACTGTTCAGATTTTAATAAATAAAATAAAATCTGGGGACTTATTGGAAGTGAAATTATTATAAAATTATAGTTATATCATTAACTCCTTTCATTATAATGTATTGTTTTATTATTATTTTGATATTTATAAAATTTTCTGTACATAGGTTTTGTATGATAAATATTCAAAAATAAAAGTAATATAAAATACTAATACAAAAAATATACATTATAAAAAACCTAACCTATGAGTGCCGCCGGAAGCGGGGCAGGGCTCAAGCTACCGGTGGTTAGGGCTGTAAAGAGAGGAACCTCCTCACAATGCGTGCCGAGGAGTACTACCTTCTGTATCTGGCCCTTAATCCAGCGAGAGTCTCTTGAGGTGTTGGTCGAGACTCTTCGCTATAAGACCGTTTGCCGAAACAACTATTGGGACAAAGATCGTCGAAACAACATCCCACATAGCGGTCACCTCGTGAGCCAAGTCAAGGTACTTGCTGAGCTTGTCCTTCTCGGCCTTCACGAGGTTCTCGTCATGCGGGATGGTGACGTCGACGAGCACTGCCGCCGGGCAGATCGATCGATTGAGATCGATCTGTCAATACGATATCAGGCTTATTGGCGACAATAGTCCTGTCCGTGATGACAAATCGATCCCAATAGAGCGTAGCACGACCATTTTCGAGAACTGGCGCCGGTGTTTACTTATAGTACGGCACTTCAGACTCAACAAGACCGTTATTGAAGAGCAAGTTGCTGATGGATGATCCTGGATGTATGAGCAAGTACTCGCCGTTGAAATTATGTGTCTGAGGGACTTGCCGGGGCAACGCCACGCTCGACAAATGTCGACCGTGCCATCCCTCAAAATATGTTTCCGGTAATTGTTCGTCATTATGACCTCGTCAGCAATTGCACAGACAAAACCTTCGGTTCCCCAAAGATTTCGGTTTTCACGGACGCTAAAAAGTCTACGTCGGGCCTTGTTAGGGCCAGGTAGAAGCGTCCGTGTAGCTCGTTGCTTTTCCATACGTTCTTGCGGTCTTCAGTGCTCAACACCGTTGGTCTGCGCCAGTTTTCGTTTGCCAAGGAGAGAGGCGTGAGGCTCCTGTCTACTGCAACCACGATGCATCCCACACTCATTGCCAAGGAAATAATCCCTGAGATTGCACGCACACCTCGCGGTTGTGGAAATTCTTAGCATTTAAAATGCCTCGACCTCCACATTTCCTTGGGATGTACAATCTCATGACAGATGAGCGTGGGTGCAACATGCGATGTGATTTAAGCAGTAGACGGATCCCCCTATTCAGGGCGTCCAGCTCAGTCTGAGTCCACCTTAGTATGCCAAAGGAGTATGTGAGCATCGGCACCACCCAACTTTTGAAGGCGCGCCTTACTACCCCGTGACAATGTTGACATTTAATATCATATCATGTCATGCAAAAACCATGATAACAAGATCTAGAACGAATAGAACAGAAGCGGATACTGCGATAGCACGCCCTCCACCCCAGCCCGCTTCGTTCAGCTCATGTCGCCATCGCTGTTGGGTGATGAGTTCGCCACTGCACTCGACACCAGCGAGTCGAGCGACCTCCGCCGTCGCGACCAGCTACGTGACGTGCGACCACCGCTGCCGGCACGCTTGGGGCCTGCGGGGCATCCTGCTCTGCGCACGGCTGGATTTAGTTCACCGTATGCGATGGTCAACATCGAATAATGAGAATTGCATGCGAGCATAATACGGGGCTACAGAGGGAGGAACTAACCTCACGGCGTACCGTGATCGAATGCTGCTCCTGTTTCAGACTCTTGAACCAGCCATCACTGTTACCGCCCAATGACTATCGGATCAGGTGCGGGCCATTCAGCGGCTTCGGCGACTGGATCAGTCTGTACCTTGATCAGCTACGCCTTGAATCGCTACATATTCGTACAACCTCCGCTTCATCACGGGACCCTCCTGCTGCGTTATCGGCTTCGATGCCAGTCGCCCAACACGCACTGATATCAGTGCAGTATGATCCCGTTAGCGACGTTGAGGATTGTGTGAATATAAGCGTAACTAGCCAGGTGAATGAGCAACTGAGGAGGGCTTTGGAAGACGCGATCGCGCAGTATCGGTCCACACCCAACTCTAGGTCTCGTTTACCACGCTTGCCTGGCAGTAAACGAAATTTAGCACTTATGGGAGCCCTAAACGCCTTGCTGGCGTCATATTTACAAGCCAGCGAGGATTTAAAAAAAAACAAATTTCGGACACTGACCGAGCGACGCGCGCTCGCGGGTCTGTCCCCGCTTGGCAAGTGCGAGTTGAGCGGCGTATTGATAAGTTTAGGACTCTCATAGGAAAGCTAGTCTGCTTCAGGGGGGCAATGAACGCCCCTGAGTCATACGTTTCGTGAACCAGGCTTTTGCTTGGACCGGAATAAGGCCCCAACATTATTATGGCCTGTGTCACGGAACGTATCGTAATGTTAGACCGGTAGAATCTAGTATTTTTCTAAATGATGAGTGTTTGGAAATGGTGGATAAGGCACTTTTCTTAGGAATAACTATAGACAAAAACTTGCAATGGAGTCCCCATTTAGCAGTACTAGCAGGTAAATTAAGTTCGGCAGCTTATGCTGTTAGGAAAATTAGACAACTTACCAATGTTGAGACAGCTCGCTTAGTTTATTATAGTTATTTTCATAGTGTTATGTCGTACGGTATTCTTGTTTGGGGAAAAGCTGCTGACATACAAACTATTTTCGTGTTACAAAAAAGAGCCATTCGTTCTATATATAACCTAAACTCCCGTGATTCCTTAAGATTATTATTTAAAGAAATTAATATTTTGACAGTTGCATCACAATTTATTTATGAGAATATTATTTATGTCATTAAAAATCAAGACTCTTTTATTAAGAATTGTGACATACATAATTTGAATACAAGAAATAAGAATAAAATTGCTATTAAAAAATTTCGTGTCCGTAAGGTATATAAATCATTTGTAGGTCAATGCATTCATTTCTATAATAAATTACCTGACGAAGTTTTAAAGTTACCATTTCCAGTACTTAAAAATTACTTGAAAAAGTCGTTGATGTCTAAAGCTTACTATAGGGTCGAAGACTATCTAACAGATAAAAATGCTTGGCCTAAATTAAACACCTAAATATCTTAATAATAACCTAATCATACCAATATATAAACATTGTGTATTGTCTAGGGGACACGGTTTCTGTAGGGGAATGTATCGAAACTAATTATGTGTTGTTTTGCACCGTCATAGGTAAGTATAATTTTTAATTTTTATTTATTTCTTATATTTACTATTTATGAGTTCTTGTAGAAATTTTGAGTTTTGACACATTTTCCTGCTCAACTACGCATGATATATATAGACATATTTTTGTTACATTCATTGTTTTATATAATACTAGGTTAAGTTTTATTTTTCGTTGTATAATATCATATCATAAGAAATGTTTAAAAAACGACTGACTGTTGAGTTTCTTGCGGCGTTTCTTCTCAGCAGTGGTCTCTTGCGAAGCGCTGGTAGATTATTGACGTGTAAAAGTGCCCGTGCGGCCTACTTACTGAATAAACATCTTTTATCTTTTTTATCTTTTATCTTTTATCGACTTCCTGAAGCAGAAAGTTTGCGCGTGGGCAAGCCGTATTCGTCGCTATAGAGAGTGTGTAGATAGATACCAGCAAAATCACCTCTTCCAAAGTGATCCGAGGAAGGTGTACCGAAAGTAGGAAGGAACCGATCAAGGAGTGAGCGACGGACACCTACCGGATGCTCCTGCTATGGTTAATTTCTGGCGCAGCATCTGGTCGGTGCCTGTCGTGCACACAGAAGGAGACTGGATTTTAGCTGGGCAGATATTCAAACATAGGTTATTTAAATTATATACCTATCTGTCAAGAGAATTTACGCGTTAGGCATACTTCGAGACATTGATTATCGCATATAATAATGTTTTACTGTGCCAAAGATGATTAATAAAGGTATCTGATAACTATTTTTCGTGTTTTCCATTTATTTTATTATTTTTAAATGTATTTTTGTATGATAGTATGCTTATTACCGTCATTTAATTCTTTTGCGATTTTGGACACATCTCGAAATTTCGTAAAATACTTTATGCGATATGGCCACAACATGAAGTGCCTATATTTGAAGGCCAGTACTTTAAAAACTACGCATACTTGAAAAAAAAATGCACATTCATTTGAACCTCTATATAATGAACAACAAAATAACCTAAACCACAGCCTCTGGCCCCTCCGGTTCCGATCCCCCCACCCAAATTGCCCCACCACCAACTCATTTTCGCTTCTTTTGCCCAGCTTTGCGTTGAAGTCCCCCATAACAATAGTGAAGTGCGATTTGGAAGTATGTATGGCTTTGCTGATCCTCATACATAGCTTCTAATTCGTCATCCGAGTGCGTCGAGGTCGGTGCATATACCTGGATGACCTTCAGCGAATACCTTTTGGATATTCTGAGTATCAGGTACGCGACCCTGCTCGACACACTCGCAATGGTTATAATATTGTTGATGAGGGACTTGTGGACGATAAGCCCGACACCACCTTGGGACTGCTGGTCGCCCTCCCGGTGATAGAGTAGGTTGCCGGACTTCAGGACTATCGAGTCCTCCCCCTGTCTTCGGACTTCGGATAGCCCTATGATATCCCAGTGTAACCTACCCGTCTCTTCTTCCAGCTCAGCGAGTCTTTCATCTGTCCTCAGTGTGCGATTGTTGTATGTCACCAGTGACAACCTACGTCGGTTGTCCGTTTTTGCATAGCCACGGGTCGTCCGACGGATTCGTGTCGCCTGGGGATTCTTAGCACCCCGTGCTCCAGCGCTCGACCTACGCCCGTCGTCAGCGCCGGTTCTGCAACTGGAGCCGCCAGGCACTTGGGGCCATGTACTGTTATTAATTGTCATGTTCCCTGTCACCCTTGGGAGGGTTGGACCTTACCCCGCCACGCTGGTCCAGTGCGGGTTGGCGGGTCGCCAGAGCCTCGTTCGTTATTTAGCAGGATGCACCGTGACCAAGTGAGGTTGGCTTGGGCCCCGAGAGATGGTATTTGGGGCCCCTTACATCCCAAATGTACAGTCAGTGTCATATAATTATAAGGTAACATTCAAAGTGCTCAAATAGTTTGGCATACCATACAATTAATCTGTACCGAACTATTTGAGCACTTTGAATGTTACCTTAATATATCTAATTTTCTTAATATATCTAAAATTCTCGTGTCACAGTGTTTGTAAAAAACATCCTCCGAAACGGCTTGACCGATTCTTATGAAATTTTGTGTGTATATTCAGTAGGTCCGAGAATAGGACGTAAAGAATATTTCATAAGATTTGTATGAAAAAAAAATTACACCCGGGCGCCGCCAGGCGCGGACAGCTAGTGTTAATATAGGACTCCTGACTGTACATTATAGGAATAGTTTAGAATAAAAATTATAATTTAATAAACAATGACATTAGAACATGTAATAATTTAAATGAATTCTCAAAAAAAGTTATATCACATTGTCAGAATTAGAATGTTGGAATAGATTTAAGCAAGTAAAAGTAAAACATTTATTCAACAACAATAACACACTTAAATAAAACATAAAAAATAAGGAAAAGAAACGACAGATAGTGTAAGTAAGTAATTGTTGCGAAACGGTTCCAACTCAGCATGTGCTGGCTGTGAAGCCAACGCTGGTCTTCCGTTGGGACCGCTCGGTGAAAACACGGAAGGTGATACAGACATTAATTATAAGTAATTTAGAACAAACAAAACAAAATAATAAAATAAAAAACCACAATAAAAAATACCAACGCGTGTGTTAGTGGTTCATTAGAACAGGCAGCGCTCAGGTGGCAACCAGAGGAACTAGCTTACGGTGTCAATCTTCTACACTGTGCCAACTACCATGCATCTTTACAATCTGTGGTTGCGCAAAGCAAGCAACATTAAAAACAACACATGAGCAAATTTAATACAGCTAAGCTAATTCCTAGTTAAACTTAATCTAAAAATATTTCCAAAATCGATCAGTGGTTCACAGGTTAATGAAACTAATTATATCGGAAAAAGAGATGACAAAAACATCATCAGAAAATTATAACATAACATGTGCCTAGAAGCTGGCAATGAGGGACAGCAGGAAAATGTTCAAAATTTAAACAGAGCAACATCCATGGCTATGCGAATAGGACATAAAAAACAGGTTAGTACAGCCACAATAACAATAAATAATAAATACGGCTCATATTCCGCTGGTGTCATGCCTCAGAGGTCCCTGGCTAAACTGGTGATCGCACAAATATTTTTTAATCTTGATTTAAAACCATTTAAACTTTGCAGGTTCCGGATTGGAGGCGGGATGTTGTTTCAGCACTTAGTCGCAGCATAACGAAAACTTCCTAGAAAGGCAGCTGAGGTATGACGAGGCGTCAACAGCTGTATAGCGCATTGCCGAGATTCATGCGATCTATTGTTGGATACATGGGACAATTTGACAAAAAGGTACATTGGAGCCTTGTGCCTAAGTACTCCGAAAAGCAGGCAGGCTAAATGTAGCTTACGGCGGTGTTGCATCTTAAGAATTGAGTGCTGGTTTAGAAATAGGGTAACATGAGCCCTCATCGGAACATTAAAGAATAGAATAGAATAGAATAGAATAGAAAATATTTATTCAACGCACACAGAAAAAAAACAATAGGTAAAGTATACATATAAAGTAAAAGGAGACATTAAGGCGTTGAATAGGATCCCTCTCAGCATTGTGCCACAGTGAAACTGCGGCGCTGATTTTCAGAGAGACCCCGACTTAAAAACTAAACTAAATTAAACGTAAAACGGGTAACAGTAAACAGGTAACAGGTAACATTACAAACACTAGCGACAATTTTAATCAGTAGATGAAATAAATTAAAAAAAAAAATATTAATTCAAGCTTAAAAAAACCTTAAGGACTAATTCAATTTTGTGTGGCAACACCCGAACAACACAACCGTTTCCTGTTGGATCGTTGCAAGTGACGGCCAGTTCAATTTCAAGGTATGGATTACGCATATTACCAGTTTCATATATTCCAAAAAATTATATACGCAACATTCCCAGACTTAACAGTAAAAAGTAACTTATACAAATGAAAAAAAAGGAAAAAAAAGTAATGTGCTTGACTCGTATATAGCAGCAGTTACCCAACAAGCAACATAACGAAAGTGCCGCCATTTCTCGATCGCTCGGCAACCCGGCCGCACGTAACAGTCGGCCATGCCTGCTGATACGTTCTACCGCTCCACGACGTTTGCGAAGAAGATGGACAAGAAGGTAATTGAGTGATTATAGTTTCATAGATAGACAATGGACTAAGAATAAAATAAAGTAATATATTTGAATTAATGATTGTATATGATAGAATGTAGAATACTAGATAGATAAAGAGCTGTACCTAATAGCTATAACTCGCCCCACTGCCCAATCTGCGCATTAAGCACAAAAATCCGACATTTAGACTTAAAAACTCCCGTTGTTTTTAGCGCACGGATCGGAGGAGGGAGACTATTCCAGCACTTCGTGGCGGCATATCGGAAGCTGCCACGGAATGCAGCCGAATGGTGCGGCGGACACACGAGCTGGAGGAACCTCGCTGACCTGATTTGGGAGGACCTGGCGTTGTTGGACCAAGTAAGCTTGTCGAAGAGGTACGAGGGCTGCTGCCGATGTACGACACCGAACATCAGTGTGGCTAAGTGTAGTCTTTGACGTGTCGACATTTTCAGTATCCTGTTTTGATTTAAAAACGGGGTTACGTGAGCGCGCGGTGGGACATTAAAACAGAACCGCGCGCAGGCGTTTTGAACGCGCTGTACCAACCGCTGCGTACGCGCAAGTAGACGAGGCCCGTACACGATGTCACAATAGTTTAACTTTGACAAAACTAACGCATCACACGATCTAATTCTCAGTTCTACATCTAGAAAGTCGCGTATTTTGTAAAGCACTTTTAGTTTGTAAAAACAGTTGCGAACGGTACTAAGAAGATGGCTTTCAAACCTTAACTCTCCATCCATTTCTATCCCCAGGTTACGAGCCTCTCGTACATACTCCAATGGATTGTTATTTATGTGTACTACATGATTGTTATGTGCTAATTTTTGTATTTGCTGTTTGGTACCTAGTATTAAGTATTTCGACTTGGACGGATTCAAGACTAATGAGTTTTTATGTGACCAGTTATCGATTGCATCAAGATCTGCGTTTAATTTAGAAATTGCTGAACTTACATTTTTAGCGTCGCATGAAATATATAGTTGTAAATCATCCGCGTAAATATGGTATTTACAGTATACCTTACTGCTCGTGTTATATCGCTGCAATATAGAATAAATAAAATGGGGCCCAAAATAGATCCCTGCGGCACGCCTCTAGATACTGGGCTTATATCGGAAACTAGGGTCTTTCCATTTGGGCTACTGAGTTCTACTATTTGGTAACGGTTATCAAGGTAGCTATCAAAACATTTCACAGTGTTACTGTCGCATCCATAGTAGGCCAGCTTGGATATTAGTAAGGCAATATTGATGGTATCGAATGCCCGTGAGAAGTCCAGCAATGTCAGAAACGTACCTTGTCCTTGGTCCTGAGCAGCCAGTATGTTATCCGTGACGTCAAGCAAGGCGGTAGCCGTGCTACGATGCTTGCGGAACCCTGACTGGTTACTTGGTAGAATATTGTTACCTTCTAGATACTCTGTCATTTGCTGACATACGACTTTTTCAAGGATTTTAGAAAGACTGGGTAATATACTTATGGGCCTTAAGTGTTTTATCTCAACTGGATTCGGCGTTTTTGGTATTAGACGGACTAAAGCTATTTTCCAGGCGTCTGGGAAAGAGTGTGTAAAAATCGATCTGTTGATAATTGCAGTAATCAGGCCTAACGTGCGAGGTAGGGTGAGAATTATCATGTCTAATGTGATGCCGTCGATTCCCATTGCATTTGATTTTAATGATTTAATGATTTTAGCTACTTGAGTTTCGGCTACAGGAATCAATTTAAAAATGGCTGCGCTATGACGGTCAAATTCAAATTCAGTTAAGTCACTTATTGTGGTTAAATCATTGCCGGGTAGGTCAAGAAAATGCTTGTTTATAGTGTTAGGATTATTCAAATGACTTGGCAACTCTTTTAAACTGTAACTGTTAACAGGGACATTTTTTTTAAGGTTTTTCCACAAAACCTTGGAGTCATTAATATTGCTATTGATTTTCTGTCTAAAAAACGCACGTTTCTCATTAAACAAAGCACTAGTAACAACATTCTTTAATTCTTTATAATATTGTTTATGTACTAAAGATTTAGAGTTCCTATACCTTGCGTGGGCGTCATTTCGCAAACGCATCATTTGCTTAACTGTGTAGGTGATCCAGGGGCTACTGTGAGACTTAATACAAACTGTCTTAGTCGGAGCATACACGTCAAACAATGAAATGAGTTTATTATTCAAATCATCCACCATGTCAGTGACGTTAGTTATGTTACAACTTTGCTCGAAGTCAATGCTACTCAGATCACGCTCAAAGTCGTTTAAATCAATTTATTTTAGTGGTCTGAATGATATTAGTTTAGGTTGTGGTTTATCTAGTTTTATGTTAAGTTTGCAAGTGATGAAGGCGTGTGCGCTTAAATCAGGGATGTAGTTAACCCGTGTAAACAAAGCAGGCGCATCGCTACAAACGAGATCTATCATCGTGCCACTGTGGTCAGTATAATGTGTGGGTTCGGTTACATACTGTGTTAGGTTAAAACACTGCAGAAAGCTAGTCAGTTTCCTACAATTTACGTCTTCTTTAACTAACATATTAATATTAAAATCACCTAGTAAAATCACGTAATCAAACTTAGCGAACGAGCTCACGGAGGCCGTAAGGGCGTCTATAAATGTGTCCACTTCCATCCACGGCGGGCGGTACGCTGTACCTATAGCGACCCTCGTACCCTTAACGGTAAGGTTAAGCCACATCTGCTCGACGAGCGGCGTGACGGGGTGCGGAGAGACTCGCGCATTGACGCCGCGCTTGACGTAGAAACCCACTCCGCCACCCCGGGAACGAACTCCCGCCGGCCGAACCACATGGCGTAGGCTGTACCCTGGTACACTCGGAGCATGCGAATCCTGGCCGTCCTTCAGCCATGTCTCGTTGATGGCTATCATGTCAACAGAATGAGATTGCATTGCTACTATAAATTCTTCATGCTTAGTCCCCAGTGAACACGGATTCAAAAGGCCAACTAGAAGTTTATTACTTTTATTCAAAGAATATATATTTAAAAATACTCAATAAATGTTTAAAAACGAAGGAATACGATAAATGATAATATTGCACATTAAAGTGTATATAGACGTAGGTACATAATACATATTATTATTATACAACAGGGCAGTACTCGCATAGATAACAACAGTATGAGCAGTAAAAGCGTAGGCGTGGCGCATGACGTGATAGTTTCGCTGGGGTATGCTGAGAGTATGATGAGTGATGGTTGTGTTAGGTTGCTACTACTATATAGGTATAAATAGACATAGTAATATAGCCTAGAGCACAGCAATGAGTGGATTACAGGGATAACATGAACGACTAGGACACGACACACAATACGATTTACCAGTAATATTTTATAGTTGACACTTAGTAACATAAACAAGGATGCATAACCGCATAACATACAGGTTTGCCCTAAGACGGTTCGCTGCCAAAAACCTGCGTGAGACCACTCAGCGACCGGACCCGGCGCGCAGGCGCGTCGCTGCTGCGGCGCACGTACACGCGCCCGTCTCTTGTCCAGGGATTGCGCCATTCCAACCGCCGGCACTCCTGCCGCGCGCTATAAAACAGCGATCGGTTTAGCCTAGTGAGCCACTCGTTCACATAGAAACGGCTAGGCGGCCCGGGTAGTCCGAAGTCCGACGTGTCGGCCCCGCGGCGCACCCTCGCGGCACGCAGGAGGTCGGCGCGCGGCGCGCGGCGGGCGAAGCGCACGACCAGGGGCCGCACGCGCGCGCCCGCCCCGCTCACAGCGCCCTCCTGCAGGCGCGCGCCCACGCGCTCAGCGAAGACAATATCGCGCTCATCCAGGGCTACGCCGAGCTTGTGCGCGACCATACTCATGAGATGAGACCGGCTCTCGTTAGGCAGTTCGGGGATCCCTGCGATCTCGAGGTCGCTCAGGAGGAGGTCCTGGTCCCGGTCGTTCAGCTCAGACTTGAGCTCTGCGACGGTGTTGGCGAGGTCGCTGTTGGGATTGTCGGCTGCGCGCTGCTCCGAGCGCTCCTCGAGGCGCTTGACCCTCTCCTCGACGGCCTCGAACCGTGCCTGGAACCCACCAAAAGTCTTCCGCATTTCCACCATCTCTTGCCTCAGACCAGCGATTTCCTCTCTCATGGAGCTGAATTCTATTCGGAACATTCGCAGTTGCTCAGCGACGTCCCGCGCCTGCTCCTCAGCAGGTGATGACTCACCAACACTGCCCCCTTCCGGCTCACCGCTCTTGACCGGTGTGTCATCGGCGTTGTCACGCACCTTGGTAACCTTAATTTTGCATCCCGGACAGGTCCAAGATGAGGAGACCCGCGCTTCAAGTGCCAAATTCACGCAAACCCTATGATAAACGCCTACGCATTTCCTACACTTAACGCCATCTACCATACTATTTGCGGTAAACTTCCCGCAGGCGGTGCATTTAGGTTGCGGCACTTGCGGCATGGCGACGGCGGACAACACCTGTACTATTATTATAGTTAGTGCAGCGCTTGTCCAACAGATTAAATAGGTACCAAACGCGTCACATAAACAACTCAGTAGTCTTGTTGATATTGTTTCCGACACTCACTATTTAAAAATGTTTGGTGGTGGGTATATTACTTAAGAAATTGTACGTTTATTTTTAGTTTAAGGATTAAAAGTATATTACACAATACTGTTATTCACTAACACTAATTGAACTTCACTGTACTATAAACTGTCTTATTTTATTAAAGTTTTTGTAAATCAGTGTTTGTTTACTTTTTAAAACCGTAACGTTCCTAAACACAACTCTTGCCGCTAACGCTCGTGACGTCAATAAAGCGGAAGCGGACACAGGAATTTTGGACACGTTGTATAAGTCTTTTCGTTTTCGCAAGTAGACGTGGGCCAAATACTGCGTCCATGTAATTGAGTTTAGATAAGACAAGTGACTCTGCCAACCTCACACGCAAACTTTCGTTTATAAATGGCCTTGCCCTGTAAAGAACCTTGAGTTTCTAGAAGCAAGTCCTAACCGAGCTCGCAATGTGCTTCTCAAATCTTAACTTGATGTCCATTTGCAGACCTAAATTGCGTGCCTCATAGACATGATCAATAGGTTCACCTAGCAGTCTGACATCCACCATAGGTCTAAGAGCAGCTGGCTGTTGTTTACTACTTATAATCAGATATTTAGTCTTGGTAGGATTTAGTAATAAACCATTGTCAGAGGCCCAGGTAGCTATTCTTGACAGATCCTCATTTAGCTTTCCTATTGCCTTGTCAACTTCTGATGGTTTACATGATATGTACAACTGTATATCATCAGCGTAGATATTATTATGGTACCTGCAGTTAGTGATGTGAGCTGTTATATCGGCTGAGTATAAAGTAAACAGGATCGGACCGAGGAACGAACCTTGAGGCACCCCACGAGTGACAGCCACCCTTATCTGATACCTGTGAAGAACGACCGTCACTTTGACCTAACTTTACATACTGGTACCGATTGCTAAGGTAACTACTAAACCATTTCAGGGCATCACAATCAAACCCATAATAACTTAATTTAGACAACAAAAAATTGATATTTATACAGTCAAAAGCCCTTGAAAAATCCAACAGTACTAATAAGGTGCACATTCCTTTGTCCTGAGAGTAAAGAAAGACAATAGTCTGTAATGTCTAGTAAGGCGGTCACAGTACTCCGCCCTTTTCTAAAACCGGACTGTACCTCAGGCAAAATTTTATTTGTTTCCAAGAAATCTGTTAATTGCATGCAGACCACCTTCTCCAAAAAAATTGAGAGACATGGCAATATACTAATTGGCCTGAGGTCCTTAAGCTCAGTAGGATTTGCAGTTTTAGGTAGTGGACGTACTATTGCCAGTTCCCAGAGGTCAGGAACTAGAGATGTAGAGATAGAGGTGTTTATTATCTGCAAAACTATATTTAATGCTTGTGGGAATGTCAAAAGTATCATATCCAGGTTAAAACCATCACAACCTTCAGCATTGGATTTTAAACCTTTGACAATATTAATTATTTTATCTAAACTGACTGGTTTTATATGGAAGACTGTGTTACTAAACCTTTAGAACTCAAAGTGAGTTAGTTGTGAAATAGAAACCTCTGAGGCACAAGGTAAGCTCAAAAAGTAGTTGTTTATAACATTAGGGTCATTGAAACATGTAGGTAATTCAGTGTCATTCTTTGGTAACAAGGTAGATTTAATATTTTTCCACAAGAGTTTAGGGTCATGTATTTTGTTGTTTATATTTTGCTTGAAGTAGGCTGTTTTTTCAAAAAATTATGCTTGATTGGCAATAGATTTCATTTCTTTGTAAAGCTCTTTTTTACCGACTGCCTTAGTTTTATGATAATCAGATGAAGCTTTGTCACGTAACTGCATTATCTGCTTTACGGTGTCTGTGATCCAAGGGTAAGAGCGTACCCTGATTATGGTTGACTTTAGTGGTGCATGCAGGTCAAACAGTTCCACTATGTGCTGGGTCAAATAGTCAACCATAACATTGACATCATCTGAGTTGGAAACCAAACCCCATCTCACGCTTTGTAAGTCCCTGTTAAAATTATCAAGACATATGTTTTTTATTGGCCTGTAGGTTATGGTATACGGCTTAGGCTTATCGCGTTTGACATTTAGCTCGCAGACTACAAGGCAGTGACCAAACAAAGAACCCACATGCTCCACAATAATGTTTCTGCATGGGAAGTCAGTACACACTACATCGAGTATGGTTTCACTAGTCTCTGTGAAGTGAGTAGGTTCTGTTACCACTTGTAATATGTTAAAGGTTGTCGCGTCCTACCGGGTGGCAAGTAAAAACTCAGGAGAAGTTTAAATAGTTTATTATAAAAGAACGCCGGTAGAGTGAACAGAACAGGGTAGGTAGGCTCGTAGGGTGTGGTCTGGTTCTGCGAAGCGAACTAGCACTTCCCTCGCAGTAGGTGACGTGGAGCGGCGGTGAAGAAACCGACGGCAGCCCGACGGTGTGCGGTGACAGGATCCTGGCGTCGGGGCAGCACCCGGTGTGTAGCACCGGAACCCACTCGACGATCCTGGTCACCGTGGTTAGAGGCCGCTCCGGCCAAGAAGAGAGGTGGACAGGGTTTAGAGCCCGATCCCACGAGCGAGTAGTGTTGTCCAAGCGGTAGTGCTCCTAGCGGTGCAGTGCTCCTAGCGGTGCGGTGAAATGCTCCAAGCCGTGATATGCTCTTAGCGGTGGAATGCTCCAAGCCGTGGAATGCTCCTAGCGGTGAAATGCTCCAAGCCGTGGACCCTGGAAAACCCAAGCAATGGCTGTGTAAGCCTGGTGTCCAGCATTGGGATAGTTCATGCCAGCCGCCGTTGAGGGGTGAAGCCCCGAGGGAATAGTGCAAGGTTTAATTATTGGCGGTGGCAAGAACTACCGGAACAGAGTTACAATTTAAAACAAGAAAGAAGCTAAATCAAAAGAACAATTAATAGTTACTAACGACCGTTATGAAGTAACGGTCGGTTATTTGAAATAAAAAGGTTAAAAGAACAATTTGGAATAATCTAGAAGAACACAATAAGTATAAAACACAACTACAGTACACAGCAAAATAGAAATAGGATAGAGAATTAGTTCGTTGCACTGAACTTACCCGATTTGGGGAAATGCACCGAATATAATAAAACTTAGGTATTTAGTACCTATTAAAAACAACACGTCAAGTTGTTAACAAGTAGAAGTTGAGGCGGCAAAGAGACCGAATGAAGGGTGCGTGGCCTATATATAAGCTTTCACCCCTTACTGTTAATTTCGAATATGAGTAGGGCGAACAAAGAAATGCACATAGCAACTCGCGTCACGAGTGGAAAATAACTGGAGTCGTGTACGTGAGACACCAACATACCCTCAATTATTTCCTCATGCGCTGAATGAAAATAATTAAATACGATATTTATTTATAATTACAATGAATAAATTATGAGAAGATTATTTACATTAAAGTGGACTGTTAATTAATAAAAGATTTAAATATTAGTGAAGCTAATAAAGAATGACTAGTAACGCCATCTGTCGGCTTACTGCCGCTAACATTTGACAAAAGTCCATCTACGACAACGTCTTGGTTAATCTATGGCTGTCTGTTTGACAGTTATCAGTGGTTAGTAAACAACAAATATAAGATCTGCAGTATTACAGTGAATTTAAGTGAAAATGAAGTGATATTAAGGCTATTTCGTCTATAAAATGCACACAGGTAAGGAGCGTAACAACTGCATTGTTACAGTACCCCCCCTTCTCCAGTAAGGATTTTGATCCTAAGAGAAAAATCCGCCTAAGAAAAACTTTTACGTCTACACATTCAAACTTCTTTCATTCATCACACATACAAATAACTAACAGAATATCCTTTCAAAGTGAGTTAACTATTTAGGCAATTTAGTTGACCCTGACGTAAAAATAAAATGGCTAGATGGAACTGGAGGAAAAACTGTTAAACCTTCCTCAAAACATCGTCATAGGATCACCACCCGTCCTATATATAGATCACCTAACAATACATGAAGGGCAAGGGCTTATTTAACGAGTCACTATCCGCTCGGGGCACGTATGTTAGATGAAGAAAGCATAGCTGCAATCTTAAGTAGTGGTCAAGGTAGGGCTTATTTTTCAAGTTACCAACCGCTTGAGTGAAAGGCTTTGTAGTTCGACTAGTAAAGAGTATTATTAAGTTTAACAACTAGATGGTGTAAATATGCAAATTAAATCAAAATCAATAAGAAAAATTATTCCGGAAAGAGATAAATATTTCTGCCAGCACAGAAATAATTTTAGAATGTAATAATATAGTAAACTTCCGGAATCTAGACTCTGCGTGCTTACTGGCACATTCATTTGTCCTAATACTTTAGAGGTATTTAGGATAAATTTTAAAAATGCACCGTAAGTCAACACCTAAAATGAGTGATGTATTTAAAATAATATTTAGAGTTGATGTCTTTTAGTATAAAAAATAATAATGAAAGATTCTTGATATGAAACAGTAACAGCCGGCGTAGAACCGTGGATGGCCACCTCCCAGGTGAGCTCATCCTTTTGCAAAAAGAGAGGATAAACTTCCATCATAATCTAATGATTTTAAAGAATATAGGTAGATATAAAAAAATTAAAAATGTAAGTGGGTAGTGCAACGAACCAATTAGAACAAAGAAATTACTCTCTGTTCCGTTACAAATATGGCGATTAAGTAGAAATATATTTATTATTGTAACCCGCAGCAAGTAAGTAAGCAAAAAAAACCAGAAGGGAAAAAAAAAACTTTAGGTAGGTAGTAATAGTGCGCAGAAGGCGACACACAAAGTAAAAGGTTCTGCAGAAAGCGGCGCGTCTGCTCACACCGGGTGTTATGATGTGAGCTTAGCGTGGACCGTTTAGAAGAAACGGCCCCAAAAATTCCTTAGTCGCCTTTTACGACACCTCGGATAGAAAGAGGGTGGCATAATTCTAGACCCAGACACCACACGGGTATAAAAAGCTTGCTGAGAATTGCAAAAACAAAACACAAAAAAAAAAACACAAAAAAAAACACAAATTAAGCACACACACCAATAATTAAACACTACACAGAACCAGACTAAGACCACGTAAAGGGCGCCACTGTCACGTCCTACCGGGTGGCAAGTAAAAACTCAGGAGAAGTTTAAATAGTTTATTATAAAAGAACGCCGGTAGAGTGAACAGAACAGGGTAGGTAGGCTCGTAGGGTGTGGTCTGGTTCTGCGAAGCGAACTAGCACTTCCCTCGCAGTAGGTGACGTGGAGCGGCGGTGAAGAAACCGACGGCAGCCCGACGGTGTGCGGTGACAGGTCTGCTCACATCGGGTGTTGTATAAGGATTTTGATCCTAAGAGAAAAATCCGCCTAAGAAAAACTTTTACGTCTACACATTTAAACTTCTTTCATACCTCACGCATACAAATTACTTACAGACTTACCTTTCAAAGTGAGTTAACTATTTAGGCAATTTAGTTGACCCTGACGTAAAAATAAAATGGCTAGATGGAACTGGAGGAAAAAACTGTTAAACTTTCCTCAAAACATCGTCATAGGATCACCACCCGTCCTATATATAGATCACCTAACAATACATGAAGGCAAGGGCTTATTTAACGAGTCACTATCCGCTCGGGGCACGTATGTTAGATGAAGAAAGCATAGCTGCAATCTTAAGTAGTGGTCAAGGTAGGGCTTATTTTTCAAGTTACCAACCGCTTGAGTGAAAGGCTTTGTAGTTCGACTAGTAAAGAGTATTTTTAAGTTTAACAACTAGGTGGTGTAAATATGCAAATTGAATCAAAATCAATAAGAAAAATTATTCCGGAAAGAGATAAATATTTCTGCCAGCACAGAAATAATTTTAGAATATAATAATGTAGTAAACTTCCGGAATCTGTGACTCTGCGTGCTTACTGGCACATTCATTTGTCCTAATACTTTAGAGGTATTCAGGATAAATTTTAAAAATGCACCGTAAGTCAACACCTGATATCATTGATGTATTTTAAATAATATTTAGAGTTGATGTCTTTTAGTATAAAAAAAATTATTAAAGATTCTCGATATGAAAAAGTAACAGCCGGCGTAGAACCGTAGATGGCCACCTAACAGGTGAGCTCATCCTTTTGCAAAGACAAAAAATATACTTCCATCATGATTTTAAAGAATAAAGGTAGATATAAAAAAAAAAAAATGTAAGTGGGTAGTGCAACGAACCAATTAGAACAAAGAGACTACTCTCTGTTCCGTTACAAATATGACTAAGTAGAATTTATATTACTAACCCGCAGCAAGTAATTAATAGCAAAAAAAAACCAGAAGGGCAAAAAAAAACGTTAGGTAGTAATAGTGCGCAGAAGGCGACACACAAAGTAAAAGGTTCCGCAGAAGGCGGCGCGTCTGCTCACATCGGGTGTTATGATGTGAGCTTAGCGTGGACCGTTTAGAAGAAACGGCCCCAAAAATTCCTTAGTCGACTTTTACGACACCTCGGATAGAGAGAGGGTGGCATTATTCTAGACCCAGACACCACACGGGTATAAAAAGCTTGCTGAGAATTGCAAAAACAAAAACACAAAAAAAACACAAAAAAATACAAATTAAGCACACACACCAAAAATTAAACACTACACAGAACCAGACTAAGTCCACGTAAAGGGTTGCTATGTGCATTTATTTTAAGTGGCGCTTAAAATAAATGCACATAGCAACTCGCGTCACGAGTGGAAAATAACTGGAGTCGTGTACGTGAGACACCAACATACCCTCAATTATTTCCTCATGCGCTGAATGAAAATAATTAAATACGATATTTATTTATAATTACAATGAATAAATTATGAGAAGATTATTTACATTAAAGTGGACTGTTAATTAATAAAAGATTTAAATATTAGTGAAGCTAATAAAGAATGACTAGTAACGCCATCTGTCGGCTTACTGCCGCTAACATTTGACAAAAGTCCATCTACGACAACGTCTTGGTTAATCTATGGCTGTCTGTTTGACAGTTATCGGTGGTTAGTAAACAACAAATATAAGATCTGCAGTATTACAGTGAATTTAAGTGAAAATGAAGTGATATTAAGGCTATTTCGTCTATAAAATGCACACAGGTAAGGAGCGCAACAACTGCATTGTTACAAGGTAGAAAGAAATGGGTACACTACATAATCTCTAAATATTTTTTTCCGAATTTGATAAACACAAATTTCAGAATTCCGATTTTGAAATTTCCGAATCATCACTATTCCGAATTTTAGTTTCACGAAGTATCAGAATCACGATTTTTTAAAATTCCGAATGTTCACATTTCCGAATTATTAAAATCCCGAAAAATATTTTTCCGAATATCACAGTTCCGATTATTCCTATTCCGAATCTCGAATATTCATTATTCCGAAATTTTAGCAGCCCGAATTCTCTAAGATTTTTTATTTCAAATAAGCGCCTGATAACATATTATATAATGTTAAACATGCTTAATGCTCAAAAACTGTAAGGAATGTCCGACAAAGTCGACGGAGCTCCGCTAAGCGGAGCTCCTGTTCCCCGTAGCTGAGGCGCTTCGCGCCTTGATGCAACTCTAACCTAACCTAACCTATCGAGGTAAGATGACCTAATTTAGTTATGTGCTCGTCATCTCACCTAACTTTTAATTCAAGTAGAAGACTTCAATTCAATTCAAGTGGTTAGTTCCAAATTTTTCATTATCGATATGGTTTGTGAATTTTCGTAAAAAGAAAATTCGTATATATAATATTCGGAAAAACGTTTTCGTGATTTTAATATTCGGTAATATAAAATTCTAGATTTTGATATTCGGCCTTATATTTTTTCGGTATTGTAAATATTCGGAATTATAAAATTCGGTTTTTTCAAATTCGGAATTAAATAATTCGAGATTTTAGGGTGTTCCCGAAAGAGATGTATAAAATTTTGTAATTTTAGAGTCAGATGTAGCTAATAAATTTATATTAAAATCTCCTAATTATATCAGATTGTCATATTTGGGAATTGAGCTAATTGTGTCACTTAGAGCGTCCAAAAAAAGCTCGATGTCCATCCAAGGTGGACGATATGCCGTGCCAACCGCTACTTCTTTCCGTTAAGTATTATAAACGATTTTAATCTTTATCATCAAAAAATATCAATTTTAACTGTAACTGTGGTGATCATTAGTTAAATTTAACATATTAATCTTTATGAATCATCAACATATATTGCACAGAGGTGATTGGTTTTATAATCTTCATCTGTTTATTAAAGCATAAAATTTTTACTATCAAATAAGATCAGTTCTAACTGTAGGAACATTAATTAAATTTAAGGTAGGTATAAATCACAATTACCTCATCATCATTACACATTGCACAGAGATGATTGGTTTTATCATCTTCATCTTCTTATCAACGAATAAATTCTTTACTATCAAAAAATATCACTCCTAACTGATACGTAATCATCAACAAACATTGCACAGATATGATTAGCTTCATCATCCTCATCTTCTTCCCCGGCACAAGAGCAGTGTGCCCAACGATTGCACTTTATGCACCTTATCCAGCCCCTGTTGACTGAGACCACAAATAACCACAGTAAATACATTGAGCAGCTTCATCACCAGAAGATTTAACTTGTTTTTTCTTAGTTTTGTTTTGTTTTCCTATCTTTTTCTTATTTTTAGTTATTTTTCCCTTGTTTTTTGGTTTCGCTGTAGATATTGATTCAATAGGCTTGCTCACCCTTTTCTTACTTTATTTTAAGTCTTTTGCTTCTTTCAGTGCAATAAGCTCATTTTTGTAGGGCGACTCTGTGAGGATTACCGTTTTCCCTCTTCGTTTACAAGCTCTCGGGTTTGTTCTATGTTCCTTAGGCAACGGCATTATTTGATAAGGTGTCGTTGCGAATGGTGATCCTTTATTTGCTCCATCAGTCATCTAAGAACAACCAGGTTGCGGGGAATATTGCCTTGCAGGTGTAGCCGGAGCGTTTATTTCCTGTTCTGGATTTATGAATGTCAAACAACCAGGTTGCGGGGAATCTTATCTTGCAGGTCTGGCCGGAGTATTTATTTCCTGTTCTGGATTTATGGATGTCAAAGGAGGTGTTTTATCTCCAGGACAAGTGGCTAGGATGAAATTTTGAAGATTGTTGGAAGGTGCCTGTTCGACATCTGTGTTAGTCCTTATGCCTACAGGCACAGACGTCGAACAGCCTGCAGGCTGTGGCGAGTTTGCAGTTGGTGAAGTAATTTAAACGGCACTTTGTAGGTAATTTGTTGGTACTAAACCTGTCAGAGAATCAGGGGCTCCGTCTGGGATTTCTGGGTTGTCAGTGGTTTCAGATGGTGCAAAGTCCGCATCAGTGAATATGTTACTATCCATAGGCCAAATAATTGTCACTCTGAAGGCATTTATTGCAGTTGTCATAGGTAGTAGCTGCGAATATATAAGCTTTTCCAAACAGTGAACTCGTCTGAAATTGGGTCACCACGTGTCCTGGATGGCTTCGTAGCCAATTTTTCACCTCATTGCTGTAATAAGTACTGAGTGGCTTCATAAAACTTACGGCCAATGGTTTAAGTCAATTAGTACAGTGGGGCGGAAAAACCCAAAAACACCACTCCATTTTCGCGGGCCAAATCGTCGACCTCAATAGATTTTTCATAAGTGGTATGTCCATCCAGCAGTAAAAGCACTGGATCATCCTTGGTGGCATGTGACCATTCAATGAACCTTTTGAGCCACAGCAAAAATAGGTGACCTTGATTCCAGCCTGATTCGTAGCACTCACCCCAAGATCCAGCTGGTGACCCGTCCATCAGCTCTGGTTTCATGCGTTTTCTCGGAAAAATGAACATCAGTGGCATGTAGTTACCGACTGCACTGAAGCAGAGAATAGCGGTTATAAATTTTCCTCTTTTTGCGGAGTTCACTCGTCGTTTTCCACAAGAAGCGAGTATCTTGGAGTGGCTATTGGGAACTGTTGAAACACCTGTCTCATCTACATTAAAAATACGCTGTGGACCTAGCTGATATTTATCGTAAACTTTCTCCAAAAGATCAAAAAAAGTTCCGATAGGCACTCTGTTGAAGCCCATGGCTCTAGCTGCAGATGTAGGCTCCGGCTTCCTGTTAGTTACATCCGGATGCCTTTTAAAAAATCCTTTAAGCCACTTTATGCCTGCCTATTTGATTTCTTTTCGCTATCTCATAGGCCAGTTTCCTCAATTCAATAGAAGTTAGGCCAACAAAATCGTTCTTCCATTATCATTCTATCTATATAGGGTAACAGCACCAGTGGTCAGCCTCATAACGACTTGTTGAAGTTTGAACAGCTGGCATTTTTACAGGATTCGTCGGATAATGAAACGTAGCACATGATTGGATTAATTGTTTATTATAGTTTTTAAACAACATATTTCAAAAAAAATATTCCTCTTTATAAAATATATATTTAAGTTCAAACAAAAAATGGCACTTTTTGCCAGTGGTCAGCCTCTAAAATCCACTAATCAGCCTCAATGAACCCAGTATTCAGCCCTTATAACTATGAGTAAGCATGACATCAAAATGAGCATTATTTATATCGAAATCAACGATATTATTTAAGTGTCTCTTATTTCTTATAGCTAAGTATTCTCAAAACACAAAAAAATCTCACCTGACAGAAATATTATTGCAAGCAAACAATCACAGTACTTATTTGTGTGCTTATTTTCTAAAACTTAATCATTAAAACATCAATATTTATTAATATGAAAATCAACTACATTAGTACATATGTATGCATACCTATATGTATATGTAAATATTCCTCTCAGGTTTAATACACATAATAGGTCACTAGCAAATCTAATAATAGTAGGTACCTACAAAGCAAAAAATATTCTTACAATCAAATAATCACAGTCATAATCTTCCTAGGTATTTTTATAACGAAAAAAGGATCAACAAAACATATCAATCTTATACCTACTCATATTATATCTATCTATCTAATCATCCGAACTGCTACTTGTATTTAAGATATTCATTATTTCCCGGTCATTTTTTTTTTGTTATTTTCCTTTTACTAGTTCTTAACGCTGGTTTAGGTAAAGTAAATTTTTTTGACGCAATATGTTTACTTGTGCTCGGGGAACCGGATGAAGATATCGAAGCAATATTCTCCTTGTTAGGGAAGCAGACACGTTGATTAGAAATAACCTTTACACACTTAGATTCTTTACCACACTTTTTTTTATTTTCTTTGGATCGGGTTTCATCAATAGGAACTGCATCACTATCTGATAAATAGGACGAAACAGACGAAATATCTATTTTCCGTTTCCTTGTGCACTTTTTATTTACTTTACTGGTTTTATTTACTTTTGACTTCGTTTGGCTGCTATTTTTTCTGCTTTTTCTTTTTTTATCATTTCCCGTTTTAATTTTCTTTCTAAGATATCAGCTTTCTTCTTCTCTTTTTCATCTTCTTTTTGCTTCTCAAATTCTCTCCAGTCTTTAGATGATATTGCTCCGATTCGATTCATAACTCTAGGGGTTACAGATTTTTTAATTGGAGACGGTATTTTTAGGATCTGTTTTAATGCTGGTGAAACATTTGCAGAGGTCCTACGTCCACTAAAATGGTTTGTTTATTGTATGGCTTCCATGGCGGAAGAGAGATTCTCTGGAGGATACGTTTGTCTTGGCGGCATTTTGGGCTGAAAAAAGTATACAGAATTATTTTTCAAACATTATTTACATAGGTACCTTCTCAATTATTGAGATACAAACTACCTAAATACACTTTATAACTATTTCAGATAAACTAAAATGTTGTGTACCAACGTCCTTAATTAAAAATACCACTCAAATGGGTACAGTCAAAGACACTTACGAACGAATATAAACCTTATCGCAACGTATTAAAGTCTATGGGTGGTCAGTTAACAGTGTCTTCGTTTGTACCAAGCTAGATCGGGGCTGAATACTGGATCAACAACACACAGTGGCCAGCCGCGTAAAAATAAAATGTTTAATGCGGCTGACCACTGGGTTTTTTAAGGAATATGAAAGGACATGCCTTACTAAATTTGAAAATTTAAATTTAACGGTTCTAATGGCCGCTTTTTCTCGCAATTTAAAAAATAATTCAAGAACCCAGTGACCAGCTCTGGGGGGCCGACCATTGGATCTTTAATAAAAAAGTAGTACCCAATGGTCAGCCCCCACAATATTTACGTAAATCAGCGATATTTTTATTCAAATTTATTATAATTCCATACAGGTGCAGGCGGGTGACGCTCCGCGCTTAGTGCCTACAAAATTTGCGGCCGCCTCCAGGCTGCTAATCAGTTGAGTGTCATGAGCGCGCTCGTCTTGACGCGCGCCGCCGCCGTACGCTGCCAAAGTACCTAATTCCGGTTTTTGTTTGATATGGCTACTCGAAATGGCAGCATTTCTCTTTGCCTCTTGTTTATTAGGTATTAATGTCGTCGCGTGTCGCATGTTTGTATTGTAAACGCCAAAAAACGTTAAACAGAAAATACCTAGCAGATAAGTTAGCTAAGTTTCCAAGACGTTCACGTTATGTTCAACATTTTTCTCGACGTTACATCTTGCAAAATGTTAATTATTACCTAAAATAGGTAGTTTATTATTTCAGTACGTCCGTACAGTACGTACGTACAGTCGAGTTCATAAATATGTATACACTTTAGTACCTTGTCACTTTAATCGTTGTGACAATTTATATATGGCAGTTTAAACATGACATTAAACAGACAAGGTACTAAAGTGTAAACATAATTTATGAACTTGACTGTACCTACCTCAGAAAGAGAAATCTAACTGATTGAATTAGACAGACCAACAGTTGCACAAACAAATACAAATACGAAACATAGGTATAAAGAAAAAAGTCCTGTTTGTGTACCAATTACAGGTGTGCACAGTCGTCGGGGATTAATAAAACTAAAAACTAGGCACTTATCACATTACAGAAAAATTACAAAGAAAATATAAAAATAGAATTAACAAATATTTTGAAGTTTAAAACAGTGTAATACTACGATAAAACTAGTCTACGTCTACTGGATAGAAAGGGAGATCCCACCAAACAACAAACAAGTAGCGGACAATATTTGGCATTTACTATTTTTTCTCGTCATTTAACTTAAGCGAATTACATAAGAAAACTACAATTAATATTAAATTCATTCTTTTTTCTCACAACTGCCACAGAATAAAAGTAACTGCCGGCCCTGCGAAGTGGGCGGAGTCAGTAAAGCTCATGACGGGCGAAATAATACACACTCTCGCGGCGCAGATTTAAGGTGCATTTTGCCTCGTTAGGAGCGCCCCCACTATCGATCGCAGAAATGTAACCAAGGTCACTTCCATGCCGTGCACTTATATTATTATTGTTAACGCGTTCTGAGTAGGTTTAAATTCGCATGTTTGCTGTCACAGAGAGTCGCTTCTGTAATTGTACTATTACTTATTCTGTGACTGAAGTAATACATAAAGCCAAATTGCATAAAGGACTATTAAATTTAACAATAAAACATGTTTTTTCTTACCTTTTAAGAGAACACAACGTGAAGTAAAAAATATGGCGGACATGACACTACTGCTCTTTTCAACCGCCGTCACCTGTATGAACGAGTTTGTTTCTCCCCCCTGATCCCCTGCCACACCTATCGCGTGACATATTAACCAATGAGGAATCAAAGTATCTATTTAAGTACACGTGATTCGTGGATAGGCCGCAGTGACCCGAGGTGGACGTTCAATTTGTAATTAAATTAAATTCGTTAAATCAAATAGCCGACCATCTGGCTGCCACCTCTGACGTAGGGACGTGTTGTTTTGCGGAACTGCGGAAAAACACAGGTGAGTCACCAACATCTGGCTCCCCTACGTCACACGCTCGGACCGATCAACAGTGGAATTTCCCCGCCGCCGGCCGGTAACTTTCCTTCCAGTACCTAGTCTCGGCCTCTCGCTTGCGGGGGGAGCCTTGGGACGGGGGAAAAGGGAGGGGAGTGGTGAGGCCGCGGTGCGTTATGGTCGCGTGAGTCACTGCCCCATCTTACGTCATCCTTTGTTTTATTTGGGTGGGTAGATTATTTTTTCCGCAAATATATCTACCCTCCAAATTAACATCGTGTCTCTCCCACCTTGTGCGAGTCCGCAAAGGTGGGGTCATCTGTAAAAGCCCTTCTTAGGGCTACCCCCCATTATGCAGCCTGGATCCCGGAGTGATCCAACGGCGCGTAGGCAGACGCGCCCGCGGATTTTCCGCAACACCCAATGGGTCCGGTTCCCGACCTCCAATGAGGACCGCAGACATGTCATGCGCGCCTTCAACCTGCTGCGAGCGGCCGGTCAGGCAACACCGCCGTCGACCGCTCCGAACACCCCGCCACCGGACGGCCAAGCTATTGCCGAGCTGGCCGAACAGATGGCTGCCGGCGTGCCGCTTCAACGCGACCCTCGCCTTGACCCAGGACGACCCCAGCGGACACGGTCCCCGGGCCACTCCCGCGACCTGGAGTTCGCCAACTCCCCGGGCACTCAGCTCACGTTGAGCGAGATGCTCGCGGACGGCGAAACAGCTCCGCCTGTGCTGCGTGCCGCGTTCGCGCGGATCACCGCCGCTCGCGCCGCTGCCACTGCCGCTGCCGCCGCCGCCCCAACACCGGCCCCCTCTGCCTCCCAACCGCGAGAACAGCGCCCACAGACGGCGCGCACCTCGCTCGCCCTGCCCAGCAGCCTCCCGCGCTTCGGCACTGTGCCCCGCGTGATGCCCGAAAATTCGGAGCTCCGCGACAACCCGGAGGACGAGCCACCGCCCCTCGCACCCGTGCGAGCTGTCGCCGCTGCCGCCTCCACCAGCCGTGCATCAACATCGGCCACGCCAGCGCGCGTGGCCCGGACCACCCCCGCGAGAGCGCACGCGCCCGCGACCTCACCACCCTTTCGCGCAAGGCCGACCACCGCGCCTGTGCGCTTAAGTGCGCCGCCGCCACAGCCAAAGGCCGTTACGCGGCCGCGAGCCGCGCCACGAACCCCAGTGCCGCCTGTCTCTACCGCTGCGTCCTCCACCGCAGCGACGCCGAGCAAGAAGCGGGTTGCGAAAACCCCTCCTGCAACGCTACAGCAACCGCGTTCACTGCCCCGGCTCGACCTGTGTCCCATGGACACAACCGGGCCGTCACCACCAGGTGCCCAACAGCTTCCACAGCTGAGCTCTCCATCGCCGCCACTCTCCTTCGCCGCAGCAGCCGCCTCTCCGCCATCTCCTTCCGCAACTAGCGGTCAAGGACCGGCGACAGCAGCGCAGGCGCCCGCGAAGAAGATTCGCTACCCGCCGCTGGTTGTCCAGCGGATCACTCAATGGGGTAAGCACTTCCGGGCCCTAAAGGGGCTTCTGGGACGCGCCCCTAATGCCCGCCCTTTCAGAACAGGGGTACGCTTCTCCCCGTCAGGTGAGCAGGAGTACCGAGTGGTACAGAGGTACCTCTCCGACCTAGAGAAGGAGGACTCTACCTTGGAGTGGTACTCCTACTCCCTGCCAGCCGAGCGAAGCCAAAAGGTGGCCATTAGGGGTCTCCCCGTGGACACCAGCCCCGATGACATCACCGACGACCTCACTTCCCAAGGCTTCGACGTGGAATACGTCAGGCCCATCAGAGCCCGCAGCGGCAGACCCGGGTGTATTTTTTACGCCCAGGTCACCAAAAATGCGGCCATTTTCCTCGTCACGGAGATCCTCTGCATGCCAGGGATCATCGTGGAGCCTTGGAGAGGTAAGCGAGGCATCGCGCAGTGCCACCGCTGCCAAAGTTTCGCCCACTCCTCTCACCACTGCCACCGCCCCATAGCCTGCGTGCGCTGTGGAGGCCCCCACGCCGCCAGCGACTGCCCACGGCCCCGAGAGGAGCCACCAACATGCGCGAACTGTGGCGGTGAGCACACCGCCAACAGCGCCAAGTGCCCAGTCCTGCTGAGGGAGAACCGGAGGACTAAAAAGTCACCTCACCCTCCGAAGCCCACCAAGCAGGGCCCCGAGCCCACCACTACCCGAACCGTCGAGGCGGCGCAACACAGCGCCACCCTGATGGCCCCCGGGAACGACCCCAAGCAGCCACCCACCACCCGCCGCGGAAAGAGGCGCGGAGCCCGAAACCGTGGCCCGCAGCCCTCCGCGCAAGCTGCTACCAAAACAACCACCACCGCAACGAAAACCGACACCCCGGTGAGTACACTCCCGACCACATGTGAAGCCAGTTTCCAGAGGATGGAGCTGACGGAGGGCTTTGCCATGGTCCAGGAGGCCGTAAAGGCCAGACTGGACGGCAAACCCATGCCCGCAGCAGCCCTCAAATGGCTAGAAACATATTTTTCTGCGTAGGTACACACACCTACCCCCTCCACCGCGCAGCCTGCGCCTTCGGCGCCGGCTGCGCTCCAAGGACCCGGCCGTCTTCACGGCCGGCGCAGATTTCCCCGGTCGGGGGTCATACAGACCCGATACCGGCTCCTCATCCCCCTTTTTGTATAAAAAGGGCGGATAGAGACGACCAACGAGTTACGTGATTCGTATATTCTAATTGTAGCGATATTTATGAACAATAAACAACGCAAAGGGCTGGCCACTGGTGCTGTTACCCTATATAATATTAATATTAAATAAATAAATAAATATATATAAAAGGCAATGTCCCGGGTGACATATCAACGCCCAGCCTAAACCACTATACAAATTTGGAATTTTGAGGGGAAGTTGATTTTGTAATGGAGGCGTCGTTTAAGAAGGGATTTTTCGAAATTCAACCCCTAAAGGTGTGAAAGGGGGTTGCAAAGTTTGTATGGGAAAAAATATTTTTATTGTCTAATTTACTTGAAACTTGGTAGAAACGCTCTTCAATGCAAATAATGAGAAACTTATTTCAGCGATTACTGAAATTCAACCCCTATAGGGATGAAAGGGGGTTGCAAAGTGTGTATAGATAAAATATTTTTATAATCAAATTTACTTGAAACTTGGTAGGAATACTCTTAAATGCAAATTATGAGACACGTATTTCAGCGATTACTAAAATTCAACCCCTAGAGGGATGAAAGGGAATTGCAAAGTTTGTATAGGAAAAAATACTTTTATAGTCAAATTTACTTGAAACTTGGTAGGAATACTCTTAAATGCAAATTATGAGTCACGTATTTCAGAGATTACTAAAATTAAACCCCTAGAGGGATGAAAGGGGGTTGCAAAGTTTGTATGGGAAAAAATAATACTTTTATGGTCAAATTTCCTTGAAACTCGGTAGAAATGCTCTTCAATGCAAATAATGAGACACGTATTTCAGCGATTACTAAAATTCAACCCCTAGAGGGATAAAAAGGGGTTGCAAAGTGTGTACCTATAGATAAAATATTTTTATGATCAAATTACTTGAAACTTGGTAGGAATTCTCTTAAATGCAAATATTGAGACACGTATTTCGGCGATTACTAAAATTCAACCCCTAGAGGGATGAAAGGGGGTTGCAAAGTGTTTACAGATAAAATATTTTTATGATCAAATTTATTTGAAACTTGGTAGGAATGCTCTTCAATGCAAATAATGAGACATATATTTCAGCGATTACTAAAATTCAACCCCTAGAGGGATGAAAGGGGGTTGCAATGTTTGTATGGGAAAAAGTACTTTTATGGTCAAATTTACTTGAAACTCGGGAGAAATGCTTTTCAATGCAAATAATGAGACACGCATTTCAGCGATTTCTAAATTTCAACCCCTAGGGATAAAAGGCGGTTGCAAAGTGGGTTTAGGAAAAAATATTTGGTATGCTCAAATTTTCTTTAAACTTGGTAGAAATGCTCTGAAATTAAAATAATGAGTCACGTATATCAGTGATAACTAAAATTCAACCCCTAGAGGGATGAAAGGTGATTGCAAAATTTGAATGGAAATAATACTTTTGTGGTCAAATTTACTTGAAACTTGGTATAAATGCTCTTCAATGCAAATAATGAGACGAATATTTGAGCGATTACTAAATTTCAATCCCTAGAGGGATGAAAGGGGATTGCAAAATGTGTATAGATAAAATATTTTTATGAGCAAATTTAATTGAAACTTAGTGGAAGTACTCTCCAATGCAAATAATGAAACACGTATTTCAACCCCTAGAGGGATGAAAGGGGATTGCAAAATTTGAATAGAAAAAATAATTTTATGGTCAAATTTACTTGAAACTTGGTATAAATGCTCTTCAATGCAAATAATGGGGGTCCGTTTATTTGACCGAAATACGTTTGGCCGAATGAGTCGTTTGGCAACTATTTCATTTCCCAACCCGCTTATATTTCTGTAACTGCTGCAAATATTTCAGCATTTATTTTTGTACCATTGTGTAGACCCTATAGGTTAGGTTAGGTTAGTTTTTATAAAAAATCTGAAATATTTACAGTTACAGAAATATAAGCGGGTTGGGAAACAAAAGCAGTTGCCAAACGACTCATTCGGTCAAACGTATTTCGGTGAAACATTAGTGATCCCAAATAATGAGACATATATTTGAGCGATTACTAAAATTCAATCCCTAGAGGGATGAAAGGGGGTTGCAGTTTGAATGGAAAAAAATACTTTTATGGACAAATTTACTTGAAACTTGGTAGAAACGCTCTTCAATGCAAATAATGAGACACGTATTTCAGCGATTACTAAAATTCAACCCCTAGGGATAAAAGGGGGTTGCAAAGTTTGTTTAGGAAAAAATATTTGTTATGCTTAATATTTACTTTAAACTTGGTAGAAATGCTTGCTCTGCAATGAAAACAATGAGTCACGTGATAACTAAAATTCAAACCCTTGGGGGATGAAAGGGGGTTGCAAAGTTTCTACAGGAACGAATACTTTTATGTTCTAATTTACTTGAAACTTGGTAGAAATGCTCGATTCAGGAAAAACTACCCCTAAGGAGGTAAAACGGGGGGTAGAAAATTGTATGGTATATTTTTGAAGTGAGAAACGTGGATAAAAACTGGTAATAGTTAGTTAAGGGCAAATCCAAGAAAACTTGGGATCTAAGACGACTGTAAAGTTTGTATCGAAATTATGTAATATTCAAAGTTACGTACCTTCAAGATAAGAAAATGGGTATTATTATTACATACAGAAAATATTCAGCTTCGGTGTTTTTCGAAAATCTTCTGCTAACTGGGTTAATTGTTTGTATAGAAATGTGGCAAATTTATCTAGAATCGTATAAAAACACGTCATGGTGAAATAGAGGCAGTGAATTTATTTTATATATGTAAATTTTGTTGTTTTTAAGGTTAGCGCCATAAAATTAAAGCTGTTTATGTGGACTGCTTACTTAAAATTCACGCTCTAGACTTTTTTTTTAAAAGCCTTAGAATGTGATGTAAACTATAACTGTACTTTCAACAGAAGTTCTGACTCTCCGCAGACGAAGTCGCGGGCGGAAAGCTAGTTTTTATATATTTAACCAACTCTTTACTTGTTCCGTAGAAAACACGGTGGTGTAACGGCCTATCTTCTTTGTAAAAATGGTCTCATTAGGATTTTCTCGATATCGACCAACATACCGCTTCCTCCTTCCTCCTTCCTCCTTCCTCCGGGCATACCGCTCCAGTGTCGGTTGTGGAACACCATGAATTTCAGTGACTTTTTTATATCCAATTTCTCCTGATATGACATGGATTACCGCTTTTTTCATTGATTCTAAAGACCAGGAGTGTTGATTCGTCGTCTTTTTACATGTTCGAACCATTTTAGCTGAAACAAACGAGGGTAGGCACCAATAATTAACACATTAAGTAAATCAAGAAAAATAAGGAGGCAAACTTGGGTACCTATTAAGCTTATTCCCCACTATGCCCCATCTATTTATTCCCACTTTACGTGCTGTCATATCAAAACTTTCACGGTCGCCATCGTGCCTTGTTTATAAGCCGAATCTGTTGTTGAAATATAAAATCCGTCAGAACCGCCGCAAATCTCAAAACAAATTCTTTACGACTACAGTATAAAGTTACAGAATGAATGTGAATCCAATATCAACAATATTTTTTAGGAATACACAGGTTTTGCAAATATTTTAAATATTTCTTACCGGCGTCAATCGGCCGCGTGCAAAGCTCGCGGAGGTCACGCGCTGACGAAACACCAACCACGGAGCCGTATTTAAATTGCCATGCCGTTCTTCCGTCGCCAAAAAGTACCGCTACTCCGCTACCACACTATGCCCCCCCACCCCTACTGCATATTTGATGTATTGGGTGCGACCGGGGCCTGGGCATAATATTGCCGAGGTGGGGGCAGGATGGCCACGTGGTACATCGGGTACGTGGCGGGTGGGGGCGTCGCGGGCGCCAGCGCGCTGCCTGCGTACCCGCTGGGGCCTGGCACTGAATAAGTGGGCAGTGGTTGTTGAGCTCTTGCCCCGTAATCATGGCTCTGCACACGTGGCCCAAAATAACCCGCCACACCATATCTCGACATTGAGCTCTTTTTGCCATTTGTGGAACTATTCAATCCGTTCGCACTATTGTTGCCGAGTGTAGTACGTACATCCGCCGACCTCTCAAACTGTTCCTCAATGACTCAATTAGTTGATGAATAAGATCTGGAGCTGTAGCCGGGTTTGAATAATTGGCAACATTTCTCCTCCTCGATAAAGAAGTCAAAGAGAGAAGTGTTTCATCTAGTCGAGATGTAGACGGCACCGTAATGACCGATGAACTTGAATTTAAACTTGATACGCTTTCGTGAGGAGTTTGAGCTCCCTCAATCAGGTCATCAAGAAGGCGAAATAAATCTGGCCTAATGAGCGTCTTCAAAATTTCTCTGCCAAACTCATACTCTTGGAGTTTTTTCTTGTAAATTAAGATTTAACTCTCTTCATCATCATGCAAAGTTTCCATTTGCAGTTTATATCCGTCAATTCTTAATTCACGTTACAGTTTTCGCACAGAGCTTCTGGCACTTCGGGGCCCTCCGGTTTCTTTGTTGGGTCCATAAACATCATTAGCAGCTACTTTCCTTTTCAGGTGTTGATTATTGTTGGCGATGTGCGCGGAAGGTATTGGTGGCGGAGGCATCGATGCATCACAATTTGGTACGATAGGCGGCGGTTGATTCATCGTAAATATTAAATTTTGGGTTGGAATGGCGGGGTACGTTGCAGGGATGAGACGGACTTGACTAACGCTTGACGGTGTAGATGTTGAGGTCGGCGGATGTTGTTGTGTTAGCGGAATAGCCTGTGCATGCCGCGGCGGGGACGCAGGCGGCGGCGGCGGTGGCACGGTCGCCACTGGGGGCCTCCCAGCTTGCGAAGGCGGCAATGGCGGCCACGGAGCAGGCGGAGGTGGTATCATAAATGACTCGCTTATAAACATAGCTATTTGTGGAATTGTCTCCGCATTCTGTGTCTTATTCATGGTAGAAGAGGCAATAGCAACGTGACGATCTGCTAATACCCGAGGTAATTGCCCTGTTGAATGAAATAAATTTTGGTCTTCCCTCGAAGCATGAAGATATTTACAGTTTTCTTTTGTACACCCGTTTCAGTTCGTTCGGTTCGGTTGTCGTGACAGAACTGTAAAATATCTTTCATTTTCTCAATGTCCAACCCGTGACAAAAATGGACTGCCTGTGTTTATTACATGTACCCCAGATTCCTTCCTTCCTTCGACCAATTTCTTTCCCACTTGATAAATTAGCTGGGCCTGGATTGTTGTTGCCGAGGGATCATAGGGTAGCAACTGAATTTTAAAAAGCCACCAGATCCGCTGCAACATTACTTTCCGCAGTATGCAGGACTCTAAACAATACATTTCACGGAAGCCATGGCTGCCTCCTCGCTCCATCTATCCCGACATGACCAATATTAAAGTACGCGAACTACAACTACTTACACGAAGTACACCTAACTTTTGCCTAACTAAAACGTCTAAAACCTAGAACGAACGAAAACAACAAAAAAAACAAATGACAATCGTTCGTTTAAACAATCAAATAATAAATTTAACTTAGGTACCTAGTTCTTGAGTTACACGATATGGGGTAAATTCAAAATTCGAAAAAGATACCAACAGCTCTTGGGTCGGAAATTTTATCACAGCACGCCCGCACTTTCAGCTAGCGACCAGAGTGAACTGGAGCGGGGGAGCAGATTGACACGGTTTCTTAGTAAGTGTTGCCAGAGTATGAAATTCCTCTCGGTTTAGTAGTTTTTTTTTTTTTTTTACCACTTTTCGACGTTACACCAATTCACTTATATTGTGTGCTTACAACAATAAACACTTTTTTCCAATATTGATGGAGCATTTTTTCACGGCAGGTGACGCGATAACCATTTCCTAATTCGCGTAGCTCATTTGGTTTCTACAACGTATCTCGTGTAAATTATTGGTAAGGAGGGAATAGGACTGTTGAGGATACCTTCCCATTTAATTATACATCGGCGCATTTGTTTGGTTCGGGCGCGGTGCGGAGGACGAGGGCGGTTGCATCCCTTGAGGGCTGGCGGGGGCAGACGCTCTATCTGTGCTATTGTACTGCATATCTGATGTATTGGGTGCGACCGGGGCCTGGGCATAATAATGCCGAGTTGGGGGCGGGATGGCTGGGTGGTACAGTCAGCGTCAGAGAAAAGGAACCCCCCAAGACTTTAAAGATTATCACCCGACTGCGAACGTGACCTCACTAAGCTAACTCCCCAACTAGCAAAAATATATCTTATAACGGATAATATGACCAAAAATGTGTTCTTATAAAAGTCATATATCGTGGTACGATAGGCGGCGGTTGATTCATCGTAAATATTAAATTTTGGGTTGGAATGGCGGGGTACGTTGCAGGGATGAGACGGACTTGACTAACGCTTGACGGTGTAGATGTTGAGGTCGGCGGATGTTGTTGTGTTAGCGGAATAGCCTGTGCATGCCGCGGCGGGGACGCAGGCGGCGGCGGCGGTGGCACGGTCGCCACTGGGGGCCTCCCAGCTTGCGAAGGCGGCAATGGCGGCCACGGAGCAGGCGGAGGTGGTATCATAAATGACTCGCTTATAAACATAGCTATTTGTGGAATTGTCTCCGCATTCTGTGTCTTATTCATGGTAGAAGAGGCAATAGCAACGTGACGATCTGCTAATACCCGAGGTAATTGCCCTGTTGAATGAAATAAATTTTGTTCTTCCCTCGAAGCATGAAGATATTTACAGTTTTCTTTTGTACACCCGTTTCAGTTCGTTCGGTTCGGTTGTCGTGACAGAACTGTAAAATATCTTTCATTTTCTCAATGTCCAACCCGTGACAAAAATGGACTGCCTGTGTTTATTACATGTACCCCAGATTCCTTCCTTCCTTCGACCAATTTCTTTCCCACTTGATAAATTAGCTGGGCCTGGATTGTTGTTGCCGAGGGATCATAGGGTAGCAACTGAATTTTAAAAAGCCACCAGATCCGCTGCAACATTACTTTCCGCAGTATGCAGGACTCTAAACAATACATTTCACGGAAGCCATGGCTGCCTCCTCGCTCCATCTATCCCGACATGACCAATATTAAAGTACGCGAACTACAACTACTTACACGAAGTACACCTAACTTTTGCCTAACTAAAACGTCTAAAACCTAGAACGAACGAAAACAACAAAAAAAACAAATGACAATCGTTCGTTTAAACAATCAAATAATAAATTTAACTTAGGTACCTAGTTCTTGAGTTACACGATATGGGGTAAATTCAAAATTCGAAAAAGATACCAACAGCTCTTGGGTCGGAAATTTTATCACAGCACGCCCGCACTTTCAGCTAGCGACCAGAGTGAACTGGAGCGGGGGAGCAGATTGACACGGTTTCTTAGTAAGTGTTGCCAGAGTATGAAATTCCTCTCGGTTTAGTAGTTTTTTTTTTTTTTTTACCACTTTTCGACGTTACACCAATTCACTTATATTGTGTGCTTACAACAATAAACACTTTTTTCCAATATTGATGGAGCATTTTTTCACGGCAGGTGACGCGATAACCATTTCCTAATTCGCGTAGCTCATTTGGTTTCTACAACGTATCTCGTGTAAATTATTGGTAAGGAGGGAATAGGACTGTTGAGGATACCTTCCCATTTAATTATACATCGGCGCATTTGTTTGGTTCGGGCGCGGTGCGGAGGACGAGGGCGGTTGCATCCCTTGAGGGCTGGCGGGGGCAGACGCTCTATCTGTGCTATTGTACTGCATATCTGATGTATTGGGTGCGACCGGGGCCTGGGCATAATAATGCCGAGTTGGGGGCGGGATGGCTGGGTGGTACAGTCAGCGTCAGAGAAAAGGAACCCCCCAAGACTTTAAAGATTATCACCCGACTGCGAACGTGACCTCACTAAGCTAACTCCCCAACTAGCAAAAATATATCTTATAACGGATAATATGACCAAAAATGTGTTCTTATAAAAGTCATATTATCGTCTATAAGACTGCATATTATTACTTTATTGAACGCTAATAGGTAACCCTTAAACACGTTTTATTGTTGTTAGTATCAAGTAACCTTATAATTAGAAAGAAAGAAAAATAAAGAAAAATACATTTATTCACTACACACATAAAACACACAGAAATAATAAAAATTTAAAAACAGAAAACAGCAATAAAAAGAGTAGTGAGTGTGTCTTCGCGGCAGTGAATTGGACACTGGCTCAGCATAATGCTGAGGTGTCAAACACCTGCAGCGCTTATTTTCAGCCAGCTCCGTTTGTGACAGACGGACGGTACGTTAAACGAATAAATAGTGTAGGTAATGCAAAAATATATATACTATTAAACAAATACTTATAGTTAGTGACAGAATAAATACAAAAACTACATGCAAATACTTTAAAGAAACCTAATATGTAAAATAGAAATACCTACTTTAGCCAGTATACAGCATCGACAATTTGGCACAATTTAAGTAACAAACAAAAACAAAAGAAAAACAATAAAAACTAAACTATAATTTAAGGACAAAGTGCTGGTTGGGAAATTATGACTTTTGGAGCGTCAACAAATAGCCTTTAAGCTTACGCTTAAAGGTGTACTTGCTAAGCGCTCCTTGGATGGGAGGGGGGAGATCATTCCAGCACTTGGACACCGCGAACTTGAAACTACCCCGAAACGCCGCGGTTCGGTGCAGCGGCACAATCGCCCTAGGTTTAAACCTGCGTACATTACTGGACCACTGGATTCGTTTAAAGAGGTACGACGGGGTCATGTGTTGCACCACACCAAACATAAGGGTCGCCAGGTGCATGCGCCTCCGCGCAGCCATGTTTAGCAAGTTAGCGGCGTTCAAATACGGAGTGATGTGGGAGCGGGGAGGGACTCTAAAACAAAAACGAGCACATGCGTTCTGGACTCGTTGTATTAGCCTCTTGGACCGACCAAGTATACGACCATCATAAACGACACAATAGTTTGCTCTAGATAATATAAGTGATTCACACAGGTGGACACGCATATCAACACTGAGGTAATCACGAATATTATAAAGAACCTTGAGACGGTAAAAGCAATTACTCACGACTTTAGCTACGTGGCTCTCAAAGCGTAGCTCGCTGTCCATGAGCAGGCCAAGGTTACTTGCTTCCACCACCCTTTCTATCGGTTCGCCCATGATAGCAATATCCCTGGACGCCAGGCTATCCAAAGTTCTACGGGTTTGATGCTTCGATCCAAATACCAAATATTTGGACTTTTTGGGATTGAGAACTAGGCAATTTCTCTCCGACCAAGAAGCAACACGGTCGAGGTCAGCGTTTATGGTCTCTACGGCGTTGACTGTATCTGAGAACGTGCTAGAAGCGTAAAGTTGCAAGTCATCGGCGTAGAGATGGTACTTACTACTCCTTATACTGGTAACAATGTCAGCACTGTACAATATAAAGAGTAGAGGACCCAGGATCGAACCCTGCGGCACTCCCCTAGTCACAGGACTAAGAGAGGACAGCAAAGCATCGCCTGACGCTTTTCGAAGCCTGACCGCCTGCAGACGACCGGAAAGGTAACTATCAAACCATCTAAGCGCAGCGACATCAAACCCGTAAAAGGACATCTTAGATAATAGCAAGGGCAAACTAATGCAATCGAAAGCCCTAGAGAAATCTAAAAGAACTAAAATAGTACTTTTGCCAGCATCCCGAGCCTGGAAGATGTTATCGACTACATCGAGCAACGCAGTAGCAGTCGACCGACCCTTACGAAAACCCGACTGTAGTTCAGGTAGGATGCTGTTTTTCTCAAGGTATTGCGACAGTTGATCACAAATTACCCTTTCTATTATCTTAGATGCGCAGGGAAGGATGCTAATAGGACGGAGGTCAGACAGGTTCACTGGGTTCGGTATCTTAGGTAAAGGGGTCACTTGAGCGATTTTCCAGTCAGTCGGGAAAGTCATAGTTAAAATACTCGTGTTGATTATGTGTGTCAGGATGTCAGCAGTCCTTGAAAGAGTCAAATGCAACATGTCAATAGAAATCGAGTCAAGTCCTTTTGCAGTCGTTTTAATTGAGGTTATGACTTTACTGACAGCTGTCGAAGTCGTGGGCATAAGAGTAAAAGTCGTGTCTCCGTGTCTACTAAATTCATAAAATGTCAAGTCAGATATAGTGACCTCTGGTTTCCCAGGTGTATTGAGGAAATGACAGTTTATTGAGTCAGGGTCGTAAAAAGGCGTCGGTAGGTCGGGTTGCGAGTGTGGGTCGGGAATAACGGTACGCTTTAGGTCTTTCCACAGCGTCTTTGTGTCAGTGGCGTTATTGATATGGTGATCGAAGAAGGCTCGCCTCTCGCTATGGATAGCTGCAATGACAAGGTGCTTCAAGTCGAGCTAGTACTGTTTATGCGCGTCAGACTTCGTTTGCTTGTACTTACGATGAGCTTCGTTTCTAAGACGCATCATAAACCTCACATTACCAGTCAGCCAAGGCTTGGGAGCCTCCTTCACCACGATCGTCTTCTCAGGTGCATGTCTGTCGAAAAGTCCAAGTAAAAGGTCATTAAAGCGCCGCACCATGTCGTTAACATTGTCAAGGTGGAGTATTTGGTCCCAGTCAATTGTGTCTAGGTCTTGGTAAAAGTTACAAAAGATAATATCTTTTAGAGGTCGGTACGTAATGGTCGTCGGCGTCGGCTTTCGTTTTTTTATGTCAAGCTCAGTAGTGACGAAAGCATGCGCCCCTAGGTCCGGGATATGCTTCACGTCCACAGTCACAACGCGAGCGTCGGTGCACACAAGGTCTATCATTGTTTCACTGTGGCTCGTGAAGTGAGTCGGGTCGCGTACGTGTTGAGTCAGGTTAACAATCTCCAAAAATTGTGTCAAACATTTAAATTTAAAGTCATTTCGGTCATAGCAATTTATATTAAAGTCTCCAACTAAAATCAATCGGTCGTAGTGGTTAAACGAAGTTATCGAGTCAGTCAGTGCATCAAAAAACGTGTCTACATAGTGTAAGGTTCATCACTATAGATATCTTAGTGTTTATGACATGATGTAGATACTCCTTTATATCAGTAGTTGAACATATTCATAACTGGCAACACTGTACTGAGATGGATTATATTTGAGATCTGAAAACACTGACTTGAGACTGTCAGATTTTGTATATGTAACGATGGGAACAAATGTATGTAAAAAGAGATAATTAAAAACCAATAATCAGATAAAAGTGTTTTGTTCAATAAATAATCCAATAATACTAAGAAGGAGATTACATCTCAGAAGTGAGATTAGTAAACAAGCCCACAAAAATACCTGACATTACGGCACAACGCAACAATGATGAGCATCACAGGAGCTGAAGTGAGCCAAGAACATCCCGTTCAAAACAATAAATAAGATAACGGCAACGCAAGTGTGAACGTCTGGAGAAGGAAACACGGCAGCGAAATGTTCGTCGTGAGGCGACGCTTCTTAAGCACGAGTGAGGATGGTCGAAGGAGCCGTTTGCATACAAGACACGACCATAACTATGAATACATGTAAACCGCTTCCGCAATGATATCAAATAAGCGCAAATAAATTAACAAATCGAGCGACGTAACATGCGACACGAAACCAAGTATTGCGGGTACGATATTACATTATCCAAAGGAACCAAGTATGGCAGGTACGATATTACCGTGAATAAATATATTTTCTTTCGTTTCATAAACGAAATCGGAGTCCGAGTTGTTGTTGTCATCGAGCGCATCCGGTGAGTCGGAGTACGGAGCGAAGAGACAGCAAGAGAAGTCGAGGGCGCCTTCGCCATCGCCGCGAGCACGGCGCGCGCAGCGGGGAGTCGTCCCAGAGCAGTGGCAGCAGTAGGAGTCAGCGCTGCAGCACGAGTCAGCGCTGCAGCAGGACTCAGCACTGCAGCCGTGGCCGTGAACGCGGCGGCGGTATTGTCGAGCGCAGCGCGCGCAGCGTTGACAGCGCGTCACAGAGCAGAGATGGTATGCAGATATCGCGAAATGAGTCAGTGAGTGGAAATGTTTTCCAAGGTAAATATAATGAATTATTTCTGGTGAAACTGATCAAATCTTTGCATAGTAATAGATCTCAAGGTAATAAATTCCCTATGTTAGGCAATTTTATAACAGAGTTCGACCCGATGGTTAAGGGACCAACTGTACACATGTGGCTTGATATAGTAGACGAGTGTACCAAGTTGTACAGTAGCTGGGGCGACAATCAGATCATCCATTGCATTACTAAAATTAACAGGTGTGGCAAAGATATGGTATCAGGCCCTTCCTACAATGTCTTCTACGTGGCCCCATGGAAATGTTAATAATTGTATTATTCCCTAACAGTTATGATTACAAGGAATTATTAACCGAGATGTTAAGTAAGCGTGATAAGTTGGTGATTCGTTAGAACTATATTATAATGAAAAAAATAATTTGCTTATTAGATGCGATATACATGGTAAACGAGCAGTAAGATACAATCATCTTATATGAAATTGATGATCTGTCTGTAAGATTAGGTACTTAGGCAGTTAAATGTCAAAAACCTGAACAAGTTTTAAAATATATTTAACAATAAAACAACAGTCGCGAGAATTTGAAAAGACAAGACATACCTTTGAATCTTCAGCGAAGTGGTTTAATGAAACGAATGTCACAAGTTAAAACTTAATTCTACATTTAACAATTCGGAACCACAGTCTGAACTCTAAATTGTTTGTTAATTGCAACAAGTCGGGTCATTTCAGTTTCAAATGTACAAAAAGAAAGATTTTGAAGTGTAATATTTGTCATAGGCTAGGGCTATTGTCATAACTGGACATTATTAGTTTAGGATGGCAACACTCTCTCTCGTGTTGAATGATGCTTACCGGTTGCATATGTGTTTGCTAATAAACAGTAATTAATTAATTTACGGTTTTATTTCAACATCTGAAGTATAACAACTGGCGACGAGGATCAACGAAGTTACGCGTGTGTAGAAAAAACTATAAAAGGTGATTAATTGCAAGAGAATCTCCAAATTAAAGCAAGAGACGCTATACATCAGTGTGAAGTAGGCTACAGATGTTGGGTGAAGAACACATTCCACAAGAGCAGCCATTTTGCAACAATAATAATGTTTCACTTGAAGTTGCTCACAAATGTCAAATGTCAAATGTCAAATAAATAAACAATGTCGCTAAGTGAACTTTATCGGAAAGAAATAACTGAAAAAAGGACTAGTTTTATTCAAAGCCTCAGTAAAAGTGACTTACTTACTCTTTCGGAAGAACTACAAGTTTGTGTTGTTAGTGAAACAATAGACGAAGTGCGAAAAACACTAAGGGACGCGATTAAAAGCGGGAGTGTACAAGTAGCAAAAAAACCAATAACCGTTGAAAAGGAGATGGAAAGTGAACAAAGCAAAGAAAAAAAAACAACTCGGGAAGCAAAAATTATGTCAGGCATTTACCAAATAGAGCCATTTGATGGCAGTGATTTTGACACATTTGAGACACAGCTGCAGTGTCTAATTACTTTAAATGATGTTCCAGAGGATAAAAAAGTAGCACTATTAATTACAAAAATCACACCTAAAGTGCTAGAAACCTTAAATTACAAATGTGCCCCACAAAAACCAACAACAAAAACGTATGTGGAACTTTTAAGGATCTTGGAAGATCGGTATAATAAATCAACATCCATTCCGGTAGATCGTGCTGAATTTAGAAAATGTAACCAAAAACCAGAAGAGACAATTGAAGACTATATAATTCGCTTAAAGAAAGCAGCAAAGAAGTGTAACTTTCAAGACTACAATGATCAGGTTAAAGAAAAATTGATTGATGGTGTACATTCATCATTGGTTAAATTTGAATTATTGAAAAATGGTAATCAATCATTGGATGAATTGACTACATTAGCGAGGACAGTGGAAGCCGCTTTGTTACAGACCAAAATGAAGACAACAACAGAAGAACCAGCAGCTAGTATGTTTTTTGTCAAACCAGGTACCCAAAGTAAGGCAACCAGACATTTCAATAAGGTAAACCGAGGGCTAACAACACCGGGTAAGTCAGTCAAGTGCTATTGTTGTGGTAAAAATAATCACATTAAAAGTGAATGTAGTTTAAAATCAAAATATTGTTCAGAGTGCGGTCAACAAGGTCATTTATTCAGAATGTGTCCTAAAACAAAAAAAATCAACTTGCTTGAAATTGAGACTGATGTGCAAAATGAAGAGAGTGCAGAAATTGAACAGTCGGTTCAACAGCTATTCTCAGAAAGTGATGAGTATTATAATGTTTACAATTGTAAATTGACCACAAATAAGGTACCCCCATGTTTGGTAAATGGCAGTGTTAATGGCATAAAGTTTCTGTTTGAATTGGATACCGGTTCAGAAACATCAACAATTCTATATAAAGATTTAGAAACATTAAATTTATTAAAAAATGTTGAGAAAACCAGTACCCATTTCAAAAATTATGATCAAACAATCACACAGCCATTAGGAGTAGTTAATAATATAGAAATGAAAATGAATAACAAAATTAAAAATGTTAATTTATTTGTGGTTGAAGATAACAAACCAAGACTATTGGGTAGAGACTTACTATATGTTTTTGGGATGTGGCCATTAAAAATAAATAATGTAGATATTAAAGACCCGGTCAAAATAATTAAAGAAAACTTTTCAGAAGTCTTTAGTCCAGGGTGGGGAAATGTGAAGGGGGATTGCATATCTTTGAAATTAAAAAGTGATGCAAAACCCAAACATTTACCTGTTAGACAAGTGCCATTCGCACTGAAAGACAAAGTTACTCAGGAAATAAAAAGGCTATTGGCAAATAATAGAATAGAACCTGTCAAACATAGTGAATGGGGAACACCAGTGGTGCCTATATTAAAACCAGACGGTTCAGTACGTTTGTGTGGAGACTATAAAGTTACTTTAAACCCACAGCTAGAAATTGATCATTACCCACTACCACATGTGGAAGACATTTTCAATAAATTAAAAGGTGCAGCGTTTTATTGTGAACTGGACCTCAAAGAGGCTTATTTACAGGCACCACTGGATGAACCATCACAAGATCTAACAGTTATCATTACCGAAATTGGTACTTTTAAATATAAATACCTACCATATGGCGTGAATACTGGACCAGGGTCCTTTCAGAGAATAATGGCACAAAAACTGCATGACATTCCTAATGTAATTGTATTTATTGATAACATATATATGTGTGCAAAAACATATTCAGAAATGACAGAAACACTGGAAAGGGTTTTGAGTAAATTAAAAGATTGTGAGTTTAAATTAAAAGTAGAAAAATGTAAGTTTTACCGTAAAAGTATTGATGTTTTTGGATATAGAATTGATAAACATGGAATAAAAATTATAAAAGAAAATATTGAACCCATAATGAACTTAAACCCACCTGAAAATATAACAATGTTACGGTCATTTCTGGGTAAAATAAATTATTATGGTAGATTTTTAAAAGATTTAGCATCTATGCTATACCCTCTTTATGAATGTACAAAGAAGGGAAGTTTTGTTTGGACTGATGAATGCAAAAAGGCATTTAACATGGTAAAAAACAAATTGGCTTCTGCAGGGAACTTGGCACATTACAATCCAGACCTGCCAGTCATTTTAACTTGTGACGCTTCGGCATATGGAGTTAGTGCTATAATTTCAAATCGGGGAATTGATGGAATTATAAAGCCTATTGCATTCGCAAGCAAAAAATTAAATGATACGGAGCAAAGATATACCACATTAGATAAGGAAGCATTTGCTATAATCTTCGGGGTAACAAAATTTTACAATTACATCTACGGCAGAACTTTTGAATTAGAGACTGACAATGCGGCCCTCACTCGCATATTGGGTCCACATAAGGCAATACCCAGAATGGCGGCCAAACGCCTACAACATTATGCAATATTCTTATCAGCGTTTAACTATACCATTAAACACATCAGTTCAGACAAAAACCCAGCAGACTATTTATCTAGACTGCCGCAAGAGAAGGACGATACGAAGTATCACGCCTTGTGTATTAATAACATAGAAACTACAAATATAAATTATATAGATGAGTCAGAGTTGAAAACTTTAAACTGGAAATTAATTAAAAATTATACTAAGAAAGATCTGGTTTTAGCAAAAATTATAAGGTACTGTCAGGATGGTTGGCCAGAAAAAGTTACTGATAAAAATTTAGATCCTTACTTTTTAAGACGGTACGAAATTAGTACAGATCGGGAATGTGTAATGTGGGGACATCGTATTATCATACCTGAAAGTTTAAGACAAACCGTTTTAGATGAATTACATTTAACGCATTTTGGAACGTCAAGAATGATTGAAATGGCAAAGGCTTACTTCTGGTGGCCAAAACTAAATGAAAGTATTGAAACAATTACAAACTCCTGTAAATTGTGTTTAGAAAATAGACATAATCCTCCTAAAGTGGTTCCAACGTGTTGGCCAATACCGCCAGGACCATGGTTTAGAGTCCATGCTGATTTCTTGGGACCTTTGTTAGGAAAAATGTATTTAATTGTAATCGACAGTTATTCCAAATGGCCAGAGGCATTCCAAATGGCTAACATAGGATCAAGCCTCACAATAACTAAATTTAAAGAGCTATACATCCGTTATGGTTTTCCAGTACATTTAGTAACAGATAATGGTACGGCTTTTACTAGTCACGAATTTGAAAACTTTTGTACGGTAACAGGCGTCAAACATACTTTCACATCCCCTCACTATCCAGCCACCAATGGGGCGGCTGAACGATTTGTAGAGACATTTAAATCACATATGAAAAAAATTATTGACAGTGGCAAATCACATAACTATGCTTTAAGCATATTTTTGTTTGATTATCGAACAACCACACACAAAAGCAGCGGAGTAACTCCAGCTCGCTTAATGATGGGTAGAGAATTGCGTAATAGATTTGCACTTTTACGACCCGCACCCATATACCAAAACCTTATAAAATCACAAGAAAAACAATTAAGGTATGCGAAGGGTGCTAGAGAAATATTATTAAAGGAGGGGGATGTAGTTAATGTTAAAGACTTTCGAAGGGGAAGGAAATGGTCTAAAGGTTGTATAAGTAAAGTTTTGATGCCTGGTACCACTTTCATCGTGGAAGTTGATGGATTAAAATGGAAACGTCATGCAAATCAATTACAAAAACTGTAACCTTAGTTTGAATATGTTGTAGCATTTATAGTGAATAGTTAAGTTCTACATAGCTATAAAATAGACTTAAGGAGGTGGAGAGTGTCATAACTGGACATTATTAGTTTAGGATGGCAACACTCTCTCTCGTGTTGAATGATGCTTACCGGTTGCATATGTGTTTGCTAATAAACAGTAATTAATTAATTTACGGTTTTATTTCAACATCTGAAGTATAACAGCTATCAACAACGAAAGACCTTGAGAAAAGGTTGTTCGACTTGTAGACGTCAATGGGGACAATGACAATAAATACGTAATGGAGTTAAAACCAAAAGTAAATCATGTGCTTACATTTACTACCCATATTGATATGGGTAGTCAATGCACGTTAATAAGGCGCAGAGAAGCAGTTAAAATAGGTATCCATTTATCAACAAGAGGTCACCTTCCAGTTATGAGAAACTTGCCTGTAGGATCAGCCGGTGTTGAGTTTTCTGAATAAATAATTTAAAAAAAAGTACTAATATCGTAAATGCGAAGGTTTGAGTGTGTGTGTGTGTGTTAGTTTGTTGCTTCTTCACGCTGCGATGGTTGGACTGATTTGGATTAGAATGAGGATGGACATAGGTTATACCCTGGATTTATTCATAACACATAGGGGATTTTCATGCCGGAAAAATATAATAAACTCCCGAGGGAATTACGATAACCAAATTATACGCGGGCGAGATCGCGGACAGAAGCTAGTACAAAATATAATGGAAACAACGTTTTTATCATTGATATACACGGATTAGGTGGATTGTTAGTACAATTTTTTTAGTTCAAAATTTCAATTCAAATTTAGGATGAATTAATTACTCGTGTTTTAAATACCAATTGTTTGTATGTAAATATTTTAGGGCTTTATGGAGATGACTCAATTTGAAATTTGAATGTGAGTGAACACCTTAGCAATGATGAGATACGAGAAATCAAGCAACTATTGATGAAACATTGTCATGAGCATTGTTATTCCAGTAGTCTCAAAGATTTAGGCGTTACAAATTTGGTACAAATGGAGATCGAACTCTCTGGTAAGCATTTTTTTATTTTTTGATACCGGTGCGATCTTTTGAGGAAAGTTTAAGTACCTAGATTAGAGGGAGTCTTAAAACTGTTGAGCGAGGCAGGGCTTACAATTAAATTAAAGAAATGACATTTTTTCTGTAAGAGGCTTGGATTTCTTACGTTTTTATGTAAGTGCTGAATGCGTAGGGCATGATTCGCGAAAAACCCAAGCTATATTGAATTTCCCAATACCACAAAATTTTCACGACGAGAGACGTTTCATAGGATTAGTCAGTTTCTTTCGTAGATTCGTTAAGGATTTTGCCTTAATTGCTCAACATTTAACGGATCTCTTGAAATTAAAATTCGAGTGGAAATAGACAGATGATAACACAACAGCATTAAATACTTTAAAACAAAAATTTGTTGTACGACCAATATTATAGAATAGAAAAGAAAAACGTTTATTCGACAAACACAGCAACACAGGGGTATATCATAGAAAAGATACAACGATACAAGAGCCAAGGTTGGTGAGATCCATTCTTTCGAGTTGGAGACAGTTTCGGTTATAGCATCCCTAAGCTTCAACGCACGCTAACAAGAAGAGACTTGATTCCGAGAATTTCCCGTTGGTGGATTCAGTTCCAGGAGTACGACTGTGGAATCGAGTACAGGCATGGGTCGCGTATGGCAGACGTAGACGCACTTAGTCGTCGTCCTGTAACTGGGCCAACTGCTGAAAACGAAACACACATTATTGATGTGTTGCATGTTGATGTTAAGGATTGGATCATAACCGTGCAATGTAATGACGAATAATTAAGGTGTATTAGTCAAATTCTACATGATCAGGATATCAGATTGATGGCTGAACGCGTAATTGGAGATGATTTGATAATGTTAAGATCATTATGCAACAAGAAGAAGAATTGAATTTGATTTGATTGATTTTGAGATTGATTTTTTTGAAGAAGGATTTCGATATGCACGGCCAGGTAGGTGTAGTATTAAGAAATACATGTTTGTGTGGGTAGCATTCTGAAATAATAAAGCAGTCTGTATCAAGCCATCATAGTGTTTACTTCATGGTGACAGCGGTGCTAAAATAAACTAAAATTGCAGTGTTTAAGTTGCGTTGATTTGATATTACAATACATAGTTTATATCCGCAAGTGTTCGTTGTTATTATATTTAATAATGGAACACGCACGGCCGCCAGCCGAATTAACTTTGGAAGGAGGTCCGAATCGCGCAGATGCGTGGCGAAAATGGCTTTAGCAATTCAAAGTGTTCCTAAAAGCATCAGGAGTATCTAAAGAACCCAGTGACGTACAAGCCAGTTTGTTAATCAATTTAATCGGATCAGAAGTTTACGACGTGTTTACTACGCTTAAATTCGACGAAGAAAAGGACCGTGATGATGTGATTAAAGTAATTGAAAAATTTGACACTCATTTCGGAACCAAAACAAATATAATTATGGTGCGATTTAAGTTTTTCACGCGTAGTCAAGAAGCCGGGGAGAGCATCGATGAGTACGTGACTGCCCTGAGAATTCTTAGTCAGCAATGTGAGTTCGAGAAACTAGAGGATGGCTTGTTGCGCGACCGCATTGTCTGCGGGATTCGAGACAGCGTCGTGCGGGATAGACTCTTACGCACGGACGATCTAACATTGGAAAGGGCAATACGGATGTGCCAAGCGAATGAAATTACCAACGAAGAAAATCGTCAAATCGAGAAGGTAAAAAATGAATCGGGGAAAGGCATGTCGGTTAATGTATTGAGGCAGTATAGAGGTGCGTGGCGTGGAGAGGCGCGACGCGGCGGGCGCGGGCGCGCGGCCACAGTCGTACTCCTGGAACTGAATCCACCAACGGGAAATTCTCGGAATCAAGTCTCTTCTTGTTAGCGTGCGTTGAAGCTTAGGGATGCTATAACCGAAACTGTCTCCAACTCGAAAGAATGGATCTCAACCACCAACCTTGGCTCTTGTATCGTTGTATCTTTTCTATGATATACCCCTGTGTTGCTGTGTTTGTCGAATAAACGTTTTTCTTTTCTATTCTATAATATTGGTCGTACAACAAATTTTTGTTTTAAAGTATTTAATGCTGTTGTGTTATCATCTGTCTATTTCCACTCGAATTTTAATTTCAAGAGATCCGTTAAATGTTGAGCAATTAAGGCAAAATCCTTAACGAATCTACGAAAGAAACTGACTAATCCTATGAAACGTCTCTCGTCGTGAAAATTTTGTGGTATTGGGAAATTCAATATAGCTTGGGTTTTTCGCGAATCATGCCCTACGCATTCAGCACTTACATAAAAACGTAAGAAATCCAAGCCTCTTACAGAAAAAATGTAATTTCTTTAATTTAATTGTAAGCCCTGCCTCGCTCAACAGTTTTAAGACTCCCTCTAATCTAGGTACTTAAACTTTCCTCAAAAGATCGCACCGGTATCAAAAAATAAAAAAATGCTTATCAGAGAGTTCGATCTCCATTTGTACCAAATTTGTAACGCCTAAATCTTTGAGACTACTGGAATAACAATGCTCATGACAATGTTTCTTCAATAGTTGCTTGATTTCTCGTATCTCATCATTGCTAAGGTGTTCACTCACATTCAAATTTCAAATTGAGTCATCTCCATAAAGCTCTAAAATATTTACATACAAACAATTGGTATTTAAAACACGAGTAATTAATTCATCCTAAATTTGAATTGAAATTTTGAACTAAAAAAATTGTACTAACAATCCACCTAATCCGTGTATATCAATGATAAAAACGTTGTTTCCATTATATTTTGTACTAGCTTCTGTCCGCGACCTCGCCCGCGTATAATTCGGTTATCGTAATTCCCTCGGGAGTTTATTATATTTTTCCGGCATGAAAATCCCCTATGTGTTATGAATAAATCCAGGGTATAACCTAAGTCCATCCTCATTCTAATCCAAATCAGTCCAACCATCGCAGCGTGAAGAAGCAACAAACTAACACACACACACACACTCAAACCTTCGCATTTACGATATTAGTACTTTTTTTATAATTATTTATTCAGAAAACTCAACACCGGCTGATCCTACAGGCAAGTTTCTCATAACTGGAAGGTGACCTCTTGTTGATAAATGGATACCTATTTTAACTGCTTCTCTGCGCCTTATTAACGTGCATTGACTACCCATATCAATATGGGTAGTAAATGTAAGCACATGATTTACTTTTGGTTTTAACTCCATTACGTATTTATTGTCATTGTCCCCATTGACGTCTACAAGTCGAACAACCTTTTCTCAAGGTCTTTCGTTGTTGATAGCCCTAGCCTATGACAAATATTACACTTCAAAATCTTTCTTTTTGTACATTTGAAACTGAAATGACCCGACTTGTTGCAATTAACAAACAATTTAGAGTTCAGACTGTGGTTCCGAATTGTTAAATGTAGAATTAAGTTTTAACTTGTGACATTCGTTTCATTAAACCACTTCGCTGAAGATTCAAAGGTATGTCTTGTCTTTTCAAATTCTCGCGACTGTTGTTTTATTGTTAAATATATTTTAAAACTTGTTCAGGTTTTTGACATTTAACTGCCTAAGTACCTAATCTTACAGACAGATCATCAATTTCATATAAGATGATTGTATCTTACTGCTCGTTTACCATGTATATCGCATCTAATAAGCAAATTATTCTTTTCATTATAATATAGTTCTAACGAATCCGCGCCCCGAGCGGCGCGGGGCCGGCGGGCGCGCGCGGCCGCCTGTGTGCGTCGTGCGCTGAGGCCTGTTGTGACGGTGGAGTTCAGTGTGCGGCTAGAAGTGTTAAGTGTTTTCTATGCGGTTTAAAAGGTCATTATAAAAAAGTGTGCCCATCGCGGAAATCGAACAAAGTGTATCAGTTACAAGAAGACAATGAGGACGAGTTGTACTATTTGGACACCATTGAAGAAATTAATAACATAGAGGACTCTAAATGGTATGAAAGTTTGCAATTATTATGTAATAACGATACGCTAGTAAATCATAAGTTCAAGCTTGATACCGGGTCAGATCTTAATGTTTTATCTGAAAATAACTTTAAAAAATTGGGTTTTTCTTTATCACAAATTAGCCCGGATAGTGTAAAAGCGCAATCATTTTGTGGAAACTATGTTCCTGTAACCGGGTCGTGTTCAATTCTGTGTAAATTAAAAGGTCAATCATTTGTGTTGAAATTTATTATATCTGGTCGAGATTGTCAAAGTATACTTGGTAAAGAAGCCCTGGAACGATTAGACCTGGTGAAACGAATTTATACGTTAAATATAGAAGAATTTGACGAACAATTTAGGGGGTTAGGCAAACTTCCGGGTTCGTACAAAATTCCCATTACGAGCGACGCGTGTCCATGTATTTGTCCTGTTCGAAAGATTCCGCTGGGTGTCAGGGAGCAGCTCTTGTCTGAATTATGTCGATTGGAGAAGCTGGGTGTCATAAGAAAAGTGACTCACCCCACTTCGTGGGTAAATGCCATTGTAATGGCTGCAAAGAAAGATGGCACATTTCGTGTATCTCTGGATCCGCGGCCCCTAAACCACGCAATCAGGCGACAACACTATCCCTTGCCAACAGTTACAGAAATCGCAACGAAGCAAACTGGATGCTAGGTCAGGTTTTTGGATGGTTCAGCTGGATGACGATAGCGCTGACCTGTGCACATTTGGTACACCTTTTGGGCGTTACCAGTTTTTACGTCTACCTTACGGGATTAATTCTGCATCGGAGGTTTTTCATTGTAAGGTAAGGCAGCTCTTAGAGGACCTAGAGGGTGTCGACTCATTCGTTGATGACGTCATTGTTTGGGGAGCAACCGAAAGCGAGCACGACATCCGTCTAAGAGGTCTATTAGAGAGAGCCAAACAGGTAGGTATAAAGTTTAATAGAGAAAAGTGTGAGTTTCGTGTGGGGGAAGTCACATACTTAGGACACACGTACAATTTTGATGGTGTTAAAATCGATGGCAATAAATTGAAGGCCATCAAGGAGATGCCAAGTCCAAGCGATAGACAATCATTGGAGCGTTTCCTGGGTATGGTGAATTATGTGGCCAAATTTATTCCTAATTATTCAGAACAGGTAGCTCCACTTAGAAACCTTCTCAAAAAAGGCAATGAGTGGTGTTGGGGAGAGTGCGAGGAGCGCGTGGTGTGCGCGCTGAAGCAGGCACTGTGCTCAGCGCCGGTGCTGGCGCTGTTCGCGGCGACGCAGCCCTGCGTGCTTTCGGTCGACGCCAGCAGCCACGCCGTGGGCGCCGTGCTGCTCCAGGAAGCGCGCCCGGTCGAGTTCGCCTCCGCTACGCTCACCGACACGCAACAACGCTATGCGCAGATTGAGAAGGAGATGCTCGCTATAGTGTTCGCGCTAGAGAGATTCCACCAATATGTCTATGGCAAAAGTGACGTCACAGTAGAAACCAACCACAAGCCTCTAGAAGCGCTATTTAAAAAGTCTCTGGACTCCGTGCCGGCGCGGTTGCAGAGAATGATGCTACGCGTTCAAAAGTATGATTTCTCCGTGATCTATAAACCTGGAAAATACATGTTTGTGGCGGACACATTGTCACGAGCTCCCCTTACTGAACTAATGCAAGATAAAATCTCAGAGGAAATTAATGACCAAACGTGTTTTCTTTTGAGAACTGTGAGATTAAGCGACAGCAAAATGGACTCGGTAAGAGACCACACGCTGAATGATGAAGTGTGTTAAATACTTATTAACTACGTAAAAAACGGATGGCCAAATACGAAACATGATTGTGACGTCAAGGTGAGATCCTTATGGGAACACAAGGAGTGTTTTGAATACAGCGATGGGGTCCTATTCAAGAACAATTTAGTGTTCATTCCGTCCGAGCTGAGATCAGAGATGGTCTCGCGCGTGCACGAGGGCCATCTAGGCATCGACCGCTGCAAACGTCGCGCCAGATCCAGGTCATGTACTGGCCGGGCATGTCGCGCGATGTGGAGCGCGCCGTGCGCCGCTGCCACATCTGCGCGCAGCACGCGGCGGCGCCGCGGCGGGAGCCCATGCTGCCGCATCATATACCGAACTTGCCATGGGCAAAGCTGGGCTCCGATATTTTCGAATATAAAAGTAGTTATTATTTATTACTGGTCGATTACTTTTCAAACTATGTTGAAGTATGCCCTCTGAGATCCATGACTGCCAGTAGTGTGATATTAGCGATGGAAGACCAGTTCGCTCGACACGGAATTCCTCAGCACCTGGTCACGGACAATGGTCCAGCGTATTTTTCAAAAGAATTTATTAGATTCACAGAAGAGGGGTAAAACACACACAACTTCATCGCCGAACTATCCACAGTCAAACGGGCGCAGTGAACGCGCAGTACGAACAATTAAAACCATTTTAAAAAAATCAGTTGACACCGGCGCAGACTTTTATACGGGCCTATTAAATTACAGAGCGACTCCGAGACACGGAATCGCTAGCCCGGCTCAGCTATTAATGGGGCGACGGTTAAACACTCGTCTGCCCACTCATCAGGACAAACTGGTTCCCGAGAGAAATAACGCTGCCGACTACGCGAATATATTGCGTAATCAGCAAAAAAGTAAGGAATGGACAGACGTGCGTGCACGGGTACTGCCGGAGCTGCAGGTGGGCGACGACGTGGTGGTGCTGGACGGCGCCGGGGGCGCGGGGCGACGCCGCGAGGCGCGCGTGTGCGCTCGCGCCGCACAGCCGCGCTCCTACTTCGTCGCGGACGCGGCAGGACGCCGGTATCGGAGGAACAGGCGACACCTTATTAAACTGGAGCAACAGGCCGCGTCTCTGTCATCATCTCGCCAAGAGATAATGAACGATGACGTCGCGCGCTCATCTAGTGGAGAAAGTGTTTACGATGACGTTATTGAATCGCCTAAAAACTACGACGACGTAGCCCGAACACGCCCACAAATTAATCAGTCAATCGTTCCCCGGCACTTAGTTACTGACGACAACCTCCATCAGCGACCTCCTAGGGCAGCCGCTGTGGAGGCAAAGAAGAAGCTTCGTCAATAAGCACAATCTTTTTGTATGTAGATTAAACTATATCTTTAATTAATCTTTGAGCATTCATAGTAGGTAAATAAAGTTCAATTAAAATATCGATTTTGCATGTAACTATACTCGTATAAGCATAGGTTTTTTTTTTTTTAAATACATGTACTTCTTTGCAAAAAGGGATGTTGTTACTGTATTAGGATTACATAAGTAAACTGTTTTGCATGAAAGGGAAGATGTAGTATTAAGAAATACATATTTGTGTAGGTAGCATTCTGAAATAATAAAGCAGTCTGTATCAAGCCATCATAGTGTTTACTTCAGTAGGAAAGTCATACAATGTCGGAAAACTTGTTCGGGTAGAAAGAACTGTTTACGACAAAGACCATTCTGGTATATAAAAAAAGTTTCTTCCCAAATTTTATGGGCTGTACAGAAGTTTAAAAATATTGCTAAACGATAGATTTTTAATTAAAGACACTTCCTTAACTAGGAAAGGTAGCGAAAAGTATGAAATGTAGTAGCACTAGACAAAGTACATCCATGGCTTAGTTTTAAGGGTTACTCCAGGGATAATAGAGATAAAAGCGAAAATGGAGACGACAGCAGTGATTGTAACGAGAATGAGTAAGTTAGATTTTGTTCCACATAAAGATAATATATCTGGAAGTAAAAAAAATGTGCAGATGTTATGTGTATACTATTGAGTTGTATTAGAATATATTGTAGCTAAATACGTCTAGATGAATGTTCATGTATCATTATAAGTTGGTTATGAGCGGTCAGTTTAGATTTGAATGGTGTTTTAACGATATCACATAAATGATCGGGATGATCAGTGCAGCTTTGAATGATGTCGTATTTAACATCACACATATGATCGTAGATTATAACTAACTTTGTAGAAAAAGAATTATGAGCACAGGCTATGAGCAGTCTGTGCAGATATGTCAAAAGTTGATATAGCATAGTTGCTGTACATTATAGCAGACAGGTTGAATTATCTACAAATATCTAATAAAACGTATATTATATTAATAATTGGAACTTAGCTATGAGCAATTGAGCAGTCAGTGCAGATATGTCAGAAGTTGATATAGCATACATGGCTGTAGATTATAGCAGACACGTTGAATTATCCACAAATGTCTAATAAAACGTATATTATATTAACAATTGGAACTTAGCTATGAGCAATTGAGCAGTCAGTGCAGATATGTCAGAAGTTGATATAGCATAGATGGCTGTAGATTATAGCAGACACGTTGAATTATCCACAAATGTCTAATAAAACGTATATTATATTAACAATTGGAACTTAGCTATGAGCAATTGAGCAGTCAGTGCAGATATGTCAGAAGTTGATATAGTATAGATGACTGTAGATTGTAGCAGACTGTGCAAGATCCTAGAGTTATTGTTTTATTAATAATTAGTCATAGATTATAATTAACTTTGTAGAAAAAGAATTGTGAGTACAGGCTATGAGCGATCAGTGCAGAAAAGAAAGATATTGAGCAATCATTATCGCATAGATGGTCGTAGATTGTAGCTAGGGAATGCAAACCGGTAAACCGGATTACCGGTAATGCCGGCCCAATCTGGTGTTTACCATTCGGTAAATTACCGGTAATCTACAAAATATACCGGTAATTTACCGAATGGTGTTTAAAGAAAAAAAAAACGCAAAATAACGTCGTATGTGCAAATTCTGTTGCAAATCTCTGAATAAAACTCTAACTTATACTGACCTTTGAATTATTAGGGTTATCAGTGGTTATATGTGTTCGAAATTTCGATCTCGAATGAATGACGGAACAATTAATGCCCTAAATTTGTTCTTACATTAAGTACTGTAAGAACTTAAATACTGTCCAAATAGCATGTAGGTGCATACCGCATAGGATAAAAACTTTGGTATATACTTATTTAAAAGATTTAATTTTTTTGTAATTGTGAGCAAATTTTGTTTAGTATTTTTTTATTCAATGTAGATTTGTAAAAGACCATTTTTATAGTTATACCTGACACAAGTTTGTTTTATTATATTTTACCGTTGATTATTATTTGATTTTAATAAAAGAAGAGTTTGTTTTGTGTTGGTTGTTGGTGTAGTCGTTAATTTTATGTTTTAAAGTTGATTGTTGAGTTGACTCAGTGATTTAAATTATCAAGACTTTTTTTTGATATAATTAAAGATTTGAATATATCTAGAGATGTATTGTAGTGAAGCGAATCGTTTATTTTATATTTTAAAGTTGATTGTTGTCCAGCAATTTACATAATCAAGACTTTTTATCTTGATATACCTACTAATGATGAATAATGATTTTAATACAAGTACATTTTTGTGGTGTCTAGTAGTAGAAGCGTTTTTTTTATACTTTAAAGTTTATTGTTGACCAGAAAATTAAGTTTTACGTTGCCTTGATTACTAGGTAGCTAGTTATTAAAGCAATTTCATGAATAGAAGACTGATTAATATGTTAAATTGTGTTTTAAAAAGATTTTGGTCAAAAAAATTAAGATTTCGAATATGTTTTTGTATTTTCTTTTTAACAGCGTGATTACCGGTAATTTACCGGTATTACCGGTAAAAATGTATAGAGACCGGTAATTTACCGGTTTTCATATTTGGCCGGTAATTGCATTCCCTAATGTAGCAGACTGTGCAAGATCCTAGAATTATTGTTTTATTAATAACTAGTCGTAGATTATGATTAACTTCGTGGAATAAGAATAGTGAGTACAGGCTATGAGCGATCGGTGCAGAAAAGAAAGATATTGAGCAATCATTATCGCATAGATGGTCGTAGATTGTAGCAGACTGTGCAAGATCCTAGAATTATTGTTTTGTTAATAATTCGTTGTAAAATTAACTTTGTAGAATCAGAATTCTGGGCACAGGCTATGAGCGATCAGTGCAGAAAAGAAAGATATTGAGCAATCATTATCGCACAGATGGTCGTAGATTGTAGCAAACTGTGCAAGATTCTAGAAAATGCATTTTTTTGATTTGTAATAAGATAACCAATCGTATGATATCACTTCCGTTATTATTATGTATGTATGTATGTAAACACTTTATTGTACAAAAAAAAAACAGAAAATCAAATACAATAATTACAAAGTTGGAATGTACAAAGGCGAACTTATCCCTTTAAGGGATCTCTTCCAGCTAACCTTTGGGTGATTGAGGAAAATTAGAAAGTAGAATATGGCAGACATTGGTACAAAACAGAGTTATCGGAAATTGCATAACAACATTTTAGACCTTAAGAATAAATACTAACAGACGTATATAAAAATAATAATAATAAATATCAAAATAATTAAATACACGACCTTACATATATACACATATGTATACCTACATACAATAAATATAAAATAAATAAATAAATAAATAGTAAGGTTCATCACTATAGATATCTTAGTGTTAATGACATGATGTAGATACTCCTCTATATCAGTAGTTGAATATATTCATAACTGGCAACACTGTATTGAGATGGATTATATTTGAGATCTGAAAACACTGACTTGAGACTGTCAGATTTTGTTTATGTAACGATGGGAACAAATGTATGTAAAAAGAGATAATTAAAAACCAATAATCAGATAAAAGTGTTTTGTTTAATAAATAATCCAATAATAAAAAGAAGAGATTACAATAGTTAAAGTTGTTTATAAGAGCAGTCCTTTTATAATCGCAACTTTCAAACATTTAATAAATGTGCTTGTTCAGCAGGTGTTTCCATTGCAATCCAGCGGGGCAATGCGGCCGGTGTAATGGGGACGTTTGAGCCGGCCATGGTGCAGGGTTGGGGCATTAGGATGTCTGTAGTTGTAAAACTTGTTTTGTTAGTGATAAGTGAATTTTATGAAGTGTGTTGCCGATGATCAGTCCTATGTAAAACGTTTTGACGAAGCCTGTTGCTGATAATATGTAAATGTATTATTTACTTGTGTTAAGCTAAAATAAATGAATTGTAATTGGTTGAAAAAAAATACACTTATTAATATCACATTAAAAACGTTCACAAGGGCTTTATTCTTATATCTGTCGGCATCCGTTATAAGGGCAATCTTCTTATAAGAGGCGGGGAAATATATTTGCTAAAAATTCAATAGAGTAAAACGTCAAAGCAGCGACGAGAACATAATTTTTGTGTCAACCATTGTGGGATAGGTACCTACTTAATTGATAAGTGATTTTATTATTGTTTATTGTAATCAAAACTGTATCGGCCCTATTCTTATCCTTTATTTTTCATAACACAGATATAATATTCTTGTCATTACTTTAAGGCTAACCTATAGATAACTTTAGTTCTTATAAATATCATATAAATTCCTAATTTACTATATAGACGTCACCTTCATCACGTTTATAAGATACATATCTTCATAATTAACTTGTGCTTACCTTATATAAGAAAAATAGTCTTCACAAAAGCCTTTATATAGCTTTTAATGCTGTATGGCTAAAAAACAAAATATTTAAGCAAAATATTATAAATAAGGGGAAGTTTTACTGTAACCATAATGTGAAAGCTAAAATATGTTATAAACAACTCTTACAAGGGAATTCTTATTTTGGTCATATTACTCGGTCATATTAGCCTTTATCCAACCTGAATTATAAGAATAGAGGCTGTGATAGCTAAAATCTCTTATAAACAACTCTTACAAGGGGAATTCTTATTGTGGTCATATTACTCGGCTATATTAGCCTTTATCCAACCTAAATTATAAGAATACAAGCTGTTTTAGCCAAAATCTCTTATAAGGACATTGGAACAACTTATGCATAAGCATATTAAAAATAAAACAATTACAAGGGGTTTGGTCATAAAAGCTTAATTTTACAAGGTTATTTTGCTAGTTGGGTCCCCCACCTAGCGCTTCCACCTCTGCCCGAGCATCCGGCGATCCCAATCAAATATTATGTGCCCTTTATTATTTCACCTTCTGGTCGCACCGAACACTAAGAATAACAACATACAAAAAGATGTCCACTTTATATGTGCGGTTGAGGATACGAACCCACTTCACCAGCCGCTAGCCGATTACCTTACCATGCCCTATACCACTAGGCCATTGACTCAGTTGACAATCATGGCAAAAAATTTAATTGCGTTACTCCTTATATCGAACAATTTTACTAACGATCTAATCTTCTAAACGTTATGGTTTCAATTTTCAATTTCCACCATGTTCCACTCCTCAATAACTATAAGGTTAAAATTAGAATAGATTTCTCGTTTGGTTGAATATATGTGCTTCTTGCCGATTGTTGCACTACTGTAATTTTACTTCAAAAAAGTAAGTACTGTATAAACTACGACTTAGAGCGGTTGCGCACTACGCCGATCCGAATCCGATCCGAACCCGTGAAAATTCGGATCTAGATTTGATACATAATAAAATCGGATGACGGAAGCCAGATCTAATGCGTAAACTACCATAGAAATAGGTAGTTCTACGACTACTCCGGACGGACGGTTCGGATCGGATTCGGATCGGACGTAGTGCGCAACCGCTCTTAAGGAGGAATTTGAATAATTTACTTCTTTGCCTAGTTTACTAAACCGTGATTGAGGGTAACTTTATAATAACTTTATAGTTACTTAATATTTCGTTCCGAACCGATTGTGTGTAAAATCTTCGTCGTAATATTACCTGATTTATAAAGTTTTCAAACAGTTGCTTTGATTAATCGATAGTATGGTTAGATTAACAACTTTTTTGAAGTCTAAAATTATTGTTCTCTGGGAACAGGAACAAATTATAAAGAAAATAGCACGAGATATGGGCATTACGGTAAGATTTACGTTAATTTTATATTTATTGTTGCAATCCTGTTGCAACATTATGACATGTATACTTACGAGTTAGATTTACGTCTTTCTATTAAAGTATCATTTTCATTACAGAGAAACATATTCGTAGATGGATATTGTAGTATCCGAGTCTCTGCGTAGTAAGGATCGCAAGGACCCTCTCTCTCTTTGGTTTGTGTTAACGAATAGTAGTGGGGTCCCAATAAATAAATAGTATAAAAGTAACTGGCTTTTATTCAAGACACAACATTGGCGACGAGGACATTCGAACAACACGGTGCACCGATGTATCTATCAGGAAGAGCAGAAGATTCACTACAAGTAAGAAATTAATTACTTGTTGCTAAGGCAAAGGCATTTTGAGGTTATCTACAAATTAAAAGAAAACCTGTTGAGCGTGAAATGAAACGTTAGCATGCCAAATAACAGTGCAGACAACTTAGAAAAACAATTGACAGAAGAAGAGTTAATATTATTAGTTAAACAAGGAAAAAGAACTTATATTTACCGCTGTGCAAAAGAAAGTTTAATACAAATATTACAAGAGGAGGGTTTACAGTGTCCGCTGAATCCAACAGTGGATGGATTAAGAAAAAAACTTAGTGATTATTACCAAAACAAAGACAAAGAGCAACCTAAAAAAGAGGCGGCGTGTGTTCCAAAAAAAACAATGACTACTAATTACGAAATAAAATCATTTGAGGGAGACAACTGGGACGTTTTCGAACAGCAGTTGGAATCTCTGATCCTTTTAAACGATGTGGCTGAAGATAAAAAGGTTCCGTTACTGATTACAAAGTTAACGCCAAAAGTTTACGAAACGTTACAATTTATGTGTGATTCATCAAAACCCATTACCTTGAGTTTTAAGACATTATGTGAAAAATTACGACAAAAATATACACAAACTCAAACACCTTTGTTAGACAGGGCGGAATTTAGAGGTAGAAATCAACTTCCTTCCGAATCCATAGAAGATTACGTTTTAATATTAAGAAAACTTGCAAGAAAATGCCGTTTTAAGGACGAGGAAGATCAATTAAAAGAAAAACTGATGCAAGGAGTACATTCTAAGTTGATCAAATTTGAATTAATGAAGCAAGCTCAAGAAAAAAAAATTGAAGAAGTTATACAGTTAGCAAGAACAGTGGAAGTAGCCTACAAGCACTCCAATGGAGAGGAGGCCAGTAGCATTTCATACATTAAACCAAAGTCAAAAATTAAGCAGAAGTTTACAATGTCAAAAACAAATAACAAAAATATCAAGAGTAAATGTTTTTGTTGCGGTAAAGACAATCACATTAAAAAAGACTGTACTCTAAAAAATAAATATTGCTCAGAGTGTGGCCAACAAGGACATTTATATAAAATGTGCCCAAAAAACAGATTTAAACAGACAAATGTTTTGGATGTGACAAGTGAAGAGGAACCAGAAGACCAAGGACTAGAAAATGTTAAAACATTATTTGAGGAATATGAAACTTACAGGTTTGACAAAGTAAGTAAAATACCACCATATGTTGTGGAGCTGGAAATAGGAAATGGACAAAAAGTGCAATTTGAAGTGGACACAGGTGCTGAGGTTTTGGTAATGCCTCTCACTTTCAAAGATAAATATTTAAAAGAATATAATTTAGAGAAGTGCAAGGTGACATTTCGTAATTTTGACCAAACAGTGTCTCAGCCATTGGGCATAATTCATGATATACCTGTGAAGCACAATAATAGGTACAAAAAGTTAAGCATATATATCTCAAAGGGGTCAACTCCTTGTTTGATGGGGCGAGACTGGTTAAATCAGTTAAATATGTGGCCACCAGCTTTTAAGGACATGTCCCTCTATAATTCTAACCTATTGGTAAAAAATGTAATTAGTTGTTTGGCATCTGAAACATCAGCAGTTCGCAGCAGTATTCAGCCCAGGTTGGGGTGAATTTAAGGGTGAAGCAATTTCTTTGAAATTAAAAGGGGAGGCTACACCAAAATTCCTGCCTGTTCGTCGTGTCCCTTATGCCCTGCGAGATAAGGTAAAACAAGAAATTGAAAGATTGCAGGAAAATGACCGTATAGTGCCCGTAAAGCAGAGTCAATGGGGCACACCAGTAGTGCCAATCTTAAAACCAGACGGCTCTGTAAGACTGTGTGGCGACTATAAAGTCACTTTAAACCCTAATTTAGAAATTGACCACTATCCACTCCCACACATAGAGGATATTTTTGAAACCTTAAAGCAAGGGGAATACTACTGCGAGCTTGACCTGAAAGAGGCTTACTTACAGGTGGCCTTGACACAAGAAAGTCAAGATTTAACCACAGTTGTAACAGAATTTGGTACATATAAGTACAAATACTTACCTTACGGTGTTAATACAGGCCCAGGATCATTTCAAAGATTAATGTGTAAAAAATTACTAGGTATACCTAATACTATTGTGTTTATTGATAACATCTATGTGGCTGGTAAAAGTTTACAGGAAACTTATGAAACTCTAGTTAAGGTGCTCATTAAGCTACAAGACAGTAATTTCAAATTAAAACCAGAAAAATGTAAACTTTTTAAAAAAGACATAGATGTGTTTGGATTCCGTATAAATAAAGATGGAAAGAGCATAATTAAGTCAAATATTGAACCATTGTTAAATGCCCCAGCTCCAACTAACCTTAACATGTTAAAATCATTTTTAGGGAAAGTAAATTATTATTCCCGGTTTCTTAAAGACATGGCTATTATCTTAACTCCACTTTATGATTGTACCAAGGTAAATAAATTTAACTGGACGAAGGAATGCCAAAGGTCATTTGACAAAATTAAGCAAAGGTTAGCTTCAGCAGATAATTTAAAGCATTTTAATCCAGACCTCCCGATAATAGTAACTTGTGATGCTTCAAATTTTGGATTAGCAGCAATTTTGTCAAACCGGGATATAGATGGAGTTGTTAAGCCTATAGCATATGTCAGCAAAAAATTAAACTCGACTGAACAAAAATATGCTGCCATAGACAAGGAGGCCATGGCAATTGTATTTGGGGTCACTAAGTTCTATAACTATATCTATGGTCGAAAATTTGAATTGGAAACTGATAGTTCAGCTTTAGTCAGGATTTTTGGACCAATAAAAGGTATTCCAAAAATGGCAGCAAAGCGACTACAGCACTATTTATGCTATATTCCTGTCGGCTTTCAACTATAACATAAAGCACATTAAAACTAGCCAAAACCCAGCTGATTTTTTGTCCAGAAATCCTGAAAACAATGGTAATGACAGTGACATTTACCATGAAATATGTAAAATGGAAAATTTAGAACGAGTACTTTATACAAAAAATTCCGAAATTGATTACTTAAATTACAAAACAATTCACGAAAGTACAAAAACAGACCAATACTTAACTAAAGTAATAGAATATTGTAGGAAGGGCTGGCCTGAAAAGAAATTAATAGCATCAGAACTGTTACCATTTTATAGAAGGAAAACAGAAATTAGTTTAGAACAAGGGTGTTTACTTTGGGGACACAGAGTTATAATACCAGAGAAAAAACAAAAATCAGTTCTAAAAAGTTTGCATAAAACACATTTCGGGATTGTTCGTATGAAAGAAATAGCTCGTTCCTATTTTTGGTGGCCAAAATTGAATTCAGAAATAGAAAAAATTGGACAATCATGTATAATTTGTTTATCCAATTATAAAAACCCTATTAAATCACCTAAACCATGGCCAACGCCGTCAATTCCATGGTATAGACTACATGCAGACTTCCTAGGGCCATATTATAATAAAATGTACTTGGTAATAATAGATAGTTACAGTAAATGGCCTGAAGCCTTTGAAATGTCAAGCATGGCAGCTACTAAAACAGTAGAGGTACTAGATAAGTTATTTAGCAGGTTTGGATATCCGAAACAATTAGTAACAGATAATCAAACCACATTTACTAGCACTGAGTTTACAAATTATTGTAAAGAATGTGACATTAAACAAACTTTTTCGCCTCCTTACCACCCAGCAACCAACGGAGCAGCAGAAAGAATTGTACAAACTTTTAAATCTGCTGTTACTAAAATTAGAGAAAGTGGGTGTAATATTAACTCCGCTATCAATTTATTTCTATTTGATTATAGAACTACATCTCAAAGAACCACAGGTAGTTCACCGGCTAGGTTGATGCTGGGTAGGGAACTGAGGAATAGATTTAGTAGTTTAAAACCACCACCCTTAGTCGAATGTCAGTCACACAGACAGGGGGGAGAGACGCAATAGGAAAGTTGAATTTGTAATAGGACAAAAAGTTATGGCTAGGGATTACCGAAAGGGTCATAAACCGTGGATAGTAGGCAAAATTGTCTCTGAATCTGTTCCAAATTTAACTTACTTAATTGATGTTCAAGGCATGATATGGAAACGTCATATAGATCAAATGGTGTATTGTAACGATGATATTGTTAGCAGTTAGATTAAGTTATGTAGCATCTATAAGTAGTCTGTGGACTAAGTTAAGTATGATATCGTAGGCCAAGTATTACTTGTATTTATATTTAAATGATGCCAAGATATCAACTTAATGATAAGTCTAAGTTTAGATGATTTGTAAGATGTTTTAGTTAAGGTTAGTCTGTACCAATATAGAAAGATGTAAGTATCTAAGTTTAAATAAAACTAAATTAGTTTTATTATATGTCCGGGAGAGTGTAGTATCCGAGTCTCTGCGTAGTAAGGATCGCAAGGACCCTCTCTCTCTTTGGTTTGTGTTAACGAATAGTAGTGGGGTCCCAATAAATAAATAGTATAAAAGTAACTGGCTTTTATTCAAGACACAACAGATATAAAGGTATCAAGCGACGGGTGGTGATGTGAAATGTGAACGCCAAGGCCCTCGCCCTAGTGCTTACACTGATGATTCGGAGCTACACCGTAATATTGTGGAAGCGCACTCAGCGGCACCCTTAAAAACTACGCGTTCAAGTGCTGAAACTTTTGGACTTGGTTTTTTAAATTTCGGCTGGGAAAACGAAATTGTTATATTTACCTACCGATGAAAAGTGCTTCAAGTCAGATAAGGATGGCCGAAAAATATTATGAAGAAGTGGGCCGAGGTTTAACCCTAAAAACGTATTAGACTTGAGAAGGAGTGGACGGTTAACACTAGGTAAATAATATTCTTATTGAAATTATGTTATTTATTGTTAATTAAAACTTGACTAAAAGGTTGACTGTTCAACAACAGTGAGCGATAGCTTGAAGTTTTGAAGGACTTAATGCTGCCGTCAGTGCGTGTCGCATAATCTTGAAGGCCAAATTTATCTGTTTCAGGATAATTCGTCAGTGCATCGGATCCAAGACTGGCTGAAGGCCCCAGATATAACGGTGTTTGAGTGGCGGGCTAAAAGTCCGAACCTAAATCCGATGGAAAATTTGTAGGGTCAGATGGTTATGTACTGGGACTACAGTGAAATAAAAACAAAAAATAATTGGAAAGTGAGGTAAACAAAACTTGGGTACTAATGCGAAATTGTGATGCATGTTTCAGTATGGTTTCGAGCATGAAAAGTCGACTTCAAGAAATGAAAGATAGTGACGGCCATGCTCTCCGTTATTAATAGGTAATTTACTCGGCAGACTTATTGTGTAACTGATGAAATATAATAGCATTGTAACGAAGCATGTGTCAATAATTTCAAATATTTGTGGGATCATCTCGTAGCTAATCAAAAATAAACATCCTTTATTATTATCAGTCCAGTTACTCTTGTTTACAAGTAGTCTTGTGTTAACGATGCACCATCTGACCTCACATATTTTTATAATGAAGTGTTTATGGGTTACAGAAAGAAAATGTGATAAAAGAGAAAGGTGTATATTGCTTTACTATTAAAGTTTAGCATGTTTGTTCTTCCTCTGTGATTCACAGGCACTAATGACAACATTTCATTTTTAACCAGGCTCTTTTTTTGTAAAAATAATTTAGTGCAAAAAAAATGTTTAGTGCTTTAAATAAATAAAAAATGTAGGTAGTTGTTTCTAGAAATATCTATAAACGAACCGCGTGGAACGTTCTTAACCCATTGATTTAAACAACTAAATAGGGTCTTCCGAACAAAAATGTCACATATGTTTGGCCAAGAAACAGTAGCGACATCTATCAGATTCCTTATAAACTACGTCAAACTACATAGAACTACCGTAACGTGGCCGAGTAACCAAACAACAGCTGTATTTACAAAAATATTAAGAATGCTTGAAAAAATGGTTTAACTCGAGTAATACATTACTTAATATACTTACCGGAAAAAAGAAACTCAATCCTTGGTTTTCGATACCTTTGAGGTATAATTATTGCACTTACTTATGACGCAATATGGCATTTTTTATTTTACTAGTTAGTACGTACAACTTGGTGCGAGGTAGAAACTTCACTGTCACGATTTGGTGCTAGATTCTTAGATTTAGCACCAATTTAATCGCCCGTTTTTTTGTACTAGAGGCCAGTCCATACGAAGTAATATATTTACTCAAAAATGCTATGTAATCTTGCCATAACACCAGTAAAAAGGAGCCAGTAGGTTGACGTTCCTGGACAACTGGAAAAGTGTCCAGTAAAGTTGAGAAATTTCGAATTTGGAATCAAAAAGTGTCCAGTAAGTAAGTATGGAAATTCCATAACATATCATATTTTTTGAATTTGGAACTATCTGTAAAGACTGTGAGAGCCTTCAAAAAGGCTACTTATACTACATGAAAAGCTAATCATTCAGCTCCAAAAGTACCAGGGCATCAGAAACCAAAAGCGTTATCTCGTTCAGACCAGACATCGCGCGATTTCTCTTCATTTCAGCATCGCTTGCTCCGCACCATCTCAGTTTTATGTGCGCCTAGTACATCTCGGCCGGTATGACGAGTTGTGAATCGTTAAAAAATTTTAAAAAAACCGGGTAAGCGACCGGCTAAGAGTCGGACTAGCGCCCTGAGGGTTGTGCACATGTGGTCATCAATATTTTAACATTTTTTTTAAATCATTCTACTTGTCCTATTTTTGAGTAAAGCACTATACATGCTTCGACCATTAAGAGCCATCCTGGACTCGTATGTATAAAAGCCTCATACTCGTCCAGGAAGGCTCACTTACTGGTCTTTGCAGTAATGTACTATTACTCAAAAATGCTATGTAATCTTGCCATAACACCAGTAAAAAGGAGCCAGTAGGTTGACGTTCCTGGACAACTGGAAAAGTGTCCAGTAAAGTTGAGGAATTTCGAATTTGGAATCAAAAAGTGTCCAGTAACTAAGTATGGAAATTCCATAACATATCATTTACTTGAATTTGGAACTATCTGTAAAGACTGTGACAGCCTTCAAAAAGGCTACTTATACTACATGAAAAGCTGATCATTCAGCTCCAAAAGTACCAGGGCATCATAAACCAAAAGCGTTATCTCGTTCAGACCAGACATCGCGCGATTTCTCTTCATTTCAGCATCGCTTGCTCCGCACCATCTCAGTTTTATGTGCGCCTAGTACATCTCGGCCGGTATGACGAGTTGTGAATCGTTAATTTAAAAAAAAAAACCGGGTAAGCGACCGGCTAAGAGTCGGACTAGCGCCCTGAGGGTTGTGCACATGTGGTCATCAATTTTTTTTTTTTTAAATATTCTACTTGTTCTATTTTTGAGTAAAGCACTATACATGCTTCGACCATTAAGAGCCATCCTGGCCTCGTAATGTATAAAAGCCCTCGCCTGGCGGCTCGGGCTTTTACCTCATACTCGTCCAGGAAGGCTCACTTACTGGTCTTTGCAGTAATGTACTATTACTCAAAAATGCTATGTAATGTTGCCATAACACCAGTAAAAAGGAGCCAGTAGGTTGACGTTCCTGGACAACTGGAAAAGTGTCCAGTAAAGTTTAGGAATTTCGAATTTGGAATCAAAAAGTGTCCAGTAAGTAAGTATGGAAATTCCATAACATATCATATTATTTGAATTTGGAACTATCTGTACAGACTGTGACAGCCTTCAAAAAGGCTACTTATACTACATGAAAAGCTGATCATTCAACTCCAAAAGTACCAGGGCATCATAAACCAAAACGTTATCTCGTTCGGCCCAGACATCGCGCGATTTCTTTTCATTTCAGCATCGCTTGCACCGCACCATCTCCGTTTTATGTGCGCCTAGTACATCTCGACCGGTCAGAAGAGTTGTGAATCGTTAAAAAAATTAAAAAAAACCGGGTAAGCGACCGGCTAAGAGTCGAACTAGCGCCCTGAGGGCTGTGCACATGTGGTCATCAATATTTTAACACATTTTTTTTAATCATTCTACTTGTTCTATTCTTGAGTAAAGCACTATACATGCTTCGACCATTAAGAGCCATCCTGGCCTCGTATGTATAAAAGCCCTCGCCTGGCGGCTCGGGCTTTTACCTCATACTCGTCCAGGAAGGCTCACTTACTGGTCTTTGCAGTAATGTACTATAAGTCTATGTCTTAACCTCACGAATTTGTGTTTTGTTAATAAATTCAGTTCAGTACGTAAACCCAATTTAATACAGAAAACTGTACCTATATGTACTGTAATTCGAGAAATAAATTAACATTGTTTACGCAACATGACTTTGTTTTCTTACATACTGTACACGACGAGCAAATAGAAATAAGGAAATGTATATATAATATTAAGTTAGGTATATATAGGTATTAAGTGTTGATTATTTGTAAATAAAAGATTTTAATTTTGGTTATTTTACTAGAAGCATACCGTGCGGAGTCCGAGCCACGAATGAGGGTGGGGCGGGCCCCGCACGGGTTATATTTATGACCTCGGTCAACCGAGGTTTGGAGTGGCTGTCCCAATAGGAAAGAAACTAATTAGAATAGTTAGACAGTCCGGCTGCGTTAAGCTAGATTCAAGTAAGTCTATTTCGGCAAATTTTACAGGAGAGCGAAAAAAGGTTTTTTTGCTTTAAATTCGAGTATCTCCGATATTAATAGGCCGTACGATGTAATTTTTTGAAATCTTATATATAATAATGTTTTTCGATATAATTCAGCGTCTTTCGCATCCTAATCTCCCCCATTTCATTAATGCAAGGGGAAATTGGTTTTAGCTTAGTTTTACAGTAAGTTTTCCGTTAGTTTTACTATGCATAAGACAAGCAACTAACATACTTGACTTTGTTTAAGGCGCTGGCAAAAACTAAAAACAAGTAACTTACGACTTACTTGAATTTAACTTGGGTTACTTTTAAGTTTGCTGATAATCAATATGAATTTATCTATAAATAAAGTCAAGTATATTATCATTAACTTAAATGACAGGGTAGATTAGATATAACCTTGCCAGTCCACCAGTACGTGGCCGTTTGCAGTGGAAATCATTTTCAGCAATAGACGCTTCCTGAATGGGATGATGATGAAAAAGCGATTCAAATGTTTTCAATTAAAACAAACGACACAATCTCAGACATACAATATTTATTGTTCTAATATACTTCAGTAAACTTAATCAACGATGGTCGTGAGACTTAGTTACTAGATCAGAATCTCTTCTTGACCACCGTTGATTAAATCTACTGAATGGTTGTTTTCCGGTAAATTTTCCCAAAACGATCATCTATTAGATGGCATTAGCTGCACAAGTTTATCCATTATCTCTTTTTTCTTTGACGATCGGATACCTCGGACTTTCACAACTTTTTTTGGGAGTTGGCTGGCGTTGAAACGTTTTTGAAGAAAATCTAGTTTCTTGTAAGAATCACTGAATGACTTTTTATACAGCATGAACCTATGATTTTTTATAAATTTTATTTCGACAAGATCTGATATAATTATAGGATCCGTACGTACTTTTTTTTTCTTTTCCCAAACGTATTTGTTTTCAGAAGTTATTTCAACCACCTGATTTTTTGTACGACTCGTCTGGAGGCAATTTTTGTAATCTTCAAAATCATATATATTTTTTACCCTTTTAAAGTTTCTTTCAATATTCCCATGCACTCCGTCTGCACTCATATGAGTGTGACCCTTTGCCAAAAACTTGAGAGTTATGGATTCGATGTCATGAACATTTACAATTGTGGCAAGTGCCGTGAACAAAATCCAATTTTTATTTTGAGCACAACAGTTGTCTGCCCAGAAAATGAAATTCTTTACGTCCCTCTCACTCAGAATAAACTTGTAAATGGCATCAACCATATCTTTTCCATCTCTTCCACCAGCTGCTTCATGCCATACTAAACATTTAGAGCCTTCTATACTACCTTTAATCAAACTACAAAACGTTAAGTTAAAAGCTATCATTCTATTGGTGAAAAAGCAGTCTTTAACTTCCGGCATCATAGGTAGCAATACGGATTTTTGTAAATCCATAGAATAAACTCTTTCATTAATCAACTTTTCCCTTTTAGCATCATAATTGTATGAATCTGTGGCGGCTTTTGCTTTGTTCTTATGATGTATTTTTGAACATATCAATTTTAAACTAGGAACTTCGTTTGCTTTTTTGTTTTCAGATAAACATACCTCAAAAGATAAACAATCAAAGCATTTATCACTTTGAGGTCTATGTAATGAGATATTCATATCTTTTAGCGTACGTCTGATGATTTCTTTACAGCATTTAAATTCAGGATGCATTTGTTGGAAGTCTGTGTATATTTGTTCAAGAGTCACATCTTGCGCTAAATACTTCACATTTGGGGCATTATGTCTGCGGTAATGCGCGGTGCAAGGTTTATATAGACCAATATAATCCTCAATTATTGAAGTATCCACTTTTGGTTTATTGTGCGTACCTCTTTTGTCAGATAAAGATAATGTTGTATCTATTTTCAGTTTCTTTGAGATTGTCGTTACTATAGAGTCATTTTTATATCCAAAAGTATTTAGGAAAAACTTCTTACAAACTTGTTTCATTAACCCTTCAGTGAATGGAAGAAAAAAACTTCTGCTTTCATTTTTTTTGAAGTCTCCATCTGTTTCACTCCGCTTGGCCTTTACTGGTTGCAGGTGAATGTATCTCGCCAACCATTTGATTTGTCTATCATGAGTTAGAGTCCAATATGTATTCCATATATCAGCCCGTATTTTATCATCAAATGCGCGGCATTCCCTGTGACACTTAAACCCACAGTCATCTGTTATCATATGATGTTTTTCTTTACTTTTTGTTACTCTTTCTTCCATAGAATATTTGGGAAATTTAACTTGTTTTTTTCGTTGTTGTTTCTTCTTTCTCTTTTGGCCTGTGGTGTTTGTTGTTATTTCCGGATTTTGTACAATAGTGTTAGCTATGGTTTTAGGGCTTAAGATTATAGCATTCGTTGTAGTATCGGGGTTTTGGAAGGGAATATCAATTGTAGTTTCAGCTGGTTTGGAAGTTGGAGTATCAGTAAAATTAAATATATCATAGTCATCTTGTAGTGAGGTCACTAATGTAACAGCTGATACATACAGCTGATACCTACCTCTTCTCTAATTATTAGTTTAACGATGCTATAAAACTTTATAGCCTCTATTAAGTTTTATAGTTTAAATCCGCTGACAATGCATAATCATAAGTTCCACACCATTAACCCTAGACCTTGATACTGACTAGAAACCATAGTATATAAGCTATACAATTTACCAATAAAGAACAGTATCTCTCCAGACTCTTGAGTTGTCATTATACCTCTCACCCTACACTTCATGGCGACCCTGCCAGTCGGGCTGCTCGAGGCAGCCTCAGCTTCAGTCAGCACGCCGCCGCTCGGACCAACCAAGTAACCAGCCGAAAACCGATCACCAGCCAGCAAAAGCCAGCACCAGCCAGCAAAAGCCAGCTCCAGCCAGCAAAAGCCAGCTCAAGCCAGCTCCAGCCAGCAAAAGCCAGCTCCAGCCAGCAAAAGCCAGCTTCAGCCAGCAAAAGCCAGCTCAAGCCAGCTCCAAGGGACCAGCGGAAAAAACCGATCCGCCGCAGCTCCAAGCACGACATGGGACATCAATGCACGAAAGAAGATAAAAAAGAAGAGGTCATCATCGCTCAGAACGGCCAGTCCAACGACGCAACCACGAGCCAAACCTACAGAGGCGAAGTTACGATTTATTTGACCACGACACTACTCATTGTCGTATGCATCATATTCATCTATGCATTGTGGAAGAAGATCCACGAATGTCTAACTAAAAAGATCGAGCGCCAAGCAGTAGCAGCAACGATGCGGAACCGGCCAGAGCAGATCGTCTAGCAACAAGTCCACGAAGCAGCAGCAGCAGCTACCCACAAACAGCACAGCACAGCAACGTTATGAAGGTATCAATTTAAGATAACCCTAACTATAACTATGTAAAACCTTGTATTGTTCGCTTACCCGAAATTAGTCAGCACTAATAACCCATATATTTGTAAAATTTATTAATGACTTCAATTCAGGAGTTATATAACCAATTAAAATCACTACAAGAGGATATTAGAAAGTTAGGACCAAAACGCCGAACTGAGGCTATTGGCCAAAATAAACTTCAACAAGTAAAAACACTATATAAGCAGTACGAAATATATATAGAACAATATAGCTCCAAATTAGAAAAATCAGAACTATCAGTAAAAGACAGTGAATTAATTCAGTCTTACTTTCTAAAAATAGAGGAAGTTTATAGTAAAATTATAACAACATACGAACAAGACAACAAAAATTTAATCACAATGACGTCAAACGACAGCTTTGACCTAAAAACAGCTGTATCATTGTTACCAGTCATGGACGGCTCGGAAGCCGTCACAAAGCAACTTATAGATGCCATAGACTTATATTCCGCAATGATTAAGGATACAGACTACAAGTTATTGATTAATTTTGTAATTAAGACAAGACTAACGCAAAATGCCAAACTTAGAATATCAGGTAACCATACAAAAATAAGCGATTTAATTGATGAAATGAAGCTCCATCTTTTACCTTTTAAATCAGCAACCGCGATATAAGCCAAACTAACGACAGCAAAACAAGGGAATAGGTCCATCGAACGTTTCGGACAAGAATTGGAGGATTTATTTGTAAACCTCACAATAACGCAGGCAAATGGAAAACCAGAAGCCTACACCATTTTACAACCCTTAAATGAAAAAACGGCAATTACAAAGTTCGCAGAGGGATTACGAAATGATAAGTTGAGTACCATTATAGCGTCCCGAAATTACACCTCGCTCAAAGACGCTATACAGGGAGCAAAAGACCAGGAAGTGTCTATAACACCCACACCTGGACCGGAACAAATGTTCCACTTACGGAAAAAAGGATACAATGTCCGTAGACCTTACCGAGGACATTATAGTACACCTATGGGTAAATACACTCGCACGCAACCGGGTACAAGTGCGCAAAATAAACCCACAGGAAAGTACGCACAAACAAATAATTATAGACCACTAAGAACCGCGAATAACTTTTACAGGCGTACACATACAAGTTATCGTGGCCGACGTCAAAATCCATCATACAGACGTCATCAAGTTAATACGGTGATAGGAAGTGAACAAAATACTAGCGATATGTCGGAAGAGTTAAAATTTTTTCGTCCCTAAAAACTACATTCTAACGTATAGTCATATGAATTCAGTTCAGTTTGCAATAAAAGATAAGATAAAAAAAAGATAAAAGATGTTTATTCAGTAAGTAGGCCGCACGGGCACTTTTACACGTCAATAATCTACCAGCGCTTCGCAAGAGACCACTGCTGAGAAGAAACGCCGCAAGAAACTCAACAGTCAGTCGTTTTTTAAACATTTCTTATGATATGATATTATACAACGAAAAATAAAACTTAACCTAGTATTATATAAAACAATGAATGTAACAAAAATATGTCTATATATATCATGCGTAGTTGAGCAGGAAAATGTGTCAAAACTCAAAATTTCTACAAGAACTCATAAATAGTAAATATAAGAAATAAATAAAAATTAAAAATTATACTTACCTATGACGGTGCAAAACAACACATAATTAGTTTCGATACATTCCCCTACAGAAACCGTGTCCCCTAGACAATACACAATGTTTATATATTGGTATGATTAGGTTATTATTAAGATATTTAGGTGTTTAATTTAGGCCAAGCATTTTTATCTGTTAGATAGTCTTCGACCCTATAGTAAGCTTTAGACATCAACGACTTTTTCAAGTAATTTTTAAGTACTGGAAATGGTAACTTTAAAACTTCGTCAGGTAATTTATTATAGAAATGAATGCATTGACCTACAAATGATTTATATACCTTACGGACACGAAATTTTTAAATATACGGCAAAACGCACATATGGCTTATTGACACGGGCGCAAGCCTAAGCGCCATAACACATGACGCAGCGATATCAGCCGGTAGTCATATGACACCCAAGACGACTCACATTAACGGAGTAGGAGGAAATATAACGTCATACAATATAATTACTTTAAACTTACAGGCAAAAAACCAAACTTTTGAACATAAATTTCATGTATTTCCAAAATTACCATTACAAGCTGACGGAATTATTGGACAAGATTTCTTAAAAAAATATAAAAGTGTCATAAATTACGAGAAAGAGATAATCACGTTAAATAATAACATCAAAATAATTACAATACCATTAACTTTAAAAAATTATAATAACGAAATAAATAGTTCAAATCAAATACAGATACCAGCACAAAGTGAATCAATAATACAAGTTTCAACAAACTGTGCAGAGGATTGCGTAATATTGTCAAGTGAAATTGCTGAAGGAATTTTTGTAGCGAATTCCATAACTTGTAGCAAAAAAGGAAAAATAACAGTAAAAGTTTTAAACACGCGCGAGGAACACATAACTTTAAACAATTTCACACCACAAATAAGACCATTACGAGACTATAATTGTTTTTCATTTGAAAAATGTAAAACAAATGCAGATAGAGTAAAATTATTATTTTCATTTTTAAAATTAGAAAATTTAAATAAGGAGGAAAGTAAGTCCATTGCTAGTATTTGCGCGAAATACGCCGACATATTTCAACTCCCAGGAGACTCTTTAAATACTACAAACCTATATGAACAAAAAATACGATTAAAAGAAAACGTGTCACCAATATATAGTAAACCGTATCGTTTACCTCAATCACAAAAATCAGAGATAAATAAACAAATAAAACAAATGTTAGAAAATGACATCATTGAAGAATCCCAGTCGGAATGGGCAAGTCCATTACTCCTCGTTCCCAAGAAAACAGACTCGAGTGGAGAAAAGAAATGGAGATTAGTAATAGATTATAGAAAAGTCAATGAGTAATTGAAAACGATAAATTCCCCTTGCCCAACATCACTGAGATCCTAGATTCTTTAACCGGTGCTATGTATTTTAGCACTTTAGATTTAAACCAAGGTTATTATCAAATCAAACTAGATCCCAACAGCAGAAAATATACCGCGTTTATAGCAGATAAACACTATCAGATGAAACGATTACCAATGGGACTAAAAACTAGCCCAAATGCTTTCAGCAGAGCTATGACCATAGCTATGTCTGGACTAAACTACATACAATGCATAGTTTATTTAGATGACATCATTGTCATGGGTCGAAATTTACAACAACATAATAAAAACTTAATTGATGTTTTCGAAAGATTAAGAAAAGTAAATTTTAAACTGAACCCATTAAAATGCAATTTTATGCAAAAAGAAATTTTATACCTAGGACATGTAGTAACTCCCGAAGGAATAAAACCTGATCCAAAGAAGATAACAATAGTTCAAAATTATCCAGTACCAAAAAACGCAGATGAGGTCAGACGTTTTGTAGCATTTGTAAATTATTACAGAAAGTTTATTAAAAAATTCTCCGAAATAACCCAGCCTTTAACAAATTTATTAAAGAAAAACGTAGAATTTAATTGGACAGAACAATGTGAAAATGCATTTAAAAAGTTAAAAATAAACATTAGTACCCCACCAGTACTACAATATCCGGATTTCTCAGATAACAACACGTTCACGATACACACAGATGCATCAGGCACAGCTGTTGGAAGTTTATTATCCAATCAAAATGGATTACCAGTAGCATATGCAAGTAGACCTTTAAATAAAGCAGAAAAAAATTATCCCACAACGGATAAGGAATTACTAGCCATCGTATGGGCAGTGAAATATTTTAGACCATACATATACGGGCGAAAGTTTAAAATTATCACAGACCACCGCCCACTAATCTATTTATTTGGAATGAATAATCCATCAAGCCGACTCACCAAATTTCGTTTATGTCTAGAAGAATATGACTTCACGGTAGAATATTTGAAAGGTAAAGATAATGTAGCTGCAGACGCGTTATCTAGAATAGAAATAACTAGCGAAGAACTCAAAAATATGACAAAACAAGTGGTATCAGTGATGACCAGAGCACAAACAAAACGAATGAAAGAGCAAAACATAAACAATGACTCAAGAAATAAGGACTACCACCGTGATGGGTCTGATCAACCAAGAATAGTGGAACTCCTTAAAAAACCAGAAAATTTACCAGAATTAAGTTTCAATGAGCATGACTATTGCAAAATACTCGAACAAAAAGATTACGTTACGAGTCAAAATAATGAAATCGTGTACTCGCCATCCTTGGCGACATTGTGTGTCAAGCCTAGTATTCAATCGCGTACGAAACGAGCTTTTCTCGCGAGGGCATTAGGTGCATTTTGCAAGGCACAACAAATAAAGGAAGTATGCATACTATATAACAAAGACACCGCGTGTACAATAACAGAGCTAGCTCAATATATAAACAAATATGGTACAGGGTCCGGACCCCGATTATGTATCATTAAAGGTGTCACAAAAATAAACAATAAAGATGACAGACGTGTCATATTGAACGATTTTCATTTATTACCCACAAGCGGTCACGCGGGGATTCGAAGAATGACCAATAACGTGAAGCGTTACTACTACTGGCCAGGAATGGATAATGACATTGTGAAATTCGTAAAAACATGTCATAATTGCCAAACACAAAAATATCATAAAAATGTAAAACAACCACTTTGTATTACTAGTACGGCCACAGCTTCTTTCGATAAGGTATTCTTAGATTTATGCGGACCCCTAACTAAAGATACCAACGGATATTGCTATATACTTACGTTACAGTGCGAGCTCACAAAATACGTAGAGGCATATCCACTTCTAAATAAGGAAACAGACACAGTCGCGAGAGCATTAGTTGATAATTTCATATTGCGATATGGAATTCCAAAAGAAATTGGAACAGATAAGGGAAGTGAATTCATTTCATCAACTATGCGCGAAATATGTAATATTTTAGGAATAAAACAATTGCAATCAACCGCTTACCACCACGAAAGCCTAGGTTCTTTAGAAAATTCACATAAAGCTTTAGGAGCATTTTTAAGGATACAAACAAATAACCAAGCTCACCAGTGGTCAGATTGGTTGCAATATTGGTGTTTTTCATATAATACGACAATGCATTCAGCAACTAAATATACACCATATGAATTAGTGTTTGGAAAGTTATGTCGTATACCAAATAATATTATAACCCAAGTAGATCCAATGTATAATTATGATTCATATCCAATAGAATTTAAGTATAGATTACAAAAATCCCAAGAGGATGCTAGAAATAATTTAATTAAGTCAAAAATAGATAGAAAAATAAGTTATGATTTAAAAACTAATCCCATAAACTATACGATTGGAGATTTAGTATTAGTTAAAAAAGAAGATAGAAATAAAATGGACCCAGTGTATAAGGGACCATATACTGTAATTGAAGATCAAGGTACGAATGTAAAAATATTAGTTTTAGGTAAAGAATACATTGTGCATAAAAATAGAACAAAACCCTACAGCATATAAATTAAACAACGAACACACAGGATAATAAAAAAGTTTAATAAAAAATACAAAAAAAATAAAAAAACAACAAAACCTTATACACTAAAAAACACCATCACTAACAACATCACTACCACCATCATCTAAGGGAAAATCCGCCATCATTTCGTCGAGCTCACGCCACTCCAAAGTGCGCCACCACACATGCCAGTACCGGCTATCCGGGGTGAGTGCGTAGTCCACAAACAGCACTAAGCCATCTGCGTCCACAGCACTCAATTCCACGCAGATCGTGGACAGCAGGTCATCCGCCGGATGAAGTGGGCACATCAAGGGATGGCCCACAACCGCGTCGAACACACTTAACCATTGGGGCGAACCCGCCACAGTACGCATGGTAGAAAAATAAAACGGTACACCATGCCGTACACTAAAATTTAATGATAAGTCGAAAACACACACAAGTGTGGGATCCAACGAAAAAAAAGACATGTTTAGAATAATAAAAATAATACAGGGAAAAACGACTACACAAAGCAAGAACAAGATTAATGAATAAATGAAACACAACATTTGTCATAAGAAATAAAAGTATAAAAACTAAACCATAACAAAAACAGACAATCAAACACCACCACCAAATAAGGGACCGCTATCCTCATATTTAACGACGGTTAAATATGCTTAACCAATAAATATCATAATACTCCTTGCAAGCATAAAAAGTAAATGCAACAATGTACTTCATAGCCATATAAGAAACATGTAACCTAAACGTAAGATAAACTGTAATCAGATAACATTAAGATAGTTTAAGAATTTATAATGTATACCATACCCATAAGTAAATTAAGTAAACCTAAGCCAAAAATTGTTTTGTTACAATTTTTGACTCAAAAAAAAAAGGGGAAAGCTGTAGTGAGGTCACTAATGTAACAGCTGATACATACAGCTGATACCTACCTCTTCTCTAATTATTAGTTTAACGATGCTATAAAACTTTATAGCCTCTATTAAGTTTTATAGTTTAAATCCGCTGACAATGCATAATCATAAGTTCCACACCATTAACCCTAGACCTTGATACTGACTAGAAACCATAGTATATAAGCTATACAATTTACCAATAAAGAACAGTATTTCTCCAGACTCTTGAGTTGTCATTATACCTCTCACCCTACACTTCAATCTGGTTGAATATTACCCATTGCATCATTTTTGTAAACATCATTACAGGTAATATCAGACTCAGATTCCGAGATACAAGGTGATTCAGAATCACCAGAATCTGGTATAATTAATACTGGTTTCACTGACTCATTTTCTTTTATTGAACTGTAAAAACAGCTGCTGCGTTTTGACTAATTATTGTATTTGAAAAACCCTTTATTGTTTTGGAGGGACATTGTAAATCTGTATAGTAATTAACTTGACTGCTTTCAATGTAAGAAGGGTCTTCTTCACTTAAATCAGTTATTTGTCTAGGGAAGTTAAGAGATGTTAATAGTTTTTCATTTAAATCTTCAAATAAGTCCAAATCTAAATCATCAGCTATAGTTGAGGTTTGATTTAATGCCACAGTAAATCCCAAATCACCAGGTTCAATCAACTGTTGTTCTTGGCTTCCCACTGCTTGAAACACTGTGACATTGCTTTTTTCAGTTGGATCAGTCCTAGAGCTGTAAAAAAACAAGCCATGCATTATCCATAAGCAGCAGCAGCAGCCTGCAGCAGCAGCAGCAGAGCTGCAGGCTTTTTTAAGGTTTATAAACATTAAAAATTGATATATATTGTCACGGTAAAAGCATGCAATCTAGCTTTCAGTCTTTTGCAATAAAGTAGACCATTTTAGGCACTGTTATCACGAAATGGTAACCCGGTTTGCATCGCTGTGTCATAACTCATACCAGGGTTGAAATAATAGCCAATCACTTAAAATCAAAGTAATCAAGCTCAGAAAAATCTTGGAAAAAGCAATTCCTGAGAAGATTTATGTAAAAAGTCCCACACTCCCACCACACCTTGACATTACAAAACAAAACGAATAGCTTATTATGTGTTCAGGAAATAAGTAAACACTTAACTTTAAAGCTTTTAAAAAGTGGAAACTCATACTTACAGGTCACGATCATTTTGCAAACATAGAGAAACGAGTTTCTGTCCTCTCTTCATGTTGTATGAATTCTTGTTCATATTAGAAATGCATTTAATTACTGCATACTTCAATGAAACGAATATTACCAATATTAATTAATGTAAAACACCACGTTATAATACTTTAAAACACTTGTTATAAACAAATATCTCTGTAACGGCCGGCACGCGCGCTCGACACGTCAAATGTCAAAAGTTGCTCAAAACACGTTCCGTTATTGTTTTCGTATTACATGACAACAATGTAAAAGCGATAAAATTAAAAGTACAGACAATAAAATACTTTACTTTTAAAAGAAAACACATGAAAATCATAAAAATATACAAAATTAATATTAATATGACCTTTGAAATATTCATTCTTATGAGAAAGTGACAGTTCAATAAAAAAATTCATGTGATAAAACGAAACGCAATCCTTATACGTTTGAGATACTTGAGTGACTTTGAATTAACTCTATTGTTACACTACGCTAAAGTCAAGTATCTTGATATTGATACAAAGCTAAAAACAAGCAAGTTGCCAACCAAATCATAAATCAAGTAAGTTGCGTTTGTGATGCTTGTTTATAACTTTGTCATGGTGAGATACTTCATTTAAGCTTGGTTTTTTTGTCTGACTTAAGATACTTGAATACTTCTTTTGACGATAGCTCTAAAATTAAAAGGAAATATGTGGTTTTTGTGATGTAGAATTATGCGCCGAATTAATAGGAATCTAACTGCGTAAAAAACAAAAAAACGAAAAAAATAGACATACTTGAATTTAGCTTAGCGCAGCCGAGTCACTCCAAACCTCCAATTCATGTACATGTTAGATAGTAAGAAGATTTGTTATTAGAATAAAATTATCTGAAAATAAAGAAAATAGTAGTGGGGATAGGCGAGGAAGGGGAACAGCTGGGGGACCGTGGAGTGGGGCGCATAGCTGCGCGCATGCGCTAAATTACAGGTGCGAATAAAAAGCGCGCCCGCTTGCTTGATTGGACAGCCGCAGTGACCGAGGTGGTCGCGTTGCATTTCAAATTAAATTCAGTGTAATCAATTAGTCACAACATCTGGCTACCCACCTCTGACGCTCGGACCGATACTTCACGGAAATTTCCGCCGCCCGACCGGAAATCCAGGTAGCGGCGTGAAACCGGTCGCGTCGTCACTGCCCACGTCACGCTTGTTGACAAAAAGTTTGTCAACAACGTAAATTTTTGGAGCCCGTGGAAATTTCCGTAGGTAGGAGTTTGGCGAGGGTAGTTACCTTCCCAAACTTTTTACTGGCCCCCGCCTATTGCGAGCCCGCAAGGTGGGGGCACACGGATAAAAGCCCTTTTTAGGGCTACCAGCACCCCACCATCTCCGGAATGCCGCCGAAGGCCATACTGGACCCTACATCTCGCCGGCGCACGCGCCCAAGGGTGTTCGCGAGCACCCAAAGGCGCGACCCCACTACCGTCGCCCATGTGGAGCGCGCTTTTGCGATCCTCAGGGCGGCAGGCGAGGCGCGAACACCGTCGCCCACCGTCACCCCGACTGAAGAGGGAGCCGGAGAGGAACTCTTCCGCCCCCGAGGAAATCCCAATTCCGACGACATTCTCGGAAGTGTCTCAGTCGGGGCTCCGCACCAGGCTGGCCCTCACCGCCGCACGCTGCCGACCTCGAACGCCTCTGCCCCGAGGTTTACAAACTCCCCGGGCACGCAAGTGGCTCTGAGTGAGCTCCTCGCCCAGGCCACACAACCCGCCCTTCGCGCAGCCCAAACACGGGGCTCCGCCACAACTTCGGCCCCGCGTCCGCTGGAGCAGCGCCCATCCAAGGTGCGCACTCCCGTGGCAACGCCGCCTATCGGACCAGGCACCTCTGCGCCTCGCAAGGCGCCCGCGTCCGCGACAACCCGCGCACCCGCGCGTGCCGCAAATGGGGCCGACAACCCCCAAAAACCCGCCGCGCCCGCGCGCGCGGCCGAAACCGCTCCCGCGAGTGCGCCAGCGACCGTTCGACCCGCCCTCAAAAGGCCGACCACAACGTCGAAGCAAGCGCAGCCACCAACCGCCACACCGAGAGCCGCACGCAGGTTCTCCCCTCCGCCGTTTAGTGCCGCTACGAGCCACTCGCAAGCGAGCACAAGTGCGGACTGGCCCAGAGTCTCCTTTGCCGAAGCGGCAAGCCCTTCGCGCAGCAAGGAGACCCTGCCCCGCATTGCGGAGCTGCCCCGCATTGCGGAGCAGCAGGCCCAAAAACGGGGACCTGGGTCCCCACCGACAGCCGAACCTCCCCTATCTTTGCCGAGGCTGGATTTGTCCCCTGATATGCCCGAAAACACGGCCGACATCGTGGACGACAAGCTACCCCCCCAGGAGGAGGCGGACAACCACTGGAAGAACACGGCACCCAAAGCCCAAGAGAGGAACCGCTACCCACCCATCATTGTGGAGGTCTTCCCGGACTGGCCGCGCCACTTTAGGGAGCTGCGCCGTATCTTGAAACGGCCCCCCAGTGCCCGCGCGTTCGGGAAGGGGATCAGATTCCTCCCAAAATCCGAGGACGAATTCCGCAGCGTACAGCGCTACCTCTCCGATCTGGAGAAAACAGAGCCACTGTCGTGGGTCTGCTATTCCCTGCCAGCGGAGAGGAGCCTGAAGGTTGCGATCAGGGGTTTACCACCAAACACCCCACCGGCAGACATCAAGGCGGAGCTCGCAGAGAGAGGCTTCTCGCCTGAGTACGCCCGCCAAATAAACGCCCGTGCAGGGAGACCCGGCTGCATTTTCTACGCGCAGCTGCACAGTACCCCTGACACAATCCCGGCCATCTACGCCATCAACGAACTCCTGGGCATGCCGGGAGTGATCGTCGAGGCATGGCGAGGCCGTAAAGGCCCAGCACAGTGCCATAGGTGCCAGACCTTCCGGCACTCCTCGACTCACTGCCACCGCCCCCAAGCATGCGTCCGCTGCGGGGAGGGACACGCTGCACGAGACTGCACCCGCCCCAGAGAAGACCCCCCCACCTCCCTCCCAAACTGAAGCTCATGGGCCTGGAAGTCGACTGGTCCCCCACGGTAAAGTACCTAGGGGTCACATAAGACCGTCGACTGACCATGGCACAGCACACCAACAAAACCATCGACCAGACGAGAGCGGCCAGAGCACTCCTCAAACCGGTGCTGAACTCCGGTCTACCAACGAGGGCAAAGCTAGGCATCTACAAGGCTTACATCAGAACTCGCCTAACCTACGCAGCACCAGCGTGGTACGCGCTGGCCAGCGCTGGGAATAGGAAAAGGCTCCAGTCTCAGCAGTCGCAGTCGTTGAGAACGATTGTGGGCGCGCCGAGATACGTTAGAAACACCACGATCGCCAGGGACCTAGCGGTCGAATCCCTAGAGGAGTTCGTGTCTCGGCTAGCCACAAGGCTGTTTGAAACGGCCGACAGATCGCGCTTCCGCCACCTACGCGAGCTGGCCCCGCTCCATGCTCGACCACCCGACAGGAAGCCACTGCCACGTGACCTAGTCCGTGAGCAGCCGCCAACCTAAAATAAAACCCGACTCCTACCACCGATGACCGATGGACGCCTGCAAGTCCTCGGACAAACAGGTTTGACCTCGTCAGCACGGATCGGTTAGGAGATATCGGAGAAAACATAAGTGAAATAAACATCGGGACTAAATCGCCCAACCCATTGACCTGTCCGTAGTCGCGGACAGCGCCAGAAACCGCTGGAAGTGGGGTACCAACCCAGGCCAGCCTCCCCGACCCCTTGCGGGGTCAAGAAGACAACCCAGTGTAGCGCGCCCGCTCCCGGCCACCGGCACTCCGGATTCAGCAGCAAACAAGAAACAACAAGAAAAATTCTCCGACCTCGCCTCTCCTCGTACCAAGAAGAAAGAAAAAGTTTTTGTTTTAATTCAACAACCGTTACGTTTAATCCTATGCAAAAGTAAAAGTAGATATAAATCATACAGTCCACACCGAACATTTATGGTCCTAGTCGAAGCCGGATCACTGAAACTAGAAGAATCAAGCTACAATGGTTGTCACCAAAAGCAACCACGGAAAAGAGGAGGAAGAGAATTCGTCAGGCAGTGGTGGCACCAACACGACAGCCACACCAAGCACGGCCGTCACCACGGACGCAACCGCCACGATGGACACGGCCGCTACAACAGACACGGATGCGACGACGAGCACCGACGCTACAGCCACGAACATTAGCGTGGTGGGGGTCCCGCCCGGCAGTACTAGCGCCGGGGGGCCCGCCGACACGTCGGAAATCAGAGCCACGCCCGCCGCCAGCACCGCCACTGTCATCGAGCGCCGTGCCGTCCAATTAATGCCGCCACCGCCAGCCATGCCGAGAGCGCCGAAGCCCGCTCGGTCACGCCGATCCAAGGCCTCCAGCAAGAGGCTCCTCGCGGAGCTAGAGGCCAAGGAGAAGCTAGCCGAGTTGGAGCTGAAACGCGTCCAGGCAGAAACGGAGCTCACCAAAATCAGACAAGAAAGAATAAATTACGCATCGTCGCGAGAAGATTCAAAAGATAAAAACGAAGATCTCGCCCCACAACGCGTGGCCGATTGGTTCGATCGGTCGCAGGAAGCGATAGAATTACCTATCACCGAAGATCAGCGGGAGATCGCCGCGTGCGCTACCACACGCACACGGTACGAGCGCCATGAAGCCGCTCCGCCCCGCCCTTCTCATGCGATAGACGTATCGTCGCTAACCGCCGCCCTCACCGAAGCCATCCACGCAAGTAAATCCAATAAGAAGTACCTGTCGGATCTGCCGACATTCAGCGGACTATGCAACGAGTGGCTACAATTCAAAGCCGCATACACCGAGTCCGCGCCCAGTTTTTCTGCGAGTGAAAACCTCGCCCGTATAAGAAAAGGCCTCAAAGGGGTCGCCTGGGAGGCCGTGAGCGCCCTCCTCATTAGCTAGCCGCACCCTGATGACGTCATCAAAGCACTAGAGAGAAGATACGGAAGACCCGACGCACTGCTCCTGAACGAAACCGAAAAACTGAGGGGGCTGCCGCGCCTCAACGACAGCCCGCGCGATCTATGCATATTCGCGAGCAAGATCGCCAACACAGTCGCCACCATCGAGCTACTAAAGAAGCCGCACTACCCCTACAACCCAGAGCTACTGCGATCGATCGTTGACAAGCTGACGCCTATACTGCGAAACAAGTGGTACGATTACGCGGCCACTAAAGAAGACACGCCCGAGCTCAAGAAAATCGCCGAGTTTCTAAACGAAGAGGCGGACAAGTGCGCACCCTACGCACCGCCCGAATACGCAACCGAACAAAGAGAAACGAAGCTATCAAGAAAGAAGCCCGAGCGCGCCTACACCGCTACCACTGAAAACAGCACGAAAAAAGAAGAGAAACAAGCGTGCCCATTATGCAAACACGCTTCGCACCAACTACCAGCGTGCCCGCAGTTCAACAAAAGCGACACGAACAAGCGTTGGGAGGTAGCAAAGAAACACAATATTTGCTATCGATGCCTCGCCGGCAACCACCGCCATTTCACGTGCCGAGCGAAGCCCTGCGGACATCAAGGGTGCCCTAGTAGACATCACCGCCTACTTCATCACCAAAGAACGTCGCCGCCTGCCACCGTCACATTAGGCGGGCCCCCACCACACAAACAAGAAGAGGTGGTGGCCTCGACGGTGGAACAATACATCGGCGCGACGACGGCAAGCCGCGCATATCTCAAAATCGCGCCGGTTACCCTGCGCGGCCCGCGGGCCGAGATAGACGCCTTCGCCATACTCGGTGAAGGAAGCACCGTGACAATCATCGACTCGACACTCGCCGACTCGCTTGGTCTCGACGGGCCCACCGAACCTATGTGGGTCCAAAGCGTAAGCGGGAGAGAGATGGAACATAAGAAGAGCAAGAGAGTCGACGTCTACATAAAAGGACGTCACAGCGAAAATGAAGAAAGAATTACGAACGCGCACACCGTCGACAGCCTTAACTTCGCAACACAATCCATAGGCAAGAAAGAGATAGAAGATTGCGCACATCTGAAGAAAATCAAACACGAGTTGATATACCGCGAAGCCACACCGAAGATACTTATTGGTCAAGACAATTGGGAGCTGATTGTATCACGAAACATAAAGAAGGGGCATCGCGATCAACTCGTCGCATCGAAAACTCTACTCGGCTGGGTGCTACACGGCTATCGTACCTCTCACGCGGAGCCGTTAGCCTACTGCTGCGCACACCTCACGCGCACAGAACCCACCGACAAAATAGAAGAGGCCATGAAACAGTATTTCGCCCTCGAGTCGCTGTCAATCGAACCTAGAAAACAAAGAAGCGATCCCGAGCTACAAGCCCTGAAAATACTAGAAGAAAAAAGTCGATGCCTCCCCGACGGCCGATTCGAAACCGGCCTGCTGTGGCGCGAAGAGACACGCCACATACCCAACAATCGTGTAAGCGCACTAAAACGACTGCACACGCTCGAGAGAAAGCTGGATAGAGATGAAAACCTGAAAAAACAGTACAACGAACGCATCGAAAACCTACTTACCTCAAGCTACGCAGAGCGCGCCACCACGCCACCAAGCGACCGCACGTGGTACCTACCCCACTTTGCCGTCTGCAACCCAGAAAAACCGAAAATAAGAGTGGTCCATGATGCTGCGGCAGCCTCACACGGCCGCAGCCTTAACGACATGTTGCTCCCGGGGCCCGACTTCCTCCAATCATTACCCGGCGTGATAATGCGATTCCGCCAACGCCGCATCGCAGTCTCCGCCGATCTGAAGGAAATGTTCATGCAGATAAAGATACGAGAAGAAGATCGCGACGCCCTCCGCTTCCTATGGAGGGGCGACCGGCGCGAAGGGGAACCGGAAGAGTACCGCATGACGTCGGTCATCTTTGGCGCGTCGTCATCTCCGTGCACCGCACTGTACATCAAAAATAGAAATGCACAAGAACACGCCGCGCAATACCCACAAGCTGCGCGAGCGATTGAAAACAATCACTACATGGACGACTACTTGCAAAGCTTCGACACCGTACAAGATAGTACGGGCGGTAACGACCATAGGTAAAAATTTTGATATCGGATGAATTCACTTGGCACAGATGTATCTTAGGTCAAACTGAGTTGATTTAGCCCGGTAGCCATCAGCCACCCCCTGGTGGGTAGGGAGGGGGGTATTCAAAGTTACACGCCGCCGCGATTCAAATAAAAAAATATATCGGCTTCAGTTTACCTACCACCTCGAGTGTGGTGTCATTTTCTGATAAACCATAGATGGGGCTTTCATTTTTGATATAATAATTACACTCTTTGATATAAATTTATTAATATACATAAAGAAGTTTCACAACATCAGCTTATCATTTTTGTTTCAATACACAATATTTTATAATATATGTATAATATTGTATTTCCAAAAAATACGGTTGAAAAGCCCAATTTATGCAGATTTACAAAACAAAGTTTTAATTTATATCATTAATTTAAGACGAGTAGAATAAATAAATATACCCGCGCGGCAGCGCGAATTAAGACAGCGGGCGGAACTAACTCAGACGAGAACTCGCCGCGCAGCCTGCTGCACTAGATACTATTGATACCACAAATTACATATTAAATAAATTTAATATCAAGGGACAGTGTCACACCAATTGACCTAGTCCCAAACTAAGCTCTAGGCTTGTACAATGGGTACTAGACAACGATAGAAATACTTACATATTGAAATATATACCTACTTAAATACATAGAAAACATCCATGACTCAGGAACAAATATTCGCGCTCATCGCTCAAATATCTGCCTTTACCGGGATTTGAACCCAGGACCGCTAGCTTCGAAGGCAGGGTCACAACCGACTAGGCCAACGTGTCGTCAATATCGTAATTAACAAAATAAACTTAAGGTCAATTCATAATAAATACGGATTTTACGACCGTCAGCTAAAGAATATTCCGCCTACGGATGCCAGTAGCATCTCCTAAGAGCCGTCTACCAGGGTGTGTGTGTGGGGCCAAGCGATGGTGCCGATTCTTCGTCCGGCGGATTGGGGATGGGAACTACAATCGAATCACAATTGGAAACCAATTCCGGCTACTGCACCCGTTGCTGCTACAGCTTGTCTGGAATTAATTCGGTGCAAGAGCAAGTCACAGTGAGGTGTTAGATGCATACGCACGCAAAAAACTGTTAGTAATATACCGAATTATGCCACTGTGGTGGAAAATGTAATAATGGCATAAACGCTATCTTAATTTTTTCAGATAGACTTTGTATGATAAATGAGGATTAAGAATTTTATAACTTAATTACAGTATAAACTTAATTTCTAATAACAATCACTTCAAAAAAACTATGTAATAAAAGTGAAAGATAAAATGTTGTACTACAGCTGACTTAAAAGTAAAGCCCTCCATTGCACCCACTTGCAGCATCGTGCCGAGGACACTCGCAGCGTTACTCCGCTGCACCGCGATGCTCAGTCTTGGGGCAAAAAAGGAGCCTTGCCTGTGGTGCCAGAAACGCTGATTAATTTATCTGACACTTCTTTTATAAATTTCTCTGTGTCAGATGACCACGGCCTAAAAGTTTATATAGCAAGGGCAGCAACTACGTAATTTGGCTTTAAAAAAGCATATTTGCGGCACCTGATGGCTTGGGCGTGGTCTGCGACGTTCCCTGGCTTGCGAGCAGAACCTTGGACATGAGACTTTGCTCGCGTATCAACGCAAGTGACGTCCCGCGCCAAGGGACGACCAAGATGCCACGGTACTAAAGTGCATTCATCGGTTCTCTATTCGTCTGAGGCAGACAGGCCAGTGGGCTCAAGCGAAGATGGGAAAGAAATTGTGCTAAAGCCCGACTGATCAAAAAGGTTATCAATACATGTCTGTAAACTCGACCAGCACTGGATTGGTATCACAGACCGTGGTGTCCTACCCCTTAGGGTTCGTGAAGGGACCAACGGGCCTTCTCGAATAAATTTTGAGTATTTTCCAAAAGTTTGCGATGGCAAATTTTGCTGCTTGGCTAGCTTTTTCGACTCGAAAATTCTTACCCGGGTAACAGACACGCCAAGCATCCCCTGTATCGGACAAGCACAACAACTAATAGCCCAAATGTAAAGCCCACCGTACTTTACGGGGAGGTTTGTTCGTTCAAAATTTTGCTTAAATTTAATTTTAAAATATTGACTTGGAAGTTCGATTTCTTTTTCACATAGACGTTGTATGATAACTATAATAAAATATATATTTGTTTAAAGCTAAAAAAATATTCTTTAAGATATTATTGATTTCTTTGCAAAAAGTTCAGTATTTTCAAACATACTGACTATTTAATAAAAAAAAATGAAATCAGTTTTGATATTTTCGACAATATTATACTTTTTTTCTAGAAAACTGTATATTAAATGTCTCAAAAATGAATTTCTCATGCCCATTTTATTAAAAATAGCTACCACACTCGAGGTGGTAGATAAATTTCAATACTTCGTGGCGAATTCAAGTCTGAGTTAGTTCCGCCCGCTGTCTTAATTCACGCTGCCGCGCGAGTATATTTAATTGTTCTACTCATCTCTAAAAAATGATATAAATTAAAACTATATGTTTTTGAAATCTGCATAAATTGGGCTTTTCAACCGTATTTTTTGTAAATACAATGTGATACATAAATTATAAAATATTGTGTGTTGAAACAAAAATGATAAGCTGATGTTGTGAAACTTCTCTATTATATTAATAAATTTATATGAAAGAGTGTAATTATTATATCAAAAATGAAAGCCCCATCTATGGTTTATCAGAAAATGACACCACACTCGAGGTGATAGGTAAACTGAAGCCGATATAATTTTTTATCTGAAGCGCGGCGGCGTGTAACTTTGAATACCCCCCCTCCCTACCCACCAGGGGGTGGCTGATGGCTACCGGGCTAAATCAGCTCAGTTTGACCTAGGATACTGTAACGTGTAAAACTATATTAGTTGTTATTATGTTATATTAGTTGTTCTTAACATACCTATTATTGAATTGAAAATAAGACAGCATCTAGCATAAAGTAATTCCATAAATACCTGTAACCTAAATTCTACTTAATCTAAACTATAGCTACGCATTTTAGTAAATTAGTAATAAATTTAACCTAACTACAAATTATTTAAAATAATTTTACAAATAAACAATTGACAAATAAAACTTATTATACAATTACCTACATACCTACCTATCAAGTATTTTTATATTAATAAATAAAATAAAAATTTGAATGAACAAACAAACATTGTGAACGAGCAAATAATATTTTATTATACATATCTCGGACCGGTCGCATGCGCCGGCTGTCATTACGAAGTTTCTGGAAGGTGCCCGGGCGCTGGGCCGCGCCACACTCACTCGGCCGCTAGCCTTCTAACGTGCAAGCTGCGTCGCTCCGCTATAAAATCTATCCTTGAAAACATCGCTCCCAAGAAGTCTTGACCAATTTAATAAAATACCGTGGTTAAAATATCTTTGAGCTTTAAAATCAGTGACTATTCGTCCCATAATATATTGGGTAAGTGTTGCACTAATTAATTTTAATTAAGTAGTGACCATATTAGTAAGCTTGTAGTCTCATAGCTACGACTTTCCTTTGTCTGGTTAGATGGAACATTCTAGATGCCACGTGCTTGGTTCATCACCCATTTGTAGTAACCATACAAGTAGGTATTTCACCTGCGCAGTAGTTAATATTAGTGGTTGCATTGCTTACGAATATAATATAAAATATGTTTTGTTAAATATAATTAAATAATATATATTATATTTAATAAAACTAACTTATAACTGTAACTTAACATTCTTCGCAAGTTGATTTTGCCTGCTTCGATACTGTATGAGCCTTTACATATAAATAGTTGTGTGTTTGTTATTTTTTAATCAATTTACGAAAATTGTTAATCTCAAATTTATTGTAATTTCCAAATTTTAGCTGTATTAGTAAGTTATTACATTTATCTGAAAAGGCTTTCAATTAAATATGCCTCATAATCATGCTTATCATTTTATCATAATTTCATTGTAATGATATGAGAATGACATGCTGTTGCAATCTATACTAAGCTTCCCTTCGGATTTGCTAGCACATATTTTTACTTTTAATATAATTCACATTAATTATTTTGCCTAGCATTTCATTTTCATTTCACCGCTTTGCTCATAATGTACCTGGACTGCCCATCATACCATACGATTGCTAAATTGTAAATACCCACCCCTAGTGCGCGCGTGTGATGTTTAGCAGTCCAGGATGGAATGTAAACTCCATATTAATTTCGCAATTGGACGCGTTCCAGGAACACCCTACGGGTTGCACTTGACCCTGAAGAAGTCACCTTGCTGCCGACCTTGGCCTAGGCCGCTACCACTGCCACAGAACCGACAGCTGTATTTGAGCCGTCCCATTGCTGCTCCAGCACGCTGCTGCCACGCTGCCGCACGACCGAGGGACGTGGGGGTATTGTGGAGGAAGGCCAGCCAACCCTCGAATTAACTGACCCAAATCTAGGCTTCGGACCCACTTTTGCTTATATTATCTGGACTTAACCTTAAATTTTACCCTTACACTAAAACTTAAATTTCACCTTTACACTTAATCTTAAATTTAATCTTATTACTAAATTAATCTTAACCCTACCTACTAAAGTAGGGTTTATTTAGATTATTAAAATTCGAAAATAAATTGTATTTTTTTAGCTTTCAATTTTATTTTTTGTCCCTATAAATTACCCCATTAGGTAGATTTATTAGGGTGACAATACATCTGTGCCAAGTGAATTCATCCGATACCAAATTTTGACCTCTCCATACATTGGGTGACACTACCGCCCGTACTAAGAAGCCCAGCAAATAACAAGAGACGTCGATCATGTACACAAACAAGCGGGATTTCAACTGCGCAGGTGGGCCACAAACACGCGAGAAGCACTAAACGAAGTCGTCAGCGGCGAAGAGCGAGAGGGAAATACGATCCCTATCGGCGGGAGCGAGATGGAGAAGACGCTCGGCCTGCTGTGGGACACAAACGAAGACAGCATCCGTTTCCGTCTCAACATTAGAAGAGCTCCGCCTGAAGTAATCGACGACATACGCCCGCCCACGAAGAGAGAAGCCCTCAGCATAATCATGTCTATATTCGATCCGCTCGGCCTCATATCGCCAATCACGACGCCAGCGAAAAGAATCATGCAAGATACGTGGCGATATAACACGGGCTGGGATGACACGATACCAGAAGAGCTGCGCGAGCGCTGGAGCGACTGGTTGCGGCAACTACGTATAAGCAGGTTTAATTAAACTGCGCTTGATTTCACAAATTTATATTTACTTCAAAGAATCGTGTTCACTTTTCAACTGCACTCTTAGTAATGCCGCCTTCTACCCCTGTTAAGGGTTTATATTGACATCATCATTTGACCAGTTCTCTTTTACTACTACCGCAAACTCCACTAGGTGGCGCCACTAAGGTTCAATAGTCAATTGATCATCCCATAACAATCTTACAGGCTAAATAACAGTTAATTGATGCCATATTGGCTAACAGCTCGGCCATCTGACGTATAGTACGTCCTCGTACACAAAAACAACTACATAAGTTTAAAATTTACAATTGACTCAAGATTTAATTTAAAACAAACTCAAACATTTAAATAGGTCTTATCTTATTAATAATCTAATGAGAAGAGACTCTCCTAAAATCATTAAAAGTAGGATTAACACTAAACTAGTTAGTTTCATACAGAACTTAATAAGTACCTATAATAAAAATAGGTCATGCTGAAAAGTGTATTAAAATTATTATTATAATTACTCACTAATTTATTTTATTCTAATACAATTACCAAGTGATTACAGGTTAACACAGCTTATTACAATTGTTTACCTTTCTCAGACTACGGTCATTACTCTACCCTCATCACCGTCTTGGTCGCAGTCATCTGAACTATCCCCAAGATTACTATTTAAATTTAACCAAGGCTCTAGTTTGTCCTTTGCAAACACAGCTTCATAACGGCGATTATTTTTCCTAGTAAGCGGCGTATCTTCAATGACAAACCTATCGTTTGGCAAAATCTTAATGACTCTGTAAGGGCCTTGAAATTTAGGTAATAACTTTTTAGATTTCCCGTCGTTTGAACTGACTTCCCTAGCAACTCTAACTAAATCTCCCGTCTTGTAAATGTTTCTAGTTACTCTTTTGGAGTTAAATCGAGCTCTATCTTTCTCTTGTTGAAGTTCAATTAGTTTTCCAGATTCATGCCGTACCTCAGCTAATCTTTTAGGTGGTAAAACCTTTGCCGTGTCGTCTATGATTTCGTTTAAAATACCCTCTGAACTATTTGTTAACCTAAAACCAAAAAGGAGCTCTGAAGGACTTTTCTGGGTAGTTCTATGTATAGTAGTGTTAAGGCCAATTTGAATGTCCGGTATGTGCTCGTCCCAAGACCTATCATCTTTGCCATGCGTTTTAGTGGATAAAGAAGTCAAGATTGTTCTATTAAATCTCTCGACTTGGCCATTTGCTCTCGGTGTCGCAACGGCATTAAGGATATGTTTTATCCCTAATTCCTGAACAAATTTTCTAAAAGCTTGACTTGTGAAGCACGAGCCCTGATCAGAAATAAGTCTACATGGGGACCCAAAGTAACCGATATGTTCCTTTAAAGCCCTAATAGCAGTTGAGGTTTTAGTGTTTCTTACTGCATTTATATTTACGAACTTGGTGAAGCCATCCACAATTACCAATAAATAACAGTTACCACGCTTGCTCCGTACAAACGGCCCTAAGTGGTCTATATGTATGGTGTGAAACGGCTTCTCCACCTTAGGTATAGGATGTAATTGGCCCTCGCGGGGGCCCCCGGAGACCTTGTGATGAGCACATTCCAAACACGCACCTACGTATTTTTTTACAAATCGCGTCATTTTGGGGAACCAATATAATTCCTTTACTCTAGCCAAAGTTTTGTCATAACCAAAGTGACCGATGTCATCATGGTTTCTTTTTAACACTTGCCAACGAATAGCTTTAGGAACGACCCACCTTAATCCCTCCTCCAGTAAACGATACACCCGACCATTTTTGAGTTTATAATTTTTTTGTATGTCAACGGCCTTTTGTGCGTTCGGACTACTCAAAATGTCTTTAATTGATACGATTTCATCATCGATAGATTGAGCAGTGCTTAGCCAATTATCCGTCTCAATATTAAGCACATCTAGAATATGCATTTCCGAAACTGCGGGTTCTACGGGATGTCTACTGAGTGCGTCTACGTGTGCCATTCGACTGCCTGCCCTGTACTCTATGTCACAATCGAACTCTTGCAGCTGTATCCACCAACGCGCAATTCGTGGGATAAGATCTCGTTTAGTCAAGGTGGTACGAAGCGCGTTACAATCGGTATAGATTTTAAAAGATGTACCGGCTAGGTAAACTCGAAATCTATTAATGGATGCTACAACTGCAAGAGTTTCTAACTCGCAAGAGTGAAATTTTTGTTCATCAACCGTTGTTTTACGACTAAAAAATGACACAGGCCGAAGGTGTCCATCACTGCTTTTTTGAAATAATATTCCAGCTATTCCTAATTTACAGGCATCTGTGTGCAATTCCGTTTCGGCATTAGGGTGATAAAGTGCAATAACTGGGCGTTTGCATAATGTATTTCTTAGAATTTCGAAAGCCGATTGCTGTTCTGATGTCCACTTAAAATCAACACTCTTACGCAACAAATCCGTCAAAGGTCTAGCAATTATAGCAAAGTCTTTCACGAAACGCCTGAAAAAGCTAGCTAGTCCCATGAATTGTCGAACTTCATGTTGATTTTTAGGGATAGGAAATTGAGCTACAGCGTCTGTCTTACGTTTACCAGGACGGATACCATCAGGACCTATCTCAAATCCCAAAAAGTCGATTTGGTCGTAAAAGAAATGACATTTACTGAGTTTTAGTGTGAGGCCCCCCTTTCTAATCAATTGCAGCACTTCCCTGAGACGACTCATGCCTTCATCAAAATTATGGGCCGGAATAAGTATATCGTCCATGTAAACAACAGCAAATTTTATTTTCGCTTCAGCTAATGTTTTATTAATAGTTCTCTGAAACACTGACGGCGCGTTAACAAGACCAAAAGGCATACGCAGGTACTCGAACTGCCCATCAGGCGTAACAAAGGCAGTTTTTGGAATTGATTCCTCCGCAATGGGTATTTGGTAATATCCCGAAGCGAGGTCTAACGATATGAAATAGGCATGCCCGGCTAGTAGATCTAATTGATCATCTACTCTAGGTAAAGGGTAATGATCCTTGACGGTCTTTCGGTTAAGCGCCCTATAATCGACACAGAGTCGCTTTTCTCCTGTCTTCTTTTTGACTAAGACAATAGGGCTAGCAAAAGGCGATGATGACTCTTGGACTATATTAGAATCTATCATATCTTGTACCATACTACGTACTAGGCCCCTTTCAGAATGAGACATTCTATAAGGACGATATACAACGGGTTCTGAATCTTTAAGGTTAATTGTCATTTCTGTTGCGGATGTGAACCCTAAATCTTTAAGGCTTTTGGAAAAACAGTCGCTAAATTCAGACAGTAACTTAGTTAGACTCTCAAGTTGCTCGTTGGTGATTTTTTCGCCTGAATTAATTTTGTCTTCTTCTTCACTCTGAATTTTAAAGTTAAAAACATTAGCGGTATCAAATACGTTTATGGGAGAGGCTCGAGTTGCCAAAGATTCTTTAAAAAATAAAACGTCACTATGAGATAAGTTCTGTACTAATAGACTAGTACAGCCATTATTAACGACATATTCCCCTGGGAGAAGAAGGAATTCTCTACCAGGCTTTCCTCGGACTGAACCGTGAACATAGACTCTACCATTATAATTACTATCTGAAGTAACAGGAATGGGTAAAATTTCATTAGCGCCAAGTTTCACGTCATTTTTTACTAATAAAAATAGTTTAGGAGTTTTAGTTGACCTTTCGAATATTAGTCGTGTTGGAGTTTTCGTTATAATGATTTCTGGTCTTTCTGTGAATGAATGTCCTAATAAGACCGGGTATTTGATGACAGCATCATCTACTATAAAAACTTCTACGGACTCATTAATACCTTGAACTTCGATATTTACTCTAGATCTCGCCAAAGGTTGAACTAGGTTATTACCTATACCCCTCATAAGCGGCAATCCTTCAGTTAAGGGTTTCAAGCCTAATCTTGTAGCTACAGATTGTTGAATGATTGAACATTCGCTCCCAAGATCAACGTAGCACGAAAGAGGGTTACCGTTAACTGAAATGATAATTTCATATTTATCGTTACTATCACTCTCAAAGTTAATATTACTAGATTTACAGTGAACGTTTTGAGATACACAGTTATTTACGTCTAATTTTAAGACTTGTTTTTCAGTATTACCAATATTTTTATTTTTTTCAGAAGTATGAACTGCATGCATTACAGGACAGTTAGAAATTTTGTGACCTATTTTATAACAATTGCTACATTTTTCAATTGGTTTTGGACACTTAAAACTCGGATGTCCCTCTACTCCGCAATTAAAACATCTAATATTAGGTTTATAGATGGTGCCAGTGCTAGTTTTACTCGATATAAATTGCTGAGGCTTCCTATCATGTTTGCTTGAGGCTCCTGTACCGGTATTTTCTCGCGCCTGACCTATTTTAACGGTCTTAAGGTATTTTAACACCTGTTCAGGAGTTTTGAACTCAGCTCCTTGAGCACCTAGCCTAATGGCCCTGTCTTCTATACCGTAAAGTATGCAATCGACAGCTTTACGTCCTGATAACTCACATCGGTTTAGTAAATTAAGTTTGGAATAGAAATATTTTTCCATGGGTTCACCGTACTTAACCTTTAAAGATAGCATTTCAAATAAAAGCTCTGCGAAGTTTTCCCTACAAGGAAAGGACTCAACTAGTTTGGTCTTCCACTCGGTCCACGTATAGCGTAAACTAGGTAAGCTCTGGTACCAAGATTTTGCCAAACCAGTAAGTTTAGGTAACGCATAATGGATTGTTTCCCGTTCATCCCAGTCATATATCTCGGCACATTCCTCAACTTTGGTAAGCCAGTTTAAAATAGTTTGAGTTTTTGATAGCGGGTCAAATTCTGGAATGACGTTAGTGAGAGAAGGCAGTCTATGGGTCCCTGACTTAGTAATACATTTAAGAGCATCTACAAATTGACTTAACATAACACTATTGTCATAAGGTCCATCGTTGTTATTGGGGATTCTACCCTGAAGCAAAGGCTCGGAATGTTGCTCATGGTTGTCACGATGATTACAAAAATTCGTGGATAAACGTTGAACCGTACGAGCACGTTTCTCGTCCCCGGTAAAATCCTTTTTCCGTTTATTAGGGTTACATGGTAAAACAGCTGAGCGTTGCTCTTGCTCACCGCTCAACCGTTCATCACGACATCTAGCCGTAGTCATAGGGCGCTGCTCATGCTCCTCACCCCGGTGACTACCGCTAGATGCCGGCACTCGACCTTGGTTACGCGAGCGTTGCTCCTGCTCCTCGCTCGGGTTACGAAGGTGGTTGTCACGCCGTACCCTTGACTGTCGCTCATGCTCCTCAGTCAAGATGTACGTCGGCTGTCTATTATCATAATAGTATATGCGTTGATCTTGCTCACCCCTACGTTCGCGCATCCTGCCTGCATCGCGGTAGCTGCTCCTGCTCCTCGAGCGGCCCGCGCGCCGCTGCCGCGTGCTCCGGTCGATACTCCTGCTCCTCGACCGCTCTTCGCGACGCGACCGTCCCGATCGGACGATACTTCGGCTCCTTGATCTTCTTTCTCGTGCCTCATCCAATCGCACGTTCTCGTCGAGTCGCCTAGGCATTGAACGCACATGGTTGCCTAGAGTTGGCGATAGGGCACGACCCTCTGATTCATCCATCTGAAACTTATAAAACGTGTGTGAGAATTGTATTCCTAACTGGTCGCATCAACATTATTTGTTTTGCTTGGCTTCATACTTGATAAATACGAGAGAGGAATACGATGAAGTATAAATTTTTTCTGACCCGTTATAGTGTAGTGGTGCCGTTTGGCATCCCATGTCGTGGTTAGAATTTGCGCTTTGTTGTTCAATAAAATAAAATAAATCATTTTTTTTCAATAATAAACTAATTTAGGCAATAGGTAATGGGTATAACACAATGGATTGAAAATCTTCCCTCGTATACAAACTTACACGAGCACACTTCTAAATAGACTACTTGAAGAATGGGTAATGTTAAACAGTCATAGTTATTAGATTTCAACAACAGAAACTTTTATCTATTAGATGTAAGCTCGTTAAAATTCATTATAATATGCATATCCTTAAAACACACGATGAACAAATAAAGTAATATAATAAAAAAAAACTATATACTTGTAGGTGTAAATAACTGTCACGCAGTCTATGACTAATGCACGTTCTCACTACCCATCTTTTCATTGTAATATGGTTTATTAAAAAAATAAAACACATTCTAATTCACATAACATACTATCCGTTTAATCAAGAACCGGCACTGTGAAAGGTAAACTAATTTTAATTTTTAAATTACTTTAAACAGACACCGGTCCGGCTATAAATACCTTACGGGCTTATTTAGGCGTTATAACCACTTTTAATTCGGTTTTAAGTTTTCGTTAAATTCAAATGTAGGTACTTACAGAAGCTATCTATTAGCCTAATCGGGTCAAAAAAATACCTCAAACCTCAAGTTTAAATCGAAAGAAATGCAAATACATATACCGATTTTCCGTTAAAAATGAACAATATGCAGGTATTTCGAAACTTAGTTATCAAAATACTTTTTAATAAAAGTAATATCAGGAAAGAACACAGTACTTACGTTTTTATTGGGCGAAGGGAGATATATCCAATCTCGTTTCTTTCCACTTCTGAGATATAAGCAGGTTTAATTAAACTGCGCTTGATTTCACAAATTTATATTTACTTCAAAGAATCGTGTTCACTTTTCAACTGCACTCTTAGTAATGCCGCCTTCTACCCCTGTTAAGGGTTTATATTGACATCATCATTTGACCAGTTCTCTTTTACTACTACCGCAAACTCCACTAGGTGGCGCCACTAAGGTTCAATAGTCAATTGATCATCCCATAACAATCTTACAGGCTAAATAACAGTTAATTGATGCCATATTGGCTAACATACGTAACCTAGGTGCCCTAAGTATACCTAGATGTTACGACGCCGCGCCCGCCGCCCGCTACGAACTACACACATTTGGGGACGCGAGCGAAGAAGCCTACGCCGCCGCCGTGTATTGGAGGATGGAGAGGGCCGACGGCTCTATAAAAGTCGCCCTAGCGGCCGCGAAGAGCCGCGTCGCGCCGACAAAGCCTATCTCCATACCTAGGCTGGAACTACAAGCAGCCGTCCTAGGCGTGCGACTAGCCAAGACGGTCATAGAAGAGCACGACTTCGAAATCGCTACGAAGACCTATTGGAGCGACTCGCGCACGGCGCTTGTGTGGATTCGCGCCGAACCCCGCACCTACAAGACGTTCGTGGCCCACCGACTCGCCGAAATAGAAGAATGCACAAAGAAAAACGAATGGCGATGGGTACCGTTAGCGCACAACACAGCTGACGACGCTACCCGCGCGACGCCAGCTGATTTCGACGAAAATCACCAGTGGTTCGTCGGCCCGTCCTTCCTGTACACGGGAAAATCGACCTGGCCCCACGAACATAAGGTCGAAATCGCCGCAACCGGGGAAGAAAAAGAAACGTGCAACGCGACCAGCATACGAGAGCCACAGAAACACGCGCCCGTACTCGAAATGGAGCGCTTCTCAAGTTGGACACGACTACTGAGAGCCACCGCGCGTGTATTACAGTTCGTCGACCTCGTGCGCCGCCGCCCCAGCACGCCAGCGCAGCCCGAGACGCAACTCGTGGCCGCCGCCCGAAGAAAGAGAACCCGCGCAAATAAAGAACAAGACGAAGCCTGGAACAAGAACACGCGACAGACTCACACACCCGCACGCGCACCCGCACCCGAAAACGAAAAAAGAAAATACGTCACGTTAGAAGCAACGTATTTAATCGCCGCAGAACGTATGTTGATACGCGCCTCGCAGGAAGAAAGCTACGAAAAGGAGAGACGGCGCATAGCGAACGGTCGCGCGCCAGACAAAGACGACAGGCTAGCGCAACTGAGCGTGTTTTTAGATGAAAACGGCATAGTGCGTCTGCGGGGAAGGATAGCGGCGGCGGACAACCTACAAGAAGAGGCGGTGTGCCCGATAGTATTGTGTGGGAAGCATTACTACTCGGCCTTATACGTGTCGCACGTACACAAAAAACTGCATCACGGCGGGACAGAGATCGTAGTAAACGACCTGCGCCAACGCATGCACATGACCAATATAAGGCCCACAGTGAAGAAAGTGATAAGTCAGTACCCCCAGTGTTGCCTGCGTCGCGCTAAACCCGCAGCCCCCTCGACCGGCGACTTACCTGCAGCGCGCCTCGCGCACCACGCCCGCCCGTTCTCCTACACAGGACTAGACTATTACGGGCCACAAGAAGTCACCGTGGCGCGGCACCGGGAGAAAAGGTACGTCGCGTTATTCACGTGCCTGACATCACGAGCGGTGTACCTTGAAGTAGTGGAGTCATTAAGCACGGACGCGGCCATCAACGCGCTGCGCCGCTTCATCGCCCGGCGCGGTTGCCCCGCGGAGCTGTGGAGCGATAACGCTACGGCATTCCGGGGCGCTTATCGCGAGCTATCCGAAGCTCTGCGAGGCGCCGCGCACGCCCGCCGCATCAACTGGCGCTTCCTCCCCCCCCGCCGCACCATTCATGGCGGGTGCCTGGGAGAGGATGGTGCGCACAGTAAAGGAGGCAATGAAAGCGACGTTACATGAGAAGCACCCCAGCGAAGAAACGCTGAGAACACTATTAGCGGAGGCGGAGGCGACAGTGAACTCACGGCCGCTATATGTCGCCGTGACCCCGGATGACCCTCCGGCCCTGACTCCGAATCACATATTGATCGGGCCCGACTGTCACTCCCCGGCTCCCGGCACCTTTGAGGAGACCGATGCGGACGCGAGACAGCACTGGAGGCGCGCCCAGCTGCTGGCCGACACCTTCTGGCGGCGCTGGGTGCGTGAGTACGCCCCGCTACTCCAACATCGCCGGGAGCCCTACAACGTGGGAGTGAGTGTTACCAGTGGGTTCGCACTGCGACGGCGGGAGATAATGTACACGACGAGCAAATAGAAATAAGAAAATGTATATATAATATTAAGTTAGGTATATATAGGTATTAAGTGTTGATTATTTGTAAATAAAAGATTTGAATTTTGGTTATTTTACTAGAAGCATACCGTGCGGAGTCCGAGCCACGAATGAGGGTGGGGCGGGCCCCGCACGGGTTATATTTATGACCTCGGTCAACCGAGGTTTGGAGTGGCTGTCCCAATAGGAAAGAAACTAATTAGAATAGTTAGACAGTCACTCCAAACCTCCAATTCATGTACATATTAGATAGTAAGAAGATTTGTTATTAGAATAAAATGATCTGAAAATAAAGAAAATAGTAGTGGGGATAGGCGAGGAAGGGGAACAGCCGGGGGACCGTGGAGTAGGGCGCATAGCTGCGCGCATGCGCTAAATTACAGGTGCGAATAAAAAGCGCGCCCGCTCCCGGCCACCGGCACACAACGACCGGCGCTGCGGATGGATGCCTTTCTTTGCAGCTCCCGCTTGAACTAATAGTAATTTCTCGTAATTTCTGCTCTCTTGTCCTGAGGACAAGAGGGCGAAATACACCCGGCGGCTAGCCGACCGGCGGGGACTATCACAAATTACTAACGAAACGCCTACTTAGTCGGTTAACCTTTCCCCACTCCCGAACCCGGTCCCGCTCACACGGACGCCCCGGGCTAGGGAGATGCGAGGTCTGGGACGCCGGCTAAATTTAAACTGACTGGCCGTACCCCCACCCCTATATGGAAAAAGAAGATCTGGAGGGGACGCCATCGCGTCCCCCCACCACCGTCGACGAGCGCAAGGGAGGGGACTTGCGCTCCAGTGCCACTGGGACATCCCCACCCCCCATTCAGAGTCAGGACGACGCATCACCGTCGCCCGTTACGATGATGAATAATTTTTTGAAGCTGGGTACTGACCAACGTTACGAGGTGTAATGTAACATGTTACACAGCGAGCATTCATGCAGTCAGTACGTAATTGCTCGCTGGTTTCCCCGTAATACTACGTACTGACTGCATGAATGCTAGCTGTGTAACATGTTACATTACACCTCGTAACGTTGGTCAGTACCCAGTTTACCGGAAATATCCATGTTGGTGGGGGTGAGAGAGTAACCACTTTGTCAGTCAGTAACAATCTAATTTAATTACAATTACACATGCGTATATATACAATGTTAACTTACTACAGTACTAACTAATGCGCGCTAGATACACGTACAGATAATGTCTAATCTAAATGCAATTCATCAATACGTGAATCGATAACAATTACGAAACGTGCCTACCGGCACAGTACTCCCCCCAACAGAAAATAAATAAAAAATTAAAAAGTATTCTCCAGCATAGTAAGTTCCTAATTAAATATTTACGATGGTATGACTGTGTAAAGTGTGCCGTTATGGGCAATACGTCTCATTGAAATAATAATTTACCCAAAAAATTCATCGACTCTTTGTCGGTAATTGGCGTGGGGTAGCAAGTATTTCCTCAGTAAGCGGATTTCATGGCTCATTGTCTGATAACCTAAGAAATCAATTCGCATTAGTTAGAGGTACACATACATCTTCATGGCCGTTGCATGAAGGCACAAAACTTCTTCTCTCCTTTTTGGCGAAATTCTTGGCTCATTGAACGATAACCTAAGAATTCACTCGTATTGGAGATATTAAACATCTTCATGGGCTTGCATGAAGGCAAAAAAAAATCTCATTTTTCGAAATTCTTGGCTCATTGACCGAACCTAAGAATTAATTCGCATTTGAGAGATTAAACATCTTCACGGTCTTGCGCGAAGGTAAAAAAACTTCTTAAATCGAAACTATTATACTGTCAACCAAATAAATATTTACAAAACAAAATAATAAATACCATAATATTTTGCAATTGCTATATATGTAGCTTCCTCTCGAACTTGACCTTGATGAGTTTTGCCGTGCACGCTGAGTGCTGCGACGACATTAATCGTGGCCGTGCTGAAATGCACATTTTTCTGGTCAAAATTGCTGATTACTTTTAACGCAACTGGGTCGATGTTGGGGTTCCGATTATTGATATCTTTGATGATATGTCAATGACTCGGTGCCGATGCAAAATTGTAGCGGTAGGTGCCTTTAGCCGGCCGCGCGGCGTACTTTCCTTTATAATAATCTCGTTCCCGGTGGCATGTTCCCGATTTGTATTTTCAACTAAGCAGAATATCTTCAATATTTGAAAATCACTATAGAGCCTGGGTTTCCAGTACTTCGGAATGCGGTATATGGTGGAGATTCCAGTTCCAATCGATGAGATCCGCAGTAATTCCCGGAGCTGCTGGTCTTGTGTCATCCTGCTTGCTCTTCTCATTGACGAGCAGCAGCGTAATGGTTCCGGCGGAAATGCTCCTTAATCAGGCAGAGTAACGATGGTGTTCATTGTCGGGGTCACCACTTTACCAGTGGTTACCCCATTTGGTCGGACGTCGGGCAGGGCAGCGGCGATCATTGTTCAGTCGGCATGGTGTTCTTCGTCGGGGAGGGCAGCGGCGATCATTGTTCAGTCGGCATGGTGTTCTTTGTCAGGGTCACCACTTTACCGGAAATATCCATGTTGGTGGGGGTGAGAGAGTAACCACTTTGTCAGTCAGTAACAATCTAATTTAATTACAATTACACATGCGTATATATACAATGTTAACTTACTACAGTACTAACTAATGCGCGCTAGATACACGTACAGATAATGTCTAATCTAAATGCAATTCATCAATACGTGAATCGATAACAATTACGAAACGTGCCTACCGGCACACCCAGCTTAAGGTACCACCAATGTACCGGCTATGGAACACCTAGAACGTCTAGAACAGTTCCCACCGACACCGCTGGACACTCTGCCCAGACCGATGACCAAGCCCTCGCACTTGATAGTGCGTTGGTAAGGGACCTGCCGGGAAACGATGGCGAGAGGAGGACTCATCGCCCCTCCAGCCTACTCAGACTCCCACGCAAAAGCGGCCAAAAATATCCCCGCCAAGGGACCCTCTCCCACCCGGACCCATACCCTCGGCAAAGCGACCCGAAGCGGGCGCTCCCGCCGAACGGACTGGGGGACGAAGCGAAAAAAGGGCTCTCGCTATCCCCTCCACTTCGTCCGCCCCCACCTACGCGACCGCGGCGCGCCCCACCACGCAAGCGAACGCTGCCCCCACTACTACCGCCGCCGCTAGTATCCCCACCACCACCACAGCTGCCCCTTCCACTGCTGCCACTACTACCCCCACCACCGATACCACCACCGCAACACCGAAGAGGGTGAGATATCCCCCGGTGGTGGTTGAGAAGCTGCCCGAATGGCCCAAACATTTCAAGGCCATATCGGAGCGGCTTAGTGGAAAGCTGCCAAACGCGCGCCCGTTTAAGAACGGAGTGCGCTTCTCGCCGGAGTCCGGGGAGGAGTACAGAGTCGTGCAACGATACCTCACAGAGTTACAAGCCGACCCTGCCACCGAGATCCACTGGCACAGCTACTCCCCCTCCGACGAGAAGCGCCTCAAAGTGGCGATACGCGGTCTCTCGGCCGACACAGACCCGGAGCAGATTAGAGAGGCCCTATCCCAAAAGGGATTTAACACGGAGTATGTGAAGGGCATCCGGGCGAAAAGTGGCCGACCCGGGTGCATATTTTTCGCACAGCTGGCAGGCCCAGCAGCAACCTACGCCGGGGTGTACAGGGTTCACGAGCTCTTGTACATGCCCGGCATCAAAGTGGAACCGTGGCGCGGCAAAAAGGGCCCGGCTCAATGTCACCGGTGCCAACAATTTCGGCACTCTTCCCAGTGCTGCCACAGGCCTATCGCCTGCGTGCGTTGCGGAGAGGCACACGCAGCTAGCGAGTGCCCGAGACCCAGGGAGCAGCCTGCAACCTGCGCCAACTGCGGGGGGCCTCACCCCGCAAACCACGCCGCCTGTCCGGTACTTCGGAGGGAGGCGCGTAACAAGAAAACCGGAATAGCCGCACGATCCTGACCGGCCAACAACCGCCCGGGACCCGTAACCCGCGCCTCAATGAACCTGACAACGGTGCAAGAGTCTGCACCGGCCTCGCTGATGGCACAAGCCAACCCCCCACCCAAAGGGGAGGAGCCAAGCAACCTATCCCCCCTCCTTCAGAAAAGAAGAGGGGGAAAAAGAGGAAGGGGAAAGCCGCTGTTCAAGTAAAGACAACAATGAGTAGCGAAAAAGCCCCGGCATCAACTTCAGCGAGCATTAGCGAGTTATTGCTACTGTTCGTGAAGTTGATCGAAAACCCGGGCGCTATAAATGCGCTAAACACACTCGTAGCCGCCACACCACTCCACCCTTCTCTTCACTGAAAAGGCGCTGAGAGTGGTGTATTGGAACGCCCAATCGCTGACCGGTAAGATCTCCCTGCTCCGCCACTTCGTGAGCGGGGGGTCCACGTTATGCTGGTCAGCGAAACTTTCTTGAGAGAGGGCGTCCCACTAAAGATTCCCGGCTTCAAAGTGTACAGGAAGGACGAGGCCACCACACAAGGGCACGCGTACAGAGGCCTTGCAGTCATCGTCAAAAGGTCAATCCCGAACCAAGTCGTCAACTGCCAGCAGCTCGACACCATCTACGCGCTGGGAGTTGACCTACACTTGGGGGCATACGGCGAACAGAGGCTGATCGCTGTATACAGGCCGCCTGGTACAACCTTACCATCCCTACCACGCGACATAGCGGCCCTACTTGAATCCCCCCTGCCAACCATCATAGCGGGGGACTTCAACGCCAAGCACACGGCCTGGCATAGCACACGCAACTGCCACGCGGGAAATCTCATATATAATCTAGCGGTTGCGATCGATTACGATGTCTGCGGCCCAGAGGAACCGACACATTACGGGACCGGGACCGCGGACATCATCGACTTCGCCATTTCAAAGGGGATGCGGGCCGGGGTCGTACAAGAGGTACTACTCGATCTGCCATCGGACCACCAGCCGGTACTCCTCACTATAGACGCGCAACCGACTGTAAGACCCAACCGACAGCCTAGAAGACGCATCTGCTGGGAGACCTTCTTGGCGGTAATGGAGGAGAAATCCCAGACCATTCCCTTGACATACATAATACAGGTACAACCCCAACCTTTATAACCAGGGCAAGAGAGGAAGTACTAGATATAACGTTAACCTCAGGGGAGATAGGCAAACATGTAAAAGACTGGAGAGTAGACCAGGAAGACAGCATGTCGGACCACAGGAGACTACTGTACGGACTGGACTACTACACGGAAAGAACAAAGATAAGAAACCCAAGGAAAATGGACTGGGAGAAATACAACAGCATATTGAGCGAGTGGACACCGAGCCACAGGAACCCAAGAACTAGCGAAGAACTGGACAGAGCCACTGAGGACCTGAACAGGGCCATAGCGGATGCCTATCAGACAGCATGTCCAGAGAGAACGTGCAACGGAGATAAAGGACAGCCATGGTGGAATAAAGAGATACAGAAACTAAGGAAAAGAACTCGGAAGGGGCTTAGACTAGCTCTAAAAAAGGGCAATGACCAAGGCTGGAACGAATATAGAAGTATTAGGAACAAATACACTAATACAAGGGAGAGGCTAAGAGCACAAGGCTGGAAGACCTTTACGGGAGAAATACAACGCTACTCGGAGGCGGCAAGAATAGTAAGGATACTGGCGAACGAAAGATCCTGCCAATTAGGAAGCCTAATGGTAGGCTCAACCGAACTAACAGATCCCAAAAAAGTACTACAGCACATGGTGACACACATTTCCCAGATTGCAGGGAATACTGCATACATGAGGCTGCGAAAGAGAACAGCAGTGTAACAACAGGAGCAGGGGTAACACAAAACCTAAGAATTAGCAATGAGTTAGGGGAATGGGCCATAAATTCCTTCGCCCCTTACAAAGCGGCAGGCCCAGATGGAGTAATACCCATATTACTACAAAAGGGACTGAAACACATCTGGAACAGCCTAAAGGAAATCTATGAAAAGAGTCTGGAACTAGGGCACATCCCGACCATCTGGAATGAGGTAAAGGTAATATTCCTACCTAAACCAGGAAAGAAGAACTACAAAGACGCAAAATCGTTGAGAAGCATCAGTCTGTCATCATTTGCACTGAAGGCACTGGAGAAGATCATAGATAGCTATAAGTTACAGTGTTTAATTTAAATGTTTTTAGATGATCGTTTTCATCGCTTCGCCACAATAGCAATTGCAAGTTACGGTCACACTCCTGAACTAAAATCTGTCTATACATCTTTTCGATATCGCTAGTTATCACGTACTTGTATGTTCGGAATCGAAGGAGTATATTAAAAAGTAAGTCCTGTATGCATGGCCCAACCATCTGGAGGTCGTTGACCGAGTAGCCAGATGTGGTGGGGGCGCTGCCATTAAAGTCTACGCGCAGCTTAGTGGATTCACTCGAAGGCTTGAGTACAGCGTGATGAGGTACATAAAATGAGGTATCGGGAAATTTAGTGTCAGATTCAGAGAGATGGCCTAAGTCTAAGTACTCAGAAATAAACTGTTGGTAAAGAGTTTTAAGCTCGGGATTGTTTTTAAATCTCTTTTCCAAACCTAAAAAACGTTTCTTAGCCAAATAGAACGAGTTACCTAAACGTCAGGCTCAGTAATTAATGGAAGGCGCACACAAAAACGGCCATCGTGGTCGCGGTAAGTGTGTGTAACAAAATGTTGTTCACATTCGGATTCGATATCCGTGTGCTGTCTAGTAGGCTGGGGAATCTGTTCGAGTTCCCAAAACTTAGTTAACTCTTCGTCTAAATTATTACTAGTAGACAAATGATTGCAATGAATAAAAGAGTTAAAGGAAACTTGCTGTGGCTTGTACTTCTCGTGCATGGGCCCAGCTAGTACCCAGCCTAACTTAGTGTTGCGCATAAAGGGCAAGTTATCGCCTAACGTAATCTGCTCGGATCCAAGTAAGTACCAAAAAATGTCGGCACCGATTAATACGTCGATAGGAGCGGGCTGATTAAAGTTGGGATCTGCGAGTTTTATGTAAGGAGGGAATTTAAATTGTGAAACATCGATATATTTATGCGGCATGTTTCCCGAAATTGTTGGTAGAACCAAACATGATAAATTAAGATCAAGTTTATTATCGTGCCTTGATCGTATTTGAATAGTGCAGCGCTCTGGCGTGCCCGATAGAGGTACGTTACCTAAACCTACTACCTACGCTGGTGTTATTGAGCTGAGGAGTCAACTGCAATTGATTTTTTAGACTGGAGGTTATTAGACTAGTTTGAGACCCGCTGTCTAACAAGCAACGCACAGTTAAGCTAGCATTAGTTATAGGATTAAAAACATCAATAAGAGCCGTAGACAATAAAACATTATTTGTGTTAAAAGTCGCCATGCCGGCCGTGACCTGAGTCTCCAGCTGCGGTGGCGCATCTACGGGTGTACTAGCAGCCTGAGGAATCTCCCTATGCAACATGGTGTTGTGGCGCTTCCTACATTTTAAACAAGGACCCAACCTGCAGCGATGCGATGAATGGCCCTTACGCAAACAATTTAAACAAAGGTTCAACTTCACCGCCTCGGAAATCCTGTCTTCAATGGACTTGGACTTGAACAACGTGCAGTCGTTAATGCGATGACCGCCGTTGCAGGCGACACATGAAGCAGGAGCGGCAGGGGAAGTGCCAGCAGAAGAAGCACCAGGAGTGGCTGAAATTTGGAAAGATTTCATGCGTACTTTCGGGGAGTTTGAGAAGTCACGTTTTGGGCTATTAATTACCTTCTCTGAGCTATTGCGCTGGACCGACTCTAAGACGTCGGCGCGATCCTTTAAAAACTTATTTAAATCATTTAGAGAAGGCATATCATCACAAGTGTTTTTAAACTCCTCCCATTTCAAATTAGAGTTACTATCTAGTTTGGCTGATACTATATGGACTATTAAGGTATCCCACTGAGCCGTGGGTTGGCCTAATGTTTCTAGAGCCCGTAAGTTCTTAGACACGTGGTCGACTAAATATCGCAAAGCCTTGGCCGACTCACGGCCTACTTGTTGTATATTAAACAGAGAATTTACATGATTGCTTATTGATAAATAAAAGGCGTGCTCCCTTGACAAACATTTATTACGCGACTGCGCGTCTACCCTCCATAGGCGATATATAACACCTCCACCCTTAATTAATACATATATTCTCACCCTTAAATTTATACGGAATAAAGTACCTTTAAAAACAAAAAGCAGTACTTATATGGACATGTATAATCCGTTCTCCGGATAGAAGTCCTAGGTAGGTACCACGTATTTTCCCGTGGCCTTAAGAAAAGAGCAACATATTCAAATTTTTTCTTAAATTAAACAGTACTTACAACTAAAAACACAATTAGGTATCATACAACTTTCAATCAATCCGACTACGTAATTCCAACGTATAGTTTTAGATAAAACAGAGCAAAGTGATACAATAAAAATCAATATCTTTTAGGCGGTAAGCGCGTTCTCTTTGGACGATTATGTACGAGTAACTCTGGGGTTGCTCGACCGGTCGGGCTACTCGTGTCGCTAGCGCTAACCTCATCTTGCGCGGTCCCCGCTCCGCCCGCTACCGGACTGTCCGTCGAGCTCTCCTCTGGGCCATCCCTTACAAATACGGTGACGGGTACGGACACAGGGTACACTAAACTCCTACTCACTGACTGCTGTGGGACTTGTCGCTGATCTATCCCGGCTTGGTTTACTATCCTTATCCTTATTTGGTCCACGTGCCTATGCAAAACCTCAGAACCCAAGTCATCTTTAATGGAATAGTTAGTGTCACCGAGACACTCGAGTATGCTACCCGGATACCATTTTTTATTATTCGCACCAAACTTCCTATACCAAACCATCTGTCCTACGTGAAACCCTCGCTGGACACCGCCCCCGTGCTTCTGAATACGATTTTGATGTTCCCGCGCGCGGCTGGTTCGTTCCGGCTTCAAACAGTCTAGCCTAGCTCGAAGAGGTCTGCCCTGTAATAATTTCGCCGGGCTCTCCACGGTCGCATAGTGCACTGTATTTCGGTAACCTAATAAAAATCTACATAACGCGGTGTCTATGTTTTTTTTCTCCTCCACACTTTTTTTAATAACCCTTTTGCAAATTTTAACCGCACTTTCTGCAGCCCCATTGGAAGCAGGATGATACGGAGCAGTTAAGACGTGTTCTATACCGTTGCTGGTTAAAAAGTTTTGGAATTCCGCGCTCGTAAACGGGGGGCCATTGTCGCTCACTAATTGCTTGGGCAGGCCAAATCTAGCCCACAACTCTCTTAAACTACTTATTACCGAACCCGCCGACGTTGAAGACATTTTAATGGCTTCTATCCACTTAGAATGGGAATCTACCACTATTAGGTATTTAGCACCCATGAAAGGGCCTAAGAAATCAATATGCAGGCGAACCCAGGGTCGCTCCGGGAAAGGCCAGGGCCGCGGCTCGTGCGCCGGGGGCGCGTCCGCAACCGCCGCGCAGACGGCGCACGCGCGGCACGCCGCTTCGACGGCTTCGTCGATCCCCGGCCACCACACATAACTGCGCGCTAACGCTTTAGTTTTCACTATTCCCATGTGAGAATCGTGTAACTCTCGTAGGACTTTGTCTTTGCACGCATTTGGAATTACTACTCGATGCCCCCACATAACGCACCCGATCTCCTCGTATAGTTCATTTTTTCTGTTAAAATAAGGTTTCAAATCGCGAATATCACAACTTGCGGCCATCCGTCCCTTAAATAGCTAAGTACACGACTAAGGAACATATCCTTCGCGGTTTCTTTTATTAATACCTTATTATCTAATAACATGGCCTCCGACGCAAAGTGTAAATAAGTTTGCTCGGGCACTTCGTCCGGTTCCCTGCCTTCGGTGTCCCTGTGACTTTGTATCATGCGCGACAAGGCATCTGCTGTATTTTGATCGGTGCGCACGTACTCGATGGTAAAATTGTAAGCCGATAAAATAATTGCCCAGCGTTGCAATCGGCTAGCCGCGGCCATCGGAATGCCATTATTTATACCGAAAATGGTTACTAAAGGTTTGTGATCAGTGCGGAGGGTAAATCTTCGCCCGTATAGATATTGATGAAACTTTTTTATGGCGAATACAATAGCCAGCGCCTCTTTATGTATTTGGCTATAGTGCTTCTCCGCCGGGGTGAGCGCCCGCGAGGCGTACGCCACCGGCCGCTCGCCGGCGGGCCCGCACTGGGCCAGCACCGCCGCGACCCCGTGCCCGCTCGCGTCACACGTGACCACACACGGAAGGTTCATATCGTAATGAGCTAGACCCTCAACGCTGCACAAAGCAACCTTAACTTTTTTTAAACCATCATCCTGCCTATCTCTCCATCCCCAATGTTGGCCCTTACGCAACAACTCATAAAGGGGCGATAAATATTCCCCAAGGTTTTTGATAAACCTCCCGTAAAAAATTACCATGCCTAAAAACGATCTCAATTCGGACACATTCGTGGGAGGGGGCATTTTAACAATGGGCATAATTTTATCCTTATCAACCGTAATGCCGTCCTTATCTATAATGAAGCCTAAATACTTAACTTGGTTCAAAAAAAACTCGCACTTGTTTTTCTTAACCTTTAAACCACTCTGGTGTAATATGTGAAGCGCTTTACTAATGTGTTGCTTATGTTCCTGTACTGTTTTGCTAGCTATCAAGATATCATCCAGAAACACTACCACGTGACTCATCTCCTTAAACAAATTCAACATTATTCTTTGAAATATGCCTGGGCTCGAGGCTAAACCGTAAACCAAACGGTTATACTTAAACAAACCCCGGTGAGTGTTAATTACCGTATACTTAGCCGTATCATCTAAGGGAATCTGATTATAAGCCTGGGATAGATCGAGCTTCGTAAAATACCTATACCCACTCAGGTTGCTTAACAAATCTTCTATTTTAGGAACCGGGTATCTGTCTACCAGTAATACTTTGTTTAGTGTAACCTTGTAATCCGCGCAGAGTCTAATGGCACCGTCCGCCTTATGTGCGACCACCAGGGGAGTGGCCCAGTCCGAGTGGTCGACGGGCTCGACGACGCCGGCCGCCAGCATGGCGTCGAGCTCGGCGTCGACACGCGCGCGCATCGAATAGGGTAGCGGCCGCGCGCGGCAGTACACGGGCTGCGCGCCCTCGCGCACCTGTAGCGTCGCGCGCCCGCCGGTGAAGCATCCCAGCGTCCCATCGAACACGTCCTTAAATCTGGAAAGGATGTTGTTAACATTTTCATTCGTCGCGATATTTACCTCTTCCCTGACCTTATGAATACCCATTATGGGCACTCGAATTCCCAATTCGGCGAGCCACTGCCGACCCAATAAATTAACAGTGCCCTTGTTAATGACATATAAATCCAATATTTTTGCTATTTTTCCCGATACAACTTCCACCTCGAGATATCCTAGCGGCGAAATGCGGGAACCGTCATAAAAACTTAGATTTAAATCGCATGGATAACTACATCCATGCGATTTAAATCTAAATTTATTTATTTATTTATTTATTTATTTATTCGGTCTACCAACAGCTATTACAATGTTACAGTTTATACAGGTCTTAAAAAATAAAAATATTTGAACTAATTGCACAGCTACTTACTGGTTGACACCACATGCACATAAAACTTGGTAAGCTACAAGGCGTTATCGACGAACCATCTATGTTCATCGATGAGGCGTTTAGTTAAAGAAAGATATATAAATATAAACTTAAGGTATTAGAACTATGGATTGTTTATAAGGAAGGTGTTAATACTTTAATTACTAGGGGTGATTTTTACTCTTGGACGATCCTACGAATCCTGAGCGATGAGTCAAAATGTATATCGCACTTGCTGCAGTTGTCATTGAGGAGCTTGCTTAGACGTGGAACAGGGGAGTTGATGCCAAGGACAGTTCTACGGAAGGGAGGTACCAATGGTTTGATGGTGTTTCGAGGATATCTTTGCGGAGCTTTGAAGTTAAATTTTCCCAAAAGTTGAGGACAGTCAATTTGATTCGTAAATAATTTGTTTAAAAATAAAAGATCAAGTGTATTTCTACGCTGAGATAGTGCTATTATTTTAAAGTAATGAAGACGTTTTTTGTACGACTCAATCTTATTTGCTACTCCGTAGGAACGCGCTAAGTGCCATGTGAAACGTTTTTGTATCCTTTCTAACCTTAGATTATGCGTGGCAAAGTGAGGTCTCCACACTACACTGCAATATTCCAAGATACTACGAACTAGCGAATAATAGAGTTTTTTTTTAGTTATTAGTAAACGGAATGATTTACTATTTCTAATTACGAATCCCAACATCCTTGAAGCCCTTTTTATTACGTGGTCCAAATGTGGGACAAATGTTAACTTTTTGTCAAAAATTACTCCAAGGTCTTTAATTTGGTTAAGTTCCTGAATGTGTTCTTTAGCTATGTTGTATGTCGACGGAATATTCTGTGGTTCCGCGTGTACTTAACATGGAAACATTTTTTGGCATTCAGATTCATTCCGTTAATTTCACACCAACTTGTTAAACTATTGATATCCGCCTGGAGCAGTAACGAGTCATTGATAGTTTCGATAGTTCTCGCGAATTTTAAATCATCTGCGTAGAGGAATGGGATTGAGTATTTAAAACAGTCAGGGATGTCGTTCACGAATATGTTAAAGAGTATAGGCGCTAAGTGCGAACCCTGGGGGACCCCTGATGTTATGAGCTTTGACTCCGATTGAAACCCATTCATGACAACGTAAAACCGTCTGTCGCTCACGTAAGATTGCAGCCATTGAAGCAACTTCCCGGACAGGCCATAGGCGGATAATTTTTTCAGTAACACGTTATGAGATACTCGGTCGAATGCCTTACTAAAATCCGTGTATACAACGTCGATTTGCTTTCCAGCATCAATTGACTCTGATAGGGTTTCTACAAATGTTACCAAATTGGAGTTAGTGGAGCGTGCAGGAACAAAGCCATGTTGATGAATTGAAATGTTTTGCTTCAAATGGTGTTGCATTATAGGACATATTAGGGACTCAAATATTTTGGCTAGAGTACTGAGAATAGAAATAGGCCTGTAGTTATCCACCATTGACTCATCGTCTGACTTGTGTATTGGTACGATCTTAGCCAGTTTCCAATAGTGTGGGAAAACACCGGATTTAAGAGATGCGTTAAATATTAAAAACAGGGGTTCCACTAAACTAGATGCGCATTCATGGATTAAAAGTGGAGGTATCTCATCCGGCCCGGCACCTTTATTTGTGTCTAAATGTAAAAGCTTTTTTGCAATGCTGCAACGATCCAAAGTCACTTGATATAATATTTCAGAGCATTCCGTGAAATCAAGATTGTCGTTGTTAGCGTTGGTTGCCGTTATGTTAGTACTGTATACTGAAGAAAAGAAGGTAGCAAACATATTACAAATAGTAGTACCATCGGATGACTCGACCACACCATTTGACATAGCTTCAGGGTACTTGCTAGCACCACCTCGTTTGGCTTTGACAAAGCTCCAGAAACATTTCGAGCTATTAGAGATTCCGTGCTCAATTTTGTCAATGTACGAATTGTAACTTTCGGTAGCTAGCTTTTTGCATCTATGCTTTAAGGTATTAAGCGAAATTTTATCTAGTAGGTTTTTATATTTATTAAATTTAATTCTATATTTGTTTTTTTCACGGAGTAAACGAATTAAGGTCCCATTGAACCAAGGGGGGTATCTAGATGATTTGTGTTTATTTTTGTTAGGTACAAATTGAATAATGCCCTTCCTGATAGTGTCATAGAAAGTGCTCAACATTTGATTGACTTCGTTTCCTTGGAACATGGCGGGCCAATCAAACTCGGACAAATATTTCTTGAAAGCTGAATAGTTGGCTTTTCTAAAGTTAGGTATTAGTTGACAAATATTATTATCAATGTTTCTTTTGGCAAGACAGGTTATATTTATTTCAAGGGGGGGATGGTATGGATCTATTTTGCTAAGTACATCGCCAGCGGCAGCAACTGAGATACTCGTATTTGGAAGGTTGGTGAGTATTAAGTCGAGCATTTTGCTTCTATGATTTAAAATTACATTAGTCTGCGTTAAACCATTTAAGTTACAAAAATCAATAAACAATTGCGCAGTGCTAGGAATATGCGATTCTTTCGGTGGGCAACTTTTAGATAGGGTCCAGTCGATGCATCCAAGATTAAAGTCACCCAATATATAAACAGGCGTGTTGATGTCTTCTAATACATTGTTGAAGTTCGAAAGAAGATCGCCAAGTGTTTTTTTCTGCACAGGTGGAGGCAGGTATACAGCACAGAGGTTAATTTGATGAGGTAAATCACCCTCTTGAATTTCAACAGTAATCCATATGTCTTCACATTGACTTTCCCATTTCCTAATTCTTTTAGAAGGAAATGTAGATGATATCGCGACTAGTACCCCGCCCCCCTCCGTGCGGGAGGCAAGACCTGAGGTCTGTCTATCTCTACGATGAACAACAAAATTATCATTGAAAAGTTCGCTACTTGATACATTGTGGTTGAGCCAAGTTTCGGTAAGAACTATGACGTCGTAGTTAGAACAAGATAAGTTCTTGTAAAAGTCGTTAGTTTTTGATTTTAAACCTCTACAATTTTGGTAGTATAAATTTAAGGCCGCGAATATGTAATACAAAGTTTAAGGTTCAGAGAAACATGCGAACGTATTGTTATTATTATAAGTTATACAATATTTCATGATACAATTTTGTTCAGTGCGTCATGATCCCTAATAAAGACGTATTCCGAGGTATCCGTTTTTCTCACGTAGACACGACCGTCGCGCACCCAGACGTGCTTGTAGCCGCGCTCCCGGGCCAGACGGCGGGCTGCGGCGTGGAGCGCCTTGTTGGCCGCGGAGAGGTGTTCCACTACATAGATAGGCGACTTAGATCCCGCGTGACCAATATGGAAGCTGTTCAGCTTGTCATCCGGTTTTGTTTTGTTGTAATTTATAGCTGAGGAATTGATCGCGTGTTCTTGAATTTTGAAACTGCACAACAATTGAGCGAGGCCTCGAGCTTGATTTATTTATTTTAGCAATCCGGCTACAGCTTAATATATGCTCCTCCTTCACGTCATATCGAATGGTTTTTCCGATGCGCGATATGATGTCAACCACATTTTCGTCTTTCTTTTCCGGAACACATTGTATTTCGACATTGTTCGATCGGGCGCGCTGTTCAAGTTGGTTGATTCTGGCGGTAAGATCACAAATGTTAGATCGAAAGTTATCGTTTTCAGATTGTAAGCTCTTAATTGTTTCTGACATACATGTCTGTTTGCTCAAGATTTCTTCATATTGGTCCGCAACGAAAGAGACGGCTGCTTGCATATCCGCTATCTCTTTCTTAATCGGGTTCAACTCGGTCATAAAGTGACGCTTCATTTTGGCCTCAGTTTGAGACAAGCATTCGTTCATTATGTCACGCAGTTCGTTACGAGATATAGCCTGCTCAAGAGAGTTTTCAGGCGGTGAGTTAACCGCTTGCCGCTTATTCGGCCTTGGGTTGGTGTTTGTGCGCAGTGGAGTGTTGTCCTTAGTAACCCCTTGCGATGTATCGCACATCTGACAGATCCAGTCTTTAGGCATTGGTTTATTCTCGTTTAAATTGCAAGTCGACGAGGACGCAATGCATGAACGATGATAGGCTTTTTCGCATTTTATACAGCACGCGAAACTTTCCTGAGTAGATCCGGACATACAACAACCCCATTTAGGTTTAATCGAAGACATATTTATTGGTAAACAATAGTTATGGAAGTGCAATATGGCCAGGTAGATGCGAAAATACTTGCGTTCGGAGTACCGCTCTAAGCGGCTCAATGAGTCCGATACAAAAAAAGTCCGTGAGAAAAAGGTCGCAAGCGCCGTGCAATCTGAGGCGCTTACACGTTCACACCAAACACACTGTTATCGGGGTATGCAGAACTCGGCACGCGTAGATATTTTATTTTATAAATTAGTTATTTTCTTTTTATTGCTAATACACTTCGTTATTGTCCAAAAGACAACTGAAAAACTGTTTGGTTTACTTTGATTAACACTCAGTAAAAAAACTTCTCGCCAATAACAAGCTCCAGTAACAGAAATTAATATTTTTCCGGAGTAATCTTAATACAAGCCTAGCCGCTTCGCCGTTCCGTTAACTTCCTTTTAATACCTTTAAAGTTTTCTAAATAAGTATTTTCACTTATACACGATAGGGGCGAACCTGTATCTATTTCCATGTTTAACATTTTATTCTCAACTAGTATCTCAATACATACCGGTCTATAATCACTTAAACACATTTGGTACATCGGCATCTCGTCGTCGCTGTCGTCGTCACGCCCCGGGATACGAGCCTGGCCTGCGCTGCCCCCCGTGATCCCGTGGTCGTGGTCCGGGGCGCGGCCGCTCGAGCCCTCGCCCGGGTCGTGCTGGATGCAGTGCTGGCCGCCGCGCGCGCCTCGCCACCGCCGGCCTGCGCCGCCGCCGCGGGCTCGGCCCCGGCCCCCAACAGTCGACTCGTTCTGCCCCCGGCTCCCTTGACCGCCTAACCCGCGCCCATTTGTCCATCTATACGACGCCTCTTGCCTGGGCCCATACCTCTGCCCTTCTAACTCGGGACACGCTCTTTTCAAATGACCCACCCGTGAGCAGGCGTCACACGTATAATCTTTAAACTTGCACTCGTAGTGCCTGTGCCTCGTGTCCCCGCACGCTTTACACAGTCTAGTAGTGTTATAGTTTATTCCGATCGTGCTTGATTCCACTGCACTCGAATTTTTTTCGGCTGATTCCATCGTGGTTGCTATCGATACTGCTTTGCCATATTTAAGTTCGTCTTCTGCAAATAATCTCTGTCTAATGGCCTCACTGCTTATACCACAAACGAGCTGATCTCGCAAATTGTCTTCTAGTGCCACACCGAAATCACAAAATCGCGACAACTGCTTCAACAATGCCACGTAATCCGCTATCGACTGTCCCTGCCCTTGTCGACATTGGCGAAACTTATACCGTTCCGCCCATGGTGATGGTACCGGTTGTAGATGATCTGCCACTAATTGTACCACTTTCTCGTACGTCAACGTCGACGGCTTTTCAGGGCTACATAAATTCACAATTAGTTCGTAAGCACTCTCACCGACATTTGCAATCAACGTTGGCAGTTTCAGTTCACTTTTTATACTGTTAGCTAAAAAATACATGTCCAAACGATCGCAATATAATGTCCAGTTGCCATTCTCAATGTCAAATTCCGTAAACTTTCCTGCCATTGCGATGAATTCACCGATAACTCAAATAAAACACTATTTTTTTATCCAAACGTCGCCACTGATAAATAAAAGGCGTGCTCCCTTGACAAACATTTATTACGCGACTGCGCGTCTACCCTCCATAGGCGATATATAACACTTATCAACTGCTTTTTATTGTCGTATCTCTCGCAGAGGAGTTTCCAAGCTACGTTATAATTGGACTCACTGACTTCTAAGTTGCTTGTCACTTGAGATGCTTCTCCCTCTAGGTACGAATTCTGGTAATGAAATTTATGGATCGCCTGGATTCGATCATTAGAATGAATGAGGGACTTGAAAGTATCTCGAAATTCGAGCCACTTAAAATACGATCCGTCAAAATTAGCGACCTTTATCAACGGTAGTTTAAAGTTATAGTTGTTATGGTCACAACCAGAGGGCGCTTCTGATTTCAAGCTAGAAAATGTATCATTCGATTTTTCAGTTAACCGTTGACTGACAGAAATCAATGAGATAAAATCTTGTTCCATATCCTCGCGCACATCGATTTCGGCTTGCAATGAAGTCGGGCACAAAATCTCAATTTGAGATTGAATTTCATCAAAATGGGTAAAAGATCACGAAAACGCTCCAACTTCAATGCAAGTTCATCCATTTGATCAGAAGCGAGGCTGTCTGAGGCTTTCAATTTGTCAACATAATTTTTAAACTTAGTTACACGACCTCTAATCGAGCTTCTCGCCGTTAGAAGAGAAGATTTATCGGTCATATTTAAGAGCCAAATGTGAAACAAACTAACGCAAATAGACGAACAATGAAATTAAAATTAAAGCAAGAAAATTAAAAGGAATACGTAAATGCGTTCGGCTTATGCTCCCAGACAGCGTGGCGACAGCCCGACGTGGCGGCGAGCGGGATGTACTCAGCGTCAGCTGATCGAACAATAGGCGGGTCGATCACCGCTGCACCTGCGCTGGCGTCTACCGACCGAGCGCCGCGCGTACTAGGCAAAAAATTCTTAATATTAAAATTAAGCAATAAAATTATTTAAATGGGATTTAGGCTTCTTTTACTTTTAAAATAATCAAAAGGGGTAGACTGCACTTACATACGCAATAACATATTCGTGCAATACAATTGGTGCAGATAATTTAAATTAATTCAATCTCAATAAATAATTTAAATGCTAGAAGCGAACGCTTATGCTCAATCAGCAAAGACGCAACTAGAAAATAGCTTAAATAACTAGCACAAAAAGAATGTTAAGCCTCAAAAAATGCAAGTCATTTTGTAAGAAAAATAGGCTAAGCGAGATAATAGTCAAAGTGGGCTTGCGAAAGAGCTAGAAGATAATGTAGAAAGTGGCAAAACTTAATAATCAAGTAAAAAGGGGATTTTTATAATGGAAAAAAAATGGAAAAAATTGGGAAAAGCAAGGAATGGTGCACTTCCCTGGCTAAGCCTTAACTGCGGCGTAGTAGTATGACCGGCTGGCTTGAAGCAGGGGCTGGCTGGAAGCTGAAGTATGGGGTCCAAAGGTCGTCAACGTAGGTTACGCAGCAAAAATGAGCGCAATCTTTGCATTCTCCGTATTCAGCAGTTCGTAGCTGATAGTCGGGCGATGAGATTCCTTATTGTACACCTGGATTATCAGTAACAGTGGTTACGATACGTGAATGTCGATCCGTGACCTCTGAATGTCCTTCTCGAAGCTTCGCCGCGCGGTGCGTAGAATTGCGTTGAGCGTGTAGTTAGCAATCACGTCGGGGTCACCATGAATAATATGGGGTTCTTGAGATGAAGTAAAATTCAAATGTACTAATAAAAATTTAATTAGAGTTCCACAATGATTTTAGTGGTGTAAAAAAATCTCAAAAAAGAAGGTCTCGTTGGCTCGTCCGAGAGATCCGGCGAGCCCGGCGGCGGGTGACGGGGGCGGTCGGACCGGTCAGGTAGACGGCTCCGCATCCCTCTGATGACGCGTCCGGAACAATATATTATTATATTATACATATATATATATATATATATATATATATATATATATATATATATATATATATAGGCACCGGAATCAAATAACGAACATGCAGTATCTGAAAATGATTCGGACGTTCTCGCAGAGCTGTTACTTACAGTCTGAACTCGACCCGGACATGCTATCGGCACTCGAGGAATCAGCCCACCCTGGACACCCAGAGTTTGGGGGAAAAAGATTCAAGAAAACTTAACAATTCTTTAGTTACCATTGCTCAACACTTCAGCTACGGCTGCCGTATTTTGTGTGATCAGAATCGCATAAAACTTATCACAACTAGTTTGGTTAAAACGTCCCTGCAAGTTATACAATACGCAAAACGTGACGATACCATATTCTGTACTAAATTGTCCGAAAACTTTAAGTCCGCGAAGACCATTGAAAAACAGGGGTTTCAAATTAAGAAACCTACTCGGTCAGTGCCCCTCCAATACCAGTCGAACAAGGGGGGGCGAGGAAATGCCCGCAGGTCAGCCACTGCGAATAGGTACTCGACGGACGTTCATACAGCCCCACAACCGGCCAAAAACACTTACACGCACAAAACACGTGCGCTGACACAGTAGCACAGGTACATGCTGGACGCCTTTGTCATTTTTGCGACTGTGGGCTTAAAATAACCTCAAAATGTGGGCTTAAAGTATTAAGTTCGCCTTCTTTTTACACAATTTTAATTTTGTGCAATAATGTATTTAAATAAATAAATGAATAATATGGTCTTAGATTGGGTGATATGGTTACTCAATCCTGTACAGGGGTAAAACAAATATCCGTACCAAAAAACACCTTCTCACAGAGTGAAGAAGCTGTGTAAGTAAGCATTACAGAAGCTGTTAGATTTAGGGGTCATATCCAAGTGTACCCCAAATCACAGATCAATTTATTTGCAAGTATATTCTTGCTCCAAAACCTGATTTAGGTAAGCGATTCATGTCAAATTGAAATAATAAATTTATCGCACCTTTTCATTTTAAGATGGATCCTTAAAACCCATCCCGGAAAATGAGTAGTTAGTCACAATAGATCTGAAATAAGACTATCTCCTTGCGCCAATAAATAAATAGTGACAGTAGTAATAAGTAGTCAAGTACTTGCGATTTGTCGCATGGGTTATATGTGGCCTTTAGAGTATCTACGGAAGTTATGAAAGAAGTGATCCTCAAATCTGTCATTTATTTGTAAGTATGATATTCTGTGCTTAGAGATAGTGCTTACGGATGCCTTGATAATGTAAATACAACCCTTAATTTATTACTATGTCGAGGGTTTATCGTTAATTATGATAAAAGGTCATTAAACCATACAAAAATAAACTAAAATATGCGCAATTTCTTAATTCCATTACCAACATTCGGTTGGGTTTATATCAAAACTTTGAAAAGACACAGATATCTTGAACTGTTTTGTTAAAAAAAGCATTAATAATTAAAAAAATAAAATCAAACCTTCAAATATCGTACTTAAAGACACCTTTGGTTAAATAATATTTACCTGTCCAATGATATCATCATAAAATATAAGATATCGGTTCATTTTCAGCTAGAAATATTTAGCGACACGTGTATTTACGGCTGAGGTACTTACTGTTTGCGGTAAAGATAAGGTCAACGGTACGTGGAAAGCGTTAGAACGGGAATCTTATATCAATTATTTAGCATTAATTACTAGCTGTACATCTAACTTTGAAGAGCTTTGCCCGTGATATGACTAACTGTGCTATCTTGTTGCGTGTTGACAATACGACCGCTATACCGCTATGTGAACCGCATGGGAGGTATACAGTTTCCTCACCTAACCTTTCACGCGTACCAGTATCCGCAACGTTGGATACTAGAATATTTAAATTTGGAACTCGGAGTGGTTCGAAATAAGACTGTTATTGTAATACATGTATGTATACGCTACGCTTAGCTACGCTCCTTACCTTACCTTTCTAACCTTACCTATCCGAGTTGCTTCTGCCCCGGCACATTTTACTCGCTCGCTCTGCTCGCTTGCTTATTGCCACAAACCATTTTTGTGACCTCGAATGGATCAAAATTGTTTAAAAAAAGTTGTGTTTGGTTAAAATTATATTTCTCTTAAGGAGTATTTCATATAATATTATAGCTTATAATTTATAAACCATAGGAATAATAAAAAAACTTTATTCCTCACGAATGTAAACCATACGATAATATGGCTTATTATGACATACCTTGTGTATATTATAATAATAGTACATTGCGGGACGAGTAGAGTTAGCGTGGCCGAGACGCAGTCGAGGCCGCGCTATATACAGGTCCAGCAACCGCCCTTCCCGGTCGAGGCTTGTATAGTGCTTTTCTCCAACAATGCGAGAAAATATAGCACAAATTGTTAAAATATTAAACACAATCCCAAAATTTCCTTGAAAAAAAAGAACAGAAACACGTACGATTAAAAGTACTGAAACAAAGCTTTAAATAAAATCACACATTTAAACGTAATAAATTCAATTTGAATAAAATATGGTTAAAATTATAACATTTATTACGCATTTATGTTATTTCGGCAATTTATTTTGTTTATGAACACAATTTCTATAAAAAAAACGTCAAACTATTTAATACACTTTTAAATACGCTGTAAACGCTGTTTGAAAATGTTTAACTTTTTAGTCTATGACATTTAAAAAGTAAAATATACAAGTAAGAATTTTGATTGCTCGAGTGTTTAGAGTTAGTTATCCTAGTCCAAACATGGTTTTAAAAAGTAAAACACCAGGTTAGTGTGGTCCACAATTCCACATATGTATGGAAAAAAAAAATGATTTTTACCTTCTCCACAACACTCTTTTTGTTTGTATAACTGTAAATAATGTCTGTACCAAAAATCAGCCAATTCTAAGCATGTTTAGAGGTCGCGACAAATTAAATGATTGAAATAAATAACAAAATTACCAAATACTCGTAGGATTCAAAACGGTCTTTATTTATTTGTTGTAATCATACAACGTTGTCAGTTTATAATAAAATTTGACACATTTATGTAAGATAAATGTGTACCTATCACTAACTCATAACGCACCGCTTTTATGATTTGGAGGGTAGGTTAGTAAATGTAGTAGAGAGCGTCGGTGGCCTAGTGGCTTAGGAGGTCGCCTCGTGATCGTGAGATACCGAGTTCGAACCTCCCGGTCACCATGTACCAATGAGTTTTTCTAACTTAAGTGCATTACTCGACGCTCTTACGGTGAAGGAAAAACATCGTGAGGAAACCTGCACATTCGAACAGCTGAGTGTGTAAGAGGGTAATTGCACAAAAGATCCTAAAGGGTCGAAGTGTATCCGAAAGGGCACATCTGTAAGATAAGATATAAGATAAATGTAGTCGTCGTCTCAGTGGGTAGTTGTATTCTCGTATGCCAATAGAACTGATTGCAGTTTATATATTGTTTTTCGCGAATGATTGAGTACTGTTAAGTGTGTTGTGTTATGAGTACCTAAACTATGTCTTCTACCAGTGTTTCTATGTGTACTAGGACATCTGCTGCAGTTTGGATACTTGGAAAACCTATAGAATTTTTTTCTTATGCAAGGCTTCCTTCAAACGGTGATGTACTGCGAAAATATTACTTTCACCACATAGAACAAAATAAAAATGTGAAACAAAGTGTCAACGTAACCGCTAAATCAATATTAGAGATTTGGGAGAGAGCCAGGATACCTACTCAAAGAGTTGACGCAGTCGAACGAAAACTAACCAAACTGTTAGATAAATATATTGCCTTAAAAAAGAGTCGGACCAAAAACATCGCGAAATGTCGCATGAATCAGGCGATATTTAAATCAGATCTTCTCGATTTGTTTGATGTAGCTGCTAGGAATGCATTGAATGTAATGAAAAATGAAGAGGATAAAAATTTCCTTAAGATGCAAAGAGAAGATACATTTAGTTGCAGTATGGCTGGCGTGGACAAGTTGCTTAGTGAGCAGGAATCCCGAAAACGGCAGCGAGAAGAAAAGCTGAAAACAGAAAACTGCGAATGCAAACAGAACAAGTAGCTAGTAAAGCGGCTTTGTTACCATCTGATAATTCAGGTTCGTGTAGCTATGAATCTTCTTCAAGTGAAGAGTTTGTCGGTCCCTCAACGTCAAATGTTACAAACGAGGAGAAGCCTAAAAAAACATCTAAATTACTCACTGAAAAGGTACTGACAACTCTTGACCGAGTTAACATATCTGATCGGAAAGCTATGTTTGTGATCGGTACAGTGGCACAGGCATTGGGCTCTCAAGTGGCAGATATCTCTCTATCACGCAGCACAATACGCCGGAGAAGAAACGAAACGCGTAAACACGTCACAGAATCAGATAAGTCATTATTTTCCCCACAAGATCCTCTTGTTTTGCACTGGGATAGTAAATTATTGCCTAATATTGTTGGTGGTGTTGAGAAAGTGGATCGAGTAGCTGTGCTTGTCACTGGCGGTGGCATTGAAAAACTACTAGAAGTACCTAAAGCCAAAAGAAGTACCGGGCAAGAACAAGCTGACGCTTGCTTGAAAGTTCTTGATGACTGGAAATTAAAGAGTCACGTGAATGGTTTATGTTTTGACACGACTGCGTCTAACATAGGGTTGAATTTGGGAGCCTGTACTTTGATTGAAAAGTCTCTAGAGAAAGACTTTATTTGGATTGCTTGTAGGCACCATATTTTTGAAGTCATACTCTCAGACGTTTTTAAATCATTGTTTGTAGCAAGCAGCGGACCTGACATTAAACTTTTTAAACGTTTTCAAAACAAATGGCCAGAAATAAATCAACAGATTTTTATCACTGCCGACAACGATTTGTTTGATACCCCATATCTCCGTACGCTACGCCAAGACATGAAGGCATACTACAACAATGCAGTCGAAATTCAGCAGCCAAGAGACGACTACCTTGAGCTGCTGAATCTTAGTCGCATTTTCCTTGGAGTGACAGACAGCACCGCTGAAATTAAGTTTCGTGCTCCTGGTGCCCTTCATCAAGCTCGGTGGATGGCCAAAGCAATCTATTGCCTGAAAATATATCTTTTTCACGGTCAATTCACTCTCACTGCAGCGGAAAAACGATCCATAACAGAATTGTGCTTATTTGTAAGTCTCGTTTATGGCCGATTTTGGAATGAGGCTCCAATGGCAGAAAGAGCTCCTTTGAATGACGCAACACTTCTAGCACTAATCAAAGATTACCCAAATCGCAAGATTAGTGATACTGCGATGAAAGCCTTTCTTCGCCATTTGTGGTATTTTTCGGAACATCTAATAGGACTTTCTCTATTTGATCCCAGGGTAAGTATTGAGTCCAAAAGAGAAATGGTTAAAAATATGCAAAAACCACTTAGACGAAAGGCTTTGAAAAGACTAGATAGCAAAACTTTTGACCCAGAACAGCCTTTACAGTCTTTTTTTACACAGCGGACTGCGGCCTTGTTTGATTTATTAATTTTTGAGGGACGCGAGAAATCAGTAGGTTTTTTGGAAAAAGATCCTTCACAATTATGGGCCACTGATGAAATTTACACCCAAATGGCGGAGAAAGCTAGACAAATAAAGGTCGTAAATGACTGTGCAGAGCGTGGGATAGCATTAATTACGCAATTCAATTCTTCTATCACAAAAGATGAACAGCAGAAACAATATCTCTTGCGTGTGGTTGATCTTCACAGAAAAAAGTTTCCTGTGGCTTCAAAATCCAATGTTATGTCAATGTCTTTCGAAGATAGTGATTGAAAATATATGTACTGGGTATAATTTCGTTACATTTTAATACGATTTATGTTAGTTACTTAAATAAATATAAAAAAACTACATTACTTACTTCAATAATAAATATATATAAGCCAAGTTGCATTTTTTTCCTAGTATTGTCCCTTTTATAGAAGTAGCAAATCGTCGCGACCTCTAAATATTACTTGTTTTAGCTGAAAATGGGCTCGAGTGTTCCTGGGACCCCAAGGAACAAGAAGAAGCTTGTGGAAGACCAACCAGGTACGTAATGAAATTTGTATACATTTACGCGGCCGCTGCCGCTGGTAAATAATAACTTTTTTTTTTAAATTTTGCCTGGACCTGGAACTCAGAACTTCGCGGGCTGATTTTACGACAGTAAGGTTAACATTGCCGAGCATGTGGGAGAAAAAGTTGTTATTTCATATGAATGATAATTATTTGATATTGTATAACATAAATGTTTTACTAATTAAGCATCTTTTTTTTTTGTTATATCTAACGTTTATTATACCTTGTGAACTTTATAATATTATGAAATTATATCGAATGATGTAGTATTGTTTGAGATGCACTCGCTGGTAGCATCACTTTCCGAGAGTTCATTAAAACAAAACGACGACGTAACGTACTTGTAGTACTGATGGTAATTTTGCGCCGTAAGTGATAACACGGCCTTTTTTATACCTTTCAAAGCAGCAAATTTAGCTTTTTTGTCTAGATAATTTAGTGAAAATTGTACATTATGGTACACTCAATAGTCACCGTTCTGCCTTGTCCTCGTTATTAGGAAATAATCGTGGTTCAGATGATTGCGTGAAATGTCTCCTTTAAGGATCGTATAAACAAAAACCAAATGGCCCGAAATACAATCATACCTGGGACCAACTGGGTCGTTTTGAACCACTTTTCTCATTGGTATCCCAATACATGTTCAAATCGGAAAAATAAAACACGAACAAATTAGTGACTTATTAACTATATTATTATTATGTACAGCGCAGGGTCCTGACTTTAACGCTTATTTACATCGACAACATTTTCACTTCAAATAAGGATATTAAAACCGACATTTACAGATGCCATTAACATCTGCCGTAGGTCGAGAAAAACCAGTTCTCTCTAGAAAACTTGTATATCTGTCCTGCTATAACACTCAGAGATTATATTCTTCTGAGAAACGATAAGATAGCTGTTAGTAAAGTAAATCTATTTGAATAAATCCTTGTTTATTAACTTATAAACCACCACACAGCGCTGCTACTTCCCAAACCATCAGCAGATGGATAAAAGATGTTTATGTCTGTTTATAGCGCGCATAGTTCGCGGCATGCCGACATCTAGTTCGTTTGCCCGCTTTTATAATCGAACAAGTTCAGATCAAGGATCGTTTTTGCAAGAGCTGTTTTCGTACCAAAAAAATATTCTTTGAAATCATATGCGATTATTGCTGTTTACCGAAATAATCATGTGTCAAGGAAGAAAATAAATACATTTTGCTATCGATTTCTTCCACCTAAGGCAAAACTTTAAAGCTCTAAACGTGGTTAAATAAAATATCTATATGGTTAAATAAAATATCTGAAGAATGAAACGACGAAATATAATAAATGATCAAACGAACTTATCAAGTGAAGTTCGATCACTATTATGTGAGTCGTTTCATTCGAAGATATAATAATCACCCTCCCACCCAAGCGAATCTTTCAAAGTTTTGCATTTATTCTGAAGATAATGAGGGACTACGATGGTGGGATTGAATGGAATGGTGGATTGAATGAACGAATGAACTAAAATTGATTAAAAGTCAATTGACTGTCTCAAAATCGTGCAATGTCGCCTGTTTTTCTTAAAATCGTGCAATGTCGCCTCTAGGTTGAAAGGACTACATGGATAAATAAAGTATCTTCGAATGAAACGACTCACATAATAGTGATCGAACTTCACTTGTTAAGTTCGTTTGATTATCTATTACCTCACACACACTATTCGCTAATTTAAATCTTAACGGATTACTCTAATTTAGATTGATTAATAATCTAACGACGTTCCACCAGAACACGTGGGGTGCGTGCGCAATGCCCATAGCCTTCCGCTGTCAGTTGTCAAGTGTAGTTCTAATGGCTGCCACCCCAGCGCTCGGTGTTACGTCACTTGTCAAAAGTTGTGCGTTCAGAAACCACCAATCGACACTAGCGCCATCGAGTTGATTCTTACGATGCGCCGTTACGCACGCACGCACGGTCGTCGTCTAGCATAGGTGACCTGGAAAATACAACACGGTATTATTACACGCTCGACCATTCCTTACACAGTACCATCGTCTCATGGTGACTACTATTAATAAAGCATTGGGCCGGGCGTACTAGGCCCCTTCGACCAAAAAATTCAAACGCTACGACGTTGACCGGGCATACAAGGCCCCTTCGACTAACCTGTGACAAATTCCCGCTTCGCCCGGGCACACTAGGCCCCTTCAGCTTTAACAAAGCGATACATTCGTTTGGTAATCCAGTTTTTCCTAGCTTGTCCTGCAGTATATCGTACACAACCAGATCAAACGCTTTTGACAAGTCCAGAAAACATGCATATACAGGCGTGTTTCTGTCCTTGTTAGAGTTGCAAACTGACCGTCACTTTCAATACCTGACCGTCATTTATGATAAATGTCTGGTCATTTTCGACATTTATTGTCACATTGGACATTTATTTTTTAATAGTATAAGTTACTTTTCAAAAAAAATCCATGATAAGTAAATTTATGAAATATAATTGTATACATAATTTATAAATCTATCTATCATTGTCATGATATAAGACACGCTTATCATGAAAGTAGGTTAGGTTAAGTTGTTAAGTTTGTGTTAGTAATGTTTAGATTTGCAATCGTATGTAGGTAAGGTGATCGCATTTTACGTATTACCCACTAACCTATCTAAGGGCGGGGACGGGTCCAAATCAGCGATAGTTTGCGACCGGTCGCCAGGTGATATGGGCGTCCCTATGTCAATCTACTTGGCCAGTAGTTGGCATGGCTAACGGCCGAGGGTGGAGCTCACAGTTGCGCAGATACCCCAGGCAAGACTGGTTGTGTTCCTTCCCGAGGTTGCTGCCTGTCAACTACTCGGTTTCCCCGGATTAAACGAGTAGAACCAAAACAACCAGTCGAACTCCTGACGTCCTACAGCACCCTCCCAAACATCCTAGACTCCTACCCAATCAGCTGCAAGCGATGATGTGGCATGTCGCAGCGGGCCACCTATCCCAAATATAGGGATGAGTAGCAGTAAAATGCCACCCGCGTGTTTGTGCCGTGCGCGGGGACCCGTACGGATGGAGAACGAGATCCTGGCAGGCTGAGTTAGAAGGGGTCGGACAGTAGTTACCCCCTGATAACAACACGCCGCTTTGGCTCGGGATTCATCTCACACGGGAGGTTCTGGCCCAGCCAGCCAGAATCAATCGGCTGTCGCGTTTACAGTAGGCTGGCCGCGGGCGAGGGTTCTGGGGTGATGAGGCTGGTAGTCGGCGGAGTACGGCCCCGAGTCGCCGTAGTGGTGACGGAGGGCTTGACATCGTGCGGACTCACTCAGCAGCTCACCCTGGAAACCTATATCCGATCCGTATCCTTGGTGCGTCATAGCATCCCCAGGTGGGGCTCCGTGGTGGGTGGGGAGCGGGTCGGACGAAATAGTTACAAGTTTGTTATGGAGAAATTAAAAACAACCACCAACAACAAAGAGATAGAGAGGGGGGCAGAAGTAGGAGGAAGGCCGAGTACCACTAAGACGGTGCAAGGGGGACCTCCACGGATGCCGGAGGAAGAAGTGGAGAGAAGAGAAGAAGGGAGGGCAGAAGTGAGTGGAAGGCCGAGCACCAACAAGACGGTGCGAGGGGGACCACCGCGGATGCCGCACATAGACTTAGAGAACCTGTCCTTAGAGGATGAGGAACTTCTGCTGAACCCGTCGCAGACTCCGAAGGAGGAAACCGCCACGGCGGCAACCACGACCGAGGGCGACGGTTTCAGCAGAAGGCTCACCAAGGCGGAGAAAAAGAGAGGAAGGGCTGAGAGGAGGAGACTGAAGATGAAAGAGAGAGCGGCGGGAGAGAACCCTAGCCGTAGCCAGGCGATGGGGAGGCCCCCGCCGCCAGAGAGGGCGCCGAAAACGAAACGGCAAGCAACTGACCCGGACGAAGGAACCTCGACACGGCCTCCAGCTAAGCGACCGAACCGCGGCGACTCGCTGACGGGCAACCGTGCAACCGCAAGGGAAGCACGGGAGTTCGCAGTGGCGATTAGCCGCGAGGATGGTGTACCGCTGGATGAGTCGCTAGGAACCGAAGTCAGGCGAATTGTGAGCCGGTTCATTACGGAGGCCATAAAAGAGCAGGGCATTCGCGGGAAGCCGCTTCAATTCACAATGTCAGGGCTGGTGTCGGAAGGATTCTTCCTTGTGACACCATCCACGGCAGAAGCGAGGGAATGGCTTCTAGGGAAGGACCTGGGGGAGCCACAGGGACACAGACTGAAGGCCCGAATGCTTAACAGCTCGAGGGTCAACATCTGGATCCCTGGCTCGCCGGATGAACTGACGGAGGATCCGCTCCTCTACCTTAGGGCCCAAAACTGGGATAGGGAAGAGGAGCTGAAACTCCAAGAATGGATGCAGGTGAGTAGGGAGGATCTCGTCACGGGTATCCGGGTGTGCTACTCGGTGCCCAAGAGCGTGGAGGATGCGTGGGGTGAGGAGGCCAGTCAGTGGCTGTTCTTCCAAGCCACGTGCATCCGGGCGCGGCTGACGAGGTCCTCTCCTCACAGAGTGAAAGAGGCGACGGAGACCACGGCAGAGAAGGGGAACAGCATCTGCAGGTGCAGCTGTGGTGACCCAGCGCTGCAGCCCGGGAACCAGGCTGAGGCAGCCCAGGTCGGCAACCATCCACCACAGATGGAAACCGAAGGGGGCTCCGCAGACTAGGGAGACGGGAGGCAGTCTACACAAAACAAATACACAACCAGCAATGGACAACACAGACAAACAACACACACTACACAGTAACACAGACAGATACAAAAAAATAAGAATATGTCAAGTAAACCTCCAACACTGTAAGGATGCTATGTCCGAACTGTGCCAATACATAGTGAGGGAGAAAATTGACATTGTCCTGATGCAAGAGCCGTACGCATGGAAAAACCAGGTAACAGGACTGGGTGGCCTAGGGGGCGACCTCCACTTTGCAAGAAATGGTGAACGGCCTCCTAGGGCATGTATATACGCAAGTAGAGACTTAAGAAATATGGGATGCCTAATGACCATATGTTTCAGAGACCTAGTGGTGGTAGAATTCAGCCTCGTGACCAGGACCGGAGTGCGAGTTAAGGTAGCGATGGCATCCTGCTACATCCCAGGTGAAAGCAACGCGCCAACCAGAGAACTGGAGGAAGCAATCAGAAGATATAAAGGTAAGAGAACACCCATTCTTGTAGGTTGCGATGCGAACTCACACCATGAGGTGTGGGGGAGCAGCGACACCAACAAGAAGGGGGAAGCACTACTAGAATTTATTGTAAGTAATGACCTTGACATACATAATACAGGTACAACCCCAACCTTTATAACCAGGGCAAGAGAGGAAGTACTAGATATAACGTTAACCTCAGGGGAGATAGGCAAACATGTAAAAGACTGGAGAGTAGACCAGGAAGACAGCATGTCGGACCACAGGAGACTACTGTACGGACTGGACTACTACACTGAAAGAACAAAGATAAGAAACCCAAGGAATGGGAGAAATACAACAACATATTGAGCGAGTGGACACCGAGCCACAGGAACCCAAGAACTAGCGAAGAACTGGACAGAGCCACTGAGGACCTGAACAGGGCCATAGCGGAAGCCTATCAGACAGCATGTCCAGAGAGAACGTGCAACGGAGATAAAGGACAACCATGGTGGAATAAAGAGATACAGAAACTAAGGAAAAGAACTCGTAAGGCGCTTAGACTAGCTCTAAAAAAGGGCAATGACCAAGGCTGGAACGAATATAGAAGTATTAGAAACAAATACACTAATACTAGGGAGAGGCTAAGAGCACAAGGTTGGAAGACCTTCACGGGAGAAATACAACGCTACTCGGAGGCGGCAAGAATAGTAAGGATACTGGCGAACGAAAGATCCTGCCAATTAGGAAGCCTAATGGTAGGCTCAACCGAACTAACAGATCCCAAAAAAGTACTACAGCACATGGTGACACACATTTCCCAGATTGCAGGGAATACTGCATACATGAGGCTGCGAAAGAGAACAGCAGTGTAACAACAGGAGCAGGGGTAACACAAAACCTAAGAATTAGCAATTAATTAGGGGAATGGGCCATAAATTCCTTCGCCCCTTACAAAGCAGCAGGGCCAGATGGAGTAATACCCATATTACTACAAAAGGGACTAAAACACATCTGGAACAGCCTAAGGGAAATCTATGAAAAGAGTCTGGAACTAGGGCACATCCCGACCATTTGGAATGAGGTAAAGGTAATATTCCTACCGAAACCAGGAAAGAAGAACTACAAAGACGCAAAATCGTTCAGAAGCATCAGTCTGTCATCATTTGCACTGAAGGCACTGGAGAAGATCATAGATGTACAAATAAGAACAAGCATGCAAGCAGGGAGATTGCCCCTACACGGGCATCAGCATGCTTACATGGAAGGAAAATCAACAGAAACAGCCCTTCATAATCTGACCACAAGAATAGAAAGAGCTATAGAAGATAAAGAGCTGGCACTAGGATGCTTTTTCGACGTGGAGGGCGCCTTCGATAGAGCTACCTTCGGTGCAATAGAGAATTGCTTAAAGAGGGACGACATAGACCCAGCAGTCAGAAAGTGGGTAATGGCAATGTTAACAGGTAGAGCGATTCAAGCACAACTAGGGGGAGACGCGATAAGGATAAGGACGAGCAGGGGCTTCCCGTAAGGGGGCTGTCTGTCACCACTCCTGTGGTGTCTCCTACTAGACTCGCTAATCAGAGAAACAAATATAGGGGGAATACATATGCAAGCGTACTCAGATGACGGGGTACTCTTAATAAGGGGCAAAACCCTTAGCGTAATGAGAGAAGTCTTGATAAGAGGGATAAAACAGGTACTAAACTGGTGCCAAAGCAGAGGGCTAGACCTGAACCCGACTAAGACGAAAATAGTACTCTTCACCAATAAAAGGAAGCTGCCGACCCTGACACCCATTAAAATCAAAGGTGAAGAGATAGAAACACTCAAGGAAATAAAATACCTGGGAGTAATACTAGACAGCAAACTGCTATACAAGACACACATTAAGGAGCAGTGCAGAAAGGCAACAATAGCGCTGTGGCAATGTAGGAGAGCCATAGGAAGAAGATGGGGACTAAGACCACTGATCACACAATGGATATACAAAGCAGTGGTCCTACCAAGACTGCTATATGGAGCCATAGTGTGGTGGCACAGAGCAAGAATAAAAGATACAGACAAGGAGTTGACGAAGGTCCAAAGACTAGCATGCCTAATGACAACCGGGGCAATGAGGACAGCCCCCACTCAGGCCCTGGAGATAATGCTAGGACTGAACCCCGTACATCTCGAAGCGGAGAAGAGAGCCACAGAACAGTGGTATAGAATAAAAATGAGCAGAGAGTGGATTGGATCCGAGATGGACAAAAGACACGCAAGCATACAAAGGGAGTCAATGTTAAGCATGAACATGCTCATGATCAACAACGACCTAATAAAGAAAAGGAAGATCTTCGACAAGAAATACAGAATCCATATAGGAGAGAGAGATAACTGGGAGACAGAGATACCGGAACCCAGAGTGACATGCTTCACGGACGGTTCATGGAAGTCTTCAACTAAAAGAGCAGGGGCAGGCATTTATAACCAAGAAACGGATGAGCATACCACGATACCACTGGGGGGCTTTACCAGTGTGTTCCAGGCAGAAGTGTATGCCATCCTGAAGTGTGCACAGAGTCTCAAAGAAAGAAGCAATATAACGGAAAGCCACGTTATAATCTACTCAGATAGCCAAGCAGCACTGAAAGCGCTAGATAATCCGGTAATCAAATCCTCCCTGGTGCAGGAATGTAGAGATGAACTAAATAATCTAGGCACACCATCCTATGTAACACTGGCTTGGGTACCAGGACACAGCGGAGCAATAGGAAACGAGAAGGCTGACGAACTGGCCAGAGCAGGGGCGGACCAACAATATCTGGGCCCGGAACCAGCACTTCCGATATCCGCAATGGTAACAAAGGGAGTCATCGCAAGAAGAATAGAGACAAAGACAAATGAGATGTGGATGACAGCACAGGGATGCCGGCAATCCAAACTCATGATAGGAAGGGTAAATAAGAACAGAACAAGGTACCTATTAAATCTTGGTAAGTACAACCTAAGTATATAAACAGGAATCTTGACTGGACACTGTCCACTCAACAGACATCTGACGGTAATTGGAGCTAAGCAGGATCCTCGATGCCCACACTGTGGCAAAGAGGAAACTAGTCAGCACGTCCTGGCCGAGTGTGTAATGTACTCGTCACTGAGATACCGCACATTTGGGCAGGATGCGCTATCAGTAGAATCACTTAAAAGCATTAACTTACAGGACGCACTGGTGTTCTGTAGGAAAACAAGAAGATGGGATCAGTGCTGGATGGGAGCGCCGCCGAGCCGGTAACCTGAGGCTCGATCAAGGGGAACAGGGCGGAATGAATGGAGAGCCACTCGACCGCCCGTCTGCCTCGGCCGCGTCCCCACTCATCATCATCATCAACCTATCTAAACTCTATTTATAAAGATGTAACTTAGCTTGTGAGTGCTGGCTACTGTTTTATTTTATTTTCAAGAGTCTTTATTGACAGTTGTCAATCAACTTGCGTATTAATAAATAAAATGCCGCGGATGGTTAGTGAAGCCATTGCACCTCAACTATGGTGGCAGAGCTTTGCGTCAAAAGAAGATGATTATCCCATAGCTCATAGGATTTGAAGTATCCCTCCAAGCTCGGCTGCTGCAGAACGCAATTGGAGTTTGTTTTCAATAACCCACACAAAGTTACGAAATAGACTATCTAAAGACCGCCTGAACAAACTTATAACAATTCGACAGAATTTACGTTATTGTGACGAAATCACAATTGAGGCATCGTCGGAATCTGCTGACGGCTCTGACGACTGCTGCGAGTATTTTGATTCCTTAGAATTTAACAATACATCGATGCATGTTGAATCAGAAGACGAACAATTTTAGGTTTTATGTTTATGTATGAATGACTTTTAGTTTTTTGTCGTGTTATTGCAATAAATATTAAATTTTATACATATTAAACCATGTTTTATTTTTATCAACTATGACAAACTATGCCTCGTTGTCGTTGCTGCTATAGTTTATGAATGTCGTTAGTGACCATAAATGACTATTAATGACCGGTAAATGACGATTATGACCGACAACTTGATAAATGATGGACGGACATTTTGAACGTGACGGTCAGTTTGCAACTCTAGTCCTTGTAGTAGTCAGGCAGTTTGCTTAAGGCACAAAATTGCACTCTCCGTCGACAGTACTGGTCTAAAGCCGAATTGGGCGTCTTGCAGCTTAATGTATCTACCAAGGTGTGCATTAAGCAAGCTGTCAAGCACTTGCACAGGTATGGTCGCCAGTGAGATGGGCCTATAGGTAGTTTCCTGTATCTGATAAGTCACCTGTCTTATTTTAACAAGTGGTACTATCACGGCACTTGTGAGTTGTTGTGGAAGATAAGCGTGTCTGAAGCAAAGTGTGAAAAACATCGCCAGAATGCGAGGCAAATGTCCCCCGCATATTTGAGATGCTCTATGCTGAGACCGTCATGCCCCGGTGATTTACCCCTTTGCATATTTTGAATAATAACTTCAAGCACTTGCTTGCTTTAAGGTGCGCATAACGCGCTCTACTTGCCCGTTAGCCCTAGAAGAGCCGGTCGCAATCAGGTGCAGTTCAATGTTGTGCTCACTGCAGAACTCTCTAAAAATAGAACTAATATAGCACCTGCCCTGGTGTGTTATGACTCTTCTAGGTGCTCCAAACAATGAGACGGCTTTTTAAGAGCTTTCACTGCACATGCAGCATCGAGAGACAGCGTATATTCAAGTAAAACATATTTAATGAAACCATCTATTATGACTGACGCATATGCCTTTCTGTCACTTTTACCGCTCAGTTTTCCCGTTAGGTCGACGTGGATAGTATGCCATAGCACGGACACTTTGGGAATGGGATGCAATCTTAGTTGCTGGGCTCCTGAAGGACCCTTCGAAACCTTACACATTATGCAGGAATCTACAAATATTCGAACATTTTTTGCCATTTGTGTGGGAACCAGTAATGCTCATAGATTTTATCGAGCGTTTTGTCGTACCCTAAATGATTGATTTCATTGTGCACGTCATTAATAAGGGTCCAAATAAGGGAGCGCGGTACGATAGGCAACCAAGAGCTAATTTTGTTACGTTCTACTTTTCTGTAAAGAATACCGTTCGTACATCATACGTGTGAGAAATCGCCTCAGGCAACTCGTTATTTGAATGTTTAATTATTAAGTCCTGAATTTCGGAATCTCGCTTTTGCTCAACTTGAAGCTAGCTGTCATGAAGCTCTACAAAATCGACTACTTTTCGTGAGACTGGGCGCTTTTCTTCAGGATCTTATTGATTCGCGGTAGAAACAGTTGAACGAGGAAGCGGATTTCTCGAAAGATAATCAGATAGTAAATTATGTCAAAATCATGGGCTTGTAAATAACCCCACCAACGATGGACATGTGAGGAAAGATCTATGGATAATTTTGTGTGATCTTTCAAATTATTTTACCAATTCTCGTGAAATCTGCTTATTTTATAAGATATTAGACTTATCAACATACTGCCTAGAGACTTATCAACTTATTTCCCATACAATAGTGCTCAAACCAGTGAAAACATTGTTAAACTTATTCCTAAAAATCAGGTTTTCAGTGTAATTGAAATGTCAAAATAATAATGTCAAAATAAGAATAATTTTAGATGGTTTTTCAAATATGGTTATGTTTTTCTTTCTTATTATCTTATTTTTCATAATAATTGACTTATCAACATGTTCACCGATGATTTATCAACTTATTCACCATAGAACTGGGTATCAATAAAACACATTTATCCTTTGTTATCAAAAAAAATGGCGGTTGTATCTCATATCAGATATTGTTAAACTGTACCGCCAAGTCAAGGTGAAACAGGAAGATGCTAATTTCCAGAGACTGCTCTGGAGAGATAATCCAGATTCTGATTTGAAACATTTTCGATTACTCAGAGTAACGTTCGGAATGGCAGCGCACCTTATTTGGCAGTCAAAGCTCTACAACAAGTCGCAATTGATGAGGGTGACAAATATCCTATGACAGCAAACAGAGTCCTTAATGATTTTAACATGGATGATTTGATGAGTGGCTGTGAATCAGTGGAAGAAGACCTTAAATTATTCCGTGAAAAGATTGAAATGCTTTGAGTTACAAAAGCGGTCGAGCAATAACGAAAAGTTACTACACAAAATAAAGGAGGGGAAAGCGGATGAGGATTTTGGAAATAGGAAATACAACTTGATTCAGGAATAAAAATATTTCGACTTACCTGGAATCAAAAATGTGATGAATTTCAATATTCGGTGAAACTCATGCCGATGAAGGTACCTGCAACTAAAAGAAATAATATTGCAGAAATAGCGAGGCTTTTTAATCGTTTAGGCTGAATCGCACCAAGCGTTATATTAGAAAAGACAATGATACAAAAGCTCTGGTTAACTGGTATTGGGTGGGACGAAGAAGTACCAAAAAAAAATGTTGCAAGAATGGTGTACTTACCGCAAAGAATTGACTCTCTTGACTCAGATCCAAGTACCTAGATGGCTGGGCAGTGGACACAAGCAAAAATAACTCCAACGTAGAACTGCATGGTTTTAGCGATGCCTCCAAGATAGCATACGCTGCGGTAATTTGCGTTCGAGTTGTAAACGAACAGGGCAATGTGATCGTATCATTGCTCACAGCTAAAACCAAGGTGGCAACTATTAAACAAATTTCAACACCACGACTAGAATTGTGCGGTGGGGTACTGTTAGCAAGATTACTGGTGGAAGTATCACAGATTATGAATATAAAAAAAGAGCAATCTACACTCCTGGGCCGATTTAACTGTTGTGTTGGCTTGGCTGAATAGTCACCCCAGCAGATGGCAAACATTTGTAGCGAATCGAGTCTCAGAAATCGTAACCACACTAGTTCTCTACTTGGTCTGTGCTAGACTCCGACCAATGGGCTCATGTAGAATCCAAGCACAATCCTGCGGATTGCGCTTCGAGGCGGATGAGGCCATCTGAATTATTAAACACCGGAGTTTGGAAGAGTGGACCGGAATTCTTAAATGATAACAACATTACATATAAAAAACCTAAGGACGTAAACACTAATTTAGAGGAAGCAAAGGTGCGTCATGTGATACTGGATACAACATTATGGGAACGATTTTCTTCATTTGCTAAAATGATAAGGGTCATAGCATATTGTCCACGATTTCTAGAGATGATGAAACTGGCACCTGAACGAAGTAGCATCAACCATTTAACAGGGCATGAAGTACGAGAGGCAATGAATTCCTGCATCTGGCAATGTCAACGAGAATATTTCGGTCAAGAATATCAACTTTTAAAACATACTGGGACAATTTTACCTAAAGAGTCATGTTTAAAATGTTCAATCCATTCCTCGACAATTGCGGGATAATGAGAATTGGAGGTCGGCTAAATAATGCTTAGATAGTATTTAATAGCAAACACCCAGTGTTATTGCCGAAAAAATCAAGTTTGACTATTTTAGTGATTACAGACGCGCACATTAAAACACGTGATGGATCCAACCAACTGACCCACAATTACCTTAGCTCAAAATACTGGATTTTTGGGGCTATGGGGTTAATTACAAAGCACATTTGTAAGTGTGTTATCTGCTTGCGGTACAAGGCTTCCGCTCAAACTCAGTTAATGGGTTAGCTGCGGTCACCTCGAGTTACACCAATGCGAGCCATCAAGTTCTGTGACGTTTTATATCACAACACTCAAAATATACAATATTTTGTTAACAAAGTGCGCAAAACGGTGGCAGACTTACGAATGTTTTGTTGTTGTGAGATAGACGAGTGCTTACTACCTATGTAAGAGAGAGACGCATACGGACGCGCGTGGAGCCTCGCTCGTCGGTGGTAACTTTGAAGTGCCGACTTGTTGCCACCAAAATGCCTCATCCGTCGTACAGCCAGCTGCAGAGAAAAGGATACCCCCTCGGTAGACACATCAAACTGTTGAACATTTTCGATGAGTTGCTGTAAGTACTAGTTGGTCTAGTGGCTCTTGGGTCGGAGTAGTAAAACGGAGTTAGCTAGTTCGAACATAGTATAAATAGACAAGTAGCTCGGCTCCGGCCCTTTAGGAGATTCTGATACCTATTGCCACTCGGGCGTAAGGGTTGTCCAAACTTGTTTTAAAATTTTAGTCACGTACTTGGCCCTACTTTGATCTATAATCATGTTAATCATAGTAATTTTCATACTTTACACAAACATAAAGTACCTAAGTATTAATATTGTTAGGTACTTAAGTACGAAATTTAAATTATTTTACTTACATACTTTTATCAGTTGACACTAAATGTTAATTATGTTTAAAGGTATGTGATGCTGATGTGATATGTAAATTCCTTTTCGACCTTTTGATAATGCCGCTTTCGCGCAAGGCGGCTTCCTTTGACTAGGTACTTACCTATTATTGGCGGCATGCGCCGCCGCCGCGCGTCTTTCTTTGAGCATTGGCAGCTCGCGCCGCGCGGTATAACACAACATTGAATAAATATCTGAATAATAATGTCACGGGAAAATCTTACACAAATTGACCTAGGTAGTCCCAAACTAGGTTCTAGGCTTGTACTTTGGGTACTACGTAACGATAAACATACTTACCTATGTAGTGACAAATACATACTTAATATTACTATATAGGTACATATAAAACACCTAAGACTCTGAAACAAATACCTACTCGCACTCATCACACAAATATTTGCCATGACCGGGAATCGAACCCAGGACCGCTAGCTTCGTAAACAGTACTTAGTCACTAGGTCACTACCATCTACCTAGGCCATCCACGTCGTGACATGTTAACTGACACGTCACACTCAATAACTTAAATTACCTACTTAATACGTATTTATTTCACCTAATTAGTTATCTATAGGTATCTACAGGCAAGCCGGTACGGAATACCTAATTAATTGAGTAGTTATTTACATTAATCACTAGCAGCTTTTATTAAATCTGGATAGTTGTACCTACCTAAGCTAGGTTTAGGGCACAGTTTAGGCGTTTTGAAACGAATGAAAATGTCACGCTGACAATAAAATAGATTTAACAAAAGCTGCAAGTGGGCTATAAGCTATAGGTAAATATAAAAAAATAAACAACATTCTTCACAACACAAACTCTAAATAGGTATGTAGGTACTCACATTTCCGACTCAAAGGGTATGTGGAAAAACGATAGCTCCGGATTTCTTCCACCATTATTTAAACACCCGTAAACTGAACAATATTTTCTAGTTTTCGACAAAGACATTGTCGCTCGATGTTTTAATTTAACGCGCACTACCTACAAACAACCAAACGTGACCGAACGCAATGACGCCGCGTCCCCGTCTAATCACCATACCCGCACCTCTGCTTGTAGTTTTGTGTGCGACGTTCGCCCCGCCCACAGCCGTACGGTCGGCGTAACGCACACGTGCAAGCCGCGCGATGTACCTTTGTTTGAAGACGAGCTACTTCTCTATTTATACTATGGTTCGAATCCATCAACTAATATCTCCTTTTTGCATTTTTAAATTATTTTTTATAACAGTGTATACTTCTTTTCTAAGATAAAGTAGGTTATGTGTTTTAGGTAAATAAACATATTTAAAAAAAAAGTCATTGTAAAAAAAAATATACGTTTATTAATTATATAAGTATACTAGTGGACCCGACAGACGTTGTCCTGTCGTTACTATAATTGTGATTTCAATTTTCTTAATTTTTGCTATCATAAGAACCTTCTCCTGACAATAACAAACAACAAAGAAATAATTTGCGAATTCGGTCCAGCCGCTCACGCGCGATGCCGTGACCAAGGGAAACAGGATTAATTTTTATATATAGGTATAAAGAAGATAGAAGAAGATTAGATGAGAGATTATTGTCAACAGCGTTACGTTAAATTACACTATGTGTAATTTAATCATTATCTTTTTTACTGGTAGATATTTACAATATTTAGTTTAATAAAACTGCGAACTTGACTTCTGCATGTGAATCACTGAGAAAGAACCAACATGCTTAACTATAAATATAATATAGCAATTTACATCTTTCTGTTATCACTTATCACAATTTGTTATAATTATTGTAACACAACTTTTTCGTGTGGGGTCAGATGGTGTGTCACATACCTACACATGAATAAAGAACGAGAATTATGAATTAAGATGATAATCAAAGTTTTTTTACTTATTTTAACTATGACAACGTTCCTATTTTTTTTATTTAATGCTATATTAGTATCGGAGAGGATAGCCGTCACTTTCTATAACTTCTTGAAGCCGATTTTGCATAGTTGATACCATTTTGTTACATGTGTCACTATTTCTCATCAATTCCCAAGTTCTATTGACTTCTACATCCAATTTTTTTTTAGTTTTAATTTCACTAGAATCCCAGTTTAATACCATCTGACCCCACAAGTTTTCTATGGGATTTAGGTCCGGACTTTTTGACGGCCAGTCGAAAACCGTTATATCGTCTTGGGAAGACAGCCATTCCTGAACCAGGCGAGAACGATGCACTGAGCAGTTGTCCTGCACCAGGTAAATTTGACCTTCAGGATACGCGACACGCACTGATGGCAGCATCACGTCCCTCAACACTTCCAAGTATCGCTCGCTGTTCATGCGACCGCCTATTTCCAGCAGCTCGCCGGGGCCCATGGAAGACATCCATCCCCAGTAGCCTGAAAACAATCATCTCATAAAATCTACTGTAACATGTAATATACGGAAATATCAATAGAACAGAATATAATAAATATACGTCTTAAACGGAATGTATGAAATAAAATGTTATTTACCTAGTGTTAATCGCCCGCTGGTTCTGAGGTCTAAAACGTTTTTAGGGTTAAACCTCTCCCCGGTTCTTCTCCATAAATTTTTTTGCCCATCCTTATCAGATTTGAAATATTTCTCGTCAGTAAATATGACAATTTCGTTTACCCAATCGAAATTTAAATAACGACTGGCAAAATTTACTCGGTCGTTACGATGTTTTTCCATGAGCTTGATTTTTCTAGCCGGTTTATAATTATGGATACCCGCAGCATGCAGATGTCGCCGAACTGTGCTAAGCGACACTCCAAAAGTCTCAGCACTTGAGCGTGTCGTTTTGAAGGGTGCCTCTGCGTGAACTTGCACTATGCTACGGTGTCGCTCAGATTCGTCGGTGTAAGCAACCGGGCGAGGGCCTTGGCGGGCACAGTTGACATCACCTGTCGCTTGATACCTCTGTATCCATCTGCGAACTGTTTTTCTCTGCCGATATAAAAAACAAATTATTAGCAACACATAAATGTAAAAATAAATGCTTATATAAGTATAATAATCTCAGTATAAATAAGATGTCGTATAACTCTTACCATTATGCACATATCTCGTGCAATTTTCTTGATTGATTGCTTCTGTTCCCACAGAACAACAATTTTAGCCTTCAAAAAAGTTGTTAACGAACCATTATAAGAATTTCGAAATAATCGGATAATATTAGCAAGCGGAAACTCAGCGGAACGGCACAAATCGCAATAATTTGTGAAGTCATTACAAAGTTACCCTCAACTACAAAATAATAAATGCGACGGACAATTCGAGTAAATTATTCGAATGCCAACTTTAAGTCACTGCTTAATAAAGCCGTCTTCGATGCAGTTACTTTTCTGAAGTAAAATGACGGTAGTGCAACAATCGGCAAGAAGCACAGTATATTCAACCAAACGAGAAATCTATACTAATTTCAACCTTATGGCTAATTGAGGAGTAAACAAGGTGGAAGTTAAAATTTAAGCCATAACTTTTAGAAGATAAAGATTGTCATTAAAATTGTTCTACATGAGGAGTAATCCAATGCAAATTTTCGTTGAGACTGACAACCGAGTCGATGGCCTAGTGGTATAACGCGTTATGTTGTAAGCTGGTGAAGCGGGTTCGTATCCTCAACCGCACATAATTAAGTGAAATGTCTTTTTGTAAGTTATTCTTGGTATTTGGATTGACCAAAAGCCAAATAGCAAAATAAATAAATTATGATATTTGAGTGGTATTGGTGCCGGGGAATGCTTGGGCAGAGGTGGGTGCGGGGCGGGGGAAGCTAGCCGCTCACGGCGAACGTCACGTGACGTTCGCCGTCGTGCGATAATCTTTAACGACTTGGGGGGGTCCTTTTCTCTGACGCTGACTGTACAATGATGCCTAAAGTATAAAAGTGAAAACCGTTCTTAAAATTATAATATGACAAGTGGATTTATAACGACACATTTTCAATGGTGTTGATATCAATATTACTATGCTTTTATAGGTATATAGATATATCCTACTTTGAATTACTTAGTTGAGCTGAAAATTGCTTGCTAAATAAATATGTTCGATTATGTTTTTGTATTCATGAAGCGGGTTAAACTGATATCCGTACGTACCGTGTTTAGAGTACCCAATTTTTTTACAGTACCTAGGTAACTTGACAACTTGATGTGTACATTTCATTTTATGAAATATAAAATTGGACATCTATACATACCAATTTTTCATGAGCCGCCTTAACTAAGAAATAATATGATATCTAGAAATAATCAAGATGAGGCAATTCCGTTGTCCCGTGAATATGTTGACAAATCGAGATGTTTACTCAAAATATTTGGAATTCCAACGGGTTATTCAATAAAGAACATATTTTTGATTTGACCCGGTCTATAAATATGAATACTTCTAAGTTAAAAAGAGATATCATGTTCCGTGCATAGCGTTAGTAACTTGATAAGTCAAAATATACCTACGGTTAAAGAAATTTAAATTTAGGACATAAGTCTTGTGGTTTAATTCTGTTAAGACTTTACTGATGACTTCTAAAATTATTCACGCTGTGCATGAATAGGTATCCGTTGGCAATAACTTAATATCTAATTATGACACAGGCAATATGTCTAAAAGTAACGTAGATATCGTGTTGTAATTTTTTGTCTACAAAATCAATTCCGTAGGAAGCCATTGCGACGATTAAAAAAAATCGTGTAACTCGACAGTTATCAAGTCTTCACGCCAGGTACGGATTTCTTCTCTCTATTCCATGTATAATGTGGAGAAACCCCGTTGTCTGCCTCCGAACTCTGATCGCAGCCTGGTAATCTAGGTGTTAAAGGTGTCTTGACAACGACGGGGGGGGGGACGACGACTAGATCACAACGGTGCGATAGCCACCTATTTGTATGTAAGTGTTGGGATCATGCGTTAATATAGAATAACCACGCCGCCTGCGTCCGGAATCTGATCGCAGCCTGGTAAACCAGGTATAAAGGTGTACTGACAAAAACGGGTTTTAAAATTACTCACAAATTAGGTTCCTATTCTCCATCCAGGCACTTAATTACTTAATTAAAATTAGGAATGCTCTTGGACAGCGCTCCGACCCTCATTCGATCTCATTCAAAAAGCCCAGAACCTACCGCGTTTTACTATTTATACCGCCGCCATTTCTCTTTCCAAAGCCATCGACCGGAAATCTTGACGGCTCCACAATAAAGATAAAGATAAAGAGACATTTATTTACAACAATACAAGATTACATTAAATAGATACAAAAAGAACAAGACACAGACGAGTGTTATTTGAAAGGCCTTTGAAATTGATTTATATAAAAAAAAAATATCAATGCATACCTAGTGTTAATAAAGCACAAAAAAACTGATACCTACACCTACGGCTACACCCTATTTTTTTTTCTTAATTAATGGCTTTCACTCCTTGTTTTAACAAGGTGTATTTCGCCAGTATCGAGTTTCAGACAATCGCCATGAACTTATTAGAGAAACAAGTCCATTGATGTCACACGCGAGGACAATTGTTCGGTTAAAGAGATTAACTCTGGTGGACTAAACAGAAGCACATGGGGTTAGCTCCACGCGCTTCTGTCAAGTCGGCTACACCCTATATTCAAAATTTCTAACTTTGACACATCTTGTATGGGCAAATGTCAAATTTTAACCCGAAGTATCCTTATCTATCCGTGGTTTAAATATAAGGTTCGGCCGTTAGTGTACCCATACAGCGCTTACATTGCGAAAACATGTTGGCCCAAATTAAAATGGGAAATTGCATTAATGTTTCGTGCATTGGCACTAGACCGGGGCTCTAGTCTAGTCGCACAGAATTGTTGCGAAACGGTCCCAACTCAGCATTCGCTAGCCGTAAAGCCAGCACTAGTCTTCCGTTGGAACCGCTTAGTGATGAGACGGAAAGTGACACACTTAACACAAAACAATATTAAGAGAAAAATATAAAACAAAAACAACATGGACAAAAAAACAATCATTTGTTATACGAGATTATCTCGAACGACCTAAAAATTTGCAATCAGTTACAGCTGCCAACATTAAGGAAATAAAACAAAAATAAAAAACTATGGGAGGTTATGTCAATGTAAATAAAGTTACGTAACAATACTAGCAATTTGAACAAAAATGGTAGACTTAGAAGAAATAAAATTAATGTTTTGTTAGTTTTACATTTGTAAAAACCAACACAATTTGTAATAACGTATTTTCATATACATAATAACGCTCCTTATACACAATAACGCTCCTTATACGCAATAACGAATTTTACGCTCACAATAACGGGTTTTCATTTACACAATAACGAGGTATTTCACAATAGCGACTCGTTAATTCTTTATAAAATGGACACTCTGGACCGCCAACGAAAACACAGTATGGACTAGTCCGATTAATTTCTCCATACAAATTAAATAATTTAAGCAGATATTTTGTTCTTTTTAAATTATCTTTTCATTACCCCTATTCCAGACTACCTAAATCCGAGCAAAAATCCAATCTTTCGTTGAGTTGAATTTCCCATTTACCTAGTTCAAAAGTAATAGTTCAATCTGTTTCGAACAAAAAGACAAACGAACAATTGAATAAACTTATTACGAATAGGTGATTAGTAATATGTATTTTTTTTTTTATAAATAGGTCGAAAAGGGTAGGTAGGTTAAGGTTTCGTTAGTTTTGCAGCAGGCCCGGAGGGACAAAGAAGCCAGAAATAGGAGCTCCGCGAAAGCGGATTTTCGTCGAAATTTTTTCGATTACGATTACGATTTTAGAAAATTTATATAATAAATCATTATACTTTTCAGGCAACTCGCTCACCATGCTCGCTCGCCATGTCATAGGGTTATGCAGTCTACATAAAGAAGGAAGGAAGGGTAGGGGCGAGCCTCAGCCACCTACCGGGTCACAGGTGGCGGATAGTGAAACAGGACAGCTGAAAATAAGGTATACCAAATAAGGCGGTAGGGTCACCAGCGAGTGTTGGGGCATTCAGTGGCGTGGGTGCCCCCCAGAAAAGACACGGAAGTCCCGATGACGACCCTATGACATGGCGAGCAAACATCGCCATCAAATAAGTGTTGCCCTGGCAGAGGGCAGCAGCCTGCCAGTAACTAGCGGGGAGCGGAACGACTGGCTAGTAGCTCAACTGCTTGCGGCGATGGGTACCATCAGAACCGGTTGCAGTACTGCGATCACCAACCCGTCGTGGCTGACGTGGTGATTATGACTAACTCCCTTCCCTTCAAAAACCATGACAGACAAAACGAAATATTGGCCCCGAGTTCCCAGCGCTTCGTCAATCCCTGGTTCGAGCAGTGGCCAGGTGACGCGGGGCAGGGTTGCGACAATTAATCCCTGGGAGATGACTAACTGCTATAAATTGAAACTTTTATCATGCAACATACAGTCGCTGTCGTCGATTGATAGACTGGTGGAACTGAAGACCGAACTTGACAGCATTAAATGGGACATCCTGGGACTCTGAAAGACTGAAATTCGGCGCAATGGGGAAGAATTGTTGACTCTGAACTCGGGCCACATGTTCTACTACCGCGAAGGCCCAAGGCCTGGTGTAGGAGGAATCGGCTTCATGGTGAAAAAAACTATAAAAAAGGTAGCGCCATATCCTCACAAGTCGGTGCGCAGCAGGGAGACCCTTTGGGGTCATTGATTTTTTGCCTAGCCATTCAAAAGGTTATTTCCACCGTAAAATCACCACTTAATGTTTGGTATTTGGATGATGGTACAATTGGTGGCAACCCAACAGTGGTCTTGGATGATTTAAAGACTCTATTGCTCAGCTTGAAGGCCATTGAGTTGGAGATAAACCCAAGTAAGTGTGAGTATTACTCGTGTAACACCGGTTGCTCAGCGGACTTTGAAAGCTTGTTACTGGGGATACGGTGCCTTCAAAAGTCAGCTTTTACGTTGCTGGGGGCTCCTATATTTCCGGAAGGAGTTAGTTCGGCACTGGAGGGGAAAAGGTCGGAGTTAGTAAGGGCACATGAGCTTTTGGGCAGTTTATCGGCGCATGTTGCCCTTATCCTGTTGTGTAATTGTTTTGCGATCCCTCGATCCACTTACGTTTTGAGGACTTCTCCAACATGGTTATATGAGGGTGACGTAGCAAGGCTTGACGATGTACTCAAAATATTACTGGAGTCAATCCTGAATGTAAGCCTCAATGAGAGTCAGTGGTGTCAGGCGTCCCTTCCGGTTCGGCATGGTGGGCTCGGTATACGTCGCTGTCGGGAGGTCGGTCTGGTGGCATTTTTAGCCTCGGCTCATGGTACTTTGGAACTTGTCACTCGTATAGTGTCCCTTGATGGTGCCAATATCCAATTACCATTCGTAGTCGACGCTTTTAATAAGTGGTCGAGTATCTCTCATGGTGATGAGCGCCTGCAGCCGTGCCCGTGGCCGTTATGGCCGTGCAGCGGGGATGGGACGATTTGCTGTGTAAGCAAATAGCCGCTACTTTAGTGACTGGTGTTTTGGGGTCTGACGTGGCGCGGCTTAAAGTTGTATCTCGGCCTGAGTCAGGCGCGTGGCTTCAGGCACTCCCTTCATCGCAGTTAGGCACGCTGCTAGATAACGATTCTCTTAGAATTGCGGCTGCTTTGAGACTGGGAAGTAAGGTTTGCGAGTCACATCTTTCACATGTGTCACCATGGTCTTAGTTGTCAGAGATGTGCGGGACGGCTTTCGAGGCATGCTTGTATTAATGATGTGATTCGCAGGGCTTTGATGTCGGCTAATGTGCCTTGAGTTTTGGAGCCTCCGGGTTTATGTCGTACCGATGGCAAGAGGCCCAATGGCTAACATTAGTTCCATGGCGCAGGGGTCGCTGTCTCTTGTGGGACACAACGTGTGTAAGTACGTTCGCGCCGTCCCACTTGAACCAGACGATGAGAACTGCAGGGTCCGCTGCTGAAAGCGCGGGGAGGCTTAAACATTCAAAATACGCGGCATTGGAGCTCATGTATGATTTTGTGCCGGTTGCCGTGGAGACGGCAGGTCCTTGGGGTGCGGAGGCCAAGGAGTTTATTTGGGAGTTGGGTCGCCAGCTGAGGGACAGGGGTGGTGATCCTCGATCCGGTTCATTTCTTGTGCAGCAAATTTCATTGGCCATACAACGTGGTAACGCTGCCAGCGTGATGGGCAGATTTATGCCATTTTCGAACCGGTTTGACTTATAATTGTTTATTTATGTGTTTAACCTTGTGTCATACGTACAGCCTATGTTGTTGCTTAAATTTAATTCTTTGACGAAGCCTGTGGCGGATTACATTTTTGACAGTATCTTATAAGATTATTTGGATTGAATAAATAATTATAAAATTTTAATGAATGACCCCCAGTTCCCGGCCGCCTCACCAGGCTTGGCTATGGTAGCGGTCACAGCAGCGTCGGTGAGGCACGGGGTGCTAAGAATCCTCGGGATACGGACGGCTACCACCACACCTTGAACTTGGCTACGTATAATGGACGAACTCTGAGGCTTAACGAACATCTAGCAGAATTGGAGATAGAGCTAGAAAAAATACGACGGCATGTTCTGGGATTATCTGAAGTCTGAAGAGAGGGGGAAGACAGAGTAACCTTAGAATCAGGCTATCTACTCTACTTCCGAGAAGGTGACAGCCTTTCACAGGGCGGTGTCGGCTTTCTTGTCAACAAGGCTCTCACTGGCAACATTGTGGAAATATCCAGTGTGTCGTCAAGGGTAGCGTACCTCGTACTAAAACTGACCGAGATATATTCTCTTAAGGTCGTACAGGTATATGCGCCGACCACCACATACTCGGATACTACACAACACCACAAGGGCCCACTTCAATGTTGTCATGGGGGACTTCAATGCCAAAGTGGGAGTACGCACGGACACCGAATCGGTTATAGGGCGACACGGTATTGGCAACAGGAATCACCGGGGGCAGATGTTGGTCAACTTCCTAGAACAAAAGGGGCTATTTTTATGAATTCGTTCTTCAAGAAGAAGCCCCAGAGGAAGTGGACTTGGCGGAGCCCCGATAACGTGACCAAAAATGAGATCTGATCTGAGATCTGATGTAATCAATAAGTTCAATACCGGAAGTGATCACCAACTTCTATGAGGTACTCTGAATATAAACTTCAAGCTAGAACACACCCGTTTGATAAATTCCACGCTCCAGCCTACCCTGTTCCAAGCCATTTCTGGCTCCGAAAGAGTCCAACTGGAACTTCAAAACCGATTCGATGTGCTGGAAAAAACCGAGCGCGATATTGACGAGAACTTGAGCAGAGTAATGGAAGTCGTGAGGCATGTGGGTAACAGGTTCTGTCGGGATAAGCATGAGGGCAGGAAGTCCAAACTTTCAGACGAAACTCTGGAACTCATGAGGGAGAGATGCGAAAATACACAGGCTACGGCGGCAGATCAGCGAGCACTTACGAGACATATTCGAAAAACGGTACGGCGGGATCTTCGGAGTTCCAATACACCCCTCATTAAGAAGGCAAAAGAAAACAAAACAAAACCTAGGGTCCAAAGTATTCGTGAAGCGTCTCGGGAGAAGCCATATGTTTAAGCTGACTACCGCCGACGGTCGTGTCGTCTCCTCTAAGCCAGAGATCCTTTCGGAAGTGGAAGACTTCTATGGCCAGTTGTGTGCCTCGTAATCTCCACTACCTAAACCCGTCCCCTGCAATCCACGAGCTGCTTTAGTCCGATACTATACCGACGAAATTCCCGACGTCAGCACTGATGAAATTGAGTTGGCCCTCAAACAACAAAAAAATGGAAAAGCCCCGGGTGAGGACGGAGTTACAACTGAGCCGTTGAAGGCAGGAGAAACTCCTATCCTTCGACAGCTGCAGCTTATATTCAACTCCGCGCTCCACGAAGGGAGAACTCCAAGGGCGTGGAGAAGGAGCATGTTAGTTTTATTTTTCAAGAAGGGGAACAAAACCCTTTTCAAGAACTACCACCCTATATCGCTCCTGAGCCACGTCTACAAGCTGTTCTCGAGGGTCCTCACAAATAGGCTGATGCGACGGCTGGACGACTTCCAACCATCAAAGCAGGCCGGGTTTCGCGGAGGATTGTGCCCCATAGACCACAAACACACTGTGAGGCAGATTATACAGAAGACCCAAGAGTATAATCAGCCTCTGTGTCTTATTTTTGTGGACTATGAGAAGGCCTTTGACTCCGCCTTTTTCGTGTGGGGTCAGATGGTGTGTCACATACCTACACATGAATAAAGAACGAGAATTATGAATTAAGATGATAATCAAAGTTTTTTTACTTATTTTAACTATGACAACGTTCCTATTTTTTTATTTAATGCTATATTAGTATCGGAGAGGATAGCGGTCACTTTCTATAACTTCTTGAAGCCGATTTTGCATAGTTGATACCATTTTGTTACATGTGTCACTATTTCTCATCAATTCCCAAGTTCTATTGACTTCTACATCCAATTTTTTTTTAGTTTTAATTTCACTAGAATCCCAGTTTAATACCATCTGACCCCACAAGTTTTCTATGGGATTTAGGTCCGGACTTTTTGACGGCCAGTCGAAAACCGTTATATCGTCTTGGGAAGACAGCCATTCCTGAACCAGGCGAGAACGATGCACTGAGCAGTTGTCCTGCACCAGGTAAATTTGACCTTCAGGATACGCGACACGCACTGATGGCAGCATCACGTCCCTCAACACTTCCAAGTATCGCTCGCTGTTCATGCGACCGCCTATTTCCAGCAGCTCGCCGGGGCCCATGGAAGACATCCATCCCCAGTAGCCTGAAAACAATCATCTCATAAAATCTACTGTAACATGTAATATACGAAAATATCAATAGAACAGAATATAATAAATATACGTCTTAAACGGAATGTATGAAATAAAATGTTATTTACCTAGTGTTAATCGCCCGCTGGTTCTGAGGTCTAAAACGTTTTTAGGGTTAAACCTCTCCCCGGTTCTTCTCCATAAATTTTTTTGCCCATCCTTATCAGATTTGAAACATTTCTCGTCAGTAAATATGACAATTTTGTTTGCCCAATCGAAATTTAAATAACGACTGGCAAAATTTACTCGGTCGTTACGATGTTTTTCCATGAGCTTGATTTTTCTAGCCGGTTTATAATTATGGATACCCGCAGCATGCAGATGTCGCCGAACTGTGCTAAGCGACACTCCAAAAGTCTCAGCACTTGAGCGTGTCGTTTTGAAGGGTGCCTCTGCGTGAACTTGCACTATGCTACGGTGTCGCTCAGATTCGTCGGTGTAAGCAACCGGGCGAGGGCCTTGGCGGGCACAGTTGACATCACCTGTCGCTTGATACCTCTGTATCCATCTGCGAACTGTTTTTCTCTGCCGATATAAAAAACAAATTATTAGCAACACATAAATGTAAAAATAAATGCTTATATAAGTATAATAATCTCAGTATAAATAAGATGTCGTATAACTCTTACCATTATGCACATATCTCGTGCAATTTTCTTGATTGATTGCTTCTGTTCCCACAGAACAACAATTTTAGCCTTCAAAAAAGTTGTTAACGAACCATTATAAGAATTTCGAAATAATCGGATAATATTAGCAAGCGGAAACTCAGCGGAACGGCACAAATCGCAATAATTTGTGAAGTCATTACAAAGTTACCCTCAACTACAAAATAATAAATGCGACGGACAATTCGAGTAAATTATTCAAATGCCAACTTTAAGTCACTGCTTAATAAAGCCGTCTTCGATGCAGTTACTTTTCTGAAGTAAAATGACGGTAGTGCAACAATCGGCAAGAAGCACAGTATATTCAACCAAACGAGAAATCTATACTAATTTCAACCTTATGGCTAATTGAGGAGTAAACAAGGTGGAAGTTGAAATTTAAGCCATAACTTTTAGAAGATAAAGATTGTCATTAAAATTGTTCTACATGAGGAGTAATCCAATGCAAATTTTCGTTGAGACTGACAACCGAGTCGATGGCCTAGTGGTATAACGCGTTATGTTGTAAGCTGGTGAAGCGGGTTCGTATCCTCAACCGCACATAATTAAGTGAAATGTCTTTTTGTAAGTTATTCTTGGTATTTGGATTGACCAAAAGCCAAATAGCAAAATAAATAAATTATGATATTTGAGTGGTATTGGTGCCGGGGAATGCTTGGGCAGAGGTGGGTGCGGGGCGGGGGAAGCTAGCCGCTCACGGCGAACGTCACGTGACGTTCGCCGTCGTGCGATAATCTTTAACGACTTGGGGGGGTCCGAGATAGCATGTCGTATACGCCCTTGACCACAGCAATAACGCTTTATACGTCCTTGCATATTTTGGTACAAAACTAGAAAATTGGACGTAAAGCTCTGTTTTTTATCATATGATGTCTATTTTTGTCGTAAATTACATATAAAAATGAGAATATTGTATGAAAAATTACTGATAGTGGTAAATATTCTCTTTGATTTATATGTATTTCCACTACCAATAAATTGATAATTTAAAAAAGTAGTTACGAAATGTTTTCGATTTTTAAAACAACAAAAAAAATACAATAAAAGGTCTCATTGTACTCAAAACTTTTATTTATTTTAGCTGTACAGACAAACAGAACAAACAGATAAACAGAAACAGTTACATTTATTTTACAATAAATAATGATAATAACAAGCCATTTGTTTAACAATAATCCTAAACTAACGTGAGACATGATTAAACACCATGTAAGGTCGGATCGAACCAGTCCGTCTTTTAATCGAGAGCTTTAACAGTTAATCCATTATATTTATTTTAACGTTTGATTAAAAATAAAAAAATAAAAAAATGTTAAAACGCTGTACCTGTTTATTTCACTGTCAGCTGATAAATGATTTATTTCCGCGTTATTTGGAGGCGGAGGCGTAGTCCTGTAAAATCACTATCTTATAAGAGTGTATAACGCATTGCATAACGTTGGCTTAAGTGTAAAGCACGATTTTGATACGAAGTTCATAATAATAAGGGGGTATAGCACTAAACTTGAAATAATTTGTACAAACTTATTTTTACAATATAATTTGCCATTTGTTTAACAATAATCCTAAACTATAACAAATGTATGATAGCGCACTGTCAGCTGGTAACTGATGATTAGTTTCTGAGTCATTTCGCCTAGTGCCTGCTATACGGGCACATCTCAAAAAACCAATATTAAGAGAAATCGCCGCTCAAAGTTTTGCGAGTTGAGTGTGCGGCAGAAAAAAGGGTCTAATTCCTTAAGTTTTGGGTCAATAACACTGTGATTTAGGTTATTTTGTTGTTCATTATATAGAGCTTCAAATGAACGTGCATTTTTTTTTTCAAGTATGCGTAGTTTTTAAAGTACTGGCCTTCAAATATAGGCACTTCGTGTTGTGGCCATATCGCAGAAAGTATTTTACGGAATTTCGAGATGTGTCCAAAATCGCAAAAGAATTAAATGACGGTAATAAGCATACTATCATACAAAAATACATTTAAAAATAATAAAATAAATGAAAAACACGAAAAATAGTTATCAGATACCTTTATTAATCATCTTTGGCACAGTAAAACATTATTATATGCGATAATCAATGTCTCGAAGTATGCCTAACGCGTAAATTCTCTTGACAGATAGGTATATAATTTAAATTACCTATGTTTGAATATCTGCCTAGCTAAAATCCAGTCTCCTTCTGTGTGCACGACAGGCACCAACTAGATGCTGCGCCAGAAATTAACCATAGCAGGAGCATCCGGTAGGTGTCCGTCGCTCACTCCTTGATCGGTTCCTTCCCACTTTCGGTACACCTTCCTCGGATTACTTTGGAAGAGGTGATTTTGCTGGTATCTATCCACACGCTCTCTATAGCGACGAATACGGCTTGCCCACGCGCAAACTTTCTGCTTCAGGAAGTCGATACGTTCCGTGACACAGGCCATAATAATGTTGGGGCCTTATTCCGGTCCAAGCAAAAGCCTGGTTCACGAAACGTATGACTCGGGGGCGTTCATTGCCACCCTGAAGCAGACTAGCTTTCCTATGAGAGTCCTAAACTTATCAATACGCCGCTCAACTCGCACTTGCCAAGCGGGGACAGACCCGCGAGCGCACGTCGCTCGGTCAGTGTCCGAAAACTTGACTCGAGCTACGCGGCATGCAGTCCTGGCCCCACAGTACAAATTTGAGTGGGTATCGATAATATCCTCGCTGGCTTGTAAATATGACGCCAGCAAGGCGTTTAGGGCTCCCATAAGTGCTAAATTTCGTTTACTGCCAGGCAAGCGTGGTAAACGAGACCTAGAGTTGGGTGTGGACCGATACTGCGCGATCGCGTCTTCCAAAGCCCTCCTCAGTTGCTCATTCACCTGGTTAGTTACGCTTATATTCACACAATCCTCGACGTCGCTAACGGGATCATACTGCACTGATATCAGTGCGTGTTGGGCGACTGGCATCGAAGCCGATAACGCAGCAGGAGGGTCCCGTGATGAAGCGGAGGCTGTACGAATATGTAGCGATTCAAGGCGTAGCCGATCAAGGTACAGACTGATCCAGTCGCCGAAGCCGCTGAATGGCCCGCACCTGATCCGATAGTCATTGGGCGGTAACAGTGATGGCTGGTTCAAGAGTCTGAAACAGGAGCAGCATTCGATCACGGTACGCAGTGAGGTAAGTTCCTCCCTCTGTAGCCCCGTATTATGCTCGCATGCAATTTTCATTATTCGATGTTGACCATCGCATGCGGTGCACTAAACCACCGGTAGCGGGAGCCGTGCGCAGAGCAGGATGCCCCGCAGGCCCCAAGCGTGCCGGCAGCGGTGGTCGCACGTCACGTAGGTGGTCGCGACGGCGGAGGTCGCTCGACTCGCTGGTGTCGGGTGCAGTGGCTAACTCATCACCCAACAGCGATGGCGACATGAGCTGAACGAAGCGGGCTGGGGTGGAGGGCGTGCTATCGCAGTATCCGCTTCTGTTCTATTCGTTCTAGATCTTGTTATCATGGTTTTTGCATGACATGATATGATATTAAATGTCAACATTGTCACGGGGTAGTAAGGCGCGCCTTCAATGGTTGGGTGGTGCCGCTGCTCACATACTCCTTTGGCATACTAAGGTGGACTCAGACTGAGCTGGACGCCCTGGATAGGGGGATCCGTCTACTGCTTAAATCACATCGCATGTTGCACCCACGCTCATCTGTCATGAGATTGTACATCCCAAGGAAATGTGGAGGTCGAGGCATTTTAAATGCTAAGAATCTCCACAACCGCGAGGTGTGCGTGCAATCTCAGGGATTATTTCCTTGGCAATGAGTGTGGGGTGCATCGTGGTTGCAGTAGACAGGAGCCTCACGCCTCTCTCCTTGGCAAACGAAAACTGGCGCAGACCAACGGTGTTGAGCACTGAAGACCGCAAGAACGTATGGAAAAGCAACGAGCTACGCGGACGCTTCTACCTGGCCCTAACAAGGCCCGACGTAGACTTTCTAGCGTCCGTGAAAACCGAAATCTTTGGGGAACCGAAGGTTTTGTCTGTGCAATTGCTGACGAGGTCATAATGACGACCAATTACCGGAAATATATTCTGAGGGATGGCACGGTCGACATTTGTCGAGCGTGCCGTTGCCCCGGCAAGTCCCTCAGATACATAATTTCAACGGCGAGTACTTGCTCATACATCCAGGATCATCCATCAGCAACTTGCTCTTCAATAATGGTCTTGTTGAGTCTGAAGTGCCGTACTATAAGTAAACACTGGCGCCAGTTCTCGAAAATGGTCGTGCTACGCTCTATTGGGATCGATTTGTCATCACGGACAGGACTATTGTCGCCAATAAGCCTGATATCGTATTGACAGATCGATCTCAATCGATCGATCTGCCCGGCGGCAGTGCTCGTCGACGTCACCATCCCGCATGACGAGAACCTCGTGAAGGCCGAGAAGGACAAGCTCAGCAAGTACCTTGACTTGGCTCACGAGGTGACCGCTATGTGGGATGTTGTTTCGACGATCTTTGTCCCAATAGTTGTTTCGGCAAACGGTCTTATAGCGAAGAGTCTCGACCAACACCTCAAGAGACTCTCGCTGGATTAAGGGCCAGATACAGAAGGTAGTACTCCTCGGCACGCATTGTGAGGAGGTTCCTCTCTCTGCAGCCCTAACCACCGGTAGCTTGGCCCTGCCCCGCTGCCGGCGGCACTCATAGGTTAGGTTTTTTATAATGTATATTTTTTGTATTAGTATTTTATTTTACTTTTATATTTGAATATTTATCATACAAAACCTATGTACAGAAAATTAAATAAATATCAAAATAATAATAAAACAATACATTATAATGAAAGGAGTTAATGATATAACTATAATTTTATAATAATTTCACTTCCAATAAGTCCCGAGATTTTATTTTATTTATTAAAATCTGAACAGTGGGCAACAGACAGAATTGTGTGTGTAAAAAAGTTGATTGACCCTTATATTGTTATATTACAACCTTTAGGTATATTAATCATAGGTAACGACTTATAACTATTATATAAAGTTACCTACTTACTGTAGTTGTCTTATCATCAAGTGATTTTTATTTCGTTTATATTTTGACGCGTTCATTGTAATCACGGTCTTATTTACTGTTGTGCGATGTGGACGTAACTCAAAAACTTGTTCCGAACGTTTGTGCTACACGGCCGCAACTCCGAAGTGTCTGAACAGCATGGTAGTTTTGCGTGCGATCGTAGCGGGCGCAAGCGGCGGACTGGCGAGTGGCCATATTGCAGGTAAGGGATAGTCGATTTTTGGAAATTTGCATAAGGCCACAAGTGCATTAAGAGGCTTTAGAGGATAGTTTTCCTTATTTTTTTGAGTTAAGGTGGTAAATTAAACCCTTCTGACCACGAATCTGCAATAATATCAAAAATGAAAAATTTTGAGATGCGGCCGTATAGCAGGCACTAGGCGATTTGTTGGTGGTGTGACTTTGTAAAATCATACTAAATTAGGGTGTATAACGCATTGCATAACGTTGGCTTAGGTGTATAGCACAATATAAAGTTAATACCTACTAATAAGGGTCACATACGACATAATTAATCTTTCATTTTAAGTATATTAGTACTTAGCAGGCATAATTTACCAACTGAATCTAGTGGAAAACATTAATCAAAGAATTATTGATTGTCTGATATATAGTTCTTATTTGATAGTTACTTACCGCGTTGATTTGCGGTGGTTTAGAATTGCCTCAAGTTATCTTTTTCGAGCCACCAGCGAATCTACGATTTTATTGGCACAATTTTTTTCTAAATCACTTCTATTCATTATACCATGAACACTTCACTAAGTTTTGCAAGACATTAGGTAGGTACGAACACACTCACTCACATTACAAATCAATATTTTTCGACCACAACTATTCACTAACAATGCTCGCTCCGGTTTAAAGCCGGCACCGGCAACTTAATGTAAACAAGAAGCACGCGGCTCGCGCATAATACCTACAAATAATTGTTTCTCACTTATTCACTGATATGACCGGTGCAAGCAAGTGATAGCCATCGTCCGCATGCTCCGTCTCAAACAATAACAACGATCCACTAGTCAACTTTGTCAGCGTAAAGCACGTAAATTAAGACGTATTAAAACATGATTACCGCGTAAAGCGCAAAATATATTTCTGTCTTTTTAAATTTGGGTGTAAAGCCATTTGTAATTAATAACCAACTTACTTTGAATGTTGGTTTTTGTAAGTTGTTGTTTACATCCATTGAAAATTTGTCACAAGAGAATTATGTTCTTTAAAGCCCTGGTTTTTTGGCAAAAGTAGATTGTACCCAAAAAAAAGTGTGCGCGTAAAGAACATTTTTGTGAAGATATTACAATTCTAATAATACAGATCGATAGAGAAAAAAAAACTGAACAAAGTGGCATCAAAAACTCAAAAACGTCATTTTGTGCTATACGCGAATTGAAATTTAAGGTATCGATATTATTCTGGTAAATTTAGTGATTATATTTTTTGGAAATGGCTTTATATCTGGTTGTAAAATGAAACTATAATATAGTAATCAACATTAGCTTTATTTAATAATAAGAGCTTCTTACCTACCACTCTCCTTATAATCGTTACAATTTGCAATATAATCAAAATAACAACTAATCAAACAAAACTAAATCAAAATTATTAATTTCTAATTTAAAGAAAAACTCCGAAAATTTAAAGAAAATTAGCTTTACGCATTTAAATATCAATAAAGTTTTTATTTAATTTTAATGAAAATCAGGCTTATGATTTTCGACTTATAATTAATAATAAACAAAACAGCCTCGAGATCACAAAAAATCAGTCTAGACCAAAAACAAAATAATCACATCGTTATAAAACCTAATCTTCCTCATTATCATCATTGGTTCCAGAGTAGATATTTCCATAAGTCAGCGACTCGTAAAAAGCACGATAGTAGCTTGGAATATCTCCTGCCTTACAAAGGCTTATTAGGTCGTCATATAAAGCCTTACTTATTGGCAATGGCTCCGTATAAAGAACTTGCAGTTCAGGCTCAGCTGCAGGACTTGGGTTGGTTAAAAGAGATGCTGCCTGTCTATTGCCCCGCTTGTTTCTTAATCTTTAGACAGTTTCTGTAGATAATTGGGAATATTCAGCATCGAAGTCATATTTGTGTTTTAGAATTGATGGCTGTAAATAGGAGACACTTGCCTCTATTATTTGAGTCCATGATATTTTCTGACCTTTCTCATCTTTGACCCAGTTTTTATTGTTTATCAACTCCTTTTTATTATAAAATTCCAAATTCCTCCTGTAGATTACGCCTCGCGCCACGAAAGCGTAACAACATTTTTTTGATATCGCCGCTTACTTTTAATCTGTAAATATAGTCTTTATGCCTAAAAGTTATATAATTTTGTTGTGTGTGAAGTGTTCTATGAACTGGATTTTGTTTTATGGGAAATAGATCAAAAATCAGTGAGTTATTACGTAAACATTGTCTAAAACTCCACGATAATTGTGACGGTCCCTGACCTACAACAACTCGCAGCGCTCCCGCATCTTCTGAGTCACGGCTCACTTTACGGTCTACCCCTCCGTTAGACAAAACAAAATAATTCATATTGTTTACAAGCAAAGGCTATCTACAGTTGAATCATTATTTTACTGAATTAACATGCCATATACATGCGGAAGCTGTAAAGAAGAAATAAAACGGCAGCGCGTCGCTTGTCCTGCCTGTAAAATAAGCTTTCATCAGATCTGCGTTTCGTATAAAGGCCCACAAACACTTCCAAGCACAAAAATAGCTGCCAATTGGCTCTGTTCTGATTGTACTTCCAAAGTTCGCTGCGGAGGTGATAACTCCAGTACACCATTGCGCGCTCCGGTATTGGAAGAATCCAATAAGGGCACTGATACTGAAGCCTCCGAGTCCGAACTAGATGGCTTGGATCAGCCTACGACTCCCCAGACGGTCACGTTAGATGATAATATCATTGCCGCGGTGCGGCTCGAAGTAAGAAACTCTTTGAAGGCGGAAATATCCAGTACCATAAAGACTCTGTTACAAAGAGAATTAGCTCCAATACGTCAGGATCTTGCTGATCTAAAATTGTCTTTGGACTTCCATAGCAACAAATACGAAGGCCTCGAAAGCTCAGTTCAAGCCTTGACCTCTCCTACAGCTGTTATCGAATCAAACGTTTGTAAAATTCAACCAGAGCTGCAGTATTTAGAAAGCCGCGTTAATGACTGTAATGACTTCACTTATTGTAAATAAAACACGCTATTAGTTATTTACTTCAGAGAGGTATTATATGCACAGACCCAGCACTGTCCGTACTCGTTGACAGCTCGCAGACGAGTGAGGGGCGCCCCGCGCCGGCACATACACTACATCCCTTCTTTATTAACAATAATTGAAACTTAATGGATAATTCTAACGAATAACATAATTAACAATTGTGAAACTAATTCTGATCATAGTTGTAATTTAATTATCGTCTACATTATTTGGTCTGTTACCATTTTCTTGATTGTCATCTACGATTGCCCACGAATCATTTACCTTCTTTAAATGAATTACATTCCTGCGATACTCTTTTCCTGTTTCCTCGTTGCGGACGTTAACGTGACCGTTTTTAACTCGTGTCACTGTGTAAGGGGCAGGGTTAAAGTTTGTCGTCAGTTTATTGTCCTTTATAATGTTCTTAACTAATACTTTTTCGCCAACTTCAATACTGGAATCTATAGCTCTTCTTTTCCTATCTCCATATTCTTTTCCTTTTTCCTTCATTTGTTTATCCCTGTCCCTCACTTCAGTGTCCATCAATTTATGTTCTATATCTGGTGCATTCGTTACTTTGTCACGGAACCGTCTTCTAAAAAACAATTCTGATGGCGATTTAGCTGTAACAGAGTGGGGTGTGGTATTATACATCATCAAATACTTAAAGATATCATCCTTCCAATCCCTTTTTTCCGCCTGACTGATTTTAAGTCTCTTCAAAACATCTCTATTTTGTCTCTCGACCTCCCCATTCATTTGCGGCCAGTAAGGGATTGTATTATTAACGATAATGCCACACTCCTTGCAGAAATTTTTAAACAAATCGCTGGTGAATTGATTCCCATTATCGCAAGTTATGGTTGCAGGGTAACCCAGTCTTGAAAATATCTCTTTTAGAACACTGACAGTATCGCTTGCCGTAATGCTTCGCATGATTTTTATTTCCTTGTACCTACTGTAATAATCTACGAGTATTAATAAAAAGTCTTTGCTTGGGAGTGGTCCTAAAAAGTCAACAGCTACGTCCACCCATGTTTCTTCCGGAAGTGATCGTCTCTTCATTGGGTGTGGTGGATTAGGAGCTGATACAAGAGTGCAACCTTGACAATTTTTTACTACGCGTTCAGTGTCCTTGTCGATCCTAGGCCACCACACTTTTGTTCGGAGACGACCCTTCATTGAGACGATGCCGGGGTGACCTTCATGGGCCGCCTCTAACACCCGTTGACGCAGATTTTTTGGGATGACTATTCTAGTACTGCGAAGTAAAATATTGCCATAAAAGCAAAGTTCGTTTTGTATGAGCTTGAAATTACCAACAGAATCGTGCCAAATATTACTAAAAATCCCTTCTTTGACCTTTGAGATTTCATCATCTACTGATGAAGAAGTCTCAATTTCAGTAAGTGTTACTGCAACAGGTCGAGAGTAGCTAATAATTTGATTTATGTAGTTTTCACTATCGAATGGTTTAGTTGAATTCGTTTGGCAAAGTCTAGAAATAGAGTCGGCAATATTAGATTTACCCGGGCGATAGATGACTCTGTACTTATACGCCTGCAGTCTAAGTACTGTAACTAACCCCCCCTCAACTAAACCTACCCTAACCTATCTTGTTCTAGCCTAGCCTAATTTATCTACTTATAAAAATGATGATTGATTTGGCTCGTGATGGTCTAGTGATCAGGACTCTTTAATTGTGAACTGATAATAACCCTAACATTCTTTATTCTATTGTTTTGACTTTGAAAGCGCACTAATACTTGAGAATCCTGAACAAAAATTGACTAAGGTGAATTGGAGTAAAGAATTTAAATTTAAAATAAGAATGAAGTATGGTCAACCGCATAAGATTAAATTATTAGAGTCAAAGAATAATACCTATTAAGTAAGTAGAAGTACATAATGAAATTAATTTTTAGTCATTTAATTAATTAATACGTAGTTAGAGTAAAGGTTTGTCATAGTCTTTGGTACTAGTTTGGAATACTAAGGTTATACTGGAAAGTATGCTTAAGGCATTTTTCTTTGCGCCTAAGGTCAGAGCCCATGACTCCCCGCTCATGACTGTGGGACTCGTCTACCAGACTGGACATCCCTCCAGCGCCTATCGTTTTTTTTCTTTCCAGGTGGGAATTATTGATTTTACTGTCTTTGTCAATAGTTTTTAATAAATTAGTCATTAGTAACCTGTCTTCAGTCTTCAAGGGTCGAGAGGATTTCACAAGACTCCTTTCTCCATTGCAGGAGTTAAATATTAAATAATAATCATATGGCATTAATGATATTGTATGTAAACCATATTAAATACACTAGGAGCAGATTTATTATTATGTCCAAGTCAAATTGTCCGGATGTGGATAGTATTGGTAGGTATTAATATAAACCAAATTAATGAAGATCTAATTAATGTTCATACATTACAGTTTCTATTTCAAGATCCTTCATTATTATGCTTATAATTTTGATAGCAACTTTTATCATTTTATAATAAAAGGTGACTTTAGCCTGATGTTGCTAAATTATTGTGTATAAGTCTAGTTTTGGACTTAGGTTTATTTTTATACCATAATGAAGTGTTCAATTTTCACCATTGTACTCATGTTGTACCTTATATTTTTGGTAAACAGTGGAGATACAGAAGTCATTTTGTCTTCGGCTATTTTGAAACCTCATAATAGCTATATATGCTTTGTATGATTTAGGTAACTAGCAATTCATTTATAAAGCCACTTTTTTATTGTTATTAAATTAGCTTGCTTATTTTATGCAACATAAATAAAGAATCTTTATAATTAGAAACTGAAGTATCATACTATGTTTATATAATCTAGATTTATTTTATTTAAGTTCAATCTAGATTAAATACCTTTAATCTCTCAAAGCCTAGTAATTTATACTATCAAACTGTATTGTATGTCAAATTCCGATCTGGAGTATATCTCGCAGTTCTAGGAATCCTATTTCTATTATCAGTCCTAAACAGATATTTAGATATCAGAAAGTAAATATGAAAACCTTCCTACTTTAGAAGTTACCAACGTCCATATAAACTATGTAAAACTTTCAGACTTTAACTATAGGTTTTAGTTAATCTAACCTGACCATTTGAACTTATATTATCAAACCTTTGTCTACAGTATTATAATGTAATTTTCATGTAACTTTTGCATTGAAAATTACTATTAACAATTACGTTACTATAAAACCCTATTTTCTTACTATCTCAACTTGATTATTTACCGCTAATTAAATTAATTCATTCAATATCATGTCAAATAGTCTACAGCGACTACTTTCTATAAGACAATTTTGACATTTCGAGAATTTGACATTTACCTACGTTTCGATAACGCTACGTCTATCCCAGAATACGATTTTGTATTGCTAAATTTCCTAAGTTTACTAAACTGATTATTTAATTTTAATATTTGGATTTTTAAATATAAATATTAATTTGGGAATCCTAATTTATTTTTGGGAATTTCTAGATTTCTTTGTAATCCTACTCTAATGGTTTTATGACTAATTAGAGAGACTGCTGACTCTCTTATGTAGTCTAAAACTGTGGCGAATGTTTTAAAAAGTTCTTCACGGTGTAATGAAGATCTTTTCTAGCTATACCTATAGCCCTAAAGTTCTACTGTTTTAAATCAAAACTAAGAGTCATGTAACTCTTACATTTACATTTAAACGTGTGAGTTGTGTTTAAAAATATCCGGTGTAAGATATTTTTACTAGGCCTGCTAACCTATCATAAGAGTTTTTCGAAGGCAAAAGCCCTCTATGAGTAGCCTACTACCTGTCCTTCGGTTTAATGAAAAACCTTCAGATGAAAGACAGGCCGGGATCATACCTACTTTGGCCAGATATATACATATATAAAGATTCTGGGGATCGTCACCAAAAATATTCCACGTATCCGTCTCAATTTTCTACCGAAAAACGGTCCAACTTGTGGTCCTTTGAGATGAATAAATGAGATATAATCAGTCACGTCTGATGTACCGAGTTAAGGCATCAGTCCTTGTACGCGAAAACCCATAATTTACTTGACTAATGGAGGTAAATCATCCGTTTTCTGATTGTGAAACTCTTTCAGATCTACAACCATAGTCAAACTGTAAATGCGGTTTTTGTATGTGATCAACGTCTGCCTCGGATCTTTATAAGACGGTTTACATATAACCATCACAGCAAAGATCTGGAAAACAGAAAATATTAATAACGGAACACGACAACACATAAAACAGCTTCCCACTTCCCACAAATATATGCTGCAAAATCCCCACACATATTAAAATAACACCAAATAAATAACGAGCACAAATACAACAAAGAAAATTACGCAAATGGAACGATAACCTCCAACCCACAATCCAAAATAATGACAACTCACCGCGTCGACGCTCGTAACAAAAGTGAACCCCGTCAACCTGCGCGCGCTTATATACCCTCGGTCTACATTTCTGACAATTCTTGCGCATCGGACATATCGAGCCTTTTGAGCACTTGAAGCACTTCGTGCACATTTGCGCTCAGAGCGCTGCCCAAGGCGGACCTATGCTTGTCGTCATCCCATAAGGTTCAATTTCGCGTACCCGCTGACATGCATAACATCAAGATGGCGTCTATTTTTGTGTTTCTTATTCTATTTATGGCCTGCTGGATCTAAACCCTTTATTAATCTTAACTTATTTTATTACCTTAATTTGCTAAATTTGTTTAATAATTGGTTAAGTTTAAAGCATAATTAATCATTATTTGTCCAATTATAAATTAATTTGTTTTGGCATTGAAATTAGCGCCATCTATGAAATTCTTGATGTATTTTTTTCTTACTATCGTATCTCGGACCCGCTAAGTGAATTTAGTATTCAAAAAAAGTCAGAGAGGCCGCTGTCTTCAATTCATCAAGTAGAGTTAGATTGGTATGTCTTGTGAATTTAGTTCGCAAAATAAATCAAAGAGGCCGCTAACTACCCTATTCTATAAATAGATTTGATTTTCGTTATTTGTCTTCAATCTTAAACATAGTTTAAATGAAATCTTTAACCCTCAAATTAATTAACAATCTTATTTACTTTCCTTCCTCACAATAGAAAATTATTATTTCCTTTACTTTTGTATACTACTTAATTCAGAGTTATTTAACGATTATGAATGGAATATCGTCCCTTGGAAATAACTGAACAAGGACCGATTGGACCATTACAGTACCCACCGTTCCATTCTTGCACAAGGTTTCGAACGTTGTCCGAAAATGGTTTCTAATGACTTATGATCACTTATGAGCTCAAAGTCCTTACCAAACAAATATATTTTAAAATGCTCTTCAGCCCAAACTAGAGCTAACGCTTCTTTTTCAGTTTGGCAATACCTTTTTTCACAGTCCGTAAGAGCCTTGTGCCCATAAGCAATGATCCTTGGACCTCCTTCATCAATTTGGACAAGCACCGCCCCAAGTCCTACCGGAGACGCGTCAGCGATGACTTGTGTTCTGTCAGAGGGATTATAGTAACCCAGGCTTTGTATATTGACCAATCTTTCCTTAAGTGCTTCGAACGCTTTACTTTGTTTTATTGTCCAGAATTTTTCAACATTAGCCGATCTCCCTAGGTTTAATTTCAACAGTTCTCTTAGGGGGTTGGTAAGCGTTGCCAAATCCGAGATCCATTTTCCAACAAAATTTACTAGACCAAGAAAACTTTGAATCTCTTCAATCGTTTTTGGTTGTCTGCTTGTTCCGATAGCAGTTAAGTATCTTGCAAGGGGTCTTACTCCAGTTTCTGAAAGTTCGTGGCCAAGAAACTCAATCTTTTTGGTTTTAAAAACACATTTATTTTTGTTTAAAAGGAAATTATTTTCCTTTAAGACCCTTTGCACTTTACTTAACCGCTCATCATGCTCTTGTTCTGTTGAACCATAAATAATAATATCGTCAATGAAATTGAATGTTCCTTGACACCCTAGTAACATTCTTTCCAGTATTTTTTGAAACATTTCAGGCGCGCAGGACACGCCAAACATTAACCTTTTATAGCGGTACAGTCCCTTACTAGTGCTGAAGGTGGTGATGTATCGACAATCTTTTTCAATTTCAACTTGATGGAAAGCGTTTTTAATATCCAACCTAGAAAAGAGTTTGACCTTGCGAAAATTCGGAAGCAATTCGTTCATCGTCGGTAGTGGGTGATTTTCTCTAACGATTGCTTCATTTGCTCTTCGCATATCAATACATATACGTACCTCACCGTCTCCCTTAAGCACGGGTACCATCGGCGATACCCATGGCGACGGCTCGTTTACCTCTTCAATAACATCAGCATCTTGAAGTTCTTTTAATTTTTTTGCAACTTTTTCCTCCAGCGGAATAGGCACCCTTCTGTACGGTTGAACAACGGGTTTAACTGTTTTGTTTATTGGAATTTGGACGGTTACATCTTTAAACTTTGGGAAGGTTCCTGGTGTTTTTGCCTCTACTTTGTTGATGTGAAGACCTATTTGCAATACCCATAACTCAATGGCAGTTGTTTTTCCCAATAAGTCACGTGACCCATTTCTAATAACATAAGTGGTGGCTTTTACACTTCTTCCACTCACCGATACAATCGTGTCAAAGGAACCTATGACGTCAAGAGGTTCTTTGCTTCCATAAGGAAGCAGAATTTTATTGGGTTTACGAATTTGATTGGTAACCTGTATGTTGCCGTCCTTTAACATCTGCCACGTCTTATCCGTAACAACATTACATTTGCTGCCTGAGTCTATAAGCATATCCAAATGGACTCCGCCCATGTTGACGCTGATGACACTATCTTCATCTAAATGAAAAATAAAATCAATTTCAGATTTCCTGTTGTCTTTCGGTGATTCAGGTTTTGGTTTTTTGTTTGATGTATTAAGATTATTGTTCGTATAACGCCTTCTACGTCTAGTTCTGCAACATTGTCTGAAATGACCAACGAAATCACATTTCAGGCACCTCATGTCCTTAGCTGGGCATTTAGCATCATTGGAGGAATGATTATTACTACCACAGCGGGTACAGGTATTCGAAGTTTGCGTATTTTTAGGGGTTTTGTTATTAAAACTTTTCTTTCGAGCAATTCTATTAATTTCGATCTTTTTCATCTCCCCTTGTTGAATGATGATTTTAAACTGTTCTAACTGTCTAGTTACTACTTCTAAGGCATTTGCCTTAGAAATGATCTGGTCTAATGTTATGGAATCGCCAATTTCTAGAATTTTTTTCCTCAGATCAACTAGTTTACATTTTTCCACTATCTGGTCAATCAAATGTTCATCTTTATCTTTAAACGCACATTTATCTGCTTGATTTCTTAATCTCAAAACGAACTTTTCGAATTTTTCATCCTCTTCCTGTGACAATAGCCGGAAAAGATATCTTTCGTAAACATAACTTTGTTTTGGGGAAAAGTATTCATCTAACTTTTCGATTGCAATTTTGTACACATCAATATCTTTAGCGACTTCGGCATTAGCCCCGGGCAAGTTATAATAAATCTCCTGTAGCGCTAATCCACCTACGTGTAAAAGAGTGGCTCGTTTTTTTTCAGCAGTATCTACGTTAGCTGCTAGGAGATAAATTTCGAGGGCCCGTTTCCATTTTTCCCATCGGGAACCGACTGAAGTTGGATCACCATCGCAATCAAAATGGTCTAACGATGTAAGCATAGATGTTGCATGACTCATGTTGGCAACCTGTAAAAGAAAATTGACTCGAGGATATACTTTGCATGGCTTTTACTTATTAAGTAACAGTATAACAACTGCAATGCCTTCGTAGATATACTTTGCATGGCTTTTACTTATTAAGTAACAGTATAACAACTGCAATGCCTTTTTTTTTCTTTTTTTTTTTTTGCGTGCTCTATAAGCTTTTATTTCATTTGCGTGCTCTAACAAGCATTGTGGAACTTGCGTGACAGTTCAAGGGTCTTTTTTTTTTTCGCGTGGTCATTTTAGCTCTTAAAGCGTATTGGCGTGACCATAAAATAGTGTCAGAATGCAAACAAAATTTTTTTTCACAAAAGAAAAGGTTGAAGAGTTTATGGTATGTTTTATTTTTATTTTTTATTTAATATTAACAACTGGCACCACTGATGCCCATCCAATGTGAACCAACCTTTATATGAACAACCTTATAGCTCCGCTACATTGTCGTTTTCGCTCGTAATCGCCGGTAGTGTAACACGGTCATTACGGTGCCACTGCACCGGGGCGCGGAAGGACTTTAAAGTCTTCCCGCCCGACAGCGGTCATTGACTCGCATCTATACCTACACTACAACCTACACTAATAATATTACCTATCTATCTATATAAATAAAAATGAATCGCCAAAATATATGTGATCGCATAACTTCCGAAAGACTGGACCGATTTGGCTGATATATATTTAATTTTTATTTTATTCGTCATTGTCAGGAGAGGGTTTGTATAACAGAAAATAATTGAAAAATCCACCGGGAAAGTCAGAAATTTGCAGCGGGGCGAAGCCGCTGACGGCCGCTAGTAATATTTATAAAAAGGAAACGTTTGTATTTTTGTATGTTTGTAACGAATAAACCCGAAATTTATTTCATCGTTATAATGCTACATTATCCCCGAATAATATAGGTTATATTTTATTTTCTGCGCATAACGAAGTCACGGCATCTACTATTTTAAATAAAACCCAATTAATAAATAATAATTACTTCCATTTCAACGAATTGAGTGAGATATCATAAAACATTCACAAGTAAAATAGTAAAACAGTTTCGTGATTGTTAGCATTCGACACAATAATCAAGTATGTACGTAAACACTTTTTGTTTACTTCATGATGTAGTATAACACCATTTTGCATGGCCCTTTGTTGCCTTTTGCAACTCAAACAGCATGGCCTTTATACATTTATGCGTAGGTTCGTAACCTATTTTGTTGTAGGTTAAGTACTTACAAAACTTGCATGGTTATTTAGACAACACCCAGGCAACATCTCGCTACATCAATCACACGTCTATAACGTAGGTACTTCGCTGTTTTTAATAGCGTAAACAAATAACTTTGCCACAGTACAGACGCGTTAATTTCGCAACGAGATTAATTGTCTGAGGTACCTATTACTAACCCTAAATCTCTTTGTTTTTCTGTTCTCCTTGTAAAGGGATATTTGTAAGTACTTACTTTTTTTTTTACCTTCGTCGCCACTTGTAATGACTTCACTTATTGTAAATAAAACACGCTATTAGTTATTTACTTCAGAGAGGTATTATATGCACAGACCCAGCACTGTCCGTACTCGTTGTCAGCTCGCAGACGAGTGAGGGGCGCCCCGCGCCGGCACATACACTACAATGACCTGGAACAACAACTTCGGGTAACTAACCTCGAATTTCACGGTCTCACAGAACACTCTGGTGAAAACTTGAATAACGTAGTTCAACAAGTCGCCAGCGTTGTTTCTCATCCGCTATCAGCCACTGACATTGTCCATTGCGTCCGAGTCGCAAAGATAAATTGCGATAGTAAAAGGCCGCGCACTGTGGTGCTGAAGCTGAACAGCAGACGAACCCGCGACGAGTTTTACTCCTCCATATCAAGATATAATAAATCAAACCCAAGTAACAACCTTAACACGTCTTTTCTTGGTATGGCAGGGTCGAAATCGCAAGTGTTTGTGTCTGACCACTTGTCGCCTTATAATAAGAAGCTTCACGCTGCTACCCGCATCAAGTCTCGTGAGCTACAGTATAAGTTCGTGTGGGTTCGTAACGGGCGTATTTTCGTTCGTAAGAACGAATCTACGCAATCCGTTGTTATAAGAAAGCATCTAGATTTAAATTCACTTTAATCTCGCTAATTAATAATTTATCTGCGATTTTCTTATTGTGATCCCTTCGTCCTCTCCGGGTTGTGAGAAGCGTTTAGTAGATTTTTGTTGACTATTTGCTAGAATTCGCCCATCTGCTGACCGCTTCCGGAGTGACGTCACTTCCCTATAACATAAATGTCAAAGCGCGGGAGAACTTTGTTTCCTGTTTCACCATTCTACAGGGTTCTAGAGTAATTTCTGGTCATTGCGTTTTGGATTTTTGTTGAGTAAAGTTCGAAAGTGAATTATATAGTTAACATGCCTAATTCATCTGCGTCAAGACAAGATAATAAACGACGTCGAAATTCGTCAACGTCGTCGGTGGCGGAGGCGGAGGCCGCCCCGCCGCCGAAGAAACCGCGCGGTAGACATGAACGGCCGTCACGCTCCCGTCGCCGGCGCTCGCCAAAGCGGAGCGCGTGTAAAAATCGGGGGCGCTCCCGGTCTTCGAGCTCCTTCAACGAGCGGAGCGACTACAGTGGAAACGTGGATAAGGATTTTAAAATGAGGTTTGATCAACTCTCGTACCAGGTGGGTGCAATTACCGATTACCTTCAGCGTTCTATGCAAAATAAGCTCAAAATCCATCGGACCGCTCTTCAAGCGACGAGGAAGCCCCTTTAGAGAATGTGGTGTTTAAGGACTTTAGTACTACTTTAAAGGATAAGGGTTATGGTAAAACTGATAATGCAAAGTTTGAGTTAATTAAAAATATCCAACGTTTTGATTCACGGGAATGGTCAGATATTTCATTCTTTGACATTCAAAAGAGTTATTTAGCTATACCCGGCTTTAAAGAATTAGACACTAATGACGAGCTGCGTCATTACGATAAATCAAAACATTTAGCTTCGTTCGAAAAGACGTTGGCTTCATTAACTCATGCTTTTCTCTTACATCGTGACCATACACAAAATTGTTTACAAAATATTTTAAAATGGGACTCACAGTGTAAGGATATTTCCGCTACCGCCCTAAAAGATAAAATTACAGAATTATTTGTTGATGATGAAATAGCATTTTTCACAATCGTGTTATAATAGAGAGCTTTTTAGTCGAGTACCGTGTTTAGGCCACGAAGCTTGCTGAGTGGCCTAAGTAAGGTACGAGATTAAAAAGCTTAATTATGACACTATTGTGAACAATACTTTTTGTACGAGTTCATTAAAATTAATAATTTAAGTCTAAATACGAGTATTTAAGAAAACGAAATATCGTAAGTACTATAACACCACCGGCGTCCGTAATTTTGCAGTACTGTGCTGTGATTGGCTACAATCACAAAGAGTTGTTTTTTTTTTATGCCCTGGATACAGGAGCAGCATGTTTAAGTAGATGTTGACAGATGACGCGACGTTGCTACGTTCCGAAACGCCATAGATTAGCCATTTTGTATCGGATCGAGTCTCCTTAAACAAGACACATACTATTGAAATACGAAGTTCTATTTTCAAATTTTTTTCGATCGTCTGGAGCGTATCGAAATGGTTATTTCGGTTGTTTCGGAAGTAACATAGACTATGCAACCATGAAATGAGTGACGTTGCAGTATTTTCTGTGAAATCTTAATACACAGATTATAATCGACGAGTACAAAAAGTACATTAAAAGTACGAATGATATTTTGCAAATCCTGTGCGGCAAACGTGCTGATGTTATTTTGAATCGTAGAAACGAAATTTTAAAGTATGTCACTGACCCAGTGACGGCGGCTGGATTTCGAAAGATCTCACGAAAATATTTTTAATGACGAAAAGTTGAAAGAATTTCTTAAAAATGAAGGTGGTGTAGGTATGGACACAGAATGCTGCGTCAACTCATATCGCAGTGCATGTGCACCGAGATATGAGATGACGTGGCAGGCTAGCCGGAAAGGTTAGCTAGTCGTTCCCGGGGACCCGCGACGTTCACACGTTAATGAATAAATGCAAGTAAAATTGACACTTGGTTTATATCCGGAAACGGCTCACCCAACAACCCCAACAGTGGTGACCCCGCGTTGAAGATTTAGAGTATATAATTCGTGGTTTTTATAACGAGTCATAATGTCCATTACACCACCACCACCAGCAGCGGCTTTGGAAGTGATGGGGATGTCCGTGTCGGCACGTATTCCAGAGTTCTGGATTGACCAACCCAGAGTGTGGTTCGTTAGAGCAGAAGCGGTACTCAACCCACAATAAATAAGCGAGGAAGCTAAATTTGACATGGTGGTGTCAAAGTTACCAAAGGACGTTACATTGCAAATCACGGACATTCTACTTGAACCCCCAGCTACGGGCAGATATGCGGCGCTTAAGGAAAAAATAATTACTATGTTTGAGGACACCAAGGAGAGACAGATCGAGATCATCATGGCCGAGATGGAATTAGGGGACCAGAAAGCCTCCCAATTGTTGCGACGCATGAAAACCTTGGGCCGCGACAAGTTCCCAGACGACACTATTCGGGTGATGTGGCTAAGGTTGCTACCCGCCACCGTTCGTGCAGTACTGGCTACAGCAGCAACTAAAGACTTGGATGTGCTGGCTAAGATGGCAGATAGTGTTTTGGAGGCCACAAGAGGAGCGCAAATCGCAGCAGTAGCTCAGCAGAACATGTCCCAACAAGCAGAGGCAACAGCTACGGTTACAGACACTGACAAGATTCTAAGCGAAATTGCAAAGCTCAGTGCGCGAGTACGAAAAGTCGAAAGGCCCAGAATGGGTAATAATGCTACACGTGGCGGATACTCGCGTCCACAGACGGAAGGCCAATCGCAGATTCCTGTCAAGCGCACACCAAACGACCCCGGTTGGTTGTGTTTCTATCATTTTAGGTTCAGGGCAAGAGCCACGAAATGTGTGCAACCATGCGCATGGGACATGAGGTCGGGAAACTAGGCAGCATGGTACAGTCAAGGACGGAAGTCTGTACCATTTCTCCGAGTCGCCGTCTATGTGTAAAAGATAGTGTTAGTGGGCATAATTTTTTAGTGGACACGGGAGCCAACATTTCGGTGCTACCAGTGGTAAACAAATTTAGTGTTAATGAGTGCTCGGATTTTAGATTATATGCAGCCAACGGTACAGAAATTAAGACTTATGGCACCAAGACACTGGTATTAAATCTTGGGTTGCGAAAACCGTACCGTTGGGAGTTTATAATAGCGGACGTTAAGCAACCCATTTTAGGGGCGGATTTCCTAGGTAAGAATAAGTTGTTAGTAGATTTAAGTAATTCTAGGCTGGTGGATGGTAATACAGACCACAGAGTAGTAGCTAATGTAGTGCGTGTTCAGGAGCCCTCAGTTAGTACTATTCACACAAAAGATCCGTATCACGAGTTGTTATCGCAATTTCCGGAGATAATTAAAACAGCGTCCTTTACGGAGACGCCACAGCATGATACGGTACACTTCATAGAAACAACAGGGCCGCCAGTATTTGCTAAGGCGAGACCATTACCACCCGAGCGCTATAACAGGGTTAAGGAGGAGTTTCGCTTAATGCAAGAAATGGGGATCTGCAGGCCTTCTAATAGTGCTTGGGCGAGCCCTCTGCATGTGGTAGGTAAATAAAAAAGACGGGGGATTGCGTCCATGCGGAGATTACCGACAACTGAATGCTATCACTAGGCCTGATCAATATCCCATACCAAGGTTGCAGGATTTTACTTATTTGCTAGATAAAAAAACGACATTCAGTAAGGTAGACATAAACAGAGCGTATCACTTTATTCCAGTCGCCGAAAGTGACATCAGCAAGACAGCAATCATTACACCGTTCGGGCTGTTCGAGTTTCCCAGGATGACTTTTGGGCTTCGCAACGCGGCCCAAAGTTTCCAAAGATTCATGAACCACACGGTGTTGAGAGATTTAAATTTCATATTCTGTTATTTAGATGACGTCCTCATTGCAAGTGAAAATGAAACACAGCATCGCGAACACTTGCGCATAGTTTTTGAAAGATTTAATAAGTATGGAATCTCAATAAACGCTGCTAAATGTAGTTTTGGAAAAGTCAAAATAGAGTTCCTGGGGTATGAGGTATCGATTCAAGGATTAAAACCACTTCCAAGCAAAGTTCAAGCTATATCGGATTTTCCAAAACCAAAAACTATAGAGGATCTTAGGAGATTTCTCGGAATGCTGAATTTTTATAGGGCACACATTCCGAAAGCAATAGAATTTCAGGCAGAATTAAATATTTATTTGTGTAACGCCAAAAAGAAAGATAAAACGGTAATTCAATGGACGGATAGGGCAAACGAGGCGTTCGTTAAATGTAAACAAAGCTTGGAAGACGCAGCGTTATTAGCGTATCCGGTAGCAGGTACTAACATGTCGCTTTGGACGGACGCTTCTGAGAAGTTTGCGGCCGGCGTATTGCAACAACGGATTAAAGGAGCGTGGCAACCGCTAGGATACTTTTCTAAGAAGTTTTCATCAGCCCAACAAAAATACAGCACCTATGACCGTGAACTCTTAGCTATTTATCTCTCTATAATTCACTTTCGCAACATGTTCGAAGGGCGACAGTTAACGATTTATACAGACCACAAACCGTTAACATTCGCATTCACGAAGCTAGCGAGTGATAAGGAGACACCTAGACGTTCCAGGCAATTAGCATATATCAGCGAATTTACAACAGAAATTAAACACGTATCGGGTGATGTAACTCTCCTAACCCCGGGCTACATAGAAACGATAAAATTTCCTACGTTGTGTAAATAAATTTAATTGGCCTTATAATTAAAATGTGTGATCGTCTAGTTTTTAAAATAAAATAAAATTAGGACCCTCTACGTTATGTAAAGAATAATGTAAATACGATTAACCTAAACTTATTTCAACCAATAAACAAGCTAGAAACCATAAATAAAACACAATCAAACTAACACAAAAACAAACAAACGAAAGTTATAAATTGGATACGACTCACCGAGAATCTCCTTAGAATACCTGCATACTCAGGAATTGAAGTATCGAACACCCCCGGCATCCACTCACGTCACGTGGGGCCTCCGTGTACCGGAGTGCGTATTATTTAAATGTAATTATAAATAGTTATAAAGTAAAATTAATTCGAAAATAATAATATATAATGTTCCCTACCTAATGTATTATGTATTTCAAAATAATATTTGCCCTACCTAAATAACCCCTACCTTGGACGAGGCCGGATACAGCGAGAACCTATTTGTTTTCAGATTTTATTATACTTTTGTGTTGTTATTAATATTTGAACGGATAACTAGAAACAAATTGATTCTTTCTTTGGATGGGGTTTGGCCTCACTAACACTACCTGCCACGCTATCTCTCTTGCTAAATCCCTAACAAGTCTTTCCTAAAATAAAGTATATATAAATATATTTAAGCACGCTCATGCAATTATGCCACTCGCTTATGCTATGCTCTTAAAACTATGGCTCTACGCGTCCCTAATCCGAAATACGCAGCCGCGGTTTATGACGATGACTAAGGGATGAGGTCGGGTTTGTTCAAAATAATCTGAATATCATTGAGATGAATATAACAATTACTGTAAATGACCCCATAACAACGGCTGCAATATTGACCAAACTTCACACTAAGCACGTGGCCCGGGTCGTAAAGGTCTGCACCTCAGAGCCACTAGTAAAGATTATAAACACCTAAATGACCCAGGTTTTGAGTGAGTTCCTAGTGCCTGTTTAGAGGTGTGACGTAAACGGTGCGTTAGCTAATGTAAATGGTTTGAATTTAAATGATGGTCATAAAGTGCGATGGCAAAATATGTATTTCTAATGCTTGCAATGGAGATAGACAACCAGAATCGCAAGGCTTTCAAGCCGCTATCTGGGCTGACCCCACGTGTGCTGCTTGTGAGTGTTTAGAATAGATGAATGTATAGTTACCACTAAAATAGTTTTTTATTATTATTCCTTAGCTCGTCACAAACATAACATAAAAACTTACTTTATAAAGCGTTACGACACACTTAATAAAATAAAGGTAAAGCAGTTTAAAGATAATGAGTGAGATATAACTGCTCCTTCCTATATTTCACAAAGTCTGAAATAACAAAAGCTTATAATCAATTAAGCAAGCGAGGAAAAATAATAATATTATATTTACCGAATCTAATTTATTCACTACACATAATTCTTCTACACATACTATCCCTTTCACTATCTGTTTATTGAATTAGATGAAATTAGATGATACCTAACGTAAAACCTTCCCTTAATTCCTAGTTGCCTAGACGACTTATATAAAACTACTAACCCTACAAGTAATAATAATTCTCCGCCCCTAATACTGAAAATACATCAAATTAAAACTTACCTAGATACAATTAACTAAATTAGATACTAATAATAATGAAACTAAATCTTAATAATTATCTCTACAAAATAAAATATTCTAGCCACACACACTATTGTCTTTAAACTTAAATGTCCATACACTAATAACAAAATCAAAACACTGAATCTAAATTAAAATAATTTACAAAAGTGAGACTTAGGTTTAACCGTATGCGTACGATAAAACTCACGATATCTCAGTTTCGCGTCCCGGGGTTAACTGTCCCGTTTAAAACACCTATGTTTCCTAAATCCCAAATCATCCCTTCTTCTCACAACTGACGCTAACCTAATTAACCAATCAGAGTCCTACTTCTCAAAACTGACGCCAATCCAAATTAACCAATCAGAGTTAAGTCCAGTCAAACATTCTTTTCACACGCAACTTTGAGCACAAAAAATATGCAAACGCCAAGTGGGTCATAAATACTAAACATTTGTGTTCTTTCTTCGTAACAAAAAGGCAAAATGTAGACAAAAACAACACTATCTTGGACCTTGTCTCAAGTGCTGCACTTAGATGGTGTTTCATCAAATTAGTTGATTTTTACCACAAAAACAAGTCATAAGTTACAAAATTTATGTTGACATAATAAGTGGTGTTCAAGTTATTATTTTTTTACGAAAGTTGTCTCGTTTAGATTTATTTTGGCGCCACTACAAAAAATTAAAATATTACTCTTTTTTTTTTTTTTAATTAACGGTTGATACCTGCGTGTTACAGTTCGCCCCTCTAATTTCGAGAAATTTAGTACTTATAGAGTAATAAATTTTGAGGAATTAGTGATAGGAGTTTTTTCATTATTATTTCTTTGTTCCAAATGATCTAATATTTAATGTATGCTATGCTATAATTATATATTTTTTTTACCTATACTTAAACCTAATTTTTTTTTTTTTTTTTTTTATGTAATTTTACTTTGTACAATTAATATAATATTTCTCTAAATTATAAGCATTATGATTCCCTATAATTTTCTTAGTAGTTGGATGTACTAAAGTGTATGTGTTTTGATATGGTACAGAGCCAATCAAATAGGGTCCTTCGTATTTTAAAAATAATTTCGCGGCCTCATTACGCATTGCATCCGATTTCGGATGAGTCCTTAATTTGACCATTTGTCCAATGTTGTAAGTAATAAGACGATGATTCGCATCATAGTATTTTCTTCGTCGAGTGGCACTTAGTTGTAAATTATCTGCAGCATGTTTACGAGCTTCTTTCATGGTTTCAGTAGTATTTTTATTCTGTAAATCTTTGTTTTCAATTACCGAAACGTAATTTTCCCCATTCAATAAAAATATTGGAGCGTACCCGTTCGCTAGGTGCACCGTGTTGTTATGGCATTCCTCAATGTTATGCAATACATGGGTCCATTTTGAGTGTGAATTTTGACAATGAATCCTTAACATATTCCCCAATTCCCTATGAAATCTTTCGGTACTGTTTGGCCTCGGATTGTAAACAAACGTGTGTGTTGCTAGTATTGACAAGTCCTTAAGACCCTTTATCCACGTTTTGGATGTAAATTGGCTTCCGTGGTCAGTAATTATACACCGAGGTTGTATTACGTCACAAAATTTCTTAACACAACCGAGCAATGTTCGTGTTGTCGCTCTTTTAATGGCATAAAGTTTAACATATTTTGACAATACATCTTGAAGTACAAATACAAAGTGACATCCTGATCTTCCAGTAGGTAGCGGGCCATATAAATCTGCCATTACCTTTTCACCTATTTCTCTTGCAATTACCGGTTTGCAAGGTCCAACCGTATTACAATTATTTATTTTAGCTAATTGACATTCATGACATGTTTTTATTAAAGTCTTAATTCTTGTCTTTAATGTATACCAGAAATATTTGTTATTTAATATTTTTATAATTTTGTAACTCCCTGAGTGACCCAATTCTTTATGATATTGCCATATGAGGTCATCTATTATGTCTTCCGGGATAACTAACCTTTTGAAATTATTACTGACAGATACATATAAAATACCGTTAATTAATTCATATATAGCTTCCCCTCCTCGAACGTATATTTTCTCTTCGGGTTGTTGTGTCAATTTTTTTATAATTGTACAGAGAGTTTTATCGTTATTTTGGTGTTGTAAAATATTTTTAAAATATTTTTTTAGTTTTTTATTGTTTTCCGTAGCAAATACAATTATTTCCGGTATTTTATTTTTGTCTTCTTGTACAGCTTTTGCATTTCCTGAATACCTGGACAAAATGTCTGCCGCCTTATTAGACTTTCCTGCTATGTATTCTACTGAATAGTCAAATTGATTTAAAAACACGAGCCAGCGAACAACTCTGTTATTATGCATTTTCCAAGTTCTAAGGAACGTAAGTGAATGATGGTCAGTTCTTATTGTAATGGTCCAATCGGTCCTTGTTCAGTTATTTCCAAGGGACGATATTCCATTCATAATCTTTAAATAACTTTGAATTAAGTAGTATACAAAAGTAAAGGAAATAATAATTTTCCATTGTGAAGTAGGAAAGTAAATAAGATTGTTAATTAATTTGAGGGTTAAAGAAGTTTTATATTATTTATCAAATAAGAGAACATAAGAAATAATAATATGGTTCATACGTTATAACCAATTTATAATAGATAAAATGTATTCCGTAATTTAGAATAGGGTATTTAGCGACCTCTTTGATTTATTTTGCGAACTAAATTCACAAGACATACCAATCTAACTCTACTTGATGAATTGAAGACAGCGGCCTCTTTGATTTTTTTAGTATACTAAATTCACTTAGCGGGTCCGAGATACGATAGTAAGAAAAAATACATCAAGAATTCCATAGATGGCGCTAATTTCAATGCCAAACAAATTAATTTATAATTGGACAAATAATGATTAATTATGCTGTAAACTTAACCAATTATAAAACAAATTTAGCAAATTAAGGTAATAAAATAAGTTAAGGTTAATAAAGGGTTTAGATCCAGCAGGCCGTAAACAGAATAAGAAACATAAAAATAGACGCCATCTTGATGTTATGCATGTCAGCGGGTACGCGAAATTGAACCTTATGGGATGACGACAAGCATAGGTCCGCCTTGGGCAGCGCTCTGAGCGCAAATGTGCACGAAGTGCTTCAAGTGCTCAAAATGTTCAAAATGCCCGATGCGCGAGCTTTGCACGAAATGTAGACCGAGGGTATATAAGAGCGCGCAGGTTGACGGCGGTCACTTTTGTTACGAGCGTCGACGCGGTGAGTTGTCATTATTTTGGATTGTGGGTTGGAGGTTATCGTTCCATTTGCGTAATTTTCTTTGTTGTATTTGTGCTCGTTATTTATTTGGTGTTATTTTAATATGTGTGGGGTTTTTGCAGCATATATTTGTGGGTAGTGGGAAGCTGTTTTATGTGTTGTCGTGTTCCGTTATTAATATTTTCTGTTTTCCAGATCTTTGCTGTGATGGTTATATGTAAACCGTCTAATAAAGATCCGAGGCTGACGTTGATCACATACAAAAACCGCATTTACAGTTTGACTATGGTTGTAGATCTGAAAGGGTTTCACAATCAGAAAACGGATGATTTACCTCCATTAGTCAAGTAAATTATGGGTTTTCGCGTACAAGGACTGATGCCTTAACTCGGTACATCAGGCGCCACTGATATTATATTTCATTTATTCATCTCAAAGGACCACAAGTTGGACCGTTTTTCGGTAGAAAATTGAGACGGATACGTGGAATATTTTTGGTGACGATCCCCAGAATCTTTATATATGTATATATCTGGCCAAAGTAGGTATGATCCCGGCCTGTCTTTCATCTGAAGGTTTTTCATTAAACCGAAGGACAGGTAGTAGGCTACTCATAGAGGGCTTTCGCCTTCGAAAAACTCTTATGATAGGTTAGCTGGCCTAGTAAAAATATCTTACACCGGATATTTTTAAACACAACTCACACGTTTAAATGTAAATGTAAGAGTTACATGACTCTTAGTTTTGATTTAAAACAGTAGAACTTTAGGGCTATAGGTATAGCTAGAAAAGATCTTCATTACACCGTGAAGAACTTTTTAAAACATTCGCCACAGTTTTAGACTAAAATAAGAGAGTCAGCAGTCTCTCTAATTAGTCATAAAACCATTAGAGTAGGATTACAAAGAAATCTAGAAATTCCCTAAAATAAATTAGGATTCCCAAATTAATATTTATATTAAAAACCAAATATTAAAATTAATTAATCAGTTTAGTAAACAAAGGAAATTTAGCAATACAAAATCGTATTCTGTGATAGGCGTAGCGTTATCGAAAGTATCGAAACGTAGATAAATGTCAAATTCTCGAAATGTCAAAATTGTCTTATAGAAAGTAGTCGCTGTAGACTATTTGAATTAAATTAATTAGCGGTAAATAATCAAGTTGAGATAGTAAGAAAATAAGGTTCTATACTAAAGTAATTGTTAATAGTAATTTTCAATTCAAAAGTTACATGAAAATTACATTATAATACCGTAGACAAAGGTTTGATAATATAAGTTCAAATGGTTAGGTTACAATAACTAAAACCTATGGTTAAAGACTAGAAAGTCTCACATAGTTTATATGGACGTTGGTAACTTCTAAAGTAGGAAGGTTTTCATATTTACTTTCTGATATCTAAATATCTGTTTAGGACTGATAATAGAAATAGGATTCCTAGAACTGCGAGATATACTCCAGATCGGAATTTGACATACAATACAGTTTGATAGTATAAATTACTAGACTTTGAGAGATTAAATATATTTATTCTAGATTGAACCATAATAAAATAAATCTAGATTATATAAAAATAGTATGATACTTCAGTTTCTAATTATAAAGATATTTTATTTATGTTGCATAAAATAAGCAAGCTAATTCAATAACAATAAAAAAGTGGCTTTATAAATGAATTGCTAGTTACCTAAATCATACAAAGCATATATAGCTATTATGAGGTTTCAAAATAGCCGAAGACAAAATGACTTCTGTACCACTACCATGAGTTGCTATCGAAATCTCATAAAACGTTCTACAGTCGATAGCGAGTAAACGCTCTTCGAATAGTTTTAAATTAAACTTGTACCATGAGTCACATAAACCTTTACTTTACTCGCTAACGTTAACTCGATAGTTCGTGTAGTAATCGTTACGTCACGGAGTAACGTGCCTAACTTCACACCAAACGAAGCTGTCTCTTTCTAACTATACTGAAAAGACTGAGAAGCATAATATTGGGCAAAAAGCTTAGTATCCGTGGCTTCCATTTAAAAATATAGAAATAACCCTGCTACTTTAAAGTGTCACAGAGCAGAGTGTCACTACGTAAAGTGTAAGTGATTATTGAATTTGTTGTGGTTATTTTGTCAATGTGAGATGAGAGTTCCTTTAACAAGGAATAACGGGTGAATTTATTTAAAGCTGCAGCTGTATTTACGAAAAATATAAAAAATGCGAACAAGCGCTTCCCAGTTTCAGATATTGGTAGATTATATGGAAAGGTATGTAGTCTAAATAAATATTTTAATAACGTAAATTTCCTCAGTTTTTATGATGAAATATTTTGTTTTAAGTGGTCAGTTATAGTTGAGGAATGTGGTTTAGATTGCCATTTATTTGAATGTGTTAACAGAAATGGTGACCTTAGCAAGCCCAGCGAAGGACCACACGGAAGAGCCGAAAACATAAATAGATGGGCAGAACTTTGCGGAATTTTAAATGCGGACGCCACGGGGGATACCAAGACTGTGGAAAAGTGGAGAAAAGTGTGTATAACCTTTGTATTGAGCCTTCTATTCATTAATCTTTCATTTTCATAACAATTCAATTTCAATAACATTTCTTTTTCTTTGCATGAATTTTTTTTTCACTCTTCATTGTGTTTATGAATGTACTATGTGTGCGTGTGTGTGACATAAAGGTCTGGAGTGATGTCAAAAACAACACAAAAAAGAAATCTGCACGCATATACCGAGCTGCACAAGGTACTGGTGGTGGTCCAGCGTCAAATTTGAAATTGACGGACCTCGAGCTAAGGGTTCTTAGTATTATAGGCACTCAAGCCGCTACGGGAATTATAGAAATTCCAGAGGTTGGCTTAGAGGTTGGTAATGTGTACTTTCTGTTTAATTTTTAATTTTATACTTTATACTTAAGTATAGCGTTTTTTTAACTTGCAATGATGATGATTATTAATGTAAGTTCTCTGTTTAGATAGGTATTTGCAAATCATTTTTTAAACAATCCTAGAATCAAATGGAGCTGAAGTTCGGCATACTTATCTAAGTTTGGTCATTATTGATTTATTATTGAACCATCAAGCTGATCTGATGATGGAGATGGGGATCTAAAGGTGGCCCATAGGAACATCTAAACTGCATGTAATCTGTCGTGTTTGGGCTGGTTTGATTGGTCTTGAGATACTATTTCTTTTTGACAAAAACTGTCTAAATACTTATGTGCACCTTGTATGTATAATATACATATATTATAAATCATGCATTTTATATCTGATAGCATTCATAATAAACATGATTTACAGGAAGTTACTGAAGTGACACAGGCACCACACACAACGGCGCTGGCACAGGAAACAATGACACTGACACAGGACATAAATGAGAGCCCGTCAATATTCATCATCAATGAACAAATTGCCGGACAAACTTGTTCTGGTAAGTTTCCCTGCCATTGTTACTATATGAAAAAAACTATTTTATTTATGTCCTAGGAAAGATTTCAATAACAGAAAGTCTATTTCAATGTTTTTTATTTACTGCAGGTGTTGAAGCCTGGAATCAACCAGGGACATCCGCCCAACCCTCCTTTTTCCCGCCTTTGCCTGTGGGCAACAGGAGTGAGCCTGCGGTCACAATGGGTGCAGCGGTACCAGCTGCCAGGCAGCACTCGCCGCAGAGCCCCACGCCCTTACCGCCCACGCCGCGTCGGCGGCGAAGACGCCAGGCGCAAAACCAATCCTCTCCTGGCTTCCGGAGAACTCGCACCCAGACTCAGTCGGATTTGGCAAGGCAAGCCTTTGTGAGATCCGACACTGAGTGGCGACTTTTCCAACAGGAAGCGGAGCGGGAGAGGAATAGGTTGAGGGAGTTAGAAATAAGAAATCAGGAGCGATGGCAGGAGTTATTCGGTCAATTTTTAGCTTTAGGAAACAGAATTGTAGATGTATTACAAAACAAATAATTTTTTTTATTTGTTTTGTAACACGTCTACAATTCTGTTGCAAATGTTATTAGTGGGTAAGTAATACGAGATATAAGAAATGATAATAATAATATAACAGTCACAATAATATACGATCACTTTGTATAACCTGTTTAATATAACGATCACTGGAAATAATGAACGAAAGATATAATTTTGAAGTTACTATTTCCATACTTATTTATTTATTTTATTTATTGATAGCCTCTTATTCAGAAAAAATATACGAAAAAATTCTTAAAACTAGAGCAACCGCAAGTTATTCATATTTCTGTGTGCCTTCTGGCAAAGGCCTCCCCCAGTCTTCTCCTCCCTGTTTGTGACCACTCTGGTCCACGTCGTTCCGACCATGTCTATTATTTCGTCCTCCCATCTTTTAAACTGTCTACCTCTCTTTTGCTTACAGCCTCTTGGGTACCATGTTGTTAGAGTTTTACTCCATTTCTCGGGTCCTCTTATTGTATGTCCTGCCCACTTCCATTTTAGATGTTTGACTTTATACACTACATCTTCGAGTTTTGTCTTGTCTCTCAGTTATGCTTCTTTCCATGGCTCTTTGACTTACTTTCAATTTTTTACACTGCGCCTTGATTAGTGCCCAAGTCTGGCAGCCGTATATAAATATTGGCAAAATGCCTGTGTTAAACAACTATTTCCATATACTATAACGTTAATTAATATATAATACCAATCAATATAACTTTTTATAAAATAAATTCCGTGCGAAATAAAACACGTAAAAATAACGCCAATTTCATAGGTAAGGACCCAATATATATGTATATTTTTTATATCTTAGGTGTCATGTGCATTATAAGCTTTAATAGTTATATTGATTGGTATTAAATATTAATAACGATATACTTTGTGGAAATAGTTATTTCGAAATTATAATGTTTCGTTCATTATTTCCAGTTAACGTTATACTAAACGGGTATATACAAAGTAAGCGTATATATTGTGACATTTGTGACTGTTTTATTATCAGTTCTTATATCTCGTATTACTTACCTGTTTAAATTTGGTTACGTAGCAAAACATCTTAAATCTATAGTAGATTGTACAACAAGGGCATAAAACAAAACATTTTATGCAAGACTTATGGTATCCATCCGAGCCGGCAGGAGAGGTTGGATAATTAAGTCGAGGATAAAATGGGTTTTAAGACCGAGTTATACACTCTGCTTTTTACTTCGATTACGAGGAAATAAAACAGGGTTAATGTAAAAGAACTTACATGAATGAGAATGTAATTGACTTGTTTGCCGCTTCTCCAGACTTTGAAATTTTCAAACGTTTTAAAATATTTTTTCTTGGACAGCGGTGTCTGTTCAATAAGTTCTTTTGCATTTTTTTTTATTAGTGTGTTAGGTGTTAGGATTATTTCCTTTAAAATGTTATAAGTTCGTTTTTCATATGATCAAAATATATAAAATCAAATTGCATAACATACGCAATTAATAATATCTTATGTCATAAGTTAAAAAAAAAACGATTTAAGTACATAACGTTTATAATGTATACTGCTCACTATGTATAATGTTCCAAATACACACTTAAAGTGAAATTACGTAACGTACGAAATTCAGAAAAAAATGTGTTATATTTAAATATGAGGTAGGTTTAGGTTATGTTAGTTCTTCAGCCGACCCGAAGGGCCAAAACACTCAGAAATAGGAGCTCCGCTGCAGAGCTCCATCGACTCTGTTAAATTTGATATTGAAATAGAAATTAAACTAAAAGTCATAAAAATATTGTGTGTTTCAAATGTTATATATTAATAACATTATTAATTCAAGCTTTCTACATTATGTATGGTATATGTGTACCAAGTTTATGTCAATTAATCATATTAATTTTGTACTTCGATATTATATTCATTTGAACAGTCGTGTTGTATGTATTTCGAACGTTATAGATTATGAACATTATTCATTTAGGCTTTCGACATTCTAGACGTATTTGTAACATTTGATTTTAGATGTTTTGTTACGTAACCTTAAATTTCTAGTTATCTGGGTGATTCTATTATTATTATACTATTTTACAGTTTTAGATTTATTATATATTGTGTTAAAAATTAGTAGTCATAGTCATACTGCCGCACTCAGAGACGTCCATCAAAAATGCTTCTTTAGTGACGCGTTGTTTTATTCTATAGGTATAGCAAAGAAAGTGACAGCAGGAACTTAAATCGGACTAAACTATGATTCTATTATTATTATACTATTTTACTGTTTTAGATTTAAGTATTATATATTGTGTTAAAAATTAGTAGTCATAGTCATACTGCCGCACTCAGAGACGTCCATCAAAAATGCTTCTACTAAACTATAATTATAAATAAAAAGATTTTTTTGATGTATTCCTACTTTTTATTATCTTACCCATTCAAAACAAAACAGAAAACATAGTAAGTATGTACTTGGAAATAATAATAATACATTACATTAATAATAAAAATATTCTATGGCCGTCTTGATGCAAGTCTTCTAGCTAATTGATCACGTAGTGCTCTCCCCATTAATAAATCACTTGCACCGTCATTTTCCAACACCAGCTCCTGGCGCTCAAATAGTTCTGAAAATAGTAGGTACAGGTGAGTACAGTGATATGTACACTTTTGCATTCTTTTACATCATTCCTTTGCAATAAGGAGCAAAATTGTATACATTCAAGTATCATAAAGTACCGGTAAGTAAAAAAAAAGATTTAAAGAATCTTTGTACTCGACTGAACAAATTTAATAGAAATTAGGACATTATTTACTATTTAAACCGATCCATACTTCCATGCTTATATTATAAATGTCAAAGTATGTGTCTTGTTTTTTTGTAACCTTTTCACGCAAGCAGCTGAACCGATCTGGATGAAATTAGGTATGGAGATAGTTGGGAGTCCCGGATATGGACATAGGATACTTTTGATCCCGGAAAATTGGACTGTTCCCTAGGGAGCAACGATAAACGACTGTTATGCGGATGAAGTCCCGAGCAAATGCTAGTATTTAATAATTATGGTTAACTTGTACCTTGAGTTTCTTCAGATGTAACCCTGACTTCGGGATCGGGATCAGGGACATTATATTTTAAGGCAATGTTATGTAACACGGAACATGCTATAATAATTTGTGAACACTTTTCGGGCTTATAATGTAATGTCCTATCTTTGTGTACACAGCGCCAACGGTTCTTTAACCGCCCAAAAGTATTTTCAATGACAACTCTTGCAGAAGTGTGTGCTTCATTGTAAGCTTCCTCAATAGAGTTGTGAGATGGGTTTAAATATGGTGTCATCAACCATGGCCGTTGAGGATAACCAGAATCACCTGTTAAAAATATAAGCATTTTTTTTATTTCAAATAAAGTAAACACTTTATTAAATAATAACATTATGTACATACAAGTAATGTCTTAGTCTTACCTAAAAGCCATACAATTTCATTGTGGCTGTGCAATGATTGCATATAATTGTTGACTTTACTGTTTTCCCATATGAAGGCATCATGGGCTGCACCACCAAACTTAGGATTTACAGATAGAATTTTACAGTTGTGGTCACATATCTGTGAAATAAATTTCTATTAACATAGGGGACAGATCCAATTTAGACTTTTTCTTTTTTCTAGCACTATGTCTATCTATCTGAAGACATATAATTATAAACTTATAAATAAAAACAATGACTAAAATATAGGTACCATTTGGACATTCATTGAGTGATAGTGCTTTCTACAGAAATATAAGTGCTCCTCTTCTTTGTTAGGGGTAAATATTTTAAAGTGGCTGCCGTCAATGCATCCTATCACACCTGGAATTCCATATTTACTGTAGAAACTGAAATGAGAAAATTAGTTAAGTGTGATAAATTTGGTATTTTCCCGCAAGTAGGTACAGTTAAATAAATAGTTAAAGGATATAGGTACCTTTGTTTAACGGTGTCTCTTTCTTGTTGTGTAGTTGGGAATTTAATAAATCTTTTTAAAATATTGGGGTGGTTTAAAGCAGCTGTTACTTCTTGAATGTAAACACTCATAGCTTCTTGGGAAAAATGGTTTGCCTTGCCAGTGAGACGTTGGTAACCACCGTGCGCATAAAATAGTAATGCACATAAAACCTGCAAGAGGTGTTATATTATTATTATTTTGTTATAAACACTTATTACTATCTATCAAAAACAACTTTCAATAGCTAAGTAGTAATGAAATGTATATTATGGTACTTACCTTTGATTTCAGCGATACTCTTTGTGTGGATTTCAAATCCGTATGGCACATCAACAAATCGCACAAGTCCTCAAAAGCTTCCTTACTGAGCCTATATTCTTTAATAAATGAATTCTCACTTATATGTTGAAGTGGATTTCTTAATGTCCAATGTCTCATATCAGCTTGAAATTTACCCTGATCTCGTCGTTCATCTTCATATGCAGCTTTCGCTAACATATTCCACGCTAAATAAAGTCTTGCCGACATAATTCAGACAAATCGACAATAATTATAAAAAATCTATTACGATTTCACGGCTTTCACGCTCCAATTTGATAGTGAAATAGTAAACTACAGTCGAGTCGGTATTTTTCGATGACATTTGTCAAATTTGTAACTCATGGTACCGATGTTCTACGGCAACGATACAAAACATTAGTCGCTAACGTTTAGATTTCGATAGGTAATTTACTGTAGGACTCGTACTAGCGATCTTTAGTTCCATAAGTGACCGCTAGAGGCGCGTACAATCCTCCATACAAATCATTTACGCCGTCGCTAGCGACTCGCGAGCGAGTACGGTAATTGTAACTCATGGTAGAGGTACTGTATCTCCACTGTTTACCAAAAATATAAGGTACAACATGAGTACAATGGTGAAAATTGAACACTTCATTTTGGTATAAAATAAACCTGAGTCCAAAACTAGACTTATACAACTTATTTACTTACAATAATTTAGCAATATCAGGCTAAAGTCACCTTTTATTATAAAATGATAAAAGTTGCTATCAAAATTATAAGCATAATAATGAAGGATCTTGAAATAGAAACTGTAATGTATGAACATTAATTAGATCTTCATTAATTTGGTTTATATGAATACCTACCAATACTATCCTCATCTGGACAATTTGACTTGGACATAATAATAAATCTGCTCCTAATGTATTTAATATGGTTTACATACAATATCATGAATACCATATGATTATTATTTAATATTTAACTCCTGCAATGGAGAAAGGAGTCTTGTGAAATCCTCTCGACCCTTGAAGACTGAAGACAGGTTACTAATGACTAATTTATTAAAGATTATTGACAAAGACTGTAAAATCAACAATCCCCACCTGGAAAGAAAAAATGATAGGCGCTGGAGGGATGTCCAGTCTGGTAGACGAGTCCCACAGTCATGAGCGGGGAGTCATGGGCTCTGACCTTAGGCGCAAACAAAAATGCCTTAAGCATACTTTCCAGTATAACCCTAGTGTTCCTAACTAGTACCAAAGACTATGACAAACCTTTACTCTAACTATTATTTAATTAAATAATTAATTAAATGACTAAAAATTAATTTCATTAGGTACTTCTACTTACTTAATAGGTATTATTCTTGACTCTAATAATTTTACCTTAAGCGGTTGACCATACTTCATTCTCATTTTAAATTTAAATTATTTACTCCAATTCACCTTAGTCAATTTTGTTCAGTATTCTCATGTATTAGTGCGCTTTCAAAGTCAAAACAATAGAATAAAGAATGTTAGGGTTATTATCGGTTCACAATTAAAGAGTCCTGATCACTAGACAATCACGAGCCAAATCAATCATCATTTTATTAGTAGATCGTTAGGCTAGGCTAGAAGAAGATAGGGAGGGTAGGTAAGTTAAGGGGGGGGTTAGTTACAGTGGTGCCTTAAACCAGGATTAAATAAATTAAGCTAATATGAAAAGAATCCAGTTCTGGGCTGGTTACAGTTAAGGTTTACCTTTAAGCAGGATTAGAATTTTAAATTCAAAGAGTACATTAGTGTTAAATTATTTAATTAGTTCACAACTTACATTATTAACTAGATAACTATTAACTTAAGAAAATGACTTCTGACGGAAGTCCAGTGTTGCATGTGAAAATGGATTCTTTGTTTTGACTTTGAATTGAGCACTTTGCGTTGGGAATCTGTAGGCCTAGCAAAGAGCCATACGCTACCAAGCGTTTTCGTTTCATCGCTTAAGCGATTCTAATCTGTACTAAACGTTGTTGGCTAGCTAGGATGGAGTGGAAAATCGAAACGCCTTTTCTTTTCGTTTTTCCCGTTATGTTGGCATTAATTGTCTATGCTTTGCTCTAACAGAAACGTCAACGAAAGAAATGACATACAATCTGGGGCTCTACTTTGAAATCAGTAATTCGAACTTCAGATCGCCCCATCACTTTCTTGCAAATTAGTTACGCGTCGAGATCAAAAAGGATAGCAATAGACGAAGTTCGAGTTACGGATTTCAAAGTAGAGCCCCTGTGAAATGGGGGAGCGGCTACAGTGCATCAGTTTTTTCACTAGATGGCTCCGGGAAGTGACAGTTGATATTAAAAAATATTTTAAATAAGTAAATATTTGAAATGCTTACGTATCAAGTGAAAAAGTAAATTGCCACTCCTTTGGTCTTAATCTAGGCATAGATTTTAACGTGAACTGTCAAAAAGACCTCGCTTCCCAGAGGCGCCATCTAGTGAAAAAACTGATGCGCTGTAAGCCCCAGTTCGTTAGACAGACACTGTTACTTATAGTTAGTTCTTCTAACATTTCATTTCGGTATGTAAACAAATCGTTTTTCATGCTGGCCACGCACTCGGCCTCCGTGCCCGGCCCGTCCACGCGCTCGGCCCCCGCGCCACGCTCCAAGCCATCGCACCCGACCTGTCCCTGTCGTTACACCGCCGCTCTCAATACAGTCGCCGCACTCCACTACCCCAAACCGTTCATCAAAAGCGGCGGAGTTGCATGAGCGCAACAAGGACAGGCAGGAGACAGCGCGCCTGCAGCTGGCGGAGTTGCAGGAGCGCAATAAGGACAGGCAGGAGACCGCGCGCCTGGAGCTGGCCTAGTTACAGGAGCGCCACAAGGACAGGCAGGAGACCTCGCGCCTTTAGCTGGCGGAGTTGCAGGAGCGTAACAAGGACAGGCAGGAGACCGCGCGCCAGCAGCTGGCGGAGTTGCAGGAGCGTAACAAAGACAGGCAGGAGACCGCGCGTCAGCAGCTGGCGGAATTGCAAGAGCGCAATAATGACAGGCGGGAGACCGAGCGCCTTCGCATTGAGGCGCGTCGCGTGGAGGTGGACGCACTCTTCCATGAAGTATTGCAAAATTTTAAAGTGTTTGACAGTGTGCCGGGTGTCGCTAGGCTATATTTAAGCCTAGAGGCCCTACTTTGAAAATCGAAGTTCTAAGTCACGTTATTTCCATCCCTTTCTCTCGATTTAGTCTCGAATGACGAGTGTCAGAGATGGAGCTAACGTAACTTTAAACTTCGATTTTCACAGTAGGGCCTCAGCAGGTCACCGAACATTTAAATAATTAAGATAGTTGATTATGAATAATTTACATTTGAAATTATTAAACTGATGACTATAAAATATGTAATTTTTGAGTGTTGTTTTTGAATTATTTTATTATTTGTATTAAGGTTTATGCAGATTGACAAAGTAATCTGCTCTGGGAAAACATGGAAAAAATACTGTACTGTTTGATTTTGATTATTAAGAGTGTTAAGAAGAAGAAGAAAAACAATTTATTCAAAAATAATGAACACACAGCGAAAGTAAGAAGGTTTTTACAGCACAATTAAGTAATGTATTGTGATTTTTCTGTTGATTTATGCACAAATTTAATAAAAGTCATATTTTGTAAAGACTGTTTCGATAACCCAACCTAATTATTTATAAAAGTAAACTGTTAATGGTAGGATCTCAATAAGTAAGATTTCAAATATATATTTATTGTATAAAAGTTATTTCATATTTAGGAAGTACAAGAATACTGTATTTACATCCAGTTTTGTAAAAATAAATCTTAAAAAGATTAGTAAAATAAATAAAAAAGGATGTATGATATCAATAATTCAATAATTACTACACTTATATTAAATTAATAATGTTGAGTAATGTTTAAAAAATATAAATGTGATCTACTACATCTTTTGTTAAATTTTAAACAATTAGATGCATGTTAAAACTATGCTAATTTTGTAGAACTAATTATAATAAAGAGATGACTTGCCATTATTACAATAAAAAAGCGTTTTGAATGTAAAATCCCTTTCCATTGTTGATAAATGTTACTTGTTTTTTTCTACTCGCGTCAAAATGTTTTTTCTTTACTTAAAGATATATATATATATATGTGTAAATATGAAGATCAAAAAATTACTCTTTTGTCATTCTTAATACTTTATTGTATGAATAAAGAGTATTCAATAAATATTTTAAACTTTAATTCCTTAATGTAACATTACGTAACACTGAATCTAATATATAAAAGAATAATTCTACTAATATTATATAAATGTGAAATAAAAATAAAATGGACATAACTCCGTTTAAACTGATCTTTTAACTGCTGGGTTTTATAAAGATCCGTTAGATCAAATTTCGGTCAGGAATGTAAAAACTTATGAAGTTACTAAAATTTGATCTGACATATTTACTAACGGAGCTTTATAAAACCGGGCCTAAACGGTGTAAAAAAAGTTCAAGGGATTTTTTTTTGGTGAAATAATAAACGAAAACAAATGTAATTGTGTGTATTTATTAGAGTATTGAACACTTTAACGGCCAAACCCTATATTCAAACCGCGGATAGATAAGGCTTACCTCAGGTTAAAATTTGACATTTGTCCACACAAAATGTGTCAAATTTTAATCCGAAGTAAGCCTATCTATCCGCGGTTTGAATATAGGGTTCGGCCATAAGAGATCAATTATGGCACAGGTACATACATAATCATTATGTAAGTAACTAAATAAAATTAAATACGCCATTTTGTGTAAAAGCGAATACAAATATCGAAATATAAACATAATTGTAAAAGTATCAATACTGATTGATCACAGAACATACTGAATAGATCAAAGGCCAGTTTTTAGTTTCGCCACTGCTCTTAGTAGGAGATCCGAAGAGGAGACGCCCTTCACCGAGCTGCTTATTCGATCAAAAGTATGATATATCAAATTTAATATATTACGTAATATGTAGCGAATGGGTTGACTGAAAAAAATCAGTCCAGTATATATTTAAGTAATTAAAAATTGTTTGTTTTTTTGAAAATTGCACCGTCTTGCTTATTAGACAAATTACATACCAATCGAAAGTATGAAGCCTATAGAATATGCAAACGTTAGGTTGACTATTTTTTTCCCGTCATAACTATTGGGTATAACTGTTTATACCTGAACAGGAAGTCGGTAGTAATAAATTGCACCGGTCTGCTTATTGAATAAAATGTATACCAAAATGAAGATAATTTTATTTCTTTGCGAACACGGTGATATAGGGTTGCCTACGAAAAATCAGTCCCGATTCCGGGTTGCCGACTTTTAAAAAACGAAATATTGATGCGAATAAATACGTGCGACAGAGAGATCCCAGCTAAAAATCCAGTGCGATACAAGAGGACGCAGCATTGCAGCTGCTATTTGACAAAATCAAATAATGTGTACAGTCAACAGCATAAATAAGTGATCATTTATGTACTTTGTCACTTTCAATCGTTTCACAATTTTGTATACAATTTCAAACACGACGTTAAAGTGACAAGGTACATAAATGATCACTTATTTATGCTGTTGACTGTACAAAAGTAATAGCAATATTGAAACAAATTAAAAATAGTTCAAATAAACAAAATATTCCTCCTTCTGACGCAGTCGGGTAATAAATATAGTTCAGTTATTACAGTTATTATTGTTACAGTCATAAAATGTCAACAATACAATAATATTTAGAAATGTCAAAATGCGGAATTTAAATAAAAGTGATAAAAATAACAATTCAATATAGGTATGTACTATAGGCCCATTGGAACTTTGACCCAACATAGAACTATAGTACCTACCTATTCCTTGAATTATTATCTTTATAATACAAATACTAACAAATAATTTATTCAAAAGACAAATAATAAAAACATAAGTAACTAAAACTAAATACTAAAATAAATTAACTTATTCTAAGTAACTATACTATGTACAAATGTCCCCTAGGTCACTGGGAATGGTGCCCATAATGCTGCCTGCATTTCCTCGTTGGATAGCTATTGCTATTGCGAGGAAATAATTACTTCTATTTAAATTCCGCATTTTGACATTTCTAAATATTATTGTATTCTTGACATTTTATGACTGTAACATAATAATTGAACTATATTTATTACCCGACTGCGTTAGGAGGGTTTTTTTGTTTTTTTGAACTATTTTTATTTTGTTTCATTATTGTTATTACTTTTGTACATAAATAAGTGATCATTTATGTACCTTGTCACTTTAACGTCGTGTTTGAAGTGTTATACAAAATTGTGAAAGGATTGAAAGCAACAAAGTACATAAATGATCACTTATTTATGCAGTTGACTGTACACATTCACTTTATGATTTTGACAAATAGCAGCTGCAATATATGCTGCGTCCTCTTGTATCGCACTGGATTTTTCGCTGGGATCTCTTTGTCGCACTTATTCATTCGCAAAAATATTTCGTTTTTTTAAAGTTGGCAACCCGGAATCAGGACTGATTTCTCGTAGGCAACCCTATATCACATATCGATACCTTTAAACTCAATTGGCGTAAACGCCAAAACTCTACTTTTCAGGAGAGCCAAAAAACAATTTTTTCAAAATTATTTTTGTCATAACTTTTTTGTTTTTTGAGTTACAAAGTCAGTGTTGTACATAATAAATATAGTTTATCGAGATAAAGAATATGATTAAGTTATATTTAAAGTAAACGCATTATTTAAGAAAATGGAAGGCTTATACGCCCTAGAAAAATACTATAAATGTTACTTACGCCCCAAAAAAATACTGTTTCGGTGATAGGTTTGGGGTGTAAAAGCCAGGTGGACTATTTTTTAACTGTAATAGGGTGTATAAGAAAAATGTTATGTATTTCCGCGTACACTTAGGTTGTATAATGAGCTTCCAGCGGTTGTTTTTCTAAGAATTTACAATATTGGGCTCTTCAAAATGGAATTAAAGGTTTTTACAGAGTTGGCGACCCAGAAATGATGGTTCAGTGTTGTTAACTTTAATCGGCTACGGTGGCCACCTTCTTTATAGCGGGCCGTATGCATGTTTACTATTCTTGTGGTAGAGAATAATACCAATATTTTGTTCAAAGTAACACATACCATACATTTATCTTTAGTGTTTATAAATACATGTATTATAATATTTTAAGAATATTATTATTCATTTAAATGAATAGGATGGTGAAATGAACACACGAAATTTGAGTTAGGTAACAAAAATCTTTATTTCAATTATATTAAAGTCAGCTAATCTTCATTTATTTAATAATTAGTTAAGCACTTGTATTTACATGCGATTACGGTGAGGGTCCCAGTGTTTGATAGTGCTACAACATTTGTGGGCACCTTCAACCATATATCAACAGAGGTAACAAATGAGTGTCAACTGATACTTAGTACTACAACAGTTGTTGGCACCTTCAACCTTATATCGACAGAGGTAACAGATGAGTGTCAACTGATAGTGCTACAGCAGTTGTTGGCACCTTCAACCTTATATCGACGGAGGTAACAGATGAGTGTCAACTGAAGGTGCCAACAACTGTTGTGGCACTATCAAACACTGGAACCTTTACCTTAATCACATGTGATTATAAATACAAGTGCTAAACTAATTATTAAATAAATACCTAAAGATTAACTGACTATAAATATAACTGAAATAAATATTTTTGTTAACTAACTCATATTTCGTGTGTTTATTTCTCAATCCTATTCATTTAAATGAATAATGACATTCCAAAAAGATTGTAATATATGTATTTATAAACACTTAAGTTATGTGTTACTTTGTACAAAATATTGGTATTATTCTCTAACACAAGCATAGCAAACATGCATACGGCCGGCTAGAAAGAAGGATGGCCACCGTAGCCTATGAAAGTTAACATCACTGAACCATCATTTCTAGGTCGCCAACCCTGCAAAAACCCTTAGTTCCTTTTTGTAGAGCCCCATATTGTAAACTCTTGGAAAAACAACCGCTGGGAGCTCATTCCACAACCTGAGCGTACGCGGAAATACATTACATTTCTCTTATAGGTACACCCTATTACAGTTAAAAATAGTCCACTTGGCTTTTACACCCCAAACCTATCACAGAAACAGTATTTTTTTCTAGGGCGTATTAGCCTTCGATTTTCTTAAATACAGGGTTTACTTTAAATATTGAGTCTGCTTTCGATATTGTCAGGTTATAAAAGGCCAAAATGTATCCATTTTATACGACGAATATAAAATACGACCTTCAATTTAATTATTTTAGGCTCTTTTATGTTGGGTCGTAAAAGCCACCATTTTTTTTTGCAGAAGCATTAGGGTCGTATAAGCCACGTAAGACTTACCCATCCTTACACACATCCTTATACATCCTTTAACTATAAAAATAATATCATTCACGACCTTGAAATGTAGAAAATAAAAAAAAACAGCAAATACGCCCAAAAAATTACAAAAAGCATGTTTTGGGTCAAAAATTCTGGGTCGTATTCGACTTTTTTTTGGGAATTTCTCAACTTTAACTACACAGATCGATAGAGAATTAAAAGTTGAGTATAACTGCATTAAAAACTCATTTTGGCCAAAACGGCGTTTACGCCAATTGAGTCTAAAGGTATCGATATTAAATTTGATATAAAATACTTTTGATCGAATAAGCAGCTCGGTGAAGGTCATCTCCTCTTCAGATCTCTAGATCTCTATACTAGTAGCATCCGCGTCATCATTGCCGAGCTCATCGGGCGGGGGTAGACGCGCATCCAACGCCATGTTATGGAGCACACTGCACGCGACCGTGATGTGATCGGCGACATGATGCTCGTACTGTAGGGTGCGTATCCTCAGCAAGCACCTCCACCGCGACTTCAGCAGGCCGAAACACCGCTCAACGCAGTTTCTTGCCTGCACACGCGTCCTCGCGTAGATTTCCACGCGAGAACCTCAACCAAGGTCTCTGAGGATATCTTGAGTCGCCTTAAACAAATACATAATCACTTTAATTCTTTTTTGACGGCAAGAACTAGTTTTATTATCTGTACCTATTATCATGAATAGTCTCAATACACATATACCTATATCTAACAAGTTCAGTTAATCATCAGTTACATTCCACATTCAATAAACAAAATTACTTTAAATAATTTGTCATGATTTAACATAATTGTACATTATTAGTATTTAATTTTTAATAAATTAAAGGCTAACATCAGAGGGTTTATAGTCATTTTTCTTTTTATATCCAAAAATGTATTGCTGTTTGTTATTCTGGCTTAACCAATATGTTATTTTTTGTTTTCACTTTAATACACGGGTAAGATGAGTTATTATATTAAGTACCAATTTCACCAAACAATGTTAACCACTTAACTGACAATTAGAGGGTTAACAGCTGTCAAAATGTATAACTATCAGTCGATTAACATTGATTAAATTTAACATCATACGGTGAAATTGGTACTAAGTAACATACATACAGCTAAGTGAGGTTTCTAGATAAACTATGCAATACTTGAAACTACTTTTAATAGGTAAATAAGGTTTAGCTTAGCCTTAGTCATATTGAATAGTAGGTATATACCTATACATTCCTTAAGGATAACTTTTTGTGTGAATTTGCAAATTCAAATGAGAGTAGAATTTAACTATACAACTTATTGCAAAGGGTTCAACAAATAGGTCCAAGTTTTTTTAAATATACTTCTGTGTTTATTTTCTCTGTAATCATCATCATGTTTTCAAAGGGCTCCATCTAGAATATACTCTACTTACTTTTGTCTGGAGTTCGACCAGCGAGGTGTTTGAGGAAACACAATCCATTTTCGCACAACACGGGTTATTGAGGGGTTGCACACCTTGCCTGATGCAACGACTTGTTGTCCGCTGCGTCAAGTGCTTAGAAACCCCCACCACCCTTTGGTCGGAGCCCACCCCCATAGCGAAAAATGTTAGAGCACATAGAACCTGCAAAAAAGTAACTTTAAAATTGCGTCTACATCGATGTATTGCAACTTGGTACATACTAATAAATAATAACTCCATTCCTACCTTTACGTCTAAGGGAATCTCCCTGGTTCCATTTAACGGGGTGCGTTGTTTTAGCTCGTCGGACAGCCCCTTAAGTCCCCTTATCCAAGCGGAGGTGCTGACGAAATAAACCATCGGGCATGGCATCTATCTGCTCCAGATTAGCGCGTGAATAATTTCGTTGTTGGCGCCTCCGAACTTTGTTGCGAGAGGCCGACAAAAGTCTTAAGGAATGCATTACCTATGCAAACTTGTCCGTAACGAGCATGTAGGTATTCTCTAAATACTGCCAGAGGCCCGTTTCATTTCACGAAGCTACAAGTTACAAATTACAAGCGGAAGTCTCTTTCTAACATAATACAATTAAAAGTTAAAACTAAACTTATTTAAATTAAAATAAAAACTAAGCTACTCAAATATTAAAGACGTAAATAATAATCACCACTATAAAAAGAACACCCCTCTAGCTTCGTGAAACGGGCCACAGGTATACAAATACAAACAACATAATGAAGTTAACATAATTTAATGAATAGATTCTGATGAAATTATAATACAACCCTATAGGATTGGAAGCCCTATCCCAAATCTTGGAGATGCAGTTGAAAAGCCCTATCAAACCGAAATCTAAGGCTATAAGTATAGGTTTCATTACGTCTTTCATCGAAACTTCAGGACCACGCCGTATTTTTAAAGACCTCTCAAAGTGCCTGGTCGACGCAACTCGTGACCAAAATCCTGGCCTATACTTGGCACAAAGATTAAGCATTGCCATTCAACGTGGCAATGCCGCCAGCATTTTGAGAACAATGTCCACTGGTAGCGGTTTGTTAGGTTAGATTAGTGTAGTTTTAAGTAATTTTGTATGTTCGTATGAATGTGAAAGAGGTGAAAGAGATTTGTCAGGATCGTAGAAGGTGGAAAGAAGTGGTATCTGCCTACCTCTCTGTCTCTGGGAAACAGGCGTGATTTATACTTCAATTTATCTAGAATTAGAAACCACAATAACATTATATTGCGTCTGGTCAACTGTTTATTACCTAGCAAATAGTACAGTACAATAGTCTGGGAGCCGCAAAATAAAATTGTTTTAATGTCACTTTTTTGCGTGTCGTCAATTGTTACTCTGGTACAAATTTTAAAGAGATTACAGTTCACGAGCCGCAATATAAAATGTTGTTGTGGTTTCTAATTCTAAATAAACTGAAGTATAATTTATGTAAGTCACTATTTAAAGCGAAGTTTTTATAAAAAACTGTTTTTATAATGGAAATTCATGACTATAACAGAATACTAAATCGACATTTCCTTTATAATCCTTATCGATAATCAAAATAACTTCTTTTCTCTTTTACCAATACATCTAGATCTTATTATGACTTTGTAGAGTCAAACCACATTAACTCTGCAATGAAGTGACTGCGGTGGGTTTCTATGTGGTAGATAATAAAAGATATTTTTCTGTGTTGACATGCAAATATTGATGGAAAGTTATAGCGGTTTAGTTTAGTTTTAGCTTGATAAGGTATTGTAACATGTAATAAGAGGACCGAGGGCCAGATAATGAGATGGGAAGACCATTTTCCTGAAGGAGCCAGCCAGAAGGCTAAAAATAGATACCAATGGCACTTTAACTAAGAATTTAATTAATAACACACACATACACACACAAACAAACAAACAAACAACATCACACAAAATGTGGTTAAGTACATAATTAACCAAAAGTTTTTATAATTGTTGGTAATCCTGTAGCTCTGCCTACCCCACTCTGGGAATGTAGGCGTGAGTGTATGGATATGTATGTATGTTTAATTAATAATATTAGATGAAATTTATATTTAATATAAGTAGCAGTAGAGATCAGTGAATAAAGGCCTTTTTTATTTTAAGATGCAATTAACTTGTATTCATCTTTCAGATGCAAAACTACATACTATACCAACCAAAAATATCTGGAAACATTACTAAGTATACACAAGAAATTAAAAATGGTTTATTAGCTTTTCCTTCTCTTTAGGTAGGTACTTACTTTGTCTTTTTTCAAATTAGAATATGGTGACTATGGTGAAATTCGCACATGTTTCTTCCCTGACGGCTTCCCATACAAACTGCTTTTACGTTTTATTTCCACCCCTCTAAATTTTAACTGATTTTGATCAATTTTTGATATGTTAGTCGGAGCAACAACTAGGTTTGTATGAGTTGTGACGGATTCACGGTATGTTTTTTGACCCGAAAAACGGACATCCTCATTTTATTTGCTTATTATCTAATAAATCAATCTAGGAAATCATTTTGAACCGAAGAGTAGCACTCCCGTGTGTCAATTTCTCATGGTAATTGAGATACAATTTGTTTAATTATTTTATATGGTTTCCAGAAAAACCATAGAAATCGCTATAACTTTAGACATGCTCATTTTTATTGTATTTCTCATTGTATTCGTATAATACGTTAAATGAGCTATATTATGACGAAATAAAAACAACAATATCGTGTATATAACGGCAGTTACACGATAAAAAGTATATTTTCATTATTTTAATTTTATGGACTTATTTTAACGGATTTGGGTTCAGTATCTACACAAAGCTCTTTCTTAAGTCTTTAAAAATACTTCTTGATTAAATCATATCCCAATCTTATAGGATCCAGAAGTTACAGGTTTTTAAATTTTTGCACTAGGGCTGACACCTAACAAAATAATTTTATATATTTATTTATTTGGTTCACAAAACAAATTACAGTCAGAATTAGAAGTATTAGAAGGATATTGAGACAGGGTTACAGTTTAGATCTAGATTGGAACTCTTAACTATGTGTGCTTAGCTATATGAAAAAAATTAGAGGGTCTGCTGTATTAGTGAACAGTGAGAAAATAATTCATACCTAGTTGTTAGTTATTATTATATTTACTTATAAATATTTACATGTTCAAGTATTTGTATTATTATTTATGGATGTAGTTTTTTGTAGGCCAGTAGATGAATCGCTTATGAAGTTTGGAATTAGTTCACTGCACGCCTGGATTCGAGTCTTAGAGTTTTTGCTTCATCTGGGATACAAAATGGAAGTGAAAAAATGGAGGATCACCCGCAACTCTCCGCAGGCAATCACCGTGGAAGAAAAGAAAAAAAAAGTGCAGCAAGAAGTAAGACAGAAAATGGGACTTCTGGTTGATGTAGTGCGGCCCAATTCAGGGACGACAAATGATGGCAATACAGCCCGTACAGCATTGTCTAACAAAAACCGAGAAATATTTGCACAAATACTAGGCATCCCTCATCTGCTTCTTGATGATATATATATACAATACTAGCTGTCTTATCTTGCGGACTACCAGTTGATATTGACAAGTTTGGTGATTTTTGCAAGTCATTGGCAACTAAATACGTCCAAAATGTTGAATGGCATCCGATGACAGTCACCTTGCACAAAATTTTAATACACGGCAAAGACATAATTCAGAATTCTGCTGTACTTGTAGGTTTACAGTCAGAACAAGCGGGAGAAGCCAGAAATAAGTTCTGGAGGTCTGACAGAGAACATCATGCTCGCAAGTCTGACAGAATAAAAACAGTGACCGATTTATTTAACAGGGCACTACTATCATCCGATCCATTTATTTCAAATATGAGACTGAAACAAAGGCAAGAAAAATTAAGAAGGTTGCCGTTACCACCCACCGTTCTTCAACTATTAAAACCACACGAAATACCAAAAGAAGATCGTTCAAAAAAACAAGATGACGTTTCCGATGATATAAGTGACGAAGATGTGATGCGAGCACTTATAGAAAGCTGGGATGATGATATAAGCGAAGTTTTGCCCACCGAAGATGAAATTTATAATTGACTCTTTAAAAAAGAAAGGCCGACTTCACTCGCCACTTTGTTATCAGATCTGAACCTAATTTGAACGGGACCACCTTTAAGGTATTGATAGAATTGAAGAACTCGATTATATACATAATAAACAATAAAACTAAGATATTTTAAAATAAATCATGGAAATAAAAATAAATAAAATTAAAACTAATGTGCCAACCCTAAAACCAGAATTATCTGAAAAAACTTTAGAAGCGTATTATTCCTATATCCTGAGGGTTAGGGGTTTGATTTTTTTTATGAGTCATTGGTATTATTGTAATTCTTATTTAGAGTTATTATCGAATCCCAATATGTCGGAATAGAGCTGTAAAAAAATAAAAACCAAAAAACTAAAAACTTTTTCTTTCTTTATTTAGGTAGGTACAAGTTTGACTAACTTTGTATTATGTATTAATTACTTAACATATAGTTCCTATTATTTTCATTGAAGAAGAGAAAAAAATACGCGCTATTTTGTGATTATCGTGAAATTTTTAAAATCCCTGAAAATTGATAAAATATTAATATCTCAATTTCTATAAAAAATGACACACACGGGAGTGCTACTCTTCATTTCAAAATGATTTCCTCTATCTAATAAGCAAATAAACTGAGGATGGCCGTTTTTCGGGTCAAAAAACATACTGTGGGATTGTGCTAAAGATTGCTTGTATGAATAGAACTGAGATTAATTCATTAGATTAGTTTAAACCTGAGTTAAATAATTTGAATATTTGCTAATTTAATGGGGAAAACACAAGCATTCCTAATCTGGCAGCCACTGTATATAACAATAATATTATTTTATAAAAACATTGATAGATGGACATAGTATATAATATGAGTTCAAGAATAATGTATTTTGTAATTAAAGTCAATCTTTAGAGGATTTGTACTATAATTTAATTTTCATTTGCTATTGTTATACAGTGCTCCTGTAAACGTCCCGATCCCATCTGCCAACATTGTGGAGCTGGAGCGCGCGCAAGGCTTCGCCTAGAGCTGCCGAACGTCACCGATCCCTAAGTGAACCCTGACACATCTCGATTACCTACAAGTTTATGAGCGCTACGCTCTTTATGTTGTTAAGCTTGTGTTGTGTACAAACGTTAAAACACTTGTTAATTAATTTAATTGTTTAAAAAGTACATGTTTTTATAACATGAATTGTAGTTAGACGTTTTAGTGCATAAAGGTAAATAAATTAATAAATGCTGGAATATGTCCTTATATGTTAATTCACAAGAGCTTCTGTTAATTAATAGATTGAATGTAACTAGGTACATATACCTACATGCGAGTTAAATTAATACAGGTTTTGGGTCCTCATGGCAGTTCTTTTAAAACGATTTATACTAGGTACCTAATAGTTTAATATAGTCAAAGTAACTTTATCCAGACATAACTTATTTCATTTCATTATTACATGGGTGATGATAGGAAAGAAAATAAATCAATTTTCATTATTTAAAGTTTTAATTTTCTAAAAAGTATTATTAATAATTGTTATTAAGTAAGTATCCAAAAGGCAACTTGACATCATCTTCAACCTTCAGCCTTATGACGATGTAAAGTAGAGACTTGACTTATCATCAGTGTAATGAGTAAAAACTCCATATTTTGCAATATGCAATATACATAATATTCACATATATGCCACAATGGTGCTTATACTGGAATGAATATGCCTCTAGCAAGCATCTCAAATAAATAGGATTTCATCAACGCTGAAACACCACTCTATGGTCCTTCCTTGAAATCAGCATCATTATCCATGGTCTCTGTGTGTATTCTGGATCACCTTGAACACAAAATTTATATTACAGTATTATGGTTTACTACGCACTGAGTTTAACTATAAATTATGACAAGACATAGTATACCATACTATGTATATGTATTGTATTATAATTTATAGGCAAGCTCACTACCAAACCAAAATTGAAAATTAACTATATTAACTTAGCTGGTAGAGCTAAAGATAAATATTTATGTGATGAGCATGAATATTAAAGATTCTGAGTCGAACAATTTTTATTTACTTAGGTATGCATTTACTGATACAAAATGTGGTTTTTTGTTTTATCATAATAAGTGTCGATCCTGCGAAAATGTAAACAATTATTATATAATACTTAGATAGGTTTTCATAATAATTACTAGTAGGCCCCCCAACTTTAATATTGTTATGGGACAGAATAGAAAATTAATACTTAATTATGTTTTATTTCCACTTCATATTAATATCATTATTTATGCATTACCTATATAAAGGGTGACAGAAAGGTCGATACAATCCTTTTAAACAAATTAGGTCATGTAGTACCCTATTCATACTAGGTATTCCCAAGTTTGTTTTTCACTTGGTATGGAGAAACAAACTTTATGTGATTACTTAAAACTTGATTATATAAAAAGGCCAAATGTTTTTGAAAACTGCACTGATTTGTAATGATTCTAATAATGTAAAATACCACTAAAAACTTCCAAAATAAAACATGGCATTAAGGCTTTTTCATGACATGGACTTAAGGGAAAATCACCAAAATTCAGATTAAAATTATGAATAACTCAGAAACTAATAATTTTCGGCCAGGGTACTACATGACCTAATTTGTTCCAAATGAGCTCTACTATACCTCCTTAACAGGATTGTATCGACCTTCCTGTCACCCTGTATGAAGGAGAACATAGAGGTGCACTAATAAAGAAAGATGCTGTCTAGGAAAAACCACGACTCACTTACGCTTAGCGCTCGTCCACACACTTCTTGATTGGGAATCCAAATTCATATTTTAATGGCTGGTTGACGGCTTGCATTACTAGTTTACTGGTGCTGCAAGACATCTTTTTTCTGTTGCCACACCACATCCCATGGTTAATAAATAAACAGGACCTGAAAAAATACCATCTATGAAATACGTGTTTATTTACTTGCTTATCAAATCAATGTAGGTAAGTAGTAGAGTAATAAGTTAATAACGTAGCTCATATCATTCCTTTACCTCGAAAATAATTTCCTTGTTCATCTCAAGAGATTTATTCAGTTAGTAGGCCGCAACGGGAACTTTTTCACGTCAAATATCCACCAGCACTTCCCAAGAGGAGACCACCGCTAAGAAGTTTTGCTGCTGCTTTAGTCAACAATTTCAATTGTTAGCAGCCCAAAAAAGTCGCAAGGAATACATAAAAAACTTATTTGTCTCAAGTACTTCTCCCTCACAGCTGACTAAAAGTCGCCATTTTAAACAAATTCCAATGGAATGGCTTCTTAGCGTGAGCCCAATGCCGTGAGAAAATACAGCGTGAATCAACTGTGGAATATGGAAAAGAATAGTGGTCAAAAGTGGCATTTGGCTAACGATTATGTCATTTTGACAACACTGATCGCTTGTTAGCGTTTCGATGACGTCATTTTAGTTGTTCATTGTGATAAACCACGTGACCAACTTGTCATTGCATACATTTCATGTTGATCGAATGGAAAACGCTAAGTGGCACTTGGCTCGCCATATGTATGGGTTTGACATTTGTGACAGCACAGATCGCTACTTTGGGCGTTTCGATATTACACAGGCGATCGTACGTGTGGGTTGTTGACTAGCAATTTAGCGTGACCGCTTGTCATCCCATACATTTCAAGCCGATGGAATGGAAAATGGCTAACACCGATTGGTTCTTGGCTGTCCCCACTGGAGTAGGGTTATCTCTTATCACGTTAGTTGTTCTTTAATTTTATAGTTGAAGGCAGGAGTTTTTTAAATAAAAATATATATATTCTTTAATTTTATAGTTGAAGGCAGGTAGCAGGTAATTTGATATTTAACAAGTTTTATAGTCGAAGGCAGGCAGGGCTAAATAGGAAGTTAGAAATGTTTTATTGTTGTTTAATAATACTCAAATAAGACAAAATATCTTATCTTTTAAAATGGTATAAAGGAAAATTCTAGGAATATATAAAATTTACATAAGATTTAGATGTTAAAAGTTGTTTTATCGAAGGCAGGTAATGAAATAACAATATTAAAAATAATTTATTGTAGATTCAATTAAATTTGAGAACCTAATTATAGTTATTAAAACTAGTTCCGTAGAGTAGTTTCATTAAAAGTGGTTTCAGTATGATTTATTTATTAACTAGTGATATGAAACAATAGTTAACTGAAATTATCAAAGTAGTGACCTGATGATAGAATGTAGAATGAATTGAAAGTTAACAATTTTTAATAGGATTTACTTATTATTCAATATCATAGTACTTAGAGACTATGTCACCAGTTTAAAAGTCGGGATTTGTTTAGCTGTACTTACCTTTGAACTTAGATGAACAGTTGTATGTCAGTTTTGCTTTGGGTAAGGATAAATTAAGAAGTTTAATATAATTAGAATATAATGCCTTATTTTCGAAGTGCAATATCCCAATTTATAAGTTCCACAAAGTTTTGTAAGTAGTAGGTTGGAAAATTGTTTATCAGAAAATAAATATGACTTTACAGTTAAATAAAATCTTCATATTATTTAAAATAGGTATAAATAGGTCTGATGTTGGATAACAAGATTTGAATACCATAGGAGTACTTACTACCGCAGTCATAAATTTGAAACTTCTTACATACGGTAAAATCAAGCGGTTGTTAGGACATTCACATTTAACCAGTATGCATAATGAACAAAGCTAGTTAACACCAGGCACTTACATACTAAAAACATAACCGTAAACGAATTTTATCAAATTAAAAACTCTACATGCCAATTTGTTTAGTAACGGAAACGAATCATGCTATGTTAGGTATGTTAGGAGAAAAATAATTAAGAAACTTAAGTGGGAATGGTATAATTCAAGAATAGTACAAACAAAAACACAGAAAATGCAAAAAGTTAGGTTATGTAACATAATTTGTATGGTACATGTGCATTAAAACCCATATTACATCACTTTACTTAATAATTCAAGCATAAGTAGGAAGCCAAATCCTTTAGCTTGTTATAGTTTCCCAGGCAAAATGTTCTTGCTAGTTCAGTTATATTTTGTAAACAGAAAAATCTTCATTATCATCATTATGTCAGCACGATAATTCTCTCTAATATATTAGCAGCGGTATCATTTCTCAAGGATATAGGTTGCAAAAGCTGAAACAAAACCAAAATATTCCATTAGTTACTTGTAGTCAACATTCATAACGATTTTACTTAAACTAGGGAGGTTAGGTATCTTTATTAGGTAATTTAAGTTTTACAATAATACTAGATAACAAAGTTGCGCACAACATAATATACTAATGCTAATACTAATAAGTTATAACTCGCAAATATATAAAACAGTTTAATTGAAGTCGATTGTATACTTACGTTTTAAGGTGTGTTGTTCTTCTTTGTTAGTTAGATAGACAGGTTGTCGTTAGGCGGGAACACATTTCATAAATCGTGATGTCAACTGAACAGGCGTTTAACACAATTAAAATAATGATTGTAACAATACTTAATTTGTTAAACATAGGTCCTCAGTTTTATTTTCGATCAACAATAACCATCCAATCCATTCCATAGATAATAACAGCAATCATTAGATGCTCTACTTTGAAATCCGTAATTCGAACTTCGTCTATTGCTATCACTTTTGCTCCCGACGCGTCACTAATTCGCAAGAAAGTGACGGGGCGATTCGAGGTTCGAATTACTGATTTCAAAGTAGAGCCCTAGGTTAGGAAACTGTCAGTGTCAAATCAATGCTTGCAATTAATGGCGTTTATGGCGTACGTTCCGTTCATAATTCTAACGCGTTTAAGGAGACAAGAAAAGTTTGATAAGACTAAATATGCGTGAGGTGCGGATAATTTTATTAAACGTTGATCAATATGAAAATTTCATAATAGTTGGCTTTCAATTACAATAATTTTAATTAAAAAGGATAAACCAAATACATTAGGAGACATTTCTATGAAAATAGGATCGTTTTGCCGAATTTCGTTTAGAATTGCGTCAGAACGACAGTCAGAACTGAATTATTTTATTTCTATTGCAATACTTGACTTGTACCTATATATGTAATAGGTCGCAATTAATTAGGATTGATAAAAAAGGGGTCGCTTTACACAACATGTATGTTTGTAAGTTTGTTAGATACGCCGTATGTATGTTGTATGGAAAAAGTTGTGATTAATACGGGTATTACTGTCAAAAAAAAATAATAGAAAGCATTTATACAATACGTGACGTGTTGTATGTTTGTTTGTTTATCAAGTCGTATGTGTGTAAGTTAAAGTTTTACGAATAATTAGGAATACGGAAATATCTCAACGATATCATAATTATAGTAACTTTAGTGCAGTGTGTTAAAGTCTTTGTCGAGTTCTCTTGAATTGACAAGATTTCATATTTTCAAGACTTTAATTTTATTCGTTCTATAGATACTGTTTGGAAGGAGGAAGACACTAATAGTTTTAATTTTCCCTAGGATGAATAATTATTTTATTATTTCATTTATTAAGATGTACTTATTCTAAAAGGGCGTAACTTCATTTCTACGACACAATGGACATATTACGTTAGGCCAGTCTGTAAAAAAAAAAAGGTTCTTTTTTTTAATAATGGCGGTCCACCGGTTATTATTTAAGTATCTATCTGTCTGTCAATAGTGTCAATGTCAAATTTAGAATTATGACAGTTTTTTTTCTCGTGAAAAAGGCAATGTATTATAATCTATTCGGGCGTAGTATTGGTAAAATTCGATATATTTTTTTTAACTTTCTTATAATTATTATAAATAAAGAAAAATAAATTGAAATAAATATTTTGCCGTGTTCAGGAGGCAAAATCCTTTCGATTCCTATAGTAATTTGCAGGTGTCACCAAAATGAAATGTTGTCAATTAAAAATCGGTTTGGTAAAACAATTTAATTAATTAAATAGTTAATACGTATGAATGTATGTAAACATTGCAAATTGATTTAGCTTTGGAATTAATTAATAGGTTTCGAAAAAAAAATATAGCAATAGAGATTAGGCCGTGATCGTCTGGTGGTTGGGAGTTGGGACCCTACCTTAGGTTGTGTGAAGTTCAGGAAAGAACTTATTTACAGTTTTAGATATGAGTAGAGACATTAAAAAAAAAAATTATAAAAGTTAGAAACTTTTAAAAATATTTTATAGCATAAATGGGTTTTTTTAAACTATAGCTTTTCTAGGAACGTTCGAGGTATTGGAAAAATCGCGGTAACTGTTTAATTCAGAGTTTTGTTTTTGTTTAGCAAAACGTCATTTGGATTTTTGAGTGGAATCAATTGGACTGGACAGATGTCAATTCATTTTAACATTGTTTGTTTATTTTTGAACAATTTAAAGTTGGTTTTAAAAGAGAAAACTTCATAGTTTGTGATGTGAAAAAACTTAGTATATAATGGTTTGATGTAGAGAAAGGTTGTGTTCTTGGTTGTACTAGTGTGTAAAACTAATGAGGAGTTTTGACGAGCTTTATTCTGGGTGAATTGAAGACAGCGGCCTCTTTGATTTTTTTAGTATACTAAATTCACTTAGCGGGTCCGAGATACGATAGTAAGAAAAAATACATCAAGAATTCCATAGATGGCGCTAATTTCAATGCCAAACAAATTAATTTATAATTGGACAAATAATGATTAATTATGCTGTAAACTGAACGAATTATTAAACAAATTTAGCAAATTAAGGTAATAAAATAAGTTAAGGTTAATAAAGCGCAACTAACATGGACGAGAAATTTAAGGCTGCGGAAATAAAAACTCCGATCTATATTTATAACGTCTCAAAGGACGTGACTGCATCTGACATAGATAATTACATTAAAAATAAATCTCATGTACATGTTACAGTTGAAAAAATGAGTATGAAGTTGTTGAAAGATTACGACGCGTATAAGGTATTTGTACCGAGAACTAAACTCCATACGTTTATGACTGATGACTTCTGGCCCGAGGGAATTGCTTATAGGCGTTTCTTCGAGTTTAGAAAAAGGGATACGAATGGAATAAATACAGTGGAAAAACACAACGTGTCTCGTACCTAACACTTTATGAATACTACGACTACGAAGTTTATTTCATTCAACTGTAAAAATGTTGTGAGGTCCTGTGAGTGTGTGAGGGATTTATGTCGAACAGCTGATGTGATTGCACTGCAGGAGACCTGGTTAATGCCGCACGACCTGGCATATTTGGCAAGTATCGACGACAAGTTCGGTTTTACGGGGATCTCAGCGGTGGACACGTCGGCGGGCGTCGTTAGAGGTCGACCATACGGTGGCGTCGCTCTTCTCTGGAGGAAAGAAGTGTTTACCTCTGTGTCCGTTGTTAAGTGTACGTCCGTCCGTCTGGCTGCGATCAAGGTTCAACTGCACGATCGTTCGTTTCTAGTGTTCTCTGTGTATATGCCAACGGACTGCAGTGATAACTTAATTGAATTTACAGACTGCCTTGCGGAAATTAGTGCTGTTATTGAAAGTCAAGACATCGAGACAGTGTTCGTGTTGGGTGACTTTAATGCTCATCCCGGGCAGCCGTTTGCCGTTGAACTAGCGCGGTTCTGTGCGGAACAAGTGTGGTCATGCGTAGACCTGGAACAGTTGCCTGCAGACACATACACTTTCGTGAGTGACGCGCACGGCTCCCGGCGATGGCTCGACCACTGTATAGTGACCAGTGCTGCGCGCCAAAGTGTTGTGAGTACGTCAGTATTGCTCGATACATATTGGTCCGATCACTATCCCCTTTTAATACACTGCAATATGGACATTATAAAACCGAAAATTGTTAAGTGTATTTCCTCTAACAATGCAGTTGTTTGGGGAGATCGTGATGTTGACCAAAAATTAACTTACCAAAAAATGTGTCATTTCCGCTTAGCAACAATTGACTTTCCTGAAGAGTTTGTAGACTACTGCAACGATCGTTGCGATAAACTATGTAGTAACAAAAGCCATCAAAAGCTTCTTACAAAGATGTACGGCGATATTGTAGATGTTTTGACGGATTCGGCAAGAAAAAGTATTGTTGTTAAAAAGCGTAGTAAGAAAAAATTTGTGATAGGTTGGAATAAATACGTCCGTGATGCTCATGAGAGGGCCAGGTTTTGGTTTCAATGTTGGGTAAATTATGGAAAACCATCTTCCGGTTATTATTTCACTAATATGACTGAATCCAGAAAAATATTCAAGTCAAGGTTAAAATGGTGTCAGAACAATGAACAGCAAATAAGAAGTGACATAATTGCTAGACATCATTCTAACAAAAAATTTGGCAATTTCTGGAAAACGGTAAATAAACAAAACCATAAGCCGGGCCTTCCCGTGAGTGTTGCGGGTGTTAACAACCCTTACGATATTGCTAACGTATTTCAGAAGTACTTTAAAGTGGCTTCGCCCTTAGGGTCGTGCTCGAGGGAGTTCAATGCTGAGGTTATGCCATCGCCACCAAGTCTTCGTTTTTCTAGCAAGGAAGTGGCATCAGTAATCAGAAACATGGTTAGAGGCAAGTCCCCCGGTTTTGATTTCCTTAGCATTGAACACCTACAGCACGCCGGCGATCATCTGCCGAGGGTACTCGCTATGTTTTTTACCCTATGCCTTAGGCATTCATATCTACCGGCCGACCTAATGCGCACTATTGTTGTGCCTATTGTTAAAAATAAAACTGGCGATTCCTCAGATAAATCTAACTATAGGCCTATATCTTTAGCAACTATTATAGCTAAGGTACTGGATGGTCTGATTGACAAGCATTTGGAAAAGCATATCACTCTGAATGATGCACAGTTTGGGTTCAGGTCGGGGCTCTCAACCGAGAGTGCTATCCTATGCCTCAAGCAGACTGTCCAGTACTATACAGCGAGGAGGACGCCAGTTTATGCTTGTTATCTGGATCTGTCAAAAGCATTTGACCTTGTATCGTATGACATGTTGTGGGGTAAGATGCATAGGGAGACGACAGTGCCCACTGAAATTACTACTTTATTAAAATATTGGTATAATCACCAAAAGAACAGTGTCAGATGGGCAGGGTCGTTCTCGGAGGAGTATAGCTTGGAATGCGGGGTAAGGCAGGGAGGGCTCACCTCGCCTCGCCTTTTTAATCTGTACATAAATGGACTCATTGAGGAGCTTAGTGGCACCAATGTCGGATGCCATGTAGGTGGCGTTTGTATGAACAATATTAGCTACGCTGATGACATGGTGCTGCTGAGCCCCTCAATCGGAGCATTGAGAAGGCTGGTGCGGATTTGCGAAGGTTATGCGGAGGCCCATGGGCTCAAATATAACGTCAGCAAGAGTGAGCTTATGGTGTTTAAAGCGGGCACCAAATCGCCATTGAATGTGCCGCCTGTCACTCTCGTTGGCACTCCTTTGAATAGAGTATCTCAGTTTAAATATTTGGGCCACTGGGTCACTGATAACTTATGTGACAACGCCGATATTGAGCGAGAGCGGAGATCGTTGGCCGTCCGATGCAATATGCTGGCCCGCAGGTTCGTTAGGTGTGCCAAAGAGGTCAAAGTGACGCTCTTCAAAGCATACTGTCAGACATTTTACACCTGTAGCCTGTGGGTCAGTTTTACGCAGAAGGCGTACAATGAGTTGCGTGTTCAGTACAACAACGCGTTCCGGGTGCTGTTGGGGCTGGGGCGGTGGTGCAGCGCGTCTGGCATGTTCTGCGAGGCGCGCACGGACGGGTTTGCGGCCGTCATGAGGAAGCGCTGCGCCTCGATGCAGGCCCACCTCCGCGCCAGCCCCAACCGCATCCTGGTCGCGTTGTCTGACCGATGGGATAGCCCTATGTGGGCTCGATGGGAGCGTATGCACGCACATCCCCTAACATAATTATTAATTTATGTTTCTAGTTGTTTAGTTTTGTTAATTTTAATTTTATTTTTAATACGCTAACATCTAATTATAAGGATTACTAACAAATTTGTATGGACTTTGTCTGAAGTAAACAATTATTATTATTATTATTAATAAAGGGTTTAGATCCAGCAGGCCGTAAACAGAATAAGAAACATAAAAATAGACGCCATCTTGATGTTATGCATGTCAGCGGGTACGCGAAATTGAACCTTATGGGATGACGACAAGCATAGGTCCGCCTTGGGCAGCGCTCTGAGCGCAAATGTGCACGAAGTGCTTCAAGTGCTCAAAATGTTCAAAATGCCCGATGCGCGAGCTTTGCACGAAATGTAGACCGAGGGTATATAAGAGCGCGCAGGTTGACGGCGGTCACTTTTGTTACGAGCGTCGACGCGGTGAGTTGTCATTATTTTGGATTGTGGGTTGGAGGTTATCGTTCCATTTGCGTAATTTTCTTTGTTGTATTTGTGCTCGTTATTTATTTGGTGTTATTTTAATATGTGTGGGGTTTTTGCAGCATATATTTGTGGGTAGTGGGAAGCTGTTTTATGTGTTGTCGTGTTCCGTTATTAATATTTTCTGTTTTCCAGATCTTTGCTGTGATGGTTATATGTAAACCGTCTAATAAAGATCCGAGGCTGACGTTGATCACATACAAAAACCGCATTTACAGTTTGACTATGGTTGTAGATCTGAAAGGGTTTCACAATCAGAAAACGGATGATTTACCTCCATTAGTCAAGTAAATTATGGGTTTTCGCGTACAAGGACTGATGCCTTAACTCGGTACATCAGGCGCCACTGATATTATATTTCATTTATTCATCTCAAAGGACCACAAGTTGGACCGTTTTTCGGTAGAAAATTGAGACGGATACGTGGAATATTTTTGGTGACGATCCCCAGAATCTTTATATATGTATATATCTGGCCAAAGTAGGTATGATCCCGGCCTGTCTTTCATCTGAAGGTTTTTCATTAAACCGAAGGACAGGTAGTAGGCTACTCATAGAGGGCTTTCGCCTTCGAAAAACTCTTATGATAGGTTAGCTGGCCTAGTAAAAATATCTTACACCGGATATTTTTAAACACAACTCACACGTTTAAATGTAAATGTAAGAGTTACATGACTCTTAGTTTTGATTTAAAACAGTAGAACTTTAGGGCTATAGGTATAGCTAGAAAAGATCTTCATTACACCGTGAAGAACTTTTTAAAACATTCGCCACAGTTTTAGACTAAAATAAGAGAGTCAGCAGTCTCTCTAATTAGTCATAAAACCATTAGAGTAGGATTACAAAGAAATCTAGAAATTCCCTAAAATAAATTAGGATTCCCAAATTAATATTTATATTAAAAACCAAATATTAAAATTAATTAATCAGTTTAGTAAACAAAGGAAATTTAGCAATACAAAATCGTATTCTGTGATAGGCGTAGCGTTATCGAAAGTATCGAAACGTAGATAAATGTCAAATTCTCGAAATGTCAAAATTGTCTTATAGAAAGTAGTCGCTGTAGACTATTTGAATTAAATTAATTAGCGGTAAATAATCAAGTTGAGATAGTAAGAAAATAAGGTTCTATACTAAAGTAATTGTTAATAGTAATTTTCAATTCAAAAGTTACATGAAAATTACATTATAATACCGTAGACAAAGGTTTGATAATATAAGTTCAAATGGTTAGGTTACAATAACTAAAACCTATGGTTAAAGACTAGAAAGTCTCACATAGTTTATATGGACGTTGGTAACTTCTAAAGTAGGAAGGTTTTCATATTTACTTTCTGATATCTAAATATCTGTTTAGGACTGATAATAGAAATAGGATTCCTAGAACTGCGAGATATACTCCAGATCGGAATTTGACATACAATACAGTTTGATAGTATAAATTACTAGACTTTGAGAGATTAAATATATTTATTCTAGATTGAACCATAATAAAATAAATCTAGATTATATAAAAATAGTATGATACTTCAGTTTCTAATTATAAAGATATTTTATTTATGTTGCATAAAATAAGCAAGCTAATTCAATAACAATAAAAAAGTGGCTTTATAAATGAATTGCTAGTTACCTAAATCATACAAAGCATATATAGCTATTATGAGGTTTCAAAATAGCCGAAGACAAAATGACTTCTGTATCTCCACTGTTTACCAAAAATATAAGGTACAACATGAGTACAATGGTGAAAATTGAACACTTCATTTTGGTATAAAATAAACCTGAGTCCAAAACTAGACTTATACAACTTATTTACTTACAATAATTTAGCAATATCAGGCTAAAGTCACCTTTTATTATAAAATGATAAAAGTTGCTATCAAAATTATAAGCATAATAATGAAGGATCTTGAAATAGAAACTGTAATGTATGAACATTAATTAGATCTTCATTAATTTGGTTTATATGAATACCTACCAATACTATCCTCATCTGGACAATTTGACTTGGACATAATAATAAATCTGCTCCTAATGTATTTAATATGGTTTACATACAATATCATTAATACCATATGATTATTATTTAATATTTAACTCCTGCAATGGAGAAAGGAGTCTTGTGAAATCCTCTCGACCCTTGAAGACTGAAGACAGGTTACTAATGACTAATTTATTAAAGATTATTGACAAAGACTGTAAAATCAACAATCCCCACCTGGAAAGAAAAAATGATAGGCGCTGGAGGGATGTCCAGTCTGGTAGACGAGTCCCACAGTCATGAGCGGGGAGTCATGGGCTCTGACCTTAGGCGCAAACAAAAATGCCTTAAGCATACTTTCCAGTATAACCCTAGTGTTCCTAACTAGTACCAAAGACTATGACAAACCTTTACTCTAACTATTATTTAATTAAATAATTAATTAAATGACTAAAAATTAATTTCATTAGGTACTTCTACTTACTTAATAGGTATTATTCTTGACTCTAATAATTTTACCTTAAGCGGTTGACCATACTTCATTCTCATTTTAAATTTAAATTATTTACTCCAATTCACCTTAGTCAATTTTGTTCAGTATTCTCATGTATTAGTGCGCTTTCAAAGTCAAAACAATAGAATAAAGAATGTTAGGGTTATTATCGGTTCACAATTAAAGAGTCCTGATCACTAGACAATCACGAGCCAAATCAATCATCATTTTATAAGTAGATCGTTAGGCTAGGCTAGAAGAAGATAGGGAGGGTAGGTAAGTTAAGGGGGGGGTTAGTTACATTATGACTACTTTTACTCCTCTCAAATAACATTCAAATTTCTTTAAGCAATATATAATTGCCCACATTTCCTGTTCAGATACCGTCCAACGTTTTTCCGCTTCTGTCATACCCTTACTACAAAAACCAATAACTTGATGATCTCCATTAGAATCTAATTGGTACAAATAACCACCTATCGCATACCCAGAACTGTCCGTCTGTAAATAATATGTTTTTTTCGGATCAGGGTATTTTAAAATGACGCTTTCAACAAAGATTTCTTTAATTTTTCAAAAAGGACTTGTTGTTCTATTCCCCATTGCCATCTAACCCCTTTTTTCAATAATTCGCATAAAGGTTTAATCGCATGCCCATATTTATTTACGAATCTTCTATAGTAATTACATAGACCTAAAAATGCCCTTAAATGCTTTACTCGTTTTGGAACGGGAAACGTTTTAATTGCACTTATTTTATCTTCATCCATCTCTATCCCATTTGGTGAAATCACATGTCCTAACATTTTAACGCGCCGTAATAAAAATTGACATTTCGATAGATTGCATGTAAATCCTGCTAACTCGAACCTTTCCAGAAACTTATCTAAATGATTCATATGATCTTCAAGAGAGCCCCTCGTATAACAACACACGTCATCTAAATAATTAACACAGAAATCTCGAACATCTGTTCCTAGAATTGTATCCATTGCACGTGTAAACCCAGAAACTGATGTTTTTAAGCCTTGCGGTAAACGTAAATAAACATAAGATTTATTGTTGAATACAAATCCCGTATATTTAACACTATCTTCGTGTAATTTAATTTGGAAATATGCGTTATTAAGATCGAGTGTAGAGATAAATTTAACTCCATAAAATTGTTGCAAAATTTCAGATATAATAAGGGGTTTCTCGGTTTCCCCTTCAATTCGCGTATTTAATTCACGTGCGTCTAATAATATTCTAACTGATCCATCCTTTTTAAGTGTATAAGTCAATGGACTAGCGTAAGGAGTGGCAGCTCTTTTAACTATTCCTAACTGTTCAAATTCACGTATCGTTCAAAAGGTACCGTTCAAAAGGTACCGGATAAGGATATTTAGTGAACGGTGTTTCATCTAGCATATTAATTTTGTGTACATACATATGTGTACAACCCGGATTGGGTGTAAACACTGCCTTGCGTTTTATAAGAACCTTTTCTAGACTTTTTTTTTCATTTTGAGTTAAGTCCAAGTTCTCGACATATTTGCAAATATCATTTTCTGTTAACTCTTTTGTTTCACTCGTTATTTCGAAATTGAAAATATCTTTCGTCAAATTGCAATCATTTTGTTGAACTTGCCCTACATTAGAGTAATTTATATATACTTCTTTATTATTAAGTGATCCTATTAAAATTTTGGGTTCTGATGCACAATCTATTACAACTTTATTATCTTCAAGCCAGTTATAACCCAAAATTATTGGACGTATTAATTTTTCTACGACCAAACATGGGGTGTTGATAAGACTACCGTTTATCATAATAGGCAATAATACTAACCTATTAATTTTAGCCGATCGTTGACCTATAGCTCCCTTTAGTGTCAAATTCGCTATCGGTACTAACGGAAATTTATTGCCTTGCCTTTCTAATTCGTCTAAAGTCTCTTTTGCAATGGCAGTTACTTGTGACCCGGTATCAATTAAACACTGTACTGAAATATTGTCAATTTGAGTTGTTATTTCAGGTAGTGCGGGTATGTCACGTCCAATACCTTCATTTTCCTCATACTCATGCTCCTCAAAAATGGATGAGAATCCTAAATCGACCGATAATTTCTCTTCTCGCAATTTCTTATTACCCATATCATAACTAATATGCTGAATCATGTCATTAAAATACAATTTAGAATCCTTTTCAAGTTCTTTAAAACCTAATCCCCGTTTATTACTTTGTCCGCGAACAAAAATTGTATTTTTAATATTATTTTTATTTTTACCTAAACAATTTCCTGGCATCCATCCCATTGATAACATTATCCTAAGGCCAGAACTACCCTCTATGACTCGTTTTACACCCGCCAAACCCCGAGTCAGACGCTTAGCGGCATTTAGTTTTCCGTCTCTTTAGAGAGGTTTGAAATTGATTCTTCCAAGTCAATAACTTCATCTCTTTGTTTTGATCCAGAAGTCCATGCATTTTGGTATCTTTGCCGAATCTCTTCTAACGCAGACGTTCTTACGACTCAAGGTCTTTCCTTAAGTGGCGCCGAGGGCCTTTCCGGCTGTACTATATCCACGGTTTTCCGCTGAACTCTTACTTCATCCGATCCCATGTCCATTTTACGTAAAAACTGTAAGGCGGTTTGCGCACCTCCACACCCGCTATGGTACCAAAATCGTCTTACTTCTTGAGGAAAATGTCCCATTATTTCGTTAATAATGTCGTTCTCATCACTCACTTTTAACATTTTAGCCTCTTCGTAAAGCTCTAAGAAATGTCCCAGCATTGATTTCCCGGAGGTTTTAGCATCCCACGTCCCATTTGCTATTTTTTCTACGTTGTGTAAATAAATTTCATTGGCCTTATAATTAAAATGTGTGATCGTCTAGTTTTTAAAATAAAATTAAATTAGGACCCTCTACGTTATGTAAAGAATAATGTAAATACGATTAACCTAAACTTATTTCAACCAATAAACAAGCTAGAAACCATAAATAAAACACAATCAAACTAACACAAAAACAAACAAACGAAAGTTATAAATTGGATACGACTCACCGAGAATCTCCTTAGAATACCTGCATACTCAGGAATTGAAGTATCGAACACCCCCGGCATCCACTCACGTCACGTGGGGCCTCCGTGTACCGGAGTGCGTATTATTTAAATGTAATTATAAATAGTTATAAAGTAAATTAATTCGAAAATAATAATATATAATGTTCCCTACCTAATGTATTATGTATTTCAAAATAATATTTGCCCTACCTAAATAACCCCTACCTTGGACGAGGCCGGATACAGCGAGAACCTATTTGTTTTCAGATTTTATTATACTTTTGTGTTGTTATTAATATTTGAACGGATAACTAGAAACAAATTGATTCTTTCTTTGGATGGGGTTTGGCCTCACTAACACTACCTGCCACGCTATCTCTCTTGCTAAATCCCTAACAAGTCTTTCCTAAAATAAAGTATATATAAATATATTTAAGCACGCTCATGCAATTATGCCACTCGCTTATGCTATGCTCTTAAAACTATGGCTCTACGCGTCCCTAATCCGAAATACGCAGCCGCGGTTTATGACGATGACTAAGGGATGAGGTCGGGTTTGTTCAAAATAATCTGAATATCATTGAGATGAATATAACAATTACTGTAAATGACCCCATAACAACGGCTGCAATATTGACCAAACTTCACACTAAGCACGTGGCCCGGGTCGTAAAGGTCTGCACCTCAGAGCCACTAGTAAAGATTATAAACACCTAAATGACCCAGGTTTTGAGTGAGTTCCTAGTGCCTGTTTAGAGGTGTGACGTAAACGGTGCGTTAGCTAATGTAAATGGTTTGAATTTAAATGATGGTCATAAAGTGCGATGGCAAAATATGTATTTCTAATGCTTGCAATGGAGATAGACAACCAGAATCGCAAGGCTTTCAAGCCGCTATCTGGGCTGACCCCACGTGTGCTGCTTGTGAGTGTTTAGAATAGATGAATGTATAGTTACCACTAAAATAGTTTTTTATTATTATTCCTTAGCTCGTCACAAACATAACATAAAAACTTACTTTATAAAGCGTTACGACACACTTAATAAAATAAAGGTAAAGCAGTTTAAAGATAATGAGTGAGATATAACTGCTCCTTCCTATATTTCACAAAGTCTGAAATAACAAAAGCTTATAATCAATTAAGCAAGCGAGGAAAAATAATAATATTATATTTACCGAATCTAATTTATTCACTACACATAATTCTTCTACACATACTATCCCTTTCACTATCTGTTTATTGAATTAGATGAAATTAGATGATACCTAACGTAAAACCTTCCCTTAATTCCTAGTTGCCTAGACGACTTATATAAAACTACTAACCCTACAAGTAATAATAAGGACACTAAATATAAGAACTTCTCCGCCCCTAATACTGAAAATACATCAAATTAAAACTTACCTAGATACAATTAACTAAATTAGATACTAATAATAATGAAACTAAATCTTAATAATTATCTCTACAAAATAAAATATTCTAGCCACACACACTATTGTCTTTAAACTTAAATGTCCATACACTAATAACAAAATCAAAACACTGAATCTAAATTAAAATAATTTACAAAAGTGAGACTTAGGTTTAACCGTATGCGTACGATAAAACTCACGATATCTCAGTTTCGCGTCCCGGGGTTAACTGTCCCGTTTAAAACACCTATGTTTCCTAAATCCCAAATCATCCCTTCTTCTCACAACTGACGCTAACCTAATTAACCAATCAGAGTCCTACTTCTCAAAACTGACGCCAATCCTAATTAACCAATCAGAGTTAAGTCCAGTCAAACATTCTTTTCACACGCAACTTTGAGCACAAAAAATATGCAAACGCCAAGTGGGTCATAAATACTAAACATTTGTGTTCTTTCTTCGTAACAAAAAGGCAAAATGTAGACAAAAACAACACTATCTTGGACCTTGTCTCAAGTGCTGCACTTAGATGGTGTTTCATCAAATTAGTTGATTTTACCACAAAAACAAGTCATAAGTTACAAAATTTATGTTGACATAATAAGTGGTGTTCAAGTTATTATTTTTTTACGAAAGTTGTCTCGTTTAGATTTATTTTGGCGCCACTACAAAAAATTAAAATATTACTCTTTTTTTTTTTAATTAACGGTTGATACCTGCGTGTTACAGTAACGAGAACGTAGTCGCCGACGCATTATCGCGCGTGGAGACAATAACATGCCCCACCGCTCTAGATTATAACCTAATAGCTGACGCGCAAGGAACAGACGAGTACGTAAATAAAATGACGCAATCAGCAGCCGATAACACGAGTTTGAGTTCAGCAGTTAAATTAAAACAATATAGAATACCTTGTCACGACAAATCGGTTTATTGCGAGTCAGCCACAGGTAAACTTAGACCTTACATTCCTAAGCAATTTCGTAAAACAGCATTCGATAGTATTCATAATTTGAGTCACCCTGGCGTTCGAACAACACGCAAAATGGTGTGTAGTAAATTTTTTTGGCCAGAGATGAACATTGATATTTCAAGGTGGGCACGGTATTGCGTTGCATGTCAGCGTGCCAAGGTCAATCGACATACGATATCGGGACTGGGAACGTTTTCGGCAGCGGGGCGGTTCGAGCATATCCATGTAGATTTAGTCGGTCCTTTACCGACGTCTCCACAGGGATACAGATACCTAGTCACGATAGTTGATCGTTTCACACGTTGGCCGGAGGCGTTTCCAGTGAACGAAATCAGTGCGGATACGGTAGCTAAGGTGCTATATGAGGGATGGATAGTTAGGTACGGTTGTCCAATTAAATTAACTAGCGATCAAGGGAGGCAATTCGAAAGCCATTCACTAGATTAATGAAAATTTTAGGAATCGACAAAATACACACCACTCCATATCACCCTCAAAGTAACGGCGCCGTTGAGCGGTGGCACAGGTCACTTAAGGCCGCCTTAATGGCCAAGATAAATAACACTTCGTGGGTGGATGAACTTCCTACAGTTATGTTAGGACTGCAAGCCGCATGCCGCAGCGACACGGGTACCAGCGCGGCCGAATTAACTTTCGGTAAGGTGTTGCGTTTGCCAGGGGAGTTTTATGATACATCTACAGAAACAGAACTTGGTGATTCGTTTAGCGTGGTAGAAAAAATTCGCGATACTATTAAAAACCTCAGACCAGTTTCGAAGGAAAATAGAAGCGCACGAAACATTTTTCTCCATCCACATTTAAGGGGCTGTGAGTACGTTTTTGTTCGGGACGACACGGTTCGTAGGTCATTAAAACCACCTTATGACGGACCATTCAAGGTGTTAAAAAGAAGCGATAAAGTGTTCAAGTTACAACTGTCGGGTAGGGAGGCAAACATTTCGGTCGATCGACTTAAGCCTGCTTACTTACTCGGGGCAGATAACGAATATCAAGTGAACATAAATCACCAGCCTCAGCAGGATGAGCGCCGAAATGAAACACCAGTACCAATTAAAGTAACGCGTAGCGGCCGAGTGGTAAGACCCCCGGACAGGTACAGATAAGGTATATAGTTGTAATTATAAGAATCTAGCATTTACGAAGTAGTTATTTAAGACGGTAATGGCGATGACAACTATGTGATTATTTCATTTAGGTCACTATACACCGTTTAACCTCAGTAAGCAATTTAGAATTAATAATTAGCTATTACTCTGTAGTAATACGAGTAGAACATAACCATAGTCAGCAATGCACGGCACAGTACACAGTCGTTATACAGTAGGTAATATTTAGATGATAAGTCAGTTCAAAAAAACTAAGGAACGCTGCTGAACAAAACTGTGTACTGTGCAAACGTAGGCATTCACACTTACATGACCTAGTTAATAAGTATTTTATATTAGGAAGTTTATACCGAATAAGTTCTATTTCGAGAAGGTACGTCGTACTCTAAAGTTTAAAGTGGCAAACAGTTCTGACATCACTCTCCTGAACAATGGGCTGGGGACAAAGCAAGGTACCAGACGAGAAAAATTCTCATAATACCGTTGCAATAGCAGAGGTGCATACAATTTCGAGCCAAGTTGACTCCAAACTGAACTACGTGGTATGGGGCTTGATGGCAATGGCGGCGGTGCTAATGGTGATATTCTTGTATGTGTTACGTGCTCGATGCAGGCGTCAGACCAGAGAATGGCTGCAGAAGGCTGTGGAAAGATTGCCGCCACCCACTGCGGTCAGGGTGCAGAACGGACCAACCCAACCAGCTCAACAAACAGTTTACTAGTTAGTTACTAGCGTTAGTGACACCCAAAGTGAAACAAATATTGTATAGAATAAGAATTTAATTTTAAGTTTTTGTTTTGGGGGGGGAATGATGTAGGGACACAGAATGCTGCGTCAACTCATATCGCAGTGCATGTGCACCGAGATATGAGATGACGTGGCAGGCTAGCCGGAAAGGTTAGCTAGTCGTTCCCGGGGACCCGCGACGTTCACACGTTAATGAATAAATGCAAGTAAAATTGACACTTGGTTTATATCCGGAAACGGCTCACCCAACAACCCCAACAGTGGTTTAACTAAAGTTTTTACCCAACAGAAAACACATAAGAATCAAAGATTCCCTAAATTTAATCAGACAAACAGGGGTCATTTTCAACCGTCGGTACCACCTTTTAGATTCAATTTTCAAAAACCGCGACCTACTTTTCCCACGTACGATTTCAACCAGCCCAGTACTTCCAGAGGCGTTAGGAATGAGTCGAAGCGTGGGCAGCTTAGACGATCTGGCTTCAACAACAGAAACAGACAATCACGACAATTCTGACTCGGAGGGATTCCGAGCTGGTTGTCTGGCGAATTATCGCCACCGATGGGAGGTAATCGGTGCGAATCAAACAATTCTAAAAATAATTACCGGGGTAGGTACGTCTCCCATTTTATCAAAAACCACCTCTGATTTGGCCCAGTTTAAGTGCACTAAAATCATTCGAAATCCAACCGTCGTTGCAAATGAAAACAGAGATGATGAAAATGTTGACGGACGGGGTCATAGAACCCGTGCTACCTTCGCCAAGTTTTCTGTCAAAAATAGCAATCGTCCAGTTTTCAATCTCAGAAGTCTAAACGAATATTTAAAAGTAGGCCGGTTCAGGTTAATGTCTCACTTCCATATCCCAAATTTTCTTCAGCCAGGAGACTGGCTAGCAAAAATAGATTTAAGTCAGGCTTACTTTCATGTGAATATTTTAAATTCTCATCGTCGCTTCCTACGGATGGTATTTCAAGGACAAATTTATCAAATGACGTGTCTACCTTTCGGAGTTGCCTGCGCCCCCAAGCTGTTTACCACGTTAACCAACTTCATTGCCGAAAAGCTACGGCAGAAGGGGTTTCGGTTAATAGTTTACTTAGACGATTTTCTCCTTGCCAGTCAAAATCAAGCCCTTTTACAGTCCCAGGTAACGTACGTTATCAATTTCCTGAGATACCTAGGTTGGACGTTAAACGTCAAAAAATCCATACTCATACCTTGCAAAGAACTCGAATTTTTAGGTGTTTGTTGGAATACGATAAAAAATATGCAATTTCTACCAGTCCTAAAGGTTACGACAATATTACACGAAGTTCAGAGACTGCTTTGTCAGGGCGTGCGATCTCTCAGGTGGGTAAAGTCCCTCCTTGGGAGATTGAATTTCGCGAGCTTTGTAGTACCTCTTGGTCGGCTCCACTGTCGCAGACTTCAGATATTGAGTCGCGAGCTTCAGAGGTCAAGTCCCTGTCGCCTCCGACAATTACCGGGTCCCATAGTTCGAGATCTAAAGTGGTGGCTAAGAAATGTGAAAAACCAGTCGGAAATTCATCAGCCTCTAATAACGAACTTCCTTCCAACGGACGCTGCCAAATTCGGCTGGGGAGCGCAATTAAACGATGTTGTTCTAGCAGGAAAATGGGACTTGGAGCAAAGTTTCTGGCACTACAACCAGAAAGAGCAGCATGCAATTTTCAAAGCGCTTCAAGCGAGCAGGTACGTCATTCAAAATTCCACGTTGCTAATCCAGTCGGACAATCGTACAGCTTTTGTACAGGGTGGCACAAGATCGGTGGAGTTGCTAGAGGAGGCGCGCAAAATTCTACTGTTCGCAGACGGCATTCGATTGCGGCTTGTAACCCAACACTTACCAGGAATGTTAAATACAGTTGCAGACCGATTATCCCGAGGCAGGCCTCTTCCGGAGTGGCACCTGTCACATCAAGCGTGCCAGAGAATCTTTCATGTATTCGGGACCCCTCAGGTCGATTTATTTGCGTCCCGTCACGCTCATGTAGTTCCGAAATACGTGTCTCGGGATCCTATAGACCATCGAGCTGTATATTGCAATGCGTTCAGCCGTCGATGGAATTATCACCTAGCCTGGGTATTCCCGCCACCATCGTTAATACCACGGGTGCTAACACACCTGAACATCGCGCAAGGGACATTTATTATAATAGCTCCCAGGTGGGAACGAACATACTGGAGAAGCGACTTGCGCACACGAGCCCTTTGTTATCCGATGAAAGTTCCAGACCTCCATCACCATCTTATCGACACGACCACAGGACACGCGCCTCCGAGCCTGGCGGAGTTGGAGCTGGAGGCATGGCTAGTTGGGGGTGGGAGTCCCTTCTAACAGCCTGGACTGATGAGGAACGGTCCTTACTGAGATCGAGCTGGCGTAAGTCCACTTTATCATCTTATCGAGCAGCGTGGAATAGGTGGTTAAAATGGTGCACAAAATATAAAATTCCTGTAAATACCCCAAAAGCGGTAGATGTAGCTAGGTTTTTGACCAATCTGAGTACAGAAGAAGGTTTAGCTTACAGTACCATTGCGTTACATAAGTCCGTTGTGTCTACATTTTGTGAACCATTCCTACATACGAAACTTAGCGACAATATAGTAGTTAAACACGTAATGAAGGCGGTATCTCTTCGTAGGCCACGTGAACCTAAAGCTCCCAAGTAGTAAATTGGCTAAAACAGAACTACTCGGAAAAAAATAGTTTATATGAGGTTTCATGTAGATGTGCCACTCTTTTGTTACTGTCGTCTGGTCGTAGGGTTCATGACCTTACATTGTTAGATATTTCTTCTGAAAATATGATAAATTCCGATTCTCACATCATATTTTATCCAATATTTGGATCAAAAACGGATTCAGCAACCTATCGTCAGTCGGGTTGGAAGCTTTTAGATAATCCAGACCACAGAATCAGCCCTGTGTTTTGGATTCGTCAACTACGTACGCTCTCCTTAGAAAGACGAGGATCAATATCTTCATTATTTGTAACTTGTCGGGGTGAAGCTAAGGCTGCTATAGTATGAATCTTCCCAGGTGAATTTTTCGCTTCGAGCCCTAATCTTTCAAACAATGGCCATTGTCTGTATTATCGCAAAGCCGCTAGCTACCGAGTTAGCACGTGCCACTACAACATTCATATTGAAAAACAAACGGTATCGTCATAGTATTAAGGTTCAAATTTAATGTCACTGATATTCTGGATATTACGTTTTGGTAGTGTAGGACGTTTAGACCGCCCCGAGGCAATACGGCACTCATATTATTTTGATACTTGGTGTTAAAAATGAGACGTGTCACCACGTAAATAATTATATTTACGTGGTGACACGAAATAATTATATTTATCAGGCTTTAGTCGGTTACTAATATCGTCATCGTGTGCATCGTGTTATTTTTAAAAGTACTCTGCACCGCTCTTCTCATAAACCTATTGTATTTATGCAAAACAATAGTGGTCAGGTCGCAAATCCTTATCAGTGTTTTTATTGTCACCATGCGTCGGCACCACGTCAGGGGTGCTAATTTCACAGTATCGTTATTTTAAAGATAAGAAGAAATGACAATGCTTGCAGCTGCATCTTTTTAAATTATTACATTTACTAATAAAATAATATAATAAATCACCACGTTTTAGTTTTAACACCAATTATCAAAATAATATGAGCGCCGTATTGCCTCGGGGCGGTCCATCGTCCTACACTACCAAAACGTAATATCTAGAATATCAGTGACATTAAATTTGAACCTTAATACTATGACGATACCGTTTGTTTTTCAATATGAATGTTGTAGTGGCACGTGCTAACTCGGTAGCTAGCGGCTTTGCGATAATAGAGACAATGGCCATTGTTTGAAAGATTAGGGCTCGAAGCGAAAAATTCACCTGGGAAGATTCATACTATACGCGTACCATTATTGGTATAGTATGAATCTTCCCAGGTGAATTTTTCGCTTCGAGCCCTAATCTTTCAAACAATGGCCATTGTCTCTATTATCGCAAAGCCGCTAGCTACCGAGTTAGCACGTGCCACTACAACAGTCATATTTAAAAACAAACGGTATCGTCATAGTATTAAGGTTCAAATTTAATGTCACTGATATTCTAGATATTACGTTTTGGTAGTGTAGGACGATGGACCGCCCCGAGGCAATACGGCGCTCATATTATTTTGATACTTGGTGTTAAAACTAAAACGTGGTGATTTATTATATTATTTTATTAGTAAATGTAATAATTTAAAAAGATGCAGCTGCAAGCATTGTCATTTCTTCTTATCTTTAAAATAACGATACTGTGAAATTAGCACCCCTGACGTGGTGCCGACGCATGGTGACAATAAAAACACTGATAAGGATTTGCGACCTGACCACTATTGTTTTGCATAAATACAATAGGTTTATGAGAAGAGCGGTGCAGAGTACTTATAAAAATAACACGATGCACACGATGACGATATTAGTAACCGACTAAAGCCTGATAAATATAATTATTTCGTGTCACCACGTAAATATAATTATTTACGTGGTGACACGTCTCATTTTTAACACCAAGTATCAAAATAATATGAGTGCCGTATTGCCTCGGGGCGGTTTAACGTCCTACACTACCAAAACGTAATATCCAGAATATCAGTGACATTAAATTTGAACCTTAATACTATGACGATACCGTTTGTTTTTCAATATGAATGTTGTAGTGGCACGTGCTAACTCGGTAGCTAGCGGCTTTGCGATAATAGAGACAATGGCCATTGTTTGAAAGATTAGGGCTCGAAGCGAAAAATTCACCTGGGAAGATTCATACTATACTTGGGTTAAATCAATTCTCAATAAATCAGGTATAAATAACTCAGCAGGAAGTACCAGATCGGCAGTGTCTTCCTTGAATTGGTTAAGTAATCTCTCTATTGATGAAATTTTAAGTAGGGGAAACTGGCGAAGTGAAAATACTTTTCACAATTTCTATAGGAGACAAGTCATTGATAGAAATAATCAGTTGATAAACGAAGACTTGTCTGTAACCAATCTATTTGAACCAATAACATATTGATTTAATGAGTTTATGTTGTTGAATTAAGTGATTCATTAAATTGTCATAATATTAGAATATTTAATTGAAATATCTAAAAATATAAACTTTGATTGTATCTTGTTTATTTATTATTTATTGCCTATAACGTTGATGTACTTTCATTGTTTACTACACCATTCACCAGGTGATAACAGACACGTCTCACAACCCGGAGAGGACGAAGGGATCACAATAGAAAGATTTTACCTACCAATAAAATCCATATTGTGATCCAGAAGTCCTCTCCGGGCCTATTAAGGCCTACCTCGTGAGACGCAATGACCAGAAATTACTCTAGAACCCTGTAGAATGGTGAAACAGGAAACAAAGTTCTCCCGCGCTTTGACATTTATGTTAAAGGGAAGTGACGTCACTCCGGAAGCGGTCAGCAGATGGGCGAATTCGAGCAAATATTCAACAAAAATCTACTAAACGCTTCTCACAACCCGGAGAGGACTTCTGGATCACAATATGGATTTTATTGGTAAGTAAAATCTTTCTAGTTCTTATTGTTATTGTTTTCTGTCTCCTGTTTAATTATAAACTAAAATCGTGGCATTAAATATTTACTTCCAAAATGTAAGGGGATTGAAATCAAAGTCCAATAACTTGCTCGCAAATGTTCTGAATAACAATTATGATATCATTTGCTTGTGTGAAACATGGTTAAATGATTCTGTATACTCTTCTGAATTGTTCGATGACAGATATAATGTATACCGACGAGACAGATCGGATGAGTTTATGAAAAAGTTTAAAAAATCTCATGGGGGTGGTGTTGTTGTGGCAGTGAGCAAAAGCATATGGTCGGAAAATAAAACTGATTGGCAATCTGAAGTTGAAGATATTTGGGTTCGTTTACGTTTAAAACATCAATACTTTAACATTTGCTTATCGTATCTTCCATCGTATTTGTCCAACGATTGTTTTGAGAATTTTGTTGATAATTGTGAGAGAGTTATGAACTCCTTACCGCAGGATTATTACTTAATATTGGGTGACTATAATTTACCTAGTATCTCCTGGACCCCTTCTTCGTCAGGATTGGACTACACGGCCCCAGCTGACCCTAAGTGCAACTATTTTCTCGACTACGTAGATCGTACTAATTTAAGGCAGCATAATTTTCTTACAAATCACAACAACCGGATACTTGACTTGGTCTTAGGAAATGACATAGTCTCGTGTCAAACAATGTTAGCCCCTCCGCTTAGCAAGGTAGACGCACATCATCCGCCTATATCTTTGCTATGTAGCTCCTTTAAACTAAAACATCTAAAACAAAATAAATGCTTAAATAATCGGCAATTTCATAAAGTCGACTATAGTGCCTGCGTCTCTGACCTGTCACTTATCAACTGGGACGACTATAACTCACTCGATGTTAATGAATTCTTAGAAGAAATTTACGAAAATGTATGGGCTACGATAGAAAAACATGTGCCACGTTCCAGGCATCGAAATGGAGCTTTCCCGCATTGGTTCTCCAGCTCTCTCATAAAGCTTTTTAATGAGAAGGATAAATACCATTACAAATACAAGAGGTATGGTAACCCTCGCGATTATGACACCTATTCGATGCTACGGACTAGGACCAAACGCGTGCTGGACGAGTGTTATAAGGCTTACATTTCAAAAATTGAAGGAAACATTAAGCACGATATTAAACTGTTTTGGCGATATACTAAATCTAAAAAAATATCAAATAATATACCTAAATGTATGTACTATAAGGGCGCACATGCTTCGAATGGTAAGGATATAGCTAACTTATTTGGGAGATACTTCTCATCAGTGCATAATTTGCCGTCCTCAAACAATTACAACCCTAACTTTCCTTCGGCTACCGGTACACTCGCCACCATTGTGTTAAGTAAACACGATATAAAACGCTGCCTTAATAAATTATCAATTCTTAAGGGCCCTGGACCAGATAATATTCCGCCAATATTTATTAAATTATGTGCTTCCGCACTTATTGAGCCGTTGCATATCCTTTTTAATAAATCTATTTCATCCGGAACTTTCCCCGACGAATGTAAAAAGGCAAAAATTGTACCAATTTTTAAGTCTGGGGATAAAAAGGATATACAAAATTACCGACCCTTTAGTATTATAAGTTGTTTCGCGAAAGTATTTGAAACTCTAATTAATGAACGCATCTATGCTCACTTTTCCCCAATGATCAACCCTAAACAGCACGGATTTGTCAAAAATCGTTCCACTCAGTCTAATCTACTCCTATACACTCAAGATCTATCTTCTGCTCTCAACGATAAGTGTCAAACGGACTCAATTTATACAGATTTTGCCAAGGCCTTTGACAGAGTAGATCATTTGATCCTTTGTTTGAAGGCCGACCAGCTTGGCATGCATGGCTCTTTGTTGCGATGGCTGCGTTCCTATCTTTTAAACAGATCACAGCTGGTTGCGTTGTACGGATATGAATCTGATCCATTTATAGCCACGTCCGGGATCCCTCAAGGATCTAACTTGGGGCCCCTCTTATTTTTGTTATTTATTAACGATCTGTTGGATAGATTCTTATGCCGTTCATTAGCTTACGCCGATGACATAAAAATTTATAACATAATTTTAACACTATTGAAGACTGTACCAAACTACAAGCAGATATTGACACGCTTTATAAGTGGTGCATCGACAACAATGTCATTGAATGTCGGGAAATGTCAAGTGATTACTTTTACAAAAAAGAAATCTAAAATCAAATTCGCATACAAAATTAATGGCGTGGACTTAGCGAGGGTAGATACTGTTAAGGACTTGGGGGTATTGTTTGACACCACTTTATCGTTTCGAGCACATTACGACGCAATGATTCCTAGAGCGAACAAGATGATGGGATTCATATCTAGAACATCCAAACCATTTAGGCATCCAGAAACGACCATAATTCTGTTCACAACTTTGGTCAGAAGTCTACTGGAGTACTGCGCTTCTGTGTGGTCGCCACTGTACAAGACCCACATAGACCGAATTGAATCTGTTCAAAAGCGTTTTATTCGTCAGCTCAGTTCTAGATTCGGAGTTCGAAAATCAATCCCTAGTTATGAGATGAGGCTTGCTCACTTTAATCTTCACACTCTAGAATCAGGACGTAAGACTGCTGATATTATATATGCTCACAAAATACTAAATAATAAGATAGACTCCTCCGATCTGTTAAGTTACTTTTCTATACGAGCTACAAATAGGCCCAGTTGCACACAAAAGTTATTCTCTGTTCCCTTAGCCACTAATAATGTATTTTATTATAGCCCTATTACGCGTATGTCGCGTACCTTCAACGACCTATTGATATATAATCCAAAAGTCGATATTTTTAGTAGTAGTATTGCTAATCTCCTTGGAATTATTTCTAAGAAGCCAAATTAAATCGTAGGTAGTTTGTAAATCGTAGGCATTTCATTCAGGCTCTGTAAAATTTTTGTTCCATGTATTTGTTTTTTTTTTTTGTTGGTGTTGGTCTTTACGTTATGTGTATAAACATTATTAAAATGTCGTGCATAGTTGTAATCGAGTTACGAACTAGTAAATTAATTCTACGAAAGATATGTATATTATCAATTAAGTTTGTAATTTGTAATTATGCCTAATATATAAATAAATAAATAAATAAAACTCATTTTGCGACATTTCTGTGACATTATATTTTTCGCCATTTACTTTCGCGTTCATAATGATAGCGTACATCTGGTCGGGAGTGTATACTACTCTATTCTTTAATTCACGCTCGGTGTTGGAATGCATCGAATCCCCTTCGCTTTGACCATGGCCGGTCTCAAAAAATCTATGAGTGTTATTTAATTCAACCTTCTGTGCCGCAAAGATGTACAACGCAAATATAAATCAGTTTTTATTTTGACCACAACACCCGTCTGAGTAACAAGATATGTTTTGAATGCCTCTTTGTTTTTGATCAAGTAAAAATTGCCAAAGGCAACTGCCAATTTCGTTAGCAATCTGAGCATGCCAAACATAACAATAACCCTTACTCCGAGTAGCATCATACACTGTAAAATTATAAATAGGAAACTTTCTTTTATAGTGAAATGCTCCGACCTCAGACTGTGGGATGTTCAAAACCTATTCTAAGTCGAAAATTGCCACCGTTGTTTCTGAATTCGTCTGAAATGATTCCTTTTCATCTTTATTATTTGTCGTACTCTTTCTTTGTTTTGATTTTAATAATATATTTCTTTGGGTTTCTTGAGTCGTAGGGTCAGCCTGTCGGTAACGAGAACATTTAGAACACTGGTCTTTTTTAGGTTTGTAAAATGAAAAGTTGAACCTGGTGTTGAAAATTGTTTCATATTGGCGTTTTGTAGCCATAAGGCAGTCAACGTTTTCATGTGCAAACCAGTCTTTATAAAGGCGATACATTTTCGATATATTCAGCAGTTCTGAGAGGTACTTTTTTGTGGAATTTTGTCTCACGTAATGAGCTTCGACATTGGGAAACAATTGGATGTGCCTTATGATAGACTCTTCTGTCTCAATAGACATTCTACGTGGTCTATTGACATGGTGCCCTCGTTTATCGATTAAGCTTTCATCAGATTTAATCTTTTCGAGTGCTGTATAAACAGTTTGATGTGAAATGCTCAGAGTGTTAATGAAAAAGGTTTTGCACACTTGTAATTTCTCCATATTTACCGTGAAGAAGTATTTGACTGTCTGAGTGCGGGTACGTTTTCGTACTACGGTGATTCGTTTAACATCTTCGGTTACAGTATGATTAACGATAAACTGCCACTGTCGCTCGTGATCTCCTAATTCGTAATATTTCTTCATAATGTGTTGTCTTTGCTCGTAAGTTATCTTTTCTCCACATTTCTTTGAGCGCTTACAACTAGCTTTTAAAACTTTTTTGGCATACTTCTTCTTCGATCTAGATCCTTCGTAGGCTTCTCCTGAATTTTTTATTTTTTTTGTTATACTGTCTTTTGTTTCGTATCGTTTTCGCTTTCTTGTATTAGGTTTCTGTATTGATTTTGTATTCTCATCTTCAGCTTGATGTTCGGAGCCTATGTTGTTTGTAATATCATCCGTATTTCGATTTGGACTGTGATGTTCAGAACTCAGATGATCAACCACGATATTACTTATTCCTGTAATATTTAAGTCCTGATGATTTTGATTAGATGTTAAACTTTCATTACCTGTAATAGTTGTTGCTATCAGAAGTATTTGTGGGCTGCAATGTTTCATCTAAATCAATCGTTTCGAGAGGCGATAATGGTGTCGGTTCTTCTTGTTGGTCATGAGCATCAATACTGCTTGAAGTCGGTGGCTGGCTTAAAAACATTTCATTTAGGCACCTTTGTGATGAACGCTGAGTTTTTTTCTTCGAGAATTGATTATATTCAGACCCGGAATTTGATGTCGAAGAAAAAACACAATCATCGTGTGCTTCAGAAGTATCCGAAATCTTATGGGCGTCTTATGTGTATACGACTGTTGGCGATGCTATGAAATTCACTGCTGTATCCAAAAACAATGAAATGTTAGAAATTGTTGACGGCGTGTTTAATATTTTCTGAGTTTCTGCATCTACGTAATCAGAGTCACCTCCAATGCTTGATGAACTATGGCAGTGTTGTATCAACCGCTCTGGGCTCGGCAAATACTCTGAGACAACCGGACAGAAATCTTCATTCACTTCGTTATCGTTATCTTTGCAATACGGTATTTTTATCGACTCTCGTAAGCAGTAACTATGAGTAGTTGTAATTACATCTTTATCTGTTACAGTTATTATTTTATTACTTTCCGACAGCTCTTTTTCTGCAAGTAATATAAATTCTGTGAATAAAAAATAAAGTCTTTAATTGTAAATAAATAAACGTTACGATAACCTAACCAACAAAACGTTGGAAAACCCCCGACATTGACATTTCAAAGTTCAATAGTTCAAAAACGGCTGAACCGATTTCGATATAAAATGTCTAAGAACCACCGCTAGAAAACCTGGTTTCAAATAAAAAAAACCGCATCCAAATCGGTTCATCCGTTTAAGAGCTACGGTGCCACAGACAGACACACACCCCTCTTTTTTGCGTCGGGGGTTAAAAATAGAATACAAATAAGTCGATAACAAAAACTAGTACTAGCTTTTACCCGCGACTCCGGCCGCGTGGAAGTCATGTATCGCTTTTCTCTAGGATTCAAGTTGTTTGCTATAAAAAGTATTCACTGCAGGATAAGCACTACCTGTGTGCCAAATTTCATCTAAATCAGTTCAGCCGTTTAGGCACGATTGATACACAAAAATCCATACAAATTAACACATTTGAATTAGGTATTTGATAGGATTAGTAGGAAAGAATATCGTATAGTAGATCTAATATAATTTTTACATACCGTTGTTTAAATGGTTTTCATGTGGCTCCTCTTCAACCTCCTTCCCATTACACTCGACATCCACCGAATTATTTTATATTATGTCTTGAGCTGAAAGAAAAAAACACTTAGTTTTGACAAATAATATCGACAATATGGATAAGCACTACCTGTGTGCCACATTTCATCCGAATCCGTTCAGCCGTTTAGGCACGATTGATACACAAACATCCATACAAATTTACACATTAACCCCCTTACTAATAAACGTTGAGTAACGGTGGTATATCTATACAATGTTTTGTCCTTATCTGTCATTGACAAAACATTGTATAGCTATACCACCGTTACTCAACGTTTATTGGTAAGGGGGTTATAATATTAGGTATATGATATAGCTCATGCAATTTACGATGGCGAGTGGGCTTTATTAGTGGTTGAAAGTGTACATGCACATTGCGGTAGTGTGCGTGTCTGACGGAGCGATCAGTCGCGAGCGCGCCGTCGCTCGAGTTACTTGTGCATATTGTTTCCACGACGCTTACTGCCACGAACTACCGTCAGCATGTCCAATATCCGGAAAAAACGCAAAGTTATTCATAGCGAGGTATAACGGATTTTTATTTTGAAGTATCCTAAAATAAAAATAGTACTTAAATTTATTTAGAACTGTGGGCCTATCCGTGTTTATCGCTTGACAAAACGGTAATAAAACATTCGACACTTTCTGACAAGTTGTACATACATATAAGTGTGAGAGTGATGGATGTTTGATCCACGTTTAGTCACCTAAGAAACACAGCAATAATAAGCCCTCTAAAATAAAGATAAACCTACAGATAGGTTTTAATTTTAAGTAACATAAAATTGTACGTAATTTTAAGACAGAAAATACGGAGACATTTGAAATGTCATCTTCGCGACAAGATAGAGTTAGATACATCAATTTCGTAGAAGATGCAACCAAGAAGGTCGCTAGTGTCGCTACTACATGTAGTATGACTAAGTAGTTCGCATATCACATCAAGAACATAAATAAGTAGTTTGTTGTTTTATAATATTTAAGGTCAAACAAAAAAAGAATTTTTGAAATCGGACCATAATTGATGGAGAAATCAAATCGGTCAAACTGAGAACCTCCTTTTTTGAAGTCGGTTTAAAATACTTAATTGCATTATTTCTTATCATTATTTGCTAGAGGGTTTGCGACAGTATAATAAGTATAATGTGTCCAATACTTCTCTTTATTTTTTATGCTTACCATACCCGCTCTCGCTTGTCACGCACACTTTGACACGTATACAGATATGTGTTTACCACAAGTAAAGCCCACTCGCCATCATAAATTGCATGAGCTATACGATTAGTAGGAAAGAATATCATATAGTAGATAGAATATGTTTTTACATACCGTTATTTAAATGGTTTGTATGTGGCTTGTCTTCAACCTCCTTAACATGACACTCGACAACCACCGAATTATTTTCCATATATCTTTACCTGAAAAAAAAAATAACGCTTAGTTTTAACAAATAATATCGACAATACGGATAAGCACTAACTTGTGTGCAAAATTTCATCCAAATCCGTTCAGCCGTTTAGGTACATACAATTGATATACAAACATCCAATCTATACACACAAAGAGATTTTATATTATAGGTAATAGAGTGGCCATTGGAAACGTTTTCATAGAGAAACTTTGATCATAAGCATCAGGAATGCCATGTAGCGTTTAGTAGCAAAATACGCATGAATGTAATAGGAACCCTTTTTTTTTTTTTTTTTTTTTTTGTGGCTTTGTTGTCTTTTAGCCAATTAGGAACACTTATTTCAGCTATTGGACGGTAGGTGACGCTATAGTACATTACTGCAAAGACCAGTAAGTGAGCCTTCCTGGACGAGTATGAGGTAAAAGCCCGAGCCGCCAATCGAGGGCTTTTATACATACGAGTCCAGGATGGCTCTTAATGGTCGAAGCATGTATAGTGCTTTACTCAAAAATAGAACAAGGTAGAATGATTTAAAAAAAAATATGTTAAAATATTGATGACCACATGTGCACAACCTGGCACAACCCTCAGGGCGCTAGTCTGACTCTTAGCCGGTCGCTTACCCGGTTTTTTTATTTTTTTTAACGATTCACAACTCGTCATACCGGCCTAGATGTACTAGGCGCACATAAAACTGAGATGGTACGGAGCAAGCGATGCTGAAATGAAGAGAAATCGCGCGATGTCTGGTCTGAACGAGATAACGCTTTTGGTTTATGATGCCCTGGTACTTTTGGAGCTGAATGATCAGCTTTTCATGTAGTATAAGTAGCCTTTTTGAAGGCTGTCACAGTCTTTACAGATAGTTCCAAATTCAAATAATATGATATAATATGTTATGGAATTTCCATACTTACTTACTGGACACTTTTTGATTCCAATTTCGAAATTCCTCAACTTTACTGGACACTTTTCCAGTTGTCCAGGAACGTCAACCTACTGGCTCCTTTTTACTGGTGTTATGGCAAGATTACATAGCACTTTTGAGTAAAATAATAAAATTCGTTTAGGGTGTAACCAATTCGATATTGAGGTATTAATACTATCGATAAAAATATTGATATCGTATTAAGATTGATTTTAAAAATGTGACTTTGTCAGCGTCGAACTAATTTTCCGTTCGTTCACAACTGTATTATACATTTATTTGTTTATTTAATCTTTATTGCACAAAAGAATACGCTTAATATACAAAAGGCGAACTTAATGCTGTGGTATTCTCTACATTAATTATAATTCTACAATAGTAAAGTAATGGTTCCCTATTTGGACGAACTGTATCTATTTTTCACGCGCTTTTTTATTGACAGGCGGAAATCTACAATAGTCGATATATCAACAAAAATAGTAATGCCATACTAATATTGCACTTATATGATTAATTGTTATTGTATTCCCATTCATTTAATAAGTAAGTATTCATTAAAAGTAGGTACTCTTATTATTTACTTACAAAAAATATCTATAAAAAAAAAACGATAACGGCAATACATCTCCCTATTTATGTAATAATTCATCTACTCAACAACAGAGCGCGCTTATAACAACAAACTAATTTTCTAGAACCATCTATGAAAATATTTTGATAAAAATCGATTTATTTAATAAATACACAAAATAATAGGGAAAATAAAGTAAAATCTTGTCCAGCGGCTTTTTCGTATCGCAATTTACAATAGTGCAAAACGAAACTCGGCATGATTCCGTTGAAACGGGTTTTTTCTTCGATGACATAGATACGACCTCATAGGCGGGCGTGTCAAAGTAGACTAAACGACTTGTTACCTCGAGGTAACAAGTTTTGCATCACGCTTTTGGTCGCTATGCCCCGTCTATTACTACTAAGTACATTTAATGTCTTTGTTTACACATAAGATGCTTAATAAAATAAATTGCAAGGTATTCATAAAAGTTATAGATAAACTCAAACATTAATAGGTAAATAGACCCAATAATTATACTTTATTACTTACCATTACTTAAATGTTTACTATCGGGTTCCTCTTAAATTTTTCTAATATTATTTATTATAGTCATAATACGTGCAGTCCTTTGTTTGTTCATTTTCACTCAATCTAAGGTCTTATTTTTATTCCCACGGAAAAAATGTAAACAAAGTTACGTCACTGTCAAAGTGACATTTCAGGGGATCTCAAAGTACGGGCCAGCAAGAAAAATAATATTAGATATTATCATGACGTTGGAACAGTGATATTAAAAATAAATTTGAGAAATAATTAAAATTAAAATCGCACAAATCTGTGAAATGAAACAGCAATAATTTTTTTACATTTATTAACAGACCATCCACCTACCGCATGTCCATCCTACCACACAACAATAACAAAAACACAACGGAAAACTTAACAACGAACAACGTAATAACAATAAAAAACGTAACAACAATGAAAATTTAAAAGATCAATTTAACAAGAGTAACTGGAAAGCTAATACGACGGGAGCACTAACTGTGAAGCAAGTGAAGTGACGTGAATCAAGCCAAGCGGCCCTCGACTTTTTAAGACGGGTGTATCGAATCAGTGATACCAGTGCAATAAATAAATTATGCATACGAAAACAGTATTCACGTTTTAAATGAATATAACAAAGAGTATATTTCAAAATAAAGTTTGCCATCAACAAATTAAATTCTTTCGTCTTGATTACAATATATAGTTTTTTTATAGTAAGTCGATTGCTTATAAAAGTGGGAAGTATAAATATTTTGAATGCTGGAAATGTTTTTCGTTAGCGGCAACACCTTTGTTTACATTTTTCCGTGGGAATAAAAATCAGACCTTATCTATATTTCAATATAAAAAGGTACACCACTAAACTTCACTGAGTCACGAAACGTTTCACCAAAAATCTTAGCACTACGTCACTACAACACATAGACTTAATAACTCTATATTACTTCGTATGGCCTCTAGTACAAAAAACCGGTCAAGTGCGAGTCGGACTCGCGCACCGAGGGTTCCGTATTGAAGATAATATGCTTGGTAACTGCAAAAGAAAATACTCATTTTGTTATAACCTTTATTTTCCAGGCAATAAGGTCGATTTTGACTAGCCTAAATTTTAATACAGATTTTCTTAGTTTTTTTGTTATTTCTCAAAAACTGTAAATAATGAACACTTTATTTTATTTTTCCCAGAAAATATAAGTAATTATCTATACGTCAGGATTTTTTTCAGAATTTTTGATTAATAAACTTCGGAGATAAGGGGGGGGGGGAACGGTAATTTTTTGTACATTTTTGGCTATAAATCAAAAAGTACATCACAGAAAATTTTCAAAAAAATAGTTTTGAAATGAACAAATTAAGACCTTTCATATGACACCCCATTTGCTATAACCGAACCACTTTTATTTTTGAACCCCCCATTCTAGACCCCTTTTCAATTATTAATATAATTAATTTCATATTTTTTTTACTACAAATAGATGCGGGCAAGCAAGTTGTACAACTATGCCAAATTTCAAGTTGATAGCATTCGTAGTTGCTGAGAAAACCTGCTGTGACATACAGACAGACAGACAGACAACGAAGTAGGGGTAGGGGTCATAAGGGTTCCTTTTGTACCATTTTGGTACGGAACCCTAAAAACGGGCGATTAAATTGGTGCTAAATCTAAGAATCTAGCACCAAATCGTGACAGTGACCTCGAGTGTCAACCTCGCACCAAGTCATACGTACTAGTAAAATCAAAAATGCCATGTTGTGTCATAAGTAAGTGCAATAATTATACCTCAATAGTACATTACTGCAAAGACCAGTAAGTGAGCCTTCCTGGACGAATATGAGGTAAAAGCCCGAGCCGCCAGGCGAGGGCTTTTATACATACGAGTCCAGGATGGCTCTTAATGGTCGAAGCATGTATAGTGCTTTACTCAAAAATAGAACAAGTAGAATGCTTTAAAAAAAAATATGTTAAAATATTGATGACCACATGTGCACAACCCTCAGGGCGCTAGTCCGACTCTTAGCCGGTCGCTTACCCTTACCCTTTTTCATTTTTTTTTAACGATTCACAACTCGTCATACCGGCCGAGATGTACTAGGCGCACATAAAACTGAGATGGTGCGGAGCAAGCGATGCTGAAATGAAGAGAAATCGCGCGATGTCTGGTCTGAACGAGATAACGCTTTTGGTTTATGATGCCCTGGTACTTTTGGAGCTGAATGATCAGCTTTTCATGTAGTATAAGTAGCCTTTTTGAAGGCTGTCACAGTCTTTACAGATAGTTCCAAATTCAAAAAATATGATATGTTATGGAATTTCCATAATTACTTACTGGACACTTTTTGATTCCAAATTCGAAATTCCTCAACTTTACTGGACACTTTTCCAGTTGGCCAGGAACGTCAACCTACTGGCTCCTTTTTACTGGTGTTATGGCAAGATTACATAGCATTTTTGAGTAAAGGTATCGAAAACCAAGGATGGAGTTTCTTTTTTCCGGTAAGCATATTAAGTACTGTATTACTCGAGTTAAACCATTTTTTCAAGCATTCTTAATATTATCTATATATATAAAAGGCTAAACTGACTGACTGACATATCAACGCACAGCCGAAACTACTGTACCTAGAAACTTGAAATTTGGTACAGGGGTTCCTTTCATGATGTAAGTGAGCACTAAGAAAGGATTTCCCGAAAGTCGACCCCCAACGGGGAGAAATGGGGGGAGTAGCGGGAAACTAATTCTACGCGTAGGAAGTCGCGGGCGTCCTCTAGTTGTAAATACAGCTCTGTTGTTTGGTTACCCGGCCACGTTACGGTAGTTCTATGTAGTTTGACGTAGTTTATAAGCAATCTGATAGATGTCGCTATTGTTTCTTGGCCAAACATATGTGACATTTTTGTTCGGAAGACCCTATCTAGTTGTTTAAATCAATGCTACAACACTGTTCGCACAAAGACGATTAGGAACACACTGATTGATGTCTTGAATAGGCCTGCAGTGACCCGAGGTGGACGTTGAATTTTAAATTAAAATCAAATCGTAAAATCAAATAGCCGACCATCTGGCTGCCACCTCTGACGTAGGGACGTGTTGTTTTGCGGAACTGCGGAAAAACACAGGTGAGTCACCAACATCTGGCTCCCCTACGTCACACGCTCGGACCGATCAACAGCGGAATTTCCCCGCCGTCGGCCGGTAACTTTCCTTCCAGTACCTAGTCTCGGCCTCTCGCTTGCGGGGGGAGCCTTGGGACGGGGGAAAAGGGAGGGGAGTGGTGAGGCCGCGGTGCGATATGGTCGCGTGAGTCACTGCCCCATCTTAAGTCATCCTTTGTATAATTTGGGTGGGTAGATTATTTTTTCCGCAAATATACCCTCCAAATTTACATCGTGTCCCTCCCACCTTGTGCGAGTCTGCAAAGGTGGGGTACTCCGTAAAAAGCCCTTTTTAGGGCTACCCACATTATGCAGCCTGGATCCCGGAGTGACCCAACGGCGCGTAGGCAAACGCGCCCGCGGGTCTTCCGCAACACCCGACGGATCCCGATCTCAATAGAGGACCGCACCCATGTCGTGCGCGCGATCAACCTGCTGCGAGCGGCCGGTCAGGCAACACCGCCGACGACCGCTCCGAACACCCCGCCACCGGACGGCCAAGCTATCGCCGAGCTGGCCGTGCAGATGGCTGCCGGCGTGCCGCCTCAGCGCGACCCCCGCCTTGACCCAGGACGACCTCGGCGGATCCGGTCCCCGGGCCCTTCCTCTGACCTGGAGTTCGCCAACTCCCCGGGCACTCAGCTCACGCTGAGCGAGATGCTCGCGGACGGCGAAGATGCTCCACCTGTGCTGCGTGCCGCGTTCTCTCTCTTGTGGGGGGGGGGGGGGAAACAAGTATATGGCTCGTTACGTCACCAGTAGCCAGGGTCAACACGTCCGTACTCGCCAACGGCTCTCACGTGACTGCCTCCCCACTACCCGTGAGCCCGAGACTACGTAATCTCTCCATAGATCAATTACACAAACACTACATCCCTTCCTTATTATATTAAATTTAAAGAAACCAATGAATGCCAATTTTACTAACAAATGATTTATTAAATAATCCCAAGAATATAGTTATTTACCTTCCATACACTTTAATTATTCATCAATTAATTGTCTTCCCGTTGATTTTGATTTAGTTCCTTGTTTTCTTCGTCTTGATTCCTTACTTTCCATTCACCTTCTACCCTTTTTAAGCGAATCACATTACGTCTTAGTGCTTGGCCAGTTTCCTCATTCCTCAGAAGGACATCTCCGCCATCCGCTCGCTCAACAATGTGCGGAGTTGATTTAAAATTTGCTGACAGTTTATTCCGTTTTTCCATTTCCTTAACATATACTTTGTCACCTTCTGTAATCGTTGACTCCTCAGCTCTTCTCCTTCTGTCCCCATACTCCTTCCCTTTCTCCTTTTGTATTGCATCTCTGTCTCTTACTTCAGAATCATCTATGCCGTGGTCATTATATAAGAGAGACGGTACCTTGTCTTTATTTTGTCTATTGAAGAATAATTCAGCTGGAGTTTTTCCTGTTACTGAATGTGGTGTTGAATTGTACATCATTAAATACTCCATCACTGATTCTTTAAGATCTTTCTTTTCAATTTGACTTATCTTCAGTCTTTTCAGTATGTCACGGTTTTGCCGTTCGACTTCTCCATTTTGCTGTGGCCAATAGGGAATCGTATTAAATAGTTTTATATTGCATTGCCGGCAGTATTGCCTAAATTCGTCACTTATAAACTGACGGCCATTATCTGTTGTGATAGAAGTGGGATAACCGAGACGGCTGAAGATTTTTTTAAATAATTTTATAATCTGTGTGCTCGTTATTACTTTAGTAAATTTTATTTCTTTATACCTGCTATAGTAATCGATGATTACAAGCAGGTAATCATTACTTGGTAAGGGTCCGAGCAAGTCCATGGTGACGTCGACCCAGGGAGCAGCTGGAAATTCGCGACGCTTCATACGTACTGGAGGAGTCGGCAGTCCAACTAAAGTGCATCCCTTACATTGTTTTACAATAGCCTCCGCATCTTTGTCTATACGTGGCCACCAGACTTTTGACCTCAAGCGACCTTTCATTGCCACAATCCCTGGGTGACCCTCATGAGCTGCATCTAAAACACTTTTCCTTAATTCCTTGGGTATTACAATCCGACTACCTCGTAAGAGGATATGGTCATAGAAACAGAGTTCCGATTCAAAAACTTTATATTCCTTCACAGATTCGTCCCAATCATTGCTGTAAATTCCTTTTTTGACATTTCTTATTTCAGAGTCATTTTCTGAACTCTTTGCAATAACGTGCATAGGCACAGCACAAGGACAAGCTTGTTCCACAATATGATGAACGTAGTCTTCAATGGTTCCTGGCGGTGTATTAGGGTATGTACAAAGTCGAGACAAAGGGTCTGCAATATTCACTTTGCCTGGTTTGTATTGAACATTTAATCGATAAGTCCTCAACATCCAGCGCTCAACCCGGGCACATGGCTTCGATTTTTGGACCAAATAAGAATTCCAATGGCTTATGATCTGTGATGAGGTCGAATTTCTTGCCAAACAAAAAGATGCTAAAGTTCTCGACGGCCCAGACCAAAGCAAGAGCCTCTTTTTCTGTTTGGCCGTATTTCCTTTCAAGCGCCGATAGTGTCCGATTTCCGTATGCGATTATTCTTGGACCATTTTTATCCTTTTGAATTAGAACGGCTCCCAAACCAACCGGGCTTGCGTCAGCGATAACTTGCGTTTCATCGTCCGCGTCGTAATAACCCAGCGTGCTGACTGTAGATAACGCTTGTTTCAACTGACGGAATGCTTGGTTCTGTTCTTCTTTCCACCATTCCTCTATACTAGCCTTTCTTGCTCCCTTAAGTCTTAACAAAGCTTTTAATGGTTCTGTCAAAGTTGCCAGATTCGGTAGCCACTTATTGATGTAATTAACCAAGCCTAAAAAGCTCTGGAGCTCTTCAACTGTCTTAGGAACGCGGAACTCTTCAATGCTGGTCATATATTTCTTTAATGGCTTAACTCCATTAGGCGTCAATTCATGCCCAAGAAAATTGATCTTCTGTACCTTGTATACGCACTTAGCTTCATTTAGTAGAACGTTGTTTTCTTTCAAAGTCTTCATGACATTTTTAAGTCGTTCATCATGTTGTTGTTCGTTTTCTCCGCAAATCAAAATATCGTCAATAAAGTTTATTACACCATCCAGTCCTGTTAACATTCTTTGTAATATTTTGTGGAACAACTCTGTTGCGCACGTGATACCGAACATTAATCTCTTGTATCGATATAACCCTTTTGACGTAATGAATGTCGTCAGATATCTGAAATTAGGGTGAATTTCCACCTGTTGAAACGCGTTTTTTATATCCAATTTCGAAAAGTATTGTCCTTTCTTAATCTTGGGTAATAGGCTATCCATACAAGGCAATGGATGGTTTTCCCTCAAAATTGCCATATTGGCACGTCGCATGTCAACACACAGACGCAGGTCATCATCGTCCTTTAAAATAGGCACTACTGGCGAAATCCATGCAGAGGGTCCATGCACCTCTTCGATAATGTCACTGTCAAGCAATTCCTGTATTTTCCGTTCTACTTTTTTTCAATAGGTATTGGTATACGCCTATAAGGCTGTGATACGGGCTTGCAAGTTTCATCTACGGGGATTTCGACAAGAACATCCTTGAATTCTGGAAATGGCTTTTGTGTGTGTGTGTGATTGCATTCACTCCAATGCCAATTTTTAAAACTCCTAAAAGTGTGGCACTTTCCTTTCCTAATATGTCTCTGGATCCACCATTGATCACGTAAACAACCACCCGTTCGGATTGTCCATTCGTCTGAATAATAGTTTCAAAAGCCCCTTTTACATCCAAAGGTACTTTACTACCATAGGGGTACAAAGTTTTGTTTGTCCCTTTTGTAAAGTTAGATGCATTAACTTGATTCTGTTTCAGCACCTCCCAAGTTTTATCCGTGATAAGGTTAAGTTTACACCCAGAATCTATTAGCAAGCATAATTTCCTCCCAATACACATTCAATCGTAGCATCATCATTTACGTTGAAAATGTAATGGACATTTTCCGCTTTATTAGTCTCAACTTCAATAGAATTTACTTTCTTCTCAGCCCGGTATCTTTTAGATCTTCTCTCTTCCTCATGATTGCTTTCTAGTTTCCGTTTTTGGGGTCTACTTCTGCACAACACGCTAAAATGGCCTGGTTTTCCACAAGCGTGACATTTTTTCCTTTTTACTGGACATTCCTGATTCGGTAAAGTATGCGCATTATAACCACACCTACCACATTTGTTTGTTGCTGGTTTACTCGAACCCGGTTTGGAATGACGATTCCCAATCGCATTAATGTCAGAATTATTAGATGTCGTAATTTTGTTTCGTCCATATCCTTCCAGTTGGTATCCTACCGCTTCTAATGTATTAGCCTCTGTTATTATTTTATCTAGAGTAACACTCTCTCCTAATGTCAATATTTTTTTTCTGAGCTCTGATGACGAACATTTGTCTACAATTTGATCAACCAAATGTTCTTCTGAACTAGTAAAATCACACTTGCCAGCTTGGTTCTGTAATCTTACTACAAACTTTTCAAGCTTTTCGTCGTCTTCCTGTTTAATTTGACGAAGCAAGTGCCTCTCAAAAATTTCATTTTTCTTCGGAAGAAAGTACGCGTCCAGTTTTTCAATGGCTATTTTGAACACATCGACATTTTCGGAAGCAGTAACATAAGCTCCAGGTAAATTATAAATAATCTCCTGTAGTTCAGATCCACCTAAGAGTAACAAGGTTGCTCTTTTTTTCTCAGCGCCCTTGGTTTCAGTAGCATCCAGAAAGATATTGAACGATCTTTTCCATCTTTCCCAACGCAACGCAATTGTGGCGTTGTCACCTTCGAGATCAAGTTTCTCGGGAGGGGGAAGTAAATTTGTCATGTTTGAAGTGTGGTTGGGGCGACCTGAAACCAAAAGGTGGCTATGGACAACATTTATTTACATTTAGACATCAAAGAAGGCCCATACTGCCTTTACTCTTACTTTGCCAATAATGAGGCATGTATCTACTATCGACACCGTTTAAGCACAGCTCACATTTTTATGAAGGCCTGTACTGCCTAAAATACATTGATGCACGATTTTCAATTATATGACGGCCCGTACTGACCACGACACATTCACGCACGGTTTACAATTTTATGAAGGCCCGTACTGCCTACGATACATTCACGCACGGTTTACAATTATATGAAGGCCCGTACTGCCTACGACACATTCACGCACGGTTTACAATTATATGAAGGCCCGTACTGCCTACGACACATTCACGCACGGTTTACAATTATATGAAGGCCCGTACTGCCTACGACACATTCACGCACGGTTTACAATTATATGAAGGCCCGTACTGCCCACAACCCACAACACATTCACGCACGGTTGACAATTAAATGAAGGCCCGTACTGCCTACAACACATTCACGCACGGTTTACTTATATGAAGGCCCGTACCCCGTACGTAATCATATAAATATACAAACTTCCACCATATGTTACTCTAATAACTAATTTGTGAACATACGTGTTAATAACAAATGTGACAGTGTTATCTTCAAATAATTTTGTGCAAGTGAAACCAGAACAGTGATTTAAAATCTGGCGACAGTTTTGCAGTATACATCCGAATCATTACAGGAAATGCATCATGAGTAAATTAGGGAAAGTGAAGTTATAACGCTCCGCCAGAATTACAAATCCCAGTGCTTAAAACGCAAGGTACGGAAATATAAGTTAATCTAATAACCTCAAACTCAACTGCCGATTCATTCCCTCGATCAATATTGATATATTGAAAGCAGCGCCATCTATGTTACATTGCATGGACTACAACTGATTGAAGCTAATGTTATTTGATATAATCGATCACCTAGCCTAATTACTCCCGCTACTTGTTAAAAGATGTCGCTTACTTGTGCTGGTTGCCGTCAGAAGATTACGCTTAGAAGGCTTTTAAAATGCACGTTATGTAATCTTAGTTATGATTTGGATTGCGCAAATGTGACAGAAAAGAGATTCTACATCATGAGCTCAGAAACGAAAAACTCTTGGAAATGCCCAGAATGTCGTTCCACGGAGCCCAAGGTTGGCAATTCCAACAACCCTATTAGAACGCACTGCGACACCAAAGAACCACAACCAATTCAAGAGCCGACTAAATCCAAAAATAAACCGAGTCCAACGATTGAATCAAACATAACCTTGCGGAAACAGCCATCATCTCGAAGTACAACTACTTCACTCAGCGATGAGGATTCATTAACCTCCCCTCAGGGACATACCCAAGTTACGAAGGTCGAAGACAGTGAACAAATCTCCTTCCCAAAACTAAAATCTGTCTTAGAAGAAAATAATAAGCATATACTGTCAGTGATCCAGCTCACTTTCCAAAACGAAATTGAAAAAGCCATTTCAGAAATAAAAATGAACCTAAACCAAAATTTAGAAAAAATTACAACTGAACAAACTAAACTAAAAACTAATATTCTTAGCATGAACACGAAGATTGAAGAGCTAACTAAAAAATGCACTATTTTACAAACTGAAAACGAAAAACTACACCTAGCTATTAAAAATTTTGACTCACCTATTACATCAAGGAACTCTCCAGACTTAAATGGGAAAGTATTTGTACTCCACGGCCTGATAGAAAACTATTGGGAAACAGAAACTGATGTTATTGATAGAATTGTAAATACTATTTACGAAATACTGAGTGTGGACTTATCCGGATATATCGAAGAGATATCTTTTATTGGGAAAAGAAAACAATCAAGACCCTTAAAAATCGAATTAATTAGCAAAAGAATGAGTAAAATGATCCTGGAAAACTCGATACTATTTAGAAATACCGGTCTAAGTGTCACTGAATACCTCAGCCCGGAAGATCTTAAAAAGAAAAGGGAACTTCAGCGTGCCCTACAAACAGCTAGACTAAACGGTTCCCATGCAGTAATACGGAACAACCAGCTTATCATTGATGGGAAAATAGCCTCCGTGGTTGAAAATAAGATAAATGAAACTATTACAATTGACCAAAGTGAATACGAAACTTCAAGAGTTCAACCTACCTCATCCTCTGCTGCGCTGCCGCCCCCCTCAGCTTCAGGACGTGCCTTTCATGATGAACAGCACAAACGCTACAGGGATAGTATGCCGCAGAAAGGAAATGCTACTTCATTTCGCCACTAGTCTAAACATATGGTTTCAAAATATGCAAAGTATCTGGAATAAGCTTCATTTACTACACGAGTTTACGGAAGAGAAAAATGATTTACACATTATATGTATAATTGAATCGTGGTTGAATGTGGATAAGTTGGAGTTATTAAATTTAGCAAAATACAATGTAAGTTCATCCTTTTGTCGTGACCAACATGAAGGAGGCGGTGTGTTGATATTAACAAAAAAACATGTAGAATGCTATGATAGACCTGACATTACGTCTCTCTCCTTAGAACTAATATTTGAAGTCTGCGCAATTGATTTACCGAAAGTGAACATGCTACTTATAAACTTGTACTGGCCGAATAGTAAGAGGGAAATTGAAATTTTTTATGGCAGACTAACTGAACTACTACAACTTGTTTCGTTGAAGGATCGTAATAGGAAAATTATCATTGGGGGTGACATAAATGTTGATTTTCTCACTAGTAATAATGAAAGATCTAGACTTTCCAACCTTATGTTAACACATAATTTCCATCAAAGAGTAAGTGAACCCACGCGAGTTACTCGAACTAGCTCGAAATGCATTGATGTAGTATTCACGAATTTTAACCAAAAGGATACAAAAATAGGCGTTTCAGAATACGGGTTTTCGGACCATAGAGGTGTCTTATTTTCAGCACCTTTAAATACCCCAAATTTCAGTTCTTTGAAGGCTAACAAAAGGTTATTTAATACAACCAATATAATGAATTTCAAAAATGAGTTGCAACTTATAAACTGGAATGACGTAATTTCCCCTTTTAAAAATGTAAACGAAAATTATAATAATTTCCAGGACACCATGAAAACAACCCTTGATAAATGCATTCCTGTATTAACAAGGAAAATAAAAACGACCCCTAAGAAATCATACTTAACACCTGGTTTAAAGCTCTCGTGCAGAAATAAAAGGTCGCTTAAATTATTAGTATCCCAAACTAAAAATAAAACACTAAAAAGCCACTATAAACTGTACAGTAAAATACTTAAAAAAGCAGTTAATACATCAAAAAAAATTAATAACAAACATAATTTTGATACCTCTCACAACAAAACTAGAACTATGTGGCAGATAATAAATAATGAGACCAATAAAAATACTATAAAACAAAAAAATAATATTAAAATTAAAATAAATAATAACACAGTAATAAGCGATCCTATTCTTGTGGCGAATAGTTTTAACGTCTTTTTTTCTGAGGTCGGAAACTCTAGCCAAATCCCTGTTAGTAAAGCTACTTTCACAAACCCCGTAATTCAAACACTCTATCTTAGTCCCGTTGAACCTAAAGAGACACTAAAAATATTAAGTAATCTTAAAAATAAATTGTCTTTTGGCATAGATGAAATCCCCCCACTATTAATAAAAAATTGTGCAGAAATATTAACAACCCCGTATACATTCCTCATTAATCAATCTTTCTCAGAAGGTGTCTTTCCTGACGCCCTAAAAATTTCGCTAATTAAACCTATATATAAAATGGGATCAGCTACCGATTTAAATAACTACCGCCCAATTGCGCTATTGCCAACCTCAGCAAAGATATTTGAGACTGCTATGGCAAATCGTCTGTACCATTTCTATGAAAAATACAATGTACTTCATGACAGCCAAAATGGGTTCAGGAAAAATCGATCCACAACCTTAGCCATTTATAAGTTTCTTCTTGACGTACTAAATGAGATAAGCAATAAAAAATACTCTATAGGTTTGCTTCTTGATATGAGCAAGGCTTATGATAGAGTGCGTTACGGAATTATGCTTGACAAACTATATAATACGGGAATTAGAGGCATCAGCCATGAATGGTTCAAATCTTACTTCAGAAACCGCTGCCAGTATGTTGAAATTGTTAATACGGACTTAGAGTCTGGTAGAATAAATCACGCTAGATCAGATAGAATACTTGTATCTAACTCTATCCCTCAAGGTAGTGTATTGGGGTGCATTCTGTTTTTAATTTATATTAATGACTTTCCTACCATTTTAAATGATCACTGCACGCTCTTTGCTGATGACATATCTATAACATTCCCATGCTCTTATATTGGTGAGGTTGAAAATAAATTAAATAATACGTTAAATAAAATTGAAAATTGGTTACAAACCATAATTTAAAACTAAATTTAAATAAATCTAAGATCATACAATTTAAACCTTTTCAAAAACCTTCACTGCCACTTAGTTATAGCTTCAAAAACATTCAATTAGAACATGTAACTTCAGCTAATTTATTGGGTATTACCCTAGACACTAATTTAACCTGGAAACCACACATAGAAAAACTTTCAAAACAACTTTCGTCCTTTATATATGCCCTACAACACCTGAAACGTGTAACCGACTTTAAGACGGCTCTCTCAGCGTACTACGCATACGCGCACTCTAGAATTACTTATGGTGTCGTGCTCTGGGGACACTGTTGTCACGCGGAAAAAATATTTATTCTACAAAAAAAATGTGTTAGAATACTCACAAATATAGATCAAATGGAATCATGCAAACCACACTTTATAAAATACAATATACTCACTCTCTCGTCTATGTTCATCCTAGAATCGTGCAAATTTATTAAAAGGAATTTAAATCTTTATTCACAGATAAAAGGACTAAAAAGAAACAACCGCAATAAGAATAAGCTCTACTTTCCAGCTTCAAAATTAAAATTAGTAAACTCAAATCCGCATAATATGACAATTAAGATCTATAACCACCTTCCCAACTCCTTAAAAGATATTGAACCAACTAAATCTTTCAACAACAAGCTGAGAACATTTTTGGTTAACAAATGTTTTTATAATCTAGGGGAATACTTTAATGATAAGTTTGATCATAATGTTAACGGGACTACGGGAAACGGGAATTACGAGTCGGCGGCCGAGTTTGTGAATTTGTACATATTCTTTCTCTTTTAATTAGTAATGTATAAATATATTCAAATAGCCCTCTGATATTGCTGTACCCTTGCAGGGTGTCACATAGATACCAGTGTATAATGTTCCATCTTAATTAGCCTGTAAATGTGATATGCAATAAATAATTTGAATTTGAATTTGAATTTTTACTGCCCACAACACATTCACGCACGGTTGGCAATCAAATGAAGGCCCGTACTGCCTACAACTGTACTAAAATACTTGGTATTGTACTGAATGACTAAACATACCGATTACTTTATTTTACGTAGCATTGAACGAACAAGTTTATTTTTAATTTTTTTTATAGTTATTATTTCAGAACACTTTTAACGCAAAAATTGGGCAGCCGAAAAAAGGGGAATACTTGATCACAAAGCAATATGGATATGGCGAAAGAAATGAAAGAGGCCAAATGCTAATAGATTTCTCCTTCGAAAACAAGCTTTCAGTGATGAATACTTTTTTTGATAAAAAGCCAAACCGTAGATGGACGTGGCGTTCTCCAGACGGAAAATATAAAAATGAAATTGACTATATACTATCCAACCAAGCAAAAATATTCTTAAATGTAGAAACACTGAACATTAATTTCTCTACAGATCATAGAATGGTCAGAGCGACAATAACTTTAAATTTAAAAAAGAGCCGGTCCAGATTTATTAATACCCAAAATAGCTCGCTTAAAACGGACGAAGAGATAAAATCATATATAGAAAACCTTAAACTCAATCTAACAGACCTATTAGAATCTGAAACGGTACAAACCTATTACGACATGCTACTAAATGCTATCAAACAGAGCCTGCAAAAGACAAGAACAGATGAACATACTAGTTATACAAAACACAAAATTCTGTCGGAACGTACCTTGACACTACTTAAGAGAAGGCAAGAACTGCAAAGAACCACAGGTAAATCCCGATCTGAAAAAAACGAACTAAGTGCCTTATACAAACTAACAAATAAATATATAAAGGCCGACTACAAAAACTACAGAACGAAAACGATACAAACTTATCTAATTCAAGGCAAGAGCTACAAGAAAGCTAGCAAAGAACTCCAAACAAATAAAACTTGGATCGAGAGCCTTAATAAGTCAGGTAAAGCAACACACAGTCGCGCGGACATCATCAATATCGCTACAGCCTTCTATAAGAATTTATACAATGCTGTACAAACGGAAGCACACAGCGACTTAAAGGAGGAAAACTGTGAAGAGAACCCCAAAAACAACATAAACCCAATTGATGAAATAGAAATCATACAAGCGATTAAAAAACTTAAACCTGAAAAGAGCCCAGGCTCTGATCATATAACAAATGAAGCACTAAAAATCGGATGCGAAATACTAGCTGCGCCACTTGCATTTTTATTCAATTTGGTGTTAGATAAGGCCAGAACACCCTCACAATAAAGTACACACAAGAATTGAGCTCTACTATTTTTAATTACATATTTATTATTTACAACAGTTCGACAACAGGAATTATACATTTAATGTAACCAAGGGACTATAATCGCCACCCCCAGCTAATTAACTTTAATAAAACTATTACCTTACTCGGTTAAGAAGTTGTTCATTCACTGCTCTCTATCACCACACTTTTCACTTCACGCATTGCTATGGACACTTTATCCCAATTAATGAAGAACATGAACGAGATGAAGGAGCTGTTTGCTAGCAGGATGGCCCATTTTGAAAATTCCCAGTCAAGCAAGGATGCAGAGGACACCTCACTCCGCGAGTTTCAGGTTTTTAAAACTTTTATTTGGAAGGCTGTCTCAAGCCTACAGGGGCAGATTGAGCTTGTTGCAAAATCTCTCGAAGATTTAGAGATGAGGTCACGAGCCAAGGTACTGTTGCTTCATGGTGTTCCGGAACAGGCAGATGAAAACACCATAGAGACTGCAAGTGCAATATGCTCTCAGAACCTGCAGCTTCATAACTTTACAGTGCAGTCTTTCAATGTCTGCCACCGTCTTGGTAAGCAAAGGGATACTTCTAAACCGAGACCCATTCTTATGCGTTTCTCATCCATTGTACTAAGGAGCACAGTGTGGGCCGCTAACACGAAACTTAAAGGGTCAGGGTTGACAATGTCAGAGTTCCTGACAGGTAGCCGGCATGCAGTGTTTGTAGAGGCGCGGCGGATCCATGGGATAAAGGGCTGCTGGACGAGCGATGGGCGTATCGTCGTGCTTGGCAAGGATGGCTCCCGTCGCCGCATAACCTCTATGGCTGAGCTCCGAGCGCTGCCGGCCCCGGCCTCCCAGGCGGGAGGTGGAGCCTCGTCGTCCTCGACGCGCGTGCCAGTTCAGGAGCCCAGCAAGCCTGCGGTACGAGCCAAGGCTCCCAAGCGCGCTACGGCCTCAGTAAAACCCAAATAATTTCGTGGATTCACACACAGCGTTGCTGCCCAACCTTTGTTATCATTCCACTTTTCTTACTTTCGTTGTTAGTGACGTCATAATTTCTTCACCATTTTAAGTAGTTGCCTTCTCTGCATTAAAGTACCCTTTTTTCCTGCTATTATCCATGTATCACTTTCGATTTACTACTTGACGTTTATTGATTGACGTATTGATTGACTTTGACAGACAAGAGTAAAGATAAACTGTCACAGTCACTTGCGTTTTTGCGTTTCGTTTTTGCAGAGACTTATGTTTGGTGATAAAAATATGTTTGCTCTTTTACTTTTATTGTCTTTAACGTTTCTAAATTATTAATATTTTTCTCTTTTTAAATGTTACTAATGTGTCTAGATGATAGTTAACTCGTTTCTTTGACTCGGGTACATCCCTATGATTATTAATACGTTTAATTTCCTACCTTTTAAGGTTCTGATTTAGTACCTGTGATCAGCTGCTGGCGTGCGATTGAGTCGTTAGCAATATAGTTTTTTTTTAAAACCAGTGTTTATATATATTGTCATAGGTATTATTATTATAGTATAATATACATATTTATTTATTTTCCTGATTACATGTCAGACGTCTTTGACGCTAGTCATGAAAGTGAATTTTACTCACTGTCTTCTTCAAGCCTTTATGATTCTTTGAGTGATGTGTCCGATATGCCTGATCTTGGTGATCGTATAAACAACACTTTTTCCTCTTCTTTTAAAAACTTTAATGTCATCCACATTAATGCACAGAGTGTGCCGGCTCACTTCCCTGACCTGCTCTCAACTTTCTCTTGTAAAAACGTCCACGCTATTCTTATCTCTGAGACATGGCTTAAGCCATCCCTTCCGTCTAACCTCTATCCTTTGCCTGGGTACCGTCTTATTCGCAACGACAGGACTGGCTTTAAAGATGGTGGGAGCGGCACTGTACGTGGAGGTGGTGTTGCCATTTATTTTAAGAATGATATTGTTTTCGAGATAATAGATCAATCACCTTCTCTGTATTCCAAGTCCCCTGAACATTTATTCCTTAATGTTTCCTTGCACCACGCAAAAGTTCTTCTCGGCGTTTATTACAGCCCCTCTTACAATATTAACTTTTTTGATTCCTTCGAGAAAACTCTTTCTGATCTCTGTCCACAATTTGACCACAGTATTATAATGGGTGACTTTAACACATGCCTCCTTAAAAACGATTCTCGTTCCTCTAAATTGCAATCTTTAGTAAACTCATTGAATTTCAGTATTCTCCCCCTCAGTCCCACACATTACCCACATAACAGCCCCCCTTCTCTTTTAGACCTTGTTATAACGTCATCCCCAGACCTTGTCTCTTTTCACGGCCAGTTTAATGCTGTTGCCTTTTCCCAACATGACCTTATTTACGCATCCTTCAACATCCGTCCCCCAAAACATAAGCATAAAATAGTTCTTCGTCGAAATCTCAATAAGGTTAATCTGCAGGCACTTCTGTCTGATCTGGCCAAAGCCGACTGGCAGACCATTGAAGCCTGCACTGACATCGACGCCAAGCTCGAGGCCTTTAACAGCACATTGATTGCGATTTTTGACAAGCACGCACCTCTAAGACCCACGCGAGTGAAGCATTACCCGGCTCCGTGGCTCACAGCTGACATTAAGGCCCTTATGGCGAAAAGAAATCGGGCCCGGCTGAAGCTGCGCAATGACTCATCAGAGGAAAGTCATCAAATCTATGTTGCCCTGCGTAACCGCTGTAATAAAAAGTGTAGGGAGGCTAGACGTCGCTACATTCATGAGTCGATTGAAGGTTGTCCTCCCCACAAACTCTGGAAGTTCTTAAAGTCGCTAGGGGTGGGCAAGTCTCAAAATTCTTCTTTAAATAATCAATTAGATCTTAACGCCCTTAATAAGCATTTTAGCACTTCTCCTGTCACTCTTGACCCTTCTATAAAGCACTGTACACTTTCTCTTCTCGCCAATGCCCCTCGCCCCGACATTCCTCCTTTCGATCTGGGTCTTATTTCTCCAGGTGAAACATTGTCTCTCCTAAAATCTATTAAGACGAAAGCCGTTGGTGAAGATGGCTTAAGCTCGGATATGCTTATGCTCGTGGCGGATGCAATATCCCCTGTCCTTTCCAATATTATTAATTTTTCTTTTACCTCTGGCTGTTTTCCGTCTCCGTGGAAACTTGCACATGTCCTCCCTCTCCAAAAATCCTCAAATCCTTCTTCTTTTTCTGACTATCGTCCAATTTCTATCCTCCCGGTCCTTTCCAAGATTATTGAACATTTTGTTAACCGCAAACTGTCCCGTTTTCTTAACTACCATAGTCTTTTAAACCCTTTCCAATCCGGTTTTCGCCCCGGGCATAGCACTGTTACGGCTTTAGTCAAGGTCACCGATGACATTCGTCTTAATATAGAAAATAAGAAGCTCACTGTCTTGGTTTTGCTAGACTTTAGTAGCGCCTTCAATACAGTAGACTTTGATATCCTTCTAAGCATTCTTAAATCTCTCAATCTTTCTTCACCGGCCCTAGCGTGGTTTCAGTCATACCTCCGTGGGAGGCGTCAGTGTGTCAGAATGGATGACACTGTCTCTGACTGGAATGATCTTACTGCTGGCGTACCCCAGGGAGCGGTGCTCTCTCCTCTTCTTTTTTCTATTTTCATTAATAGTATTACGGCTTCTCTTCAATCGTCTTACCACCTGTATGCAGATGATCTACAGATTTACGTGGGGGCAAGTTTGGATGACTTCCCAACTATGATATCCTCTATTAATGCGGACCTTACCACCATCCGGGACTGGGCTGCTAACTTTGGGCTTAAGGTAAATGCTAGAAAGTCGCAAGCAATTGTGGTTGGCAGTTCCTACTTCATCAATAAGCTGACTGATCTCGTGGTTCCCAGTATAAGTTTTGATGGAACCACTATTCCTTTTTCTACCTCTGTAAAAAACTTGGGGGTCACGATGGATCAGACCCTTTCTTGGTCCTGTCAAGTCGCCGAGGTCAGTAGCAGGCTCTTTGCTTCTCTCCACTCTCTCAGGCGCCTGCAGAATTTTCTTCCCCATCACACCAAAATTACATTAGCGCAATCCCTTCTTCTTCCCCTCCTCGACTACGGCGACGTCGCATATCTCGACGTATCGGAAGAACTGCTGGATAAGTTAGAACGCCTGCAAAATGTATGTATTCGCTTTATTTACGGCCTGCGGAAGTATGACCACGTGTCCCACTTCCGCGCCCAGTTAAAATGGTTACCAATCCGTTTTCGCAGAAATGTTCATATCTTGTCGTTGCTTTTCAACACTTTGTTTTTGCCTCACTCTCCCTCTTACCTTTCCGAGAGGTTTAGCTTCATGGCGAGCGGTTCCCAGAATCGCTTGCGGTCGAGTGCTAACCTCTCTCTTGCCTTTCCAGCCCATACGTCTAAAACCTACTCCAAATCCTTCTCGGTGCACTCTGTCAGATTGTGGAACCGGCTGCCTTCTGATATTAGGAAATCGCAATCGGTCGCATCTCTACAGGGAAATTTGAGGACATACTGGCTTGACTCCTTATAATTGTTTACTATCCTTTATTTTACTTTATAATATGTATATATATATTTATATATATATATATATATATATATATATATATATTTATTTATTTATTTATTTTATATATATTGTATGTAGGTATACATATGTGTATATATGTAAGGTCGTGTATTTAATTATTTTGATATTTATTATTATTATTTTTATATACCTACGTCTGTTAGTATTTATTCTTAAGGTCTAAAATGTTGTTATGCAATTTCCGATAACTCTGTTTTGTACTAATGTCTGCCACATTCTACTTTCTTATTTTCCTCAATCACCCAAAGGTTAGCTGGAAGAGATCCCTTAAAGGGATAAGTTCGCCTTTGTACATTCCAACTTTGTAATTATTGTATTTGATTTTATGTTTTTTGTACAATAAAGTGTTTACATACATACATACATACATACAATGGTCAGAATCTAACATAATACTGCTTTACAAAAAAGGTAACCCAAACGACATTGGTAACTACAGACCTATAAGCCTCCTTTCATCTCTATACAGACTCTTCTCATCCATAATAGACAACAGAATATGCAAGACACTAGAGAATAAACAACCCATAGAGCAAGCAGGCTTCCGAAAAGGTTTTTCAACCGTAGACCACATCCACACTTTGGAGCTGATCATCGAAAAATACCGGGAAAATCAGAGACCGCTTTACATAGCTTTCATCGACTATCAGAAAGCTTTCGACACAATCTCACATACAAGCATCTGGGAAGCATTAAAATTACAAGGAGTAGAGCAAGTGTACATACAGGCCATAAAAAACATATATAGCAAAAATACAAGCAGAATAAAATTATAATCTATTGGCCAAAGTTTTCCTATCAAGAGAGGAGTGAGACAAGGTGACCCACTGTCCCCAAAAATATTTATTGCAGTATTGGAATCGGTCATAAGCAAGGTGGACTGGAAAACATATGGTCTAAAAATCAGGGGAAAATGCCTAACTCATTTAAGATTTGCTGATGACATTGTTCTTTTATCAGAAACCAGTGGCGGCCTGCAATACATGATGGAATCTCTCAACACAGCCAGTAGACAGGTAGGCCTAGAAATAAATCTATTAAAGACCAAAATAATGTCTAATAGCTATAGAAAAGCAATCACAATAGAAAACGAGCCAGTACTGTACGTGGAACAGTATATCTATCTCGGAAAACAGATCGGATTCGACAACAATAGTAATGAGTTGGAGGTAGAGAGAAGATCAAAGAACACATGGAACAATTTCTGGAGATACAAGGAAATAATGAAGAGCAACATGCCAGTACAATTAAAAAAGAAAATTATGGACTCTTGTATTCTTCCATGCTTAACATACGCCTGCCATACGTGGAAATTCACCAACAAAATAAAGAACATAATAACCACGTGTCAGAGAGGCATGGAACGCAGCATGCTCAAAATCAAAAAAATACACAAGGTCCGGCATGCAAAAATAAGAAGTGTCAGTAAAACTATAGATGCACTGAACTATGCCCAAAAGCTAAAGCTAAGATGGGCCGGACATGTAGCACGACTTAAAGACAACAGATGGACATATGAAGCTACTACATGGCACGGCCCCCCCGGAAAATGTCGGGTTGGCAGACCATACACGCGATGGGAAGATGACCTTAAAAAGATCGCTGGCATAAACTGGATGATGGTAGCTAAGGATAGAGACAAATGGAAATCATTGGAGGAGGCCTTTACCTGAGAGGGGTCCATGCATGAAAAATACATATATATATTTAATATTATTATTATTAAGAATTAAATAGTATAAGTATAATTATTATTCATAAATAAATAAACTTGAACTTGATATTTTGTTTAGAACATACTGTAGAATTAATAAAATTATGAATTGTGCAATTTAACAAAGTGTAAACTATGCATGAAATAAAAGGCTTTTTTTTTTTTTTTTTTTTTTTTCAGAACAGAGACAGGTAAGTTTGACTAAACATGTCTTATTTTATACCAGAAAGATTAGTTATAAAACTAAGCCTATTTTAACGGTGTGCTTTGTTATAATATAAAACCATTTAAATGATTAGGATTTTACCTGGAAGACAACGCTGTTAGATTTACGTTTATACTCGTATGTAAGTTTACTTTTGTAAGACTAAATTAATTTAACTAAAATAACAATACTTTAACTCATTAATCAAATTAATTCACTAAAAACTTGTCAAGACTGATTTTGGGCTAGTCTGTCCCCCGAAATCATAAATCGAAATTGATATCATAATAACCAATAATAATCATAAATAGTCGGCAATAGGAACAGGTAAGTTCTGGGTTGTTATATAGGTAACAACATTAAAAACTAAACCAATATTGATTGGTCACATAATTAACATAATCGCGGTCCTGGTCGCATATGATTTATACAAAAAATATCTACCTAATATGAAAATAGAATTAACTTTGCTGCAGTGGAGTGTTAATCTAATGATGTACTTACTTACACAACTGCGATAAGCTACTATAAAAGATCTCAACTTGCATAAATTTGTCTTACTATTTAAATTTCAACACATCGCACGCTTATCAAGTTATAGTACTTAAATATCACTTTGTTTAATTTATGGAATTGCATTGTACATGTAACAATCAAATAATGTAATAATCAAAATTACCTATTTAGATAAGTACCCTCTTTTCCTTTACAAAAAATAAATATATTTTCCTAGTCAAAAGTACGTTTCTACTAATCTTTTGGCTCGTCGCCACATGTAGTACTCGCTCTTGTGGGGGGGGGGGGGGGGAAACAAGTATATGGCTCGTTACGTCACCAGTAGCCAGGGTCAACACGTCCGTACTCGCCAACGGCTCTCACGTGACTGCCTCCCCACTACCCGTGAGCCCGAGACTACGTCATCTCTCCATAGATCAATTACACAAACACTACAGCGCGGATTACCAACGCTCGCGCCGCTGCCGTTGCTGCTGCCGCCGCTGCTGCCGCCGCGTCACCACCGGCCCCCTCTGCCTCCCAACCAAAGGAGCAGCGCCCACAGACAGCGCGCACTTCCTTCATCCTTCCCAGCAGCCTCCCGCGTCGCGGCACCGTGCCCCGCGTGTTGTTGCAGCCCGCTAACGCGGAGCCCCGCGAATCTGCCACGCCAGCGCGCGTGGCCCGGACCATCTCCGCGAGCGCGCACGCGCCCGCGGCCTCACCACCCTTCCGCGCAAGGCCGACCACCGCGCCTGTGCGCTTAAGTGCGCCGCCGCCACACCCGAAGGCCGTCGCGTGGCTGCGAGCCGCGCCACGAACCCCAGTGCCGCCTGCCGCTACCGCTGCGTCCTCCACCGCAGCGACGCCGAGCAAAAAGCGGGTTGCCAAAACCCCCCCTGCGACGACGTCACAACAGCCACGTTCACTGCCCCGGCTCGATCTGTGTCCAGTGGACACAATCGGGCCGTCACCACCAGGTGCTCAACAGCTTCCACAGCTGCACTCTCCACCGCCGCCACTCTCTTTCGCCGCGGCAGCCGCCTCACCGCCATCTCCTTCCGCAACAAGCGGTCAAGGACCGGCGACAGCAGCGCAGGCGCCCGGGAAAAAGATCCGCTACCCGCCGCTGGTTGTCCAGCGGATTCCCAACTGGGGTAAGCATTTCCGGGCCCTCAAAGGACTTATGGGACGCGCCCCTAATGCCCGCCCGTTTATAGACTGGGTCCGATTCTCCCCGGCAGGTGAGGAGGAGTTCCGACTGGTGGAACGGTACCTCTCCGACCTAGAGAAGGAGGACTCCAGCTTGGAGTGATACTCCTACTCCCTGCCCGCCGAGCGCAACCAAAAGGTGGCCATTAGGGGCCTCCCCGTGGACACCAGCCCCGACGACATCATCGACGACCTCACTTCCCAAGGCTTCGACGTGGAATACGTCAGGCCCATCAGAGCCCGCAGCGGCAGACCCGGGTGTATTTTTTACGCCCAGGTCGCCAAAAATGCGGCCATATTCCGCGTCACGGAGATCCTCTGCATGCCAGGGATCATCGTGTAGCCTTGGAGAGGTAAGCGAGGCATCACGCAATGCCACCGCTGCCAAAGTTTCGCCCACTCCTCTCACCACTGCCACCGCCCCATAGCCTGCGTGCGCTGTGGAGGCCCCCACGCTGCCAGCGCCTGCCCACAGCCCCGAGAGGAGCCACCAACATACGCGAATTGCAGCGGTGAGCACACCGCCAATAGCGCCAAATGCCCAGTCCTGCTCAGGGAAAACCGGAGGACTAAGGCCCGTATTAATAAACTCGTCTCAGCTGAGACGCCCGTCACAAGATGCGACACAAGACTGAGCTCTAATTAATAAACATATCTCAACACGTGAAACGTAATCCTCGGATCAGATGAGACGGTCATTTGCATGGGGAACTAATCCTGATCCTGATTATGGTCAATTGGTAACTTGAGACGATCTCGAGACATGAAAAAATGGCGGACGCACTGCAACATAGTCGAACATATGGGTATATTTATAGTGTGTAAATTAAAATAATCATGTCGTAAAACCGTCAAGTACGAAGATATACTAAAGACAATACAAAGCCAATGCATTTCTAGCTATGTAATAAATATTAAAAATCAAAACCTACAAGGTACCCTAACCTACCTACCCATCCAACCCCAATTCAACAATTTTAATCCGATTTGCATCGCAACCACAATATACCTACCTAATATTTTACTTTACTGCTGTTTAGAAAATAATTAAAGCTTATTAAATATTTTGTTGTCTATTGATTTGATTACTTAAAGTAACGAAACACTCCGTGAAACGGGTTGCCAAAATAAGAGGAGGGGAGTGTTTTTGTTGACATGACATGACTGACAGACAAGACAAGGCCGAGGTCAGCTTAGTTTACTTTTATTAATGTTTGATACTTACTTAAATGAAAACTGAGTGATTTGTTTAACAACTTTTACACACAATGAACTAGTAATAACAGTGAGATATAATAAATTTCGGGTCCTGACATGAATGTGGTGCAAAAAGTATACTTACCTACTTGTGAAAACTAACCATCCAAAGAATCTGTTTTAATTATTTTGAAGAATTTGAAGTGATTAGATAGTGTTTTTAACTTTGTTGTTTTGTAGGTTGTCGTCAGTCCAATAATGAGAAACTTGGATAACATGGCAGTGTTCGCCGAGAAAAATCAAGACGCCTAAAAAGGAAAATAATATGGATATTTTGAGAAGTCAGTGTTCACAAATTTCGACAGCCGGCCCCACGCAGTTGACGACTATTGCAATTCGTTTTCCAGTTGCCAAACATATAATTTATGTCCATGAGGTAAAATAATATTATTTACAAAGTTAATCATTTACTTAATTAAAAAATCAGTTTTTCATGTATTCAAAATTATGCTTTCTTACAAACAATCATTGTCTTTGAATAAAGTGACTATAAATATAAGTCGGGCAAAGGGATACCTAGATAGGTGCCTAATTTTGTTTTAGGCTACTTCATTGTAAAGACGAAGATGATTGTGTTGATGTTGTTTTGATTGTTGTTGTTGAGAAGTTGTTTTATTACAATTTTCATACTATGTACCCAAACTTATTAAAGGTTAGATTTTTTGCATTACCTATGATGAGACTGCTCAGGATACCTAACCTACTATAAGTAAAGTTAAGTGTGTTGATAAGTTCTATGGTACAAATCATAAACATGAAAAATATTAGACATGTCATTTTTATTACCTAGTTTTCTCAAAGCGCTTCAGGTGCAAAGGCGCAAAGGGTAAGTCATACGGTGATAGTACGGTTCTCAAATATTGTAAATGGAATTGTTATAAGGCACCATTTAACCCCCTTTCGGCTTTACGGGTATTTTTGTAACACCTTGTATATGAACACATATACTGAGTAATAATATAAATAAGAAATTTAAGTAATTGGTACATATTTGCTAGTCATTGAATAAATAAAGGCTATATGAATTAGAATGAATCAGATCCAGATCAGGTTTATACATAAAGCTATTTTATTCCATTAATAATATCAAGATAATTAATTATGAAATAAATTAGCTCAATCCAATAACAAGTTAGCCGAGTCTGGTGTGTAAAGAGGCTATCTGTAATATTTTAATTGTAAATGTACCTACCTATTTATTCCTTTCAATTTAGTACCATATTATAAGTATTAATTTAAAAAAAACAAATTTATTTTTACCTTTTGCTGCTATGAAACAGTATGTTAATAGTTGGATCACTATTGAGCGGTAAGACCGCCTGTTGTATATCTATAATTATAATGTACTGTTCTGCTTTTTTTGGTGTTCAATAAAGAGTATTTCTATTTTATAACAGTGAATCAGATACCTACTTACAAATAATATTAGATACCTATTGAGTTGATGTTGAAACCTGTAAATATATCTAATTTAGTAACTTTTTTATAAAATAAACTTACTACCTACATGCTAATTGTAGTTTTATTTATTGGCGAAATAACATTCAGGGTCTCTTTATGCTTGAATGTTAATACATAATTATTACATGTAGATACTCCTACAATATTTAACTTAGCAAAATGAAAGTATATTAGGATCCTAAGATCCAGAGGCATAACATAACAACAAGCTCTCTGAACTCTGTAACTCTTCTAGCATGATCCTAGTAGATATGGTATTCAGAAAGCCAGCGCTGAATGTGTTAGTGCAATGAAACAATGTTATTTAGTTTTCATAATTTAAAAAATACTTTTATAAACACCAAGTCAACAAGGACCTGTGCTAATGGTATTGGACATTGGGGTATTTTGGTGTTTATATTGTACTAGAGGACGCCCGCGACTTCGTACGCGTAGAATTAGTTTCCCGCTACTCCCCCCCCCATTTCTTCCCGTTGGGGGTCGATTTTCGGAAAATCCTTTCTTAGTGCTCACTTACATCATGAAAGGAACCCATGTACCAAATTTCAAGTTTCTAGGTACAGTAGTTTCGGCTGTGCGTTGATATGTCAGTCAGTCAGTTTAGCCTTTTATATATATAGATTTATGAATGTTAATTTTTAATGAATATTGTGGCTAACTTTGATCTGTGTTCTCTTATATTACATATCTGTAGACCTTAATTTATAACATCAAACTTGATTCTGATTTAAAATATCTTTTAACTTATATTTATAAACATCAATATCAATCCTTGTTAGACTAAAATTGAGTTGGATATTATAAATTAAAGTTTACAGATGTTTAAAATTAGATAACTCTGATCTGAAAATCTGAATAGGCCCAACTGTGATGCAATAACTTCCACTAACTTTTAAGAAAAGAGGAGGAAGTCCAGTGGCACAAACATTCATTAATTAAATGTCACCCCAAGTCGCTTGTAATTACAAAGTGACAAGTGTCCTAATGGGATAAAATATATGTATGTATAGACAAAAATATTGCGGAGATTCCTTCGAGTGCTAACATAGACGAATTACTATTGTGAATGGTGGTAACAAATGTTTGTGCAATTGGGTGTCAGTTAAGTTTTATGTCACCCTATGTATGTGTACAGATGCAATAACAGAAATATTGTTTAATTTGCTGAACAGTTACCACAAGTTGCCTGCGACTTGTTTGATGCTTGGTAACCCCTCTACCTAGTCTAAACAAACCAAACTGAGTGACAACTGAAAAAACAACTTGTGCTAACCACTGTTATAATAAAACATGAATAAATAAAACAAAAAGGTAAACTGTATCTGAATTTTAATGGAAAAATAATCATTCAGTAATAGCACAAAATAGATAGGTACAGAAGTCAATCTACATACAAAGTGCGCTCGAGCAACGCACACATAGACACTGCTTACGGACACGATATCTCGGACCGGTTGGGACCAGTGCGAGCGCGAGTGCCATCCGCTTGAGACGCGTCTGTGTACTTTTGTTGTGCAATAATGGAGCAACAAAAAAAAAGTAATTATAACTGTTCAGTGGACGGTTGTTTAAATTACAATATTAAACTGTGTAAGATCGATTTATATAATAGTTTTCTATTTTGAAGCATTATAAACGAAGTAACAAAATTTTTGTAAGGTAAATTCACGCCACCTTACGTAAGTTGAAAACATGTTTTTTTGTTTGTATAGATATTGTGTTGTTTTTAGTGTTATTTGACAGAATTAGTTCTAAAACGGATAGGGCAATATAAATTGTGTATCTAGGGTAACCCGTTTACAAGTTATTAGGGATTTTCGATTGTCAAATTTGTAATAACATAACAATGACATTAAAATAAAAATATTTTACTATTATTAATTTATATTTACATTCTTCCTGTATAATTCTCAACGATAAATCAAACAACTAGATACCTACTAGTGCTACTACCACGATAGTTTTTTGTGCATGAGTCATAGTTGACAACCATTGAGCGACCGCCGAGCGTAGGTATGAAAAGTGAAGTACATACATGTGATTGACTTCTGTACCTATCTATTTTGTGGTAATAGAGGAATTATTTATTTTTTAACGGCCTATAATGTCCTGCTACTTGCACTTAGCACCAGTCTTGATTGAGGGCATCAAGCTCATCTCGCCAACGTCGCCTTGATCTGCCGCGATGCCGAATTTTATCACGTGGTACCCATTTGGTTCACACTTTTTCCCACAATAATAAAGGAATCAAAAACAAATTAAACACCAGTTTTCCAGGGGCAGGGGTTGGCAGTTTACAGATTAAATCATCTGAAAAGAACCAAAACAATAAGTATAATGTAGCTATACCTACCTGTTTTACACAGTTTAACAGTTCCATAATTATCTTAGTTTGATATTTTAATTTACATTCACTAAAAGCTTGGCATACATGTAAATAACTATAATATTGCCTATAAATTGTCTGCCAATGTCAAAACTATCTTTCATATTTGCTTATACTCAATACTCAATCAATTAAACAACAACAACATTCAAATAAGAATTTGTCCATAACGTCTTGGTGATCACTGATCATAGTACCTTTATGCTGATACACTGAGGCACACTGAGGACTCTGATTTATAATAGATTCCCATGTTGGTAGTGTCCTAAGGTATCTAATAACTCAAGGTTAATTATTGTAGGTAAATAGATACCTTTTGGGAACGGTGCAAATTAAGCATTTGGCTTCGCCTGATTTGCCTTTCATATTTCATCTTATGCAGAAGGAACTCTTCCAGGCTCCAGTCCCAGATGCTTGCTGTAGGGGTCGGCCTTCTAGAAACGTTCATATTAAATAGATCCTCAGCCAGGTTGGTGCCAAGTTGGATTCGAGAAGCTGTACTTTTTCACCTTTATTTAATACAAAGACACTTAAGTTCGCTTAAAAACAAATTTGGTGAGAAAAACGTAACCTGTAAACAAGCGAACGAAACAAACTCTAACTAGGTAGGTAGGTAGGTACTGTAAATGTGAAGTTCGCGCTATGTGCGTTTCGTTTTTTCAATATCACTCGGAGACTGAAACATTATGTAATATTATGCACACCTTATCACCTTATATGATATAAGCAGAAAACGAGTTTAAAAAAATGATTTTAAAATAACCACTTGCTTTTTCACTTTACCTTGAAAAAATGGATTTATGATGGTTTACATATCTTACCCGTCATGTCTAATCGCAAAATCATCTATTTAAAAAAAACATGCATAGTCAAAACGTTTCGTCGTTTCGTTCAAAAACGTCATTGTTGGGGTTGGGATGTGTTTATAATTGTAAGATCATCTCATCCGAGAGCTTCTCAAGATGAGTTTATTAATAAGCGACGATCCTAGCTCCAGGATTACGTATCGAGACGGTCTCATCTGAGAAGCTCTCAGTTCACGGATTGAGACGAGTTTATTAATACCTACGGCCCTAAGAAGTCACCCCACCCTCCGAAGCCCATTAAGCAGGGCCCCGAGCCCACCACTACCCGAACCGTCGAGGCGGCGCAACACAGCGCCACCCTGATGGCCCCCGGAAACGACCCCAAACAGCCCCCCACCACCCGCAGCGGAAAGAGGCGCGGAGCCCGAAACCGTAGCCCTCCGCGCAAGCCGCTAAAAAATCAACCACAAAACAAACCGACACCCCGGTGAGTACACTCCCGACCACAACACCTGAAGCCAGCATCCAGAGAGAGGCGCTGATGGAGGGCTTCGCCGTGGTCCAGGAGGCCGTAAGGGCCAGACTGGACGGCAAGCCCATGCCCGCAGCAGCCCTTAAATGGATGACCACCCACAAGCCTGCGTAGGTACTACCATCTACCGCCTCCACCGCGAAGCCTGCGCCTTCGGCGCCGGCTGCGCTCCAAGGACCCGACCGTTTTCACGGTCGGCGCAGATTACCCCGGTCGGGGGTCGAACGACCCGGCACCGGCTCCTCATCCCCCTTTTTGAATATAAAAAGGGCCGGATCGATACGACTGAACTGATTGGTGTCTCACATTGTAAATAAACATTGGCACGTTTCGGGAGTCCCCCGCGATACTATACCGATCTGCCATTGCAATTTCTGTTTGTTAATTGTATGTGAAAGAAGAGATGACAATACGTTTTACTGTTTAGCACCAATAGAGAAGTTTTACCAAACGGCGTTATCCGATTAGCTGGGCAGTTTTTTTACGTGAATAAAATGATAACTGCGGTTATCTTTATGGCGTAGAATTATTTTCACGCGAAGGTTATGGTACGAGCGTTTGTCAAACTGAGGGCCAATAAATATTTTTGTTAACATCACCATACAAGTTTGTTCTGGTAGGTAATTTTAGGCATGAGTAAAATTATTGAATAACATTGCATTATTTTCTAATTTCGTAAATAACCGTATAAAAAATACAAAAAAATAATTAACAGATGCATTGGCACCCGGGTGAATCAACTTTTAAAGTACTCCTTTAGTGTCCCGACGAAGTAAAAATAAAAATATCACAAACCGTATAACTATAATTCACTTTTACTTATAATAGGTAATATTAGAACTATAGGCATTATATTAATATACGCCGTTGAACAATTTGACTACAAAATAGTTGAATTTTAACGGTAACATAGTAGACAAAAGTGTACTCTCATACAAAATTCATGTGTCCCCAGACCTAGGGACCGTCACAATTTCCACTTCTCTGAATTAAATCATTATGACAACACATTTTTTTATAAACATGAAAAGAAACGCAATTAATTTATTAAATATATCCACTTTAAAACAATTCGATTCCAGTTAAGATGATTTTTCTAGCATTTTTCAAAAACTTGTCCCCGAGAATGCTTAAAATTTGACGTCCGCGGCGTTACCATAAAAAGTTAATAAATCTTTTGGAGAGATGGCGTTGATCGTCGCTCACAAATAACCAAAATGCGTCTAAGTTTGCAAAAACTGGCCCGTTTAAGCACAATTCCGTGACGGGGGGACGCCAGTGAGCCACAAACAGTCGAAGGAGGAGCGTGGGTTTTTTGGTGGTCGGCTGCGTTACGATATAAATTGCGGTAAGATTTTATGCAATTTTATTAAAAGTACTTAAATCAAATGCATTTGCTGTCTAATTTTGACGTTATATAAATACAAATATAACTTTACGCGTATTTCGTGTAATACTTTAAATATTATGTTAAATATTCTCCTACGTTACCGGTAACATAGGGGATAATGTCTCTTACGTTATCGGTAACGCGAGAGACGGTATGGTTTAATTCCATTTAACTTCGAATGTGTTCAATTTATCGAAAACAAAAGTTTTATAAACCTAAACTTACTTAATTTTTACGATTTAAATATATAATTTTGATGCTTTAAACTTGATTTGATAATATGCCCAAGTTTTTTAGCAAAGGGGTATAACTTACAACAACATAATTTTTAATTACATCAATTAATTTATAAAAATATAAATATTTCAGCAATACATGAATCGAAAATGCCTTTAAGCGCAACGGAAAAACAAAAGCGCTACCGAGAACGGCTCAAAAATAAAACAGAATGTTACGAAGAAGCTAAAAGGAAACAAAGAGAACGATATCATATCGATTGATGTTCAGAATGAGGTTCCAACACCGCCCCCTCTTTTACCAAATGAGATCACTCATCATCATCATTTCAGCCAAACGACCTCCACTGCAGGACGGCCTCCCCAAGGATCGCCACAACGACCAGTCACGTGCTACTTGCGTCTTCTGACACGTGGTCGCCATTCGAGAAGCTTGTGGCCCCATCGGCCATCAGTTCTACGAGCAATGTGCCCCGCCCACTGCCACTTCAGTTTGGCAATTCTTCGGGCTATCTCGGTGACCCTAGTTCTCCTGCGGGTTTCCTCATTCCTGATTCTATCACACAGAGGTACTCCGAGCATAGCCCTCTCCATCGCCCTTTGAGTGACCTTGAGCTTTCTTATGAGGCCCATTGTAATCGACCACGTCTCAGCACAGCACAGCACTTGGACGAGAAGATAGTGCGGAGCTGCCCGAACGCTGCTCAGCCGAGTCGGATTAACGAACCTAACCTAACCTAGCCGGACAGTTTGTCCGAGGTATACATATTCATCAACAAATTCCGGGGAAGTGGAGTGTCCGATCAAATTCAAAATCATTTATTGCGGGAGTTGGCACGATATGGGCATTCGACATGACCTTCGTCTTTTCCTTGTTCACTTTCAAACCAACTTGATCGGAGGCTCCACTGAGGTCATCGAGCATTACAATGAGGTCGTCCATGGTCTCAGCCATAACGACTATATCATCGGCAAACCGAAGGTGTGTGATGTACTCGCCGTTAACGGTGATGCCACGCCCTTTCCAGTTCAGAACCTTGAAGACTTCTTACAGTGCAGCAGTGAACAGTTCAATTCTGTGATTCACGAAGGGAAACCGCCGCAGGCATGGAACAGAAGTGTGGTGATTCCTCTTCTTCAAAAAGAGTGATAATACTCTATTATGGAATTACAGTCCCATCTCACTTCTGAGCAATGTCTATAAGTTGTTTTCGAGGGTCATTACGAATCGTCTTGCATGCAGGTTTGATGACTTCCAGCCTCCCGAACAAGCCGGTTTCCGAAGAGGCTTCAGTACCGTAGACCACATACATGCGCTGCGGCAGGTTATACAGAAGACGGAGGAATATAATCTTCCCCTCTGCCTAGCATTTGTGGACTACGAGAAAGCCTTCGATTCGATCGAGACCTGGGCTGTACTGCCGTCTCTCGGTGCCAAATCGACTAGGGTAGGCACATCGAAATGCTGAAGTGTTCGTACAAAAACGCCACCACGTCCGTCAGACTACAGGACCAGGATTCGAGGCCGATTCCACTGCAGCGGGGAGTCAGACAAGGAGATGTCATATCCCTAATGAGATCACTATTCCCTTTTATTCCCCAGATTGCTTAAGTTGATCCAAATAACAATGTCAACAATTATTTTGTTTTTTAATTATTGATTCCTATAACTTGATCTCATGGTAAGTTTATTAATCTCGTAAATGTTCAGAGCTTCGTTACTTTGAGTAAGAAACTTATTATTTTATAAAAATATAGCAGATCTTATTTTATTTTAAAGTGTTTACCGATTGACATTTATTTTTACTTAGGGAGCTAATGTTTTCTTTGCTTAGTTAACCTTATGTGATTCTGCATAGATTCTCTGGCGTTACCATTTCTATGTCTCTTGCGTTACCGCTTGTCCCAAAATTAATTTGCCTGATATTGCCGACATTACATTATTAATAGTTTTTTTTCTGTTAAATATGTTTTAATTCGTTGTTCCTTAAATTTGTCTCACTTCAGAAGTATATTTTTCCAAAGCAAATATTATAATTGATGATTTATTTAGAAGTTGAACCAGTCAAAAGACTTGGGTAACGTAGTGGACTTGTTATTACCTTTTCTTATAATAATTATGTATTGTTTTTTAACTTAATTGCACAAAATTGCTCTCCTTGTCGATACAAATAAATATGCCAATGTGATTTTATTTCAGACTTCTTTTTATTTGTATATTATAAGATTTAAATTACGTAACGCAAAGGACTTCTTGCCTGTACTACGAGCAAAGATTGATAAATTTCAAGGTAATTGGAGCCAAACATCGTGGCTACAACAAAAACAAGAAAATACAACGAATTATCTTTCTCACAATATCAATTTTATTAAAAATACTATTTTTTTTTTTAATAAAAATATTTTTTTGACGCCACTAAAAGGAGTACCTTAAAAGTATAGATTTCAAATATAACATAACACTAAAACTGTGATAATAGCAGTTATCTTAGTATTCGTCGGGGGCGGCAAAGTGATTAAATCCTTTATTTATTTTGTAAATGTGATAAAAAATGCTATATGTATGTAAATAAATAAATTGTGTTCCAGAACAAAATTATTTTTTTTACTTTTACTACATTAAACAAGAACATTATTCAGTTCAGTATTTTTAAAAGAACGTTCTATACAACATGTTCTAAAATGTTTTTAACATTCTTTCAAAAATATTATGCAACATATTTTATGAATGCGTTAGCTAAACAATATGAGAATGTTTTTAAATGAAAACCATAGAGATGAGGGTAAATAATTTATTTATTTAACCAAGATTTTTAGATACATTTATTAGATATTTATTAGATATTTAGATATATTTTTAGATACTGAAAATGTACAAATTATGTGTATTACTGAACATTGGCTTAGACCTGATCAATTAATTTTTAATTTTGTTAATTTTGAATTAGTTAGTTTTTCTGCCAGAAAATCCGCTATTCATGGTGGTTCTTTAATAATTGTTAAAAGTACAGTAAAATCAAAAGAAAGGAAAGATATTGTTAGGCTATCCATAGAAAGGCTTGTAGAAATTTCTAGCGTAGAACTAGAAAATAACTTAATTATTTGTGTTTACAGACCACCATCGGCTGATTTCAACACATTTGAATCCAGTATGGAAAATGTGTTAAAATTAGCATGAAAAACCCAAAAGCATGTTATTGTTTGTGGAGACTTTAATGTTAACTTACTTGAATCGTCGAATAATACTATTAAGATCTTAAGTTTATTAAAATCTTTTAACTTAAATAATTTGTTCTTTGAACCTACACGGATCGGTGTTTCAAGTGCAACCTGTTTAGACAATATTTTTTGTAATTGCAAATGTTTGGATAAGGAAATATTTAATTGCTTTAATTCTGATCATAGTGGCCAAAAGGCTTCTTTTTTAAATGATTGTCATCAAGAACCACAGACAATAACATACAGACCCATAACCCAGTGCAGAGTAGTATCTGTGGGTTATCCTTTTCACATAAGGATTCTTATAGTATTTAAAATGATTTGTTCGGTGTAATTCTTCACCAGTTTAATAATAATTTCAAGATGAAAACTGTTTCTGGGTCAAAAACCAAGTTTAGTGAATGGGCTACTGTAGGCATTCATAGAAGTAGAAATAGGCTTTATGAACTATATAGAGAGAGAGAGGAGAACAAGAACGATGACTTCTTAGTTTACGTTAAGAAATATTCAAGGACCTTTAAGCAAGTTTGCTTAACTGCTAAGTCAAATTTCATAAGTCTTAAACTCAAAGCTTCTGACAATAAGGCAAAAACTGTGTGGAAAATTATAAATAGAAAACAGGTAATACAAAAACTCGCGATAATCAAATCACCCTAAACAAGGGTGACAAACAAATTACATCAAATAAAGACGAGGCCTTAGCGTTCGAAGATTTTTTCTCCACCATAGCCATTAATACCACGAAATGTCTTCAATCATCTGCGATTGGAGCTCAAAATTTACTTTGTGCTAATATGACTAAATGTAATATAAGCTTTGATTTCACCCACATCGATTCAGTTTCTATTATTAAGGCATTTAAATCGCTCAGTTTAAAAAAAACCGAGGATTTATGGGGAACGTCAGTTAAAGTCATACATCATGTCATAGATATAATTGCACCTCACTTAGCTTTAATCTACAATAATTGCATTTCAGAGGGGGTCTTTCCAAATCTTATGAAATATAGTAAAGTCTTACCACTTTTTAAATCGGGCGAGAGGAGTGATGTAACGAATTTCCGACCCATTTCTATTCTACCTGTTTTAAGTAAAGTTTTTGAGAAGTTAATGTTAAAAGATATGTTAGGTCACTTCAATAGAAATAAACTGCTTAACAGTAATCAGGACGATTGGGACGATCCACAACTGATGCAGCATCTGTACTCATTAAATATATATATATACAATATTTGGGAGACATCTTGTGATGCAATAGGATTTTTTTGTGACCTTTCCAAAGCTTTCGATTGCGTAGACTCTTATATTAAAATTAGAACATTATGGTCTGTCAAATAATTCTCTAAATCTTATGTCTTCATATCTTAGTGATAGAACACAAACGGTTGTTGTAAACCAAATTAAGTCCATTGGAGCAGCTGTTAAATTAGGTGTGCCACAGGGCTCTATATTAGGTCCTTTCTTATTTCTCGTTTATATAAATGACTTACCACCCGCGATAGTTAACCTTTGCGATATTGTGCTATTTGCTGATGATACATCATTTATCTTCAAGGTAGACCGAAAATCCGTTGATTATAGTAAGATAAACGCGACGCTAGGTAAAGTACTTAATTGGTTTCCTAGTAACAATTTGCTACTTAATGCTAAGCAAACTAAATGTGTTAGGTTCGCTTTGCCTAATGTTAGACCGGTAGAATCTAGTATTTTTCTAAATGATGAGTGTTTGGAAATGGTGGATAAGGTGCTTTTCTTAGGAATAACTATAGACAAAAACTTGCAATGGAGTCCCCATATAGCAGTACTAGCAGGTAAATTAAGTTCGGCAGCTTATGCTCTTAGAAAAATCAGACAACTTACCAATGTTGAGACAGCTCGCTTAGTTTATTACAGTTATTTTCATACTGTTATGTCGTACGGTATTCTTGTTTGGGGAAAAGCTGCTGACATACAGACTTTTTTCGTGTTACAAAAAAGAGCCATTCGTTCTATATATAACCTAAACTCCCGTGATTCCTTAAGATTACTATTTAAAGAAATTAATATTTTAACAGTAGCATCACAATTTATTTATGGGAATATTATTTATGTCATTAAAAATCAAGACTCTTTTATTAAGAATTGTAACATACATAATTTAAATACAAGAAATAAAAATAAAATTGCTATTAAAAAATTTCGTGTCCGTAAGGTATATAAATCATTTGTAGGTCAATGCATTCATTTCTATAATAAATTACCTGACGAAGTTTTAAAGTTACCATTTCCAGTACTTAAAAATTACTTGAAAAAGTCGTTGATGTCTAAAGCTTACTATAGGGTCGAAGACTATCTAACAGATAAAAATGCTTGGCCTAAATTAAACACCAAATTAAACACCTAAATATCTTAATAATAACTTAATCATACAAATATGTAAATATTGTGTATTGTCTAGGGGACACGGTTTCTGTAGGAGAATGTATCGAAACTAATTATGTGTTGTTTTGCACCGTCATAGGTTAATATAATTTTTATTTATTTTTTATATTTACTATTTTACGAGTTCTTGTAGAAATTTTGAGTTTTGACACATTTTCCTGCTTAACTACGCATGATATATATAGACATATTTTTGTTACATTCATTGTTTTAAATAATGCTAGGTTAAGTTTTTTTTCGTTGTATAATATCATATCGACTGTTGAGTTTCTTGCGGCGTTTCTTCTCAGCAGTGGTCTCTTGCGAAGCGCTGGTAGATTTTTGACGTGTAAAAGTGCCCGTGCGGCCTACTTACTGAATAAACATCTTTTATGTTTTATCTTTTTTAAAAGAAAATTGCAAAAGTATTCGAAATTAACTTTAAGGCTCACTTGTTTTTGAAGCGCATTTTGTAAAATTCTTAAAAATTTGAATTTCAAAGAGTTCAAAAATACGTCAGGTAAACAAGTTTTAAAATCATCAGTAGCAATTATCCTATATGACGATATGCGACCTTTAAAAGCTGAGGAAATTTGATAAACCTCATCGTTTAGTTCTACAACGGAATTATTTTTATGTTTATTACTTTTTAAGTGACCCACCCACTGTTTTCTTTCTACTCTGATGGAGCACTCTGAGCAAAAAGGCATATGTATGTAAGTTTATTCAGATTACAACACAATAAAAAATAATAAGAGCAAACAGACATTTTACGCAAACGTTAAAATAATACTGAATTACTTGTTGTTAGAGTAAAATTTAACGTCAGCCTCTACAAAAAGTTCTTGAAGTCGTTGAACAAATTTTTGCAACGAGTTCCACTGTGGTGTTTCACTGTTGATTTGAGCCTTAACTGCAAGAAGGGCTTTCTTCCAACGCTGATCGGGCAACTCACCGCGAATGTCTTCGGTGTGAGACACCTTCAGCTCCACGAAGAAGTCTCCCTTCTGAACGCATGCTCGTTTCGTTGCTTCTGTCGGCAGTCGGTTTATTATAGACAAGTAGAGCGCATTTGAAGAAACAGAGGGTTTCGGCGTAATATTAAAATCTTCCGGGAATATACCAAACAAATCATGAGGGTTTTGATTTCCTGTTATCTTCGATGCGGCAGAACTGTAAAATACAATTAAATGAGTACAACCACTTTGATGTTAGAAGGTTTACTAGAATTACCTTTTAAAAAGATAATAAATAAGATAGTAAAAACAAATACCTGGTTGATGATGATTTTCGTTTTTTAATGGTTTTTTTCGATTTGAGATTATCTCGGCTTACGCTGTCCTCTGAATCAGATCTAAAACAGGATATATGGATAATTATTAATCGTTTTTGTTTAAAAACATACATTAACACTGAAAACAAGTCAACGGGAAATATACCTATTAGCTGCACTTCTTTTTTGTTTTCCAAATTTTGAGGTGATGGGGGTCACGTTAGCAGCAACGATGCTTTCAAATTCGGTATCAGACCTATAAATAATAAATAATAAATATAATTAAATCACTGAAACATTTTAAAGTTATTTGGGAAAAAAGTGTACTTACTCACATTTTAACAGTAGCGAGATGAAACAGCAGGAGGTGGTAATGCACTGGGCGGTCAGCTGGCGGACGAGGTGTAGGGCGGCGGTGGCGGGAGCTGGAAGTCTCGGAGCACAAAAAGAACGCAGTTGTGGAAGTTGACAAATAAATAGCGAATTCTTGATGACTTTGTTACATGCGCCAGGGGTGTTACTTGAGTAATTTTGCATAAAGCAGTTAATATCGCTATTATTAATTGAATATTATTGCTATTTTTATTGCACTGGAAGAACCAGTGAGAGAAGATTCTATCTTCACATCCCTATTGTGGTAATTAACATTATTTTTATTATAAGTAGTGTAAATTGGTTTTTTTCTTTAAGCTTACATGTTGTGGTAGTTTGAATGTTTATTCCAGTAACTGTTAAAATTTAACTGGGGTTTCTCACTGGTAAAATAATTATATCAAGTTTAATGAACGAAATGTATTCAAAATGTTCGACACAATTAAAAGTAATGTTACATTATTTGATACATTTACGATAGTGCCAGCCCTCAAAATGTATATTCTTGCATATTTTTAATGGGGCCACCGGCGTTGTGCAATTTCATTCACATCGATTGAAAAAAACATGTTGCGTAATTGACCAATGCCTAATTAATAAAATGCAGGAATATTTGTTAAATCAACAAATGAAACATTACCTATTTAAAATAATAATTGTATTAATTTAAATTATTTACGCAAATGTACTGGAGACAGAAAAAGTATTTTCCCGAACATGCGAACTCGACAAATCGATTTCTTAATCCAGAAAACACCTATAATTGTATATTTATTGCAATTCCAACATTGAATACAAAAATTAAATATTACCTATATAAAGAATTTAACAATGGTTTCATCATAAGCGCCCTCTGCAGACTAAGTACTGAACTAATTTATTAGCTTAATGAATGCATTACACTTTCATATACCTAGGTTGCAAATGGTTTCGATTAATTCCGATAGATTAAGCAAAATATTCGTTATTCTACGCCACCTATGTTCATTTGCGTGAAATCATCACAATAATAGCGAGCGTCCATGGCTGAAATGTGATCGCGGATCTCATACCGCACGGTCTTCGAGATCTAATTACAATTACGCAAAACATTGTATGTCGCATTCGATTATATTTTTAGGTAAGCTTAATTTTGTACACAATAAAACTGATTTTACATCAATATGTTAAAGTGAGATATGTTTTTTTAGAAATGTATTAATATATAACGTTCCTATAGATGGCATTACAATAGCATTAACATTAACTGGAGCACATTTATGCGTAGTTTTCTTGCGTTTTGGTTTTACAAGCCAAAAATCAGTTGAACTAACGAATTGTTTATAAAACATCTTATAGTTTCGTAATTTAAATGATGATAAGACTGGTTTTATTCATCCGAAAACCAGTTAAAACCTACATCACGCTATTGAAGTTTTTATACTCAGTTGATATATATGTATAGTAAGAACTTTACCAAATGCATAAGTGTCTTAGTACTCCTTGTGACCTACCGGCTTGGTAGTGCTAAGTCCCAGCTTATCAATCTCGATGCTCGATTTGATCACCCTTGCACTGAGTATTGCTGAACTTATCTCGAATATTTGGGAGGGATTCTGTTACTATGCGGTGGTAGATAACGGATGAACTCGTCCCTGGTGAAGGATGCAAACTCACCATGTACACAAAAGTGGTCATACGACCACCGGGAACTAAGCGTCCTGGGTGACCCGATCTTGTCTGTGGAGCCTGATCACCTTCACGACAAGTTGTACAAACGCCTCTGCGCTCCGGCCAAGTGCGAGGTGTTTAAGCTTTTGCATTTTACGAAATCACCTAATATTCTTAGTTTAACTTGGACTTTAAGAATGCATAAAATCTATACCACATTTTACGCAAACCCAAATTTTGAAATCCACAAATAATGTCAGGCATTTGGATCATACGAGTGGGGAGGGCGAATTCGCTCGATATCGAAAAAGGTGGAACAGAATGCATGCATGAATTTCATTTTGCGCAAACCCAATTTCCGTTACATGTTGCGAAACGCGCACGTTAGTGCGATTATTTCATTTTGCGCAAACCCAAATTTTGAAATCCAAAAAATAATATTGGGCATTTGGATCACACGAGTGAGGAGGGCGAAATTTTCCGATCGAACGAGGTGGGCCAGAATGCCCAATATTATACTACTGGCAGGGCATGTCTTTTCTAACGCCCGCCATGTGATTCAGTTTGCAGTTTACACACTTAAAAGTTTTTGCTTCACAATTGGCATGTCTGCCTCCGTATTTTGGACAAAATAAAGAATTTATTAGATGGACATACTATTGTTATGTGTCCGAACCTCCAACATTTAGCGCATTGCGTGACAGGGAAGATGAACGGTTCAACCTTTATTCTTAAGTTGAGTACATACACATAGGAAGGGAGCTGGCTACCTTTAAATCGTAGATGGACCGTTTCGCATTTTTCCCATCCGGTTTCTTCGTCGAAGTTTCTGCGACTGAGTCGTTCGGATGATATCAACTCGACGTCACTACTAATGCTAGTTTTGATTTCGTCATCGGTTAACTCAAGGTTAATATTTTTGATTAACCCATTGGACACATCGCACCATTCGTGGAAGAAAGACGTAAACTTTAGTTACTCGTTTTTGCCATTATTTCAGTCCTGATAAAGGATTGAAAAATACATAACCTCAGAAAATTTCAGATTTTTAGGAACAAAATTAAGAAAGTTATCGCTATAATAAACCAACAGTACGACATTTTTTTATAAAAATCTTCGTTGGCAAAAACGATGTAAGTTATAGTTAAGAAGCCCGACGTATGAATAAACAATGCGTCATTAACTTTGGAAGCATGTGGAAATAAGTAGTTCTACTCAGAAAAAAAAAAACATTATATTTTTGTGTTAGTAAAGTTACGCCCTTAATCCTCGAGACATTTTCATACTTAAAACTCTTATTTTTACTTGCGCAATTACACATTGGCATAAGTTAACTTACACGTTTTTTCTGCGCGGAACTTAGAAGACTTATCCGTCCTAAATTCGCATATGCTTTTGTTTAAATAAAATATGAATTTATTTTGAATTCGTACATAGTCAAAGGTCATTTTGATGTGTATCGGTTGTTTAATAACAATTACATAACTAAACTATACATACAAAATAATTTTTCTACTCGCGTACTATAAACCGCTAATATTGACATCGTTAATGTTGTCAGAATACCATCTATAGCGTAACCGAAGAGTAAAAACAATTCTATAATTAGCGTTGCCATGGTAATAACAGTTGTATAATTTATTATAGCATTGTTATTACCATGGTAACGGTCATTCCGGATATCAGTCTTGGCGTTTAGTTAACACTTGACAACCTAATAATTTGTATAATAAACCGTTTTAAACATTTTAACACCAATTAAAATTACGTATATTAAAAATAAAATTAATTTTGAGACTAAATATGTGTTTAGAATTACATTTTTATTAAGTTAATAAAAATAGATGAGTAATATCCATCGATTTGTTATTTGGTTGCCATGGTTACGTTCAATATGGATATCAACAAAATGGCGTTTTGTTCGGCATTCCAACTTCTATGATAAATTGTCAGAACAGTTTTACTACCTAACTATTGAAAATTGCATGAAATTTGTAAACATTTAGCAATAAAATTTACAAACTATTAACGCCAATCGGAATAATGAAAATGACTTTGCTAACAAGTAATTTGTTTTAGCAGAAAAATCGAGTGATGTATACGAGAAAAGTTAGCGATTGTTTATTTTTGTCATTATCATTCTAAGCTTGTAGAAAAAGTTATGTATGCAACGGTACATAATTAGCTCTTAAGGTACTCGTGCCTATAATTAGAGCGCTCGCAAGCTCGCGCTCTAACCTCGGCGCTCGTACCTTAAGAAGCTTCATTATGTACCAGTTACATAAATAACTATTATCGAACGTTTTAAATCGTTTCTAAATATACGCAACTTTGCCGCTCGGTAAGTAACAACAAATAGAGTGGGATGGCGCTATACTCTCGTGTCGCTCGCGATATAAAGGCAAGCCGCCGCCACCCGAGCGGACACCCAGATGGACGGACAGTACGCGGTGAGTTTCGAGAGGTACTGTCCAAATATTATTGATCGTGCGTTCCCGCAGAGTTTTACGTCGCGTTGTGTGTTGAACGTTATATTATTATTATACTCAAATTAGCAAAAAGTATGGAAGTAAATCTTGGTTTTTTAAGGAATCATCAGAGGGCCCAACTAGATGGTTTTCTCGGGTTTGCACCGTTTCTATTATGTACGGAAGGCCTTTAAAAGTTAGGTTTAAACTTTAAAGTGCCGTAGTTTTGGAGTGTGTTAAAAAATATGTGGCGCAAGTTTAGCCACGTGGAAAGGGCCCTTTGGTACACGTATCTTGATTAAAAAGGTGTGCGATGTATGAAACGTAAGTTATTTGTTTTTCTTAGATTACGGCTCAAAGATATTTTCAGTTAGTTGGTTTTGATGTATTATAAACGCCTAGTTTATTTTGCACTTTTGGGGCAAATTATGGAACATGTATTTTTCATTATTTTATAGACTGTACTTCGGGGTAAATTAAGGTAGTCGTGAAAATTTAAACATGGCACTTATTCTTATGATTCGCACTTTATATATAAAAAACGGGAAGTTTGTCAAATATAATCGCAGCAAACGTCAGCTGACCGCGGGTGGTAGCATGCATGATCCCGATAAAAATGCCAATTTTATATGGTGTGCGAATTTAAATCAAATCATATGAATACGATTATGTTGTTTTTCAATAGTTTGAAAATTTCCCGTGAAGTATTTTTTTCTAATCATTTCCTCAATTTGCACCGCGTTTTATATGTTCCTCAGAGCCCCAATGGCCCAAAGTGAATTTTTACTTACATAATTCGCCTGCTATACGGACGGGCACATCTCAAAAAACCAATATTAAGAGAAATCGCCGATCAAAGTTTTGCGAGTTGAGTGTGCGGCAGAAAAAAGGGTCTAATTCCTTAAGTTTTGGGTCAATAACAATGTGGTTTAGGTTATTTTGTTGTTCATTATATAGAGCTTCAAATGAACGTGAATTTTTTTTTTCAAGTATGCTTAGTTTTTAAAGTACTGGCCTTCAAATATAGGCACTTCGTGTTGTGGCCTTATCGCAGAAAGTATTTTACGGAATTTCGAGATGTGTCCAAAATCGCAAAAGAATTAAATGACGGTAATAAGCATACTATCATACAAAAATACATTTAAAAATAATAAAATAAATGAAAAACACGAAAAATAGTTATGAATCACCTTACCTACTTACCTTTATTAATCATCTTTGGCACAGTAAAACATTATTATATGCGATAATCAATGTCTCGAAGTATGCCTAACGCGTAAATTCTCTTGACAGAAAGGTATATAATTTAAATAACCTATGTTTGAATATCTGCCCAGCTAAAATCCAGTCTCCTTCTGTGTGCACGACAGGCACCGACCAGATGCTGCGCCAGAAATTAACCATAGCAGGAGCATCCGGTAGGTGTCCGTCGCTCACTCCTTGATCGGTTCCTTCCCACTTTCGGTACACCTTCCTCGGATCACTTTGGAATAGGTGATTTTGCTGGTATCTATCTACACGCTCTCTATAGCGACGAATACGGCTTGCCCACGCGCAAACTTTCTGCTTCAGGAAGTCGATACGTTCCGTGACACAGGCCATAATAATGTTGGGGCCTTATTCCGGTCCAAGCAAAAGCCTGGTTCACGAAACGTATGACTCGGGGGCGTTCATTGCCCCCCTGAAGCAGACTAGCTTTCCTATGAGAGTCCTAAACTTATCAATACGTCGCTCAACTCGCACTTGCCAAGCGGGGACAGACCCGCGAGCGCGCGTCGCTCGGTCAGTGTCCGAAAACTTGACTCGAGCTACGCGGCATACAGTGCTGGCCCCGCAGTACAAATTTGAGTGGGTATCGATAATATCCTCGCTGGCTTGTAAATATGACGCCAGCAAGGCGTTTAGGGCTCCCATAAGTGCTAAATTTCGTTTACTGCCAGGCAAGCGTGGTAAACGAGACCTAGAGTTGGGTGTGGACCGATACTGCGCGATCGCGTCTTCCAAAGCCCTCCTCAGTTGCTCATTCACCTGGCTAGTTACGCTTATATTCACACAATCCTCAAAGTCGCTAACGGGATCATACTGCACTGATATCAGTGCGTGTTGGGCGACTGGCATCGAAGCCGATAACGCAGCAGGAGGGTCCCGTGATGAAGCGGAGGTTGTACAAATATGTAGCGATTCAAGGCGTAGTCGATCAAGGTACAGACTGATCCAGTCGCCGAAGCCGCTGAATGGCCCGCACCTGATCCGATAGTCATTGGGCGGTAACAGTGATGGCTGGTTCAAGAGTCTGAAACAGGAGCAGCATTCGATCACGGTACGCAGTGAGGTTAGTTCCTCCCTCTGTAGCCCCGTATTATGCTCGCATGCAATTTTCATTATTCGATGTTGACCATCGCATGCGGTGCACTAAACCCAGCCGTGCGCAGAGCAGGATGCCCCGCAGGCCCCAAGCGCGCCGGCAGCGGTGGTCGCACGTCACGTAGGTGGTCGCGACGGCGGAGGTCGCTCGACTCGCTGGTGTCGGGTGCAGTGGCGAACTCATCACCCAACAGCGATGGCGACATGAGCTGAACGAAGCGGGCTGGGGTGGAGGGCGTGCTATCGCAGTATCCGCTTCTGTTCTATTCGTTCTAGATCTTGTTAGGGTAAACTTACCAATAACTGGCCACTTAAGCCTCTCGGCAAGTTCAAATTATTTTTTTGCCAAATTATATCCAAATATATAAAATTTTGCGATACTTACGTATCGAAGGGGTCTTCCTCTGTATATTTGTTTAATTTATTTGTTGAATAAAAGAGTATAGGGTGCTAATATTTTAATGAAAATAAAAATAATCACATTTTAGTAGTAACTGGCCATAAAATTTGGTAACTGGCCACTATGTATTTAATAACTGGCCACAAGGACTAAGAAACGTTTTGACGCTTCAAATGTTTAATTAGTTAAACTATAATCACAGAAATAGCTAGGCTCACAAAATATTTTAATTACCTACCTACTACTCAATCCTACCATTATTTCTATATAAACTACCATTTATTTAATTTCCAACAACAGTTATCATCGTAGGTAATTAGGAAGTTGCCCAGAAACAAGATGGAGATCTAATATAGTGTTTAAGTATATAAAGTTAACTAAAACCCTTGTTTTTTAGCTTCTTTACAAAGTAATCTAAATAAATTATCATCATTATCATTATCATCAGATGAATCGGTGTTGCTTTCTCTGTAGCAACTATGGCAAAGGAAGTCATCATCGTCATCTTCGGGGATATGGATGCGATGACGTAAAGGTATACAGGTGAAATGATACCTCTTAGAACACTGATTGCATTCGATAATATTTCTTGTTATAGGACTCAAACAGGAATCACAACATATCATACGTTTGTTTTGTTTGTTCCCTTGTTTAGGTTGATTTTAAATTTTTACTGTGTTCCTCTTTGCTGATTCTTTGTTTTTTTTTGTTTTTATGTTGTCCGGGAGAACCATACCTGATACAACATTCATATTTTTAATTGGGGCTGTCTGATTTGATGAGCAGGGTTGTTGATAGTTAGTTTTGGTTGAACTTGTAAGTATTTGCAGCTCACTAAGGTGTTCGTTTTCTTCGATGACAGTATTTTCATTCGCTTCACCGCTTTCCCAGTTTCTAAAGCTCCCGTGGTGTAAAGCCTCATCACTTTCTTCTGTTAAAGGTATATCCGACTGGTGTAGGTTCGAAGATTGTATGTCTTGCTTGTTAGAAATTACTGTAGTTTCTTTTTTCCCCTTAACATATTTCCTTGGTTTTTTCTTTGGTACGTTTTCTTTTTGTGCTTTCTTCTCTTCCCGTAATCGCTTTCGATCTTCTTTAGCAGCATCTTCTTCTTGTTTCTTCAACTGCTTTGATTTTATTATTTGCACGTAGCTATCAGATGTCAATGCAAATGGAATTTTTTCTGTTTGCCGCTTGCCTTGTCGTTTTGGTGGTTCTGGCAACGTTTTTGTTTTCAAATACTCCGAAAGAAGCACATTTGATACAATAGTAATCTTTTCAATTGGGGGCCCAACCTGATTTGATGAGCACAGATATTGATTGTTACTTTCGGTTGAATTAGTTGGTATTTGCAGCTCACTAAAGTGTTCGTTCTCTTCAATGACAATATTTGCATTCTCTTCGCCGCTTTTGCTGTCTGTAACGCTCCAGTGGTGTATAAACTCACCTGTAGCTGCATCGAGGGTTGAACAAAAACCCTCATTTTCTTCTGTTAACGGTATTTCAGGCTGGTGTAAGTTCGAAGATGGTATGTCTTGCTTGTTTACACAAGTTCCTTCACCCGGAGCAGGTGTTTCCACATAATTATTATTATATTCTCCCAATCCATGGAACTTCTGCCATAGTCTATAAATAGCTTTGAAGTTGTCATCAAATTCTTGAGAAATAGTGGTCACTGTAAGACATTTTTCAACAATTGATTTACCCACAATGTCACAGAAATCTGAGTAGGTCAGCACACACAAATTTTGTTCATTATTTGTCACTAATTGAGACATAGCAGGTACATTTTCAGGCTCATTTGTTGATGTTATAGCTATGCATTTGCTGTAATCTACATTATCCGGGTCAAATGGATACAGGCCACATACTCGAAATCCGTTGATTAATGTGTCTTTTTTTGCACATGACTCTACAACGGTTTTCAGCAGAGGAGCGAAATGTTCTTTTGTTAAACTTGCCTGGTAGTTATTTGCAGCATACCATTCCCGCAATGCCTTTTTCCAGCCAACCTTTACAGGACGAAATGCTGCAACGTCTGCAGGTTGTAATATACGCGTTGCGTTTGGATAAAGAGCGATTAAATGAATCTGTAGGCTTCGGCAAAGTTCAGATACTTCAATTGTTAAATGTGTTTTGTGTCCGTCAACAAACAATATAACAGGAAGTGGGATATGGTTGGTTAGAAGTTGAGGGTAGAAGCAATTAGCTATAAAGTCACAAAAGACAACAGAAGTCATCCAGCCTGTATCACTTCGGCCGATCCCCCATCCAGAGGGTACGCTCAGAGTCACCCGGTCGGGAATTCTTTTGAATGGGTAAATGATGAGGGGATCGCAGACTTGGCCAGCTGCAGAAAAGGTAAATAAAACTGTAATGTTTTCTTTTGCCGAGCTTTTTTCGACTTCGTACACGTTTTTGCATCCTTTATGAGCTAAAACTTTGCCTGTTTTCGGGCAAATATTGAAACCAGTTTCATCTGCATTAAAAACTCTTCTGGGATCTCCAACAACTTCTAATAGGTTTTCCACAACAAAATATTGCTTAATTTCTTGGAACCATTTTCTGATATCTTCTTCTGAAACACATGCACTTGCATTAGTAACTCCCTCTGACGTTCGAATAGAAATATTAGGATGACGGTTCAGAAATGCCTTAAACCACACATCTCCAGGCTTGCCATTTCGGAATGGATTTGGTCTAGGGTTCGCCTTCAGAAAGTCTTCAACACAAGTTTGCACGTCTTCTTTTTTTCTTGGAAACCCACGTTTTGCTAACTGTATAATAAAGTTACATAGCTCGTTTTCTTCAGCTTCAGTAAGTACTGGATCAGGCCCAGACTTGAACTTTGAGGTAGGATTACGTAGTTTAAATTGAATGCTACTTCTTGGTACACCATATTGCTTAGCGGCTTTTCGAATAGAACCAACATTATCCTGAACAAATTTCACTGCATTATCTATCGCTTCTTTACTGTATTGTCGTTTTTTTGGCATGTTGCAGGCTATTCACATAACATCTGAAGTAAAAAATAATAATTTAGTAACTGGCCACTCAACTGGCCACCTATGCCAGTTTCTACATAATTTTGATTAAAGTTGCTAGTGTTTTTGTATTGAAAAGTGCACTTTATAAGCTTTCTAAATAAGTTTCAATTTTGAAGAAATACGAAGGTTAACAATTTTACTAGTAACTGGCATAGGTGGCCAGTAATTGATTTTTTGTAAAAATCTCAATTAGTAACTAGCCACCCCCCCAAACTCTATTTTTAAATGATTCCGGCCAAAAATCACATTAAATACATGTTACTCACCTCTACAGAAACTCAAATAACACAGTAGAAACAAGTACACTTTCTTATATCACCAAAAAAATGTTTTTTTAGCAAACCACTTCCTTAACATTTACTTAGCCGGTAACCGTTCACGTTGAGACATGCACGCCAAGTGTCCACAGACAATCGAAATGTTTGGCGGTAGTTGCTATAGCGGTAGAAAGTTGTACTAAATCGAAAGCTTGTTAGACTAGTAATGTTAAATATTGATTGTAGATGGCGTGCTGTGCATAGAATTCTTATTTCAAGCAAATAAGCTACGAAATGGCCAGTTACTGACGGTGGCCAGTTATACCATGGTTTACCCTATCATGGTTTTTGCATGACATGATATGATATTAAATGTCAACATTGTCACGGGGTAGTAAGGCGCGCCTTCAATGGTTGGGTGGTGCCGCTGCTCACATACTCCTTTGGCATACTAAGGTAGACTCAGACTGAGCTGGACGCCCTGAATAGGGGGATCCGTCTACTGCTTAAATCACATCGCATGTTGCACCCACGCTCATCTGTCATGAGATTGTACATCCCAAGGAAATGTGGAGGTTGAGGCATTTTAAATGCTAAGAATCTCCACAACCGCGAGGTGTGCGTGCAATCTCAGGGATTATTTCCTTGGCAATGAGTGTGGGATGCATCGTGGTTGCAGTAGACAGGAGCCTCACGCCTCTCTCCTTGGCAAACGAAAACTGGCGCAGACCAACGGTGTTGAGCACTGAAGACCGCAAGAACGTATGGAAAAGCAACGAGCTACACGGACGCTTCTACCTGGCCCTAACAAGGCCCGACGTAGACTTTTTAGCGTCCGTGAAAACCGAAATCTTTGGGGAACCGAAGGTTTTGTCTGTGCAATTGCTGACGAGGTCATAATGACGACCAATTACCGGAAATATATTCTGAGGGATGGCACGGTCGACATTTGTCGAGCGTGCCGTTGCCCCGGCAAGTCCCTCAGACACATAATTTCGACGGCAAATACTTGCTCATACATCCAGGATCATCCATCAGCAACTTGCTCTTCAATAATGGTCTTGTTGAGTCTGAAGTGCCGTACTATAAGTAAACACCGGCGCCAGTTCTCGAAAGTGGTCGTGCTATACTCTATTGGGATCGATTTGTCATCACGGACAGGACTATTGTCGCCAATAAGCCTGATATCGTATTGACAGATCGATCTCAATCGATCGATCTGCCCGGCGGCAGTGCTCGTCGACGTCACCATCCCGCATGACGAGAACCTCGTGAAGGCCGAGAAGGACAAGCTCAGCAAGTACCTTGACTTGGCTCACGAGGTGACCGCTATGTGGGATGTTGTTTCGACGATCTTTGTCCCAATAGTTGTTTCGGCAAACGGTCTTATAGCGAAGAGTCTCGACCAACACCTCAAGAGACTCTCGCTGGATTAAGGGCCAGATACAGAAGGTAGTACTCCTCGGCACGCATTGTGAGGAGGTTCCTCTCTCTGCAGCCCTAACCACCGGTAGATTGAGCCCTGCCCCGCTGCCGGCGGCACTCATAGGTTAGGTTTTTTATAATGTATATTTTTTGTATTAGTATTTTATATTACTTTTATTTTTGAATATTTATCATACAAAACCTATGTACAGAAAATTAAATAAATATCAAAATAATAATAAAACAATACATTATAATGAAAGGAGTTAATGATATAACTATAATTTTATAATAATTTCACTTCCAATAAGTCCCCAGATTTTATTTTATTTATTAAAATCTGAACAGTGGGCAACAGACAGAATTGTGTGTGTAAAAAAGTTGATTGACCCTTATATTGTTATATTACAATCTTTAGGTATATTAATCATAGGTAACGACTTATAACTATTATATAAAGGTACCTACTTACTGTAGTTGTCTTATCATCAAGTGATTTTTATTTCGTTTATATTTTGACGCGTTCATTGTAATCACGGTCTTATTTACTGTTGTGCGATGTGGACGTAACTCAAAAACTTGTTCCGAACGTTTGTGCTACACGGCCGCAACTCCAAAGTGTCTGAACAGCATGGTAGTTTTGCGTGCGATCGTCGCGGGCGCAAGCGGCGGACTGGCGAGTGGCTATATTGCAGGTAAGGGATAGTCGATTTTTGGAAATTTGCATAAGGCCACAAGTGCATTAAGAGGCTTTAGAGGATAGTTTTCCTTATTTTTTTGATTAAAACGTATGTTTAATTGCACCGAGTACTTACACCTGTTTTCTCTCATTAATTATGACCATTGCAGGGTTTTCAACCAATTGCACCCCTTTCCGGGTGGGTGAACTTATTGAGGGATGTATCAACTTCGATTTTTTTATCTATACAAAGCGACCAGAAATGCTTTTATCAGTAAGTACTGAGAATTACTTCCAGAGTTTAGTGCAGTTTCATCTAATTGGACTATACATAGTAGTGTAGTGAGTGAATGTCAAAATGGATTACAGTGGGTCTTCGCCTAAACGTTAACGGCTAACTACAAATAATGACCTTTAAAAACGCAAGAGTCAGGCGTATGCTTGACATGTCTTTATTAAATGACCAAAATAAAAACGGTGAGTCAAAATTAACTTATTGTTTATAAAAACGTACGTTTTATTGGTAGATAGGTAGGTATACCTAATTAATTACCGTTAAAATAAGAGCTAACCTTGCATGTGTTTGTCTTGTAATTCAAAACTAATAGAGTCGACAATCGAGTGTTAGCCTACAAGTTACTCGCTCCTTTTATATGCCGCGAGGTAGGTACGTAGGTATCTATTGCTGTATGGTAAATGATTACCTCCTTATATCTGTTATTTACAGAAGGGGTGAGTGGAGATCGTATGATGAAACCTGTATACAAACCATTTAATTTAGTACCTACTTTTATACTTAGGTATCTGGCAAGTTTGGTAATGGTAAGGGTGACCCACACTTAGGTACCCACTTGCAGATTAACTTGCAGTAAAAGCGAAGGTACCTACTTAATTCTATTTTCTTGAGTCATTTCTGGAAATGCCTATTGTGTTAGTTTAAGTATACTTACTTGCGCTTAAAGTTTTGTAACGAGCGCCGGCCGGTCATCGAACGGGCGAACGGTCCGGCGTGACGTCACGGCCATACGCGCGGCACCGGTGGCGGCGCGCACTCCGAGCCCACTCCGCCCGCGCCCGCAAATCCCCGCGGTCGTCACCGGGGCCTTTATATACCGCGGCCGCGGCGTCCAAACCAGCGGATAGGCCGCAGTGACCCGAGGTGGACGTTCAATTTGTAATTAAATTAAATTCGTTAAATCAAATAGCCGACCATCTGGCTGCCACCTCTGACGTAGGGACGTGTTGTTTTGCGGAACTGCGGAAAAACACAGGTGAGTCACCAACATCTGGCTCCCCTACGTCACACGCTCGGACCGATCAACAGTGGAATTTCCCCGCCGCCGGCCGGTAACTTTCCTTCCAGTACCTAGTCTCGGCCTCTCGCTTGCGGGGGGAGCCTTGGGACGGGGGAAAAGGGAGGGGAGTGGTGAGGCCGCGGTGCGTTATGGTCGCGTGAGTCACTGCCCCATCTTACGTCATCCTTTGTTTTATTTGGGTGGGTAGATTATTTTTTCCGCAAATATATCTACCCTCCAAATTAACATCGTGTCTCTCCCACCTTGTGCGAGTCCGCAAAGGTGGGGTCATCTGTAAAAGCCCTTCTTAGGGCTACCCCCCATTATGCAGCCTGGATCCCGGAGTGATCCAACGGCGCGTAGGCAGACGCGCCCGCGGATTTTCCGCAACACCCAATGGGTCCGGTTCCCGACCTCCAATGAGGACCGCAGACATGTCATGCGCGCCTTCAACCTGCTGCGAGCGGCCGGTCAGGCAACACCGCCGTCGACCGCTCCGAACACCCCGCCACCGGACGGCCAAGCTATTGCCGAGCTGGCCGAACAGATGGCTGCCGGCGTGCCGCTTCAACGCGACCCTCGCCTTGACCCAGGACGACCCCAGCGGACACGGTCCCCGGGCCACTCCCGCGACCTGGAGTTCGCCAACTCCCCGGGCACTCAGCTCACGTTGAGCGAGATGCTCGCGGACGGCGAAACAGCTCCGCCTGTGCTGCGTGCCGCGTTCGCGCGGATCACCGCCGCTCGCGCCGCTGCCACTGCCGCTGCCGCCGCCGCCCCAACACCGGCCCCCTCTGCCTCCCAACCGCGAGAACAGCGCCCACAGACGGCGCGCACCTCGCTCGCCCTGCCCAGCAGCCTCCCGCGCTTCGGCACTGTGCCCCGCGTGATGCCCGAAAATTCGGAGCTCCGCGACAACCCGGAGGACGAGCCACCGCCCCTCGCACCCGTGCGAGCTGTCGCCGCTGCCGCCTCCACCAGCCGTGCATCAACATCGGCCACGCCAGCGCGCGTGGCCCGGACCACCCCCGCGAGAGCGCACGCGCCCGCGACCTCACCACCCTTTCGCGCAAGGCCGACCACCGCGCCTGTGCGCTTAAGTGCGCCGCCGCCACAGCCAAAGGCCGTTACGCGGCCGCGAGCCGCGCCACGAACCCCAGTGCCGCCTGTCTCTACCGCTGCGTCCTCCACCGCAGCGACGCCGAGCAAGAAGCGGGTTGCGAAAACCCCTCCTGCAACGCTACAGCAACCGCGTTCACTGCCCCGGCTCGACCTGTGTCCCATGGACACAACCGGGCCGTCACCACCAGGTGCCCAACAGCTTCCACAGCTGAGCTCTCCATCGCCGCCACTCTCCTTCGCCGCAGCAGCCGCCTCTCCGCCATCTCCTTCCGCAACTAGCGGTCAAGGACCGGCGACAGCAGCGCAGGCGCCCGCGAAGAAGATTCGCTACCCGCCGCTGGTTGTCCAGCGGATCACGTGGCTCGACTTGCGATTCGTTATAGAACGCAAATTCTCAAGGAAGAAGTGCGTAAGTCCTACTTACAACTTCAACTAATGTAGAAAATGGAAGCTCATAAATAGATAAGAATAGTTAAGAATGGAGATTTTTGTTGCAAAAATGAGTTATAAGTAAGTAAATAAAATTACACACACGAATACGTTTACCGAAAAACGTAAAGTGCAAATTTAAGATTTGCTCCCAAAGTAAACAATTATTCGTAAAGCGAAGCAAGAACGAACGTCGAGTGTTTTTTTGCTATCCAATGATATATGATGTTTGCGCATAGAAGAGAAAGATAAAAAAACTATACTTGATGTTTACAATAATTTATTTACCATCACAATCGTACGGATGCTAGGTATCTAATCTAGATCTTTAGGGTTTTTCCAGGACACGCGACGTGTGTTGATGCTGGTGGTTAGATAGAGAAGAGGGCGCTGGTGGTGGTCGGCGTCATCTCCCAGCTTCCCGAAGGCTCACGCCATTGGTCCGCGGCGCGGCTCATGTGATTGGTTGGCGTCTCGCGCATGCGTGAATCGACATATGTGTAAATCCGCGAGCCGGCGAGCCGTCTCGTGGAAGCGCCGTCAGATGGCGCGACCATACTCGGGGCCGCTGAAAGTTTGCTTTCAGTAATTTTCTTTAACCGGAAGGGAGCATATTCGGTTGAGTGCCCGTCTTATGAGTCCTCTGGATGTGGTGACATCTGCCACGCGAGGTACGCCGTCCTTGCCGGGATATAATTTTGAGACGCGACCCATACGCCAGTTCAGTGGCTGCAAGCCTTCATCCTTGATCAGCACAAGCTCTCCCAGTTGTAGGTCGCGCTGCCGCGTGCGCCATTTGCCGCGTTGCTGTAGCTCGGAGACGTACTCGGAAGACCAGCGCTTCCAAAAATGTTGACGCAGCTGTTCCAGTCTCTGGTATCGGTCCAAGCGGCTCAAGTTGTCCTCTAGTAGCGACGCGGTTGGCGGCGACGTCAGCGACCTGCCAACCAGAAAGTGTCCTGGCGTGAGCGGGGAAAAATTGTTGGGGGAGGGGGAGAGAGGACAAAGTGGTCTGCTATTTAAAATAGCTTCGACCTGGCTGAACAGGGAGGCCAGTATTACCCAGAACCCGTTTAAGGTGAAATTTGGAACTTTTAATGCCGGCCTCCACGTAGCCATTGAAATTTGGGGCGTAAGCCGGTGCGAATACAAATTTAATCATTTGATAAGCTGCAAACTCAGAAATATCATCTTTGTTAAGCTTAATGAAGTCATTCATTTCCTTTGCAGCAGCAGTAAAATTACGACCATTATCACAAAGGAGCTCCGCAGGCTTGCCGCGGCGAGCGATAAACCTTCGGAGAGCCAAAATGAATGCATCTTTAGATAATTCGCTTACGGCTTCCAAATAGGCAAATAAATAAACACAAATAGCATTTTGTGATTTTACATCCGTGGCCACGGCGATCGGTAATTAAAAAAGGACCAGCCATATCTACTGCTGTAGCTGCGAATGGAAAATCAGCTGTTAAGCGCTGCGCTGGCAAATTTCCCATTATATTTTTTAAAGTTTGCCCAGCGGCGCGTCTACAAGTGACGCAGGTGCGAGCCGTGCTCCGTGCGAGGTTCCTGCCCCCAACCGGCCACACGGTGTCTCGGACTGAGGACTAAAGGAGCTGCGGTCCTGCATGTAAGAGACGAGTGTGTTCGTGTTTAAATATGAGTTGGTGAGTTGCTACGTTTGCGTTTTGTCGTGAGGAGATTAAACCATAAAATTCAATGATTAATATTTATTCAACTCCAACCGCCGCTAGCACACGAAGAAGTCGTAGGGATGGGGTCGACAATTGCCCGTCTGATTCTGCTCCCGGTTAAAAAAGGCGTATCTGCCACCACGCTAGTACTCCCCTGGTTCCCGGAGCAGCGCCGGCCGTGGAGATGAAGCGAGCTGAGGCCGAGGGACGTCAGCCGTGGCAACCCGACTATAGTGGCAACGCTCTCGAGCCGTAACGTAGAACCCTGGAATGTTACATTTGTCCAGTCTAAATAAATTTATTTTTTTAACAGCTCCGTTGATTGTGACCGGCGTGAAGCAGAAGCAAAGAGAAGCAGTACTGCGTGATGGTGAAATGGATTGGTGAAGTGCGGATGTCGCAATCAGACGGAGTTTACAAATGGTGAAAATGAAAGCGAGAATGATCACTAGCTACATTTATTTAAATAAGGATTACAAATAAGGTGTGATAAAATGCATATTAGTCATATGATATTTAATTTGTGATATGTGATGCGTGATTAAGCATTTATATATTCGGCAAGCAAAATCGAACAAATCATTGTGAAGATAAACCGTTATAATTCAAAAATACCTGCTACTTAAGATACACATAAAGATGTTCAACACTTACCCAATATAGGGGTATAACCACTCACTTAACAGTATTACTTAGTAGAATTAAATTACGGCGTGACTTGTAAAATATACGCTCGCGTAATTATCGCCAGCGCGGCGACGTGTGAGGTCACTAGAATGAGTGAACGTGCGCCTGCGTTGAAAGCCAAATCTGTCTGGCTGGCTGCGCGAGCGCTAGGGCGAGAGCGGCCGTGCGGCGCGGGGAGAGGAGGAACGACCGACCGGTTCGATTGAAACAAAGGCGATGCGAGTCGAGTACAGTGCGCCGCGGATACTAGTAACAAGTAGCCATGTACAATCAACCTATTTTAATATAAGTTTAATACGTTACTGTTATTTTAGTTTGTTGTTAGATAAGTGTCGCAAATAAGGTTTTTAAATTTGTTATTATATTAATAGAATGTTTAAATAAGTATAATTTTATGTTATTTTATAATTGTAACCTAGGTTACGTAACGTTTATACGTTACAGAGTGTGTGCTTAGCACTTAATAACATGGGATGCTTCTTATCATAGCTATAATCAGAAGCGTCCAGCCTCCCCCCGACTCTCAAGATGCCTTGAGAGTCTATAAAAGGTGTCAAAGACGCAATGTGCGACTTAGGAGTTAAGTTTTTATTTTTATTTAAAATCTCGAGTTCAACAGGAAATGATTGCTATTGTGAAAGCTTCACTAATGAACAAAATGAGTCAGTAAGTTCTTGCGTCGTTAATTTGCCTGTCAATTTAGGCTGGCTGCGTTTACAATAGTTATTAATGAAACGACGCACATAAACTACAGTACGTTGTAACGTTTTGAGTCTAGAAAATCTATCAAAATCTATAACGCATAGAGACGACTCTACATTAGCCACCATAGAGGTAAGCTTTACTTCAGGCAAGCTGTCAGGTGTGTCAGACTTCAAGGTCGGCCAATTACTTTCAAGCTCTAGAAGATATTCAGGGCCATGCCACCAGAGGGCGGTGCTGGAGACGTGCTGAGGATCCACGCCGCGCGTGGCGAGATCCGCGGGATTCTCTGCAGTGGGCACGTGTCTCCAGGCCGCCAATGGGGCAAGCTCTGCTATAGCCGCGACTCTGTTAGCCACAAAGACCTTCAACTTTGACACATCCGTTTTTAACCACGCTAGAACTACGGCGGAGTCTGTCCAGAACACAGTACGTGAAATAGGCTTTCTTAGAGCCTTCACTACAGCACTATAAGTCTGCTAACAGGGCTCCGGCGAGTTCCAGACGCGGTATTGTGGTGGGCTTAATAGGCGCCACTCTGTCCTTTGCACACAGAAGGTTGATAAATTGCTCACCTGAGCTTGAAAAAGATTTTATATATATACATGCAGCTATAGCATTATGGGATGCATCCGAAAAGCAATGAAGTTCAATTGTAGATGGTGCGTCACTAAGCACATACCTAGGTATCTTTAATAATTTAAGATGATATAGGTTTTTAATAAATCGTGACCAACTACGATGGATTTCTGGGGGTACATGTTCGTCCCACCCAGCCTTTGCCATCCATAGTCTTTGTATTAAAATTTTCGGTTTGACCGTACATAAACTTAAAAGCGCCAATGGGTCAAATATTTTAAATGTTGTAGATAAAATGGTTCGTTTGGTCACATTTTTACTAGCATCATCAACATCAATAGAAAAACTTAACATGTCTTGACTAGGATCCCACCCTAGACCGAGCGTTTGGCAAGATTGACTTAAGGTCAAGTTACCTTGAGAAGTGATGGACTCTAAGTTTAACAATTGAGTCGAGTTTGAACGGTATTTACGTAGATTAAAACAACCAGAAGCTAAAGCTTGAGAAACCTTGGTTTGTATAAGCAGTAAGTCGGATTCGGAATCTGCACCCGTTAATAAATCGTCACAGTAAAAATCTTTATGTATGACAGTCTTAACTAAGAGGTCATTGCACTCAGCCCCTAATTGCCACAAACACCTAGCCGCTAGAAATTTTGCAGAAGCAAAGCCGTACGTTACGGTGTTTAAAGTGAGCGAGCGACTATTCGCTACCTATGTAAATGTTCGTCCTCGCGCCACAAAATGACCTGCAAGTCCCTGTCAGACTCATCAACTAAAATCTGCCTGTATTGTTTTTCGATGTCTCCTGACAGTACATATTTGTAATTACGAAATCTAAGCAGTATGTTAAAAAAAGAGTCTTGGATGTTAGGGCCTACCATCTGAATATCATTAATAGAATATCCCGACGAGGTGGGGCAGTCAAGGATTTTTTACAAGTGATTATTACAGTTACGGTGATTAATAAAGAAATCCTCCTGTGAAGTGCTTACAATAACGGTATAGCGGTTATTCACACGGCGGTTAGGTATAATTTTGACATAAAATAATAATAATTTTGCATTCATTTTATCGCAATCGAATCATTTGATCCTCTAAGACGTGACCCGTGTCGGATGTTAGAAAGAGTATCGATCTGTTTTGGTGATGTACTGAACTAACGGTGGAAATCACAAACCAGACGATCCTCCTCTGACATGACCAGTGTCGGAAGTTAGAAAAGTTATCGATCCCCGTTGTGATGTGCTGAAACTAACAACGGAAATCACAAACTATATTTGAATCAACGATCCTCGCTGACGTGGCTCGTATCGGAAGTTAGAAAGAGTGATCAACCCCCTTTTGTGATGTTCTAAATTAATAGTGGAAATCACAAACCACATTGTGATGTGCTGTAGCTAACAGTGGAAATTACAAACCATTTAGTGTTCCTCTTAATCATCATTTTTTCCGTGACCTTGTCCAATTGATCACTTTGTTAAATGATTGGTGCACAAAGAGTTGTATGACATTGACTCACACGTAAAAGGAATAGTTGGTAGGTAGCGGGGTAGTTTGTCTTATTGAGGCCAATCCCCATCCAAAGTAAGAACCAATTTGATATTATTTCTTATTCAATACATTATTACATATACATAACGGAGTAGATTTAAATCTAAGTCAAATAGGTTCTCGCTGTATCCGGCCTCTTTCACGGTAGGGGTTTAGGTAGGCTAACATTATATTACTTGTATTACATGCAAATGTAGGTAGGGAGTATTATTAGGTACACGACAGGTATACAACGATCAAGGTAGTACAAGGAGAATCTGGGTGAGTCAAACCTTTATTTCAACTGTGTTTTATTTTGTGTTTATTTCATGTTAAGGTTGATTTCTTTTATTCTCGGTTTTGGTATGTTTATTGAGAGATTTTGATTTTGATTACGTTAGATTAACTATTTATTTTACACAACGTAGAGGGTCCTAATTTAGAGGTATAATTATAACTAGACGATCACATGTTTTATTTTGGCCAATTCAATTAAATACACAACGTAGGATATTTTATCGTTTCTATGTAGACCAGGGGTAGGAGTGTTACAGCAGGAGGCATCGAAAACTGTTCTAAGTCGAGTGGATTCACTATCTTCCCTCATCACAGCATGATGCGGGAGATAGTTTGCTCGATACTGGAACTTTGATTCAGTCAGATGACCCAGGCTTCTATATTCATCTATGAAATCAGTATACATTAATTTAAGTTCGGGCTGCTTAGCAAAGCGCCTCTCTAAGTTAAACAAACGCCTTTTTGCAATATTAAATGAATTTCCTAAACAATCAGGCGTGTCAATTAAAGGTAATTTTACTACAAACCTGCCATCTGGCTGACGATAAGTGTTATCAGTGAAATGTTTTTCTATGGGGTGAGATTCAAACTTATCCCCTGGGAGGCTCACCTCAATGGGTAGCTCCTCTGTCTCCCAAAACCTTGTCATTTGGGCAGACAGATCAGATAGTGAAAGGTTACTGCGTGTAACAGTATTTAAATTATTACTTGTACTGGCTACTGGACCTGTCAAGAGCCAGCCAAGTCTTGACTGAATCAACATAGTTTGTTTGTTTGACAATGTTTTTTGTTCACCGCCCACTATTTGCCAAAAAATATCTGCTCCTAACAAAATATCAATGTGGGACGGAATATTGAATGATGGATCTGCAAGCATTATAGATGCAGGTATATTTAGTTGACTTAGATCAAAGTATCTCTTAGGTAAGTTATCAGTTATTTGGTTTAAAACCAGGAAATTAACGCTGGCACTAAAATTATCAACCTTAGACTTTATCTTTGCCGCACAACGACCTGGGATACATTTAAGTGGAGTGTTACCTATACCTAAGATGGTTGTGGCAATTACGGGCTGAGATGCAAGCTGCAAGCGTTCTCTCAGTCCTTCACTCATGTAGGATGACTGGCTTCCACAGTCCAGAAGACACTTAACGGTTTCTATCCTATTGTTGCAAGGATTAATCACTTCTATTAAAGCTGTGGATAGCAGCACCTCACTGCTAGGCAGTGAGGAGTTAGCAGTGGAGGTCTGTGGCACCTCTGCACTGTTAGAAGCCGTCATAGTAGAGGAGGACGCAGGCTCCACCGTACCACTACTGGTAGGCTGGACGCTCTGATCCATGCTAGCACCACTAGACGGACAGTTTTGTGTTTGTGTTGTGTGTAGGTATGTGTTATGACGTCTCTTACATACGCGACTCATGATCTGGTCTTAGAAAGACATGGCACAGCTAGAGGCTGGTAACCCGCGACCAGCCCTCGTCGACAGGCAGCTGCCTGAAGACGGGAGAGTCGTAGACACGGTGGTCGCCGCGGCACACGACGCACGGCCGACCCCTGCTGTCACTTTGTTTCGCTGAAATCACAAATGTTTTTATGTTTTTATCTTGTTTAAATGAATTTTTATTATTTGCAATTTCTGGCTTGTTGTTTGGTTGTTTATCCCTGTTTGCCCTATACAAGTTTTCTAAAATGTCTGCGCGGTTTTTCAAAAAATCTTTAAAATCATTTAGAGTAGGCCACTCCTTAAGAGTGCTCCTGTACTCTTCCCACTTTATGTTTGTACTCGAATCTAATTTTGCAGATAACAAATGCACTAAGATTGTGTCCCAATGTTCAGTAGGCTGACCAAGAGTTTTCAGCGCTCTGAGATTCTTTGTAACATGGTCACTTAGAAAACGTAAGGATCGGTCAAACTCCCGCTGCAAAGAATCAATGTTAAACAAAGAGTTGAAATGGTTAGTGATCAACTGTCTTTTATTACTATATCTTTCACACAAGAGTTCCCAGGCTTCAGTATAATTAATAGCAGAGACCTCCAGATTGGAGACTACTCGAGCAGGCTCACCCTCCAAGTATGAAATCAAATAATGAAACTTGTGAATTGACTGAATTTTATCATTATTATGAATTGAAGATTCAAATAAATCCCTGAACTCCATCCATTTGTGACACGAGCCATCAAAGCGATTGATTTTAATTTGTGGTAACTTGAAACCGAGTTCATCAGCATGATGACAGCTCGAGGCACAATTTTGTAGGGACTGAGCACGGGTTTTTTCTTTAGAAGGATCAGCCCTGTCGAATATACTTTGTGCAATTGCAATACCTAAGTTTATATTATCCTCGAACAGCTCTCGGTGCTCGAGTTCACTGTCCAGTTCATCACTATTTATGACCTCAATCGATGTTTGCAGCTCATCAAAGCGCACAGATAGCTCAATGATTTTATTTGATCTCAAAGTTAAATCGTTACATTTCACAACATCTAATATTTCATTATCATCAATTGCATCTAAGTATCTTGTGAATCTAGTTACTTGTCCTTTCATAGAACTACGCTTAGTTTTTAACTCAACAAGCTGAGCAACAACATCCTTTGTATCAACCATATTGAATAATTGTTGTTAGTTGTACAAGAATGATAAATAAAACACGGAAGCTATCCACTTGCAAACAAAAATAAAGTTATAATTCGCAAACAGCTCACGCCCCTCGGTTCCTTGGCCACGTGGAGGCGCCCGTCGCACAACGGAGGCAGGCACGGGAGCACCCAGCAGGGCACGAAGTAGTTGAAGAGACACGCGTCAACACGCCGCGCTTGACACGTTGACACGTCGACGCGTTAACGCGTAGCTGAAATGGCGTAAGCGTAAGCAACAGGGTGCATATGCGGCAAAACGAAAAAGAAACCAAGGGAAATTTAAGTGCAAAAGAAAGAAAGATTTCGCAAATACCTAAGTCAAAAGGTTAAGAAATGTGCTGTTACACGAATAAAACACATATGTGGAAGTCGCAAACATGTGCAAAACAATTGAAATGTGGGGTTAATTACGTAAAATGATGCATAAACGTTACATGCGCAGGCATTAAAAATTCAGGTCATAGGGTTAAAAATTTAGGAGTTTATAGTGGTCAAGTGCGAAATAAAATTTAATTTATTGAAGTTAGGTCACGTAGGTCAAATTTAAAATGAAACTAAGTTAAAACGAAATACGAGATGCATAACACGGCAAAAAAGGGTTGGTACATTACCTAAATGAAGTTTCAAGTTAGCAAAAAACACGAGGTTGAATGACCCGGTGAAAAACGATACCTAAATTAAATGTTTGAAGTAAAGTTACACTAAAACACGCGGTGCATAGCACGGCAAAAAAACGATACACACTGAAGTTAAGTTTAGAAAAAATACGACGTGCATGACCCGGTGCAAAGACGAAAACAAGTTAAATGAAGCTAAGTTGACACAAAATAAGAGGTGCGTGGCACAAAAAAAAGAGCACACAAGGCCTGCCTAAGCAGGTAAGGTAAGCGGCTTCCCTCAAGTGTAGGGGGCCGCGGCGCACCACGCACGTGGGAGACCGACCGGCACCTGCAAGTCAAACAGCCAGGCCGGCACTCGACCACCGTCGGTTGGGGTTAGGGGTAAAGGGAGTTGGATTGGGCTCACGGCACTTTCCTTGGCTATTATGGCGATAGCGCGAGTCGCCGACGAGGCGCGCAGCGGTGGCCGCCTCTGGCCGGGCTCCTCGATGTTTTCGGGCTTCTTGCTCGGCTCGGCTCGGCGGTTGAGGTGCGCCTACGGCGTGCTGGACCCCGAAGCTCCGCGTTTTTGTCGCGTCGGCGGTGCCAACGCGGCGCCGACACAAGATGGCTTCCTCGTTTCTGGAAAGCGAAGTGAGCACGGTCGCGTGTCCTGTCACGGTCGCCACTTTCTATGTTTGCGCATAGAAGAGAAAGATAAACAACTATACTTGATGTTTACAATAATTTATTTACCATCACAATCGTACGGATGCTAGGTATCTAATCTAGATCTTTAGGGTTTTTCCAGGAAACGCGACGTGTGTTGATGCTGGTGGTTAGATAGAGAAGAGGGCGCTGGTGGTGGTCGGCGTCATCTCCCAGCTTCCCGAAGGCTCACGCCATTGGTCCGCGGCGCGGCTCATGTGATTGGTTGCCGTCTCGCGCATGCGTCAATCGACATATGTGTAAATCCGCGAGCCGGCGAGCCGTCTCGTGGAAGCGCCGTCAGATGGCGCGAACATATGATACATGTATATACGACACTTAACAAAGTTGTAAATCAGTTTTTTTGCTCTCCTGAAAAGTAGCTATTTTTCACTTACGTCTTTCTTCCACGAGTGGTGCAACATGTACTTCAAGAGCGTTTTGACATCTCCATCCTTGTTTTACAATTTCCTCATCCAATTTTCAGAGTTAATTCATTTTTCAGCATTGATTTCAGTATCAAATAGAATTCGTAATTTGTATTCGTTTATATATTTAACTTTGGTTATGCCCTTAACATTGATTTTTTGGAACAATTTTGCCAATCCAATTTGCTTGGGAAATTTATCCTTGTTAGATATACAAACTTCTATTTCTTTAGGTATTGGACTACCCATCAAGGGGATAGGAGGGCTTCCCGCTGACGATCTTTTCCCTTTTTTCCCTGCTGTCACCCAATCACCCTCAAGGTCATTTCCCTGGTCATGTAATTGCTTTCCGAGTCATAAAGACTCATCAACATCCATTTCATTTAACTGTGTACTATCTTCAACTTGATTTGAAATCTCTTCTTCATCCGACATCATAAAGTTTTGTAAGTCTCAAATTTTTTAACACTATCCTTTCGTGTTACGTTATTAATGTTATTACATTCACTCATCGAAGTAAACAACAGCGCAGAGGCCCGGGCGGCGGGCTCCGGCCAACGACAAACCGGTTTTAATATTCCCGATGCAATAAACACAACACAGCGGTATACATGTCGTACTGTGTTGAAGTGCAACACCGAACTGTTTTTTTTCACTTTACCTAGAAAAAATGGATTTATGATGGTTTTCATGTCACTAGCTCGGAAAGCCCTTTTTGTTTGTTTGATATCTATTGAGAAAATCGCTTTTTATCCACATGTGAAGAAAGAGTTTTGACATTTGAAGTTCCATAAAGACTGGATATGCTTAGGCTATTTTGCATTATTTTTCATTTTACCAATACTTCTATACATCAAAATTATTTTATTGACAAAGAGGTAAATAAATAATAATTGTTAGTACAAACCCTTTTCTTATTTTCCTCGCTGTAGTGAGATGAAAAGTTTTGTGTTATACACGGGTGAAAAGTTATTTTACGTCTCGTGTGTTGAAACACTCGCAGGTAAAATACAACTTTCCCCCCTTGTATAACAAATAACTATTACGTATCTTACCTGTCATGTCTAAACGCGAAATCATATATTTAAAAAAACCATGCATAGTCAAGAGTCTCATCCGAGAGATTCTCAAAATGAGTTTATTAATAAGCGACCATCCTAGCTCCAGGATTACGTATCGAGACGGTCTCAACTGAGAAGCTCTCAGTTCACGGATCGAGAAGAGTTTATTAATACGGCCCTAAGACCATGGTGACCGTTCTCCTCCACCACGAACCCGCAAGCGCTAGGATGTGACTCGCAAACCTTACTTCCCAGTCTCAAAGCAGCCGCAATACACATACATATATGTACACTGAAAAAAAAACATGTACAGTGGTGGTCACATAATTAGAGACACTTGTTTTTTTCCCATACAACTGCCTACAAATATGACTTTTCAATTTTGACCACCAATCAAAAAAATGTCGACCAATTTTATTGCTAAATACTTTTTACTTTAGATAATTAACTAAGGTTTAAACGGATAAACAGTGAACTGCTGTTAAAAATGGACCTTACATTTTATAAGGATTTAAAAACTTAGTGCTGACGCGTCCATACAAAGTTTTACAACTTTGTATGAACGCCAAATATTTATTTTTTCAAATCCTTATAAAATTAAAGATTCGTTTCCAACAGAGATAAATTGTACATACATTTAAACTTTAGTTTATTAGTAAACAATAAGTGTAACTAAAGATAAAATTTATTAAGAACTTTTTGGCTGGTTGTCAAACTTGTAGGCAATTGTATGCAATTGTATGCAATTGTATGGGAAAAAAACAAGTGTCTCTAATTATGTAACCACCACTGTATATACATACGTAATTCAGGACGCCGCGTATGTAAATCTGGTGAAAACCGTACCTAACGTAAGTAGAGACTCGGATACATGACGCACTCACGCACACATGCAAAACATATGCCGTAGGTAATAGTAGTTTATGCAACAGTTGTATAAGAGAGGTCAAAAAAGACGAGTGGTGTGGTTACGATGTGAGCCGCAGGCGAACATCGTAAAGCAAGACGCCACGAGTATTTTTTGACTTAGTTATACACCGTTGCATACAATACTTTTTCTACGACTAGGTTTCAAATAAAATGCAAAATTAAATTAACAAAATTTTATTAATATACCTAGGTTAGAATACGAACGAACGAAGCACAGAACAACAAACGAGCGTGAAACATTCGAAAAAACAAAATATTATTATGGGTCTATGGTTAACTTTGTTTTTAAATTGATGTGCACTTGCCAGGTTTCATATTTAAAAAAAAAGTTGCACAATCGATTTAACTTGTGAAATAGGGACTAAAAAACACCTAATGCTTTGAGAAATGAATTCTTTTACCTGATTGGTCGATTTTAATATATAGGTAGCTGCATTCTGGTTGGTTGATACCAAATAAAATGTTCTTTTTTAAAGAGTTAAATTAGTAAAAGAGTTTACATACCAAAAAGAACCTAACGTTCCGATTGACAGTCAATGTGTATTGTGATTGGTGGTTTAATTTGGTGAAGTATTTTGATTGGTCAAATTAAACTAGGTGTAAGCTTTGGCAGTTAGGCATATCGTTTTGGGTCAAAAAAGCACAAGTGCTGTTAAGGGGAATAGACTAGATAGACTTTTCTACGGAATGTTCTGCGGACATATTATCTATATTCTTATATTAGTGTTCGTGACTATATAAATGACAGATAAAAGTACAGGAGTAGGAAAAGAGTATATAATTAGTGGTGATAATTTTATGTTATATATTGTTATGTATGTTAGTCTGTAAGGTATTTGTAAATATGGGCCTTGTAGCCTGAAATAAAGTTATTCTATTCTATTCTATTCTATTCTAAAGAGTACCAGTACGTAGTGTAATGTATAAGAATACGTATAGTTAGAATGTTACGCATGTGTGTCATTGCTATACGTACGTATTGCGAGGAAGTCGCATACGTGTAATGCCAAATCGTACGTACTGTAAGGAAACTGCGTATTGCAATGATGCTCGGTACGTAGGTAACGGATCGACGAACATACTATAGGGATGTTACTTACGTACGTCATGGCTCGAATGGAATGGAATGGCATAAAATCAATGCAATAGCACGAGAGCTTTCTAAAAAGGCATTCACAATTCACTTACGTACATTACTTTTGACACTGTGCCTGTTTAAAAGCTAGCGGCCGATTGAATGAAATTACGAAATTCTCAATAAATCTACAAAATGACAAGATAGTTTTAATGAGTGATATTAATTAAAAACAATGATAAACGAGCTTTTGATAAAAGCTTAAACATAAATATTTTAGAAATTAGTTCAAAAGATGTGTGTGTTTGTTTTACAGCGGTGTAATAATTTTGAGACAAAATCGAAATAAATGAAAAACTGGAATACTTAACACTCTGGAATGGCATAAAATCAATGCAATAGCACGAGAGCTTTCTGTAAAGGCATTCAGAATTCACTTACCAACATTACTTTTGACACTGTGCCCGTTTAAAAGTTAACGGCCGATTGAATGAAATAAAGAAATTCTCAATAAATCTATAAAATTAAAAGATAGTTTTATTGAGTGATATTAATTAGAAACAATGATAAACGAGTATTGGATAAAAGCTTTAAAAGAAATATTTTAGTAATTAGTTCAAAATATGTGTGTGTTTGTTTTACAGCGGCGTAATAATTTTGGGACAAAACCGAAATAAATGAAAAACTGGAATACTTAACACTCTGGAATGGCATAAAATCAATGCAATAGCACGAGAGATTTCTTTAAAGGCATTCAGAATTCACTTAACTACATTATTTTTGACACTGTGCCTGTTTACAAGTTAGCGGCCGATTGAATAAAATTACGAAATTCTCAATAAATCAAAAAAATGAGAAGATAGTTTTAATAAGTGATATTAATTAAAAACAATGATAAACGAGCTTTTGATAAAAGCTTTAAAATAAACATTTTAGTAATTAGTTCAAAAGATGTGTGTGTTTGTTTTACAGCGGCTTAATAATTTTAGGACAAAACCGAAATAAATGAAAAACTGGAATACTTAACACTCTGGAATGGCATAAAATCAATGCAATAGCACGAGAGATTTCTGTAAAAGCATTCAGAATTCACTTACCAACATTACTTTTGACACTGTGCCTCTTTAAAAGTCAGCGGCCGATTGAATGAAATTACGAAATTCTCAATAAATAAAAAAAAATAAAAAATAGCTTTACTGAGTGATATAAATTAAAAACAATGATAAACGAGCTTTTGATAAAAGCTTTAAAAAAATGTTTTAGTAATTAGTTCAAAAGATGTGTGTGTTTGTTTTACAGCGGCCTAATAATTTTGAGACAAAACCGAAGTAAATGAAAAACTAGAATACTTAACACTCTGGAATGGCATAAAATCAATGAAATAGCATGAGAGCATTCTGTAAAGGCATTCAGAATTCACTTACCAACATTACTTTTGACTGTGCCTGTTTAAAACTTAGCGGCCGATTGAATGAAATTAAGAAATTCTCAATAAATCAAAAAACATAAAAGATAATTTTAATTAGTTATATTAATTAGAAAGAATGATAAAAAAGCTTTTGATAAAAGCTTTAACATAAAAAAAATTGTAATTAGTTCAAAATATGTGTGTTTTTTTCCAGCGGCCTAATAATTTTGAGACAAAACCGAAATTAATGAAAAACTGGAATACTTAACACTCTGGAATGGCATAAAATCAATGAAATAGCACGAGAGCTTTCTGTAAAAGCAATCAGAATTCACTTACCTACATTATTTTTGACACTGTGCCTGTTTAAAAGTTAGCGGCCGATTGAATGAAATTACGAAATTTTCAATAAATCTAAAAAATTAAAAGATAGTTATATTGAGTGATATTAATAAAAAACAATGATAAACGAGCTTTTGATAAAAGCTTTAAAATAAATATTTTAGTAATAAGTTCAAAAGATGTGTGTGTTTGTTTTGCAGCGGCGTAATAATTTTGAGACAAAACCGAAATAAATGAAAAACTGGAATACTTAGCGGCCGATTGAATGAAATTACAAAATCTATACATATAATAAAGCTGAAGAGGGTCGAAAGTCTGTACATGGCAGATATTCCAAAAAAAGTTGGCTGGGGATACTTAGAATCGATAACAGAACACGTTCCAACAGTTTTCAGAATTTTTGTCTATTTGTCTGTTTATTTGAACGCGCATCACTTGAAAACGGCTGAACGGATTTTGATGCAAACTTTACTAATCTGTCGAGAAAATCCCCGGCCAGGTTATAGGCTATAAAAATATAGGTATCTATATCAATTATCTATATCCATCTATGTATACATATAATAAAGCTGAAGAGGGTCGAAAGTCTGTACATAGCAGATATTCCAAAAAAAGTTGGATGGGGATACTTAGAATCGATAACAGAACACGTTCCAATAGTTTTCAGAATTTTTGTCTGTTTATCTGTTTGTCTGTTTATTTGAACGCGCATCACGTGAAAACGGCTGAACGTATTTTGATGCAAACTTTACTAATCTGTCGAGAAAATCTCCGGCCAGGTTATAGGCTATAAAAATATAGGTATCTATATCTATATCTATACATATAATAAAGTTGTAGAAGGGAAAAAATCTGTACATTCGAGATATGAACTTAAAAATACTATAAAGGACCTCAGAATGAGCAGCAGAACTCGTTTCTACAATTTTTAGAGTTGGTGTCTGTTTGTCTGTTAAATTTTGTTTCTCCTCGCATCAATTGAAAACCACTGAACCAATCTTAATGCGGTTTTCACTAAAACGTTTCAATAACCGGTGACTAGGTTTATATATAATAAAAAATTAAGATATGAAAATCAAAGGGGGGGAAAAGAGGGGTGAAAGTTAGTATGGAAAAAAGTTACCGGATTAAGCTGGTCACTTGAAACTCTGTATACTCTTCGTAACAAATAAAAGTACACTTATTTTAAGATTTCTCGATTAAAGTTAAAACAACTAAGAAATTATCGAATTAGCCCAATTGTAAGTATTTCTTTAAAACCCTATTCGAGGGCCGTCGATTACTTTACGTGATTACAAATATCAAAATTTCATTCTCCGTTTATAGTAATAGAAATAGAAACTTAAATTAAAGATTTTTAAAAATTCAATGTACAAAATGCTATAAAGAAGCAAAATAAATAATTCCAATTTGTTGTTGTAACAAATGCGACGCCATGATAATGTGACATCAAAGACAAGGACAACCATATCCCTCCTATAACTGGAACGATCAAGACAAAACAAGCAGGCGATCATTGATTAACGTTACAGAAGCGACACTGTGATTGAAACTAACGGTGTCACGTTGTTGCTTGAAAACGGTGTTTTAATGGGTAATATCGGGGGTTAAAGTTCGAATATAATTATATTTAAGACAATATTTCGAAAACCAAACTCGTATTTTTAACTTAGCTTGGGTTTTACAATTTTGATCAATAATTTATTCTCTTCTTTAGGTTCCGCAGCATTATAGTAAAAAGAGAAACGTTACAATTTCGTCATTTCCATGTATAACATAGGTCACAAATATCTAATTTTTTGAGTGTTAGTTATTTATCAATCAGATTATGAAGTAAAAAAATAATTAACAGCAAACTTTTTTTGAAATAATGCATTTATTTCAGGATCATAGATTGTTAGTAATATTAAATCATATTCTATATTAGTAATTATTGTCTAAATTGTAAAATTGATTTATTTATTTCTCCTATGGCATCTGTCATATGGGTGACAACATGGGTCAGTCTTTGTACATTCTGTTTTGTTAGTCTATGTAAAAAGGAGCGGTGTCAGATTGATGTTGACAGCGTTGACATATACAGATTTTAACATTTTTCCGCCATTTTCAAGACCAAGACTAATTCAAGGCATAAGTATATTATTTCTACGGCTGTTATTTAAATATTGGGGCGGTTATGATTAATGATTACTTGAAAAAATCGTGGTATTTTTAGATGGCGAATTTAGACAGATTCTCATCTACCTACCGGGTGATAACTATAGGCACGCTGCCGGATAAAATAAATGCAAGTAAAATGTGTGTAGGTACCTATATGTAAAAAAATGTATCACACGGTCGGGGCAATATGCAGCAGTTCTACTTAAAATTGGCGAAGATCGTATGGCAAGAGGTAGTAACGATATGATTACATTAAAAAGCGAATTCTGTAATATTGTACAAAACACAGATGATCTAAAAAATTACGTGTACCCAGATCTACAAACCAATAAAAAGAATAGAGAATGATTGTGTGAAAGGGCAATATTAGCACCGAAAAACAAAATTAATGGGTAGATAAATAAAAAAGAAACGGTCAAGTGCGAGTCAGACTCGCGCACTGAGGGCTCCGTATTTAAGATAATATGCTTGGACACCGCAAAAGAAAATACTCATTTGGTTATGAACTTTATTTTCCATGAAATAAGGTCCATTTTAACTAGTCTAAATTTTAATACAGATTTTCAAAGTTTTTTTGATATTCCTCAAAAAATGTGAATAATGAACACTTCACAGACATGCCAGACAGACAGACACCAAAGTCTCACCATAAGGGTTCCTTTTTTACCATTTTGGTACGGAACCCTAAAAATATCACGTAGAAGGCGTACGAGTATCTCTCGAAAGACAATGTCATAGACACAGCAAATAACTTACAGGTGTAATGTCGGCCTAAGGGCAATAATGATGTCTGGAATTGCTAAAGGAGATAATGATTTTATTCCCCGCATTCCTATAATTCCGATAGATTTACCATTTAACTTTAAAAGAGTGCTCTAAAAACAGCTATTGCCATGACCATAAGCAAAGCGCAACGACAAACAGTATAAGTAGCCGGCTTACATTTTGAAGCAAACTGTTTTTCCCATGGGCAACTGTATATAGCATGCTCACGAGTATCCAGTCCACCAAATCTTCATGATCTAGCGAAAGATGGCAAAACAAAAAATGTTGGTATACAAAAATGTATATTAACCTAGATGACGTTATTCAATTCAATTTCAATTACATGTGGAGCTCAATATTTCATAAAAAATCATCCTGGCCTGGGAGGATGCTTAACTATAAAAATACTTAAAACACTTAACTGCGATAAACGAGTTCTACGCGGACGAAGTCGCGGGCAAAAGCTAGTTCTCAATAAATAAAAAAAATGAAAAGATAGCTTTAATGAGTGATATTAATTAAAAACAATGATAAACGAGCTTTTGATAAAAGCTTAAAAAAAATATTTTAGTAATTAGTTCAAAAGATGTGTGTGTTTTTTTTACAGCGGCCTAATAATTTTGAGACAAAACAGAAATAAGTGAAAAATTGGAATACTTAACACTCTGGAATGGCATAAAATCAATGAAATAGCACGAGAACTTTCTATAAAGGCATTCAGAACTCACTTAAGTACCTACATTACTTTTGACACTGTGCCTGTTTAAAAGTTAGCGGCCGATTGAATGAAATAACGAAATTCCCAATAAATCAAAAAAATGAAAAGATAGTTTTATTGAGTGATATTAATTAAAAACAATGATTAACGAGCGTTTGATAAAAGCTTTAAAATAAATATTTTAGTAATTAGTTCAAAAGATGTGTGTGTTTGTTTTACAGCGGCGTAATAATTTTGAGACAAAACCGAAATAAATGAAAAACTGGAATACTTAACACTCTGGAATGGCATAAAATCAATGCAATAGCACAAGAGCTACGTTAGGTTTAGGCTATTAACACAAAATAGATAGGTATAGAAATCAATCTACATACAAAGTGCGCTCGAGCAACGCACACATAGACACTGCTCACGGACACGATATCTCGGACCGGTTGGGACCAGTGCGAGCGCGAGTGCCATCCGCTTGAGACACGCGTCTGTGAACTTTTTTGTACAATAATGGAACAACAAAAAAAAAGTTATTATAACTGTTCAGTGGACGGATGTTTAAATTCGACATTAAACGGTGTAAGATCGATTTACACAATAGTTTCATATTTTGAATCAGTATAAACAAAGTAACAAATTTTTTGTTAGGTAAATTCACGCCACCTTACGTAACTTGAAAACATGTTTTTGTACTCGTCGATTATAATCTGTGTATTAAGATTTCACAGAGAATACTGCAACGTCACTCTTTTCATCGTTGCATAGTCTATGTTACTTCCGAAACAACCGAAATAACCATTTCGATACGCTCCAGACGATCGAAAAAAATTTGAAAATAGAACTTCGTATTTCAATAGTATGTGTCCTTGTTTAAGGAGACTCGATCCGATACAAAATGGCTAATCTATGGCGTTTCGGAACGTAGCAACGTCGCGTCATCTGTCAACATCTACTTAAACATGCTCCTGTATCCAGGGCATAAAAAAAAAACTACTCTTTGTGATTGTAGCCAATCACAGCACAGTACTGCAAAATTACGGACGCCGGTGGTGTTATAGTACTTACGATATTTCGTTTTCTTATATACTCGTATTTAGACTTAAATTATTAATTTTAATGAACTCGTACAAAAAGTATTGTTCACAATAGTGTCATAATTAAGCTTTTTAATCTCGTACCTTACTTAGGCCACTCAGCAAGCTTCGTGGCCTAAACACGGTACTCGACTAAAAAGCTCTCTATTATAACACGATTGTGAAAAATACTATTATTTGTTTGTGTAGATATTGTGTTGTTTTTAGTGTCATTTGACAGGTCTAAAACGGATAGGGAAAAAGAAATTGTGTAACTAGGGTAATCCGTTTAGAAGTTATTAGGGATTTTCGATCGTCAAATTTGTAATAACATAACAATTACATTAAAATAAAAATATTTTAGTTATTATTAATTTATATTTCCATTCTTCCCGTTTAATTCTCAACAATAAATCAAACAACTAGATACCTACTAGTTTCACTACCACGATAGTTTTTTGTGCATAAGCCATAGTTGACAACCATAGAGCGAACGCCGAGCGTAGGTATGAAAAGTGAAGTACATACATGTGATTGAATTCTGTACCTATCTATTTTGTGCTATTAATGTTGTTATAAAAGTAAGGAATATAAATAGTTAGCTTAAATATCATGTACCACTTCCAGGTTAATTTCTACTTCTTGATACTTTGATCTGGGGTTCTGGGCTTGTGGGGATGTTGAAATACATAACATAACACAAACCATATCATACTAGTATTTCTATTCACAATTCGCCTTTGGATCAATTTATTTTAAGAGGTTTTTTTAAGAACTCTACTTTAGGTTTAAAAACTAACCCAAGGGTTAGTTTAGCATATTTTACGAACTAATGGGTCGTTATAAGCAATGCACAGTACCCGTTGATGATCCCGTTTATACTTCTCATTATTCAGATTTTACAGGGTAAATAGCTAAATATGTATAAGTAGGTACATTAGTATTACATCCGAGTCGATTTTTTTTAATTTATCGGTGCAAGTCAATGGCCGAAACGTTGAAATATGCATAGTATTACGTGACTCTAATAGAGGAGTCAAAAATTAGCGTTGCATTCGAGCAGCAAAGCAAGGTGCGGTGCCCCGTTAACTATAATGTTGGTTATTATAATTTAGTATTAATTACAGCTGCACTCAAGACAAAGGGTGATAATACTGATAATGGATATAAGGTTTAGTAAAAATGACGTTTTTTTGAGTTTGTTGATTTTTACTTGTTATTTCTAAGTTGATGTTATATAGTTTAATAGTTACAACTCTACCAACCTCAATTATAAAATTGCGCATGTTGGACTACCATTAACTATGCCCCTCCGGGGTTTACGTTGACGCTAGACTTACTTACTTTAAGACCTTATGTACTTTCAACGTAAAATGAAATAAATAATTTGAATTTGAATTTGAACTTATAGTTTTTTCTTCAATAAACATTTATAGGTTTTTAGCTTAAACGCGTGTTCATGGTTAATGTTTGTTATCATTCCAGGGTAAGGAAGTGGAATAAATATATTTTAGTATACGGGTACATACAACTTCTGATTTGGATATTGTTACGTACGTGGGGGTAGGTAACTGATAGAAATGCACAAATACACCGATAATCAAAAGTAGACTTTATTAACGCACGCACTTAAACCGTTACAAACAATTATCGCACAATAAATTCGAATACTCAGATGATTGCTTGGGTCGCTCTTGTTCGCACTGTTCGCTTTCCAATTAAAGATTGAATGAATTTGCAATCGGTCCGCCTTTTATAGTTCCCGTCTCCGATCATTCCAGAATGCGTTCTGGAATGATCGATGTACTTTGCCCCGCCAAGGACGTTCGGGACTATTCGTTGCTGGAATGTTCTACGCCTTTCTACCTTGTATTGTTCGCGATGTCCTGGACCTTGACTCACGGGTCTGGAATATTCTGCGTATTGCTGTCTCATTTCCAATCGTGTTATCTCTTTCACATGCTTCTCGAAGGTTCTCAGTATCACTGTCTCTTTCTAATCTTGCTATCTCTTTCACTCTTAGTGTAAAATTGCCATATCGACCGTCGATACGAGTAAAATCGTAACTGCAAAACAGAGGTTTTCAGGAGAGCGAAAAAACGTATTTTGCAACTTCAAACCGCGATATTTTACTTATTAGTTTATGTTTCCGTACAAATGTACATATCATGTTTCTCAGAATTTGGTGCTCTTTAATTCTAAATTTTCATTTTTTTTCTAAAATGTTTATTTTAAATTTTAGATCGAGTTACGATCACTTATTTTGCGTTATCGACTATCGAGTATTATTGTATATTTCAATACCATCTTACAGCTCTAAGTTTTGCCATTATTTGTTAGGCCAATATCATCGTATCTAAAGAAACCATGTTACTTGCAACAGATTCGCGGCTATTTTATTGTATTTTATGACTTAAAATATAGTAACTCCGGTTAGAAAATTTAAAAAATATATATTTATACAGTGAATTGTATTAGTTTCAAGTAGATAATTGCCAATTATCATTATTGTTCATTTAAAAAATATTTTTACTGAATATTGAAAGAATAAAAAATAGTTTAAACATTTTTTAACTTTTTATTTAATAAATAATAATTAAGAAACAATAAAAGTACTTTAACACCATAATTTGGTAACTACCATCCTCAATAAGTAGAGGGTGGTAAGTACTTAGATACTTCAGGACTAATCTGGTTGCCAGCTAAATAGTAATTAATAAATAAACATCAACACTTGCTTTGCCTTAATCAAGTTATTTAGTAACAAATGGGTAACAAAACATAAACTTTCACTTTGGCACTATTAAGTGCTAATATTTAGTATTTTTACTACTTTAATTTGTTATGGTAATGTTAATGTGATGACGTAAACCATGCCCGTAACAGGTTATAACAACCGTTCGCCAAATTCAACCACTTTTCTAGTTGTCTCGGTGGCTTAGTGGTCTAGCGTAGGACTACTGTGTGGGAGGGCGCCGGTTCAAGCCTGCGCAGTGAATTATCTTTTTGTGTTTTTAAATGGTTAGTATTTATTCAGTACTAGAGGACGCCCGCGACTTCGTACGCGTAGAATTAGTTTCCCGCTACTCCCCCCATTTCTTCCCGTTGGGGGTCGGTTTTCGGAAAATCCTTTCTTAGTGCTCACTTACATCATGAAAGGCACCCCTGTACCAAATTTCAAATTTCTAGGTACTGTAGTTTCGGCTGTGCGTTGATATGTCAGTCAGTCAGTTTAGCCTTTTATATATATAGATTAAGTTAAGATGTCAACGGTTGCATATCGGCGAGTCATTCCAGCTCGTGCTTCTAAGGAATGCACACCCGTCCGTGTCTCATACGTAGCTACGATCTCGGAGTACCCACTTGCTACAAAGTGATTATGTGAGATATGTGAAATAATTATTAAGGACATTTATGGAAGTTGTGGTAATTTAGTTGAAGTTGAATTATTGTGTTCTGTTGTTACGACGAAGGGGTGAGTGCTAGTTATTAAGAGTTTGACGCAATCACAGTTATAACGCCATCATCAGAATGTGCTTGACCAACGGTCTCTTTGTTTTAGCCTAAGGATATGCCCTTCGGAGTTAAGGGAATAACACATTTTTATACGAGGAACGTCGTCGCTAGCCGGTGGCATTCAGGGTTGGAAGGGAACCCGTTTATTATTGAACCCTCCTGGCGCTCAACATTAGGATAAGGATTAGTTAGCTCACATTAGTATAATAATTAGTTAGTCAACTTTAGTATAAGAATTAGATAGCTCAAGTTTAATTAAGTTAGACGTAGATATAGGTTAGGTATAAGTATACTTCTTGATCATAATTATACATGTTATTGCTTTATAAGGTTGTTCTGTTATTTGCTACCTCAACCCATAACAAATTAACTATTTTAATTACCTTTCTTCTTCAAAGAGATCACAATGATAAAATAATAGACCAGGTACGTATAACTTTATGACAGTTCAATTAAGTATGTTATGTGTTCATCGATGGTCAATATCATTAATACTTAATAGAGTAAGTAGTTATGTTTTTATTTCCAATTGACAGTAACTATATAATTAAATATTACGTAACTACATTACATATGGGAGGATGAGTTTACTAGCGAATCTTAATCTTCAAAAGTATTTTGTTCAGTTTCATTTGAGTGAGGAAAGTTTCTGTAAAAGTCTCTATAGTGTTCAGGTATCGCTCCACTGACACAGAGAAAACTTAATTCCTAATATTTTATTTAATTATTAAAAATGTTTAAAAACAATGAAGCGACTCCTAAAAACAAAAAAATAATTTTTAAAATCGGACCGCTCTGTGAAAAGTTATGCGTGATCATACATAAAAAAAAAATAAATATACGCGTCGACTTGAGAACCTCCTCCGTTTTTTTTCGTCGGTTAATAAAAACATTCATTCAAAGCGTCCTTAGTCAGACTAAAGTCGGCTTTTTGGTTAAAATATTCTAGGACGCCGACTTCAGTTTGTTTAACCCAAGATGTCCTGAACAAATGACTCCGTTTAAAGTCGGTTCCTTCTTTTCTTAATTATTTGAATTTTAATTTTGCCCTTTTTAGTGATTATATTATTTAATACTGTCCTACCCTACCTAACTAATATTTTGTCAAAAAACAAGCACAAGTTTAAAGTTTTCCGCAATTAACGCAGCGGGAAAGTTATAGTGCGTTGTATCTAATAACTTACTATCTTAGAAGTATGAGACTTATTTTTTCAAAAGAATTTCGCAAATCGGTGAAGTAGCTTTTTATCAATCCTCTGAAATATTTCAAATCACGCTCAAACAAACGTTAAATACGTATACACAATAATATACACATCGGGGCCTTTTTACAAAAAAAAAGTCATTTTAAGTAATAGTAACGAAATACTGGTCGGAAATATTTTTTTAATTGTTTCTCTTAACGTACTCTAGCGACTTTTTACCTAACTAAAGAAAGTAGGTATTCACTAACAAAACCAGAATACTTAATATTCGAAAAAAAAAACAGTTAGTATTACTTAGTAGGCGATTTACACTGAGTAAAAGTTTTACTTGTTTGGTCTAATTAACCTTTTAAACAGGTTTATAATACAATCGCAATAGGTAAATAGTTTTGTTCTTACGGGTACTTCCACCACTCTTCATTCATAACTAGATTCAGTGGCACTTTTCCATATAATTTAAGTAATTAACACTCACTCAAAAAAATTAAAAATGTTTCCAATACACATAAACAGACGTGCTCCTACATCCACGTCACACGGTGCAAGTAAAAACCGTATTCAAAATTAATTTTTCGAGGCAAAAAATGCAAATGGAAGGAACGGGCCAGTAAAATCATAGTAAATCAATTTAGGCGCATAACCGAAATACCCTTAGCGCGAGCTCTTAAAGTAGAGTAACATTTTAACCACATTTACGTGCTCTGTACTTGCTAAAACGTTGGCAGATTAAAATCGTAACTATTTATGCGATGATACTGGCCTGTGATCATGACAATTGGAAGCGATTTCGGGTAAAAAAATATTCTTAAGTCTAGTTACAATGATTTTCTCTTAACATAATAGTGGATTACTATTGATGAACCTCGACGTACGATGTTATGAAATTGGGTATTTTTTTTATTTCTCAATGTATCAAAAATGTAAAAATACAGTTTTGTAGATCTTTTTTCACTTAACTCTCCCTGTAAAAGTCAAAAAAACACTTAAATTTAGTTACGATTTTACTCGTATCGACGGTCGATATACTGAAATGTATTTCAAAGGCCCATAAGGGGTCCTGAAAACGCCTGAAAATGGGTTTAGGATATGGCGTAATCTGATAGAGGGTGGCCTGAAACGGACTGAAAACATGTTTCAGCCTGCTAAAAACGCTTCTAAAGCATCGAAATTCACGATTGAAGATGAGACGCCTTATCCCATCGGCGTAACAATAGTATTTAATTAATCAAAAAAAAAAATGGCCGGGTCGATGACATATGCGTAGCTTGAATGTGATTGTGGTGGTAAAGACGCAAGTTTGCGTCGAGTCAATCAGCACAGAAAAACGCAGTGCTCCCTTAACTAACATGTTACTTTAGGTGTCATAATAAGAATAAGTACATATTTTTCCATATATAAATATTTTATTAATAGGTACATGCAGTTTTTTGCATTTTACTTTTGTATTTTGTACTATCAACAGTTTGTGTATTTTTTTCAGTGTTTCCTTATTTAAATTAGTGTAATTGGATGGTAACCGCCTTGCAAACGTACATTATGCAATTAGTGAATAAAGGATGGATTTAAAGCGAGGGCCATAGATGACTCACGAGCAAGTGAAGGATACTAACTATTGAATCACGACCGCAGGGAGTGATTCAAGTGTTAGAATCCTGAGCGACGCTAGTGATTGATGGCCCGCGATATAAATCCGTTTTATTCAAGAGTTGCATACTATACTTTATACCATGACTACGAGAAAAAGAAAGATTAACGCGAAAATAGACATTTAATGACGAAAAATGGAAGTTAAAATTAATAAAAATGCACATTTAAATTGGAAAATTACTTTAAATGCTAAACTCCTTGTCATTAAAAGTGCTTTTTATTCACTGTTTTCAGTGATTAAAATAAACTTTTCATAGGGGGAATAGAATAAAATATTTTACGTACAGCAATGACAAGACACAGTGCTACATTTAAGGAATTATGTTTTTTTCATATATACATAAAACAGTTTTTTTACAGTTTTTTTCATATATACATAGTACAGTCAGCATCAAAGTAGCTAAGCAGAATAACATGGTCAAAATGATCTAGACGCAACGTATTCTCTTGACAATAGAGTCGAGTGCAGATCATTTTGACCTCTTCGGTTGCGTAGCTACTTCTGCTGCTGACTGTACTATCAACAGTTCGTGTTTTTTTCCAGGGTTTCCCTATTAAACATTTGTGTAATTGGTTGTAACCGCCTTGCAAAATATTTTACGTACCTACAGCAATGACAAGACATAGTGCTACATTTAAGGAATTATGTTTTTTTCATACAATATACATAATTATTTTCCTTATAGGTACCCGCAGCTTTTTTTAACTTTACTTTTATATTTTGTACTATCAACAGTTCGTGTTTTTTTTCCAGGGGTTTTCTAATTAAAATTTATGTAATAAAATGCAGCGCTACGTGTAACAGCAGATCTCTCAGAATCAGAGGAATCATCGGCACCGTCTTTTTAAAATAATATTTCATTTTATTTATATTCGGAAAACTAACAGCCTTCTTGTCACTAAATAAATTTTAAAATGTATTATAACCCAGGCCATTTATAAGTTTTCACCTAAACCTGCACCTACACCTACCTACCTACCACCTATATACCTACATTTTATTACAGTGGGTACACCGTTTCCTTAAGTTTATTAATAACGCTTTATGCGAGTTAATGTTTTTAAATGGTAACTGGAGGTAATGGTTGTGCAAAAGGTTAATTAGTGAGTTATTTTGTGAACGTAAAGGTCAGTATAGCAAATCTATGAAACACTTTAAAATCCTTGACAAGTGTTGTAGTAGGACAAAATCTTAATCATTATACTGTTTATTTCAGTGCTCGTTTCGTTTTACTTTTGACACTGTGCCTGTTTAAAAGTTAGCGGCCGATTGAATGAAATTACGAAATTCTCAATAAATTAAAAAAAAATAAAAGATACTTTTAACGAGTGATATTAATTAAAAACAATGATAAACGAGCTATTGATAAAAGCTTTAAAAAATATATTTTAGTAATTAGTTCAAAAGATGTGTGTGTTTGTTTTACAGTGGCGTAATAATTTTGAGACAAAACCGAAATAAATTAAAATCTGGAATACTTAATACCCAGGAATGGCATAAAATCAATGAAACAGCACGAGAGCTTTCTGTAAAGGCATTCAGAATTCACTTACCTACATTACTTTTGACACTGTGCCTGTTTAAAAGTTAGCGGCCGATTGAATAAAATTACGAAATTCTCAATAAAAAATAATAAAAAAGATACTTTTAACGAGTGATATTAATTAAAAACAATGATAAACGAGCTATTGATAAAAGCTTTAAAATAAATATTTTAGTAATTAGTTCAAAAGATATGTTTGTTTGTTTTACAGCGGCGTAATAATTTTGAGACAAAACCGAAATAAATGAAAATCTGGAATACTTAATATCCTGGAATGGCATAAAATCAATGAAACAGCACGAGAGCTTTCTGTAAAAGCATTCAGAATTCACTTACCTACATTACTTTTGACACTGTGCCTGTTTAAAAGTTAGCGGCCGATTGAATAAAATTACGAAATTCTCGATAAATAAAAAAAAACCGGCCAAGTGCGAGTCGGACTCGCGCACGAAGGGTTCCGTACCACTATACATCTAAATAAATGTTTTTCTTTATTCTTTATTATATTGTAGTTGATTGAATAAAAGGTAAAATGCGGTTTACGATTTATAACGTATTAAAAAAAAACTAATGATTAGATCTCGTTCAAACCAATTTTCTGTGGAAGTTTGCATGGTAATGTACATCATACATTTATCATTCTCTTATTTTAGAAGTTACGGGGGGGGGGGACACACATTTTTCCACTTTGGAAGCGTCTCTCGTGCAAACTATTCCGTTTAGTTTTTTTTTTTATTACAAACCTCAACATCATTTTTGAAGACCTATCCATAGATACCCCACACGTATGGGTTTGATGAAAAAAAATATTGAGGTTCAGTTCTAAGTATGGGGAACCCCAAATATTTATAGTTTTTCTTCTATTTTTGTATGAAAATCTTAATGCGGTTCACCGAATACATCTACTTACAAAGTTTCCATAAAATAGCTCTTATAGTTACGGAAAAAAAAGGCTGTGACATACGGACGGACAGACGGACGGACGGACGGACAGACATGACGAATTTATAAGGGTTCCGTTTTTTGCCATTTGGCTACGGAACCCTAAAAATGAAAAGATAATTTTAATAAGTGATATTAATTAAAAACAATGATAAACGAGCTTTTGATAAAAGCTTTAAAATAAATATTTTAGTAATTAGTTCAAAAGATGTGTGTGTTTGTTTTACAGCGGCGTAATAATTTTGAGACAAAACCGAAATAAATGAAAAACTGGAATACTTAACACCCTGGAATGGCATAAAATCAATGAAATAACACGAGAGCTTTCTGTAAAGGCATTCAGAATTCACTTACCAACATTACTTTTGACACTGTGCCTGTTTAAAAGTTAGCGGCCGATTGAATAAAATAACAAAATTCTCAAAATATAAAAAAATTAGAAGATAGTTTTATTGAGTGATATTAATAAAAAACAATAATAAACGAGCTTTTGATAAAAAAATTATAATAAATATTTTAGTAATTAATTCAAAAGATGTGTGTGCTTGTTTTGCAGCCCAGTAATAATTTTGAGACCAAACCGAAATAAATGAAAAACTGGAATACTTAACACCCTGGAATGGCATAATATCAATGAAATAGCACGAGAGCTTTCTGAAAAGGTATTCAGAATTCACTTACCAATATTACTTTTGACACTGTGCCTGTTTAAAAGTTAGAAAATTACGAAATTCTCAATGAATCAAAAAAATTAAAAGATAGTTTTAATGAGTGATATTAAGAAACCATGATAAACGAGCTTTTGATAAAAGCTTTACAATAAACATTTTAGTAATTAGTTCAAAAGATATGTTTTACAGCAGCGTAATAATTTTAGGACAAATGGAAATAAATGAAAAACTGGAAAACTTAACACCCTGAAATGGCATAAAATTAATGAAATAGCACGAGAGCTTTCTGTAAAGGCATTCAGAATCCACTTACCAACATTACTTTTGACACTGTGCCTGTTAAAAACTTAGCGGCCGATTGAATGAAATAACGAAATTCTCAATAGATAAAAAAATTAAAAGATAGCTTTTATGAGTGATATGAATTAAAAACAATGATTAACGAGCTTTTGATAAAAGCTTTAACATGAAAAATTAAGTAATTAGTTCAAAAGATGTGTGTGTTTGTTTTAGAGCGGCGTAATAATTTTGAGACAAAACCGAAATAAATGATAAACTGGAATACTTAACACGCTGGAATGGCATAAAATTAATGAAATAGCACGAGAGCTTTCTGTAAAGGCATTCAGAATTCACTTACCAACATTACTTTTGACACTGTGCCTGTTTAAAAGTTAGCGGCCGATTGAATGAAATTACGAAATTCTCAATAAATCAAAAAAAAAAAGATAGTTTTATTAAGTGATATTAATTAAAAACAATGATAAACGAGCTTTTAATAAAAACTTTAAAATAAATATTAAAGGAATAAGTTCAAAAGATGTGTGTGTTTGTTTTACAGCGGCGTAATAATTTTGAGACAAAACCGAAATAAATGAAAAACTGGAATACTTAACACCCTGGAATGGCATAAAATCAATGAAATAACACGAGAGCTTTCTGTAAAGGCATTCAGAATTCACTTACCAACATTACTTTTGACACTGTGCCTGTTTAAAAGTTAGCGGCCGATTGAATGAAATTACGAAATTCTCAATTAATCAAAAAAATGAAAAGATAGTTTTAATGAGTGATATTAATGAAAAACAATGATAAACGAGCTTTAGATAAAAGCTTAAAAATAAATATTAAAGGAATAAGTTCAAAAGATGTGTGTGTTTGTTTTACATCGGCGTAACAATTTTGAGAAAAAACCGAAATAAATGAAAAAATGGAATACTTAACACTCTGAAATTGCATAAAATCAATGCAATAGTAAAAGAGCTTTCTGTAAAGGCATTCAGAATTCACTTACCAACATTACTTTTGACACTGTGCCCGTTTAAAAGTTAGCGACAGATTGAATGAAATTACGAAATTCTCAATTAATAAAAAAAATTAAAAGATAGTTTTAATGAGTGATATTAATTAAAAACAATGATAAACGAGCTTTAGATAAAAGCTTTAAAATAAATATTAAAGGAATAAGTTCAAAAGATGTGTGTGTTTGTTTTACATCGGCGTAACAATTTTGAGAAAAAACCGAAATAAATGAAAAACTGGAATACTTAACACTCTGAAATTGCATAAAATCAATGCAATAGTAAAAGAGCTTTCTGTAAAGGCATTCAGAATTCACTTACCAACATTACTTTTGACACTGTGCCCGTTTAAAAGTTAGCGACCGATTGAATGAAATTACGAAATTCTCAATTAATCAAAAAATGAAAAGATAGTTTTATTAAGTGATATTAATAAAAAACTATGATAAACAAGCTTTTTATAAAAGTTTTAAAATAAATATTTTAGTAATTAGTTCAAAAGATTTGTGTGCTTGTTTTGTAGCGGCGTAATAATTTCGAGACAAAACCGAAATAAATGATAAACTGGAATACTTAACACGCTGGAATGGCATAAAATTAATGAAATAGCACGAGAGCTTTCTGTAAAGGTATTCAGAATTCACTTACCAATATTACTTTTGACACTGTGCCTGTTTAAAAGTTAGCGGCCGATTGAATGAAATTACGAAATTCTTAATTAATCAAAAAAATGAAAAGGTAGTTTTAATGAGTGATATTAATTAAAAACAATGATAAACGAGCTTTAGATAAAAGCTTTAAAATAAATATTTAAGGAATTAGTTCAAAAGATGTGTGTGTTTGTTTTACATCGGCGTAACAATTCGTCTTAATATAGAAAACAGAAAACTCACTGTTCTGGTCTTATTGGACTTTAGCAGTGCTTTTAACACCGTTGACATTGACATCCTCCTCGGCATCCTTAAAACGTTTAATGTCTCTTCTACGGCTCTCTCGTGGTTCCAATCATATCTCCTTGGGAGGCGCCAGCTTGTTAAGGTAGATGACACTGTCTCTTCCTGGAGGGATTTGTCCGCTGGTGTCCCCCAGGGAGCTGTGCTATCCCCGCTTCTGTTCTCCATATTTATTAATGGCATCACTGCTTCCCTCCAATCTTGCTTTCACCTTTATGCAGACGATTTGCAGATTTACGCCTCGGCTGGTATTGATGATTTTCCCTCCTTAATAAGCCTAATAAACTCTGACCTTGCGACTATTCGAGACTGGGCAGCTAACTACGGGCTAAAAATCAACACGAGAAAATCGCAAGCAATTGTTATCGGTAGTCCACATTTTATCGCAAAGTTGTCTGACATTGTGTGTCCGAATTTGGTATTCGACGGTACTATCATTCCTTTTTCAACCACTGTCAAAAATTTGGGTCTCACAATGGATCAGACGCTTTCCTGGTCGGCTCATGTTTCTGAAGTTAGTCGTAAACTCTTTAGATCTCTCCATTCTCTTAGGCGCCTGCAGAATTTTCTACCCCTTCGCACCAAGATTACTCTTGCGCAATCTCTTCTTCTCCCTTTATTCGACTATGGTGACATCGCATATATTGACGCAACTGAAGAGCTGCTCAATAAGCTGGAACGGCTTCAGAACGTGTGCATTCGGTACATATTTGGCTTGCGGAAATTTGACCATGTGTCTGATTTCCGTACTCAGCTAAAATGGTTGCCCATTAGGTCGCGTAGAAATGTCCATATCCTGTCGTTGCTATTTAATATCCTTTTCAATCCTCAATCCCCTCCTTACCTTGTCGAACGGTTTTCTTTCTTAGCTACCGGCTCCCAGAACCGCTTACGCTCGAGTGCCACTCCTTGCTTTTCCTGCTAGCAAATCCAAATGTTATTCTAAATCCTTCTCGGTACATTCTGTTCGTTTATGAAATAGTCTTCCAACTGACATCAGGCAATCACAATTTGTTGCTTCACTTAGATCTAGGCTTAAGAAATACTGGCTTGACTCTTGTTCCTGATCTAAGACTGTATGTCCTTTCTACCTTTCATACTTATATTATATATATTTTATATTTATTTATTTAATTATGTATTTATTTATATTTATACAAGTATATTCATTTATTTATTATTTATTTATTTGCTATTATTATTTTAGTCTTCTGTATCTTTAATTTTTGTACGTTTAGCCATCCGTTGTTTTTATTAATATCACAATCGCTCAAAGGTTAACTGGAAGAGATCCCTTAAAGGGATAAGTTCGCCTTTGTACATACCTTTTGTGTTTCTGTTTCTTTTTGATTTGTTATTTTCTGTTTGTACAATAAAAAGTTTACATACATACATACAATTTTGAGAAAAGACCGAAATAAATGAAAAACTGAAATACTTAACACTCTGAAATTGCATAAAATCAATGCAATAGTAAAAGAGCTTTCTGTAAAGGCATTCAGAACTCACTTACCAACATTACTTTCAACACTGTGCCTGTTTAAAAGTTAGCGGCCGATTGAATGAAATTACGAAATTCTCAATTAATCAAAAAATGAAAAGATAGTTTTATTGAGTGATATTAATAAAAAACAATGATAAAGGAGCTTTTGATAAAAGTTTTAAAATAAATATTTTAGTAATTAGTTCAAAAGATTTCGACGGGTAAATAGAACAACGGTCTATGTGATTTTAGTACGAAATCGTTTTTATTGTATTTTTCATTTCCTTATTTGAAGATCTACCTATTGGTGTAAAAAAAAAAAACTTTATGACGTATAGTTTCTGAGATAATTGAATCGAAAAACGTACGATGTGAATCCTGATGCGTAGAACAACGAACGAAACGCACACGCAGCGCCCCGCGCCGCCAGGCACGAAGCGCGGATCGTCACTTCGAGCCATGTTCAGCGGAGAGTGCGCGTCAAATTGTTCGTTCTAGGTTTATATATGGCAATGTACTACGTTATTTAATCTAAAAACACTTGATGTGTACACGTAAAAAAATTATGCTGTTTATATTTAAATCGATCGCTTTTCTACGGACTTTGATGTAATCTTTATGCACATCGACAGTTGTTCTTCGGAAAAGTTTAAATAAAAGAGGGTAACATGTGAATTTAGTCCGTTGTTCGTCGACATTGATTTCAGATGTAACTTTTTGTGCAAATAATAATATAATCGCACTTTTTTACGGTTAGTTTAACTTTTCATGATTTAATATTCAAAATGTATGCTATTTATAACACTTCCATGATAATTAACTACATTATACTCGTTTCTTTTTTAACCTCTGACGCAAAAAGGGGGGCGACAATAAGTTTTATGTGTTTAACTGTGCATTTGTGTATGTGTTTGTTAGGTTAGTTATAATGATTATTATGATATAAACATGATATAGATAAATAACGACGACTCGTTAGCCTAGTTGATAGTGACCCTGCCTACGAAGCTAGCGGTCTTGGGTTCAAATCCCGGTAAGAACAGATATTTTTGTGATGAGTACGAGTAATTTTGTTTCAGAATCTTGGATGTATTTAAAAATTTATTTCTAAATATTTATATCATTGTCTAGTACACATAGTTCAAGCCTAGAGCTTAGTTTGGGACTAAGTCAATTTGTGTGAGATCGTCCCTTGATATATATTATTTATGATTATTATTAGCAATGGCATATGCCTTCTCAATGTATGTTTGGCTAAGAATCTCTGCGTGACAAACACTTTGTTTGATCACAAAGAGATTCATCAGTATACGTGGAGACGTCAGAATGAGAAGTCTATGATAGACTTGATGACTGTGGATGAACGTTTGCGTAACAAAGTCGTAGATACCAGAGCATTTCGGGGGGTTAGCGTAGGTTCAGATCACTACTTAGTGGTAACACGAGTAAGGGGTCTGTTCACACGTTGGCGCCATCGTGTTCCCGTACCGACAACTGCGTTAGAGAGGATAAAAGTAGAAAAATTGAATGATCAAGTTATAAAAGATGAGTACGTAAGGAAGCTGAAAGATTGTTTTGAATGTGTTAATAAGATGAATGACAGTGAAGTTGAGAATGATATAAATAATGTATGGGAAATTATGAAGAGTGGAATGCTTAAATCGGCCATTGAAGTATGCGGTGTAGTAAAAAGAAGAAAGAGCAAGAATGAACGTCCGGAATGGTGGGATAGAGAGGTAAATGATGCAGTGAAAGAAAAGAAAAAGTGTTGGTTGGATTTTATAGCTGTAGAGTCAGCACAAGATCTAAGCAACAGAAAGAAAGAAGAGTATAATAGATCAAAGAAAAGAGTGAAAGAAGTTGTAGCTAGAAAGAAAGATTTACTGAATGAAAAGTATGATAGGAGTTTCTCTGACAACTTCCGGTCAAATATTAAGCTCTTTTGGAGCTTGATAAAATCGGCTCGGGGGAAATCAGAGAAAACTAAATTAAGCGCGGTGAGGGATGAGTGTGGAGACTTGATATGTGCGGAAGAAAAAATGCTTGATAGATGGAAAAGTTATTTTGAAAGTTTGTTTGAATACTTGTTAGTTTGTCACGCTGGCGTGGGTACCGAGACAACGGAGCAACGGGTAACGAGAAGGCTGATGAACTGGCTAGAGCGGGAGCAGACCAACAGTACCTAGGCCCGGAGCCAGTACTCCTGATATCTGCAACTGTCACGAAGGGAGCCATAGCTAGAAAAATAGAAACAAAAACCAATGCGGCGTGGTGAAAAACACAAGGGTGTAGACAATTTAAGATTGGAAGGGTAACCAAGAACAGAACAAGGTACCTAATAAATCTTGGTAAGCATAATCTTAGTATACTAACAAGAGTGTTGACTGGGCACTGCTCGCTCATCAGACGCCTAATGGTAATAGGCATTAGACAAGATCCTCTTTGCCCATATTGTGCCAAAAAGGAAACAAGCCAGCACGTCCTACCCGAGTGTGTACTTGTCACTGATACTTGAGACGTGTTATCAAACGAAGCACTCAAAAGTATAAACTACGGGACGCACTTCTGTTCTGTAAGAAAACCAGAAGATGGTATCCATGTTGGATGGGAGCGTCGCCGGGCCAGTAACCTACGGCTCAATCAAGGGAAACTGGACGAAATGACCGGGAGACTGATCGACCGTCCGCCTGACCCGGCCGGGCGTCCCCACTCATCCTCATCATCATCTCAGAGTAATAGAAAGGCTAGTGATTAATGTTACCTAACAGACGTAGTTTTTAAGATGTTTGTATTCAGAACAGATGATTGTAAGATAAATGACCATCTCATAGTTGACTGATGATTACCAAGTTCCTAAAGTTAACATATTCACGAGAAAAAAAGTTGATTTTTTAATAAATATCCTTATTTTATTCACTTAGGACACTACTGTTTTAACGAAATTTCATAGAACAACGAGCTATGTCAAAATATTACACTCATTATTCCGTCGAACAACGTGCTATGTTACCATTTGCCGTCTGCAGTTCCGTAATAAAACGGGCCATGTACACATGTAACCCAGTAATTTGGAAAATAATAAAGAAATTCAATATTTTATTACTTTTACATAATCATTGCCTTGCTGTTAATCACCTCTTAGAGTTTTAAAAAGCTAACTTATATACTTTATGAAATATACACGATTGAATCCTTGTACTCCTCTCCTGAAAAAAAGAAATTTTGCAGATAGGCCTTTGTTCTATTTACCCGTCGATTTGTGTGCTTGTTTTGCAGCGGCGTAATAATTTTGAGACAAAACCGAAATAAATGAAAAACTGTGGGAATGGCATAAAATCAATGCAATAGCACAAGAGCTTTCTGTAAAGGCATTCAGAATTCACTTACCTACATTACTTTTGACACTGTGCCTGTTTAAAAGTTAGCGGCCGATTGAATGAAATTACGAAATTCTCAAGTTTTATTGAGTGATATTAATAAAAAACAATGATAAACGAGCTTTTGATAAAAGTTTTAAAATAAATATTTTAGTAATTACTTAGTTCAAAAGATGCGTGTTTGTTTTGCAGCGGCGTAATAATTTTGAGACAAAACCGAAATAAATGACAAACTGGAATACTTAACACTCTGGAATGGCATAAAATCAATGCAATAGCACAAGAGCTTTCTGTAAAGGCATTCAGAATTCACTTACCAACATTACTTTTGACACTGTGCCTGTTTAAAAGTTAGCGGCCGATTGAATGAAATTACGAAATTTTCAATAAATTAAAAAAATGAAAAGATAGCTTTAATGAGTGATATAAATTAAAAACAATGATAAACGAGCTTTTGATAAAAGTATAAAATAAATATTTTAGTAATTAGTTCAAAAGATTTGTGTGCTTGTTTTGCAGCGGCGTAATAATTTTGAGACAAAACCGAAATAAATGAAAAACTAAAAGTTTTTATGAAATTAGCACCTATTAGATATAGTAATGTAGCCTTACATAATGACCTATTACACTGACCTACCTGTACATCCCTGTGACATTTAAATTATGTAGCTTAAGTTTAGTATTGTAATAAGTGATTTATTTGGAAAAAACGGCTTACTGTTGAGTTTCTTGCGGCGCTTCTTCTCAACAGTGGTCTCTTTGGAAGCGCTGGTAGACTCAGACTTGTAAAGGTGCCTACAGGGCCTACTTACAGAATAAATGATTTGAAATTTGAATTTGAATTTGAATTTAAATTTGAATTTGAATTTGAATTTGAATTTGAATATTAAATTGTCAACACGAACTACAGTGTATTATGCATGATTTTGATGCCAATGCCGAACAAGTTAAGGTATTGGAATTTGCTCTGCAAGATGTAACTAATAAGTATACATTGTCTTGCAAACAAATGGAGGAGTACATAGGCTTCATGAATAACATCATCGATCTAGGTAATACCAACATGGACAAACTGGACTCGCTGGCAGGTAAATCGTGCGATAGCTACGGCGGCTCTCCCTGGCATAACCGGAGGCAGAGCCTGCCGGCCTCGCCGTCACCAGCACCGGCGCCGCGCCGCGCCCGCCCCGCGCCCCGCGCGCCCCGCCCGGCCCCCCCGGCTGCGCCGGGCGCGGGGCCGCCGCGAGCTCCGACGGCAGCGGCTGCAGCGCCGCAGGGGACACTCCAAGCTGCGCGCCCGCGCCGCCCGGACCGCGCGCGCCTTGCGTGCCACCGACTGGGCGAGTCTCGCTTGGTACTTTGCCGAACCCGGTGCGCAGGACCGTCACATACACGGATGAGGTAGGTATTGGGTTCGGGTCTAAAATGGTAAAGTACCTTGGTCATAACAACGTAGTGAACAACTGTTTACCAGGAATGTCTATGGACCACCTGATCTCACGAATCTCCGCCGACACATTCAGTCGTGAGACAACGTTAGTAGTGTTATTAGGAAATAGTTTGAGGTTTAGTAAATATGACTTATTTAATTTGTCTGAGGCCCTCACTGAAGTTAGCAAAGGTGATATAGGTAAAATAATTATTTGCGCTTGTCTGTTTTCCCACAGATTAACAAATAAATATTGATTATTTTAACTCGATATTATATAAAATGTCATTATATAATTCAAAAATTTCATATTTCGATACGAATAAATTTGTAAAAAAGTTCGATTTGACGCATAAATATTGTTATTTACCATAGATGAGTGTGCAAATTTGTTAGCATATAATATTTTAGACCCCGCTATGACTAGCATAGCGAGCGACTGTAGAACGGAGCCTGCGCTGAGTTTTATTAGCGCCGGCCCCGCGCTCGAGCTGCCGGTGGATTTAAACTGACAGCTTCGACAACGGCCGCGGCTGTCGTCGTTCGCGGCGGCAGTCGCGGCGGCCTCGTGCCTGCCCACAGGTCGACAAACATTAAAAATAAATTGTGTAATAATGTAATAAATATTATTCATCAGAATATTCAGGGATTTTCTAGTAAGGAACTAGAAATTAGTTTGTTTATTGATAGTGCTAGTATACACGTTCTATGTGTTACTGAGCATTGGCTTAAGGGTCATGAGTGCATGTTTAATTTTAATAATCATGACATTGTTAGCATGTTTGCTAGACAATCTTGCAGTCGGGGCGGATCCCTGATTATGGTCAAACGAAACATTAAATGTAAGGAACGTAAAGATATTGTTGCGAAGTCAATTGAACGTCATATTGAACTTGCGTGTGTTGAATTGGAACAATTTATTATTATTTGCGTATACAGACCCCCTACGGCGGATTACATGAGACATTTTGAGAGCATTTTGGAAAATGTTCTTAGTTGTGTTTTTAATACTAAAAAGTGTATTGTTGTATGTGGTGATTTTAATGTTAATCTGCTAGACGAATCACCCACGTCTATTAACTTACTGAGTGCTTTTAAATCTTTTAATTTAGTCAATCTGTTCTATGAGCCAACTAGAATTACTGCAACTAGTGCTACGTGTATTGATAATATATTTAGTAATTTTGACCCTATTCAGAAATCCGTAATCAATATCTTAAGTTCGGATCACTACGGCCAGCAAGCTTCCTTTACGGGGAAGACTGATAAAGCGCCCCAAGAGTTTATACTTAGAGAAATTACTGAAAATCGATTAGAATTATTTAATAACAAGGTCACTAACCAACTGAGTTATATGACGTGTACTGAGGAAGATCCGGGTAGTTTATGTACTTCTTTATTTAATTGTATTATTAAGGAATTTGATGCCTGCTTTAGTCTGAAAAAGTTAAAATCCAAGCAAGGTACGAAATTTTGTGATTGGGCTACACCGGAGATTCATAAAAACAGGTACAAATTGTATGAGTTGTATGGTATAAGAGCTGTCGATCATAGGCCTGAGTTTCTAGAGTACGTCAAAAATTATTCTAAGGAATTCAAGCAGATTTGTGCTACCGCGAAGTCCGAGTATTATTCGAACAAAATTTGTAAATCTGACAACAAGATTAAAACCGTCTGGAATGTAATTAACACTGAAACTGGTAGAACTAGAATTAGAGACCCGCACTACAGCCTGCAAGTTGAAGATACTCTAGTAATCTCGGACCTTGTTGTGGCAAAAGAATTCGAGCGGTTTTTTACGAGCCATACCTTTGGAGACTTACTAAATCTTTACTACTAAATCTTACTTAAAATTTTCACTCTTATCTTTTACTGGCGCCTGACGATACCGCGTTGGCGCCCGAAGGGAACGTCATGCTGAAAGTGGTTAGTGTCAAAGTGCGCGGACCCGCAGGTGAGGTACAAACTTATGCATTACTTGACGACGCAGCGTCAGTCTCAATTATAGACTCCGACTTAGCCGATGAACTTGGTTTAAACTGCGAGAGTTCTAGTGCGATTAAGTTTATAGATGCGTTCTGTCTCGAAGTGTATCAATCAGATGCTCCGAAAGTGCGTTGCGACATAGCTGGACAAAACAATAAGTTTTATAATATCAGTTTACGTAAAGTTTCAAAATTAAATTTACCGGCACAAAACCTATCAGTTATTAACAAAATTTCGTGTAACAGATTGTCTAAAGTAAAAGAACTTGTTTGTAAACAACGTATTGTGCCGCGCTTGGTAATCGGCGAGGATAATTATTTTGTTATAGCTCGTCGTTGCACATTTCGTCTGATTGCGGCCTTTTCCAATGTAGTAAGCGATGGTGTGCGAGGCCACAATGGTCGATGTCACACACTGGCGCTGTGCACGTATCTTTATCATGACGTGCCACTAGGCATCCGAAACACAATTTTTGAGTTTTAATGAACTTCCACCTATCTCTGCACATCGCGCGTTTAAAGACGCGGCATTCGGGCAGTGTGTGTTCTTCCTTATGACAGAATTTGCACATATTTGACTCAGCACGCACAGTTGTAAGTATAGGCCGAGTGTAGCGATTTTTTCTTCGGGTCGCTTTAAAGGTGGGTCGCTTGGCAACGGTTTTTTATAATCGCGCATTTGAACAGCTCCAGCAACTGAAAGCATTTCAGCTTCTCTCTTTAAAAATTGTGCTAACAATTCTAGCTTTGATTCACCGGCTTGCAATTTATCATAAGCGAAATCCGTCCATTTTCTCAATAGTGTACTTGGCAGTTTAGATGCAACAGCTGACGCGAGCGCTGGGTTACGTAAGTGTTCATTGTGATTAAGGGCACGGATAGTGGCTATACAATTGTTCACTTTATATAATAAGATAATAAATAGGCAGTGGTGGTAACTTACGTAGTTGCGAAGTGATATTAAATATTATGGTCTCAGACCGACCAAATTTAAGATGCAGTGCTTCCATAACAGCTGCAGGCGGAGTGTTACCAATCAAAAGGTCGGTCACTGCTTCTTTGGCTTCGCCTCTCAGTGCACGTCGAAGTCTGGAAAGGTTCTCGTGATCAGTAAAATTGCATACCGTCGATGCTTCATCGTAAGCACTTTTAAAGTGTAACCATTCAATGCAATCTCCACTAAATAAAGGCAGGTCGCGCGGGGTAGCTAGGCGGCTTAGTAACCGCTGCTCGCGTTGTGATGATGTCTGCTCCATCATGTTCTTTAGCGTGCTAGCTAACTGCAGGATGCTGTCGGCGGGGTCCGTGCGCTGCGCAGGGGCTGCACGGTCGGCGGTAGGCGCGACCGGCTCGGGTTGCACAGGCGGGCGGTGCTCATCAACATCCTGGCCTTATCCGGTATTTAGCCAGTCGGAAACTTGATCAGGTGGGACATCACTTTGGCTCGCGACTTCAGATTCTTCGTCTTCAGCGTCAACGACAGCCAGGTCTGCTTCGAGGCGCTTGTCTATTAGTTCCATCTGTATCCGGGCCTTAGCCTCGGCTGCTTTGAGTTCCAGTTGTTTGCGCTTTGCCAACGAGGATGCCGTCGACCTTTTAGATTTATCCGTGCCGACGGAGGAAGGCGGAGACAATGCTTGACACTGAGCCTCACTTTGCGGTTTAACATTTAAGGGTTGAAATGCTGGCGGTAATCCCTCAAACTTTATGTTGGTTAACTCTGACTCGGACTTGGTAACTACTAGGCCAGCTAATTCGCGGTACCGTTGCCGAGTTAATACCATCTTCGGAGGCGTATTAAACATTAATTGTGTCACTTATTATAGTAATCCGTTTCGAAGGACCAGCTTATTATTGTGTATGGAGGCCGAAAATGAAACACCAACATAAATTTAACTCTGAATTACAAAGCGCTCGCGTCCGCGTGTCATAGAACAAAATGGAACTGCAGAAAACCAGTATTTTTGAGGTTATGGTTTGGAAAAGATTTCGTCCACGAGCGCCCTCTAAGATTTATTTACGACATAATAGGCAAGGGAATTAACAGATTGCGTTGCTATGCACTTCTTTACTTAAAACTAACATTACAAATGTATGCACACAATTTATTTATAGAAACATACCTAGTGGCTTCTTACTTAATGGGCAGGTTTTCTCACAATGCCTTCAATCAATGAAAAGGATGCCGTAATTTACATACTAAAGCTAAAGAAAATATAAAACATAATAAAATGTATAAAATTTGTCGTGTCGCCTACAGCACCAGTGTTCACATTTCCGAGTCAACCATACCCAGAGGCCTGTTATCGCGCTCACTACTCCGCATCGCACGTAAGTCACCCTATTTGCCATCTCGCTTACTCTAATTATGGGATCGACAGTACACCATACGACACCAATGCATTAAATGACCTAATTAAGCATACATTTAGTCTAGAGTCCATAGGAAAATGCGGCACATTCACGTGCTTTACAAAGTCTTGACGAAACCGCACGTCAAGTTGGTAATCGCTGGGAGGTGGGCATACCTTTTAAAACTGATAAGTTCACCATGCCTAGCACATATAACTATGCGCTGTCTCGGATGCAATCGTTATTATATAAGTTCGAGAAAGACAATGTTTACGCTAATAGGTAGGTACCAACAAGAAATTAATAAGTTATTAACTGAGGAATATGCACGTAAGTTGCAGGATAATGAACTCTCAGCCGACCACATATGGTACATCCGGCACTTTGGGGTGCAAAACCCAAACAAACCTGGTAAGTTGCGACTAGTGTTCGATGCCGCGGCTCGGGTCAACAACAAGTGCCTGAACGACTTCGTGCTCACGGGGCCCGACCTGTACAACTCGCTGATGGGCATCATGTTGCGGTTTCGCGAGAACGAATTCGTAATTATAGGCGACATAAAAGATATGTTTTTGCGTATTCAAATTCGCCCCGAGGATCAGCACGTTTTCAGATATTTATGGCAAGCGTCTGCCGAGGCTCCACTTCAGACGTACGTCATGCAAAGTTAAATTTTCGGCGCAACATGTTCTCCATTCATAGCACAACATATAAAAAACAAAAATGCAATGAAATATGAGGACCAGTATCCCGAAGCTGTACACGTTATAACTAATTCTCATTATATGGATGACTGTTATTATTCCATAAAAAGTGAGCAGAATGCCATAAAATTAGTTCGCGAAATAACTTATAGGTATACATAAACGCGGCGGCTTCGAGATACGTGGTTGGTCTAGCAACAGTTAACAGGTACTGCAGGCTATCCCCGACGAGGCCTTCGTTTGTTTTAAAGACGGAGCTATGAACACGACTGAGCGCAAATTAGGATTGATGTGGCATCCCGCTGATGATACATTTAGTATTAAAGTATCTTTTAATCGAATTCCGGTTGAGATATTAAAGGGTAGCATAGCACCAACGAAGGCTCAAATGCTGAGTATAATTATGTCTGTTTATGACATTCACGGATTCTTATCCCCATTTATTTATTTATTTATTTATTTATTTAAACAATGTCTTGTGGACTTACAGCGTCAGCCAAAGCGCCCAGCAAGATAATTTAAAAGCTACAAATTAAAGATAAGAACTAGAAATAACATTTACACATCTTACTTAAAAACATAAAACATAAGAGGGGTCCACTATGCACAAATCAGTCAGGGAACATTACAGCTAGACATAACCCTGCAGCTTATTTAAATTTAGGAAGCGGCTTAAGGCCACTATAAGGACAGACCACTTGTCCGCAAACACGTCGGCCTCCCGCATCCGAGCAAGGAACTCATTAAGTAGCGTGATGGCTCTGGTGGTAGGAGCGTTGCAGGCGTGCCGGGTGCGCGTCCTATCCGGCAAAGCAAACAAGTTGCGTGCGCGCCGTGCGCTGCGGTCCGCGGCGCTTAAATAACGATCCGGCACAAACAAACAAAACTTTTCCAAAACGGAAGGATTATCAACCTTATGGCGTAATAATAGACAGTAGTGGACAAGCGTTATAAACTTCCGCCTTAAGTTAAGAGATTCTAACCCGACCATTCCACTAACAAATAAAGATGGGTAGAGGAACGGGTAACGACGATAACGACGTCTTTTATATAGGTATCTCGCGAATTTGCGTTGGACACGCTCGATCATTAGGCTATATTTTTCCTCCCGTGGATCCCAAGCTACTGCATTGTACTCGAGTTTACTCCGAACGTAGGTATTGTATAACAATATAGCAACTCTATCGTCACGGAATTGGGACGCTGTCCTAATTACAAGACCCAGTACCCTACTAGCGCTTTTGCAAATATTACATATATGATCGCGCATGTCTAATCTAGTGTCCAACGTAAGACCTAAATCCTGGATTGTGTTAACACGTTCAAGCTGTGTGTTGGAGAGGAGGTAGTTCCCATTGACTGGATTATTAGATCGGGTAAACGTAATTGTCCTGCATTTAAGTATGTTGAGCTGCAATTTGTTGGTAGCACTCCACTGCACTACTGAGTCAACCGCATGTTGAAGCACCACGCAATCTGAGCTTTTATTTATAGGCTGCATAATTTTTAAGTCATCAGCAAACATCAAGGGAAGGGCCCCATCGATACAATGAATTAAATCGTTGATCATTATTAAAAATTGCGTCGGGCCCAGGTTACTCCCCTGACTCACGCCGGAACGCGTGAAATATTCCTTTGACCTAAAAACAGACACTTGCACGTACTGCTTACGGTCACTAAGATAATCTGCAAAGAAAGCTAGCAATTTTGGAGTAAAACCAAAGGCCGAGAGCTTCATAAGCAGGACGTCATTGTCAACTAGCTCAAACGCCTTTTTAAAATCAAAGTATACAACATCTACTTGGCGATGCGTATCCATGCGCTTCAAAACGTAGTCGAAAAAACATACATGATTCGTAGTGGTTGAACGCGCACAGCGAAACCCATGCTGGGCATCATTTAACCTATTATTAATTTGCTTAATGAGACAACCATTTATTACACTCTCAAAGACTTTACCAAACGCGGAGAGAATAGCTATTGGCGTATGTAAAAATATATCATTTGAGTTTTTAACTTTAGGTATGGGTGTGACCCTTGACACCTTCCAATTTGAAGGATAAATTCCCATTTTCAAGCACAAGTTAAAGATGTAAAGCAGAGGTTGTTCTAATACCGATATACAATCTTTTATCACAAAAGCGGGAATACCATCTGGGCCAGCCGAGAAAGAAGCTTTCAGTCGCCTAACGGCCGACCGTAATTCTGCGGCAGTCACATGGGTAATTTCAATTGTTTTTGACCCAATTTGACTGTCGGCCAGGCGTGCAGCTTCTTCTGGGTCGAGGCTCGGGACTCCGGCATGAAAAACTGAAGCAAAAAATTCAGCAAAAGCATCGACAGCCTCCTGACCCGCAACAACTTTGTCGCGGTACATGTACTCCGTTTGTTGATTCAAATGTTGCTTTTTGCTTTTAACAAATTTCCAAAATGTACCAGGATCTTTACAAATGCCTCGTTCAAGAGTGGCTAGATATTGACTATAGTCACGATCCACCAGGCCTTTAACAACAGTCCTGTAATATTTATATAATTCACGATTAAAGTCTAGGCCATGAGATTTGTGTTTTTTTAGATTAAAGTATTTTAATTTTATATAGTAAATTAGATCAGACGAATACCATGGTGGATATGTATATCGTTTGCTATAGGGACACTTTCTCAGAGGAACTACACGATTGACAACCTCGAATAATTTTTGGTATAACAAACCTACAGCTAGATCAACATCAGCGACGACAAAAATATCCTCCCAAGTAATTTCAGCTATTGACTCGTAAAGTATATTAAGGTCAGCTTTCCGGAAGTTCCAGGAAGGAATAGTTTTAGTAAACTCAGCGTTTTCAAAATTTCGTTTGCACGGATCACAAACGCCCTGGACCATAATAGTTACTTCTAGGGGTGGGTGATATGTGTCTATAGGCACCAGAGGTTCGACATCACCTGCAACGCTCACCATACCATCACCGAGTCCTGTAAGCACCAGATCCAGAAAGCCTCCGTGGGCATTACACACATTATTAAATTGTCTTAGATCACAAAAATTTATAAAGCAGTCAAATTGATTTTTAATGAATGTGCTACAAGAGTTGAGGTTAAAATCTCCAACAATTACCAACTCTGAATTTGGATGAGTACTTATAACGTTTTCAATGCATGTTAGTACACTGAGATATTGGTCGTCATTATAGTTAGGAGGAAGATATACAACACATACAATACACTTAAAACCTTTCAAGCTTATTGCAACAAATAATAATTCCATATGCGAAGCCCAACCGTCGACGTCTGTTATTAATTGCGCATCATACCGGTCCCTGACTGCCATGAGCACCCCACCCCAGCCAACGTCACTAGCTCTGTCCTTTCGGAACACTTTGTACCCCGGCGGGAATAATTCAGCATCTAGCACGGAGCTTGTTAAGAACGTCTCAGTCAAGGTAATAATATCACAGGAACACTGAAGAACACTTTTATAGAAAGTAGCAGTTTTACTTCGAAGGCCTCTAACATTTTGATAGAAGAGTGATACTTCCCTATTGCGTTTGCGGTTTAGGTTTTTCCGCTCTCCGACGAAAAGGCTGGCTCCACGGCTTAACGCAGACATTCAGTGGCCAGCTCTCAGAAGCCAACACTTTATCAAACAAAAGAGAAGGTACTGATAATTTAAACGAGGCGTATGAACCCCGGGATTTTAGGCTTTCAACCTTGATCCCGTCAGAACCAGTAATAGATAGGTGTGATTTTACTTGATCCTCCGTTGTACCCAATTTCACGTAGAAAAGATGTATGTGACGCAGCCAGTCCCACGCCTCAAGTTGAGTTGAGCTTGCAACAGCAGATCCACGTGTGACATTACTTAACGAAGCCCGGGATCTTTTTCGTCTAGCCTCATTCCACCCCAAGGACTCGTCCGCTATATCACTGCTGTCTTCAATCTTATTAGATTGTTCTCCCGTTTTATCCCTCACTGACAGCTGGGATAATGCGTCTGCATCTGACGCAGCAGCTTTGCTTAATGGTTGACTCATGATAGCAACTGGAGCGGGGTTCCCAGGAGTTACTACGGCTGATTTACCGCTTTGCGACTGTAAAACCGGTTTAGTACCTCTTATACGGGGCTGTGAAGAACTCGGCAAATTAGGGCCAGCTTCAGTGGGCGGGCACTGCTTAAAATGTATCTGTGGTGATGGCTTTTCTAGGCGCGACTTCATGGGAGAGTCCCTAAGCCGCTTACTACGGGGACAATTAGGTTCGTCACAAGAGAACGTCGTTTGAAGGCCGGATTCACACTTCGAAACTATTCCCTCCAGAACCGAAACCCTGTCAAGCAGCGTCTTGATGACGGACTGTAGTGAAGATAAAATTTGCTCGGAAACTGCACTGCCAACAGCATTAGCCAGGCGTTCATTAATCGAGAGCGCTAGTTCCTCACGTACTATTGAGCGAATACTGTCGAGATACAGCATATCATCACTGAAGGTGTAGTTACGCGATGCGTTCAAGGTCTCGACGGGACGCTCACGTCGCATTGTCACGTTCTCGGACATCGATCTGTTCGGATGAACGAACTCCACTGATACATCGTGCTCAAATGTGATTTGAGGAGGTGCCCTGGTATCCTTACCCTCCAACTGAAGCAGCAAATCCTCATCCCTGACCGTGCGAACAGGAGTGTCTGTGTTGCCCAACTTAGGCTCCTCACACTTGCACACTTGGCATTTCCAATTGTCTCTAAGCTCGATTGTCATTGAATTGAATCGCGCCTCCGACACGTTAGCACACAATAAATCAAAATTTTGGGAGCATAAGCAACAACTCAAAAAGCAGCCATCAGCAATACCGCTCAAGCAACCAGCGTAATTAGTGGAAGCCAAAGAAGACATCTTGCGGCGGCTTCCCACAATGTGCACTACAGTAGATCGATAATCTATGGGATGAGATTAAGTGGTTCACACCGTATCAACTAGATGGCAGCACTGTGTTGAAAAATTGCTACTAATGAACTTAACTCGCAGATGGTTCCCACAGGATCCGCCAGATGACAGCACAGCATCAATAAACTGATCCAATGTTTCGCCACGGCGCTCTATCGCTCTGTAGCTCAGCGCGCAAACCTCCGCCTCTCACGCCGCGATACCAAGTTCGAATCTCACCCAAGCCCCTCGACGACAACGTCGACAACTGCCCGGCGGCGCCAAGGATGAACCGACGAACCGCAACTGTCTCCCTCTAGGACCGCCCACTGGGAGGAGCCGTTCCGCTTAGCAGCCAGATGTTAGAGCAGGACGGCTGCCCTAGCAAAAAAACAGAGTAACTACATTTTTTTCTGAAATCGTTTTTTCACATAATATTATTCAATTTTTAATTCTGCACAGACCTGTATTAACAAAAACTCTTAATTTTACATGAGTCGCGAATTATTTTTCTTAAAAATGAAGTAAGTACACTTAAGATTTCGTGATTTCAACTCAAAAACAAATCAAACTGAATTCAACAAAAAAATAAAGTAACTAATGACTACTTACTTTGTTTATGGTTTGAGAACCGAAGTTGCTTTGTTTTTGATTTGCGTTGTGGGTATTTTTGCAGTCAAATAAGTATACTTCATTTTATTTGACCTTCTAATTATACTTAAACGAACACGGGAGCGATACGACTTTATCATAAGTGTTAAATTACATCATAGTTAGTGACGACAAAGTAATTTAAGTGGATTAAAGTGACTATTTTGTTAGTACTTTTCAAGATTAATAATTCTCTTGGCAGGATGCTTGGTAATTTAGCACAAAGGTATTTATTTTTTAACTAAACACTCCATTTTTTTTGTTATTCTAAATTGAATTACGTTATTATGTTTTATAAATCATAATTATCATTAATAGACTATTTCTTGTTAGAAACAGAAGAAATGAAACTTTTTTCAAAGTACTTCAACATCAGCTGCTTTAATGATGACAAACAAATGATTATAGAGATTTCAACATTATTATATTATTTCATTATAAAACTTCCATGATTTTTACACTATCATACTCCACTGTCTAAAAGTAAACAGGCGTTCAGCTCGCCTGATTCCTCACCAAACTGCTGACCTGATTTCGATGAAATTCTGAATCTATCTTGAGGTCTAGGGAAAGAATAACTTTTACTTTAAAAAAAACATGTATTACATAGTCCGTTTTTTTAATTTTAGATATGAAATTGAGAGTTCTGACGATTTAATTGCACTGGAAGACCTTGGTATCAGTAACAACCAAAGCATGATACCTTTATTTAATGAATCGGGGGTTCCGGTTGACAGTTACTTTCAAAATACTGAAAGTTTACATAATGATCGGGTATTTTGCTACTGAAAATACCCTTAAATTAATTTTAAATTTATTTTTAATTTTACTTACTTTTTTGGCGATAAATACCATTTTATAAAAAATATTCATATGTTTATTGCAAGTATAAATAAATATAATAATATGATAATACAATAAAATACAGTCGGGAACAAAAAAAAACAAAACATTAAAATTACATGAGTAGGTATGCAAAATTGAAATCAATCAAACCAGTTGTACCTACTTATATTGTAAGTTTGTTAGTTACAAGTGAAGTTTAATTAATAATCGATATATACATAATTATCTATTCAGATCATCACTTGAGAACGGCTCGACCGATTTGGCTATTGTTATTGTTGTGTTCGTAAGAAAATTTTTTTTGGAAGCCACCGGAATATTTGGAAATTCAGATGCTAACATGTGATAAACTTGCAGCCGCTTCGGGTTTTTGAAATATGTATATTGTGTTAAGTAAAATGTTATTATTTTAACCAAACCTCAATGTCTAAACTAGTGCTGATAGCTAAAACAATTATAAGCGTACTTAGCTTGTCTAATTAAGAATAAAGTGAATTTAATATTTAAAATTGAAATAAGTTCAATATAACTACTTAGCAAGGAAAAGGGATAGCTTCTATAAAACAACCGAAGATAGATTCACATTTTATTATTCCATTTACATAACTAGGTATTCGATAACCAATGCACAATTTTTAAAACCTGAGAAACCGTTAATAATATTTTATTTGAAATGTAAAGTAGGAATACACAACTAGTACTGCAATCACTTACGATTGCTTATAGCCTAGTTTCAACTAAACCAAATCTCTATAAGAAACACAAAATGATCCACAATCATTACAAAACAATTTAAACAAATCGACAATCTAACTCGTTAAGTTCAGCTGTAAGCTACAAGTATATAACCAAATTCTAAAACCGAACAGTAAAACTAAACCGTTATTTAAAGAGCAAATAATGCAGTTATCAGAATATAGCTTAAGTTAAGTTATTCCAGTAAAAGCACAAAGCCAAAGGGTGCAATTGGGTAATGAGCAAGTATTTACTTATCTTTTTAGTCCACAATTCACCAAACACAACACTTCAAACTGACTTAATGCAACCAAAAGTGAAAACGTAATGCCCCGGCACAACGGATACCGGGGTAAAATGTGCTTCGATTTCCCGCCAATAACCTGACCACCTATTGGTTGTTGACGCGCAGCCAATCATAACTCGACGATCCAGTAGACAAATAGAGGCGATTGGTCCGTTTCGGCGCCGTCACCGCCGCGCCATCTGATCATTGCGACGAGAAACAAGCATATTTGCCACTTGCAACATTAGCGCTGTTCTACCGACGCGAATGTCACGCCATCTTCTGGTTGCAGCAGGGACTAGTATGCCCATTATTGACAATTGTGGTTTTGTATCAAAATAGGAAATTGCGTTTACATTTCATTTCATAAATAAAATATGATAATTTAACTTTATTTTTCCATTGCACTCCATCATATATACTTACTAAAATTTAATTGAATAAACAAAGTAAATTTATTTACTTTGTTCTTTGTTTGAAAACTCGGTGGTAACATATTTTATTTTACACTTGCTTACACACAAAGTCATTTTAAACTTAAAGTTTTTTATGATATAAATGCATACGATTAAAAGATACCACAATGAGTGTTACATTAAATATCAAAAAATAACAATTTCTTATAACAGCTCTTTTTAAAATCAACTTTTTAGTTTTTATGCTCTCCTGTAAAATTTGATTTATTGTAGTTACTCTGTTTTTTGCTAGGGCAGCCGAGGAATCGAAAACTTTGAACTCAACCAATCACGCATTTATTAAAATGATTTACAAAATAAATCAGCACAACTTGTACGTGTCCACTCTCCACGGATGCTCGACGACGAAAAAATTTACTATAAAAAGTAAAATTTTATTTTAAGATGTACATCGAAGTGGTGTCGATTGGAAATGCCGCATCCGCCCAGAAGAACATACTCGGTGGGCTGAGTGGCTCGCCGAGCTTAGTCAGCCGGAGTCGCTGCGCATCCCGCGCTGGTGCATGCGCGCCGGCGCCTGGGTGCCGTGCTACGCGCCGCCGGCCGGCTTGTTGTCCGGCAGCGAGGTTGTAGACACTCAACTACATATATAACGCCACATAGTCATGATCCGAGTTCACCTGAGTTTCATCAGGTCGACTCAATACCTACCCAATCATGTGTTACGATTATCATGAGCTAAATTAAACGTTATCATTGCTTATTAATAATAAGGTGTTTAATAAAAAGAACTTTACTTCTATTAAAGTCAAATTTAGTTGCTCTTAATATTGGGATCAAGTTTTTTTTTGTTTTAACTATATTCAAAACTTTGTTCCGAATGAATAGTTTGTATACTTTTATCTATATTGTTAGTAATAGATCGAATCGATCAGGATTGCAGTTCAACCTAACACTCCTCCTCGCTGCGCTCGTCGTCGTACCTATCTTGTACTTATTAGACATTAGGTATTTAAGTTTTGCAAGAGGTGTTCAGTTATTGAAAACTGGATTCATAATTAGAAACAAAGAATGTAATGTTCTGGTATTTCAACATAACTAATTCCAAATGAGTTTTAAATGTATTCACTATCAATTAAAGAAATCCAATGTTTGTTGAAATTATAAACCAGATTTTAATCGATAAAAATGATATAAAAGGTGTACTGTGACCCTACAGCAGTATTAGTTGTTTATACTGTCTATTATTACACGTCTACGTTCATCTACACCAGCATGGCGGTAAGTATTTAATTATTTTGTTGAACACGTCAATTTATTATATCAGTCGTGCATTTGTAGTTAGAACAATATTTTATTTTATCGTTGCGGCATACTCAAATTGATGTGGTGGATGAGCCATCAACAAGTACAACAGAAGCCGTCGACATCAACATCAACTTAGATAAAACATTATGTGAGGTTTGTAATACATGGGTGAGACAATAGTAGTTTATGTGACTGTTGCATAATAAGGGTCATTAAAATTCGAGTGAGTGTTTATGAAACGAGCCGAAGGCGAGTTTCATAATAGCATCTCCCGAGTATTTTAATGCTTATTATGTACAGTTAAATACACTGCTTTATCTACACACATATCATCAAAGCTCTCTATGATGTGTTCAGAAATCGCATGTAATGACCGGCACTGCAGCATTGATTAGAGCTATTAGTAAAATAATACAAAAAATAAATGGGATAACAGAGACAATTATTTATTGTAATAATTATTATTTACGGTTTTAATTGTGCGGTGGTTGAAATCCACTTTTCCAGTTTTAACAGTAGAATCATGTTCTTGGATTTAGACGGCAACAACATATTTTCGACGCTCATTGCTTTATCCCTGATATCAGGTGGCGTCTCCGAAATATCGTGATCATGATCACTATCTTGATCACTCATTTTAAGGAGTCGTACAATACAATTAAATTATTTACGAACAAAACAACACAACAAACTTATTTTTCCGACAAAATAAGCGTCAAATGTGGCGGCAAATCAAAATTTGACAAGTTTTTTTTTTTAATTCAGAGACAACTAGATTAAGCGTCGACTATCAAATCGTTCGATATCAAGTAACGTGCGAGATATGTCAAAGTTGTGTGAAATTGACATTCAATTTTCAATAAAATGTCATGACTGATTTAGAATAGAGGTCTAATCAAAAATGCTTTGTTTTTCAGAGATGTTCGAAATTTGAATGTCATAAGAACATCGAAATTGATGTTCTTATGAATTCATAAGATAACTGCCGCAGATAAAAAAATGCTCTAACAACAGAGTTGATTATTATGCTGGTCATAATTTGCGGTTTCTGAACGCATCATAGAGGGTTTATGATATGAGTGTAGATAAAAATATTTTAGCCATCATTTACGAAGCAATATACATAAAAATCACATTATTGCTTCAAACACACATACACTTAAAAATGTTTGCTTAATTAATAGAGCATTTGGTTCGAGAATATTAACTTATAGAATAAGTTCTGATATTAAAGATTCAGAATTAGAAACTCCAGAACTGTTCTTCGATTCAATCAATGATAAAATTATATATTTCATTAAAGAATGTCTCAATGAACTAACGATTATTAAAGTGAACTTTTTAGTTCATGCTGAATTTGTACAGGAAACCAAAGATCAAAAAAATACGTTTGACTTTCAAACATTTAATGTTAATATAAGTCTCGGTGATGATTATGAACCCATTGTTAATCAATTAAAAGAATTTATTTCAACACGAATGAGTGAATTTGAAAAAAAAGATAGAGGTTGGTCGCTAAACAAAATACTCTATTTAGAAATGAATATTGATAAATTTAACCCGTTAAGGGGTTCTTCATATATCAAATTAAGGTAAAAGCTCCTATTATGGACAGTGCTCCAGTTATGAACAATCCCATAAATATAAGCTTCCGAGATTGATATGATTTCAGCGTAACAATTAGATTATATTTAAATTATTAGGGATTACCACTATTAGAATGAAATGTTCGGTATCGCAATGCTTTCATTAAAAAATGTAAATGTTCATCACTGGAGCATTGTCCATAATAGGTGCTTTTACCTTACCAAAAGATATAAAAAATAAAAAGGCTGTAATTAATGTTCAAAATGAGGATCAAACAAGTCTTAAATGGGCCTTGCTCTCTGCATTATACCCAGTTACTAAAAACACTCAAAGACCATCATCATATTTTAAAAATCAACATAAATTAAAGTTTAATAATATTAATTTTCCTGTTAAATTAACAGACATTAAAAAAGTTGTTTAAGATCTTAAATACCAAATAGTAATAATTTAGCTCATAGTTTATTAGTAATTAAGTTGTAATTGTATGGTTTGTAAATTACATTGGTGAAGGGTCATTATAATTTAATTATCTAATTATTAATATTTCATAGAATGATTAGTCATAATGCTGTGATTTCTATACCTATAGAAAAAAAAACGTTGTATAAAGTAATTGATCTTTGTGGTAATGTTATGAATAGGGTTAGGATTCTCGTGGCATTTTTGGACAAGAAATGCAGTGGAGTCGTCATTATTTACTTTTTATAATTGAATGAATGACTGAATGGTACAAATCTTAACTTATGTAAAATTATACGTAAACGATTTCCATTAAATTATTTTACGACTCGAATTAAATTTTCCACTTACTCAAGCTACCAATCGCCTGATCATTTCATCAAATATTATACCTTTTTGGTTGACTAAAAATTATCTTCAAATAAAGTCAATCACTATGACATTTTTATATTGTCAATCTTGACAATTCACACAAATCGTAGTCTCATTAATTTTCGGAAGCAACACATAATTTACGAAACGTTGTCGACGTGACCTTAAATAATAAATAAAATGAATTTTCGTCAAGTTAGAAGAATTTTGGGATGGATAGAACCATATGAAGAACTTGTATATAGCGAAGAAAGCAAAACTATATATTGTTCAGCTTGTGCAGTAAGTTTGACGCAGATGAAAAAATATAACGTGCTGAAACACATCAATAGTGCTCAACACCGAATGAAATGTGGCGACCAACATGACTTTGTTTATGACTTGTGCATATTTCTCATTGCGTGTAATATTCCTAGGAACAGGGTAAATCATCCGGAATTTCAAAAGTTTTTTGAAAAATACCTTTGTTGTAAATGTACAAATTATAAAAAGCTGCCGGAGCAAAGTGTTTTGAAAAAAAACTACCTGTCAAAAATTTACGTGGCAATAATTGATAAAATAAGACTTGCAGTTTCGGACAGTAATCTATGGCTCACTGTAGACGAAACAGTTGACACTGTTGGCAATTGTGTCGTAAACGTTATCGTTAAGTCTTTGGAAGATAATTTGCAAAGACCGTATTTGTTAGCCTGTAAAGTTGTGACTCTAGTAAATGCTAATACAATTGCTTCTGTGGTTGACGACAGCTTAAGGTTTTTATGGGAAGAGAACTACACAGAAAATATAAATAAATTTTTGATATTCTGCACAGACAGTGCTGCGTACATGCTTGCCGCTGGTAAGATCTTAAAGAAGACATACACCAATGTTAAACACGTTACTTGTTTAGCTCATGGTCTACATAGAGTCGCGGAGCAAATTCGATCTGAACATAGTTTGGTAAATACTTTAATATCAAATGTAAAAAAAATATTTTTGAAATCGCCCCACCGCGTTCGACTTTTTAAAGAATATGCTCCAAATATACCATTGCCACCAGAACCGGTAATCACTAGATGGGGCACCTGGTTACAGGCTAGTATCTATTACGCTACCTACTTTGAAGATATAAAAAACGTTGTGATGCAGTTAAATAGTAGAGATGCAATAAAACAATTAGAATGTACAAATATTTCAATAGATGAAAGTCTCCTAATAATTGACATTGTAACAAGTACACTGAACTCGCACGGAACTGAGACTGTGCGAAATAAGCTGGAATATGTACTGAATAGAAGTCCAGACTTTTACGAAGTGAGAGATATGGTAGATTTTGGAAATCATACTCAGATTCTAAAGCATGCTACATTAACATCGGTGGATGTTAAGCGATCATTCTCGACACATAAATGGATTTTTAACAAGTTAAGAAATCGCTTTACTCCAGAAAATATGGAACAGATTGCCACAGTATATGCATTTCATAATCTTAACAATAATTTAACATCAGACGAGGATAACATGCAAGATTTTGAAACTTTAATTCCAATTGCTAATTATTCAACATCATAGATAGATAGTTGTGTTCAAAAACCTATTGGTTTACTCTAATACCTCACTTCCAGTATAGGATAATTAATTTGTTTGTTTATAAAAAGTAATGTTACTTACTATTTTTTTGTCATTCATTATCATTCATTCATTCATTCAATCATAAAAGTATCTATAATAACGACTCCACTGCACTCTGTTCAAAATTGCCACCAAAAATCCCAACTCTAGTTATGAAATAGTTTAATTAAGATATTCGTAAAATAATACACGCCTTTAAAAATAATATATATTTGAAACAAGTTTTGTATTTTTATTCTTTTCTTAGATTTATAACATACAACACGTTTTTTCGGTTATCAGGAAAAAATGATCTACTTTATTCACCCATTTACAGCTATTGTTGCTGGTCCAAGCGGCTGTGGTAATTAATCTAATTTTGTTACTAAGTTCCTAAATAATTTGGATATATTATGGTGTTATGATGAAATGCAACCATTATATAATTTGAATAACGTTAATTATAATCAGGGTATTCCAGACTTAAGCATGTTTGATGGTAAACAACCACAACTACTCATTATAGATGATTTAATGAGAGAATCCGACGGTCGAATAGTAGATATTTTTACTAAAGGAAGTCATCATCGAAATTTAAGTGTGTTTTATATCACGCAGAATTTATTTCATCAAGGGAAAGGTCAACGTGATATTTCATTAAATTCTAGCTACATTATTTATTTTAAAAATCCTCGAGATAAAACACAAATCCGCTATTTGGCACGTCAGTTTACCCTGAAAACTCGAAGTTTGTAGAAGAAGCTTATAAAGACGCTACTAAGGAAGCTCACGGTTATTTATTTATTGACCTTAAACAGAATACAAATGACATGTGTCGTTTTAAAACGAAAATATTCCCATCCGATGGTTATTGCAACGTTTAAGTTCCAAAAAAAGGATTTAAATACGATAAACATCAGCAGATATTCATCAGTACTAAATAATGCCTGAGAGAGTGATTATCCATAAAAACCTTCTGGAAGCATGCATACATTAAAACCAAAATACCGAAAGGCTTTATTAAAATCGTGTGATGATCAAGAAATAAACATAATTTGTGAATGCATTTACAATGTATTAAAAGGAAAAATTCCTATTAATGAAAAAGAACGATGCAAATTAGAGAAATATAAAATAATATTACGAAGATTAGTAGGAAAGGGCAAAACGAAATTCAGAAAAAGTGTCATTATTCAAAAAGGCGGTGCATTACTACCTATAGTTTTAGGTGCTGTTCTTAACACGTTCGGCGGCGGTACCCAAATTATGGAATGTAGTAGAATGACGGTAAACGTAGTAGACTTTTAGGAAGTTCTAAATAAATACTGCGTTAACCGTACTGTCATATAACGTGCTACACGTTTAACGGTCATAGCCGGTACCGCCGCCGAACGTGTTAATATGCTAATAAGCAAATTAATATAAAAATAATAAAAATGGAAAATGTAAAAAAAATGATTCTTGTAGAACCAGAATTAAAGAAAAAAAAAGAAAAGAAAAATACATTTATTCACTACACACACAAGACACACAGAAAAATAGTGAAAACAGAAAACAGCAATAAACAAGTAGCGGGTGTGTCTTCGCGGCAGTGAATCGGACACTGGCTCAGCATAATGCTGAGGTGTTAAACACCTGCAGCGCTGATTTTCAGCCAGCTCCGAGTGTGACAGACGGACGGTACGCTAAACGAATAAAGTGTAATTTAAAAATAAATAATTATATAGGTACTATTTAACAAATACTTAGTTAGTGGCGAAATAAATACAAAAACTACATGCCAAACCTTACATAAACGTATTTAAAGTAGAAATACGAGTACGTACTTAGCCAGTATACAGCATCGACAATTTAGCATAATTAACTAAAACAAAAGAAAACTAAACTCTAATTTACAAAGTGCTGGTTGGGAAATTAGGATTTTTGGAGCGTCAACAAATAACCTTTAAGCTTACGCTTAAAGGTGTACTTGCTAGGCGCTCCTTGGATGGGAGGGGGGAGATCATTCCAGCACTTGGACACCGCGAACTTGAAACTACCCCGAAACGCCGCGGTTCGGTGCAGCGGCACAATCGCCCTAGCTTTAAATCTGCGTACATTACTGGACCACTGGATCTTTTGAAAGAGGTACGACGGGGTCATGTGTTGCACCACACCGAACATAAGGGTCGCCAGGTGCATGCGCCTCCGCGCAGCCATGTTTAGCAAGTTAGCGGCGTTCAAATACGGAGTGATGTGGGAGCGGGGAGGGACTCTGAAACAAAAACGAGCACACGCGTTCTGTACTCGTTGTATTAGCCTCTTAGACCGACCAAGTATACGACCATCATAAACGACATCGCAATAGTTTAATCTAGATAATATAAGTGATTCACACAGGTGGACACGCATATCAACACAGAGGTAATCACGAATATTATAAAGAACCTTAAGGCGGTAAAAGCAATTACTCACGACTTTAGCTACGTGGCTCTCAAATCGCAGCTCGCTGTCCATGAGCAGGCCAAGGTTACTTGCTTCCACCACCCTTTCTATCGGTTCGCCCATGATAGTAATATTCCCGGCCGCCAGGCTATCCAAAGTTCTACGGGTTTGATGCTTCGATCCAAATACCAAATATTTGGACTTTTTGGGATTGAGGACAAGGCAATTTCTCTCCGACCAAGAAGCAACATTATCGAGGTCAGCATTTATGTTCTCTACGGCGTTGACTGTATCTGAGAACGTACTAGAAGTGTAAAGTTGCAAGTCATCGGCGTAGAGATGGTACTTACTACTCCTTATACTGGTAACAATGTCAGCACTGTACAATATAAAGAGTAGAGGACCCAGGATCGAACCCTGCGGCACTCCCCTAGTCACAGGACTAAGAGAAGACAGCAAAGCCCCTCCCGATGCTTTCCGAAGCTTGACCGTCTGCGCACGACCGGACAGGTAACTGTCAAACCATCTAAGCGCAGCTACGTCAAACCCGTAAAAGGACATCTTAGATAATAGCAAGGGCAAACTAATGCAATCGAACGCCCTAGAGAAATCTAAAAGAACTAAAATAGTACTTTTACCAGCATCCCGAGCCTGTAAGATGTTATCGACTACATCGAGCAACGCAGTAGCAGTCGACCGACCCTTACGAAAACCCGACTGTAGTTCAGGTAGGATGCTGTTATTCTCAAGGTAACTCGACAGTTGATCACAGATTACCCTTTCTATTATCTTAGATGCGCAGGGAAGGATACTAATAGGACGGAGGTCAGACAGGTTCACTGGGTTCGGTATCTTAGGTAAAGGGGTCACTTGAGCGATTTTCCAGTCAGTCGGGAAAGTCATTGTTAAAATACTCGTGTTAATTATGTGTGTCAGGATGTCAGCGGTCCTCGAAAGAGTCAAATGCAACATGTCAATTGAAATCGAGTCAAGTCCTTTTGCAGTCGTTTTAATGGAGGTTATAATTTTACTGACAGCTGTAGAAGTCGTGGGCATAAGAGTAAAAGTCGTGTCTCCGTGTCTACTGAATTCATAGAATTCATTGCAAGATTGACACAAAATAATAATACTTCACTAAACTCTTTATCTCTTCTGGATGACGAAATGCAAAAAGTGTTGGATAGTAAAATGGATGATCGTGAAAAATGGGCCTTGTATTCTCAAGCCTTATAACAGTATTTACATTTTACGGAAACACAAAGAAAACCTATTTCATTACCAATTATAATGGATAAGCTTGCAACTCAAATTGATGAAGCGGGGGCAGAACCATTAAAAGAAGAAAACATTGTCAAACCAGTAGTCACAACCCCACCACCACGAGAGGAAGACAACGTGACCCCCACTCAGATTAAATCATTAACAACACAGTATTCACCATCATATACGCTTAATGTATTACCTAAAACATACAAAAAGAAAGGAGAAGTATTACTCGATTTTATTATAAAAAACAAACCTCTTATTTGGTGGAAAGATAAGGGAGAAGTTGTTGTAAACAGTGAAATTATTCTTGGAAGTAATATATTTGATTTGATCAATGATGCTGTTAGACCTTTAAAACGCCCCAAACCACATTGTTGGAAACATTTTGCTACAGCTTTAAAAGAATTACGAGTCCCTGAATCTTGTATTGGTAATCCAGCAAATTTGGAATTCATTAATCAATTACAGGAACAAGAACTTGCAAATAATATCTATGGTACTCCTTCATCGTCAAATGAAAATAAAAAAAACATCAATAATAAGAAAAAAAACATCAACAGGTAAATAAAAAAATCGATTGGGAAAAATGGACCCCTTATTAGACATTTATAAAACTTACTATGATGTTTCCAATCCAGCTGGCTATAGTAGTGTTAACAATTTAACCAAAGCCATGCGTGGTAAAATGAAAAAAGATGGTGTGAGAAAATGGCTACAAGCTCAAGAAACTTATACTCTTCATAAACCTGTTCAAAGACGTATAGCAAGAAATAAATATATTTTATCCAATTTTAATGTTCTCTGGCAAGCTGATTTAAGCGATATGCGCACCTATAGTCAATATAATTATGGTTATAAATATATTCTGTGTGTTATTGATGTTTTTAGTAAATATGCTTTCGCAAGAGCAATGAAAAAGAACGACTCGGAAACGGTCAAAACATGTTTCGAAAGCATATTTGCAGAAGCTCAGACTACTCCTACTCATATTCAATCCGATAAAGGCACTGAATTTGTTTCGAAAGTTGTTAGAGAATACTTTAAAACTAGAAATGTAATCTATTACACTACCAATAATCCTGATATAAAAGCTCTATTCAGAATAAATTGTTGAATTAAAGTCATCTATTATTTCTGGTAAGATAAGCCAGAAAATGTGTAACTTACTGAACCTTCTTTATTAATGATAGTCCCGATTGATTAATTAGTTTAAATTTGATTTATTTAACTGGAATGCAAGTGTCATATCATAATAGAGGTGCTTTTACAAAGTTATCTATTGTGCTGTACTTATAAAATCAAAATTAATTTAAATTTAGTTTTTAGGTATTTTAACAATGACGCGGAGTCTCAAACTGTTTAATTCTTTTAATTATAACTATGACTACTTTACATCATAGAAGAAAAAAAAGACAGTTATGAATTATGTCCAGGTTAAGCTAATTTTACTCGCCTATTATCCGATTTAATAATCCTTATAATGGTTCGATTGACTACTTTTGGAAGGCTAAGATTATTGTTCTGTGGGAACAGGAGCAATCGATAAAGAAAATAGCACGTGATATGGGAATAACGGTAAGAGTTATACGATAGCTTATTTATTTTACCTATGTGAATAGCTACTGAGATTATACGTATATGATTATTTATTTATGTTTTGCTAATTCTTTTAATTTTTTATATCTGCAGAAAAATACAGTTCGTAGGTGGATACAAAGGTATCAAGCGACAAGTGAAGTGAACTGTGCCCGCCAAGGCCCTCGCCCGGTTGCTTACACCGAGGAATCGGAGCGACACCGTAACATAGTGCAAGTTCACTCAGAGGCACCCTTCAAAACGACACGCTCAACTGCTGAGACATAAGTATGGAGTGTCGCTTAGCACAGTTCGGCGACACCTGCATGCTGCGGGTATTCATCATTACAAGCCGGCCAGAAAAATTAAGCTTACCTACTGAGAAAAATCGCATCGACAGAGTAAACTTTGCCACTTGGTATTTAAATTCCGATTGGGCAAACGAAATAGTCATATTTACTGACGAAAAATGTTTTAAGTCGGATAAGGATGGCCAAAAAATTTTATGGAGATGAACTGGGGAGAGGTTTAACCCTAAAAACGTTTTAGACCTAGGACAAGCGGGCGATTAACACTAGGTAAATAACATTATAATAATATTATGTTCAAGACTTTATATATATTCTATTCTATTGAATTTTACGTATATAACATGTTACAGTAAATTATACAAGATTACTGTTTTCAGGCTACTGGGGATGGATGTCTTCCATGGGCCCAGGCGAGTTGGTGGAAATAGGCGGCCGCATGAACAGCGAGCGATACCTGGAGGTGTTGAAGGACGTGATGCTGCCGTCAGTGCGTGTTGCGTATCCTGTAGGCCAAATTTACCTGATGCAGGATAACTGTTCTGTGCATCGCTCCCGCCTTGTTCAGGAATGGCTGTCTTATCAAGAAGAGATAACGGTTTTGGACTGGCCGTCAAAAAGTCCGGACCTAAATCCGATAGAGAACTTGTGGGGTCAGATGGTTTTAAACTGGGATTCCAGTGAGATAAAAACGTAAAAAAAACACGGAAAATCATAAAAAGTAACGGCTATCCTCACCGATATTAATACGAGTAGCATTTATTTGCATTATATTGGGCATTTGTAGTATAGTGCCCACTATGGTTTATTTTTTAAATTTTAACTAACGATAACTATATTGTTAGTTGAAAATTTAAAAAATTCAAAAGTGGCCACGAGTTGATGGTTCCTTATCCTATAGTTAATTTAAGATAGACAAAGTTTGGTATTATCAATTCATAATTAGAAATTAAACGAACTTACCTGAAGTGAAGTTCTATTCTAAATGTGTGAGCTGCACAGTCTCGAAATGATAATTAACTCATGTAGTAATCGCCATCTTACAGCCTTTGACCACGGTTTAGAGCACAGAGTTTATGTTTCTAAACGAAAAAAATCCTTGTTTTTGCACCTATTCCGGTCAATCCCAGCGCCCTCTGCACCTACTAGCTTCATTTAGTTGAGAGTAAGTATGTTATAATTATTACTTTAATGACTCTTATTTCACGATGTAAATGAAAGGGTTTATCGGGTCGGCGGGATATATCATTTCGAGACTGTGCAGCTCATACAATTAGAATAGAACTTCACTTCAGGTAAGTTCGTTTAATTTCTAATTCGTCACCCCCGCAGAATAAACCCATAACTTCAAATAGTCAATTTTACAGGAGAAATAAAAACCCGTAATTTTGAAATAACTTTTATATTAAAGAAAAAAACACCTTTATTTTAATAACATTCGAAAGTATATTTTTGGTTCTAGCTGTTATGGGTTACCTGTTAATTTATGTAACCCTGCCTTGAAGATATCGACAAAAATTTACTTTACAAATAATTACATCTTAATAGTGTTCAGCAATACACTTTTGAGGGATTATTCAAGTTGTTTTCACAAACGATTACATCATGCAATAATCTATTACATGGGTATTAGAGGTATATTTAGCAAATGTACAAATTCGCTACTGTGACGTTATTGTTTTTTTCTGGTGTGCGTAAAATATAAGCAAGAATGCAGAATTACTATGGGGTAATTCCGGGTTTAACTAGAAGTTTAAATGTTTGTAATAAGAGAATACAGTGAAAAAAAAAGTATTATACGACCAATGAATAAAATAATTAAGATATGTTTCTGTGTTTAACTAATAATATAATATGTTAAGGAAGTGTAACAAGAGATTTCTAATATTAATCAGCCTTAGAATCAGTTTCGGCAACATGTAAAATCACTAAATTGTCATGGATTATATAAAATACAGTGTTAAGCTTTAATAAGCATTTTTACCCTTTTTTCAAATGTTAACCCGAAGTAGGTAACCCTTATCTATCCGATGTTTGAATATAGTGTTCGGCCGTAAGTTAACCAGAGACGAATGGCTGAAAGGCCAGTTGGACTACAAACAGGGTTGGCACATTTGGTATACAGATGGTTCCAAAGGGAACGATGTAGAGTGCGGCATCTATGGTGAGAGACCAAAATGGAAAGTTAGCGTGAACATGGGCACGGAGGCCTCAATCTTCCAAGCGGAAATCTTCGCCATTAACAAACGTGCGGAAATCAACCTTGAGAAGAACCGTAGACACCAGCACATCTACATCAACTCGGACAGCCAAGCTGCCCTTTTTTACACTAGAGGCATTCGAAATAAATTCTAAACTAGTCCAAAACTGCAAAGAAAACTTAAATGCCCTAGGAAACTCCAACAAAGTAATAGTTAAATGGGTACCAGGGCACTCCAGCATTGATGGAAACGAAATAGCATATAAACTGGCTATAAACGGTGCTGACAACCCCCTGATCGGCCCGGAGCCATTTTGTGGCATCACAAAACGAAAAACCTATACCCTGCTAAGCGACCTATACAAATCTAGGGCGATCGAGCTGGGGAAGTCCACAAAAGACCAAAATCACTAATTAAAGGGTTCAAAAGCAAGCTCTTTAAAGAGGTTCTACAACTCAAAAGACAAAAGACTTGCGCAGTGACTAGGATCCTAACTGGCCACTGCAAACTGAACAGACATCTGTTTCTAATGGATATGAAATAAGACGCGACATGCAGGTTCTGTCAGGAGACATAGAAGACAGCAATGCACATCCTCTGTTCTTGCGGACCACTAATGCAAACCATATTTAGGGAATGGGGTGTTTGGGGTTGGAAATGTTATACTATTTATTTTATACTATTGCATCATCCTACAAGATTAGGGGTGCAGGGGGGGGGGTTTTCTTGGAGGGGGGGGGGGGGTACGAGTATGAAGGTTTGGAGGGAAGGTTGGGGGAGGTCTGTGGGGGTTGTTTCGGCGTGGAATCCTGCCCGGGTCCTGTGCCCGAGGGGTTTGCGTGGTGTCAAATTTCAGCGTAGCGTTTTGCAGAATAGTCCGGGTACCGAACTATTTGTTCCTTAAACACGCTACGCGTACCACTTTTTCTATAAAACCCTTCGTGCTTTCGCGGTTGGCTTCTGTTCCCAGCAGGGATTTCCAGCTTGAGCTATCCGGAGAAACTTTGACCCCGGTCTTTTGCTCAAGGTCGAGCCTTTCCATGCCGAAACGCGGGCAATCGCAGACAACGTGCCAGATGTCCTCGTCAAGGGTCGGGTCGCAGACACACGAGGGTGTGTCTTTGATCTTAAAACGGTGGAGATAGGCGGCGAAGCCTCCGTGACCAGTTAACGCTTGAACCAAGAAGTTTGTGAGTTTGAGTTTCTTTAATAAGCTGTTTGCATCTCTCACAGTTGTAAAAAACTTCTTGGTTGTCGCACCTGTCCCGGATGCCCCGTAGCGAACCTGCCACTATTCGACCGTGTTTTGTCTTATCGACCTCTTGGCGTAGGACACCGGCACCATGTCGTATTGGGGGGCGGTCTTCTTCCTAAGGGCTGCTTGCTTTGCCAGTTCGTCTGCTCTCTCATTTCCTGGCGTTCCAACGTGAGCTCGCAGCCAATAGAACCTGAGGTCGGTCCCCATTGCTCTTGTTTGGGTTGCGGCGTTTTTGATCTCTTGGACCAAGGGGTGTGTCGTATCCGGTGATTTGAGGAGCTCCAGTGAGGATCTTGAGTCACTGAGGATGCTGACGCTCCGCGGCTTGTGCTTCCCTGCGATCTGTACTGCCCTGAGTAGGGCGTACAGTTCAGTTTGAAACACGGTGTTATAGGGCGCTAGCTTGAAGGTTGAGTGGCGGATTTCTCTTCCATTCTCCCACCATGTGAGTGCCGCTCCCGTCTGGCCCTCAATTTTACTCCCATCGGTGTAAATTTGAGGGCCTTCGAGGTCGTATCTATCGACCACGTCTTGGTTGAATTCCTCCAAGCAGACGTAGTCGATGGACACAACCCTTGACGGGTGCGGTCTCTTCAGGGCGTCAGTTTTTTCTTCAATTTCTCTTCCTGGTGGAATGTGGTCCTCACTGTAGCCCTTTTTGACCTCGTAGAGGCTTGCCGCTTCGTGAATGCGCAAATCCAGTGGGAGGGTTCCCGACAGGATCAGCGCCGATGTCAGAGAGACCGTCCTGTACGCTTTGCAAATCTTCTGGGCGAAACCACGCTGTATTGAATCTAGCTGGTTTCGCACCATCAACTTGTTGGCAGACTCGTGCCATGCGCTTGCTGCGTACAGGACGATCGGCTCTATCACCGCCACGTAGATGGTTTTCACTTTCTCGCTATTGAGACCCCATGACACCCTTGCCGCACGTGACAGCTGTCTGTAGATATTCGTTACCTTTCGGCACGTTTTTTCTACGTGTGCGTTGAAGGTCAACTTACCGTCAGGACGGTGAGTCGGACCATCACAGGAGCATCAGGGACGATACGGAGGGAGACAACCCAGCAGTGGAGTCACACCTCGCTGGCGATGATCCACCTTTCACACAAGTGGAAATGGATACAGTAGTCAGAAGTATGAACCCGAAAAAGGCACCTGGGTCGGACGGACTCACTGCAGACATATGCGCAGCAGCTATCCAGTGCAATGGCGAAGTATTTTTGTGCTTAGCGAATTCCTGCCTTAGGCTAGCCTACTTCCCCAAAGCCTGGAAGTCAGCACACGTCTGCATCCTACGGAAACCCGGTAAGGAGGACTATACCCACCCCAAGTCATACCGACCGATTGGTCTATTGTCGGTACTAGGGAAAATCCTGGAAAAAATGTTGGTAAACAGGATCAAGTGGCATATCCTCCCGGCCCTGAACAAACGTCAGTACGGGTTCATGCCCCAAAAGTCAACGGAAGACGCCCTCTATGACCTGATGAGACACATAAGAACAGAAGCAGAAACGAAGAAACGCATCGTGCTACTTGTCTCGCTAGACATAGAGGGAGCTTTCGATAACGCCTGGTGGCCGAAGCTCAGAGCCCAACTGGCCAAGAAAGGCTGCCCGAGAAATCTTTATCATACGGTCTGCTCCTACCTGGACGACCGCATGATAAGGGTACACTACGCGGGCGAAATCAGCGAAAAGCCAACCACAAAGGGATGTGTCCAAGGCTCTATAGGAGGTCCAATCTTCTGGAATGTAATTCTAGACGATCTCCTACAGATGCTCAACGACACGGATGCCCATTGTCAGGCCTTCGCTGACGACGTCACTCTGGTGTTCTCTAGCAATGACTCAGGTGCAGTAAAAGCAAAAGCCGAACGGACTCTCCAAAAAGTGGTCGAATGGGGTACCCAAAATAAGCTAAACTTCGCCGCTCACAAAACGGGAGCCATGGTGATAACGAGGAAGCTGAAATGGGACTCCATCCGAATCTCAATGGCTGGGACCGCAGTGGAGCTTGTCGACGAAATCAAACTATTGGGACTTACCATAGACCGTAAGTTGACCTTCAATTTAAATCAAATTACCATAAGGAACATTTGTCTCCAAACGGATGTTTTCGTTTTGACGGTTTTGTAGTGGCTGTACCAGAGTACTACTATTTGTCGTAATTGACTCTTCTACATCATTATCTGGTTAGGTAAATAAAGTAGATTTAAGTATTAATTGTTAAAATATATAATTAAAAAGTTAAATCTTTAAATTGTAAGTTGAATGCTGATTATTTATTTTCTTGTTGTGCGAACCTTTCTTCTTTTTCTGTATTCAGTTCAAAGGGTCTTATGCCAATATATTGGTTTACTTTTCAACCTATTTGTTTCATTTTTGTCTAAAATGAAAAGTTACCCGTGCTTTTATACCTATATAATCCTCGCCGTTGTCATCGATTGCCATGTAGTAGGTGTATTTAAGAGAAGAATACCCATGCGACCGTCTAGGGTATTGTCAAAACAAATCTGGTCTCTCATTGCGACCGATAATCATAATAATATTAACTAGAACCGCACAATTGTAGGTACGTAATATGTGCAGTGAGTTATGTACCTATCAGACATACTATAATTATAGGTTCGTGCATCCTTGACAAATAAACTTCGAAATACGACCAAGGCTTAAAGACACGCGCAAGGACACAGTTTATACCTACGGATTAGTCAATAAGTTAGGCTCACCAGTAAAGATTTGAAAGAGAATAGATACCTACCTATACTGGTTGGTCTTAGAGCCGGAGATGTTTCTAGATTTACACTCAAAATACTCATTTAAAAACTTAATTATTATCATGGTTATAAAGGAACTTGCCATTTTCTTTCAGTTCACAAGACATTATCACTCTCCGTGTCCGTGGGTCCATATTTCGAAAACATATTCGGTCCTGTTTAATTTCCATTTTTGTCAAACAGGTACCTACACGTGACAAATGCAAACGCATTTAACAAAACAACATTCCGAGCATGTGCCGCTAAGCAAACTAAACGAAAAAAAAGATGGCAAAACGAAACAGGTGTTGTCCCGTTATGAAACAGCAATAGATTTGTACTTGAATAGAAAAATAATACAATATTGCAGTGTTTAGTAAACAAATAATGTAAGCCGTAAGGGCGTTTGCCAGAAAATTTGTCTAACATTATAATAATAATACCTCTTTACAGTTAGTTATTAAAAGAAAGTTTTGTGTAAAAGTATAAAACATATTTTTGTCTTATAATCATGCACATTAATAAATCTTTAGATGGTTTTGTCGTCAGATTTGAAACGCAAGTTTAATGTAAACGGCGAACACAAAATATTCTCTTATAATCATGCACATGAATAAACCTATAAAAGTGTTCGCTGTTAAACGTCCCGTGCTAATGAATTTGAATACCATCATAACATTATGTCACAAAATAATAACTTAAATTTCGTTTTGTAAGACTATATTATCGTTTTTTTGTAAATACTTTTATTTCATAGAATAATTAGTAAAAATCCGTATCTTCGTTAAAATTCCATATACAAATCTAAAAAAAATTGAGGATATGTATTTGAAGTCGTAGATTCCAAAAATGCATGAACATTAAAAAGCCTATAAAAGCGCTTTATGGGTTTATTCTGCGGGAGTGACGAATTGTATTTCGCTGCACAGTCTCTTCAATGATAATTAACTCATGTAGATGTTTAGAGTTTCGTGAAATAGAAGTCATTAAATAAAAATATTAGCATCATTTTAACAAAACATCAAAAAAAAAAAACAATTTAATGCAGTATTCACTAAAGTAATGATAATGAAATCACAGTAATAAAAATCATTTAAAACTTATCAGTAATGAAATGACCGTTAATTGTTAGCCTAATCAGTCGCGACTTAAATCACTAACAACTGTTATAAGCCTAATTCACTTAATATTTTAATAAACCAGTCATGAATTAAATCAATAATGACTGTGCGTAAACTTAATTTGCTTCCTAAAATTATTATGTTTTATGCTATTTACTAGGGAAAAAGCACGGTACTAGCAAAATTATTATCTTGGACGATATCTCGATTGTAAAATTGTAGAAATGTTTTAGAGGTTATCTTGGTCAATATCTCTATTGTAAAATTGTGCAAATGTTTTAAAGGTTTGGCTCCAGCCAGCAGTTTTCCGTATAACATCAATATGTACGTCATTTCGGCTGGCGGCCGAGGTGGACGCATGACGTGTACTGTGGGCAGTGAATACAGAAGTATCAATACCGCTTTTGTTAAGCGTTAACTTCATCCATCTACCAAGTGTCTGAGAAGTTACTTTTTTATGGGGTTTCTTAAAAGCAATAAAAAAATGTTCACAGTCGCTATTTCGAATTGCCTTGGTCTTTTCTAAATACATTAACAAAGCCTGCCCTGGGCATGTTTCAGGTTTATTTGGAAAGAAGGGCAAGGAAAGTATGGGTTGCCTAGACCCTACCTTCGAGGTTTTAATTAAATCTGGAATTTTTATTATTACTTTATCTGAGTATTTAAAATATTTGTCAACTTAATTAAGGATAATGTCTGTACCCTATGGGCAGTGACGATAGCTAACAACGTAACTAATTTCTTACTCAGACATTCTAGTGAAAGATTTTGATTTGGAGACATTGATGATAAGTAGTTTAACACTATCTGAGGATCCCAGGTAATATAGTATTTGGGTCGGGGTGGATTTAATTAAACACACCCTTCATAAAACTCCTTACCCTGTCATCTGATGAGATTTTAAAACCCAACAAAAGAGAAAGAGCAGATCTACAACAGTTTATACTTCCATATCCAGCACCTTCATTACAGAGCTTGGTAAGTAAGCAAAAGTAAGTACTTGCGGAACTGAAGCCAATAAATAATTTATATTTTATAATGAACAGAACTCATACCACTGTTTCAAGTACGTATTATATTGTTTTTCAGTATTCTGGGAATTCATTGGACTTAAACCGGACCGAGAAGTGGAAAAACACAGTGGAAAAAATGGATTTCAAACGCTCCAGCAGAAAAGCTTGGCGAGTCCTGAATAGGCTGACGGGCAAGAGCCCTGCAAGCAGCATCAAAGCGACTGCCATCCACCCAAATGCCATCGCTAACCAAATTGTGGCCACGTCCAGAGCTAGAAGTGACAAGGCCCAGACGAAGCTCATTAAAAAACTATACAAGGAGCTAAAAGACAATCTAAGGCCTAAACAACACCTTGCGGATCCTTTCACTCCCGACGAAATCGACAAGGCCCTCAAAGAACTAAACAAGGGTAAAGCTTCTGGGTATGATAACATTTACAACGAGTTCTTGATCAACCTGGGTCCAAAAGCTCGTCGCTGGCTTGCATCCGTTTTCACAAACCTACTCGAAACCAAGACCTTGCCTCGTGCTTTTAAATTATCCAAAGTAATAGCTGTTCTCAAACCTGGCAAGTCGGGCGAAGAGGCATCGAGTTATCGTCCCATTGCACTACTTAGTAATTGCTATAAACTTCTTGAGAAGGTTATTCTTCGACGCATATCACCGCTCATCGAGGCAAGGGTCCCTGTAGAACAGCCTGGTTTCAGACCGGGCCGCAGCTGTTGTGATCAGGTGCTTGCTCTCACTACCCACGTTGAGTCCGGGTTTCAGAAAGGGCTGAAGTCGGGAGTTGCCCTGGTAGACCTATCGGCGGCCTATGATACGGTGTGGAGACAGGGACTCATGAATAAGCTGCTTTCTGTTGTGCCAAATATGGATGTGGTCCACCTGATTTCCAACATGCTTTCGGAACGCCTCTTTCGAGTACATCTAGGCAGCAACGTCAGTAAGCAGAAAATGTTGAACAATGGCCTGCCACAGGGCTCCGTTCTTGCCCCGACATTATTTAACCTTTACATCCACGACCTACCTCTAACTGACTCCAGACAATTTATTTACGGCGACGATATTGCCCTGGTCTCCCAAAATAAGGATTTCGGTAACATTGAGACTTGCCTCTCGGTAGATCTCAACAGGCTGGGTCGCTACTTTGAAATCTGGAGACTAACACCAAGCGCAGCAAAAACTGAGGTGAGCTGTTTTCATCTCCACAACGCCTTATGCAAACGCGAGTTGAATGTGCAGTGGAACGGAGTGCGCCTTGGTCACAATTTCTTTCCCAAATACTTAGGGGTAACCTTAGACCGATCCCTAACCTATAAGGAACATCTCACCAAGGTTTCAAGAAAACTTCAGACCAGGAACAACATGCTTGCAAGACTAACTGGCACATCGTGGGGTGCAAGCGCGAGTTGCTTACGCACAACAGCTCTTTCCCTCGTCTACTCAACTGCTGAGTACTGTGCACCTATTTGGCTGGAGAGTGCGCACACCAACTTGGTCGATGTGCAACTAAATGGATCAATGAGATGCATATCTGGGACACTAAAATCAACTCCCACACAATGGCTGCCAGTTCTGAGTAACATCGCGCCTCCTGACATTAGACGGAGTACAGCCTTGCTAAAAGAGTACGGTAAAATAAATAAAAATACAAGCCTACCGTGCCGGAAAGAGTTCCTGCAGCCTGAAAAACAACGGCTCAAGTCCCGCCGTGCCCCTTGCCGCCGTGCTCAAGAGCTAGCCAGCGAGATGTTCCAGCCGATTGAGCCTTGGGCTCGCCAGTGGAGAGACACCATGGGGTCGAAAACCAGCGACTGCATTCAACCTGGAAGGGCAATGAAGGGTGCTGATTTGCCTCGCCGCGACTGGTGTATACTAAACAGGATCCGCACCGGTCACGGTCGATGCGCCCACTATAAACACCTATGCGGCTGGATCGAGTCCACCCGCGGCGACTGCGGTGCGGAGTCCCAGACCATCGAGCATATCACACGCGAATGCCCACTGCGGTCCTATCCTGGTCACCCTGATGACTTCATTCTCCTTACCACCGACGCTGCCAAATGGCTAAGAGACCTGGATATCTGCATATGATAGTGACATGACACACACAAAAATATTTTCTGTGTAATCGCCATACGAATAAATAAAAGTATTCTGGGAAAGAGAGGCCAACATAATGTCAGCTGTTGCTGGTGTCACCCCACGCTGTGATAACGCGTCCCGGACAGCACTGCGGCAACCGGGATAACACGTTCTTGAAACAGGTGGTTGCTGGAATAAGATTTAAATAAGTTTGAACTAGGACCTAAAAATATACATTTGGTGCACAATAGTTTCATGAATATGGGATACCATGCTTGTGCATGCCAATTGGGTACAACTACAATTCTTTCAGACTGTTCAGTGATGATTTTTTGTAACATTTTTGGTGTAAGAGAAAAGGGGGGATACGCATAGAAGAAATATGGCTTCCATGAAAAAGTAAAAGCATCTATTTGAAAGGCATCTGGATCAATTTTCTATGAAACATATTTTTTACATTTTGCATTCGCATTACTAGCAAATAGATCTAATTCTAGTAAACCAAAGTTTTGTATTATAGTGGTAAAATAAGAATCACCGAGCTCATATTCAATTTCAGAATGCATCTTCCTAGATTCCCTATCAGCCACAGTGTTGTGCTCTGACTTTATATAAGAAGCAAAAATAATTAAATTTCTATCTTCACACCACTGCCATATTTGTGTGGAAATTGAACGCCCCCACATTCTATTTATGTAGGAGATAGCTGTTGTATTGTCGATTCTAAGGAGCACTTCACAATCATATAACTTTGAGCAAAAATATTTCAGACCCAAAAAAGCTGCCTGAAGTTCAAGATAGTTTTTATGGTTTTTTCTATCTTTTTCGTTCCACAATCCCGCAGCTGTCTCCTGTTCGCAAGAACTACCCCAACCTATCATAGAAGAATCACTGAACACTTCTTTACAAAAAAAAAAAAAATCATTTAATTTTACTGTTCGCACCATTCGTGGAAGAAAGACGTAAGAGAAAAATAGCTACTTTTCAGAGGGAAAAAAACTGATTTACAACTTTGTTAAGTGTCGTATATACACGTATCATTGCATAGCAAAAAAATCACTCGACGTTCTTTCTTGCTTCGCTTTACAAATAATTGTTTACTTTCGGAGCAAATCTTAAATTTGCACTTTACGTTTTTCGGTAAACGTATTCGTGTGTGTTATTTTATTTACTTACTTATAACTCATTTTTGTAACAAAAATCTCCATTCTTAACTATTCTTATCTATTTATGAGCTTCCATTTTCTACATTAGTTGAAGTTGTAAGTAGGACTTATGCACTTCTTCCTTGAGAATTTACGATCTATAACGAATCGCAAGTCGAGTCACGCGTTTAATATGAGGTAGGAAAAAATATATATCGTAGAAGTAAGACTAATAATTTCTTTTTTCCATAATGATTATCTTATACTGGAATAGTGTATTTACATACTAAAAATATAATTAAATTTTAAATGTTATCAAAACTTACCAACAATAACGAAATTTTGTTCGAAAGACTTCCAAACTTATGCCCGTCGATACACAAACTACTACGAAAGTAAAATAAAGATTTGTAAAAGTGTAAATCCAAATAATGTGTAAAAGGGCAATGTCCCGGAGAACTACAATAAAATAACGAAACTACGTATTATTTATTGTTATAAGATTTTATTCAAATAAAATCAATGATAATCATCAGAAAAACACAATCAGTAACTCAAACACAACAAAAAAAAATGTTAATCGAGATCGTTGACGTCTTAAACTGAAGTTGTCGTTGGACGCAGATTGTGGAAAAAAAAATGGTAGCGTTAGTTTTGTATTATTAAAATATATGTTTGAAAAATATAGGTATTATAATTTTAATTCTGGTTGTGTTAAAGAATAATGTTTTTCTGTAAAGATGTGTTCACCTGCAATTGGGGTTTATGTTTATTCTAGTTAACTTTAATTAATAAGCCCACTTTAAAGTCAATAATGTGCTCTGTTAGAGTCCCGTATTAAATAATTAAATAAATAGTGAGGTAGTATAAAGTTATCTTTACATAAACTCATCAGATCTTTGTGTAAATTAAGAGAGATCGGCAATGGGGCGTCATACAAACCTCGGCGAGGTCGATCGCCGGTCGAAGGGTTAAATAAAATCATTATTGTATCAAATTAGGATTGATGTGAGCTAGCTGACAGTGTTAGGTAGGGAGGTAGGTACATAAGAGAATAAATGGATACCTACTCTAGCTTCCAGATGGCTGAGATCTAAAAGATATGATCGCCAGAGTCATAGTAACATGTGAAATCGTTTAAGCTTAGTAGGTACCTATTTTGAAGGTCGTAATTATACGTAAGTGTAACATTGTTTTAATTTTGTAAATAAATCTGTCTTACTTTTGCGCATCACTTAATAACTGATATACAGTCAAATGCAAAAATATGTAGGTATCAAAAGAATCCACTCATAAATATGGTACGAAATTCTAATTACACTGGAATATGGTGTATTGGGACACATTTTTGAGATGTTGCGTTCTCCCATATTTTTACACTTGACTCTGTAACTATACCCTTGACCACCGATGACATTGAGCATGCTAAATATGTAGGTAGGTACCTAGTGTCCAGAAATAAAATAGATAACATGAATTTGAAAAAAATGAAAAGGCATTAGGTAGGTATAACATGGTTAGTCATACAAAGCGATACCTTTTTATTTTATGGAAATAGATTTTATTTACCTACACCACTTACATGTTATTAAAACAATAGGTACCTACTTAATTTTGTGCAATAATGGTTTTTAAATATGTAGGTACTTACCTAATCAGGTCAAATATTCTCTTAAAATAAAGCTCTAACGTCCTAGTGGGTTTAAAAGCATGCGTTTGACAAGAGAAGTGCGATAAACTTTAAGCGCAAGTATGTATACTTAAACTAACAAAATAGGCATTTCCAGAAATGACTCAAGAAAATAGATAAATCGAAGGTTCGCTTTGCCTAATGTTAAACCGGTAGATTCTAGTATTTTTATAAATGACGAGTGTCTGCAAATGGTAGATAAGGCAGTTTTTCTAGGCATAACAATAGATAAAAATTTGCAATGGGGTCCCCATATAGCTGTACTGGCAGGTAAACTAAGTTCGGCAGCTTATGCCGTTAGGAAAATTAGACAGCTAACTAATGTTGAAACAGCTCGCTTAGTTTATTATAGTTATTTCCATAGTGTCATGTCGTACGGTATTCTGGTTTGGGGTAAGGCAGCTGAAATACAAACTATATTTGTTTTACAAAAAAGGGCCATTCGTTCTATTTATAACTTAAATTCTCGTGACTCCTTAAGAGAACTATTTAAAGAAATTAATATCTTAACTGTAGCATCTCAATTTATTTATGAGAATATTATTTATGTTATTAAAAATTTAGATTCTTTCACCAAAAATTCTGATATACATAATTTAAATACAAGAAATAAAAATAAAATTGCTATTAGAAAATTTCGCGTACGTAAAGTATATAAATCATTTGTTGGTCAATGCATTCATTTCTATAATAAATTACCTGACGTAGTTTTAAAGTTACCCTTTTCAGCACTTAAAAATTACTTGAAAAAGTCGTTAATGTCTAAAGCGTATTATAGGGTCGAGGATTATCTAGCAGACAAAAATGCATGGCCTAAACTCGAAAATTAGTCAATAATAATTTGTTCAAATGTAAAACCTTTATCTTGTCTAGGGGACACTGTTGATGTAGGAAAACATGTCGAAACTTTGTTTATTATTAATTTTTTTGTTTTTGCCTTTTTCTCCGTCTATATCTCTCCTAATATTTTTGCCATGTTTTCCTGCTGATCTACGCATGATATTTGATATTATATTTAAATTAATATTTATAGCTTTATATAATACTAGACTAAGTTGTATCATTGTAATAGGAAATATGGTTAAAAAAATGACTGACTGCTGAGTTTCTTGCGGCGTTTCTTCTCGGCAGTGGTCTCCTCTTGGGAAGCGCTGGTAGACTCCTGACGTGTAAAGGTGCCCGTGCGGCCTACTTACTGAATAAATTACTTTTATCTTTTTTATCTTTTATCTTTAGAATTAAGTAGGTAGCTCCGCTTTTGCTCAAGTGGGTACCTAAGTGTGGGTCACCCTTACCATTACCAGACTTGCCAGATAAGTATAAAAGTAAGTACTAAATTAAATGGTTTTGTATGCAGGTTTCATCACACGATCTCCACTCACCCCCTTCGTAGTAAATAACAGATATAAGGAGGTATATATATATATATATTTATATATATAAAATCAAAAAAAAAAAAAAAAAAACAAAATCAAAATCATTTACCATATAGCAATAGATACCTACGTATACTTACCTACCTCGCGGCATATAAAAGGAGCGAGCAACTTGTAGGCTAACACTCCATTGTCGACTCTATTAGTTTTGAGTTACAAGACAAACACATGCAAGGTTAGCTCTAATTTTAACGGTAATTAACTTGGTTACCTACCTACCAATAAAACGTATGTTTTTTTTAAACAATAAGTTAATTTTGACTCAACGTTTTTATTTTGGTCAGTTAATAAAGACATGTCAAGCATACGCCTGACTCTTGGGGCAATTCCGTGGCAGAGAGTAACGTAAGTTACCAATTTTCTTTCTTTCATTTGATACCCATATTGTTAAAATATTTTTTTTTTATTCCCCTCCATATTTTTTTTCGCGGACGCCATATTGAAATATGATATACCCTATGTCACTTCGGCAATTAAGACGAATCGAATGACACCTCGTATGTTAAAATCCGTTAAGCCGTTTAGGCTGCAGAGCGTGCCCAGAAATAGACATATATACATACATACATACATACATACATACATACATACGTACATACATACGCTCGAAAAACATAACCCTCCTTCTGACGCAGTCGGGTAAAAAGGTGTTAGTACTCGGTGCAATTAAACATACGTTTTAATCCATCTCAATCTACATTTGCACGTGTTATTTAGTTTAATCCAAACTACGGAACATATATATCCCTTCGAGCGGCAATCGCCGGGTACCCGGCGGTTGTCATTTTCGGCCAAGCGGCGCGGCCATTTTGCACGAATCTCCGTCAAGCGGCAGGGGCCCCACAGGTGGTTATTGCGAACTCAGCGCATGTTAGAAAAATTACCATCATTAAAAAAAAAAAAAAAAATGAAGGCAGTTCCATTTATGCGAATTTTACTAGCCTTTATCAAATCTCAGATGACCAAATTTTTCAATTTTCTTGTATAAAAAAGCTATAACTATGAAATGAAACAGTTAATTGTAGAAAATACCAGTTTGTAACACTATATTGCAGTATAAGGGGTTACTGATGTGTGAGGTGACTTGACAGATCTCTGTCCACACTTGATGTTAGGCCGTGGCTAATTGACTCAATTTAGGGTCGTGAATTCTTGAGCTCAGTCCGGTATGAAAACAACTTATCACAGAACACACTGCGTTGTGCAAGTTGTGCGTGCGGTCGGTTAAAGGCGTTAATTTATTAAGTTAACATATTAAAATGGCAAAATCCACGATAGAGTCCTTGGAAAAAGTGATAAAAAAGTTCTTACTACCGATTGAATCCAAAATCGAGTGTGTACTTGCGGATTTGAAGAAACTAGAAAGCAAATTAGGGAATCTAGAAATCCAAAACCGTACTTGTTTAAAGTGCATCAGTCCAGCGTCAAGCAAAAATGGCCCGAACGGATCGGCGGTCGCGAAGACGCGCGCAAAAAGTCCTGTGACGAAGGTCGCTACTAAGACTCAGCCGTGCGCCGTCGCCGCGCGCTCGCTACCCGCTTCTACCGGCGTTAGACTCCCTACCGCCCGTCGTCAACATAAATGCTAGGACCCATACAAACACAAAAACCAACCCAAACATGGGCACGGAGGTTCCAAGACCACAGGCACAAGTGACTTTAACTACCGCTTCTGCGTGTTTAGATAGTAATGACGTTTCGGTCGCCCCAACTGAAAATAAACCCGACCTCCCATGGCAACTAGTGACACACAACAAAACCCGCAAGCAGCCCAAGCAGCGTATAGCCGTTATTGGCACCGGGCCCGTAGATCGTGACCTGCAAACCTCGGAACGAGTCAAAAAAATTCATGCTTGTTTCCTCAAATACGACACAACTGCCGAGGCTATTAAGTCGTACATAATAAAAAAGAAGGGGAACACGGACGTCGAATGCACAGTAGATAAGTTGAATCTTAAACACAAACACTATGCATCTTTCGTTATTTCGGCTCCCAAGACTCTGTTCGAGTTCCTGATGTCCGCCGATAACTGGCCTGCTGGCACAGAAGTGAGCGAGTGGTTTCGAGCCGGCGCCGGCCGCGCCGGGCGCGCGCCGCACCACCACCGTCACTCCGAGACCGGGCGCCGCGACCGTCCAGCTGCCGTCACGTCACCCTGAGGCCCTGAGCCGCGGCGAGACACTAGAGCGCCGCGAGTCGATGCTCTTACCATTTGTCACCAAAACATTAGGTGTATCAATAATAAAACAAGAAAACTCGAAGCGCTGTTGACTAACGAGTTGTCATGCGACGTACTTATAATGTCGGAGCACTGGCTCCGCACGAACGAGTTAGACTCCGTCACAATATGTAACTACGACCTAATATCCTCGTATTGTAGGCCTAAAATCGCGCACGGTGGAAGTTGCATCTACGTCAGAGCTGGCATTAAGGTTAGTAACAAAGCAGATTACTGTGACTTGGCTCAGGAGCAGATTTTCGACATTTGTGCGGTACACCTTAGCGCAGATAATATCTTGATAGTTGGCATTTATCATTCAAATCAGACTAGTCACGTTGAGTATCTGAAACTATTTGACAATTTATTAAATAAAATTAACTGCGAGGGGCTAAATGCTATCATAATGGGAGACACGAATATAAACCTTCTAGATGACTCGTGTATAAAAAAGCACTTGATAGATCTGCTATCAATTCATGGTTTTAGGCAGATGGTAGATTTACCCACCCGAGTGGATGGAAGAAGTAGCACCCTAATCGACCATGCGTACACAAATCTTCCCGCTGACCGGCACGCGAGCGTCGTCAGGGTGGACGCGCGCCTCAGCGACCACAGCGCCCAGCGTCTCGTGGTGGCGCGCCTCCCCTCTCGCCCCTCGCCACCTTATTCTCGTAGGATTTTTAACACATCGAATACTATAAGCTTTCTAACAGCGCTCGAATCTGTTGAATGGCACGAAGTTTCAGAAAAGTATAAGCACGACTGTAATTTGCTAGCAGAAGCCCTACTAACAATTATACGAAATAAAATCGACATATGTTTTCCCCTAAAAAACCGGATGTCCGCACCGCATAATAATAGCTGGGTAGACGAAGAGATAACCAATCTTAAACACCTATTGTACGAAACATTGCATTTAAAAACGAGTTTTCCGTCATGCAATAAAATTTGACAGTTTGCCGAAGAAGTCGCCGTGAAATACGATCGATTATTAAACAAAAACGTACTCAGTTTTATTCCGATCAGATCCGTGACGACCCAAACAAATCAAAACGCATGTGGAAGGTGATTAATGTGGAACTGGGACGCGGGCCCCGTGAGCGCGTGGACTACACCGACATCGTAAGAGACTCCGATGGGAACCCGTTCCCGACAAAGACGGATCTGGTCAACGCGATGAACGCCGAATTCATAACCGCGGCGAGTGGTTGCGGGGCCCCTGCCGCCAGCCGGGCATGCGCCGGAGCCGTGACCGCGGCTGCCTCGATCGCCAGCGATGTATCATTGATATCATCAGTTCCGTTCACGCCAGTCGAAATTATGGAAACCTTGAACGACATCGCGTCAAAAACTAGCGTCGATTACTACGGATTATCGGCTAGTGCACTTAAGTCCGCCGCAAAACCTTTGGCAACTATAATATCTAAACTGTGTAACGGTTGCGCTCGGCAGGGTAACTACCCGAACGCGCTCAAAAAGGTAAAGATAAGTCCGTTATATAAAGGCAAAGGAAGCAAAGCGGAAACAAAATCGTACCGTCCGATATCAATGGTGCCGGCTGTCAGTAAGATACTCGAGGCGGGAATCAACAAACGAGTACTAAAATTCATTACCAACCGCGATGTACTTTCGGTTAGGCAATATGCGTACCGACCGGGGCGCGCCACCACGGATCTAGTGCGCGAGGTGGTGTGGCGCGTGCAGAGCGCGCGCGAGGCGGGCCAGCGCGTAGCGCTACTTTGCTGTGACCTCTCTCGCGCGTTCGACACCGCCGACCACGCCCTCATAGCTGACAAACTCCAGTTCTATGGCATTCGAGGTCCGGCTCTATCTTTGCTATCCTCATTCATGTACAAAAGGACCCAAGTGGTAGTGGGTGACAGAGGTCGCGTGATCTCATCAGAAGTGGAGAACGGGCTGGGGGTGCCCCAGGGATCGTGTCTGTCCAACACACTATTTAGCCTGCTGCTTAATGACTTACCCGCGACCATCAAAAACGCTGAAGTATATATATATGCAGATGATGTAGCCGCGGTAATCACGGCTCCGTCTGACATCGAACTCGAAACCAAACTTAACGCGGTGGTCGAACAAATCGAGGGGTGGTTCTCATTGAATGGCCTTGCGCTAAATAAGGACAAAACATGTTTCATGACATTTAACCTAAACGGAAAGGTCCCAAAAATGCTCAAGGTCAATGCCGGTGACATTACTTTAAAACAAGTCCGTGCCACGAAATTATTGGGTTTCCGCGTGGACGAATCTCTTGCCTGGAGTGCTCACATCGACGAGCTCTGTTCTAAGCTCGGGCGATCGTGTTTTGCATTGGGAAGGCTGGCGAGCACTGCGTCGCGCGGCGTGGTGCGTGCCTGTTATTTTGCCACAGTCCACAGTATCCTGACATATGGCACAGAGCTGTGGGGCCGCGCCGCCGATGCCCGACGCGCGTTCCTAATGCAGAAACGAGCCGTGCGAGCCATCGCCGGCGTGCCGAGCGACGTCTCTTGTAGGGACCTATTTAAAGAGTTGCAAATTCTAACGCTTCCCGGCGAGTTAATATATCAAGTGGCCGTGTTTACACACGATAACATTCATTTATTTAAACGCCAGGGCATAAACACGACCCACGCCCTCCGCAGTAATAAGTACAGGAATCGCCTCATCAGACCACAGTACAAACTAACAAAATCTGCAAGGTCCGTTTACATCTTGGGACCGTCGGTATACAATAGGCTGCCCGAAAAAGTCAGAGATGCAGCTTCCACCACCATTTTCAGGCGCAGCCTCCGCAAGTGGCTCTTAGAGCTGACCCTTTACAATGTAGATGATTTCTTTAATCTACCGATGTTTTAAATGTGTGTGTGGTGTGTTATAATTATGTGAAATTATTAATTTAAAATGTTGTACTTAATGCAATTTACGTTTCTGTTGTTCACTTATTTACGATTGTTTAATTTTTATTAACTGTCCTGTTATGTAATAATTATTATTGATATTTTTGTATCATGTGACCTATAACTATGGAGTTATGAATAAAGTATTGTATTGTATTGTATTGAATGTGGCACAAAATTGGTGCAGCGTTTAGTAGAATTGAGAAAGAAAAGGGCGCCATCTGTTTTAATCTATACCAACAGAAAGATAGGAATAGAATTTTAACTAGAGAGAGAGATTAAAAGTAAACAAAAATGAACCTTGTCAACAGAGTTTATTATCTGTTTTTTTTAGAAAATAAACAGTACAAGTTAGATAGTACTATCGTACTAGTACCTTTTTGAAAGTCTTTTACATAAGAATTCCACTGTACAATAACAGGGTTGCTTAAATCATACCTCTCTACGTTATCATGCGTTTTCTTACATACTATTCCACTGTAACAGTGACAGGGCAAATGAAATCTTACTTCTCTATGTTTATCGAGCATTCTTTAAAAGCGGTTCCGCTGTAACGGTGACAGGGCAAGTTAAATCCTACTTCTCTACGTTTATCGAGCGTTCTTGTTTATGTCTGCAAGTGTGGTAAGAAACGAGTTCACCTTGTGCTTAGACGTGGATCACCAAATGACGCCTCTCGGTGCCTCATTCGTCACCAGCCAAAAGATGAAGATGAAGATGAAGATGAAGATGAAGAAGAAGTGCAGCGCGTGGATCCACAGAGAAGCATGGACCGCAGCAACACCACGTGGAAAGAAGACAGCGTGGCAAGAGCACCCAGTAGAAGCAAATTCACACAGACAGCCGACAGGTGTAGCCAGACACATTCACAGACAGGTGTAACCAGACGGACACACACGCACACACGCACCGGCTGTTTTTAGCTGCAAAGATTGTTGGCATTAGTATTTTGTATAAACATACGTTTTATACCTGCGAATAGAACCTTTAAGCAAACGAAAGTCACAGTGTAAACGACACGTTTCATAAAACAAGACAGGCTTTTTAGCTAGGAAAATACACTTACCCGGTTAAAGTAATATCAAGGCAGCGGCGACTTTACCATGTTCTAGACGATGCTCGCCTTAAATTTAGAAATATTGTGTCCTCCTTACATCTTCACTCTACAACAAGAAAATCCCGTCAATTCACAAAAATAAAAGCACCTGACGACAATGTCGACCAAGTTCTAGCACACACGAGATACTTACGTAGAAACACTTGGTATTTAACAAGGATGCATTGAGCTTGTTAGATTTACATGAAGCTAAATTAACAAAATGGCCATACGGCCGTAGCGAGACTATCCAGTAGTAGTGGCGGACGTGCTCACAATTCGCCTAGTGCCTGCTATACGGCCGCATCTCAAAATTTTTCATTTTTTATATTATTGCAGATTCGTGGTCAGAAGGGTTTAATTTACCACCTTAACTCAAAAAAATAAGGAAAACTATCCTCTAAAGCCTCTTAATGCACTTGTGGCCTTATGCAAATTTCCAAAAATCGACTATCCCTTACCTGCAATATGGCCACTCGCCAGTCCGCCGCTTGCGCCCGCTACGATCGCACGCAAAACTACCATGCTGTTCAGACACTTCGGAGTTGCGGCCGTGTAGCACAAACGTTCGGAACAAGTTTTTGAGTTACGTCCACATCGCACAACAGTAAATAAGACCGTGATTACAATGAACGCGTCAAAATATAAACGAAATAAAAATCACTTGATGATAAGACAACTACAGTAAGTAGGTAACTTTATATAATAGTTATAAGTCGTTACCTATGATTAATATACCTAAAGGTTGTAATATAACAATATAAGGGTCAATCAACTTTTTTACACACACAATTCTGTCTGTTGCCCACTGTTCAGATTTTAATAAATAAAATAAAATCTCGGGACTTATTGGAAGTGAAATTATTATAAAATTATAGTTATATCATTAACTCCTTTCATTATAATGTATTGTTTTATTATTATTTTGATATTTATTTAATTTTCTGTACATAGGTTTTGTATGATAAATATTCAAATATAAAAGTAAAATAAAATACTAATACAAAAAAAATACATTATAAAAAACCTAACCTATGAGTGCCGCCGGCAGCGGGGCAGGGCTCAAGCTACCGGTGGTTAGGGCTGCAGAGAGAGGAACCTCCTCACAATGCGTGCCGAGGAGTACTACCTTCTGTATCTGGCCCTTAATCCAGCGAGAGTCTCTTGAGGTGTTGGTCGAGACTCTTCGCTATAAGACCGTTTGCCGAAACAACTATTGGGACAAAGATCGTCGAAACAACATCCCACATAGCGGTCACCTCGTGAGCCAAGTCAAGGTACTTGCTGAGCTTGTCCTTCTCGGCCTTCACGAGGTTCTCGTCATGCGGGATGGTGACGTCGACGAGCACTGCCGCCGGGCAGATCGATCGATTGAGATCGATCTGTCAATACGATATCAGGCTTATTGGCGACAATAGTCCTGTCCGTGATGACAAATCGATCCCAATAGAGCGTAGCACGACCATTTTCGAGAACTGGCGCCAGTGTTTACTTATAGTACGGCACTTCAGACTCAACAAGACCATTATTGAAGAGCAAGTTGCTGATGGATGATCCTGGATGTATGAGCAAGTACTCGCCGTTGAAATTATGTATCTGAGGGACTTGCCGGGGCAACGGCACGCTCGACAAATGTCGACCGTGCCATCCCTCAGAATATATTTCCGGTAATTGGTCGTCATTATGACCTCGTCAGCAATTGCACAGACAAAACCTTCGGTTCCCCAAAGATTTCGGTTTTCACGGACGCTAGAAAGTCTACGTCGGGCCTTGTTAGGGCCAGGTAGAAGCGTCCGCGTAGCTCGTTGCTTTTCCATACGTTCTTGCGGTCTTCAGTGCTCAACACCGTTGGTCTGCGCCAGTTTTCGTTTGCCAAGGAGAGAGGCGTGAGGCTCCTGTCTACTGCAACCACGATGCACCCCACACTCATTGCCAAGGAAATAATCCCTGAGATTGCACGCACACCTCGCGGTTGTGGAGATTCTTAGCATTTAAAATGCCTCGACCTCCACATTTCCTTGGGATGTACAATCTCATGACAGATGAGCGTGGGTGCAACATGCGATGTGATTTAAGCAGTAGACGGATCCCCCTATCCAGGGCGTCCAGCTCAGTCTGAGTCCACCTTAGTATGCCAAAGGAGTATGTGAGCAGCGGCACCACCCAACCATTGAAGGCGCGCCTTACTACCCCGTGACAATGTTGACATTTAATATCATATCATGTCATGCAAAAACCATGATAACAAGATCTAGAACGAATAGAACAGAAGCGGATACTGCGATAGCACGCCCTCCACCCCAGCCCGCTTCGTTCAGCTCATGTCGCCATCGCTGTTGGGTGATGAGTTAGCCACTGCACCCGACACCAGCGAGTCGAGCGACCTCCGCCGTCGCGACCACCTACGTGACGTGCGACCACCGCTGCCGGCACGCTTGGGGCCTGCGAGGCATCCTGCTCTGCGCACGGCTCCCGCTACCGGTGGTTTAGTGCACCGCATGCGATGGTCAACATCGAATAATGAAAATTGCATGCGAGCATAATACGGGGCTACAGAGGGAGGAACTTACCTCACTGCGTACCGTGATCGAATGCTGCTCCTGTTTCAGACTCTTGAACCAGCCATCACTGTTACCGCCCAATGACTATCGGATCAGGTGCGGGCCATTCAGCGGCTTCGGCGACTGGATCAGTCTGTACCTTGATCGGCTACGCCTTGAATCGCTACATATTCGTACAGCCTCCGCTTCATCACGGGACCCTCCTGCTGCGTTATCGGCTTCGATGCCAGTCGCCCAACACGCACTGATATCAGTGCAGTATGATCCCGTTAGCGACGTCGAGGATTGTGTGAATATAAGCGTAACTAACCAGGTGAATGAGCAACTGAGGAGGGCTTTGGAAGACGCGATCGCGCAGTATCGGTCCACACCCAACTCTAGGTCTCGTTTACCACGCTTGCCTGGCAGTAAAAGAAATTTAGCACTTATGGGAGCCCTAAACGCCTTGCTGGCGTCATATTTACAAGCCAGCGAGGATATTATCGATACCCACTCAAATTTGTACTGTGGGGCCAGGACTGCATGCCGCGTAGCTCGAGTCAAGTTTTCGGACACTGACCGAGCGACGTGCGCTCGCGGGTCTGTCCCCGCTTGGCAAGTGCGAGTTGAGCGGCGTATTGATAAGTTTAGGACTCTCATAGGAAAGCTAGTCTGCTTCAGGGTGGCGATGAACGCCCCCGAGTCATACGTTTCGTGAACCAGGCTTTTGCTTGGACCGGAATAAGGCCCCAACATTATTATGGCCTGTGTCACGGAACGTATCGACTTCCTGAAGCAGAAAGTTTGCGCGTGGGCAAGCCGTATTCGTCGCTATAGAGAGCGTGTGGATAGATACCAGCAAAATCACCTCTTCCAAAGTGATCCGAGGAAGGTGTACCGAAAGTGGGAAGGAACCGATCAAGGAGTGAGCGACGGACACCTACCGGATGCTCCTGCTATGGTTAATTTCTGGCGCAGCATCTTGTTGGTGCCTGTCGTGCACACAGAAGGAGACTGGATTTTAGCTAGGCAGATATTCAAACATAGGTAATTTAAATTATATACCTATCTGTCAAGAGAATTTACGCGTTAGGCATACTTCGAGACATTGATTATCGCATATAATAATGTTTTACTGTGCCAAAGATGATTAATAAAGGTATCTGATAACTATTTTTCGTGTTTTTCATTTATTTTATTATTTTTAAATGTATTTTTGTATGATAGTATGCTTATTACCGTCATTTAATTCTTTTGCGATTTTGGACACATCTCGAAATTCCGTAAAATACTTTCTGCGATATGGCCACAACACGAAGTGCCTATATTTGAAGGCCAGTACTTTAAAAACTACGCATACTTGAAAAAAAAAATGCACGTTCATTTGAAGCTCTATATAATGAACAACAAAATAACCTAAATCACAGTGTTATTGACCCAAAACTTAAGGAATTAGACCCTTTTTTCTGCCGCACACTCAACTCGCAAAACTTTGAGCGGCGATTTCTCTTAATATTGGTTTTTTGAGATGTGCCCGTATAGCAGGCACTAGGCGACATATCGGTAGGGGCTGCGAGAGTGACAAGCCCATTCCCAAACTATCCTACTAGTAGAGGAGATATAGCCTTTGGGGTCAAAATAATTCCCACAGAGATGGGGTTTGATATTTTTAGTTCTTTATGTGTATCTTTTTGACATACTAAAAATATATAAAAATATAAGTGTGCAAAATGTGTTTTTTTAACCGCCAAAAATATGAAATTAGAAAAATTTGTAAAAATATTAAAAGTCGTGTGTGGTATCAAATTACAGGAAATTACACACTAAGAAAGGTCATGAGATTGATTTTATAAAATAAAAATAAATAACAAAGTGGTGGCTGAAAACCTGAAAGATTTTTCAATGTAGAAAAATGTTTTGTACTTACATTGAAATCTCAACTAAACTATTATAGTTCTACACTTCAAAATTAGTTTTATAAAAGAAAAGCATATTTAGTTCATGAGTACTTATTAATTATATTAATATAATATAAAAAATAAAGGCTGTATATATATTTTTTTTATCAATAAACTCAACGCACCTCAAAGGAAACTTGCTTTGCAGAATATTAAAAAAAAACCATTGTACCATAGAGATCGGTGCAGAGTGCAGTAAGGATGTATGTACTCGAATGGTGGGAAAAAGTTTTGCGTTTTTTTTTTGTATTGTCAATAGTGTAATTTGTAATATAGAAAAGCACAAATATCATTTATCATCAAGCATGCAGTGTAAATTTTCGAAAAGATGACCCAGTCCCAAAGAAGTACATTGATTCCCAAGATACATTACCTAGCAAGTCTCTTGGATGACCTGCAGACAAAAAAAACATAACGCTTTTTTGGGCGTAGGTATGTAGTTGGTTTCAAGAAAATGATGAGACTGTTTCTGTCCAGCAGCTGGTGACTTAAATGAAACACTTCCTGCCAGTTGATAATTAACCATATACTAATGCGAGGATGCTGCAGAAGCTAGAACATTTTTCTGGTAACATTATCGTTTCCAAAGATGATGAAATAACTAATGTGATATGATAACTTAAGGTCAAACAGTATCTAATATTGTTTTAGATTACCAGAAACTTAGTAAGAAGACCCTGAATTACAAAAATATCGCAATTGTCGTAATTATCCCAAAAAAGCGTCATGTTTTTTTTGTCTGCAGGTCATCCAAGAGACTTGCTAGGTCACCTTTTCGAAAATTTACGCTGCATGCCTGGTGATAAATGGCTTGTGCTGCTGGTAAATCATTTACTGATTGCAATCGTGATTGAACATTGGCTGACCATAAATCATTTCTGGAGTTACACGCCTTCATTACCGAATTTTGAAACATTTTTGTACGGACTTCACTAACGCTAGATTTGAAACGTTTCTCACTGTCAGTAATAAAACGACCACAAAGCAAACAGTGTTCTTTAAATGTAAATTTACATATGTCCGACCGTAATACTCTACTGGTGCTTGCTTCGTCCTGAATATGCAACTTTGATTTCAGTTCACTCTTGATATTATTGGTATTTAGGTACAAACGGCGGCATTCGACATGGACACTCACGGGATGATCAGGCAATGGTTTAAATAACTCATGGATACTAAGCTGTCTTTTCGAATTTTACTTGCACTGATGATACATTGTATACCTTTGGTAGTCAATTTTACACACTTTGAACTTTCGTTTTCACTTTCAGAGCACAAGATACAGTTCATGTCTGGCATTTTGTATTTTTAAAAGACATCAGAATCACCAAAAACTGATGATATTTGTGCTTCTCCATATTATAAATTACACTCATTCTGGGACTGAGTCGTCAACGTAAACAAAATGTCCAGGGGATATATTGTTAAATGCCCATAAAGTGAGAGTGTCGAAATGAATAGGGGTCAAAATGTACAGACGTTTAAATACGTAAGTGTAAATATAACCAAGTTCCAAAATGTAAATGCGACTAGAGTGTGTAAGTGTTAAAGCGTACAAGTTTCAAAATAAATAGGTGACAAAATGTACAGACGTTTAAATACGTAAGTGTTAAAATAACCCAAGTGCCAAAATGAAAACGTAACAGCATGTGTAAATGTTAAAACGTACAAGCCAACATACAATGATCAGGGGAATGCTCATGTTTATGTTTGCTATTGTGTAGGTATCGTGATAATGTTTAAGTTTGTACCTTTTTAATTGTTTAAGAGGCTAGTTTTTGTAAAACTTTTTAAATTAATATACAGCCTCTATTTTTTATATTATAATTAATAATAAATAAAAATATTCATCAATTAAATATGCTTTTCTTTTATAAAACGAATTGTGATGTGTAAAACTATAATAGTTTAGTTGAGATTTCAATGTACAAAATAATTTTCTACATTGAAAAATCGTTCAGTTTTTCAGCCACCACTTTATTATTTGTTTTTGGTTTATAAAATCAATCTCATAACCTTTTTTAGTGTGTAATTTGTCCTGTAATTTGATACCACACACGATATTTAATATTTTTTAAATTTTTTGAAGTAAAAAATTTTGGCAGTCAAAAAAACGCGTTTTGTACACTTATATTTTTCTATATTTTTAGTATGTCAAAAAGATACAAACAAGGAACTAAAAAAATCAAACTCTGTCTTTGTGGGAATTATTTTGACCTATCACCTACAAATTTTCATACAACTCCTCTACTATACCGTAGACAAGCGTCTAAGATCAAACCTAGAGTTAAACGTATCAATTGACCCTTCGATCAGATATTTAGGTCTAAATAAATTAGAAGAAACCGATCCTAACAATATCTAATAAGAAATAGAACCTACCAGAAGGGTTTTCCTAAAATAAAACTGTGATATATGTGGGTAGCTATAAAAGTGCGACATGGAAAATGCAGGTAGATAACAATTTCTTTGTCTCGGATTAAACGTGTCCTGAAATAGTCGTGTTTTATTCAGCCGGCGTAATACTGTAGACCCAGGTACCAGATTCTTCAGTGGCGACGAATACGATCGGGCTCGAGTGCGTGTGATTGTTGGTTACGTTTGTGTAGTAAAAAAAACATTGCGCAATTAGTGATAATGTCGGTCGGCAAGATAGCGGAATTCAATGTTACTACGGACAACTGGCGGTTATATGTGGACAGGTTGGAAGAATATTTCGTGGTTAACAAGGTGGACAAGCTCTTGTACGTGCCTACATTAATAACATTAATGGGGGCCGAATGTTACGAGTTGTTGGTAAACTTATGTACGCCAGACAAACCTTCAACAAAGACATTCGAGCAGGTGACGAACATTCTCGAACATCACTTACAGCCAAAACCCAGTGCACTTGCTGAAACATATAAATTTAGGCACAGGAAACAGGCAAGTGGAGAAAGTATTTTGGAATATGTGGCAATATTGAAAAAAATGTCAAAAACTTGCGAGTTTGGTACTTGCCTAGAGGAAAGTTTACGCGATCAACTGGTTTACGGTATACACTGTGAGACGATACGACAGCGGCTTTTCACCGAGAAAGCGCTAGATTTCGGGAAGGCGTTCAAACTAGCCGTTAGTATGGAGGCAGCGGAAAAGGATGCGTCGATCGTGGAAGGTCGAGGAAGGTCATCGACTGGGACGGCTACCGTGGATTGTCAAGCCATGGATGGATTCACCTCGTGTCAAACCATAGGGTCGTGGGCGAGTGAACCAAAAAAAAGGAGTCAAGCGTTACCGCCACGGGCGTTCCAGGCAGCGAGTAACGGCGCGAACCGTGGCGGGCGCGTCGGCAGCCGCGGCGGCGCGGCAGCGATGGCACCGGGGCGCGCACTGCCGTCATGCACAGCGTGCGGCGGGGCGCATGATGCAGCAGCGTGTCGGTTCACGCGATATGTGTGCAAGGTTTGCAACCGACAGGGTCATCTCCGAAGGATGTGTCCATACATGGCGGAACAGCACTGCTTAGAGGTGGACAACGCACACGCAGAACACTACAACGTAAGCATGGTACAGCGGGAACAAGAACAGGACTCGGACGTCGACAGTGACTTTAGTGACGAGGTAATCATTACAAACTTTAACCAATATGCCATAACAAATTACAGACCCATCTTAATCGAGGTAAACGTTAACGGAAAGCTGCTTAATATGGAGTTCGACACTGGCAGTGCCGTGTCGTGTATAAGTTATAAACTGTACCAACAATTGTTTAGCGATTTAAGCATTAATAAATGTAATTTAAGATTAAGATATTACACAGGCGAGCTAGTCAACCCAGTCGGGGTCATAAAACCGTTAGTTACGTACAGGAATAAACGAAAATATTTAGATTTATACGTTATTGATAATGGTAAAACATTATTATTAGGACGGCATTGGTTAGCTGAGTTGGAGTTGAGTATTCCTGTCCCTAGGTATAGTAATGTCAACTATACAACCGGATATGATTTTAATTTAAATGATTTCAGCTCCCGTTACCATGAAGTGTTCGCGAACGGGTTGGGGCGGTTTACCGGCGGCCGTGTTAGTATCCACGTGCGCGAGGGGGCGCGGCCGGTGTTCCTGCGCGCGCGCCCGCTGGCGTACGCGCTGCGCGAGCCGGTGGAGCGCGCGCTCGATCAGCTGGTGCGCGACGGCGTGCTCACTCCCGTGGACCGCTCGGACTGGGCGACGCCCATTGTCCCCGTAGTTAAAAAGGACGGTAACATAAGGATCTGTGCTGACTATAAACTAACATTAAATAGGGTACTAAAGGTGGACCGCTATCCGCTACCCAGGGTGGAAGACCTTTTGGCGCGTTTGCATGGGGGAGACCATTTTAGTAAAATCGATCTGTCAAAGGCTTATGCACAATTTGAACTTGATGAGTCGCGAAAGTACACCGTTATCAATACCCATAAGGGTTTATTTATGTATAATCGGTTAGTGTATGGTTTGTCGTCGAGCCCGGGAATTTTCCAAAGACGTTTGGAGCAGCTGTTTGCCGATTTACCACACGTAGGGGTATTCCTTGATGACGTCATAATCACTGGGAAGGATACGAAATCGCACATCGACAATTTGAACAAAGTTTTTGAACGGTTACAGGCGTATGGTCTCCGGGTTAGGAAAGATAAATGTGACTTTTTCGCGAAGAGTGTTAATTACTTGGGCCATGTTATAAGTAAAGCAGGAGTTCATACGTGCCCCGACAAAATTAAGGCGATTGTCAAAACCCCAGCGCCGCAAAACGTATCAGAGCTCAGGGCTTTTATCGGTTTAATCATGTATTATGCCAAATTCGTGAGGAATATAAGTACTATTTTAACACCGTTATACAATCTATTACGAACGGGTGTCAAGTTTCTCTGGAGCGAAGATTGTCAGGCGGCGTTTGAGGCGGTCAAAGCGGCGATGAGTTCGAGTGAGGTGCTGGTGCACTACTCCAGCTCTTTACCACTAGTATTGACGGCGGACGCTTCTGGGGTTGGCGTGGCCTGTGTGCTGTCGCACCTGACGCCGGCCGGCGAGCGCCCCGTGGCGTATGCGTCGCGCACGCTCTCGCCGGCCGAGCGTGCGTACGCCCAGATAGATAGGGAGGCGCTCGGGATCATTTATGGAATTCGCAAATTCCACCAGTATCTTTATGGACGAAAATTTATTTTAAGAACTGACCACAAACCGCTAACTTACATTTTCGGAGACAAGGTAGGTATACCGGTTATGGCCGCATCGCGTCTTCAGCGGTGGGCGGTGCTGCTATCTGGTTATGACTACACGATAGAATACGTACCGTCGGGTAGAAACTGCGCGGATGCGTTGTCACGACTACCCGAGGCGAAAGGCGGAAAAGGAGTCGTAGATGAAATAACGTATTTAAATTTTATTGAAGATTTTATGCCGATAAATAATAACGATATTAGAGTAGCGACCACTAGAGATAGGGTCTTAAGTAGAACGCTCGCGTATGTGCAGTCAGGGTGGCCCGCGTCATGTCCTGATGACGAAATGAAACCTTACTTCGCGCGGCGGAACGAACTATACATAGATCGGGGTTGTGTTATGTGGGGATATCGCGTCGTAGTGCCGCCGAGACTACAGATGCCCGTACTGAAACAATTGCACATAAGTCATATGGGTATGGTCAAGACGAAATCCTTAGCTCGGAGCTTTGTGTGGTGGCCCAACATCGACGCCGACGTCGAAGAGCTGTGCAAGGCGTGCGCGACGTGCGCGGCGGAGGCGCCAGCGCCGCCCGAACCGTGGTGTTACGTTGCGCGGCCGTGGAGTAGGTTACACGCAGATTTCCTTTCTCTTAAAGGAAAAACCTTTCTGGTTATTGTAGATTCCAGTACAAAATGGCTGGAAATTTGTGACATGCCGCGTACGAATGCAGTAGCCGTAATTAAAGAACTAAGAGCGATGTTTGCACGTTTTGGAGTGCCCGAACAGTTCGTATCAGATCAGGGCCCGCCATTCACCAGTTCCGAACTAAAAGAGTTTTTAGCCAAATGTGGAGTACGGCAGTCTTTCTCACCCGTTTATCATCCGGCATCTAACGGAGCGGCAGAATGTGCAGTCAAGTTATGCAAACGCGCAATCAAGAAAGCATATAGGGAAAATATTGATGTAGATGCGGCATTGCAGACGTATTTACTAGCGTATAGGAATAGCATACACGGCACGACGGGCGATAGCCCAGCTATGTTACTGCAGCGGCGGTCATTGCGCACAAGGCTCGACCTGCTGCGCGGCGACACCGCGTTGCAGGACAGCGTGCGCGCGGCGCAGAGTAGGCAGGTGGCGGGCGCGGGCGGCACGTCGCGCTCCCTTGCGCCGGGAGACCTAGTCTGGGCACGCGGTTTTTGTACGGACGACAAGTGGATAAAGGGAACAGTAGTAGGAAAAGAGGGGTCTCGGATGTACACCGTGGGTAGGGAAAGCGGAAAGTCAATAGTCAGACACATAGATCAGGTTAGACACAGATCACGAATGTCTACCGTGCCTTGTCCCGAGAGCGTAGACTTAAATGGGAGTGAGGATGTCACCGCGAGACCGAGTAGGCCGACGACGGAGGTGGGCAGAGACTTTCCGGTTAGTGTGCAAGGGGAGGAGGGGCCCGAGTCGACAAGCTCAACGGGTGTCCGATCGGGGCCGTCTTCCCCATCTCCGCCGGAACGGCCTCCGGCAGCGCGGCCGCTTGTGAACCTTAGACCATTACCGCACCGGGTAGTTAAACCTAGGTTAGAAATAGACTAGATGTAAATTTACATAGATATAAGATTTAAATTGCTTGTTAAGTAGTATGTTAAATTACGTTAGCGATTAAGGGTGGAGGTGTGATATATGTCGGTAGCTATAAAAGTGCGACATGGAAAATGCAGGTAGATAACAATTTCTTTGTCTCGGATTAAACGTGTCCTGAAATAGTCGTGTTTTATTCAGCCGGCGTAATACTGTAGACCCAGGTACCAGATTCTTCAAAAACAAACATTTATTTAAATGCAGAAGAAATTAGTTACGACAACACCGAGCCATCGGCGAGTCGAAGTTTTATCTCTTGTTGTCCAGAGATGTCGCCACCGGTTCTAAAATAGCAGTATATAAATTAATCTGTAACATTACCTCTCTACTTGAAGAAAAATTTTTTTTTTTGTACAACTATCTCTCTGTCCTACCCTAGACCCTGAAGATCATCTGTCACCTAAGCAACAATTCATATTGTCTGTGCCATTTTGGGCAGACATGTGAAATCATGTGTTGTGGAGTAGGCTTCCTAACGTTCCACGGATAACCTAAACCTCTTCACACTACAACTTAACTAATTAACGACTATGTTTTGGACAACTACCTTAATAAAATTACACGGCACTTGTTAACTTATGATTTACTAGTAATGAATTGGTGAGTCGACTCCAAATTACGCTATTAGAAAAATTAAACTTAATTGCATTAGACGTTGATTTTATTAACAATGCATCTTGGAATAGGACTGGAAAGGCAGACTATGCTGACGATTTCTCAAATACCTAGAATCCAACGAAAATGAGGCTGGAAAACACCATGTGACTCTATGCAACGTTACATCTACCTATTACGATTTCACACTACCATTATAACTAGGAATTGCCATGCTTGCAATTGTAAAACTATTACATACCTAAAAAACTAAATTGCTATCCAGATCAAATGCTACACAAAGAAAATAAGTGAAGCATCATCTGTTCTCTTGTAAATAGAACCAGAATATAAAGACACAAAGTTAGCAAGAAGTATCTACACCAAACGACAGTCTTAGAGTTAAACTATTTAAGTTTAAAGTATATTGAGCCACCTTGTGACCAAAAGAGAAATGCGAAAACAGGGAAAGAAGGTAGCCACGGCAGTCACCACCACACGATTAACTCGTTCAGCAGGGTTATTCTGAGGAGTGAATCTACAGTTATAGAAAAGTTTGGGTATCTTATATTTTTCTCTCAATCCTTGCATATTTTTAGAAATATACTATGGACCATTATCCATTATTATACACTGAGGGATACCGTGTTTTAACAAGATATTATTTTCTATTATTTCTACTACAGTTTTAGCCAAAGAATTTCTCATAGGAAATAGACAAGTATACTTAGTAAAACAATAACACACAACCAAAATAAATTTGTAACCTTTTAGGCTACGTGGAAGGGGTCCTAATATATCTGTACATACAGGGTGTTAGGTAGCGGGTTCGACAAACGAAAATGGGAAATACTTGGGTCCAATTGGAACACATTTACCATAGTGACCCCTATGCTAAAGTTGATAGTTTTTTTTTAATTTTTTTTTTCAGTTTTTTTGAAAATATCCCAAAATTTTACCTTTAAACCTTCTTAGTTACATACCTAAGCAACTTAAACCGCCCATTTTTTTTTAAATGATGCTCTAATAATGGTTTTATTTTAAAACAAAACCAAAACCCACAGGTAGTGCTTTAAAAAAAAAATATGGGCGCTTAAAGCTATGACAAAATGTGGAAAATAAAATGACATTTAAGTTTCGACAAGTATAAAAAAAAAACACAAGGCATAGACGATTTCAAATTAATTAAAAAACTTCTCTGGTTAATACTCTTCACAACGATATGCCACTTAAAAGAAACAAAACAGAAAAAAATATATACGCAGTACATTGAAATTTCCTCACGAAGATTTATTAAAGAAATCACTGATACCACCGTTATGAACATTGGTGAATACGTTAGAGTTAATAATCGCTAGTAAATTATCATTAATAAAAACATTTTAAGAGTAATAATAAAATTGAAAACAAAACACTTTTTTAAATTTTGTGATCACTTGATCAGGAATACATTCCGTACATTTTCGTCGCATTTGCCACATTGATTTGAAAAAAAAAACATTAAGCTAAATTAGCTTTTTAATCTGTGTCTTAAATAGCTTGTAGTTTTTTAAAAGAAAAATACACTTTTTTTAAAGGCGGCAAATTGTAATTTTTTTTCAAACAGAAAGACTTGTAGAAAATATCGTTGATTTGTATTGGTTTTTGAAACTTAAATTACAATGGGTGAACGTACACCATTTACCAATGAAGAGTACGCTGATATTATTTTAGCGTATGGTCGTGCTCGCAATAACGCCCGTGAAGCTCAAAGAATTTACAGAGATTTGTACCCAACCAGAAGAATACCTTCTCATGAAACTTTCTCCAACACTTATCGGCGACTGCGAACAACTGGTAATTTAAACTTTCGCGAACCAGGAGTAAATGTTAGACAACTAAACGTTTCCATTGACGAACAAATTCTTCAGGCGTTTGACAATAATCCACAAAAAAGCATAAGAGATGTGGCGACGGAGTATGACGTGTCCACCTGGAAAGTGTGGTCTGTTATTCAGGCAGATGGCAGACATCCTTTTCATTACACTCAGGTGCAAGGTAATTTAAATTTAATAAATTACTTTTTGTACTTCCAAATTTATTTTAACTTTGAAACCGTGAGAAAAAATAATTAAATCCTTTTTCTTCAGGACTCGTAGAAGGCGATCAAGAGAGACGCATATCGTTTTGCCGCTTTTTATTGCACGCGGATATTGAGGATGCGAACTTTTTAAAAAGTATTCTCTGGACGGACGAGTCCAAGTTTACACGGGAAGGAGTTTTTAATCAGCACAATTTACATCATTGGGCTCACAAAGGCGAGAATCCACATGTGTTCCGGCCGACTTCTATTCAAACGAGGTTTAGTGTAAATGTTTGGGCTGGTTTAATTGGAAGATATCTTATCGGTCCTCACTACTTGCCGGACAACCTCAACGGGGATAATTATTTGACTTTTTTACAAACGGATCTCCCGGAGCTGATGAGTGATCTTCCGATATTTGAAGAAGATAGGCCCATTATCTTCCAGAATGATGGTTATCCGGCACACTACAGACTAACTGTCAGGCAACATCTAGACAACGCATTTCCTAATGCATGGATAGGACGGCTGGGCCCTATCGCATGGCTGGCACGTTCCCCAGACCTTACTCCTTTGGATTTTTATGTCTGGGGGCGTGCCAAAGAGCTTGTTTATAAGAATGAAATCAGCAGTAAGGAGGATTTAATAGAAAAAATCAATGCGGCATTTACAAAAATGAAAGAAGAGACTCGGCTGCGTGTCACGACTACAGAAATGCGACGAAGATGTAGGGCGTGCATTCGTGGGAGAGGTGCACAATTTGAACAAAATTTGTGAATAAAGTACTCAATGTTATCATTTATCTTCTTCCATAATTATTCCTATTATTTTAATTTTTGTTACTTAGTTAAATTTACCCTAGCATTTTCAATTTCGGCAGGTAATTTATTTTACGTGTGGCGTGTGGTTAATAAATTTTATTATTACTTTTAAAATGTTTTTTATTAATGGTAATTTACCAGCGTTTATTAACTCTAACGTATTCACCTATTTTAATAACGGTGGTATCAGTGATTTCTTTAATAAATCTTCGTGAGGAAATTTCAATGTACTGCGTAATTTTTTTTTCTGGTTTTTTTCTTTTAAGTGGCATATCGTTGTGAAGAGTATTAACCAGAGAAGTTTTTTAATTAATTTGAAATCGTCTATGCCTTGTGTTTTTTTTTTATACTTGTCGAAACTTAAATGTCATTTTATTTTCCACATTTTGTCATAGCTTTAAGGGCCCATATTTTTTTTTTAAAGCATTACCTGTGGGTTTTGGTTTTGTTTTAAAATAAAACCATTATTAGAGCATCATTTAAAAAAAAATGGGCCGTTTAAGTTGCTTAGGTATGTAACTAAGAAGGTTTAAAGGTAAAAGTTTGGGATATTTTCAAAAAAACTGAAAAAAAAATATTAAAAAAAAACTATCAACTTTAGCATAGGGGTCACTATGGCAAATGTGTTCCAATTGGACCCAAGTATTTCCCATTTTCGTTTGTCGAACCCGCTACCTAACACCCTGTATAACCTACCAGGGTCGTTGAACCTTTTTCGGGTTCTCCATTAAAGCTGGAGGAGCCTCATTGGTGCTCTTGTAAGCTAAACAGACTTGTCAGGTTTTTATGTACCGTTTTATATCTCCCAGCATTTTAGGCCAAAAGTAACTTTGAGCAACACGTTTGAGTGTTTTGAAAACGCCTAAATGAGCGGCATCTGATCTATCATGACATAGCTTCAGTACCTCCTGTCGCAGTTCCTGTGGAAGAACTCTCTTCCATTCACAATCCCTAGCTAAAGGATTTTTAGATCTAACTTAACGCTTAAACAAGTTTTCATTTGGTATCTTAAGACCAGGAAATTTATGAGGAGCACTTTTAACCCTAGCAAATAAATTTGTGTACCACGTATCAGTGACCGCGTCTACAGGAGAAATGAGATCTACCATTTCGATTGGGATGGGTGCCCTAGAAAGTGCGTCAGCAAGCTTATTTTCAGAACCTTTCTTATATTGAATATCAAAACTGAATTGTGACAGCCGAAGTGCCCACCTAGCTAAGCGTCCTGTTGGTGACTTCACACTAACCAACCATTTTAAGCTACTGTGATCAGTGAACACTTGTGTCCTGAAAGGAGAACCGTCAATATAGCCTCTAAATTTTTCCAAAGCGAAGATTAAAGCATTTAGCTCTTTTTCAGTTGTCGAGTGATTTTTCCCAGAGCCAGTAAGAGTTCTGCTGGCATAAGCAACAGCATGCTCATGACCTTGATCGTCCAGCTGTGATATGGCACACCCAAGTCCAACATCAGAAGCGTCCGTCGAAATAATAAATGGCCTGTCAAACTTAGGTACACACAAGATAGGTGCAGAAACCAAGAGTTCTTTGACAGCCCTAAAAGCTGTATTAGCTTCAGAAGTAAACTGAAAACATGATCCCTTAGGCAGTTTTTTAGTTAATTTGTTAAGAGGAGCACAAACAGTAGAGTAGTTATCGATGATACGACGGTACCAAGACACCATGCCAAGAAATCTTCTAAGTTCCTTTTGAGAAGATGGGGTAGGGAACTCAGTTATAGCTTTAACTTTATCCTTGTCCGTCCTCAGACCTCTACGATCAACAACATAACCCAAGAATTTTAAAGATGAGCGACAGAAAACTGACTTGTTAAGATTAATGGTTAAACCAGCTTGCCGTAGCTTTTCACAAACTCTTTTTAACAATGTGATATGTTCATCAAAAGTTTCAGAGATAAGTATAATGTCATCGACATAGTGAAAGATGTTATTAGCAAATTACGGACCAAATACGACCTGTCACGGTGATACTGCGCGCGCGATTTTTATTCGATCCTACTCGTAAAACTGTGTAATAGCATACAAAAACATTACCTAAGTGTTGCAGATAAGTTGTGAACATTGTATTTGTGTTATAAAAGTGCCGGGTTGCGTAAAAGATAACAAAATAGTGCAAAGATATGTGCAATTGACACTTAATCCTGTTTATGAATTATCAACTACCCCCAAATTGTTTAACTTTTTTTCTTTTGACACTGCCTGATTTGTGCGGAATTTTCATAACAGTGTTGTCAGAGCAAGAAACTTATTAATCTTATAATGAGCTCCACCAAAAATTCTACACCTCGCTCAACACATGACAAATGTACAAAGTGCAACAAATTAAGAAATGTTAAAAAAATGTCAGTATCATGTGATTCGTGCAAAAAGCTGTTGTGCGGTGAGTGCCATGGCATGTCTCCAACAGAAGTAAGAGTGTTCGAGCTAAAAACTGTTGCTCGCGTTATGACTTTCCTATGCGGAGACTGCAAATCTGCAATGAATCAACTACCAGTAATTATGAGGATGCTCAATGACCTCACAGAGGAAGTCAAGCAACTGCGCATGCGTCAGAGCATGCTGGCAACTGAATCAGCCATACAAGATATACATGAAAGGGGCAATAGAGCGAATAATCTTATTATCTACGATATCCGTGAATCGGAAAGCAATGAACCAGAGCAAAGAAAAGAGCATGATAAGTCAGAGTGTGTAGCTTTTATAGCAAAAATTACTAACAAGGTATACGAGGAAAGCTTCTCAATTGGATCGAGGCATTTCTGCGATACAGAACCTACCGTGTAAGAGTTGGTGAGACACTGTCAGAGCAGCGAGAAATTCACAGTGGCGTGCCACAGGGTTCTGTTCTTGGACCTGTGCTATATATAATCTACACGTTTGACTTACCTTGTTCCTTGGACTGTAGCGTCAGCGTTTTTGCTGACGACACGAAGATATTCGCAAACCCACTACTTGAATACGACCGACTCCAAAGTGACTTAAACACGATAGCTAACTGGTCAAAGAAATGGCTCATTAACTTGAATGCTGCAAAATGCACCGTGCTACATATAAGAAACCGTAATCCGCACTTTACATATAACCTAGGAGAAACCCAACTTAAGCCAGTCAAAGTGCAAACAGATCTAGGAGTCAAGGTAACGGAAGACCTCAAGTGGGAGGAACACATAACAGCAATAACTAAAAGATCTAATTCCTTGATCTATCTCATTAGGAAAGCCTTCGGAGTCTTAACCCCAGAACTAATACTTCAGATATATAAAGTATATGTAAGACCCAATTTAGAGTACGCTTTTCAAGCATGGAGTCCATATTTCGCCAAAGACATAGAACTACTCGAGAAAGTCCAACGCAGTTTCACCAAGATACCGAGACAACTTAAAAATAAATCTTACGAGGAAAGACTGCAGGTGCTGAAACTCACGACTCTAAAAGATCGTAGAGAGCGTGGCGATTTAATAGAAACCTATAAGATACTCACAGGACATTACGATTTACAGGAGTTTCATAAATTGTTCAAGCTAAATACCAACACTCGTCTCCGGGGTCATCAATTTAAACTACTAACTGAGCTTTCACACAACAATCCTCGCAGACACTTTTTATGTAACAGAGTAGTGAAAGCATGGAACAAACTGCCAGAACAAGTAGTCTCAGCACTGAACGTCAATCAGTTTAAAAACCGATTAGACCAACACATAAGCAGTACAAAGAACACTTGATCGAGGAACAGCTGGATACAGGCATTTATCAGTTGTCGCAACTGCCGCCTGATAAAATAAATAATAATAATAATAAATACCTTGTCCATTAGTCTTATCATTCGAGCAGTTGAATTTACCAAGCCAAATGGTAACCTTCTAAACTGAAAGGCTCCCAAGCCTGGCACAGAAAAACAAGTCTTTTCTCGCGACTCAACAGACAACATAATTTGAAAGAAAGCACACTTTAAGTCCAAAGAGCTCATAAACTTAGCATTATTGAGAGAGTCTAGTATTTCTTGTACCCTAGGCATTGGATAAGTATCCACTTTGGTTAAGCTATTTAACTTTCTACTATCCAAGCACATTCTAAGTTCGCCATTGGCCTTTGGAACTAGCAAAATAGGACTATTCCATGGAGAAGTACTTTTCTTAATTATTCCTAATCTCAACATATCATCAATCTTCCTACGAACATACTCTCGATGGTGAAAAGGTATCGGGTAATATTTTTGTTTAACTGGAGCTTAATCTCCGGTATCAATGACATGTTCTTCCTAACGTGTCCTTAGTAGCCGCAATACATTCGAAATCCAGAACCACGCTATTCAACCGTGACCTTTGTTCAGGATTGAGATCTTCCAAGTCATGTAAATGGATATTAGGATCCTTCAATAAGCTAAGAACAGAGTATGGTTCAATCGACCGTTTAATATTTAGAATATCTGAGCAGAGATGAAATTTAGTTAAGAAATCTACCCCTAATATAATTGGAGTATTAACATCACTACAAACATAAAAAATTATATAATGTAGAATATGTTTTAAATGAAACAGGTATTTCTATTTTTCCTAAGACTTCCAGAGATGCCCCATTTCCAACAGCAAGTTCAGTATCACATGTCTGCAAGGGAAAGTCTAAACCTTCACTTTGCAATAAGGAGTAGGCACACTCACTTATTAATGACACGGCAGCTCCACTGTCAGCTAATGCATTACACTCTAGTCCTAAAATACCTACAGAAAGAAGTGGTCTGGGATCGCCCACATTTTCTTTAAATAAAAGAGAACAATTTATTGTTATCATCAAAATTAGTCATAATCAAATTTGTTTGAGTGTACCGGTCAGAGGTACTAGAAAAGTTAGAAGTAATATTTTTATTTATACTAGTAAAAGGATCCTCCGACCTACTATTTAGTTTTTTGAACAAGGACAATATTTAGTAATAACACCAGGTCGCTTACACTTTAAGCATATTGGTGTTTTGTGTACATCACACCGAGAGTGATGATGTGCACCTCCACATTTCAAGCATAAAACAGTAGTATTCTTCTGTTCAAGATAAGTGACAAGAATCCTTGCATTAGAAGTTGATGAATTGAAATTTTCACCCCCACCACAGAAATTTTGCAAAATAGATTCTTTGCCAGTGATTAAGAACCCTCTTTTTTTTTTTTTTTTTTTTTAGTCATTTATTCAGTAAGTAGGCCGCACGGGCACCTTTACATGTCAGGAGTCTACCAGCGCTTCCCAAGAGGAGACCACTGCCGAGAAGAAACGCCGCAAGAAACTCAGCAGTCAGTCATTTTTTTAACCATATTTCCTATTACAATGATACAACTTAGTCTAGTATTATATAAAGCTATAAATATTAATTTAAATATAATATCAAATATCATGCGTAGATCAGCAGGAAAACATGGCAAAAATATTAGGAGAGATATAGACGGAGAAAAAGGCAAAAACAAAAAAATTAATAATAAACAAAGTTTCGACATGTTTTCCTACATCAACAGTGTCCCCTCTATTCTCACACTTAAATTTAGAGATCTCTAAACGTGAACAGATATCCTTCAAACCCCTAATCGAGTTAACCTCCGTTAAAGCTAAACGAGATATAAAGAAAGGACTCATATTAGTCATAATAATTTCCAGCTGTTCTGATTCACTCAACGGTTTAGACAGACGTAAGAACAAACTTTCCATAATGTTAATGTAAGATTTTATATTCTCACTTTTATCTTGTAAGCGCGTCCTAATTTGATTCAACAAACAACGTTCATATTCGATGGTTGAAACTCAGCTTTAAGGGATTCAATCAAATTTTCAAAAGACTCGAAGTGAGACCTATTAGTTCTAAACCATATCAGCGCTTTACCAGAAAAAAGATGAACAGAGTTCCTTAACAGCTCAATGTCAATGATCTCTAAGGAGTGTTTCAATTCACGTAACCGAAAGATAAAATCATAAACAGGTGTTCGACCATCATAAATAAGATTCCACTTAAGAACTTGAGAAGCACGTTTGTAACAAGAACTTGAAGGAGCCATCTCAACAGATTCTCTCACAACAGCTTGAGAAGATTGACCAGGAGATTGATTACACTTGAGAGTTTCAACTGCGTGATACGCCTGTGAGACAAGAGCTATCTTTGCAAGCTGCTGTTCAGATGTCAAATAGTTAAGTTTCTCCAACCTTAATATGACGTGTGACAACTTCGATAGACACCTGCAACGACACGACGATGAAGAGTGATCAGCCTGAAGCACCGGCTCAACTTTCTCTTTGCAGATCTGAAATTCGTTGTCAAGCGACAAGGTTAAAATGTATGTATTGACTTTGTCAGTGTCGAGTGTTATACCCCTAGTAGCTCTCAAACGACGTTTTAAATCATCTACAGTATCAGGTTCTAATCCCCGGGATCTTAGTTCAAACAATAGCTCATCCTTATTCAAACAGTCAACATCTACATGTAATGCCATGGCTAAATATGCCAGCTAAAATTATAGAAACAGAAATAGTTATGTAGTATAAGACTTTAGGTACAAAGGAACACTTTTATTTCAATTTTAAAAGACTAAATTCACTTCACTGTTATGTATTAAAAGTTTAAAGTTAAAGGTAATAGCAAAAGCAGAATATTTATCAGATCCACAAAGAAGTCAAAAGAGAGCAATACAGTCTGTTATCACACATAATATAAATTAAAATACAGCAAGAGAACTCCTGTTGTCAAGGGGCTTCTAAACGGGCCATTTTTTCACTGTAATATGTGGCTGGCAACTATTGGTGTCTTTCTCTAACAAACGAGTAAGAGAGGGACACCAATAGTTGCCAGCCACATATTGCAGTGAAAATATGGCTCATTTAGAAGCCCCCTTAAGGTTCATAAAATAGTTATTTAAAGAAACCGGTATAATAAGTTGCTTTGACCGACACTGTTAGTAAAACTAAGCTTTGCCCCTAGCGTTGGGCCGCCAAAATGTAACACTATATTGCACTGTTACTGATGTGTGAGGTGACTTGACAGATCTCTGTCCACACTTGATGTTAGGCCGTGGCTAATTAACTCAATTTAGGGTTGTGAATTCTTGAGCTCAGTCCGGTATGAAAACTACTTATCACAGAATGTGGCACAAAATTGGTGCAGCATTTAGTAGAATTGAGAAAGAAAAGGGCGCCATCTGTTTTAAACTAAAACCAACAGAAAGATAGGAATAGAATTTTAACTAGAGAGAGAGATTAAAAGTAAACAAAAATGAACCTTGTCAACAGAGTTTATTATCTGTTTTTTTAGAAAAGAAATACAGTACAAGTTAGATAGTACCTTCGTACTAGTACCTTTTTGAAGGTCTTTTACATAAGAATTACACTGTACGGTCGGCCAAGAAAGTGGTCTAACAGTTTTTTTTTTTCTTCTTAATTAATCGCTTTCACTCCTTGTTTTAACAAGGTGTATTTCGCCAGTATCGAGTTTTAGACAATCGCCATGGACTTATTAGAGAAACAAGTCCATGGATATCACACGCGAGGACAATTGTTCGGTTAAAGAGATTTACTCTGGTGGACTAAACAGAAGCACATGGGGTTAGCTCCACGCGCTTCTGTCAAGTCCCTAACAGTTTTAACAAAAGTTTCTGTGAGATCAAATTATCGCTAGGGTTGACACTTGTCACTGTCATAATATTATTGCAAGGGAAAATCAAACTTGCTGTATCAAGACGTGCAAATGAACTTCAACCGTAGGGTGGTAGACCACATTTCTGGCCGACTGTACAATAACAGGGTTGCTTAAATCATACCTCTCTACGTTATCATGCGTTTCCTTACATACTATTCCACTGTAACAGTGACAGGGCAAATGAAATCCTACTTCTCTATGTTTATCGAGCGTTCTTTAAAAGCGATTCCGCTGTAACGGTGACAGGGCAAGTTAAATCCTACTTCTCTACGTTTATCGAGCGTTCTTGTTTATGTCTGCAAGTGTGGTAAAAAACGAGTTCACCTTATGCTTAGACGTGAATCACCAAATGACGCCTCTCGGTGCCTCATTCGTCACCAGCCAAAAGATGAAGATGAAGATGAAGATGAAGATGAAGATGAAGAAGAAGTGCAGCGCGTGGATCCACAGAGAAGCATGGACCGCAGCAACACCACGTAGAAAGAAGACAGCGTGGCAAGAGCACCCAGTAGAAGCAAATTCACACAGACAGCCGACAGGTGTAGCCAGACACATTCACAGACAGGTGTAACCAGACGGACACACACGCACACACGCACCGGCTGTTTTTAGCTGCAAAGATTGTTGGCATTAGTATTTTGTATAAACATACGTTTTATACCTGCAAATAGAACCTTTAAGCAAACGAAAGTCACAGTGTAAACGACACGTTTCATAAAACAAAACGGGCTTTTTAGCTAGGAAAATACACTTACCCGGTTAAAGTAATATCAAGGCAGCGGCGACTTTACCATGTTCTAGAAGATGCTCGCCTTAAATTTAGAAATATTGTGTCCTCTTTACATCTTCACTCTACAACAGAAAATCCCATCAATTCACAAAAATAAAAGCACCTGACGACAATGTCAACCAAGATCTAGCACACATGAGATACTTACGTAGAAACACTTTGTATTTAACAAGGATACATTGAGCTTGTCAGATTTACATGAAGCTAAATTAACAAAATGGCCATACGGCCGTAGCGACACTCTCCAGAAGTAGTGGCGGACGTGCTCACATATCGGTAGCGGCTGCGAGAGTGACAAGCAAGCCCAGCCCATTCCCAAACTATCCTACCGTAGACAAGCGTCTATGATCAAACCTAGAGTTAAACGTATCAATTGACACTTCGATCAGGTATTTAGATCTAAATAAATTAGAAGAAACCGATCCTAACAATATCTAATAATAAATAGAACCTACCAGAAGGGTTTTCCTAAAATAAAACAAACATTTATTTAAATTCAGAAGAAATTAGTTACGAATTAAACCAAGCGGCAACACCGAGCCATCGGCGACTCGAAGTTTTATCTCTTGTTGTCCAGAGATGTCGCCACCGGTTCTAGAATAGCAGTATTATAGATTAATTTGTAACAAGTTAATTTAAATACCAGTTAATTTACAAGTTTATACATTTATTAACACCTTGATTTATTTTTATTATTCCTCGTATTAGAATATTTTTACACTACGAGGTTTTCAAAAATTAGTCTGAACACACGCGGCGCGGCGGCTGTTACGGAATGAGGGAATTTCTAACAAAACTTGTTTAAAAGTATTGTCGCGACCTTCTTGTATGCCATCCTTATCTATTCACGAACGCATTTTGCAAGTAAGAGCAAGAGAGGTGTGGATTTAGTGGCTTTTTTAAATTTAAATATACGAAACTACGCCATCGCCGGGTCCCCTCGATCGCCGCTTGACGGAAAAAGGCAATATTGCGGCTTTGATTATTTACTCTCTAGATAGAGTATGGCCCTGTAATCACTACAACAGAAACAGGCCAGTTTTTGTATGCTTGTGTGCGTGACTGCTTTGTCTGACACTCGCAAAACGTCATTCTATTGATCTCTGTGGGCGTACATAGGGATGCCAGCTAAAGACATATTTCCCATTTTACTGGAAAAACTGATCATGTTAAGGTTTAGTTATTGTGAGGTGTTTGAAAAACTAAAAAGATATCAATTCAAATTGGAATGGTTGCCTTTAATGTTTTCAATTGACAAAATACACTCACCGGCAAAATTTGCGGGGCAAAATAAAAGTAAGACATTTTGAAAAAGTTATGTTTTTGCCCGAATAAAATGTTTTAAGTAATTTGTTTTTTATAAAAAAAATAACAGATAAGACGTCATTAATTAAGTGTAAAAAAAAATACATACATACATTAATTCGCGCCTGTTTCCCAGAGGGGTAGGCAGAGACCACTTCTTCCCACATGCTACGATCCTGACAAATCTCTTTCACTTCTTCCACATTCACACATCGAGTCATGCATGCACGTCGGTTTCGGGTACTTAAGGTTCGGCCCTTATCCAGTATTTAAAAAAAAAAGTTGTATTTGTGATACAAAACTATTAGGTACGTTCTAAATTAAGACTTTTCATTATTTTTTTCCTAAATATCCCGTGCGATTGCGAGTGCGTTAGGCAATAGGCCAGCTGACCCCATGTCAAATTTCCAGTTTGTAAGTCAAAATATATTTTTATCAATTTCCACTATTCACGACTTTCACTTGGCAGTTTTCTATTATTAAGTGAACATATCCAAACTTAACTTCCATACTTCGATGCTCACACCCCTAGGGAATTTCGTATTTCAAAACTGGCAATACCAACAATAATGCCAAGAGAGAATCGTAATAATTAGACATATTTAACTGATCGATTTTTGAAAGAAATACTATGAATTCTGAATTATTTATGAGTGGTAGGTGACTTTGCTGGTTGATTTAATACGTCCTTTGTAATTTCGACACACTTTAATAACGCAACTCGTCATTTTAGTGCTTTTTTAGCGAAATAAATTCTAACATGTAACACGACCGTATCCCTTGACAACACAATTGACACTAAGGAGCGGAAAGCTACTTATAGGCTAACAGTTAGCTGATAAAAATTTCGACGCATTCATGTCATCAAAGTTCTATCTAGAGAGTAAATAATCAAAGTATTGCGGCTTTGATTATTATAAATTCAGAATTCATAGTATTTCTTTCAAAAATCAATCAGTTAAATATGTCTAATTATTACGATTCCCTCTTGGCATTATTGTTGGTATTGCCAGTTTTGAAATACGAAATTCTCTAGGGGTGTGAGCATCGAAGTATGGAAGTTAAGTTTGGATATGTTCACTTAATAATAGAAAACTGCCAAGTGAAAGTCGTGAATAGTGGAAATTGATAAAAATATATTTTGACTTACAAACTGGAAATTTGACATGGGGTCAGCTGGCCTATTGCCTAACGCACTCGCAATCGCACGGCATATTTAGCAAAACATTAATGAAAAGTCTTAATTTAGAACGTAATAGTTTTGTATCACAAATACAACTTTTTTTTTTAAATACTGGATAAGGGCCGAACCTTAAGTACCCGAAACCGACGTGCATGCATGACTCGATGTGTGAATGTGGAAGAAGTGAAAGAGATTTGTCAGGATCGTAGCATGTGGGAAGAAGTGGTCTCTGCCTACCCCTCTGGGAAACAGGCGCGAATTAATGTATGTATGTATTTTTTTTTACACTTAATTAATGACGTCTTATCTGTTATTTTTTTTATAAAAAACAAATTACTTAAAACATTTTATTCGGGCAAAAACATAACTTTTTCAAAATGTCTTACTTTTATTTTGCTCCGCAAATTTTGCCGGTGAGTGTATTTTGTCAATTGAAAACATTAAAGGCAACCATTCCAATTTGAATTGATATCTTTTTAGTTTTTCAAGCACCTCACAACAACTAAACCTTAACATGATCAGTTTTTCCAGTAAAATGGGAAATATGTCTTTAGCTGGCATCCCTATGTACGCCCACAGAGATAAATAGAATGACGTTTTGCGAGTGTCAGACAAAGCAGTCACGCACACAAGCATACAAAAACTGGCCTGTTTCTGTCGTAGTGATTACAGGGCCACACTCTATCTAGAGAGTAAATAATCAAAGTATTGCGGCTGCGGGCTGAAGGGATATGTAAGTAAAAACTCACTTTGGGCCATTGCGGCTCTGAGGTGCAAATTGAGGAAATGATTAGAAAAAAACGGGGAATTTTCAAACTATTGAAAAAAATCATAATCGTATTCATATGATTTTATTTAAATTCGCACACCATAAACACCATATAAAAATGGCATTCTCATCGGGATCATGCATGCTACCACCCGCGGTCAGCTGGCGTTTGCTGCGATTACATTTGACAAACTTCCCGTTTTTTATATATAAAGTGCGAATCATAAGAATAAGTGCGATGTTTAAATTTTCACGACTAACTTAATTTACCCCAAAGTACAGTCTATAAAAGAATGAAAAATACATGTTCCATAATTTGCCCCAAAAGTGCAAAATAAACTACGCGTTTATAATACATCAAAACCAACTGACTGAAATATCTTCGAGCCGTAATCTAAGAAAAAGAAATAGTAACTTAAGTTTCATTCATCGCACACTTTTTAAATCAAGATACGTGTACCAAAGGGGTAAAGGTAAAGGTACACGTGGCTAAAATTGCGCCCGATATTTTTTAACACACTTCAAAACTACGGCACTTTAAAGTTTATACCTAACATTTAAAGGCCTTCCGTACATAATAGAAACGGTGCAAATAGCTTGGTAAATGAATGCACCCCCCTGTGTGGATGGAAAAGTTGAAAGCAGAAATTTTGACTTCGGAACTTTGTTAGGACTAGTTAGGAGATAAACATACTAAAAGTACCCACCCCTCGGAGGTGAGCCCTAGGGAGGGGGGCACAAAGAAGGTCCCGTTTTTTTGTTTTTTGTTTACATCTTGAAAACAATGCGTCATAGGAAATGTTGTTGTATGGCATTATTAAAGCTGATACAATTTTCTACAACTTTAATTCTATACATTTTTTACCTATTTCCAATCGTTGTCTAGATATGAGCTCCGAAACACGGACGATTTTCAAAAAAGTGTTTTTAGCTAGGGTATGACTGCACGACACCTTGCGCTTGTGACTATGCGCTGACACTTGGCACACTTGACTCTTAGCTAGTCCTGCACGGGTAGCACAAGTTGTATTTTCTCGCTTGTCGCTCAGTGCGTCTCTATCGTTATTGACTAGATAGAAAGGGAGATTCGAGCGATAAACAAGTCGCGGGCAACTTGTGCTAGCCGTGCTGAGTAGATTCAGACTGGGAGTCATCGAGAGCTATAGCGCATTTAGTGGGGATGAGGGGGGGAAGTTCGACGCTGCCGCGCTGTAATTGAAGCAACATTTCTCTAAAACTATACATACTAGAGTATGCGATGTACCATTTTCGTATAAATTAAGGACGAGAAATCTATTTTGCAAACAAAAACAATGCACTTTGTAACAAAAAAAATGAATAAAGTAGAAAAGACTAAAACCTACCCAGGGAGAATGTTTATCCTAAGGATAAACCAACTCTGTAAACAGCACAAAGACATCTGAACATGAGCGTAAGTATCGACTGACATGTATGATAAAAAAACGTGAGGTCAAAATAGCTGGTTTGATAGTACAATCCGTTGTATGGGAACCTTGCACTTTTTGACTATGCGCTGAAACTTGGCACAGTTGATCCGTAGGTGGTCTCGAGTGAATTCAGACCGGGAGCCGTCGAGAGCCACCGCCGATTTAGTGGGGGAGGGGGGAAGTTTAACGCTGCTGCGCTTTAATTGAAGCCATATTTCTCTAAAACTATAATTGTTATTGCGTTTAATATATCTTTTTCGGATAAATTAGGGATGGGAAGACTATTTCTGGGATAAAAATCTTATGATTACTTTTATAATTTATATTTTATAAGATAACACTGCTAACTGACCCCAAACTTGCACCCGTTAATATATGGCTCTTGAAAAATGCTGATATAATGCAGCTTTAGTCCGTGGTATGTGTCTAAATGGGATATTTAGGCACTCATTTACTGAAGTAGGTACACGAAGCTGATCTGAAATAATAAATTATGACATGCAATATTCTAGTTTAAGCTTTGAGATCCTATTATATCTGTTTAAAAAAGCATAACAGACGTATTTTTCGATAAAATGCTTGGAACAAAATATTTGTCAGAAAATTATAAAACATACAGTAATTAATTACAATATCTGAGCTGTCAAGGATGCTTACTTATAATATGTTACGTTTACGCGAATTAGTTCCATGCCCATTTTGGACGTAAAACTTAACTAAATATTTTAATAAGTAAATAAATGTGGCTATATGTTTTTATTTTTAATATATTTCACATGATAAAAAATTAAAAGAGTTAGAAATGAAAAAAAGTTGTACATAACTTTTATGTTTTGTTCTAAAGTGCATTCATTATTTTTATCCCAGAAATAGACTTCCCACCCTTAATTTATCCGAAAATGTTATATTAGACGCCATAACAATTATAGTTTTAGAGAAATATGGCTTCGATTAAATGCGCGGTGGCTCTCGATAGCTCCCGGTCTGAATTTACTCGAGACCACCTACAGATCAACGGATCAACTGTGCCAAGTTTCAGCGCATAGTCAAAAAGTGCAAGGTTCCCATACAACGGATTGTACTATCAAACCAGATACTTTGACCCCCCAATTTTTTGTTATACTGTAAGTCGATACCTACGCTCATGTTCAGATGTCTTTGTGCTGTTTACAGAGTTGGTTTATCCTTAGAATACACATTCTCCCTGGGTAGGTTTTAGTCTTTTCTACTTTATTCAATTTTTTTGTTACAAAGTGCATTGTTTTTGCTTGAAAAATAGATTCCTCGTCCTTAATTTATCCGAAAATGATACATCGCATACCCTAGTATATATAGTTTTAGAGAAATGTTGCTTTAATTACAGCGCGGCAGGGTCGAACTTCCCCCCCTCACCCCCACTAAATGCGCGAAGGCTCTAGATGACTCCCGGTCTGAATCTACTCAGGACCAGCTAAGGTCAAGTGCGCCAAGTGTCAGCGCATAGTCACAAGCGCAAGGTGTCGTGCAGTCATACCCTAGCTAAAAACACTTTTTTGAAAATCGACCGTTTTTCGGAGCTCATATCTAGACAACGATTGGAAATAGGTAAAAAATGTATAGAATTAAAGTTGTAGAGAATTGTATCAGCTTTAATAATGCCATACAACAACATTTCCTATGACGCAGTGTTTTCAAGATGTAAACAAAAAACAAAAAAACGGGACTTTCTTTGTGCCCCCCTCCCTAGGGCTCACCTCCGAGGGGTGGGGACTTTTAGTATGTTTATCTCCTAACTAGTCCAAACAAAGTTCCGAAGTCAAAATTTCTGCTTTCAACTTTTCCATCCACAATCTTTCATTGCCAGGAAACCCGAGGAAATCTCTAGTTGGGTGATTCCTAAAAAACCAAGATTTACTTCCATACTTTTTGCTAATTTGAGTATACTAATAATATAACGTTCAACACACAACGCGACGTAAAACTCTGCGCGAATACACGATCAATTATACTTGGACATTACTTCTCGAAGCTCACCGGGATACTGTCCGTCCATCTGGGTGTTCGCTCGGGTGGCGGCGGCTTGCCTTTATATCGCGAGCGACACGAGAGTATAGCGCCATCCCACTCTATTTGTTATTACTTACCGAGCGGCAAAATTGCGTATATTTAGAAACAATTTAATACGTTCGATAAATTATTTTGTATGTATAATTATGTAATTGTTATTAAACAACCGATACACATCAAAACGACGTTTGACTATGTACGACATACATACATACATACATACTTTAAATCACGCCTGTTTCCCAGAGGGGTAGGCAGAGACCACTTCTTTCCACCTGCTACGATCTTGACAAATCTCTTTCGCTTCTTCGACATTCATACATCGAGTCATGCACGCACGTCGGTTTCGGGTACTTAAAATTCGGCCCTTTTCCAGTATTTCTCCGATTTGATTCGAAAAAGTACGCCTAGGGCGGCCCCTTCCGACCCTTCCACTCACTTTAGCTCTGTATATCTCTTTCGTCAATCTTCTTTCATCCATCCTTTCCAAATGACCGAACCATCGAAGCATGCCCTTTTCAATCTTAGTCACTACATCTTCTTTTAGTCCACATTTCTCTCTGACTTCTTCATTTCTTACTCTATCAGTCAGTTTCACACCACACATACTACGCAAAGAGCGCATTTCAACTGCATTTATACGACTTTCATGCTTGTCCTGCCACACCCAACATTCACTACCATACATCAGTGTAGGGGCTAGCACTCCATTGTGAACAGCCAGTCTGGCTTTTTGTGAAACGCCCTTTCTGCTCACAAAAGAGTACAGGGCCCCATTTATTTGATTTCCCGCATTCACCCTCCTCTCGACATCCTTTTCACACTTACCATCTCCTGTAAACATACTTTCCAGGTACACAAATTCACTCACTTGCTTTACTAATTCACCATTTATATTTATTACGCACTCTGTCATCTCCTCGTCCTTCTCTATCACCATGACCTTGGTCTTGGCAACATTTACTTTCATCCCCTTTTGCTTAAATCCCTCATTCATCATTGTCACCATCTCCTGCAACTCAAGTACCGATGGAGCAAGCATAACTTGATCATCGGCATATAAGAGGCATTTGATTAGCAACTCTTGCATACGCAAACCCTTATCATACTCTTTAAAATCTCGCATACAACTGTCCATGAATAGATTGAACAGCCATGGTGAGGCAACACACCCCTGTCTAACACCTCGAGAGATATTAAACCAGGCAGAGTATGCCCCATTGATCCTGACACAGGCTCTGGAGCCCTCATAAAGGGACCTCAAAGCCTGCACCAGGTTGTTGCTCACTCCATACATAGACAGCACCTTCCACAACTCCTTTCTATCTACCCTATCATAGGCCTTTTCCAGGTCCACAAAAGCACAGAAAACCTTTTGGTTGACAGCCAAGAACTTTTCTGTGATAGACCGTAGTGAAAAGACCTGATCCGTACATCCCATTCCCTTTCGAAATCCCGCTTGTACATCCCAGATTTTGTCATTCGTAACATTCAATACCCTTTCAATTAAAATCTTCGCATATACTTTGCCGACAACACTAAGGAGGCTGATACCGCGGTAGTTTTTGCAGTCTTGCTGTGACCCCTTTCCTTTATACAGAGGGACGATAACGGCTTTGACCCAATCTTCCGGGACTCGGCCGCTACTCCAACATGCATTGAAAAGGCGGTACAATAGACTACCCACTACGCCATCCCCTCTCCTCAGCATTTCTATCGACACTCTATCACAACCTGCCGACTTTCCCGCTTTCATACTTTTTAAAGCTTTCACGATTTCACTCATGTTAATCACACTTTCATCTTCGCTACTTGCATCCTTACTCATGTTTTCTGGCTCAAGAGGAACATCTTCGCATTCAAACAAACTTTCAAAATAACTTTTCCATCTATCAAGCATTTTTTCTTCCGCACATATCAAGTCTCCACACTCATCCCTCACCGCGCTTAATTTAGTTTTCTCTGATTTCTCCCGAGCCGATTTTATCAAGCTCCAAAAGAGTTTAATATTCGACCGGAAGTTGTCAGAGAAACTCCTATCATACTTTTCATTCAGTAAATCTTTCTTTCTAGCTACAACTTCTTTCACTCTTTTCTTTGATCTATTATACTCTTCTTCCTTTCTGTTGCTTAGATCTTGTGCTGACTCTACAGCTATAAAATCCAACCAACACTTTTTCTTTTCTTTCACTGCATCATTTACCTCTCTATCCCACCATTCCGGACGTTCATTCTTGCTCTTTCTTCTCTTTACTACACCGCATACTTCAATGGCCGATTTAACCATTCCATTCTTCATAATCTCCCATACATTATTTATATCATTCTCAACTTCACTGTCATTCATCTTATTAACACATTCAAAACAATCTTTCAGCTTCCTTACGTACTCATCTTTTATAACTTGATCATTCAATTTTTCTACTTTTATCCTCTCTAACGCAGTTGTTGGTATGGGAACACGATGGCGCCAACGTGTGAACAGACCCCTTACTCGTGTTACCACTAAGTAGTGATCTGAACCTACGCTAACCCCCCGAAATGCTCTGGTATCTACGACTTTGTTACGCAAACGTTCATCCACAATCATCAAGTCTATCATAGACTTCTCATTCTGACGTCTCCACGTATACTGATGAATCTCTTTGTGATCAAACAAAGTGTTTGTCACGCAGAGATTCTTAGCCAAACATACATTGAGAAGGCATATGCCATTCTCGTTCACTCGCTCATCACCATACTTTCCTAGTACCGATTCATAACCATCCCTTTGCACGCCTGTCCAACCATTAAAATCGCCTAATAAAATAATCCTTTCATTCTCCTTGCATTTTGTTAAAACCTCATGCAGACTTTCCCTAAACTTCTCCCGCTCTTTTTTCGATTTATTCGTATCGGGGGCATAAGCCCCAATTACGAATAAACGGGTGATACCTACCTTGAGTCTCACCCAGAGAAGTCTTGGGCTCACACATTCATGCTCTTGCATACATTCAGCCATTCGCTCTGTGAGTACGATACCAACTCCCTGTCGACCGTGCTCGGATACCGGAACCCCGGACCACAATGCCGTCAAGGTTCCGTGTGTGGACGTACTCACCCCTTTTTTCTTCGTCTCAGTCACACATGGAATATCTATTTTTCTCTCTTTCATCATCATACATACCTCATCTAATTTATGTTCCATTCCTCCACAAACATTCATCGTAGCAAGGCGGCTTTCTGCGGCCCGCTTTTTGCCAATCCCCCTTCGAACACGGCGTGACGCGTGGCAAACGGCATCGCCACCGTTCCGATCCCCGGAGGGATCTGAACATCCTTTCACTATTTTGCCCCCACACTATTTTCACTATGTACGAATTCAAAATAAATTCATATTTTATTTGAACAAAAGCTTATGCGAATTTACGACGGATAAATCTTCTAAGTTCCGCGCAGAAAAAACGTGTAAGTTTACTTATGCCAATGTGTAATTGCGCAAGTAAAGATAAGCATTTTAAATGTGAAAATGTCTCGAGGATTAAGGGCGTAACTTTACTAACACAAAAATATTATAATGTTTTTTTTTCTGAGTGGAACTACTTATTTCCACATGCTTCCAAAGTTAATGACGCATTGGCGTGGAATAAATATGCAAGTCTATTTACACTTTTTATTCATACGTCGCGCTTCTTAACTATAACTTACATCGTTTTTGCCAACGAATTATAAAAAAATGTCGTACTGTTGGTTTATTTTAGCGATAACATTCTTAATTTTGTTCCTAAAAATCTGAAATTTTCTGAGGTTATGTATTTTTCAATCATTTATCAGGGGTGAAATAATGGCAAAAACGAGTAACTAAAGTTTACGTCTTTCTTCCACGAATGGTGCGTTTTGGCATTATCAATTTTCTTTAGCCACCAAATTAATTCTGTTTTAACACTATCATAGGCACTATCTTATCGAAATCATCATTATTTTGTTTTAAAAATATATATTTTTGTCTCTCTAGGTCTTTAGTGTAAAGCCAACGATACTCAACTGCAGGGCAAATGGACACCAGTAATCCAGTTAAATGAGCAAGTTCTCTAATTCGACATGATGATAACTTCAAAAATAAATTATTTTCCTGTTTAATTTTTGACTTTTTATTTTCTGGTAGACTTAGTTTCAATTTTGTTGAGTCTAATACAAAACCTAAAAACTGTATGCATGTTTTTGGTGATAAAGAACTTTTATCATAGTTTATTAGGAAACCTAAATTTGTGATGATCTTTAAGGTTATATGAATGCTATTTAAACATTCATCATATGATCGTCCAACTATAAGGATATCATCTAATTAATTACATGTAATGTAACCTCTTGACCTTAGATATTGCATGATAGGTTTAAGTAGATTGGTAAACACAAATTGTGCTGTGTTGAGACCGAATGGAAGGACCTGAAATTCATAAATATCTGATTTCCACTTAAAACGGAGATATTTTGTGAAATCATCATCTATTGCTAATAGGAAATAAGCATCTTTAAGATCAATTTTTCCCATATAACAATTAGGAGTTATAAGCCTTATTGCCGTTCGTATATCTTCAAGCTTGATAATGATCTGTATTTAAATGTTTATTTAAGTTTTTTAAATTCAAGATAAAACGGTTCTCTCCATTGGGTTTTGGTACAGTGAATATTTTTGACAAATATTGGTCTTTACAGGGTAGGCATTTAATAACAGCTCCCTTAAATTGCAACTCTAATATTGACTTGTCTATTTTTAAAATGTCACTACTTGAAAAGTTATTATTTTCAGGTTTTACAACTTGTTCTGGCAATGAAAAGAAAGGGATTTTATATCCAGATATCCAGGATAAGATCCTAGGATCTTGTGTAATTTTTTACCACTGCAATTTATGATGCCTAAGTTGGCCACAGTAATGGTTACAAACCTGATCACTTAGCGTCGACTGTTGTATCGCTGATGGTAACTAGCCTTCTGCTGGTACAGCTTGGTTGAATTATTGCCGGGTTGCTTCTTATGATGTGGATGATACTGGTGGTATCAAGACTTCTGCACTGGAGCCTTCAGCTTCGGTTTGTAAGCATTGTTAGCTTGACCCTTGAAGTTTAAATTATTTGTTGTTGGCCATCTTCTTGGTTTGTTAGTAGGCCCCCTTAAATCTTTTATTGAGCGCTTTATGGCTTTTGAAGCCTATAGTTTTTCAGCCAAGTTTTCACCAAAAAGCCACTGATCTACATCAGTATCTCTGACTGCCTCTCGAGCAGATTTATTGTCCAGACCTGACATTTTTTTTTTTTCTTATTGCAGATTCACAGTGATGATAATTACATAGAAGACGTGAACCGTCACTCAGCAAACTTATTATCTCTTCATTACCCGGAGACTTACATAATATGTTTAGGGCTTGAGCCACTGCTACTAAGGCACAAGAAACTTCTTTTTGCTTTGCCTCAATGGCCTTATCACTTTTTATTACTAATTCCCTTGCAGCTGCTTAGGCTTCCGGGTTCAATTTTGGGGCATCAATTATTTTACAATTGCCTGGAGGAGCATATTTATTCATGAGCTTAATTTTTTCCTCTTTCTCCATGCCCATTTTTATAATAACTTCCCAACGGGAACATTGTTGTGGCAAAAGATCCGGGCCATAGGCGTTTTCTTCCGGTGCCTTTCCTAGTAATGCGAGAATTTCTCTACTTATTTCCACTTCAGCTGGAAAAAAGGGGGAAAAAACAATAAAGTTAACCCCCTTTTGTGCAAAGTATTTACATATTAAAACAGGGAACTACCCAAGAAGTAGAACGCCATGATATGTTACTTGTATTACCGTTTATCAGCAACGAGTGTACCCAATTAATACATCGCATGCTCACGGTATATTCGCAAAGAGTATACCCATTTAGTGTACCGCAATGCAAGGTGAAGGATATATACCTAATTTAAAGCTCTTTAGGTACTCACCTTGTTCGTCCGTTATTTCAGACGTCACTTTTACTGACGCCGATCACGGTGTTTTTTCAAGCCTCATCTTGGGACACGATAATATAATTCTAGTTTATTGGCGCATAAAATGGAGAAATATATAACAAAAACGAGACAAAAACTCCCGCGAGGGTAACAATGATAGTTTTGGAAAAAAAATGATTTGAAATGAAAGTCCCGGAATCAGTTGAAAATTGTACGTTTTTAAATTTTATTTAAATTACGTGCAAAAAAATATTTAGTACTTTCGTTTGAATGGCTTAACATAATGCTAAATTACTAACCATTTTTCGGTGGAATAGAGCTCCCCATTTTCAAGATATTCACGATTATGATGAAATCGTATTTATTTTTTTGTGGCTCAAGTCTACGATATTAGCAGTTTATTTTAAGTTTAAAATGTAGTCACATGCTAAGACTACTAACACGAAAAAAAACAATTACGAAAACAACGGACTTTAGGAGAAATTAGTTTTTGAAAAAGTCCCGGTTTGATCACGGGCTTTAATACAAAAGTTAATTTTCGACTATTTCTGCATATGTGTCATGCTCGTTTGTAAGAACAGTGTCATATTCAGTTTCTTCAGTTTCCGTATCCACTACCCCCTCATTGTCATTCTCTTCATCATTAAATTGAAATGGTTTTAACATTTCGATCACTGGAGGGAGTGAAGGCATGCGTTTTTTGTTACAGTGACTCATACTCAGCCTTGTATTCGATATGACCGAATCAGATGATTCTAATGCCCTGTGAAACAAATCTTCTATTGTATGTGTTCGCTTATCTTTCCGGCTATGATGTTCGCGGTCGTAACGCCAAAATTAGTTCCGGGACTCTCCAGCCTGCTCTGACAGTACTCCTACGGGCATTAGTGAGTTTTCTATGTTTTTTTGGCCGTGAATAAGTATTTTGTGCATAGTAGTGGTCATGGGATGCCAGCTATAATTTTCTACATATTTCCGGGCCAAATTTCTGCAGACATCACCGAATTTTTTGGAGTCAATCGTCAGCCCGCTGTTTATGGCGACTAAAATTATGTGTATGTCATCCACTAGCCATTTAGTGACTCCAAGTATTTCAGCAAATGTCCCACGACTTTCGTCAGTAGCAGAGACCCACCGGGCAGTATTGCCGTCATTCGTCGTTCCAGAGTTAGGTCTGACGACGTCTACTAATAGGTAAGCCCAAGCGATCCTTTATATCCACCTGTATTCTTTTCTTTCGGTCTTCGGTTATTTCTCTCGCAACGGATGATTTTGATACTCGCCATTGTCTTACTCGGAGGTCATTTTTATATCCCAAATGGAGCAGGAACTCGAGAAATCTTATATATGCATGAAGAGGACTGATACCATTTTTTATTGTTTCTTAAATTTACTACTGGTTAATTTACAAATGAGAAACCTGAGTTGTGAAAATGTATTATGAATAATATTGTATACCTTGCCATCGATGATGCTTAAAGTAAGATAACAAACTGATTTCACTATGTATCCTCTCGAGGTAACTGTCGCGATTGGGATTAAATTTCGTAATTGTTGCTCAACGTATTCTTTCTCTGCGAGAATAAGCTCTTTTGATTCTTTTTGGTATTGAATATGAAGAGGCCTGCAGGAACGAAATGATTGAGGTTTCGGGTTTGTCCACAGAATTCGTTTGCTACACGTTTCCACAATTTGTAAGGGTATAAAAGTTGTGGCAAATAGTGTATTTTCGTCAAACAAAGGATCTTGGGGAGAATTTTGTTTATATAGTGATTGGCCTGTGCTACCGTCAAAGCCCCAAGACCCTTCGAACGTACAGGATAATTCATCCAAATGCTCTCGTTCCCGGTATGTGTTAATTGTGTCATCACAGAGTTTTATAATTCTGTTGAAAGTGTATACGAGTAGTCCTTGGAAGGTAACAGATGCCTCAATTTCAGTCGATTGAACTCTGTCCTCTGGATAACATTCCTGTTTTGCTTTTGCTACTTTGTTGTAAGGTGGAAAAGCACAAAAGCCTCTATTGTTTAAATCTTGTCGTAAGAATTTATATGTTTGAACACTATGTTTTCGGTCAATTAGTATTCCTAGCGCTTCTTCTGGGGTATATGGCTTGGTTTGTTGATTTATTTTTGACAAAATTTCACTCGATTTAGTTGGAGACTCCAAACATTTATTTATGACAGCCTCTAGGTCATTGGCACTTTTGCTACTCAGTCTATGATTTTCTTGAGATATAATAACTTTAATAAAGGTTTTGATCAATTTTGCTGGCGGCTCATTTTCTATCAAAACTCTAATTCTTTTCGTTTTCTCAGTTGTGTGCATTTATTAAGATTTGTGGACTCCGTTTCTTTACTACAACCTGGAAATTCAAAAGGAGCAACAGATGGCACGTCTAAAACCAAAGGTGACACGTTCACAACTACAGGTGGCACGTCCACAACTACAGGCGTCACGTCCGCAATTACAGGTGGCACGTCCATAACTACATGTAGCACGTCCACAACTACAGGTGGCACATCCACAACTACAGGTGGCACGTCCATAACTTCAGGAGGAATACCAGATTCAAAAGCAAATCTTGAGGAAGACCATTTTTAAGCGGTTTACATAACCAGTTCTTATTTTTTTTTCGAAAATGTAGCATATTTCTTTTGCAATCATTATACCTTTTTTCAATTTTGGTAATAAAAAGGCTTATAGCAGTATCCAGTTTTTTTTCTTGTAGTTCAGAAAGTGGATAGTGTGTAGTAGTTGCCAAACCTAATTTTATGAAACAATTCCTTTCCTTTTTTTCTAAATCGTACGGCCTTGCTAAGCGACCATTTATTTTTTTACTTTCCTGGGTTAGAAGCGTATAAGCATCTAAACGAGTTAAGCATGGTTTTAATCCGCTTCCGATGCTATCGGTTTCTACTTCTAGCATATTTGCGGTCACCTCCGAAGCATAAGAGGTGCCGGCTATGGCGTTATCCATAGCTTCATTTGCCTGTCGCTGACCAGCATGAGGGTTGGCGCCCTCATACCCTCCTCGCAGTAAGTCATCCGGTCGGAGCTCGGAGTGACATCCCTCAGCCGGGTGGGTCAAGCCCTGCTGAGGCAAAGGGGCAATATGAGTCTGTGACGGCTCCATATTGCCTCACCCCCGCGTCCTCCAGGTATTATGTATTAATGCGGGGTTTCAGCATTCATAACGAGGGTGGACTCCTTCCCGCATTACATATTACCTATCATTGGAAGAAATGTCCGAAAATAACGCCGCATATTCCAGTTATAAACCACACGTTACAAACAAACATGTCACCTCAGTGACACTAAACTTTGACGAAAATCCCGGGACCAAAACGGGACTTTTTCAAAAATTAATTTCTCCTAAAGTCCGTTGTTTTCGTCATTGTTTTTTTTTTTTTTGTTAGTAGTCTAAGCATGTGCCTAAATTTTTAACTTAAAATAAACTGCTAATATTGTAGACTTGAGCCACAAAAAAATAAATACGATTTCATCATAATCGTGAATATCTTGAAAATGGGGAGTTCTATTCTACCAAAAAATGGTTAGTAATTTAGCATTATGTTAAGCCATTCAAACGAAAGTACTAAACATATTTTTTTGCAAGTAATTTAAATAAAATTTAAAAACACAATTTTCATCTGATTGCGGGACTTTCATTTCAAATCTATTTTTTTCCAAAACTATCATAGTTAGCCTCGTGGGAGTTTTTGTCTCGTTTTTGTTATATATTTCTCCATTTTATGCGCCAATAAACTAGAATTATATTATCGTGTCCCAAGATGAGGCTTGAAAAAACACCGGGCGACGCGTCATTTCCCGCGGTTTCCGCGGCCGGCGTTTGTGAACGCTGTATTGCTTCAGTTCGCGTTAGATCAATTTCCTCCATATCAGACACTGAAGTTTCCTTATTATGTGCCGATCGCGGATTCCAGTATCCAGGAGGAGAATTTGAGCGCGAAGAGTGCGTCCTGCGCGTCCATAGTGTTGACCTAGGTCGCGAACGCGAACGTCTTTTGCTTTTCTCGTCCAATTGTATTTTAACAAAATTAAGCACTTTTAATTTTTTTATTCACTTAGACGTTGTTGGTCGTTGGCTGCACGAAAACGAGAATGAAGCTAGGAGGTGCAGAGGGCGCTGGGATCGACCGGAATGCGTGCAGAAACAAGGAGATAGTTTAGTAACTAAACTTAAACTCTGTGCTCTAAGGGTATGGCCGTCAAATCTTGTACCTTAACGCACTGGAACATGTAACACACATAACACACTAACACACTGGAAAGTAGCAGAAATTTCTAAAGAGGAGTTCACATGTCGGTTTTTATTTTTAACCGACTTCAAAAAAAGGAGGAGGTTCTCAATTCGTCGGGATGTTTGTTTTGAACACGTCAGGATCTGATGATGGGATCTTGGAGAAATCAAGGGAACTCATCAAATATTATGGGCACACCTATAGCGATTTTGGTATTTTTCACTGTAATTCGTGCATTTGCAGTATAAAATGAAATAAATGTTTAAAAAACAAAAACCCGCCTTCAAAAATGCAAGAAATAACTTCTTATAAAATGGTAGGTAGGTCAGTTCAACTAAAGTCGGCCCACAATATTTTAAACCAAAAGCCGAATACAGTTGGACTAACCTACCTACCATTTAAAAAAAGTTATTTCTTGCATTTTTGAAGGCGGGTTTTTGATTTTTTAACATTTATTTTTATTGATAAAATTGTACCTAGGTACTTTGTTTAATGTACACACAGATGTAGGAATTGGACGCTGGTACTTATCCGAATAAAACATCTTAAAATCAATCTTGTTCGATTTATTTCCAACCATGAAGCAAACGACATACAAATAAATGAAAAAAAAAAACAATAAGTGAGTATCAAAGCAATGTCGAGAATTAAAAATAATAATAAGTAAGCTTCTTCGAAACTAGATCCTAGTTATGAGTTCATGGCATGTTTAAGCTTGATACAGGGTGTTCGGCAGAAGACTCGACAAACTTCATCATACTCATCAACTTTTGTTATGGGACCAACATCCAAATCGCGAAAAACAAAAACAGCTGTTCCATACAAACTTTGAGAGCTAAACAGCCGAAATGTATGGAACAGTTTTTTTTTTTCGCGATTTGGATGTTGGTCCAATAATAAAAGTTGATGAGTATGACCCGCAGAGTTAGTCTCTGAAGTTTTTTGAACCTTCTTCCGAACACTGTATAGGTAAGTACTTAATCAACAAACAGGTAACACAAGGGTAATAAAACTTAAATTACTGTTCTTAATATTGCACTATAGAGCAATAAAACTAATCAAACTATATTTTTACCAATATATTTTGTGGCATGAGATCAAAGCAAGGCAATTCGTATGATTGATAATTATACTATTGAAATTCGAGAACAGTTAAAAATAAAATAAAATACTAACTGAACTTTTTTGGAAGTAGATCGTACTTATTAGTATAACACAATATGTTTCATTGGCAAAATATATTTTGATTTTAGATATAAAAATAAAAAAACTAGTAAAACATTAACAAATTGTCGAAAATAGATAACAACAGTAGGTATCGCTATAAAATGAATCATTTATATTGCACTACGGCAAAACAAAACTACAATATTATTTCCTAACCTAATTGAAGAACATTACTTTTACCTATACAGCTACTTATTAAATACGAGATCAGATTAAGGAACTGTATTCATTATTTAACAGGAAATAAGAACGTAGGTAAAGCCAAACAGCTACAAAGACCTATGATTGATTGAATGTTATTGAAAATCAAGAACAGTTACGAAATAAAATAATAAAACTAACTGAACTAGCCCGTACTTATTAGTATAACAAAATGTGTTTCATTGGCAGAACATATTTGTTGTAAGATATGAAAAAAAAACTAGTAAAACATTAACAACTTGTCGAAAATAGATAACAACAATATATGGCTATAAAATTAATCATTTATATTGCACTACGGCAAAACTAAACAACTATATTATTTTCATACCAAATTAAAGAACATTATTTTTACCTATACAGCTATACTTATTCAATTTTACGAGATCAGATTAAGGGACTGCATTAAATATTTAACAGGAAATAAGAACGAAGGTAAAGCCGAACAGCTACAAAGACCAAATTATAATAAAACGACAACTTTTTACCATCGCAAGGACCTAAAATATTTTTTTTGCCTCATCAAAACATCTTATTTATTAAAATAAACACTGTCACTATTATTTTTCAGCGAATATTCTTTAGAACGTCGTTCATTTTGCAGAAGTTCTATTTTTTTACAACAGAAAGCATTGGTACAGTATCATAATCTCTTTTTTTTGTTGTCACGAATTTCAGAACAGGAATTCTAAATATTTTCAAAAACAAAATTGAATAAAAGTAAGAATCATCTTCAGATGTAATACATTCGACAAATCCAATATAATATTTCCAATTGTTTCTTTCATAATACCTAACAAGTACACTATCGCCGATTTTAGGGTAATTCTAATAAAAGTGGCACAGACAGGTTAAAGTTTCTCAAAAAAATAAAGTTGTGTTTTTTTACTTTCTTTGCTTAAAATAAGCTACTTGGTATTCTTTTTACATATTTATAAATGGGAATGGAATAACCATGAAAATATTAGAATTATGGCTTGTTGAAATATTGGAGATGCAGGTGAAAGTTTCATTAGACAGGTTAGAAGAGAAAAGGTTCCAGGTTAAAGAGAGTTATATTAAAATATAAAGTACTATAAAAAAGCAATTCCCTGTATTTACTTTGGTAGAGCATTGTTAATGGGTATTGTTTAATAAAGCATCTGTGGAGTTTTTATGGGAAATTATATACAAGTTATTAAATTAAAATTATTTAAAATAGTTATTCACTTTAGCTTGCCAATAGTCACACTAACCTGCACATTAGTGTACATATGTATCTTTAACCTGCCAAAAGTTACATTTAACTGTGCCTAACCTAATCTACATATTATAGTTGCTTAGAATAACTTAATTTATTTTAGTATTCGTTTTAGTTATGGTTTTATTATTTTTCTGTTTTTTGATTGTGTCTTTTGTATGAATAAAGTCCTATATCTAACCTAGTTACAGGTTAAAGTTACACAGGTTAAACCGTTGAAAATATGAATGTTCCACTCTTAGTAATGTAAGTATATACATCAGAATACCACGTTCAAATGATTAGTTAATTACGTCCCAAACTGATAAAATTAAATAATCGAGACAAGATAAAGTTAACATACCCGTTACAAACTCCAGATTACCGCATTCGATCACTAATCTCCACAAAGGTATAAAAGATCGTCTCCAACCGTTTAGTATGTTGGTGAGCCAAACACTGGCCGAATGTTTATCGAGGATTATGGTGTGCCTATATACACCCATATGTGAGTGAGATACAATATCACGAACACACAGGTTACAGTAAAAATATCACTGGTGTGTTAAAATTTATGTATATGCATATAATTTTAAAACCATATCATAACTAATTGAATGTCATAATATTATTTTTGCAATATATTATAAAATATCTACAATAAAATATACACAAATTGTTCAAAAACCTAAAAAACTGGAAGCATGTTGCATTTGGACAAGACAGGTTATGGTAAAAAATGGTACCTACATATTTTTTTTAACAAATTTAATAAGAATGAATAAAAAAAATTACTTGGCCTCGATGTAAAAGGTCTGTGCTTATCTATGAACGTTTTTACTTTTCCTGAAAAACTAACATTTAACACACTTTGTATTCAAAAACTCATTGACAGGTTACGGTGCCACTTTTTTTAGAATTACCCTTTAACGGTGTCTTCTTTCAAATCATCCGAAATATCGTTTAGACTGAGTAAATCGTCATCTAAGAATTCTACGTTCTCTTGCGTCGGCAATTTGTCATTATCCACTTTTACAATAGTTATTTTTTTGTTATTCTGGTTATCCTCATGAACATCCTCCTCCATGTCTTCTTTCAAATTATCCAAAATATCGTCTTGACTCAGTAAATCTTCATCTAAGAATTCTATGTTGTCTTGCATCGGCAAGTTTTTATTTTCCCCTTTTACAATACTTCTGTTTTTGTTACTCTGGTTATCGTCGTGAACATCCTCATCCATCTCATATTGGTTAACAGACATTTCACCCTCTGATGTATCTTGTAATGAGTAATCGTCATTGTCGTTTTCTGTAGAACTGCAGTCAGCATCAGTTTTATTTTTTTTGCCTGTAACTACTTTACTCTGTAGGAATTTGCGTTTAATAGTCACCGTTTTCTTTGTAACTTCCTTGCTTTTTCCAGAAGTTTTGGATATTGGGATGTCATTGTTTTTTTGTTCAACATTCAATCGTCGAACGCTGCTAGATTTTGGTACGTCATTGTCTACAAAATCTGAATAAATATCATGACCAATGTCGACTGTTTTGCTTGTAAGGGGATCAAAATATGCCTTTACCGTAAAATATTTCCTGTTTTCTCTCGTATTTTTTATATCTGAAAGAATCGTCACACCTTTAGTATTTCCTTTCTTCGTTGATTGTTCTGGCTTTTCTTGGCAATATTTCTTAGGTTCTCTGGTATTTTTTATATCTGATAGAATCGTCACGCCTGTAGTATTTTCTTTCTTTGTTGATTGTTCTGGCTTTTGCAGGCACATTTTTTTCAAATCAAAGCACTTGCATATTGTAACTTCTGAATTTTCTAAAAAACAGAAACAACTCAGACTTCTGTAAAAATTTCGTCACAAGGTGTGCATACAATTTGATGAATCATCATCGTACCTTGTATTGTAATGAGTTCCATGGTTAGCATCTGAATGATGTCTTCTGGAATGTGGAAAACTTTAATAGTGGTGTCAGATTTATCAAGAAGCTGAAATGCCGTTTCTGCGTTCGTAATGTCTAGGCCACAATTAACAAAAGAGTCAAGTTTTCTTTTGTTTGCTCCGCCTACGCCATCAGCGGCCCCTTTGCCGTGAGACGCTTCAAAAAAATTCCAGGTTGAGGTAGTAAATCCGTACTTTTTCATGTATTCAGAAAATAAGTAGATTTTTTTTTGCCGGTATAGGGTGGTGGGGCCATCAGAATAAAAATGGACTTTCGCAATAAAAGGATACTTGTTTTTTACGAAATCAAGCACAGGGCTCATATGAGCCCATATGGCTTCAGGTCCATGGTAATTGTTTCCTGATAATGAACAAAACGGTACTGGCTTCTCTCCTTTGACATACATTACTCCAGTATGCAGTGTTATTTGTTGTCTAGAGGCACCGAAGTGCATAGACTGTACCTCAGTATTTAATTTGCAAGCGTAATTTCCTGAATAATCGATATGGAATAAAACCGAATAGTCGTCCAAATTTTTTATGCAATTCTTATATTTAGAATATTGATGATAGGTATATGTTATAGGCATGCCTCTTGAACTTATCTACTTCTTGAGAAAATGCATGTTTTAGATTTTCTAGAGGTGCTGTTTTCATTTCTTTTACAGTTTTTTTAGTAGTTTTTATCTCTTCACTGTTCTTTTCTTTGTATTTGTGTGCTTTTGTTGTCCATTCGTACCAACAGACATCATCGTTTAACGTTGTACTGTCATGATGAAATTCAATTTTTTTATTTCTGCACACTTCACATTCACCATATGCACATTCTTTTGATTTTAAGTTACACATACTTAAGGAGAGCACATCATCCAGAGATTGACATTCGATTACTTTCATGGACCTCAGGGCTTTAAGTTTGAATGACAAGTTTTCATGCTTAATGCAGGCACACGTATTGCGACTATTTGCCGTCGGAGATATAACATAAAAAGGTCTGTATTTCTTAAAAGTTGAGTATGAAAATATGCCACCTTCTGATTTATATTTTTTGTACAGAGTTTTCAAACTGCTTAACAGATACCTTTTCTGTTTTTTGCTGTTTTTCTGTACCTTAACTTCTTTTTTACCGGCCGTGGCTCGACTTACGTCATCCCTCTCGTAAAATTCTTTATCTACACTCATATCATAAGTCCTCTATAATGCGTTCAGAATCCGTAGACAATGACCAGTGTTACAAGATACAACATGTTTTCTTATCTGTAGCTGTAATGAAAAGTTAAAATTACGATACAACTTTTGATAAAGTAATGTTGTTCAAATTTGGAAAATCTTCCAAAACCAACACAATTCAAACAGGGGGCCAATTCTAGTATCAATTAAACGTCGACTCTGTATATTTTAAGTAAAGTGTCGTACGCCATTTTGATTTCGAATGACATTAGAATAGGGACTTTGTTACTTTATCTATGATTTAAAAAAAAAACATTCATATTCGTGACACAGGTTAATAGCTTTGCCGCCATTTGTTTGTTTTGCCGCCTACTGAATGCATCTTAGAGTACTTATAATATGTGTGTAGATAAAGTAATGTATGCAACTGTACATAATTAGGCCTTAAAACACTCGTGTGATCTTATTATGAAACTCGCCTTCAGCTCGTTTCATAAAACCACACTCGTATTTTAAGGACCCTCTTTATGTATCAGTTACATAAAATACTATTAAATTTGTCATGTAATGAATTAAATTTCTTTTTCCTGTGTGAATGTCTTATTTGGCCTTTTAACCCTATATACGCAGCTAATTCAGTCTTGAGTTTATACAGTTTTACCTTTTCGTTATCTAATATAATAGACTTGATGTTTTGTTTATATTGATTGTGTTTAGCAGTTTGATAGGCGAATTTTACTGAATTTATAAATACACTTTGCTCTGTTAATTTTCTTTTACCTTTTTCTTTGTCTAAATCAGATATCCTAGGCAAATTTTCATTGATAAAATTGTCTACAGATTTCGTTATAGGAGTCGTGTTGTTATGGGAGGCATCTGTAGTGTTAGCCAAGTCAATGTTATATTCATTTTGTAGTTTGCTCACCTTTTCGATTAATTCTTGGTTTTTATTATGTATTCTTTTTATCTTTTGTCTGTTCTTCTTCAGTTGTTTTCTCAGAGAAATAACATCGGTTTTTTCAGTTTTTTATTTGCGGCCGACAGATTTGTAACTATGTTTTTAGCGGCAACTTGTCCTTTGCGCTTATATTCTCTCCACTTCTCCAATTGCTTTTCATGTTCTCTTTTCTTTTCTTTATTTTTAATCTTATAGTCCCGCCATTTCTTTCGCAGTTCTTCAGTTTTCTTGTCATTAGTTGTATCTTGCTCAAAATTTTGAATATAGATACTACATTTCAAAAAAGCCAACTTTTGCAGAGAAGGCACGGATGCAATACACTCAGTTTTATTGTCTGTTAATATAGATGTTTCTTTTTTTTTTTTAATGGGCTGTGTACTCTCTTTATGTACAAAACACTCAAATTCGCTTCTGGACTTGTCTTCCTCGTTTTTCTTTTTTTTTAATCTCTCCATTCTTCACAAAGATTTTCCTTTTCTTCTTCATTATACTCGGATATCGTTTTTTTCTCCGAATTCATGCATGTTATTGTACTTTCTTTATCTACCACTGTACTTTCTGTCGCTACAAAACACTCAAATTCAGTTTTGGACTTGTCTTCCTCGTTTTTCTTCTTTTTTTGATTTCTCCATTCTTGACGAAGACTTTTTTTTCTTCTTCGTTACATTCCGATATCTTTTTTCTATTCTTTCTCATTCTTTCCGCGTTTTTTCTTTTAGCCTCAGCGTATTTTTCTGGGTGTAAAGTTTTCAGCCTTTCCCGTTACTTTTTTTGCCGCTCAGCTGATCTGGATGGCGCCATCTTTAAATAAATATAAAATATTACTTTAAAATTTCATAACATCGGCAAAAAGAAAACCCTTTTAGCGAAATTATGGGCAAAATTGTGTTACATATAGGTATCATTGAAATGCATCGTTGTTATTTCGAAGATATTTTTTATCAAAACGTGCAATACATCCCTATTTTTGTTAAAAGAAAGTTATAGGTAGTTATTTTTATCAAAAAAAAACTAATATAAAATAAAGCGAATCACCTTAACAATCATGTACCTACATATATGCTACGCGACTGATATTTTTTCATATTATTACTAGACACCCGAGATTACACTGGCCATATATTTTAGGAATAGAAATTACACTTTGTCAGAAACTGAGGAAAAAGAAGAAGAAAAATGTTAGCTTTTTATATTTAACGCATGCCAATATAAACCAACCCTTATCTGGATTCCCGTGTGTTATCATAGCAAAAAGCGTATCACACATACGAATGGCATAACACACATAACGAACGGCACAACACACGTAACACACAACGCAACACACATAACTGAACACACTAGAAATACACACTGGAACAAAAAACAAATTGGTTTATCGCCGCCATTTTGGATGCTACACTTGTAATGATTTTTCGAATAGAACAACGGTAAAATATAATATTTACACTTACCTTGACAAAATGTCCTTACGACGTATTTCTTGTTCCAATTCTCGCTGTTTTCACTATGAAAAGTAATAAATTCCACCGATAATGCACCCATACACTCAATGTGCGACATTTGACAGAATACCTACGGTGTTGCTCTAGCGAATAAATACGATACGGTGTTACCATACCAGGAAGGAAAAAAATCTAACGATGAAAACTTATGTGTGTTACATTTGGAGAATTGTGTGGACTTATGTATTGAAACACATTTTTGTATATCTGAATATTAAATTGTGTAAATGTTTGTTTTATTGGTTTAAAGATATTTAATCATAGAATACGTTGTGATTAATTTAATATCGAAAATCGTTGTCGTCAATTTTTTTTTATTTTTTTTTATCTAAAGTGGAGGGTACCTATGCACGATTTTCTGACTACCTACCTAACTTATAATCAAATTGTTGCCGCAATTACGATCATTTACAAGAGTTTAATTATTCCAACACATTAAAGTACTAAGCGAGATTGAAGTATTCGATAGTTTCATAATATTTGAATGCACATATATTTTTAAGAAATTTCGGCATACGGCTTCATTTAAAAAGTACAAGTTTTGACGGCCATACCCCTAAAACGTGGTCAAAGGCTGTAAGATGGCAATTACTAGAGTCTGTCTAATGAATGATGAACCGGGCTTTTATTTGACTGGCAAGTCTGGCACCACTATTAAAATGACGTTTTGACATTGACAAACAAGTTGTTGTTGGTGCGCGTCTGTCAAATTCTCCTGGAGCTCTTATTTAAAATCCTCACTAATATTATCTCCAAATGGTCCGACATATTACCGTACGACGTTGCCCCTCTAATGATTACACTCGCAGAAAAACTGTCCTCCATCAATGGCCCCTCCGGGTCTGGCTCACTTTCTAAAATGGAACAGTAGGAGCATTGCACCGAAAAAATCGGAACTTATAAATTTAATTAACACACAGTCTGTCTCCGTTGCGGCTATTTCTGAGATATGGCTGAGGCCTGGATCCCGTTTTAGGGTTCCGGGCTTTACATGTCTTCGGGATGATCGCGACGACGGACGGGCCGGGTGTGCCCTTTTGATCAAGAGATGTTTCCCTTTTTCGCAAATCCATCTTCCTCCTCATACACCAGACATTAATGCAGTGGCTGCCAAGTTTATGGATATTAACGTGATTTCTATATACATCCCTCGGGCTAATGTAAATCTCATCCCTGATCTTTGCACGCTACTCTTTTCTATTCCCCCACCCCTTCTCATTTTGGGAGACTTTAACTGCCATAATACTGCATGGGGCTCTAGCTATTCAGATACATTTTCATCTTTCCTCTTAGAATTATTAATGATATCAATGTCTGTGTGATTAATGACGGATCCCCGACCCACCGAGTGTACCCTGGCCAAAACATACAGTCTGTGTTAGATTTATCTGCTTGCTCTCCTAATCTCTCTTCCTTGCTATCTTGGCGTGTTTCGAATCAATCGCTTGGCAGCGATCATTATCCTATTATTATTTCAAAACCTTTATCCGTTTTACCTCCTCCAAAATCCGAACCACTATTAAAATATATAATTGTGGCAGCTGACTGGCCTAAATACTCTTCATATGTTGATCAACGATTGGGGCAATTGGAGTCTGTATCAGATGACAACCTACCCATAGCTTATTCTCAATTTGTTAACCTTTTATTAGAATCTGCCGACAAATTCATTCCCCAAAAAAAATACACCCCATATCCGAAGGTGTCCTCCCCTCCTTGGTGGGATGCTGAATGTACGTCAGCGGTCAAGGAAAGGGATGAGGCAGAGAGGATGTACAATAGTTCTGCGACTCTAGACAATTTTATTACTTTCAAAAAATCTCCGCTCATGCTAAAGGAATTTTATCCAAGAAGAAGAAAAAAGGTTGGAGAGGATTCTGTGAGAGTCTTTCCCCTAGATCAGCTCCATCAGCAGTCTGGAGAAATATAAAAAAAATTAGAGGCTCCTTCAAGCCCGACCCAACATCTCTCGTTACACCTCATTGGTTGGAAGAATTTGCAGATAGGCTTGCACCATGTACTGTCCCTGAAGAGTGTTGTGTGTTTCCAACCCCTCCTTCATCTCCCTCCCATCCCTTTGATAAACCTTTTTCTTTGTCGGAACTTAAACTGGCTCTTGATGGTTTACGGAATACTTCCCCCGGCGAAGATGGCATTCCCTACTGCTTCGTTACTAATCTTAACTCCTTAAGTCAAGAGTTCCTTCTGAAAATCCTGAACGGGTTCTATGTTTCAGGAGAATTTCCAGACTCCTGGAAAAGACAGATTGTGCTCCCGGTCCTTAAGCCAAACAAAAACCCTGATTTAACTAGTTCATACCGTCCGATAGCTCTATCGGCAACAATGGGGAAAATTTTGGAACACCTTGTCAAAAATAGGTTGGAATGGTTTGTGGAGGCCAAGAATATATTAGCTGACAGCCAGTTCGGGTTCCGCAAAGGCAGAAGCACTATGGACAGTTTGAGTATCCTAACCGTGGACATCCGTCTTGCCCTGTCCAAAAATTAAGATGTCATAGGTACATTCTTGGACATATCTGCTGCGTATGACAGCGTACTTCTTCCGGTTCTCAGAGCAAAAATGCTACAACTGAGTATCCCTGAGAGGATTGTACATTTTGTTTGTAAATTATTCATGGGCAGGACGATCAAAATTCGAACAAGTGATCCATATTCTCCTATCAGAACCCTCTGGCAAGGTGTTCCTCAGGGTTCAGTCCTCAGTCCTCTCCTTTACAGCATCTATACCTACGATTTAAAGCAAACGGTGTCGCCTTTCTGTAAAGTGCTTCAGTACGCGGATGATCTGGTACTATACATGCCATCGAAGTCGGTCGACACAGCGGCTTCATCCTTAAATGAAGCCCTTAGCTATCTAAAAGACTTTCTTGAAGATCACGGCCTTTCTCTGTCTCCAACTAAAAGTTGTACTGTTACTTTCACTCGGAAACGACATATCCCGGCAGTTAACATTGAATGCGAAGGGGAGTCGATTCCAAATTGTGATTTCGTAAAATTTTTAGGTGTTTTAATTGACGCGAAAATGACAGGTGACCACCATCTTAATTATATCATCGGTAAGTGTGAGAGGGGTGTCAACGTTCTCCGTGCTCTTTCTGGGGTATGGTGGGGTTCCCATCCATACTGCCAGAAGTTGATTTACAATGCAGTAATACGTAGTCGTCTGGACTACGGGTCTTTCATATTAGAGCCCTGTAGCAAAGTGGTCTTGAAAAAATGGGATCTCATACAAGCTAAATGCCTGCGCATCGTACTTGGCGCCATGAAGTCCTCCCCTAAAAATGCAATGCAGGTGGAGTCCGTTGACCCCCCTCTGTTCCTCCGCAGACAGTTTTTGTCCGACAGATACTTATTTAAAGCTGCAGCGTTGTCTAACCACCCGATTCTGCCTCGACTAGAGGCCCTTTCTCGTGAAGTTTTTGAAAATAGATACTGGTCACATAAGTAAACACCCAGGTTAATAAAAAGCTTCATTAAAATTCAAAATCTACCCTGCCCTATATATCAAACTGAGAAATATTCCATTTTTGAAACAGACTTCAAAACTTTAATTCACATGCCAAAGGTTGTTCTTGATTTTGGCATTCGTAAGGACGACCCTGAAGCCAATAATAACTTTAACGCTCATCTGGAAGAGTGGAACGACTGGCTTCCAATATTTACAGATGCGTCAAAGCTCTCTTCTGACGGCGGTACTGGTTCAGCTGTTTGGATACCTAAATTTAAAATAGTTTTAAGTTTTAGATTGCCTACGAGTTCATCGGTTTTTACTGGAGAGACTGTTGCCCTGTTGGAAGCGATTACCTATGTGGAGTCTCATAGCATAGCCAAAGCAGTCATCTTTACAGATTGCAAAAGCAGCTTACAAGCCATCATGTCTAATCAGTTTAAAGTGAAAACAAAATTTCCTTTGGTACTCAAAATTAAAGAAAAATTATTAAATTGCGAAATTAATGGTTTGGAAATTGTACTCATTTGGATCCCAGGGCACTCTGGTATCAAAGACAATTAATGGGCTGACTCCTGGACTAAAGATGCCATCGAGTCTGGTTCTCCCAATTACTCCTCGATTCTTCCTTCTGATCTCCTAATGATGGCTCGGTCTGATATAAGAGATTCCTGGCAGATGCTATGGGAGTCTACCAAGGAGAATAAAGGTCGATACTATGGTAGCATCCAGCCCACAATCCCTCAGAAGTCGTGGTTTTTTAAGTATAAAATGTTCAATAAACAGGCCACCTCTACACTCTGCCGTCTACGTCTTGGTCATGTATGCACTCCTGTTTTCCTTGCTAAGATTAGGGTACGGAACCATTCTTTGTTCGAATGCGGCCTTGATAATGACTCCCTAGAACACATATTTTTTTACTGTCCAAGGTATAGCAATTTTCACTGTATGACTCTCTTCCAAAAGATGTTCCACGCCCTACCAACTTTCAGTCTCTCCTAAGTTTCTCGAATACCTCCCTCTACTATCACTTTACTAAAATATATTCAATTTCATAATATAAAATTGTAAATTCGAATTCATCGTATTTTTATCGTTATATATCGTTTCCATTCCACCTACGCCCACAATTATGATATATTATCTGTATTGTCTTGTTTTGGTGGTTTTGTGCTGTCCTTAACATAAATGTTGTTTGTTTTAGGTTTCCCGTCCGACTGTCCTTCGCTTCGTTAAAACTATTACACCGAACATTTTCCCTTCGTGACTAATGTCTACTTCGTTATTGGCGAAATACATCTCAAACATGAGCGAGATGTGAAAGCCATTAAAAAAAAAAAAAAAAAGATTTCTCTTGGAAATTTACAAACTAAACATGCGTAAAACTATCAAAAGTGGTGTGCGACAGATCCTTTTTACCATTATAAACAAATATGAAGGAAAACAAGAGAAGAGGGAAGCATTGTTGAAACAAAAAATAGAGTGTTTAGATATGATGACCGAATTCATAGGTTAGTATGGCATGTTAATTTCGATACTTATTGTTTCTATATCTTCAATCCCAAGTGTTATTATTTTCCCATTAAGAAATTAAACAATGTATTCCTTTCAGATAAGGTGGACGTGAATGATGAAAAACAAACGGTTTTGGAAAATATTCAGTAGATGAAAGAGTTGGAGCAAAACGATTTACTATGCCAGAGTCAGACGAAGTATTTAGAAGAAATATCTTCAATGACCGGTAAATACTAAAATTAATGAAATCATGGTCTTTCCCTATATACCGGTGTATTGTCTGTACCTAAATCATGTTGAATCTCTTAACATATGCAATTTTATTAAATTAATTAAATAGACAGATGATTAATATAACTGACTCTCATAGTTTCAGTAAAATACTAAGGAGGTGTTTGTTTAGTTAAAAGATATCATAAACATATTAATATGTATTTACTGTATGCAGAGCAAACAGTATTTTGTTGTTTGTGAACCAAATGTACCTACGTACACTTCATGAGCTCTTGGAAAAGATGTTTGGGTTATACCTGTCTTCCTTTTTTCATTTTTTTTTTTCCTTGTTTTTGAACCGTTGCAATTTGAACCTCACCAATGCTATTTTAATACACCTAAACCCAAATGTTCTAAGAGCTGTCGCACTGTACAATGCGGCTGTACTGCGTGTCACAATGTATTTGTAAATGGTGTTCTGTTTAATTCATTTCTTGTTTCTTCTTACAGATATCAGTGTTTCGACATTGAAGAGAATAAATAATGAAGGCAAAGTAAACCATGGTGTCTTCAGTACTCCAGGAAAGAAGCGACCTCACAAGGCCACAGTATCCAATTTAGATAGTTTTGACATCCATGCCACCGAAATAAAGTAAACGAATTTTATATTGTAAAGAAGCAAGTGCCTACACTCAGATGCCTATTAGTAGAGTTGAGAGAAAGCATCGGTTTAACCCTAATAATAAATGAAATCTTTTTACTTAATGACTTGTTATTGATGATTTTATTTACTAAAAGCTCACAAATGAGAAAGCATGCTGAAGCAAGCATTATTATGGTGGTGTGCATTTATTTTTCATAAATAGTTTCAAAGCATCAAACACTTCGTGACACCCAAAGTCGCCAAATAGTTCGGTACATGTTTGGCAACTTTGGGTGTCACTATCTATTTATTTAATGCTGACTATACGGGTCAATCAACTTTTCTTTGTAGTTCGTTGCCAGGGTGACGTTTCCTGGGTAAAACTATGATTTCAAAGGATATAAGTCCACTACTATTATTTTATGGCTTTTCTCCTGAGTGTGCTAGAAGTATATATTATCACATTTTTTCTAAGAAACTCTATCACTGTTGTCTCCTGGCCTATGGGACAATAAAAACAACAAAAAAGTTGATCCACCCACACGTATTAAGTAGTAAAAGTCTTGGGCTTCTATTAATTGTACTTAAATATGATACCGTGTTTGTTCTTAATATGGACAAACGGACACTTGAGTGCGGTATTAGTAGACTTGAGTACCTATAGTTTATTATTACGGGCCTTAGTATTGTGAAAAAGTACGCGTTTCCTCTTCCCTTGTGCTCACCAAAATAAACAAAATAAGAAAAGTATCAAAATCGTTTATTCCTGCATTGATCGGTAATACCATTTATGAATATTCATTATATTTTATTTATATATTATTTATATTTTTGAATTTGCCGCTTTTTGTCAGGTTCATCTTTCATTAGACAGACTCTACATGAGTTAATTATCATTGAAGAGACTGTGCAGCGAAATACAATTCTCCTTCTTTATTCATGTGTAGGTGACACACCATCTGACCCCACGCGTTAACTATACCTCTATTTAAAGTTGTGTTAAAATAATTAAAACAAATTGTGATAAGTGATGATAACAGAAAGATGTAAATTGCTATACTTTAGTTATAGATTAGCATGTTGGTTCTTTCTCAGTGATTCACACGCAAAATTCAAGTTCGCAGTTTCAATAAACTACATATATATTGTAAGGAAGTAATTATATTCCTAGGAATATCAACAAGCAAACCGTTCTCTAACACTTGTTTATATTGTGAAATGCTAGTAAAAAGTTAATGAAGAAATAACGGTTACGCATATCATAATATTAGGCATATATAGAAACTATATAATTGTAATGATATTTTAAAGCCCTACAAATGTATTATTATAATTAGAGCCCCTCAATGTATTTTTCTCGTTATAATGATTAATCTGTAAATACGTAGTTAAGCTATTTGAAAATAAAAAAACAATTATGATTGCATAATAATTATTATGGTATAATTTAACATAAGTTACGCAGATAGCATTTATTTAAATAAATAAACGTAAAATTTTTAACCCCCGACGCAAAAAGAGGGGTGTTATAAGTTTGACGTGTAAGTGTGTGTGTGTGTGTGTGTGTGTGTGTGTGTGTGTGTGTGTGTGTGTGTGTGTGTGTGTGTGTGTGTGTGTGTGTGTGTGTGTGTGTGTGTGTGTGTGTGTGTGTGTGTGTCTGTTTGTGGCACCGTAGCTCTTAAACGGATGAACCGATTTGGATGCGGTTTTTTTAATTTGAAAGCAGGTTTTCTAGCGGTAGTTCTTAGACATTTTATATTGAAATCGGTTCAGCCGTTTTTGAAGTATTGAACTTTGAAATGTCAATGTCGGGGGTTTTCCAACTTTTTGTTGGTTAGGTTATTTCACAATATGCCTATTTTTTTTATATACTTACCTAAAATATATTACTTTAACATAGATAACATAAGAAAGCATTATTAAAAATATAAAAATGCAAAAAGCAGATATCCCCATGATAGATTTGAACCAACAATCCTCGTAAACACTAGTCCGACAGAGTAGCCACTCGACCAACTTGCCTTCAACATAAGTCGTCAAAAAATTTAAACAATTTGATTTGTTTACCAGGGGGGTATCCTTTTCTCTGCAGCCGGCTGTACAGTAAGCTTCAGAGAAAAGTATCCCTGATTCTCTTATAGAACTGTACAAAAAATTCTTTACATTTAGAGAAAGCGGCGTGGCCGAACGGGTTACACGTAAGTCAGGCGATTTGTGGGTTGCCAGTTCAAATCCTAAGAGAGACAATCGTATCTTTTTGTATTTTTTTATTTTAACAATGTTGCTGAACAAAATGATGTAGTGATAATTATGTAATTTTTCTAAAAGTAATAAAAGGAACAGCCATTTTAGGTAAATTTTTATTTTATTGCAATGAAACAACTTTTAAGTCAACATTTCATAATAAATAACAGCGAGAAATAAAAACAAGATGACATTTTTATTAAATTATTTCCTAGGTGTTTATCTAAACTGTGCCAATATTTCTTTTTCTCAAACATGCTATGGAATGTTGACGTTGTGTTCCTCATAATGGGCTTCGAAGTATCACGTTTCGGGCGGAACAACTCGAGAGAGGTGTAAAGGAATTTCATACAAAATTGAAGGCCTAGGCCGGGAAGTATTTTTTTTAAATTTTAATATAAACATGGCGGCTGTGTTTATGAACAGGCTAAATAGCTGTTTTTTTTTTTAATATTCTAAGCCGTGCATCCAACCAAAGCGCTTGCATGTTTAAATAAAGTCACCAGGTACCAGTAGCGCAGAGGTAATCAGGAGGCTAGCACGGTGAGGTGCAGGCGGGCAAGCGGGCGCGCCCGACACAGCGCGGATGACTGTAGGTTAGGTAGGTACTTCTAATGATTATGCACTCCTAGTATTTGACGTTGTAATTTTTGTTTTAATTTTTTTAATAAATTATATGTTTGAGAAAAGCACTAAACATACCTCGCCGTGAAAGGGGTTGCCAGCCTCGTAACTATCCGGCCTCGCTTCGCTCGGAATATGAATAGTACATTACTACAGAGGCCGAGAAGTAGAGGGTTGCCGGCCGAGTTCATATAGACATATTATATCGGATAGTTACGAGACTGGCAACCCCTTTTCACGGCGAGGTATGTATAGTGCTTTTCTCAAACATAATATTCATTAAAATAATTAAAACAAAAATTACAACATCAAATACTAGGAGTGCATTAACATAAGAAGTACTTACCTAACCTACAGTCATACGCGCTGTATCGGGCGCGCCCGCCCGCCCGCCTGCGCCGCACCATACTAGCCTCCTCATTACCTCTGCGCTCCTGGTACTATATTTAAACATGCAAACTCTGAGTTGGATGCACGGATAAGCATATTAAAAAAATAGTACATTACTGCACAGACCGGGAAATAGGCCGTTGCGGGACGAGTAAAGTTAGCGTGGCCGAGACGCAGTCGAGGCCGCGCTATATACGAGTCCAGCAACCGCCCTTCCCGGTCGAGGCTTGTATAGTGCTTTTCTCCAACAATGCGAGAAAATATAACACAAATTGTTAAAACATTAAACACAGGTCAAAATTTCCTTGAAAAAAAAAGAACAGAAACACGTACGATTAAAAGTACTGAAACAAAGCATTAAATAAAATCACACATTTAAACGTAATAAATTCAATTTCAATAAAATATCGTTTAAATTACAACATTTATTACGCGTTTATGTTATTTTGGCAATTTATTTGGTTTATGAACACAATTTCTATAAAAAAAACGTCGAACTGTTTGATACACTTTTAAATACGCTGTAAACGCTGTTTGAAAATGTTTAACTTTTTAGTCTATGACATTATTTAAAAAGTAAAATATACAAGGAAGAATTTTGATTGCACGAGTGTTTGGCTGTTTGGAGTTAGTTATCCTAGTCCAAACATGGTTTTAAAAAGTAAAACACCAGGTACGTAATGAAATTTGTATACATTTTCGCGGCCCCTGCCGCTGGTAAATAATAACTTTTTTTTTTTAATTTTGCCTGGACCTGGAACTCGGAACTTCGCGGGCGGATTTTGCGACTGTAAGGTTAACATTTCCGAGCATGTGGGAGAAAAAGCTATTTTCTCAAACATGCACGGAAATGTATGCGTTAATGGCACGAAATGAAAACTTGAAGTTTCTTGTTTATGGCTCCTTACAATTACTTCTTGGCCTAGGCCAATGGGCTACTGCAGGCACTCATAAAAGTAGAAATAGGCTTTATGACCTACATAGAGAGAGGGAGGAAAATAAGAACGCTGACTTCCCAAATTATGTTAAGAATTATTCGAGGACCTTTAAGCAAGTTTGTTTAACTGCTAAGGCAAATTTTCTTAGTCTTAAACTCAAATCATCTGACAATAAGGTAAAAACTGTATGGAATATTATAAATAGAGAAACGGGAAAATCAAAAACTCGTTATAATCAAATCACCCTAAACACAGGTGACAAACAAATCACGTCAAATAAAGACGTCGCCTTAGCATTCGAAGAATTTTTTTCCAACATAGCCATTAATACTACGAAATGTCTTAAATCATCCACGGTTGAAGCTTAATCATTACTTTTCACTTCTCATGCTCTTAAAATGTTACTTTAGTCTCTGCACATCAGGACTAAAGTTCCTTTTTAATCTCTAGGGATTAAAGTAAAATTGTTTTAATTAACTTTGGAATCCCCTAAACATCCAATCACGGTGTTTGTGAATGGAGGATTATTGCTATTTTCAATGTTTTTGTATAGACCACAGAATGACAGAATAAAGACTAAAGGCATAGAAGCCGTGCAATAAGATGAACGTCGCACCAGCTACTTGTCTCTACTTTATAGATTACATTTTGATAAGAGGAAAAGAAACAAAAACTAGGTGTCTTTTCTTCTTTAATCTGTCATGATCAGAAGGTGAAGAAACATCAAATCAACGACCGGACTTCTTTGGCGTTACTTTCTTTCACACTGGTGCTTAAAGGTCCAAATCACGCCTTGTGACGATCTCTTTCCAACTCACTATGAAAACCATAAGTAAAAAGAAGTCAATCATAATGTATTTTCTGCCTATTTAGTACGGATTTTATGCCTTTAGTCTTTATTTTGTGGTATAGCCAATTTTTAGCGCGTGGAAATAACCTCAAAATGACAACTGTGAAAAAATATAAATAAAAATGATTTAATTTCGTGAGACACGATTAATGATTACGAATATGAATCTATTTAATTATATTAAGGATGAATTAATTTTATTATGCTTGGTCCAATTAGTTTTAAAATCGTTTTCAAGTTTGACCCTGTTGGCTAAATATGCAAGTATTTAAAGCGGAACTTCACAAAAAAAAAAAACAAACGAAAAAACCGCGGAACAAATTTGTAAGAAACTTTCTTATAATCAATATTGTAAATGTGTATAGAACTTCGTCAGTGCTGGATTGAGCAAGCACGGGGTCCGTAGCAAATTCTATAAAGAGACCCCTGGGTTTGTTTTAGGTTACAGGTTGTGGCGGGCTTTTTCCGCAACTGAGCGAAGTAGATATGCACCTATTTTGCGTGGGCGTTTGTTTTAGGTTATTCTGCTGGAGAATATCGACTGGATTATTCATCCTATCGTCAACCCTGATGCATATGAGTACACACATACGCATACTGATGTAAGTACTAGCATTTTAGAGGTTAGACGTGGATGCGCGGGGCCCGTAGCATTTGCTACTCTTGCTAGGTACGTGGCTAATCCGGCTTTGAACGTTGTTTTTTTTCCTCGCATTCAAAGTGAAAAGTAGAGTGTTTAACGCGAGACTAAACAACCATAATGACACTCGAACTATAGCCACTCTCGCTCGCTGGCTCGCTCGCGTGGCTAAACATCTCGTGTCATTATGGCTTGTTTTAGTCCCTTGTTGAACAATCTACTATTGCACTAATGTCAGTAAATGTAATATAAACCTTGAATTCATCCCTGTTGATTCAGATTCAATAGTCAAGGTATTTAAATCACTTAGTTTAAAAAAGACTGAGGATTTGTGGGGCACATCAGTTAAAGTAGTCTTTCATATCATATATATAATTGCACCCCATCTAGCATTAATTTACAATAATTTCATATCAGAGGGATCTTTCCAGATCTCATGAAATATAGCAAAGTCATATTATCTCTTTTTAAATCGGGCGATATGAGTGGTAAACGAACTTCCGTCCCATTTCTAAGTAAAGTCTTTGAGAAACTAATGCTGAATGATATGTTAGGTCACTTTAATAGAAATAAACATGTTCGTGAAGTTGACCGCCCCAAATCGTTTGCCCGCAAATGGCATGTCTATATCGTTAGTTCATCGTTAGTTCACGTTAGTTCACTATATTAAATCGTAAGGACCCGACTCCAACATATATTTTTTTTAAACAAAATGGAGGGGGCCAGCTTCACGTTAACCACCCCAAGTGACTTTTATGGTTTCTGACTATTGATATCGGTAGATATTCGTTAGTTCACGATTATTCACGATATTAAATCGTAAGGACCCGACTACAAGTATATTTTTTTTATTTTTAAGTGGGGAGGCTAACTTCACGTTAACCACCCCAAGTGACTTTTATGGTTTCTGACGATTGATATCGGTAGATATTCATTAGTTCACGATTATTCACGATATTAAATCGTAAGGACCCGACTACAAGTATTTTTTTTTAATTTTTAAGTGGGGAGGCTAACTTCACGTTTACCACCCCAAGTGACTTTTATGGGTTCTGACGATTGATATCGGTAGATATTCGTTAGTTCACGATAATTCACTATATTAAATCGCAAGGACCCGACTACAAGTATTTTTTTATTATTTTTAAATGGGGAGGCTAACTTCACGTTTACCACCCCAAGTAAGAATTACTAAAACTAACTATCTAGGGGCATTAAGCATCGTTAGTTCATCAAAATTCAGGCATTTGAATCGTTAGGATCTCAATGGTTTTGCTAGAAAAAAATAAAATCGAAAATTGCAAAGTGGCTGTTTGGATATATAGGAAAAATGATAAAAGAAGTTAAATAATCGGATCCTAACGATTCCACTGCATGAAACAACGTCTAGAGAGGGGACTGAATCGAATGAGGTAGGTAACTTCCGGGCAAACAGCCATAATCGATAAAAATATTAAATTTAATTTTGTATTAAAACCGTAGTGGGAAGGCCAGCTTCAAGCATACCGCCTGAGCCAACCCAGTCGCAAATTACGTAAACTGGCTATCAAGGCACGTTATAAGTCGGCAATATTCGTTTGTTCAGGCATTTTGGGCGTAAGGGTCTCAATTTTTCCGCCAGATTTTTTTTAAATCTAAAATTGTAAATAATCGGATCCTAACGATTCCACTGCCTGAACTAACGTCTAGAGATGTGCTTGAATTGAATGAGGTAGGTGTCTTGCGGGCAAACAGCCATAATCGATAGAAATGTCAAATTTAATTTTGTATGAAAATCGTAGCGGGAAGGCTATCTTGACGCATACCGCCTGAGCCAGCCTAGTAGCAGATTACCTAAACTAGCTATGAAGGCACGTTTAAAGTCAACAATATTCGTTTGTTCAGGCATTTTGGGCGTTAGGATCTCAATGGTTCCGCCAGAAAAAAATAAAATCGAAAATTGTAATATGCTGTTTGGGTATTCAGAAAAAAATATGTAACGAGTTAAATAATCGGATCCTTACGCTTCCACTGCCTGAACTAACATCTAGAGATGTGCTTAAATCGAATGAGGTAGGTGTCTTGCGGGCAAACAGCCATAATCGATAGAAATCTTAAATTTAATGTTGTATGAAAATCGTAGTGGGGAGGCTAGCTTCACGCATACCGCCTGAGCCAGCCCAGTAGCAAATTACCTAAACTAGCTATGAAGGCACGTTGTAAGTCGATAATATTCGTTTGTTCAGGCATTTTGGGCGTTAGGATCTCAATGGTTCCGCCAGAAAAAAATAAAATCAAAAATTGCAATATGGCTGTTTGGGTATTCAGAAAAAAATATGTAACGAGTTAAATAATCGGATCCTAACGATTCCACTGCCTGAACTAACGTCTGGAGATCTAGCTGAACCGATTGAGCTAGGTGTCTTGCGGGCAAACAGCCATAATACATTGATTTCTTAATTTTAATTTTGTGTAACAATCGTAGCGGGGAGGCTATCTTCACGCATACCGCCTGAGCCAGCTCAGGAGCAAATTACATCTTTACTTGCCTCTACTTGATGCGATATAGCATCTCAGATTGATGGCGCTTATTTTATTATCGTTAGGTTACTAAACTATAACAAAAAAAAGAATATACAGGGCTAGCATGATTAACGCGGTGATAATAAATTCACTGTAATTTCAGACCAAGTCCGTAAATTAAAACTGGTCTTCTATTCAACACGGTAAGACAATTTATTGTATCGTCAACGTTACGACAGAGGGACGCTGTTACGCAATAATGTGTCAATCCAAAACTATTCAGCAATAAAGTGTCAATCCTCAATACTATCGTCGTGGGTTGACATTTTATTGCTAAATAAGTAATTGTGGGATGACATATTTTCGCGTAACAGCTTATTTACTTGACTGTAAGGGCGGCCGAGTTCAAAACAATACCATATCACGTTAAAAGAAATATTGTTTTGCCGTGTTGAATAGAGCCCCTGCCTGGATAGTTTATTTGTTTATTTATACCGAGTTACTCCTGCTTGCCACAAGGAATTGCAAAGGATAACCCGCTACCACGGACGGACATCAACGCAAAGGTTCCTGGCAATACCACGACGCTGGCGTAGAAGCCACGATGTTCTAAGGACTCCTAGGTACATACCAATATTACTTTATAATTTAAATACATTAAAAATTACTAACTACTTTTTATACACAATAATAACTAGACTTACTTTTAATGTAACTAACAAACATGTATGTATACCTCTATGTATGCATAATCTTGGGACCAACTACAAATTTTCCAAATAGCTTCGCCATTTTGTCATTGTAAGTAGACGACGTTACATTTACATTATTTTTAATCATGAAATGCATTAAATTAGATTCTTATAGAAGACTATTATTTCAAATAAAAAAAGCGAGCAGTTTTCTTTTTATGTATATCCCAGCAGAAAGGCAACAGATCTAATGCTTAAGATATGTCAGGCTCGATGAACCTAACGGTGTAATGCACGATTACGTACAAAACTTTCATACAGAGAAGAATGACACAAAACTCAGCACAGATCAATGATATTTTATTATCATTGTACAGATTAATACTGTTACGTACGTGGGGGTTGGTAACTGATAGAAATACACAATTACACCGATAATTAAGAGCTAGACTTTATTAACGCACTCACTTTTAACCGTTACAAACAATTATCGCGCAATAAGCTTCGAATACTTAGGTGATCGCTCGGTTCGCTGTTGTTCGCACTGTTCGATGTCCAAGTAAAGAAGGACTTCTAAAGCACCAAAGACCGCGATTGAAAATTAGACGGCTTAATCCATCGTCCAGTCTTTATTTTTGAACTGAGCTTATCCACTACACAAAGCCATTGTCTCTGTACAATACAACTATCTTGTTTGGTTTTTGTGGTGGGAAACAAGAGCGCAAAAACGTGCAAAATTTCATTGTAGAAAAATAACAGTGAGCAGCAGCGCTTTTCACGAAAGTTTTTAATAGATATAAATATATGAAATTTGGGCTTTATTGTTGTTTCTAGTACTAGTGCTTCGCCCCGCTGCAAATTTCCGACTTTCTCAGTGGATATTGTTTTTCTGTGCTATTTTCTAACCTTTTTTAGGGTTCCGTAGCCAAATGGCAAAAAACGGAACCCTTATAGATTCGTCATGTCTGTCCGTCCGTCCGTCCGTATGTCACAGCCACTTTTTTCCGTAACTATAAGAGCCATATATGGAAACTTTGTAAGTAGATGTACCTATTCGGTGAACCGCATTAAGATTTTCATACAAAAATAGAAAAAAAAACAATAATTTTTTGGGGTTCCCCATACTTAGAACTGAAAATCATTTTTTTTTTCATCAAACCCATACGTGTGGGGTATCTATGGATAGGTCTTCAAAAATGATATTGAGGTTTCTAATATATATTTTTTCTAAACTGAATAGTTTGCGCGAGAGACGCTTCCAAAGTGGAAAAATGTGTGTCCCCCCCCCGTAACTTCTAAAATAAGGGAATGATAAATGTAAAAATAATACATGATGTCCATGCAAACTTCCACCGAAAATTGGTTTGAACGAGATCTAGTAAGTAGTTTTTGTTTAATACGTCATAAATCGTAAACCGCAATTTACCTTTCACGGAACCCTTCATGGGCGAGTCCGACTCGCACTTGGCCGCTTTTTTTAAATGTAAGAACCTTCTACGAAGTATTAGAAAGCATTTTAATAAACGATGAATGAAATCGGAAGAGCCGTTTTCAAGTTATAGCGAGACCAGGAAAAATAGGGGTTCATTTTTAACCGACTTCAAAAAAGGAGGAGGTTATACGTTCCACTGTATGTTTTTTTTTTTATGTATGTTCACCGATTACTCCGTCAATTGTGGACCGATTTTAAAAATTCTTTTTTGGTTTGATAGAATATACTTTCGAAGTGGTCCCATTGTCAGCAAATCTGAATCTGATGAAGGGATCAGTGAGGAATTGAGGGAACTCCTCAAATATTGTATGCAAACATATAGCGATTTTAGTATTTTTAGTAACAAGTGTAGGATTTGCATTCAGAAAGTGTCACTTGGTGAAGCGGAACTGATGATGAAGACCACAGATGGCCACCGGAACTCCTCAACGGTACCGATTTCAAGGGTGGCGATAAGATATTTCGATTAAGATAGTTGAGCGACTACAACGAAGCACATTTAATTGCTTTAAAATGACTATGATTTTCCCGCGGCGTTGCTTGCGGCGAGCTTGAAATGTCTTAAAGTTTCATATATTAACTAAGAAGTGGGACTACATAAGCTTATTATGATCACTAAAATGTGTAAAATAAAATAAATGTTTTAAAAAACAAAAAACCGCCTTCAAAAACGCAAAAAATAACTTTGCGTTTTTGAAGGCGGTTTTTTGTTTTTTTTATTTATAAAGATGGCTAAAACAAAGTAGACGCTGCTGCATCAAATTTATTCACCATTCACTTTGTGTCCGGACAGGCCCACCTATCTCTAAATTGGTTGTTCATTATTATTCGTTAAAACATGTTTTAAAACGTTCACAATTATAGAAAAAGATACAGATGTTTAAAAGCACACTTAGATCATACTTGGCCTATGTAATAAATTAAGATATTTCCACCCGTTATCACCAGTTTGTTGCCAGTGGTAGCAGCTGGGATTTTTCCCGCCTTTTACCTCTGTTACTACTAAAATTATTATTATTTACTGTTGGAAAAAACCCAGCTGTTACTAACAAAATTAATAGTAGATACCTAACTACTGCGAATTTTTGTTCCCAGTAGTTACAACTAGTAACTTACTTTTTAATTTGAATTATAATAAAAATAAAACTCTTTCATTTACTAGCTTAAATAAGAAGAGTTACACATTAAACCCATCAGTGAGAAACCTAGGGAAGTTTAACTTGCCTATGGTGAATACATAAATGGAAAACACGGAACATGATCAAATAACTGACATGATATTGAAATAACTATTAGTATACAGTGTACAATTAAATGAAAATGTTTTAAAAAAAAAGAAGTTATTTTTTGCGTTTTTGAAGGCGGTTTTTTTGTTTTTTAAAACATTTATTTTATTTTACACTTTTTAGTGATCATAATAAGCTTATGTAGTCCCACTTCTTAGTTGATATATGAAACTTTAAGACATTTCAAGCTCGCCGCAAGCAACGCCGCGGGAAAATCATAGTCATTTTAAAACAATTAAATGTCCTTCGTTGTAGTCGCTCAACTATCTTAATCGAGATATCTTATCGCCACCCTTGAAATCGGTACCGTTGAGGAGTTCCAGTGGCCATCTGAGGTCTTCATCATCAGTTCCGCTTCACCAAGTGACACTTTCTGAATGCAAATGCTACACTTGTTACTAAAAATACTAAAATCGCTATATGTTTGCATACAATATTTGAGGAGTTTCCTCAATTCCTCACTGATCCCTTCATCAGATTCAGATTTGCTGACAATGGGACCACCTCGGACGTATACTCTATCAAACCAAAAAAGAATTTTTAAAATCGGTCCACAATTGACGGAGTAATCGGTGAACATACATAAAAAAAAAAAAAAAAAACATACAGTGGAACGTATAACCTCCTCCTTTTTTGAAGTCGGTTAAAAATTGAAAGTTTTGATGATTTTGATGGTTTATTTGAAAATCTACTTACTATATGAAATGTTTATTGATTGATAATTAATTACTTATACGAATAAACAGTAGTTGCCACTGTTGCCAGTGGTAACGGTTGTAAAAATGCTAGCTGTTACCAGTGGTAACAAATTGGTGGTAATGGGTGGGAATATTCCAACGAATTACGTCCATATTGGAACACGAAACCGAAGAAAAGCGTTGTTAGGAGTAGAGAGGTTACAAAAAGATAATAGAAAGGCTTCTAAACATTTCCAAATGTAGATTTCCAATTTAAAAAAAAACATGAATTTTTAGGTCCTGTTCAAAAGATAAGGACTAAACGAAGAAAATATACTTTATTTTTAGGTTTGATCAAGATTCCGAAAAATAATTGATAAGTATTCACTTTTAAATATCGGGATAAATTATCTATAGTTATTAATTATTCATCTCCCATATTTCCCTCTTCTAAATTATCGATTTATTAAATAAAATGTAAGATGTTTTGTCCTAAAGTGTGCAGTTTACCAACTCCACTAACTGACCCTATGTCGCCAGGGTCGTACTCGTTCTAATTTTTTTTGTATGCTGTTACGAAAACAAAAGAAGATAATAGTATTGTACAGACACAATGGCTTTTTGTACTGGTTAAGCTCAGTTCAAAAAATAAAGACTACATACCAAAGTTAAATAAAGAGCAACGTTTGCAAAAATTAACAAAAGTTTTTGTGAAATATGGGGAAATTAACACTAGCAATAGAAAATGGAAATACCAAAAAACAAGCACATATTAACGGCAGTATAGGGTTCTTCCAAACCAGCAGTGGTAGCTTCACCGTTTGAAGAACTGACAAGGAAAGGTACCCAACTGTCCGGCTCCGATTTGGATTATTTTGATAAATGTTAGAGAGCAGTCTAAAATAACAGACAAGTATTTTTTTTAGCTGCCCAAACTTAACCTGTTGAGAGAAATTGACTTCCAAAGTACTGAAAAGGGACTAAACCCTTTAACTTATATAGAGAATTAAAAAAAATAAACTTGCTATTTTCCTCCTATTTTTTTATTATACGTTAAAGAAAATTAAAAAATAATGAGTACGTGTTTTGTTATATCGGCTAAAACTCATATCTAAAAAAAATACCAAAGAAAGTGTATCGACGACGAGAAGTAAGTATATAACTTTGAAGGGTATTAAAAAAAAAATACGTGTCTGTTATTTTAGACTACTCCCTAACATATATCAAAATAAACCAAATCGGAGCCGGACAGTTGGGTACCTTTCCTTGTGAGTGAATCGGAAAACTCTTCTAAGGTATTTGCAGGATGTAGGTATTTAAAAACAGTGCTAAGAATACTTGAAGAAAATTAACTAATAAGATCTTTTAAATGCGTTTCATTTTATTTTAAATTTACACCCTTTTGGTCCCTACCTAATTATGTATTAGCAATGCCTTGCTACGTACCTGTTACGTACGTATTGTTACGTACCTGGGGGTAGGTAACTGATAGAAATGCAAAAACAAACCGATAATTAAGAGCTTGACTTTATTAACGCACTCACTTAAACCGTTAACCAACAATTATCGCACAATAAACTTCGAATACTTAGATGATCGCTCGGTTCGCTCTGGTTAGTACTGTTCGCTATCCAAGTAAATAATGACTCGTAGCCGCAATCGTTTCGGCGTTTATAGTCCCAATGTCCGACTATTCCAGAATGCCTTCTGGTATGGTCGATGAACTTTAACCCGCCGAGGACCACCGAGACTATTCGTTGCTGGAATGTTCTACGCATCGCGATGTCCTTGGCTCTGGAATTTTCCGAGTATTGCTGTCTCATTTCTAATCGTGTTATCTCTTTCACACACATCTTGAATGTTATCAGTATCGCTGTCTCTTTCTAATCATGCTATATCTTTCGCTCTTAGTGGAAAATTGCCATATACTGAAATGTACTTCAAAGGCCCAAACTAGGTTACGCTTAATTCCAAAAGGTTTCAATGCCGCAAAAAATTAAATGGCACTATCGGCCTTGAGAAATTTTGAGATAATAGGTTCCCGGAACTGTTTCATAATATGGATTAAAAGGGAACGACGTTAGCTATATACTTTTAAAATATTGTTATTTATTCAGGACAATATACACTTCAAATTATAATTACAAAACTGCCTGAAAGTTGTTTATGTTTTTCAAACCAGTGCTAGAAAAAGTGTATTCGAACTTATTAAACACGGTGTAACGTACAGTACAGTAACGTACAGAGACTATATTCTTTTCTACAAAGGGACAATCCCTGGCATGTATGGAGTTGGCTTTATCATAAAAAGAGAATATAGTAAATATATCGAAGAGTTTGTTGGTATATCAGACCGCATCGCAAAAATAAATCTTAAATTGCCTGGATGTGATCCAATGTCAGTAATACAGATCAACGCACCCACAGAGGTGGCCCAAGATACAGTAAAAGACTCATTTTACGAGGACCTACACTCCACTTTAGAAAAATCATTAAAATCAACTGTAGTCATGGGCGACTTCAATGCCCAGATTGGACAACGAAGAACAGGAGAGGAAAAAGTTATTGGCACCTACTGTACAGGAAGGCGTAACAAAAATGGTAATAGGCTAGCCAGCCTAGCGCTTACTTTCAACCTAACCATAATGAACACTCTGTACAAGAAAAAACCAAACAGGAAATGGACATGGATATCCCCAAATGGTCAAGTACGTAATGAGATAGACTTCATACTTACAAATAAACCAAAAAATTTCATGGATGTAAGCACCATCAACAATTTCAACTTCAGAACCAATCACCGAATGGTAAGAGGCAAAATGACCATACCAAAACCAAGAATATCAAGAAAACACATTCAGAAAAAAATTAAGAATATACCGCTAGATACCAACAGAATTGTTATCACTCACTCAAGATAAGCTAAAAGAAGCTGGAAATAAACAGAACATACAGGAAAAATACAACATATTAGAACAAGAACTTAAAAACATAATTGTAAAATTATCTAACCAAAAAATAGAGCAGGACAAGGTAGGAGAAGAAGCTAGGGAACTTATCAATAAAAGAAGAGAATTTATGGAAAATAAAAACAGTAACAAACAAGAGATTACAAAAATTAGCAAAGAAATTAATGTCAAGATTAGAAACCACAGGAAAAACAAAAGAACAGAGAAAATAAAACACTACATCGAAAAGACAGGTGGTATAAAAAAAGCCCTAAAAGAACTAAAGGATTACTCTACTTGGATACCCAACATGACTGACAAAAAAATTAAGAAGATCACATCAAAACGATCACAAATCTCAGAAATTGCTACGAACTTTTATAGTAACTTATATAAAGACCAGGAGCCTACATCAATACCAAACAATTACAAGATCAATGATGAAGATATCCCACCCATACTAGAAAGAGAAGTGGAAATAGCTATTCAAACACAGAAAAATGATAAAGCACCAGGAGAAGATGGGATCCCAAACGAAATTTTAAAAGGAAGCTTATCCACAATCTTGCCATTTATTACCCGACTATTCAATGAAATTCTTCTTAAAGAAAAAGTACCCGAGCAATGGACCAAATCAACAATAATTCTTTTACACAAAAAAGGCGATAAGAAGGACATAAACAATTACAGACCCATAAGCCTTATGCCGAACTTATATAAAGTGTTTGCCAAAGTAGTACTGCGACGGATTACACAGGTGCTAGATGACAATCAACCAAGGGAACAAGCTGGATTTAGGAGTGATTTTGCAACCATCGACCACATCCACACAATAAAACAAATCATAGAGAAATGCAATGAATACAACAAGAACTATTATTTGGCCCTCATAGATTATAATAAAGCTTTTGACTCCATAAAGCATAATAAGATCTGGGAAGCTCTTGACGCACAAGGAGTACAAAGTAAATACATAAACATAATTCGCGAAATATATAGTAAATGTACAGCAAAAGTACAAACTGAACGAGTGGGAGAAGAGTTCAAAATAATGAAAGGTGTAAGACAGGGCGATCCGCTCTCCCCTAAACTGTTTTTGGCAGTACTCGAACACATCTTCAGACAACTTAACTGGGATAATCTTGGTCTTAACATCAATGGCATGAAATTGAACCATCTACGGTTTGCTGATGATCTGATCCTACTTTGTGAAAACCCAGATGACCTGCAAACTATGATCCAACAACTAGCAAACGAAAGTGCACTGGTAGGACTCACAATGAATACAGATAAAACAAAACTCATGACAAACCATAATGAAATAACAACTATAGTAAATGGAATGCAAATAGAATATGTAGACCAATATGTATACCTTGGACAGATAATATCCCCAAAGGACCAAATGAATAAAGAGGTACAAAGCAGAATAAACAGCTCATGGAAAAGATTCTGGTCCCTCAAAGAAGTCATGAAAAACCCTCGGATACATATAAAGGACAAAAGCAAGGTCTTTAACTCGTGCATAATTCCATGCTTAACATATGGATGTCAGACGTGGGCTCTCACCAGCAAACAAAATAATTTGTTGAAAGTGTGCCAAAACAACATGGAACGAAGCATACTCAATCTCAAAGTCAAAGATAAGATCAGGCTAGAGACAATAAAAAGTAAAACTAAATTGCCAAATGTTACACACACAATCAACAAATTGAAATGGAAATGGGTTGGGCACATGATAAGAAGCAACAAGAGCAAATGGACGAGAGATGTTACTGTGTGGTATCCTAGAGATGGGAAAAGGAGTAGAGGAGGACAAAAACGCAGATGGGACGATGACATAAAAAAGATTGGTGGAGGTACATGGTGGAGATTGACTGCAGATAGAGAAAAATGGCGCATTCTGGGGGAGGCCTATGCCAAGGGGCAAGTTGACAACACACCCTCAACAATAGAGTCACCAAATAATATGTAACTGATGTCCTTAGTATAGAATCAACATAAAATGCATGTAATAGTCAAACAATAATTTATTTATTTTTTTAATAATAGAAATGAAATATAACAATAATGGTAATTGCATGCTTACAATAGAAAATATAAATTTGGTGTTAATATGTAAAAATATATAATGTAAATGAATTAATTTATTATAACTATTGTGTAAATAATTGTAATTTGTCAGCAATAAAGGCTATTTCTATTTCTATTTCTATTTCTAACGTACAGTGCAAACGCCTGAAATTGAATTATCGGGTTACGGCGTAATCTGATTGATAATCTGGTATGTGACAAAACTACCTCTGAATCGGACTGAAACGATATTTCAGCCTTCTAAAACGCTTCTAAAGCAGGATATCCACGATTGAAAATTAGACGCCCTAATCCAACATTATATATAAATGAATAAGACAAAATGAGTGACGAAGATTTGACAGAGAATAAAATCAAACAGGTTCTTTTAAAAAATATTTTAGTCCTATATTTGTTTATATTGCGCAGGTTGCTTTTGTATATTGTATCATAGTGTAACATAGTTTGACGTACAGTCAACGTTAAAAGTAAGTGATCAAAATGAATATTTCAAAACATGTTCTAGCATGACGCCCCATATTTAAGAGATTATACCTAAGTGTAATTTTCAACTGAATACTTAATTAGTCAAAAGAAAATGATCATAAATTATGTCATTTTACAGGAAATTTAAATAAATAATGATGAAATTAAAATTTTCCTACTATGTCAAACAAGAGAAAGTCAAAATTTCAAAATCTCCAAATGAAAACGAGGGTAATTTTCACGACAGTTAAAAAAGGATTTATTTAAAATGTTGCAAAAAAACGAAGTAATAGGAAATTATTTGAACCCTTGATGGAAATGAGAGGTGTTATAGTTGTTTCGCGGGTTTGTCTAACGAATATAACGGATATTAACCGAACGTACGACTTGTATTCCGAGGTGGTCTTGTAATATCATGAAGTCCCACTAATTCATATTCACTTACACATGATAGTTTGGTAGACTATTGCTATTTTAGAGAATCAGTTTAATTTGAAACACTCAGTAATGACTTAACTGTTTGAATTGCATGTCACTTACTTATGACACATTACGTATGCTCAACTACAATAATCAGTGACATTTTGAGACCCTATTTCATCAGTTTCTTTTGCTGTTGACTGTACATAGTTCTTATTCACGTACATATTTCTTATTCACGTGACAGTAAAAGTAATCAATAAAATAAAATCAAAGAGGCTCTTTTACAAATTATTTTAGCCGGGTTCCTTAAACATCTTTACATCAAAGATATCCTACAGCAGGCTGCATATTTTTTTTTTTACATTTGAATTTAGAATTATAAAGATGTGGCTCAAATTTATGTCATAACATATCATTTATTATAGTTTCGTCATCAGAATTTCAAAAGTAGGTAGGTATGCAAAATTTGTAGTCAATCTGACTACTAGAAGTTAGTTAAAATTGAGTTCCAAGATTTAATTACATAGTGAATTCGTTATTTAGAAACAAGTGCAGCTAATAAAAATCCCGATATAATGGGGACCCCGTTATAATATAATATCATATGGTATAACTTTTACAAGGAATAATAACTTTTGATATAACATACACGAGGTACCTATATTAATTATAAGTTATTTTATCATATTGTATAACATTCGTAAGGAATAATAACTTGTAATAAATATAATATAGACAAGGTAAGTATATTAATTATAAGCTAAATTATATTGTTATAAAACTCCGTAAGAAAAATATAATGTTAAATATCAAGCTTTTTATAACACTTCTGACACAATTGAGGTTACAAAAAAAGGTAAATGGAAATAAGCGGCGAGCGAGTAAGATGGTCCGCGGCAGAAGCTACTCGGATAGGTTAGGTCTTTTTTAATAGCAGTCACAAAAATGTTGCTCTTTTGTTTTTTTGCATGTTGTGGAATCGAAATATATCGATAAAAATACAGCAAAAAAAGTTATTTATTTAATCAAAAAATATTTTTTACTTCTCATGCTCTTAAAATGTTACTTTAGTCTCTGCACATCGGGACTAAAGTTCCTTTTTAAACTCTAGGGATTAAAGTAAAATTGTTTTAATTTACTTTGGAATCCCCTTAACATACAATCACGGTGTTTGTGAATGGAGGATTTATTGCTATTTTCAGTCCTTTTGTATAGACCACAGAAGACTAAAGGCAAAGACGCCGTGCAATAAGATGAACGTTGCACCAGCTACTTGTCTCTACTTTATAGATTACATTTTGATAAGAGGAAAAGAAACAAAAACTAGGTGTCTTTTCTTCTTTAATCTGTCATGATCAGAAGGTGAAGAAACGTCAAATCAACGACCGGTCTTCTTTGGCGTTACTTTCTTCACACTGGTGCTTAAAGGTCCAAATCACGCCTTGTGACGATCTCTTTCCAACTCACTATGAAAACCATAAGTAAAAGGAAGTCAACCATAATGTATTTTCTGCCTATTTAGTACGGTTTCTATGCCTCTAGTTTTTATTCTGTGGTATAGACAATTTTTAGCGCGTGGAAATAACCTCAAAATGACAACTGTGAAAAAATACAAATAAAAATGATTTAATTTCGTGAAACACGATTAATGATTACGAATATGAATATATTTAATTATATTAAGGATGAATTTATTTAATTATGCTTGGTCCAATTAGTTTTTAAATAGTTTTCAAGGTTGAACCTGTTGGCTAAATATGCAAGCATTTAAAGCGGCACTTAACAAAAAAATAATAAAAGAAAAGAAAAAAACCGCGGAACAAATTTGTAAGAAACTTTCTTATAATCAATATTGTAAATGTGTATAGAACTTCGTCAGTGCTGGATTGAGCAAGCCCGTCGGGGTCCGTAGCAAATTCTATAAAGAGACCCCTGGGTTTGTTTTAGGTTACAGGTTGTGGCGGTCTTTTTTCCGCAACTGAGCGACTTAGATAGGTATGCACCTATTTTGCGTGGGTGTTTGTTTCAGGTTATTGTGCTGGAGAATATCGACTGGATTATTCATCTTATCGTCAACCCTGATGCATATGAGTACACGCATACGCATACTGATGTAAGTACTAGCATTTTAGAGGTTAGACGTGGATGCGCGGGGCCCGTAGCATTTGCTACTCTTGCTAGGTACGTGGCTAATCCGGCACTGAACGTTGTTTTTTTTCCTCGCATTCAAAGTGAAAAGTAGAGTGTTTAACGCGAGCCTAAACAACCATAATGACACTCGAACTATAGCCACTCTCGCTCGCTGGCTCGCTCGCGTGGCTAAATATCTCGTGTCATTATGGCTTGTTTTAGTCCCTCGTTGAACAATCTACTATTTTACTGTGTTTTTTAACTCGAGTTTGAAGCAATTGCTCTGAAAAACTCGAACATCAAGCTTTCTTTTTCAGGATATTATTTATTGTCTGCTGAACTCTCTTATATTTTTGAATGTTATGTTTATAGGTAAATTATTTAAAACCCGACTGCGATTAAAAAAACTGAAAAGCGAAAAATAAGCTATATAATTTATAGAAAATTGTAAGAGCAATGTACTTATTGATATTTATACATACGCTCGAAAAACATAACCCTCCTTCTGACGCAGTCGGGTAAAAACTTAAGTTAAATTACCTCTTGCATGTAGTTGTGTAAACTAGTATGGAATTAACGTCAAATTTCAAATATAGAACTTGGAACGGTCTACAGTGTGTGGCCTAGAATAGGGGATAATATTTAAAACGGAGACTCTCTAGACTATTAGCATTTTTTCTGAAAAGATCCCAGTTAACCAAAACCCATACATTACACACAATAAGAACTTAAAGTTACGATTCATAATCAGTGTGTTATTTCAAAACGATATTATCGCTAACGTTGTCAATGTCGTGGTACAGGGGCATTGTCAAAAAGACGTTCCGAGTAGCTCCGAATAAGTACGATGCATTGAGTTGAGCGGAACTGTTGTATTGTTAGCATTACATTGAATTTACGATCAACTTTGTTAGAAAAAAACAAAAAGTAAAGTTTTGATTTTAATTATTTGGGATCATAATGATTCAATTTCTAGTGATCTATAGAGCCACCGTTTTCAATATTATCCCCTATTCTAGGCCACACACTGTATACAGATGGGCTACAACTAGGTACATGCAAGAGGTCATTGACTTAACTTTTTCACCTAAACTTATGTGACATTCAGTTATGGGTTTTGATTATTAAAGAATATGAATATTATAATATAACATTTGATCTTTATGTAAAAAGTTGTACTATCAAATTGTTATACGTTTCGTTCATTATATCAAGTAAGTGTTATACCAAATGAAATTATACAAAGTGGCGTTATATCTTATGATTATGAATGAGTAATAGATTTTTGTTATACATTCTATTACTTACCCTATGCAACCTGAGCAAAATAAATAAATATAGGACCACTGCGGTAACAAAAATAAAAAATAACAGAAGTTTAATTTTTCAGTTTTACGTACATGATTAAAGAGGGCCAAACTTTCGTTGTATCGCGGACGCTAGCTTCCTTTGCGCACAGGTCGTCATATTTCGTCCACATTTGCGAGCTTACACAATACGCTATATAGTGGAAGCTCTCGTAGTGAGCAATCCCGGATAATTTATACCTCTGATCCCCGAGGAGTAATAGATCAGGTATTTCTAAAAGCTGGTATAACCTTGCGGTGCTTTTATTACCCCTCGGGAAATCCATTGAGGACAAATACTCTACGTCCACAAAAATATGGTCCCCGTAGTTCATCGTACACTTGTCACACCTTTTCTCTTGACCAAGGCTTTGGCTGATGCCCTGGATTCCTAGGTCGGTTAATACTTTGGAATTAGTATCCAAAACTAAAGATCTATGGGCATGATTAGAAAGATCACAGGTGACCTCCAAGGATATGTGTGGTTCTAAAATTTTCTTGAGTAACGTGCTTATGTTGCTAAATGCATCATACTCCAGAGCCAAGGTACGCCTACGGGTTGGCGGCATGTTTAGTTGACCCATTGGGTCTAGCACCGCAGCGAGGGTCTCGGCTCGAATTTTGTTGGTGCGGGCAGTTACGCCATCGTGCACAAGCGACACTGCAGTTTGTATAAGTCTGTTGTCGCTCTCTGCAATTTGATTGCGATATGACTAGAAGGTTAAATACGAGTTCGCAACCAAATGGTAGAGAGAATCGTAACCGCAGGTGTTTTTTATTAAAAGTACAGTGCCGTCATGTGAAGTAACAGCTCTCCCTGTGCCGTTCTTGAGCAGTCTGTTGGTGCCTGGTTTAAGTTTTTTTTTGGATATTTCAATATCTGCCCCAGGGAGAGCTGTTAAATAACGCGTTCGTTTTTTGCTTTTGTTCTCGCCAAGACCCCGCCAATTTTCCTTTTGGTTTAAGTCTTCCACGATGAGTTCAACATCGCCTTTGTGGCAACTCTCTAGCTCGATTAGTACATCGCCTGTTTCAACGCTACATTTGTAGCGATTCACATTAAAGCAATCTGACTTTATGTCGGTAAGTCGATATGCACCTTCGATTGCTTTAATGTGAATCGCTACAAATGTGTCGACTTTAAGGGGCTTCGATTCCCCTTTTAAAATATGACACTTCAAATCTGCGAACTCACTTTCGATTGGTGCCGAAGTACCTCTTTTAAAAGGGGAACCGAAACCTTTGGTCAAAACGCTTGACCACAATGCAAATTCTGAGGCCACGCGAATGAACTCCTTGGCCACCTCCGGCAAATAATACGGGTTGGGTCTGCCCTCAGGGTCATCGACAATAGATATGGAGTTTTTTATCGACTCTGGCCAGGTATCTAGCGCAGACCCCACTTCCATATTATTTGCCGGGTTCGGCAGGCGACGTCCTACGTCCTCTGCTTCGTCATCGTTTGGGACGATGACGTTGTCCACCGACATATGTTTTCCTAAAAAAGTTAACGATTCTTCCATAGGAAGAACTTCCCCGGCACTGTCTTTTTCGTAGGGGGACAACGCCACCGTCAATACGTGTCTGAGTAATATTTCGAAAGATTCGAATGTTTCAGCATTGATCATGAGAGCTAGGCATCTAATATAAAATTGTTTCACTTTTTTGTTACTATTTTCCACCCATATGGGCCACCTGCATGCCGCGTTGACGTAATGTGCTACATCTAGCCTAATGAAGCACTGTGGCAAAACTGTGCTCCTCCCGGTCAAATACTCAAAGCACTGTTTTTTGTAGGTAATCAAATCTACGCCTGCAAATACCTTAGTAACGGCGCTTTTTAGCGCCGCTGAGTTATCGATTACCACTTCGTCCGGTTTGGAAGCCCCGGCCCTACGCCACTCGTTTAACCAGTACATGATACTGTTAGTGTCGTGCTTCTCCGACAACATTTGGCACGACGGTAAATTCGTAGTTTTATTTGTAGTTACCGTCGTCGCAACAGCCTCGTATAAGAAGATGTGCCCGCTTTTATGCAAGCTTGTGTGGTTTAATTTCTTGACAAGCGTACCAGTGGCGTCCACGCTTAATTTAGTGTACCCACTGGCACAGTGCTTCTTATACAGAAGCATCTGAGCAGGCGTGTAATAGTGCAGGAAAAATTTGTCCAGTCCTATGTCGTGTATCGACCCGGTGTATGTCGGCGAGTGTTTTAAATGAAGAAGATTCAAAACAGGGTTCGTTGGTCCTTTAATATTTAATGCAACCGCCCTCTCCTCCTGTTTAGCTTTGCGTAAAACCTCAGTTGACCACAAATTGGGCGGCTTTACGTCCCCTTGGTCCATTGACTTTAAAGCCATATCTTTTTGAAACGCGCTAGCGCAGTTGCGCTGTAGTTGCGAGCCTACGTCTTTTCTTTCGTCACCCGACAGCCAACGTGACGTGTAAGAGTAAAAGTGTACAGATCTAGTGTCCGGTGCGCGCCACAGAAGTGATACACTCTCGCCTTCTATAGGCTCGGAAAGTATTACTCCTGTGGCAGACGCACCGCACTCTTTGCATTTTGCAAATATTTTTATGTAGTCTGTTACCTCATTACACGATACTTGGCCTCGGGTGAAGGAGTATGGACATGGTAGTTTATGGGACTTCCACAATTTGCTGACAATAACGCTTGCCCAATAATTTTGCGGCAACACCTGTCGCACGCGCACACCCGTCCTATCTTTTCTTTTATAGGTTACCTTCACCGGCTGAATTTTGTGCCATTCTTCTGGAGTGAAAACAACATTGAAAGTTTTTTTCGGTTGAACCAATGACTTCGCATTACCTACAAATTTTGGTGATGCGAAGTCATCGGTGCAGTCAGGACTTTTAAACCCGTTTCGTCCCTCAAAAGACGCGTCAGTGGATGAATCCATTGACGCGTTGTTTAAAGGTGTGTCCTCGATGCCTAAAATCTTGTGGGTGTTGTGTCGATTTTGCTTAACATATTGGTATATATACCTAGGAGTCAAAACGTTATCGGTGTTATTAGACAGCTCCGTCCATATTTTTGCCGTGGGACCGCAAATACTTCCACATTCATTTAATAGGTATATTTTCCTTGGCAATTTCAATTAGGTTAATCAAAATTGCATGCGGCACTGCTGGTTTTCTTGGCATTCTAAAAATCATTAATTTATAATAAATAAATTAAATTAAAGAATTTAAAATAAATATCTAAAATAAACAATTAAATCTTATTGTGCTTGTGACAGATTGAAATTTTACATTCCACGCGAATGTTGTTCCAAGGTTCTAACCAATTGAGCATTGAACTAACTTTATAAAATACGTTATAGATACGTATTTTTGTTGGAACAATGTTGGTAAATTCGGTTCAAAACTTAATTAGCAGCATCACTAAATTTGCCAAATGACATCTGTCACAGGCAAAATAAGATATGAAAAATATCTATGGTTATATTAGAGGATATTAGAGGAGTTAGACAAACTTTGTCTTATACAGGATGTCCTGTATTTAGAGGTCTAACATCAACCTGTGTTTATACAGGAAGGATAGGCCTGCACTATCTTTATAGCTTAACATGGGTCCAGTTAAAGTCATTCGGTTTTAGAAATAATCACAAATTAATGAAAATTCGATGTATCACATCTGGTGTTGGTTTCATTAATGCAATTTCCTTATTTTATTTAATGATAACTATTTGTAACTAATTGCGCTACTTATAGGGTTAAATACAAGAAAACACAATAAAATTAGTTGGGTTTTATAATAATATGTTGTATTAAATTGCGAAATTATATTTAATTGTTTAAATTGCTAAGTAAAATGTTTCGACGTAACCACTTATGGCGGTGATTACTATCTTAATCAATAATTATAACGAAGTAATAAAATATTCTGGTACTAACATAGTCCGGGTGATAGATTTGTAATTAATTTGAAAACAAACAAATTTATAGCTGCTAACTTTCTACATGCTTTTAACTCTTTGTGTCTTACTGTAGAGCTCTGAGTGGTATCGTTAGTTGCCAATCTAGGGCTTACTGCAGGGAGTAGGTAAACAGTAAATGCTACGATATATTATTCATTTAGATATTTTAGATTAACAACAATGCTCAAGTTTTTTGTCAACTCCAAAAATGCAACTTTAACATGAGTTTCAGAGAAAATTACAAAAATTTGTTAAAATTTGTGAAACACATCAGGGCAATATTAATTTAAAATTATGTCAGTTTAATCCTTTAGTTCTATAAAAGGGATTAAGATAACCGAAATCAAGTAAATATCGAAATTTTAGTAAGTTGCGATTATCTAAAAAACTGTAAGACTTCAACTAAACACATGTCAGGCTGTTTAAATAGAGCAAAGGTCTATGTAAAGGTTGATCTTGCATCTCGAAGGGCCGTATTAATAAACTCGTCTCAATCCGTAAACTGAGAGCTTCTCAGATGAGACCGTCTCGAAACGTAATCCTGGAGCTAGGATCGTCGCTTATTAATAAACTCATCTTGAGAAGCTCTCGGATGAGATGATCTTACATTATAAACACATCCCAACCCCAACATTGACGTTTTTGAACGAAACAACGAAACGTTTTGACTATGCATGTTTTTTTTAAATAGATGATTTTGCGATTAGACATGACAGGTAAGATACGTAAACCATCATAAATCCATTTTTTCAAGGTAAAGTGGAAAAGCAAGTGGTTATTTTAAAATCATTTTTTTTAACTCGTTTTCTGCTTATATCATATAAGGTGATAAGGTGTGTATAATATTACATAATGTTTCAGTCTCCGAGTGATATTGAAAAAACGAAACGTACATAGCGCGAACTTCACATTTACAGTACCTACCTACCTACCTAGTTAGAGTTTGTTTCGCTTGTTTACAAGTTACGTTTTTCTCACCAAATTTGTTTTTTAAGCGAACTTAAGTGTCTTTGTATTAAATAAAGGTGAAAAAGTACAGCTTCTCGAATCCAACTTGGCACCAACCTGGCTGAGGATCTATTTAAAATGAACGTTTCCAGAAGGCCGACCCCTATAGCAAGCATCTGGGACTGGAGCCTGGAAGAGTTTCTTCTGCATAAGATGAAATATGAAAGGCAAATCAGGCGAAGCCAAATGCTTAATTTGCACCGTTCCCAAAAGGTATCTATTTACCTACAATATTTAACCTTGAGTTATTAGATACCTTAGGATATCACTACCAACATGGGAATCTATTATAAATCAGAGTCCTCAGTGTGCCTCAGTGTATCGGCATAAAGGTACTATGATCAGTGATCACCAAGACGTTATGGACAAATTCTTATTTGAATGTTGTTGTTGTTTAATTGATTGAGTATTGAGTATAAGTAAATATGAAAGATAGTTTTGACATTGGCAGACAATTTATAGGCAATATTATAGTTATCTACATGTATGCCAAGCTTTTAGTGAATGTAAATTAAAATACCAAACTAACTGCCACACTCAGAGCCGTCAATTGAATTTAATGCTTGATTAAAGTAGCTGTTGTCACTTTCTTTGCTATAGCAATAGAATAAGACAACACGTCACTTAAATTTAATTGACGTCTCTGAGTGCGGCAGTAAGATAATTATAGAACTGTTAAACTGTGTAAAACAGGTAGGTATAGCTACATTATACTTATTGTTTTGGTTCTTTTCAGATGATTTAATCTGTAAACTGCCAACCCCTGCCCCTGGAAAACTGGTGTTTAATTTGTTTTTGATTCCTTTATTATTGTGGGAAAAAGTGTGTACCAAATGGGCACCACGTGATAAAATTCGGCATCGCGGCAGATCAAGGCGACGTTGTCGAGATGAGCTTGATGCCCTCAATCAAGACTGGTGCTAATGCTAAGTGGAAGTAGCAGGACATTATAGGCCGTTAAATAATAAATAATTCCTCTGTTACTGAATGATTATATTTCGATTAAAATTCAGATGCAGTTTACCTTTTTGTTTTATTTATTCATGTTTTATTATAACAGTGGTTAGCACAAGTTGTTTTTTCAGTTGTCACTCAGTTTGGTTTGTTTAGACTAGGTAGAGGGGTTACCAAGCATCAAACAAGTCGCAGGCAACTTGTGGTAACTGTTCAGCAAATTAAACAATATTTCTGTTATTGCATCTGTACACATACATAGGGTGACATAAAACTTAACTGACACCCAATTGCACAAACATTTGTTACCACCATTCACAATAGTAATTCGTTTATGTTAGCACTCGAAGGAATCTCCGCAATATTTTTGTGTGTAAATACATATATTTTATCCCATTAGGACACTTGTCACTTTGTAATTACAAGCGACTTGGGGTGACATTTAATTAATGAATGTTTGTGCCACTGGACTTCCTCCTCTTTTCTTAAAAGTTAATGGAAGTTATTGCATCACAGTTGGGCCTATTCAGATTTTCAGATCAGAGTTATCTAATTTTAAACATCTGTAAACCTTAATTTATAATATCCAACTCGATTTTAGTCTAACAAGGATTGATATTGATGTTTATAAATATAAGTTAAAAGATGTCCAATACCATTAGCACAGGTCCTTGTTGACTTGGTGTTTATAAAAGTAATTTTTAAATATGAAAACTAAATAACATTGTTTCATTGCACTAACACATTCAACGCTGGCTTTCTGAATTCCATATCTACTAGGATCATGCTAGAAGAGTTACAGAGTTCAGAGAGCTTGTTGTTATGTTATGCCTCTGGATCTTAGGATCCTAATATACTTTCATTTTGCTAAGTTAAATATTGTAGGAGTATCTACATGTAATATGTATTAACATTCAAGCATAAAGAGACCCTGAATGTTATTTCGCCAATAAATAAAACTACTATTAGCATGTAGGTAGTAAGTTTATTTTATAAAAAAGTTACTAAATTAGATATATTTACAGGTTTCAATATCAACTCAATAGGTATCTAATATTATTTGTAAGTAGGTATCTGATTCACTGTTATAAAATAGAAATACTCTTTATTGAACACCAAAAAAAACAGAACAGTACATTCAAATTATAGATATACAACAGGCGGTCTTACCGCTCAATAGTGATCCAACTATTAACATACTGTTTCATAGCAGCAAAAAGTAAAAATAATTTTATTTTTTTAATTAATACTTATAATATGGTACTAAATTGAAAAAAAAAATTGGTAGGTACATTTGCAATTAAACTATTGCAGATAGCCCATTGATATATATGGAAATGAGCTCGTGTGGAGGTAAATCTTTCGCGCCTCTGGATTGCCCATAAGTATTGTTATACACACATATCGGGCTTTTATTTTGTCGTCGTCGGCTTGGTCGGTCTCTCTCTCGTTATATCTATACCTAATATAAATTATCTAGCACCCACAATAATTTCACATAAACACAACACAAAGCACACAATTTTTGAAGGCAATTGTACCTATTTAGCGGCAAACTCAAACCTAATATTTAGGTATTATTATTATTGAAAACGTTTTAGGTATACATTTTTGCCTCTGAGATTTCAAAAATAACAATTTATCACATTTAAACCGTTTTCTCTGATAGAAAAGCACCCATATGTTCGACTATGTTGCAGTGGGTCCGCCATTTTTTCATGTCTCGAGATCGTCTCAAGTCACCAATTGACCATAATCAGGATCAGGATTAGTTCCCCATGCAAATGACCGTCTCATCTGATCCGAGGATTGCGTTTCACGTGTTGAGATATGTTTATTAATTAGAGCTCAGTCTTGTGACGCATCTTGTGACGGGCGTCTCAGCTGAGACGAGTTTATTAATACGGGCCTTAATCAAGATATCTTATCGCCACCCTTGAAATAGGTACCGCTGAGGAGTTCCGGTAGCCATTTGTGGTCTTCATCATCATTTCCACTTCACCAAATAATACTTTCTGAATGCAAATGCTGACTTGTAACTAAAAAAATCGCTGTATTTATGCCTGTAATATTTGAAGAGTTCCCTCAATTCCTCACGGATCCCCTCATCAGATTCAGATTTGGTGACAATGAGACCACCTCGTAAGTATGCTCTATAAAACCAAAAAAGAATTTTTAAAATCAGACAACTATGTAAAAAGTTCGAGCTGAGAACCTCCTTTTTAAGTCGGTTAAAATAATAAAACCTTCTCCTAAGTGAAACAAATACTTTTCTGAAAACCGCATCAAAATCGGTTCAGCCAAACGCGAGATAATCGCGAACAAACACATACAGGTCAAACTGAGAACCTCTTTTTTTTGAAGTCGGTTAAAAACTGCGCGCACCGTTGACACACACACCTTATATATTTCTGGTCATTCTTGACATTTTTATTATATTTTTTAAATATATTTTTTTAAAGCAAAGCAATATAAATATTATAAGTTAGTAATTTATTCCCTAAATGATCCAAAAATTGTATTAAACCTTGCTTGATACATTTTATAATTTCCTGGTACGATATCATGTTAAAAAATCTTTCTAATTAAAAATAATCTAATATTTAAATTTAAAAGTCAGCCAGCGGGCCAATTATGCGTGACACCTTTTTATCGAGTGGATATGTCTAAATTTTTAACTAAGTCGTCTATTTTATCTAAATCCCTAATATGGTTGACAGTGTCGATTAAGTTATTGCGCCGATATAGCGACGACAATTGTGTTTAAGCCCAGTGTGACAAGAATCACGCAAGATTACTACCATTTTGGAAAAAAGTTGCTAGTGTCACGAAATCAATCTATTTTTGTACATGTTGGATGTTGAGTGGCGGACTTTATATAATGCTTCTAAAATGAGTTGTTATCAAGTAGTCATTGAAAGGAGCGGACTAGGCATACTCTTTAAAATGTTTAGGTTATCTTGACAGCTCGATTCGAGTTCTAGGATCTGTGGTCCGAACTGATCGGAAATTCGAATGTTTATTTTTGCAAGAACTAAGATTGTTAGTTTTAAGAATTTATATACAGAAACGAATTAATGCTCTAGAGATGTGGTGTTAACGGGGAATGCTCGATTGGAATTCCGAACAAATGAGTCCATTCTTCGAGAGCTAGACATCAAGAAGACACTATCAAGCATAGTAAAAGCTCGTATCCTCACTTTCTTTGGACACGTATCGCGGCGCGGATGCGAATCTATCGAACGCCTGGTAGTGTGGTAGTGCAAGGCACGGTCGAGGGCATCAGACCACGCGAAAGATAGCTGATGAGGTGGACGAACCAAATAAAAACCGCCGTCGACGGTCCTCTACACGAATGTACCAGGAGGGCGGCAGTTCACGAAGAATGGCGTCGCATTGTGAAGCAGGCCACAAAATCAACGTGACGACCACGACCACTCTGACAGGAGTGTTACGCCCACGTTACGCTAAAGAGAAGAAACCTCCATAAAGAAAGAAAATTTCAAGAGAAAGTTGACACATCAACAATAAATCAAAAAAGAAATGTGTAAGTTTAATATAGTGAACTAATATGAATCTAGTCGATTTCTTTATTATTGTTACTCTTTAAAAATTACATTGTGTTACAGTTGCTGTACAGCAATGCAAAACAAGCTTTGAATACATGGTAAGCCACCCCCATTTGCCAATGGTGAATTTAGTGGGCCACTCGGGTTCAGAGAAATAAAAGAGGCAAAATCTCCCTTCTATTTTACGAGACTTGAGCTAGACAAATCTGTGGAAGCTTGCAAAGCCGTAAGTACCTATTTAATTTGTTTCACACTCATTCACACCGGGTAAGTTTGAATACTTGGGTAATAATTACCTATCAGCCTTTAAAGTAATACTAAGATGTAGCGGAAGTAAAATTACCCAGTGTGACTGTATACATTTACTCAATAATAGATCAATAATAAACCGCTGAACCGATTAAACCTAGTATGTAGATAGCTTGAGCTCAGGCTATTTTTCATCCAGGAAAGAATCAGATTACCTGCTCTATTTTGTAATACATTCTATTATAAAAAACCTGGTTAGTGTGATTACTTCTAGTATGAAAATGAAATAAAACACAGTGTTAAGTAAAATAATAATTTATTACAGTGACCATTTTTTCGAGTTACTTTTAATTAATGCCCTATTGCTGAAAACTTCTGGGTGGCAACAACATCATTGCTATCTGCGGTAGTGTCCAGCTGTATTCTGAAAAATAATGTGTAAATTAGTAAAATGTTCTGAACTCTTGTAACATAGTAAATTACAAAAGGTACTTAAAATTTATAATAAGTAATAACCTTATTGCATCATATTATATAACACACTACAGGTTTTAATTATTTTGAACGCTCTATAGTTTTACCCCTGATTATGCCCTAAGCACTGAATACCTTTTTACATGACACAATTCAGCGTATGAATGACTACATTCATTAAATGAGTATGTTCATAGGCTAAAAATGCCATTGGGTGTATTTTCCATCTGGACTATTCGGCCTAGCATTCAAAATAGGCACCATGATCCATGGCTCAAGAGAGTACCCGAGTCACCTATATAAATTACAATATACAAATATAAAATAATGTTCTTTTTTTTCCAGGTTAGAGGCCACGAAAATTGTTACCGAGGTGGAGTTCCAAAACTATATAATATGTATATAGGTTAATTACAGTTTTATCTATGTTTATATTAAAAATTGCAATTACAATAAGATCTTTTAATGCTAATAAAAGCATATCCCAAACAATTATTATACAAGTTTATTAAACAGAGCTTGGTCTGCCTGACTCTACTAGATTTTGTTTAACATGCACAGAAGAAACTACTTTCCAATGTGCAAGTTAAACACCCTTTCGAGCTTTATTTTAAGAACAGAGATATGAAATATAAAGGAGTCATGCATTCACTGCTAATACTTTGCAATTCACATAAGCTATCTACTAAACATAAGTTATTAAGTTGAAACACCCACATCTACTCTTTTATACTATTATATTTAATTAATTTTTTGTTTGTTTGTATGTTGAAAGCTGTCTCTAATAGAGACATAGGCAAAACTAAACAATAATTGTCAGTAGATACATAACTTTCAAAAGGATGGAGGGATGTTAATGTGGTTTTTTTAATTAGAATATAGGGTGGTTTGATGAATATCGGTTGAGTCGTTTGAGGGTTATCAGCAGTGATCGGAAATAGATGAGCTAATTTACCTAAACTTGACGCATATTCATTCATGCGTGAGTGAGATGGGAATACATTATTGAATGAACATGCATCATCATAGCTTAAGGTTATTTAAATTTAAACATTTTCTTATTTTCTTTTATTTCATCTTTGTGTCCTTATAACCTTTTCCTTACTAATCACACTAATATTACAAATGCGAAAGTGTGTGTGTATGTTGGTTACTATTTTACACTGTAACGACTGAATGGAAATGGATGAAATTTGGAATGTACATAGCTTTTACCCTGAACTAACATATAGGATACACCTCATATCTCAGAAAACATGCGGATGAAGTTGAATGTTATAAATGAGTTTGTGCAGTGAAGCTAGTTCCTGTATTATGTGACTGTGGACAAAGTAACAATGCAATCAAATCTTAGATGCCAATTTCAACCTACTTTTAATTTGTTGGATTGATTTGAAATTTAGCATACTTTTACAGTTCCGATGACAATATAAAATGGAACGATCAAGCTGGTATGATGATGGAGATGGAAGGTAGCCATAGGAATTTTGATAGTGAGTTTACTAACGGTGTTTGAGGTATAGTCTGCAATAATGCGTGTTGTTTTTTTTACTTTTAGTTATGAGTTACTTTACTTTGAAAATTATTTCCTAAGCCTTAATAGTGACATAACTAACATTAAGTATTCAAGTTGGTAGGTATAGGTACTCATAATAGTCTATTATATATATGTATATAAAATTTAATTGCCACATCTATGACGGAGCATCACTTGAGAACGGCTCGACCGAGTTGGCTGTTTTTTTGTTGTTTTCGTAATTGTCAGGACAAGGTTTGTATGAAACAATAAATCGCCCGAGTGATACCAAGCACGAACAGCTAGTAAATAATAAATATTACTTACCTTAATGTTATTTACATGGGTAATTCGTCATTATTGTGCGGCTGGAGGTCTTATTCGAATTCGGCACATAAACGGTGTGCTATCTCCTTGCACCTCTATATATTATGTCGAAATTCTCCATCCTGAAGTTCGAAGGGGTTGGGAGCATCCCTTATAGCCCTGCACAGCAGTTTATTCTTTCTTTTTTGGCTTGAAGCGGGAGGCGACAAAGACGCACTTGACATTCTGCAAATAATGGTTACCAATTGTAATATAATGTTAAACACCTTTCTTGTAAGTATCGAAGCCTTTTTTGATAAGTGAAACATTACAAAACCAATACTCACGCTTAAATTTTAGTTTTTTTCAAGATTAATGTCGTATCCAAGTCTTATCGTCACCAACATGGCACTCGTATAAACTTATCGAATTGAGATGTCAAAAGTCGATCCAAAGTGGCCACCCATATTAAGCAAAATCGATAAAAGATGACGATTGTCATTTATCGTTGTCAAAAGTGGATAATACAATGTAACCGATGCCACCATGTTAGCCAACGTCGACAATGATAATATGTCTATGATCTTGAGATAAAAACGTTTTATTGCGTGGATAAGTGTCACCATAATCGGCCCGCAGAACTCGCATGCACTTAAAATAATAAGAGTAGGTACTTGCAACAGCAGCCACGAGTCAAGACCAGTGGGGTCAGCCAAGAACCAATCGGTGTTAGCCATTTTCCATTCCATCGGCTTGAAATGTATGGGATGACAAGCGGTCACGTGGTTTATCACAAAATTGCTAGTCAACAACCCACACGTACGATCGCCTGTGGAATATCGAAACGCCCAAAGTAGCGATCTGTGCTGTCACAAATGTCAAACCCATACATATGGCGAGCCAAGTGCCACTTAGCGTTTTCCATTCGATCAACATGAAATGTATGCAATGACAAGTTGGTCACGTGGTTTATCACAATGAACAACTAAAATGACGTCATCGAAACGCTAACAAGCGATCAGTGTTGTCAAAATGACATAATCGTTAGCCAAATGCCACTTTTGACCACTATTCTTTTCCATATTCCACAGTTGATTCACGCTGTATTTTCTCACGGCATTGGGCTCACGCTAAGAAGCCATTCCATTGGAATTTGTTTAAAATGGCGACTTTTAGTCAGCTGTGAGGGAGAAGTACTTGAGACAAATAAGTTTTTTATGTATTCCTTGCGACTTTTTTGGGCTGCTAACAATTGAAATTGTTGACTAAAGCAGCAGCAAAACTTCTTAGCGGTGGTCTCCTCTTGGGAAGTGCTGGTGGATATTTGACGTGAAAAAGTTCCCGTTGCGGCCTACTAACTGAATAAATCTCTTGAGATGAACAAGGAAATTATTTTCGAGGTAAAGGAATGATATGAGCTACGTTATTAACTTATTACTCTACTACTTACCTACATTGATTTGATAAGCAAGTAAATAAACACGTATTTCATAGATGGTATTTTTTCAGGTCCTGTTTATTAACCATGGGATGTGGTGTGGCAACAGAAAATAGATGTCTTGCAGCACCAGTAAACTAGTAATGCAAGCCGTCAACCAGCCATTAAAATATGAATTTGGTTTCCCAATCAAGAAGTGTGTGGACGAGCGCTAAGCGTGAGTTGTGGTTTTTCCTAGACGGCATCTTTCTTTATTAGTGCACCTCTATGTTCTCCTTCATACAGGGTGACAGGAAGGTCGATACAATCCTGTTAAGGAGGTATAGTAGAGCTCATTTGGAACAGATTAGGTCATGTAGTACCCTGGCCGAAAATTATTAGTTTCTGAGTTATTCATAATTTTAATCTGAATTTTGGTGATTTTCCCTTAAGTCCATGTCATGAAAAAGCCTTAATGCCATGTTTTATTTTGGAAGTTTTTAGTGGTATTTTACATTATTAGAATCATTACATATCAGTGCAGTTTTCAAAAACATTTGGCCTTTTTATACAATCAGGTTTTAAGTAATCACATAAAGTTTGTTTCTCCATACCAAGTGAAAAACAAACTTGGGAATACCTAGTATGAATAGGGTACTACATGACCTAATTTGTTTAAAAGGATTGTATCGACCTTTCTGTCACCCTTTATATAGGTAATGCATAAATAATGATATTAATATGAAGTGGAAATAAAACATAATTAGGTATTAATTTTCTATTCTGTCCCATAACAATATTAAAGTTGGGGGGCCTACTAGTAATTATTATGAAAACCTATCTAAGTATTATATGATAATAATTGTTTACATTTTCGCAGGATCGACACTAATTATGATAAAATATAAAACAAAAAACCACATTTTGTATCAGTAAATGCATACCTAAGTAAATAAAAATTGTTCGACTCAGAAACTTTAATATTCATGCTCATCACATAAATATTTATCTTTAGCTCTACCAGCTAAGTTAATATAGTTAATTTTCAATTTTGGTTTGGTAGTGAGCTTGCCTATAAATTATGCTATGACAATACATATACATAGTATGGTATACTATGTCTTGTCATAATTTATAGTTAAACTCAGTGCGTAGTAAACCATAATACTGTAATATAAATTTTGTGTTCAAGGTGATCCAGAATACACACAGAGACCATGGATAATGATGCTGATTTCAAGGAAGGACCATAGAGTGGTGTTTCAGCGTTGATGAAATCCTATTTATTTGAGATGCTTGCTAGAGGCATATTCATTCCAGTATTAGCACCATTGTGGCATATATGTGAATATTATGTATATTGCATATTGCAAAATATGGAGTTTTTACTCATTACACTGATGATAAGTCAAGTCTCTACTTTACATCGTCATAAGGCTGAAGGTTGAAGATGATGTCAAGTTGCCTTTTGGATACTTACTTAATAACAATTATTAATAATACTTTTTAGAAAATTAAAACTTTAAATAATGAAAATTAATTTATTTTCTTTCCTATCATCACCCATGTAATAATGAAATGAAATAAGTTATGTCTGGATAAAGTTACTTTGACTATATTAAACTATTAGGTACCTAGTATAAATCGTTTTAAAAGAACTGCCATGAGGACCCAAAACCTGTATTAATTTAACTCGCATGTAGGTATATGTACCTAGTTACATTCAATCTATTAATTAACAGAAGTTCTTGTGAATTAACATATAAGGACATATTCCAGCATTTATTAATTTATTTACCTTTAATTATTAAACGTACAATAAGTTAGTATAATGCACTAAAACGTCTAACTACAATTCATGTTATAAAAACATGTACTTTTTAAACAATTAAATTAATTAACAAGTGTTTTAACGTTTGTACACAACACAAGCTTAACAACATAAAGAGCGTAGCGCTCATAAACTTGTAGGTAATCGAGATGTGTCAGGGTTCACTTAGGGATCGGTGACGTTCGGCAGCTCTAGGCGAAGCCTTACGCGCGCTCCAGCTCCACAATATTGGCAGATGGGATCGGGACGTTTACAGGAGCACTGTATAACAATAGCAAATGAAAATTAAATTATAGTACAAATCCTCTAAAGATTGACTTTAATTACAAAATACATTATTCTTGAACTCATATTATATTATATACTATGTCCATCTATCAATGTATTTATAAAATAATATTATTGTTATATACAGTGGCTGCCAGATTAGGAATGCTTGCGTTTTCCCCATTAAATTAGCAAATATTCAAATTATTTAACTCAGGTTTAAACTAATCTAATGAATTAATCTCAGTTCTATTCATACAAGCAATCTTTAGCACAATCCCACAGTATGTTTTTTGACCCGAAAAACGGCCATCCTCAGTTTATTTGCTTATTAGATAGAGGAAATCATTTTGAAATGAAGAGTAGCACTCCCGTGTGTGTCATTTTTTATAGAAATTGAGATATTAATATTTTATTAATTTTCAGGGATTTTAAAAATTTCACGATAATCACAAAATAGCGCGTATTTTTTTCTCTTCTTCAATGAAAATAATAGGAACTATATGTTAAGTAATTAATACATAATACAAAGTTAGTCAAACTTGTACATAAATAAAGAAAGAAAAAGTTTTTAGTTTTTTGGTTTTTATTTTTTTACAGCTCTATTCCGACATATTGGGATTCGATAATAACTCTAAATAACAATTACAATAATACCAATGACTCATAAAAAAAATCAAACCCCTAACCCTCAGGATATAGGAATAATACGCTTCTAAAGTTTTTTCAGATAATTCTGGTTTTAGGGTTGGCACATTAGTTTTAATTTTATTTATTTTTATTTCTATGATTTATTTTAAAATATCTTAGTTTTATTGTTTATTATATATATAATCGAGTTCTTCAATTCTATCAATACCTTAAAGGTGGTCCCGTTCAAATTAGGTTCAGATCTGATAACAAAGTGGCGAGTGAAGTCGGCCTTTCTTTTTTAAAGAGTCAATTATAAATTTCATCTTCGGTGGGCAAAACTTCGCTTATATCATCATCCCAGCTTTCTATAAGTGCTCGCATCACATCTTCGTCACTTATATCATCGGAAACGTCATCGTTTTTTTTCTTCTTTTGGTATTTCGTGTGGTTTTAATAGTTGAAGAACGGTGGGTGGTAACGGCAACCTTCTTAATTTTTCTTGCCTTTGTTTCAGTCTCATATTTGAAATAAATGGATCGGATGATAGTAGTGCCCTGTTAAATAAATCGCTCACTGTTTTTATTCTGTCAGACTTGCGAGCATGATGTTCTCTGTCAGACCTCCAGAACTTATTTCTGGCTTCTCCCGCTTGTTCTGACTGTAAACCTACAGGTACAGCAGAATTCTGAATTATGTCATTGCCGTGTACTAAAATTTTGTGCAAGGTGACTGTCATCGGATGCCATTCAACATTTTGGACGTATTTAGTTGCCAATGACTTGCAAAAATCACCAAACTTGTCAATATCAACTGGTAGTCCGCAAAATAAGACAGCTAGTATTGTATATATATCATCAAGAAGCAGATGAGGGATGCCTAGTATTTGTGCAAATATTTCTCGGTTTTTGTTAGACAATGCTGTACGGGCTGTATTGCCATCATTTGTCGTCCCTGAATTGGGCCGCACTACATCAACCAGAAGTCCCATTTTCTGTCTTACTTCTTGCTGCACTTTTTTTTTCTTTTCTTCCACAGTGATTGCCTGCGGAGAGTTGCGGGTGATCCTCTATTTTTTCACTTCCATTTTGTATCCCAGATGAAGCAAAAACTCTAAGACTCGAATCCAGGCGTGCAGTGAACTAATTCCAAACTTCATTAACGATTCATCTACTGGCCTACAAAAAACTACATCCATAAATAATAATACAAATACTTGAACATGTAAATATTTATAAGTAAATATAATAATAACTAACAACTAGGTATGAATTATTTTCTCACTGTTCACTATTACAGCAGACCCTCTAATTTTTTTCATATAGCTAAGCACACATAGTTAAGAGTTCCAATCTAGATCTAAACTGTAACCCTGTCTCAATATCCTTCTAATACTTCTAATTCTGACTGTAATTTGTTTTGTGAACCAAATAAATAAATATATAAAATTATTTTGTTAGGTGTCAGCCCTAGTGCAAAAATTTAAAAAACCTGTAACTTCTGGATCCTATAAGATTGGGATATGTAAATCATATCCCAATCTTCAGGAAGTATTTTTAAAGACTTAAGAAAGAGCTTTGTGTAGATACTGAACCCCAATCCGTTAAAATAAGTCCATAAAATTAAAATAATGAAAATATACTTTTTATCGTGTAACTGCCGTTATATACACGATATTGTTGTTTTTATTTCGTCATAATATAGCTCATTTAACGTATTATACGAATACAATGAGAAATACAATAAAAATGAGCATGTCTAAAGTTATAGCGATTTCTATGGTTTTTCTGGAAACCATATAAAATAATTAAACAAATTGTATCTCAATTACCATGAGAAATTGACACACGGGAGTGCTACTCTTCGGTTCAAAATGATTTCCTAGATTGATTTATTAGATAATAAGCAAATAAAATGAGGATGTCCGTTTTTCGGGTCAAAAAACATACCGTGAATCCGTCACAACTCATACAAACCTAGTTGTTGCTCCGACTAACATATCAAAAATTTATCAAAATCAGTTAAAATTTAGAGGGGTGGAAATAAAACGTAAAAGCAGTTTGTATGGGAAGCCGTCAGGGAAGAAACATGTGCGAATTTCACCATAGTCACCACCATATTCACCATATTCTAATTTGAAAAAAGACAAAGTAAGTACCTAAAGAGAAGGAAAAGCTAATAAACCATTTTTAATTTCTCGTGTATACTTAGTAATGTTTACTTTACAGATATTTTTGGTTGGTATAGTATGTAGTTTTGCATCTGAAAGATGAATACAAGTTAATTGCATCTTAAAATAAAAAAGGCCTTTATTCACTGATCTCTACTGCTACTTATATTAAATATAAATTTACATCTAATATTATTAATTAAACTTACATACACATCCATACACTCACGCCTACATTCCCAGAGTGGGGTAGGCAGAGCTACAGGATTACCAACAATTATAAAAACTTGTGGTTAATTATGTACTTAACCACATTTTGCATAAACAGGCAGGTGTGATGTTGTTTGTTTTTTTGTTTGTGTGTGTGTTATTAATTAAATTCTTAGTTAAAGTGCCATTGGTATCTATTTTTAGCCTTCTGGTGCCATCCTTCAGGAAAATGGTCTTCCCACCTCATTATCTGGCCCTCGGTCCTCTTATTACATGTTATATTATGTTACAATACCTTATCAAGCTAAAACTAAACTAAACCGCTATAATTTTCCATCGATATTTGCACGTCAACACAGAAAAATATCTTTTATTATCTACCACATAAGAAACCCACCGCAGTCACTTCATTGCAGAGTTAATGCGGTTTGACTCTACAAAGTCATATTAAGATCTAGATGTATTGGTAAAAGAGAAAAGAAGTTATTTCAATTATCAATAAGGTTTATAGAGGAAATGTCGATTTAGTATTCTGTTATAGTTATGAATTTCCATTATAAAAACAGTTTTTTATAAAAACTTAAGATTTAAATAGTGACTTACATAAATTATACTTCAGTTTATTTAGAATTAGAAACCACAACAACATTATATTGCGGCTCGTGAACTGTAATCTCTTTAAAATTTGTACCTGACTAACAATTGACGACACGCAAATAAAGTGACATTAAAACAATTTTATTTTGCGGCTCCCAGACTATTGTACTGTACTATTTGCTAGGTAATAAACAGTTGACCAGACGCAATAATAATGTTATTGTGGTTTCTAATTCTAAATAAATTGAAGTATAAATCACGCCTGTTTCCCAGAGACAGAGAGGTAGGCAGATACCACTTCTTTCCACCTGCTACAATCCTGACAATTCTCTTTCACATCTTCCACATTCATACGAACATACAAAATTACTTAAAACTACACTAATCTAACCTAACAAACCGCTACCAGTGGACATTGTTCTCAAAATGCTGGCAGCATTGCAACGTTGAATGGCAATGCTTAATCTTTGTGCCAAGTATAGGCCAGGATTTTGGTCACGAGTTGCGTCGACCAGGCACTTTGAGAGGTCTTTAAAAATACGGCGTGGTCCTGATCCCGACGGTTCTGAAGTTTCGATGAAAGACGTAATGAAACCTATACTTATAGCCTTAGATTTCGGTTTGATAGGGCTTTTCAACTGCATCTCCAAGATTTGGGATAGGGCTTCCAATCCTAGAGGGTTGTATTATATTTCATCAGATCTATTCATTAAACTTCATTATGTTGTTTGTGCAATGACTGTTGATGTCAATGTCATTCATTAGGTAGGTACGTTGATTGACGTTTCAAGTAGAGCAAAGCATAGACATTATTAGATAAAATGCCAACATAAACGAAAAAATGTAATGGAAAAGGCGTTTCGATTCTCTAAATGATCTTGACTCAAATATTGTGATGGATTCGTGATGGAATCGCACAAGCGATCCGTTTTGTATGAGTACTTACTACGAAACTTGTGCGTAACAAGCAAGTATTGGGGCGTTTTTCCAAAAACAGTGTTCATTTCATAGAGTCACACATAATAACATTTTGAGTTTAGAAAATTCAATTGGCCTGAAAATATAGTTTAAATACGAAAAACAATACTTTATGTTCTGTCCAAAGAAAATAAATTGGATAAACCGGAAATTCCGGTTTCATCACGACGATTTTGGAGTTTTGCTGAACGAAAATCCTACTAAACTAATTTATTTTTAAATGCTGGCAAAATTATACTGCCTATGGTTTAACGCCATTGAGCGCGTCGAGCTTTAATGTCAATAAAACCCGTGACGAAAGAGGTCGAGTATTGATGGTGCAGAAAACTCAGAAAAGTGTTACCAAACAAGTCACAGGATTTACAGTAAGTACAAATTGTTTATGTTATATCAATACAAGTTCAATAAAAAAAGAACTTATAATATAAGGTATTTAAAACTTATTTAAACACTTTATGAAACAGGATCTAATAAGTATTTATTGTGTTTTAAAATGTTTTTGCCGTTAATCGTCACATCCGTATCGTCACGTGTTGTATTACTGGAAGGATTTTGTGACAAACTGAGGCCCGTTTCACGAAGCTACAAGTTACAAATTTGACGACGCGCTAGCCTAGTTGGTAGTGACCCTGCCTACGAAGCTAGCGGTCCTGGGTTCAAATCCCGGTAAGGGCAGATATTTGTGTGATGAGCACGAGTATTTGTTTCTGAGTCATGGATGTTTTCTATGTATTTAAGTATTTATTTCTTTGGTAAGTATTTATAAGTATTTATATCGTTGTCTAGTACCCATAGTACAAGCCTAGAGCTTAGTTTCGGACTAGGTCAATTTGTGTTGAGATCGTCCCTTGATATTGTATTATATATTATTATAAATTACAGCCGGAAGTCTCTTTCTAGCAAAAGGAGTTAGAAAGGGACTTCCGCTTGTAATTTGTAACTTGTAGCTTCGTGAAACGGGCCTCTGGAATTATAAGGCATAGTGTAGATAGATGAGATAAGGTAAATTAAAGAATCAAAATGGGGGTTCTTTGTTTGACCCGTAAAATGTATGTATGTTTGTATCTTCGCGATTATTTCCAATACTGCCCAACCGATTTGCAAAATTGATTCGGGAATATTTATAATCGTACTTCCATGGTTTTTAGTTAAGTAAGTACGTAAATGTACCTATAAAAATATTTGCTGTCCCTTTAGTTAATAATATTTAACACTATAACTTTCATCGAAGTACTTAAGTAGTTTTATTAACAACGTTACCTAGTGCAATAGTAGTAAATAGTACTAACTTATCTTAGGTATGGCGCACTTACGAGTAATATTAATTAACTTGAGATATTGAAGTTACTTAATATTATATTTTTATCACGTAAGTACTATATCTTTCAATAAACATATTTTTAATTTACAACTGTGTTTATTCATATTTCATATATGTATTAAATTAATGAAAATAAAAGTTTTTTTTTTCAAAAACACAAAACACTGAAATGAATATTAGGCCTTACATTTTCCAGTTAGCCACATTAAATTCCGGATAGTCACTGTCCCACGATTTAGACTAGAGTAAAAGAAAAAATAAATTGTTTAGCACTAAATATCCTAACTAAACTCAAACATATTTATGTATGTATGTATATTTTAAAGTTTTCTAATAGTTAAGACACTGAAAAATAGTTGTATTGCAGGTAAATGACCTCTGTCGTGACAAACTGGAATTAGTTTTGCTTCTAAAATAATGTTTTCTCTGCAAATTCTTGTTATGACGCTTTTTTTAATAAGTTTTAGTGTTTTTTAATACTGTATAAACTAAAAACGTTTCAAAAAATACTTGCTTTTATTGAATTTTACTTATATATTTGTGACGAACCGGAACACGTTTTGTACACTAATAGAAAAAACGTCGTTTATTTCGTTATTTTTACACAATTTTCTAAAATAAAATAAAAAATGCGAAATTGAATCAAATAATTTTTACTTTTCCAAATCGTCACGTGTACCCTTTTTTTTTGAAAACGTCCATTCTCTAAATCCGCCAGTGGCCCGTTTGGAAAAAGCGTGCATCGCAGAAAAAAAAAAGTATTATATATAATATTTTAAAATAGATTTATAATGCTAAGAAGTTTAAATGTATGGTAGGTACATTTATCGAATAAGTTTTTTTAATTGATACCATTGAAGTATTTACTGCCACACTCAGAGACGTCAATTAAATTTAATGCTTGATTAAAGTAGCTGCTGTCACTTTCTTTGCTATAGCAATAGAATAAGACAACACGCCACCTAAACAAGCGTTAAATTTAATTGACGTCTCTGATTGCGGCAGTTAGCACGAAATAATGTAAAATTATTTAAATTCAATACTGGCAACACTTATATCGCTTATCTTTAGACATACCTACCCTATAATCTGTCTGTGCATATTTTGTCTTGTTGAACTTGTTGGTTGTTGATTTCAAAGTTTCAAACGGTCGACATTGCTTTCGGATTCTTTGTGTTTTTCGGATTTTCGCATTGTTATTCAAGAGCTGCAATTCATTCTTAATGCATTCGTTAAGACTTTTGTGGACCTCCCACAATGAAGTTCGTTGGCGGAGGCGCCAACAACAAAATTATTCTCGCGCAAATCTGGAACAGATTAATGCCATGCCCGATGGTTTATTTCGGCAGCGCTTCCGCTTGGATAAAGGCACTTTTAACCGGCTGTGCGACGAGCTTAAACAACGCACCCCGTTGAAAGGAACCAGGGAGATTCCTCTTGACGTAAAGGTAGGATTGGTGTTATTATTTATTAATATGTACAAAGTTTCGATACATCGATGTAGACGCTATTTCAAAGTTGAGTATTATTTTTTTGCAGGTTCTTTGTGCTCTAACATTTTTTGCTACGGGGACCGACCAAAGGGTGGTGGGGGTTTCACAGCACTTGACGCAGCGGACAACAAGTCGCTGCATCAGGCAAGTGGTACAAGCCCTCAACCACCCCAGTGTTGTAGGAAAATGGATTGTGTTTCCTCAAACACAAGAAGCGAGGTCGAACTGCAGACAAAAGTAAGTAGAGTATTCCAGATGATGATGATTATTTTGGTTAACAGTGAAAATTAACACAAAAGTATATCTAAAATTACTTGGGCCTATTTGTGGAACCTTTTGCAATAAGTTGTATAGTTAAAAATAGAAATAAATTCTACCCTCATTTAAATTAGCAAATTCACACATAAAGTTATCCTTAAGGAATGTATTGGTACCTACTATTCAATATCACCAAGGCTAAGCTAAACCTTATTTACCTATTAAAAGTTGTCAATCATTGTGATAATCAAATTTTTTTTAGGTTTCAACGGAACTTCAACCTGCCCGGCGTAATTGGGTGCATTGATTGTACCCACATTGCTTTAGTAAAGCCAAGAGTGGATGAACACCTATTTTTTAATAGGAAAGGGTACCATTCCCTAAATGTCCAAATGGTAAGTGTAAACAATGAACATTCAGTAATATAGGTAGGTACATATTAATTTTGCTCTATAAATGTTAATGCTAATAACTACAAAATTCAAATTTTGTGTTTAATAATAATTTTAAAATAATAAATTTTTCAGTTTCGACACAGTTGTTTAATTAAAAAAAAAACATGATGTACTATCTAGAAGATTTCTTAGACAGTTTCAAGTAACATCACTTAGCTGTATGTATATTACTTGATATAATAACTCATATTTATTTATTGAGTGAAAACAAAAAACATTCATAATGGTTGAACCAGACTAACAATAGATTGGATATAAAAAGAAAGAAGACTATTAAATACTAATAATGTACAATTATGTTACACTATATTATTTTCAATAATGTAACTATTTTATTTACAGGTGTGTGATTCGGATCTAAGGATCATTAATGTAAATTCCAAGTTTGGAGGGGCTACGCATGACTCCTTTATATGGTCCTCCAGTCAAGTAGAGTCATACTTGAAGCAACTTCACCAGAATGGTGAACAAGTATGGCTTTTAGGTAAGAATTATTAGTTTTGTTATTTTCCCAATACAGTCCAAAACATGACAAATTATTTGAAATAATGGCGTCAGGAGGATATAGGTGTATGTATATTGAGACTGCATTCATGATAATAGGTATAGTTAATAAAACTGGTTCTTGACATCAAAAATTAATTAAAATGATTATGTATTTGTTTAAGGCGACTCAGGATATCCTCTGAGACCTTGGTTGATGACGCCAATTTTGAATGCCGCACCAGGGTCTCGCGAGGAAATCTACACGAGGAGGCATGTGCAGGCCAGAAACTGCGTTGAGCGGTGTTTTGGCCTGCTGAAGTCGCGGTGGAGGTGCTTGCTGAGTATAAGCACCCTGCAGTACGAGCCTCATGTCGTCGGTCACATCACAGTCGCGTGCAGTGTCCTCCATAATATGGCGTTGGATGCTCGCCTTCCCCCGCCCGATGAGCTCGTCAATGATGACGCTGATGCTACGTTACCCTTTCATCTTGATGAAGGGGTAACGCTGAATCAAAACAGTCAGAGCGACCTTATAAGAGGCAGAGCGATGCAAAGCTGTCTTATTGACAGACTGTAAAGCTGCAACCGCACTAGTCGGTATTCCGGGAATCCCGATAAGTGTTGATGCAGCTTTATACGCATCGCAATGCTTCTTGTAAGGTAGTTTTATTTTAGCATGTCAAGCTCACATCGTGAATCGGGTCGCCATCTTCTCGAACACATCGTTGAGGGAGGCGATGGCTGAGATATGTATGAGTCATACTCGTGAACGGGTGCTGTTTGTAGGGTCGGGTCTGTTCACGCTTGCAAGAATTTTAGTTCTTTAATATCTGTATTAGTTTTGATGTAGAGACCTCATCCAGTTCTCGGAATTATATAATGCTGATGGAATTCTATATACAACGGATTATCACAACTGATATTTAACGTTACCTCATTCCCAAATGATAACAAATAGATACTTCAGAAACTGATGACGACGAGAGCAGTGGCGAAACTTAAAAATGGCTTTTGACCTATTTAGTATGTTCTTTGATAAATCAGTATTGATACTTTTACAATTATGTTTATGTTTCGATATTTGTATTCGCTTTTACACAAAATGGTGTAATATTTAATATTATTTTGTAACTCGTTATTAGTTACTTACATATGATTATGTATGTACCTGTGCCACAATTGATCTCTTAAATTGTTCAATACTCTAATAAATATACACAATTAATTACATTTGTTTCCGTTTATTATATCACCAAAAAAAATGCCATGTAGATAGATACAAACTTTATTCATCCATAAAAACAACACATGTTGGCTCTTAAGATTAAATTTAAAACAAAAAGAAACCAAGAAAATACCAACACCAAATAAAAACAGAAAAATAATAATACATAAAGGTGCGGCTCCAATGAGGCGGAGACGAGCGGAGAGGAGATGTGCCAATATTAACCAATAGAAGGCGCATGCGGTCACGTCGAGCGGCAGTTCTGCACGTTATTTTAGATTCTATTGGTTAATATTGGCACAGCTCCGCTCCACTCCGCTCATCTCCGCCTCAGTGAAGCCGCAGCCTAAGAGCCATGTGTCGTGGGATGAAAAGGCGCTGAGTCGCTGACTCAGTATAATGCTGTAGGGATTGCAGCGCTGGTATTCTGCCAGAACCACTAGAGTCCGGTTTGTGGCGCCTTGTACCTTTTTTACACCATTTAATAAATCAGTTAAAACGCAGTTAAGTATGTCCATTTATTTTTATTTCTTTCAATTTTCTTAATGACATATCCGCGTAGATTTTGATTATCGTTATTTCCTCGGAGTTTTCAGGGATGAAAAGTAGCCTATGTATTAATCCAAGGTATAAGCTAGCTAGCTCTCTTGCACCGTGAAAGAGTAACATACTTTCGCATTTATAATATTAGTAGGTGGGATTATTTATTTATATATTTAGATTGATTGTTACGTAATGTAATGTATAAAGAATTTAAAGTTTAAAATCTTTATTGAATACTCTTTATTCATACAATAAAGTAGTAAGAGAATGACAAGAGTAATTTTTTTGATCTTCATAGTTCCACATATCATTAAGGTAAAGAAAAAAAAAACTAACATTAATCAACAATCTTAGGTTCAAAACACTTTTTTATTTTAATAATGGCAAGAATAATCTCTTTTATAAAATTAGTTCCACATAATTAACAAAAAAAGTGTACTTCTCTTCTCAAAAGTGTAAAAAAACAGTATTCTTGTACTTCCTAAATATGAAATAACTTTTATATGATATAAATATATTTATGAGATCTTAGTTACCTATTGAGATCATACCTTTAACAGTTTACTTGTATCAATAATTGAGCTATCAACAGTTTCATAAAATATGAGTATTATTTTTGCATAAATCAACAGTAAGATAGGAAGTCTAAATTATTTAACACTCTTAATAATCAAAATTAACAGTCATATACACCGTGGGTGTTAATAGGTAACCCGAAATATTTTAACCATCGATTCTAGAGCGTATTTGGAGTATATAATGTGGTATAACATGAAGTCCAATAAAGCATAATTTCCGAGATTTTTATTATTTAAAAAACAATTCCACAGTTAATTTAATTTGAACTTTGTCACCTATATCTAAATCATTATTTACTACGAAACGAAAAACGTATAGGTGAGAAAGTTCAAATTAAATTAACTGTGGAATTGTTTTTTAAATAATAAAAATCTCGGAAATTATGCTTTATTGGACTTCATGTTATACCACATTATATACTCCAAATAGGCTCTAGAATTGATGGTTAAAATATTTCGGGTTATTAACACCCACGGTGTATTATATGCCAAGTACAGTAGTTTTTCCATGTTTTCCCTGAGCAGATTACTTGGTCGATCTGCATACATTTGGCCAGAAGCACTCAAAATTAATACAAATAATAAATTAATTCAAAAATAACACTCAAATAATACAGTCATTATACTTAAACATATTACTTAACGTACTTAAATTATAAAATAACAAATTTAAAATAATTTAATCAACTACCTTACCTATCTGAATTATTAAGCGGTTCGGTGTCCTGCTGCGCTTGCATATGCCCTAGCCACGCCCGGGACGCCTCTGCCAAATTATTGATGGCGGCATGGAGGAGTGTGTCCACTTCCACGCGACGTGCGTCCACCTCAACGCGATTTGCGTCCACCTCCACGCGACGTGCGTCCACCTCCACGCGACGGGCCTCAATCCGAAGGCGCTCGGTCTCCTGCCTATCTTTGTTGCGCTCCTGCATTTCCGCCAGCTGTAGGCGCGCGGTCTCCTGCCTGTCCTTATTCCGGTCGTGCCTTTCCTCCTTCTGCAGGCGTCGCTGTTCCACTGCCACGAACTCGCTCGTGGCGCGGTCGAACGGTGTCGGCCTGCGCCGCATGCGCGTGCGCGGACGCGTAGGCCGGTTTGGGGTAGTGGAGTGCGGTGACTGTGCTGAGGGCGGCGGTGTAGCGGGGGAGAGCAACATGGACAGGTCGGGTGCGAGTGCCGGGAGCGTAGACGGGCCGGGCGCGAGGGCTGGGATACTAGACGGGCCGGGCGCGGGGGCTGAGCGTGTGGACGGGCCGGATACGGGAGTCGAGTGCCTAGACGGGCCGGTCACGGGCGCAGGGAGCCTGGACGGGCCGGGCACGGGGACCGGAAGCCTGGATGGGCCGGGCACGGGGGCCGGGAGCCTAGACGGGCCGGGCACGGGGCCCACGAGTCTGGACGGTCCGAGCGCGGGGGCAGGGGCAGGCGGCGAGGACGGGGGCAGGGCGGGCGGAGTGTGCAAGGCGGCATGTGTCGAAGCGGGCTCTGTAAAACAAGTTATATTGAAACTTTTTCTGACTTGAGGTTTTTTAGGCATTATGATTTTCTAGTTACGAGATTTCAAACCATTTGAACGAAAAACGGGACAATCATTTTTAAAGTAGGTACAAATGCCAGAAGGGTTTCTGTTAAAACAGTCTATGGCAATTCAGATTTACTGAGATGACAGCGATTTTATTCTTGGCTGTTTTTTTTGGACATTTTTGTTACACGTTGTAAACTGTGATTCTTATACGAGTAATATGTGTTTGTGATTGTGGGTCCGATATATTGGTGTCCCCTTGTTTCACCGACACTCATTTCATAGAATGTATGACTTCGCAGATTTTTTGTTTCATACAAAACTATTTTCTGCTGGACCCGTGTTAATTTCAGTTAATTCACATAGGAGGTTAGGTTAGACTTGTAACCATCACAAGACAACCCGAAATCAACTCGGGTTCAGTAGAAAATAGCTTTCTGTGAAACAAAAATTCTGCAAAGTGATACGTTCTATGAAATGAGTGTCGGTGAAACAAGGGTAAACCCTGATAAATGTAATTTAGGCAGACATCAGTGTCAACTGCCTCTCTAAAATAAAATAATAAGTAATAAACATAAGTCGCACTAAAGCGGGCATTTTGCGGGCACGTCATTTGGTACGGTTTACAATTACTTATTCTGACAACTCGGAAGATTTATTAATTTATTTGTGAACCTTACCAAATGACGTGCCCGCAAAATGCCCGCTAGAGTACGACGTATGGTAATAAAAACTTAGGTTGGGGTATACCTATAGCAAAGGGGGGCCGTTTCTAGGATTTAGAATTTTTTACATGTTTGTAAAATGTTGTGTAATTGCTATTTTTTTTATTACCGTGTCATGTAGAATGGATTAAAATAAGCATCTTTTGTTATGTAAACTTTTTCTCTCAGGTCTCTACCGAGATATGAGGTTCCGAAAGTTAGTAATTTACAAGGCGTTTGGGACCGAAACTGGGGTGAAATTGATGTCTAAATAACACCTGGTGTTTATTTATGTATCGTGTAGATAGTACTAAAATAAGCATCTTTTGTTATATAAACTTTTTCTCTCAGGTCAATAATTACCGAGATATGGGGGTCCAAGAGTAAGTAATTTACAAGGCGCTTGGGACTTGGAAAAATTTCGATAAATACTAAAATTGTCGTCGTCGGCGTTGTCGTTAGAGGTCATAAAAAAGGTAGGTTAGGTTAGGTCAGTTTTTATATACGCCCGAAGGGCATACCTCCCAGAAGGAGGGGCCCCGCGTAGCGGGGACCCGTCGACATATTGCTTTAACCATTAACTATGGATATCTTCTTAACCAAAGGGGTAATAAAACCCTATAAATCGATGGTCCATAATGTAAATTTTACTTTTTTTTATTTTAGTTTTCACATCATCGAAATTTCCCCATAAGACCCAAATGCCTTGAAAATTACTAACTTTTGGACCCTCATTCCTCGGTAATTATTGACCTGAGAGAACAAGTTTACATAACAAAAGATGCTTATTTTAGCATTATCTACACGATTTAATTAAAACATATACAAAAAGCATAAAAAAAAAAACTCCTAAAATCGGCCCCCCTTTGCTATACTCTGACCAAAACTTAAGTAAATTCAAATCAAAATTGCCACAAGAATGATCATACATACCAATTGGAGCATCCGGCCACACTTGAAACTCCAAGGAGTATATATCCTCGGCCACTGTATCAGCGGATCCAGCTGTACCTAAAACAGCAACCGAGGAATCTGGCCTCAGTGTCTGAAAAAAAAAACAACCCAATAGGAGAAAAAGATTAGCTGATATTTTGTGTGACAGTTGATCATCTGCTTAATGAACATTGATTTAGACTTATCAGTGTCATTTTTAATATAATTTATTGAAATAAATTAATTAATTTTATTTATATATCACATATCTATAAACGAAAGAATTAAATAATTATAATATAGATTTTTAAGTTTCATGAAGATACATACACAGCACATATGGGTAAAAAAGTTGATAGGTCTTTAAAGTGGAATTTAACAATACATAAAAACATCTATAATTCCTCAATATCTCCCATTCTTACACACCCATTCAACTACCATTCTTTGAGAAAGTTAAATACTTTAGAATGCTTTTAGTACCCGCAATTAAACACAAAACATCAAAAAATATATAAAAAAAAGGTATATGTGCATTATTGATACTTACATTGAAGCCATGCTCCAGCACCTCAGGTAGCCCATCCACTGCAGACAAGCCCATGATGGCCAACACCCTCTCTTCGTGGGCTGTCAAACCTTGTCTCATATGGGGACCTCCACCAGTGCCACCTGCATGCCGCCTTATCAATGCCGCCTTCTTTTTTGTGTTGGATTTAAAGTCTGCCCATACCTGAATTTATGCAGTTATTTTACAGTGAAATGCATACGTTGCCGTTTTATTTTATGTGTTGTCACAAAAACATGGCGAAAACTATTAATTAAGTCTTATTACCCTTTTCCACCGTTCCACTGTTTTCTGCCCTCCCATGCCAACCGAATTTAAAATTTCTGTAAGCTCCCGCCACAGCCTGTCAGCCAGTTGTTTTCCTTGAGGACCCGCCAGAGGCCTCGAAAGATCGCCGTTCCTTTTAAAAACTATTTTTAGTCCTACAGAACAATACTGATTTATTCTTATGACAAAACTTGTGTGGGGGGCTAAGGTGATGTCTAAACATGTAAGTATAGCTAAATGATGATAAGGGTTTCCACATAAAATACATACTGCTCCATAAAAGTTAAAATCACTCCAAACTGCTCGTGGCTGGTTCTCTGTATTCTTGCGTCCATATTTCTAAAAAGAAGGAAAATATTATTGTAAAATGAACTAAAATACAGCAAGAACTACTCCTACAAATAATATATCAACACAAACAATAACACGATAAGTACTTTAATGTTTCTCGAACACTTTAAACAGTAAAAAACTGTTAGTCTGCCGGTTACTTTGCTTGTCTAAGGCCCGGTTTTATAAAGGTCCGTTAGTAAATATGTCAGATCAAATTTTAGTAACTTCATACAAGTTTTGACATTCCTGACCGAAATTTGATCTAACGGATCTTTATAAAACCCAGCCTAAATACGTAACGTAACTCATTACATTGGTTTAGTTATACTAAAATACAACAAAAAGTTATTTCTTAACATGTGAGGCACCAAATCAAACAACAAAACGATATTTTAAATGAGAGAGACGTGAAAAACGATTTGTATAGGAACTTACCGAAATGTTTGAATACTTTGAACTTACTAGTATTAGTGTCTAATCTAACCGCTGTCATCTCAATTAAATTGATACCGTGCATCAGTTTTGTCACTAGATGGCGCCTCTGGGAAGTGAGGTATATTTGAAAGTTGATGTTAAAATCAATGCCTAGAAGAAGACCAAAGGTGTGACAATTTATTTTTTCACTTGATACATACACATTTCAAATATTTACATATGTAAAATATTTTTTAATATCAACTGTCACTTCCCGGAGCCATCTAGTGAAAAAACTGATGCACTGTATCCGCTCCCCCATTTCACAGGGGCTCTACTTTGAAATCCGTAACTCGAACTTCGTCTATTGCTATCCTTTTTGATCTCGACGCGTAACTAATTTGCAAGAAAGTGATGGGGCGATCTGAAGTTCGAATTACTGATTTCAAAGTAGAGCCCCAGATTGTATGTCATTTCTTTCGTTGACGTTTCTGTTAGAGCAAAGCATAGACAATTAATGCCAACATAACGGGAAAAACGAAAAGAAAAGGCGTTTCGGTTTTCCACTCCATCCTAGCTAGCCAACAACGTTTAGTACAGATTAGAATCGCTTAAGCGATGAAACGAAAACGCTTGGTAGCGTATGGCTCTTTGCTAGGCCTACAGAGACCTAGTACTAAACAAAACCAAATTTTCATCTCAACCCCGTCCCGAACTTAAATAAAGTAGGCAAGTAACGTCAGGCTAGAGAATTCGCCCGAATGCGCAAAAAAGAGAGAGGCGATCAAAATTACCCAGTCAATGCTAAGTGCTTAAATACCGAAACCCTTATGAATTTGGTAAGCTCTATGGAAGCGGTTAACTAATTCAAAGGGGTTCGCCCTAACGTAAAGCTAACTTAATCATAGGGTAACGCATCGATTGGGTAAGCAAGTGATAGGCTTAGCCTATCGATATGGTTAATCAAATGAAGGGGTTTTCTGGTCCCTGGTTGAGACAGCTCGCTTAATTTATTATAGTTATTTCCAAAGTGTTATGTCGTACGGTATTCTGGTTTGGGGTAAGGCAGCTGACATACAAACTATATTTGTGTTACAAAAACGGGCCATTCGTCCTATTTGCAACTTATATTCCCGTGACTCCTTAAGATAACTATTTAAAGAAATTAATATCTTAACTGTAGCGTCTCAATTTATTTATCAGAATATTATTTGTGTTATTTAGAATTTAGATTTCTTCACCAAAAATTCTGATATACATGATTTAAATACTAGAAATAAAAATAAAATCGCAATTCGAAAATTCCGTGTCCATAAAGTATATGAATCATTTGTTGGTCAATGCATTCATTTCTATAATAAATTACCTGACGTAGTTTTAAAGTTACCCTTTTCAGCTTAAAATACTTGAAACAGTCGTTAATGTCTAAAGCATATTGTAGGGTTCAGGATTATCTAACAGACAAAAATGCATGGCCTAAACTCGAAACTTAGTCAATAATAATTTGTTCAAATATAAAACCTTTGTCTTGTCTAGGGGACACCGTTGATGTAGGAAAACAATTCAAAACTTTTATGTGGTCGTCTTGCACCGTCTTATATACACATAAGTAGGTGTTTTTTTCCTTTTCTCCTTCTATCTCTCTTGCAAGATTTTTGGCATGTTTTCCTACAGAACATGTTATTTGATATTATATTTAATTTAATATTTATAGCTTTATATAATGCTATGGATGAAAGAAGATTGACGAAAGAGATATACAGAGCTAAAGTGAGTGGAAGGGTCGGAAGGGGCCGCCCTAGGCGTACTTTTTCAAATCAAATCGGAGAAATACTGGAAAAGGGCCGAATTTTAAGTACCCGAAACCGACGTGCGTGCATGACTCGATGTATGAATGTGGAAGAAGCGAAAGAGATTTGTCAAGATCGTAGCAGGTGGAAAGAAGGGTCTCTGCCTACCCCTCTGGGAAACAGGCGTGATTTAATGTATGTATGTATGTATGTATAATGCTAGACTAATAAGTACCATTGTGATAAGAAATATGTTTAGAAAAAGACTGACTGCTGAGTTTTCTTGCGGCGTTTCTTCTCAGCAGTGGTCTCCTCTTGCGAAGCGCTGGTAGATTCTTGACGTGTAAAAGTGCCCGTGCCCGTACTTACTGAATAAATGTCTTTATCTTTATCTTTATCTTTAAATTGAACACCGGTAATTTTGTTTCTCTGTTGCCTACTGCGATGTTTCTCTCTATGTATAAGGCACTCTCAGAAGGTAACACGTATAGGATCTTGTTGGTTTATTGGTATACGGATTTCATCATTAAAATTGAAACTTGCTGCGTAAGGTTTGTAGGAATGGAATTCAAAACTTTCTATTGTGTTATCGTAGCCGAAAGTTTCTGATAAGTTTTAAAACTATTTAAATAAACCAAACGTTTTAAGAAATTCTTTACTTTCTTTGGAAAGCCTCGTAAGCTGATTTTTAGGTGTTCTTTTCGTGACAGCACAATGTGTACTAATAATTGTACTGCGCCAAACTAACCTTTTTATTGAAATTTGTCATCTTTTCCTGAGGTGCAAATATATCTGGATCTCTTCACCGCGTAAATTGATCAAGTTATCGTTTATAACCAATATTCTTAACTTCAAAGAGCTTAAACTGTTTTGAGTAAGGGGAAAATAAATAACGTATTTAGGTGTTTTTATAATCCGATAGCCTGGTGGCACATTAGGCACAAACTCGTGAATAATATGACTTGGTTTTCCGTTAATAAATGAACCACTCACAATGTCACATTCAACTCGCACTATACTTGTAGAGAGAATGGACACAGGGAAAGGAGACTCTGTTAATATATTAGCTTGAATAGTTTCTTTACCGAAACCTAGTAAGTTACCAATCGAATTACCAAGTTCTTTATTAAAATACACATTTTTAGAACAAAATATAGACGTCTTTAACGTATTATTTTTACATGTCAGTGAAAATGTGCATCCTTTCAGATGTCTTTAGAAGTAATCGTCGAGGCCTTGAAGTTCGTATGACCCTTCAGGAATTTCGACTACCTCATTTTGGACATAATAAAACATATATTATTTCTGTAGTCTATATCAGATATAGAGTTAAAAGTCGAAAAATATAGTAACCCGCATTCATATTCACCATTTAGTTGAAAAGCTGGTGAATGATTTGTGATCAGGGTAGAAGAGGTTCCAGTTTATGGACATAGTGAAAGACATCGTGTGAATGATATGGTTTTTATTGAACAGAGATGTTTAAACGGTTACTCCAAAATTGTTTTAAATATTTCAAACATAAATGACCGCAATTTACAGTGTTAAACTTTTAGTAAGTGACGTAGTTGTATGAAATAATTTGATTTTTAAAATACTTTATTAATTCTATTGGTGGCTGAAGATCGCCGTAACTATCGAAATATTCACAGTAATTATTATCTTTAACATAGGCTACCCAGTGAGTCCCTTGGTTTTCAGAAATATCTAAATTAATAATAGCGCACTCTACTCTAGGGGAGAGGGGGCTAGTTTTAACAGGGGTAGGTATTAACAAGCTTGTAGGTGCTAAACTATACGCGTCAGAAAGCCGAATTCATTCGAAATCGCCTCGGATGAGGCCCCCGAACGTGCCAAGACACGCCAGTTGTCGGTTGAACGCCGCGTTGGAAAGGTTTGGGCCAGGCGTGAAAAAACACAGGTGAGCGAACATTTTTACCGCGTGAATGTTTTGATTGATTGTTTAATTGATTGGAGTAGAAATTGCAAATTTATGGTAAACGACTTTATTTTATTGTCTGTTATATTTGCGTATCATTTTGAAATATTTGAAATATTTGAAACATTTTTAAATATTTATTGTTGAAAGGTGTCTACGGGGCTTGTTTTAACAAAACACACACATGTGTGAAGTTGAAGAATAAACACGTGTTATTTTTTTAGAATGAGGACATACGTGCGAAAATCGTCTCGAGGAACAATTCCAAAAGAGGTGTACGAACAGGCGGTTGAAGTAATTATGACGACAGACCGTAAATATAGGGATGTTGCAACAGAGTTTAACATATGTCACGTAACACTTTATAATTACGTCAAAAAGACTAGAGCAGGTATGGAATTAAATGTAGGGTTCAAAAAGCCTAGAATGGTTTTCACAGAAGAACAAGAAATAGCTATTGCTGACTATTTAAAACAGAGTGCAAGAATATTTTGGACTACTTACTTCCCGAACAAGTAAGGACCTTAGCGTACGAAACAGCTATTCATCTTAACATAACGACTCCTGAGAGTTGGAAAAAAACAAGATGACCGGCATCGATTGGTTTAAATCGTTTATGAAACGAAATACAGATTTGGCTATTCGAAGTCCCGAAGCTACTAGTTTAAGCCGTTGTACCTCTTTCAATCGTACTAACGTCAGTTTGTTTTTTGAAAAGTACATGAATGTTTTGCAACGGTACAATTTAACTCCAAGCAGGATTTGGAACGTGGATGAGACAGGTGTTACCACAGTTCAGAACCCAAGAAAGATTATAGCACAGAAAGGTGTTAAACAGGTTGGCTCATACACTTCTGCTGAAAGAGGTACTTTAGTGACTATGGTCGCTGCAATAAACGCAATTGGTAACTTTGTCCCATGCATGTTCATATTTCTAAGGGTGAGATACAATGCATTGTTTGTTGCGAGCGGTCCGCCAGAATCAATTGGAGCTGGTAACAGTTCTGGATGGACGACGGAGAAAGAGTTTGTGATTTTCATGGATCATTTTATAAAACACGACAAACCGACACCGGAGGAACCCGTTCTGTTGCTTTTGGATAACCACCAATCCCACGTAAACATACAAGTAGTGAATAAAGCCAAAGATAATAATATAATTTTGTTGTCATTCCCTCCTCATTGCTCGCACAAACTCTAGCCCTTGGATATTGGAGTATATGGTCAACTAAAGAACTACATCAGTAGACATCAAACCAATTGGATGTGTAATAATGCAGGCAAAACAATGACTATTTATAATATCCCAGGTATCGTGAAGGAAGCATTTCCGTTGGCTTTTACGCCAAATAATATTATCAACTCTTTTAAAAAGACTGGTATTTGGCCTTGCAATGAAGATATATTCCAAGATTCGGATTTTTCATCGTCTTATGTCTTACTGATCGACCTGACCCAACCACTCAAACTGAACAAGTACCTCGAGCAGATCAATGCCCAGATACTAATAGTACAGAGACTCAAACGACACAAGTAAATAATTCGAGTGATAACACTCAGGTATCTACCTCAAATGAAGTAAATGGACCTAACGTAACTTTAAATACTTTAATGTCGTTGAACCTAGATTCATCATTAGTACCCGAAATTGAAAATGAAATGCCTGAAATCGATATAAATTTATCTGAAATAATCGATCAAATGTACCCGGAACCAATTGCTGGCCCATCAACATCAACACACGCAGTAATTGACATAGAAAAAATCAGACCTCTCCCAAAAGCACTACCTCGTGTTACTCGAGCAAATCGTAAACGAACAAGAGTCTCGGCTATACTTACTGATACACCTGAAAAGCAAAAATTAGAAGATGAAGAAAATTTAAAACAGTCAAACAAAAATAAAAATAATACACAGAAAAAAATGTAATAAAAATGATAAAACTGCAGTCAAGAATAAGGGCAAAGGAAAAGGAAAGAGTAGCCAAGGTAAAGAAGAAGATTTTACAAGATGACAGCGACAATGAGGATTGGTTTTGCTTGGTATGCGGTTCGTCTTATGCAAATGATCTTATCTTATCTTATCTTATCTTGTTGGTGGGGTCCTTACGGATACACTTCGACCCTATGGGATCTTTTGTGTAATTACCCCTCTGTTAGCGCTTAATCCAATGCAGCCTCCACTCCTTCCAAAAAGCGGGTAGTGGAGTGCAATGGCAGTGCCTTGAAATCGTTCGGTTCTGGGTAGCCACAACCGAGGATTTTCATTCTTACTCCGGCGAGGGCATCACATTCACACAGTAAGTGTTTCATTGTCTCAGCCTCTTCGCCGCACATTCTACAATCTGTGTTGTCATAAAGGCCCATTTTTGCTAGGAGATGTTTAACCCCGAAGTGCCCGGTAAACACTCCGATGATATATCGGAGTTGTCTTCTGCTGAGTTTCCAAAGCTTTTTGGTCCAGCTCTGGTCAACCCTATCTATGAAGAGCTTTGCATGCCCTAAGCCTACCGTAGTTTTCCACTCTTTTTGGTGAAACTCTAGGGCGTTATTGTTCAGGGCAGCTCTTATGGTGCCCTGTGAGGGTGCCACAAATGGTTCAGGTCCGACGTATACGCCCATGGACCCTCCCCTTGCCAGCTCGTCCGCGGCTTCATTTCCGGGAAAGCCTTCGTGTCCTGGAATCCACATCAGTTTCACTTTGTTGTGCCTGCCAAGCTTGTTCAAGGCTTGGATTCCATTGTAGACCAGTTTCGAGTCTACTTTTGGCGCTGTAAGCGCCTTAAGTGCCGCTTGGCTGTCGCTTAGAATGTAGATAGTTCTCTCCTGTGGAGGCCTACCAATATTCTCCTGCGTACAGGCAATTATCGCATACAACTCCGCCTGGAAGACCGTTGCGTAGTTGCCCATACTTGTGCTACTGTTATAGTCTTTGGCGTGAATGCCCGCCCCCGTACCTGAGCTCATTTTTGAACCATCCGTGTACCATATCAGGTTGTCATCCTCTGGTAGGTGCAACCCTTCCTTCCATTCATCCCTTGTAGGAATGTGGACATTGAAGTTCCTCCGGAATACATACTTGGGCTGCATTTTATCGCAGCCCATCGCCAGTATTCTGTCTAGAACAACATTGTGTGCCATTTTAGTGTGTCTTGTTCTCGGCGCTACGTCGTTCCACAGGCCAGTCTCTTTCAACCTCTGTAGTGACTTGCACGCCTCAGATTGTATGGCGATGTGCAGTGGTGGAAGGTTTAGTAGGACCTCCATTGCCACCGTCGGCGTCGTTCTGAACGCCCCTGTTATAGACATGCAGGCCACCCTCTGCACCTTAGTTAGAGAGTCCTTGCATGTCCTTAGTGTTGTTCTTGGCCACCAGGCCAAGCAGCCGTACATTATTATGGGCCTTACCATCATGGTATAGATCCATTTTAGTACCTTAGGGTTAAGGCCCCATGTTTTACCATATGCTGATCTGCACATTCCAAACACTCTCAGCGCTTTTGTTATAGCGTGGTCTACGTGTCTTTTCCAAGTGAGCTCTTTATCTAGTATGATACCTAGATATTTTACCTCACCCGACAATTTTAGTACCTCGCCGAACAGCTTTAGCTGTTTAATATGTTTGAGGTCCCGTTTCCTAGTAAATGGAATTACTACAGTTTTGCTGGGATTGATGGATAGCTGATGGTTAATGCACCAGCTTTCCACCTTTCCCAAAGCCTTTCCCATGATTTCCGATACTGTTTCCGGAAACTTCCCGTTGATAAGTATCACGAGATCATCTGCATACCCAACAGTGTGTAGTGGGCCTGTGTTGAGTTCCTCTAGGAGAGAGTTTACCACCAGGCTCCACAGAGTTGGTGAGAGAACTCCCCCCTGGGGACATCCTTTTGTCGTTGTGGCGAAAAGGACATCGCCCATCAGAGTTGACTTTATTAGCCTACTGTTTAGCATGTTGCCTATCCATTTACATATGGTTGGTTCAATGCCGTGCCTAGCAGCCGCTGTGCTTATGGCTTCGAATGTGGTTCTATGCAAATGATACCTCTGGTGTTGACTGGATCGAGTGCATGTGTTGTAAGCAATGGGCTCATTCTACTTGTATTAAAGGAGATGTTATAAATTTTATATGTTTGAACTGTGATTCCGATGATGACTACGATTAGTGAGATAATAGTATTTAATAAAAAATCTGTTGACTGAAAAATATTTAGCTTAAAGAAAATATTTTGATACAGAGATTTTAAAATGAGGAAAAATAGTTTTTTTTGTTATGCAGTTATTAGATAGCTGGTTTAAAATTGTAAGTATTGATTTTTCAATTGATAAGCTAAATGGTAAAGAATTTGGCATTTTAAACTTGTGTATTAGATAATGATACAACTAAGGTGAGTTAGTTATAAGAACAAATCTGGTGTCTGATTATTAATATTTAGCTTTAAGAAAATATTTTGATACAAATTAAGAAAATATTTTTTTATGCTGTTATTTTATAACTAGTTCATAATTTTAAGTGTTGATTTTTCAATTTATATGCTAAATGTTACAGTATTTAGCATGTTAAACCTGTGTATTAGATAATAATACAACAAAGTCTGAGTTAATTATAAGAACAAATCTGTTGCCTGATTGTGATTAGTAGGATTAGTAGGTACCTAGGTCCTTACTTGTAAGGAAACATGTTCATAAGCCATATTATATTATTATAATGATAAAAAGACTGTTCTAAGAATACTTGCGATGCATTTATTAATTATAATGAAAAGATCTCAGTTTCTGTAATAATTAACGCAGTGTGGTTTAACCATGTCCATCAATAAAGAAATTGTTACTTTTCTTAATAAAAGCAATATAAAATCTCATTTATGTTTTTATTTTTATTAAATTCAACACTTATGTAGTAAAAAAAACTGTTAAATCTTACCCCCGTACTGTTAAAATTTACCGGGTTAAGTGGGGCAAGTTTTAACAACGGGTCTATTTAAAAAAAAAATGTTTCTGGCCGAAATACATACCTAAAGACGGTTTTTTTTAAAATATGATAGTTAAATAAATAACCTTTAATTTGTTACTAATAGACTAACACAAAACAATACACTTTTAGAGATATAGCCAAATGTTTGAAATTTGTTAATACTAGCCCTCCTCTCCCCTATTCAAACGCTTTGGCAAATTGTCTCTCATATAAACGCCACGGAAATGAGGAATATCTGTAGAGTGCTTTAAAATATCTATTAGTGAGAGCACGTCTGGGAAGCCTGTCGACTAGTTTTTTGAGTATTCTAAACACAATCCTTTTCCATTTCTGTACGGTTTAATGTGCAATCCTTTACCTAACGCAATAGATTCCATCATTTTGTTGTGACGTTGTGATCCGGATAAGTTTTTCTTTGCAGCTTTGTAATCACCAACAGCTTTAGCTATCCCGGCAGCTCCTCTAGCCAATGATCCCAACGCCGAAAGTCCCGCAAAAATAGGTATCAGTGGTAATATACTTCCAGTTTTCGGAATCGGTATTAAACGCGGAATATGAATTTTACTGTTTCTAGTTAATATTTTCTTTGCGAGCGCAAGAGCTCGGGTGAGTGTAGTGCCTTTGTCTTTTGATTAGTTTCTTTTCAGTTCCTTCCGTATCTTTGTAACCAAACTTTTAAATGATTTTATGCCTGCTACAGCTTTCATTTTAGATTTCATCACTTTGTGTTAACGCCGCCACCACGCATCAACTAGGGGCCTGAGGAAGCGAGGGGATCCCCACGCAGTCACCAGACGGCTGAGGAAGCGCGGGGCGGCCTTTCGACCCGGTGGGGACCGCGTCCCCACTCCATACACCGAGACCTACCACCGACGCGTCAACGCGCACGCAATTTTATATTATTATATTTAATCTCAAAGCTTGTAAAAGTCTGTGACGATATGCGGGAACGCACACAGCCGACAATGCCGAGTCCTGTGAGGGCTCGACATTAATACCTCTAGTTCAGGGATCCTAATAGGAGTTTTCACGGAAACAACGGTTTACCCAAACCAACACCTGTAATTAAATATTTACAACACAATTCACTTAACCTAAATCACTCGCGGAAATACGGATGGTCCACGTGACCATAGGCGGAAGCTATCTTTTGATACGGGACGGGAGTGAAGCTCCTTACTAGATGGTCGGCGTGAGGCGCCGTTACGGGAAGAAGAAGTTCCTTAAACGCAGATGGAGTGAAGCTCCCAAATATGAGGTTTGGCGTGACGCGCCGAGATAGGGTGAAGGAGGTTTCCCAAATCGCGGATGGAGTGAGGCTCCTTACTAGTATCTGACACTGCTGGCCTAAACGCCCTCAGTCACAGTGCCGAGGGGCGGTAATCCCTGAGCCGCCAGACGCACAGGACCTGGGGAGTCCAGGGGTTTGGTGTAGATACTCCAAATAAGTACGGTATGGTTTCAACACCGACGGGACGGTAATCCCCGAGCCGCCAGACGCGTTGAACCTTTTGGGAAAGAGAGGTGTAGGAAAAGATCTGAACGCCGACGGGACGGTAATCCCCGAGCCGCCAGACACGTCCGGACCTTTGGGAAAGAGAGTTTCGGTGTGGGAGGAGATCTGAACGCCGACGGGACGGTAATCCCCGAGCCGCCAGACACGTCCGGACCTTAGGAACGGTGGTTAACCCTTAAATGCATGGTGTAGGATGCATCCTACATAACAAAGAAATCAAAATTTGTCGAAAAATAGGAATATTTATTTTGTTCTTAAGAATGATTCCGCAAAGAAAACTAACCTTTTTTCATATTTATTGTTCGTATGTTGGCGAACCTGTATTAAAAAAAAGTTATACGTGTTTATGAACGAGATGGCGGCAATTGAAAGAATATAAAAAATTGAAGGTTTTCTTTTAGTGTGTTTGACTGTTTTCATGAAGTAAGTATTTATTTTTTATTCGAATACGTTAACACATGTCATAATATTACACATTTATTAAACTGAGTAATGTTCTCAATGTATAAGTAGGCAATATTTGCATTTTTACTCGTGTAGGATCTAGCCTACACTATGCACTCACAGTACTTTGTTATTATTATGAACGATATCGAACTTGCAAATATTTTAGAAAGTTGTTTTAGTTTGGTGATATAAACAGTGAATGGAAGCGATTTTATGCTTTTTCCAAAGAATTCTTCGAATTATTGTCATTTTGAATTTGTCAATTTTGTTTATTTTACACAAGTTGTACTTATAATTTTCTGTGACCGACGACATGAATTATAATTTAAAAAAAAACTTCAGGAAAATAGGTACATAGTTTAAAAAAAGCATTTTGGCGGGCTTGGTTCATTTATATTGATACAATAACTAAAGTTTAATTTAAAAAACAATGAATTTCTATACTCGTACTCCGGCAAAATTGTACAACTTGTCGAAAAAGAAAGTTTTATACTTATTGAATTCACATTTTGAATTCCTAATGGATAATTCGAAGAAATCTCTTTTAGAAAATGTAAGTTAAAAATACACAAAAATATATTACAGTACGTAATCAAATTTGAACTATTTGTTTAATACTTACTAATTTTGTTCTAGATTAATAAATTTTAACTATTTATTATACAGTTTTTTAATTACTTGCGTTTCAGATTGATGACATTCAGCAGGAACTAGCTTTGTTGCGTATACCTCAATCGATCATGGTAGATTTATTTTTCGAATGGCTACCAATGTATGATATATCACTTGAAGATGAAGGAATGAGACCAACTGGTTATTGCGAGGATTGTACAATTCAATACTGGCAGCCCAGCGATCACGTCGGCGACTTTTCACTTCAAGATTTATACTGCCAACGCTATCATATCCCAATAAAAAGTAGAAAGTGTCGCAAGTAGCACCACCGAAAGAAATACGTCTCGATCAGCTAGGCTACTGGCCATCTTTTGGCGAAATAAGTAAAAGGTGTAAAATGCCAGAATACAAGGGTTCACTCAAACTACCTGTGAAAAATGACACGTATCACTGTGTTACAACAAAAGAAACAACTGCTTTAGAAACTATCATATTTAATGTAAATTACTTTGTATTTTGTAAATATTATAATTCTTTAATGTACTTACAGTTACTTGTCAAAGAACACGAGATTAGATAATATGCACGATAATAATTAATAACATAATAATAATTATAATAGTTAGGTCTAGGTTGATACTAGTGTTTTAATTCCCTACCCTCTTTCATCATAACAAGTTACATAGAATCTTAAAAAACGGGCCTATCGTAGCTGTATTGTTTAGTTACACTCTTTCCCATGGCTTTTTGTAAAAGTGATATACATACGTGTGAAGAAAGCAAAATTAAAAAAAATCCTCACTTAGGTTGTAACCTTCCACAAAAACTACGAGAAAGATAAACACTACAGCTATAATAGCCCTGGATCACCTTAAACATAAGTATCTACTTAATTTGATCACAGCAACACATTTCGAAAAATGTTTTGATTCAGATTCAAAATCATTATTGTTTTCGGAACTAAGTATCAATAAGCCGAGCTTACCTACGAAGTAACACAATTTGCAGGGAATGCATAGTGTAGGCTACATCCTCATTAATGAATCATTGCCATTTTGACATTAAAAAATTGTTATGGATTTTTTTTATTTTTTTTCTCGTATTTATTACGCTAATAGGCATCAAATTTTTTTTTTTTGACGGAAATAAAAAAATCATGCATTTAAGGGTTAAGGAATAGGAGAGGGAATGACACTTCGACAGTTAGATCTAAAGGTAGGGATGCAGCGAGACGGTAATCCCCGAGCCGCCAGCGATCCGCACCCTGTGCGAGCGCACCGCGAAGTGCGCCGCGGCGCCTGCGCCGGGCGCTTATATAGGCCGTGAGGGCGGGGTGCGCGGCGCGGGGTCGGTACTTCGCTATGTAGAGGCGGCCGTTTCGATTTGTGACGTCACGCTGGCCTACGTGATCTCGGGTGCGTAGGCTGCGGTCCTGAGCCAGCGCGTGACGTCACACTCCCTCCCTGGTTACGGAGATTTTTACCTGGGTAAAAATCAAAACATAATACACAAGTTTAATACAATGCGTTCCATACAACGCTAAGTTTTGTATTTGTTTCCTTATTATGTTAGTAAGGACGGTTACGGCTTTTTTTTTACGGTTTTATAAAAACCGGTTACGGTTTCGGTTTTCCGGTTATAGTTTATATTCTCATATGATTTTGAGAAAATAATACCCGGTTACGGTTTTACGGTTTCGGTTTACCAGTTACGGTACCCGGTTACGGTTTTACGGTTTCGGTTTACCAGTTACGGTACCCGGTTAATGTTTTACGGTTTCGGTTTCCGGTTAAGGATTTACGGTTATCCGGTTACGGTTTATGTTCCTTTATATTTTATATTCCGTTATGGTTAAAACAACCCGATTACGGTTACGGTTACAGTTTACGTTTTCGTAGTTACTGTATTAAAAACGGTTACGGTTTTCACTTTTCCCTTTTTTAATGGGGGATGCGAATTTATGTACTTTTTATATAATTATTAGCTTGGATGTAGCTACCTATTGTGACTTTATTTCCATTGGCCAATATTATGATGCGAGTTTTTTCTCGCCGGTTGCTTCTTTGCGTAAGCATTTTCTGTATATTTGTTCGTTGATATACGAATTGGTCGAGCCTACTGTGTCAATGAGACTTTTGTAGCTGCTCCCCATTATCTTGACCTCGGTAAAAATATGGTGGTCCTCCATCGGTGTTTCGATTGCGGATCCCATTTTCCTTCGGTTCAATTTTTCTTCTATTTCCTGCAGCAATGTGTGCTTAACACTCTTGTTTTCCCACACTGGCTGCTGAACACTTGTTTTTTTTTTTGCTGTATCTTTTTCGCGACTCTTGACCTGATTTTCTACCGTTCACACGTAATTTTTCTGGGTTTTTTGTTTAATTACGGTTTTTTGAAATTTTGTGCGTGGCTGCATTACTTACTACTTTTCTTTTTGTATATTTTCGAATTCTACTGCTAGCTGGATGAGCTTGGATATATTATCTAAGTCGTTTCTCTTTATATATAGTTTATAATTCGGAAGCATGTTCTCGTATATTCTATATAATTTATCATGCTGAGTAATGTTTCCGTGTCTTCTCATTAATGTTTGGAGGTCTGTGGTGTACTCCACTAAACTTTCTTTAAACTTTTGCTTCCGGCTCGTTATTTTTTCTAGAAGATTCTTTTCGTAATTGGCAGGAAAGAAGTATGTTTTGAAAAGTTGTTCGAAGTCTTCCCATGTCTTCCACGAATCCTTATTATTCCTGTACCATGAAAGAGCCTTACCTTTTAGTAAACGTGGTAATACTGTCACTAGCTCTGTTTTACTTATTTTATCTGCGAGACTTAATTCTTCGAGTCTTTCCATAAATTCTACTGCATCGGATGTAATGTCGAACCAAATATGCCATTTATCGATTATTTTCGATATGTGCCTACTAATATCCGCATTTTCTTGATCATCCGGCATTATGTTGGTTGTTTCGCTGGAACTTCCCTGACTGAAATTTTCTTGGTTCTTTATGTATTCGGCTAAATTTTTCCTTAGTTGTTCCACGGTAAAATTTTTGGTTGACAAGTTTCTGTCTTGTGATTCTTGTATTATCTCGGATTTCTTTAACTCGTATATCCACGACGTTGACATTTAAACAAGTCGTAATTTATTGAGTTATTGTTTCGGTGTTTCACGGTACGGTTGGTAATGTAAACGGGATGTTTTACGGTACGGTCGGAAATATAAACGGGATTTTAACGGTACGGTCGGAAATATAAACGGGATTTCTACGGTACAGGCGGAAATATAAACGGGATTTTTTTCCTTTACGGTACGGTCGGAAATAAATGTATAGGTGCGGTGTGGTAATGGATTTTTACGGGTTTATATTATTTTTTCCCCGGTTTTTCCCTAGGATTCTCGAACTTGGACTAGAGACTCTTGAAGTGAGTTATTTCGTTGGGCGCCAATGTGACGGTATGCGCGGACGCACACAGCCGACAATGCCGAGTCCTGTGAGGGCTCGACTTTAATACCTCTAGTTCAGGGATCCTAATAGGAGTTTTCACGGAAACAACGGTTTACCCAAACCAACACCTGTAATTAAATATTTACAACACAATTCACTTAACCTAAATCACTCGCGGAAATACGGATGGTCCACGTGACCATAGGCGGAAGCTATCTTTTGATACGGGACGGGAGTGAAGCTCCTTACTAGATGGTCGGCGTGAGGCGCCGTGACGGGAAGAAGAAGTTCCTTAAACGCAGATGGAGTGAAGCTCCCAAATATGAGGTTTGGCGTGACGCGCCGAGATAGGGTGAAGGAGGTTTCCCAAATCGCGGATGGAGTGAGGCTCCTTACTAGTATCTAACACTGCTGGCCTAAACGCCCTCAGTCACAGTGCCGACGGGACGGTAATCCCCGAGCCGCCAGACGCACAGGACCTGGGGAGTCCAGGGGTTTGGTGTAGATACTCCAAATAAGTACGGTATGGTTTCAACACCGACGGGACGGTTATCCCCGAGCCGCCAGACGCGTTGAACCTTTTGGGAAAGAGAGGTGTGGGAAAAGATCTGAACGCCGACGGGACGGTAATCCCCGAGCCGCCAGACACGTCCGGACCTTTGGGAAAGAGAGTTTCGGTGTGGGAGGAGATCTGAACGCCGACGGGACGGTAATACCCGAGCCGCCAGACACGTCCGGACCTTAGGAACGGTGGTTAAGGAATAGGAGAGGGAATGACACTTCGACAGTTAGATCTAAAGGTAGGGATGCAGCGAGACGGTAATCCCCGAGCCGCCAGACACGTCCGGACCTTAGGAACGGTGGTTAAGGAATAGGAGAGGGAATGACACTTCGACAGTTAGATCTAAAGGTAGGGATGCAGCGAGACGGTAATCCCCGAGCCGCCAGCGATCCGCACCCTGTGCGAGCGCACCGCGAAGTGCGCCGCGCTTCGTTGGTCGTCTCTATCCCGCCATCCATGAGGGGGATGAGGAACCGGTGACGGGCCTTTCGGCCCTCTTCCAGAGTTGTCTTCGCCGACCGTTAAGACGGTCGGGTCCTAGGATAGCAGCCTGCGCCAAAGGCGCAGGCTGCGGGGATATGGGGGAGGGAAGGGATTTTGGGTAGGGGGGAATGGGAGGCGTCAAAAATGTGGGTTACACTGCTCGCGAGATCAAGCCAGCCAGGTGAGACCCCGTTGGGGGAGGCCCGGCTAGCTACCTACGAGCTGAGCAGCGTCTTCTTGGATTCCGTGATTATGTCGACGTCGTCGCCGTGTCGAGGTCTCGGGGATAGGCCTTGCCGTCGGGGGGCCGCGCGTGCTGAGGTGCGATCTCCCTCAGATGGGGGAATCGCGACGCGTCTGCTCGCGCGAACATCGACGTGGCAAGGCGTCCGACGAAGTCGTCCAGGCTCTCGACCTTAAGGTCCCTCTGGATCGTGGTGTTCTTCACGTAGCGGGGGGCATTCGTCACGGACCGCATGCACATATTTTGCTGTGATGCCAGCTTCTTTTTGTGCGATGCGGCCAGGAGGGCGTACCACGCGGGTGCGGCATACGTGAGGCGGGGTCTGATATACGACTTATAGACCCCGAGCTTCACACGCAGAGGGAGGCTGGATTGGAGCACTGGACGCAGCAACCTTCGTGCTGTTCTTGCTGAGACGACGACGGTTTTCACATGTGGACCCATGGTTAATCTTTTATCAATCGTGATCCCCAGGTATTTAACTACCGGGGACCACGAGATGTCTTGTCCGTGGAGGGTGAGCGGTGGGAGACATCTGGTGGTCTTACTCACGAGAATCGCTTGAGTCTTCGTGACGTTCACGGTCAGCCTCCACCTGGCTAGCCAAGAGGGCAAGGCGTCGAGTTGTCGCTGTAGCTTGACAGCGGCAAATTTAGCCTTGTAAGAGGAGGCGTAGAAAGCCGCGTCATCAGCGTACAGAGCCAGGTGGGATCCATCAACGACCGGTATGTCATCGGTGAAAAGGTCGTAACATACCGGGGATAGGCAGCTGCCTTGAGGGACTCCAGCTGCTATGGGGCGACTCTCGGATATAGCATCTTCCACCACCACTCTGAAGGTGCGGTCCTTCAAAAATGATTGAACCACCTTCGTCAGTCTGCGGGGGGCCGAGGATTGGGACATCTTGTAGACCAGGCCTGAGTGCCAGACCCGGTCGAAGGCTTTCTCCATGTCCAAGAGAACTAAGGCCGTGTGCTCGCGTTTATTCGCGGCGACCGCCATGAAGTGCAGAACTCTGGACAGCTGGAGCGTGGTGCTGTGTTCCGCTCGGAACCCGAATTGTTCTTGACGGGGCGTAATGTGAGGGACCAGTTTGGTGAGCAGCAGTTTTTCGAGCACCTTCGAGATGCATGGTAGCAAGGTGATAGGCCGATAGCTCTCGGGCTTCAGTATGTTCTTGCCCGGTTTCGGCAGCATGATCACGTGGCCCGCCTTCCAGTTTAGCGGGAAGTGACCGGTGCGGAGGATGCCATTGAAGAGGTGCGTTACCGCCGCGATAGCGCGCTGCGGTAAGTGGCGAAGGGTGGCATTGGTGATACCATCCGCTCCGGGGGCCTTTCTGGGCTTTGTCCTCGCGATCATGCGCTTGACTTTGCCAGGGGAGAAGAACATTGGGTCTTCGTTGGGAGCTATCGGGGAGGTGAAATAGGCTCGAAGGTGCTCTTCAACTGCCGCGATGTGGTCTGCCTCGTCGGATGGGTTCGGCTGGAACTGTCGCTCCAAGCACTCTGCAAAAATTTCTGCTCGGTCCTCGGCCCGGTACCTAGGGGTACCGTCCGCGTGTAGTAGTGGACGAACAGGAGTGGGGGCTCCGCTAAGTCGGCGGCATCGGCGATGGATGGAGTTCCAATCGTCCGCCGCATCTGTTAGCATTCCTTCCTACGTCGCTGCTCTGTGGTCCACCAGAGCTTCCTTGACCCTAGATGTCATGGTGTTCAGCTGGGTCTTCAGCCTCGGACAACGGGTTTCTTGCCAACGCTTTCGGAGGCGCCTTTTGTCCCCTATCATCTTGGCGATGTGCGTTGGCAGTGGAGGCAGCTTGATGGTGTGTCGTCTAGGTGATGACGACGTGGACAGAGCTTCTCGGATGCGACTGGTTAGGTCCATCGAGAATCTGTCGATGTCCGCGGCGTCAGAGAGCGTCTGTTGTGGAACGTGGGCATCCATGCGCCTCGAGAACTCCTCCCAATCTATGGTAGGTCTGGGAGTCCTCGGGGAGACAACTGCGGGTGCCGTAGTCAGGACGAGGAGCACCGGTAGGTGGTCGGACTGGATATCTTCGTTCAAGGTCTCTTGTCGGAGCTGGCCTTGGAGTCCACGGTGCACGGCGATGTCTAGGACGTCCGGAGTGTGCGCAGTGTTGTATGGATAATGCGTCGGCATCTCCGGGCCGTCCACGTGGTAGCCGTGGATCTCGGCGTCGTTGAGGAGTCGGCGTCCGTCTGTGCTGGAAATGTTGGAGTTCCATGCCGGATCCTTGCAGTTCCAGTCGCCAGCCGCTATGGTAGGCAGCGGCGAGTCTAGCAAGGTCCTGACCTCAGCTAGGTCAAGCCTAGATTGTGGGGGCTTGTAAACAGCATAGACTCGCATGGGAGCGGCGGCAACGTGGATCTCCACACCTAGGACTTAAGAGCCCAGGTGGATCTGCGGCAGCGGTTGGTGAATGACTCCTCTTCTGACAAGAATGGCAAGTCCTCGAAAGGCCTTGCCTCCTTGCTCGTCCTGACGATATGTGTAGAAATACGGCACCTTTAGTGGGATGGATGGTGTCAGCATGGTCTCCGAGATCAGGGCTATATGGACCTCCTGTTCTCGGAGAAGTGCAGCCAGTAGCGGGATTTTTTTCTGCAAGCCCGCGGCGTTCCAGTGGACGATCTTCAGGGATGTGATTTCTGGATTATTCTTTCCATCCCTCTGCGGGCTAACGCGTTGATGTCGGCGTTCGAGTGCGTGGCTTCCAGAGCCAACACAACCTCTTGCAGTGCCTGCATCGCCGTCATCACCACGTTAATGTACTCGGCGGCTGTGTAGTGAGCAGCAGTTCTCGGGCTTGGTCCCTGGGTCGGGGCAATAAAAGCCTGAGTTACTGCTGCCATGGTGGCTGCTGCTAGGACCGGGGCTGGTTTTACCGGTTTGGTGGTGGGTGCAGTGGTGTGGGTGGCGGCTGTGACAGCCGTGTTCACACCGTCCTGGGGGGGTCTTGGTCCCCGTTTTCTACCGCCGCGCCTCTTCCCGCGGCGGGAGGGAGGTATTGTAGGGTCGTTCGCAGGGGCCTTGAGGGTGGCGCTCTCCTGCGTCGCCTCGACGACCTGCATGCGGGCCATGTCGGTGCCCTGCCTGGGCTTTGGGGGGTGGACAGTCTTCTTCGCCTTACGGTTCTCTCTGAGGAGAACCGGGCAAGAAGCACTGGTGGCTGTGTGCGAACCGCTGCAGTTCGCGCACGTTGGTGGCTCCTCTCTGGGCCGGTCGCATGCTCCGGCAGCATGTGGGCCGCCACAGCGCACACAAGCTATGGGGCGGTGGCAGTTGTGAGAGGAGTGGGCAAACTTCTGGCAACGGTGGCACTGCGCCAGGCCACGTTTGCCCCTCCAAGGCTCGATGGTTACCCCCGGCATGCAGAGGACTTCTGTGACCCTGTAGAGTCTGGCGGCAGTTTCGAGATCTTTCTTTACCTGGGCGTAAAAAATACACCCAGGTCTGCCTTGACGGGCCCTGATGGGTCTGACGTATTCCACGTCAAACCCCTGGTTCGTCAGGTCCTCCAGGATCTCCTCAGGTTGGGTATCAACGGGTAGGCCTCTGATGGCCACCTTCAGGCTGCGCTCGCTGGGCAGGGAGTAGCAGTGCCACTCGACACCGGGGACCTCCTTCTCCAGGTCGGTGAGGTACCGCTGCACCTCCCTGAATTCCTGCTCCCCCGCTGGTGAAAAGCGCACTCCGTTTCCGAAGGGGTGGGCGTTTGGGGCGTGTCCCAGAAGGGCCTTGAGTGCCCGGAAGTGGGTGCCCCAATTGGGAATTCGCTCGACCACTATCGGCGGGTATCTGATCTTCTTGGGGGGGGAGCCGGTTGCGGAGGGAGACGGTGGGGAGGCAGCCGCGTCGGCGAAGGACAGCCGTAGCGGTGCCGGAGGCGGAGGCGTGTGCAGCTGTGGTGGTTGCTGCGGTTTGCGGGGGGCAGGAGGTGGCGATGATGATGGCCCTGCAGAGTCCATCGGGGACAAATTCAGCCGAGGCAGGGAGTGTGGAGGCTGCGACGCTTGCGGCGGAGACCCAGCAGCCCGTTTTTGCTGGGGGGAGCTGAAGGGCGGCGGCGAGAAACGCACCGCGGATCCCGGCTGTGCAGTGGGTGGTGGGGCGCTCGTACGCGGGGGCGCTGTAGGCGGCCTTGAGCGGGTAATATACGCGGCAACGCACGGGGGGGGAGCGGTCGCGATCGCGGTCACGGACGCGCTCGCGGGCGCGGTGGGGTTGTTGGCCTCGTTCGCGGCACGCGCGGGTGCGCGGGATGGCGCGGACGCGGGCGCAGGCGCCTTGCGGGGCGCTGAGGTGTCAGGCCTGGCGGGCGGCGACACCACGAGCGGGCGCGCCTTAGTTGGGCGCTGCTCGGGGGGTTGCGGGGCAATTAAAATTGCGGAGCGCGATTTGGTTGCTGCGCGCAGGGCGGATGGAGTGCCTTGCGCGAGCCGCTCACTAAGGGCCACCTGAGTGCCCGGGGAGTTTGCGAACTCCAGGGCAGCAGGGGCCGTAGTTGGTGGTGGCTGATGCCTGGGGCCTTCTTGCTTCGGCCTCCACACCACGATGTTCTCCAGAATTTTTACTGGAGGGCCGTGGGGGCCGAAGAGTGCCTCGCCGGCTCCCTCTTCTGTCGGGGTGCCGGCAGGGGGGGGCGTCATGGGGTGGTTTTCGCCGAAGGCGCGCATGAGGCTGACGGCGCGCTGTACATGGGCGCGGGTCGCGGCGGCGGCGGCGTCATCCCTCCTCTGGGTGTTCTCAAACACCCTCGGGCGGGTGCGCCTGCGCGCCGTGGGGTGTTGCCGTTTATCCCTCAGGGGCATTTCTGGCGCTTTCCTAGGCATAGCCCTAAAAAGGGCTTTTTTGTTTCACCCCCACCTTTGCGGATTCACAAAAAGGCAGGGGACACAAACAACTTTTGGGGGGGGGGATATAAGTGCGGACTGCTTATTCCTCCCTCGCCAAAGTTGTTGTGGAAGAGTATGTGGTGATGGAGATCACGAGGGCAGTGACTCACGCGACCGGTCACGTCGCGGCCTTTTCCACTCCCCCCCCTCTTCCCCCGCCCCAAGGTTCCACCCGCAAGCGAGTGACCGGGACTAGGTACTGGGAGGAAAGTTTTCGGTCGTCGGCGCGGAAATTTCCTTTGTTGACTCCGGTCCGAGCGCGTCACTCTGTGACGTGGGCAAGCCAGATGTTGTTGACTTGATTTGATTTGTTCGAAAGTATTTGTTTTTTCTTGTCCGCAAAAACAACACGTCCCCACTGGTCACTGCGGCCTATCCTGTGCGCCGCGGCGCCTGCGCCGGGCGCTTATATAGGCCGTGAGGGCGGGGTGCGCGGCGCGGGGTCGGTACTTCGCTATGGAGAGGCGGCCGCTTCGATTTGTGACGTCACGCTGGCCTATGTGATCTCGGGTGCGTAGGCTGCGGTCCTGAGCCAGCGCGTGACGTCACAAGTCTATTACAAACTAGTATCTTAAAAGCTGGAGTTTCCTTTATTGTACAAAACCCCAAGCTGAGCTGCTCGTGAATAGCAGCTCCGACAATTGGCGACCGTGACAGGACTTTAAAAGCTACGCAGCCATTTTGAACTCGCCGAGCGCAACATTCGACACGCACACGGATTACGTAACACTGCCAACGCACGGCCTGCAGTTACCAAGAGAAGTAGCCCATTCCTATTTTATCCTTAACTTTATATCATAATCCCTTCAGTTGTGTGTGTAAAGTGTTCAGCCCTCATTATCCAGGTATTTACGCTAGAAGTGCTCCATAATACGTAGTTACGTAATGTACTTAGACGCTTTAATTGCAATTACCTACCTAAATTTTAGCTTAATCGCTATTGAGCATTAAGATAAGCCTACTTGTATTCTTTAAGTAAGCAAGCTTGATAAGGTGCATCTACTCAGTGCGAATAAGCAATTAGCGTTTCGATTTTGTGTTGCGTCATCTTCTCTGATTACCGCTTTATAGAATAAAACGAAGTTATTTCTGGTTTAAACGTAATTCAATATTGTGTTTCTGTATAATTAGTTGAGCTGACTTCGCTTTAAGCAAATTTACTTCGGTTTCAACTCTTAAAAAATTGCTTGGGTCATTAAATCTATATAACAATTTAAATCAACTATCGCTTCGCTTAAACGTATCGTTACACAGCATCAATTATTCTTATTTCAAATTAGGTGAAAAGTGAATGAGGTTATAGTTGTAACCATTAGATTCCCGTTTTAGCAAAATTATTTAAATGTATGCATTAACTTTTTTTTAAATAATTAATTCCAGTTATAAGCCTTCTGTGCTGGGCCGTGTGACGCCGTCCTGCCCTGACCCTGACGCGTCGCGGTGTCAGCGTCGAGCCCTCGCGCTGGTGGCCCTAGTATCAAACCTCTTTACATTGGGTTTGACTACGCAAGTAACCTTATCTCATTTCTTATTTGCCCTTAACGTGTCTTTAGTTTGTGCCTTGGTTCCCTTATAACTTTAAATATGCCAAGGGACGATAAATTGCCGGGTGCAGTGCCCGCGGCTGAGATCAGAGAAACTAAACAAGATGAGTTAAAGGAGCTTATAAAGCAAAGAGGGACTTATAGGTCGCGTCTTACAAAATTCACAAATTATCTTTCTACAATTCAACAAATTGATTCGGCTAATATGAATGCGTTGCAAATTAAAGAATTAGATCTTCGAATTACTAGATTGCAAAAGTTATTGTCTGAATTCGACGAAGTGCAAACGCGGATTGAGATGATAAGTGCTAACGTAGACGAACAAATTGATGAACGCGATTTAATTGAGACGCAATTTATTTCTCTTATATCAGCTGCCCAGGCGATAACCGATTCCCACGACAACAGTAAGGATTCTGGATCCGAGGGTGCCAAGACAGCACGATCGAATTTTGAGAGCAATCAGTTGGATAACATTAAATTACCGACAATTAAGCTCCCAACATTTGACGGCAACTATCTAAAATGGTTGGAGTTTCGTGACACCTTCGAATCCATAATCAATTCAAACGATTCGGTTCCCGACATAAACAAATTTCATTATTTACGAGCTTCGCTAGAGGCCAGTGCCATTGTCGTGATTAAATCGATCGAGTTTACATCACAAAATTACAAGATCGCTTGGGACCTCCTCTGCGAACGATATGACAACAAAAAAATACTTACTAAATAATCACTTGAAAGCATTATTTAATGTAGATTGTTTAACGCGGGAATCCCATCGATCGGTTCGTTTTCTTATTGATCACGTGACAAAGAATTTGAGAGCCCTTAATACATTAGGTCAACCAACTGATCAATGGGACACCTTAATTATTTTTATGATTGCTGGCAAACTAGACTCAATCACTAGTAGAAAGTGGGAGGAGCATAAAGGTAACTTACCCGATTTACCTTCTTTATCTGACTTTATTAAATTCCTGCGAAATCGGGCAGACATTCTCGAAACAATGCAAGCCGGCCGGAGCGACAAACCTGATCATAAAATAAATCAACCCAAAGTAACGAAGACGTTCGTCGCTGCAGCCGCGCGCAAACATAATGCGCCTACGTGTCCTGTGTGTCTCGATAGCCATCGGATAACGGAGTGCGTCAAGTCCAAGGCCATGAACGTTGAAAGTAGGTCAGATGAAGTCTTGAAGTTATGGCTGACTTACATTGGTCTAGCAAATGCATGACAGAAAAAGTACATTGCGTCGTTACAATAGCGCTCGCCTTAAACGTGAAAACCAACTCGTCAATGTAATTCTACTGGCATGTTTTTGCTGGACCAATGTAAATCAGCCATAACATCTCTGTCTGAACTGCTTGCGTAGGGGTCATAACGCCGATCAATGTCGCCTCGGGAGCTGCCAAATCTGTAAAAAGAAACACAATACATTATTACATAAAAACGTATAAGTATTAATTACACAGTCAGAGAATAGTAATAGCGCGAGCGCATCGTTAGTCGCAAGCGCAGTGTCAGCGTTTCCCGCCGCCGCCACCTCGTTATGTAACCAGGTTTTGCTCTGCACTGCTTTAGTAAAATTAACTAACATAAATAATAATCATACTTACATAGCCCGGGCACTCCTTGATGCGGGGAGTCAGTCGTCATTCTTAACTGAAAACATGAAAAATAAGTTAGGATTTAACTCAACTACTCATAAAAAACCAATTTGCGTGTCAGGCATAAATAACACACAAGTAAAAATTACTGATCGCTGTGAGCTCACTTTAAATTCATTAACGAGTTCATACAGTACCGAGTAAAATGGGGTGGATAGAATTCGCGGGGTGAATAGAAATACAGCCTAAAATAAAGCATATTGTACTAATTATAAGACTGACATTTTAACGTAATTTTCCAAAAGACTTGTCAATGTAATAATTGTTCTTATTAGTAACAAGTTATGACTTATTTTAAATTGTATTTCTATTCACCCCGCGAATTCTATCCACCCCATTTTACGGTACAAACATAAGGTGCTTAGTTGTACCTCAAATTACGGGCGACTTACCAAATCCTTCATATATAATTATGTTACACTAGATTAGCAATTACCGCAACAAAGCGTTGCCACTTCACATAAGGCCACAGCCATATGTCAGCAAACGTCAACTCAGTGCTCATTGGGATGCCGACAGAGTTGCACCGAGCTACAAAATGGGAAAATGCGTAGTGAAAGAATGTAATTCGAGATCACAAAAAGATAACAAATCCAGCGGAATTACTTTCCACACGTTAGTTAATTGTTTATGTATTCAAATTAACATAAAAAACCCAGAAATCGATTTAAAATACCAAATATTGCAATTTAGGCGCAGTGTTGCCATTAAAATATCGTTTTGGTTTTCCCACATTGACGGGAGGTTTTAAATTTTATGTTTGAGTTCTAATATATTGGAAGTAGATTTAATAAAAAATACAGATTAATGATAATAGAAGAATCTAGTATTTTCATTTAGTTCCCTATTTTATATTGATACATTTTCAGGGTGCCTAAGGCTACATCCTTATCCATCCTTCCTACGTCAAAAGAAGTCGGTGGAAATCATTCGATTGTTGAGAAAAGAGACCGACTGGCTGCCTACTAAATCAACTGTAATATTATTATGTTCTAAGCACTTCAGGGATAAAGACAAATTAAGACTGCACTGCACAGGCCTGCATATCCTGGGGCACGTTTTATAAAGCTACAAGTTACAATTTTACAGGTCTAAACTGGCAACACTGCTCAAATGGCTGTGGCCCGTTTCACGAAGCTACAAGTTACAAATTACAAGCGGAACTCTCCTTCTAGCAAAAGGAGTTAGAAAGAGACTTCCGCTTGTAATTTGTAACTTGTAGTTTCGTGAAACGGGCCTCTGGTCGTCATTGGTCGAAGTTGTGTCAAATGGAAACCTGTTACCTGTAAATTGTAATTTGTAGCTTTACAAAACAAGCCACTGATAGTAAAACGCAGATAAGCAGGTAATCCTGACAGCTGTCCTTCCAGTACCTACAAATTACAATAACCTCAAAGGACTTGACAGAAGCGCGTGGAGCTAACCCCATGTGCTTCTGTTTAGTCCACCAGAGTAAATCTCTTTAACCGAACAATTGTCCTCGCGTGTGATATCCATGGACTTGTTTCTCTAATAAGTCCATGACGATTATAAATTGTAGTGCGATGAGAGATGACAGGATTGACTTTATATCTTCCATTCACTATACATGCAAACAAATTTTATCCTTTGTACATAGTAATAATCTTATAATATTATACCTACATATAGGTAATAAAAAACATTGAAACAAAAAATTACGTACTTATTTTATTACCTTTGCCTATTTCTAGTAATCTAATAAGAAATACGCATTTAAAATAATTTCATGCATTAATTAACTACAAAGTAAGTATTATTTTAAAAAATCCCTATTTATTTGTTATATTGGGCAAATTTTCATATGGTCGGCAACACCAACCTACCATGGCATATTTTTGTGTCTGTCCTTATCTAATGTCAGTGACATCATTGTTCTTCCAACTTGTGTAAGTGAGACCGATATATTTTTACTACGTGTTTATTTTAAAATGTGTAGTGGTTTCAAAGCTACGTCGTCGCGGCTAAGAAGTCGTCATACTTTTTTTACCGCTTGATAATGAGGTTTGCTTCTCTAGTCTATTTATCTCAATGTACCAAATACAAACTTTAATGTTTTAGATTTAAACTTACCGGATAATATCCAACTGGCGGATCCGGGTTTCCATCGTTCCTCCCAGGTCGATTTGCTACTAGGTGCTGATGTTTTCTTTGATATTATCACTTCTAATAAAACAATATTCGGATTTTATACATGAGTACGAAGATCTAGGTCACTTGAGCAAGGTCAACAAACCGGACTTTGGTTACTATGCACCACATCACGCCGTTTGTCGCGAGAGTAGCGAGACTACGAAATTGAGGGTAGTTTTTGATTGCAGTGCTAAATCGACATCGCAAAAATCACTCAATGGTATTCAGCGTATAGGGCCCGTTGTTCAAGATGAACTATTTCAAATACTTATTCGATTCCGGCAACATCAGTATGTGTTGTCCGGTGATATTAAAAAAATGTACCGGCAGATTATTATGGACCGTTCGCAGCGCCATCTGCAGTTAATTCTTTGGAGGGACGACGTAAACAAACCGCTTGATGTTTTGCAACTAAATACCGTTACCTACGGGACGGCGTCGGCTCCCTTTCTTAGCACTAGATGTTTGGTACAGTTGGCCAAGGAATGCAGCGACCGGTTGATATCGGAGATCATTCATCATGATATTTATTACGATGATTTTTTGAGTGGCTCCGATACAGAGGACGAGCTCGCTCATATATATCGATCAGTCACAAATATTCTTGGGTCGGCTTGTTTCCCTATTCATAAATTCTGCACCAATTGTCCTCAGATTTTTGCTGATGACTGTACTTCAACACAGTCCTTAGACTTAAGTAAAAAATCTAGTGTTCTGGGCTTGTTGTGGTACCCAGACCAGACGACGACAAACTACAATTTTCTGTAAAACCTAATATGGACGATAGTGACGTAACAAAACGGACTATCTTGTCCAATACATGTAAAATATTTGACCCGCTTGGGTTGCTTAGTGCATGCACAATCAAACTTAAAATATTGTTGCAAAAATTATGGCTTTTAAAATTGAGCTGGGACGATCACGTCCCTCAAGAGATAAAAAAAAGTTGGAACAAATTTCTTTTGAATGTGCACTCACTGGCAGATATAAAGGTACCAAGACACGTTCTAGGTTCTTGCCCAGTCTCGATTGAGCTACATTGCTTCGTAGATGCATTACAGGAAGCTTATGCGGCTTGTGTTTTTTTGCGATCTATAGACAGCGGTGATAATATAGGGATTGATCTTTTGTGTGCTAAGACTCGTGTGGCGCCGCTTAAACCGAGCACTATCCCGCGTCTTGAACTGTGCGGAGCGCTATTGGGTGCGCGGCTATCGGCCAAGGTCACGAGCGCATTGCGCTGCACTATACATCGGAGGGTTTTTTGGACCGACTCAACGGTAGTTTTGGGTTGGATTCGAACTCAACCTAGGACACTTAAGGCGTTCGTGTGTAACCGAGTGAACGAGATTCATGAGCTCACAGAAAGGGACTCCTGGCGTCATGTACCAACCTCATTAAACCCCGCGGACTTAGCCTACCGGGGAGTCGAACCTGGTCAACTACAGGGCTTAAACTTGTGGTGGCATAGACCAGCCTTTTTATTAGATAGCGAGAGTAACTGGCCCCAAAATTTAGGTCCTTTAAACACAATCTTACCTGAAAAAAAGAATCAGAGTGATTGTTCAACCTTCATAAATGTTGAGCAGTCACCCATTATTAAAATTGAAAACTATTCTAATGTAAATAAATTAAAACGAATTGTAGTATACATTTTGCGCTTTATTAATAAGTGTAAATATCCTAAAACTAAAACAAAAAGCTATATACAAAGTAACGAATTAGAAAATGCATTAACTTACCTCGTAAAACTAGCACAAAATCAGACTTAGGCTAATGAAATATCTACACTTATACAAGGAAAAAAACTTAATACTAAATCTAACCTTTTGCAATTGTCACCATTTATTGACGGCGACGGTGTGATCAGAGTAGGCGGTCGCATTCAGAATGCTGATTGTGGTTTTAATAAGAAGCATCCGATCCTGCTCGATGGCAAGCACTATTTTACGCGGCTCTTAATGGAATCCGAGCACCTACGTCTGATGCACGCTGGCCCTCAGTTGCTCCTTAGCTCTTTGCGCGACCAATTTTGGCCTATTGGTGGTCGAAACTTGGCTCGTAGTATCGTTCGTAAATGCGTTAGATGTACGCGACTTCGCGGTAAGGCTATGGAGCCCCTGATGGGTAACTTGCCTGCGGACAGAGTCTCCCCTGGCTACCCATTTCAGGTATGTGGTGTCGATTTTGCAGGGCCTTTCCTTATATCTAGCAAGAAGGGTAAGGGTAACCGCATTACAAAATGCTACTTGTTTGCTTCTCAACAAAAAGCATTCACTTGGAAGTAGTCAGTGACCTCAGTAGTAATGTTTTTATCCTAAGTCTACGTCGTTTTATTGCGCGCAGAGGCAAGCCGCATACGATTTACTGCGACAATGGCACTAACTTTGTTGGGGCAAATAACGAATTGGGTAGGGTACTAAAGTCCTGTCAAAAAAGTCTTAATAATACCATGACCTGGTTCTGATACCAGAATTGAAATATTCTGTTTATTTCAACAGGCATATTGATATTGTCAAGTTTTTTCCACAAAATGTCATAATGCACCAGGTCAAATGCCTTGGATAGGTCAAGGAAACAACTATATACAGGTGTTTGACGGTCAGTATAGTATCCGACAGTTCGCTTCAACCCCAATATTGCATTTTCCGTAGAGAGGCCCGGTCTGAAACCGAACTGATTGTCGTGCAATTTTAAGTAACTATTTAATTGGCAGTTAAGCAAACTGTCAAAAACTTTAGCGACAATGGTAGCTAGCGAGATGGGCCTATAGTTGTGTAGGTCACTGACGTCACCAGTCTTATTTTTCACAATTGGAACCACCACGGTCTTCATCATTTCGGCAGGCAAGTAAGAATGTCCCACACAAATCGTATAAAACATTGCATGCACTCTGGTGATATGAGGGCCGGCGTGAAGAAGATGTTCGATGCTGAGCCCATCGTGTCCGGGAGATTTACCTCTAGATATGGACCTAATCGCGGTATTGACTTGTTTCGCTGTAAATCTGACGCCCATCTCCCGCCCAATAGGCCCAGCACCGGCCATGTGTGTTCGTGAAGGTCCCAATGGCGACTTCACAGTAAAATGATCCTTAAACAAATCAGCTATGAGTTCACTTTTGCTTAGACCGCCAACACTCACAGGGAGGCTTGGTTTACTGTTCAATTTGTTAGTCGATTTCCAAAAGTTACGAAAATCCCGCCCAAAATGATGTTTCGCAATAATATCTAATTTAATTTGCTCACTATGTTTCTGAAACCATCTTAAGCGAGACTTAAAAATCCGTTTACTTTCGACCATATCGTCATAAATAGTCCCTGATGCGGGCTCTCCGTACCAGCGCCATAATTTAAATTTATCCCTAGCCTCCCTGTGGGCCCAGGCCACATGTTTATTCCAACCTATGACTGGCTTCCTTTTTTGATTTCCATTATTTACGTTATAACTAATTATTGCCGATTCGCTAAGTGCCTGTACAATACTTTTATAAAGGTTATCTAGAGTCTGTCTAATGAATGATGAACCGGGCTTTTATTTGACTGGCAGGTCTGGCAACATTATCAAAATGACGTTTTGACATTGACAAACAAGTCGTTGTTGGATCGAGTCTGTCAAATTAAAGTTTTCTTCTCGAAATTTACGGACTAAACATGCGTAAAACTATCAAAAGTGGTGTGCGACAGATCCTTTGTACCATTATAAACAAATATAAAGAAAAACAAGAGAAGAGGGAAGCATTGTTGAAACAAAAAATAGAGTGTTTACATACGGTGACCGAATTCATAGGTTATAACAAGGTTAGTATGGCATGTTAATTTTGATACTTATTATTTCTATATCTTCAATCCAAAGTTTCATAGAATATATACCTTTTCTGTTCTACCTATCTTTTGAAATTGGTATTTCTTTTCCATTAAGAAATTAAACGATGTATTCTTTTCAGATAAGCTGGACGTGGATGGTGAAAAACAAACGGTTTTGAAAAATCTTCAGCAGTTGAAAGAGTTGGAGCAAAACGATTTACTATGCCAGAGTCAAACGAAGTATTTAGAAGAATTATCATCAATGACCGGTAAATACTAAGATTAATTAAATCATTGTCTTTCCCTATACATAGGTGTATTGTCTGTACCTATACCATGTTGAATCTCTTAACAATCGCAATTTTATTAAATTAATTAAATAGACAGATGATTAATATAACTGACACTCATACCTAGTTTCAGTAAAACACTAAGGTGTTTATATACATTTAGTTAAAAGATATCATAAACATATTAATATGTACCTACGTACACTTCATGAGCTCTTGGAAAAGATGTTCGGGTTATACCTGTCTTCCTTGTTCTTAAACCGTTGCGATTTAAACCTCACCGATGCAATTTGATTTCACCTAAACCCAAATGTTCTTAGAGCTGTCGGACTGTAAAATGGGGCTGTACTGCGTGTCACAATATATTTGTAAATGGTGTTCTGTTTAATTCATTCCTTCTTTCTTCTTACAGATATCAGTGTTTTGACATAGAAGAGAATGAAGGCAAAGTAAACCATGGTGTCTTCAGTACTCCAGGAAAGAAGCGAAGTCACAAGGCCACAGTATCCAATTTAGATAGTTTTGACATCCATGCCATCAGAAATAAAGTGAACGAATTTTATATTGTAAAGAAGCAAGTGCCTACACTCAGATGCCTATTAGCAGAGTTGAGAGAAAGCATCAGTTTTACCCTAATAATAAATAAAATATATTTACTTAATGACTTGTTATTGGTGATTTTATTTACTAAAAGAGCTCACAAATGAGAAAGCATGCTGATGCAATCATTATTATGGTGGTCTGCATTTTTTTTTCATAGATAGTTTCAAAGCATCAAATACTTCGTGATACCCAAAGTTGCTAAATAGTTCGGTACACGTTTGGCGACTTTGGGTGTCACTATCTATTTATTTAATGCTGACTACACGGGTCAATCAACTTTTCTTTGTAGTTCGGTGCCAGGGTGACGTTTCCTGGGTCACTCATTAAAACTATGATTTCAAAGGATATAAGTCCACTACCATTCTTTTATGGCTTTTCTCCTGAGTGTGATAGAAGTATACATTACAAAAAAATTTCTATGAAACTATCACTGTTGTCTCCTGGCTTACGGGACACTAACAACAACAAAAAAGTTGATCCACCCATACGTATTAAGTAGTAAGACTCTCGGGCTTCTACTAATAAACTGTACTTAAAATACCGTGTGTGGTCTTAATATGGATAAACGGACACTTGAGTGCGGTATTAGTAGACTTGAGTACCTATAGTTTATTAATAAGGGCCTTAGTATTGTGAAAAAGTACGCGTTTCCTCTTCCGTTGTGCCCACCAAAATAAACAAAATAAGAAAAGTATCAAAATCGTTTATTCCTACATTGATCGGTAATACCATATGAAGATTTTTTGAATTTGCCGCTTTTTCTCAGGTTCATCTTTCATTAGACAGACTCTATTAAAACTTGGTGACTTTTATCATTACAAATATAGTCACAACATATTCGCAACTCCTGTGGAAAGTCAATTTGTTTCAATTTTTCATGGCATTCTGTAGCAAACAAATCTATCATTTCGGGTTTTTTATCACCCCAAATTACTCTGTTTACCACGAAATTATTAACACAGCCTTCCTTAGGTTTAACTACACATAAATCACATTCTATTACTAAAGGAAAATGATCCGACCACATAACGTCATATTTAATATATACATTAGTAATAGAATTGCTGGCTGACTCAGTAGTCACACAGTGATCCAACCACCTCTTTGAGCCGTGCGCCTCACTCACATAATGTACAGCTAGAGGACAGCAGTCCTTGTCGTTTCACATCCGCACAGATCCATTCTTGATCGTCACAGAAACACACGAGTTCGTTATAAAACAGCTCACCCGGGTGCGCGTTGAAATCTCCGAGGATGTAAACAGACTCCGTATCACTGTTATTAACAATAGCACTTACCAACGCGAGGCAGTCCGTAAAGTCCGTTAAGTTATCCATTTTGTCCGTGGGCATGTAAACACTCACCACCATAAAAGACCTTTGTTCAATGTTTATTTTAACGGCACACACTCGCGGATTTCCACACTGAACGACCGAGACGTTTTGAAATACTTTCTTGTTCCATAATAGCGCAACTCCGCCGTACGGTCGGCCCCGAAGCATGCCAGCCGACGTATCCACAGCTGACGTTCCCGTAAAACCGAAGTCTTTGTCGATAGTGCCAAGAAATGAGATATCACATGGTAGCAGCCATGTTTCCTGGAGGCAGATAATGTGTGACGTTTTGCATAAATGCCGTATATTATCGATGGATCGTTTTACACTTTTGCAATTAAAACTGACTAATTTATGTAAGGGTCTGTTTGCCATGTTATCTCTTGTTAGTGCCGTCTTTTATTACGTTTTCTACCACACTTTTATGCTTGAAATGCACAAATCGGCGAAATATTATTCCTCGAGGCCATAATGACTCATCCAAAAACATTGATAAGTTTTCTTCCTTTATAAAAAAATTGTAGGCGTTGTAATCAGTTTCTTTCTTAATAGCAACTTTATCTAATGTTATAATTTCCTGTGTCTTATTGCGAATATAATCAATTATATCTTGTTCAGTGGTGTTCTTGTGAACATTTGTAATAAAAATAGGCATTTTTATGTCAGCCGCCTTAAACTTGTCACCACTCTCGTTCGCATTGCCTTTCTTCCCCATAAAACGATTTTGAGTCTTTGGTTTTCGTTTTGGTCTAGGGGCGTCTTTCCACTCACCTTTTTCTTGCAATACATCCGCAAAAGACTTCCGATTTGAATTATGCGCTTCAGGCGTGTTATTATTGCTTAAAAAGTCATTTGTTTGTGATAAACAAATCAGCTGATTATCCGTAGGTTCACTGCTGGAACCGGTTTTGCGCTCGCGCCGACGGTCCGCTGACAACGCAGACTCGACCTTTGGAATTGCCGTTACGCCGTTGCCGTGACTTGTATTTATTTTCTGCCGTGGCGGGTAGTTATGCATCACCAAGTTATCGGTTACTTTAGGTGTTGATGATATAGTTACATTACTCGTATTATCATTCACATCATTCATATCCAAATGGGATAGGCCTATGAGGCCGCTGTCCACATAGCCACCACGACGATTGCAGTTTACGTTCATGCTGCGAAACCTCAAAGACTGATCCGGTGATGACTGTATATGCGCTATTTGAGCTTTTAACTCGTCGAATTGTTCCGTCGTAACGTATTGTGATTTTATGTCGCTTAGTTCCGCTTTTAAATGCACTAAGTCCTTAAGAATACTCGTCACATCCAGATTGTCAAATGTTACTGGGGGCAGTTTATCCAGGTCTCGGGCAACAAAGATTGGCATCGCTTCTGCACTCGTTGCTTTAAAAAGAGAAAAGATATCCAGCAGATCTCGGTTCTCCTTCCCCGCCTTTTTACGTTTAATGTTACGTTGTTTCGTTGAGACAGATTCGAATAATAACGATTTCGATCGCTTAATGTCGTCACTTTGGTAAGCCGTCGTACAGATCCTAGTTAACGTGATCTCATCCACTATTGATATTTTGTTTTGCACATAGGCCAATAACTCGTCTATCACAATATTGCAATTATTACACTTCACCGTGGAGGCCATTTTCGTACGAGAGGTGACTCGCGCGACCGATAAGCACACAACCGTCACCGTTGACCGCGGGCGCGCGACTTTTAATGACTTTGCCAATGATGAAGGCATTAAATTTAATTTTAGTCCCCCATACTCCCCTACCTTTAATGGAATCACAGAAGCGGGCGTTAAATCCGCGAAATTCCATTTAAAGCGGATTATGGGCAACGCTAGTCTGACGTTTGAGGAGTTGAGCACTTTATTCTCACAAATTGAAGCCATCCTAAATTCCCGGCCCCTCTCTCCTCTTTCGTTGGATCCAAATGACCACTCTCCTTTGACTCCAGGGCACTTTCTTGTGGGGCGGCCCTTGACATCGCTGCCGTCACCCCCTGTTACCCTTAAGAACCCTGACAGGTATCAAAGGATCGAGCAGCTCAGGCAGCACTTCTGGCAACGATGGCGCAATGAATACCTGGCAGAGTTGCAACATCGCACTAAATGGCGCCAACACCAGAACCAGCTGAATATTGAGGACTTGGTCGTGTTCAAGGAAGAAAACACGCCGCCGCTTAAATGGAGGCTTGGAAGGGTCCAACGCCTTTATCCTGGGGCAGACGGCGTATGCAGAGTGGCTGATTTTACGACGGAGAGAGGCATAGTGCGGCGAGCTCTCAACCGAGTGTGCCCTCTACCCACGACGGAAGAGCTTGAAAGCAGGAGCTTTTAAGGGGGCAGGATGTTAACGCTGCCTTTCGACCCGGTGGGGACCGCGTCCCCACTCTATACACCGAGACCTACCACCGACGCGTCAACGCGCACGCAATTTTGTATTATTATATTTCAACTCAAAGCTTGTAAAAGTCTATTACAAACTAGTATCTTAAAAGCTGGAGTTTTCCTTTATTTTACAAAACCCCAAGCTGAGCTGCTCGTGAATAGCAGCTCCGACACTTTGCTAACTACCCATGAAGCAAGTTTTTCTCCTTTTCAAGCACTTTTCGACTTCAAGGGAGTTGCCCATCAACCATTCCCGGAGCTACACGTGTTTGGGTCGGTGGGTCGGTCCGCAACGATCAAGCTAACTGGGAGACAAACCGGTTCGCTGTAGTACCTACTGAATAACGCGTTAACTAGGTTCCGCCGAGCACTACGAGTATAGTTTAAGCAAAGGTGTGATCGAAGGAGTAAGTGAAGGTGTGAGTGAAGGTGTGAGTGAAAGTGTGAGTAAATGTGTGTGCGTGTCTGCGTCTTCCTGACCTCTTCGCAACAAGCGCACGCGTGTGTGTATGGGCCCTCCTTGCACGACCACATCAAGCTTGAGGATGTGTGAGGGAGAATGCAGACGTCCTCCTCACATCACCACCATAGGAGCGGTGCAGCTGCCCTAAAACGGGCCTATCGAGCGACCATCCCGGTGAGACCGTTTCAATTATTATAAGGGCCTAAAAGGTACCGCGAGTAGATTTTAGAAATTCTGTTATTCGCATCATACTGGCCTTCATAATACATACGAGGAGTGCTTTTAAGACTCAGTGTCAGTCGATATCATTTGTCATTACTCTCTTAATAGTAGAATATTAAAAGTCTAAGTGCATGCGTAGGAGTTAAAAAAACCGTCTTCAACCTTTAGTCATACATCCACCTCGTCTTCTTTTAGTCCTCGGGGCTCAAATAGTGTATTTTTAGAGGGTGTAACGCGATAGTATATCGTATTCAAAGTGACCTTAGTCGTTATCCCCGACAAGCTTTATCTGGTAGTGTGCGCGGAAATAACTTTGTTGATTTTATACTTCCTAGGTATCCGCGTACTTTAAGCAGAGGGCAAATAGAATATCAGATTTGCCTCATGAACAGCAACAAGCCCAAAAAATTCCCGGCCATATGAAGTTTATAAAAAAAAGGGTAAATTCTTCGTTTTCAAGTGTCCGTAGGTAGTACGGCTAGTTGCCACGTCTGGCAATCATTAAGTACCCAAGCGACGCGGCGCAACATTCCGGAGAACAATCGACTCAAAGGGAGACATTAAAAAAAAAATGGACTAACTGCTACCTGACGTCAAGACGGAGCGCAAGCTACGCTAAATAATCATGGAAATTATTCCTATTCCCAGGGACCCATAGCGCATCAAATCCAACTAGTGTTAGATATGGACTTGGACCATCGATCCATTAGAAAGGAGCTCTCGAATCACCTTTTTGTCACATAGGAACGACACCCAAATCGAACTGGCAAAGCATGGCAGTATCCTGGATCTCACGGCTACTAGTACGCTACAATATTCGCAACAAGTAGAGAGTTACATCTAAAATCAGGCATAGCCTAAGTTAGAAGAACCTGAACCAGGTTCAGGTTCGGTGAGGAAGGGGGGTGAGGAAGTTATCGTAGCGGCATCTCAATATTTTACAATATACATCTACGTTCACATGAACCACTTTTACAAAGATAGCCATTATGACTCCGTTAAATACACGTCCCCGGAGGCGGAGAATACTTTTGTTCGAAATTCCCGTAGCGAAAATGACGCCACTAAGAGCAAAAGAAAGATAGAACAAATAACATATCATCGCATGGGCGACACCCTGGACGCTCAAGAACCCAGCCAATTGATATCCTGCCAACCCCGGAAGTTAATAGTTCAATAGAGAGCGTACGCTTCGTCGATACAACCGCGCAACGAGTACGGAGGGCCCCGTGCCTCCCACAGCTCGCGTTGCCGTAACCGTGCGACTTAGTCACGGTAGCCATATGGAACGTTAGAGGTTGTGCCTTAGCAAAAGACAGGGTCCGCATAGACCAGGAACTAGCGGCCCAACGCGTGATCATAGCGGTACTACAAGAAACTCACCTTTCAAGAGGAGAGCTTACATCAAATAACTAACACTGGATTTTGAATGGTGAAAAAAAACACACAGGAGAAAAGAAGAGTAGCCATTCTTATTAACAAACACATAGAGCACGAACTGATTAGAACATACCGCAAGAACACTAACATCGTAGCGATTCATCTTAAGGTAATGCTAGCCAGCTCCAACATTTCTGTTGAATTTCTAATAATCAATGTGCACATGCCTGCCGGAGCATCTACCTGTCTAGCACACATTGGGACGCTCCTTCGTCATTCCCCAAAAAGGGCATATCCCATTGTCTTAGGCGATTTCAATGCGCACGTAGGTTGACGAGAAGCGAAAAAAGCCGACCCGTATGTTTCTAAATGGAATCTGTTTCACCAGGAATCTAATATCAACGGAAGCCTACTTACTAGTTTCTTGTTAGAACATAACTTAAAATTAAGTAGCTCTTGGGGACGCCCATCCTGTAAAGTAAGCTCGACTTCGGGAAACAAGCGCTCACAAATTGACGACATCCTGACAAGCCGAGACAGACCCATTGACGAACAAATCACTTTGTACAAAGTACGTTGCACACAGGAAAGATTTGAATCCCACTTGGAAAGCTCTGAATGAGATTCTTATACAAGCTGCAAGAAAGCTCCCAACATAAGCGATCCCACGGTCTCGAGCAGGCTGACTTTGCCTTAGCTAATCTCCAGAAAGCATTATTTTTCACAAATAAGTATCCCGGAAGTAGTTCGCATATCAACAACGTGAAGCACGCACGCAAGATTTGGCGCAAAGTTCAGGAGAAGATATGAACACTGAATGCGAGCAGTTTTTCAACAACCTGAGCAGCGCACACAGAGCTGTACGAATGCATATTACCTACTAGTACTTACGTAGCTTTAAAAACAAACCTGCGAAGAGCACCAGCACGATTTATTAAAATGTCCAACTGGATCTCCGAACTCAAGCAAAACGAAGGAGAACTAATTAGCGGTCTCCTCCGCGGTACCGGAAGACAGCGGCTCAGACTTTGTCCCCCAGATTATTTACGGTGTTAATGGATGATGTCTTTCGAACCCTAGAGGAAGAAGAGGACACGGTAAGACTAGGAAACGCTATCCGAAATGCAAAAATCCTCATTAAATTTGTTAAAGACTACAAGCTTGAATGGAAGATTGCCCGACTTATATAAAAAATGGTAATTGCTCCTTCGATGACGTACGGCCTAAACATCTTGGCTCTTACCAAGGCTAATAGATCCCGCCTAAGGAAATACAAAGCAAAGCAAAAATGAATCAACTACTGGAAGAAAAAACCATTATCAAAACTATCAAAGTACGCAGTATATCATACTACAGACATATACTGAGACGCCAAAACCACACCTACTGCATGCCGCGCTGGATCTGAGAGAGGTAAGGAAGAAAATTGACGATCTATATTTACCTAAGAGGACTCCTGTCACACGACATTCATAATTATACCGACAAGACCCTGGCCTATTGGATATCTACAGCCTCGAATAGGAGCGTCACGAAAAAGAACGCCGAGAAAATATACAAGAGTCCCGAAACGGATACGGAAAGCGAACCGGACAAAAACGAGGCATAGCACGCCAGTGAAGACACTTTCAAGACGCAGCCATAACTCCTACCTTTTATTTAATACTCACCAAGTATAATATCTATCTTATCCTTCATACGGGCAACGATGCTGGTATTCGGGTCTGTTCAATCCTTCCCACACCGATCCCTAGCTGCAAACGCCCCTACACTCCCTGCCTGTAACTCCCGGCTCCCCGGTGTCTCGGGCAGGTCTCAGCAGACCACGCATCTAGCGGCAGACGACGGCGAGGAGCTCGAGGGGGTGCGGGTGGTCGCGGTGTCTCGACACGGGCAGCTCCCTGGCCGGATGATGTTAAGGTTCCTAAACACTTCCGTCCAACTACTCGTGTGGTGCCAGTGCGCCCTCCTGTGCCAACTCGCTGAGTCTCTTTGTCCCTCCCTCAAAGGTGTCGAACAGCGTTTCCGCGTCCTTGCAGCAGAACTGCTGGCTGGGTGTAGTCATCGGAACGGAACGGAACTTTTCAAGCACTTTTCGACTTCAACCTCTGTTTAGCTATTATATAAAGTTCTAAATTTGGGCAGTGTTGATCTGTTAGGTTAGAATGTTTATCATAAGCTATATCGTGTTTCATGCACGCATCATCCAATTCATTAACTCATTTATCACCTCTTAGCAACCGTTTATGCAACTTAGTGCCTGGTCCGCAATTATTGTAGCCAGGTAAGTATAATTCAAAAGGCAAGTGATTAATTACACTGTTTAAAAGTCCTCTTCCTTTCATATCCTATATGTTAATGACATTTTTTGTGCGAGTAACTTTATAAATATATTCATACAATGGCACTTCTATTAATGCAGCTGTTCTCACTATCATTAAGTCCTAACCACTTAAAGTATAAGTAATTTCTTCCCTTTTTTTTGACCACCTTTCCAATGAGATAAACGTCTGGGTACCTACCTTGTTCGTAAAATGTGCCTAGAATAGTATTTCCTCGCTGATCTTCTATATGATACGTAAACGGTTGAGTGTTATTGGCTGGTTTAATAGTAAATAGTTCTGTTGACCAATTAGGCGTATAACTTTTATGGAAAGCGCTTTTATACTTGCTTATACGTACACGATCTCCCACATTGAATTTATTTCATTTATGATTTAGATTTCATTGGCTTTTCTTAATTCTTTCTTTACTTCCGATTCATTGTCAAAATTAACATCATTTGGTCTAAATTTTGTTGTACTATGAATAGTTTCATTATAAGATTTGACTATATCATCTAAAGGTTTTCCAACCCATTTATAATTTCCAATTAAACTAGAATATTTGTACAGTTTAATTTTGAGCGTCTTCGTCAACAAATTAAGTGAAATGCATTATTCAATTGAAGTTGAATAATGATTTATTCCTAAAGATTTTATATAACCACCAAATTCACTATTGTAAAACTCTTTTTCAAAGTCTGTCTGCAAATTTCTAGGAATTTGGATTGCTGACTTTATAATTTGTTGAAATGCATTTTTAACTTCTTGTCTAGTTTCCGATTTTGTTGGAATACACCACGCGTACTTTGAAAATGCATGAATGACAACTAAAATGTATTTATTTCCATTATTTATTTTATGGAATTTTTGTAAGTCAATCAAATCTGCTTGCCACAAATCGCGAATGCCTTTTCAAACAACTGCTCGTCGCTTAAAGTTTATAAGAGCTGATCTGTGGATCTCGTTCACTAATTGTTCTTTTGCCATTGCTTAATCGTTTTACAATATTATCTACCTCCATTTTTGTGTAAAAGTTCAATTTGAACTGAGTTGTAAGCTGATGAATGAGAGAATTTATAACTTCGAGTACAGAATCTAGATACTTCTTGTCATAAATGTTCTGAACAAGCTGATCGACGTACTCCTTATTTAATGCATCATCAGCCGACAAAGGACGAGAAACACCTTTTAATCTCAGTGATTGTAAATCAACATCTCCGTCTTCTGAACGAAGCAAAGCCTGACTTTTAAGTTCGTTGACTTCAGATACACCTGCTACATGTAAACGTTTATGAACATGGTGGCCAAATTTATCTATGTTCATTTTATGATATATTTTTACGCCAAAAGTTCTGCTTCGACTAACGACAACAGTAAAGTAACTGCTTTATATATTAACATTGTTTACTTATCCCGCTTCTTGTAGTTCTTCAATAATAGATACGATTTCATTATCCCATCCTGTATTACCACGAGAAGCTATAAGTAATTTTTCTCCCACATGCTCGGAAATGTTAACCTTACAGTCGCAAAATCAGCCCGCGAAGTTCTGAGTTCCAGGTCCAGGCAAAATTAAAAAAAAAAAGTTATTATTTACCAGCGGCAGGGGCCGCGAAAATCTATTCAAATTTCATTACGTACCTGGTGTTTTACTTTTTAAAACCATGTTTGGACTAGGATAACTAACTCCAAACAGCCAAACACTCGTGCAATCAAAATTCTTCCTTGTATATTTTACTTTTTAAATGTCATAGACTAAAAAGTTAAACATTTTCAAACAGCGTTTACAGCGTATTTAAAAGTGTATCAAACAGTTCGACGTTTTTTTTTATAGAAATTGTGTTTTTAAACAAAATAAATTGCCGAAATAACATAAACGCGTAATAAATGTTGTAATTTAAACCATATTTTATTGAAATTTAATTTATTACGTTTAAATGTGTGATTTTATTTAATGCTTTGTTTCAGTACTTTTAATCGTACGTGTTTCTGTTCTTTTTTTTTCAAGGAAATTTTGACCGGTGTTTTAACAATTTGTGTTATATTTTCTCGCATTGTTGGAGAAAAGCACTATACAAGCCTCGACCGGGAAGGGCGGTTGCTGGACTCGTATATAGCGCGGCCTCGACTGCGTCTCGGCCACGCTAACTTTACTCGTCCCGCAACGGCCTATTTCCCGGTCTGTGCAGTAATGTACTATTAACCTTTCTACTAATTCGTTTGAGTTATCCCAATATACATATGGGTAGTTCTACTTTTAAGGTCTTAACCATGGAAAAAAATGAATAAAGCTATTTCATACATGTCATGTGACTAAACTGTGGGAAAATTACCATAGATTCGGTATTGGTTAACCAGCAGCTCAGTTTTTTATTAAAATTTATATTTTTTTGCGGATTACGTATCCTTCGTTACGAAATTCGGTTGTTGAAAACTTGCATAAATTAAAAGAAATTTTAAATGGTTATTTGTGTTTATTATTATAAAATCCAAACTTTAATCAGTCTCAAAAATTTTGGTCTTTATAATCAGGTAATAATTCCGTATAAAAATTAAAATTTGTCTCTTTTGTCACATTTACTCCTTTCAAACTTCGTATCAATTTATTTTTTTCACTTTTGCAAAAAAATATTAGAAAGAGCCTTATTACATACTAAACAACAAGTATTACACGACATAAAATGAGTACCTAGCAAAAAGGACTTAACGCAACAATTTTGGTTTTTAACAACAATCTTTATACGGGGACAAGATCATACTTATTGTTACGAAGGAGATGTAAATGTGACGAAGTAGACTAACAAACAATTATTACTTAAAACTAATGAGATTCTCAGCTTCTTTTTTCATTAATCACAGGCAAAACTTGCTTATTACTAAAATAAAAAATTTAATACCTATATGTGAGGAAAATCAGCAAAAACCTACATTAACAAACTAAACAAATAACATTTAGGGAAAAAATTACATTTCGAAAACTTCCTCCATTGATTTACTAAAGGAATACAAAACTCTCGTACCTTTTTTAATAACTTGAGGTTTTTCTAGTATTCTTAGCATGGCACCTAAGTGCACAAAAGATACATCACTTTTATCTAAACGAAATAAGGTCTTTCTTTCATCTAAACATCTTAAAAATATAACTTTGGATTCGAATTCATCAAACTCACTGTCTATCAATCCTACATAATTGTACTGCTTTCGTTTTTCGCTCAAATTTTTTATCACAACATAAGTCCCGATAGATAAGTTTCTGGGGTGGATAGTAGTTTTATCTAGGCTGGTTCCACTACTATTACAATTTTTCGTGTTCCTTTCGCGTAAAGTAGCCAATGGTAGAACCACCCTCCACGAAATCAGTTTCAGAGTTATTTAAAGGTGCAGTCTCCATAGTGTGTGTTGCAGCATTTTCAATGTTCTGGGCTTCTTGGGCGATGAGAAATTTGTGCGATCTATTAGGAACAATTGAACAAAACCCGAAAATCTCTCCATTACTACAGAAGCAGCTCTGCTGGCTATAAGTCACTTCTCCACGAGAATTAGACGATATGTGATGTAAGTAGTATAATATTGGGCATTCTGGCCCACCTCGTTCGATCGGGCGAAAATTTCGCCCTCCTCACTCGTGTGATCCAAATGCCCAATATTATTTTGTGGATTTCAAAATTTGGGTTTGCGCAAAATGAAACAATCGCGCTAACGTGCGCGTTTCGCAACATGTAACGGAAATTGGGTTTGTGCTTAAAATAAAACGATTATCTCTCGCGTTAAATAACACGTCGTAACGGAAATTGGGTTCGCCCAAAATTAAATGATCGCGTTAACGTGCGCGTTTGCAACGGAAATTATTAGCTAAAAACAATCGCATCAAAATTGTTATATATATGTGAAAACGTAGTCGTGATTTCCCTTAATTGGAATAAGTCTTTCATGCAAGTAAAACGTACCTATGCATCGCTTGAGAAATTTTGAAGAAATATGAAGTTTGTAAAACAAAATCAGAGCTTGCAGTTGGATCTTGTTTTTTCAGCTCGCAATAAGCCTTGTGTACGTCATGGTGAACTTTTACCTTACAATATTCGTAGTATAATTTGCGGTCCTTCTAATTGCGGGAAAACTAATTTAATGGTTGGTCTTTTACTTCATGAACAAGGGTTACGGTACCAAAATGTTTATGTTTACTCAAAAACCCTTTTCCAACCTATGTATCGATTTTTAGAAGAAGTATTAGCGTTAGTTCCAACGGTTAAATTTCAAAAATATTGTGAAAATGAAGAAATACTTAGCCCAAACGAAGCTAACTATAACTCAATCATGATATTTGATGATGTGGCTTGTGAAAACCAAAACAATATAAGGGATTACTTTGCAATGGGAAGACATAAAAATATTGATAGCTTTTATTTAAATCAAACGTACAGTAAAGTACCAAAACAATTAATAAGGGATAATGCTAATTTAATAATTCTTTTTAAGCAAGATGATGTTAATTTACGTCATGTTTATGATGAGCACGTTGGAACCGATATGTCATGGTCGCAGTTTCATGAAATTTGCGCTAAAGTATGGAACGCACCTTTCAGCTACTTGGTTATAAACAAGGATTGTAACAAAAATTCTGGATGTTATAGAATAGGGTTTGATACATTCATTACTGTAGATTAATATACTTAAGTACATACTTATTGAATAGTATTCGAATAATCGTTTATTATATTAAATGAATCCAAAGAGAACGGACATGAGCTCGAAAGTCGAGAAAGTTAATGAAGAAGTGCTAAAGGAAAAGATACTCCGGTCAGCCGAAGCAGTTAAAAAGAAGGTTAAACTTATTCGCGATGTAAAAACAAACAATGATATGATTCTGGAATCTGTTTTAAAACCAATTACAGAACCGCTTAATGAAATAGTTAAAGTTAAAAATGAGAATAATTACTTCAATACTAATGATGATGATTTTGATGACGGATTGCAATGGGGAAAGTTAGTAAAAAGAATTAAATATAGCCCAAGTGAAGAAAAGAAGGAATCTATAACTGATCAAACGGTTGTGAGGAATTTTTCTCAATCTAGCCTTGTTAATAAAAATGATGAGGATGAGACATCAAAAGATAATGAAAGTGATGTAAGCGATGAAGTGGAAAGTGAACATTTTAATGATCAAGATTCTTCAAATAATATTTCATTTAAGACGACTGATTCTTACGCTTCTCCTCGTGACGATCCTAAATTTCAAAAGCAATATATTACCAACTTAAATATACCTTTTGGTATTCGAACGGAACGGGACAAGCTAATGTTGGGAACCTGTCCGGTATACACTACAAATGACAAAAAACTGAAAGTAAATGGTCATACTTACTATTTAACGCCAGGTTTATTCGAACTGCTATATAAGAAAGTACCGGATTTAGATATTGTAACTGAGGGTGATAGATGTAATTATAAAACCTTATTATTAGAAACTAATGCACATAGAAGAGAGTTTAATCCTAATAAACCAATAAAAAGCAACAAAGGCATGAAATATTTATATGTAATAAGACCTCTTTTTAAATTAGCTAAAGAACGTTCAGTAAGTGGTGAAGGATTACCGACGATGAAAAATGTTAAAAACGATGTGTCATATGTATATTGGGACAACCCAAACGAATTAGTAGAAAGGTTAAAATTACTTATAGCTTCTCGTGATGCTGGTAATACAGGATTGGATAATGAAATCATATCTATTATTGAAGAACTACAAGAAGCGGGATTAGTGAACAATGTTAATATATAAAGCAGTTACTTTACTATTATCGTTAGTCGAAGCAGAACTTTTGGCGTAAAAATATATCATAAAATGAACATAGATAAATTTGGTCACCATGTTCATAAACGTTTACGTGTAGCAGGTGTATCTGAAGTCAACGAACTTAAAAGTCAGGCTTTGCTTCGTTCAGAAGACGGAGATTTTGATTTACAATCACTGAGATTAAAAGGCGTTGCTCATCCTTTGTCGGCTGATGATGCAGTAAATAAGGAGTACGTCGATTAGCTCGTTCAGAACATTTATGACAAGAAGTATCTAGATTCTTTAATCAAAGTTATAAATTCTCAAATTCATCAGCTTGCAACTCAGTTGAAATTGAACTTTTATACAAAAAACGAGGTAGATAACATTGTAAAACAATTAAGCAATGGCAAAAGAACAAGTAGTGAACGAGATCCACAGATCAGCTCGTAAAAACTTTAAGCGACGAGCAGTTGTTTTAAAAGGCATTCACGATTTGTGGCAAGCAGATTTGATTGACTTACAAAAAATCCATAAAATAAATAAAGGAAATAAATATATTTTAGTTGTCATTGATGCATTTTCAAAGTACGCGTGGTGTATTCCGACAAAATCGAAAACTAGACAAGAAGTTAAAAATGCATTTCAACAAATTATAAAGTCAGCAATCCAAATTCCTAGAAACTTGCAGACAGACTTTGGAAAAGAATTTTACAATAGTGAATTTGATTGTTATTTAAAATCTTTAGGAATAAATCATTATTCAACTTATTCAATTAAAAATGCATCAATTGTTGAAAGGTTAATAAAGACGCTTAAAAACAAACTGTACAAATATTTTAGTTTAATTGGAAATTATAAATGGGTTGGAAAACCTTTAGATGATATAGTCAAATCTTATAATGAAACTTTTCATAGTACAACAAAATTTAGACCAAATGATGTTAATTTTGAGAATGAATCGGAAGTAAAGAACAATATTAAGAAACGTCAACAAAATTTTGACCAAATGATGTTAATTTTGAGAATGAATCGGAAGTAAAGAACAATATTAAGAAACGTCAACAAAATCTACATCATAAATTAAATAAATTCAATGTGGGAGATCGTGTACGTATAAGCAAGTATAAAAGCGCTTTCCATAAAAGTTATACGCCTAATTGGTCAACAGAGCTATTTACTATTAAACAAATCAGTAACACTCAACCGTTTACGTACCATATAGAAGATCAGCGAGGAAACACTATTCTGGGCACATTTTACGAACAAGAACTTCAAAAAACTAAGTACCCGGACGTTTATCTCATTGAAAAGGTGGTCAAAAAAAAAGGGAATAAATTATACGTTAAGTGGTTAGGACTTAATGATAGTGAGAACAGCTGGATTAATAGAAGTGCCATTGTATGAATATATTTATATAGTTACTCGCACAAAAAATGTCATTAACATATAGGATATGAAAGGAAGAGGACTTTTAAACAGTGTAATTAATCACTTGCCTTTTGAATTAAACTTACCTGGTTACAATTATTGCGTACCAGGCACTAAATTGCATAAACGGTTATTAAGAGGTGATAAAGGAGTTAATGAATTGGATGACGCGTGCATGAAACACGATATAGCTTATGATAAACATTCTAACCTAACAGATCGACACCGCGCAGATTTAGAACTTTATAAAATGGCTAAACAGAGGTTGAAGTCGAAAAGTGCTGGAAAAGGAGAAAAACTTGCTTCATGGTTAGTTAGCAAAGTGATGAAATCTAAAATGAAAGCTGGTGCAGGCATAAAATCATTTAAAGGTTTGGTTACAAAGATGCGGAAGGAACTGAAAAGAAACAAATCAAAAGATAAAGGCACTACAATCACCCGAGCTCTTGCGCTCGCAAAGAAAGTATTTACTAGAAACAGTAAAATTCATATTCCGCGTTTAATACCGATTCCGAAAACTGGCGGTATATTACCACTGATACCTATTTTTGCGGGACTTTCTGCGTTGGGATCATTGGCTGGAGGAGCTGCTGGGATAGCTAAAGCTGTTGGTGATTACAAAGCTGCAAAGAAAAACTTAACCGAATCACAACGTCACAACAAAATGATGATGGAATCTATTGCATTAGGTAAAGGATTGCACATTAAACCGTACAGAAATGGAAAGGGATTGTGTTTAGAATACTCAAAAAACTAGTCGACAGGCTTCCCAGACGTGCTCTCACTAATATAGATATTTTAAAACACTCTTCAGATATTCCTCATTTCCGTGGCGTTTATATGAGAGATAATTTGCCAAAGCGTTCGAATAGAGTAGAGTGCGCAATTATTAATTTAGATAGTTCTGAAAACCAAGGGACTCACTGGGTAGCCTATGTCAAAGATAATAATTACTGTGAATATTTCGATAGTTACGGCGATCTTCAGCCTCCAATAGAATTAATAAAGTATTTAAAAAATAAAATTATTTCATACAACTATGTCACTTATCAAAAGTTTAATACTGTAAATTGCGGTCATTTATGTTTGAAATATTTAAAGCAATTTTGGAGTAACCGTTTAAATATCTCTGTTCAATAAAAACCATATCATTCACACGATGTCTTTCACTTTGTCCATAACTGGAACCCTGATCACAAATCATTCACCAGCTTTTCAACTAAATGGTGAATATGAATGCGGGTTACTATATTTTTCGACTTTTAACTCTATACCTAATATAGACTATAGAAATAATATGTTTTATTATGGCCAAAATGAAGTAGTTGAAATTCCTGAAGGGTCATACGAACTTCAAGACCTCGACGATTACCTGAAAAGACATCTGAAAGGATGTTCATTTTCACTGACATGTAATAATAATACGTTAAAGACGTCTATATTGTGTTCTAAAAATGTGTATTTTAATAAAGAAAATTCGATTGGTAACTTACTAGGTTTCGGTCAAGAAACTATTCAAGCTAATATATTAACAGAGTCTCCTTTTCCTGTGTCCATTCTCTCTACAACTATAGTGCGAGTTGAATGTGACATTGTGAGTGGTTCATTTATTAACGGAAAACCAAGTCATATTATTCACGAGTTTGTGCCTAATGTACCACCAGGCTATCGGATTATAGAAACACCTAAAAACGTTATTTATTTTCCTCTTAATCAAAACAGTTTAAGCTCTTTAAAGTTAAGAATATTGGATATAAACGATAACTTAATCAATTTACGCGGTGAAGAGATCCAGATATATTTGCATCTCAGGAAAAGATGATAGATTTCAATAAAAGATTAGTTTCGCGCAGTACAATTATTAGTACGCATTGTGCTGTCAAGAAAAGAACACCTAAAAATCAGCTTACGAGGCTTTCCAAGGAAAATAAAGAATTTCTTAAAACTATTGGTTTATTAAAATGAGTATTCTAAACTTAACAGAAACTTTCGGCTACGATAACACAATAGAAAGTTTTGAATTCCATTCCTACAAACCTTACGTAACAAGTTTCAATTTTAATGATGAAATCCGTATACCAATAAACCAACAAGATCTATACGTGTTACCTTCTGAGAGTGCCTTATACATAGAGGGAAACATGGTAGTAGTCAACAGAGAAACAAAACTACCGGTGGCCAGTGTTCAGTTTACTAATAACCCTATACTTCATTTGTTTCAAGATATTCGATATGAGCTTAATGGAATCGAAATAGACAAAATTAAAAATGCTGGAGTTACAACTACTATGAAATCTCTCTTATCTCTAAATGAACATGAATCGAGAATGTCAAAGTCATGGGGTTGGGATGTCAACGGTACAAAAGTTACGCATGGGTCGTTTTCTGTATGCATTCCTTTAAACAAGATTCTTGGTTTTGCAGAGGATTACAATAAAATAGTTATAAACTGTAAGCATGAACTTATTCTTTTGAGATCCAATACTAATTTAAATAGCGTTACATTAAATACAAATAAATATATAGATAACATTACGATATCTAAAATAGTATGGCGTATGCCACATATAAAAGTTTCTGATCGGGAAAGGTTAAATTTAATTAAGTGCTTGGAAAAAGATCGTGCTATTCAGATAGCATTTAGAAACTGGGATCTTTATGAGTATCCACTTTTACCGAAAACATCAAAACATTCCTGGGCAATCAAAACTTCATCTCAAATTGAAAAGCCACGATATGTTGTTATCGGATTAAAAACAGATAGAAAAAATATGACTAACAAAGATATGACACACTTTGATCATTGTCATTTAAGAGATGTAAAAGTTTTTTTAAATTCAACCTATTTTCCGTATGAAAGTTCTAATGTTAGTTTCGCAGCTGAAAAATTCGCTATATTATACGATCAGTATGCTAAATTCCAACAGTCGTATTATAACCGCAGTCAAGCGCCGTTGCTAAGTCCGCAAGAATTTAAGGATAAAGCACCTCTGTTTGTTATCGACTGCTCTCGGCAAAACGAAACCTTAAAAACGGGTTCAATAGATGTGAGAGTTGAATTAGAGTGTGAACAGGACATACCCGGTAATACTGCGGCTTACTGTCTTATTTTGAATGATAGCATTGTAGAATACAAACCATTGACCAATATTACCCGAAGGATATCATGAGCTCAGACTGCTTGTTTGTAGATCTCCAGGGGTTTAAATCATCTACAAATGAATTTATTCTTAAAGAATTTGCGTATAGTACAAATGAATACACGCAAGTATTTTTAATAAAACCTCCGTATGCATTTTTTACTTTATCGGAAAAAGAAAAAAGTAATGTTATATGGATAGAGAAAAACCTCGGTATCTTATGGCGTGAAGGATTCATTGATTATAGAGAGTTTAAAAGAATGATTTATGTTCACTTAGAAAATAAGAAAATATTTGTAAAAGGGTTAGAAAAAATTAGATGGGTTAAAGATTTGTGTGATAATTGTACTGTAATAGACTTGGGTGAAAAAGGCCTTCCTAATTTTCAATCAATGCATCAAAAATATTGTAAAAACAGCGGCACATATAATTGTTTAATTCATAAAAAAACTTGTGCGTTAAAAAATGTATTATGCATTAAAAAATGGTACTTTGAAAATAATTTAGAACTGTATTCTCATATCTGATTTCAAAATAAATGATATTATTGACAAACATATTTTTTATTTCACCTATTCAAAGAGAAATTATCAATTACCGAAAAGTTTTTCCACTAAATTGAATTAATATCGCTGTCAGTCGAGATGAAGAAAAACGTGTCGGTAAAAAAAAAAACTCTTAAGGTCACTTGCAGCTTTTTCTTAGTCCAGTAATGTTAAAATATATGATAGGTACTATTACTGTTAAATCTAGTTTAAAAGTTATATCGAAATTTAAAAAAGCTGCAAGGTGCCATTAATAACTGCAAAATGAAACAACAAGTTATTTTCATTATATTTATTTACTTACTATGTTAATTACAACAAAATTAAACTAAAACTACAATCTAGCACTGTATCCACTCAGTTTTTTTGAAATCTTATGTATCACACTTTCGGCATGATCTATAACTTCATCGTAATTATCGTCCGCCAAATATTGAGCACTCAACATCACTTTGTCTTCATCATCACTGTCTTTGTTCAGGTCAATTATCTGTATTTTTAGTAGTCTCGTACCTTTCCCTGCTTTATTATTTATTATAAATGATGGCAGACGGTCGTGACCACTTCTTTTAAAAACTTTATTGGAAAAGTTTCGTTTTGATCTTTTTTCTTTATTTTTTTTCTGGATTCCGCTTTTAAGTTTCTTCACCAGCTCGCTGTCTTCTTCTTCCACTAGGAATTCCTCCAATGGATCCTGAGCATATTGCGAAAATAGGAAAGTGTCTTGTGTTCCTTCCATATTCTGAAACAAGATAAATCAAAATAAATATTTTTAGCATATGCTTGCTATTTGTAGACAAAAAAAAAAAAAATGCCAGACGATAACATTTACATAAATAGATCGAGTCTAACTTGAATAAATTGTTAATATATAAATATATCAAATGTTTGCTTACCACACCGGGGCTGAGGATATGAAGCTCGTAACAACTTGTAAAAACTTGTAACTTCGTTCTGAAGATAGACTGATGTTTGGCTGAGTATTATATGAGCCTTTATTTATAACGATTAGAATTCATGAATCGACAAAATTACACAACAATTGACGAACAATTTCAGTCAGTATCGTATAACGCGGTCATAGCTGACTCGACAAGGCGTCAGCAGCTAACCTGCTGATTGAGAAACATGCTAATTTTAATATTTCATTTTAAGTAAGTATTTTTATCGGCTAATTAGAAAGACAATAAATTTTAGAATACCGGTATTTTTAATTTTCACGCCAACTTTGATTATCATTGAAGAAAATCTATTTTTAACATTTAACTGTCTTTCTTTCTTTAGCTAATAAATTCACTTAATTAAAAAAAGAAATATAAATCATTTTAATGAATAGGTTTGTATTTTACTCATATAAATTAAAGTTCATTCATTTCACAAATAGCTCACTAATTAGTTTGGAGATAAATAAAAAAATAAAAATAAACATACACCTCTTGTGAAATGGAGAACCAATTATTTATGAGTAATTAGGAAATTAAAAATCCAAACACAAATTGCACTAGGCATATGTACGTTTATTCAAATGGCAGTACTAATAGGTATTTACATAACATATAATCATAAATTGTTTCTTAATACTAACATATTACTTATTTTAACGGTATACATTTCTGGTAAAGTTGTAGATTTACAATTCAATTTATTTAACGAGATTTGAATACATTCGCTTTTAATTTATAAAAACTACAATATCGATCTATGACCCCATGCTTTAGTTGAAATTTTGTCTTTTAATGTAAGTCGCTTATCGTCTTTACTGGATAACGCAATTTTGTTAACAGTTTGCGTAAAGATTTCATGTTTAATAGATTTAAATAATATATTTTTTTTCCTAATAACCGTATTCTTGAACAGAACATCCTTATAGTCATCTAATGTTAATTCTCGGACACCAGGCTTTTTTACTCCTTTTGCTTTTTTGAGTAATGAATTTTCGCTTTTGATACAATACAACTTGGAACGTAGCCCTACAAACTCAGTGTTAAGCTCGCCCCCTAACTCGTCTTTAAATAATCTCGGAACCTTTTTATTTATCAAGGGTATCTGAAACTCATTTGATTTGTTATAATTACTTGTATCAAAATAATGTATAAACTGATTTTTCAAATCGTCGTAAAAGTCAGTGGTTTTAATATTATAAATGAAACTGTCAGTATATGTATAACAGAGAGAAACACTTCCATTATAATAAGGTTTTATTACAGAGTAGTGGAATTGATACATGTGACTCTTAGAAAGCTCGAGTATCGAGAATCCTATGTATATCGGTTTATCTAAGACAACTCTCTCCGGTTTCATTTGAACAGCGACTAAATTATCCGAAAATATCGTGGCGCTGTGAAAATTTGGTCGTGCTATTAATTTACTTGCTGTTACAAACTTCTTTGTAGAGTTTCTCTCATCACTCCACTGATTTACTAACTTAACATCTACACGTCGTTCACTATCCTCGAGAGTCTTGCCAAAAACAGCGTTATTTTTTAATTTAAAAAGATTCTGTTGAAATGGAGTTTTTGCATTTTTTCTTAGTTCTGTATTTAAATCTATATATTTTTTCAAAAAGGGGCTTTGTTGGAAGGTGATTACCCGATGAATTTTATTAAGAGTCAAACCATTACGCAAGCACGTTTTTAAATGTACATAATGAATATGACGTACTCATATTTATCATACAAATTTGGGATTAATTTCGAATTTTTCCCTCCTGGAGGTACAAATTTTTGTGCACAGAAGGGATAATCGTTATGCAAATGATGTAACTCTTTAGGGTAAACTAAGTCGACCTCAAGAATAAATCCAAATTCTGCATCGTCTGAAATTGACATAAAGTCTAATTGCTCTATTTCCTCAGAATCTAGAAAGCGAAAATCAGATATGGGTAATGAATGACTCATACTATATCCGTATAAGTTGTTACAATCAATGTATACAAGAAACGAGTCGGGTTTACTGTCATCATAAGTTTTCATATATTTATTATTAGCAAGAGCATGTCTGGTAGAGCACATGCAAATTCCGCCTCGAATGCCTTTTTGAATAAGACGAATGATTTCTAAATCAGATATCAACTCTAATTTTACGCCAGTTTTCAATAACATCGCGTCAAATGACAAACTCGGCACGGTTAAATAGAATGCAGGATCTAATTCATAATGAATCTTACAAATTTTTCGAAAATTTTCAAATATGTCTGACAAAAGCAAAACGTCAGTTTTAATATAGAGATCTGTATATTCACCCATGTTTCTTATTTGAAATGTCTCCCATACACGTTGAGCGTGCTCATAGTCAGAGTCTGTAATTTGTTCCGCAGAAAGCGAGTTATAAAACGAACTCTTTTCAGGTAGCTCAATTTCTGTAAATTTATCCCAGCCGGTCATATAATCGTAAGGATATACTCCTTTGCGTAGTAATAAATTAAACTCTTCTAATCGAGGATAAAAGTTACTTAAGTGGAAAAACTCTGATCTACACAAACCCTTAGCTAACTCTTCTAAACTAGCACCTAGAAATTTAAATGAATCTACAAACCGTATTTGCACATACTGATCATTAGATAACCTTAAAAATTTTGTAAATGAAATATAGTTTTCTTTATTTTTAGGTATTACTTTTATAGGTCCAGAACATTTACCCAGTTCTTTGATAAATAAATGACAGTCGTATCCAGACAAATTGTGGAAAAATATAGGAATAAGTTTAGGCACTCGAAAACGTAAGTTACAGTATTGATGGGCCGCTCCGCGATAAAACCCTGTTAAATGACAGTGATCTCTAACTTTATCACCAAACAAAGGGGTTTTGCAAATGTGACATTTTTTTGCATTTTTGTATGCTAAAGCATCTTCATCGTCGAAAATCATAGGAACCTCTTTATTTAAGATCTCATGTATTTCATTTACATGTCTGTACAAGTACTCTAAAAACTTGGATACGCAATCGGGTCCGCGATACTGAATAAAACGATTCAGACTTCCGTCATAAGAACAAACTATGTTATACGCAAAAGCTGCAGGCTTATGAATTTGTTTATTTGAGGTGAAGCTAATCGATGGTGCTTGCTCGCAACCCTGGTATGGTTCAAGAATAGTTTCAAAGTCAGCGTACACTACAAATGGTACGTCTTGTTTACGATCGAAATTTTTAAATTGCAGATATGTACCTTTATCTGGAAGTACAGTAGCAATTCCACTACAAACATGCATATCATATTTGTATTCTGATACAAAAAATATGAGACAGTCTTCGCAAAAATAAAGTTTACCACGATGCTTAGTAATTTGAGAACGTACAAGACGCGACAAGTCACGAATCAAAACATAATGCGAGTTATTACCGCGCTCGATTAAAAGTAAATTGATCCTATGTTTCCTTTTGTACTCGGACCTCGGACCTGTAAAGAGGTCCTACAACAGTTCGATTGTTTTTTAAAGAATACACATTAATACTGATATCAATATTATCGGATTCAAATGTCTTAATATCAGCAAAGGTGACAGGGAAACTCATATTATCAGTTTTTAAAACAGTCTTAAAATAGGGTTACGACGATGTACGCTCACTATGATGTGAGGACGGGTAAATGGCGGCAACAATGCACCAGAGAAAACAATAGTCATCGTTATTGCGAATATTTATGCAAGCCTTTTTATTTTTTATTAATTTAGGCAAATCCACGTAAGATGACGCTTTTAATGGATCAAATTTATAGACATTTATTTCTAAATACAAATTTGATAAAAATGTCCAACCAGAATCGCGGTCTTCAAATTCCTCTACCTTTTTTCTTATAGTTATAAAGAATTTTTGAAAGAGCTTCTCCAAATCATAATTTTGATGCACAGAAAATTTTTTTGTTGCGAAAGACTTAATTTCTTGCCTGTCATCTTTGAATAAAAGAAAATTGCAAAAGTATTCGAAATTAACTTCAAGGCTCACTTGTTTTTGAAGCGCATTTTGTAAAATTCTTAAAAATTTGCATTTCAAAGAGTTCAAAAATACGTCAGGTAAACAAGTTTTAAAATCATCAGTAGCAATTATCCTATATGACGATATGCGACCTTTAAAAGCTGAGGAAATTTGATAAACCTCATCGTTTAGTTCTACAACGGAATTATTTTTATGTTTATTACTTTTTAAGTGACCCACCCACTGTTTTCTTTCTACTCTGATGGAGCACTCTGAGCAAAAAGGCATATTTATGTAAGTTTATTCAGATTACAACACAATAAAAAATAATAAGAGCAAACAGACATTTTACGCAAACGTTAAAATAATACTGAATTACTTGTTGTCAGAGTAAAATTTAACGTCAGCCTCTACAAAAAGTTCTTGAAGTCGTTGAACAAATTTTTGCAACGAGTTCCACTGTGGTGTTTCACTGTTGATTTGAGCCTTAACTGCAAGAAGGGCTTTCTTCCAACGCTGATCGGGCAACTCACCGCGAATGTCTTCGGTGTGAGACACCTTCAGCTCCACGAAGAAGTCTCCCTTCAGAACGCATGCTCGTTTCGTTGCTCCTGTCGGCAGTCGGTTTATTATAGACGAGTCGAGCGCATTTGAAGAAACAGAGGGTTTCGGCGTAATATTAAAATCTTCCGGGAATATACCAAACAAATCATGAGGGTTTTGGTTTCCTTTTATCTTCGATGCGGCAGAACTGTAAAAAACAATTAAATGAGTACAACCACCTTGATGTTAGAAGGTTTACTAGAATTACCTTTTAAAAAGATAATGAATAAGATAGTAAAAACAAATACCTGGTTGATGATGATTTTCGTTTCTTAATGGTTTTTTTCGATTTGAGATTATCTTGGCTTACGCTGTCCTCTGAATCAGATCTAAAACAAGATATATGTATAATTATTAATCGGTTTTGTTTAAAAACATACATAAACAGTGAAAACAAGTCAACGGGAAATATACCTATTTGCTGCACTTCTTTTTTGTTTTCCAAATTTTGAGGTGACGGGGGTCACGTTAGCAGCAACGATGCTTTCAAATTCGGTATCAGACCTATAAATAATAAATAATTGATATAATTAAATCACTGAAACATTTTAAAGTTATTTGGGAAAAAAGTGTACTTACTCACATTTTAACAGTAGCGAGATGAAACAGCAGGAGGTGGTAATGCACTGGACGGTAAGCTGGCGGACGAGGTGTAGGGCAGCGGTGGCGGTAGCTGGAAGTCTCGGAGCACAAAAAGAACGCAGTTGTGGAAGTTGACAAATAAATAGCGAATTCTTGATGACTTTGTTACATGCGCCAGGGGTGTTACTTGAGTAATTTTGCATAAAGCAGTTAATATCGCTGTTATTAATTTAATATTATTGCTATTTTTATTGCACTGGAAGAACCAGTGAGAGAAGATTCCATCTTCACATCCATATTGTGGTAATTAACATTATTTTATTATAAGTAGTGTAAATTGGTTTTTTTTCTTTAAGCTTACATGTTGTGATAGTTTGAATGTTTATTCCAGTAACTGTTAACATTTAACTAGGGTTTCTCACTGGTAAAATAATTATATCAAGTTTAATGAACGAAATGTATTCAAAATGTTCGACACAATTAAAAGTAATGTTACCAATTATAACATTATTTGATACATTTACGATAGTGCCAGCCCTCAAAATGTATGTTCTTGCATATTTTTAATGGGGCCACCGGCGTTGTGCAATTTCCTTCACATCGATTGAAAAAAACATGTTGCGTAATTGACCAATGCCTAATTAATAAAATGCAGGAATATTTGTTAAATCAACAAATGAAAAAAAATATATATATATTAATTTAAATTATTTACGCAAATGTACTGGAAACAGAAAAAGTATTTTCCCGAAGAAGCGAACTTGACAAATCGATTTCTTAATCCAGAAAACACCTGTAATTGTAAATTTATTGTAATTCCAACATTGAATACAAAAATTAAATATTACCAATTCACTTCCAATATAAAGAATTTAACAATGGTTTCATCATAAGCGCCCTCTATAGGCTAAGTACTGAACTAATATAATAGCTTAATGAATGCATTACACTTTCATATAAGTTGCAAATGGTTTCGATTAATTCCGTTAGATTAAGCAAAATATTCGTTATTCTACGCCACCTATGTTCATTTGCGTGAAATCATCACAATAATAGCGCGCGTCCATGGCTGAAATGTGATCGCGGATCTCATACCGCCCGGTCTTCGAGTTCTAATTACAATTACGCAAAACATTGTATGTCGCATGCGATTATATTTTTAGCTAAGCTTAATTTTGCACACAATAAAACTGATTTTACATCAATATGTTAAAGTGAGATATGTTTTTTTAGAAATGTATTAATATATAACGTTCCTATAGATGGCATTACAATAGCATTAAAATTAACTGGAGCACATTTATGCGTTGTTTTCTTGCGTTTTGGTTTTACAAACCAAAAATCAGTTGAACTAACGAATTGTTTATAAAACATCTTATAGTTTCGTAATTTAAATGATGATAAGACTGGTTTTATACAACCGAAAACCAGTTAAAACCTACATCACGCTATTGAAGTTTTTATACTCAGGTTGATATATATAGTAAGAACTTTACCAAATGCATAAGTGTCTTAGTACTCCTTGTGACCTACCGGCTTGGTTGTGCTAAGTCCCAGCTTGTCAATCTCGATGCTCGATTTGATCACCCTTGCACTGAGTATTGCTGAACTATCTCGAATATTTGGGAGGGATTCTGTTACTATGCGGTGGTAGATAACGGATGAACTCGTCCCTGGTGAAGGATGCAAACTCCCATGTACACAAAAGCGGTCATACGACCACCGGGAACTAAGCGTCCTGGGTGACCCGATCTTGTCTGTGGAGCCTGATCACCTTCACGACAAGTTGTACAAACGCCTCTGCGCTCCGGCCAAGTGCGAGGTGTTTAAGCTTTTGCATTTTACGAAATCAACGAATATTCTTAGTTTAACTTGGACTTTAAGAATGTATAAAATCTATACCTCCATTTTACGCAAACACAAATTTTGGAATCCACAAATAATGTCAGGCATTTGGATCATACGAGTGGGGAGGACGAATTCGCTCGATATCGAAAAAGGTGGGACAGAATGCATGCATGAATTTCATTTTGCGCAAACCCAATTTTCGTTACGACTTGTTATTTGTTAAATACGCATGTTAACGCGAGAGATAATCTTTTTATTTTAAGCACAAACCCAATTTCCGTTACATGTCGCGAAACGCGCACGTTAGCGCGATTATTTAATTTTGCGCAAACCCAAATTTTGAAATCCACAAATATCGCTCGATATCGAAAAAGGTGGGACAGAATGCATGCATGAATTTCATTCTGCGCAAACCCAAATTTTGAAATCTACAAAATAATATTGGGCATTTGGATCACACGAGTGAGGAGGGCGAAATTTTCGCCCGATCGAACGAGGTGGGCCAGAATGCCCAATATTATACTACTGATGTAAACGCATCGTGCCTGGAACTGGTTGTAATTTGGCCGGTATCTCCCTAGATACTTGATCTATTCAGATTTAGATTCAGATTCAGATATTTATTGGTAAAAAACACATTTTTACAAGTCATTTTTTTTTTTCATTTATGTCCTTATTAGTTACTAATTCTAACAATTAGTGTCTAGTTCTAGTATCTAGTTATTGTTAATTTGTTATTATTAATGTCCATATAACAAAATTTATAATTTTATAGCTAATACAATTTAATTTAATTTAAATAATAGTACCTGACAGTAGGTCGTTGTTAACTTTCATACATATTCATTTTTAATTTAGATATCGATCTAGTACTCACTATTTGTCTATGGGTTAATGTTCCGTTTGCAAGAATTCATTTATATTGTAACATGCTAATTCCAGGAGCATTGTTTTCAGTTTGTTAAAGAATATTGTATCAGTGGCTGAATTTTTGATAGCAGTAGGGACACAGTTGTATATTTTTGGCCCGATGACGCTGAGAGACCCTCGAGACTTCGCCAGGCGCCGCCGGGGGGGCACCAGGAGGCACTGCCGGCGCGACAACCTACTGTTGCCCCGGCCGTGGCCGTGCGTCACATAGTTGTGTAGGTTGGATCTGACATATCGACACGCAGCCAGTATATATACGCACGGCAACGTTAAGATCTCAAGCTTCCTAAATAGGTCCCGAGCTGAGTGTTCGGCTGGTTTTCGACCAATGATTCGCAGTGCGCGTTTTTGTAAATGGTCTGTCTCGGTTTGCGGATGTGCCCCAAAGATCGACTCCTTGTATCAATATGGAATGAAAATATCCGAAATAAGCCTTTTTTATGTTTTCGATAGACAGAGTAGGTGCGAGTCTTGACAATGCGTAGCACGCCGAGGCTAGTCCGTCGCACAGATGATCGGTGTGGGCGGACCACGTAAGTCCGGAATCTATCACGAAGCCTAAATATCTGGTCTGTACTTGAGGGACCGGAATACTGTTAATTGTAATACTTAGTTACATGTGATTTGTATTTCTTAATTTGAAATGAACTATATTTGTTTTGTCTATGTTTAGTATCATACCGTTTGCTGAGAACCACATGGACATTTTGTTCATTATCAAACATAATTTTGATTTTAAGGAATCAACGTTCTCAGCACTTACTAAAATGCATGTATCGTCTGCGAACATTACGTACTCCGAATCACTGCAGGCAGATGTGATATCATTAACTAAGATTAGGAACAGGTTATTCCCCATCGCTGACCCCTGGGGAACTGAGCAGCTACCGATGGATTCCATATCTGACTTCGAGTTGAGGACATATGTGCATTGTCTACGATTATTTAGAAACGACGCAATCGTTTCGTGAAAACTACCTGTAAAACCGTACCATGACAGCTTCTCTAGAAGAAGTGCGTGGTCAATCATCTCGAAGGCGCGCGACAGGTCGCAGAACACCGCTGCGACCTGTCGCCCGCCCTCCAGGTGCGCCAGCACGCGCGAGACGACGTCGCGCGCTGCGTCTGCCGTGGAGCGCCCGGGCTGGTAGGCATACTGCTGACTATTTAATAATTTATTGGATATAATATGTTTGGTTATTCTACTACACAGTAAACATTCAAATATTTTTGAGACTACAGGTATAAGCGATATTGGACGATAGTACCATAGTATAAATAGAAAAGTAGGTCGTCTTCAATCGCGCGGCTTGCATGTGTGCGTTACGCCGACCGTACGGCTGTGGGCGGGGCGAACTTCCCACACGAAACGACAAATAGAGGTGCAGGAATGGTGATTAGACGGGGCCGCGGCGTCATTGCGTTCGGTCACGTTTGGTTGTAGTGCGCGTTAAAACATCGAGCGACAATGTCTTTGCCGAAAAGTAGAAAATATTGTTCAGTTTACGGGTGTTTCAATAATGGTATAAGAAATCCGGAGCTATCGTTTTTCAACATACCTTTTGAGTCGGAAAGGTACCTACATACCTATTTAGAGCTTGTGTTGTGAAGAATGCTGTTTATTTTGTGATATTTACCTATAGCTTATAGCCCACTTGCAGCTTTTGTTAAATCCATTTTATTGTCAGCGTGACATTTTCATTCGTTTCAAAACGCCTAAACTGTGCCCTACACTAGCTTAGGTAGGTAAAACTATCCAGATTTAATCAAAGCTGCTAGTGATTAATGTAAATAACTACTCAATAAATTAGGTATTTCGTACCGGCCTGCCTAAAGATACCTATAGATACCTACTTAGGTGAAATAAATACGTATTAAGTAGTTAATTTAAGTTATTGAGTGTGACGTGTCAGTTAACATGTGAAGACGTGGATGGCCTAGGTAGTTGGTAGTGACCTAGTGACTAAGTACTGTTTACGAAGCTAGCGGTCCTGTGTTCGATTCCTGGTCAGGGCAAATATTCGTGTGATGAGTGCGAGTAGGTATTTGTTTCTGAGTCTTAGGTATTTTATATGTACCTATATAGTAATATTAAGTATGTTTTTATCACTACATAGGTAAGTATGTTTATCGTTACGTAGTACCCAAAGTACAAGCCTAGAATCTAGTTTGGGACTACCTAGGTTAATTTGTATAAGATTTTCCCGTGACATTGTTATTCAGATATTTATTCAATGTTGTGTAATACCGCGCGGCGCGAGCTGCCAATGCTCAAAGAAAGCCGCGCGGCGGCGGCGCGTGCCGCCTATAATAGGTAAGTACCTAGTCAAAGGAAGCCGCCTTGCGCGAAAGCGGCATTGTCAAAAGGTCGAAAAGGAATTTACATATCACATCACATACCTTTAAACATAATTAATATTTTAGTGTCAACTGATAAAAGTATGTAAGTAAAATAATTTAAATTTCGTACTTAGGTACCTAACAATATTAATTCTTACTTTAGGTTTGTGTAATGTATGAAAATTACTATGATTATAGATCAAAGTAGTAGTAGGTGACTAAAATTTTAAAACAAGTTTGGACAACCCTGACGCCCGAGCGGCAATAGGTATCAGAATCTCCTAAAGGGCCGGAGTCGAGCTACTTGTCTATTTACACTATCCTTCCACTAAGTATCTTGGAGTCATTGTTGACCAACGGCTCTCATGGCATACACATATAGAGTACGTAAATTCAAGGATCAGGAAACTTACCTGGATATTCAAAAACTTAAGGCATATCGCCTCAAAATTGATACTAAATAGGTTGTACACAACTCTTGCCCAATCGATCATGGGATAAAAGATAAAAAGATAAAGATAATAGTCATTCATTCAGTAAGTAGGCCGCACGGGCACTTTTACACGTCAGGAGTCTACCAGCGCTTCCCAAGAGGAGACCACTGCCGAGAAGAAACGCCGCAAGAATCCTCGATGCCCACACTGTGGCAAAAAGGAAACTAGTCAGCACGTCCTGGCCGAGTGTGTAATGTACTCGTCACTGAGATACCGCACATTTGGGCAGGATGCGCTATCAGTAGAATCACTTAAAAGCATTAACTTACAGGACACACTGGTGTTCTGTAGGAAAACAAGAAGATGGGATCAGTGCTGGATGGGAGCGCCGCCGAGCCGGTAACCTGAGGCACGGGGAACAGGGCGGAATGAATGGAGAGCCACTCGACCGCCCGTCTGCCTCGGCCGCGTCCCCACTCATCATCATCATCATCATCAACGCCGCAAGAAACTCAGCAGACAGTCAGTTTTTAACCATATTTCTTACTACAATGATACTACCTACTTAGTCTAGTATTATATAAAGCTGTAAATATTAAATTAAATATAATATCAAATATCATGCGTAGTTCAGCAGGGAGAAAAACGAAAAAAAAAAACAACAAGATAACCACATAAAAGTTTCGACATGTTTTCCTACATCAACGGTGTCCCCTAGACAAGATACAACTTTTGCCTGTGCACAAATTATTAATAAATGACTAAGTTTCGGGTTTAGTCCAAGCACTTTTGTCTGTTAGTTAGTCCTCGGCCCTATAGTACGCTTTAGACATTAACGACTTTTTTAAGTAATTTTTAAGTGCTGGAAACGATAGCTTTAAAACTACGTCAGGTAGTTTATTATATTAAATGAATGCATTGACCAACAAATGATTTATATACTTTACGGACGCGGAATTTTCGAATAGCAATTTTATTTTTATTTCTTGTATTTAAATTATATATATCAGAATTTTTGATGAAAGAATCTAAATTTTTAATAACATAAATAATATTCTTATACATAAATTGAGATGCTACAGTTATAGTACATTACTGCAAAGACCAGTAAGTGAGCCTTCCTGGACGAGTATGAGGTAAAAGCCCGAGCCGCCAGGCGAGGGCTTTTATACATACGAGTCCAGGATGGCTCTTAATGGTCGAAGCATGTATAGTGCTTTACTCAAAAATAGAACAAATAGAATGATTTAAAAAAAAAAAATGTTAAAATATTGATGACCACATGTGCACAACCCTCAGGGCGCTAGTCCGACTCTTAGCCGATCGCTTACCCGGTTTTTTTTTTTTTTAACGTTTCACAACAATCACAACTCGTCATACCGGCCGAGATGTACTAGGCGCACATAAAACTGAGATGGTGCGGAGCAAGCGATGCTGAAATGAAGAGAAATCGCGCGATGTCTGGTCTGAACGAGATAACGCTTTTGGTTTATGATGCCCTGGTACTTTTGGAGCTGAATGATCAGCTTTTCATGTAGTATAAGTAGCCTTTTTGAAGGCTGTCACAGTCTTTACAGATAGTTCCAAATTCAAATAATATGATATGTTATGGAATTTCCATACTTACTTACTGGACACTTTTTGATTCCAAATTCGAAATTCCTCAACTTTACTGGACACTTTTCCAGTTGTCCAGGAACGTCAACCTACTGGCTCCTTTTTACTGGTGTTATGGCAAGATTACATAGCATTTTTGAGTAAAGATATTAATTTCTTTGAATAGTTCTCTTAAGGAGTCACGAGAATTCAAGTTGTAAATAGAACGAATGGCCCTTTTTTGTAAAACAAATACAGTTTGTATTTCAGCTGCCTTACCCCAAACCAGAATACCGTACGACATGACACTATGGAAATAACTATAATAAACTAAGCGAGCTGTTTCAACATTAGTTAGTTGTCTAATTTTCCTAACGGCGTAAGCTGCCGAACTTAGTTTACCTGCCAGTACAGCTATATGGGGACCCCATTGCAAATTTTTATCTATTGTTATGCCTAGAAAAACTGCCTTATCTACCATTTGCAGACACTCGTCATTTATAAAAATACTAGAATCTACCGGTTTAACATTAGGCAAAGCGAACCTAACACATTTAGTTTTCTTAGCATTTAGTAGTAAATTGTTATTAGTAAACCAATTAAGTACTTTAACTACTATGGCGTTTATCATACTGTAGTCTACGGACTTTCTATCTAGCTTGAAAATTAATGAAGTATCATCAGCAAAAAGTACAATATCACAAAGTTTATCTACTGTTGGTGGTAAGTCATTTATATAAACGAGAAATAGAAAAGGACCTAAAATGGAGCCTTGAGGCACACCTAGTTTCACTGTAGCTCCAATTGATTGCGTTTTGTTGTAAACCACTGTTTGAGTTCTGTCACTTAGATAAGAAGACATAAGACTTAAAGCTTTATTGGACAATCCATAATGTTTAATTTTAAAATAAGGGTCGAATGATCCACGCAATCAAAAGCTTTGGAAAGATCACAAAATATTCCTACCGCATCACAAGATTTCTCCCAACTGTTATTTATGTATTTAATGAGAACAGATGCCGCATCAATTGTTGATCGACCTCTGGTAAACCCAAACTGGTTACTATTAAGTAGTTTATTTCTATTAAAGTGACCTAACATATCATTCAGCATTAGTTTCTCAAAGACTTTACTTAAAACCGATAGTATGGAAATGGGACGGAAGTTCGTTATATCACTCATGTCGCCCGATTTAAAAAGAGGTATGACTTTACTATATTTCATGAGATCTGGAATGGTCCCCTCTGATATGCAATTATTGTAAATTAATGCTAGGTGGGGTGCAATTACATCTATGATATGAAAAACTACTTTTACTCAAAAATGCTATGTAATCTTGCCATAACACCAGTAAAAAGGAGCCAGTAGGTTGACGTTCCTGGACAACTGGAAAAGTGTCCAGTAAAGTTGAGGAATTTCGAATTTGGAATCAAAAAGTGTCCAGTAAGTAAGTATGGAAATTCCATAACATATCATATTATTTGAATTTGGAACTATGTGTTAAGACTGTGACAACCTTCAAAAAGGCTACTTATACTACATGAAAAGCTAATCATTTAGCTCCAAAAGTACCAGGGCATCACAAACCAAAAGCGTTATCTCGTTCAGACTAGACATCGCGCGATTTCTCTTCATTTCAGCATCGCTTGCTCCGCACCATCTCAGTTTTATGTGCGCCTAGTACATCTCGGCCGGTATGACGAGTTGTGAATCGTTAAAAACAAATAAAAAAACCGGGTAAGCGACCGGCTAAGAGTCGGACTAGCGCCCTGAGGGTTGTGCACATGTGGTCATCAATATTTTAACATATTTTTTTTTAAATCATTCTACTTGTTCTATTTTTGAGTAAAGCACTATACATGCTTCGACCATTAAGAGCCATCCTGGACTCGTATGTATAAAAGCCCTCGCCTGGCGGCTCGGGCTTTTACCTCATACTCGTCCAGGAAGGCTCACTTACTGGTCTTTGCAGTAATGTACTATAACTGATGTGCCCCACAAATCCTCAGTCTTTTTTAAACTAAGCGATTTAAATACCTTGACTATTGAATCTGAATTTACAAGGCTGAATTCAAAGTTTATATTACATTTACTGACATTAGTGCAAAGTAATGATTTAGCTTCAACCGCGGATGATTTAAGACATTTTGTAGTATTGCTGGCTATGTTGGAAAAATAATCTTCAAATGCTAAGGCAACGTCTTTATTAGACGTGATTTGTTTGTTACCTGTGTTTAGGGTGACTTGATTATCACGAGTTTTTGATTTTCCCGTTTCTCTATTTATAATATTCCATACAGTTTTTACCTTATTGTCAGATGATTTGAGTTTAAGACTAGGAAGATTTGCCTTAGCAGTTAAACAAGCTTGCTTAAAGGTCCTTGAATAATTTTTAACATAATTTAGGAAGTCACCGTTCTTATTGTCTTCCCTCTCTCTATATAGCTCATAAAGCCTATTTCTACTCTTATGAATGCCTGCAGTAGCCCATTCACTAAACTTGGTTTTTGACTTCGAAATAGTTTTCATATTAAAATTATTATTAAATTGATCTAGAATTACGCCAAATAAGTCTTTATAAATACTATTACTCTCATTCTGTAAGAAAGGTAACACAGAAAGGTTACTTTGAACTTTATTTTTAAATAATTCCAAACGTTTACTAGTTATAGGTCGGTATGTTATTGTCTGCGGTTTTTGATAAAAATCATTGACGAAAGATGCCTTCTGACCACTATGGTCCGAATTAAAACAATTAAATATTTCTTTATCCAAACATTCGCAATTACAAAAAATATTATCTAAGCAGGTTGCACTACTAACACCTATCCGTGTTGGTTCAAAGAACAGATTACCTAAATTAAAAGATTTAAATAAACTTAGTAACCTAGTGGTATTATTTGATGTTTCGAGTAAGTTAATATTAAAATCTCCACAAACTATAATATGCTTCTGGCTATTACATACTAATTTTAACACATGTTCCATTGTAGATTCAAATGTGCTAAAATCAGCCAATGGTGATCTGTAAACACATATTATTATATAACTTTCTAGTTCTGTACATGAAATTTCTACAATCCTTTCTATCGATAGCTTTACAATATCCTTTCTTTCTTTAGATTTAAGAGTACTTTTAACAATTATAAAAGAGCCACCATGAATGGCACATTTTCTGGCAAAATAACTAACTAATTTAAAATTTAGAAAATCAAAAATTAATTGGTCTTGTCGAAGCCAATGTTCAGTAACGCACATAATTTGTATGTTTTCATTATCTAAGAACAACCCTATTTCTAGTTCTTTGCTGGAAAAACCTTGAATATTTTGGTGGATTACATTTATACTCAAGGATGTTTCCGCTGTCCTATACTTTAGTTTAAATCATGAAGCAAGGCATTATTGCCAATATTTGCTTGCTGGGGCTGGGTTCTACTGTATCTATTTGGTTCTATATTAAAAGCTAATAGGTCAACCAAGGTCAAGATATATTTCCTTGGCAAATGAATTTTTCCTGATCTTAGGGTGAGGCGCTTAATAAATTTGTTTAAATCAAAGAAATGATAGTTTTTATTACAGCAAATAGCGTTATACATAGTAGAATTAAAGTGTGCTGTTCTATTATTATGACTAAATGGCATACTTTGTGAGTATGGTAGCGCACACAGTATAATTTTACCTATGCCACGACCTTCAATAGTGTTTAGTGTTGACATTAATTTATCTACACTCGACTTATCCACACTAAAACTATGTCCTGACCTGTCAAAACTTCCTTTTAAAAGTAAATCACTTAATTGTAAAAGAGTTGCATTATGGTAACAGTAATTTGTAACCTTTTGTTTCAATTTGTTATTTAACATTAAACCTAGTCCAGATCCAAGTTGGTCAGAATAAACAATAGTTTTATTCCTACTTATAATTTGTCTAGGGGACTCCTTCGAAGTATCAAGAGCCATATCTGGCTGAATCACAACAGTTGGTGAATCTCGTAATCTATCTGAATTACCATAACCATACCTAGTTAATTAATAGTAGATTGTTCAACAAGGGACTAAAACAATCCATAATGACACGAGATGTTTAGCCACGCGAGCGAGCGTGCGAGCGAGGGTGGCTATAGCTCGAGTGTCATTATGGTTGTTTAGTCTCGCGTTAAACACTCTACTTTTCACTTTGAATGCGAGGAAAAAAAACTACGTTCTATACAAAATTAAAATATTTATTATAGCAAAGTTTCTTACAATTATGTAGTCAGAATCCTTAATCTAACCTAAAAAAAGAAAAGTAGGTAACCAAATCTAGGATATATTAAAAGTGCAATTAGTACAATTCTTTACATTTAAATGAATGGTTTTCCCTGGTAAATTAAGATGGGTCTCCGTGGTTTGTATTTGAGAAGTATGTTCAATATCTTCCCTCGGAGTAAAAGTTGGAGAGAGTAGAGACGTAGAGCTATCTTCAAAAAGGTTGCCGATGGTTATTTCATTAGGCTCATTCTCATCCCGCGATGTTGATGGGCGTGGCTCAAATGTTGCACGTGAAGTGGATGGTTGTGATTCCTGCTTTGAGGATATTTTAATTCCTTCAGTAATACGCTTACTGATATTGTATTTATTTTGGATTGACTCCTCTATGTAGCCTTCAGCTACTTGATCGGATTTCCATCCCCCATGACGTTTTAACGTCGTGATATTCGCACCTGAATCTGCCAAAAGGGTCGCAGATGTTCTGCGGAAGCAGTGTCCGGTATAAAGTTCTGGGTTCGGCAAATTTAGGTATGTGGCTATTTGCTTCGGTATACTACCGAATTTGTTTTTTCCGATGACTTGCTTAGTGCATTTTCCATTTTGGTAATTTAAAAAAAAACGGTTAGTAGTCACGGCCGGGGGACGAAGTCTCTGATATTTTTTTACAATATTTAAGTAGTCTCCACTTATAACGAATTTTCTCTCTTTATTAGTTTTTGTATTGGGTATATTTATGGCCTGTAATCTCGTCTCAGTTGCCACATCTTGTAATGTTATATTTGTGAGCTCTATTCCTCTGCACGCCCCGCTTATTCCAAATATGAGTGCGACCTGTAAAAAATAGGACTATTATTATTAAAAATATAACTAAATATAACATTCCTTGGAACCTGAAATCTAAATCGTAACATAAAAACCGGCCAAGTGCGAGTCGGACTAACGCACGAAGGGTTCCGTATCATTATCTATACCACATAAGACACTATACCAGTTGCCGTTATTAAAATCGAGCGAAAAATGGCAAAAAAACACGTTTGTTGTATAGGAGCCCCACTTAAATATTTATTTTATTCTGTTTTTAGTATTTGTTGTTATAGCGGCAACAGAAATATGTACATCATATGTGAAAATTTCAACTGTCTAGCTATCACGGTTTATGAGATACAGCTTGGTGGCAGACAGACAGACGGACAGTGGATTTTTAGTAATAGGGTCCCGTTTTCACCCTTTGGATATGGAACCCTAAAAACGACAGTTATCACAAACGTGAAATAGCACAATTGTTAAGACCGATATTTATAACATAATTAAATAAGTAATATTCTAGATAGGTAATTAAAAAGTTTAACATTAACATACCTTCATTGCCAAGTATATCTCGTCAGGTGCGTCATTTAAAAAAGTTTCTATATTTTCCGACGTAAAAACTCTCGATTTTTTAGAAGTATGTCCACTTGATAGTCTCTTTAATAAACACGTTAAGTTTGTAAACTTTTTCAAGTTAACATCATGGTTTATCTGCAGTGTTGTTTTAAGCATGGAATAAATACTCCAAAGTGATGAAGGCTTATATTTTTTTGATAACTCATCAAAATAAGTGAGAAATACAGATTCCGTAAATGATGTTATTTGATTCCTATATTTCCAATCAATAAAAGTTTGGTATGTTTTTGAATAAATGGAACTAGATTTCGGCGGCAAAAGATTTCGTATCACCTCTTTTGCTTTCCTCTCCATTCTGGAGTTAGGCGTTAATTCTTCTTCAGTGGATGATGATGATGACATTTTGGTCCGTAATTTATACAGTTGCACAATTAATTGGTGAAATATTACTTTTTTACAATGTAAGTACGCTTAATACGAGTAATGGACATCTATTCAGAATACAAATAGCAAAAAAAAAGTTTCGCGCTTTTTTTGGTAAAGTGACGCTTTAAATGCTTGCATATTTAGCCAACAGATTCAAACTTGATAACCATTTTAAAAGTAATTGCCATGCATTATAAATTAATTCATCCTTAATATAATTAAATAGATTAATATCGTAATCATTAATCGTGATTCACGAAATTAAATCCTTTTTTAAATATTTTTGCACTGATGTCATTTCGAGGTTATTTCCATTGCCTAAAAAATGTCTATACACGATCACTGAAAATGGCGATAATCCTCCATTCACAAACATCGTGATTGGCTGTTTAGGGGTATACACAGTAAATTAAAAAAAAATTACTTTAATCCCTAGAGATTAAAAAGGAACTTTAGTCCCGATGTGCAGAGACTAAAGTAACATTTTAAGAGCATGAGAAGTGAAAAGAGTTAAAACGCTCTTCATTCAATCTACTTTCTTCTACCAATTGGGATTGTTCATATTTTCACAATTACTCTAATTCGTAAACCATTTCGAGGAATAGGGTTTTAAAGCCGTTCTGCATTATTAAGTTTTTGAAATATTTATCTATTTCGGATATTTCGATAAAAGTATATTTAACCTTTGTTTGACTTTCGTTTTCGGCTTGAAGCCCTCCTAAGTGTATCTTACGAGTCAGGCTAAAACCACTTGAAATAGTAAGATTTAATACACTGTTACAATCACTTTCTATCATTAGATTTCATTTAATTGTTGTTATTTATTAGAAAATGCCAACCGAAATTTAAAATAATCATGTCATCCATAAAATGTCTGCTAAATAAATAAAGATATTAAAACAAAACTATTGGGTCAAATACAAAATTAATGAACTTGGTCTCTTAAAATTACCTAATCTTTCGAATTAGAATGTAAAAACCGTGAGTTATTTTTTTTGGTCTATCCCAATTGATTGAAAGCCATGATATGCTCCTTGACTTCCTTCTGAGCAGTTACATACTTTAAAGAAGTAACTTCAAGCTGGTCCTTTAACTTACTTACCTCCGCATCGAGTTTTTGAATATTTAAAACATATGCTATCCTATTGGAACTTTTCATTGCAATGCCGCACCCTTTCTTTCATTATTGATAATTCTAATTTCATTGTCGAATGGTTTTTTATACATTTTTGGCTTTTGATTAATTTTTGTGTACGCCTAATACAATTATTAATTTTAACATATTTCTTCAATTTATTATTGCTTCTAAAAATACTAACTTCTTACTGTCCTTATCGTTATTCCCTACCAGCTCTTGGTACAGGTTCTGCGTTGTTAAACTATCATAACACTGGCGTTCTTTCCTTAAATATTTTAATTCTTCATTAGCTGCGCCAAGTTCTTCCTCCAGGTTTGTGATGCGCCTTAATGCCACTTCATGGGTAGAAGCGCACTGGTTGAAGGTATCAATCACAGACTGCAACTGAACCAAGTTATCTTGAGCGTCTGATAACTTGTAGTCATACTCCACTAGATCGCTTCTCAACACCGTGTTCCTGTCCATCAGTTTCTTCAGTTAAAGTGTGCTATTGTATAACTGTTTGGGGTGGGGCATCACAGACGAAATTTCTTGAGGTAGAGAGGGGCAAAAGAAGCTAATTAAGGTTATGTACTTCAAACCGTATAGATACTCAATGAGTGAACTGTACAACATGTCTAAACTACTTTCAATGAGGAAACTATTTGTCTTGCTGCCCACCCTTAAAGTACATTGGTCCTTAACATACAATCCAACTTTATTAAATGGAAGGCGTAAGTAAAATGTTGCCCCTGTACATCCCTGCAAATCTCGGTTTGCTAGTGTAACGGTTCAGCGTTACTCTAATTAAATAAATCTACATATTTAAACTTAAAAACTAAAACTTTACAATTAACAATAATAAAAACAATATCATTTAAAACATATTCATAAAACTATTAAACTAACTAAAAATATCAAAACACTATAAATAAAATAAAAAGAAACATTATTTATTTACAAACAAACAGAAGTGAATCAACGGATTTAATATTAGTTAAAACTAGACGCGAATACAAAGGACTACGTCACCGCTGCATCTAGCGATAAGGCCCGGTTGCGCTGTGTCGCCGGGAGCGAGCGATGCGCTGGCCGACATTACCTTTACGACGGTGACGGCAGAAGGTCAAAATAAAACACCCTAATTTGAGATTCCTATTACTTCTGGTGCAGTTAATCAAGTTCAAGTCATTACATACAATCAAAAAGTTTTAATTTAATTAAGTGTCTGTGGTTCCCCGAATCGGGTGAGTGTTGTGAACATTCTTATCATGTAGATTAAGTAAATTTGGCATACTAGTTACCATTTCATATAGTTGAACATTTACGCTTTTTAGTTGTCATTCATTATGGTCATCAATCATTTTAAATGCATCATTTTGACTAACTGTAATTAAATCTGCTTTAATTGTACACTTCCACTAGCTTCTAGAAGGTTCATCCTACCCTCATTGTAAAAAGGTAACATGTAAAACTTAATATTTAGGTGTTCGTGCTTACGCTTGAACCACATGTGAGATAACACCCTTGTAACTCAGCCTAGTTTTACAGTTTCCATGTCTAGTAACGCCATCTGTCGAGCTCTCTAAGAACTACGCATCGCCCGGCGGGAGCGCCTGGCTGTTTGCTCCTCAGTACGCTTTTGTAACTCAGCGGTTAAACAAGTGAAAGTGGAAAAATTTAAAAATCGAATCGTAAGTACCTACCATTTTGGTATTGTTTGTTAGACGACTCAATACCGCTCGGCGCCCATGGCCCAGCGACGAGACGCAGATGCCCACTCGGCACCGTCATAACGTACTTGTCAGTACATGTCGTCGGTCACCTCATGAGGCGACGGCCGTCGTCCATCTTGGCGACAACTGAGTAATTTCTCAATAGTATGTCGTCTCACCAGACGACGTCTACGAATTGATAATATACGTCGTCTTGCAATTTACTTGTCGCCTAGTGAGGCGACATCTATGTCGAATCTGCTTATTTGTCGACTTATGTCGAGTAAATAGACGACTACTAAACGATAGTTTATTCGTTGCTTGCAGATCATGGCGTTTAGGCCATCGCAAACGATGGGTGAATTAGCTCAGCTAGCCCCAGAAGATAACAACGAAAAGGACGCCTTCACAGCAGTTCTGCACTTAATAAATACGAGTTACCATAAGGGCTGGGACCAATGGAAAGTCCTAAATTACACGTTTGAGGACCTATTCGGGAACGAACTGTCGTCAGTCACAGACGGCAAGCTTAGGTTTGGTATACCTACTACTGACCTAGTACGAGCATTCTTCCCTCACGCTAAAGATCTCTCCGAGAGAACATATCGGCATATCCGGAAAGTCCTATCATCATGGCCATTGGGAAGAGCACTGATATATTCCCCACACGGAATAGTGGAAAAGCTCCATGGCCCGTCTTACAGTCTTTTTATGGACAACATCCGAGAACTTAAAGCTCAGGGCAAGCTCACCAATCGAGAAAGAACCTCCAGGATACTGGCGGATGAAGACGGTCATTCACAGCGAGCCTGTAGCTCTCCCTTGTCGACGGATTCTCGAAGCAAAAGGAAACGTCAACGAGAGGTTAGAGATGACTCCCCCCCAGCGAAGAGAAACTCGATAGAAGGCAGCAGCGACCATCTTATGGCTTCCGTCCTTCAACAACAAATGAACATGTTCAACAAGTTAATTGAGATGCAGGCTGACCAAAATAAAAAGATTGACGAGTTAAAACAGCAAACTTCAAAAGCCCCAATGCTGAACGAATCATTTGAGTCTATGCCCGACAGTTCACATGAGACGCTAGATATGTCAGCTCAGCGCTCCCCTATTGTAGAACACAGAGGTTACAATCACCATGACACGCAAGACTTTGAATCAGACAATGCGGTTGACGATGGGGAAGCTCTTGATGAAGAAATTGCCAATATTGAACGGCGCTTAAAAGAACTTCAGACCGCCAAATCTGCTTACAAGAAATCGTCGCAATCGTCCCAAGAACCATCCGAATTTAACTTTAAACCTCATACCACAGAATCAGAAACGCTTTTCTCAAAAGCCGATCCAATTCTAGTACAGCAAGCAGCTGACTGCCTCAGGTTGGGAAGCGACGGCTGGAGAAATATTCGCTATAAAGACGTACAAAAACAATTTCAAGCCACACCGATGTTTTCGTCACTGAAAGTGAATAACCAATTGGCTGGAATCGCTCCAAATTGGACTTCGGTATTCCTTTTAGAGAAATCCGATCTCACTCTAGGAGCTATAACAAACGGTTTACTTCAACAACGACAAATATTTGAAGAGCTGGTGGAAAAAATGCCTCAGGAGTTAAAACGCAAAGTTGGAGAAGAATTCCTCGCAGGGAATTCGAAATTCCGTAAAAGCTCGGACGCCCTCCTTCAATACGTATGTGGGCGTAGGTCAGAAATTATTCAACTAAGAAGGGACACATTTAAAATCAAAAATAACAAGGGGCTTCACGAAATTATCCACAGCATTCCGCCCTCGGACTCACACTTATTTAAAGAACCCGATTTATCGCAAACGGTAAAAGATCAGGGCGGGATACATAAGTTTTTTCCTTTCAAAAGGACAAACCCTCGTCCGTCAAGAGTTGAAAACAAATTCGCTCAAAAAGGTGATTATAGGCAGAGAAGAGGAAATCCTCGAAGAGTTCCTACCAGGCAGGGAAGCAGGCCTATCTTCAATTCCACACCCAATACCAATGCCTACAACAACAAGAGATTTCAAACCTATAATGACAAGAATGCTAGAAACAACGGCGGCCCAAATAAGTGGAAAGGCCCCAAAAGAGCATGACTTCCAAGCAGGTCAATTATTGTTCCATCAGAAGAAATGGTCCGATATGGGTGCACCACCAGCTGTTCTAAACATATTGTCGGGTTACAGAATTCCCTTCTGCAGAAAACCACCTCTGGTAAAGTTATCAAACCACCAAAAAATGTTCGAGGTTCGGCCTTCCGACGGAATGAAGAAGGAGATTCAAAATATGTTAGAGAACGGCGCTATTCACCCAAGCAATTACAGGACGGGGTTCTTTTCGCCCATGTTTCTCAGAGAAAAGTCAGATGGAACAAACAGACCAATTTTCAACCTGAAAAAACTAAATCAATACGTATACGCCCCCAGATTCAGACTGATAAACCATCATCGAGTTGCCACGTTTCTCAACCCAAGAGATTTTATGACGAAAATAGACATCTCGCAGGCCTACTACCATGTATCAATAACACCGACACATCGCAGATTCCTGTCGCTAGTATTCGAGGGACGACCCTACGAGATGACATGCCTTCCATTCGGACTTTCAAGTGCCCCACACGCTTTTTCAAAAGTGACAAACTGGCTAGCTCACTGGTTCAGACAAATAGCAAATATAAAGATAATAGTCTACTTAGACGATTTTCTAGTAACCCACAACGATCAAAACATCCTAGAAAATCAAACAAGATTTGTGCTTCAGAAGCTAGAAGAGTTAGGGTGGACAGTAAACCAAAAGAAGTCCCTCTTAGAACCTACTCAGTCCCTAGAATACTTGGGCATAATTTGGAACACTTGCGAAAACAGAAAGCTACTATCAAGCACAAAAGTGAACCAGATACAGTCATTAATACGAAAATTCATCAGGGGAAAACACTGGAGCTGGCTGGATGCCAAAATTTTACTGGGAAAGTTAAATTTCGCAGCGTTTACAGTTCCACTAGGAAGACTACATTGCCGATGGTTGCAAATAGAGTCCAACAGACTTCCAAAATCAAGACGTCACATACGCTACCCTATGTCAAATATAACTCTTGCGGAACTAGAATGGTGGATCAGAAATGTAAGCAGATGTACAGCCATACATCTTGCCAACCCAACGACATTTGTTACGACCGATGCGGCAGACACGGGATGGGGCGCAATAGCCAACAATCAGAGACTGTTCGGGCACTGGAAGAAATCACAACAAAGTTGGCACTGCAATCAAAAAGAGCTTTGGGCTCTCTTCGAAACAGTAAAAATCCTAGGTCCCTCGCTGAAAGACGTAACGGCAATATGGCAAACAGACAACCGGACTGCGGCGGCTTACATCACGAAACAAGGGGGCACAAAGTCAAGAAGACTATTAGAAACCACAATAAGCATTCTACAATTGTGCAGACAATACAATTGCACCCTGATAGCCCGTTACATTCCGGGCCCATACAACGGCCTAGCAGACAGCCTGTCCAGGACAAAGAGCCTTCCAGAATGGCACCTAACAGCTCCAATAACAAGAGTGATTTTTCGTCGGTTTGGCACACCGGAAATAGACCTCTTTGCGTCGGCACGCTCGGCAGTCGTTCCGAATTACGTGGCAGAGGATACAACCGATCTAAAGAGTCAGTTCACAGACGCTTTCAGCCGGAGCTGGCATTACAAGCTAGGGTGGATTTTTCCCCCTCCAGCTCTGATACCAAGAGTGCTGTATCATCTTCAAGAATCCAGGGGGACTTACTTCCTGATAACCCCAGATTGGCACAAAGCATTTTGGACACCGGAAATAAGGAGACGGGCCACTCAACAGCCATGGAAGATTCCAGATCTCAGTCGCCATCTCGTGGACCTACAAACGAACTTGCCACCTCCGGGAATAGACAATCTCAATTTGCAGGTTTGGATCGTACGGGCTGGGCAAACGAATTGTCTAACTGGAACAATTCTGAGATAGAATTACTACAAGCCGGGTGGAGAAAATCCACTCTGAAAACTTACCGGCCAGCATGGCTTAGATGGCAGAAATGGGCCTCAGAGAACTCCGTTGTCATTGATGACCCACAACCAGCCGACCTGGCAAAATTTCTTTGTTATTTGTACGAAGTCACGAAATTGGCACCTAACACTATACTAGTTCACAAATCGGTAGTAGCCACGTTTACCAACCCACACAGAAGTTCTTACTTAAGCTCACATCCGATTGTCACCCATACCATCAAAGGAATTCTTTCAAAGAAGCCCAAAGTTAAGGCACCTTTAACATGGAAAGTGGATGACCTAATAAAATTTATTGAATCCTATGATTTCAACAATAAAAGCCTATTTGCAGTCTCTCGCCATACCTGCATCTTACTGCTTCTAGCATCTGGCAGGAGAGTGCATGATCTGACACTATTAAGCATTCACCATGAGAACCTTGAGCAGATGGATGATGCACTAATTTTCTGGCCAAAGTATGGCTCCAAAACAGATAGCAGTTCATACAGACAGTCGGGGTGGTCATTCAAGGCAATGCCAAACGTAAGACTTAACATAGTTCATTGGGTGAAGCAAGTAATAACCCTATCTCAAGAACGTCGGGGGTCAAAACAGTTAGAAAGCCTTTTCATTACTACTAGAGGCGCAGTTAAAGAAGCTTCTCGCGCGGTCATAGCAGGCTGGATAAAAACCTTATTTAAAGAGGCACACATTTCTTCTTCCGCAGGAAGCTTTAGAGCTTGTGTAGCTACAGATAACTGGACACAGAAAAATTTGAACATTGATGAGGTTTTAAAGAGGGGTAACTGGAAGTCCAAGAACACCTTCTTCAATCATTACTTTAGGACGGTGCAGCCGTCTGCAGTGAATTGTAATAATAATACCGACCTTAGCGATTGTTTTTCTCCTGTTGTATAATTCAATTGTTAAGTTATTTGAGACTGATTGGTATAATAACCATAACTTAATTGAGACTGATAAATATACCTCGTATGATTAATGAATACAAGAACATATTTGATAAGTCAAAGATTTTTTGTTGTAATGATATCTCATATTCACTTACAGTGAGTCAAACATAGACTATTTGATTTAAAGATCTCATTTAAATATCAAATTTGAGGATAGCTCCGAAAATAAATGATATTTGATACAAAATCGCATATAATAAGTTTTAGGATAGATACATTTATTTTGTTAACTTTTTCGATTTCTAATATAGATTTCATTTCTTACAAACTACAATTGTTTTCTTTTAAATAACCTTACAATAGCTTTGTCACAGTACGCCCAGCTACGCGCCGGCAGAGTCTAAACACGTCTCACATGTGGTTCAAGCGTAAGCACGAACACCTAAATAGAACCGTTTTTCCCCCGAAGGGTAAAAAACGGATATTTAGGTTTCTGCTGTAGCTTGAACCACACCTAAGGGCCTTGCCGGCTCCTGATAGGTACTGAGGAGCAAACAGCCAGGCGCTCCCGCCGGGCGATGCGTAGTTCTTAGAGAGCTCGACAGATGGCGTTACTAGACATGGAAACTGTAAAACTAGGCTGAGTTACAAGGGTGTTATCTCACATGTGGTTCAAGCTACAGCAGAAACCTAAATATCCGTTTTTTACCCTTCGGGGGAAAAACGGTTCTATTTCACTTCTTTTGTTAAAGAAATAATTAATTTCAATATTAACTGTTTTACTCATACTGTTTCCCCACATTGTGATTATTTTCTATGTATTTTAATAATCTAAAATTCATTGTCATTTCAAATCTCTCTTCTCACTCTCAAAGTTGATTTTGTTTGTGACTGCCACATCATGGATCACCATTTAGTGCTTGGGGTTCACCTAACTAGCCTTCCTAAAGCATCTGCCTAAAAATTCATACCGAAAAATCCCGATGTCGTAGTCACTAACATGAAATTGGACTTTTTATGAAATGGCCATTTCCCGGGAATTTCAGGGACCAAGTCTGGGGTTCAAAAAGTCAAAAGAGACCCACAACGACCTATTGCGCATGCTCCCGCACATTCCCGGCCAATCCCGTGAATCCCGCGATCCGGACCAAGGACCCAGGAAGTGACACCAGCTGTCCCCAAGACCCGAGCAGTGCAGGGAAGTGACCCCTTTAAGGATTTGTTTCGCGCGGAGTATGCTCAGCCAGTAATTTAAATTACCCGCGACCTTTAGTCGATTTTAGTAACTTTAATAAATTAATTAAGGATATTTTATTCTATCATTTTTTATTTCCTTAAATTCTATCCTACTTGCGACGTTAAACGTTACACTAGGTTACATTTCTGTCTTTCGGCTCAACTTTATAATAATAAAAAAAAAAACCGGTTACAATTATTTACCTGTACAAAAACTTTGATGGATTAAAAACCTTAAGTTATGATACTTTGGTTCGTAGAACTTTTAATATGATTATTATTGTTTTTGTTAAATAACCAATCACTTCTTATAGAAGAGCGAGGCCTCCTGTCACAGGTATTACTATAGGTACTTACTAGGAGGTCTCAACCTATACAATGTTAGTTACCTGAATTTCTAACAAAAAAAAATTTTTCATTAAAAAAAAAACTCACGTGACTTTTTGAGACATGTTCCCGATAGTTGTCTAGATAAAATAATTAAATTTCTTGGACTGGACTGGAATTTAGAAACTGACACACTTTACCTGGGACAGAGGGAACGTAACTACTCAAACACGAAGAGAGGAGTTCTCAGACGTATTGCATCAATTTACGACCCTTGTGGGTACGCAGCACCTTTGGTGTTGGCGGCAAAACTTCTTCTGCAAGATCTCTGGAAACTCAAGGTCAAATGGGACTGTCCTCTGTCAAGAGACTTAGCGGATAGATGGAAAGACATTCAGAAAGAACTTGAAGGAAACCTGTGTTCCCGATGCTGTGTGGAAAACCTTCGCTATAAGAGCTATTCCATCCACTGCTTTACAGATGCATCGACTAAAGCATACGCAACGGTAGTCTACATAGTGCAGGGTAACACAAGGAACTTTGTTATAGGAAAGTCACGCTTAGTCCCAGTTAAAGACCAGGATGACCTGAAGATCCCGAGTATAATGTCTATGATTTTACTCTATGGTCTATGAGCTTCGTCAATCACTCAGTGCTTCCGCCGCGCGGCCCGCGGAGCCATTTTTAACCGTACATTGCCGTTATAACATGTGATGTAGTGATGAGTGATTGGTGATACTGTGACGTTGCTGAAGCTCACACAATGGAGTAGGAAACCACCAAAGCTGGTTTCCCTTAAGCTAAGTATCTTTAGTGGCTAAGATTCTAAGTATTTATGTGTCTAGTGCCTTTAACAGCTTGTTGTACTGTGTAATACTTATCTTGACCGTCCCGTACAGGTCTTATCTCGACCCCCTCCAGTTTACATTAACCCTTGTTGCAACGCTGCAGTTTGAACCTATGTTCCTCTCAATATCTTGACATGTCTATACCCTCTAGTGATCAAAGGGGGGTGTGTTGGAGTCAGTATACGCGTACCGGAGGATCGTTCGCGGTGTTTGCCGGTAGCGCGTCCGCGATGGCGGTGTGAGTGAGAGAGAGGAGACGGTGTGATGGCTGATGGAGGAAACACATATAATATACACGGACGGGACATTCCTTGGGATGTCGCCGGGCCGGGGTCCACCATGGTGGCGTAGGTATAGTGTTCGGATAGAGCGCAGCCGCACGTCGCAAGACGTGTGTGGTGGTAAGACGTGAGCCTAGGAGCGACATATCGCTATAGGGCGGTGACCGGTCTCTCGCATGTGTTGGTAAAGATAACTGGGATCCATGGGCGACCTGAGGGTGCTGATGGATCCATGTACAGCTTTGGGGATGAGAGGGTATAATACTATCACAGACAGACTTTACACTCCTTGGACTAGAATAGTATAGCAGTCTTTCTCCAACGTACTAACCTAACACTCTTAATGTATGTGTAGCGTATACCCAAGTATAGCTTCTTCACATGCTTAGTGACAGCGGTGATATCATAGAACACCTTTAACAACTGCAGGTGGTGTTAGAAGGCCTCGCAGGCGGAGCTGGCTGCTGAGGGAGCAGACGAGAGAGGTGCGGTGAGAGGAGAGAGGGAGAGAGTAGGAGTCTATTAGGAAACAAAAGGTAAGATTCAAACACCTTTTGTTTCTTTCCATCAAGACGGAGTGTCATACAAATTTACCTATTCTATTACTCTACCACTTAAGTTACATAGACCCGTGACACCGTCGCGACAAGTGGGGAACCAAGTAGTGACTACGATGTGGACGAAAGTGTAATTGTTGAGTTAAAAAAAGACAACTTGCGTAAGAACATCCGAAATTGGGCTGTCAAGTATAACATTGCACTGTAAATGAGTTATCTAAAGTTATAAATGACGCATTGCCGTACACTTGCCATTAGATGCGCGGACGTTGCTTAAAACAAATGAAGAAAATACATGCATTATAGAGATGGGAACTGGACATTACAGGCACAATGTTCTTATTACTCAATTACAGAAAACGCTGTCAAAAAGCAATGATCTTCCAACTAAAATCTCTTTAAATGTCAATATAGCTGTGTTACCAATTTATAAAAGCTCAAATATTCAACTTTGGCCAATATTGTGCAAAATCGCCGAAATAAAAAATAAATCTCCCTTTGTGGTGGGCATATACGAAGGAAAGACAAAACTGTCCAATCTAAACTTATACTTAAATCCATTTGTTAATAAAATGCTTCAACTACAAAATGGTTTGACGGTCTCTACTTCGACAGGGAAAAAATTACCATTGAATTTAGCATCCGAGCGTTTATATGTGATTCGCCCGCAAGAGCTTTAGTCAAAGGTAAACTTAAATTTAAGAAAGTTATCAACACAGTATAAACAGTAGTGTAGGTGTCTTCAAACTAAGGTACATCGTGTGGCTTGTCTTTGCGGGTGCACATGTATTTACTTATTGGTTTAGGAAAGATTAAGAAATATACTTAGTTGGGGACGCCGCGGCGAAGATCAATCGATGCCGATAGACAGTGTTAAGCTTAGTTCGACAACGATTATAAAAATAGATACTACCTAGTTAAAGTATTATAATAATCTCTTTTATTGAAGTCATTTAATTCACGTTATTTAGTAAGCAGAACCGTATGCCAATAATTCATTGAGACTATAAGTACAACGGTGTTTTTATCTAAATATGAATGATTAGGTAATTAAATATTAATGTAATCGCCCAAAAAGATATACCTATAGCCATTTTCCATCGCATTGCCTTATGTTAGACTTAGACGTTCAAATGACAAGCGCTCAACGCGCGTTTACAACTACATACTTTTTATTCAGGCCTATACATGCTAACGCATGTATGCTAAATTTTGAGTATTTGTAAACGCGCGTTATCAAAACGCGCGTTAAGCGCTTGTCATGTGAACCTAGTCTTATATTACCTACCGGCTATCAAGGTCAACGTATTTTTTCAAGGACATTATTCTGTTTACAGATAAAAACTTTATAGTGCATTGATCGAGAGTAGGTAACGCGAGCTCCTAAACGGCCGGAGATGCACTACTGGTTCTGTCTTTGTAATGTGTTATCATTATCAATGACGCTGATACATTTCACTTGCTGCTTGTTTAAGTAAAGTAATTCACAAGTCAGTAATAAATAAATTACCTACTATTTGTACTCGTAGACTTAGGAATAATGAAGCGGTTGTTAGTTGGCTGGCGAGATGGGAATTTCATTAAAAATTTAATTATACAAAAAGTTAATTCATTTTTATCCACAACCCGTCTTCCCAAGGAAATTCATGACGAATGAAACCTCTCGCTTTGGAATTTAGCACTTTTTTACTATACCTGGGCATGGTAATTTTAAAATATGTAATGAAACCCGATGCTTACAACCATTACATTGTTTTTTTTTTGTGCTATAACAATTCGTTTAAATCAAAGCTTTTATATTTTTTTGAGACTAGCACAGGAATTGTTAAATTCTTTCGTATTGAATTACCCACACTTTAATGGTAAAGAATATATCACCAGTAATGTGCATAATTTTTGTCATCTTGTGGATGAAGTTAGACAGTTTGGAATATTGCAGAGCTTCAATGCTTATCCGTTTGAAAACAAGCTCCAAACAATAAGACAAGGCAATAATCCTCTGGCTCAAGTTGCTAGAAGATTGCAAGAAAGACATCAAGTTGAAATTGACAATAACAATCAAAACTTAGTATATTTCGTAAAAGAGCACAGGAGCAAGAATGGGACTATTTTTATTCTTCATTTGGAATGTTTCATTATTTCAACTCAAGAATGGGATAAATGGTTTTTAACAATTGACAACAGGGTAATAGAAACTAAATCAGTAAATTACAGCGAAGCTGAAGGAATAAAACTGACTGGATAGTCTATAAATAATTTAAACGACGCCTTTGACTATTCCATAAAATCGTCTATAATTAATATTTACAAATGCATAGATTATATTGTTTCTACGTCAAGCAATATTAGCGAGTTTATGATTAGTTTATAAAATGTAAATTAGTTAGTATTTAAATAAGATTCTGAAATGTATTTTATTCCTTAAGTACACACGTTACAAAAATAAAACAACAAATCATAAAGAAATTATAGAGTTTTATTCATGCTAATAATTTGCATGTGTTTCAAACTTAGGTAATATTTTTTCATTAAAATTAAAAAACAATCAAACTTTAAAAAATAAACGAAAATACTCAACATGTTTTTTTTACGTCTCACCCGACCAAAAAGTGTCTTTTTCCTCACACATAATCGCCTAGTGCCTGCTATACGGGCACATCTCAAAAAACCAATATTACAAGAAATCGCCGATCAAAGTTTTGCGAGTTGAGTGTGCGGCAGAAAAAAGGGTCTAATTCCTTAAGTTTTGGGTCTATAACACTGTGGTTTAGGTTATTTTGTGGTTCATTATATAGACCTTCAAATGAATGTGTATTTTTTTTCAAGTATGCAAAGTTTTTAAATTACTAGACTTCAAATATAGGCACTTCGTGTTGTGGCCATATCGCAGAAAGTATTTTACGGAATTTCGAGATGTGTCTAAAATCGCAGAAGAATTAAATGACGATGATAAGCATACTATCATACAAAAATACATTTAAAAATAATGAAATAAATGAAAAAAACGTAAAATAGTTATCAGATACCTTTATTAATCATCTTTGGCACAGTAACAACATTTAGTACGCGATATACCGCGTAAATTCTCTTGACAGATAGGTACATAATTTAAATTACCTATGTTTGAATATCTGCCGAGCTAAAATCCAGTCTCCTTTTATGTGCACGACAGACACCAACCAGATGCTGCACCAGAAATTCAGGCAACAGCAGCAGCATTTGGTAGGTGTACGTCGCTCACTCCCTGATCGGTTTCTTCCCACTTTCGGTACACCTTCCTCTGGTCACTTTGGAAGAGGCGATTTTGCTGGTATCTATCCACACGCTCTCTGTAGCGACGAAAACGGCTTGCCCACGCGTAAACTTTCTGCTTCAGGAAGTCGATACGTTCCGTGACACAGGCCATGTAATGCTGGGGGCCTTATTCTGGTCCCAGCAAAAGCCTGGTTCACGAAACGCATGACTCGGGGGCGTTCATTGCCCCACTGAAGCAGATTTGCTTTCCTATGAGAGTCTTAAATTTATCAATAAAAAGAAAAGAAAAGAAAAATAAAAATACATTTATTCACTAGACCCACAAGACACACAGAAAAATTGTGAAAACAGAAAACAGAAATAAACAAGTAGCGGGTGTGTCTTCGCTGCAGTGAATGAGACACTGGCTCAGCATAATGCATAATGTGTTAAACACCTGCAGCGCTGATTTTCAGCCAGCTCCGAGTGTGACAGACGGACGGTACGCTAAACGAATAAAGTGTAATACGCCGCTTAATTCGCACTTGCAAAGCGGTGACAGACCTGCGAGCGCGCGGAGCTCGGTCAGTGTCCGAAAACTTGATTCGAGCTACGCGGAACGCAGCTATGGCCCCGCAGTACGAAATTGAGTGGGTATCGATAATATCCTCGCTGGCTTGTAAATATGACGCCAGCAAGGCATTCAGGGCCCTAGGGCTCATAAGTGCTAAATTTCGTTTACTGGCAGGCAAGCGTGGTAAACGAGGCCTAGAGTTGGGTGTGGACCGATACTGCGCGATCGCGTCTTCCAAAGCCCTCCTCAATTGGTCATTTAACTGGCTAGTTACGCTTATATTCGCACAATCCTCAACGTCGCTAACGGGATCAACCTGCACTGATGTCAGTGCGTGTTGGGCGACTGGCATCGAAGCCGATAACGCAGCAGGACGGTCCCGTGATGAAGCGGAGGTTGTATGAATACTTAAGTAGCGATTCAAGACGTAGCCGATCGTACGAATACGATCGTCGAAAGTACAGACTGATCCAGTCGCCGAAGCCGCTGAATGGCCCGCACTTGATCCGATAGTCGTTGTACGGTAACGGTGATGGCTGGTTCAAGAGTCTGAAACAGGAGCAGCATTCGATCACGGTACGCAGTGAGGTTAGTTCCTCCCTCTATAGCCCCGTAGTATGCTCGCATGAAATTTTCATTATTTGATGTTGACCATCGCATGCGGCGCACTAAACCACCGGTAGTGGAAGCCGTGCGCGAAACAGGATGCCCCGCAGGCCCCAAGCGTGCCGGCAGTGGTGGACGCCCACGTCACGCAGGTGGTCGCGGTGGCGGAGGCAGCGGCCCGCGCTCGTCGCTCGACTCGCTGCCGTCAGGTACAGTGGCAAACTCACCACCCGACGACGATGGCGAGGAGCTGAACGAAGCCGGTTGGGGTCGAGGGCGTGCGTTCGCAGTATCCGCTTCTGTTCTTTTCGTTCTGGATCTTGTTATCACGTTTTTCGCATGACATGGTATGACATTTCATGTCAACATTGTCAACGTGTAATTTTTATATTATATTATTATAATACATGATGTTATAAATGTATATAAAGTACAAATACCACGTAAATAGGACTTAAAACACAAAAAATTAAATTAATGAATAGACAGCGAAAAAGAACGTGTGACAGCGTCAGCGGTTTTTTTAAGCTGAAGTCATTTCTCACTTATTGTTCATGGATGACCTCAAACTGTTTGCATCAAAGCGCCAAGATCTTATCGCACTATTGAAAATCACACAAGAGTTCAGTTGTGCGATCAAGATGGAATTCGGTGTAGATAAGTGTGTGGTCATGCATGTTCAACAAGGGAAAGTTGTAAATTCATCGAATTTGCAGCTCCACCAACACCTCAAGAGACTCTCGCTAGATGGCTGGATCAAGGGCCAAATAGAGAAGGCAGTACTCCTCGACACGGCACGCATTGTGAGGAGGTTCCTCTTTCTGCAGCCCTAACCACCGGTAGCTTGGGCCCTGCCCCGCTGCCGGCCGCACTCGTAGGTTAGGTTTTACAATGTACATTTTTTGTATTAGTATTGTTATTTTACTTTTATATTTGAATATTTAGTATAAAAAACCTAATGTACAGAAAATTAAATAAATATATGAACAATTATAAAGCCCTAATGTACAAAAAAAATTATACATATCAAAATAATCATAAAACAATACATATTTAAACAATACGTTGTAATGTAATTTATGAAAGGAGTTAATGATATTACTACAATTTAAAAGTAATTTCACTTGCAATAAGTCCTCAGATTTTATTTTATTTATAAAAATCTGAATAGATTTTTATTTCGTTTATATTTTGACACATTCATTGTAATCACGGTCCCATTTACGATGTTGTGCGATGTGGACGTAACTGAAAACCTTGTTCCGAACGTTTATGCTACACGGCCGAACTCCGAAGTATCCGAGCAACATGGTAGTTTCGCGTGCGATCGTCGCGGGCGCAAGCGGCGGACTGGCGAGCGGCCGTTTTGCAGGGAAGGGATAGTCGATTTTTGGAAATTTGCGTAAGGCCACAAGTGCATTAAGAGGCTTTAGAGGACAGTTTTTCTAATTTTTTTTAGTTAATGTGGTAAATGAAACCCTTCTGACTACGAATCTGCAATAATGTCAAAAATGTTTTTTTTGAGATGAGGCCGTATAGCAGGCCACTAGGCGCAAGTGAAGATGTAAAATTATATACACTACACGCGCGGTAATATAGAAAGCTCTCGATCGCTTATTTATTTATGGTAATTGCCTGCGGTTCGGGCTATAGACACCTGCGATCTCGAGCTTTCTTGGTTTTGCCGCACATGTTGTGTAATTTACTATTACAATCAGTTGACTTAATACCCGAAACTTAATTACCGAAACAAAGGTTCAGTTATTAACAAAGACTACGTATAGTGACACCCTTATTATAGTTTGATTTATCTTGACAAATTAAAATTAAAATGTGACAATAACAATGTTGTAATAAATCAAGAACCCAAGCAATGAGAGCGCCACTACACGTACACTTTAACATTAATTAACATATACAATATATTTAGTAAATAGGAACCAAAATTTACAGAAAAAGGAACTTATATTAATAACATCTACGTAATATCATACGTTGCAAACGAAATTATAGAGTTTTATTCATGCTAACAATTGGAATGTTTTAATATTGTTTCATTAAAAATTAGAAAACAATCAAACTTAAAAAAGTAAACGAAAATACTCAACATATTTTTTTTTACGTCTCACCTGGACAAATAGTGGCTTTTTCCTCACACTACGCGTTCGGAAAATCCCACTTTTAGGCCATTTATTAATAGAAACTACGTCAAGTGACACCCTCATTATAGTTTGATTTATCATGTAAAATTAAAAAGTTACAATAAAAATGTGCTAAGTGAGTTCGATCCATATACATATACATGTATTACTATGAGTATTAAATCAAGAACCGAAGCAATGAGAGCGCTACTACATGTACACTTTAGCGTTAACATATACTATGTATTTAGTAATAGTAGAGAATAAGAATATATAGTAGACGACCTTCACCCAGCTGTTTATTCGATAAAAAGTATTTTATATCAAATTTAATATGTTAAGTTATATATGGCGAATAGGTAGGCTGAAAAATTTCAGTCCAGTATATAATTAATTAAAAATTTAATAATGAACTTTGTTTTAAAAAAATGCAAATGCTTGTTTATAAGACAAATTACATACCAATCGAAAGTATGAAGCCTATAGAATATGCAAACGTTAAGTTGACTATTTTTTTCCCGTCATAACTATTGGGTAGGCAGGTAAAAACTACAAACAGGTAAGTCGGTAGGTACTAATAATTTGCACCAAACCTAACGTTTCCATATTCAATAGGCTTTGTACTTTCGATTAGTATGTAATTAGTCTATTAAACAAGCAATTATATAAGTACTGGACTGAAAATTTTCAGCCTACCTATTCGGCTTATATTACTTGGGTGTGTAATGTCATAGTATAAATAGAAAAGTAGGTCGTCTTCAAACAAAGGTACATCGCGCGGCTTGCATGTGTGCGTTACGCCGACCGTACGGCTGTGGGCGGGGCGAGCCTCCCACACGAAACTACAAATAGAGGTGCAGGAATGGTGATTAGACGGGGCCGCGGCGTCATTGCGTTCGGTCACGTTTGGTTGTAGTGCGCGTTAAAACATCGAGCGACAATGTCTTTGCCGAAAAGTAGAAAATATTGTTCAGTTTACGGGTGTTTCAATAATGGTATAAGAAATCCGGAGCTATCGTTTTTCAACATACCTTTTGAGTCGGAAAGATACCTACATACCTATTTAGAGCTTGTGTTGTGAAGAATGCTGTTTATTTTGTGATATTTACCTATAGTTTATAGCCCACTTGCAGCTTTTGTTAAATCCATTTTATTGTCAGCGTGACATTTTCATTCGTTTCAAAACGCCTAAACTGTGCCCTACACTAGCTTAGGCAGGTACAACTATCCAGATTTAATAAAAGTTGCTATTGATTAATGTAAATAACTACTCAATTAATTAGGTATTTCGTACCGGCCTGCCTATAGATACCTATAGATACCTACTTAGGTGAAATAAATACGTATTAAGTAGGTAATTTAAGTTGTTGAGTGTGACGTGTCAGTTAACATGTGACGACGTGGATGGCCTAGGTAGTTGGTAGTGACCTAGTGACTAAGTACTGTTTACGAAGCTAGCGGTCCTGGGTTCGATTCCTGGTCAGGGCAAATATTCGTGTGATGAGTGCGAGTAGGTATTTGTTTCTGAGTCTTAGGTGTTTTATATGTACCTATACAGTAATATTAAGTATGTATTTATCACTACATAGGTAAGTATGTTTATCGCTACGTAGTACCCAAAGTACAAGCCTAGAATCTAGTTTGGGACTACCGAGGTCAATTTGTGTAAGATTTTCCCGTGACATTATTATTCAGATATTTATTCAATGTTGTGTAATACCGCGCGGCGCGAGCTGCCAATGCTCAAAGAAAGCCGCGCGGCGGCGGCGCGTGCCGCCTATAGTAGGTAAGTACCTAGTCAAAGGAAGCCGCCTTGCGCGAAAGCGGCATTGTCAAAAGGTCGAAAAGGAATTTACATATCACATCACATACCTTTAAACATAATTAATATTTTAGTGTCAACTGATAAAAGTATGTAAGTAAAATAATTTAAATTTCGTAACTAACATTATTAATACTTACTTTAGGTTTGTGTAATGTATGAAAATTACTATGATTATAGATCAAAGTAGTAGTAGGTGACTAAAATTTTAAAACAAGTTTGGACAACCCTGACGCCCGAGCAGCAATAGGTATCAGAATCTCCTAAACGGCCAGAGTCGAGCTACTTGTCTATTTATACTATGATAGTACTTTGGCAAATGCATTTCATCTTTTCCTTTATAAATAGGTTGGACTTTAATCTGTTTTAACGTATCTGGATAGACTCCCGCTTCAATGCACTTGTTGAATAATAATAAGAATAGTGAGATGATAGTCGGGGGCAGGCAATCAAGGATTCTAGTCGTCATATCATATATGTCCTTGGACCCTTTGCGCTTTATTTTTTTGCAAGCTGATATTATTTCACTTAGTGTGAATGGTACGAATTTATAGGAGGGAGGTTTCTGAGGCAAGTAATTTTCGAGATACGCGAGAGCTGCGTGAGGGCATGGTCTATTATTGTTAGCGGTGGTGTCGATACAATACCTATTTAGCTGCGCGGCAGCAGCGGCAGCGCGTGCGTCGGCGCAGGCGCCACTCGCCTTACTGACGAGTATGTCGTAAGACATCGGTTACACGCTCAGTATTTCATCAGTCTGGCGTCAGTTCAATCATGATCGAGGGGGACGCAGCTATTATGTTAATATAGCTGCGTCCCTTTCGAGCACGGACTGAACTGACGCCAAACTGATCGTGTAACCCTTGTCATAGCGTTGTTCCTGCTTTTTAGGGTTCCGTACCAAAATGGTACAAAAGGAACCCTTATGGTGAGACTTCGTTGTCTGTCTGTCTGTATGTCACAGCAGGTTTTCTCAGCAACTACAAATGCTATCAACTTGAAATTTGGCATAGTTGTACAACTTGCTTGCCCGCATCTATTTGTAGTAAAAAATATATGAAATTAATTTTATTAATAATTGAAAAGGGGTCTAGAATGGGGGGTTCAAAAATGAAAGTGGTTCGATTATAGCAAATGGGGTGTCAAATGAAAGGTCTTAATCTGCACATTTCAAAACTATTTTTTTGAAAAATTTCTCTTTAAAATTTTTCTTTTTGATTTATAGCCAAAAATGTACAAAAAATGACCGTTCCCCCCCCCCTTATCTCCGAAGTTTATTAATCAAGAATTCTGAAAAAAATCCTGACGTATAGATAATTACTTATATTTTCTGGGAAAAATAAAATAAAGTGTTCATTATTTACAGTTTTTGAGAAATAACAAAAAAAACTAAGAAAATCTGTGTTAAAATGTAGGCTAGTCAAAATCGACCTTATTGCTTAGAAAATAAAGCTTATAACAAAATGAGTATTTTCTTTTGCGGTTACCAAGCATATTACGGAACCCTCGGTGCGCGAGTCCGACTCGCACTTGACCGGTTTTTTGTTATTGCACGTTTCCGCTGATATTACTCGCCATACACTTCGACACATATCGTTATTACTGTTTGATATTTGGTTATTAATGTAACAACTACGTGCATCACTTAACTCAGACCAGTACAATGATTCATACTTTAGAAGCTCAACGAGTAACTCAGCGTCATCGGGGTGTGATATCAAAACATTTTTAATTCTGCGGATATTTCGACGTAATATTTTTATTGATTCATTAACCCATACACTTACATCATTTCTTAATCGCTGTTTTGTCATAGGGAAATGTATCTCAAAATAGTATTTGACGACATTCATAACAAGTTCGGTTAATTTAGTAGGACAGTTGTTTTTTACTAAAATTTGATCCCAATCGTAAAAGTCCAGACTTAACGCAAAGTTTTGTTTATTTTGTGTTGTGAAATTTCGTTTCAATGTGTGAGTGTTTGCAAAAAAAATCTTATTTTTAATGTCGACAACAACATTAACAGACAGGTGATCAGAGAGATGCATATCAGAACATGACACAGATTTAATATCAGATTTGCTTATATTTGTGTACGCATGATCTATACATGTCATAGAAATATTCGTGATTGTTGTTGGAACATTTATTAATTGATTAAACCCAAATTGTTTTATAGTGTTAAGTAAATACTTAGAGCTGTTACATTTTCCCAATACATCGATGTTCATATCCCCCAGTATCATTACGTTATAATTTCTAATAGCATTTAAATTCAATAATTTGTCTAATAAAGATAGGTACAAAAATACATCACCGCTCGGAGGTCTGTACACGCACACTATAACGAGATCCAGTCCCACGCATTCGACGGCGCAGGCCTCAAATTGGGACTCCACTGCCAGCTCAGCCACTTCCTTGCGTTCGATGCACGGGACAGCCGTCTTGACGTAAATGCAGCTTCTTCCTCCATTTCGAGTTGATCGGCAAAACTGGGCACGCAAGTGGTAGTTAAGTAATACCGAAGTTATCTGATTTGGTTCTAGCCAGTGCTCAGTTAGGCACAATACATCTACGGACTGATTGCGCAGCTGGAGCTCGGCTTCTAGTTGTAGGGTCTTGTTAGCAAGTCGATTTATATTTTGGTGTATTATTTCAATCCTAGTAGGTTTATGGGCTGTTTGTGTGTCAGGTTCGCTCTGTCTTGGGAGGCTTGGGCTCACTGGGTCGCAGCAAGGGCTGCCATTCAGATATACATGTATTAAGAGGCCACGCTGATGTCACAAGAAAATCGTCATAAACTGCGGTCGGGATGCCGATTTTGAACGATTTGTAGGTGTCTCTTTTCGATTTTATTGGTTCCACCGTGTATTGAACACTATCTCGTACGCTCCTTAGGTGACTAATTACATTTTCTGGCGTTGATTCGTTCTTGAAAAAACATCCGTGTAAGTACTTATAGACTTCAACTCCGCGTACCCCGATGTTCTCAGCGGACCCCTTAATCTACACAGCATTCTTGTGGCTGCGACGACGGTGGTGACGAGTCTGGGCAGTTGCCCATGCATGATCTACTGGTTGGCAGTTCTCTATATCATCGTTCACCCCGGTGTTATTTTCTTGCTCTTTGTTTACGGTAGTGTCGTCTTGGTCGTTTGTCTTTGTTTTCGTGCAGGTGTTTGCATTCGTAATTTTTATGTTCAAGTTTTTTTCTTGGGTCGCGGCGGTCGGTATTTGCGTAGGCTCTTTCTTTGCTGGCTGGTTTGCCCGTTTGAATTTGGACGGTGGTTTGGATTGAGCCGCTAGCTTCTCTTTCGTACGCATGGCAGAGGCGCGTTGCTCGCGCGGTGCCGTCGCATGCGCAAGAGAGGGACGGCTAGCCGGTGTCGATGCGCCGCTACCGGGTGTCGTTGGCGCACTTTTGTTCTCGGTTTTACTGGTCAATTTAGTTGAGCTCTCAGTATTCTTCGTGTTTAAGCCAGATTTAACTTCACAAATTTCCTTGTGTATGTCGTCTAATTTCGTGAATAAGTCACTCACTTTTTGTTCTAGAGGTTGTAGTATCTTTATGATAAGATTTTTTAGAGTATCACTTTCACTTAGCACCATTTTGGATATATTAACGGATAATAGCGAATTGTGACCGTCAGTGCCGCTAGAACGACCGCGCGCGACTATTTGGTCTTGATTGATTACAAACATCTTCACGGATGTTGCGTCTTTCAATAGATCGTAAAATTGAGTCAGATTTACTACATCACGTCCATGAGCAACTAGCCTATTGGCTGTTCTTTTGATGAGGCCTCCAATCCCGTCAGCGGCACCCTTGCCGTGCCCAGATTCAAAATATAACCATGTCATATGTTTAAATCCATAATCGAAAAACTTGGTTGACATTAAATAAAAGTTTTGCTTCTGTCTGTACTGCGTACACGGGCCGTCAGAGAAGAAATGTATGGTTTCGACATTGGGGTATTTTTCTTGCACATATTTTAAAATTGGGTCTGTACGTGCCCAGATTGCTGCAGGACCATGAGCTAGGCTAGAAGACACCGTAAAAAAGGAAACTGTTTCATTCGTCTCTGCTCCTTCTGGCTTTGCGTACAAAACAACAGTGTGTAGTGTTAGCTGATTACGTGAGCCTCCAAAGTGATGAGCTTGGATTTCTTCACTATTCTTGCAACTATAATTCTCGCTGAAATCCATATGAATAGCAACACTGTTAGGCGTGAGATTTTGAATGCAATTTCGATAGGCTTTATGTTGTGTGTAAACGTTAAAAACATGTTTCTTAAAATCCGTAAAGTCTTTTTCAAAATTATTAATTAAGTCAAATAATTTTCCAGTCTGTAATTCTTTATAACTTTTCGAGTACAATTTGCCGTAGTAAAATCTTCTGTCTTACGTATCCACTCCCACCATGACACATTTTCTTCTGAATTAATGTTTTCTAAATCAACAACTTTGTTTTTTTTTACATTGTATACAGTTTCCAACCATACACTGTTTTTGGTTCACATTACACACAACAGATTCCAGCAAATTATTCAAATTATCAGTGTTGATAGCACCTTTTTTTCTTATAGCCGTTGCTTTGAACTGAATATTTGTGTGTTTCTTACACAAACACGTATCTCTTGCATTTACTGATGGAAACATGACATAGAATGGTCTCATTTTTGCAAAGTAAGCTAGTGAACAAGGTACGCTGCATTCTTTTTTAAAGAGACGGTACAAATTGCTAACTGTATTCAAGAGAAACCTTTTCTGTTTTTTAACCTTATTTTTTGTTACGGTCTCCTTCTTACCTGCAGTTGCACGACTATTGTCGTCACGAATGTAGAAGTTAACAATCATTCTTCTCAATTTCCTATCAACTGCCTTAATTCTCTGTTGTTTGTTGAAGCGTATACCCAGTGCATCCATTCTTATTACATTTTCAAGGCCCGCTTCCTTCACTCTATCTGACATTACAGTTTCTTTAAGTACTCTTCTATCTTTTCGGCATTTTAAGTTTTTGTAATTTTCTTTAATGCTGTTACAAACAAAATTAAATTCTTCAAACTTTGCTTGAGTCCTTTGTAGTTTTTTTTTGTACTTTTCATACTTTCGTCTCAATTTGTCATTTTCAGTTTGTAGCTTTAAATTTTCTCGATATAATTTACTTCTATCTCGTCTTACTTTTTTTCTTCCGCTACTTACGATAGGCGAGGCTGGCGGTGATGGTGGTGGAGTATAAGCTTCTAACGTTTTTTCCTGTTCCTTTTGTTTATCTCTGTACTTTTTTGTTTTATTTTCCACTTTTTGTTCGCAAATCTTTTTTCTCTGTCATTCATAACTTTCACTAGCGTTTTGTTTTTATTATAGCGATCTCTTGCCTTCTGTAAATATTCTTCATATTTTTCCTTGTCTTGCTTTTTTTTCAACGTGCAACGACGTTGCCTTTCAGCTGCTGACAACGGCATGGCTTATAGGTATTTATTTCTGAAAAGAAAAGAAAGCAAAACTTATATGTAGCGTCCTATAAATGAAATCTTCCATAAATGTAACCTTCGTCACTTTCATGTCTCCATCGTCACATTCTACCTGTGCCGAAGGATACGTGTGACGAAGTATACAATTTTTGAATAAGATTGTTACAAATCGTGAATAGCGAACACTTAGATAAAAAAAAATGCTTTACCGTAAAGATTGCATATATATAAATCATATAAAATCTAAAACGATTAAAAATTCATGAAATACATACCAAAAAACGCTGTGACTAAGGATAACCTCAAAAAACACACGCCGCCGGTCTTCGTCCTTGATGTAAAAGAAGTGACAAGCTGTCAATGTCAATCACTTGATTTGAGTTTCGCTCTATGCTCTATGGTCTTTGGCGTTTCGTTTCACTCAAAAACTTAACACATTCACTTTTTTTTTTTAAACTTTAGGTAATATTTGGCCGTCGTGACGATGGATACTCGAATTTTCGGGACAATCTGTAGTCACGGCAATAATAAAAAACTTTTACAGATAAATTAAATTAAACTTTCTCGTTGCTTACCAATTTATCTCTCCATGTATTTATTAATTTGTGTGACTTCAATAAATTATTTTCATAATAAACGTAATAGTTCCAAGCAACACCTAATGGGGACATGCCGTTTTAACTTTGTAACAAAAGTTTGACTCCATTTTTATAATAAAGTTCAAATTAATTTAAAGTAAATTTAAAGATGGTTATCTAAATACAAGTTATTAAATTGATTTAAATAAAATAAATGATACTTCCTCCATTCTGTATAGAACTACCCATATGACATATCGTTTTTAACACTTTTCACCGTCGGTAATCCTTCACTACTTACTAAACGTTCTTTTGCTAATTTAAAAAGAGGTCTTATTACATATAAATATTTCATGCCTTTGTTGCTTTTTACTGGTTTATTAGGATTAAACTCTCTTCTATGTGTATAAGTAGGTATGTAATAATAAGGTTTTATAATTATATCTATCATCCTCAGTTTCAACATCTAAATCTGGTACTTTCTTATATATTATAGATTTAACCTGGCGTTAAATAGTAAGTATGACCATTTACTTTAAGTTCTTTGTCATTTGTAGTGTATACCGGACAGGCTCACAACATTAGCTTGTCCCGTTCTGTTCGAATACCAAACGGTACATTTAAGTTGGTAATATATTGTTTTTTAAATTTAGGATCGTCAGCGTAAGAATCATTCGTCTTAAATTAAATATTATTCGAGGAATCCCGATCACTAAAATGTTCACTTTCCACTTCATCGCTTACATCACTTTCATTATCTTTTGATGTCTCATCCCCATCATTTTCATTAACAAGGCTAGATTGAGAAAAAATCCTCACAACCGTTTGATCAGTTATAGATTGCTTCTTTTCTTCACTTAGACTATATTTCATTCTTTTTACCAACTTTCCCCATTTCAATCCATCATCAAAATCATTATATTTAGTATTTAAGTTATTATTAGAAGTTATGTATTGGGCATTGAGTCCCACTTCCACTCGTTCGAGGGCGAACTCGTTCCAGTGGGACAGAATACCCAATCCACTTATTTGAAATCTCGCCCGAACTCGTTCCAGTGGGACAGAATGCCCAATCCACTTATTTGAAATCTCGCCCGAACTCGTTCCAGAGGGAAAGAATGCCCAATCCATGCATTTGAAAATGAATTCATAAAGATCAATCCCCACAAAGCTCAGACTGACATTCGCAACTTTTATAAATAAATGAGTGGTTAATAATGGAAACGAGTAAATTCTATGCTCATTTTAAATATGCCTTTCACGCATGCAACTCGTGGCTATTGGGAAAGCATTGAAGAATTATGAAGTTTGTAAAGCAAACTCAGAGGTTGCAGTTGAATATCGTTTGTTCAGATCGTAATAATCGTAATTTTCGACATGGAGAACTCTTAGCTGACACGATTCGCTGTGGAAAAACTAATCTAATCGTTGGTCTTCTTTTGCATGAAGACGGACTTCGCTTCCGGAATGTTTACGTATACTCAAAAACCCTTTTCCAACCTTTGTATCGGTTTTTAGAAAATGTGCTATCGTTGGTTCCAACAGTTAAATTTCAAAAATATCGAGAAAATAACAAAATCGTTAGCCCTCATGAAGATAAAAAAAAAAAAGATAAAAGTCATTTATTCAGTAAGTAGGCCGCACGGGCACCTTTACACGTCAGGAGTCTACCAGCGCTTCCCAAGAGGAGACCACTGCCGAGAAGAAACGCCGCAAGAAACTCAGCAGTCAGTCATTTTTTTAACCATATTTCCTATTACAATGATACAACTTAGTCTAGTATTATATAAAGCTATAAATATTAATTTAAATATAATATCAAATATCATGTGTAGATCAGCAGGAAAACATGGCAAAAATATTAGGAGAGATATAGACGGAGAAAAAGGCAAAAACAAAAAAAAAAAAAAAACAAAGTTTCGACATGTTTTCCTACATCAACAGTGTCCCCTAGACAAGATAAAGGTTTTACATTTGAACAAATTATTATTGACTAATTTTCGAGTTTAGGCCATGCATTTTTGTCTGCTAGATAATCCTCGACCCTATAATACGCTTTAGACATTAACGACTTTTTCAAGTAATTTTTAAGTGCTGAAAAGGGTAACTTTAAAACTACGTCAGGTAATTTATTATAGAAATGAATGCATTGACCAACAAATGATTTATATACTTTACGTACGCGAAATTTTCTAATAGCAATTTTATTTTTATTTCTTGTATTTAAATTATGTATATCAGAATTTTTGGTGAAAGAATCTAAATTTTTAATAACATAAATAATATTCTCATAAATAAATTGAGATGCTACAGTTAAGATATTAATTTCTTTAAATAGTTCTCTTAAGGAGTCACGAGAATTTAAGTTATAAATAGAACGAATGGCCCTTTTTTGTAAAACAAATATAGTTTGTATTTCAGCTGCCTTACCCCAAACCAGAACACCGTACGACATGACACTATGGAAATAACTATAATAAACTAAGCGAGCTGTTTCAACATTAGTTAGCTGTCTAATTTTCCTAACGGCATAAGCTGCCGAACTTAGTTTACCTGCCAGTACAGCTATATGGGGACCCCATTGCAAATTTTTATCTATTGTTATGCCTAGAAAAACTGCCTTATCTACCATTTGCAGACACTCGTCATTTATAAAAATACTAGAATCTACCGGTTTAACATTAGGCAAAGCGAACCTAACACATTTAGTTTTCTTAGCATTTAGTAGTAAATTGTTACTAGTAAACCAATTAAGTACTTTAACTAGTATGGCGTTTATCATACTGTAGTCTACGGACTTTCTATCTACCTTGAAAATTAATGAAGTATCATCAGCAAAAAGCACAATATCACAAAGTTTATCTACTGTTGGTGGTAAGTCATTTATATAAACGAGAAATAGAAAAGGACCTAAAATGGAGCCTTGAGGCACACCTAGTTTCACTGTAGCTCCAATTGATTGCGTTTTGTTTACAACCACTGTTTGAGTTCTGTCACTTAGATAAGAAGACATAAGACTTAAAGCTTTATTGGACAATCCATAGTGTTTTAATTTTAAAATAAGGGTCGAATGATCCACGCAATCAAAAGCTTTGGAAAGATCACAAAATATTCCTACCGCATCACAAGATTTCTCCCAACTGTTATATATGTATTTAATGAGAACAGATGCCGCATCAATTGTTGATCGACCTCTGGTAAACCCAAACTGGTTACTATTAAGTAGTTTATTTCTATTAAAGTGACCTAACATATCATTCAGCATTAGTTTCTCAAAGACTTTACTTAAAACCGGTAGTATGGAAATGGGACGGAAGTTCGTTATATCACTCATGTCGCCCGATTTAAAAAGAGGTATGACTTTACTATATTTCATGAGATCTGGAAAGGTCCCCTCTGATATGCAGTTATTGTAAATTAATGCTAGGTGGGGTGCAATTACATCTATGATATGAAAAACTACTTTAACTGATGTGCCCCACAAATCCTCAGTCTTTTTTAAACTAAGCGATTTAAATACCTTGACTATTGAATCTGAATTTACAGGGCTGAATTCAAAGTTTATATTACATTTACTGACATTAGTGCAAAGTAATGATTTAGCTTCAACCGCGGATGATTTAAGACATTTTGTAGTATTGCTGGCTATGTTGGAAAAATAATCTTCGAATGCTAAGGCAACGTCTTTATTTGATGTGATTTGTTTGTTACCTGTGTTTATGGTGACTTGATTATCACGAGTTTTTGATTTTCCCGTTTCTCTATTTATAATATTCCATACAGTTTTTACTTTATTGTCAGATGATTTGAGTTTAAGACTAAGAAAATTTGCCTTAGCAGTTAAACAAGCTTGCTTAAAGGTCCTTGAATAATTTTTAACATAATTTAGGAAGTCAGCGTTCTTATTGTCTTCCCTCTCTCTATACAGCTCATAAAGCCTATTTCTACTCTTATGAATGCCTGCAGTAGCCCATTCACTAAACTTGGTTTTTGACTTCGAAATAGTTTTCATATTAAAATTATTATTAAATTGATCTAGAATTACGCCAAATAAGTCTTTATAAATACTATTACTCTCATTCTGTAAGAAAGGTAACACAGAAAGGTTACTTTGAACTTTATTTTTAAATAATTCCAAACGTTTACTAGTTATAGGTCGGTATGTTATTGTCTGCGGTTTTTGATAAAAATCATTGACGAAAGATGCCTGCTGACCACTATGGTCCGAATTAAAACAATTGAATATTTCTTTATCCAAACATTCGCAATTACAAAAAATATTATCTAAGCAGGTTGCACTACTAACACCTATCCGTGTTGGTTCAAAGAACAGATTACCTAAATTAAAAGATTTAAATAAACTTAGTAACCTAGTGGTATTATTTGATGTTTCGAGTAAGTTAATATTAAAATCTCCACAAACTATAATATGCTTCTGGCTATTACATGCTAATTTTAACACATGTTCCATTGTAGATTCAAATGTGCTAAAATCAGCCAATGGTGGCCTGTAAACACATATTATTATATAACTTTCTAGTTCTGCACATGAAATTTCTACAATCCTTTCTATCGATAGCTTTACAATATCCTTTCTTTCTTTAGATTTAAGAGTACTTTTAACAATTATAAAAGAGCCACCATGAATGGCACATTTTCTGGCAAAATAACTAACTAATTTAAAAGGGTGTAGCGGGATAAGCCTTCAAAATTTGCCCCCAAAGCTTTGAGTTCAAAACTACTATCAGTTGATGCCCCGTCAAATGAAAATAATTCATACCAATTTTTAACCCTCTACTGCCACCTGGAACCCCACGACATTCATTTAACCCTAAAACGTTTTTATTTATTTTCTCAAAAAGTATAAAAAGGAGAATTGTCAAATTTTGCACAAATGTTGATGTGATCAATATAAACTATCAAAAAAAAAATGAGCCCTCTACTTACTTATTTTCCTAGAAAAAAACCTAAATTAAAAATTAAAACATCCTGTATAACAATTCAGGCTCGTTGTACTATCACCATTTTTTTACTAAATATTAACCAACTACCTATCTACATAATATGTAAGTTTCATGTAATTAACAAAGGTGGAACAGTGTGAAAATATAGGTATTGTTCAGTACGTACCATGTATGTAACACGCTTACGGTGCGGTGACGACATTAGTAAAAGATATCGGCCCGCCAACCGGGAAGCCATCCGTAATCGAACTTTTTTTAATTTGCTAATGTCGAATGTTTAAGGAAGATGAATGAAACTCATTAATACATATTTGAACGGGAACACCTTAAAATCTCGAATTATTTAATTCCGAATTTGAAAAAACCGAATTTCATAATTCCGAATTTTTACAATACCGAAAAAATATAAGGCCGAATATCAAAATCTAGAATTTTACCGAATATTAAAATCACGAAAACGTTTTTCCGAATATTATATTTACGAATGTTGACGATTCCGAATTTTCTTTGTACGAAATTTATAATTCCGAAAATTCACAAACCAGATCGATAATGAAAAATTTGAAACTAACCACTTGAATTGAATTGAAGTCTACTTGAAACAAAAGTTAGGTGAGATGACGAGCACATAACTAAACTAGGTCATCTTACCTTGATAGGTTAGGTTAGGTTAGAGTTGCATCAAGGCGCGAAGCGCCTGAGCTACGTGGAACAGGATCTCCGTCGACTTTGTCGGACATTTCGTACAGTTTTTGAGCATTAAGCATGCTAAACATCATACAATATTTTATCAGGCGCTTATTTGAAATAAAAAATCTTAGAGAATTCGGGGTGCTAAAATTTCGGAATAATGAATATTCGGGATTCGGAATAGCAATAATCGGAATTGTGATTTTCGGAAAAATATTTTTCGGGATTTTAATAATTCGGAAATGTAAACATTCGGAATTTTAACAAATCGGGATTCTGATACTTCGTGAAAATAAAATTCGGAATAGTGATGATTCGGTAATTTCAAAATCGGAATTCTGAAATTCGTGTTTATCAAATTCGGAAAAAAATATTTCGAGATTATGTAGTGTACCCATATTTGAACAAGTGTTTCTGTTTATTTATTTTTAGTAATATAAATTCGAGTTTATGACAACAAACTAATTATAAGTAGCTAACTACTAACTAACCTAAAATACATCCTATATTTAGTCTTCAAATAAACTTACGTAAAATGCTGAGTACCCTAAGTAGTACCTTTTTGCTAAACGGTAAAGTAAAATAAACAGAAACATTTGTTCAAATATGTATTAATGAGTTTCATTAATCGTAGCAAATTAAAAAAGATCGATTACGGATGGCTTCCCGGTTGGCGGGCCGATATCTTTTACTAATGTCGTCACCGTAAGCGTGTTACATACATGGTACGTACTGAACAATACCTATATTTTCACACTGTTCCACCTTTGTTAATTACATGAAACTTACATATTATGTAGATAGGTAGTTGGTTAATATTTAGTAAAAAAATGGTGTTAGTACAACGAGCCTGAATTGTTATACAGGATGTTTTAATTTTTAATTTAGGTTTTTTTCTAGGAAAATAAGTAAGTAGAAGGCTCATTTTTTTTTTGATAGTTTATATTGATCACATCAACATTTGTGCAAAATTTGACAATTCTCCTTTTTATACTTTTTGAGAAAATAAATAAAAACGTTTTAGGGTTAAATGAATGTCGTGGGGTTCCAGGTGGCAGTAGAGGGTTAAAAATTGGTATGAATTATTTTCATTTGACGGGGCATCAACTGATAGTAGTTTTGAACTCAAAGCTTTGGGGGCAATTTTTGAAGGCTTATCCCGCTACACCCTTTAGAAAATCAAAAATTAATTGGTCTTGTCGAAGCCAATGTTCAGTAACGCACATAATTTGTATGTTTTCATTATCTAAGAACAACCCTATTTCTAGTTCTTTGCTGGAAAAACCTTGAATATTTTGGTGGATTAAATTTATACTCAAGGGTGTTTCCGCTGTCCTATACTTTAGTTTAAATCATGAGGCAAGGCATTATTGCCAATATTTGCTTGCTGGGGCTGGGTTCTACTGTATCTATTTGGTTCTATATTAAAAGCTAATAGGTCAACCAAGGTCAAGATATATTTCCTTGGCAAATGAATTTTTCCTGATGTTAGGGTGAGGCGCTTAATAAATTTGTTTAAATCAAAGAAATGATAGTTTTTATTACAGCAAATAGCGTTATACATAATAGAATTAAAGTGTGCTATTCTATTATTATGACTAAATGGCATACTTTCTGAGTATGGTAGCGCACACAGTATAATTTTACCTATGCCACGACCTTCAATAGTGTTTAGTGTTGACATTAATTTATCTACACTTGACTTATCCACACTAAAACTATTTCCTACCAAAATTACTAAAGTGGTGGACCTGTCAAAACTTCCTTTTAAAAGTAAATCACTTAATTGTAAAAGAGTTGCATTGTGGTAACAGTAATTTGTAACCTTTTGTTTCAATTTGTTATTTAACATTAAACCTAGTCCAGATCCAAGTTGGTCAGAATAAACAATAGTTTTATTCCTACTTATAATTTGTCTAGGGGACTCCTTTGAAGTATCAAGAGCCATATCTGGCTGAATCACAACAGTTGGTGAATCTCGTAATCTATCTGAATTACCATAACCACAGTTAATTAAAGAGTTAAAACGCTCTTCATTCAATCTACTTTCTTCTACCAATTGAGTGAAAGCCAGGATATGCTCCTTGACTTCCTTCTGAGCAGTTACATACTTTAAAGAAGTAACTTCAAGCTGGTCCTTTAATTTACTTATCTCCGCATCGAGTTTTTGAATATTTAAATCATATGCTATCCTATTGGAATCTAACTTTTCATTGCAATGGCTCACCCTATCTTTCATTATTGATAATTCTAATTTCATTGTCGAATAGTTTTTTATACATTTTTGGCTTCTGATTAATTTTTGTGTACGCCTAATATAATTATTAATTTTGACATATTTCTTCAATTTATTATTGCTACTAAAAAATACTAACTTCTTACTGTCCTTATCGTTATTCCCTACCAGCTCTTGGTACAGGTTCTGCGTTGTTAAACTATCATAACACTGGCGTTCTTTCCTTAAATAATTTAATTCTTCATTAGCTGCGCCAAGTTCTTCCTCCAGGTTTGTGATGCGCCTTAATGCCACTTCATGGGTAGAAGCGCACTGGTTGAAGGTATCAATCACAGACTGCAACTGAACCAAGTTATCTTGAGCGTCTGATAACCTGTAGTCATACTCCACTAGATCGCTTCTCAACACCGTGTTCTTGTCCATCAGTTTCTTCAGTTCGTCCTCACTGTCATCCCTTTCCCTCATTAACTGGTCATTCAAGGTCCTAGCTTCCTGCAGCTGTTTCAAGGTGGCCTTGAGTTGAATTTCTTGCTGACGTGCAGTGGCCTTGCGAGATTTCATGTTCGAGGCGCTCATTGTCTCACAGTAACTCCACAAACGCACTGAAAGATATAAAACAACTGAGTACAACTGAGTAACTTGAGCAAAGGAAGATTGTTGGTAATTATAACAAGGATGCGAGTGAATAGATGTTAGTGAACAGTGTATCGTGTACGGCAATGTCTGTGGCGAATGTGATATGTCTCAACTTTGCTTCCACTATCCGTCAAGCAAAGAGAGTTCTCACCGTGCCAGTGTTTTGTGTTTGACGTCGCTCACGGCTTCAACAGTGAGCAATGAGAAGTATGAACATGAACAGTGTTACAAATAAACGAAAAAAGTGTAAGTAAGAATTAAAAATAAAATACTCCCCAGGTTTTCTTGATGAATTTGAAAACGTCCGTTGACGGTTGACAGGCGCAGTCGCAAGCGGCCCGATTTACTGTTTAGTAATGTTTATATCGAGACTTCGTTGTTATAATTCCACGAAAAACACTGTTATCTACAGTCTACAATGCTACTGAGGTCAATTACTTAATTTTTGATAAAAAAATCCTTTAATAAAATACGGAGATACAATTTGACGTCTATCAGCTGTCAGTGTTACCACAGATATCCTGATAGCAGAATACAATTCAGTCATCATATTTGACGATGTTGCATGTGAAAATCAGAACAGTGTAAGAGACTACTTCGCAATGGGGAGACATAAAAATATTTATAGTTTCTACTTGAATCAAACATACAGTAAAATACGTAAACAATTAATAAGGGACAACGCTATCTTAATTATTCTTTAAACAAGATGATATTAATTTACCTACGTCACGTTTATGAAGAGCACGTTGGAAGCGATATGTCTTGGACACAGTTTCGAGAAATGTGTGAAGTATGGAAACTACCATATACTGGCTTGCTACTATACCTTATACTTGGTTATAAATAAAGATTGTAGTCGTAATTCTGGATGTTAAAGAACAGCAGTGTTACTGTGTGTAGATAAAAATTGTAAACAATTTTGAATAAACCGATTTCACGGAGTCGAAATCGTAATAATAGAGTCTTTGACGTCATTTATATTGTGCTAAAGGCCGTTAATTAATATATTTTATTATGATTTAACCGTGTTAAACCAGCTCTACATTTTAAACTAAAATAAGACAATAAGACACCTAAAATTTTGTCAAAAGTATGCTAAATTAAATGATTGCTGAGAAATAGGTGCGAAATCCATTTCGTTAGGGTAAGTAGCTACCTTCTTTTTCACTCTGAATTTTTAATATTAATTGAATGTCGAAAAAGTGGCAAGTACAAACTTACTTCTATAATTAAACTGTAGAAACGTTTATTCTTGTACCTAACCGTCATTCTTTAAGTCCAATGCGATGAATGAAAAGTGTCGCACTCACCTTACCAGTTCAACCGCATTTTTAACCCTCATCTCAGGAATTTCTGCAGACGTTTGCACCATTAAGAATGGGACTACATTTATTAAACAAATGGGTTAATTATTTTTCTCATTACCATCGACATATTTTACATCAACGACTAAAAGTAAAGCATAACTTCTTCTCTAAAAGTAACACGGATCACAGAATATCATTCATTGTTCATGTTTTAAGAACTCTGAGAATGTTTTAGATTAAAAATAATGGCCGGAATGCTAAAAACAAACATTATGCATGTGAATTTAACATATGCAATAAAAGAAACTGAGTCGAAGATTCCCACAAAATGACAAAAGAAACAGGTGGTCGCCACGCCATTGGCTAACAAACCTGTATGGACCTGCTGACACCTTTATCATTATGGGTTAACTATAATACATAATGCATTATTATTAAACATTTGTTGCTACATAGGAAACCACCAAGATCAGACATGAAACTTAAAATCAATGACGAGAAAACTTTGAAAGAAAAAGCTCTGAAATCTGTCGAAGACGTTAAAAAGAAGGTTAGACTGATTCGTAACATGAAAACTGATAATGATATGATGTTGGAATCAGTTTGGAAACCAATAACAGAACCGCTTAGTGAAATAGTTAAAGTAAAAAATAGAATAATTACTTAAATACTATTTATAATGATTTTGATGATGGATTGCAAAGGGGAAAGTCGGTAAAAAAAAAATTGAGTCCTAGTGAAGAAAAGAAACAATCTATTTATGATCATACGTTTGTGAGGAAATCTTCTCAATCTAGTCTTGATAATGTTACGTACGTGGGGGTAGGTAACTGATAGAAATGCACAAATACACCGATAATCAAAAGTAGACTTTAATAACGCACTCACTTAAACCGTTACAAACAATTATCGCACAATAAATTCGAATACTCAGATGATCGCTCGGGTCGCTCTTGTTCGCACTGTTCGCTTTACAATTAAAGACTGAATAGGTACTTGCAATCGGTCCTCCTTTATAGTTCCCGTCTCCGATCATTCCAGAATGCGTTCTGGAATGATCGATGTACTTTGCCCCGCCAAGGTCGTTCGAGACTATTCGTTGCTGGAATGTTCTACGCCTTTCTACCTTGTATTGTTCGCGATGTCCTTGACCTTGACTCACGGGTCTGGAATATTCTGCGTATTGCCGTCTCATTTTTAGGGTTCCGTACCTCAAAAGGGAAAAACGGAACCCTTATAAGATCACTTTGTTGTCCGTCCGTCTGTCCGTCTGTCAAGACCCTTTATCTCGGGAACGCGTGGAGGTATCGAGTTGAAATTTAAATCAAATACTCAAATCTACAGTTTCTTGAAGCTGGGAAAAAATCAAACTTCTACATTTACGTAAAAAAAAGATACGGCCGTTTATGTCGCAAAAAACGAGTATTTCGACACTCTCGAGGGAATCAAAATGTATAGGGTATTTCCCGTTGACCTAGAACTATAAAATTTGGCAAGTAACACCGTCTTTTACTGCAAGTATAGGAAAAAATCTGAAATCTGTACATTTTTAACCAAATCACAAAAAAAAAGTCTTTATGCAAGGAACGGCGGACAGTGCGACAAGAGCCCGATCTAGGTGGATAATATTATTTGACGCTAAATATAAGATCAAAACTCAACACATTGAAGCTAGAAATATCAATATTTATAAAAAGTTGAAAAACAAGCTATTTTTAACGAAAAAACTTAATATCCAGTATAATTTGATCTCCCTGTACGCTGATTTCCCCTAAAATGTGAGGTCAGCTTAAACTGGTTTTTGTATGACGTTGTAAAAAGGGCGTTATTTGCTCTAATTTTCAAATTTATATTATTTTAAGTTGTATAGTAAATTTAAGGCCTTCACCATTCAGCCAATTAACACGCTATACGGAGTTTTTTTTTTTGGCGGTGTCTGATACGTCAGTCGCAGAGAGTTAAAAATCTGTGTTGAAATTTAGGCTAGTCAAAATGGACCTTATTGCATAAATAATAAAGTACATAACAAAATGAAGAAAGTACTATTGCGTTTTCCAACCATATTATCTTACATACGGAACCCTCGGTGCGCGAGTCCGACTCGCACTTGACCGGTTTTTAATCATGTTGTCTCTTTCTCATGCTTCTCGAAGATTCTCAGTTTCGCTGTCTCTTTCACAAGCTTCTAAAGCATCGAAATTCACGATTGAAGATGAGACGCTTTATCCCATCGGCGTAACACTACCCCCTCCTAAGACATGCTCGTCCCGAGCATTATTAGTTCCGTAGTATCTCGCCAACCGGTCAACGTGGACAACCTTGCAGGGACTTCGCTGGTTTCGCTGTATCCTATACGTAACGTCGTTGATCTTAGTAACTACTTTGTACGGCACTTCCCAATTCGGTGATAGTTTCGGGGATTTCCTTTTTCTTCGCGTGGGGTTATGCAGCCACACGAATGAACCTTCCTAAAACCCCACTTGGTTAGATTTTCGGTCATATCGTGTCTTCATCTTCTCGCTGGGTTGAAGTCCATGTTCACGAACGTGACTGTGAACATCGTCTATCCGGTTTCGCAAATCACTGGCATACTCGGTGATCGATTTCGGCGAATCTGGAGGGCGTCCAGTTAAAAGGTCTGCAGGTAAACGAAGTTCTCTTCCGAAGTTCACGTAAGCTGGGGTGACAGCCGTACTTTCGTGAGTTGCCGACCTATAAGACATCAGGAAAAGAGGAATATGCTTATCCCAATCCTTTTGGTGACTTTCAACAACCTTTGCCAAATGTCTTTCCAATGTCTGGTTGAATCTCTCGACCATTCCGTCCGATTGTGGGTGATATGGCGTAGTTCTGGTCTTATGGATTCCCATGATTCGGCAAGTCTCCTGAAATACCTGGGACTCAAAGTTTCTGCCTTGATCACTGTGAATTTCGAGAGGCACCCCAAATCGACAACACACTTCCATCACTAATTTCTCCGCTACAGTGACTGCTTCTTGGTTAGGGATGGCAAATGCTTCAGGCCATTTGGTGAAGTAGTCCATTATGACGAGAATATACTTGTTTCCCGAGTCGGATGTCGCAAACGGGCCTGCAACGTCTAAAGCAATTCTTTCCCAAGGAGCTCCAACATTGTACAACTTGAGCGCTCCTCTACTGCGTGTTTGCGGCCCTTTAAGTGAAGAGCAGTTTGTACATTTCCTGCACTAGTCTTCCACATCTTCGCGGCAGTGAATCCAGTAGAAGCGTTGCCGAATTTTCATTAAGGTCCTCTTCACTCCTAGGTGACCACCAGTAATTCCATCATGGAAAAATCCCAAAACGTCACTCACTCTTGTTCTTGGGACAACTACTTGCAGGTGAGCATCCTTTCCATTGGTCGACTCCCATTTCCTGCACAGTACGCCATTATGCATCACCAAACTTTCCCATTGAGCCCAGTAGCTCTTTGTTTCTCTACTCATCGAAGCAACTTCACACCATTTTGGTTTAGGCACGCCCGCTTTAATCCAATCAAAAATGGGCTTGATGTCAATGTCTTCTTGCTGAGCTCGTCGCATGGACTCATTACTCCATTCCACGCTAACAGTGTCAGTCCTCAACATTCTCAAACAATCTTTGCCCTCTTGCCTTAGAGTCTGTCTAATAAATGATGAACCGGGCTTTTATTTGACTGGCATGTCTGGAAACACTATTAAAATGACGTTTTGACATTGACAAACAAGTCATTGTTGGTTCGAGTCTGTCAAATTAAAGTTTTATTCTGGAAATTTACGGACCAAACACAGGATCTCAGGATCTGTCGCATACCACTTTTGATAGTTTTACGCAACTATCAAAAGTGGTATGCGACAGATCCTTTGTACCATTATAAACAAATATAAAGAAAAACAAGAGAAGAGGGAAGCATTGTTGAAACAAAAAAATAGTGTGTTTACATACGGTGACCGAATTCATAGGTTATAACAAGGTTAGTATGGCGTGTTAATTTTGATACTTATTATTTCTATATCTTCAATCCAAAGTTTCATACAATATATACCTTTTCTGTCCTACCTATCTTTTGAAATTGGTATTTCTTTTCCATTAAGAAATTAAACGATGTATTCCTTTCAGATAAGCTGGACGTTGATGGTGAAAAACAAACGGTTTTGAAAAATCTTCAGCAGTTGAAAGAGTTGGAGCAAAACGATTTACTCTGCCAGAGTCAGACGAAGTATTTAGAAGAATTATCATCAATGACCGGTAAATACTAAAATTTATTAAATCATTGTCTTTCCCTACACATAGGTGTATTGTCTGTACCTATACCATGTTGAATCTCTTAACAATCGCAATTTTATTAAATTAATTAAATAGACAGATGATCAATATAACTGACACTCATAGTTTCAGTAAAGCACTAAGGAGGTGTTTATATACATTTAGTTAAAAGATATCATAAACATATTAATATTTACCTACGTACACTTCATGAGCTCTTGGAAAAGATGTTCGGTTTATACCTGTCTTCCTTGTTCTTAAACTGTTGCGATTTGAACCTCACCGATGCAATTTGATTTTACCTAAACCCAAATGTTCTTAGAGCTGTCGGACTGTACAATGGGGCTGTACTGCGTGTCACAATATATTTGTAAATGGTGTTTTGTTTAATTCATTCCTTCTTTCTTCTTACAGATATCAGTGTTTCGACATTGAAGAGAATGAAGGCGAAGTAAACCATGGTGTCTTCAGTACTCCAGGAAAGAAGCGACCTCACAAGGCCACATCATCCAATTTAGATAATTTAGACAACCATGCTATCCAAAATAAAGTGAACGAATTTTATATTGTAATGAAGCAAGTGCAGTGTGAGTGTAGGCACTCAAATGCCTATTAGCAGAGTTGAGAGAAAGCATCGGTTTTACCCTAATAATTAATAAAATATTTTTACTTAATGACTTGTTATTGATGATTTTATTTACTAAAAAAGCTCACAAATGAGAAAGTATGCTAATGCAAGCATTATTATGGAGGCCTGCATTTTTTTTCACAGATAGTTTCAAAGCATCAAATACTTCGTGATACCCAAAGTCGCCAAATAGTTCGGTACACGTTTGGCGACTTTGGGTTAGTGACTATCTATTTATTTAATGCTGACTATACGGGTCAATCAACTTTTCTTTGCAGTTCGGTGCCAGGGTGACGTTTCCTGGGTCACTCATTAAAACTATGATTTCAAAGGATATAAGTCCACTACCATTCTTTTATGGCTTTTCTCCTGAGTGTGCTAGAAGTATACATTATAACATTTTTTCTAAGAAACTATCACTGTTGTCTCCTGGCTTACGGGACAATAACAACAACAAAAAAGTTGATCCACCCATACGTATTAAGTAGTAAGACTCTCGGGCTTCTACTAATAAACTGTACTTAAATATGATACCGTGTGTGGTCTTAATACGGATAAACGGACACTTGAGTGCGATATTAGTAGACTTGAGTACCTATAGTTTATTAATACGGGCCTTAGTATTGTGAAAAAGTACGCGTTTCCTCTTCCTTTGTGCCCAACAAAATAAACAAAATAAGAAAAGTATCAAAATCGTTTATTCCTACATTGATCGGTAATACCATAATGAAGATTTTTTTGATTTTGCCGCTTTTTCTCAGGTTCATCTTTCATTAGACAGACTCTAAACAATATTTACAGTTATTCGGACAAGGTCTTCGGGAAAGGGCGTCCACGTTGCCGTGTGATTTTCCACTGCGAATACTGTGGCTGGCATGCACCAAACTAGCTCCTCCACTCGCACGTGGTTGGCAAGCTCGTTCTGAGCACACTCTGCCAGCCTTCCGCCATGACCCGACCGTCGCAATCGAAGCCACCTCGCTCACATATAGGGTTGCCAGACATACTATAATATATAGTATTATACTTTATTTCGCCTCTGTATACTTTATTATATACGAAACACATAAAGTATGCTAAAATACTATATTTTAAACTGAAATTCAAAGATCACAAGTTGACGTTAAAATTAGGGTTTACGTAAACATTTCCGAACGTACTCATAAAAAAGTGACAGTAACGTAACACATTGTGCGGTCTGTGGCCTGCCTCACTGGGGCTCTACTTTGAAATCAGTAATTCGAACTTCGGATCGCCCCATCACTTTCTTGCGAATTAGCGAAGCGTCGAGAGCAAAACGGATAGCAATAGACGAAGTTCGAATTACGGATTTCAAAGTACAGCCTCTGGTGGCGAACGTCGAAAACTATGTTGTTTTGACGTTTGACGTTTATTTTGGCGGTCGCAGAAAGTTGTTGTGAATTCGTGATTGATATAGTGATATATATTGTAGGTATCCCGTTTAAAAATAATAATATAACCTGGCTATTGCACACTGCACTGCACTGTGCACACCAGACATGGAAAGTGAGAGTGACAATGAAGGTGTATCTACGCCGACTACGCCTAAAAAGCGTAAAATAATCAAAGTGAAAAAGGTTCCTCAAAAATACAAACGAGAATGGGAAAATGATTTTCCTTGGTTAAAAGAAATTAATAACGACCTATATTCAGCAAAATGCACAACGTGTGGAGTTTCATTTAAGATTTCATCAGGTGGAGTTGGACAGGTAAGTGGCCATAATAAATATTAAGTTTGCCAAATATTAACTAACATCATATTAACATTCATAATAAAAGTAATGGCGAATACTGATTTGTATATATATTCTAAAACTTCGACTCGGAAAGGAACATTAACCTGGTTTACCTGACATTGACTGGCTTCCTTATTGATTGATAGGGTTTAATAAAGTATTGCATCAGGTTAAAAAATAATAATCATCCATGCTTTGTGATTAGTCTAACTTGTCCTGGGGTTTGTTTGGTGTGAATGTGTGATGTTGTTATGTGTCAATGTTTGTGTGTGGGCAGTGTGGACTGCATGCCTGCATGGGGTGAAGGTATGTTACTTTCTTTCCAGATAAAACAACACCTAGCAACGAAAACACACAGTGACAAAACTAATTTGAAGAGAACATCTGGGGTGTTAAACAAATTTCTGTCTTCAAGTTCATCAACATCCAGCTCTTCAAACACTAACACCTCAGATATTATTTCTGCTGCAGAATTGGCATTAACTTATCATGCAGTGAAACATAATTTATCATATAATAGCATGGATTGTATGATCAAATTAAATAAAATAATTTATGTGGATTCTAGCACAGCGACTAACATTCACTTAGCAAGAACTAAAATGGAAGCACTGGTTACAGAGGTATTGGGACCATATACCCTTAAAAAGGTTATAGAAGATTTAAGAGATAAAGATCAATTTTTCAGTCTACAAACTGATGCTTCGAACAAAAAAAACAGGAAAATGTTTCCACTAGTTGTACAATATTTTACAGCATCAAGTGGAGTTCAAAATAAACTAATTGACTTTTACGAGAATAGTGATGAGTCAGCTGATGGCATGTTTAATGCCATTAAACAATCGCTAGAATAAAACAATTTGAATTTTGAGCACATATGTGGCTTGAGTGCGGATAACACAAATGCTAATTTTGGTGTGCGACATTCTTTATATACAAATATAAAAGAAGTTGTGCCAAATTTATTAAAGGGAAACTGTCACGCACATATTGTACATAATTGTGTTAAACATGCCATGATGTTCTTGTCATATGACATTGAAAATGTCATACTGAAAATATACAGTCATTTTTCCCATTCCGCAGTGCGGAGAGAAAATTTGAAAAACTTTATTGAATCTGCTGATGGAGAGTTTCATGAACTTAAACGTCATGTTGGGACACGTTGGTTGTCATTATTGCCATGTATTGATACAATTTTGATTAACTGGAAGGCCTTAAGAGGATATTTCACAGACCTTGGGGAAAATTGTCCAATGATTATCCAAAACTTGTTATTACTCCACACAGACAAAGACTTCATAGAAATATATTTAAACTTTTCCAGTTACATCTTAAATGTGTTTAATAAAACAATTAAAAGCCTCGAAGGCAATGCAGCTACAATTTTAGATGTCTATAGTTTAATGACAGATTTAAAAAGAAATTTAACTCAAAGGCAAAATGATAAATTGTATGGTTTTGTAACCATGAAAAAAATTGACAACATTGAACAATCTTCCCCAGGTGAAGGAATAAAAGAAAAGATTTTGAAAAATTTTACTCTCTTCATAGGCAAGGCAATAAACTATTTGGAGCAATGGTTTGATTTTGACACCAATAATTGGTTGTCCATAATTAGTAAATTTAACCTGTCTACTCCCCTTATATTTAATGACATTGTTAATATCGCAAACACCTTAAATATAACAGAACAAATAGACATGGATGCTTTATATAATGAAATAAATTTAGTTAATGATGTGAGAGAAGTGATGATTGCAGATATCCAAGTTTTGTCAACTGCAGACAAATGGAAAGGCATTTTCAGTAAGGAGCAGGAGTCTTTCAAAAACATATTTAAAATTATATCCATGCTCTTATCTGTGCCTGCCAGTTCAGCATTCACAGAAAGAGTGTTTTCTGTCATGAATGCGAAGTGGCGGGATGACAGAAACAAAGCATCTCTAAAATTAATAAAAAATGAGTTGCTAATTTATTTTAATTTGACTGCTCCATGCCTGGATGCAATTAACATATTCAAAAATGATAAGTTGTTAATGTCTGAAACAAAATCCAGCAAAAAATATGTAAGTAAGTAAGAATAAAAATAATAAGTACTTATGTGTGTTCTTTTTTTAAATTATTATTAACTAAGTCTAAGTTAACTCAGCAAGAGTAAGGCATGAGAAAAAGGCATGGAAAAATCTGTTAGCTAGAGCAAGACATGAAAAAATACTAGGAAAGTAGGAACTGCTCATTAATCGCCTTACTAATAATCGTTGTATAAACCTATTTTATTTGTACCATGCTATGGCCTTGTCTGTAAATTATTTGTATTTGTATTTCTATTCTATTTCTATTTCATCACATATGTGACAAAACATAGTATAACTAAAATAGGTTTATACAACGATTATTATTACTATTATTAGTGTTTCAAGGGTGTATTTCTGTTTATAGAGAAAGTAATATTGATTTCGGTTTAGTCTTAAAAGTATTTACTTATTACATTATTTCTTAGATGTGATGTGGCATTAATAACAGTAATGAGGAAAATATTAAAAATACTTTATTTTTTCAGTGTATACTTTATTTTGAAAGCCTTCAAACCGCCAAATACTATATATCACAGAAAAAAATCTGGCAACCCTACTCACATATCTACCGCTGTCGGTAATTTTAGGATGCTGCGCATTACTTGTTTTTGCCGCAGCCGAGTCTCTCTTCGCGGCCACCCGCGGCGACGCGACCTTGCGACTCTCGTCAAACAATCGCTGTTGACCGCCATCATTCCGTTTTCCACTTACAATTTCTTCGCGCTGTCTTCTCTTCCTTTTCGGGCAACTAGTTTGCAAGTGTCCGCGTTCTCCACACCAATAACACCGTGGCCCAATATCACGGCGAGGAGCAGTCGGCTCCCTGGCCGAAACTTCTCGCACCCTAAAAGGCCTCGAGTCCTGGCGTACAGCTTCTACTTCCAAGGCGTGGGCAACTGCGTCCTTCAGGCTTCCATGATGTCCTAGTCGCACAGCAGCTCTGACTTCTAAATCACGGATTCCGTCAATGAAGGCCTGTACTAGCATGCTGTCTACCAACGAGCCTGATGCAGTTTGATACGCCTTTCTGACCAGCTTTTCTATTTCCAGAGCCCACTGTTGTAATGACTCGTTACGTCCCTGGGTTCTGTCTTTTAGCTGAGCTCTAAAGACGTGCTCGAGATGACTGTCACCATAACGTGCCTCCAAAGCTTCAAGAAGGCGGTCGTATGTCCTATCTTTTCCCAGCGCTTCCAGAATGGTGAGGGCTTCATCTCGTAGCTCCAAGGTTAAGGCCGTCTTCGCCTGGTCTTTGTTCCACCCATTGGCCTGGGAAACGGACTCAAATTGGAGTTTATAGGCCGTCCATGATGAAGTTCCATCAAATGGTGGAACTTTGAATCTTCCAGCTACCGGGGCCGACGACTCAGGCCCGGAGGCACCGTTGACCACTTTAATTTGTTCGCTTTCCAATTAAAGACTAAATAGGTACTTGCAATCGGTCCGCCGTTATAGTTCCCGTCTCCGATCATTCCAGAATGCGTTCTGGAATGATCGATGTACTTTGCCCCGCCAAGGTCGTTCGAGACTATTCGTTGCTGGAATGTTCTACGCCTTTCTACCTTGTATTGTTCGCGATGTCCTTGACCTTGACTCACGGGTCTGGAATATTCTGCGTATTATTATGTTAAGATTAAATGGGCGTGCACGTCCATTTGTCACCTGATGATGCCGTTAATAAGCAGTACGTCGATCAGCTCGTTTAGAACCTTTATCAGAAGAAGTATCTAGATTCTATGTTTGATGATATAAATTCTCAAATTCATCACTTGATAAATCAGTTGAAATTGAACTTTTATACAAAAAAGAAAATAGATGATATTTTCAACAAATTAAACAATGCCAAGTCGTGAACGAAATACACAGATCAGCTCGAAAAAACTTTAAGCGACGACCAGTTTTACTAAAAGAAATTGATGATTTGTGGCAAGCGGATTTGATTGACTTACAAAATTTACATAAGATAAATAAAGCATATAAATACATTTTAATTGAAATTGACGCCTTTTCAAAGCACGCGTGGGGTATTCCAATAAAATCTAAAAAGAAAATAGAAATTAAAAATTCTTTCGAAAAAATTATTAAATCATCAAAACGAGTACCGATAAACTTACAAACAGGTTTAGGTAAAGAGTTTTATAATAATGAACTTGATTGTTATGTAAAAAAAATAAAAATGAATCATTATTCCACGTTTTCAATTAAAAAAGCATCTATCGTTGAAAGGTTAATAAAAAACGTTCAATAATAAAATTTACAAATATTTTAGTTTCATTGGAAAAAATTATAAATGGGTTGGAAAACCTTTGGATGATATAGTTAAATCCTATAATCTAACTATAGATCGTACAACGAAATTTAAACCTACTGATGCTAATTTTGATAACGAGTCCAAAGTAAAGAAAAACATAGAAAACGCACAATCCAATTTAGGTAATGGATCAAATTAATTTAATATAGGAGATCGCGTGCGCATAAGCAAGTATAAAAAAGTATTTCATAAAGGTTATCCGAATCGGTAGAGAGAAATATTTATTGTTAAACATGTAAATCACACTCGCCCAGTTACTTACCTTATTGAAGTATAAATTGGTAAAGGTAAATTAAAATCAAGTGGTGGTACTCTGTATTTTATTTTTAGTTAATTTTTTATTGTAACTTGACAAGAGACTTATGTTATGTTGAGTTTTTTGCACAGTTTCTTTAATACTCAAAAAAGTGTAAATTTCAAAATAAAAAATATTTGACTATGATATCTTTGAATTTTTTAATGTGTTTATCCTTGTTTTGGTTGATTTATTTAAAAAGTAATTGAGTTCATAAATTGTGTCATTTCAAGTTTAACTGTTTTCATATCAACACGTATTAAGAGTTTTAATTATGATACATTTTTATCATCCTTTCACAACCATTGTAGCTGGTCCAAGTGGATGTGGCAAAACTCAATTTGTCACAAACTTTTTAAATAATTTCAAAGAAGTATGTAATGTTGAATTTGATGAAATAATTTGGTGTTATGATTAAATGCAACCCCTGTACAATCTAGAAAATGTAAATTATAGTCAGGGAATACCAGATTTTTCAATATTTGATAGGAAGAAACCTAAGCTTCTTATAATAGATGATCTGATGAGAGAATCAGATGGACGAATAGTTGACATTTTCAGAAAATGTAGCCATCATAGAAACTTAAGTGTTTTTTATATTACTCAAAACATATTTCATCAGGGGAGAGGCCAACGAGATATTTCGCTAAATACAAGCTACATTGTATGTTTTAAGAATCCCAGGGACAAAACCCAAATACGCTTCATGTCACGACAAGTTTACCCGGAAAATCCAAAATTTGTAGATGAAGCCTACAAAGATTCTACTAAAGAACCACATGGTTACCTCATGATTGATTTGAAACAAAATACAAATGACATATGTCGTTTTAAAACAAAAATATTTCCGTTTGATGGACATTGCACAGTGTATGTTCCTAAAAAGGGGTTTAAATACGACAAAAATCAAAAAAAATTAGTCAGTTCTACATGATGCATGCGAGAGTAAACACATATAAACATTTACTTGAAGCATTGCAGTTGCTTAAACCAAAATATCGCACGGCGTTACTTAAATCTTGTGATGATGATGAGATCAACATTATTTGTGAGTGCATTTATAACGTCCTAAATGGAAAAAATCCTTTAGAAAAAAAAGAAAAATCTAAATTAAAAAATATAAAGATATCTTACGGAAATTAGTTTCAAAAGGAAAACATCAAATAAGAAAAACTGTTATAATTCAAAAGCGGCCTTTACACGGCACAGTTTGGACTGCGCATCTGGACTGCGTTCCGATCCGCAGATAAAACCGTCGGTCCATCCGCCGGTTCGGACCGCGCATAAAACCGTCAAGACTTTATTACGATCAAATGTAACCACGGTTTGGAACGCGGTTAGATCTGTGAGCTGGTATGGAGATTGAGATTATACCTTATGTTAATTAGCGTAAGGGATATTTTCGGGATTGTGACCCGGCTGGTTTGTATGGTGATTAATGATTATCCTCCGCATTGACAATTCCGTGGAAATAGATTGACGACGCCTTGGCCTAGTTGGTAGTGACCTTGCCTATGAAGCTAGCGGTTCTGGGTTCGAATCCCGGTAAGGGCAGATATTTGTGTTATGAGCGCGAGTATTTGTTCCCGAGTTATGGATGTTATTTATTTATTTATTTATTACACAATGTTATGTATGTATTTAAGTATTTATTTGTATAAAAGTATTATATCGTTGTCTGGTCTGGTGTTGTAGTACAAGCCTAGAGCTTATTTTGGGACTAGGTCAATTGGTGTGACATTGTCCCCTGATATTTATTTATTTTATTTTAATTATAGATTTAAATTTAAAAATAACTGCAAATCTAAAACAAATATTATATTACCTATTTTTCTCTATCCTAGCCAAAATCAAACTTTCTAAAACGAACTAAATACCGTACTGTAATTGGTAAAAGGGGTAGCGAGCTAGCGAGCTAGCGACTCCCGCTACCTGCTACGTAATTATTATTTTCTCCCACATGCTCGGAAATGTCAACCTTACTGTCGTAAAATCAGCCCGCGAAGTTCTGAGTTCCAGGCCCAGGCAAAATTAAAAAAAAAAGTTATTATTTACCAGCGGCAGCGGCCGCGAAAATGTATACAAATTTCATTACGTACTTGGTGTTTTACTTTTTAAAACCATGTTTGGACTAGGATAACTAACTCCAAACAGCCAAACACTCGTGCAATCAAAATTCTTCCTTGAATATTTTACTTTTTAAATGTCATAGACTAAAAAGTTAAACTATTTCAAACAGCGTTTACAGCGTATTTAAAAGTGTATCAAATAGTTTGACGTTTTTTTTAAAGAAATTGTGCTCATAAACAAAATAAATTGCCGAAATAACATAAACGCGTACTAAATGTTGTAATTTAAACAATATTTTATTCAAATTGAATTTATTACGTTTAAATGTGTGATTTTATTTAATGCTTTGTTTCAGTACTTTTAAACAAAAGTGTTTCTGTCCTTTTTTTTTGACCTGTGTTTAATATTTTAACAATTTGTGTTATATTTTCTCACATTGTTGGAGAAAAGCACTATACAAGCCTCGACCGGGAAGGGCGGTTGCTGGACTCGTATATAGCGCGGCCTCGACTGCGTCTCGGCCACGCTAACTCTACTCGTCCCGCAACGGCCTATTTCCCGGTCTGTGCAGTAATGTACTATTACTCAAAAATGCTATGTAATCTTGCCATAACACCAGTAAATAGGAGCCGGTAGGTTGAAGTTCCTGGACAACTTGTCACGCGATTATTTAAACTCGCGCGACATGCGATGCGATTTGATTATTTCTTGCATCTAGGTTCGTTTTATAGTGCTCTATGACGTCTTAGACTCACGTTCGTTTTGACAGATGCCTGTTCGGATCGGGACAATAGCGTCTTGTTTTTGTATGTCGCGAACAGTTTTTCAATTTTGGGTTGGCAACACTTGGATTGTGCTGTCAGACTCTTTGGTCTATTCTTTTTTTCTCTCAAAAGCCTCCGTGACGAGCGGAGTGCGTTTTTTTTTTGAAGCGAGTTGAATCTTGCCAATCCCAAGGTTTTTACGAGGGATAACGCCATTATATGGCGGGGATGTGGTGCCGTGGCACAATATGACCGGTTGCTGAGGAACCATCGGTAAATATCTTATGATTTCGATGAATATTTTCCGACCTCTTGTGCCTTGGACCTCGTTATTTTCACGGATTGTTTTCTTTCAGTCGGGATGCTACTGTAAGCCTTTAAAACCAAGCCCCAGCGGGTAACCGACGATGGGAAAGCCCGGCTCATTTGGATTAAATGGGTGGTACGTATTTTCATATTTATTAGGTAAAAACTTTCTCACGCCGCCATGTTGCGAACGCGGGCAACTTGTTGCTGCATAAGCAATGGTTATAATTTTGGTTCTTTTTCTTGTTTCAGCGATCTCGCACCCATTTTTTTATCTCCATTTTTTTACCACATTTTTACCCACATTTTAGACCCCATCTTTACCGTTTTAACCATATAACTTCACTTTTTACTAGAGATGGGCCAAACCGTAAATATTCGAAACCGAGTCACCCGAGTCGAAAATTCATGTAAACCGGTTTCAACCCGGGTTGCTCAAACCGAGTTGATAGTACGAACCTACGCATGCACACTAGCGTTTCGTTCATCAGGAGACGAGTCAAACCGAGTCTGTGTCGGGTTTATTCGGGAATCTTCGTCAGTCCCGCTTCGCTCCCGTTCGTCCACCCGTCATCGGAACGCCGCGCCGCGTTTGTTCGGGTTCTATCGGTACATTTCGTCAATTTCCGTCCATTCGAGCGAGGCGAACGACCGTTTTGACTTGCGGGCTCACGGTTTCCGAGTAGCTCGCTCGAAGCGAGTTAGAGAAACTTCAAACCGACCCAAACCGAGTTGAGCATAACTCGGTTTGAACCGGTTTGGTAAACCGAGTTGACACATCTCTACTTTTTACGTCCATTTGACTACCTTTTCCAACTTAGCTTCTTTCTCACCCACTATGTGGATTTAAACTTTCAATCTCCATTATATATGGACCCTCTTTAGGTGCATTTGATGCATTTACTTTTAGGGAATTAGGACTTCACGCCTTTGTGCAATTTATTTTATAGGAAAACGCTCGACCTAGGGAAGTATGATTTAACGCCCATGTGCATTTTTCCTCCTCTTATAATTTTCTATTTTGAGTCCCCACCTCTCTACTTTCTTCTCATCTAACGTCTCCCCAGTTTAGTACTTTGTCCGGACCCTTCTGGTCCTAATTTCTTTGATTTCCCCCTCTACGTTGCCCTACACCGATGGTACCGGATCTGCGAAGCAGGAGTTCTGCAGCCAGCACGTGGTTGGCGTGAAACGGCCCCGTTCTACCTCGAGACTCTGGTGCAGTTGGTGTGACTTTAGTAACCTTATCTTCGCTAAATTGTAAGTTTTCTTTCTTATCTAATTTCAAACTGTCCAGGTGAACGACCAATTCAAATCTATCCGACCAAACCTAACTTCTAAGTAAAAACCTAAGACCTAATCACTTTGTAACCTATAGACCTAAGCTCTAGCTAGGATACCACCTAAGTATATAGGTTATTTGCTACTGTGTAACCGCCTGAACATAATTTATTAGTAAATAAACAGCCTGTAAACATTTTAGTGTTAATTATTTAACTCCTGACTATAACCACGCCCGCCTTGAGATTAAAAGTATCCAGTACTCTACCATTTCTGTTTTTTTAGCTATCCGTTTTCTTTTTTAGCCTGGCATAGGACCCTGGCGCCCCGTACATTTCTTTTCTCATTCAGTGCTATTTAGCACTTTTATATTTTTTGGGTTCTAGCCTTGGGTACATTTAATTACTTCTGTTGCGCTGCAAACAGACATAGCCCTGAAGCACACAGAGTATACGACATTTGTCGCTCGCGAACAGGGACATGATATAGTCACTGTTTTTGTATTTTGATCTTTGGGCTTTTATATCTCAAGTTTGGGTATTTTATATGGTCATCTATTGACATAAGTTGTGTTCAGTGCAAGTAGTGGTCATTCACCTGCTTTATTATCTGTTAACAGTGTATTTTTTTATTTTTTATCTCAGCCATAAGACGTTTTTGCTGGTCATATGCTGAGTGATATTTTCTATGGTATCAGTGTAATATTGTTAGTGTAACTTTTACTGTTAACATACCTTGCGGTCAGTTTTTGCAGTTAAGTAAGCCTACAGTTTTGATACTTTTTAGTCGGTTCATTGTATTTTATACAATAATTTAGCTTCTGGATGTTAACTTAAAAATAACTTTTAATATTTGATAAATTTAATAATCATTTAAATATTTGCTAGTAATACTTTTGTAACTCAATTGTAATTCAATTTAAAAATGGAACATCATGAAGATTTAGTGTCGGCTGGAGGGAATCTTAATCCTTCTGGTACAGCTCCATCTGAGCATACAATGGCTCCTAATACGGAACCACCAACTTTTGTTTCAACTGGTATTGGTACAGAGTCAGATCCCCTCAATAACCTTCCTCATGGTGATTTGATAACATTATCAGTGTATCCAGATAATTCTCATAATACTAGTTCTGTTCGTTCTCAGTTACCTAATGCATTAAATTTGACTAATGCTCATAATAACACTTTGCTTTTGGATAACCGTTTGAGGTCAAATAATACTTTTGTGAAACAGCCAGATTTATCTAAAACTAAAATTCATTTCAATGGGCGCACTTGCGTTCGTGAATTTTTGATGCAAGTGGAGGATTATCAATTTGCGCGTAGCATTGATGAATCTTACCTGATTAGAGCCTTTTCTTCTCTGTTGTCCGATCAGGCGTTGAAATGGTTTCGTTCTGTTCGTACTACTATTGCCACTTGGTACGAATTGAAAGTAGCTTTAATGAGACGTTTTGATAAAAATGATTTTGATTATACACTTGAGTATCAACTTCGCACACGTAAGCAGAAGCCTAGAGAGTCGCTTTCTGATTATATTATTGATATGATGGACATGTCTAGTCAATTGACATTTCCTTTGTCTGAAGCAACCTTGATCGACATTATTAGACACAATATGTCACCGTTTCTCATGGTGCACTTTATAGGCAGACCTATTACAAATTTGGATTCCATAGTTCGTCTTAGCAAGGAAATTGATGCTTTTAATTCTGTTAATTTGGTATCTAATCCGCCTACAGCTAGTGTAAGGAAACTTAATCCAATTTCTGTAAATAAGGATCTCTTATGTTTAAAATGCAAAAAGCCTGGACATCATTACAGAGATTGTAAAACTGTAAAAGGCATAGTATGTTTTAAATGTAATAAAAAAGATGTCACCTCTATGACATGTGACAATTGTAATATAATGGACGTGTCACCTGGTACTAGTAGTTCAAAAAACTTGTAGGCCCCGGTCGAACACCACTTTGCACTAAAGTTACTCGTGATTCGGCTGGCAAAGATAATTTTACTTCTCCCTTTAACTTTAAACCCTCCGATACAGTAATTAAAACTGATTTTAATTCTTGGCTTGACCATTTAAAAGTTTTCTTTGGAGTTCATAAAGCTGCCCCGGTGTTGTTTGTTGATACTTGTGACTCTCGGCCTTATTTAAATTTCAGGGTTAGAAATCAAATTTTTTCAGGTTTATTGGACAGTGGTGCAAACAGTTGTGTTCTTGGTTCAAATTCTCATTTGACTTTTTTGAATTTTGGTTTGACACTTAGACAAAATCCAAAGCTTGTGGCTAGCACAGCTGATGGCTCTTCGAGAGGCGTTCTTGGTGTTCTGGATATCCCAGTTATCCTTGATAATATAACTCACACTATTCCATTTTTGGTAATTCCTTCCTTTGAACCTCCTATCATACTAGGATTTAATTTCTGGTTAAAGTTTGGTATAGCTAAAGAATTATTTGATAATATTTCCTATAGTGACGTTCCTCCCTCTATTTGTTCGGTAACGTCAGCTGCTCTTCTAACTTCTATTCAAAAAACTCAGTTAGAAGAAGTTATTAAAAAATTTGAAGACATTTCTTATGAAAAGAAGGGATTAGGTTCGACTCATTTGGTTGAACATAAAATTAACACTACAGGTGATCCTATTAAGCAGCGTTATTGGCCTCTTAGCCCAGCAAAACAAAATGAGTTGTATGCTGAGGTAGAAGTCCTTCTTAAGGATGGCGTTATACAAACTTCTAAATCCCCTTGGTGCTCTCCTGTTATAGCAGTTGCCAAGAAGGATGGTAGCACAAGATTATGTTTGGACTCTAGGCGTCTCAACTCAGTTACTATTAAGGACTCTTATCCACTACCTTATACCTCTAGAATTCTAGATAACCTGCGGGGCGCTAAATATATAACCGCTATAGATTTGTCTAAGGCATTTTTACAAATTCCATTGGAGAAATCTTCACGTGAGAAAACCGCATTTGTTGTTCCAGGTAAAGGACTTTTTGAGTATGTCCGTTTGCCCTTCGGGTTGACAAACGCTCCTGCTGAATTACAGCGCTTAGTCGACAGATTGTTTGGTCCCGAGTTTGATGATGTTTTATTTAAATATTTAGATGACTTAATTTTGATTTCTTCTGAATTTTCTGACCACATTTCACTTTTAGGTAAAGTTCATAAAGTTTTAAAAGACGCTGGTTTAACCATTAATTTAAAGAAATGTGAGTTTTGTAAGGATCGACTACGCTACTTGGGTTATGTTGTTGACAGTCAAGGTTTACATACGGATCCCTCTAAATTGGAATCAATTCAAAAATTTCCTAAGCCTCTTATTGTGAAGGAGCTTCGTGGTTTCATAGGTCTGTGTTCTTACTATAGAAGGTTCATTTCAAATTTTGCTGATATTGCTGCTCCGTTAACTTGTCTTACAGGTGGTAGTAAAAATTCTAAGAAGATTGTTGTCTGGAATACCGAAGCAGATGATGCTTTTGATAATTTAAAATTGGCTTTAATGTCTTCCCCTGTCTTACTGTGCCCTAACTTTGCAAAACCCTATTTCCTTCACTGCGACTCAAGTTCTGTTGGAATTGGAAGTATGTTGTGTCAGGAGGATGATGCTGGAGACCAGCACCCTATTGCATTTTACTCCCGCTCCCTTACAAAGTGTGAAAGGAATTATAGTACGACAGAGCGTGAATTGTTAGCGATTTTATTGTCCATAGAACACTTTAGACCCTATATAGAAGGGATGAAATTCACTGTTATTACAGACCATGCTAGTTTAAAATGGTTGTTAGGTCTTTCTAATCCTAGCGGACGTTTGGCTAGATGGGCTGCTCGGATTTCTCAATATACATTTGACATTATTCATAAAAAGGGTTCTTTACATGTTGTCCCAGATGCTTTATCACGCATCGAAATTGCTGCCTTTGTTGGTCCCTCTGACTTTGTTTCCCCCGATGATGAAATTTTGGATACTTGGTATAAAAAGACATTTACATATTGTCAAAAATTTCCCACTAAATATAAAAATTACAAAGTGGAAAATAAAACTCTATACAGATATTGTAAACCCAAATTTAATCAAAATTCGCGCTTAGATTGGAAAATAGTAGTTCCCAAAGAAAATATAATAGACACCATCAGGAACAACCATGATGATGTCAATTCTGGTCACTTAGGTATACATAAAACCTTACATAAATTAAAATTACATTATTATTGGAATAAAATGTTTTTAGATGTTCAAAATTATATTAAACTCTGTGACACCTGTAAAGCTCATAAATGTTCTAATGCTCCTCCTTTTGGTATCTCTGTTAACCCTAAAATTGTTGATAAACCTATGACTATGTTGTCCATGGATTTAATTGGAATTTTACCCCGTACCTATTCTGGTCACCGTTTCATTTTGTCCGTTGTTGATGTATTTACTAAGTATGTTTGGCTTTTTCCCTTAGCAAACGCTACTACTAGAGTCATGTGTAAATTTCTAGAAAAAGATATATTTTTAAAATTTGGTTCACCTAAAGTAATAATTTGTGATAATGGTACCCAATTTACTTCTAAACATTTTGTTGACTTTCTAAAAGGATTTAATATAAACAAAATATTTTATAATACTTTGTACACCCCACAAAATAACGTTATAGAGCGTTACAACCAGACCGTAGAAACTTGTATTTCTTGTTTTGTAAAGGACGACCATAGGTTATGGTCAAAGTTCTTGCCCCATATTCAATTGGCTTTAAATAACTCTATTAATTTTGCTACTGAATTTACTCCTAATTTTCTTATGTTTGGAAGAGAGCTTATTTTCGATGCTGCTCTGCATCGCTTTAGTAATTCGTTTGATAATTTGGACGACTTGACTATAGATAGTCGTCATTCTTTTGCTAATTCCTTTCAGGTATTAAAACCTATTTTCGAAAAAGTCACTAATTCCCTATTAAAAGCTTTTAAGCGCAATGCGACTTATTATAATAAAGGCCGCAAAGCCGTCTCTTATCTTGTAGGTGATGTAGTGTGGAGACGAAATTTCGTTCAGTCCAGTGCTGCGCACTATTTTTCGGCTAAATTAGTTCCAAGGTTCGTTAAATGTGAAATTCTTAACAAAATTTCAGATAATGTCTATGTTTTAAAAGACCTTACTAAAGGCACTTCAGGCCGTTACCATATAAAAGACATTATTAAAACTTAATTTTATTTGGACTTTAACTTCACTGTTTGTGTGTCTGAGTAGGTCAGCTCCCCTGTTTGTGTGATGTATGTAAGATTGTTTGCTAGAGAGGCGTAAGGTAAATTTGTTAGGTAGACTTTCCTCATTTGCACTTTCGTTTGTTGTTATTCTAAAAAGAACTTTGGACATTTTAGGTATGCTAGATTGCTCTAGGTACGTTCCTGCATATAAGAGTTTTGTATATTTTATATGTACATTAGTGCTTACTTGTACATACTTTTGTGTGCGTACTCTAAGTTAGTTAGTTGAGTGTCGTACCTATTCTTAAGTACTTTTTATAAGTACATACTCTTAAGTACATGTTAGTACATATTTCTTTGTTAAGTTTACATTTAAGGATTTCCCTGGACTTGACACATTTTCTTTTCGCGAACTTGTTTTGACTTTAGCCTGTCAGCTGATCCCTGACGGTGCCTCTTTTCTTTCAGCTTCCGGCTTGTCGTAGCATCTGCTACGCGGACGCTGAAAAACTTGTCTCTACTCTTTAGTAGAGCATTCTTTTCTTTTTTGTATCACCGTCTTGTCGTGATACAAAGCCTCTTTTGTTTCAGCTTCCGGTTTGTCGTAGCGCCTGCTACGCGGTCGCTGAACTTCTCCTGTCTCTACTCGTTAGTGGAGCTTCTTTTCGTTTGTATCACCGCCTTGTTGTGATACAAACCCCTCTCTATGTGAATGGAAAGTTGGTGGGGTTGTGCCAGACACATAGTAGAGCTCTTCTATTTCGACATCTGTCGAATGTTATTTTTTCTCTCCTTGTGCTTGGAAGATTGGTAGAGTTGCGCCAGTCACTTGGTTGAGTTTCTTTTTACTTCTCTGTGCGGATGGAAGGTTGGCAGAGTTGAGCCAGTCGCATAGTTGAAGATTGTTTTCTCCTGTTTTTCCCTTTGTGAATGGAAAATTGGTGGGGTTGAGCCAGTCACAAAGCGGATTTGCTTTTATGCAATTATTGCTTTTAGTTATCGCGATATAACTATTGGTAGTTTGAATTTTTGTAAGTGTTGAACTTTAACTTCACCTTTTACAACTTATAATTTTTTTCAGCTTACTTTTTGAAGGATTCCGAGCCGGAGGCGAGGGTGCCTATCTGTCTTCTTAGTGGTCTTCAACTTTGAGTTGTTTTAACTGTTAAATTTGGTAGAAGCTTACATTAGCCGGTGGCTAGGTGGCCTAACTGTTCTAGATAGCTAGCTCTACTGTTACTTTAACTTGTTTTTACTTTTCAATTTTGTTGGAAAGCTATTATTAGCCGGTGGCTAGGTGGCCTAACCGTTCTATATTGTTAGCTTTATTACTAACTTAGTTTGTTTCCTTACTTTTTTTTCCATTTAAGCCGATGGCTAGGTTAAAATGTTAGAACATTTCTTAACTCTATGCTGACTTAAGTATTTTTCTCTTGTTTCAATTAAGGTTATGGGACTTTTTAGGACTTATCCGTTCCTAATTTGAATTCCTCTCTGACTTTTTAATGTTTTGTGGTTTTTCAGGATCCCTGAAACGTTTTCATTTATTGCTGTTGTGGGAGGAGATATAGTCTCTACTCCTGTGAGCTATGGCTCTGTTGCATGCTGTCACTATGGGTCTCTACCTTAAGACTTTATCGTTTCTTACTTTTTTATTATTTGAGTTTCGTTTATTCTAGGTGGTCCTACCTTTTCTTTAATATCCTTCGGTGGTTACTGTTGTTTAACTTCTGGTTTTTGAACTTTAACTTTTTGCATAAAAAATAGTTCCTATTTTTTATTTTTTCAGGGAAGGGGGTAATGTCACGCGATTATTTAAACTCGCGCGACATGCGATGCGATTTGATTATTTCTTGCATCTAGGTTCGTTTTATAGTGCTCTATGACGTCTTAGACTCACGTTCGTTTTGACAGATGCCTGTTCGGATCGGGACAATAGCGTCTTGTTTTTGTATGTCGCGAACAGTTTTTCAATTTTGGGTTGGCAACACTTGGATTGTGCTGTCAGACTCTTTGGTCTATTCTTTTTTTCTCTCAAAAGCCTCCGTGACGAGCGGAGTGCGTTTTTTTTTTGAAGCGAGTTGAATCTTGCCAATCCCAAGGTTTTTACGAGGGATAACGCCATTATATGGCGGGGATGTGGTGCCGTGGCACAATATGACCGGTTGCTGAGGAACCATCGGTAAATATCTTATGATTTCGATGAATATTTTCCGACCTCTTGTGCCTTGGACCTCGTTATTTTCACGGATTGTTTTCTTTCAGTCGGGATGCTACTGTAAGCCTTTAAAACCAAGCGCCAGCGGGTAACCGACGATGGGAAAGCCCGGCTCATTTGGATTAAATGGGTGGTACGTATTTTCATATTTATTAGGTAAAAACTTTCTCACGCCGCCATGTTGCGAACGCGGGCAACTTGTTGCTGCATAAGCAATGGTTATAATTTTGGTTCTTTTTCTTGTTTCAGCGATCTCGCACCCATTTTTTTATCTCCATTTTTTACCACATTTTTACCCACATTTTAGACCCCATCTTTACCGTTTTAACCATATAACTTCACTTTTTACGTCCATTTGACTACCTTTTCCAACTTAGCTTCTTTCTCACCCACTATGTGGATTTAAACTTTCAATCTCCATTATATATGGACCCTCTTTAGGTGCATTTGATGCATTTACTTTTAGGGAATTAGGACTTCACGCCTTTGTGCAATTTATTTTATAGGAAAACGCTCGACCTAGGGAAGTATGATTTAACGCCCATGTGCATTTTTCCTCCTCTTATAATTTTCTATTTTGAGTCCCCACCTCTCTACTTTCTTCTCATCTAACGTCTCCCCAGTTTAGTACTTTGTCCGGACCCTTCTGGTCCTAATTTCTTTGATTTCCTCCTCTACGTTGCCCTACACCGATGGTACCGGATCTGCGAAGCAGGAGTTCTGCAGCCAGGACGTGGTTGGCGTGAAACGGCCCCGTTCTACCTCGAGACTCTGGTGCAGTTGGTGTGACTTTAGTAACCTTATCTTCGCTAAATTGTAAGTTTTCTTTCTTATCTAATTTCAAACTGTCCAGGTGAACGACCAATTCAAATCTATCCGACCAAACCTAACTTCTAAGTAAAAACCTAAGACCTAATCACTTTGTAACCTATAGACCTAAGCTCTAGCTAGGATACCACCTAAGTATATAGGTTATTTGCTACTGTGTAACCGCCTGAACATAATTTATTAGTAAATAAACAGCCTGTAAACATTTTAGTGTTAATTATTTAACTCCTGACTATAACCACGCCCGCCTTGAGATTAAAAGTATCCAGTACTCTACCATTTCTGTTTTTTTAGCTATCCGTTTTCTTTTTTAGCCTGGCATAGGACCCTGGCGCCCGGTACATTTCTTTTCTCATTCAGTGCTATTTAGCACTTTTATATTTTTTGGGTTCTAGCCTTGGGTACATTTAATTACTTCTGTTGCGCTGCAAACAGACATAGCCCTGAAGCACACAGAGTATACGACAAACTGTCAAAAGAGTCCAGTAAAGTTGAGGAATTTCGAATTTGGCATCAGTAAGTGTCCAGTAAGTAAGTATGTAAATTCCATAATATATCATATTATTTCAAATAATATTTTTGGAATTTTTGCCTGGCGGCTCGGGCTTTTATCTCATACTCGTCCATTGCAGGAAGGCTCACTTACTGGTCTTTGCAGTAATGTACTATAACAGAGATAAACAAAAACCCTAAAAGCTTAGCCAACCATTAGCCGCTTGAGGATTAGTTCATTCTTGTTCTTTGTGGTGTGGTGGTTTTTAAATAGTAAAATTATTAATAAGCGGCAAATATAACGGCCCTCTCTCTCTCTCACCTCACCTTACAAACATGTATGTAGAGTGGGCGGTTAGATTGGCCGCCGAGTATAGTTTGAATTTGTTGATTGCCAAAAAGTTAATAGTTAGTAATTTCTTTACGGAACGATTACTCATTATTGATTTGTTTTTATTGTAACTAATAATAAAAAATGAAAAAATGTGTATCTGTGTACGTGTGTATGTGTGTATGTGGGTATCTGTGAATCTGTTTATCCGGCCTCTTCCCCCAGGACCTCTGAAGTGAGCTTAACGTGTGCACACTCTGTCTGAAATTACTTAAATTTTAATAAAATTATTAAAACAAAAATTACAACGTCAAATACCAGGAGTGCATAAACATTAGAAGTACCTACCTAACCTACAGTCATCCGACCTGTGTCGGGCGCGCGAGCCCGCCGCCTGCGCCGCTCCGTGCTAGCCTCCTAATTACCTCTGCGCTCCTGATACTTCATTTAAACATGCAAACTCTTTGGTTGGATATATGGCTTATTATAATTTAAAAAAAACATGGAAAAGTAAAACGCACTAGTTCGCTAAAACCAACTTTCCGCACGATATACAGCTACGAAAAGTACCACTTTTTGAGCAACTGTATTAAAAAGTAAATTTATATTGTAACTGTGCAGCTGTGTGCTGTGATTGGCTTATTAAATTGTATATTTTATTTCAAAAGTTGTTATTATCCAAAGTAATATATTTTTATTTGTAGAATATACCATAAATGTTTTTTTTAATTGATAAGTCATTATATTTTGATTTTACATAACGTATTTTACGATTACACAACTTAGAATCATTACTTTGTTTTATTTTCAAAAATATTCGAATTATTCGAAAATATGTTCGGTAATATTGAAAATCGAAGTATTCGTATTATTTGAATACGATAATGGGACGAATATTCAAACCATAATTTCAAAGCCTCGAATACATCAATGACGAAGGCGACAAATCATTTTTTTTGACACCAACGCTGCTCGTGCCACGTGACCTTCTACGCTACTAAACGGGAATCCATTTTTATTACGTCTTAAGGAAAACTTTTGTGTTGTGATCACATTCCACGCGCCAGTCCAAACCGCGCTCCGATCTCTGGAATAGCGTTTACACGGACAGTTCGGACCGCGGGCCGGCAGAAAGCACAGATCGAACCGCGGTTAAAACCGTGGTCACATTTGGTCGTAATAAAGTCTTGACAGTTTGATGCGCGGTCCAAACCGGCGGATGGACCGACGGTTTTATCTGCGGTTCGGACCGCAGTCCAAATGCGCAGTCCAAACTGTGCCGTGCAATTCGTTCCTTTACTTTTTCAACCTCGTATCCGATCGAATAGTTCGACAGGAAAAGCACTCATGTATTCTATAGAATAAAGACTACTTTCCTGCCTAACTATTCGATCCGATACGAGGTTGAGAAAGTAAAGGGACGAATTGCTTCCGCGCGCCAAACCGCCATGCTCTTTTACACGTTGACACGAGATGCGCGCTCCGGACTGTAGCGATATGCGCTCGCGCCGCTCCAAGGATAGATCTGCCAACCGCCACGCGCCGCGTTGCATTTACACGTATGGTTCGGAACGAAGATTGCAACGGCGCGTGGCGTTTCCCGCGGTCCGAACTTTACGTGTAAAGGCCGCTAAAAGGGAGGAGCATTTCTACCTATTATATTAGGAGCAGTTTTAAGTGCCTCTTTATCATAAACAAAATGGAAAATACGAAAAAAATGCTATTAGTAGAATCAGATTTTATTGAAAGACTCAAACGCAATGAGAGCCTACCTGAAAATTCATCATCCCGTCTAGATGCTGAGATGCAAAAAATCCTTAAAAGTAAAATGAATGATCGTGAAAAGTGGACCTTATATTCACAAGCATTGCGACGATTTTTACATTTTATTGAAACAGATCGAAAACCATTTAGAATACCAATCGTAACGGAGGGGGAGGTTCAACTCAACTACGAAAGTAATGATCTAAAGTCAAAAGTGAACAAAAAGGAGGTTAATGAATATAATGAGTCAGTTGCAAATCCGCCTTTACCAGAAAGAGATGGTACTACAGCAGTTACACCGATTGGTAAAACAAATCCAGAACCGATGCCAATTAGCCCATCAAAAATTATAGATATATTACCCAAATCATATGCGAAAAAAAACTCGAACTTTGTTGGATTGTATTGTTATAAGTAAACCAATTTGGTGGAAGCCAACTGGTGAAGTTGTAATAAACAACCGCACCATTTCAAATAGTAATATTACTGATCTGATAAGTGACACGGTTAGATCTCTTAAACGTCCTAAACCAACAGGGTGGGAAGAGTTTGCATTACTTTTAAGAGATATAAGAGTTCCTTTAAGCTGCATAGGCAATCCTGCAAACTTGGAATTTATTAAAACAGCTCAATCGATTGAGCCCATTACATTACCTGCATCTATTGTGTACAAGATCGTCAACAGATAAAGAAAAACAAAGAGCTACACCACTTACTACAGGACTACTTAAGCGTCATCATAAGAAAATTGATTGGGAAAAATGGACTCCTTATTAGATATTAATAGGATCTACTATGATGTCTCCAATCCAGCTGGTTATAGTAGTTTAAATAATATAGCGAAGGAAATGAAAGAACAAATGAACAAAGAGGAAGTAAAAAAATGGTTACAATCTCAAGATACGTACACGCTACATAAACCTATTCATAAGCGATTCACCAGAAATAGATATATCCTATCTAACTTTAATGAACTCTGGCAAGCTGATCTAAGTGACATGAGTACGTATAGTCAATATAATCATGGATTCAAATATATTCTTTGTGTTATTGATGTGTTCAGTAAATATGCTTTTGCGAGGGCCATGAAAAAGAAAGATTCATCAACAGTTAAAGAATGTTTTGAAAGCATATTTACCGAAGCCAACTCTGTTCCTCGTCATATACAATCTGATAAAGGTACAGAATTTGTTTCAAAGGTGGTGAGAGATTATTTTAAGAGCAAAAACATTAATTATTATACCACTAATAATCCCGACATTAAAGCAAGTATAGTAGAAAGGTTTCAAAGAACTCTTAAAATGAAAATGTGGCGTTACTTCACTCATAATAATACATATAATTACACTATTATTTTACAAGATCTTCTTCATTCTTACAACCATACCTATCATTCTAGCATTAAAATGCGACCAATTGATGTTAATTCTAGCAATATTATGACCGTTTGGAATAATTTATATTACCGAAAAAAAGATAACAAATTTCATTGGAAACCCCAAAATTGAATGTAGGCGATCATGTTAGAATAACTAAATATAAACATGTATTTCAAAAGGGTTATGAAAGTAACTGGAATGATGAAATATTTATAATTAATTCAATTATTAATAGATCACCGCGAGTTGTTTATATGTTAAAGGATTTGGAAGGCGAACCCATCATTGGTACATTTTATTCTAAAGAGTTATAAAAAGTGACTTACCTCCCCTCCACCGAGTATAAAATTGATAAAATAATACGTTCTCGTCATATTAGAGGCATAAAGGAAGTACTAGTGAAGTGGCAAGGTTATCCCAATAAATTTAACTCTTGGATACTCGCATCAAGCTTGAAAAAAATATGAATGAAAATAGTTTTTATTTAACTTTGTTAAGCAACAGTTCAACGGATTACTATACGGACAATACGACTGCACATTTTCTAACTAAATTACCTAAGAACATAAAATTAGAAGGGGAGGGTAGAGTAATTAAGGGTGGGTAGTTGGATTAGTGGAATTTCAATACCCGTGTTCCATGTATAATGTTCAAGATCATGAAAATATAATTTACATAAAGAAGAAGGTGGTGTCACCCGCAAACAAATCAACGAAAATTATTATGGTATATAAAAACTCATATACCAGCCACTACATACGATAATATTGATCATTTCCTTCAAGCGTTTAATGAGAACCCACGACTAAAAAATAATGTCAAATTTAGGTATGATACATTGACAAAAATGGTTGGAGTAACAACAACAAATAATGAAATAACCTCTATCATAACAACCCCGATACTAATAGTACGGGCGGTAGTGTCACCCGATGTATGGAGAGGTCAAAATTTGGTATCGGATTAATTCACTTGGCACAGATGTATCCTAGGTCAAACTCAGCTGATTTAGCCCGGTAGCCATCAGCCACCCCCTGGTGGTTAGGGAGGGGGGGTATTCAAAGTTACACGCCGCCGCGCTTCAGATAAAAAATTATATCGGCTTCAGTTTACCTATCACTTCGAGTGTGGTATCATTTTCTCTCTCTTCATAGATGTGGCTTTCATTTTTGATATAATAATTACACTCTTTCATATAATTTTATTGAGATACATAAAGAAGTTTCACAACATCAGCTTATCTTTTTGTTTCAACACACAGTATTTTATTATATATGTATAACATCATATTAAAAAAAAATACGGTCCAATAGCCCAATTTATGCAGATTTAAAAAACATATAGTTTTAATTTATACCATTTATTTGAGACGAGTAGAATAAATAAATACACGAATTAAGACAGCGGGCGGAACTAACTGAGGCGAGAACTCGCCATGAAGCATTAAAATTTATCTACTACCTCGTGTGTGGTGTCATTTTTTGATCAACCAGACATGAGGAATTCATTTTTGGGACATTTAATATACAGTTTTCTCGAAAAAAAGTGAATGTTGTCAAAAATATCAAAACCTATTTCTATTTTTTTTAATTAAATAGTCAGTATGTTTTAAAATACTAAAGTATTTGCAAAGAAAAAAATAATATCTCAAAGAACATTTATTCAGCTTTAAAAAAAATATATTTTATATATAGTTATCATACAATGTCTGTGTGAAAAAAAATCGAATATCCAAGTCAATATTTTAAAATTAACTATTCTAGTTATCAAAATTTTGAACATCTAACACTCACCAGTGGGTCTCATCTCAAGCAACCCTTCTGTAGTAATTAATATAAATTAACACACAGATTTATTTTGTGTTAATACACAATAAAACATCTACAATATACGTGGTAAATAAAAAATCCCGATTTCAAATAGTAGGTAATTTCAGATGGAAAGAATCAGAGCAATATCCACTTGGATACTCAATTTATTCTCTTCATCAACTTATCTTTAAATACACAGGTTATCAGGTAACTGTGTCTAAATACTTCATTTATTTTTTGATCATCTGAAAGAAGACTAGGGATCGTTCACTTGCTTTTAAAACTGATGGTATTCATAATTAGATACCTACATGAAATAATTCCATAAGTAGATAAGCACCTATCACATCTTTAGCCGGTATAGAAAACTTTCTTCGAGTGTTTGTTTGCTAGATTAGTATTAAAAATTAAATGTCTTAACAAACACCACACACTTTTTTACAATACATGGCAATTGCAATACACCTGTTTACAACGATATTTGAACATTTAAAAATCATTTCGAGGAATAGGCGTCTCAAATAATCTTTGCAGTAACATTTCGAAAATACGTTTCAATTAATAAATTTATTTTAAAATTAAGAGATTACTCTCATTTGCCCGCTAAACCTTGCGCTTACACTGAGCCGAATGTACCCGCATTTTTTTTTTGCAGGGTTTATCTGCGACTATTTTGGCTATCAGCTTTTTGATTCGGTTTACCACACCTGGTGCATACAGGTGGTATTTTAGTTCTTGGTTTTAGATCAAACATTAGCTTCTAAAATGTTTTTTTTTCTTATTATATCTATGACTGCAAAATATTTCTATATATTAATTAATTAATTATTGATTGCAAGTTGTAGAAAATAATGTACGCTCGTATGTTAGGTAGTGCAAGTATGAACACCGTTTGCCTACCAATTTGTTCTTTTCAGTGTCACCTACATATATAATATTAAATCTTAATGAACTGAGAAGGAAAATAAGTAACGTTTATCTTTAGCACCGGCCGATAGTTATCCATTTGTGCACGCCAGTACATAGCGCGCCCCTGCTCGTTAGCGTATTCTGCTGCGATGGACGCAAAGACATTGCATGAGTCATATTGGGGCTTAGGACTCGTAGATATACTTTGCATGGCTTTTACTTGTTAAGTAACAGTATAACAATTGACATAGCATTGTGATATTTATAAATATTTGCGTACTCTCTATAAGCTTTATTTAATTTGCGTCGTTTAACAAGCATTGTAAATATTTGCGTGCTCTCTATGAGCTTTATTTAATTTGCGTGCTTTAACAATCATTGCAAATATTTGCGTGCTCTCTATGAGCTTTATTTAATTTGCGTGCTTTAACAAGCACTGTAAATATTTGCGTGCTCTCTATGAGCTTTATTTAATTTGCGTGCTTTAACAAGCATTGCAAATATTTGCGTACTCTCTATGAGCTTTATTTAATTTGCGTGCTTTAACAAGCATTGTAAATATTTGCGTGCTCTCTATAAGCTTTATTTAATTTGCGTGCTTTAACAAGCATTGTAAATATTTGCGTGCTCTCTATAAGCTTTATTTAATTTGCGTGCTTTAACAAGCATTGCAAATATTTGCAAGCTCTCTATGAGCTTTATTTAATTTGCGTGCTTTAACAAGCATTGTAAATATTTACGTGCTCTCTATGAGCTTTATTTAATTTGCGTGCTTTAACAAGCATTGTAAATATTTGCGTGCTCTCTATAAGCTTTATTTAATTTGCGTGCTTTAACAAGCATTGCGTGGTCATTATAGCTTTTAAAGTGTATTGGCGTGACCATATTATAGTGTCCTATAATGTTTTTTTTTTTTCAAACAGTTTTAAGGTTTCTATGATATGAATATATAAGGTCGCCGTCAATAGAACTTGCGAACTATGTAAACAAATTAGTACTGGTTGACACATAACCTCAAATATTCACCAAGCGTGTTTTTATTAAAAATAACGCATAATGAATAGTTATTTCATCTTGAACTTAATATGAAAATAATGATTTAGTGTATAAATCGTTGCAAAGACCTCCACTTGATCTTTAAAAGTACGTGATTATCGAGTAATTATGGTGAATTGGTTCGTTAGGTTTTGTTTACATAGTTAGCAAGTTCTATTGACGGCGACCTTATACACCTGCACTCCGGATGGCCATCCAATGTGAATCCTCCTTTACATGAACAACCTTACGGTGCCACCGCGCCGGGGCGCGGAAGGACTCTCAAAGTCGTGAACTCTCAAAGTCTTCCCGACAGCTGTCATTGACTTGCGTGTGTACCTACACTAATAATAATATAATGAGGAAAGATTTGTATTTTTGTATGTTTGTAACGAATAAACTCAACACCAATGGATCGATTTTAAAATCATTTTATTATTTGAATTCTACATTGTCCCCGAGTAACTTAAGCTAGGTTTTAGTTTTTTGCAACTTCCATTTCAACTAATTGAGCGAGTGTTATGACTGAGATAACATAAAACGTTCACAAACTAAATAGACATCGGTTTAGTTTTTGATAGCATTTGACTATTTTTTGGTCACATAATTAGGTAAACACTTTTGTATACCTACTTCATGATGTACCTACTGTAGCGCAATTTTGCATGGCCCTTTGTTTCATTTTACAACTCGGATAGCATGGCCTTTAGGAACCTATCCATTCCTACGTAGTTGCGTAACCTATTTCATTGTAGGTACTTACAACACTTGAATGGTTATTTAGACAACAGTAGTAGGGATTCGCCGGTTCTGGCCCCGCCTCTACTCGGCCGAAAAAAATGGTGCTCTGACGAGCGAGAGGTGGGGTTTTGCTCCTAAAAAAAATAAAAAAAATAAAAATATTTTTTTCGGTGTTTATCCCCCCATTTAGAGCGTTTGGGAAGGGTCCCGAGACTCCCAGATCACTCCTTCCCATAGCTTGCAATAGTCCATGTACTCAATACAAAAGGTTATCAACTACCTGGGTACCCCTTTTGTCCCGTGGACGTTGCCTATTGTTTGCGCGTGCGCCAACCCCTTTGTTCTCGGGGCGCCCAACACCATTGTCTTGCATCGCACGCGTTCATACCTTTTTTTACATATTACCTGATTGCGTTATTAACTGTTGTAATGTGATTTTTAATGTTATCTATGTTTTTCTCATATCATTTAATTAAGTTACCATAGTGGTTTTCTTAACATACTGTTTTTAAGGATCATAGTTCTAACCTAACCTAACCTACCTTGTTGAAGTTAACCTAAAACCGTGAAACCTGTCCTAGCTTAAAATACCTACTGTTTTTTAAGGGTTACAGTTCTAACCTAACCTAACCTACCTTACTGAAGTTAACCTAACATTATACAACCTAATCTAACTTAACATACCTACTGTTTTTTAAGGGTTACAGTTCTAACCTAACCTAACCTACCTTACTGAAGTTAACGTAACATTATACAACCTAATCTAATTTTCACTTAATTGAATTTACCTAAGTTAATGTTAGTAAATCTAGCTAATCGTAGTATTCGTAGTATTATCTTAAGTCGTTGTTACTTAGACCCTATTCTAAACAACTATCAAAACCATATATTGCATATAGGTATTTCTAAATGAATGACCTACACTTAGCTTATTAAAAATATAGTGGTTAAATGCAATCTAACCTACGTACGGGTATGTATCTACGAGCATGTATCTGCGGCTAACATTGGCTATAACATTATCTATCTAGTACGTATATGGGGTTCATCTCCACATACATTTTAATTTTATTGTAACACACTAGTATGTAAACTGGTTCTGACTTGATTCAAAGCTCTATGGAGTACGTATTTCAATCAAAAAAGCCTGTATCGACAAATTTCGTGTACCGGAGTGCATTGTTATAACGGTTTAATTGTTTTATTGGTAGCCGCCTATTATGTTTTATGGTCACAACGGATGCGATTGTTACTTGTGCGTTTTATTATTTTGGGCAGTGTTGCCAGAAGGTTACTTTTGTAACCTTTTAGGTGATTTTTTAACTGCATTGGTTACTTTTAGGTTACACTAATGAAAAGGTTACTTCTAGGTGATTTTTCGGAATTTGTAGCACTAACTTTTAATTTCTTACATAAAAGCAACGTGGAACGGAACGCTCGTTTTAGAATTTATCATGTTGGTAAGGGCCGTCTCTATGGGAACAACACGTTGTACTCTTTCACACTTACACCACTTGTATCTCGCTTACTCGCTCGATCAGTTCGGATTCATTCGATGTTGTTCGTTTACCGTCGCGTCGTGTCGTGCCAGCCTGTTGCCGCCCGCCGCCACTCTAAAATTTTGTTTGTTGTCACCGAAAGTTTAGTATTTAACTGTTTACTTGTATTTTGCGATTACAATAAAACATAATTTCCTACCGGATATTTAATGGAAGCTTGGTAAGTGTATCAAGGTGTGTGTGTGTGTGCGTTTGACTTTGTAATTTTTCTATGAAGATTATGGACTAATATTAACGATGAATTTGAGTCTAACCAATATGTAGATATGTACCTATTACACACCACGACCATGAATGCGTTGTATTTTTAAACTTGGTTTTAGTTAGACAGTAAAATAGTAAGTAGGTACAAGTCAGTTAAAAGTTACTGAGATTAAACCAAGAGACTTCATGTTTTATTAAATGTTATGGCTTTGGCTACAAGGGCGTCAAGACCTATCAGCCAAACGGTGTTGTAAAATCCAAGACCGCCGTACGAATGCCGTACATACATTTTTGTATGAAAATGACAGATGCATGACATTTTCTTAATTTTTTGTGAACGGTGTTCGAATATAGTTATCTCACACATACTTTCATTCATTATTCAATCAATTCGTGCCAACTCTGGTGATTTTGGTGAATTGATCTGTACCACAGATTAATAATAACTGCACTGCACACTCCCGTCAAAAATGATGACATTGTTATAGTAGTGTTACCTCATCTAAAGCTTTATCTACAAAATATGGGAGAATTTTTGTAATGAATACCCACCGATCGACCCAGTTACTTATTAAAATGTATCGCTTTCTATCAGTCAGATTTAAGTCTATTATTTAAGTGTATCGGGTTCAGCAGCCGTATTTGCGTTTCCGTGAAAGATATTTTTCGAATCGGAAACGTTCTTTTTTCTCTCCAACAAACTATTTTATATGCCAGAGTAAGATTGAGAACGCTTCGGAGTCGAATTTGAGGTTCATTGCAAACGTAAATACGGGCACAGGAATTATTTACACGAATTGCTTGGTATCTTACTTTCATACTAATAACGTGGTGGATTTATTTACTTTATTTGTTTGATTTCTTGTCATGACTTTGGTGTTGGTGCTTATGCTTGGCACGGTTTTAACCTAATCTACTTAAAAAAATTAATTCAGTCTAAGCTAAGCAAATGGACAAATTACTAATTTCTTCCAAGTCGTCGGCTTCAAGGCAAGAGGCGAGGAGAGATATTAACAATGATTGCGATAGTAGTAGTACGTTGCGTGAGGAACCTTTGCCAAAGAAACAAAAAAAACACCGCGACTTCAATGAAAAGTGGCTAACAGACATTACATTTAAAAATTGGATTACTAAGAGAGAGCAAGAATGTGGCATGATTACCGCTTATTGCAAAGTGTGCGATTGTACTGTTTTAAATCATAAGCCAGCACTTGTCAAGCACATGAATACGGCGAAACATGTTCAAAATATTAGCTCAAAAAGCCAAACAACGCCTATTCAACAAATGCTAAAACCCAAACCGGAAGATGAATTAAAAAAAAGAGCAGAGCTTCAAATATGCGCTTTTCTTGCACAGCATAATTTGTCGTTTTCTTTGATGGATGATTTAATCCCATTTTTAAAAAATACTTTTACCGATTCGAATACAGTAAAATCCATTAATTTAGGCAGGACGATAGCAACAAATACTGTAAAAACTGTTCTTGGCCCCATTTTAACCCAAGAACTCGTAGATAAGTTAAGGAAAACTCCATTCAGTATTATAATGGACGAGACAACTGACATCAGTGTCAAAAAACAATGTGCACTCACAGTTATATATTATGACGAAGTAGACTGTGTTCGCACACAGTTTCTCGACATGTATGAAGTCAAATCTGGAAAAAAAATAAAAAAAAATTAACTTGGCTTCAAGACCGGCAAATTCCTTTAAAACATTTTGTAGGCTTTGCATCGGACACAACTAATAGCATGGTAGGCGAACACCACTCTGTGTTTAGTCACTTGAAATTAAAAGTTCCGCACATTGCATGCATCAAATGTAACTGTCATATGATACATCTTGTGGCATCCAAAGCGTGCCTTAAGCTGCCAAGATCTGTAGAAGATTTTTTAAGAAGTATTGGAGCTCATTTTAGCCGAAGCACTAAAAGGCAAAACAAATTAAAAGAGTTTCAGGATTTTTTTAAAGTCGACATGCACAAGATGTTAAGCCCGGCAACAACAAGGTGGCTATCATTGGAGGCATGTGTCAATAGAACCTTGGAACAATATCAGGTACTCGGTGAGTACTTCAAGGTGGAAGTATTCGAGGATCCAAGCAAAATAACTGAAGACATACTTACAAGTCTAAATAATACATTTACAAAAATTTATCTCGAATTTATGTCTTACGTACTAAATCTGTTTAATGACTTTAATAGACTATTTCAATCTGAGAAACCATTGCTACATCAATTAAAACCAGAAGTACACAAATTAATTAAAACAATAGCTAGTAATTATATGGAATTCAATTATTGTAAGACTACTGATGCCTACAAAATAGAGTTTGCCAATCCAAGATTCTATTTGCCACTTGAGAAGATATGTGACAGTCCACGGATAATAGTAGATTGTTCAACAAGGGACTAAAACAAGCCATAATGACACGAGATGTTTAGCCACGCGAGCGAGCCAGCGAGCGAGAGTGGCTATAGTTCGAGTGTCATTATGGTTGTTTAATCTCGCGTTAAACACTCTACTTTTATCCGTGGACTGTCACATATTTTCTCAAGTTGCAAAAGTGTGCCGGATTAGCCACGTACCTAGCAAGAGTAGCAAATGCTACGGGCCCCGCGCATCCACGTCTAACCTCTAAAATGCTAGTACTTACATCAGTATGCGTATGCGTGTACTCATATGCATCAGGGTTGACGATAAGATGAATAATCCAGTCGATATTCTCCAGCACAATAACCTGAAACAAACACCCACGCAAAATAGGTGCATACCTATCTAAGTCGCTCAGTTGCGGAAAAACGACCGCCACAACCTGTAACCTAAAACAAACCCAGGGGTCTCTTTATAGAATTTGCTACGGACCCCGACGGGCTTGCTCAATCCTCCACTGACGAAGTTCTATACACATTTACAATATTGATTATAAGAAAGTTTCTTACAAATTTGTTCCGCGGTTTTTTTCTTTTCTTTTATATTTTTTTTGTTAAAAGCCGCTTTAAATGCTTGCATATTTAGCCAACAGGTTCAAACTTGAAAACTATTTTAAAACTAATTGGACCAAGCATAATTAAATGAATTCATCCTTAATATAATTAAATATATTCATATTCGTAATCATTAATCGTGTTTCACGAAATTAAATCATTTTTATTTGTATTTTTCACAGTTATCATTTTGAGGTTATTTCCACGCGCTATAAATTGTCTATACCACAGAATAAAAACTAAAGGCATAGAAACCGTACTAAATAGGCAGAAAATACATTATGGTTGACTTTTATTACTTATGGTTTTCATAGTGAGTTGGAAAGAGATCGTCAGAAGGCGTGATTTGGACCTTTAAGCACCAGTGTTGGAAGAAAGTAACGCCAAAGAAGACCGGTCGTTGATTTGACGTTTCTTCACCTTCTGATCATGACAGATTAAGGAAGAAAATACACCTAGTTTTTGTTTCTTTTCCTCTTATCAAAATGTAATCTATAAATTAGAGACAAGTAGCTGGTGCAACGTTCATCTTATTGCACGGCTTCTTTGCCTTTAGTCTTTATTCTGTGGTCTATACAAAAAGACTGAAAATAGCAATAAATCCTCCATTCACAAACACCGTGATTGGATGTTAAGGGGATTCCAAAGTAAATTAAAACAATTTTACTTTAATCCCTAGAGATTAAAAAGGAACTTTAGTCCCGATGTGCAGAGACTAAAGTAACATTTTAAGGGCATGAGAAGTGAAAAAGTACTTTATGGTCGGTATGGAATTATGGGCAATTTAATAATCTGCAATTGTTAAGCTATCGATATCAAAATAGATTATTGCCCTAAGAATTATAGTTACGGAGATATGATTTTTTGAAAAATGTATTGTAAATGTGCAAAGTTTAGGAAACTGACTGTTTAAGTTTAGGTCTCTAAAAAACTATGTTACTGATGTAAGTTACATAGTGGACTAGGAAATCTGGTTAGTTGGGCTTCTGTCCATCAAAATATATACCGGAAATCTTAGAATTGCAAATCGAATCTTGTACAATCGGACAATTAAATATGACTGCCGATTTATTTCAAGGAAATGGTGTTGTGTTATATTTTCTCAATTTTAGCTGTAGATAGTCAAGATTTGAAATGTATCTATTATAAAACAAGTTATTAACAAAATATAAACAAGAAAAACGAAAATTAGTAGTCAGAATTCTTTTTTTTTTGATTTTCATGCGAAATCACAAACATAACATAATTAAGTTCTAATGTAACAATAATCTTTTTTTTTGCATAAATCAACAAAATCTGTTCATTCACATCAAATATAACTATTAACTTCGTTATCAATCATTAATCCTAACTTTTTAAGTCACTTAAAGTTACATCACAATAATAGTCTTCGTTCCATACATTTATGAAAAGGTACCTTATGGAAACATGTCAATGCAAATTAGATAAATTACGATAATGTACATCCTAGAAACCCTTTTCATTCATGTTTAATTTTTATTAAATTTTTATACTAAATTATCGCACATAATTATGATCAGTTCTTTTTCTTAATCTACTTTAAAACTAAAATTTGATCTTATGTAAGAAAAGGTGCCTTATGGCAGAGTTTAGTAATTTTAGCGATCTGCTTGCTCTAAACGCCTTTTTTTACAGAAAAATACACCACCGCGAACTTGGTTTCTGTGACCCCCTTCACCACAATATGAGCATGTAGGCTTTTTGCGTTTTATGATTGGCAACTGCTGAATACCACTGGTACCAGGCTGAGGCTGACTAGGTAGTAATTCGGGAAAACTTTCTAAGGGATCATTATCTTTAGATACTGCTAGCTGTGGAGTTGGGTAAAGTATGTCTTGGGATTCAGATATGGTACGAATTGCCTAATTTTTTATAGATACTTTTGTCTCTCGTAGGACAAGCCTTGTGGCTGAATAACTTCAGGCATTTCATCATTCACAAATGTATCGTTAAAGACAACGTGCTTAGCACAAGTTTCAGTAGTGGAAGACTTTTTACATAAAACTTGTCCGATTGACATTTGGTCCGTTTTAAAATGACTGTATGACAATAATTTTGGCACAGATTCTTTGATTTAAAAATTTTTACCCAGTCATAGATAAAGATAAAAAAGATAAAAGTCATTTATTCAGTAAGTAGGCCGCACGGGCACCTTTACACGTCAGGAGTCTACCAGCGCTTCCCAAGAGGAGACCACTGCCGAGAAGAAACGCCGCAAGAAACTCAGCAGTCAGTCATTTTTTTAACCATATTTCCTATTACAATGATACAACTTAGTCTAGTATTATATAAAGCTATAAATATTAATTTAAATATAATATCAAATATCATGTGTAGATCAGCAGGAAAACATGGCAAAAATATTAGGAGAGATATAGACGGAGAAAAAGGCAAAAACAAAAAAAATAATAATAAACAAAGTTTCGACATGTTTTCCTACATCAACAGTGTCCCCTAGACAAGATAAAGGTTTTACATTTGAACAAATTATTATTGACTAATTTTCGAGTTTAGGCCATGCATTTTTGTCTGCTAGATAATCCTCGACCCTATAATACGCTTTAGACATTAACGACTTTTTCAAGTAATTTTTAAGTGCTGAAAAGGGTAACTTTAAAACTACGTCAGGTAATTTATTATAGAAATGAATGCATTGACTAACAAATGATTTATATACTTTACGTACGCGAAATTTTCTAATAGCAATTTTATTTTTATTTCTTGTATTTAAATTATGTATATCAGAATTTTTGGTGAAAGAATCTAAATTTTTAATAACATAAATAATATTCTCATAAATAAATTGAGATGCTACAGTTAAGATATTAATTTCTTTAAATAGTTCTCTTAAGGAGTCACGAGAATTTAAGTTATAAATAGAACGAATGGCCCTTTTTTGTAAAACAAATATAGTTTGTATTTCAGCTGCCTTAGGTTTATACATGTATAGTATCACCAGACTCGTTCCCACCATCACAGAAATAATCGAATTTGTTTTTCGACATGCTGTTACAGCTGCTTCTAAGCTAAGTAAGTAAGCTAAGCTTGTTAAGAGCTAAGCATAATTTTTAAACTTATAATCGCCATAAGGTACCTTTTCTACTAAACTTGAGAACCATAATTAAGTGACTTTAAACTCATTTATACGGAAAATAAAAACAGGTAAAGAATTCTTGTATGTTATATTTCTTGATAAGCTAATAAAAATATAAACAGCATGTTTACCCATTTTTACGAAACATTTAAATATCTCCGAAACTAAAAGCCACCATAAGGTACCTTTTGCCGTGGACTGTCACATATATTTAGGTGTGGCAGCACAGGCATCAATTGATGAATTTTCGAGAGAAATACCTCCAACACAAATTGCCGATTTCCGAAAAACATGTTTATCTTTTTACATCGAAGCTTTAGCACAAATAAGAAAACGCTTTAGTTTTGAAGATCCTCTTTTTGATTTATTAGAAAATGTTCTAAACCCAATCAAAGCGCAAAAATTTGAAGTAAAAGACTTATCATGCGTCATAAAAAGATTCCCAAATATTGTTACTGATACAGAAAATTTACATAAAGAATGGAAGAAACACGCTTTTCTCGACTTCAGCGAATTAAACATGTCGCCTGACATGCTGGTCGAAGAATACTGGAATAAAATCCTAAAAATGACAGATGGGACAGGAGAACCCTTGTTCCCAAATTTGAAAGAAATAATAATGGTTTTGCTCGTTTTGCCGTTTTCCAATGCATGTGTGGAACGAGTTTTCAGCCAGTTAAAACTGATAAAATCGGACCACAGAAACAGAATAAATACGGACACAATTGCAGCTTTGATGGCTACCAAAGCGGCTGTAAAAAATGCCACAACATTTGAGCCATCGAAAGCATTAATGCATGCTAGAATAAAATACAGGAAAGATGGTGATGATGATGGTGAGGGTCGGTACTTCCTGCTTTTTCTTATTTTTTCACAAACCGTCAATTGTTTTACAATAGATTTTCGAAAGCTTTATTTGAAAACGCAGAAAAAACATATGATTTTAAAATTTCAGATGCTGATGTGCTGTCTTAGATCATGTAGCCTCCTCTTCAGTCATCATTTTAATTTCATATAATTCTTTTAGTCTCATAATCACAATTGTTGTACCTAATTAATATAATAACATTTTACTACAACCCGTATAGACATATAGGTAATACTCAGTAAAAATATTTATAATATCAATTTAAAATTTTTAATATGGAAATCTTAAATTGTAGGTACACTTACGAGTATGTACTTATTAATTTAATTTTTCAGGATCACTAATTGATTATAAAAATATAAAATTTGGAATTATAACAACTAATAAAGAAATTTAAATTCATATTTAGTATGTATCAATATGAATAAATCAAGAAATGTGGGCAAGTGCTCAAATACTCATCGATGTTTCTGTAAGTTAATACAACTAATATTCTATTTTATCAACTTTTAATACCTTTCCAGTAAAAAAAATATGAAAGGTTACTTTTTATACAAAAAGGTAACTTTTTTTATATTTCAGGTAATTTCTGACAAGACCCGACTGGCAACACTGATTTTGGGTGTTGTTGAATAAATCGGGCGTCTGTGTAAGATGAACTACAAGTTCAAACGTGTTTTTAGGAAGACGCTTAACTTACGAAGCGTATAAAAGCGGTGGGGTATTGTGTCTGAACAACTATTAGCCACGCAACAGTCTTCGTTACCGGAGCTCCCTGTACTTAAAGCAGTATATAGACATAATAGTCTTGTGTCGTGCAGTGAAGTGTTTATAAAAAGGCCTAATAATGGATGTGAGTATGTACAAATATTTTAACTTAATTGTGTTTTTTTTAGCATTTGTGCACCGTGTTTTTGTTAAGCAGTTGTGTAATTTATTGTTTGATATTGTTTCAGTTCTTTGAAAATACTTTCAAGAACTATTACTACCCGGAAAATAAAGATGAATCAACCGACGAAGAAGGCACGCCTGGTTTTAAAGTTAAGCAGGCCATGGCAAAAAAGCGTTCAGTAAATAACATCGACAGCTTTTTTGAACGTCCCAAGAAGAAAACTAAAGTATTGAAGCGCTCTTCCAATGTCAGTCAAAGTTCTCCTGACGGGGTGGGCTATATATCAACCGGACAAGACGACGGGGCATACGCTTCTCACTTGATTAAAATCGAGATATATGATTTGCAAAAAATTAAAAACATTCCACCCACTGAGCACTGGAAACACGCAGATGTGAGATTAAAATTCTACGCGCCTTCTGAAGAAGACACTCAGCTCCAAACTACACGTGATGTTATATTTAACATCACAAAGCAAGTAGCTTCTAAAGACAGTTGTATGAAATATTTTATTGACAATAAGAAACAATAGTGATAAAAAGTGTTTGTGTAGGTTAAATCAAGACTCTTTTATTAAGAATTGTGACATACATAATTTGAATACAAGAAATAAGAATAAAATTGCTATTAAAAAATTTCGTGTCCGTAAGGTATATAAATCATTTGTAGGTCAATGCATTCATTTCTATAATAAATTACCTGACGAAGTTTTAAAGTTACCATTTCCAGTACTTAAAAATTACTTGAAAAAGTCGTTGATGTCTAAAGCTTACTATAGGGTCGAAGACTATCTAACAGATAAAAATGCTTGGCCTAAATTAAACACCTAAATATCTTAATAATAACCTAATCATACCAATATATAAACATTGTGTATTGTCTAGGGGACACGGTTTCTGTAGGGGAATGTATCGAAACTAATTATGTGTTGTTTTGCACCGTCATAGGTAAGTATAATTTTTAATTTTTATTTATTTCTTATATTTACTATTTATGAGTTCTTGTAGAAATTTTGAGTTTTGACACATTTTCCTGCTCAACTACGCATGATATATATAGACGTATTTTTGTTACATTCATTGTTTTATATAATACTAGGTTAAGTTTTATTTTTCGTTGTATAATATCATATCATAAGAAATGTTTAAAAAACGACTGACTGTTGAGTTTCTTGCGGCGTTTCTTCTCAGCAGTGGTCTCTTGCGAAGCGCTGGTAGATTATTGACGTGTAAAAGTGCCCGTGCGGCCTACTTACTGAATAAACATCTTTTATCTTTTATCTTATCTTTAAACAAAAGCTTGTTATTGTATTACATGTAAAAACCTTACCTTTTAAGAATTCAAGACCTTTTCCAGTCTAAACAATTATCTTTTCTTTGTAAAATTAAATTGTGCGAAATACTTTATTTACTATAAGATGCAGTGATAAAAAGTGTTTGTGTAGATTAAACAAAAGGTTATTATTGTATTACATGTAAAAATAAAAATCAAATTTTAGTTCACATATTCTTTTATTTCACAAAAAAAGTCTTAAACATATTTCTTAATATAAGATCATTACATAATGAATTTTCAGAAAACAAACTTAGCAAATCTTTCATAGTTTTTCCATGAAATTTAAAATACAAATAAACTAAACAATATTCCCCACAAACAGAGGTAAAATGGTTTTGAAGTGGTTTATAGTTATAAGACCAGCGCTTGGTATTCCTTTTTAAAAATAACTTATGATAACCTGAAGGTTTCCGAGCAAAGGAGTCAAAGTATTCCCCTATACCATTAATGTCAATATGTATAGCAACCCAGTGGGAGCCCGGTTTCGAGTCTGGGTCCAAATTACTTACAATAAAGACGGGAAGATTAACCCAAATAGGAATTTTGTTAGCAGCAAAAACGTTTAATTCAAACGAAGGGCTGATTTTTTTCATACAAAATTGAATTTCATTTGTATCAATTTTTAATAAAAAAATATGAATAATTTGATGATGTTGCCAACAATGGCTACAATGAAATAAACTAAATTGATTAAAACATTGTATTTATGTATTTACTAACTATTGTAATCTACAGATATATCACGATTTTTGTTTATTTCAATAACGTTATCAAATTCTGCATACACAATACAATTAATGGTGCAGGGTAGAGCAACATCAAAGCGAATTTCTAAGCGAACACTTCCATGCCTTACAAGATTCCAGTGTGAAGTTGAACTAGCAGATAAATCAGGGGTTAAATCAAAACAATATAACAAACAATAACCTGCTCCATAATCCGTTCTGCTTATACCATTACCTTCGTTGTGAAAATTAATACCAGTTCCCGAAAATAAAGTGTGATATGATGATGCTATTAACCCAGAACCAGAACCAAATGATGGTTGTAATGTTTTAGAAGGAATTTCATGACCATCGACATATAAACTAAACGAATTCATATTATAGTGTTGAAAATTAAATGGATTCATTGGTAAATTGCCATTAAACCCTGAATTTGATACAAAACCAATAATACATCTTTTAGGAATTTGCCCAAGAAATATATTATCCAATGTTTTACCCTGTATCCCCGACGGTAATGTAAGAACCTTAACTTCTGCTCTTGTGATAGGATATTTTGCAGTCGTTGTTGCCAATACTTTTTGATGTGCTAACAAAACGCTAGGATTAATTCGTGCCCTTATTATAATGAGACTGGCATCCATTATTTGCACTTTATTTTTTTTATCTCGGTGACAAATTAGATTAAATGACTCCTTCGAACGTACTAACTTAATGCGTATTTCGACACCATTTATTAAGAATTTCTCTTGGTTAAATATGTCGGCATGTAAATGGCCCATCATTTCCACTTCCTTACTCTCTTTGACAAATTCTAGTCTTTTGTGAAACCCTTTGTTATTTGCATCAATAGTATCCATATGATTTGCAGTATCAGCATACCACAATCCACAAGTAAGATGAGTTTCTTTGGCTGCTGGTCCATAGTTTAGAAGATTTTCCATATAAGCACGGTAAGCATATGTATTGTTTGAGGGTGATGTGAGTTTGATTTAAATATACATCTAGTTGATTGAAAAGGGAATGTAACCAGTTATTGACGGGTGTAACCAGGGTATCTTGTTTTAATTTTGTGACATCCTGATTCAATATTTTAGCATTAATATGTAACATTGTGTGGGATAGATCAACATAGTCATCTCCTGATCCGGGAACTTGGAATTCGATGGGAGCGTCATCACTTAAAGATGAAATTGGTTTGTAATGAACCCACTGTCCACTTTCAATACTTGTTTGAGTTGATGGAAGGGCAAATATACCTAATTCAGATTGCGCACATTCACAAGAATGACTATGTAGGAATGACATTATTTACTTTGTAAATATATCCTCAAGAGTTTTGTTTTTATTTTTTTTACTTCCTCTTCGTCTCGATGCTTTCAATGTAATGAGCGGTTCCCTTCTTTTAGATGTAATTTTATACTCAGATCCCGACATGAGGGAATCAATTTTTTCATCGGCTTTTCTTTTTAAATTAGCACTTGCCTCCTTGAATCGTGATCTAATCGAACTATCCATAGGGCGTGAATTTACCATATCGGATAACAAACCAACCCCTGCACCTAACGTTTCTTTTCCAATGGTTTTCAAACCACTACATAACAAAGGGAGCACTGATCTAAATAGCCCTCCCAAAAAACTCCCTATACCATGCCCTCGTTGAAATGGAACTCCTTTATAGACAATTCCTACACCAGAGCCGGCTTGATGCGAATAATAAATAAATAAATAAATAAATAATGCTGGTAAGGGCAAGAGACTGACGATCTGTTATAATTCATTTTACTCGTTGAAAGTGTAGCTTCACGCAGGAGCTACCAAATTGGAATGGTACATTAACACCGGTAGTTGTTCTTATATCTATTTCAATAGTATCGAACTCCCTACGTAAAACCAGTACATAGTGAGCAGGTGAGAAAATGTGAGTTTTATATGCACCATAAATAAACTAGTAGTATTATTCTAAGCAATGCTGTTATAACATCTCCAACTACTTGCGGATGAATTATATCGGTGTAAACAAATATTTGTGGTGGTAACCCTAAATATAAATTGGCAGGGTTTCTTCCATATGTAACTTGTTTCAAATTTGATCTCGGTTTGAAACCCAGCTGGAGACTTAGTATCGGGGTTGTTATGATAGAGGTTATTTCATTATTTGTTGTTGTTACTCCAACCATTTTTGTCAATGTATCATACCTAAATTTGACATTATTTTTTAGTTGAGGGTTCTCATTAAACGCTTGAAGGAAATTATCAATATTATCGTATGTAGTGGCTGGTATATGAGTTTTTATATCAACAATTTTCGTTGACTTGTTTGCGGGTGACACCACCTTTTTCTTTATGTAAATTATATTTTCATGATCTTGAACATTATACATGGAACACGGGTATTGAAATTCCACTAATCCAACTACCCACTCCCCTTCTAATTTTATGGTTTTAGGTAATTTAGTTAGAAAATGTGCAGTCGTGTTGTCCGTATAGTAATCCGTTGAACTGTTGCTTAACAAAGTTAAATAAAAACTATTTTCATTCATATTTTTTTCAAGCTTGATGCGAGTATCCAAGAGTTAAATTTATTGGAATAACCTTGCCACTTCACTAGTATTTCCTTTATGCCTCTAATATGACGCGAACGTATTATTTTATCAATTTTATACTCGGTGGAGTGGAGGTAAGTCACTTTTTGTAACTCTTTAGAATAAAATGTACCAATGATGGGTTCGCCTTCCAAATCCTTTAACATATAAACAACTCGCGGTGATCTATTAATAATTGAATTAATTATAAATATTTCATCACTCCAGTTACTTTCATAACCCTTTTGGAATACATGTTTATATTTAGTTATTCTAACATGATCGCCTACATTCAATTTTGGGGTTTCCAATGAAATTTGTCTATCTTTTTTTCTATAATATAAATTATTCCAAACGGTCATAATATTACTAGAATTAACGTCAATTGGTCGCATTTTAATGCTAGAATGATAGGTATGGTTGTAAGAATGAAGAAGATCTTGTAAAATTTTAGTGTAATTATATGTTTTATTATGAGTGAAGTAACGCCACATTTTCATTTTAAGAGTTCTTTGAAACCTTTCTACTATACTTGCTTTAATGTCGGGATTATTAGTGGTATAATAATTAATGTTTTTGCTCTTAAAATAATCTCTCACCACCTTTGAAACAAATTCTGTACCTTTATCAGATTGTATATGACGAGGAACAGAGTTGGCTTCGGTAAATATGCTTTCAAAACATTCTTTAACTGTTGATGAATCTTTCTTTTTCATGGCCCTCGCAAAAGCATATTTACTGAACACATCAATAACACAAAGAATATATTTGAATCCATGATTATATTGACTATACGTACTCATGTCACTTAGATCAGCTTGCCAGAGTTCATTAAAGTTAGATAGGATATATCTATTTCTGGTGAATCGCTTATGAATAGGTTTATGTAGCGTGTACGTATCTTGAGATTGTAACCATTTTTTTACTTCCTCTTTGTTCATTTGTTCTTTCATTTCCTTCGCTATATTATTTAAACTACTATAACCAGCTGGATTGGAGACATCATAGTAGATCCTATTAATATCTAATAAGGAGTCCATTTTTCCCAATCAATTTTCTTATGATGACACTTAAGTAGTCCTGTAGTAAGTGGTGTAGCTCTTTGTTTTTCTTTATCTGTTGACGATCTTGTACTTGTAGATGCAGGTAATGTAATGGGCTCAATCGATTGAGCTGTTTTAATAAATTCCAAGTTTGCAGGATTGCCTATGCAGCTTAAAGGAACTCTTATATCTCTTAAAAGTAATGCAAACTCTTCCCACCCTGTTGGTTTAGGACGTTTAAGAGATCTAACCGTGTCACTTATCAGATCAGTAGTATTACTATTTGAAATAGTGCGGTTGTTTATTACAACTTCACCAGTTGGCTCCCACCAAATTTTTGGTTTACTTAAAACAATGCAATCCAACAAATTTCGAGTTTTTTTCTCATATGATTTGGGTAATATATCTATAATTTTTGATGGGCTAATTGGCATCGGTTCTGGATTTGTTTTACCAATCAGTGTAACTGCTGTAGTACCATCTCCTTCTGGTAAAGGTGGATTTGCAACTGACTCATTATATTCATTAACCTCCTTTTTGTTCACTTTTGACTTTAGATCATTACTTTCGTAGTTGAGTTGAACCTCCCCCTCCGTTACGATTGGTATTCTAAATGGTTTTCGATCTGTTTCAATAAAATGTAAAATGTAAAATCGTTGCAATGCTTGTGAATATAAGGTCCACTTTTCACGATCATTCATTTTACTTTTAAGGATTTTTTGCATCTCAGCATCTAGACGGGATGATGAATTTTCAGGTAGGCTCTCATTGCGTTTGAGTCTTTCAATAAAATCTGATTCTACTAATAGCATTTTTTTCGTACTTTCCATTTTGTTTATGATAAAGAGTTAACTAAGGCACTTAAAATTGCTCCTAATATAATAGGTAGAAATGCACCTCCCTTTTGAATTATAACGGTTTTTCTTATTTTATGTTTTCCTTTCGAAACTAATTTCCGTAAGATATCTTTATATTTTTTTAATTAAGATTTTTCTTTTTTTTCTAAAGGAATTTTTCCATTTAGGACGTTATAAATGCACTCACAAATAATGTTGATCTCATCATCATCACAAGATTTAAGTAACGCCGTGCGATATTTTGGTTTAAGCAGCTGCAATGCTTCAAGTAAATGTTTATATGTGTTTACTCTCGCATGCATCATGTAGAACTGACTAAAATTTGTTGATTTTTGTCGTATTTAAACCCCTTTTTAGGAACATACACTGTGCAATGTCCATCAAACGGAAATATTTTTGTTTTAAAACGACATATGTCATTTGTATTTTGTTTCAAATCAATCATGAGGTAACCATGTGGTTCTTAAGTAGAATCTTTGTAGGCTTCATCTACAAATTTTGGGTTTTCCGGGTAAACTTGTCGTGACAAGTAGCGTATTTGGGTTTTGTCCCTGGGATTCTTAAAATATACAATGTAGCTTGTATTTAGTGAAATATCTCGTTGGCCTCTCCCCTGATGAAATATGTTTTGAGTAATATAAAAAACACTCAAGTTTCTATGATGGCTACCTTTTGTGAAAATGTCAACTATTCGTCCATCTGATTCTCTCATCAGATCATCTATTATAAGAAGCTTAGGTTTCTTCCCATCAAATATTGAAAAATCTGGTATTCCCTGACTATAATTTACATTTTCTAGATTGTACAGGGGTTGCATTTCATCATAACACCAAATTATTTCATCAAATTCAATATTACATACTTCTTTGAAATTATTTAAAAAGCTTGTGACAAATTGAGTTTTGCCACATCCACTTCGACCAGCTAAAATGGTTGTGAAAGGATGATAAAAATGTATCATAATTAAAACTCGTAATACGTGTTGATATGAAAACAGTTAAACTTGAAATGATACAATTTATGAACTCAATTACTTTTTAAATAAATCAACCAAAATAAGGATAAACACATTAAAAAAAAAACATAGATATCATAGTCAAATATTTTTTATTTTGAAATTTACACTTTTTCGAGTAATATTTTTTTTTAAAGTAACTGTGCAAAAAGAATCAACATAACATAAGTCTCTTTTCAAGTTACAATAAAAGAATAACTAAAAATCAAATACCACCACTTGATTTTAATTCACCTTCACCAATTTATATTTACAAAAAACTAAAATGTATTTACATTTTCTACAATTATTACAATTCACAATTCACAATTAAAAATTAAAAATACACAATGTACAAAAAATAAAGTTGAAATTTTTGAATGTTCTGTGATTATAAATTACATGGAAAAATTATTTTGTGATGATCCATGGGGTATTTTACAATGCCCCCACGCTAGAGTGTCCGAAGAGTTTTCTAACAAGTACCGTTTTGTATCGTTATGAGATAATGATACTTTATTTATATTTTGAGTAAATATTACATGTTTTATTGATTAAAATCTCAGCATTTGAGCATGTTGCATTTTTTTTTCAAATAAACACTTTTTATAATCGTTGAGGGTCAGTTTTTTAGTAACACATTTATTGACTCCTTTAGCTTTTGATATAAGACTCATATTCTCAACATACATTTTAGATCGTAGACCAACAAACTCTTTAAATATTTTACCATTATTTTCATCTTTGAAAAACCCCAACCGCTTTTTATTTATTAATGGTAAACCATATTCATTGTTAGGTGGATAGTCCGATGTGTCAAAATATAAATCGAGCTCTGATTTTATGTCCTCATAATAGTTTTCAGTGAATATTTGATATACTAAACTATCTGTATCTGTATAAAGAAGCCTGAGATTTTCTTGATATTTCGTTTTCATGTAGTCGTAATGAAATTTATACATGAAAGTTTTCGATATATCTAAAATGCAAAATCCTAAGTAAATTGGTTTATTATAAAAGATTTTAGTTTTGTTCAATTGAACAGCAGCTAAGTTCTCCGAAAATATTGATTAACTGTGGAACTCAGGTTTCGCTATCATAGTTTCAACTCCCTGTGATTTCCCATGATTTTCCCAGTGATTTAACAATTTGACATTCACATATTTCAAAACATTTTCCATGGTTTTACCGAACATTGAATTATTCATACTTTTATAGTGATCTTTATCAGAATCACACGTTGCCTGCGATCGCATGCGTGTGTTTAAGTCTATGTAACTTTTTAACCACTTAGATTGTTCAAATCTCAAAATACGATGGATTTTAAGTAATTGCAAACCATTCTTCAAACATTGTTTTAGATTTCTGTAATGTAGAACATAATTATTCGTTTTCCTATTTAAGTTGGGAATTAATTTTTTTTCTTTGGAATTCCCTAAACAAATATTTTTAGGACAGAATGGTAAATCTGAATGAGAGTCATGCAATTCGTGTGGGTATTCTAGATCGACTTCTAAAATGAACCCATGTTCAGCATCATCAGAAACATTAAAATCAGTATCTACATTCACCCATTCAAATTTACCTGTAGGGAGGCATTGAGACATAGCCCACCCATAAAGATTATTTGCATCCAAGTACATAAGAAATGAAGAAGGAATATTTTGATCATATTCTGGCATAAATTTATTATTAGCTTTTGCATGTCTTTTACTACATTGCGATATGCCACCTCGAATATTTTTAGTTATGAAAGCAATTTTATCAATGTCGGTTAAGAGCTCTAGATTTATTTTTGTAGTTTTTAACATCGCATCCCAACTTAATCCTGGAGCAGTATAATAATGAGCTGGGTCTAATCCATATGTCCTAAGGCATACATTTCTAAAATTTTCAAATACATCAGTAAGTAACAAAACATCTGTTTTTAAATATAAATCAGAATAATCCCCCATATTTTGACAATGAAAATGAGTCCAAACATCTTTCGCATGTTCATAATCGTCTTCTGATATGTTGCAATCAGTCAAAGAACTGTAGAATTTATCTTGAGAGGGAAGAGAAGTTAATTTTAATGTTTCATATGATGTCATGTGCTCATAGGGATAGATACCCTTTCGTATTAATCGTTTAAAATCCTCTTCACATGGAAAACTCAATTTCACGAAATTGTTCAGCTGTCAAGGTTTTGGCTAATTTTTCAAGACTGCAACTCATAAATTTTAGTGAATCAACAAACTTCAATTTCATTGTGCGATTATTCACTTGCAAAGATTTAGAAAAGGAAATATATTTCTCTTTGTTCTCTGGTATCAGTTCAATGTCCCCTTCCTCAAATCCAAGCTCATGTACTATAAAATGACTATCATAGTTGCTCAAATTATGAAAAAATACAGGTACAAAATTAGGTGCCCTGTATTTTTCAGAACAAAATTGATGTGCTACTCCTTCATAAAAACCTGTATGATGATTATAAGAAATAGAAGAATCACCATTTAATTTTTTATCGCAAATGTAACATGTACTACTCTGAGCAATGTTTAAATTATTTGCATCAGATAAAGGCAAAGGGGTTTTGCCAAAAGTATTACTCCTACAAATGTTATCTAAATCTTTTTAAATGTATTTCATAAATGTCTGTGCACAATCTTTACCTTTGTATGTTCTATACATTGACAACTTATCATCATAAGAACACTTAATGTAGTATCCAAAACTATATATCTCGTGTTTTTGTATATTTGTTGTAGAGGATGTACTAGGATTATTGAAACATGATGGAATTGGGTTTAAAAAAGCCTCAAAATCGGCATAAACAACAAAAGGCACCCTTAATTTACGTTCATAATTATTGAAGCTAAGTTGGTTTGATGGGACATTTTCATTGAACCAGTTTTTCTTTTTATCCTGTTCTGAAGGTAAATTCGTGCAAACATGGAAACAGTCGTTTCTTTGATGATTCATTAAATTTTCATGTGATGTAAAGCTTGTTAGGCAACCATCACAAATATGTGTAGCATGTTGTGTATTGGATAACTGTTTAGATACTAATCTAGATAAATTTTTGATCAAGCAATAATGTGCTTTATTACCTTTGGTTATATATAATAAGTTTAAGTGGGTAGCTTTTTTACATTTAGTTAAGTGAAATGGCCCTATCACATCATGTTTTTTACTTTGTGAATTGTACTCGAGTCCAAAAATATTAATGCTTATATCATTCATTTTTTCAAATTTATGAACATCCCCTAATTTAAATGGGAAAGTCAAATTTTCAAAGTTTAGTTTATGTTTATGCGTTATATATGAATTCCATGTATTTGAATGATGGTTTGTAGGTGGGTATAACCCTGACAATACAGCCCATCTAAAACATTCATGATCATTGTTTTTTACATTAATAACTGCCTTTTTATTCATTATATCTCTAGGCAATTTTATATAGGAAGAACCACGTAATGGGTTAAATTTATTTACATTCACATCTAGATAGTTGAATTTTACTAAGCTCCATCCACTATCTTTCCTCTCAAAGTTAGATAATCTTGTTAAAATTTCGTTAACTATAGTTATAAAAATATCATTTTTGTCGCTGCTAAGATTCACCACATTGTTACTAAATTGAAAGTCAAACGTATTATTTAGCTGTTTGGTATCTTGAGTAAAATCTGCATTAAGAATGAAATTTACTTTTAAAGCACAATGATCAGTAAGTGATCGATCTAATAATGTAAAGATTTTTTCTTTCTTTTTTTGTAAAATTGTTTCGGGGGTAAATGGGTTGCGAATATTTTCATTAAGCAATATTCTATAAGTAGCCACCCTATTCCTAAATGCGTTTTCAATTAACTGTACATTAACCCATTGAATATCAGACCTTAAGACATTATTTTTATGGATGTTACTATTCAAATGGTTGGTGAAATATCTTTTGGATACAAACTTACTACACACAGAACATTCAACATAATCATTATTTTTTGTACTCACATTCTCATCTAAGATTGGTTCGGATGATGTTGATACTGTATCGCGATTAGTTGAAGGGCGGTTTTTCTTTGCCAGCACTTCTTCTGACTTCGAAACTGCAGCTGTCCTCTTTACTCCACCCCCGACTTGGGAAGATCTATAAAAATAAGAAAACATGAAATTAAACATAATGTATGACTTAATAACAAATACAAAGTTTTTAATTAATTGGATGGGATATTATACTAACTCAAATCTTGTCTACATTGTTGGCAGTATGCTTGCATTGTTAAAACTCCATCAATCACATCTGAGCACGAACTATTTTGTTTGCCTTTAATATGACCATCACATGGTGTAAAATATGGTCTTACATCAGAATCTTCTAATAGTGTGGTGGGTAATTGATTCGATATAAACCACAGTCGTATACTTCTATGAAAATTTGTTATAATAAACTATTTACTTAAACACTCAATTTGATCACGAACTAAATGGATTATGATGAACACCATGATGGAATAAACCGACACCTTAGTAACTCAAACACAGTAACGCAAACAATGAATAATTTCAACATCGAATACCTCACTTATATAGGAGCGCCCCACCTAACTGCTTCCATAACAATAGGATCAAGTTACTACAAGTCAAAAACCCATCCTTTGTCAGGTAAGTACTGGTCAAGCGCTTTTACACAGGTTACAACAGGAATATTAAGAATTAAAAATATAACTTACGCATCACGATGAAGTTGGCTTATGAATTCACCGATGTCAAGTAATTCTTGATCTTCTTCAAGCTCTTCACAGAGTCTGATGAGTTGGGCATCGTAGATGTCACAGTTCAAACTATCCATTTTGTTTAATCTACACAAACACTTTTTATCACTGCATCTTATAGTAAATAAAGTATTTCGCACAATTTAATTTTACAAAGAAAAGATAATTGTTTAGACTGGAAAAGGTCTTGAATTCTTAAAAGGTAAGGTTTTTACATGTAATACAATAACAAGCTTTTGTTTAACCTACACAAACACTTTTTATCACTATTGTTTCTTATTGTCAATAAAATATTTCATACAACTGTCTTTAGAAGCTACTTGCTTTGTGATGTTAAATATAACATCACGTGTAGTTTGGAGCTGAGTGTCTTCTTCAGAAGGCGCGTAGAATTTTAATCTCACATCTGCGTGTTTCCAGTGCTCAGTAGGTGGAATGTTTTTAATTTTTTGCAAATCATATATCTCGATTTTAATCAAGTGAGAAGCGTATGCCCCGTCGTCTTGTCCGGTTGATATATAGCCCACCCCGTCAGGAGAACTTTGACTGACATTGGAAGAGCGCTTCAATACTTTAGTTTTCTTCTTGGGACGTTCAAAAAAGCTGTCGATGTTATTTACTGAACGCTTTTTTGCCATGGCCTGCTTAACTTTAAAACCAGGCGTGCCTTCTTCGTCGGTTGATTCATCTTTATTTTCCGGGTAGTAATAGTTCTTGAAAGTATTTTCAGAGAACTGAAACAATATCAAACAATAAATTACACAACTGCTTAACAAAAACACGGTGCACAAATGCTAAAAAAAACACAATTAAGTTAAAATATTTGTACATACTCACATCCATTATAAGGCCTTTTTATAAACACTTCACTGCACGACACAAGACTATTATGTCTATATACTGCTTTAAGTACAGGGAGCTCCGGTAACGAAGACTGTTGCGTGGCTAATAGTTGTTCAGACACAATACCCCACCGCTTTTATACGCTTCGTAAGTTAAGCGTCTTCCTAAAAACACGTTTGAACTTGTAGTTCATCTAACACAGACGCCCGATTTATTCAACAACACCCAAAATAATAAAACGCACAAGTAACAATCGCATCCGTTGTGACCATAAAACATAATAGGCGGCTACCAATAAAACAATTAAACCGTTATAACTAGAGTTGGGATTTTTGGTGGCAATTTTGAACAGAGTGCAGTGGAGTCGTTATTATAGATACTTTTATGATTGAATGAATGAATGAATGATAATGAATGACAAAAAAATAGTAAGTAACATTACTTTTTATAAACAAACAAATTGATTATCCTATACTGGAAGTGAGGTATTAGAGTAAACCAATAGGTTTTTGAACACAACTATCTATCTATGATGTTGAATAATTAGCAATTGGAATTAAAGTTTCAAAATCTTGCATGTTATCCTCATCTGATGTTAAATTATTGTTAAGATTATGAAATGCATATACTGTGGCGATCTGTTCCATATTTTCTGGAGTAAAGCGATTTCTTAACTTGTTAAAAATCCATTTATGTGTCGAGAATGATCGCTCAACATCCACCGATGTTAATGTAGCATGCTTTAGAATCTGAGTATGATTTCCAAAATCTACCATATCTCTCACTTCGTAAAAGTCTGGACTTCTATTCAGTACATATTCCAGCTTATTTCGCACAGTCTCAGTTCCGTGCGAGTTCAGTGTACTTGTTACAATGTCTTATTAGGAGACTTTCATGTATTGAAATATTTGTACATTCTAATTGTTTTATTGAATCTGGTATAATTTCGTAGCAATCTTGTATAAATTTTAACTTATTTTTCAAATGTTCATTTCCAAATACAGCTTTTCTGATAGCAATTGCATCTCTACTATTTAACTGCATCACAACGTTTTTTATATCTTCAAAGTAGGTAGCGTAATAGAAACTAGCCTGTAACCAGGTGCCCCATCTAGTGATTACCGGTTCTGGTGGCAATGGTATATTTGGAGCATATTCTTTAAAAAGTCGAACGCGGTGGAGCGATTTCAAAAATATTTTTTTTTACATTTTGATATTAAAGTATTTACCAAACTATGTTCAGATCGAATTTGCTCCGCGACTCTATGTAGACCATGAGCTAAACAAGTAACGTGTTTAACATTGGTGTATGTCTTCTTTAAGATCTTACCAGCAGCAAGCATGTACGCAGCACTGTCTGTGCAGAATATCAAAAATGTTTCAGCACGTTATATTTTTTCATCTGCGTCAGACTTACTGCACAAGCTGAACAATATATAGTTTTGCTTTCTTCGCTATATACAAGTTCTTCATATGGTTCTATCCATCCCAAAATTCTTCTAACTTGACGAAAATTCATTTTATTTATTATTTAAGGTCACGTCGACAACGTTTCGTAAATTATGTGTTGCTTCCGAAAATTAATGAGACTAAGATTTGTGTGAATTGTCAAGATTGACAATATAAAAATGTCATAGTGATTGACTTTATTTGAAGATAATTTTTAGTCAACCAAAAAGGTATAATATTTGATGAAATGATCAGGCGATTGGTAGCTTGAGTAAGTGGAAAATTTAATTCGAGTCGTAAAATAATTTAATGGAAATCGTTTACGTATAATTTTACATAAGTTAAGATTTGTACCATTCAGTCATTCATTCAATTATAAAAAGTAAATAATGACGACTCCACTGCATTTCTTGTCCAAAAATGCCACGAGAATCCTAACCCTAGTTATAACAATGCACTCCGGTACACGAAACTTGTCTATACAGGCTTTTTTGATTGAAATACGTACTCCATAGAGCTTTGAATCAAGTCAGAACCAGTTTACATGCTTCGTTTTAGTTTTACATACTAGTGTGTTACAATAAAATTAAAATGTATGTGGAGGTGAACCCCATATACGTACTAGATAGATAATGTTATAGCCAATGTTAGCCGCAGATACATGCTCGTAGATACATACCCGTACGTAGGTTAGATTGCATTTAACCACTATATTTTTAATAAGCTAAGTGTAGGTCATTCATTTAGAAATACCTATATGCAATATATGGTTTTGATAGTTGTTTAGAATAGGGTCTAAGTAACAACGACTTAAGATAATACTACGAATACTACGATTAGCTAGATTTACTAACATTAACTTAGGTAAATTCAATTAAGTGAAAATTAGGACTTAAGCTAGATTTAAATCAGTTCTTAGCTTAGGTTAAGCTCATGTTAAGTTAGGTGATCCTTAATAACAGCCGACCATGGGGTGTTAAAATTTAAAACCACTCGTAACTTCTATGTTGGTTGATTCATCTTTATTTTCTTGAAAGTATTAAAAACAGTAAGTATTTTAAGTTAGATTAGGTTGTATAATGTTAGGTTAACTTCAGTAAGGTAGGTTAGGTTAGGTTAGAACTGTAACCCTTAAAAAACAGTAGGTATTTTAAGCTAGGACAGGTTTCACGGTTTTAGGTTAACTTCAACAAGGTAGGTTAGATTAGGTTAGAAGTATGATCCTTAAAAACAGTATGTTAAGAAAACCACTATGGTAACTTAATTAAATGATATGAGAAAAACATAGATAACATTAAAAATCACATTACAACAGTTAATAACGCAATCAGGTAATATGTAAAAAAAGGTATGAACGCGTGCGATGCAACACAATGGTGTTGGGCGCCCCGAGAACAAAGGGGTTGGCGCACGCGTAAACAATAGGCAACGTCCACGGGACAAAAGACAAAGACGGGAGGAAAGACTGTGTTCGATAACGTGTCAGTGATAGACTGTGATAATGACCGTGTGTGTTCCATTAAAATAGTAATGGGACAGCGGTCTATTTTAGTGATTAGTGTCTACATGCCGACTGATAAGCCCAGTAACCTGACGGAATTTACGGATTGCCTCGGGGCGGTGAGTGCTATCATAGACAATAGTGAATGAGAGTCAGTATTTTTATTTGGAGACCTAAATGCGCATCCGACGGGTTTGTTCTACGACGAGCTAGTGGATTTTTGTAGTGATCATGACTGGACAATAGCAGACACCGACTTATTGGGTTTAGCTTCGGACACCTACACTTTTATAAGTGAAGCCCATGGTTGTAGGCGATGGCTAGACCACTGTGTAGTAACTAGAGCAGCCCTCAGCTCTGTAACTAAAGTACAAGTTTATTATGATACCTTATGGTCTGATCATTTCCCTTTAATTGTGGAGGTAAATCTTGACGTAATTAAATCGAAAAATAATATGTTGAATTATTGTCAAAATGATAATGTTAATGTTATTTGGGGTGACCGTAAGACATTACAAGTTGAGGAGTATGAGGTGTTGTGTAATAAAATATTAAAATTAATAGACTTTCCAACTCAAATGCAAAATTGTTGTTCTTCTGGTTTTTGTAATAATACCGAGCATAAATTCATAATCAGCCAAATGTATGCTGACATTGTATCCATTCTTAGGCAGGCCGCCATCACCAGTTGTCGAAAGAGTAAAATTAGGAAAAGGAAACAGGTCATGGGCTGGAATAAGCACGTGAGCGATGCTCATGGGCAGGCAAGGATTAATTTTCAAACTTGGGTCTTGCACGGAAAACCTTCAGCTGGACCAATATACGATACGATGTGTGAAAGCAGAAGAATATTTAAATCGCGATTAAGGTGGTGTCAGAACAACCAAGATCAAATAAAAATGGACTTGCTGGCATCTCATCACAAGAATCGTGACTTCCGAAGCTTTTGGAAGAGTACGAACAAACTAAACCCTCACCCTAGCCTGCCCGTGAGCGTCGACGGTGTCACTGACCCAGAGGGCATAGCCGAGCTCTTTCGTGATCATTTCTTTGTTAAACCGACCCTCGGGCAGCAGCCGACTATGCTCGATACTGAGACAACACATGGAGACCCGAGTATTATCTTTACGGCAAAAGACGTAGCCCTGACCATTAAACAAATGACGCGAGGTAAATCTCCCGGCCATGATGGTCTCAGTGTTGAGCATCTTCGATATGCAGGACCTCATCTCCCACGAGTTCTGGCGATGTTTTACTCTCTCTGTGTAAGCCACTCTTATCTGCCTGAGAGTTTAATGAAAACGATTGTAGTGCCTATAATCAAAAATAAGACTGGAGATATATCCGATAAGTCTAATTATAGGCCTATATCGTTAGCTACAATTATAGCAAAAGTGCTAGACGGTTTGCTTGGTGCTCAGTTAGATAGGTATATCACTTTACACGACAATCAGTTTGGGTTTCGGCCAGGTTTGTCTACTGAAACTGCTATACTGAGCCTTAAGCATATCGTCAGGTACTACACGTCACGTAGAACCCCAGTTTATGCCTGTTTCCTGGACTTATCTAAAGCATTTGACTTAGTCAACTACGAGCTACTGTGGCAAAAACTTGTAGAGTATAACGTGCCTAGTGAAATAATAAAAATTTTTAGATACTGGTATGGCAACCAAATAAACAGTGTTCGATGGGCAAACGCATTTTCTACGCCATATAGATTGCAATGTGGGGTGCGGCAGGGGGGGTTGACCTCGCCTCGGCTGTTTAACATTTACATAAACGCACTGATCGTCGCGCTCAGCAGCCAACACGTCGGCTGTCACGTAGATGACGTGTGCGTAAATAACCTGAGCTACGCGGACGATATGGTACTGCTGAGTGCGTCGATCTGTGGTATTAGGAAACTCCTTGGTACATGTGAGAGGTACGCCAACAGCCATGGCCTAATGTACAACACCAAGAAGAGCGAGCTCATGGTTTTCAAATCGGGGACCAGGTGTCTGACAGCTATACCACAGGTCATGCTAAATGGAGTTCCGTTAAACCGCGTGACCCGTTTCAAGTACTTAGGACACCTGATCACCGATGACCTGAGAGACGACGCTGACCTCGAGAGGGAGCGTCGGGCGCTGGCGGTAAGAGCAAACATGTTGGCCCGCAGGTTTGCGCGGTGTTCCAGGGAGGTGAAAGTTACTCTTTTCAGAGCTTTCTGCACCTCTTTGTATACGTGCGCACTGTGGGCCAACTATACTCGAAGATCGCTTAGCGCTCTACGCGTACAGTATAATGACGCGTTCAGGGTGCTGGTGCGGCTGCCGCGCCGCTGCAGTGCGTCAGGCATGTTCGCGGAGGCGCGCATCGATTGCTTCTACACCACTCTGCGCAAACGGTGCGCGTCTCTGCTGAGCAGAGTGCGCGGTAGCGGCAACAGCATCCTGAACATGATAGCGGGTAGGTTTGATTGCCCTTACATGGTTCACTGTATGCAGCTCCATGTAGGGAGCAATCGTACTTATTAATTGTGTTTTTAGTTTTTATATTTGTGAAAGTGTTGTGTACCTACTTAATTTTAATTTAATTTTGGATTTTAATTATGATTTTATTTTGATTTTAATTTCGATTTTAATTTTAATTTTAATGTTTATTTAAATTTGTGTACAATATGGAAATGCAATTTCTGAAATAAATTATTTTGAATTTGAAAAGGGGTACCCAGGTAGTTGATAACCTTTTGTATTGAGTACATGGACTATTGCAAGCTATGGGAAGGAGTGATCTGGGAGTCTCGGGACCCTTCCCAAACGCTCTAAATGGGGGATAAACACCGAAAAAAATATTTTTTTTTTTTTTTTTTTAGGAGCGAAACCCCACCTCTCGCTCGTCAGAGCACCATTTTTTTCGGCGGAGTAGAGGCGGGGCCAGAATCGGCGAATCCCTACTACTGACAATACCTAGGCAATATTTCGCTACATCATCAATCACACGTCCATAACGTACTTGGCCGTTTTTGATAGCGTATTTTTATTTATTGATCTCATGACCAATAAACGTATAGTCAACAGCAAAAGGAACTGATGAAATAGGGTCTTAAAATAGTATAAGCAATAAATTAAGTCCGATTTCCGAGTCCGATTAAGTAAATGAACCCATAACGTGTCATAATTAAGTGACATTCCATTCAAAAAGTTAAAGTCATTACTGAGTGTTTCAAATAGGACTGATTTTTTAAAATATCAAGTCAGTAATACGACCAAACTTTCATATGTAAGTGGACACGAATTTTTGGGACTTCATGACCTCTCAAGACCAGCTCGGAAAACAAGTCAGACAATCGATTAATGTCGGTTATATTTGTTAGACAAACACACGACACCACGATAACAACACCTCTCATTTCCGTTTTTTTTTTTGCAATATTTTGAATAAATCCTTTTTAACTGCTGTGAACACCCTGGTTGTCATTTGAAGATTTTAAAATGTTGACTTTCTCTTGTTTGACACTTGACTGTCTTGAATAATTTTTAGTAGATAGGTATAAACATTTTATTTGCCGTAAGTATCTCAAAAACCAATCAAGTCTACTTAGTCGTGATAGCTTTCTTTTTAATTCGATATATGTGCTTTCATTTAAGATTTTTGCAATGCAATGTTGAAATACAGTCGGCAATCTTATTTATGTTTGTAAACTCATGTAATGGTCGTATATGTGTGACGTTTGACTCAGGTAAGATTACCGACCGAGATAGAATAGCAAGAAACCCTGTCAAATTAAAGTGAAAATGAGGGTGAGGCGTCGTTGAATCATAGTTTTGGTCATCAGGCCAGACAAATAACTTCAATAAATATTTTAAAGAAAACAGAAGTGGGTATTCAGCCATTACCATAAAAGTAAATTGTCTTCTTGTTGACACTTAGGCACAAATTTAATTTCATCATTCTTTATTCAAATTTCCTGTAAAGAGACAGTTATGACATCTTGTATTATTATTTCGCATTGACATATTGATTTGTCATTTTGTTTCTGTGTTATTTTATTATGATCATTTTCTTTTAACTAATTTAATATTTAGTGGAAAATGACACTTTGGTATAATCTGTTATATCTGGGGCATCATGCGAGAACATGTTTTGAAATTTTAATCGCTTACTTTTGACGTTGACAGAGGGCAGAGTAACATACTTACTAGTGTGAGGCGGAGCGGGGAAACAAACCTCTTTGGCTGCAAAATTATGTCACAAGCTTTTTTTTTTTTAATTACCTACTGCAACAGAAATGTCGTGCTATTTGATAATAAACATAAAATACTTTTTCAGGAAATTATCAGATTACTGCATCACAGTTTTCGAATTTCATTGTCTACCGGTTTTAAACAGTGACTTCAGAATCATAGTACCTACATGATTATGAGTTGTTTTTTTTTATTTTATTTTTATTGACTTATTTTCCAGCTAGTCGAGGAGATTATTCCCTAAGTTATTCTGTTATCGCCATAGCATAAGGTCGGTTACATGTGCATCGTACTTGTGTCAGAAATTGATATTATTTAATAATGCACATAACTTACCGCCATGGTGACAGGCTAGCTGGTGGATAATAAATGCTATGGTGGTTATTATTTTATTGTAATATAGTACACGTATAGACAGGTGAATAACTATATTTCTATATAATTGTTTACAGCCACGACAAAATGTAACAAAAGAACCAGTACGCATTTATTTATGATTGAAACATTCACCCTTATAAACTTCTTTATGGGGAAGTATCACACCTTAATATTGTTATCGATATACCTTTTATCCATTGGATATTCGATTAAATTGTTTATTGTTTATTGCATAACCTGGCACAGTTGAAAGTTTATGAGAAACTCAAGGAGTTTTCCTCCTCCGTTTTTCTTGTTACATTTCACTATACTAACAGGCACTAAATATTTTATTGATGTGTAGCATTAAAATTTACGATGTTATATTTATTTAATCTGTAACCTTTGTTCTATTTTTTCCGACATAGTTACTTAGTACATCTCGATTTAGTCGTAACATTGCAAAGATGTAGTTCTTAGTTTAAACCTATACCAACTACACAAAAATCAGCACATTTTGTTTTGGCGGGTACTCAAAATGTGAGCCAACCAAGAAAGATTTTCTCTTAGTTGACATGAATGAAAAACAGCAATAGGCTATTTGACTAATTTTAGAAAACCTTATTAAATGATTCTTTATTACATAAGAAGCACACTACATTGATATTTCCGTGAGATTCTACTATATTATCAATAAAAATCCATTTAAAAGTTTAAATTTCCGAAACCGCGCCAAAAACGCTGTTTCTATCGAGGCGCTGGCCATGTGACAAGTGTGACGTTATATGCAAGTAAACAATGAAAAATCATTTGAAGAGATATGCCCTTATGATCTGTGGTTACTTGCGTGTGACGTCACCTGCGAGTAACCACAGCTACAAAGCAATCGCATAGCGTTTCTGCCACAGATAAAATTTCAAAATATATTACAATTTTTTTCGTGTAATTTCCAAAAAAATATGCTTAATTTAGTTTAAAATAAAGTGAAATATGTTGTTTTACGCTATTATCTAATAGGATGACGACAATTTGATGCATATTTTCAATGTTGTCAAATAGCCTATTCTACCGGTCACATCAAACAAAGCTGACAGTAACAACAGCAAGTTCCTTAGTAATTGAAATAACATCTTAGTTGATGTATCCAACGTCTTTATTAGGCTCGTATGGAATCGAGACGCCTATGCACAACAATCACAATCTTGTTAGAAGCAACCGATTTTTTTAGTGTAGCTGACACCTTATTTTGTACTAAGTAGTTAGACTAAGCGTGTGTCAGTTTGTTTGCGTTATGTTCTAAGCTATTGGAGCTACGACTTACGACAAACATGAACTCATAATTTGAACCATGGATCCAACCTCCATTCTTAGTTTTTTTTCCTCTTGCAGGTATTATCAATTTATGCATTTACTCACGTTCTTTACCTCGTCGCCAATGTAACCTTAGGGTTTAGGATCAAGTAGGTTATTGGATAGGTAATAAAACCACGGTATTGCGTTTGCCCCACACGCTCACGCCGCGACCCACCGACCGACCGCCATGACGGATCAATGTCACATCCAGCGGTCAGGCAGGAAGTGTTGCCAACGGCAGGGCGTTTATTCCAATACACTACAGTATTAATGGAGTTACAAACGAAAAATTGAATTTAAAATTGTCAAGACTTCGTCAAGGCTTATCAATATACCCCCAAGCAACAAAATTATCCCAGAGAGCCTATAATATATAGGCCTACAACACTAATAACGTTCTCTTAACGGTTCTAATTTTTGCTACGACGCTTATAATAGCACGAACGGAGCTTGTTTGGCCTACAAGTACATCTGTTCTTATACGTTAACTAATTATCGTCTATAAGTCCAAATTAACAGCACAGAATAAGCTTATGTGTCCTATAAAAGTATTGAAAAAGTGTAAACGAGCTTGAGAATACGTACTCTGGTAAGCTATACTTATAACTGTCTACAAGAAGCAATATAAAACCTTTATAGGTAAACTATGCTTATAAAAGCATCAAATAAGACTTAACGTACTGGAAACTATTTGCACTTATTAATTGGATTTATAAGGGTTTATAAGTTCGTTTTGTGGATCATTTAGAAGTAAACATATACTTGTCTTATAGTGCATTTCCCAATGCTGCTGCTATAATCCTAAGTTATCTTCGTGAAGTCCCGTAAAAGAGTAGGACTGCTTATAATAGTCTTGCAAATACTGTTATAGACGCGTCTTTACGCGGACATTTTGATTTGGTACGTCGTCGTATTTGTAAGTTTTCTATAAATTTAATAAATTTCGGTACAGACATTCTCCAAAAATGGATTTAAATAATTGGAAGCGGTTGAAAAAAAGTGGTTCATATAAAAGAAAAGTTCAGAAAACATATAAACAAAAAAATCAGGTGTCGGGTTCTAGCTTTCTATTGGGCAAAGGTCGTACCATAGAAGTTGGCGAAGGTTCCGTACAAAAAAGGAACATTGAAAATTGTAAAGAAGATGATTCTGGACAAAACGAGCATTTCGTGATTCAGATTCAAACGACGAGGAGAGTAGTAGTGAGGAATCTTCGCAAATTGATATTGAAGACCATTCATATCTAAATACTGAGAAAAAAAATGAATTGCGTAATGATGTAAGAAATTAGGCTGTAGAGTACAATATATGACATGCGGCGTTAAACTCGTTATTGGAAATTTTAAATAAAAACATAAATATTTCCGTACCAAAATGGTACAAAAGGAACCCTTATGGCGAGACTTCGTTGTCTGTCTGTCTGTATGTCACAGCAGGTTTTCTCAGCAACTACAAATGCTATCAACTTGAAATTTGGCATAGTTGTACAACTTGCTTGCCCGCATCTATTTGTAGTAAAAAAATATGAAATTAATTTTATTAATAATTGAAAAGGGGTCTAGAATGGGGGGTTCAAAAATGGAAGTGGTTCGATTATAGCAAATGGGGTGTCATATGAAAGGTCTTAATCTGCACATTTCAAAACAATTTTTGTGATGTACTATTTGATTTATAGCCAAAAATGTACAAAGAATGACCGTTCCCCCCCCCCCCCCCCCCATATCTCCGAAGTTTATTAATCAAAAATTCTGAAAAAAATCCTGACGTATCGCTAATTACTTATATTTTCTGGAAAAAATAAAATAAAGTGTTCATTATTTACAGTTTTTGAGAAATAACAAAAAAACTAAGAAAATCTGTATTTAAATTTAGGCTAGTCAAAATCGACCTTATTGCCTGGAAAATAAAGCTTATAACAAAATGAGTATTTTCTTTTGCGGTTACCAAGCATATTATCTTCAATACGGAAACCTCGGTGCGCGAGTCCGACTCGCACTTGACCGGTTTTTTTTCAAAATAAAAACTAGAACACGAACTGATTAGCCGCGCGTGCCAGGCCGCACATTTTCAGCGCGGAGTGCGCCCGGTCTGGCGCGGTGTCTTTTTTGTCATACTAGGTAGGTACGTACCTACTTAACTAAAGATTAACGGACTTATGTGAAATTAACGAAATATTAAGAGTCCGTTTACATTTTTTATGTTACCTAACTTAAAACTTAATCTCATACTCGAATTTTTAAATTTGTTTATTAAAGATAAACGGATTAACACGCTTGTACCCAGCTATGATCCTATCTCACTTCTGTTAGAGTCATTTTGGAAGCGCAATTTATTAAACTAAACCATTAACATTAACATAGCAGTGACAAAGGTTGACACATTAAAAAGAGTACCTAGGCTTTTTTAAAGAATTATGGAACCCTAATTCCTAACAATATGGCGATATTTTACGCCTATAACGGTATGGTAATGTACAGTGAGCTCCATAAGTGCATGGACACCTTAACGACGATAATCGTGTGCGCCATTGACATCACGTTCACAAAAATAGAACTAGATGGCGCTGTTAACGACCCTAGTTTAGTTAAGGTGTAGCAATATAATTCTTTACTTCTTACTATTTGAATCGATAATTCGAACGTTCGTCTGAATGAGTCGCTGGCTTAATAGGTCGGTGCCTCGCCTCAACCGCGATATGATTCCACGGGACGGGAGTTCAAATCCGACTGGGGCAAGAAGGTATTTTTTTTATAATATTACGGGATAAAATTATTGATTCTAGTTTGATTTAACGATTTGTTTATTTTGAAAATAATTATTTTTAACCAGATATAATGAAACTTAATTTTCAAGATAAAAATATATTTATTTCTTTTACAATAAACCAGTAATCGCATTGAATAATGGTTGGTGGTTATACATATAATTGTAGTTCACTTACTTAACATTTAATGCATTTTTAATTTACTTATTAAGATAAATTGACCAACTCAATATTCTGTTAACGATATTAACGGTGTTAACTATTACTTATTACAAAAAAGTTAGACACTTCTTAGACACGTCTTAAATGACAGATTTCTATATTTTCTATGAATTGACATTTGATAGAAACATGTTAAACGACTGTTTAAGGTTTTGTTAATAACACCGTTACGTTTTTAACAATAAAACCACCAACCTTATTATTGAGGTAATAGCTTAAGTATTCGTTTCCGAAATCGGAAAGAGGTTTGAAGCTGTACCAAAGTAACATATAGTGCTTAGTATAATGTGAAACTAGAGACCGGGTTACCATAAAGGTTACGCTTAGGTGCTGGTAATATTTTACTTTGCAGTTTTTATCACTTACCTTACTTATCAATTATTGAAAGTACGAATAGCTAAGAGTACGCTATAGTATTTGGTTTGACCTTAAGTATTTAAAATAAGGTAAAATTGAATAATCACAAAGATATAGAAACAAAAATAAGACGAAAATGGATTTAGGTTTTGTTTTAAATATTGAGTTAAGTTAAGTGTAACCCGGTCTCCATCATCAAAACTTACATTTAATTTAATAACGAGTATAACCTCCGTTCTGATCGATGACAGCTTGTAAGCGGAAGCGCATTGAGTCGACGAGATTCTTGCACAGATCTGAACCCCGGATACTGTCCCATATTTTTAAACAGTGAGCCTCTAACGCTTCTGGAGTTCGCTCGTTCTGGTTTTCCCAGCGTTGGACAATAACCCCCCATAAATTTTCTATGGGATTCAAATCCGGCGATCTGCTAGGCCAAGGAATAGCGTTGATGTTGTTGTGCTGGCCAAACCACTCCCGCACGCTACGCGAACGATGCACCGGACAGTTATCCTGCACGAATGTAATCAGCGGCGTTTCTTCTCCCGGATACACGGTTCGTACTGTAGGCAACATGGTCTGTTCCAGCACTTCCACATAGTTAGCGCTATTCGCTCGACTAGGTATCCTGACTAGCTCACCTGGATCGGCTGAACTCATCCACCCCCACATGTTCACTGTTATACGACCAGATTCCATATTGGGCACAACGTGTCTGCTATCGTATCGCGTATTATTCCGACGCCACAAACTTAAACGACCATGTTGGCTTGATTTAAAAGTTTTTTCGTCGGTAAAAATTACACCACTCCAGTCGAAATCCAAGTACTGTGTTGCGAACTCCAACCGTGCTCTTCTATGATTCTCCGTAAGTAAAGGTTTTACGGCATGCCTCCGATAATGCAAACCCTCGCTATGAAGAGCACGACGAACAGTGCCTGCACTCGTACCGAATAAGCCGGCGTAATGGTTTGTCGGTATGAAACCATTTTCTTCATACTCCCGTACCATGGCTTGACGCTGCGGTGTGTCTATGAGACGTGGTCGACCCGATCGTTGACGTTGGAGTAAAGATCCCTCCTCTTGGTATCTTCGTACCCATAAAGCAACCGTTTTCCGCTGTAGCAAAAATCAAACATTTGAATACATAATAAATAATAGTAAGTAATTAATTACAAATTAGACATTTTATTATACAAAACATATTATTAAACACATCATTATATCTTAAACGAAACATTCTTTTATTTTCAAAAAGAAATAAAACTGCATTAAAAGATTTTCTAAAATTTTCTTGTCTCATCCGGGAATCGAACCAGGTAAAAAATCTTTTTTATTTCTAAGACCATATGTTTATTAGAGAGATTTTGTCCTAATCAATAATCCTATCGATAACAAATTAATTAAACAAAGATTAGTGTAACTGGCCTCTTCTCCTAAAGATAACAATATTAGAAAACAATATTAGGAAGTGATTTTATAAATCTTTTGAGAAATAAACATGACAATACAAAAAAAACTAGTTACTTACGTTTACACCGGTATCTCGAGCAATATCCGACACATTTTTGCCTTCATTATAGAAAGCAATTATTTGTGCTCTCTTGACCATGTCAATATTACAACGAGAACTCATTATAATCGAATGATCTAACAACAGTGAATATTAAGCAAAAAGGAAACAAAGAAGCAGCGAACGAAAGGACGAGCAGAAGTCTTTGTGAAATCCAAAGGTATTTATTAATCTTCAGACTACCCTAAGTGTTAATATAAATATATTTGTTGGAAAATAAGCCAAGGATAACAAAGCTATACTGAATTTCGGAGGATTCGATGGTCAAGTGGCGTAAGGAATCACTCGTAGTCCCCGTGGTCTCGGGTTCGAACCCAATCGATGCATTACATCCGTGACGAATGTTTTTGTATTTGAAATTTGTAATAATAGGATTGGGGATTGGACATTCGAAACAATCGAAACATTGACTGTCTCTAAATAATAATAAAGTATAGGAACGTGTCGTGCTTAGTAATCTTATCTGGTGTAAGCAGAAATTAAGTTTTTATGTTTAAGGTAATTCAACGCCATCTAGTAGAATATTACTGAACTAGTGCAGATTATAGATAACTGATCTTACAGTATGAGCAGATAGATGGCGTAATGTTTTGCCTCATAGGAATTTGTTTGCCATATGTCCATGCACTTATGGAGCTGACTGTACTTGAAAATTCTTGCTTTCAAACATGGCGACGTTTCATTGTTCGTCTTATTGTTACCAACATAATTTTTCTAATACACTTATTAAATACACTAATTTCAAGAGGCGAGTAAAAATTTTGATTTAAAACATAACATACACTTCACAGAAAATTATACGTTACCCATGCAGACGCCTATTATAAATCTTGTGTAGGTACTTACTTGTCTCACTCAACATAATTAATTTATAAAGATGGGTTAACTTACCTTTTTTTTATTAAATAATTATGACGCTCCGCAGCAAGCAACACACGCGATTTCACAAATGTTTGGAAGAGCTTGTAACAGTATCACGGAGTGCGCGAGAGTCGTGGTTGGTTCTGTAAGGCGCTTATAGTTAGCTTCGTGGTAGCAGATAGTTCTGCGTAGGCCAATTATAAGGTCTCTATAGACCAAAGAGGGATCCACGAAAACGAATGGGACTAAGATATAAGAAAATTGTATGACAAATTTAATTTAAATTTCAACGGTTGCACGACAGAATAATATTAATAATGTTGATATATCAAACTACATTTTTTTGAACATAGTGAATAAAAATACATTTTACGAATAAAGCAATTTCTTATTTACACTAAATGATTAGGTACTGACACGAAAGCCGCCCTTGACTTAGTTAAAAAGTGTGTAAAAAACCGGTCAAAATCAAGTCTGACTCGTATAAGCAGGGTTCCGTACCATTACAGTACCACTCACGGCGTTACAGATTTCCCCACATTTAGGGAAAAAAACCGTGAAAAAACTGGCAACACTGATTGTCATTCTTGTTCGTAATTTGCATTAAATAAATTGTATTATAAATGCGAAAGTTTGTGTGTGTGTGTGTGTGTGTGTGTGTGTGTGTGTGTGTGTGTGTGTGTGTGTGTGTGTGTGTGTGTTTGTTACCTCTTCACGGTGCAACGGCTGGACGGATTTGGATGAAATTTGGAATGGAGATAGCTTATACCCTGGATTAACACATAGGCTACTTTTCATCCCGGAAAAAATAAAAAAATCCCGAGGGAATAACTATAATCGAAATCTAAGCGGACGAAGATGCGCTAAGAAGCTATTATCCACTAATCCTACTAATCCTACTCATATTATAAACCCTAAGGGGTAAAAGGAGAGTTTAGGATTTTGTATGAATTTCGTCATTTTTAACCGACTTCAAAAAAGGAGGTTATACTTTCCACTGTACGTATTTAAATTTTTTTATATACCGATTTCTCCATCAATTGTGGACCGATTTTAAAAAATATTTGTTGGTTTGATAGAGTGTACTTTTGAGGTGGTCCCATTGTCACCAAATCTGAATCTAATCAGGGGATCAGTGAGGAATTGCGGGAACTCTTCAAATATTGTAGGCAAACATATAGCGATTTTAGCATATTTAGTAACAAGTCTAGCATTTGCATTCAGAAAGTATCATTTCGTAAAATGGAACTGATGATGAAGACCACAGATGGCCACCAGAATTCCTCAACGATACCTTTTTCAAGGGTGGCGATAAGATATCTCGATTGAGATAGTTGAGCGACTACAACGAAGGACATTTAATTGTTTAAATATGACTATGACTTTCCCGCGGCGTTGCTGGCGGCGATCGTGAAATGTCTTGAAGTTTCATATCAACTAAGAAGTGGGACTAGGTACATAAGCTTATTTATGATGTCTAAAAAGAACAAAATAGAATAAATGTTTTAAAAAACAAACGACCGCCTTCAAAAACGCATTAATTTTGTGAAGTTAGAAGTGTGAAAATTGGTATATACAAATATACAAGTAAAATTAATAGCTTACAGCGATTTTAAAAAAACGACCCCTAAGGGATAAAAGGGGGATGTAGAATTTTATATGAGTTCGTAATTTTTGTAGTTAGAAACGTTGAAATTGGTGTTACTAAAAAAAATATATTACTTTTGGCGATTTTGAAAACAATATTCCTAAGGAGTTGAAATGGGGGATAGAGGTATGTATCGAAGTTAAATAAAGTAATAGCTATGAGCTATGATAATAACTATAATACTGGGAGTAAGTACAGTTGGTTAGGTTAGGGTAAAGTTTTTTTTTTACCATCCAGAATCCGAATAGGCTTAGTTAGGTTAAGTTATTTTTGTCCACCAAGTACCAAAAATTAAACATGTAAAAAATTAAAAACACTAACTTTTCTTTATTAGGTACCTATTCAACTTTAGAAGTAAAAACTAATTGGGCACTTACATCTAATATAATATACCTACATTACTCATTAATATCTAAATCGTAAAATTTGTTCATTGTGAAAATGTGCGACTTTAGTTTATACATAAAAGTATAATATACAGCGACAAAGTTCTTCGCAGCGTGTCGCGGACGCCGGGGGTGTAAATAGGAGCGGCAAAGTCCGCTCGCGCTCATTGATCGAAGAACTTCGTCCTACTTGCTTTGTTTGGGATATTGTCAGTTTGTATTATTCTATACAAAATTAAGATAAAAACTTTTTTGTTGTATCGTTATAACGGTAAAATACACAAGCGTCAAATACTGAAAACCGGTCAGGTGCGATTCGGACTCGCGCACCGAGGGTATTTTTATCGACTATGATTTCGGCCGGAGCGATTGTGTGCGCTGGATGTACCTACCTATTTACATCCTATCCTACATATAAAATCAATGCGAATGGTTATGCGTGCGTGAGTTTGTTACTTCTTCACTAAAACGGATGGACGAATTTGGTTGGATATATTTGGAATAGAGTTTGCTTATACACTGGATTAACACATAGGCTACCTTGAATCCCGAAATAAACCAGTGTTCCCGTGGGATAGCAAAAATACTAATTGTACGCGGACGAAGTCGCGGGCAGAAGCTAGTAAACACATATTTATGAAAAATAACGCGAATAATCATAACTTACACGTGAAAAGTGATACCGAGTGGCTTTTTATATTTCGATGGGTCCTACGTAAGTTATGGTAACTTGAAATACGCAACTTTACAGCAGAGTAGTTTAAAGTTGAAAATTGATGAATTTTTAATGGATCCTAATAAAATTTGGTACAAATGTCAACAATAATTTTGTGCATAAACTTATATTATTAATATATAAAAAAAGACCTTGGTTTGGCTGCAATTGTTCTTACGATACTTTTGAGTGGATTAAAGGTTTTGATAACTATAGTTTGTGATACTAACCATGTTGTACGTCGGAATAGCTTGCGCATAAAATATCGTAAGTACAACAAACCATAACTTACGTGGGAATAGTGCTATACAAATGTAGCACATACTACAATGTACTACGGGAAGTTAAACCAAAAACATTCAATGGAATCTTTAAAATAAAACTTTAAATTCGTGTAACCTTAGGATTGATCCTGTTACTGGATAAACTTAATAAATCATCCATGTGGACTTGACAGAACCGCGTTGAGCTAACCCCATGTGCTTCTGTTTAATCCACTAGAGAAAATACTCTTTTATCGAACAGTTGTCTTCGCGTATGATATCCATGGACTTATTTCTCTATTAAGTCCATGGGGGTGTCTATAAATAACTTGACATTGGCAAAATACACCTTAACAGGAGTGAAATACATTAATCAAAATTTGAAATCATCACTTTTTGCTTTCGAAATAGACAACGGATTTGAATAAAGCGGCGTGAGAGAGAATGGAGCTGATTTATTTTTAACTCTAGTGTTACTCTACTCTACTTTTCTTCCTTGTAAATTTTTCTTCCAGTTTCTACCTTGCAATTTAAGTTTAAAATCATAAAGATCTGTGTATTTAATTTCTTTTACGACATATGGTTTTCCGTCTGTTTTTGAAAACCTTACTGGAGGGCGTAAATATGAGTTTAATTTTTGATGATTTTTCTATTACGGCACATAAAGGCGACTATAAAGAGATTTATAAATCCACTTTTGGACCTTATTACAATACGATAAGGTGTTAAAGTGGATACATCTCTTTGTAGTCGACTGTACACTGTAGCTTTCGGCCTGATAGTGGTATTTCTTCAAAAAACTGTGTGTCACTTTTATGTTATGTTTTAATACATAAAAAAATTATACACAGTCCGGATTCGATTCTACAATTCTTAACAAAAGAGAATAAATTGTGACGCCACTGTCAAAATACTAATTTCTTTTTTCTTAAAGAATTACAGGAGCTTAAGTTATACATACAACGAATTTCCCTTTTTTGCTACACGAATGTAGTCTGTATTTCCACAGCTTTTCCCCAAACCGAGTACTGTACGACATAACACTATGAAATAGTATTTTATGTAACTGATACATAAAGACGGTCCTTTTTAAGGCCTAATTATGTACAGTTGCATACATTACTTTATCTACACACATATTATAAGTACTCTAAGATGCGTTCAAATAGGCGGCAGAACAAACAAATGGCGGCAAAGCTCACCTATGTCACGAATATGTTTTTTTTTTTAATATAGTCAAACTAACAAAGTCCCTATTCTAAGGTCATTCGAAATCAAAATGGCGTACGACACTTTACTTAAAATATACCGAGTCGACGTTTAATTGATACCGGCATTAGCCCCCTGTTTGAATTGTGTTGGTTTTGGAAGATGTTCCAAATTTGAACAACATTACTTTATCAAAAGTTGTATCGAAATTTTAACTTTTCATTACAGCTACAGATAAGAAAAAATATCATAGTAAAAATTGTATCTTGTAATGCTGGTCATTGTCTACGGATTCTGAACGCATTATAGAGGACTTATGATATGTGTGTAGATAAATAATTATTAAAAACTAAGCGAGCTGTCTCAACATTGGTAAGTTGCCTGATTTTCCTAACAGCATAAACTACCGAACTGAATTTACCGGTTAGTACTGCTATATGGGGACTCCATTGCAAGTTTTTAGTTCTTAGTTATCACTAACAAAAGCGCCTTATCTACCATTTCCAAACACTTGTCGTTTAAAAATATAGGTACTAGATTCTGCCGGTCTAACACTAGGCAAAGCAAACCTAACATGTTTAGGTTTTTTTAGCATTGAGTAGCCAATTGTTACTAGAATACGGCCTGTATACGGTATCGTAGCGCAATGTGATAAAAGGGTAAACACTTATAAAATAGAGGTGTACTTAAAGAAAAAATCGTGCCTCGAATAACCCAAAATCAAACCCAAATCAGCGCTGCTAATAAAACCAATAAGCTTACTCTGCGCCAAGTTAATATCATTAGAAAAAATAATAACATGCTCTTGCCCATGCGAAGTGTTGTAAAGCAAAGCCTCATCATCCTTGTCCGGAGAATCAATACAATACAATACAAATACTCTTTATTGAACACCAGAAAAACAAAACACGGAACAGTACATTTGAACTAGGATCGTCACTGATTTCCTTGTCACTGTCGCTGAATACACTTTTCCAAGTAGGTAGCTGCATTGACCAGTTATCAGGTCCAAATGGAAGAGGGGATTCTATAAGAAAAATAAAAAATAAGGCAAAATTTGTACCTGGTAATCGGTATAATATCGTATGTTCATTTCCCATCCGGAGTATACTATAGCAAGTAAGACTTACAACAAATAAAATTTATCACACTCCGAAGTACAATATTTTAAGTAATTTAACCACATGCTTTTTTTTACAAAAATCCCATCGTAAATAATCGTAAGTCATACATACAACAGCCGTTAGATGATCGATTCCAACGTAAATGACCGTTAGTAATAGTTACCATATTGTACGCTGGAACCCACAATTAGATAAATATAGAATAAAAAAAATAGGAATCTAAATGCATTTACCTGATTTCGTAGATGTATCCGATGTAGTGTCATTTCAACGTCTTTGTTTATTGGGACTTTCTCCTCCCACAGCGTCATCGTTTGAATTAGAACTGTTTTTCGTTTCTGGGCTATCGTATATTCGTATAATAATTTCGTTCTTGACGAGACGTTTGGTACTTATTAGCACAACCAGACTTTTTGTTAATATTACGGTTCATATGGAGCATCTAAACCACAAATTTTGTTAATACCCATCCTAAAACGTGTACACACCTACCGCCCCGCGTAGCCGGTCGCAACTGACACATGCGATGCGTAAGCGCGGGCGGCGCTCCCCGCGCCGTCCCGCGTACTTTGTCGCCAAGGTACTTACAATGGAAAACGTCGGACCCGTTTGAAACATACCACTGTTTACGTTTCGAAAAACTGGTTTAAACTACGAATTTGGTAATTTTTGTTTTAGACACTAATAGTAATGGGATAATACAATCCATTTTTGCTATAAACCGAATTTTGCCATTTTGTGGGTTACGATAACTTACGTAGGACCCATCGATTTGTTAATGTAGTTTTTACAACACAATGCGGCATATTCTTCGGCGTAAAGTGTGATGTCACTGTGTGTCACTTGTGACACAAAATAGATAGGTACAGAAGTCAATCACATGTATGTACTTCACTTTTCATACCTACGCTCGGCGTTCGCTCTATGGTTGTCAACTATGGCTTATGCACAAAACTATCGCGGTAGGTAGTGGCACTCGTAGGTATCTAGTTGTTTGATTTATCGTTGAGAATTAAACGGGAAGAATGTAAATATAAATTAATAATAACTAAAATATTTTTATTTTAATGTCATTGTTATGTTATTACACATTTGAATGTCGAAAATCCCTAATAACTTCTAAACGGATTACCCTAGTTACACAAAATATATTGCCCTATCCGTTTTAGAACTAAACCTGTCTAATGACACTAAAAACAACACAATATCTACACAAACAAACATGTTTTCACCTTACGTAAGGTGGCGTGAATTTACCTTACAAACATTTTCTTTACTTCGTTTATACTGATTCAAAATAGGAAACTGTAACACTCCTACCCCCGGTCTATATAGAAACGATAAAATATCCTACGTTGTGTAATTAATTGAATTGGCCAAAATAAAACATGTGATCGTCTAGTTATAGTTATATCTATCTAAATTAGGACCCTCTACGTTGTGTAAAAGAAAAGGTTGTCTAACGTAATCAAAATTAAAATCTATTAATAAACAAGCTAATCATGAAATAAACATAAAATAATACACAGGTGAAATAAAGGTTTGACTCACCCAGATTCTCCTTGTACTACCTTGATTGTTGTATACCCTTCGTGTAACTATAATATTCCCTACCTATATTACGTGGATGTAACACATTGTAATGATATCCCTACCTATACCCCTACCTCGCAAGAGGTCGGTTACAGTGAGAATCTATTTGATCTTAGATTTAATCTACTTTTCTTAAGTACTCGATATATTTAATTGAACAAGAAGTGAAAAAAATCAAATTGGTCCTCACTTTGGATGGGGTCTGACCTCAGTTAGACAAACTACTTTGCTGTCTTGCATCCATTCTCTCAACTTATGACCATACAAGCCATCAGTATACGTCTGGATTTCTAATTTAAATATTATATAGTGTAAAGAGAGGATTAAGGAGTACCTTAGTAACGCAAAGCCGCCGATTCCTCATCAACTACCTCGGAAGAGAAAGTTGAGAGTACATTATGTGCCTAAGTAACGCAAAGCCGCCGATTCCTCACCAACTATCTCGGAAGAGAATGTTGAGAGTACATATTTGCCTAAGTAACGAGAAGCCGCCGATTCCTCACCAACTATCTCGGAAGAGAATGTTGAGAGTACATATTTGCCTAAGTAACGAGAAGCCGCCGATTCCTCACCAACTATCTCGGAAGAGAATGTTGGGAGTACATATTTGCCTAAGTAACGAGAAGCCGCCGATTCCTCACCAACTATGTCGGAAGAGAATGTTGAGAGTACATAATGTGCCTAAGTAACGTAAAACCGATTCCTCACCAACTATCTCGGAAGAGAGTGTTGAGAGTACTTATGTGCCTAAGTAACGTAAAGCCGCCGATTCCTCATCAACTATCTCGGAAGAGAGGGTTGAAAGTACGTATGTGCCTAAGTAACGAGAAGCCGCCGATTCCTCACCAACTATCTCGGAAGAGAGTGTTGAGAGTACATATGTGCCTAAGTAACGAGAAGCCGCCGATTCCTCACCAACTATCTCGGAAGAGAGTGTTGAGAGTACATATGTGCCTAAGTAACGAGAAGCCGCCGATTCCTCACCAACTATCTCGGAAGAGAATGTTGAGAGTACATAATGTGCCTAAGTAACGTAAAACCGATTCCTCACCAACTATCTCGGAAGAGAGGGTTGAGAGTACATATGTGCCTAAGTAACGTAAAGCCGCCGATTCCTCACCAACTATCTCGGAAGAGAATGTTGAGAGTACATAATGTGCCTAAGTAACGTAAAACCGATTCCTCACCAACTATCTCGGAAGAGAGGGTTGAGAGTACATATGTGCCTAAGTAACGTAAAGCCGATTCCTCCGTCAACCTTCAAAAAAATATATGATAACGCGTTAATCCAGACGCACAATGAATAGTTTTGTCTGCTCATTAGTTAATTAACACACACTTTCACCATCAATCCACGCACACACACAGATGCATATCTTCAATACAAGCCTAACCATATGCACTAATAACACTCAATAAAACTAATTCAAACTCTAAACTCAAACTATCACTAACTAGCTACTTCTTTGTTCGAACGCGTCCGTACTAAGATCCTTGACCAACAACTTCCCTATCTTCTCTACCGACTGTCCTGTTCCTAGTTTCGCGTCCCGGGGGACTCTTTGGTCTAAAACACCTGTTTCCTAAATTCCAAATCATCCCTACTTCTCACAACTGACGCCAACCTAATTAACCAATCAAACTAACGCGGGAAACAGTATGTCACCGCCCCCAAGCTCTATGGTTTTAAGGTTGTGTTTCGTTGTCGACGATACTCCTTTATTTTTTTATCTACAAATCTAACGCTGAGAATCCACTTGACAATGGGGTCTTGCACATGTTGCGTCTGTTGCGAGCAGGTAGACCACTCGTTTCGAAGAACTGTGAAAGTCTGTTTTTAACAATCTAGCAATAAAATAAAATATAGATAAAAGAAATTTGTCCAAATGACCTGCAGCTGCGGAGTCTAATATCCCGAAAGCGGCTTCTTTGTTTGTAACTTTCTATTGTTTTAGGTAATTTTAAGATTTCTAAGAATACATAAAATAAGTTTTAAGTAATATCTTACATTATAAGAAATGTTTATTATATTTATATATTAATGTATAGCGGGTAATATACACGCGTTACAGTCGCCCCTTTGATTTTGAGAAATTTAGCGCTAGTAAAGTGTGACATTTTGAAAAATCAACAATATAATATCTAAACTACATATTTAATAATATTAAAATAAGCTTACCTACCTTCGTAATTAAAATTATTGTATTTTATTTTATAGTGTTAATTTCGCACTCCTAGTATTTTTTTCAAATGTTAATTGGTTAACTACACAACATTTGCAAATTGATATTTTATTCATAGAAACAAGCGTCAAAACTTCATTTTTATTACTCAAATGAATCTTGTGCATCCATTAACAAACTTACTTGGTATCCATACTAGTAAAATAACAACTAACATACATGCAAACTTATTTACTTAAAATCTCAGACTAAATAAAATGAATGACGTATTTAAATATCACTAAATATTACATTTTTCCGTGCTAACGCAGATTGTCGTTGTCTAATTTTGCGATTGGCCCTTTTTCTACTATGGGAATAACGCTTTTTGACCCGAAACTTGCGTGTGTATGGTTTTTGCTCGGTCTTTACAGAAAGTTCGGTTATTTTGTCATGTTGATTTAATAATCGTGCATTCTCTTCCTCTGACGTCTCATCCATTAGTTTTAAAAATCTTATAAGTTTTTTAACATCGTATGTTATTTTTGAAAGCCACAATAACTTTATGTTTACAGGTAATTGTGACATAATAGTAAAAATAACTTCTTTTTCCGACTGTAAATAATACGTTAATAATTTTGCTTGTCTAAAATAATCACAAAAGTATTGGGACAAATTTCTACCGTTACTGTCAGAAACATAACTAGCATTTATGATTTGGTTTCTGACTTTAATTTGAATTCCTTCTCCCCAGTAATAATCTATAAAATCGGCCTCAAAATCTTGGGCATCTTTCCATTTAGGTGATAGGATCTTCGACCACTTCCGAGCGTCACCGGACAAACATTCTATTATTACTTGTAAGTCGTCTTTTGACGCACTAATTTTATTTTTATAGTTGTCTAGTTCTTCTAAAAATACCTTTGGGTGCATATTACTACCATCAAATACTGGCTTATTCGGGGTTATCATTGTAACAACAGCATTGTTAACAACATGTTGAGTACGGGAATTTAAATTTTCAATTGTACCACCTGTAGTCTGCTGCTGTAAATGCATCTCAAACTCATTTATACGTCGTGCTAAAGGAGCTAAAGCTTCAGAAACGATTTCTTTCATAGAAGAATTCAGATAATCTCTTGATTCCATGTTATTTCTGCTACTCATGGTGCTCGTCCTTGCTCGAGTGTCCATTGTTTAGACTTCTACTAATTTATACCTCGAGAAATATTATCCTTAAACACCTATGTTAAATTTACCTACACGACTAAATACTAACACTTCGTCAACACATGCCCATTGTGAACTAAAGTATACGTTTCTAGATAAGGAAAACGATTAATTCATTTATTTACACCTACCATACTTAACATACAAGCAGCCTATGTTCATTAATTAATGTTCTAATGATTTTACGAGCGAAAGATTAAATTTACACCAAAAAATATATATATACACGGAGCTCGAATCCGTGACAACGCTGCAACGATACCACTATATCATATTTATATTTTACAAAACCTACGCCCCTGGCTATCTAAACATCAATATGGTAACGATTCAATTTGCAACACACGAGATATTGAACTAATGTTTTTGATTTCGAAATCAATAAGAATACCTTATCTGGAACTCTTTTTATACTTTAAATTTCTCATACCTATTTGTTACGCCAGTAGAATAATTTACGGTAATCGAAACCGTATTTAAAATACAAGCTCTAAATAATAATTAAAAATTATTCAGACTTGCGCCCCTAGTCTATTAAATATTAAAGGCAAAAATTTGCTCCGACCAAAATTTTTACGCGGGAAGTCAAACCCACGATTAAGAGCTTCAATATCACTAAGTGTGACTAAAACAACAATGTTTTTTGCAGGAATCGAACCTGCAATTGTAACACAATAAATCTCCGATTACCAATTCTTTCGTTTATTTTCATTCAACAAGCATCTTCGTAGGAATCGAACCTACGATTATGACATACACCCAATTGGAAATATGTTACTTGAATAAAATGTCTCATACATCAAACACTGATGAGAATCGAACCCGCAACACAAATGAGTCGCAAAGTACCTTTATTAACAGTTCCTACTAGAAATGCTCACTACCGTTATAATTTCTAACAAGTGATAAAATAATTCTAATTACGCTATTTAGACTGATAAGACATACACTAATAAGAAAACCTTTAAATTAGTAGTAACCCTCGTTCTTTTAAATAAGTATTTGAATTAAACTAATTCAAATTTGAATGACTTAAAATCCTGGTCACACGGCATCAACTGTAACACTCCTACCCCCGGTCTATATAGAAACGATAAAATATCCTACGTTGTGTAATTAATTGAATTGGCCAAAATAAAACATGTGATCGTCTAGTTATAGTTATATCTATCTAAATTAGGACCCTCTACGTTGTGTAAAAGAAAAGGTTGTCTAACGTAATCAAAATTAAAATCTATTAATAAACAAGCTAATCATGAAATAAACATAAAATAATACACAGGTGAAATAAAGGTTTGACTCACCCAGATTCTCCTTGTACTACCTTGATTGTTGTATACCCTTCGTGTAACTATAATATTCCCTACCTATATTACGTGGATGTAACACATTGTAATGATATCCCTACCTATACCCCTACCTCGCAAGAGGTCGGTTACAGTGAGAATCTATTTGATCTTAGATTTAATCTACTTTTCTTAAGTACTCGATATATTTAATTGAACAAGAAGTGAAAAAAATCAAATTGGTCCTCACTTTGGATGGGGTCTGACCTCAGTTAGACAAACTACTTTGCTGTCTTGCATCCATTCTCTCAACTTATGACCATACAAGCCATCAGTATACGTCTGGATTTCTAATTTAAATATTATATAGTGTAAAGAGAGGATTAAGGAGTACCTTAGTAACGCAAAGCCGCCGATTCCTCATCAACTACCTCGGAAGAGAAAGTTGAGAGTACATATTTGCCTAAGTAACGAGAAGCCGCCGATTCCTCACCAACTATCTCGGAAGAGAATGTTGAGAGTACATATTTGCCTAAGTAACGAGAAGCCGCCGATTCCTCACCAACTATCTCGGAAGAGAATGTTGAGAGTACATATTTGCCTAAGTAACGAGAAGCCGCCGATTCCTCACCAACTATGTCGGAAGAGAATGTTGAGAGTACATAATGTGCCTAAGTAACGTAAAACCGATTCCTCACCAACTATCTCGGAAGAGTGTTGAGAGTACATATGTGCCTAAGTAACGAGAAGCCGCCGATTCCTCACCAACTATCTCGGAAGAGAGTGTTGAGAGTACATATGTGCCTAAGTAACGAGAAGCCGCCGATTCCTCACCAACTATCTCGGAAGAGAATGTTGAGAGTACATAATGTGCCTAAGTAACGTAAAACCGATTCCTCACCAACTATCTCGGAAGAGAGGGTTGAGAGTACATATGTGCCTAAGTAACGTAAAGCCGCCGATTCCTCACCAACTATCTCGGAAGAGAATGTTGAGAGTACATAATGTGCCTAAGTAACGTAAAACCGATTCCTCACCAACTATCTCGGAAGAGAGGGTTGAGAGTACATATGTGCCTAAGTAACGTAAAGCCGATTCCTCCGTCAACCTTCAAAAAAATATATGATAACGCGTTAATCCAGACGCACAATGAATAGTTTTGTCTGCTCATTAGTTAATTAACACACACTTTCACCATCAATCCACGCACACACACAGATGCATATCTTCAATACAAGCCTAACCATATGCACTAATAACACTCAATAAAACTAATTCAAACTCTAAACTCAAACTATCACTAACTAGCTACTTCTTTGTTCGAACGCGTCCGTACTAAGATCCTTGACCAACAACTTCCCTATCTTCTCTACCGACTGTCCTGTTCCTAGTTTCGCGTCCCGGGGGACTCTTTGGTCTAAAACACCTGTTTCCTAAATTCCAAATCATCCCTACTTCTCACAACTGACGCCAACCTAATTAACCAATCAAACTAACGCGGGAAACAGTATGTCACCGCCCCCAAGCTCTATGGTTTTAAGGTTGTGTTTCGTTGTCGACGATACTCCTTTATTTTTTTATCTACAAATCTAACTAATAAGACACGTTGGATATTCGCAACAGACTAACTTTATTAAAAAAAAACATGTAACCATAGTGACAATACTATGACGATAGATGGCGTAACTGGTACACACTTAGATACTAATTACTTTTGATAAAACCATACTAACACCCCCACTTATCAAAATAAGCTAAACACTACATAATAATTAAATAGGAACAATACCAAGCATATTCATAAACTTGTTATGTTTTACATAGCACAGACCTTTAGTCAGCAGATCAGCAGGCATTTCCTCGGTAGGAATGTATTTAATTTTAACACACTTTTCTTTGACAACATCTCTGATATAGTGATGGCGTACATCTATGTGCTTAGATCTGTTATGACTCTGGTGACTAGATGCCAATTTCAATGCACTTTGGTTATCACAATGTAAATTAATTACATACCAATTCCCAGTAATTTCATGCATTAAATTTCTTAAATAAACAGCCTCTCTTGAAGCTTCAGACAGGGCAGTGTACTCTGACTCGGTACTGGACAGACTAACTGACTTCTGTTTTCTGCTTTGCCAGGAAATAGCTGACCCCGACATCGTAAAACAAAATCCAGTATAGGATTTCCTGTCCAAAGCGTCAGATGCCCAATCACTATCTACAAAACCTTGTAAATCCATGTTATTACTGGTATATTTTAGACAATAGTTTTTAGTACATTGTAAGTACCTCAATATTCGTTTTGCATAATTATAACAGTTTATACTGTAACAATTGTTAAATTGGCTAAGATAACTTACAGCATAGGCAATGTCTGGCCTTGTTAATACTGCTAAATACATTAAACTGCCAATGAGTTTTTGATAAGGCACATCAGGTAAACCTTCTGTAGATTTTTCTACATTCAACTTTGGTTCAATGGGAGTACTTTGCAATTTACAATCAGACATCTGAAACTTAGAAACTAACTGTTCAATATATTGTCCTTGATCGACAATAATTACATTTTTATTTTTATTTACATTTATTCTCATGCCAAGATACTGTCTTACAGGGCCTAGATCCTTCAACTTGAACTCTGAACCCAAAACATTTTTCAATTTTACAGTTTCCGTCTCATTGTTTGAAAAAATCAAAAAATCATCTACATACAGTCCAATAATTATCTTAACATTACCATTAGATTTTGCAAACAAACATGGTTCATATTGACTGTTTTTAAAACTTAATTTATAAAGACAATCTTTTACTCTTTCATACCAAGCTAGTGATGATTGCTTTAAACCATAAATAGCCCGTTTTAATTTCAACACATTTCCCCCACTTTTGTTTGCGAAACCTTCTGGTATTGACATGTATATATTTTCTTTTAAAACACCATTAAGAAATGCAGTTGTTACATCTAGATGTGTTATGCTCATTCCCATTTTAACACTAAGAGCAAACAATAATCTGAGAGTGGAATGACGAATCACAGGTGCAAAAGTTTCTGTATAATCAATACCTGGCTTTTGTGTAAAGCCTTTTGCCACAAGCCTAGCCCTGTAACGCACATTATTATCCACATCAAACTTTTTATTAAACACCCACCGACACTTCACTACTGACACATCTCCTGGATGTTTAACTAACTCCCATGCGTCATTGTCTTGAAATGACTGTAATTCATCAGCCATGGCGCGCCTCCACTGTTCCTGCTCTGATCCCTCGAGAGCCTCTGAGAAAGAGATCTCTTCAGTTGCTGGAATAGTACTGGATACACACATGTTGCTGAAACCATACCGCTCTGGCTGTTTTCTCAATCGCTTGGCTCTCACATATGGCTCTGATTCTGGAACTGACGTTTCTTGTACTAATTGCTTTAGCACCTCACTTGACGGAGCTTCAATAGATGTGTCATTGCCATCAGTGTATACTGAAGTATCTGAAGAGTTGTCAGCATAATCCTCTTCATCTGGATCATTGACATGGGTTTCCCCCACTGAATCTTCGCTCTCCTTCTCCACACTGTCCTGTGGCATCTCAACACTGCCCTGTGGTGTCTCCTCATCTGGAACCCAGATTGCCTCTGCATTGGTTTCACTGCCAGCTGTCTCATCTTCCATCACAATGACATCTCTGCTGGTGATGATAGTCTTCTTGGAGGGGTTATATAACCTGTACCCCTTCACATCCTCTCCATATCCAACTAAGATGTGCTGTGTGGCTTTTTTATCCCACTTCAACCGTTTCTCCTTGGGGACATGAGCCATGACTTTGCTTCCAAATAATCGAATGTGACCTAGGTCAGGTTTTGACCCGTGCCACAGTTCATATGGAGTCTTTGGTACTCCTGACACAATGGACCTGTTTTTTAAATAAACAGCTGTATTGGCCGCTTCAGCCCAAAATCTCTTGTCCAACTTTGCATCATATAAAAGACATTTACCCTTTTCAACCACCGTACGATTGGCCCTCTCACAGACACCATTCTGTTCAGGCGTGTAGGTATTTGTTCTTTGATGTATTATACCTGATTGTTTTAAATAGTTTTCAAATTCTTGACTACAGAATTCTAATCCATTGTCAGTGTGAAAGATTTTTATTTTCTTTCCTTGTTGATTTTCAATCATTGATTTAAACTCTTTAAATCTATTAAAAACATCATTCTTTTTCTTAAGAAAATAGATGAAAGTCATCCGACTATAATCATCCACGAACAACAAAAAATATCTACTGCCATTTAGGGAATTGACTTCCATAGGTCCACATAAATCACTATGTATTCGTTGACATGTTTCTGTGCTTCTTTCACCCACATGAGTGAAAGGCAACCTCATTTGCTTTCCTTCACAACATGTTGTACATTTTGATTTTGTGACATCAAAAGAACCTTCATATGTCAACCCATCCACAATGCCATTTTTCATTTTGTTCATATCTTGACAGTTGATGTGAGCTAGCCTTCTGTGCCATAGTCTTCCTGTAACTGCAGGAGCTGCCAACAAACTATCTGGCATCTGCAACCTCAACTTGTACACGCCATCAGTTAAATCCGCTATCGCAACTAAAGCATCATTCTTGTCATAAATATAACAATGCTTTTCTTCAAATACAACATTGTTGCCATTCTTGAGAAGTTGGCTAACTGATAACAAGTTGGTTGTCAAACTAGGCACGCATAGTACATCCTTTACAGTTATGTGACATTTTAAATCCGAAATAATGTTTAAATCACCAGAACAAACAACTGACACTTTTGATTCGTTAGCAACGACGATTTCAGGTAAACATTGCGTTAAGTTTGGGTTCTTAATCCAGTCTTTGTTTACGGTCATATGCGCACTCGCACCACTGTCAACGTACCATTCTGTCTTGTTAAACTTTCCGTTAATAAAAACAACGTTAAATACGCATTTGCTCGCGTTTTTCTTTAACAATGGGCACTGATTTCGATAATGTCCACTACTTTTACATTTATAACAAATTACTTCTTTTTCTTTTGTTGTTGCATCTGTCAATGTCGCTGTCTTCTTATACGACGACGTCATTGGACCGCCATTTTTCTTTGGCTTAGTGTTGCCAGAGTAATATCTGTTTCTCGCCCCGAATGCAGCGCCACTAACTTCAGAGTCGTTGGCGATTTCCATGTCAAGTAACTTTGACTTAATGACATCGGCAGTTATCGGAATACCCGAATGCTCTATAGCCATTATCATCGGAGAATAATGTTCGGACAAACCTGCTAACAGTAATGATCCCACCCATTCGTCGGTTATTGTAAATCCTGTGCCATTTAACCTTTGAGCTGTTTCGACCATCTGTGTGACATAGGTAGTCATCGAATCACAGCTATCTAGTCTAATAGATATTAAATGTCGAAGCAAGGTTATTTTCCTCGAGAAACCAGAGTCGTCAAACATGGTCTTCAATTTAGTCCATAATGCCGCTGAACTTTCCGTATTCTTGATATGCACATACAATGTTGGATCTATAGTTAATATTAACTTTGCCTTTGTTTTTGCATCTTCCGCTGGCTTTATTTCAAAATTAACCGGTGGTTTGATGTACTTGTCCATTCCATCCAAAACCAGTAAATTTTCCGCCGCAAAACACCACTCGTCATAATTCTCCCTGCCTTTTAACTTTGGCACACTGGCTATATAGTTAGAGTTCATGTTTCCGCGAATCAACGTGCACAATTTATCTACTTTTCACCAAAAAATAACTGATAAATGTGGGAGTCGCCCATAACCTAATAAGACACGTTGGATATTCGCAACAGACTAACTTTATTAAAAAAAAACATGTAACCATAGTGACAATACTATGACGATAGATGGCGTAACTGGTACACACTTAGATACTAATTACTTTTGATAAAACCATACTAACACTAACGCTAAGAATCCACTTGACAATGGGGTCTTGCACATGTTGCGTCTGTTGCGAGCAGGTAGACCACTCGTTTCGAAGAACTGTGAAAGTCTGTTTTTAACAATCTAGCAATAAAATAAAATATAGATAAAAGAAATTTGTCCAAATGACCTGCAGCTGCGGAGTCTAATATCCCGAAAGCGGCTTCTTTGTTTGTAACTTTCTATTGTTTTAGGTAATTTTAAGATTTCTAAGAATACATAAAATAAGTTTTAAGTAATATCTTACATTATATGAAATGTTTATTATATTTATATATTAATGTATAGCGGGTAATATACACGCGTTACAAAACTATTATATAAATCGATCTTACACCGTTTAATATTGAATTTAAACTACCGTCGACTGAACAGTTATAATTACTTTTTTTTTGTTGCTCCATTATTGCACAAAAAAGTTCACAGACGCGTGTCTCAAGCGGACGCACTCGCGCTCGCACTGGTCTTAACCGGTCCGAGATATCGCCTAGTGCCTGCTATACGGGCACATCTCAAAAAACCAATATTAAGAGAAATCGCCGCTCAAAGTTTTGCGAGTTGAGTGTGCGGCAGAAAAAAGGGTCTAATTCCTTAAGTTTTGGGTCAATAACACTGTGATTTAGGTTATTTTGTTGTTCATTATATAGAGCTTCAAATGAACGTGCATTTTTTTTTTCAAGTATGCGTAGTTTTTAAAGTACTGGCCTTCAAATATAGGCACTTCGTGTTGTGGCCATATCGCAGAAAGTATTTTACGGAATTTCGAGATGTGTCCAAAATCGCAAAAGAATTAAATGACGGTAATAAGCATACTATCATACAAAAATACATTTAAAAATAATAAAATAAATGAAAAACACGAAAAATAGTTATCAGATACCTTTATTAATCATCTTTGGCACAGTAAAACATTATTATATGCGATAATCAATGTCTCGAAGTATGCCTAACGCGTAAATTCTCTTGACAGATAGGTATATAATTTAAATTACCTATGTTTGAATATCTGCCTAGCTAAAATCCAGTCTCCTTCTGTGTGCACGACAGGCACCAACTAGATGCTGCGCCAGAAATTAACCATAGCAGGAGCATCCGGTAGGTGTCCGTCGCTCACTCCTTGATCGGTTCCTTCCCACTTTCGGTACACCTTCCTCGGATCACTTTGGAAGAGGTGATTTTGCTGGTATCTATCCACACGCTCTCTATAGCGACGAATACGGCTTGCCCACGCGCAAACTTTCTGCTTCAGGAAGTCGATACGTTCCGTGACACAGGCCATAATAATGTTGGGGCCTTATTCCGGTCCAAGCAAAAGCCTGGTTCACGAAACGTATGACTCGGGGGCGTTCATTGCCACCCTGAAGCAGACTAGCTTTCCTATGAGAGTCCTAAACTTATCAATACGCCGCTCAACTCGCACTTGCCAAGCGGGGACAGACCCGCGAGCGCACGTCGCTCGGTCAGTGTCCGAAAACTTGACTCGAGCTACGCGGCATGCAGTCCTGGCCCCACAGTACAAATTTGAGTGGGTATCGATAATATCCTCGCTGGCTTGTAAATATGACGCCAGCAAGGCGTTTAGGGCTCCCATAAGTGCTAAATTTCGTTTACTGCCAGGCAAGCGTGGTAAACGAGACCTAGAGTTGGGTGTGGACCGATACTGCGCGATCGCGTCTTCCAAAGCCCTCCTCAGTTGCTCATTCACCTGGTTAGTTACGCTTATATTCACACAATCCTCGACGTCGCTAACGGGATCATACTGCACTGATATCAGTGCGTGTTGGGCGACTGGCATCGAAGCCGATAACGCAGCAGGAGGGTCCCGTGATGAAGCGGAGGCTGTACGAATATGTAGCGATTCAAGGCGTAGCCGATCAAGGTACAGACTGATCCAGTCGCCGAAGCCGCTGAATGGCCCGCACCTGATCCGATAGTCATTGGGCGGTAACAGTGATGGCTGGTTCAAGAGTCTGAAACAGGAGCAGCATTCGATCACGGTACGCAGTGAGGTAAGTTCCTCCCTCTGTAGCCCCGTATTATGCTCGCATGCAATTTTCATTATTCGATGTTGACCATCGCATGCGGTGCACTAAACCACCGGTAGCGGGAGCCGTGCGCAGAGCAGGATGCCCCGCAGGCCCCAAGCGTGCCGGCAGCGGTGGTCGCACGTCACGTAGGTGGTCGCGACGGCGGAGGTCGCTCGACTCGCTGGTGTCGGGTGCAGTGGCTAACTCATCACCCAACAGCGATGGCGACATGAGCTGAACGAAGCGGGCTGGGGTGGAGGGCGTGCTATCGCAGTATCCGCTTCTGTTCTATTCGTTCTAGATCTTGTTATCATGGTTTTTGCATGACATGATATGATATTAAATGTCAACATTGTCACGGGGTAGTAAGGCGCGCCTTCAATGGTTGGGTGGTGCCGCTGCTCACATACTCCTTTGGCATACTAAGGTGGACTCAGACTGAGCTGGACGCCCTGGATAGGGGGATCCGTCTACTGCTTAAATCACATCGCATGTTGCACCCACGCTCATCGGTCATGAGATTGTACATCCCAAGGAAATGTGGAGGTCGAGGCATTTTAAATGCTAAGAATCTCCACAACCGCGAGGTGTGCGTGCAATCTCAGGGATTATTTCCTTGGCAATGAGTGTGGGGTGCATCGTGGTTGCAGTAGACAGGAGCCTCACGCCTCTCTCCTTGGCAAACGAAAACTGGCGCAGACCAACGGTGTTGAGCACTGAAGACCGCAAGAACGTATGGAAAAGCAACGAGCTACGCGGACGCTTCTACCTGGCCCTAACAAGGCCCGACGTAGACTTTCTAGCGTCCGTGAAAACCGAAATCTTTGGGGAACCGAAGGTTTTGTCTGTGCAATTGCTGACGAGGTCATAATGACGACCAATTACCGGAAATATATTCTGAGGGATGGCACGGTCGACATTTGTCGAGCGTGCCGTTGCCCCGGCAAGTCCCTCAGATACATAATTTCAACGGCGAGTACTTGCTCATACATCCAGGATCATCCATCAGCAACTTGCTCTTCAATAATGGTCTTGTTGAGTCTGAAGTGCCGTACTATAAGTAAACACTGGCGCCAGTTCTCGAAAATGGTCGTGCTACGCTCTATTGGGATCGATTTGTCATCACGGACAGGACTATTGTCGCCAATAAGCCTGATATCGTATTGACAGATCGATCTCAATCGATCGATCTGCCCGGCGGCAGTGCTCAGGAAGATCAGGAAGAGATTTTCTGTAAATGCAGCGCAGGCTTATGCATACAGCATGTTGTAAAAAACCTCATGTTTGATGAAATTTTCAATAATGTTAGAGATATTGTCAGAAAAATCCAAGATAACATGGAGGCTGAATTGTAATCTTTCTGGGTTCTGGATTTGAATACTGAAGATATTTTAACAAGGTGCACATAAGAGTTGATATAATTCTATTTGTAGTTTAAATATATGTATTAAAAATATTATAATTATAAAATATACCTAATTATATAATAAGTGATGTTTTTTTTTTCATTACCTACTAAAAAATACCTGTCTTTAAAATCTAATAAAAATATTAGATTATTAATTATTGCACGGTGTCACATTGTCGAACGAAAGCAGGAATGTTGACAACTTCCATATTCAGGGGGGACACGCTCCTGATTCTCGAGTCCAATTAATTAATAATAGGTAGCAAAACTAATAAGTGAGCTACAATACAAGTCGCGGTGAGGTTAAAATTATGTACTACTAAGCAAATAATTATAATATTTTTTTTTTTTTTGAATTTGAATAAATAATCTTATTTTTTTATGAATAATTTTTAAAATTTCTACTTTATGAGTTATGACTTCTTGAATAGATATTTTTTGATAAATGAGGTTAAACTATTATTATGAATACTTATTTAGGTCATGAAGATTTTTTTCGAAAAGTGGGCTTATAAATATTTCTTGAATAGAACATTTTTATAGCTTCTTGAATAGATAATCTTTTATAAGTGAGATTAGTTCGAGTTTTCGAATAGACCATCATATTACTTGTTGAATAGAGGATTTTGATAAACAAGGTTTAAAATTACTTCTTGAATAGATCATTTTTGATAAGTGAGGTTAAACTAAGTTTTTGGTCATGAAGATTTTTTTCGAAAAGTGGGCTTATAACTATTTCTTGAATAGAACATTTTTATAGCTTCTTGAATAGATAATCTTTTATAAGTGAGATTAGTTCGAGTTTTCGAATAGACCATCATATTACTTGTTGAATAGAGGATTTTGATAAACAAGGTTTAAAATTACTTCTTGAATAGATCATTTTTGATAAGTGAGGTTAAACTAAGTTTTTGAATAGGAAAACTGGGGGAGCTGGATCTCGGGTGATCCAGCTTCCCCAATTTTCCCCTACTGTTACCCATAGGTAGGACCAAACTGAAGGCCAGGCTTTACACAGTACTTTGCCAGTCACGCCCCAAATGCCATACCAAGGCACACGGGTACTTTCTGGGTCACGACTGTTACCAATGGGTAGGAACTAGGAGCAAAACTAAAGGCGCAGGCTTACGGACAGATACAGTAAGAACTCGTTCTCAGTTGTAATTATTCGCTCGGCAACTTGTACACAAAGATTGACCAAAGTTCTTAGAAATGTAACCTTGTGTTAACTAAACCATACTAAACTAAACAAATGAATAGCTCGATTCATTAGGTTCATAGAAGGGTTTACATTTGTAAGGTTTGTTTAGTTAACTGTTCATATTTCACAGTCGGCCGCGTTGACCGCCCAAGTGCCTACACTCGACATTTGCCGCGAAGCGATAATAAGTGCCATGCGTAGTCATGAGTGTCTTATTATCCCATAAGTTGTTAAACTCATAATAATTCTAAGTCTGGTTAGCATAACTACAAAGTTGATTCTAAGAAACATATTTAGTGTCAACAAAGAGGCAAAAATGTACCTATGACAAAAATTAATACATTTTTTTCTGAACTATAACTTACATTCGAAGAATGCAGCACAACATTCGGGTGTCCATTCACCACGCCATGGCGTTATATAGGTATACTCAGCGGCAGCCTGAGTGGTTTTGCCATACGAGCCCGCTACCAACTTGGAGTTCATAACGACCATTTGGCAGGACTTTAATGATACGATAGGGTCCTCGCATGCAGCTATCTAGCATGCCCATTGATTGTGACCTTTTTATTACATATAAGTCAAGTCATCCACTGCAAATGTTTTCGCTATCGGTGACTTTTTGTTAGGTAGTTAAAGCTTCTATTTTACGAGCGCTCGGTCTAACCTGACCATTGCAAATAATTCATCCAAGGTAGGTACGTCAAAAAAAAAAACCGCAGATTTATTGAAAAACCAAATTATGACAACGTTTTAATATAGAATCGAGCAAAGTTAGTCCCCTCTTTTTGGTAGTATTCTTAACAACAAAACGTCATCTATACACAAGCACTTTTCCTGACTCGATATTGTTTGAGAGTTTCGGAAATTATGCGTTGGTACACTATAGGTGCATTCGCTAGTTCAAAGGGAGATACTCAAAGTGACCCTCTGGTGTCACAAAGGAAGTTTTTTTTTTTCAATAGAGTCATCACACATTTTTATTTAATGGAAACCGATTAACATGTCTAATGCTGTAAAATATGAACGGCAACGGGTACCGATCCTTTACTGTACTGTTTAAGCCGCGGTAATCGACGACCATTCTATTGGAGCCGTCCTTTTTCTTTACCAGAAGAATTGGGCTTGCATAAGAAGATTCCGAATTGTGTATGCCTTTCTCCTTGAGATCGTTAAGCATCGTTAAGTGAGAGCACGCACACACAGCTTTTCGTCGTAAGACAACTTGTAAGGGCGATAACGATAACTAACTGGATTCACGATTGTTAACCGAATTTTCATTTCGCCAGTATTTACTGTACTTGCGGCAGTACCGTTAAGAAAATATTTTGAATGTTTTTTAAAACATTATTCAGTCGCTCTTTATCATTACCTTGCAAAGGTGTAAAAAGCAAAAAATCGTTCGAAGAACAGAGAGGTCCGCGGAATTCAATTTTACTTAGCACCGACGACGCGGAAAAATGCAAGTTTTATCGCGTGTCCTGTCACCGTCTTCCAGAATGTTCCCGATTTAAGCGCGCTATGCAGCGCGATCGCTGGCGATATGTTCGTGCAAATAAGTTGTGCTTCAAGTGTCTAGGTTCGCAGCATGACAGGCAAGGGTGCCAGGCTAGTGTATGCGACGTTGATAGTTGTGGTCAGGACCATCATAAACTATTGCATTGGTTACCCAAAAGAGACAGTGTTTCGAACGTGGACTGTGTTACTGCAAAAGAATCCGACGAACTGCATCCAAGTGTTAACGCGATAATAGATGAGACTCCAAGTGATGAAGCTGTGAGCTCAAATGAATACGTAAATAACACTAATACGCGGTACTCAAAAGTGTTGTTGAAAGTAGTGTCAGTTACTGTGCACGGACCTAGCGGCAGCGTAAGTACATATGCTTTACTGGACGACGCAGCTACTATTTCGCTATTATCGGCGAGTCTCGCAGACGCGGTAGGTCTCCGCGGCTATAGCGAGACCTTACAGGTACGCGGTGCGTGGAATAACACTGAGCTATCGTGCAAAAGCGAAATTGTTAACTTTACGATTAGTAATTCTACCGGTGACTCTTATCATGTACGCGCTCGTAAATTAAGTGATTTAAACTTGCCCGTACGGAGGCTGTCTATTGTAAATTTTGAGAGTAATAAACATTTAAAGAATTATAAGAGCAAATTGTTATGTAAAGATGTGAAACCACAATTAATATAATGTTAATAATGATATTTTTTTAAATTGCAATAATAATGATATTTTTTTAAATACAGGGATGCAATCAGTAGCCGTTATTCATGACCCTATTAGCTCAGAGGTGAGCAGTGAGGATGAAACTTTAAGAATGCTAAATGAGTTGGTTCGTCACTCGTTTGCGCTGGAGTCAATAGGAGTTACGACGAAACCCCGACAAAATAAGGACGAGTTGCAAGCGATATCCGTGTTAGATCAAACAGCCAAGCTTGTTGACGGGCAGTGGGAGGTTGGTCTGCCGTGGAAGACTGACGCCAAGTTGCCTGATTCTTATTCCAACGCCCTTAAAAGACTATATACAGTCGAAAAAAGGATGAATAAAGAGGAAGAGTATGCGTCACGTTACCGTGAAAGAATCAACCATTTACTTATCAATGGGTACGCGCGGGAAGTTACATCGGAAGAACCGGGAGCCCGCATATGGTATTTACCACACTTTGGTATTGATAATCCTAACAAGAAGAAGTTAAGAGTCGTCAGTGACGCCGCTGCCACCTCGGGAGGAAAGTCCCTTAATGATTTTTTGCTCCAAGGCCCCGACTTGCTACAGTCGCTGCTGGGGATCATGTTTCGATTTCGAGAGGGTTCCATTGGCGTGGTCGGTGACATCATAGACATGTTCTTACGAATAAAAATAAGAAAAGAAGACCAAGACGCGTTGAGGTTTGTTTGGCGGGATAGTGCAACGGAACCCGTGAAAAAGTATGCCATGACCGCTTTAATATTTGGGGCGAATTGTTCACCATTTATTGCACAATATGTCAAAAATAAAAATGCACAACGTTTCCAAGATATGATGCCTGATGCTGTGGATGCAATTAATAAATCTCACTATATGGACGATTACATTGACAGCCACCACAACGAGCATGATGCCGAGAAGTTGATCAGGGATATTTTAGAAATACATAAATCAGGCGGTTTTGAGATGCGAAATTTAATGTGCAATGAGCCCGCTGTTTTACGAAACATACCAAATGAGCTTCTAAGTGCAAACGCGATAAGGTTCAAAGTAGAATGTGACAGCCAAACGGAGAGAACACTTGGTTTATTGTGGAGTCCAGCACATGACACGCTCGGGTTTGACCTATCATTAAATTTTATCATTTAAACAGAAACCTACGAAACGAGATTTGTTGCGCATTGTCATGTCCATATTCGATGTGTACGGCATGCTTGCTCCCTTTACAATAAAAGGACGAATAATGATCCAAGAAACATGGAAATTGAAAATAAATTGGAATGACGTGATTTCGGACGTGCAAATGGCTATGTTTCGGGAGTGGATAACGCAGTTACAAGAAATCAATGAATTGAAGATACCGAGATGGTATTTCCGAGCCGCAATTACGGATCGGGAGTTAGAACTGCATATTTTTTGTGACGCGGCGCCGAGCGCATTCGCGTGCGTAGCCTACTGGCGCGTCGTGAACAATGATAACAGCGTAATAGTATCGTTCGTCGCGAGTAAGAGTCGAGTCGCTCCCGTCAAACCGGTTTCTGTGGCGAGAATGGAGTTACAATCAGCTGTGCTCGGTTGCCGCCTAGCAACAGTCATAGAAGAGGAACACAGAGTTAAACCGGCCAAAAGATACTTCTGGACGGATTCTTCAACGGTTTTGCATTGGATAAGAAACGAAAACAGAAATTATAAAGTATTTATTGCAAACAGATTAGGAGAAATTGAATCATTAAGTAAAATATCAGAGTGGAACTATGTGCCCACGAAAATAAACATAGCAGATATAGCTACCAAGAATAACTCTTATAAATTAGAAGCGGCAAGCGAATGGTTTTGTGGTCCCTCATTCTTATACTTGAAACCCGAAGAATGGCCCGCTGCACCTGAAAAAGAAAAAGAAATAAATGAAAATTATTTGGAAAGAGTGTGTACGATATGTGACGCTCACGTTGTGGACTTACCTGTACCTGATCCTCAGCGGTTTTCATCTTGGCTGCGACTGCTGGGAGCCACGATGGTCGTCCTGAAGTTCATAAATAAGTGTCGGAAGTTGCCTAAAAAATCAGACTATGAATTAATAAATGAAGCGGAACGCTTAATAATAAGGCAAGCGCAATTAAACTCGTTTAGAGAAGAAATAGTTGCATTAGATAATAATAAAAACATAGACCGTTCTAGTAAATTATTAACATTATCTCCGATGTTAGACGAACACGGCGTGTTACGCGCCCGGGGGCGCATTGATGCCGCTATTGAGGTTTCCAATGACGTGAAACGGCCTATCGTCCTGGATGGTCACCACCAGGTGTCAAAACTGATCGCCAAGCACTACCACGTCAGAGCCGCTCACGGTTTTGAAGAAACTGTGGTAAATGAAATTAAACAAAAATACTGGATTATCAGACTGCGCCCTACCGTAAAATATGTGACTGCTCGGTGTATGCTGTGCAAGATTCGACGAGCTAAACCACAAATACCCAAGATGGGAGACTTACCTGCCGCCCGAGTTGCCCACCATCAGCGCCCATTCTCGCACTGCGGTGTCGATCTATTTGGACCGATGGAAGTCACTGTGGGAAGACGTCGTGAGAAACGATATGGTGTTTTATTCACGTGCCTTACAATACGAGCAGTGCATATAGAAATAGTCGCGTCATTAACGACCGACTCTCTTATTATGGCACTTCGGCGAATGGCAGCAAGGCGTGGCTGGCCTCATTCTCTTTACTCTGATAACGGCACAAACTTAAAAGGAGCGGACGTAGAATTAAAACGGGCAGTTCACGACATTGACGAACAGGCCCTCATGAGAACAGGAGCGACGCATGGTACGAACTGGACGTTCATACCACCAGTCAGCCCGCACTGGGGAGGAGCATGGGAGCGCCTAATAAGAAGCGCTAAGACAGCTCTGAAGGTAGTGCTGAAAGAGCGTGCACCACGTGATGAAACGCTTGCTACTTTGATGACTGAAGTGGAAGCCATCATGAACGGTCGACCTTTGACGCACGTGTCGGTGGAACCAGGTTCTCACGAAGCTATTACACCCAACCATTTTTTAATCGGATCAGCGTCTTCACTACCGGTTCCTGGAGTATTTGACGACTCAGAGTTTTATCTGCGCAAGCAGTGGCGCGTCTCACAGCGTCTCGCAGATATGTATTGGCGAAGATGGGTCAAAGAAGCGCTCCCGGAGTTGATACCTAGGCAAAAGTGGCACCGTGATCATATACCGCTAAAAGTAGGAGATATGGTCCTATTAGTGGACCCCGACGGCCCAAGAAATGTATGGCCACGGGGCATCATCCAGGAGATATTCCCTGGCAAGGACGGCCGGGTCAGGGTAGTGACTGTCAAAACGAAGGCGGGTACTCTGAAACGATCTGCGGCTCGCGTCGCACTGATCCCCATGGGAGATGAGTGCTGCTGAGACAGCACTAAGGGGGAGGATGTTGACGTTAGAATCTGCTGCACATCTGTGTGACATAAAGCTTAACCTAAAAATAAATGTAATAAACTTACTTAGATAATAAACATAATATACATATATATTTTCATAGACTAACATACATACAAATAGATTTTTTATATAAAGTTATATGAGCTGTACTTACCAGTAACGCCATCTACCGCGACTTTATTGCTAACTGTTTTTATTAAAGTGTGGCTGGATTGCGGATAGACGCCATTGCACCTTGACAGCGAACATACGTACCTCTCTCGCTCATATTTTGGCATATTCCTAATTAAACTCTGTGTTTTTATCTCCCGCATAATCCACCAGTTATATGAGGGATACAGACGAGCCGCTGCCAATTAAGACGTCTGTAGGTACACCACACAGCACTGCGGGTGTCACGTCACGGCTAGCTGTATCACCCTTTATTTCGCGACAAAAAATTACATGGGTTTTATTGCGTGACTCCGATCGCTCTTTAGCAAAACACTTTTCTTCCGTATGTCCGTTTTTTTTACAAAAGTTGCACTTAATAGAGAGTTTCATGTTTGTGAAATTAGAATTTGCATTAGGACTCTGACTAAGTATCGCTTGCGACTTTAGAATTCGAACTATTGGCTTTTGAACGTTTAGGACAACTTTTACAGATATGACCGAAAGCGCCGCACGTAAAACACTTCACATATTTTTTATCAAAGACGGCAGCACTACGTTTTTTAATACTGCCATTATCGTTTGAGTTAGCAGGTTGGTTTGAATAATTAACACTGGTTTTGTTCACATTTGCACTGGGTTTACTCGGCATAACATAATTTGATAAAAATTCCACGATGCTTTCGGGTGTTAATTTTGAATTCATAGCGGTAGCGCGAATCTGCGGGTCCTTAATACCACGTACAATTATAGCACACAATAGGTCACTATTTAATCCTTTAATTATACGCAATCGCAACAAGGATTTGCGCGCGTATTCCGCATATGTGGAAAATTTATCAGACTCTGTGCACATGACGTCATACAAGATATTAGCGATATCGACACGTCTTGGACAAAGTGACTTTAGCTCTAGTTTAAAGGTAGTCCAAGTACGATCCGTCTCAGTCCAATCACGTAACCAAGAGCGAGATTCGCCCTTTAAACACAAACCAATACGGGCTAGACATTCTTTGTCGTCCCATCTATTTTGTAATTTAGCACGGTCGACTTCTTCACACCATGCAATGACGTCATGAACATTAGGGTCAGAGACGTAATAATGATTCGATCTCACCGGGTTTATGCTCCTTAGCGCATCGATGAGACGCTCTGTAACGTCCCCTGCAGCCGTCGTTGAAAGTGAAGGCGACAGTGACAGCGCCGGTGGCGTCGGCACAGACGTAGAGATACCGAGAGGGCTGGCCACACGCATCGCCTCCCCTTGAGGCTCGTGCATGGACGGGCTGGTAGTGCCGGTGATGGTAGAGCACGGCTGCTTTTCCACGCTTGATCGTGGTTCTGAAACTGATCGGTCCAAGGCCGAGACCCTATTAAGTATTGCGTCTAAGGTAACACTAAGTTGAGGTAGGTTGGGCGGCGGTGGCGTAGGATCACGTTTACGTTTTTTTCTATGACTGTTGGGCATTTTAATTTAATCAAATAATAAAATTAAAAATAATAAGTAAAAAAAAAAAATGTGGGAATACGAGAGCACTATCCCACTTCTGATTTTACAATTTAAATAAAATAAATACTAAAATGACAAATTTAATTAAGTTCGTAACAAATTAGCGAGCAGAGGGGGATTTGATTAAAGTACGCGCGCCGCCGGGAATGGGAATGGTCCTCCGGACACACTGGGCGACCTCTTATATGGGCTCGGTGACGTAGTCTAGGCTGGCCGGAGGTGTATAGGTAGGGGACGCTGATGCTGCTAACAATATGGTATATCGTACATTCGTTGGGAGGCATCGTACCATACCGCGTAGAGCGCCTGTTAAAGATGTCAGTTTGGAGCGTATTTTTTCTATATGGGGTTTCCATGTAGAAGAAGAAGAAGAAGAAGAAATACATTTATTCACCAACCATAAGACACACAAATATACAAATGGTACAAGAAAACAATGAGGGTAACAGGCATAGCACGCAAATGTGTGTCCTCGCGGCAGTGAAACGGACACTGGCTCAGCAAAATGCTGAGGTGTCAGACACCTACAGCGCTGATTTTCAGCCAGTACCGGCAGTGACTCACGGAATACTGTACAAACATACTACACCATACGTGTACACTACTTACATAATACTTACATATAGGGGAAAAATAAATGAGATAACAATAATAAAAAATAAAACGCATACATAAATAAATACCGATATACAGCCTAGAAAAAACTGAAAATTAATTAAAGGTTCAATTTAAAAGCAACAGGTTGAAATAATAATGTGTGTAGTAAGTGCTGGATGAGGGCTAGGATTTCTGGAGTGTCAACAAATAGCCCTTAAGCTTGCGCTTAAAGGTGGACCTGCTAGACACTTCTTGGATAGGAGGAGGGAGATCATTCCAGCACTTGGACGTCGCAAACCTGAAACTACCTCTGAATGCCGCAGTCCGGTGTATAGGCACGATAGCGATCGCCTTATACCTGCGCGCACTTCTTGACCATTTAATTCGGTTAAAAAGGTAAGATGGAGTTTCGCTATGTACTACACCAAACAGCAGAGTGGCGAGGTGCAGGCGCCTGCGTGCAGGCATGTTCAACAGGTTTGCAGCGTTCAAGTAGGGAGTGATGTGGGAGCGGGGAGGGACGCGGAAACAAAAACGTGCGCATGCGTTTTGCACACGTTGTATCAACCTCTTAGATCTACCAACAATGCAGCCATCATAGACTACATCACAATAATTTAATCTAGATAATATAAGCGATTCACAAAGGTCAACACGCAAATCGACACTAAGGTAATCACGCATATTATATAGAACTTTAAGGCGATAGAAGCAGTTGCTCACTACTCTTAGTATGTGGCTCTCAAAGCGCAAATTGCCATCCATAAGAAGGCCGAGGTTATTTGCTTCTACCACCTGTTCTATTGGCTCACCCCTGACGGCAACATCCCTGGCAGTCAGAGCATTCTGAGTATTACGAATTTGATGTCTTGACCCAAAAACCACATATTTCGACTTGTTGGGATTTAGAACTAAACAGTTCTTCTCCGACCAAGAGGAAATACGATCGAGGTCTTCATTAATTGCGTTCACGGCAGCTGACGTGTCCGACGGCGCGCTAGAGAAGTAAAGTTGCAGGTCATCCGCGTAAAGATGGTATCTACTGTTCTTTATACTGTGAATAATGTCAGCGCTGTACAATATAAAGAGCAGGGGACCCAGGATCGAACCCTGCGGCACTCCCCTAGTCACAGGACAAGGAGAGGACCACAGAGTACTACCATCCATCCTACGCAACGCAACTGCCTGCGCACGACCGGACAAGTAACTGCTAAACCAATTAATCGCAGTGACATCAAACCCGTAATAGGACATCTTAGATAACAGCAAGGGTACGCTAATGCAGTCGAAAGCCCTGGAGAAATCTAAAAGAACCATAATGGTACTTTTACCAGCATCCCGAGCCTCTAGGATATTGTCGACTACATCGAGTAACGCAGTAACTGTCGACCGACCCTTGCGAAAACCCGACTGCAGCTCAGGCAGGATACTGTTTTTCTCCAGGTATTCCGACAGCTGGTCGCAGACCACCCTTTCTATTATCTTAGACGTACAAGAAAGGATACTTATAGGGCGGAGTTCGGACAGATTTGCAGGGTTCGGCTTTTTTGGTAACGGGATCACTTGAGCGGTTTTCCAGTCTGTTGGGAAAGTCATAGTCTCAATACTTTTGTTAATAATGTAGGTCAGTATGTCAGAGGTCCTCGGAAGTGTCATGAGTAGCATATCAATATCAATCGAGTCAAGTCCTTTCGCGGTCGTTTTAATCGAAGTCATAATTTTTGTGACAGTTCTAGACGTTGTGGATGAAAGAGTAAAAGTCTTGCTATCGTGCCTACCAAATTCGTAAAATGTAAGGTCAGATATAGTTACGTCACGTTTTCCGGGGATGTTGAGGAAATGGCGGTTTATTAAGTCAGGGTCGTCAAAAAGCGTCGGGAGGTCAGTCTGCGTCTGTGAGTCTGGAAGAACCGTGCGCTTCAAGTTTTTCCAGAGAGTCTTTGGGTCAGTAACGTTGTTGATATGATGTGCAAAGAAGGCCCGTTTCTCGCTGTAGATGGCCTCGATGACGAGATGTTTCAGGTCCAGGTAATATTGTTTATGAGCATCACTCTTGGATCGCTTGTATTTTGAATGTGCTTCATTCCTGAAACGCATCATGAGCCTGACATTACTCGTAAGCCATGGTTTGTGGGCCTCCTTTACCACTATCGTCGTTACAGGCGCGTGTTTGTCAAAAAGTCCGAGTAAAAGTTTGTTAAATCGTCGAACCATGTCGTTTACGTCGTCGAACACAAGAATTTGGTCCCAGTCTATGGCGTCAAGGTCGTCGTTGAAGTCACTCAAGGTAATGTCTTTAAGAGGTCGGTAAGTAATTCGCTTTGGCATTGGCTTTCGTTTTTTTATGTCAAACTCGGCTGTAATGAATGCATGTCGACCTAGATCTGGAATATGCTTCACGTCTACAGTTACAACGCGAGCGTCGGTGCAAACCAGGTCTATGGTCGTCTCGCTGTGTTCTGTGAAATGTGTCGGGTCGCTTACATGTTGAGTCAAGTTAACTGTCGTCAAAAATTGTGTCAAACATTTAAATTTAGTGTCATTTTTATCCGAATAATTTATATTAAAGTCACCAAGTAAAATCAAGCGGTCGTAGTTAATGAACGAAGTAATTGAGTCAGTAATAGCGTCAAAAAAAGTCTCAACGTTAAGCCACGGAGGACGGTAAGCGGTACCAATAATTAAATGTTTACTATTTACATTTATTTTTAGCCACATTTGTTCTACGGGGGCAGCGGGGGGGTGCGGCAAGGTGCGGGCGGTGAGGCCCCGGCGCAGGTAGAATCCCACGCCACCTCCCCGTCCAGCGCGGACGTCGGCTGGCCGAGCGATATGACGCAGTCGGTAGTTAGCCACCACGGGGGCCCGTCCTTCTTCGCCAGCGCGCAGCCAGGTCTCGTTTATGGCCACAATGTCCGCGTCAGTCTCCGTCATTGTCGCAATCAACTCATCGTGTCCCGTACCAAGAGATCCAGCATTAAATAAACCAACTTTGAAGTTTTTAAAACGAGGCATCACAAGTACAAGCATAAACAACGTTAAAATTATAAACGGCCAGCTGTATACAAGTAAGTATTATGCACATACATAAACATAAAGTGATAATTATTATAATATGGCGAGTAAATTGTAGATAGAAGAAGTTGTATAACTGTAGTATTAAAAAATTAAAGCGGATATCGATATATGGATATATAAATACATGAAAAAACAAAATACATAAAATATTTAGTATACTTATTATTGTTATGTTCCAGGCGAGATCAAAAGTCGGCAAAAGGATTATTCTTTTCACTCCCGCGAAGACACACCAAAACAAAAACAATTCAAACAGGAAGGCCATTAAACTACGGTGAGCACACGTTAAATTTTGCCTTACGCGAAACACAACAATACATAAAAACAATAACAAGAAATACATTTTTTCTAGGACTTCACAAAACAGGATAGAATAACAACTAGGGCTGAATTTGAGCTGCATCGACGGGCCTAAAAATATCCAAATCGGACAAACGGCGCAAGCGGTGGCTCGGCTGGCCGTCAGCCCGGCGGGCAAAGATCCTGCCATCCCGGGTCCACACGTAGCGCCAGGCGGCGGCACGCGCGGCTTCGCGGGCCCGCTGGAACAGCTGCCGGATTGCGCTCGTCAGCCGCTCGTTCACAAAGAACCTTTGCGGTGCGGCGGCCAGGCCCAGGTCCGCGGTAGTGGCGCCGCGGCGCACGCGTGCGCCCTTCAGCAGCTCGTCGTGGACGGCTCGGCGCGCCAGGCGCAGCACGAGGGGCCGCGGCCGGCCCGCCTCGCGTGTCCAGCCCACTCGGTGCACGGACACGATGTCGCGCACGTCCAGCTCCACCCCCAGTTTCGCGCAGATACGCGTCGCCAAGCCGGCGGGGCTTTCGCCGGGCTCCTCCGGCACGTTAGACACTTGCACGTCATTCGACAGGAGCTCCTGGTCTCGCTCGTGCAGTTCGATTTGGAGGACGGCGATGGCTTCCTCCAGTACCCTGGTGGCCGTCGAAACGGTACCCTGCGCGACCGCTTTCTCCACGGCGTCGACGCGGCTCTCCAGAGACTCCACCTTGGCGCTAAAGTCAGCCATACGTGCCCCGACGTCCCAGAAGTCCTGACGGAAATCCTTGAGCTCCTGTCTTACGGCTTGGAGCTCCTCCCTGAAGAGCTGAATCTCAGAGCCGAGTGTCAGCTGCCCTATATTTTGTCCGGCGGGGGACGCAAACGAAACTAGCTCTATGGTCGCGGGCGTCGTCGCCGGCGTAACGGGCTGAGCGTCAGCGGGACTGGATGCGACTGGTCGAGCAGCAGTGGGCTGTGTAGCGAGGGGCTTGGCTGCGGTGGACTGGCCAATCAAGCCCCTCCCCGGCGTGTCGGCTTGGGTGTTTCGCGGCACACATCTCTTGCACGTCGGACAGCTCCAGTCGCAGGGCACGGCTGCCCCGACCGGGACCCCAACGCAGGCACAGTGATAAACGCTGCCGCATTTAGTGCACACCACAGTACCCGTACGTTTCGTGGGCTTTAAACAGGTCGAGCACTTATTTGTTGCAGACATTATTGATGTTGTTGTTCTTTTTTTTTGTGTGGGTACTTTATAACTACGGTCGTCGTCACTTTTATGTTAACAGCTGTTTTAATTTTATTCACTGAACTAAATTACTCGCGAGCAATAAATGTTGAGATTTAAACCACTCCTGATAAATTTAATACACTATCACAGCCAGGGAAGCAGTTGTTTTATTTAAATTAACAGGCAATGAACGTTGGTGTGTACGCTGTACAACGTCCGTGACGTCACTCATGTCAGTTTATCATCAAGGATTAGACCTAAGTATTTTTCTTTACTCACTCTACATATTGGTACTCCGTTTACAGTAAGTTCGTCATAATTAAGAAAATAAAGTTATTCTATTCTATTCAATTCTATAATTGGCATTTTTTGTTTTTTGCGGCAAAGATGATATAATTAGTTTTAGCTATATTTATCGTGAGCAAGTTTGACTGCAGCCAGTTATGTAACAGATCCAAATCATGTTGTGCTTGGTTAACAATAGACTCCATTGAACTTCCAAAATAGAAAAGACTTGTATCATCGGCATATAGGGTTATGTCTCCCTCAAGGCCTATTTCTTGTATATTATTGATATATATTAACAATAATAAGGGGCCTAAAATTGATCCTTGGGGAACCCCGCAGTTTATTAATTGCTCATGACTTTGGTGTCCGTCTATTCTCACTACTTGACGTCTGTTCGTAAGATATGATCTAAATATTTCGAGTGCAGTACTTGTAACACCTACGCTCTACTTTGTTTAAAAGTATATCGTGGCTTACAGTATCAAATGCTTTTTTCAAATCAATAAAGATGCCTAATGCAATGTTTTTTCTGTCAATGTTAATTTTTATGATCGTGACTAAATCCACAGTAGCTGAAAGTGTATGTATCAATGATTAGCCTTCGGCCGAAAGCCATATTGTTTTTTATAAAAGAAGTTAATTGACTCTAAGAAGTTACTAAGCCTTTTGTGTAATATCTTTTCCACAATTTTTGACAAAACTGGAAGTACTGATATCGGCCTATAGTTTCCGGGATCCATCTTGTTTCCTGATTTAAAGATGGGTGTAACTTTAGCCATTTTCAGAGAGTCCGGAAAGTGCCCATCATTGATACATTTGTTTATACAGTTAGTAAAGTTTACAGATAGATGATTATTTAGAGACTTAATAATTTTAACACTTATTCCATCTACTCCACTGCTTGTATTAGTTTTTAAATTGTTTATTATTTCAACTACTTCCTCCACGGTGGTGGGACTAATAAAAGTATTTTTTTGGTGTTTTGGTTTAGAGCAGCTAGTTGCTAATTGGTGTACAAAAGACTGTGTCGGTATCTGAGAGGCCAAGTGAGCTCCTACATTAGAGAAAAATGTATTAAAAGACTCACATATATCCTTGGAGTCTGTGATTGTACCTGAGTGAATATTTAGTTTTGTAGGCATACTGCTGTTTTTTAATTTATTATTTGATAGGTTGTTTATAAGCTTCCACATTTTCAAGGGATTTTTCTTACAATTATTAAATTTTATATAATAATATTTATTTTTGGTTAGTAATATATCTTGAAGGACCTTGTTTCTTTGATGTTGATATTCTTCTCTCAGTAGTCTATCTTGAGGTGTTTGTTTCAAGTTGCGCCACAATATGTTTCTTTCGTTGATTGACTTTATAAGACTTTTGTTGATCCAGTCAGATTTTGGTAAATTTAAGCGTTTGGTTTTTTTAATTTTATTTTTGTTTATTGCATTAATCAATTCAAACTCAAATTGTCGGTAGTCCTTGTTGAGATCATCCTGACTTGTTTCTTCAACTGTCTTATATAAGTTTGCGTAGTCTATTGTCGTGTACTGCACTACTCAAAGTATATTTTCTTATGGTCAGATAAGGCAGATTTTATAATAGTAAGTTGAAAGGTATTTTCCTTGAGATTGGTGCTGATATGGTCTAAAATAGTCTTTGAATGATCTGTTTCACGTTTGCAGTGTTCTTTATCTATTTTATTTAAGATTTTAAATCCATTTTCACGTAGCATAATTTGATACTCTTTAACAGGTTTTTCCTTTCCCAGTAAATTTAAATTTAAGTCCCCAAAGACGAGAGCTCTTCTCCTTTTTTCTAGGTGGCTAGCATAAATTTCCAAAAACCGGTTGGTATTTGCTGCAGGCTGTTTATATATGGCTCCAATATCAAGTGAAAGTTTTTCTAGATGCACCCACAAGAAGTGATTTCCATCATCAATTTGTTCTTCGACAAAGTAATTTTTCAGGTAATTGTGTATGTATATGGAGACACCACCACCTCGTGAACTCTTCCTGTAGTTAAAGTGGTGTGTGTGTTAAGGCCATCATAACGCCCTCTATTGAGAAACAGCGAAAACCGCGACAGTGCTGCCCCCTTACGTTAGTTTTTAGTATTACTTATAAAATTGTATCGAGTCATTCCTCCCTCACTTCAAATACCTGCTCTGTAACGGGCACATCTAAAATCGAAAAAAAAATATTTGTTAAATTCAAGAAGAAGTCAATCATTTCCCCTGAGTTGCACAAACGTTACTATAGGCAGGAAAAAGGGAATAGCGAAGCAGAGGATCGAGAGGCAGACAGCAGCGACCTACGGACACTAACGAGCTATCGCGCCACCATTTTGATCCATCTCACCCGGTCACAAATGAACTGCATCGCCGATCTCCAGAAGAGAAGACAGCGAGAAACGGTCAGACCTTCCTATCCTTGTTCCCATCCCATCCTGAGGTGCATAATTAACTAATAGAGTGTTGTGATTTCTCATTCCAGTGGAGAGCCACGTGTCAATCGAGTATTCCTGACCGCGGCCCATCTGCGATCTCTACGGCTCACGTGAGTGTTCCTTATTTCTATAAACCGCCAATATGAGTGACAGTGCAAGCTTCAGACAGTGATAGTAATAAATAAAAAGTGCCGAAATCTCCGCAAAAGCGCGATAAAAGTACCGACCGCATGGCCGACCTTAAGAGACAAAGAGGCACGGCTAAGCTACGGTTAACCTCATTTCAAAAATATGTTACTGGAGCATAAAACATTAAATGAAGCTCAGAAAACTGAATTGAAATTAAAAACTAATCATTTAGAAAATATATTTAACAATTTTATTTCCATTCAGACGGAGATTGAGACAAAAGTAGACGAAATTGATTTAATTACGCAATTCGAATATCGCGAACAGTACAAAGAACTTTATTTTAGCTTAATGACATCCGCTAAATGTATGTTGGTTGAAGAGAATAGCGAAATTAATTCCCAGTGTAATGCGCGTGCCACATTAACGTCCGTTAAATTACCCGAAATTAAGCTACCATCCTTTAACGGCTCTTATGATCAGTGGTTAGAATTTAAAAACTCATACGTCACCATGATACATAAACGTGTTGATCTGGACCCTATTCACAAATTTCATTACCTAAGATCGTCGTTAAGTGGTACTGCCCTACAGGTTATTAGTGCTTTAAAGTTTACCGCGGCCAACTACACTAGCGCATGGGATTTATTAGTACAAAGGTTCCATAATAATCGTCTGCTAGTTCATAATCACGTGAAATCACTGTTTACGCTTCAACCTATTCAGCAGCAATCTCCTGCGCAGATACGAAAATTGATAGATACCGTTAATCGAAATTTACGTGCTTTAAACACTATCGGTGAACCCACTGACGCGTGGGATACGCTAATCATTTATTTAGTCGTCACCAAATTAGATTCTACCACTGAACGAGAGTGGGAGAAACAAAAAGGTACTATCACTTCCGATCTGCGCAGTGATTCACCATTAAAGTTGGATATTCTGCTTTCATTTCTTAAAAATAAAGTCGACATGTTGGAGATGATTAATTTTAGTCACAACAAAAACATTTGCACTTTAAAATCCCAACATGAAAGCAGATCATCCAACAATGAGCCTAAGAAAAACCAGTTTAAATCACAACAACACACTCAAAGCTTCGTTACTACGCGTAGCAAACAATCGGAAAAAACCAACTCGTTTTTGTGCGATGTGTAATGATAATCACGCACTTTATACTTGTGTTTTATTTTTAAATTTGCCTGTCCGGGATAGAATTAAATTCGTTGAGAAAAATAACTTGTGTTCCAACTGTTTACGAGCAGGTCATGCTATCTCGGCTTGCACATTCGGTCCATGCAGACAATGCCAGCAAAATCATAACGGCTTGTTGCATGTACAAGACGATAATAAGCAACTATCCTGCGGCCAAAACAAAGGAGATCATGCTTAAGCTGGGTGCAGACAGCTACATCGTGGGAGGTGATGTGAATGCCTGGAGTTACTGGTGGGGAAGCAGATTGGAGAACCACAGGGGGGCAGCTTACCATAGCTTCCTCAATGAGGTAGATCTGAATGTTTTGAATGTTGGACACACTCCGACATTCGAGACATACCGGGGAGGCAAGCTATACACTAGCATTGTTGATGTGACGGCGTGCAGTACCAATATTCTGTCCAGGATCCAAGACTGGGAAGTAGACAGGAATGTTGTCACGTCCGATCACAACACCATAAAATTTGCAGTGTGTAGTGAAGCAGCCCCGAAGCCAGTACCAAGACCAACAACCAGGATTTACAACACAAAGAAAGCTGACTGGACCAAGTTTAAGAGAGCTCTGTCAGTGGAGCTTCTGGAAAGAGACTTGACAGTGCATTCTTTAAATAACATTGGAGACACCGAAGCACTGGAGCAGGCGACCAACGCCTATATCGGTGCGGTGTCAAAAGCATGTGAAGAATGCATCCCGAAACCGGGAGCCCCCAAGACAAACGCAAAGCCGCCGTGGTGGTCCAAAGATTTGGATCGACTGAAAAACGAGGTGTTAAGAAGGAAAAGGTGAATAAGAAACACAGCCCCAAACCGAAGGCAGTACGTACTCGACCAATACCTCCAGGTAAAGGAAGAGTACGCCGTGAAAGCAACAGAGGCTCAGACGGCTAGCTGGAAAGATTTTTGTACCACACAGGATAGGGAGTCTATGTGGGACAAAATCTACCGAGTAATCAGGAAAACGGCTAGACGTCAGGAAGACACGTTGCTCAGAGACGAACAGGGGCTCACCTTAAAAACGAAACAGTCGGCTCAAAGACTGGCAGAATGCTTTTACCCGGATGACCGTCAGGACGGTGAGTCGGACCATCACAGGAGCATCAGGGACAATACGGAGGGAGACAGCCCAGCAGTGGAGTCACACCTCACTGGCGATGATCCACCCTTCACACAAGTGGAAATGGATACAGTAGTCAGAAGTATGAACCCGAAAAAGGCACCCGGGTCGGACGGATTCACTGCAGACATATGCGCAGCAGCTATCCAGTGCAATGAAGAAGTATTTTTGTGCTTAGCGAATTCCTGCCTTAAGCTAGCCTACTTCCCCAAAGCCTGGAAGTCAGCACACGTCTGCATCCTACGGAAACCCGGTAAGGAGGACTATACCCACCCCAAGTCATACCGACCGATTGGTCTATTGTCGGTACTAGGGAAAATCCTGGAAAAAATGTTAGTAAACAGGATTAAGTGGCATATCCTCCCGGCCCTGAACAAACGTCAGTACGGGTTCATGCCCCAAAAGTCAACGGAAGACGCCCTCTATGACCTGATGAGACACATAAGAACAGAAGCAGAAACGAAGAAACGCATCGTGCTACTTGTCTCGCTAGACATAGAGGGAGCTTTCGATAACGCCTGGTGGCCGAAGCTCAGAGCCCAACTGGCCAAGAAAGGCTGCCCGAGAAATCTTTATCATAGGGTCTGCTCCTACCTGGACGACCGCATGATAAGGGTACACTATGCGGGCGAAATCAGCGAAAAGCCCACCACAAAGGGATGTGTCCAAGGCTCTTTAGGAGGTCCAATCTTCTGGAATGTAATTCTAGACGATCTCCTACAGATGCTCAACGACACGGACGCCCATTGTCAGGCCTTCGCTGACGACGTTACTCTAATGTTCTCTGGCAACGACTCAGGTGCAGTAAAAGCAAAAGCCGAACGGACTCTCCAAAAAGTGGTCGAATGGGGTACCCAAAATAAGCTAAACTTCGCCGCTCACAAAACGGGAGCCATGGTAATAACGAGGAAGCTGACATGGGACCCCATCCGAATCTCAATGGCTGGGACCGCAGTAGAGCTTGTCGACGAAATCAAACTATTGGGACTTACCATAGACCGTAAGTTGACCTTCAACGCACACGTAGAAAAAACGTGCCGAAAGGTAACAAATATCTACAGACAGTTGTCACGTGCGGCGAGGGTGTCATGGGGTCTCAATAGCAAGATAGTGAAAACCATCTACGTGGCGGTGATAGAGCCAATCGTCCTGTACGCAGCAAGCGCATGGCACGAGTCTGCCAACAAGTTGATGGTGCGAAACCAGCTAGATTCAATACAGCGTGGTTTCGCCCAGAAGATTTGCAAAGCGTACAGGACGGTCTCTCTGACATCGGCGCTGATCCTGTCGGGAACCCTCCCACTGGATTTGCGCATTCACGAAGCGGCAAGCCTCTACGAGGTCAAAAAGGGCTACAGTGAGGACCACATTCCACCAGGAAGAGAAATTGAAGAAAAAACTAACGCCCTGAAGAGACCGCACCCGTCAAGGGTTGTGTCCATCGACTACGTCTGCTTGGAGGAATTCAACCAAGACGTGGTCTATAGATACGAACTCGAAGGCCCTCAATTTTACACCGATGGGAGTAAAATTGAGGGCCAAACGGGAGCGGCACTCACATGGTGGGGGAATGGCAGAGAAATCCGCCACTCAACCTTCAAGCTAGCGCCCTATAGCACAGTGTTTCAAACCGAACTGTACGCTCTACTTAGGGCAGTGCAGATCGCAGGGAAACACAAGGCGCGGAGCGTCAGCATCCTCAGTGACTCAAGATCCTCACTGGAGCTCCTCAAATCACCGGACACGACACACCCCTTGGTTCAAGAGATCAAAAACGCCACAACCCAAACAAGAGCAATGGGGACCGATCTCAGGTTCTATTGGCTGCGAGCTCACGTTGGAACGCCAGGAAACGAGAGAGCAGATGAATTGGCAAAGCAAGCAGCCCTTAGGAAGAAGACCGCCCCTCAATACGACATGGTGCCGGTGTTCTACGCCAAGAGGTCGATAAGACAAAACACGGTCGAACAGTGGCAGGTTCGCTACGGGGCATCCGGGACAGGTGCGACAACCAAGAAGTTTTTTACAACTGTGAGAGATGCGAACAGCATATTAAAGAAACTCAAACTCACAAACTTCCTGGTTCAAGCGTTTACTGGTCACGGAGGCTTCGCCGCCTATCTCCACCGTTTTAAGATCAAAGACACACCCTCGTGTGTCTGAGACGAGGACATCTGGCACATTGTCTGCGAGTGCCCGCATTTCGGCGTGGAAAAGCTTGACCTTGAGCAAAAGACCGGAGTCAAAGTTTCTCAGGATAACTCAAGCTGGAAAGCCCTACTGGGAACGGAAGCCAACCGCGAAAGCACGAAGGGTTTTATAGAAAAGGTGGTACGCGGTAGCGTGTTTAAGGAACAAATAGTTCGGTACCCTAAATATTCTGTTAAACGCTACGCTGAAATCTGACACCACGCAAACCCCTCGGCCACAAGACCCCGGCAGGATCCCACGCCGAAACAACCCCCCAAACATCTCCCAACCTTCCCCAAAAACCCTCGTACTCGTACCCCCCCCCTTTCCAACCTCCACCCCCTCCCCTATCCTGTTCCCCAACCCAAACTTTCTTCTTCCACACAAAAACTCCAATATCTTACTTAACCCAGAACTAAACTAGCTTTAAGTTTTATATTAACAGCAACCCCTGACGCACGCATCTCCCGAACACTTAACGGGTGTCGGTAGGACGGGGGATGGAGAATCCTGCGGACACCTAAACGGGAGAATGATTTTCTCTCCCGGCCTTTCAGCATTGGCTGGGGTAAGGCTCCGCGCGCGATTCTCTTGTCCCTCGTCAAACTGACACCTGCTCCCCCCATTTCATTATAGCAGATGTATAGGCTAGGTTGCAATGGAAGAGGTCATAAAAGACAGGGCAGCGCAAGGAGACACGCGCAAAGAAATCATTATCTCCAGGCAAAAGAGTAAGCCTCAAAAAAGGATCAAAGTTTGATCGCGTTTATTTTTGGACAGACTCGACTATAGTTATCGGCTGGTTACGAATGTCTCCGTACCTACTTAAGCAATTCGTTCAAAACAGAGTGACGGAAATTAACGAATTAATCGGTGACTCAGTCTGGCTACATATAAACGGCAAAGAAAACCCAGCTGATCTTGTATCTAGGGGCGTTGACCTCGATACGCTCAGTCAGTGCAGCCTTTGGTGGTACGGTCCGTCATTTTTACAACGCAAAGTCTTCGATTCCCGGGAGTACAATCGTTATAATCAACCGCGTGAATTGCCAGAGATCAAACCACTATCGGTCACATTGATAAGCGTAGATGATCCGATATTAAATTTGACAACTATTCGAGTTTTAGTAAATTAATAAGAATATTTGCTCATGTACTTAGATTCGTGCATAACGCCTCGGCACGCCGTAAACAACTGCGGCGACAAACCGGTTCCTTACTATCAGTCGCAGAGCTGCGCGCGTCCGAGCGCACGCTAAGTATCATAGTGCAAAAACAAATGTTCCCGAATGAATATTACAATTTAGTAAACAATGTACCTATTCCTAATAAGAGGAATTGTAGATTGTCGGGTTTGAATTTATTTCTAGATCGATATCAAGTCGTAAGTATTGGTGGTAGATTAACAAATGCGAGTGAATTTAGTTATGAGAAAAAACACCCAGTGTTGTTGTGTAGTAAACATCGTTTTACGTTGTTGTTATTCAGAGATGAACATAAGCGATTGTTACATGCCGGACCCCAGCTACAACTGGGTGCCGTGCGCGAGTGTTGGTGGCCGATAGGTGGTAGAAACCTTGCTCGTAAAGTAGTGATGCAGTGTATCACCTGTACGCGTATGAAAGGTAAGACGTTAACCCCGATCATGGGTAACTTACGTGATGAACGTCTGCACCCGGGTCATCCTTTTATGTATTGCGGTGTAGACTATGCAGGACCTGTATCAATACTTAATCGTAAGGGCCGCGGCAGTAGTTTAGTTAAAGGTTACATTTGTTTATTCGTTTGTTTCGTGACGCGCGCGGTACATTTGGAGTTAGTTAGCGGTCTCTCAACCAATGATTACATTTTAGCGTTAAAACGATTTATTTCTCGCCGTGGCAAACCGACTGAAATATATAAAGATAACGGAAAAGCTTTTATCGGAGCAGAGAAAAAGTTCTGTTCGCTTATTCAAACTAACTCAAATGATATTATAGATTATGCTACTAATCAAAACATTAAATTCAAATTTATTCATCCTTATAGTCCTCATACTGGTGGTTTATGGGAATCAGGGATCAAATCGTGCAAGCATCATCTCCGTAGAATTGTTGGTGAATGCTCGATTGACATTTGAGGAATTCACAACTGTCTTAACTCTAATTGAAGCTATACTTAACAGCCGACCTATGTCACCTCTGTCCACAGATCCCAACGATCCTACCCCTCTTACCCCAGCCCATTTCCTCATAGGAAGGTCTCTGATCGCGCCAGCATGCGAGGATCTGACAGAGGCAGCCCCACATCACAGTATATAAATAAACCAGTAAAGAAACTACGAACAAACGCTCAAAACGACGCACTCACACAGACGCACGCCTCTACGAGACCGCTAAGAGGATTTGGCGGTGCTGTCAGTCGCGAGTGTCGCGTCGAGACGAATGGGCTCCTTCGCATTTTACGTTCGTTCTTTAGAAAGATACCACAAAAGTATTCCTTCCAAAATCGAAATCTGGGGATCTGTGTGGTCTCTGACAATGATTTCGTTGGCAGCATGAGAAAAAGTAGCCACCATCTTGAACTTTTTAGTTATTCAAACGATTGCTTCCAAAATCAATATCTGGGGATGTGTATGGTCTCCGACAACTAATCTGTTGGCAGAATGAGAAAAAGTAGCCGCCATCTTGAACTTCTTAGTTATTCAACCGATTGCTTCCAAAATTGATATCTGGGGATGTTTATGGTCTCCGACAACGAATCTGTTGGTAGAATGAGAAAAAGTAGCCGCCATATTGAACTTTTTAGTTATTCAACCGATTGCTTCCAAAATCGATATCTGGGGATGTGTATGGTCTCCGACAACTAATCTGTTGGTAGGATGAGAAAAAGTAGCCGCCATCTTGAACTTTTTAGTTATTCTTGAAATGCTAAAGTTATGTTTATTACCCAATTTTATTTGCAGGGGTTACTTTTACTGATTATGTTAACGGATTCGTTATCGGACATCACACAGATCTCCAGATATCGATTTTGGAAGCAGTCTGTCGAATAATAAAAAAGTTTAAGATGGCGGCTACTTTTTCTCATTCTGCCAACAAATTCGTTGTCGGAGACCACGCACATCCCCTGAGGCCCGTTTCACGAAGCTAAAAGTTACAAATTACAAGCGGAACCCTCTTTCTAGCAGTACGAGTTAGAAAGAGACTTCCGCTTGTAATTTGTAACTTGTAGCTTCGTGAAACGGGCCTCAGATATCGATTTTGGAAGCAATCGGTTGAATAACTAAAAAATTAAAGATGGCGGCTACTTTTTCTCAATCTGTCCACGGATTTGTTGTCGCAGATCACACGTATCGATTTTGCACTAACTAGCTGAGAAACAATAAACGAGAACTTTTTCAATTTTAAAAAATGTTAGTGGACAACCCTTACGCTCAATTGGAGCGTAGGTATTTATCTTGAAAAGTAGGCCTAGTTTCTTTACTGGTTTATTTATATACTGTGCCCACATCGCCTGCTTCGATACGACAGAGTCGAGCAGATGCGCCAGCATTTTTGGAGAAGATGGTCGCAGGAGTACGTAGCTGAAATGCAGACCCGCACCAAATGGAAGGCGAATACTCAAGATCTAAAAGACAATATGCTTGTTCTTATCAAGGAGGATAACTTACCCCCTCTAAAATGGCGGCTAGGCAGAATTGTTCGCACATACCCAGGCAAGGACGGCGTATCCCGAGCAGCTGAGATCCGGACTTCATCTGGGACCATACAGAGGTCATTTTCGAATATCTGCCCCCTACCATCGCAGTCAGATGAAGCCCAAGTATCCTGCCCAGCATCGTAGTGTTGGAACAGGAGCATTCCAAGGCGGCCGGTATGTTAAGGCCATCTTAACGCCCTCTATTGAGAAACAGCGAAAACTGCGACAGTGCTGCCCCCTTACGTAAGTTTTTAGTATTACTTATAAAATTGTATCGAGTCATTCCTCCCTCACTTCAAATACCTGCTCTGTAACGGACACATCTAAAATCGTAAAAAATATATTTGTTAAATTCAAGAAGAAGTCAATCATTTCCCCTGAGTTGCACAAACCTTACTATAGGCAGGAAAAAGGGAATAGCGAAGCAGAGGATCGAGAGGCAGACAGCAGCGACCTACGGACACCAACGAGCTATCGCGCCACCAGTGTGTAATTTCGTAATTTTAGTCTTTGACCTTCCATTTCATCTTTGATCCAGGTCTCTGTTAGTATCAGAACGTGTATTTTAGACTGTAGTGGTTCAATGATACACCTTATTTCATCCAGTTTTCCAGGTGCGACTAAACTACGGATATTTGCATAGAAGAAATTTAGCGTTAAGGTTGAATTTGTGAGATTTTCGTAGCTGTCTATCAGGTTGTATGTTACAGGTTCATGTTCTTTATTTGTTGTTATTCGTTTTTTGATTCCAGTGTTATTATTTTTGGAGTACCTTTTATTTATTTTCGCGACGGTGTCACGGGTCTATGTAGTTACATACCACTTAAGTTTAAGTGGTAGAGTAACAGAATAGGTAAATTTGTATGACACTCCGTCGTGATGGAAAGAAACAAAAGGTGTTTGAATCTTACCTTTTGTTTCCTAATACACTCCTACTCTCTCCCTCTCTCCTCTCACCGCACCTCCCTCGTCTGCTCCCTCAGCAGCCAGCTCTGCCTGCGAGGCCTTCTAACACCACCTGTAGTTGTTAAAGGTGTTCTATGACATCACCGCTGTCACTAAGTATCTGAAGAAGCTATACTTGGGTATACGCTACACATACATTAAGAGTGTTAGGTTAGTACGTTGGAGAAAGACTGCTATACTCTTCTAGTCCAAGGACTGTAAAGTCTGTCTGTGACAGTATTATACCCTCTCATCCCCAAAGCTGTACATGGATCCATCAGCACCCTCAGGTCGCCCATGGATCCCAGTTATCTTTACCAACACATGCGAGAGACCGGTCACCGCCCTATAGCGACATGTCGCTCCTAGGCTCACGTCTTACCACCACACACGTCTTGCGACGTGCGGCTGCGCTTTATCCGAACACTATACCTACGCCACCATGGTGGACCCCGGCCCGGCGACATCCCAAGGAATGTCCCGTCCGTGTATATTATATGCGTTCCCTCCATCAGCCATCACACCGTATCCTCTCACTCACACCGCCATGGCTGACGCGCTACCGGCAAACACCGCGAACGATCCTCCGGTACGCGTATACTGACTCCAACACACCCCCCTTTGATCACTAGAGGGTATAGACATGTCAAGATATTGAGAGGAACATAGGTTCAAACTACAGCGTTACAACAAGGGTTAATGTAAACTGGAGGGGGTCGAGATTAGACTTGTACGGGACGGTCAAGATAAGTATTACACAGTAAAACTAGCTGTTAAAGGCACTAGACACATAAATACTTAGAATCTTAGCCACTAAAGATACGTAGCTTTAGGGAAACCAGCTTCGGTGGTTTCCTACTCCATCGTGTGAGCCTCAGCAACGTCACAGTATCACCAATCACTCAGATCACTATATCACATTTTATAACGGCAAAGTACGGTTAAAAATGGCTTCGCGGGCCGCGCGGCGGAAGCACTGAGTGATTGACGAAGCTCATAGACCATAGAGTAAAATCATAGACATTATACTCACCACAGATATTCTACCTTCCGGTTAGGGTTGCCAGTTGTAAGATGTTAAACGTCATCGCGATGCCCAGCATTCGCGACACCACTGTCATATTTAGAATTTTCACTGCCATGTTCCGAACGCTCTAAGTTAATTTTTTTTACGGAACCACTTGCACTCTCGGATGTGTTGTCCTTGACAGAAGAAGTGATGTTGACATCACTAGTAGTTGTAAGTTTATTAATGTCACTATTCATTTTTTCGTACATACCGTAACCACCACTTCTCTTTAACTTTTTCGATTTGTGAATCGTTAAAAAAAAATAAAAAAACCGAGTAAGCGACCGGATCGGATGGATTCCGTCTGGCCCACTACCTTTAGTTATGACTAGTTTTCCAAGATACTTCTCAACTAAATCTGTGGTTATAATTACGTGGCTAATAACAGTATTCTGATAATCAGCATTAGGTGGCATAAAAGAGGTGGGACTGAGTGGAGGGGTGTTTTTATCTTGCTTTTCGAAAACTGACTGAAAAAAGTTATTGAACAAATCAGCTATATCTTGTCCATTAGTACCTGCAACATTGTCCGAATACAGAGAGTCAGGAATTTTGTTAATGTTCATTTTAGATTTCACAAAAGAACAAAAAGCCTTAGAATTAAAACGAATATTATTTTCAGTTCGCGTAATGAATAAAGTATAACACGAGGCTTCCATTACCTTAATTTTTGCACGTAATTTAGAAAACGTAATATAGTCAGCTGTGCGTTCATCAATTTTCCATTTTTTATGTATTTTTAATTTTTTCTTTATCATTTTAATTAAAGGACGGGAGTACCATTCGAGAAATTTATTCTCACCAGAGCTTATTGTTTTTGTGGGAACCAAATCGTTTATAATATTGTTGAGGGTGACATAGAAGTTTTCAACCGCAGTTTCAATGTTATCATGTGAAAGATGGTGCTCCCAATCAACTTTTTCCAATGCTTCATTAATAATGTCATAGTCAGCAGCGAAAATGTCATTTGGAAAATCCGTATAAATATTCGACAAAAATTCAAAAAATAAAAATTGTGACTCTATTTGATATTTACTTTGCGGAAAGTAACCTGTAATAGTACATTACTGCAAAGACCAGTAAGTGTGCCTTCCTGGACGAGTTCCAGGCGAGGGCTTTTATACATACGAGTCCAGGATGACTCTTAATGGTCGAAGCATGTATAATGCTTTACTCAAAAATAGAACAAGTAGAATGATATAAAAAAAAATGTTAAAATATTGATGACCACATGTGCACAACCCTCAGGGCGCTAGTCCGACCCTTAGCCGGTCGCTTACTCGGTTTTTTTATTTTTTTTTAACGATTCACAAATCGTCATTCCGGCCGAGATGTACTAGGCGCACATAAAACTGAGATGGTGCGGAGCAAGCGATGCTGAAATGAAGAGAAATCGCGCGATTTCTGGTCTGAACGAGATAACGCTTTTGGTTTATGATGCCCTGGTACTTATGGAGCTGAATGATCAGCATTTCATGTATTATATGTAGCCTTTTTGAAGGCTGTCACAGTCTTTACAGATAGTTCCAAATTCAAGTAATATGATATGTTATGGAATTTCCATACTTACTTACTGGACACTTTTTGATTCCAAATTCGAAATTCCTCAACTTTACTGGACACTTTTCCAGTTCTCCAGGAACGTCAACCTACTGGCTCCTTTTTACTGGTGTTATGGCAAGATTACATAGCATTTTTGAGTAAACAACCTTAACGTTTTAATAATGGGACCTTTTGAAATAGGGACTTCGACCCAGGTGATATCGGCGTCAGGTAAAATCACCCTCGGGCGGATGTCTCGTGCATCAGCCTTAAATTTGCGATGAACAGCTATGAGCGTGCCTCCGCCGCGAGTCATACCTACTCTCTCGTAATGGCGGTCAGCTCGGTAAACTGAATAGCGGGAATCAAATAGTTCAGCATTAAAAATACCAGGAAGGAGCCATGTTTCCGTGAGTCAAATAAAATCATAATCGAACCTACAAACATTCCGCAGGAATTCGTTTGTTTTTGATCTTAAACCACGTACATTTTGGTAATAGATACTAATTACATTATTCATTGCGAATATAGAAAATAATCCAACGAATGTTCATGTTTATTGCTTTTAAAATAGAGTAATTACTGATAATGGGGAACATACATTCTTGTTTATAGTTTATGTGTAATAGCGATATGCAAGAAATTAAATACTTAAATAAATTAATGAATGACAGAGCGTAAGAGACAAATTCACTGTTTAGGTATTCTTCTTTGTTTCTGCGAATACTAATATCAATGTAGTTATTATTATTTTTGTTACAAATAAACATTTTTTCATCTTCAAGTTGTAAAGCGGACCAGTTAACCCCTATGCGATTTTGTTTAAAGCGTCTTCTGAGTTAAAGTAGCAAATTGGTGATTTTTCATCACGGCGAACCATAACGGTAGTTTCTAACCCAACAAAATTGATAATTCTTTAGATTTGCTCTGTGTTTAGCTACTTTAAGAAAGTATTTATTGTAAGCAGAAAGGTGATCGTTAACGTAAATTCGAATTGTTCAAAAATCCCAGATCGGAGGCTTTTAAGTTCTTAACCTTGCGGAGAGATGATATAAAATCGTCTTTCTCATAGCAAGCTTGCAACTTAACACTTATTGGCTTTGGTTTAGCGTTGTCCGCGTCATTCCTCACAGCAACACGCGTTACAAAGTCAATATCCGTGCTCGTATTCAACGAATACCCGCTCAGCTCAGCTAATTTTCTTACGATGTTAAATAAATTTTCTCCTTTAGTTTCTGGAACACCATTGATTTGTATGTTAGATCTCCTTACCCACTGCTCGTTCCTTCTAGAGTCAGTCATGACATCACTGATAATTTTTTTGACGTTGTCTACTTCAGTTTTACACTCTTTCAGCGCGCTGACGCGGGACTCGATGGAGGTCATTCTCCCTCCCAGGTCATTCAATTTGGTGTCGATGCTGCTCCTCATCTCAGCTATATCACACTTGACTTGAGATAAGTCAGATTGGATTGCCTGAATAGCTGAGAATTGTATCTGCAATGCCGTCACCTTTGTTAAAATGTCGTTCAAAAGCGCTTCGGGGCAGGAGGTTAATGATGAACTCTTAGTTTCAATATTATGGTACGAGTTCGGAGGAGTCACAAGCGGATTGCTGTTATTCGACCCACCGGTATAAGAGACGCTGTCCACCACTCGAGAGTCATCCAGAACGCCATCACAGGACATAACAGAGTCATCAAAGGCCGATGCCGCTTGAACACGTTGAATAGGCGTAATGTCATTTCTGCCGCGACGTGTATTAACAGAGCTACAAAATGTGCATATCCAAGTTTTTTTATCCTTTTGTACTTGCTCCAATGTTAAATGAATGCAGGCGAAATGATAAGTACCACTGCATCTAATACATTTCAGTAGCATGTTGTCATCAATAGGTCGATAGCACGTCTGGCACGACGACATCTTACAAATGATTGTAAACCGTAATATTAATAGTGATTAGATTCAGATTCCAATACTACGGATTATGTTAAGGATGTGTTGCGTAAATTCGTGCCACCTCGCTCAAGTTCTCGTGGCTCAACGGCCCGGCGCGCGACTCCGGCGCAGCGGTCGGACGCTCGATCCCAGCACAACTCACGAAAAATACAAAAAGATTAAATGCTTCAACCGACGACACCGGATCACAGGCACTTGACACCACACCGAAACGAACACAATCGCGGAAATATAATAATAGAACGGGAAGTCCGACACCAGGCAATATGGCCGACAGGCGCAATGGAACAAATCCCAAGCTAGACAAGGAGGCACCGACAAACTTAGAATCACTAGTAAATTAACAACCAACAAATAAATCTCTTAAATAATTAAATTAAATAAATTAAGCAGCTCACGCGTCCACTCTGAGCAACGGCGCGACGCAGAAAAAAAAGCGGGCCGAGCATTGGTTTAAGAAATTTGGTAAGTTTTGGAAATCGACGAATAAATTAAACCCAAAGTCGGCCTTGCCTGTGAGCGTAGCTGGGTTGCATGAGTCGAGTGATATAGCGAATGCGTTTCAACGCCACTTTAAGGTGGAATCACCACTCGCGCCCTCGTCTTTTCTACGCGATGCTGTGCGGCATTCTAATACCAACATTGTGAGATTCTCTGCTAAAAAGATAGCTTCAATAATTAATAAGATGGTGCGAGGGAAGTCTTCTGGAAAAGATAGCCTTAGCATTGAGCATCTGAAGCACGCGGGTGTACACCTACCAAGAGTTCTTGCATTAATTTTTAACCTTTGTTTGAGTCATTGCTACCTGCCGGATGAACTTATGCGCACAGTAGTTGTCCCAATAGTAAAGAACAAAACTGGTAACGTTTCTGATATGTCTAACTACAGGCCCATCTCGTTGGCTAATGTCATTGCCAAGGTTCTGGATAGTCTGCTCGACAAACAGCTGGCAAAGCATATACGTCTGCACGACGCTCAGTTCGGCTTTAGACCTGGCTTATCCACCGAGTCTGCTATTCTATGTCTAAAGCAGACTGTCCAGTACTACACGGCCAGAAAAACGCCTGTTTATGCCTGTTACTTGGACCTGTCAAAAGCATTCGACCTAGTATCTTACGACATGCTGTGGCATAAGTTACAATCTGAGACTGATTTACCGTATGAAGTTACCTCGTTACTCAAGTACTGGTACGGTAACCAAGAAAATTGTGTGAAGTAGGCTGGAGCGTATTCGGAGGTGTATAGGTTGGAGTGCGGGGTGAGACAGGGGGGGTTAAGTTCGCCCCGCCTCTTCAACCTGTACATGACAGACTAATGAAACATATTAATCTCAATAATATATTAGACGAGAGGCAGTATGGCTATCAAAAAAGCAGGAGCACAAATGATGCGATAACTACATTGATTGGGGATATTGTCTCTCAACTCAATAACAAAAAGAAAGTAGCAGGTTTGTTCCTTGATCTGAGTTCCGCTTTTGATACCGTTGATCATGGCATTTTACTTGAGAAAATGGAACATTACGGGATTAGAGGGAAAATACTCACTCTTTTTCAATCGTATCTTGCGAACAGGAAACAGTTTGTTGAAATAAAATGGGTTCAAGATACCGTAGAAACCGTTCATAGATCTAAAATAGCCAAAATAAAGAGAGGAGTCCCACAAGGATCTATATTAGGTCCAATATTTTTCATTATTTTTATAAATGACCTAATATCGTATATAAGTAAAGTAGCTCACGATACGAAACTTGTGATTTTTGCTGATGATACCAACGCTATCATATCGGCGGAGAATATTGAACAACTCAATGACAGAGGCGACTATACCCTGAAAGCTCTTAACACTTGGTTCAGCTCAAATAACTTAAAACTAAATTGCACCAAGACCAATGCCTTGCTTTTTAAAACCACATCGAGAAAAAAAGATGGTCTGCAAATCTCATCCAATGGCGTGAGCATTCAACAAGTGGATTCAGTCAAATTTCTTGGTGTCTGGATTGACTCAAGTTTAAAGTGGAAGGATGAGCTGACTTCTATAGTAAATTCTATAAGCTCTGCTTGCTATGCGTTGAGAAGTCTAAGAGATGAGGTGAAGCCGTCTCAATTGAAGATGGTGTATTATGCTCTGGTAGAATCAAAATTAAGATACAGTATCAAATTCTGGGGAAACAGTTATCTTTATAACATGCAATCCGCCTTTGTAGCCCAAAAAAGAGCGATCAGGACCATTGCTAAAATACCTCGGACAACCTCGTGTAAAACTTATTTTTCGGATTTAGAGATCCTTACGGTCCCTAGTTTGTATATACTGGTGGTTCTTGGTGATTTAGTCAAGCACCTTAACGGTATTAAAACGCCAGGAGAAAGACAAAAGCGCCTGGCAACTAGAAGAATGGACTTACCACAAATGATAAATTCAAAACTCAAGGTTGTCAAGCACTCTGCGGGTTATCAGTCCATTGCTCTCTTTAATAAGTTACCCTCTGAATTGAAGTCAGTTACGAGCCTGAACTTGTTCAAAAATAAGCTGAGGGCTTTTTTGCTGACGAAGTGTTTCTACTCGGTGGGGGAGTTTTGTCAGAATAACAATAGCAATAAGTAATATTTTTGTAATTTATAGATAAGTAGGTATTTAATTAAATTAACAATTTGGAAAGATAAGAAATGACATTGTAATTTTTGTTTTTAATGTATTATTGAAATGTGAAGTTAATGTAGTAATAAGTAGCAATTATTTATTTTATTTTATTTTTATTATTATTTTATTTTATAATTATCTAATTTCAAACGCAATGTATATTGTTACCTTGAATAAATGACTATGACTATGACATGAACCGACTGCTGGAGGAGCTCAGCAGTGCCAGGGTAGGATGTTCCATAGATGGAGTGCGCGTTAATAACATTAGCTACGCGGACGACATGGTGCTGCTGAGCCCCTCAGTGGGGGGTTTAATTACTTTGTTGCGTATATGTGAGTCGTATGCGGAGGCCCACGGGCTCAAATATAATGCTAGTAAAAGCGAGATTATGTTATTTAAAGCAGGTAATAAAACCTACAGAGTTCCACCTATTACTATTTGTGGTACTCCCTTGGCACAAGTGAAGCATTTTAAATATTTGGGTCACTGGGTCACCGACGACATGTGTGACAATATGGACATGGAGAGGGAACGTAGAGTGCTGACTGTGCGTTGTAACATGCTGGCTCGTAAATTTGCACGATGTACCGAACAGGTGAAGACTACGCTCTTTAAGGCATATTGCCAGTCCTTCTACACGTGCAGCCTATGGATCAGCTACACGCAACGGGCATACAGCGCTCTGCGAGTACAGTACAACAACGCGTACAGGGTGGTATTCGGGCTGCCGCGACACTGCAGCGCATCGGGCATGTTCGCGGAGGGGCGGATTGACGGCTTCCACGCGATCATCAGGAAGCGATGTAGCTCGCTGCTGAGGCGGTGGCGCGCCAGCTCGAATACCATCCTGTGCACGCTGGCCGACCGGTGGGACTCCCCGTGGCTAAAGCACTGGGTGCAGCTACATGCCCCCTTGTGTAAAAACCTTATTTAGAATGTTACCTAATAGTAGTTTATGTGACTGTTGCATAATAAGGGGCATTAAAATTCGAGTGAGTGTTTATCTCACGAGTATTTTAATGCTTATTATGTACAGTTACATACACTGCTTTATCTACACACATATCATAAAAGCTCTCTATGATGTTTTCAGAAATCGCATGTAATGACCGGCATTGCAGCATTGATTAGAGCTATTAGTAAAATAATACAAACAATAAATGGGATAACAGAGACAATTATTTATTGTAATAATTATTATTTACAGTTTTAATTGTGCGGTGGTTGAATTCCACTTTTCAAGTTTTGACAGTAGAATCATGTTCTTGGATTTTGACGGCAACAACATATTTTCGACGCTCATTGCTTTATCCATGATATCAGGTGGCGTCTCCGAAATATCGTGATCATGATCACTATCTTGATCACTCATTTTAAGTAGTCGTACAATACAATAATTATTTACGAACAAAACAACACAACAAACTTATTTTTCCGACAAAATAAGCGTCAAATGTGGCGGCAAATCAAAATTTGATAAGTTGTTTTTTTTTAAATTCAGAGACAACTAGATTAAGCGTCAACTATCAAATCGTTCGATATCAAGTAACGTGCGAGATATGTCAAAGTTGTGTAAAATTGACATTTCATTTTCAATAAAATGTCATCTCGACTGATTTAGAATAGAGGTCTAATCAAAAATGCTTTGTTTTTCAGAGATGTTCGAAATTTGAATGTCATAAGAACATCGAAATTGATGTTCTTATGAATTCATAAGATAACTGCCGCAGAAAAAAAAATGCTCTAACAACAGAGTTGATTATTATGCTGGTCATAATTTGCGATTTCTGAACGCATTATAGAGAGTTTATGATATGAGTGTAGATAAATATGTTAATATAATACTAAACTTAGATGTAAGTAATATTGTTACTAACACGTTATGGACTTTGTCCGAAATAAATAATTTTGAATTCGAATATGAATTAAACGGACGAGCTTGCGAGTCCGTTTAAAAATACGAACGCCGTATTTGCTGTTCCTGTCAAGGCAAATATAGTGCTTTTCTCAAAAACCGCAAGAAAAAAATTATGTTGGCGTAAAATATTCATCGCTTGAACTCATTTTTTGAATTGCATACAAACAGAAACTTCACGTGAAAAAACCATCACCCTTTACCGCCTTTTTGTTTATGACAAGGAGAAACGCAAGCTTTGTTTTTATAAAAACACAAGCTATTCTAGACACAGTTAAAAAAGTTATGTTTCGAATGAAATATGGATGTATAAGACTTGTGCCCTCATTTTATTATGGCACTTTTCACTTTTTAAAAACTTACATGCTAGATAGTAATGGAATTTGTATGCAACATTGCGGGCTTGTGTAGCGAGCACGCAATTTTTTTTTTTTTTAATTTGAGAACTGTCAGTAAACTATGTACTTCTCGTCTCAATATGAAGATAGGTGTACGGACATTTTTGAGAAAACATTTTTTTTAATATAGTCATAGTTGTTATGGCGAATTTTTGGCCGAAAGCTGCATTTTGTGATGGAAGCAAGTCGCTTTGCACAGTGTTAGTAAGGATCAAAATAAGCGATTTTACCCGCAGCAGCAAAACTTTCACCCCTTAGGAACACAGATGGCGCCACTTCAATTTTTCATTTTTCAAAAAATTCTACAACCTAAACGGCTGTACCAATTTCAAAAATTAGGGTGTCAATCGAAAGATAATTAAACAATGTATTATATAAAAAAATGGGAACACCCTAAAATCTCGAATTATTTAATTCCGAATTTGAAAAAACCGAATTTCATAATTCCGTATTTTTACAATACCGAAAAAATATAAGGCCGAATATCAAGATCTAGAATTTTACATTACTGAATATTAAAATCACGAAAACGTTTTTCCGAATATTATATTTACGAATGTTGACAATTCCGAATTTTCTTTTTACGAAAATTATAATTCCGAAAATTCACAAACCAGATCGATAAAGAAAAATTTGGAACTAACCACTTGAATTGAATTGAAGTCTTCTACTTGAAACAAAAGTGTGGTGAGATGACGAGCACATAACTAAATTAGGTCATCCTACCTTGATAGGTTAGGTTAGGTTAGAGTTGCATCAAGGCGCGAAGTGCCTCAGGTAGGCGGAACAGGAGTTCCACGCAGCGGAGCTCCGTCGACTTTGTCGGACACTTCGTACAGTTTTTGAGCATTAAGCATGTTAAACATTATACAATATTTTTTCAGGCGCTTATTTGAAATAAAAAAGCTTAGAGAATTCGGGCTCCTAAAATTTCGAAATAATGAATATTCGGGATTCGGAATAGGAATAATCGGAATTGTGATATTCGGAATAATATTTTTCGGGATTTTAATAATTCGGAAATGTGAACATTCGGAATTTAAAAAAATCGTGATTCTGATACTTCGTGAAACTAAAATTCGGAATAGTGATGATTCGGAATTTTCAAAATCGGAATTCTGAAATTCATGTTTATCAAATTCGGAAAAAAAAAAAATATAATACCTTGACAATTTCAAAAGCTTAAAAATTTACGTCTAGGATACTTTCAATCTTGGTGCATGCTAATTACTGATCATATTATTGACGAAATAGCTAGAAAAATTTGTTGTTGTTTTTTTGTTAGATTCCGTTAAAGAACGTGTATCGGTTAAGTAGTTTTTAAAATATCAGTAGTTTTAAACATCTCTTCTAATACCGTGAAACCGTCCAAGTTTGCCCGATTATGTAAATGTAAATGTAATGTAAACACTTTATTATACAAAAAACATAAAATCAAATACAATAATAACAAAGTTGGAATGTACAAAGGCGAACTTATCCCTTTAAGGGATCTCTTCCAGCTAACCTTTGGGTGATTGAGGAAAATAAGAAAGTAGAATGTGGCAGACATTAGTACAAAACAGAGTTATCGGAAATTGCATAACAACATTTTAGACCTTAAGAATAAATACTAACAGACGTATATAAAAATAATAATAATAGTTATCAAAATAATTAAATACACGACCTTACATATATACACATATGTATACCTACATACAATATATATAAAATAAATAAATAAATAAATAAATATACGTGTATATATATATATATATATATATATATATATTATGGAGTAAAATAAAGGATAGTAAACAATTATAAGGAGTCAAGCCAGTATGTCCTCAAATTTCCCTGTAGAGATGCGACCGATTGCGATTTCCTAATATCAGAAGGCAGCCGGTTCCACAATCTGACAGAGTGCACCGAGAAGGATTTGGAGTAGGTTTTAGACGTATGGGCTGGAAAGGCAAGAGAGAGGTTAGCACTCGACCGCAAGCGATTCTGGGAACCGCTCGCCATGAAGCTAAACCTCTCGGAAAGGTAAGAGGGAGAGTGAGGCAAAAACAAAGTGTTGAAAAGCAACGACAGGATATGAACATTTCTGCGAAAACGGATTGGTAACCATTTTAACTGGGCGCGGAAGTGGGACACGTGGTCATACTTCCGCAGGCCGTAAATAAAGCGAATACATACATTTTGCAGGCGTTCTAACTTATCCAGCAGCTCTTCCGATACGTCGAGATATGCGACGTCGCCGTAGTCGAGGAGGGGAAGTAGAAGGGATTGCGCTAATGTAATTTTGGTGTGATGGGGAAGAAAATTCTGCAGGCGCCTGAGAGAGTGCAGAGAAGCAAAGAGCCTGCGACTGACCTCGGCGACTTGACAGGACCAAGAAAGGGTCTGATCCATCGTGACCCCCAAGTTTTTTACGGAGGTAGAAAAAGGAATAGTGGTTCCATCAAAACTTATACTGGGAACCACGAGATCAGTCAGCTTATTGATGAAGTAAGAACTGCCAACCACAATTGCTTGCGACTTTCTAGCATTTACCTTAAGCCCAAAGTTAGCAGCCCAGTCCCGGATGGTGGTAAGGTCCGCATTAATAGAGGATATCATAGTTGGGAAGTCATCCAAACTTGCCCCCGCGTAAATCTGTAGATCATCTGCATACAGGTGGTAAGACGATTGAAGAGAAGCCGTAATACTATTAATGAAAATAGAAAAAAGAAGAGGAGAGAGCACCGCTCCCTGGGGTACGCCAGCAGTAAGATCATTCCAGTCAGAGACAGTGTCATCCATTCTGACACACTGGCGCCTCCCACGGAGATATGACTGATACCACGCTAGGGCCGGTGAAGAAAGATTGAGAGATTTAAGAATGCTTAGAAGGATATCAAAGTCTACTGTATTGAAGGCGTTACTAAAGTCTAGCAAAACCAAGACAGTGAGCTTCTTATTTTCTATATTAAGACGAATGTCATCGGTGACCTTGACTAAAGCCGTAACAGTGCTATGCCCGGGGCGAAAACCGGATTGGAAAGGGTTTAAAAGACTATGGTAGTTAAGAAAACGGGACAGTTTGCGGTTAACAAAATGTTCAATTATCTTGGAAAGGACCGGGAGGATAGAAATTGGACGATAGTCAGAAAAAGAAGAAGGGTTTGAGGATTTTTGGAGAGGGAGGACATGTGCAAGTTTCCACGGAGACGGAAAACAGCCAGAGGTAAAAGAAAAATTAATAATATTTGAAAGGACAGGGGATATTGCATCCGCCACGAGCATAAGCATATCCGAGCTTAAGCCATCTTCACCAACGGCTTTCGTCTTAATAAATTTTAGGAGAGACAATGTTTCACCTGGAGAAATAAGACCCAGATCGAAAGGAGGAATGTCGGGGCGAGGGGCATTGGCGAGAAGAGAAAGTGTACAGTGCTTTATAGAAGGGTCAAGAGTGACAGGAGAAGTGCTAAAATGCTTATTAAGGGCGTTAAGATCTAATTGATTATTTAAAGAAGAATTTTGAGACTTGCCCACCCCTAGCGACTTTAAGAACTTCCAGAGTTTGTGGGGAGGACAACCTTCAATCGACTCATGAATGTAGCGACGTCTAGCCTTCCTACACTTTTTATTACAGCGGTTACGCAGGGCAACATAGATTCGATGACTTTCCTCTGATGAGTCATTGCGCAGCTTCAGCCGGGCCCGATTTCTTTTCGCCATAAGGGCCTTAATGTCAGCTGTGAGCCACGGAGCCGGGTAATGCTTCACTCGCGTGGGTCTTAGAGGTGCGTTCTGGTCAAAAATCGCAAGCAATGTGCTGTTAAAGGCCTCGAGCTTGGCGTCGATGTCAGTGCAGGCTTCAATGGTCTGCCAGTCGGCTTTGGCCAGATCAGACAGAAGGGCCTGCAGATTAACCTTATTGAGATTTCGACGAAGAACTATTTTATGCTTATGTTTTGGGGGACGGATGTTGAAGGATGCGAAGATAAGGTCATGTTGGGAAAAGGCAACAGCATTAAACTGGCCGTGAAAAGAGACAAGGTCTGGGGATGACGTTATAACAAGGTCTAAAAGAGAAGGGGGGCCGTTATATGGGTAATGTGTGGGACTGAGAGGGAGAATACTGAAATTCAATGAGTTTACTAAAGATTGCAATTTAGAGGAACGAGAATCGTTTTTAAGGAGGCATGTGTTAAAGTCACCCATTATAATACTGTGGTCAAATTGTGGACAGAGATCAGAAAGAGTTTTCTCGAAGGAATCAAAAAAGTTAATATTGGAAGAGGGGCTGTAATAAACGCCGAGAAGAACTTTTGCGTGGTGCAAGGAAACATTAAGGAATAAATATTCAGGGGACTTGGAATACAAAGAAGGTGATTGATCTATTATCTCGAAAACAATATCGTTCTTTAAATAAATGGCAACACCACCTCCACGTACAGTGCCGCTCCCGCCATCTTTAAAGCCAGTCCTGTCGTTGCGAATAAGACGGTACCCAGGCAAAGGATAGAGGTTAGATGGAAGGGATGGCTTAAGCCATGTCTCAGAGATAAGAATAGCGTGGACGTTTTTACAAGAGAAAGTTGAGAGCAGGTCAGGGAAGTGAGCCGGCACACTCTGTGCATTAATGTGGATGACATTAAAGTTTTTAAAAGAAGAGGAAAAAGTGTTGTTTATACGATCACCAAGATCAGGCATATCGGACACATCACTCAAAGAATCATAAAGGCTTGAAGAAGACAGTGAGTAAAATTCACTTTCATGACTAGCGTCAAAGACGTCTGACATGTAAGCAGGAAAATAAATAAATATGTATATTATACTATAATAATAATACTTATGACAATATATATAAACACTGGTTTTTAAAAATTTCTAAAATTGCTAACGACTCAATCGCACGCCAGCAGCTGATCACAGGTACAAAATCAGAACCTTAAAAGGTAGGAATTTAAACTTATAATCATAGGGATGTACCCGAGTCAAAGAAACGAGTTAACTATCATCTAGACACATTAGTAACATTTAAAAAGAAAAAATATTAATAATTTTGACACGTTAAAGACAATAAAAGTAAAAGAGCCAACATATTTTTATCACCAAACATAAGTCTCTGCAAAAACGAAACGCAAAAACGCTAGTGACTGTGACAGTTTATCTTTACTCTTGTCTGTCAAAGTCAATCAATACGTCAATCAAATAAACGTCAAGTAGGACTTGACAGAAGCGCGGATTCTGTTCGTGGATTTGAGTGGCGCACGGTGTCGGATTTGTTATCTTAAATTCTCGCGAGTTTTTAAGGCGTTAAATCTGTTGTTTTTTGTGTGTAGTTGTGTTGTGTGTGTTTAGTTGGTGTTGGTTTGTGTAGTTATTGTGCAGGTAAGTGGTTCTTAGCGGAGGAGCCGGCGGTATCTCTAATGTGAGATTGTTGCCGGCTTGTCCGCGTCGCATCATGGCGTCCGGTAGTAACTTTGACCCCGGGATTACTCGTGTTGACCCGGAGTCGGGGTTATCCTCTACTCCTGATCTTTCAATGGAGATTATAGAGCACCCTCCATCCCCTGCGTGCTATATGGATGTTCAAGAGTTAGTTCCTGTTAGGAAAAGAGATCATTCAGCTATCGCTAGTGAGCCAAGTTCCCCCGAGCATACAGATCCGCCGAAAATGTTACGTTCTGACTCAGTCTCTGTGTCTCAGCAAGACTCACAAAATATAATTCCCCTTGCTCAATCTGGGCCTACTCAGTCGCAGCCTCCTTCGCAGAGCCAAACAAATTCGTCGACGCCCCACCGAAATGCCTACATTTTTTCTGATAGTGGGCCATTTGTTGTCCACGTTGTTCGCGAAGTAGCGGAGCCGGACTCTGGTGTCCACATAAACCTAATAAAGTTTGGGCAATTTTTGTTTGCAAAAAAGGTATCGGGAATTAAGGAAGGTGGTGTAAAAAAAATTGGTAGGAACAGAATGGGTGTAGAATTTATTAGCGCGGGTAAAGCTAACGAGTTTCTCAATAATTCAGTTATCGGAGCGGCTAAGTACAGATCTTTCATCCCGTCTTTTAACATCTCACGAACTGGGATTGTTAGGGGTGTCCCTAAAGACTTTTCTAATCAGGAGCTCCCTGATTTATTTGAAACTCCACAAGGATTTGGAAAGGTTATAAAGGCCAGGCGCCTGAATTATAAAGCCAGAGACCTTAACGGTGGTGTCCCTCAGTGGGCCCCTTCGGAAACTGTAGTTTTGACCTTTGATGGTCAGTCTCTTCCTCAGAGAGTTTTTCTTTTTAATTGTTCTCTAGAGGTGTCTGTATATAATTTTCCGACTGTCCAATGTTTTAAATGCTGCAGATTTGGACACGTTAAAGCCCAGTGCCGCTCGCAGCCGCGCTGTGCTAAATGCGCCCAGCCTCACGATGCTAACGAATGTGGAGTACCTGATGACAGTGTGAGTTGCCTGCATTGCTCCGGGCGGCATAAAGCTACCGACAAAAATTGCCCCGAATTTGTGAGACAGCATTCTATCAAGCTGACAATGTCTGATGAGGGAATCTCTTATGCTGATGCTGAAAAAAAACACCCAACCTCTAAGCGTCCCTTCAATGAAGTTGTTAGCCAGCAAAGCTCCTATAAAAAAACCGTATTTATTCAAAGAAAGCAACGGGCTCCTGCCTCCTCTCATGGGTATGACCAACAAGCGCATAATTCCGTAATAGAAGGTTTCAATCAACCTCTACCTGGCAATGGTGTGGCATTCTCTAAGGTCCCCGAAGGCAATCATCATGGTGCTTCCCAAAACCCTGACTTGCCCCATACCCGTTCTGATTTTGGTGCCGCTCTTCTGTCAATTGTGTCCTCTATAATTGAAATGTTTGCTAGCAACACTTTTTGTGTACCGTCCAACGCTGCCGATTTCTTGAGATTATTGTCTTCTCTTTTACCTAAGGGATCCGAGCCTGTGGGCCGGTCTCATAATGGCTCTTAATATCGTTCAATGGAACAGTAGGAGTATCAGCCGTAACAAGGCTGATCTCCTCTTAATTAATAATGAATGTAACGCGGCCATCATCGCTTTAGCTGAAACGTGGTTAAAGCCTTGTAATAATTTTAGATTTCCTGGTTATGTTTGTCTTAGACAAGATAACCCTAATGGGTATGATGGATGTGCCCTCTTAATAAAAAATGGTCTTAGTTTTTCTCGGTTCGATTTACCCACTCATTCTTCTTTTAACGTTGTTGCCTGTAGAGTTTTGGATATTTCTGTCATGTCTGTTTACATCCCACACCCCAACCCCAGTATTATTTCTGATTTTTGGAGGCATGTTGCTTCTGTTCCTGGTCCTCTTCTTATCCTTGGGGATTTCAACTGTCACAGTCCTCTTTGGGGCTCTCACTGTCTTGATTCTGCTGGTCGTAGATTTGTGGACTCATTGGACTCTCAAAATCTGTGTATTCTGAATGATGGTAGGCCTACTCGACGCGTTTCGCCCTCTCAAAATCCTTCAGCGGTTGATATATCCTTGTGTTCTCCTTCACTAGCGTCTCTTTGTTCTTGGGACGTTTGTCATACTAGCTATGGTAGCGACCATTTCCCTATTTTTATTTCTTATGTTACTGGTTTTTCTATTCCTCCCCCGTGTCCCCCTTTACAAAGGTTTAGATTACTGAAAGCTGACTGGCCTTCGTATGTTGCCCTTGTCGACAGCAAAGTTAGTGCTCTTCCTCCTATCTGTTCTGACAACTACTTGGAACTTTATTCGCTTTTCTCTAGGTGTCTTTTAACATCTGCAGAGGAATCAATCCCTTTAAAAAATGCTTGTATTAATCGCCGTCCTTCCCTTCCTTGGTGGGACTCTGAGTGCACGTCCATAGTGAATGAGCGGAAAGAGGCAGAATTATCATTTTGTTCTGACATGTCAATGTCAAAATTTATAATATTTAAGCGTGCTCAGGCTAGAGCAAAAAAAATTCTGCATGCTAAAAAGAAGAAAGGATGGAGTTCATTTTGTGAATCCATATCGCCATCTACACCACCCTCAATTGTGTGGCGTAAATTGAAAATTTTTCGGTCTTCTTGTGACACTTCTCCTTCCCCTTCTTCTTTTTCTTCTACTCCCTCGTGGATGGATTCTTTTCTAGATAAATTGGCCCCTCCTTATGTTCCTGATTTGGCAGAATTATCTACATCTGTATCTTCATCTCCTCCGTTAAATGATAACTTTTTGAGCTCTGCATTCCAATTGTCTGAGCTCAGGTGTGTGCTAGAGACTCTTTCTGATTCCGCTCCAGGTCCGGACGGTATAGTATACTCATTCTTGGCAAAAACGAATTCTGAGACTCTCTTATACTATCTGAACCTTGTGAATTTTATGTTTGATGGGGGCTGCGTTCCGGAATCTTGGAAGGAGCAGTTTGTGATTCCCATTCTCAAACCCGGGAAGGATCCGAGTCTGGCTTTATCTTACCGTCCAATTGCGCTTTCGTCTGCATTATGTAAAGTTGCTGAGCACTTACTTAAAAATCGCTTGGACTGGTTCATTGAAAGTGAAAATATCCTCTCTCGTATGCAATTTGGGTTTCGAAAGGGTAAGAGCGTCTCAGACAGTCACTGCATTTTATCAATAGATATTCGTCTTGCCTTCTCTCGTGGAGAATCTATAGCTGCCGCGTTTCTGGATGTGTCGGCGGCGTACGACAATGTCCTGCTTTCGGTGCTCAGGGACAAAATGTCTAAGCTGAGCATTCCCCTGAAGGTAGTTAACTTTGTCGCCTGCCTTCTCACGTCAAGAACTATAAAAGTTAGATGGCAGGGTAGTATAAATGGGGAAAGATCTATTTGGAAGGGACTACCTCAGGGCTCTGTCCTTAGCCCTCTTCTGTATAACTTGTACACCGTTGATCTTGACAAATCTGTTAATATGTCTTGCAGATTACTGCAGTATGCGGACGATGTTGTCATTTACAGCAACGATAAAAGTCCTCTTGTGGCTTCAGAAAATTTAAATGTTGCCTTGAACTCCCTAAAGCTCTGGTTAGATTCTCATGGCCTTTCTCTGTCTCCTGCAAAGAGCTCTTCTATTATCTTCTCTAGAAGCCGTCTTTCCCCTCAGTGTCCTATTAAGTTTGATAACGTTGAAATTCCTGTTTTTGACTCGGTCAAATTTCTTGGAGTGGTTTTCGATAGGCGTATGACGGGAATCTCTCATCTCTCCTATATTGTTAAAAAGTGCGAGAAAAACATTAATCTTCTGCGTGCCCTTTCAGGAGTTTGGTGGGGTTCACACCCCTATTCCCAGAAACTCTTATATAACGCTTTTGTCAGAAGCCACCTCGATTTTGGCACTTTTATTTTTGAGCCTTGCAGCAAAGGTGCTCTTAAAGCGTTAGAATCAGTTCAGATGAAAGCCCTTCGTGTGGTCACTGGTGCCATGTCATGTTCCCCCAATAGAGCTATTCTCGTTGAATGTGTCGACCCCCCTCTTGACCTCAGAAGGCAATTTTTATCTGACCGTTATTTTTTCCATGTTTTTTCTTCTACATCCCATCCTCTCACCCCAAAACTCAAACTACTTCAAAAATATTGCTCTTCCAAGCCGTACTGGCGGAAAAAAAACAAACCCAGACTGGTTACAAGTTTTGAGAAAGTTTTAGCGCTGAGAGCTCCTGTCCAGAGAAGCCTCTCCTTGCCTCTTTTCTCGATCCCTTTTGAGGCAATAGTTCACTCTCCTAACATCTTCTATAACAGTGGTATTTCAAAAAACTCTCCTTCTGCTAATTCTATCTTCAATAAATATGTTAACACTCATTTCCCTTCCCACTTATTTTTTTTTACAGATGCTTCTAAACTCTCAGATTTAGGTTGTGTCGGGTCCGCGGTGGTTTGTCCTATGATTAAGTATACAGCCATGTTTAAACTGCCCCCAGAGTCATCAGTCTTCTCAGGTGAATGTCTTGCCCTTTGGAAAGCTGTGGATCACATTTTCGCCAATAAGTTTCCTAGATCAGTCATCTTCTCGGACTGCCTGAGCGCTCTTCAAGCCATTTCCCTCCATCCTCTTAAAAATTGTGCCCGCCACTTCATTGTCTGTCAGTTAAAGCAATCTATTTTCTTGTGCCACTCTTCTAATTTAGAGATTTGTTTTGTGTGGGTCCCTAGTCACTGCAATATCTCCGGTAATGAAGCTGCAGATCAGGCAGCTAAGATAGCTGTAATTCATGGAGATGATTCCTCTTTTAAGATTTTCTCACCGGATCTAAGTCATATTCCTGCGAATTCCTTAATCAAGAAATGGTCAGCTCGATGGTCTTCTTCTAAAAAAATTAATTACTCTTTTATTCAACCCAGGATACCATCTAGGCCCTGGTTCTTTAAAAATCGATCAATTTCTAAAAGACATACTAGTGTTATAATAAGGCTTCGGCTTGGACGGGTTTGCTCGCCGGAACTGCTCCATAGATTTAAAATAAGAGATTCTCCCCTTTGTGATTGCGGTAATGAAATAGGAACAGTGGATCATATATTTTTTAATTGTCCCATTTACAACAGCAAATGTGACCTATATCATCTCCTATCTAAAACTTCTATTCCCCTTCCAATTAATATTTCGTCTCTCCTGTGTCATATTGACAGTAAAAAAATCGTTGCTGTTATCTGTAAATTTATAGACAAAAATAATATTAAACTCTAATATCCATGTCCGTTTCTTAATCTTTTTTGCTATTATTTTTGTTATTACCCGATATATTGGTGATGGTTGCTTTGTGTTTGTCCTTTTTCTTCAGGTTTAGCGTTCTCCGATTGTTGTAAATACTTATATTTTTATTTCAATTTCAAACCCGTGCAAATCTCGGATCTTGACATTGGCAGAATTGTGCTGGCAATCAGACACAGAGGCCATAAATAAATAGAAGAAGAAGAAGAAGACAGAAGCGCGTGGAGCTAACCCCATGTGCTTCTGTTTAGTCCACCAGAGTTAATCTCTTTAACCGAACAATTGTCCTCGCGTGTGATATCCATGGACTTGTTTCTCTAATAAGTTCATGGCGATTGTCTAAAACTCGATACTGGCGAAATACACGTTGTTAAAACAAGGAGTGAAAGCCATTAATTAAGAAAAAAAAAAAAAAAAAAAACGTCAAGTAGTAAATCGAAAGTGATACATGGATAATAGCAGGAAAAAAGGGTACTTTAATGCAGAGAAGGCAACTACTTAAAATGGTGAAGAAATTATGACGTCACTAACAACGAAAGTATAAATAAATTTGAATTTGAATTTGAAGTAAGAAAAGTGGAATGATAACAAAGGTTGGGCAGCAACGCTGTGTGTGAATCCACGAAATTATTTGGGTTTTACTGAGGCCGTAGCGCGCTTGGGAGCCTTGGCTCGTACCGCAGGCTTGCTGGGCTCCTGAACTGGCACGCGCGTCGAGGACGACGAGGCTCCACCTCCCGCCTGGGAGGCCGGGGCCGGCAGCGCTCGGAGCTCAGCCATAGAGGTTATGCGGCGACGGGAGCCATCCTTGCCAAGCACGACGATACGCCCATCGCTCGTCCAGCAGCCCTTTATCCCATGGATCCGCCGCGCCTCTACAAACACTGCATGCCGGCTACCTGTCAGGAACTCTGACATTGTCAACCCTGACCCTTTAAGTTTCGTCTTAGCGGCCCACACTGTGCTCCTTAGTACAATGGATGAGAAACGCATAAGAATGGGTCTCAGTTTAGAAGTATCCCTTTGCTTACCAAGACGGTGGCAGACATTGAAAGACTGCACTGTAAAGTTATGAAGCTGCAGGTTCTGAGAGCATATTGCACTTGCAGTCTCTATGGTGTTTTCATCTGCCTGTTCCGGAACACCATGAAGCAACAGTACCTTGGCTCGTGACCTCATCTCTAAATCTTCGAGAGATTTTGCAACAAGCTCAATTTGCCCCTTGCTTGAGACAGCCTTCCAAATAAAAGTTTTAAAAACCTGAAACTCGCTGAGTGAGTGAGATTATTTTTTATTATTTTGATTTTCTTTAAAAATTATAATGTTTCACTATGCTTTTTCATTTCAAGGCTGTTAATTCAGTCTTATTTATAAACGATTTCAAGCAATTTATGATTTTCATGGCGGACAAACTTATTTTCACTTGCGTCCCTGTTTGCCCATACTCATTATCTGCTAAACTGTAGCTTTTATGGCGTTGTTGTTTAAGAAGGAGTATCTTATCTTATCTTATCTTGTTGGTGGGGTCCTTACGGATACACTTCGACCTTATGGGATATTTTGTGTAGTTACCCCTCTTTAAGCGCTTAATCCAGTGCAGCCTACACCCCTTCCAAAAAGCGGATAGTGGAGTGCAATGGCAGTGCCTTAAAATCGTTCGGTTCTGGGAGGCCAAAACCGAGGATTTTCATTGTTACTCCGGCGAGAGCATCACATTCACAAGTGTTTCATTGTCTCCACCTCTTCGCCGCACATTCTACAATCTGTGTTGTCATAAAGGCCCATCTTTGCTAGGAGATGTTTAATCCCAAAGTGCCCGGTAAACACTCCGATAATATATCGGAGTTGTCTTCTGCTGAGTTTCCAAAGTTTTTTGGTCCAGCTCTGGTCAACTCTTTCTATGATTAGCTTTGCATGCCCTAAGCCTACCGTAGTTTTCCACTCTTTTTAGTGATATTCTAGGGCGCTATTGTTCAGGGCTGCTTTTATGGTGCCCAGTGAGGGTGCCACAAATGGTTCAGGTCCGACGTATGTGCCCTTAAACCCTTCCCTTGCTAGCTCGTCCGCGGCTTCATTTCCGGGAAAGCCTTCGTGTCCTGGAATCCACATCAGTTTCACTTTATTGTGCCTGCCAAGCCTGTTTATAAGGCTTGGACTCCATTGTAGACTAGTTTCGAGTCTACTTTTGGCACTGTAAGCGCCTTAAGTGCCGCTTGGCTGTCGCTTAGAATAAAGATAGTTCTCTCATGTGGAGGCTTGCCAATATTCTCCTGCTTGCAGGCAATTATCGCATACAGCTCCGCCTGGAAGACCGTTGCGTTGTTGCCCATGCTTATGCTACGGTTATAGTCTTTGGCGTGAATACCCACCCCCGTACCGGAGCACATTTAAGAACCGTCCGTGAACCATATCGCGTTGCCTTCCTCTAATAGATGCAACCCATTTTTCCATTCATCCCTCGTCGGAATGTGGACATTGAAGTTCCTTCGGAATACATACTTGGGTTGCATTTTATCGCCACCCATTGTCAGTATTCTGTTAAGAACAACATTGTGTGCCATTTTTGTGTGTCTGTTTATAGGCGCTACGTCGTTCCACAGGCCAGTTTCTTTCAACCTCTGTAGTGACTTACACGCCTCAGACTGTATGGCGATATGCAGCGGTGCGGTGGGAGGTTTAGTAGGACCTCCATTGCCGCCGTCGGCGTCGTTCTGAACGCCCCTGTTATAGCCATGCAGGCCACCCTCTGCACCTTAGTTAGAGAGTCTTTGCATGTCCTTAGTGTTGTTCTTGGCCACCAGGCCAAGCAGTCTCACATAATTATGGGCCTTACTAAGGTAAGGTAAGAAGGAGTATTAATTAATATAACAATAACGCATAACAGCTATAGTTTAGCAGATAATGGGTATGGCAAACATGGACGCAAGTGAAAGTAAATTTGCTCGCCATTAAAATCATAAATTGCTCGAAATCGTATATAAATAAGACAGAATTAACAACGGTAACGCAATTCTAGGGTCAAAATGCCACCCTGGAAAAAGCATAGCGAAACATTATTATTTTAAAAGAAAATCAAGATAATAAGTAAATAATCCCGATTATTTACTATTATCTTCATTTTCTTTAAACTTTGACGGTTTCACAGTATTAAGTAATAGTTTTTAAAATATCAGTAGGTAGTTTTAAACATCTCTTATGTTTAAAACTACCTATTGATATTTTAAAAACTACTTAACCGATACACATTCTTTGAAAGAATCTAACAAAAAAAACAACAAATTTACCTATTTCGTCAATAATTATGATCAGTAATTAGCATGCACCATGATTGGAAGTCAATTTAAAGCTTTTGATACTGTCAAGGTATAATTTTTTTTCAATTACTGGCCAGAATTGTGGTGGCGCGCGTATTCGAGGTCAATGACCCCGTCGCCCCGTCGCATATAAACGTGAATATCTCTCTAAATATTAATGGTATTGACATGTTGTTTCTTTTATTAAATGTGATAATAACAGCGTAATCATGCGAGTTAATAAAATAATACCCTTTTCTTGCATTTTTAATGTAAATAAATAAAAAACTGGTGAATAGCAAAAAAAAATAACAAAAATGAGGGGTTTTTGGTAGCAAATATGTTTTGTTTTTTATAGTATTTTTTTTTATAATACATTATTTAATTATCTTTCGATTGACACCCTAATTATTGAAATCGGTACAGCCGTTTAGGTTGTAGAATTTTTTGAAAAATTAAAAATTGAAGTGGCGCCATCTGTGTTCCTAAGGGGTGAAAGTTTTGCTGCTGCGGGTAAAATCGCTTATTTTGATCCCTACTAACACTGTGCAAAGCGACTTGCTTCCATCACAAAATGCAGCTTTCGAACCGTAACAACTAGGACTAATACAGTTGCTCAAAAAGTGGTACTTTTCGTAGCTGTATATCGTGCTGTAACGTTGTATATCCTGCGTGAAACGGAACCTAAAGACTGGGGAAATATTTAAGGTGTTAATGGCATAACTGTTCATTACTTTTGATTGTCAAACGTCAACACCATAGATTTGTAGGTTGGTGTTGCCGCGTTAGGGTAAATTACCTTGAATTAGGGGAATAATAAATATTTGTAATTAATCAATAAATGGAGACAATAGTTAATTACATTTATTAAGTAAACAAAACAATACAAAGATTTCTTTTGGCAGTAATTGTACATACAAGAATTAAACAAACACATTTCAGTCAAAAGATAATTTAATGTAGTACTTTCATGTAGGTAATATATTAATTGGGTACCTAATTACCCAGACTACCTAATTTGTATAGCTACATTCTATGCATTTTGTTGCATCTATGTTTTGACTAAGTATCTTTCATCAAGATTTCCAAGATGATAGCCCAGGCTTAAGCTGAATGACAGCGGAGGAGCCATCCTCAATAAAGTAACCAAGCACCTGCTGTGGAGATATAGTACATACTTTCAGTCATATTTCGGTGGAAGGAACTTGTAAGTAATAATTAATAACATCTTTCTGATGGAGGCATTTGTTGCAATTGAATGTGCAATTCTCTGACCAAATGGTGAATTTTCAGTTATTGTTTCTCACACGTGGAGAGGTGGGAAAGTCTTAGCGTCGAGATTACCAGGGGTTTTCCTTGAAGTTTTCCGGTAAGATTCATAATTTTGTTAACCTTAAATGTCAGCCCACATGTCTCATACAGTTCATAAACGTAGTGCTAATCAGAGCAATTTCTCTCTGTCTTTACAGCTGGACTGGGTTTTCAGTTTCATTTAGTTTCCGGATGTTTTCAGTAGGTCATTTAGTTTTCTGGATATTTTCAAGATGTACTGATTTAAGTTTCCGTCTAATAGTTAGTCTCTGTTTTCTGTTATTCTGTTTAGATACTTCAGAATAATTTAGCCTTCTGATTTGACGTTATGGTTGGATGATTTATTTTGCATTCCGTTATTCCGATTCAGGCTCCAACTATATTCTGGTTCAGTAAAGCTATGAGTAGCTTATATAGACATTCAGTATTTGGCAGGAACTCTCATTAGATCTGTAAGTAATAAATACATGTTTAGGTTCCTGATCATTCAGAAAACATATAAGTAATGAAGTAGGATATAAAGGTATAAACCAACCTTTAGTAGGCGTGCCATAGGCACGAGGATTCAGTAGGCCTTCACAAGCTGCTGTGAGCTGCCCGAGGATACTGTGGCTTGCGACACAGTGTGCTGGGACCGCTCCGCCAGTCTGCCGACCTGGGACTACATCGAGTCGATCGTCCAGGAAGGAAGGTTTTCTTCAGATTAAGGTCTGTGGAAATTATATTTATAATTAGGGAATTACGATATCAATAATAGTTATTTGAACTCAAATTGGAATTGGTGGCAACTCTATAACTAGGGACTAACAAATTACTATCTAAGAATTGTGAATTATAACATAAGAACCTTTACTTGTGTAAAACGACCAGCCTTCCGCTGAGCTAAACATATTTTTGGTAGAGTAAGAATTATGAGCAAAGTTATGTTTACAATTAATTAACATCATGTATAGAGCTGCATAGGAATAAAGACTGATATTTACTAACCTGTTTCATTGAGCTCCTCATCATACGTCCTAGAATACTCCATATCTTCAACTTATTCTACAAACTTTCTGTTTACGTTATTCCGTCTATTTCGTTTTGTCACTTGGTAAAACCAACCGGGCATTTATCAACGTGACAGTGCGGAATGTTGGTTTTGCGTTTTACTTTTCCATTTTTTTTAAATATACTAAGCCGTGCATCCAACCAAATGCCCGATCCAGACTCTCACGCGAGTCGACGCGAGGCCGAGATAAATTGATGTTATTATAAAAGTTTTACAGTCAGTCTCGTATTTACGAGGGGTGATCAATAAGTTTTGAGAATCAGTATGAACCATCCACTTAATGATATTCTTTTAATGTGGAATATACCACGGCACTAATCAAAATTAAATTAGAGAATTTTTTTTTTTACATTATTCATTTGTTTTTCTGCGACAGCTAAACAAAAAACATCTGTATGAACAATTTTACAAGACGGCAAAAATAAGAGTTCGTTTTGTAATACTTTGGAGCGGTGTGGAGAAAGTTCTTTTACACTAATAAAAAATATTGTTATTAAAAATGAAACCTTGATTTATCATTATGATTTAAAGGATTAATAAGTTATCATTGCAGTGGTATTTTTATCTCCAGCTCTGTAACCAAATTTTAGGGTGGTTTTTTCGGCCTTATCCAGGACTATTGAGGCCTACAAATAAATAATGTGACATTAGTTTTTAGCCATTGAGTTCAAATAATCTAGGAGAGTTATATAACATTATTCTATCATAGTTATGGGAAAATATTAAAAATAAGATGAAGAAAAAAAAAACGAATTTGCGGCAGGAATTGTGCTTCAGAGCCTTCTAATTGACAAGGGTGCTGCTCATCGACCAAAGATCAGAACTGATAACCGCTGTCCTCGTTATTTAGCCCTAACTTTCGACTACTACTTCTCATTCACCGATGTCCAAAAAAAACTATATAATAATCACGAGCTGGTGATGACTTAGGGAAGGTACAAAATTTGACCATTTAGAACTCCAAAAGTAAAATTATTTTTATAGTGGCAAAATAAAACAATTGAATGAAGTTAATAAGTGTTTGGAAATATAGAAAGTGTGCTTATTCCAATTAAAATATAACGATTTATATATTTCCCATTTTTAATACCGATTATCAAAACTTATGGATCACCCCTCGTAAAGACGGCAGTGTATCTCGGCCTCGCGTCGACTCGCGTGAGAGTCTGGATCGGGCAATAGAGTTTGCATGTTTAAATAAAGTACCAGGAGCGCAGCGGCAATAAGGAGGCAAGGACGGTGCTCGCAGGCGGGCGGGCGGGCGCGCCCGACACAGCGCGGATGACTGTAGGTTATGTAGGTACTAATGTTTATGCACTCCTAGTATTTGACGTTATAATTTTGTTTTAATATTTTTATTAAAATTTAAGTAATTTCGGACAGAGTGTGTGCACACGTTAAGCTCAATTCAGAGGTCCGGGGGAAGAGAAAGGATACACAGATACGCATATACACATATACACACATACACATATACACAGATAAACTTTTTTTTTCGCAAATTTATTAAAAAACGTCGTTCGATACACGTGCGGAAATGTCATTCTTCACTCGTCCCGATTTTTGCTATCTTTGATATCTTGGTACTCGTGGAGTAATGACATACTTTCCGCACTAGCATCGTAATTTACAATGTAACATTTCATTTAAAACTATTTTGGTGTATTCTTCGAAATCTGAGAATTACCTATAACAATTCCACGTTACAAAAAAAGAGGCCCTTCTTTGGGATCCCTAATTCCACAGCTGCAGGTCATTTAGATAATTTCTTGTACCTACATATTGTTTGCTAGATTGTTAAAAACAGACGTAGTGTTAAATCACACTTTATAGCGGAGCTTTCACAGCTCTTCGAAACATGTACACTTGCAAGAACAATAGCGAAACTTAAAAACAATATTAAATTTTATTGCCTTCTCGGCGTTAGATTTGTAGAAAAAAAATAGTAAAGGACTATCGCCTCACCTTAGAACCATAGAACTTGGAGGCTTTGACATACTGTTTCCCATGTTAGTTTGATTGGTTATAAGTAAGGGATTTTCTACTATAGGGAACAGAATCTGGAAGTGGATGAGGACCGTCCTTTGTATACAGATGTATTTAATAATTATTAGAAATAATTCCTTAAATTACGTAATGGAAAATACCCATCACATTTTTCTGTACAATTCATGGAAAATTAACAAAAGCCCATTGCAATAAATATTGCCAAAAGCAATTTGTCGTTTCTACGAATCTGCTAGGCGGACATAAAGAGTTACGTTACATTTAATATGACAGTAGAATTCGGCATTAACAAAGAACATCATTACTTGTAAAATAGCATGTTGCGCAAATGGGTTTCGGACCTTTTGTTTTACTAGGAATAAGAAAATAGGAACGAATCAATATTTATTACTTCCTTGGGGTGAACCGTTTCTAAATAATTTTACAAAGAAAAATATCGTTAGAGAGTAATTTTGGCACAGATGTAGATGACTTTAACGAAGACAATAGGGCCTGGGCGTTGTAGTGTATTGGAATAAACGCCCTGCCGTTGGCAACACTTCCTGCCTGACAACTGGATGTGACATTGATATGTCATGGCGGTCGGTCGGTGCGTCGCGGCGTGAGCGTGTGGGGCAAACGCAATACTGTGGTTTTATTACCTATCCAATAACCTACTTGATCCTAATCCTTAGGATGTTACAGACGTTAACGTTAGAAAAACGAGTATTGATCACCGATTGGTCAAGTGTGGTATTAGCCAAACCTCTCCTTGATGTAGAAGGTGCATTCGACAACACACCCACAAATACCATTAAACCACTCGTAACTTTTTTGTTACCACCACCATCAACCACCATCAACTGGGTCAAGAATATGCTCTCTAACACGGTGGCATTCCTGACTCTCAATGCAATTTCGCATGAATTCCACACCACTCGAGGTTGTCCACAAGGAGGTGTCCTTTCTCCACTTTTGTGGACCCGAGCAGTGGATCAACTACTTGCATTAATGACGGACCAAGACTATGACACACAGGGATATGCCGACGACCTTGTAGTCATAATCAAAGGCCCCAGCCTCCACACAATCTCATGTCTAATGCAAGGAGCTCTCAACACCATAAATAAATGGTGTAAAGAAAACGAATTGTCCATAAACGCAAGCAAAACTGTGATAGGGTAAACCCTCCAGTGAATGAACACTTAAGCATTTTTTCAACTTTGAAAAATCATTACTCTGTATTTATCAATAATGATCATGGTTTCAAGTAATTTAATCAATCGTCATTTAATAAACAAGAAAGTAATTTCTGCGATTTTTTATTACGTTTATAGTTTTTGAGTTATAGAAGAATTTATAAAAAAGTACCAAAAAACCCAGTAAATGAACAAAAAAACCCAATGAATGAACATAGTGAAACCCAGTAAATGAACAAAAAAACCAATGAATGAACATAGTATAACCCAGTGAATAAACATTATTTAGATCTTTTTAATCAACATAAAAAACATTTTTAACATACTCTTTTTCGTCAGTAATTATTATATCAAAATGAAGGTAGTGACAGTATCTACCTAATATTCAAATTTTGTCTTATATTTATATTTAAGTAGGTATAAATTAAGCACTGAATATAGTTATTAATTAAGACAATATAATAATCTTCTTGTTATCCAATAGCTCGGTTTATAATGGGTGTGCCATTATAAATCTTAATTACAATCATTGAACTCTGTTGATACTTCTAATCAGTCTCTAATTATTCAAAAGTATCATCATTTGGGACAAAAAAAACAATTATGAACTAACACATATAAAATGGACAAAAATACCTCGGTCGTTACGTTGTTCATACTTAGGTTTAGTAGGTATCTAGTAAATGAACAAGGCAAATTTCTATAGTCCATTTACTAGATTTTTCATGCCAAAGAATGAACACAAGTGTTCCAATACTGGCTCAAAGAATCAGAATCGTTTTCTATGCAGAATCTCAAAAAATAACCTTCATACGATTACGTAAACAGTTAAATTTAAAAGAAAAACATGACTGAGCCAACACCAGTAAATGAACACACTGTTCATTTATCGGTTTTAGAACATTTGAAAAGCCGGTAATGGAACACCTAAAAATGACGACTTTATCGCAAAAACAGCCACCAAAGTGTACGTTGATAGAAGGTTTAAATCTTATTCTTACCAAATAACTAAACTTTCTACTGTTATACATTAAATAAACACTTCTAATGTTACTCCAAACATGCACTGTTCTTACCTGGGATTTAATTTCTCCATACAAAACTACAAAATCAGAAACACGTGAATTTCAAACGCCGGCCTTGTTGAAATTGGTCGAAAATAAATTTAACAAGTGTTGCCATTGTATAGGAAAACGAGTTGCTAATGAGAAAAAAAATACGACAATTGGTAGAAATGGCTATATTTCTTATTTTAGGCAAAAAACGTGATTTTGTTCATTCACTGGGGGGGGTTCATTCACTGGAGGGTTTACCCTAGTTCCCTTCACTAAGAAAAGGAAGCTCGAAAAGCTACTAAATCTTAAGCTTAACGAACAAATAATCCCAATCTCAAGTGAAGTAAAGTATCTAGGGGTCACCTTAGACCAAAAGTTAACTTGGAACTCGCACATAAAAAACATAATCCAAAAAGCCAAAATGGCAATGTGGACTAGTTGTCGAATGGCGGGGTCAAGATGGGGCCTAAAACCCAAAATTGCCCTCTGGCTGTACACGGCAGTGGTAAGGCGTATAATTACATATGCCTCCGCTGTCTGGTGCACAAAAACCAACCAAAAGACAACAATAAACACCCTAAACAGTCTGCAACGCACAGCCTGCGTTATCGCAACAGGAGCTTTATCCTCAACACCGGGAGCAGCTCTGGATGCACTGCTAGACCTAACACCATTGCAACTAGGTACAAGTGCAAAAAGAGGCTGAACAGTGTATATACAGAATCTGCACCACGACAAGGACGAAATGGAGCTCTCAAGCACTGACCAAGCGTATGGCATCGGTGTTTGAACACAAAACCTTATGCATGCCAACCGATGACATGCATATTGAATATAACTACAAAAAACTATACTCAGTGGAGATACCCTCCAGGGACAAATGGCTGAAAGGCCAGCTGAACTACAAAGAGGGGTGCCACATTTGGTATACAGATGGTTCCAAAAAAGGGAACGATGTGGGGTGCGGCATCTACGGTGAGAGACCAAGACTCAAAGTTAGCGTCAGCATGGGCACGGAGGCCTCAATCTTCCAAGCGGAAGTCTTCGCCATCAACAAATGCGCGGAAATCAACCTTGAGAAGAACCGTAGGCACCAGCACATCTACATCAACTCGGACAGCCAAGCTGCCCTTTTGGCACTAGACGCATTGGAGTTAAACTCTAAACTAGTCCAAAACTGCAAAGAAAACCTGAATGCCCTAGGAAACTCCAACAAAGTAATACTTAGATGGGTACCAGGGCACTCCAACATTGATGGAAACGAAATAGCAGATGAACTGGCTAGGAAAGGTGCTGACAACCCCCTGGTTGGCCCGGAGCCTTTTTGTGGTATCACAAAAAGGAAATCCTATTCACTGCTAAACGACCTATATAAATCTAGGGCGATCGAGCTGTGGAAGTCCACGAAAGGACAAAAGCACTCGAAATCATTAATTACAGGGTTCAAAAGCAACTTCTCAAAAGAGTTTCTACAACTCAAAAGAGAAAAGACTTGCGACTTTGCTTGACATCCTCTGTTCTTGCGGACCACTAATGCGTAACAGAAGTATCTACCTAGGGCGACACATTGTGGACCCACAGGAGATACAACTTCTCACGGCCCAAAGCATCTGGAAATTCTTAGACGCAACGGGCCTTTGCAGTGAACTTTAAACAAAGGGCTGTTACAAAAGATCAGCAATGGTCGAAGTGACACACAAGGCCCATCCAAACCCCCCCAATAATAATGATAAAAAATTAGCCAAACCTACTTTTAAGGGAGGAAGGAAATTGAGATGCGTTCTGAGAAGTAACAAGGGATGGTTGGTAACCTAGGAACAGTGAGAGGATAGGCCTGCAGTGACCCGAGGTGGACGTTGAATTTTAAATGGGACAGCTGATAGACGTCAAATTGTATCTCCGTATTTTATTAAAGGATTTTTTTATTTTAATAAAGAATTGAATTGAATTGATTTTTTTATCAAAAATTAAGTAATTGACCTCAGTAGCATTGTAGACTGTAGATAACAGTGTTTTTCGTGGAATTATAACAACGAAGTCTCGATATAAACATTACTAAACAGTAAATCGGGCCGCTTGCGACTGCGCCTGTCAACCGTCAACGGACGTTTTCAAATTCATCAAGAAAACCTGGGGAGTATTTTATTTTTAATTCTTACTTACACTTTTTTCGTTTATTTGTAACACTGTTCATGTTCATACTTCTCATTGCTCACTGTTGAAGCCGTGAGCGACGTCAAACACAAAACACTGGCACGGTGAGAACTCTCTTTGCTTGACGGATAGTGGAAGCAAAGTTGAGACATATCACATTCGCCACAGACATTGCCGTACACGATACACTGTTCACTAACATCTATTCACTCGCATCCTTGTTATAATTACCAACAATCTTCCTTTGCTCAAGTTACTCAGTTGTACTCAGTTGTTTTATATCTTTCAGTGCGTTTGTGGAGTTACTGTGAGACAATGAGCGCCTCGAACATGAAATCTCGCAAGGCCACTGCACGTCAGCAAGAAATTCAACTCAAGGCCACCTTGAAACAGCTGCAGGAAGCTAGGACCTTGAATGACCAGTTAATGAGGGAAAGGGATGACAGTGAGGACGAACTGAAGAAACTGATGGACAAGAACACGGTGTTGAGAAGCGATCTAGTGGAGTATGACTACAAGTTATCAGACGCTCAAGATAACTTGGTTCAGTTGCAGTCTGTGATTGATACCTTCAACCAGTGCGCTTCTACCCATGAAGTGGCATTAAGGCGCATCACAAACCTGGAGGAAGAACTTGGCGCAGCTAATGAAGAATTAAATTATTTAAGGAAAGAACGCCAGTGTTATGATAGTTTAACAACGCAGAACCTGTACCAAGAGCTGGTAGGGAATAACGATAAGGACAGTAAGAAGTTAGTATTTTTTAGTAGCAATAATAAATTGAAGAAATATGTCAAAATTAATAATTATATTAGGCGTACACAAAAATTAATCAGAAGCCAAAAATGTATAAAAAACTATTCGACAATGAAATTAGAATTATCAATAATGAAAGATAGGGTGAGCCATTGCAATGAAAAGTTAGATTCCAATAGGATAGCATATGATTTAAATATTCAAAAACTCGATGCGGAGATAAGTAAATTAAAGGACCAGCTTGAAGTTACTTCTTTAAAGTATGTAACTGCTCAGAAGGAAGTCAAGGAGCATATCCTGGCTTTCACTCAATTGGTAGAAGAAAGTAGATTGAATGAAGAGCGTTTTAACTCTTTAATTAACTGTGGTTATGGTAATTCAGATAGATTACGAGATTCACCAACTGTTGTGATTCAGCCAGATATGGCTCTTGATACTTCAAAGGAGTCCCCTAGACAAATTATAAGTAGGAATAAAACTATTGTTTATTCTGACCAACTTGGATCTGGACTAGGTTTAATGTTAAATAACAAATTGAAACAAAAGGTTACAAATTACTGTTACCACAATGCAACTCTTTTACAATTAAGTGATTTACTTTTAAAAGGAAGTTTTGACAGGTCAGGACATAGTTTTAGTGTGGATAAGTCGAGTGTAGATAAATTAATGTCAACACTAAACACTATTGAAGGTCGTGGCATAGGTAAAATTATACTGTGTGCGCTACCATACTCACAAAGTATGCCATTTAGTCATAATAATAGAACAGCACACTTTAATTCTACTATGTATAACGCTATTTGCTGTAATAAAAACTATCATTTCTTTGATTTAAACAAATTTATTAAGCGCCTCACCCTAAGATCAGGAAAAATTCATTTGCCAAGGAAATATATCTTGACCTTGGTTGACCTATTAGCTTTTAATATAGAACCAAATAGATACAGTAGAACCCAGCCCCAGCAAGCAAATATTGGCAATAATGCCTTGCTTCATGATTTAAACTAAAGTATAGGACAGCGGAAACATCCTTGAGTATAAATGTAATCCACCAAAATATTCAAGGTTTTTCCAGCAAAGAACTAGAAATAGGGTTGTTCTTAGATAATGAAAACATACAAATTATGTGCGTTACTGAACATTGGCTTCGACAAGACCAATTAATTTTTGATTTTCTAAATTTTAAATTAGTTAGTTATTTTGCCAGAAAATGTGCCATTCATGGTGGCTCTTTTATAATTGTTAAAAGTACTCTTAAATCTAAAGAAAGAAAGGATATTGTAAAGCTATCGATAGAAAGGATTGTAGAAATTTCATGTGCAGAACTAGAAAGTTATATAATAATATGTGTTTACAGGCCACCATTGGCTGATTTTAGCACATTTGAATCTACAATGGAACATGTGTTAAAATTAGCATGTAATAGCCAGAAGCATATTATAGTTTGTGGAGATTTTAATATTAACTTACTCGAAACATCAAATAATACCACTAGGTTACTAAGTTTATTTAAATCTTTTAATTTAGGTAATCTGTTCTTTGAACCAACACGGATAGGTGTTAGTAGTGCAACCTGCTTAGATAATATTTTTTGTAATTGCGAATGTTTGGATAAAGAAATATTCAATTGTTTTAATTCGGACCATAGTGGTCAGAAGGCATCTTTCGTCAATGATTTTTATCAAAAACCGCAGACAATAACATACCGACCTATAACTAGTAAACGTTTGGAATTATTTAAAAATAAAGTTCAAAGTAACCTTTCTGTGTTACCTTTCTTACAGAATGAGAGTAATAGTATTTATAAAGACTTATTTGGCGTAATTCTAGATCAATTTAATAATAATTTTAATATGAAAACTATTTCGAAGTCAAAAACCAAGTTTAGTGAATGGGCTACTGCAGGCATTCATAAGAGTAGAAATAGGCTTTATGAGCTGTATAGAGAGAGGGAAGACAATAAGAACGCTGACTTCCTAAATTATGTTAAAAATTATTCAAGGACCTTTAAGCAAGCTTGTTTAACTGCTAAGGCAAATTTTCTTAGTCTTAAACTCAAATCATCTGACAATAAAGTAAAAACTGTATGGAATATTATAAATAGAGAAACGGGAAAATCAAAAACTCGTGATAATCAAGTCACCATAAACACAGGTAACAAACAAATCACATCAAATAAAGACGTTGCCTTAGCATTCGAAGATTATTTTTCCAACATAGCCAGCAATACTACAAAATGTCTTAAATCATCCGCGGTTGAAGCTAAATCATTACTTTGCACTAATGTCAGTAAATGTAATATAAACTTTGAATTCAGCCCTGTAAATTCAGATTCAATAGTCAAGGTATTTAAATCGCTTAGTTTAAAAAAGACTGAGGATTTGTGGGGCACATCAGTTAAAGTAGTTTTTCATATCATAGATGTAATTGCACCCCACCTAGCATTAATTTACAATAACTGCATATCAGAGGGGACCTTTCCAGATCTCATGAAATATAGTAAAGTCATACCTCTTTTTAAATCGGGCGACATGAGTGATATAACGAACTTCCGTCCCATTTCCATACTACCGGTTTTAAGTAAAGTCTTTGAGAAACTAATGCTGAATGATATGTTAGGTCACTTTAATAGAAATAAACTACTTAATAGTAACCAGTTTGGGTTTACCAGAGGTCGATCAACAATTGATGCGGCATCTGTTCTCATTAAATACATATATAACAGTTGGGAGAAATCTTGTGATGCGGTAGGAATATTTTGTGATCTTTCCAAAGCTTTTGATTGCGTGGATCATTCGACCCTTATTTTAAAATTAAAACACTATGGATTGTCCAATAAAGCTTTAAGTCTTATGTCTTCTTATCTAAGTGACAGAACTCAAACAGTGGTTGTAAACAAAACGCAATCAATTGGAGCTACAGTGAAACTAGGTGTGCCTCAAGGCTCCATTTTAGGTCCTTTTCTATTTCTCGTTTATATAAATGACTTACCACCAACAGTAGATAAACTTTGTGATATTGTGCTTTTTGCTGATGATACTTCATTAATTTTCAAGGTAGATAGAAAGTCCGTAGACTACAGTATGATAAACGCCATACTAGTTAAAGTACTTAATTGGTTTACTAGTAACAATTTACTACTAAATGCTAAGAAAACTAAATGTGTTAGGTTCGCTTTGCCTAATGTTAAACCGGTAGATTCTAGTATTTTTATAAATGACGAGTGTCTGCAAATGGTAGATAAGGCAGTTTTTCTAGGCATAACAATAGATAAAAATTTGCAATGGGGTCCCCATATAGCTGTACTGGCAGGTAAACTAAGTTCGGCAGCTTATGCCGTTAGGAAAATTAGACAGCTAACTAATGTTGAAACAGCTCGCTTAGTTTATTATAGTTATTTCCATAGTGTCATGTCGTACGGTATTCTGGTTTGGGGTAAGGCAGCTGAAATACAAACTATATTTGTTTTACAAAAAAGGGCCATTCGTTCTATTTATAACTTAAATTCTCGTGACTCCTTAAGAGAACTATTTAAAGAAATTAATATCTTAACTGTAGCATCTCAATTTATTTATGAGAATATTATTTATGTTATTAAAAATTTAGATTCTTTCACCAAAAATTCTGATATACATAATTTAAATACAAGAAATAAAAATAAAATTGCTATTAGAAAATTTCGCGTACGTAAAGTATATAAATCATTTGTTGGTCAATGCATTCATTTCTATAATAAATTACCTGACGTAGTTTTAAAGTTACCCTTTTCAGCACTTAAAAATTACTTGAAAAAGTCGTTAATGTCTAAAGCGTATTATAGGGTCGAGGATTATCTAGCAGACAAAAATGCATGGCCTAAACTCGAAAATTAGTCAATAATAATTTGTTCAAATGTAAAACCTTTATCTTGTCTAGAGGACACTGTTGATGTAGGAAAACATGTCGAAACTTTGTTTATTATTAATTTTTTTGCTTTTGCCTTTTTCTCCGTCTATATCTCTCCTAATATTTTTGCCATGTTTTCCTGCTGATCTACGCATGATATTTGATATTATATTTAAATTAATATTTATAGCTTTATATAATACTAGACTAAGTTGTATCATTGTAATAGGAAATATGGTTAAAAAAATGACTGACTGCTGAGTTTCTTGCGGCGTTTCTTCTCGGCAGTGGTCTCCTCTTGGGAAGCGCTGGTAGACTCCTGACGTGTAAAGGTGCCCGTGCGGCCTACTTACTGAATAAATGACTTTTATCTTTTATCTTTTTTTTTAAATTAAAATCAATTCGTTCAAATCAAATAGCCGACCATCTGGCTGCCACCTCTGACGTAGGGACGTGTTGTTTTGCGGAACTGCGGAAAAGCACAGGTGAGTCACCAACATCTGGCTCCCCTACGTCACACGCTCAGATCGATCAACAGCGGAATTTCCCCGCCGCCGGCCGGTAACTTTTCCTTCTCGGCCTCTCGCTTGCGGGGGGAGCCTTGGGACGGGGGAAAAGGGAGGGGAGTGGTGAGGCCACGGTGCCCTTACGGTCGCGTGAGTCACTGCCCATGTGACGTCATCCTTTGTATAATTTGTGGGGGTAGATTATTTTTTCCACAAATATATCTACCCTCCAAATTTGCATCGTGTCTCTCCCACCTTGTTGCGGGTCCGCAAAGGTGGGGGCATCTGTAAAAAGCCCTTTTTAGGGCTACCCTCACAATGCAGCCTGGATCCCGGAGTGACCCAACGGCGCGTAGGCAAACGCGCCCGCAAGTTTTCCGCAACACCCGGAGGATCCCAATCTCCACAGAGGACCGCACCCATGTCGTGCGCGCGATCAACCTGCTGCGAGCGGCCGGTCAGGCAACACCGCCGTCGACCGCTCCGAACATCCCGCCACCGGACGACCAAGCTATAGCCGAGCTGGCCGTGCAGATGGCTGCCGGCGTGCCGCCTCAGCGCGACCCCCGCCTTGAACCCAGACGACCTCGGATCCCTCCTCTGACCTGGAGTTCACCAATTCCCCGGGCACTCAGCTCACGCTGAGCGAAATGCTCGCGGCCGGCGACGACGTACCACAGGTGCTGTGTGCCGCGTACGCGCGGGTCACCACCGCTCGCGCCGCTGCCGCTGCTGCTGCCGCCTCGTCACCACCGGCCTCCCAACCTCGGAAGCAGCGCCCACAGACGGCGCGCATCTCCTACATACTCCCTAGCAGCCTCCCACTCCGCGGCACCGTGCCCCGCCCCGCGCGACGCCCGCGTCTGCGGCACCCCTCGCACCCGTTCGAGCTGCCGCCCCTATCATCCGCGCCTCAACATCAGCCACGCCCGCGCGCGTGGCCCAGACTGCCTCCGCGAGCGCCCCCGCGCCCGCGACCTCACCACCCTTCCGCGCAAGGCCGATCATCGCGCCTGCGCGCTTAAGCACGCCGCCGCCCAAACCGAAGGCCACCGCGCCGCCGCGAGCCGCGCGGCAAACACCAGTGCCGCCTGCCGCCACCGCTGCGTCCTCCACCGCAGCGACGCCGAGCAACAAGCGGGTTGCTAAGACCCCACCGCAGCTGTCACAACAACCGCGCTCACTGCCCCGGCTCGATCTGTGTCCGATGGACACAACCGGGCCGTCTCCACCATCTGCTCAACAGCTTCCACAGGTGCACTCTCTACTGCCGCCACTCTCTTTCGCCGCGGCAGCCGCCTCACCGCCATCTCTTTCCGCAACAAGCGGACAAGGACCGGCGACAGCAGCGCAGGCGCCCGGAAAGAAGATCCGCTACCCGCCGCTGGTTGTCCAGCGGATTGCCAACTGGGGTAAGCACTTCCGGGCCCTCAAGGGACTTCTGGGACGCGCCCCTAGTGCCCGCCCGTTTAAAGACGGGGTCCGAATCTCCCCGGCAGGTGAGGAGGAGTTCCGATTGGTACAGCGGTACCTCTCCGACCTGGAGAAGAAGGACTCTAGCTTGGAGTGGTACTCCTACTCCCTGCCCGCCGAGCGCAACCAAAAGGTGGCCATTAGGGGCCTCCACGTGGACACCAGCCCCAAAGACATCACCGACGACCTCACTTCCCAAGGCTTCGACGTGGAATACGTCAGGCCCATCAGAGCCCGCAGCGGCAGACCCGGGTGTATTTTTTACGCCCAGGTCACCAAGAATGCAGCCATATTCAGCATCACTGAGATCCTCTGCATGCCAGGGACCATCGCGGAGCAAACACAAAAAAGGAGGCATCGCGCAGTGTCACCGCTGCCAAAGCTTCGCCCACTCCTCTCACCACTGCCACCGCCCCATAGCCTGCGTGCGCTGTGGAGGCCCACACGCAGCCAGCGACTGCCCAAGGCCCCGGGAGGAGCCACCCACGTGCGTCAACTGCAGCGGTGAGCACACCGCTAACAGCGCGACCTGCCCAGTCCTGCTCAGGGAAAACCGGAGGACTAAAAAGTCACCCCACCCTCCGAAGCCCATAAAGCAGGGCCCCGAGCCCACCTCTACCCGAACCATCGAGGCGGCGCAGCACAGCGCCACTCTGATGGCCCCCGGGAACGACCCCAAACAGCCCCCCACCACCCGCCGCGGAAAGAAGCGCGGAGCCCGAAACCGTGGCCCGCAGCCCTCCGCGCAAGCTGCAACAACAACAGCAACAACACAAACTGATACCCCGGTGAGTACACTCCCGGCCACAACACCTGAAGCCAGCATCCAGAGAATTTGGGTAATTATTGGTACGCGCGAACCCTGCGAACTCGTTGATGCCATTTCCTCATTTATTTATCAATGGAGGATTTGGAAACACGCCAGTGAACCCGGGATCTTCTACTAAATTTTCTTCTTCATTCATACTTGAATTTTCTGCTTCATTCAAACCTGAATTTTCTTCTTCATTCATTCCTGAATTTTCTTCTTCAATCTTGTCTTCCTCAAGAGCTGTTTGCAGTTCTTGAAGTGACGGATAAAATTCCAGGTCATCTTCATCAGACTCGGCATTATCTTCAATGCAAGTCTTCTATGTCCCTATCTTTTAAGTTTTTAGAAAAGTAGAAAATTTACAATGCTTATTAATACCACCATTCGCATGCAAAAAATTAGTAAACCCCGAGAAAACTCAAAAAACAGTTCTAAAATTTGTTAGTAAGAAAACAAAGCTTAGTGCATGGAGTATCATTTTTGATACCATGAAAAACGGCGTTATCGCATGGAGTATCATTTTTGATACCGGCAAAGAAGTGAAAGATTTAGTAATACTATTCATAACTCACAAAAAACGCATATAGTATTCAATAAATATAAGTACTAACCTTTGCTATGCAGATTTTTTTGGGTGAAAATATCTCAAGATTTGCCAGATACTTGACAATTTAAACTTGGAATTTCACTGTGGCAAAAAAACAACCGCCCGATTCAAAGTTTTGACGTTTCATGAAATGACAGCCGCTCTGAGTGTTGCCTGGTGATATTGTTTTGCATGTATTTGAGCAAAGGTAACGTTATTCAACCTTAATAGCGAGATTAAACGTACATAATGGATTTTTGAACGAAGAAAATATATGGTATCATTTTTGATACCGTATGCATCTAAGGGTTAAGTTTTGAGAATGACAGATGCTTTATCGATAGAATGGGGTTATCCTAGTCATAATTACTACTATCGATATTTATTTCATACGGTCGATGGGCAACACTAGTGGTTGGCCATCTTGACCTTGGAACGACCAATCACGTCTCAGTGACTACATGTTACGCCGCCCTCACCCCCGCATTTTTGGCAGACTCTGTTTTAATGAAATAATTGTTTAAAGCTACGTCTTTAGGCTAGTTGGTCTGTGATTATGTGTAATTTTAGGGCTGTAAGAAGTTGATAGTATTTCTCGCCTAAATCACATGAGTAAAGAAACGGAACAGAGACTAAGCTTCATACAACCGCGCTGCGATAGGTACACTACTACAAGCGCGATGCGCGTGTGTGCGTGTGAACAAACTCCTCGTCACGTACACGCAGAAACTGGTTTATACTAGTTCAGTTTGTTCACAAGCGCAGGGCGCGCACCGCGTCGTGTTCGATTTCAATGTATTATGTAGATTCTATTTTTACCCATTACAAGGATTTTAATCAAGGTAGTGTACAATCCGGTTTTTTAATAATACCACCTGATAATTTTATAGCATTTGTTGAATTACTGGAGCAAAAGTTTCGTGAATATTTTAATCTCGAAACACACACTGTTGATATTGGTAATAATATATTTAAACGAATGAGTGAATGTAAATTTGATATGCCATGTGAATGCTTTCCATTGGATTATTTAAAAAAACTGTTCATTAGATTAAGGATTTATCATTCAATTAAAAGATATAATAAATTATTAAAAAACAAAAGTTATAAAAACAAAATCTTTAGCGTAAGTAATTTGTAATCAATAAATAAATAAAAAACTGATCGATATCATTTTATTTATTTTTGTCCACCAGTGCCAACCCTACCATATTAGGTATAAATTTTGCGCGCTCTTTAGAAGCTTAGTCTCTGTTCATTACATTCATTGGCTATAACTTTTTAGCTACAACGACCCTCAAACTCTAATATAACAATATTTACACATTATTTAATCTAGATCATTATTTAATTGGTTCTAGCTGCAATAATTTGCAAACTTTTTAATACTACCCCATTAAGTTAATGAACTGATTTTTCCGAGTTTTTTTTTCTAAGGATTGCTTTTATTAAAAAGCCATTTTTTATTATTTATTTACCTTTTTATTCATCTCTGTGATAAATATAATATGAATCATTAATGTTACATTAGTTATGGTTTGACTTGAGTATATTTCTTGTACATTTTATTTTAAGTTCAATCAATGTAGGTATTTTTTTAAATATTAGTAGGAATGATTTTATTATACTTATAAATATATTTAAAATGTGTTTTTATTCATTAACCTTAAAAAAAACAATTAATTCTGCGGCTCCATACAACGTGAACCACTGTGCGACTGAACGAGTCAAAGGAACAGTGAACCCCGGGGCGTGAGTAAGGTCGGATCTCCTATTTCGATCTAAATTTCCAAGTTACGGTATTGATTTTTTATATCGCTGTAGTCGGGTTTGTGTGATTATGGACTATTAGTTTATTGTGTGTGAATTGTGATTGCTACTTAGGTACTAGATAGTTATTTAGAGTCAGTGTTTATACACGGTTGTATCTTTTCTATATATTTGATTTGATTGTATGTATTAGATAATTTAGGTCTTCACGCTTTTGTTATCACAGGCTTTATGAAAGTGAGGGAGGAGCAGTTCTATCTCACATATTATCTTTCATCTGCTTTCATTACCTTTGTGTTATTGAGTGTGTCATAACGCTTTATTAAGTAAGTTTTTGTGTCATGTTTGTGACGAGCTAAGGTTTTTAACAAAAAACTGTTTTTGTGGTCAACTAACTGTACATACATTTTATTTAAACACTCACAAACAGCACACGTGGATTCAGCCCAGATAGCGGCTTGAAAGCCTTGCGACTCTGGTTGTCTAATTACACTGCAAACTCTAGAAACACATCCCTTGCCATCCTACTTTGATACCACCATTTAGATTCAAACAACTTTCATTAGCTAACGCACTGTTTACGTCACACCTATTCACAGGCACTAGGTACTCACTCAAGACCTGGGTCATTTAGGTGTCTATAACTTTATACTAGTGGCCCTGAGGTGCAGACCTTACCTACGACCCGGCCGCCCGCGCTAGTGTGAAGTTTTGTATAATATGTATCCTTTGTTATGGGTTCACCCAATAATTGTTATATTCATCTCAATGGTATTCAGACTATTTTGACCACCTTCGACAATATTCCTCAGTCGTCGTCATAAACCGCGGTTTCGTAATTCGAATTAGGGACGCGTAGAGTCATAGTTTAAGAGCATAGTATAATCAAGTAGCGTAATTGCATGAGCGTGCTTAAATATAATTTACATTTACCTTATTTAAGGGAAGTTTAATTAGGGACTTAGAATGCGAGATAGCGTGGCAGGTAGTGTTAGGGAGGTCAGACCCCATCCAAAGTAAGGACCGATTTGATATTAACTTCTTGTTCATTTAATTATTACAAGTACTTAAAGAAGTAAATTCGAATCTAAGGTCAAATAGGTTCTCGCTGTAACCGACCTTGTAACAAGGGAGGGGTTTAGTTAGGGAACATTACTTATTGTCATCACGGGCCTTAAAGAAATACACGCATAACCTCATCTAGTCATGAGTGAAGCACACAAAATGGCCGTCCGTTTACGAGTGTGCGTGCTTTGAGGGTTGTGATATAAATCATCAATTTGCCAATTTTAAGGCCTTTTACCCACTGCAACTTTTTGCAGCGATACAAATGCGCATTTAACAGCTGCGCCACTGTATCGCGACTAAACGTAGACGATTAGTAACTGTATCGATGCTGCATCGAGACTGAATCGCGATTGTATCGCTGCAAAAACTTCGTACAATTAAATCATGTTATATATCAGTTATGTACTACCTACTTTAGCATTGCGTCATGCAACCGTTTTAATTTAATGGAAATTGGGTTTTCTCATTTTGTAATAACAAAACGAATTTCAACTAAAAAATAATGTGACTAAGAGATAAGAAAATTATATGACAAATTAAGAGAGCAGAAAATTATGTGAAAAATTTAATTTAAATTTCAACGTTATCAAACTAGATGTTTTGGGTCATTATTTGAGCGTTTGTTCCGAATCACTTTCGTGGTCACATTTTTGTAGAAGTGGCTGCAGATATAGATTTCGTTTCTGGTTAGGTATCTAAGTTGTCCGGACATCTAACAAATATCCAAAAACGGCATCAAAATATATGCCCAATTCTTCAAAAATATGTCCACAAAAGTGAGGCGGTTGAAACGCTCGAATAATGACCCTTTTATAAACATAGTAATTAAAAATACATTTTACTAATAAAGCAATTTATTATTTACATTAAATTATTGCGCATTTTTACAATACTGCCCCAATAAAGGAGTGTAATGTTTTCAGGGTTCATGTTTGTATGAGTTTCTTTATTCCACTATAACTTCTAAATCCCTTGACCGATTTAGATGTGTGAGGTATCGTTAGAATCCTTACGTCATCCCGAGTAACAAAGGGTATGTGACGTTAAAATGAAAACAAAATGGCGGACTATATACTCCATATTGCGGGGACGAAAGAAAAAAAAATACAAACCTTCAAGTGGGGTATCAAAATAAAGGGTTTCAAAAGACGATTACAAAATATATACAACTTATGTGTTTAAAGCTTATTTCGCTAGAAAGAGATTTTTTAAAATAAAATTAAAACGCACAGAAAAAAATGGCATCCGAACCTATTGAGTGTGGTATCAAAAGAAAGCACTCTGAAAGGCAATCATAGAAATATATGATACTCATATATTTAATTGTACCTTTGAAGAGGAAACACGAAATGTCCTACATCGCGCTATTGAATTTTTCCTGGCCGCTATTGTGATGTTTCTTGATTAATACTGGGAAATAATACGCGGAACTCAACTCAACGGTTTATTCGCTAACAGCAAACTGACACACGTCACATAATGATCTACCCACATTTACCTAAACACTACATTCCCTCCACCAAATACATAAAATATTTGATTAAAACTAAAACTATTATGTTTTACTCAAAAATGCTATGTAATCTTGCCATAACACCAGTAAAAAGGAGCCAGTAGGTTGACGTTCCTGGAAAACTGGAAAAGTGTCCAGTAAAGTTGAGGAATTTCGAATTTGGAATCAAAAAGTGTCCAGTAAGTAAGTATGGAAATTCCATAACATATCATATTATTTGAATTTGGAACTATCTGTAAAGACTGTGACAACCTTCAAAAAGGCTACTTATACTACATGAAAAGCTGATCATTCAGCTCCAAAAGTACCAGGGCATCATAAACCAAAAGCGTTATCTCGTTCAGACCAGACATCGCGCGATTTCTCTTCATTTCAGCATCGCTTGCTCCGCACCATCTCCTCATACTCGTCCAGGAAGGCTCACTTACTGGTCTTTGCAGTAATGTACTATTATAATTGACGTCTTTGTTCCTGGTAATACGCTTCGGAAAACGACGTCCATCAATGTCAACAGGGCGGTCATGCGGTTCTTTTGAAGAAGCCTTTGGCGGCGCTCCTAAATCCACTGGCAAGGTTTCTGTGGGATCTTCACCCGGCCGCTCCTGCTCAGTCTCACTTTCCCTCTCTTCAAAATGGCGTCTAGGGGAACGGGCTGGCGAAGCAAGACTTGCGAATGATGTGTCTGGGGATGCCTCTGGGGTATTATACTCGTTGTTCCTATCGACTGTGTCAGAAATATTACTTTACAAAGTTGGAATATCTCCATCATATAACTCCTCTTCCTCGGCATTACTGCCCTTGTACATTAATAGCTGATCAGCATGTTTTTTGGCCGTTACATTTAAATCTGGAATACTGACTATGAACATTCTGGATCCTACTTTTCTCTCGATGATACCCTTTTTCCATATATACTTGGTTCCATTTTTGTAAAAAGACTTAATTAATACACTGCTACCTTTTTTAAAATCACATTTTCTTTGTCCCCCCATACTGATTAGTTTGTAAGATCTGTTTGGTAAGAACATTTTCATTAGCTGAGGAACCCGACGGCAGGTCACGTGACGCGGTGTTGTCGCTCTTATCAGTGCACGGCGGATCTATGCACAGCAGATCGTGTCGAGTACGTAACGATCGGCCCATCAACAGCCGAGCTGGCGAGAAACCGGTTGTACAATGAACAGAATTCCTGTAGTCAAATAAGAATTTATTTAATTTTATGTTAAAAACTAACTTTGCTGGATTTTGTGCAAGTATTGCCTTAATGCCTTTTTTTATAGTTTTAACTCTATTTTCTGCCTGTCCGTTCGAGGCAGGATGGTACGGAGCAATAGTTAAATGCTTAATGCCGTTACAACTACAAAAATCGGCCATTTGAGATGAACAGAAATTAGATGCGTTGTCCGTAACTTAAGTATGTATAAGTCCGAATCTGCTAAACATTTCCGCTAATTTATTAATTATGCTAGCGCTGTCCGTCTGAATCATCGCGTAACACTCCACCCACTTGGAGTGTGCGTCGACGGCAACGAGGAACTGGCGGCCCTGCACGGAGCACATGTCCAGGTGCAGACGCTGCCACGGCCCGCCCGGGAATGGCCAAGGCGCGAGGGCACAGCGGCCCGGGGCGTTTCTTAATGTAATACAAACACCACATGAACCAATTTTTTCTTCTATATGTTGGTCTATCTGAGGCCACCACATAAAATTCCTAGCTTCAGCTTTAGTTTTTACTACCCCCTGGTGTAATTCATGTAGTTCGTACAAGTTGTTCTCGGAAAATTGCCGGAATCACGATTTTATGACCGCGCAAAATGCAACCCTCCTCTAAAGTCAATTCCAAACGGCAATTGAAATACGGTGTTAATTTGCCATCCGTATTTTTACGCGGCCATCCGTTTTCAATGTGGAACTTAACTTTAGTTAAAATTTAGTCTTTTTTTGTTTCTGAACAAATCTCCCGCGCTGTAATGGGTTTGAGACAGCTCGACATAAAGTTGATGTAGGTGGCACGGTCTAGCTCCCTGGCGCCGGCGCCGCGCGGTGGCTCGTGCGCCGTGGCACGCGACAGATAATCAGCAATGTTATTTTCGCTTCTTATAAATTCTATGTTACCGTGTGGTGCCGGGTTTAGAATGTTGCCACTCCATGTCTTCCCGTGGATGTCGTAAGAGACGACTAAGGGACTAAAGGCTGTGTAGTGCTGTTAGGCGATGGGTTTGCAACCTGTCACTAATACACTGGATAACATCTTAGCCTGGTTGTGCAAAATGTGGTCACAGAATTATCAAAAAGTTTTTGGAGTTGTTGGTGAGTCTGTGGCTCTGCCTACCCCACTCTGGGAATGAAGGCGTGAGTTTATGTATGTATGTATGTATGTATGTATGTATAAATTCTATGTTGTAATTATATTCTGACATAAATAGAGCGTAACGTTGCAATCTGTTTGCTGCCAATTCGGGGACACCCGTTTTACACAAAAAATTGACACAAGGGGCTTATGGTCCGTTCTTAGTGTAAACGGTACGGATCTACCGTAACGATAATAATGGAATTTTTTAATCCCAAAAATAATTGCCGTGGCTTCCCGCTGTATCTGCGCATAATTGTTCTCGCTGGGCGAGAGCGAGCGAGAAGTGTACGCAACCACGCGCTCGGAGCCGTCGGGCTGCGCCTGCGCCAGCACAGCGCCCAGCGCCGGCCCCGCGTCCGTCGTGAGGATGGTGGGGTAATCGGGGTTGTAGTGCGCGAGCACCCGCTCTCCGGCTAGCTCCTCCTTTATCTGACGGAATGATGATTCTTGTTCCTCTCCCCAACACCATTTACAGTCTTTTTTAAGCAATGTATATAATGGGTTTAAAATACCTGAAGCATTGGGCACAAACGACCGATAATAATTCGTCATGCCCAAAAAAGACTGAAGCTTGGACAAGTTCGTAGGACTGTTTACTTTTAAAATGGATTCTACTTTACTTTTTGACTTATGTAGACCAAATTTATCTATAACAAATCCTAGATATTCAACTGACTTTTTAAATAGCTCACATTTGTCTTTTTTTAAACGCTAAACCAGCATTTTGGAACCTACTGAAAACTTGTTCTAATCTTCCTATATGAATTTGTCGATTCGGGCCTGTAACAAGTACGTCATCAAGAAAAATGCAAATTTCTTCAATACCCGACAAAAGCTTTTCTATAATTTGCTGGAAAAGACAAGGGGCACTGGACAGACCGAACACTAGCCTCGTATAGCGGAAAAGTCCTTTGTGTGTATTTATGCATGTCAAGTCCTTCGATGCGTCATCCAGCTCGCACTGGTTGTGTCGCTCTTGAGAGGTCAAGTTTCGAAAATTCCTCACCTCCATGCAATTTTGAGAAGGTCCTCAATACGGGGCAAAGGATAATTGTCAATAAATAACGCCTTGTTAAGAGTTACCGAGTAATCTCCCCAAATTCTTATGTTGCTGTCAGGACGTAACACGGGGACAATGGGAGTAGCCATTTCGGAATTCGGTTCAGTTCCTCCTCCACTTTAGGTTTTAAGGCCAGAGGCACGGGTCGGGGCTTAAAAAATTTAAACTGCGCGTTATCCTTAATTTTTAAATGTATTTTATATTGATTGAATTTACCTAAGTCATTTAAAAAAATATCCGAGTATTTGTTTGCTAATGAATTAATGAAATTATCGTCGCTGTTTAAGTTATTGCAATTCAGGTTACAAAAGTGTAAATCGAATTTGCTCATAAAGTCTCGTCGTAGTAAAGGGGATTGGCCAATTTCGATCTCAATAATAAATAACTCGAGATCTATTGATTTTTCCTCAAACGTAATGTAACGATACACAGCCTAAAGGCAATATCTTGCTTCCATTGTAACAATTAAGTCTTATCTCACTTGGTCTCAAGGTGTATTTTGATTTAAAATAATTATTAAAAACATGTGCGGGTAGAACGGACCATAAGCCCCTTATGTCAATTTTTGGGTGTAAAAAGGGTGTCCCCAAATTGGCAGCAAACAGATTGCAGATTGGATTCCCGAACTATGAAATTGTTGAACTTATCACTAACTTTACACACACGATTCAAATGTCCTTTCACATTGCACTTATTACACGTATAGTTAAAAAATAATAATTAAAAATTTAAATTGTTTATTTACCAAAAAAATATTGTACATAGAAATACATTGCTTATGACCACCACACTAGGCGACGCCTGTCTCGTGGGGCCAGAAAGTGGAGTGGAGTGGAGTTAGCGTAACGGCAGTTATCCTTGGAGTGATTTTTAAAACCGCATACAGAACACGTCTTCCTCGGCACGGCGTGGGAGCCCGGGGCGCGGCCGGCGCGCAGCGCGAACACCTCGCCGCTGAGCGCGCCTGGCGCTGCCGCTGGCGCCCCCTGCACGGTCGTCGCTCGTATAGCCTGACGCGCGCTTCGTGTTGCTTGAGCTAAATGCAGAGCCTTATTGAAAGTTAGCTGTGCTACACTTTTCGTAAACAATTTCTCCCTTTCCTTAGCGTTCTCGAGTCCAAGAACAAATCGATCACGTAACGCAGTATCTAGCTCCGTTGTGAATCCACAGAACTACGCTAAACTTCGCACTCGCGCCGCCCAATCACCCAGATCTTCACCCGGCCGCTGCTCCGCCTTATAGAATGTATATCTCTCGGCGAAAGCGCACTTTGGTAACTCGAAGTGAGTGTCTAGTTTCTCTAAGAGAATTTTGTACTCCACGCTGTTCAGCGTAAGAGGGTGAACTAGGTCTCTCGCGACGCGGTAGGTTTCTTCCACTAATGTCGTGAGGAGTACGGAGCGTCGCTTCGTACCTGCTTTATCGGTGTCATCCGTCAGGTCGTTAGCGTTACAAATCGATTCAAACCGCTCCTTAAATATACTCCATTCTTGTGCACTGTGGTCGAAAGTGAGGTTGCCGCCAAAAATCACGTTAGAGTTGTTCGACATCGCGTATCCAGAAATATTTCACTGTAGTAATTTAATATACACGCGTCAGATACGTATTCGTAGCCAATTGTGTTGTTTCTTGATTAATACTGGGAAATAATACGCGGAACTCAACTCAACGGTTTATTCGCTAACAGCAAACTGACACACGTCACATAATGATCTACCCACATTTACCTAAACACTACAGCTATATAAAACGTGGCTGCGCAGGCGGCGTTTACGATATATTTCTTCAACTGAGAAGTGTAGAAAACATTATAACAAGTATATGACTCAAATGACTTCTGGCTATGTTAATGGACTCTGATTAGCTCTTGCGAATAAGAATTTGATGCGTTGAGAGGCCAGGGTAAAGTCGAGCGGCGTGTGCTGCCACTAATATTGTGCTGGGCTATGAGAGTTCACAAGCTGCAAGGAACTACGCTGGACAGAGCTGTCGTAGATCTTGGTTCCAAGATCTTTGCCAAAGGTCAGGCGTACGTTGCATTAAGTTGCGTAAGGCAATTAGAAGGTCTGGGAATTAGCGTCTTGGATCCTAGAAAAAATATCTCCACATGACAAAAAATCTCTTGAAGAATTAAATCGTCTGAGGAATCTTCAGAATTCTTAAGTTCGTATTGTCTGTCACTAAAAGGTATAAAATAATTAATCATAATTAAAAAAAAAACACGACTGCTTTTTAAAAACAAACTGACAAAAAGCGAGTGAGGTTAAAGTGAGTGCATAAAGGTCCCCCGACTGCAATCGAAATAAAAAAAATATATCTATAACAGTATATGTGTATATATGTATGTAAATGTATATGTCTATATGTGTTTGGATAACAGCTACTGTTAAACTGATGATGCAGTTGCGGGATAGGGCTTTAGCTGAATATCATAGATCCGGATCAGACAGTAAAAGATATTACTATAAATCTTTAAAAGCAGTAGCCTTCTATAAATATATTTTTTCTTAAATCTAATTTATTACCTTAGAAAGAAATTGACTTACCTATGTGTTTCTATGATCTAAATGCTTTAAATAGTCACTTTTTAATTTTACCAAATACAAATGAGATATCAATTTCACAATTAACATACTTTGAGTTTAATAGATTCAGTAGCTCAGTATTCCACATTGGCCCAGTCAGTTTGGATATGGTTAGCAAAATCATTAAGAGCCTAAAGTCAAATGCTGTAGGATGTGATGGAATTAATTTGAATTTGCTTACGTTGAAATTCCCTTATACATTAGACACAAAAATGAACTTAGTTAATGCATCCATTGAATCTATAGTAGTATCTGACATCTGGAAGCTGGCAATTGTGCATCCCTTACCTAAAATAGATAATCCTGTCGAGCTAAAAGATATTAGGCCCATAAGTATATTCCATGGCTTTCCAAAGTCCTGGAAAAAGCTGTCTGCATTCAGTTGACAGAATATCTGGAAAAAAATGCAATTGTACCTGAGAGACAATCTGGTTTTAGGAAGGGGAGAAGCACTGTGACAGCTTTACTGGACGTAACCGACAATTTCCTCTGCTCACAGAGTTAAGGAATGTGTACACTTTTGGTTTTGTTGGAATATTCCAGAGCATTTGACTCCATTAATATTAACTTGCTTTTATCTAAGCTTAGCTATTATGGGTTTGATATTATGGACAGTGAGCTCAGATACGAGAAACATGTATCAAACGTAGTAAGGAGCTGTTTCTACATGTTAAAAGTGTTATATAGGGCTCGGCCATTCTTACTTAAGTGAAAGTCTGCGTGTACAGCTGGTCGAGTCTCTTGTCGTATCTAAATTAAGTTACATGGATGTAGTTTTTGGTCCATGTCTCCTGGCAAAAACTAAGAGACTCATCCAAAGGGTACAAAATGCTTGTGCTCGTTTCTGCTTCGTCATTCCGTTCAGGGCCCACGTGACTCCATTTATTAACAAACACTCTATGCTGAAAATGCAGCACCGACGTAAATTGCACCTCGTTTCTGCTTTTTGGAGTTATCAAAAACCAAGGTCCACTCTATTTGAACGAAAAGCTGACATTCCGTGTACACTTTTGGTTTTGTTGTATAGAGCATTTGACTCCATTAATATTAACTTGCTTTTATCTAAGCTTAGCTATTATGGGTTTGATAGCAAGGCTGTGCAATGGTTTGATAGTTATCTCAACAATCGTTATCAATATGTGAAAGTCACTAAAAAAGACGGATCCACACTAGTCTCCGATAAGATGGCTGTCACTCGAGGCGTTCCCCAGGGATCCATTCTTGGACCAATCCTATTTATTTTATATTTGGCAGATATCAAATCTCACATCTTAATTGTAAGTTTCATATTTATGCCGATGATATACAGGTTTACATATCCTGTAAACCATCTCAAGGTTGATGATGCAGTTTGTAAGTTAAATGAAGATGTTTAGAGAATATCAACTTGGGCCTCAAACAATAGCTTACTGCTTAATCCAACAAAAACGAAATATCTGGTATTAGGTAGTAAACAACAGCTCACCTCTTTTAACCCAACTGTAAAAGTCGAGTTGTCTAACAATCCTATTGAGAGGGTATATAAAACGCGCAACCTGGGTCTTATTATGGACAGTGAGCTCAGATACGAGAAACATGTATCAAACGTGGTAAGGAGCTGTTTCTACATGTTAAAAGTGTTATATAGGGCTCGGCCATTCTTAAGTGAAAGTTTGCGTGTACAGCTGGTCGAGTCTCTTGTCGTATCTAAATTAAGTTACATGGATGTAGTTTTTGGTCCATGTCTCCTGGCAAAAACTAAGAGACTCATCCAAAGGGTACAAAATGCCTGTGCTCGTTTCTGCTTCGTCATTCCGTTCAGGGCCCACGTGACTCCATTTATTAACAAACACTCTATGCTGAAAATGCAGCACCGACGTAAATTGCACCTCGTTTCTGCTTTTTGGAGTTATCAAAAACCAAGGTCCACTCTATTTGAACGAAAAGCTGACATTCCGTGTACACTTTTGGTTTTGTTGTATAGAGCATTTGACTCCATTAATATTAACTTGCTTTTATCTAAGCTTAGCTATTATGGGTTTGATAGCAAGGCTGTGCAATGGTTTGATAGTTATCTCAACAATCGTTATCAATATGTGAAAGTCACTAAAAAAGACGGATCCACACTAGTCTCCGATAAGATGGCTGTCACTCGAGGCGTTCCCCAGGGATCCATTCTTGGACCAATCCTATTTATTTTATATTTGGCAGATATCAAATCTCACATTCTTAATTGTAAGTTTCATATTTATGCCGATGATATACAGGTTTACATATCCTGTAAACCATCATAGGTTGACGATGCAGTTTGTAAGTTAAATGAAGATGTTTTGAGAATATCAACTTGGGCCTCAAACAATAGCTTACTGCTTAATCCAACAAAAACGAAATATCTGGTATTAGGTAGTAAACAACAGCTCACCTCTTTTAACCCAACTGTAAAAGTAGAGTTGTCTAACAATCCTATTGAGAGGGTATATAAAACGCGCAACCTGGGTCTTATTATCGACAGTGAGCTCAGATACGACGAGAAACGTGTATCAAACGTGGTAAGGAGCTGTTTCTACATGTTAAAAGTGTTATATAGGGCTCGGCCATTCTTAAGTGAAAGTCTGCGTGTACAGCTGGTCGAGTCTCTTGTCGTATCTAAATTAAGTTACATGGATGTAGTTTTTGGTCCATGTCTCCTGGCAAAAACTAAGAGACTCATCCAAAGGGTACAAAATGCCTATGCTCGTTTCTGCTTCGTCATTCCGTTCAGGGCCCACATGACTCCATTTATTAACAAACACTCTATGCTGAAAATGCAGCACCGACGTAAATTGCACCTCGCTTCTGCTTTTTGGAGTTATCAAAAACCAAGGTCCACTCTATTTGAACGAAAAGCTGACATTCCGTAGCGGTGGGTTGCGTCGGCAATGTGCAATACAGCTAACTACTTCTCGCCATGCCTCAGCTGTTTTTCGAGGTAGTTTCCGGTATTCGGCTACCAAATGCTGGAACAACGTTCCACCACCGATCAGGAATCTGCAAAATATATTTAATTTTAAGAAAAAGCTGAAATCATCAGGTTAGCCAAGGAACGCTTGCGCATGACACGAGTGCAATATGGCGGGAGTAGAGGAAATACTTTATATTTATATAGTGCGCCTATTTTTTTATGTTCTCTTCGTTCAACCTACCTTCGCTGTATTTCCTATTTGCACTGGTGTCCGCTTCCTTATTTGGCTTTTCTATCCGGATATTTATTGTATTTACATATTTTGTTAGACCTTCTCTGACCCAGTTTTTGTGGTTTGTATTCCTTTTCTTGCCGTCTGTTTGTCACTTTGTAGGCTACTTGTTTGTTATTTTACACAGAAGTGTAGTTTATACAAATGTAAAACCAACAAAACATTAATTTTATTTCTTTTAAGTCTGCCATTTTTGTTCATATTGTTAGTATTGTTACGTAACTTTATTTTCATTGGCATAGCATAACCTCCCATAGACTATAGTTTTTTTTATTTTTTTTATTTCCTTAATGTTGCCAGTTAACTGATTGCAAATTTTATGGTCGTTCGACATATTCTCGAACATTCGTTCTGCGTTTTGTACGGAAACCAAAACGCGATGCCTTCCTTCGTGCCGCAAAGTCGCGGCATAATCTTTCGACTGCTGATTTAGAAGTCTCAGGACCCTCAAGAAAGGTATTTTTCAATGAGCACCAGTTATTTCGTGAGGCTCGACTGCGCGCCAAACTCTACGCCTTCAAAAACTGCTGGACCAAAAACGGGATCATCTACGTAAAGAAGCAGGAGGGTGCACAAGCCGTGCCTATTAGGCATCCAACGGACCTGGACGCACGCATCAAACTTCCCTCCGTCGCTTACCCTGAAACACAATCATCCGGCGTTACCCCAGCTTCTTCCTGAGTCTCTACATCTGTTTCTGCTTTATCTAGGTATTTCATTTGCACACTCTATACTTCACACACTAGCCACACACACCTCTTATATTCATGTATTACACACAAATTAAACTATAATCTTTCAGTTTATCTGGTAACTCCAACAACGTTTTCATATTTATTGATGGAGTTATACACTTGGTTCTTGTCAATGAGTGACATCCATATTGTGACTTTAGTCTGTTCCTCACTACTTTGTTTCCATTTGATGATGACTTAGGAACTGAAATGGATAACTCCTTTACCATCAAGTGTCACTCATTGAATAGCGTTGAATCTTGTTCTAAAGTTATCGGGAGCAATCAATTCAAAGTTTTGTGTTTAAATATAAGGAGCCTTCAACATAACTTTAACGATTTTACTGTTGCATTGAAATGACTCGATATGACCTTTGACATAATTGTTCATTCAGAGTGCTGGTTACATGAAAATTCCATAATTGGACAGATTTCTGGTTATAACTTATTTCATACCACCAATCACCTTAATAAGAGCAGTGGCGTAACAATTTATGTAGTTAACTCCCTTAGCCCATCAGTCTGCGAACCCCCCGTATTTGGAGCCGAGACCGATTCGAGTTGACAATATATATCAATCTTGGGCATTTATCGATCTCCGTTCCTGAGTGACTTTGAGGGTTTTAACCGTTCTCTCGACGTGGTATTGAAAAGCGTAAGTGACAGTTCTTGTATAATAGTAGCGGGCGACTAAACATAAACCTCCTTTCGGGTGCCCAGAGTTCTGTGACTGAAGACTACATATCCTTAATGGCCTCCCATGGGCTGTTGTCTGCCATCACAGTTCCGAGAGGTAAAGCTTGTCTCGATCACATCTTCGTTAAAACTGATCAAATAGCGACAGGTATAGTGTGTAAGTGTGCAATCACAGATCACGATCTAACAATGCTCGGCGTTTCACGTCTAAACAGCACTCGAAACCGTGATCGCAATGTTCGGCGTGTCAATCTCCAAGCTGTCGCAGAGGATTTACGTGACACTGCCTGGATATACGTGACAACCTGTGATGATCTCAACAAAACTGCAGCACTATTTATCCATACAATCGCCACAACGGTAAAGAAACACACCTATATGGTAACACTTAGCCGCAGTCGCTTTAATTTAAAGCCATGGATGACACCTGGCTTAATAATATGTACGAAACATCGTGACAGCCTCCACTTGCAGGTAAGCGCCAACCCTGACAATGAAATCCTAAAAGCCAGTTATATAAGGAATGGAAATTTCTATCGGCAGCTCGTACGTAACATCAAAGCCGATTACGATAGCAAGGAACTAGCTCGCAATAGCCATAATCCAAAAAAACTATGGAAATGCTAAAACAAGTTTATGAGTACCCTGGTCCTACTTCTGATGCTACTGAATTAACCAAAGGCTCCAAAGACACTCAGGAATCCCTCACTTCGTGTACCAAACACTTTGTTTCGGTAAGAGCTAAGTTAGCTAATCAAATTTTGGACAGGCTAAAAACTACGCAAGATAACCTGGCGAGGAACTATCTCTCGAATGGTACGCCTCTTCACTCCTTTTTATTGATACCAACTGATCCTCAAGAGGTGGGTGATTTTATAAAATCGCTAAAGTGTGACAGTGCGCCTGGGCCGGACGGTTACAGCCCCTCTTTAATTAAAGCAATTAGTGATTTTATTTGTATTCCTCTTGCACACATATTTAATCTAAGTTTGTCCTCGGGTTCTTTTCCTGAAGCGTGGAAGAGGTCATCGGTGTCCCCTATCTTTAAATCCGGTCATAAAAACAACCCAGACCACTATTGCCCTATCTCACTTCTCTGTATTTTTTCAAAGCTTTTAGAAAAAGTCTCACTGACTTCTTGGAAAAACACAAGCTTCTCTCAGATCATCAATTTGGTTTTAAGCGGGGGAGATCTACGGAGGACGCTGTTTAGTTGCTGTCTAATTTAATCGCTAAACAGCTTGATCAGGGTAGGCATTGCATCGGGGTCTTCCTCGACTTGGCAAAGGCCTTTGACACCGTCTCGGCTCCGATTCTTCTAAAAAAACTTAAGCTTTTGGGAGTACGAGGTTCGGCGCTGGGATAGTTCAAATGCTATCTTACAAACCGCAGACAACACGTCAGGGTCGGTGATAGTATCAGCAGAGAATTGCCTATTGACTTCGGTGTTCCGTAGGGAAGCATTCTCGGACCAACCCTATTCTTGGGGTACATGAACGATATTCTTGCCCTCACTTCGGACAATTGTAATCTAATTTGTTACACGGATGATACAGTGGACCTCTTCAGTGGAAACTCCTGGGCTGAGGTGACTCATTTAGCGGAATCCGGAATGTTGCGAATAGCTGATTAAAAAAACTAAGTTCCTAAATTTTTACAAAACTCCTTCTTCTGGAGGTCCAGAAGAAGGAGTTTTGTAAAAATTTAGGAACTCTTTGTGTAGCTCGTTGGAGATGTCCTCTAGTTTCGGTATATAGGAAACAATTGAGTGCCCAGAGACTGTTAGGTACGTCGGCGTTACTATCGATCAGAGATTGTCCTTCAGGCAACACATTGAAACTCTATCGGGTAGGGTCAGAAAGGTCATTTATGTTATGAAGCTACTAAGAAACGGAGCATTCAGAGAAATTCCGCAGTTAGTGTATTTTGCCCTCTGTCAATCCTTACTCCAGTACTGCATTGCGGCCTGGGGTGATGCCGGTAAGAGTGTAAAGATCAAGGCAGAGCCTTAAAGGTTATGCTGAGAAAACTTTTCCGTTTCCCGACTGACGATTTATATAAAGAGGCATCGGTACTTAGAGTTCGCCAGCTTTTCATCCTGAAAGCTGTGGTAAGTTCTCACCGGAAGGCCGTTTCTTCGACTGACCATGAGAAACGACGTCAGAAACGCGCTGCGCTATTGACAATTATTCCCGCTCAACCCTTAAGGCTAACGTAATAAGTTGGCTTCTTTCTCAGACGTACGACGAAACCGAGGACATATTAAACTGTTAAATCATATAATCACACGCACGAACGCACGCACGCACGCATGCAGGCACGCACGCACGCACTCACGCACTCACGCACGCACGCACGCAAGCACGCACGCACGCACGCACGCACGCACGCACGCACGCATGCACGCACACACACACACACACACACACACACTCTCTTATTAATTATATTAATTGCTGTGATGTAATTCGTTTTTTTTAGGTTAGCATAATAGTAAGTACTCAGTAATATTTTGATAAATCTAAGGGCCATTTCTTTGTTAAACCGAGTTTGTTCATGCAAATTCACATGTTTGTCATTTATTTTGTATGATTGTATATATAAATAGGTTGTGCTGTGTGGAGCCGCCTTATGACCATAGACATAGACCTAATCTAGTTTAGTGATAGACTTCAGAGCTGTCATTGCTTATAGGTTAGAAGAATAATGATATCTCTTCCCCTGTCAATTCACAGCGTGCCGGACGCAAATCATTTTTGTGATATTGTATTTCGTGTTTTACTGTAAGTTCTTAAATAGCAGTTATAAAAGCACTAGTGTTCATATTCAACGTCAACCATCACAATCCCTGGAAGCCTGCACGATTCGAACCCGCGCCAGACTTCGGGGACAGGGTCAATTTCATCAACCACCACGAGATCGGTAATACAACTCAGCCGCCAGGATCAGGCGGCTACTATTATCGTTCATTTTTGGTGGAACCCATGAGGGGAAAATCCATAATTAAACCCAGGACGGGATAATCAAGATTTACTGGGCACGCGGTAGCCTTCAAGGTCAGTACCGGCCTACTCGCGACCCAAGAATCAATCTCAGAACTAAGCGCGGAGCGCGAGTTCATAAGTCATCATACAGTCAAGGGATCGGCGTGGCGCAAGGTCACGCAGGAAACGCCGCCCGCATACAGGTACTTCGATTGCATCGATCGGCACGGAAGATCTCAGTGCTACATAGATTCAGTGTTGTATTTCGTCGGTTCTCATAGTCGATTCTTATCGGAGATAAGAAACGCCATCCATTTTGTCTCGATAACGGGACTCTGCACCAAGACGCCTCCAACTCCGACGTCAGAGGGCGCATGCATCACATCACATTCAAACTCGCCGGTCATCACGTCATGCAAGTGTCACGTGTCAGGTTGGCACCTTTCACCGGTACGTCAAAAGTCAAAGTTTACGTTATGGGCATTTAATTTGCATCTATTTTGCTTGCTATCTGTTAACTGTCAATGTCAACTTGAAGTTAACGATTGTAATAGGTTCATAAACAGATCGATCAGATCAATATTGCTAGTTAATCTGTGGTAAACTGTGCACTTATCTATCCGTCTGTTGTCAAATGTCACTGAGGAAATAGGTCATCAGTTACCTATTTAATGTTAAATCAGTTAGCAAATGTTTGTTTACATTAATGTTATTTGTGTTTAAAGGAATAATCTCAAGTATTATTGTTTGTAAAGTGAACGATTAGTGTTTTAACGTGTAATATCAAGCTACTTACGTGTATTAATCGTGTATTGAGCTATCAACATGTCATCGCGCCGTGTTAGGACACAATTTCGATCGCATCATCGTATGTTGTTGGATTTCGCTAGTACGATCGACGAAACGACCGGTTCCATCGGCGCTTCTGTAGCAAAGAAGCATTTCGATATGTATTATAAGGAGTTTATTGCAGCGTACGAAACCTTGCTAGGCTTTGCAAGTGATGAAGTTTCTTGTGAGGAAATTAGTTTGTTTGAACAACAGTTCACGGAGGTAAACAAACTATTGGTCAAATTGGAGCTCGCGGCGTCGGAGTCACACGCCGGGGCATCCTACTCGCGCAAGTTTGCATCAAATCAGGTAATGGCAAAGTTACCACTAATAGAATTACCTTAGTTTTCAGGTAACTTAATGGACTGGATTCCATTATATGATTTGTTTCATTCACTAGTTCATGAGCGTGATTTGTCAGATGCTGAAAAGCATTATTATCTCAGGTCATCGTTATCCGATGAGGCTCGTCATATAGTGCGTCAGTTGCCGGTAGATGATAAAAACTACTCAGTGGCGCTAGGACTTTTAACATCTAGGTATCAGAATACTAGATTGTTGCTAGATACATATATATGTAGGATAATCAATTTGCCTGTTATGACATCGGTCAGTCATATCAGATCAGAGTTTTATGATCCGCTTCAGGAGGCCATGCAGGCCTTGGAAAAACTTAATCAGCCAATCAAAGAGTGGTCATATTTAATTTTGTACTTGGCATTACAGAAATTACAGGTCAGACTCCGTTCTCTATTTGAGGAACGGTACGGCAAGGATGCCACAACCCTGCCTACCATCTATCAACTGCTGGAGCTGATGGATGAGCAGTGCAGACTTCAGTTAGCTGTCTCACCAACTCTGGAGCAGCAAGCTGACGTCAGGAGACCACGTCGGTCACCGCCACGTTGGTCACTGCAACGTCGGTCGCCGCAACGTCGGTCGCCGCAACGTCGGTCGCCGCAACGTCGGTCACCGCCACGTCGGTCACCGCCACGTCGGTCACCGCCACGTCGTTCGCCGCCACGTCGGCCGCCGCCACGTCAGTCGCCGCCACGTCGGTCATCGCCACCGCGTGCACGTGAGCCGCCGCCAAGGTGGTCTTCACAGCCCTTAAGAGGAGTGCTCTCATCACAGAAGAGTGCGCCGCCTCCACATCAGGTGAACGTTTTATGTTCATGTTCATATTGTTCTAGTCAGGCCCATACACTATACAAGTGTCCCGAATTCCGTCAACTGTCAAGGGGAGGTCGCCGATCATGGGCATCAAGGACGGGACACTGCTACAAATGTTTACGGAAACATTATGCTAGCGAGTGTACTCAGCGCAATTGGTGCTTATACTGCAAGTCACCTGATCATAACTCATTAATCTGCAATGCAGATACTCAGACTCAGCAAGCAGCCTCTCGGTCAAATGCACGATCCAGGGATCAAGGATCAACTCAGCATGATGCGAACCAACCATCATTATCATATGTGAGACGTGCCTCGCCACCTCACACTCCCACCGATCCAGCTGATGGGAATCAGACCCAGTCTGTTCATTATCAGGCACCACCGGTGCAATCAATGGCTCACCAGCCACGGTCACCTGTTGGTGAGCGAACTCAAAATGGTCAAGTCACATTTCAGTCTCTCCGTTTTGGACCTCGAACGAGTCCTGGTAAACTATGAGATAAGGTCACTGTCGGCGCATCTCAGGGTCCATCACTCCCCATAACTATTTGTCCCACTGCAATAGTAATCAGGTCTGGTGATGGTATGTATGTCAAGGTCAGGGCACTGTTGGATACAGGGGCCGCTGTTTCAGTAGTCCAACAATCATTAGTTCATAATTTCAATTTGCACCAACAGTGTAACGGTAATTCACTTTATGGTATAGGTCATGAACCGGTTAATACACTGGGCAATGTAGTCAAATTAGTCATTAAACCTGTAGGAAAGCAGGTACCATTAGCACCATGGCAATGGTAATTTTCACATTGACAGGAAATATTCCTACATATGATGTTCAATTGAAAGGTCAATTAGAGTCATCAACGGTCATATTTGCTGATAGTAACTTTTGATAAAGCCCGAGAAGATTGGATAACTTCAGCCAGGCGACAAGTGTCTAGGGTTATTAGACACGGTCTAGTTTGTTTCAGATTCAATGCTTTAACTCAGCCACCATTCATGGTAGATCTGCCTGCTGATAGGGTCACAGCCGCACGACCATTTTCAGGCATAGCGACTGACTTTGCTGGGCCATTCTTAGTCAAAAGCAGTTTATTAAGAAACGCTAAATCAGTCAAGGCTTACCTTTGTGTCTTTGTATGTTTAGGTACAAAAGCTGTTCATTTGGAGGTTGCCTCCGCGCTGAGCGTCGAGGCCTTCATTGCAGCATTCACCAGGTTTGTCAACCGCCGTGAGCTGCCTTCACTGCTCAGATCGGACCGAGGTACAAATTTTACTCGTTCTAACAGAGTATTCGCTGGGAGTTCAATCCTCCTGCGCCTCCCCTCATGGGGGGCCTGTTCGAGGCTGCAGTCAAAGGCGCCAAATTCTCCTAAGAGAGAGGTTGGCGATATCATTTTGACATTCGAGGAATTATATTCTCTATTTTCTAAAATAGAGTCGACACTTAATTCCCGGCCTCTAGGATCTCGAAGTACTTAACCCCGGTTATTTCATCATTGGTCAACCACTAGTAGCCTTGCCAGAATCTCACTGGAAGGATACTAAAATGTCGCGATTATCACGCTTTCAAGTCACTCAGAAAATGTATCAGTCAATTTGGTCACGATGGCATATTGAATATCTCAATACACTACAGTCACGTAATAGATGGTATAGTCATACTAACAACATAGAAATAATAGAAAACAAATTCCCCGCATCTTCAGTAGCGAAGAGGTCGAGTTATAGAGTTGTTCAACGGTTCAGATGATGTTGTTAGGTCAGTAGTCACGTTATGTAACTTCCCTATGAAAGGTAACTTAAGTTAACCATTTATGTGTCTGTTCATATAGTGTCAACCTGTGTATTTACTAAGTATTCATTATGTCTGTTTATTCATGGTGTTTCAACTTATGTTAAGCTATGTCTATGTATCAATATCATGTGTCATTGTCCTATAAGTACAGTACATTAGGGACTTCAAGTATTCAGTTCATTTTTCCCCTGGCGGCCCAGGAAATGTTCATGCAAATTCACATGTTTGTCATTTATTTTGTAAGATTGTATATATAAATAGGTTGTGCTGTGTGGAGCCGCCTTATGACCATAGACATAGACCTAAACTAGTTTAGTGATAGACTTCAGAGCTGTCATTGCTTATAGGTCAGAAGAATAATGATATCTCTTCCCCTGTCAATTCACAGCGTGCCGGACGCAAATCATTTTTGTCATATTGTATTTCGTGTTTTACTGTAAGTTCTTATTAAATAGCAGTTATAAAAGCACCAGTGTTCATATTCAACGTCAACCATCACAATCCCTGGAAGCCTGCACGATTCGAACCCGCGCCAGACTTCGGGGACAGGGTCAATTTCATCAACCACCACGAGATCGGTAATACAACCCAGCCGCTAGGATCAGGCGGCTACTATTATCGTTCCGAGTTTGTTAATCTCTATTCCTGGTTCCCAAGATACGGGCTGTGCCTAGTTTGGGACCGATGGATAGCTACATTGTTGAATCGGTTTAGTCTATCTTTTCACTTGTGTAGCCCATTTGCACTCGTTGTTGTTCGCAGGTTACTCTGCTTTACTAGCTTGAAACAATGTATTTTTATGTATAACGTGTTTTTGGTAAATAAAGAATTTGAATTTGAATTTGATATATATGTATGGGTGTGTAATGTTTAGCATAAAAACAAATGGTCTAATGATCATTTTGCATAACACTAATTGCATAATTTCAATCTGCATAATAAACCATTGATATAATAGTCATGATGCATAAAACGAAATGCATAATTTCAAAAACAATAATGTTTATAAATTGAGAAATAAATAATTCTACCTGCTTTCATTACTATTAATGTGGTCACAGTTCTAACCTAACCTAACCTATCTAGTTAGTAGAAATTGACTTAAAATGCATAATAAGAAGAAAATAACAGTTATGCTAAATGAGTGTTATGTTATTCAATCGTATGCCAGTTAAAATTATACAATTGATTTTTATGCTAAACGTTCATGATGCTTTTCGTGGTTAGTTAAATGAAATTATGCAAAATGTTTTTATACTGATTGAAGCGCACCCATATATGTATACACACACATACACACACATAATATCATACACATATATATCAGGGAGGATGCTAATCTCTTCGGACAAAGCTCGTTTAATCATTAATTATATTTCGTGCTTTGTCCTTGAGATTAGCATTAATACATGTAGATGTTGAGAGCACATACACATACACAGAAACAATAAATAATTTTACTAGGTTGCAAACAAAAAATAATCACATTAACTATGTATCATTAATTATTACTAATCTAATTGTTATCAATTAAATAAATAATTATTTATACGCTAACATTAAATTATAAATAAGTATAACAATCGTTTTCAATTATGTATGTAACGAGTTATTCTATACAGTTCTAGCTAGTAAATCACAATCGTCTCTTTGAATATACCGGTTATAAAAACGGCCAAATTTGTTGGACCTACCACTCCATCCAGCAGTTTTCTTAATTAAATCTAAACTAACCCCGAGTCTTTGCGCCTGTGATGTTGTAGCGTGCCTGGTACCATGAGCAGTGAAAAGTAAAACATCAACGCCGCATTTGCCTAAAGTCAACTTAACCCACCCGCTAGAGTACATACAACAGAAAAACAAGAAGGAAATAAAATATCTTATTTAATAAAATACATAAATAGATAATAGAAATACTATTCTACATATAAATACATAGATACTAGACACGTCACGTAATAAAATACATACATAGATAGTAGACACGTCACGCGCGCTCACCGTGATCGGACGCATACACTAGACTCTCGTCAGTTGATCTCAATTTTTCGAGGCAATATATCAAAACTAACACTAAAAAAGTTAATACAAAAAATGCCGTCGCACCAATTGAGTTAAAAAATTCTGATATCCACTTCAAGATTGACGTTATTTTAGCAAAATTAGAGCCAGTGAATAACACATAATACAGCGACAAACAAGAATGGCGATGCTGCCAAACAAGGACGAAAGCATGAGAAACTGAAACCATGCGATCCGGTACCGAAGTTTCTACCAAGAGTCCAATCGGAGCAGCCGAAAGCAGGTACGTCATCCGCCTTGTCAGAGCCAGCAGCGACAGCACGAGTCGCGAGAGCAAGAGCGAGAAATGCTGCAGCGCCTCGCAAGTCCTTGTCACACTCTTCACGCCCGCCAGCTGCACCTGTTGCCGTCGCCATCACACCATCGCGTGAGTCTTTACCGCTCACATCTCCGAACTTTGAACGGAATGCTACCGAGAGCACCCGTAACGACGACGTCGAAGCCACACATTGTGCGGCCACAAAACCAGCGATGCAGAACGACCAACACGACAAGACCACCGTGTCAGAGTCTAACAAATACAGCTGGCAGACGGTATCACGGAAACAAAACAAACAATCACGTAGCGTTGTAATAGGCACGATGATATTAAGGCGGCCGAACAACTGAAATACCTACAAGCTAGGATGTTTAAGGTTGACTTCCATGGATAGCGGCTGATGCGACAGACGCGTGCGGCTGACGTGCGCGACTGTCGCGCGCGTCTCGCGACAGTAGTAAACACTATGAAGACGTATGGCACCGCTTCCGTAGTAAGCGGCTCAGCCGCGCACGGCTTGCAGATTCGTCAGCCGTCAGCGTCTGTCGCATCAGCCGCTATCCATGGAAGTCAACCTTTACACCTGAAACGACACCCGCAAATATTCCCAACTTCTTAAAAAAAACGGTGAGCTCGGAAAAATACTCCTTAGAAAAGCGACAAATAAAAACGGATAGACATGCAACATTCTTGATCGGCATTCCGGAACAACTGTTTGATCAGTTTTAGGCTCGGGACACACATAAGAGACGTAAGGCGCGGGCGCGTCGGTGTCGCGGCGCCCTTTTAATGAATTTTCAACCAAAATGTATAGAAGCTAAAGACTACTATTGTACATACGGAGAGAGAAGGTCACGCCCGCGACGCGGACATGTCGCTTCGTCACTTGCGCCCTACTTAAAAAAACAGAAAAGAAGCGAGACGGGTGCGGTGGCGTCGCGGGGGCGGGGCGCGGGGTGCTATGCCTGCTGGGCCACTATTTTGAAAATGGAACTTCGAAGTTACGTTACTTCCATCCCTGTCACTCGTCATTAGATACTAAATCGAGAGGAAGAGATAATGCTAACGTAACTTCGAACTTCGATTTTCAAACAGTAGTACCTATTGTTGATCGAAGCTTGCGCTTACTTCGGGAGTGGTTGTGACATGCTTTGCGTAGATGGACTTTTCTGCTGCATATTATCAAGATGCACGAGCGCTAGCACATCTTCATCTTCAGAAGAAAACATGTTGTTTGTGCCAATATAAGATGGTTGAATGCTGAAAATCACACCGTCACCTCTATTTCTGAATAGGGCGCGACGGCGACGTGTCCGCGCCCCGTCTTTTCTATATAATTTAAAAAAGACGCGCCCTCGCCGCAACTCCGCCGTTTCCGCGTCTTACCCCCGCGCCTAACACGCCAACTGCATGGCCACCACCGGTAAGACTGACGGAGTGGTTTCGAGCGAGACCCCGCACCGCGCGGGGAAACACGCGTCACTCGTGTTCGCGTGCCGAACCGGCTGTCGGCGGAGCCGCGCGAGAGCGCCGCTACTGAGGACGGTGATCCACCCGCAACAAGAATAAGTGCGCCGGACTACCCTCGAAATCTTGTTATATGTCACCAAAATATACGCGCAGATTAGACAGACAGACATAAGGCATTACAACTGAAGATTCTGCTCCAAAATAAATTAAAATGCGATATTCTCGCCATCACTGAGCATTGGTTGTCGGCATCTAAATTTAAATGTATTAGGTAGTCTTAATCAATTTGACTTAATGTCTAGTTTTTGTAAATCTAATTACGAACATGGCGGCTCTTGTTTATATGTGCGAAAACGGACCTTAAAAAAATACGGACGGAACGTTGCATCAGAAAAGTGTGAAGTGAGCAAGGTCTGTGATTTCGTTCCGTCATACACTATCTACCGTCACACAGTTGTACTAGGTCTGTGAACCCGCCGCCATTACGCGTCGAGCCACATCACGAGTGACACACGGTGACATTGAACTTTACGCCGAATAAAATGCCGCATTGTGTAGTAAAAACTTGTTAAAACCACATTAACAAATATAAAAAGCCACTCGGTATCACTTCTCACGTGTAAGTTAGGGTGGATCGTTTTTTTTTTTTTGCGAATTCGGTAATCTAATAGTAATATAAAGTTGCATTTTTGAATAAACAATAAGATTTAGTTCTACACTATAACCATCAGAATAGGTTAAATGCCTCCGCAAGGTACTTTAAGTATCTTAGAAACATATTTTTAGACCCTAAGTTACGCATCTTAAACCACGCATAAATAAATAAACAAATTAAGTTTATTACAACAATTCTAATTGCATGTATAGCCAATGACCAGAAAAATACATAAAATCATGTTTATATGCCGTCGCGAAACATACGAGAGGACGGTAGCATATCAATTTACGCGAGTTGAGGGTATATTTTACTTGAAATTATAAGTCACGCAAGAATTGTTTATTTAGTGTCATTGTGTGTTATCGTCTTGTTAGTGTTTTAAAATAATGGAAAAAACTCGTAGTGCTATGTGTTCTCCTTTGTTTGGTACTAATTGCAAAATTAAAGAAAATGTTCTTCCTACTTACGAAGACGTTATGAAGTTCTACGAATGGACGAGATATGACCTTAAAAGGCAAATGCAAAATCCGAAGGAGCCTGGGTTTTCCGATATTGCTGAGGTTAAAAGCCTCACTACCGATTGTGTCACATACAAGAATAATACAAATGATAAAAGGATATCATCTTAAGTGTAAGAACGTCTTAAAATCTGTCACCCGTTTTACAGAAGAGAAAAAGCAAGGCTTCTTGACGCAAAGCAAAGTTTTATTCGATATTTCGTCATGCAAGTGCAAGAATATCGAGCAATGCACTTGTCCCAAAGATAGAAAATTTCCAAAAACCGAACAAGCTTTTTTAATCGATCAGAGAACAACACGAAAAATGGTCATAGGTAGATTAGACGTTAAGACTACAAAAGTTCTTCAAAATCGATTTAAAAGGCGATTAACTTTAAATAAGAATCAACAGCAGGCACATAATAATGATGAGGAAGAACAGACCACGAAAACTCCGTTTAGAAAAACATCGTTCTCAATGTAATGTTCCTTCAACTACTACAACTTCTTCCACGAAAAAGATTTCTTTCTCTACTTTAGCCCAGACTTGTGACCGATACGGGGTTTCGGATAGAGCTACCGCTGCTATTGCTTCTTCAGTATTACACGACATTAATTCCGAAGTTGAAGTTATTGATCGTAATAAATTGCGAAGATAAAAGCTAAAAACTCGTACAAGTAATATGACAGCTATTGAGAATGAAACGCATTTATCGGCTTTTTATTTTGATGGCAGAAAAGATAAAACTCTTACGCTGCTGAAAAAGAATGAAAGAACATATCGAACAACTGTTATCGAAGAACACATCTCTTTAGTTAAAGAACCGGACTCCATTTACTTAGGATATGTCGTACCGTCCAGTGGTACATCTAAAAATATAGTCGAAGCCATCATAGATTACTTCAACAGAAGAAAAATTGCTCTCGATCACATAGATACTATAGGGTGTGATGGGACAAATGTCAACACTGGTAAGATTGGCGGAGTTATAAGATTAATGGAGATACATGTGAACAGACCCATTCAATGGGTAATATGCTTAATGCACATGAACGAATTACCACTTAGGCACTTGTTTCTTCACCTTGATGGATCAACGTCAGGACCTCGAACATTTACAGGATTGATAGGCAAACTACTGGAAAAGTGCGAAGATATGCCCGTTGTTTTGTTTCATCAAATACAAGGTACATTGCCACCACTGGATAAAACTGATTTAAGCAGCGACCAATTATACTTATATAGGATTGTATCCGCTGTTATAAGTGGTAGTTGTCCTGTAGATTTAGCAAACAACTCTCCAGGAATGCTATCGCATGCAAGATGGCTCACAAGAGCGAACAGAATACTGCGATTATATGTAGCAACGGAGAAGCCGTCCCGAAGTCTCACAATTTTATCAACTTTTATCGTAAAAGTGTATGCACCGGTATGGTTTGCTATAAAATTGGCTCCAACTTGTCAACACGCGGCACGACATTTTTTTGAAGAGATTAGGCTGTCTAGATATTTGCCTAACGACCTTAAAAAGGTCATTGATCCAGTTATACGTAGAAACAGCTATGCCGCTCATCCAGAGAATAGTTTGTTGTCAATGTTGACTGATGAAAGACAAGAAGTGCGAGAGTTGGCGGTGCAACGTATTTTGAAGGCCCGTAAATCGGTATTCCCATCCTTACCCAGAATGTTTCAAGTCCCGAAACTGAACTTAAACGCGGTTTGTTATTATAGCCTTATTAATTGGGAGACAAGTCTAATTACAGCTCCGCCAATCCTCAACGAATTGTCTGACGAAGAACTTACCGCGATTGCACAGAACAACAGTGATAAAGATGGCAATGCTCTGTTTTTACAGCTACCAAACCATACACAAGCAGTAGAAAGAGCTGTAAAAGTTACAACAGAAGCTTCCATATCTGCATGTACAAAAATATCTCGTGAATGGCTTATTCAATCAAAGTTGGCATCGAGAAAAATCATGCCAAAATTTGAAAGTAAGAGAGATTTTAAGGCAAAGTAGTGCGTCAATTATTGTACTAAGGTTCTATTAGATATTATTTTAATAAATGTTGAACCTTGGAATATTGTTTTTTATTAACAGTAAGCTTAATTTAGAAATAATTTCCTCGTAGTATTTTTTTAAAACTAGACTGTTTTGTTTTTAATTATTATTTTTTGACAGAGATGCGGAGGCACAAGATGATGTTTTAAAAATATAAAAAATATATTTTATACATTGTTTTACTGTGATACAACTTTTTAAAACTATTAGAAGCCGAATGTGCAAAAAAAATTTTTTTCCATACTAGAGCGATCCACCCTAGTGTAAGTTATGATTGATGCAGATTAAACCCTGATTTTTAATTGCGTAGAATTCTGACGTTTCTTGGTCTTGCCAGACTACAAAATATTCCTTGAACGTGTGGTGCAAAAAAGTAAAAAAAAAAATCTTTAGAATATTACTTATATGATTTACATATTAGAATTTAAAATGAAATAATAAAAAGTTAATTAATACAAAGTAATTTTATTTTAAAATAGCACAATCCATACATAATATTTTGTTAAACAAATTTCAGAGGAAAAAGATAATAGTTGTTGGTATCATTCAGATCATTGTCATGTATTACAAACCTTTGGAGTTAAATTATATTATTATATTTAATCATTTTTGTTTTGCGTTTTTATTTTGGAAAAAATAGACTTTAAAATGACACTTGTCGACTGTCATTCGTCCTGCCAAACTAAAGACGACGCTTTAGGCTGAGGCTCTACTTTGAAATCCGTAATACGAACTTCGTCTATTGCTATCCCTTTTGCTCTCGACGCGTCACTAATTCGCAAGAAAGTGACGGGGCGATCCGAAGTTCGAATTACTGATTTCAAAGTAGAGCCCCTGTTTTATATCCTTTGCCGTTCCCATCGGATAAAAAAAAGACGCTCAGACGTAACGCAACTGACTGAAACGTCAACGTCATTCGGCTTCTGTCTTGGATGTTCGAATGTTCTCGCTTTCGTTTGCCCGTGTTATTTTATTTTTACTGTTATTGTTGATTTTATTGTTACTTTCTTTGTTAAATTTTATTTTCTTTGTTAAGTTTTCCTGTGTTGTTTGTTTTCTTGTTTTAATAAACAAGATGGAACCTCAACCGGGCTCGTCACAGGAGTCTGATTTCTTGTCTCCCAAGAAGAAAAGGCCACGTGGTGCTTTTTCTCGCAATGAAAAAACTATGATTGTGAACGTGTACAAAGGCGTTATTGAAAATTGGCCACAATCGGAAGATTGGAGTTCGACGGACTGTGCCAAGAAAACATCGGTATTGACGGGAGTATCCCTGGCCAGTGTATACAATGCTTTGAAGCAATATAAGCTAAAAAAAGACTTTGAAAAGCCAAAAAAGCCCGCGACTGTCATTCAAAGACAAGATTGATGAGTTTACTTTTGCCGCTATTAGAAGAAAAGTTCATCAATTTTTCTTCAGAAATGAAATGCCAACAATTAAAAAGGTAACTTATAGTTTATTCATTATTTAATTAATAGCAGTCTAAAATAATTGTCCTTTTCAAACAAACATGCTACAGTAACAGAAGTAATAGTAAATTATTACAAACCCATTTCTACTGTCACTTTGTTCAAAACTATCAGATGTTTTTTACTACTAATAATATTTTTTTGTATTACATACATATATATGTATCCATTTACAGTATTAACATTGGATCCTATCTCTTGCAGGTACATCAAGAGCTGTGTGATGATGACAGCATACCCAAAATATCTATGTCAATGGTGCGGAACATCCTTAGACATTTAAAGTTTAAATATGCAAGCCGCAAACGACGCAGTGGCCTCATAGATAGGCGTGATATTGTATTATGGAGACAAAGATACTTACAACAAATTAAACAATACCGGAGGGAGGGCAAATTTATCTACTATCAAGACGAAACTTGGGTGAATGAGGGTCACACGGTGAATAAAACTAGGGTGGACACCAAAGTCCTATCATCTCGTCAAGCATTCTTGGAGGGGCTGACTACAGGACTTAAGGCTCCAACGGGAAAAGGAAGAAGACTCATCATTAGTCACATCGGGAGCGAAGAAGGTTTTGTTGATGGGGGCCTACTAGTTTTTGAAGCAAAAAAAGGAACAGATGATTACCACAAGGAGATGACCGCTGAAGTATTTGAGGAGTGGTTTAGCGGCATATTACCAAAATTAAAGCCTAATTCTGTAGTTGTCATAGACAATGCCCCTTACCACTCCAGAAAATTGGAAAAAAACCCTACAAACGCATGGTTAAAGGCTAATATCCAGGCTTGGCTGTCATCGAAGAATATTAATTACGATGAAAAGCTGACTAAATCACTACTGTTGGAGATTGTAAAAGGAGAAAAAAGTAAATGTAATAAATGTTGTGTGGATGAAATGGCAGCTGAAAAAGGTATCACTGTGCTTCGCTTACCCCCATACCACTGTGAGCTCAACCCAATTGAGTTGATTTGGGCTCAGATAAAAGGACATGTGGCTAAGAATAATAAAACATTTAAAATGGCTGAAGTTAAAGAATTATTATTAGAAGGAGTCAATAATATTACTGAAACAGAATGGCAAGGTTGTATATCACATACAAATTTATTTATCGTATGGCTGGATTCTCTACTTAAATTTTTAACAAATTAGTTTTAAGGTATGCTATTGCATCTGTCGAGAGAGTTTTTAGTTCCACCGCTTGCCCGCTGAATTTGGTGAGAGGACACTCGAAAATAATATGGTAGACTGTCTGGTCTGGGTAGCCACACTGGCATCTTGCCGACTCGCACCACCCCCATTTGTGCCATAGTGACGCACAGTTGCCAACCCCTGTCCTGATTCGGTTCAGCAGGCACCAGGTTCGCCGGTGATCCTGAAAGCCAGTTGGCTTGTTAGTCAGGTCGAGCTCGAATAGATCCTTCGGTATAGACCTGGATTGCCATTCTGCGTCCCATGATTGCAGCAAGCTTTGTTGGGGATCAGGATCATGCATCTTCAGTGCGGGGGGCTTCCGGGACTTTAGCCTTAAGTCCTTAAACTCGTTGAGATCATGGTGTATTGGCAGCTCATTGTTCGTACGCATTTTTAAGATCTCACGGTTGAGGCATTTTTGTCTGCGGAAGTGTGGTGGTAGGATATGGCTGAGCACTGGTAACCAGTATGTGGGGGTCGACTTGAGGCATCCCGTGATGAGACGCATGGTGTAGTTCAGCTGGACATCAACCGCAGGGGTATGGGTGCTGTTTAACCAGGCTGCCGAGCAATATTCAGCAGTTGAATAGACCAGTGAGAGCGCAGTGGTTCGCAGTGTGGCCGCATTAGCACCCCAGGAAGTGCCAGTGAGTTTTTGGACGATACTGTTGCGGGTCTTCAGCTTTGCGGATACGTTCTGGAGGTGTTGCTTGAAGCTAAGACTTCTGTCGAGTGTAACACCTAAATATTTGGGGTAGAACTTGTGTCTGAGGAGTTGATTTCTAAACTTCACTCTTAGCTCCCTATTGGCCATCCTGTTACACAGATGGAAACAAGAGACTTCGGTTTTCGAAGTGTTAGGACATAGGCGCCAGCGGGTAAAAAAGTCGCCTACCAACTCCAGGTCTTTCTCTAGTGTCGCTTCCGTATTTTCCATACTTTTATCCTTTGTCACAAGAGCGAGATCATCTGCAAATCCAAATTTGCGAGAGGTGGTTTGGGGGAGATCGTGGATGTATAGGTTGAAGAGTAGCGGCGCCAAGACGGAACCCTGGGGGAGGCCATTATTCAGTACTCGTGTGGAGCTGGCATGCCCGCCCAAATGAACCCGGTACGGCCTGTTACTGAGTGCGTTTTCCAGTAACCTGTGTATTTTTAAGCACGGCACAACCTTGAGTAATTTGAAGAGAAGACCCTGGCGCCAGACAGTGTCGTATGCTGCCGTCAGGTCAACGAATGCGGCTGAGCATTTCTTGTTACACTGGAACCCGTTCTCAATATGCGTCGTAAGCGCCAGGACCTGGTCGGCACAGCTTCTATGTGGCCGAAAACCTGCTTGTTCCGTTGGGATCACTTTGTCAATAGCACCAGATATGCGGTTGTATAAGACGCGTTCGAGAAGCTTGTATACAACACTGAGCAAAGCTATTGGTCGGTAGCTATCAGGTGTATCTTCCGGTTTTCCAGGTTTAAGTATAGCCACGACCTTGGCTTTTTTCAATAATTGTGGTATCGTACCGGAATTAATCATATTGGTGTAAAAAGCCGCAAGCCATTTCCGGGTGCGTGTGCCACAGTACAGGATGAACTCTGGGAAGATCCCGTCATCACCGTAGGCCTTCCCGGCAGCTATGTGTTTGATACCCTTGGAAACTTCATCGGTTGAGACAGGGTGACTGTAGGTGTCGTTGGGTTTTGTGAGCATTTTCATGTGATGAAGCTCTTTTCGGATATCCCGTGTGTGGGTTTTGTGACTGGGGGCTTTAGACAGTTTACGTATTCTGTCAGCCACTGCATTGGGGTCTACTTTAGGTTGATTTCTTTGGGAGGCGGTGCCACGTGAGAGTCGATTCAGCGTGTGCCAGGCTTTGCGGCTAGAATGTGTAAAGTTCATGGACTCCACTGTTTGTTCCCACTTTTTTCGACGGGCGGTATCCAGGGTTTCTATAAGCTTATGAGCAGTTGCGCGGTCGCCACTTTCCGAAAATTCGCTAAACAGTTGTTCGGTCTCGTCATTCCAACAGGGGATATATTCTTTGCGGTAACCTCGTGGAATGTATTCCTTGGCAACACTTTTAACCAGGCTCTGGAATCGGTCATAATTTTCAGGAAAAGGTGGAATCCATCTTATACAGGCGTCAAGTTTGGCCGCGTATCCCGTCCAGTCTGCCTTTTGGAGATTCCAGCGGGGGACAGGGTATGACTCGACCATTGGTATTTTTAAGCCTATGACCACGAGAACAGGGCGGTGTTGGCTATGGGGGAAATCCGCCAATACGTGTCGCTCGACGGGGATAGGTCTGCCATCCGCGGCTTTTGTCGTAAAAACGAGGTCCGGATTATAATCACGTCCCCACCGGGCAGACCTAAAAGTGCCCTTCCCTTTGTTAGACACAGCCAGGAAAGTGTTTGCTCTGTCCGCCCAATCGACGATTGCCTCACCATTGGCGTCACATGTGGTATAGCCCCAGCTGGTTTGGTGACTATTAAAGTCCCCAATGTAAAGCGATGGATGTAGAAGGTTGGGCAGTGGCGGCGAAGGCCAGCAGCTGCGTGGGGGCTTATAGATGTTGCAAAACTTGACTTCGCCGACCTGAATCGTTGTGATGGCGACATTATTAGAATCCATACTGTTCGAGATTACGTTGGCTTGTTGAGAGAGAGATGACCGGACATATGTTGCCGTCCCATAATGGCTGTGGTATGTAGCCGCCACTAAGTCATATCCTGGTAAGTCACCTCTTTTAGCGAGCTGGGCATCATCAGCGGTGTGCGTTTCCTGGAGGAGGACAATGCCAACACCGTTATTATATAGGATCTTACTCAGGCATTCAGATTTTGATTTGCTGATGCCTTCAATATTTAGTTGCAGCACATGGACTGAGGGCCCTATGTCCTTTGTTTTAATTTTGGGGCACTGAGAAGTGCCGTTTTTATTTGCATCCGGAACCATTGTAGAGAAGGCTGCGAGATCTAGAGGATAGTGCAGCTGCCAAAAATTGTTGCGCTCTTAGCACCGCCCAGGGGCCACGTCTAGGGTTATCACAGGTAATTCCTACGGACGTGGACGACTTACAATAAACGAAGAGGACAAATTTTGCAACCTTGACCATTTAATTGATGGTGTTTGCGACAAATTCATTATACATGTGGGGGAAAGTGATGACAGTGACAGCAGTATGCCTGAAGAAGATTATGAAGATACTGAATAAAATAAAGTGTTTTCATACATAAGTCATGTTTTATTTATTTCCTCCAGTAACTAATAACACTGTGACTTGTAAAGATTTCAACTTATTTAGAAGTCCTAATTTTTTTTTTGGCCTATTGTCTTAAATCTTAACAATATAATTTTGCATAGTTACTTCTCAAAGTTTTTAGTATTCTTATCTTAGACACGTAGGCTAATGATTTGTTTCGTTCACTAATGTTTTACCAAATAATCATTTGACAAACCATATCGTTTTACAAACTTTCATTTCGCGAACAGAGGCACTACTTTGAAAATCGAAGTTCGAAGTTACTTTAGCTCCATCCCTTTCTCTCGATTTAGTCTCGAATGATGAGTGACAGGGATGGAGCTAACGTAACTTCGAACTTCGATTTTCAAAGTAGTGCCTCAGGTACTTCCCGCCGGATAATTTTATATTTTTTATTGGTCAAAAGTCCAACTTAACCTAACCCATTTAATAGCCTATGCAACTAATGTAATATGTAACGGTTTAAGCACAAATACATTTTTGCGAAATGAAAGTTTGTAAAACGATATAGTTTGTCAAATGATGATTTGGTCATAAGTCCGGATACCGATTTGTTTACTCTACCTTATGTATGTGGAATAGCAACAAATTTAAATGAAGGCCAAAAACGTCAACAATTAAAAAAATGTTTGTTACTCCTGAAACGTCAGAATTTGATAGCTGTCAGATGGCTGTCAGAATTCTACGCAATTAAAAATCAGGGTTTACAAACAAGAATGACAATCAGTGTTGCCAGTTTTTTCACGGATTTTTTTCCCTAAATGTGGAGAAATCTGTAACGCCGTTAGTGGTACTGTAATGGTACGGAACCCTGCTTATACGAGTGAGACTTGATTTTGACCGGTTTTTTTACACACTTTTAACTAAGTCAAGGGCGGTTTACGTATCAGTACCGAATCATTTAATGCAAATAATAAATTTCTTTATTCGTAAAATGTATTTTTATTCACTATGTTGATAAAAATGTAATTTGATATATCAACATTATTAATATTATTCTGTCGTGCAACCGTTGAAATTTAAATTAAATTTGTCGTACAATTTTCTTATATCTTAATCCCATTATTTTTTAGTAGATATATTGGTCAATTAAATTCATACGGTTGCATGACGCAATCGAACTCAATAGTAGTACATAAATGATAACATGATTTAATTGTGAGTACGAAGTTTTTGATATATTTATAGCGATACAATCGATTCAGCGATTCAGTCTCGATACAGTTAAAAATCATCTACGTTTAGTCGTGATACAGTGGTGCGGTTTACGAGCATTTATATCGCTGCAAAAAGCTGCAGTGGGTAAAAGGCCTTAAAATGGGCAAATTGACGATTTATATGGCAACCCTCAAAGCACGCACACTCGTAAACGGGCGGCTATTTTGTGTGCTTCACTCGTGATTGGAAGAGGTTCTGTCCGTATTTTTTAAGGTCCGTGTGTGCAAAATAATATTCGAGCGGTTGAAAACGTTTTGTGTGCTTCACTGATGACAAGAAAAGGTTCTGTCCGTATTTTTTCAAGGTCCGTGTGTGCGAAATAATATTCGAGCAGTTGAAAACGTAGACTTAACCGCCCTATCAGAGGAACGCTATTGCGAAATATCTGCAGTCGATCTCATAGACTTGGATTTGACTATAATATGTTTATACCGATCCAATTGTCAAATAAGCAGTAATTATTTTTTATTTTATCTGGAGCGCCTTCTCGACAAGCTGAGTGATGTTGACAAAAAATATGTTATAATAGGCGACACTAACATTGACGATACCGAAGGTAATACACGTTTAGAACTGAAAAAGCTTTACGATTTACTTAGGGCCCATGACTTCAGAAATGAGGTAGGATTTCCAACAAGGATGACGACCACGACATCTACCAGCCACGTGTACTGGAACGGGTCCTGCGGCGCACTGCGCTCCGCACCGGTGGCCACGCACCTCAGCGACCACCTAGCCGTGCGCGCTGCGCTGCGACTCCCGCGCTGCGTGCCGCCGCCGCCGCCGCGCTGCCGATGCGCGCGCCTCTTCTGCCCGCGCAACTATGCCAGTTTTGAGGCCGCAATATTGAGTGTCGATTGGCTCGCAACAATGCAAAATAAAACCTCCATTCAGTGTTTGATTACGTCTGTAATTAATATCCTAAGAAATAATTTTGAAATTTGTTTTCCCGTTAAAAAAGTGAATCGTGGGTAACGAGCGATATTTATGAATACAAAAAACTATTGTTTGAAATTGTACGTCTTCAAAAATGCATGCGACATAATATTAAGCTTAAAATTTTTGTTCTACAATTAAACACTAAATATTATACTAAACTATTTAATTCAAATAAAGGTTCATTCTACACCGCTAAAATAAATAATAGCAGTAAAATTATTAAATCAATGTGGGCCGTAATAAATCAGGAGGGAGGTAAAATTCAACGTAACCGAGTAGATTTCACGGACATAATCAAAGATTCAAACGGAATACATTTTTCACATCACCTATTCGGAACGGGAACTTTTCTTCCCTGCTAGGAGGGAGCAAGTGGCACTTTTCTGTTCAAGGACATTTTGTTGCCAGTATAAAAATATAAACGCAAAGAAATATGAAAATAGTCTAGTCTGCACCTAATCGACTACAATTTATTAAAACATCTTCGAACCTAACACTGTCGTAATCGATTAGAATTTAATCGATTAAGTCCATGTTTTTTTTTCAATCTGATTATTATTTTAAAAGGTAATAACATTTTACTGTAAATTTATATATAATTAGATTAATTAGCATGGCTATACTGAGTAGGCCATAAATAAATAATTTATAAAACAGCTAACTACCTAACGATTTTTTAAAATTGATACTTTAATAATGGACAGTCATAACTATCGATTTGATGTACGAATATGTTATCTTTGGTGCCGTCATTCATGTCATGTCATTGTGAAAAAATATGGCCGTTATGGCGTTGCGATGTAAATACATGCGATTTTGTTGTCTGTTTACATCATTGTTATTTAATCTAAGTTTCAAAAAAGTAGAAAGAAAGATGTCAAGCGATGAAGATTTAAAATTAACGCCCGAATTTATAAAGGTGCAAGCCACTACAGTTGTCGATAATTTGCTGCCGCTTTCAAAAACTTTTTGGAATGGAAATCATCAAAAGGCGTTAATCGCATCTCAGAATCTGTGCTATTAGTATATTTTGAGGAATTATCGAAACACAAGCAACCTCCTACACTATGGGGTATTAACTCCATGTTAAAAGCGACGATTGACACGAAAGACAATATTAACATCAAAACTTATACAAAACTAACAACATTATTAAAAAGGTTTTCTGACGGCCACCAACCAAAAAAGTCAAAAGTAGTTGTAATAATATTGAAATATTTGACCCAGACTACAGTTTTTTGTTAATGAAGGTTAGTCAAATAACCTTATATAATGCTTAAATTATCTAGAGTCAGTGCAGTTTTCAGTTCGTTTAACATTTAACTTTTGTTACAGGTGGTTCTTATCTTTAGGCTCAATGGTGCTTGTCGCGGAAATGAACTTTTAACTTTAACTGTGGACAATGTTCAAAAGCATTCTGAAGAAGTAATATTGGTAGTTTTGCCTGATACAAAAACAAAGCGAGAGCGATCATTTATAATAAAAGGGGAACATAAGAAAATTGTTGAAAAGTACCAAGCATTGAGGCCTTCTGCCTCCAGCACCAATCGCTTCTTTGTCCAATATCGCAACGGAAAATGTGTAAGACAGGTGATCGAAAATAATAAATTAAGCTCAATTCCGGGAGATATAGCTAGATTTTTAAATTTAGACAATCCAGAAATGTACACAGGGCATTGTTTTAGACGTACTTCTGCTACTGTTCTAGCTGACTCTGGAGCAGATATAACTTTACTTAAGCGACATGGGGGCTGGAAATCAAGTTCTGTAGCGGAAGGCTACATAGAAGAGTCCCTAGAAAATAAATCTAAGATAAGCAACCAACTAACAAATAATATTAAACTAAGACCAGTTCCACCTTTGCCTGGATGCTCCTATGATATAAAACCAAGACCGGCTTCACCTTCACCAGGATGCTCCGTAGATATAAAACCAAGACCGGCTTCACCTTCACCAGGATGCTCCAAAGATATAAAACCAATACCGGCTTCACCTTCACCAGGATGCTCCAAAGATATAAAATCAAGACCTGTTTCACCTTTGCCGAGATGCTCATCCGATAAAAAACCAAGACCGGCTTCACCTTTACCAGGTTGCTCATCCATAGAAAATAGCCAAACAAAGTACTCAATAAATAGAACTAAAATATCTCTACCAAATAAAACGATACATTTAACTATTCAACACTGTAATAATTTCACCCTTCATTTTTAAAGCATACTTGCACTTTTGGTTTAATCATAGGTAATTGTTATTTTAATTTATAGTGGGTAGACCCACTATATAGAGTGTAAATAATTAAATTTGTTTCATAACTAAGATCTTTTATTTTCCTCATAGGTGATGTGAAAAGCATTATGTGTCACACGGTAGCAAAATTATTTCCACCTTGGGCGTTAACACTTGAATCCCTCACTATGCTCAGGATTCAATGTACGCCCTCGCCGTAAATATGTCATTTTGCTCCCTTGTGACACAATCTACTATCTCCTGCAAAAAGAAGGCTGCCCACGTCATGAATACCAGATTGGCTGGCGCAGCGATGGCGTGCGGCGCGCCGTCCGCGGATCGTGCGCGCGCGCTCGGCACGCTGTGCGCAGTGCGCGCGCCGGCCGTACGGAGCCTCAGGCTGATAGATTCAAACCCGATGAAGTGTACAGTCAACAGCATAAATAAGTGATCATTTATGTACCTTGTCACTTAAACGTCGTGTTTGAAATGTTGTACAAAATTGTGAAACGATTGAAAGCGACAAGGTACATAAATTATCAATTATTTATGCTGTTGACTGTACCAAATTATCACGTCGGATGTTGCTAAAAAAACCACTAGGGATATTTACGATATTTCTGTTATATTACTGAATTCAGTAGCAGTACACATATCACCTATACTGTCCTTGCTGTACAACAGATGTCTTCGTGAGGGTACTTTTCTTGATCACTTAAAAGAAAGCCGAATCTCGCCCCTGTTTAAAGGTAAAGGTAAAAGGGACGACATCGATGGATACAGACCGGTTGCGATTATCCCTGTAATTGCTAAAGTGTTCAAGCACGGCCTCAAGTTTTTATGCTCCACCGATGCAATTTGACGACATCACTAGCGCGAGAAGTTGTTCGCCGGATAGTGGACGCACGTGAGCGCATGCAAGAAGTCGCTGTCATTTGCTGCGACTTATCCAAAGCATTCGACAAGGCCGACCATGGAGTCATACAGGACAAACTATACCACTATGGTATTCCAGATTCCGCCCTGAGCCTGTTTATCGACCTGCTGCGAAATAGATCCCAGGTGGTAGTCGCGGACAGCGGTAGAGTTCGACCCGATGCGGCATACACATGCATGGGGTTCATCGGTATCGAATATTCTATTCTCCCTCCTGTTGAATGATCTTCTGGATTGCATACGCAGTGGTGACGCTTGTATGTACGCTGACTACGTTATTGTAATGGTCTGCGCACCCACCTATGATGCGCTCGAACTGCAACTCAATGCGACGGCTGTGAGCCTGTATGACTGGTTTAGGCACAATGGCCTCATTCTGAACGCCAAAAAAACTCAGGTCAGGTCAACTTTGACTTCTCGGGCCGGCAAGTATCAGTCGTTGCATATGACACCAAGATTGACCAAGTAACGAACACGACCTTTCTTGGATTCGAATTAGATAGGGGCCTTACTTGGGCGGCTCATATTGACAAAGTGTGCGGCAAGCTATCCACGGCTTGCTTCGCTTTGAGACGACTGGCTCGTGTGGTGCCTCGCGAGATGGTTCGCGAGTGCTACTTCGCCTCGGTACACTCACACATGCTGTATGGTGTAGAGTTGTGGTGTAGGGCTAGTGGATGGGAGCGAGTCTTCCGTCTTCAAAAACGTGCCGTAAGTGCGTATGGCCCAAACAGACTCCGTAAAACCTTACTTTAGGTCCCTAGGTATCCTGACCTTGCCGTCCCTAATGATATTGCAAGTGGCAATGTACGTGCGAGCCAACTTGAACGCGTCTCCGAAATACCGGATCCCCAGCAAACTCAGGACGCGGCGCGCGCGCGCAGGCCGGCTGCTGCCCGTAACGCACCGACTCAATAAATCGGAGAAACTAACACACGTCCTCCTAACCTAACCTAACCTAACCTTCCTCAGGATATTATCGCTGCAAATAATCTGTCGACTTTTAATAACAGGCTTAAGAAATGGCTAGTAGAGAAGGCATTCTATGACTACAGAGATGTATTTTCATGAAATGAATCTATGTGTTATTACTATGTACCAATTAGTGTAACAGTTATTTTAATATCATTATTATATTTTTATATAATAAGAAAGATTTACTTGAAATGTAATTATTATTATCAATAAAATGAATTAGAGTCAGCCCACAATAACTTTGCACAAATTTCAAAATGGGTAAACCTATTAAAAGTGGAGTTCGAGAACTTATACTCAAGATGATAACTCATTTCCAAAATGTAAAAGAAGAAATGGAGTCCGTCCGTAAGCAAAAGGAGCACTGTTTACATGAAATTCTAAACTCTACGAGTAAGTCCCTGATAAATTCTTGATATTTTATTACTACTTTCTGTGTTATTTTATATTAACCCCATGAATTAATATTCTATTATGAAAAAATAACATATTAACTAAATGATTAGGCTAAGATGATGTTATTTTATTATAATACTAGCTTCTGCCCGCGATTTCGTCCGCCTAGATGTCGATTACAGTTATTCCCTCGGGATTTTTAAAATATTCTGGGATACAACGTAACACACACGCACACAAAAGTTCTCGTTTATATTATTAGTAGGATTGTATTTTAACTTTGTTCATTAATTTCTTTAAGGTGAAATTGTTTGAAGCTGTTTATACTACAACACGGACTTCAATCGCAAATTATGTACAGAGCATAAATAGAACTGGACAAATTGGACCTGTCGTACGTTATAAATGCGCAAAGTAATGATGACAGTGAGCAGTATGATGACAGTGAGGTTGAAACAGGAGAAGGGTTCGGAGAAGTTGAAGTTCAGGAAGAAAAGTATGAAAAAGTGGAATTTTTAGACTCAGATATCTCATTTATTTATTGATTAAACATGTCAAAAATTGTTTTGCGTTTTATTACATAAAAACAAAGAATTTGATTCAGGAATCAGGGACCGCTTTGGACTATGTTGAAGTGACACTGTAAATAAAATCATATGAAGTCTCTAACGTTTTGATTGCTTACGTCATGAGTCATGACACAGTCCAAAGTGGCCTGCGAACAGTGCGAACCAAATTCTTTGACTGTACCTTATGCACGTAAGACCTCAACTTATAAAATTACCCGCTTACATACATGCATTTTTGCCTGCGACCTTGTCTGTGTAGAATTGGTTCATCGCGTTTCATCGGGAACTGCCAAATTATCCAGGATAAAAAGCAGCCTATGTCCTCTGGGACTCGAAACTATCCCTATGCCAAAGTGCAGCAGTTTATGTAAGCGACAACCATACTTTCGCATTTATAAATAATATACTAGCTGTTGCCGCGACTCCGCCCGCGCAGGTAATGGTGAAATATTTTTTGAAATCGGTTCAGTAGTTTTTGAGTTTATCGTTAAAAACATACAAAAATATAAATCTTTCCTCTTTATAATATAAGTGTAGAAGTAAGGATCCAGTATGCATATACAGACTTCCATAGATAGAATTAGAACCGGTCATGAAATATATTACGCCGCGCGTAGTACATAATAATTAGAGCTATACTTGTAAGTATCAAAACGTGTTGTGTGACTAAAAATCAGTATTGCCATAAACAAACTTATGATTTATACTATTGTCACCTCGATGAAAATTTGTGGCAACATCGGCCGGTCAAGACGTCAAAATCGGCCACCGGTTTTGTTAAAAGTATTTTAAGTACTAGTTTTAATGATTAAATTGTTAATATTTGGGACTAAAACCGAAGATAAACACGCAAATGTTCAGTGTAAATGTTATCAAGGCCATAAGTGCTGTCAAGAAAGTATTATCACGAGTGCAAAATTTGACAAGTAACACGGTCATCGACTTCGTGATTTGAAAAATATTTTAAAAAAGTACACCGTTTGCAGTGCTGATTGATCATCAACAAAACCAGGGGAGTATTGATATTCCATAATCTTGCTACTTACCTCTGTGTTAAATTTTTAACGAAAATACTGTCCACATAGCTAAGAAACTTAACAAAATTTAGTGACACTGACAGGAGAAAGGAATTAAGACGTGTCAGATTTTAGTAATAAATAGGTTGTGGCTTATTTAAAGCCTTAACTAAAGATTACGTATATTACAGTGTCATTAGTATTACAATTGTAAAATTATTGTAATAATTATTAAATCAATATAAATATTTTTTGACTTAAATTGATCTTAAATTATAATTAGGCTATGGGGTGTATCTATTTTGCGTTCTGGTACTGTTCTTTGTCATTATGTTTCCAGCTACCAGCAAGCCTACTACCCGCCGGGATGTCCTTGTTGACAATCTCCGGAATACACAGTTAGAGCTGAAGACAGTTAAAGAGCTCAATGCACGGTTGCTGCAGGAGCGTGACGAGAGTGAAGAGGAGGTTCTGCGTGTTATAAACCATAACAAAACCCTCAAAAGTTCTCTCGCCAAGCTGGACTCGGATTTTGACTATATGCGGGAACAACGGGATCGCCTCCAGGCCAGCATGGACCAGTTCCAGCAGTGCCGGGAGACGCATGAGGAGGCGCTACGGCGGATCCGGGACCTGGAACAGCTACTGGAGGAGCGACCAGTTAAACACGACACTACTTGTGCCAAATGTGTTGCGGAGGAGTCGGCTTACAATGTAAGCTTGTTTGCGGAGCTCAATACTTCTGACTGTGAAGTTAACAAATTCTTAGAAACGGTAGACCTTATTAACTCTTTAGATCTTATTGATCCAAAACCTTCTAACATTACTGTGAGGGGATCAAACAAAATTAAAAAGTATTTAAAATTAAGTAGATTTATAAAAAAGTCAAAAGTTTTACTCCGATGTAATAAAAGTTTTATGAAATTAGCACCTATTAGATATAGTAATGTAGCCTTACATAATGACCTATTAAATTGTCAACACGAACTAGAGTGCATTATGCATGATTTTGATGCCAATTCCAAACAACTTAAGGTATTGGAATTTGCTCTGCAAGATGTAACTAATAAGTATACATTGTCTTGCAGACAAATGGAGGAGTACATAGGCTTCATGAATAACATCATTGATCTAGGTAACACCAACATGGACAAACTGGACTCGCTGGTAGGTAAATCGTGCGATAGCTACGGCGGCTCTCCCTGGCATAACCGGAGGCAGAGCCTGCCGGCCTCGCCGTCACCAGCACCGGCGCCGCGCCGCGCCCGCCCCGCGCCCCGCGCGCCCCGCCCGGCCCCCCCGGCTGCGCCGGGCGCGGGGCCGCCGCGAGCTCCGACGGCAGCGGCTGCAGCGCCGCAGGGGACACTCCAAGCTGCGCGCCCGCGCCGCCCGGACCGCGCGCGCCTTGCGTGCCACCGACTGGGCGAGTCTCGCTTGGTACTTTGCCGAACCCGGTGCGCAGGACATGGCAGGACCGTCACATACACGGATGAGGTAGGTATTGGGTTCGGGTCTAAAATGGTAAAGTACCATGGTCATAACAACGTAGTGAACAACTGTTTACCAGGAATGTCTATGGACCACCTGATCTCACGAATCTCCGCCGACACATTCAGTCGTGAGACAACGTTAGTAGTGTTATTAGGAAATAGTTTGATGTTTAGTAAATATTGTCACGTTTATCGTCTTTGTGCTTCTACCAGCACGGGTAGCACAAGTTGTATTTTCTCGCTTGTCGCTCAGCGCGTCTCTATCGTTACTGACTAGATAGAAAGGGAGATCCGAGCGACAAACAACTCCCGGGCAACTTGTGCTAGCCGTGCAGGGTTTATTATAAAACGAGAGACAAAGACTCGTGCAATAAAATATAATTTCTGAACTAAAAAAATGTAGTCCGACTGTAAAAAAAAAGAACTAAGGGTCGTGGGGTTAAAAATAAATTCACACACAGTCCCGGTTCCGTCCCTACGGATTAGGTACTCTCGCCTGGGGAACGCCGGGACGTAGATGCTCGCGGGCGCTCGGAACTGTGTCCGACTGCACTTCTGCGGCGTCCCGGTGATGTCGTAGATGGTGGATGGCGTGCCTCCTGGCAACGGAAGGTCGGTGGAGGTTGTGGCTGCGGTGGTTCCTCCACCCAATTCAACAGCCCGAACTTTGGACCCCAAATTGGGGTTCAACAACACTTTACTAGAGGAACGTTTAGTGACGATCACTATTTACTTCGGTTACGTTTTAAGTTTACTATTAACTTCACGTATCAGAGACCGAATAAATATCCCTTAGGTGACGCACACTGGGCTGAAAATCGGCTTTCATAGACATAGGAATCGAAGTTAACATTTTAAAGTTTTTGTGCTTGAAATGGCTTATGCTTGCCATTATTATGCTAAATTATGATCCTGGCGTGATTTAGCACTAAAACGTATGAGTTATAATTTTTTACCGAAAAAAATGTATGGAGCTATAACGAAAAAACTGGATAACTCGGGAACCGCAAAAAAAACACAAATATCCTTACAGCTGGTTATATTACTAATTATTCCTGATTTTTTTGACATACTACATATTTCAGTCTGAGGTGCGGTTTTTTTTTTAAAAATCGGCGAAATTTTTAATTATTTTTGTTCGTTCCGGACGTCCTAATTTAAAGATAAAACACAGAAATATGTATGTTTCGCATTTTCAATAAAGGGTTGGTCATATTTAATCAAATTGCTAGTATTTTTTTTACATAGGTTAGTATTTTTTTACATAAAAAAAAACAAATATTGACAGAACCATAACAACTTTAAAGAAAAACAAATAATAAACAAGTAAAGTATAAAAATAACACCATAACCTTACAATATTTCTTTACTTTTAATTTATTCTTCAGAATACTCCAAACAAGTAGACTCTTCTTGTAGTTCAGGCATAAGAAGATTGGTTTGTACACAGCTGGGCCAATCAACATCTTTTTGGAGCCAATTTTCGTAGTTTTTTCTGAAGTCCTTGGTGTTTCTCCTACATTTTTTCCATCTCCATTCAGTAGATCGGGTGAATCTTCGACAAAATTCTTTGAGGGTGACACTGTCTTCTTCTGATAGGCTAGAGCCTAACTGGACTCCAACTGCTTCGAATAATAATCCATCATTAAAAGAAGGACTCCCGCTTTGTAAAATAACAAATAAGTCCAAGTTGGTACAAAAATTAAACATATTTTTGTATTGTCACAATTTCGAAAATTATGTATGTATGTATGTATGTAAACACTTTATTGTACAAAAGAAAAAAACAGAACAATACAATTAATATAAAAATAAGTACAAAGGCGAACTTATCCCTTTAAGGGATCTCTTCCAGCTAACCTAAACCTAAAAAATTAATAAAAATACATAAGTAGATGTTAACAGTTGCGTACAAGACTTTGTAGTGACTTTGTCACATAGACGTTCGATGCTTTTATTCTTGTCAATTTTATTCTTTAATCGCCAGTGACCCTTCTATTATGCTATTTGCTTATCAGAAATCGTTACTGGATCTTGCTAAGACGTATTACAAGTAATTTACAACTTATTACTTATTATTGTTATGATCATTATCATTACTAATTGATGCAATCTCGTAAGTATGTCCAATTAGATATCGTTATTCCTCATTACCGCAGAAAATAAAACAAAAAATAATATTTTAAGACGTAATATGAACTCGGAAATCCTTTTGGTTTTATGTCAATGTATAATTTTTCATAATTTGAGTAAATTAGATACAAAACATACATATTTCTGTCTTTTATGTTTAAATTAAGACGTCCGGAACGAACAAAAATAATTAAAAATTTCGCCGATTTTTAAAAAAAAAACCGCACCTCAGACTGAAATATGTAGTATGTCAAAAAATCAGGAATAATTAGTAATATAACCAGCTGTAAGGATATTTGTGTTTTTTTTGCGGTTCCCGAGATATCCAGTTTTTTCGTTATAGCTCCATACAATTTTTTCGGTAAAAAATTATAACTCATACGTTTTAGTGCTAAATCACGCCAGGATCATAATTTAGCATAATAATGGCAAGCATAAGCCATTTCAAGCACAAAAACTTTAAAATGTTAACTTCGATTCCTATGTCTATGAAAGCCGATTTTCAGCCCAGTGTGTGACGTGCGTTCAACTCTGTAGCAGATCGGGTCTGTCCGAAGGCGATGCGCAAAATGCATTCCTTAACTAGATCAAGATAAGACATTATAAACTTATTTAGCAAGAGCGCTAATACTGCGCTTCGCGTGAGCGCTAAGATGACGCCGATGAATACATGTACCTTTAACATTAGTACGTAGTTTTAAGGTTGTAAATTTATTACTATTTGATTATGAAATTAGTTTTAAGTATGGTATATATTTGTTTTTACTAATGACATTAATAATAGTCTTATGTTTGTATGTATGTATGTTTGTATGTAAACACTTAGTGTAAAAGAAAAGCCATTACAATACAATTAATATAAGATTATGGACAAAAGCAACTTATCCCTTTAAGGGATCTCTTCCAGCTAACCCACAGTTACAGTTATACATGTAACGATAACGTTACAATATGACTTATTTAATTTATCTAAGGCCCTCACTGAAGTTAGCAAAGGTGATATAGGTAAAATAATTATTTGCGCTTGTCTGTTTTCGCACAGATTAACAAATAAATGTAATAGAAATATTGATTATTTTAACTCGATATTATATAAAATTTCATTATACAATTTAAAAATTTCATATTTCGACAGAAATAAATTTGTAAAAAAGTTCAATTTGACACATAACTATTGTTATTTACCACGTAGGTACTTAGATGAGTATGCTAATTTGTTAGCATATAATATTTTTACACCCCGCTATGACTAGCATAGCGAGCGACTGTAGAACGGAGCCTGCGCTGAGTTTTATTAGCGCCGGCCCCGCGCTAGAGCTGCCGGTGGATTTAAACTGACAGCTTCGACAACGGCCGCGGCTGTCGTCGTTCGCAGCGGCATTCGCGGCGGCCTCGTGCCTGCCCACAGGTCGACAAACATTAAAAATAAATTATGTAATAATGTAATAAATATAATTCATCAGAATATTCAGGGATTTTATAGTAAGGAACTAGAAATTAGTTTGTTTATTGATAGTGCTAGATGGTGCTGCATTTTAATGTTAATCTGCTAGACGAATCACCCACGTCTATTAACTTACTGAGTGCTTTTAAATCTTTTAATTTAGTCAATCTGTTCTATGAGCCAACTAGAATTACAGCACCTAATGCTACGTGTATTGATAATATACAGGGTGTAAGCGACGGCTCACCGAAAACTGAAACTATAGCTTCAGACCATTGTTCTGAACTGAAATCCAGTGGAAAATTTCCCGGGAAAACTCAAATTTTCTCCATATTTTTTTTCACGTTTTTGCGTATTAACCGATCTAATACAACATATCATGACATACTGAAGCTCATTATGTAAAAAAAACTGTGAAAATAGCATTTCCACGAAAACAAGCAATGCAACACGAACGAAAAGCTTATGAATGAATTACAACCGGTGCGCGTTACTACTTGCCTATTCCGTAGAGTTCGTTCACCGCACGCCGGCACATGCCTACTATGCGCCGCCGCGCCGCCGCCATTACTGAGTGAGCGAGACCGACGGGTTCGTGTCCCGCGCCGTGTATTAGACGAGCGAGCGCTTCACGAACGAACTCAGTTTGCATTGGCCTGCTGCGCAGAACGATGATAAGGATTGCGGTGGAAAATTTGTAGGTACAGCGAAGAAATTAATATCATGGTTTAATTAAAATTATTCACATGTAAACTAAGGCCGGGTTTTCATGAAATGGTGCTCTGTGGAGTTGCGTGTTTGGATGGCTTTTATAAATGCAAGTTGAGCCGACACGCGAAATCTAAACGGTTTGCTTGGTATAGGTTATTAGATCAAATATCGGTTAAGAATGTTAAGATTAAAATTTAATAGGTTAGGCTACCTACTACGATTGATAATAAACTTTACAAACTTAACAAAAGTTAGCACATTATGTGGAAGTAAAGCAGTTGAGGCCACTTTAAAAAGTATTACTAACTAAGGTAGGTCTGAGTTATAGTATGAATCTTCCCAGGTGAATTTTTCGCTTCGAGCCCTAATCTTTCAAACAATGGCCATTGTCTCTATTATCGCAAAGCCGCTAGCTACCGAGTTAGCACGTGCCACTACAACATTCATATTGAAAAACAAACGGTATCGTCATAGTATTAAGGTTCAAATTGAATGTCACTGATATTCTAGATATTACGTTTTGGTAGTGTAGGACGATGGACCGCCCCGAGGCAATACGGCGCTCATATTATTTTGATACTTGGTGTTAAAACTAAAACGTGGTGATTTATTATATTATTTTATTAGTAAATGTAATTTTAGGTCCTTTTCTATTTCTCGTTTATATAAATGACTTACCACCAACAGTAGATAAACTTTGTGATATTGTGCTTTTTGCTGATGATACTTCATTAATTTTCAAGGTAGATAGAAAGTCCGTAGACTACAGTATGATAAACGCCATACTAGTTAAAGTACTTAATTGGTTTACTTGTAACAATTTACTACTAAATGCTAAGAAAACTAAATGTGTTAGGTTCGCTTTGCCTAATGTTAAACCGGTAGATTCTAGTATTTTTATAAATGACGAGTGTCTGCAAATGGTAGATAAGGCAGTTTTTCTAGGCATAACAATAGATAAAAATTTGCAATGGGGTCCCCATATAGCTGTACTGGCAGGTAAACTAAGTTCGGCAGCTTATGCCGTTAGGAAAATTAGACAGCTAACTAATGTTGAAACAGCTCGCTTAGTTTATTATAGTTATTTCCATAGTGTCATGTCGTACGGTATTCTGGTTTGGGGTAAGGCAGCTGAAATACAAACTATATTTGTTTTACAAAAAAGGGCCATTCGTTCTATTTATAACTTAAATTCTCGTGACTCCTTAAGAGAACTATTTAAAGAAATTAATATCTTAACTGTAGCATCTCAATTTATTTATGAGAATATTATTTATGTTATTAAAAATTTAGATTCTTTCACCAAAAATTCTGATATACATAATTTAAATACAAGAAATAAAAATAAAATTGCTATTAGAAAATTTCGCGTACGTAAAGTATATAAATCATTTGTTGGTCAATGCATTCATTTCTATAATAAATTACCTGACGTAGTTTTAAAGTTACCCTTTTCAGCACTTAAAAATTACTTGATAAAGTCGTTAATGTCTAAAGCGTATTATAGGGTCGAGGATTATCTAGCAGACAAAAATGCATGGCCTAAACTCGAAACTTAGTCAATAATAATTTGTTCAAATGTAAAACCTTATCTTGTCTAGGGGACACTGTTGATGTAGGAAAACATGTCGAAACTTTGTTTATTATTATTTTTTTTGTTTTTGCCTTTTTCTCCGTCTATATCTCTCCTAATATTTTTGCCATGTTTTCCTGCTGATCTACGCATGATATTTGATATTATATTTAAATTAATATTTATAGCTTTATATAATACTAGACTAAGTTGTATCATTGTAATAGGAAATATGGTTAAAAAAATGACTGACTGCTGAGTTTCTTGCGGCGTTTCTTCTCGGCAGTGGTCTCCTCTTGGGAAGCGCTGGTAGACTCCTGACGTGTAAAGGTGCCCGTGCGGCCTACTTACTGAATAAATGACTTTTATCTTTTTATCTTTTAATAATTTAAAAAGATGCAGCTGCAAGCATTGTCATTTCTTCTTATCTTTAAAATAACGATACTGTGAAATTAGCACCCCTGACGTGGTGCCGACGCATGGTGACAATAAAAATACTGATAAGGATTTGCGACCTGACCACTATTGTTTTGCATAAATACAATAGGTTTATGAGAAGAGCGGTGCAGAGTACTTATAAAAATAACACGATGCACACGATGACGATATTAGTAACCGACTAAAGCCTGATAAATATAATTATAATTATTTACGTGGTGACACGTCTCATTTTTAACACCAAGTATCAAAATAATATGAGCGCCGTATTGCCTCGGGGCGGTCCAACGTCCTACACTACCAAAACGTAATATCCAGAATATCAGTGACATTAAATTTGAACCTTAATACTATGACGATACCGTTTGTTTTTCAATATGAATGTTGTAGTGGCACGTGCTAACTCGGTAGCTAGCGGCTTTGCGATAATAGAGACAATGGCCATTGTTTGAAAGATTAGGGCTCGAAGCGAAAAATTCACCTGGGAAGATTCATACTATATTTTAATTGTGCTATTTCTCTGTAATGTTTTGTTTTGGTCTACCTACAAAAAAAAGTTTTGTATTGTTGTATTGTATTGTATCGTAACTACTTAGGTATCATATCAACGACCATGCATGATAGTTTTTTATTACTGAGCTGAATTAATAACCTACCTACTACTTTGAAATCTTACGTACTTAAATAGAATTTGGTTATTGTTTATAACCGAAAAAGTTGGTCATCATGACGTTGACGATACGGCAGGAAACATGTTAAAAGTAATATTGTTTTACCGCGTTTACCCTTTACCTATTTTCTTTTTGGTAATTAGGTACCTACACCTACACACAATGTCATGTGAAGTCATGTGGCATCAACCAACTAGGTAGGAACAGTCAAGGACTTTAATTGTTATTCCAATATGGAACCCTGTCATAATGACAGCGTCGAACCACATGAAAGAAATTACGCCAAAATTAATGATTAACGTTATGCGACAGGGTTCCATAGTGGCATAACAATTAAAGTCCTTGACTGTACTTAATCCAAACACTTATGTTTCTCAAGCTAAGCGTTATTGATCAAAATGTATAATGGTAAATTGTTTGAAACTGTATGAGGTTAGGTACGAGTAGGTAATTAATGATTAGCAAGTTTGTTCCTAACTACCACTTATCAAATTCTTTAACTTTGCCTATCACTATTTGACTATTAAGTACCTAAGTAAGTGTCCTATTTTTGCCCTATAGTCAAAAAGAAGAACATAATTAGAGTTATGGACCGGCGTTATTGTACCTAGATGCGCAGAATTGATACCTAGTTCAAAAAGTAATAAACTCACTATTAAATTTATGACTATTATGAGTTCCAAACTAAACACGTACTCGTAAGTTAAGTACTTACTAAAACCAAAGATAATCCAGCGAATAAGCACAGAGCACAACACTGAATCACACGCACACACAGACACACGCAAAAGAACCGAGTCACAAACAAACAGTCAAGCAAAGGAAATCAGTAATGGAATTAGATGTCAATTGCGCACACTCACTCACAGCCTGTGACAGCTAACAGCTCGAGTTCTAGCTAGTAGAGCTAGCCTAGCACTGCCAAAAGTATCAGAACCGGTCACGGGCCGGCCGGGCATCCCCTCCGCCCGCCCCGTCGCGCGCGCTTGTTGAGGTGCTATAACTACTTACCTACGTTCCTAATATTTTAACATTTTTAACCGCGGACAGGTGGTACCTATTTCAGTTAAAAATTTATATTTCCCAAGCTTAAAACGTGTCAAATGTTGACCTAAAGTATAAAAACTATCCGCGGTTTGAATGCTGGGAACGGACATTACTTAAATAATTCACGTTTTAATTCGTTGAAAAGTTATTAACCTCCGACCCCAAGTTGTCCCAGTATCCAGAGCTTTATTGGTATTACCTACTATTAATATTTTAGTGCGTGTAGCGGTCGGCTAAGCGACAACCTGCACTACCTACGTACTTTACGTATTAACCAAAGCCTTGGAAAATTTTGGCTTCCCATGTTAATAACAAATCTGGAGCCGTAGATAATAATAATATGCAAAACGCTAACGTAAAAGATTTAGCAAAAACTGTCAAAATGTATGAATTAACACTAGCGCTCGAAGCTACCGTCCGGCAGTTTAATGCTGAACATTTTTATTAAAGATAATGTTCGTAGATTGCATTAGGGCCATGGTAGGTACCTACAAATAAAGACGAACTGCGCATGGTTAGTCTAGGTTTCTCACAACTCGTTTTACAACTCGATGGACCTAAGCGCATGACAAGTTGAGAGTAATTCTATCAACATTTGTAAAATGAAATTGCTTTCTCCCTATTGTTATCGAATGATTATTGTCATGATATTTTATCGCCCGAAAGAAGTGGGGTCCAGGAGTAATTCAGTGGACATTCGTATGTTTGTATGTTTGTTCAACAGTAACCTGAGTATGAATGATCGGATCTGTATGAAATTTGTTAAAAGAGTAGGATAGCTGAATACAATTATTAAGTTCGATAATGAGCTAGGATCGGTCTGGGGGTTACAGTTAGGGGGGCAAATCGAGAGGTCTCTGTACGCATTAAACTAGGTACTAATTTACTTGACTGCACGGGCGGCCGAGCCGTCAACAATACGATTGCGATAGAGGTAAAGCCAACTAGAATTGAGGCTCTGGGTACTTTTTAGGAATCCACAGCTAAAATGGCTGTTTCGCGTTGCCCGAGCGTCATAGTCATAGCTCCGAAAGTGAGTGAAAAATTGTGACCACCAGCTCGTCATGAAACGCCGCACATTTCAAAAAGAGCATTTTCATTTCGATTCTGCTTGAACAGAATCGATATTATGTCGGTTCTGATCAAAGAGCAAAATAAAACTGTTCCTGCTCGAAATAACGGTAATTTCGCTCGCTGATTTGTCCGCACCGCCATCATTTTCTCGTCTTTCCTACCCTATTGGCTAACTCTTTAGTTACATTTTCACTTGCTCAGCTTGAAGTCAAGCGGGCCGTATCATTTTAGTCGCCAGGCGATCCAACTGCAGGAGCGAACCAAAAATACCTAGAGCCGTAGCCAAGATGCAAACGCTTCTGACGTTTTCCTTTTCCATCACTCAAAATGTATGGGATGGGATGACATTTGACCACGTGGCTCATGGCAACGCATAAGAATGTCATCCCATACATTTTGAGTAATTGGCTAGGGCCAATAATAATACCTACTATGCAGCGGTACGGAACCCTCGGTGCGCGAGTTCGACTATCACTTGGCCGGGTTTTTTTTATTTCTCGGTAAAAAGTTACAATGGCGGCGAAAGAATCATTTTCCCAAAAAGCATTCAACTCATTCCTCATCCAATTACGGTTTTTGGAATGAGATTAATTAATATGTAAATTCAACACATAGGTAATGGTTACTGAGAGCTGATCTTATGATGGACTCTTAAGGTGGCAATACGATTTCCGCTGTTATTAACGTAGACCCACCGAGTTAGTTTGGATTCGTTAGTTTGGTCTCAATCGATCGAGGTCTCGAATATTTATAGGAATAGAAATAGAAACATTTATTCGACGGTCACAAGAAAAAAACAGAATAAAGATTAGACATCAAACAAATAATGGCAGCACAGAAAACAAAATAAGCGAATAAAGAAAAGGAATTTAGAAAAAAAACAATGTAGCATAATGTTGCCATGGGCGATTCCGTGACGTCCGAAAGTTTTATATGACGTTTAAACATGTTGAACAGTTACTACTAGTACTAGTACCTAGTAGGTACTTCTTCTTTACATAGTATAAAACAAAGTCGCTTCCGCTGTCCGTGCTGTTTTCATCAACAGATAAAGTGATGCAAGAGGAAGGTTTTTATGTATAATAAATTCTGGTTTAGGTATGTACGGGTGTTACAGAAAACTCGCATAAACCGAAGCGTAGCGAGGGCGGGTCGCTAGTTGTATAAAAATAATAAATTTCCAACAGACCATCAAATTACGAGCATGGCAATTAAAAAGAACTATTGCAATGACAAGGTTCAACATTTTCAACACCAACATAAAAATCGTTTTTATTCGGTGACTGTACCTACATACCTAGTGATGTCATTATAAAACAGGAATTTACGATCATTTTAGTAAAAAAAATGTTTCTCACATTCATAGTTCAAAATAAAGTAAAAGGAGCACATATTGCAATAAGTAACTTTACGAACTTTACTTTATGGTGAAACCAGATTTAAATAATTTTGAGTTTTAAATTTCAAGTCCGGATCTCGGTCAGAGTCTTTAACTTACTGCCAAGCAGCAGTGTTCGCATTCTTGTTTTCCGGGCGGGCAGGATAAGATAACCAGCATACATGCATTTCAACTTAGTCATCAGCTCATCAGTGATGGCAATGCAGATGCAGGTCTCAGGTGACCAGCCTTCTCCATTCCATAATAAAAACCGGTCACGTGCGTTACCCAAGTCATTTGTATAAAAACTAACTAACACTAAACTAGTCTTTTTGGTGGGAGCAATTTACTTTGCATAAACAGTTTTATTATAATTTCTTTTAACCAAGTTAGAAAAGATTAATAATAGCCGTGTAGCATAAAACAAACTATCATTTCATCGGGCATAACTCGTTGTTATGTAATTTAAATCAATGTCTTTTTACTAGGTTAGATTATGTTAGATCAGTGACCATTAGACAAAGACAATTGACTTAGACCATAATGTTTCAAGAAATCATGCTTTAGATAAGATACTTAATTGGCTCGGTTGCTGTTTACTTATTTTACCTAACCGTCTACAATGGCCCATGTAAGGGCAATCTACCCTGTCCGCAAGTCAGCTCAGTATGGACGTGCACCGCTTGCGCAGAGTGTACGTACGAGTGCAAGCAATCGGTGCGCGCCTCCGTGAATATGCCGGGGGCACTTCAGCAGTACACAATTTATAGGGTACCTATATGACATAAACATAACTTAATAACAATTGAACTATGAGTGAGTAACTTAACGGCAAAAGGTAGCCATCTTATTAAACATTGTCTTTGCTTTAATGTATTGTGTATTAATTGTACAAAAAACAAAACATCTTTCGATTTTAAGACTATACTTTAGTTTATTAGAAAACACAATAGGTAGGTAATAGTACCTAATGAGAACGTTAGCAGCGTGTAAACCTGTGAGAACCTAAGGACAGCCTTGAAAAATTATTCCTAAGCCGTGCTGTCCTCTGTTTGTCAGTCCGTCACCATGCCTGTGGTTTTGAAATCGGTAGAATATTATCTCGAATTAATAAAATTATAGTCGTGGTACGAGTATCATCAGTTCGGACTCCGTGGGCCAGTGTCCTATCATCTAGGTATTTATGAACGGTAATAGTAGCCGCCTGATCCTGGCGGCTGGGTTGTATTACCGATCTCGTGGTGGTTGACGAAATGATGAAGGTCTGTCCCCGGAGTCTGGCGCGGGTTCGAATCGTGCAGGCTCCTAGGGATTGTGGTGATGACGTTGAAATGTGAACACTGGTGCTTTTCTACTAGTAAATAATTACAATTACAATTAGCATGAATAAAAAGCACGTTATCCGTTGACAGGATTTGAAGTGAAGTCTCAGTAGAAGTGATCTAACCTCTAAGCGTTGACAGCTCTGACTCTATGACTAACTAGATTAGGTCTATGTCTATGGTCATAAGGCGGCTTCACACAGCACAACCTATTTGCATACACAATCATACAAATAAATCCAAAACATGTGAATTTGCATGAACATTTCCTGGGCCGCCAGGGGAAAAATGAACTGAACACTTGAAGTCCCTAATGAACTCTACTTATAGTATAGTGACACATGATATTGAGACATGAACATAGTTTAACATAAGTTGAAACACTATAGCTAAACAGACATACAGAATACTTAGTAAATACACAGGTTGACACTATATGAACAGACACATAAATGGTTAACTTAAGTTACCCTTCATAGGGAAGTTACATAACTTGACTACTGACCTAACAACATCATTGAACAACTCTATAACTCGACCTCTTCGCTACTGAAGAGGCGGGGAATTTGTTTTCTATTATTTCTATGTTGTTAGTATGACTATACCATTTATTACGTGACTGTAGTGTATTGAGATATTCAATATGCCATCGTGACCAAATTGACTGATACATTTTCTGAGTGACTTGAAAGCGTGACAATCGCGACATTCTAGTATCCTTCCAGTGAGATTCTGGCAAGGCTACTAGTGGTTGACCAATGATGAAATGACCGGGGTTAAGTACCTCGAGATCCTAGAGGACGGGAATTAAGTGTCGACTCTATTTTAGAAAATAGAGAGTATAATTCCTCGAATGTCAAAATGATATCGCCAACCTCTCTCTTAGGAGAATTTGGCGCCTTTGACTGCAGCCTCGAACAGGCCCCCCATGAGGGGAGGCGCAGGAGGATTGAACTCCCAGCGAATACTCTGTTAGAACGAGTAAAATTTGTACCTCGGTCCGATCTGAGCAGTGAAGGCAGCTCACGGCGGTTGACAAACCTGGTGAATGCCGCAATGAAGGCCTCGACGCTCAGCGCGGAGACAATCTCCAAATGAACAGCCTTTGTACCTAAACATACAAAGACACAAAGGTAAGCCTTGACTGATTTAGCGTTTCTTAATAAACGGCTTCTAACCACTGGTACCTGCTTTCCTACAGGTTCAATGACCAATTTGACTACATTTCCCGGTGTATTAACCGGTTCATGACCTATACCATAAAATGAATTACCGTTACACTGTTGGTGCAAATTGAAATTATGAACTAATGATTGTTTGATTACTGAAACAGCGGCCCCTGTATCCAACAGTGCCCTGACCTTGACATACATGCCATCACCAAACCTGATTACTATTGCAGTGGGACAAATAGTCATGCGGAGTGATGGACCCTGAGATGCACCGACAGTGACCCCATCTCATAGTTTATCAGGACTCGTTCGAGGTCCAAAACGGAGAGACTGAAATGTGACTTGACCATTTTGAGTTCGCTCACCAACAGGTGACCGTGGCTGGTGAGCCATTGATTGCACCGGTGGTGCCTGATAATGAAGAGAATGGGTCTGGTTCCCAGCAGCCGGAACGGTGGGAGTGTGAGGTGGCGAGGCACGTCTCACATATGATAATGATGGTTGATTCGCATCATGCTGAGTTGATCCTTGATCCCTGGATCGTGCATTTGACTGAGAGGCTGCTTGCTGAGTCTGAGTATCTGCATTGCAGATTAATGAGTTATGATCAGGTGACTTGCAGTATAAGCACCAATTGCGCTGAGTACACTCGCTAGCATAATGTTTCCGTAAACATTTGTAGCAGTGTCCCGTCCTTGATGCCCATGATCGGCGACCTCCCCTTGACAGTTGACGGAATTCGGGACACTTGTATAGTGTATGGGCCTGACTAGAACAATATGAACATGAACATAAAACGTTCACCTGATGTGGAGGCGGCGCACTCCTCTGTGATGAGAGCACTCCTCTGGAGGGCTGTGAAGACCACCTTGGCGGCGGCTGACGTGCACGCGGTGGCGATGACCGACGTGGCGGCGACTGACGTGGCGGCGGCCGACGTGGTGGTGAACGACGTGGCGGTGACCGACGTGGCGGTGACCGACGTTGCGGCGACCGACGTTGCGGCGACCGACGTTGCGGTGACCGACGTGGCGGTGACCGACGTTGCGGCGACCGACGTTGCGGCGACCGACGTTGCGGTGACCAACGTGGCGGTGACCGACGTGGTCTCTTGACGTCAGCTTGCTGCTCCAGAGTTGGCGAGACAGCTAACTGAAGTCTGCACTGCTCATCCATCAGCTCCAGCAGTTGATAGATGGTAGGCAGGGTTGTGGCATCCTTGCCGTACCGTTCCTCAAATAGAGAACGGAGCCTGACCGGTAATTTCTGTAATGCCAAGTACAAAATTAAATATGACCACTCTTTGATTGGCTGATTAAGTTTTTCTAATGCCTGCATGGCCTCCTGAAGCGGATCATAAAACTCTGATCTGATATCGTCGCATCCTACGAATAAGGGCGCGACCAGCCCTCATGACCGTTTTCCGATTCTTACAGAATCGTATTCTCCATATTTTACTACACCTTTTCACATTTAAAATATGGTCAAAATCCTAATTTTGAAAAAGTTATTAAGGTTTTAAATTTGGACGTAAACGGTCTCGGCACATTTTCTGCGACGAAAAAGGTTACGAGGTCATTAAGGTCGTTGCTCCGCGGGGGAACCGAGTGCGGGGCGGGGTCGCAAGAGCCGTCGCTGCTATTACACGCGGAGCGCGTACGCAGTCGCATGTGCATTTCTTTTGTTGGTGTAACATTAGAAAAAACATGAATAGAAGTCAGAAGCTGCTGAAAATGGTAAAGGATTCAGATGCCGTTAAAGTAAAACGAAGAAGGACCGCAACACGTAAGTATACATATTTTTTTAAGCGATATGTTTTTACCTATAATTTGTTATAACTTCATTTTGACCACGTCAAGTGTTTTTTTCTATTGTAATAAATAATATGTGTAAATATTATAGCATTGTTACACGGAAAGAGGTGATATTATGTTATAAAACAATACATTATAGAAATTAAAGCACCCAACGCGGAACAAGGGCGCGAGGTAACAGCAGGCCCTTTTTTCCGCGGACTAAATATCCGCGCGCATGCTCTCGCCGCGGCATTTGCGCCTCTTTTCCATGGGAAATATTTAATATTGTTATTTTAAAAGTTATTTTCAAATAAAAAATGTTTTGATTGGAAGAACTGTACACTTTAAACTGGTTTGAAATGATTTTTACACGACTGCCCAAAAAAAGGTGTGAAATGTTTTCAAGGTTCATGTATTATTATTCGTTATTCCATCACAACTTCTAAACGCCTGAGCCGATTTAGATGTGTGTGGTATCGTTAGAATCCTCACAATCCCGGGTAACATAGGATACCTAGACTGTTAAAATGTAAATAACCACAATGGCAAAATGACAATTAGGTACTAATATAGGTAGGTGTATACCGATGACAATATAAAAATGCAGTCGGGTCATATATCGAAACTTGATTTACTCGCAGTAATTCTTGGGAAAAAATTAAAGTTTTATGTAATGTTGATTCAAAAACCCTTATAATTATGATTATCGTTTATTTTAGCGTCACCGGTGCCTGCGGGATCCGAAAGCGAAATTAATTATTTTGATGGAATGTTTTGGTGAAGGCTTTAACATGGTGGTGAGTATTATTTTACTTATCACGCTATTATTACTAAACTATTTATGTTTTATGTAGGTATCACATTATTGTCTTGTCTTGCCACGTTAGTATTAACGAGATTTTTTGTCTGTCGGATTCTTATCCGTCCGATAGGAATCTACAATCCATATAAAATTAACTTCTCGATGAAATAGGTATTTAAACTTTTTAACATAGCTCAAAACTCGCGTTCTGGTCTGTCTGTTTGTTTTTTATCGCTTGTCTGTTCCATACTAATCCTGCAATAGATTTAAAACTAACATCCCGATAAACTAGAAACCTGAAACCCTAAACATAGCTCAGCGCTTGATGGTAATTAATGCAACATTAACTCGCTTTATTTTTCATATGGCTGTTTGTTTGTTTGTTTGTTTGTGTTTACTAAAAAAATGTTTGTTGATCTTACTAACTTCATGGTGACTTGCTTTTTATTCGTTACAAATAGTAATAATATTGCCTTGTTAAGTGTCTTGGTTGCTTAAAAAAACATATACATGATTTTTACATACAGGAAGGCGATACGGTATCGAAACAAGATGGCCATGACACACGTATCGTTTTAGCAGAGAGCCGTGCTACATCAAATGCCTCGAATATTTTGTCCAACTCTTCATCATTGTGAATCGGACCAGAGGGCATTATTGTCTAACGTGTCTAACGCACTCGCAATAGCAACCGGCTTCAAAGTGGAGCAATTGTTTTCATTTTGTATGCAGACAAGCCTTCGATTTTCAAAATGTAAACGATCGTCATTGCGAGTGCGTTAGACAATAAGCCCTCTGGGCCAACTAAAAAAAATATCACCCTCCATACTAAATTGTTGCCATGTTCAAGCATTTTACTTCAAAAATGTGACAGTTAGGTAAGTACAAAGTGGCGCCCTCATTTAATTTCTACTCTTTTTTGTCGCACTGTAGTCGGTCCATAAGTTTTGTCACAGATTTTTATAGTAAAACAGTATCCATAAACTTTTCTTTTTTAACTAAACCTTAGTGACAAAACTTATGAACTGACTAGAAGTATTATGGTCGACCAACCATAATTTGTTTTAGTTTTACTAAGATATAATTTGAAAAAATAATAGTTTTTAAGATATACCATTTGAAATGTTTAAACTCTGATCTCATAAAAAACTTTATAGTCATGTGATCTCATTATCTATATTTGTTACATTTTAATCTTACTTAAAAATAACTATTTAAGAGTATTTAATACTCATTGAGAAGCTTATTTGATAAAAGATATATCGTACAGTCACCGTCATAAATAAGTGATGATTTCTGTACCTTGTCGGTTTTAATCGTTTGACAATTTCGTATCACATTTCAAACAAGACGTTAAAGTGACAAGGCTCATAAATTATCACTTATTTATGCCGGTGACTGTACTAATACAAAATACTTAGTGTTAAAATTGTTGAATTTTTACATTTGATAAAATATAAAAATAGCTACTTTTAATGATAAGATACATGTCAAATTTTATAACGTATTGATTTTTTGTTTTTGAAAAACGCATTGTTAAACAATGACAGAAATTTTTTATGACTATTAAAATATATTAAACTACATCCAGTTTTTATTTTCGTTAATTTAAGCATTTATTCTATCATCAAAATGATTTGAAAAAGCCCTAAGTGCCGTTGTGACCCTGCTTATTCCGACGAATAAGGTCTTGTCAGTGACTAAGGCCTTTATTCCATCGATAATTAAATAACTAATATTAAATTTGACGTAGAAGAAAGATTTAAGATGGTTTTTATCGTATTTTAATGCAAATAAAATAAAATATCACAATCAATAGTTGTCTTAGTACTTTTAACACGTTATCTATAAGTTTCACAGCAATCGCTTTGAAACTGATTTTTTGAAAGATAAAAAACCTTCTCCTGTAAAGTTGACTTTTTGAAGTTACGCCTTTATTCGTTGGATGCGACGATATGACTGACCGATGTCATAACAGGCAAATTGATTATCCTACATATATAGGTATCTAGCAACAATCTAGTATTCTGATACCTAGATGTTAAAAGTCCTAGCGCCACTGAGTAGTTTTTATCATCTACCGGCAACTGACGCACTATATGAAGAGCCTCACCGGATAACGATGACCTGAGATAATAATGCTTTTCAGCATCTGACAAATCACGCTCATGAACTAGCGAATGAAACAAATCATAAAATGGAATCCAGTCCATTAAGTTACCTGAAAACTTAGCTAATTCTATTAGTGGTAATTTTGCCATTACCTGATTTGATGCAAACTTGCGCGAGTAGGATGCCCCGGCGTGTGACTCCGACGCCGCGAGCTCCAATTTGACCAATAGTTTGTTTACCTCCGTGAACTGTTGTTCAAACAAACTAATTTCCTCACAAGAAACTTCATCACTTGGAAGGCCTAGCAAGGTTTCGTACGCTGCAATAAACTCCTTATAATACGTATCGAAATGCTTCTTTGCTACAGAAGCGCCGATGGAACCGGTCGTTTCGCCGATCGTACTAGCGAAATCCAACAACATACGATGATGCGATCGAAATTGTGTCCTAACACGGCGCGATGACATGTTGATAGCTCAATACACGATTAGTACACGTAAGTAGCTTGATATTACACGTTAAAACACTAATCGTTCACTTAACAAACAATAATACTTGAGATTATTCCTTTAAACACAAATAACTTTAATGTAAATAAACATTTGCTAACTGATTTGACATAAATTAGGTAACTGATGACCTATTTCCTCAATGACATTTGACGGATAGGTGTACAGTTTACCACAGATTAACTAGCAATATTGATCTGATCGATCTGTTTATGAAAACCTATTATAATTGTCAACCTCAAGTTGACATTGACAGTTGACAAGTAAATAAAATAGATGCAAATTAAATGTCCTTTAAGTAATATATCGTCGTTTAAATTCGCAAACCTCGTAAGTCCATTTTTTGCGAAAATGTTTTTTTTATTGAATCGTGTAGCCAATCACCAAACGCATCGATCTATATATTGCATTCAAACGTCAAACAAACCGTTATTTAAAAAAATCTAGAAATAGAAAACCTCGTATCTTTTTAAGTCTTAAAAGCCGCCATTTTGTTAAAGCGGCGACTCGTAACTCCCCTCCAGGTATGGAGTTACGTAGTATTTAGTGTTTGATGTGTTTTGACAGCATGGACTTACGAGTTTTGCTTCACATGTCATGACGGAGATACGTGGTTTTCTGCATTGAAGCAATTAGACAGCAGGGATATTTCATAGTTTTCGAAACATTTTAGGTATTTTGAGTTAAAAATATGATAACTTCACTATTTTTTACCTATATGAATACATAAGATTAATCAGCTTCCCTGCAACTACATGCCTTAATTTTGTTTTTTGTGTCTCCTGTAAACTTGAGTCAAATGGACTTACGAGGGTTGCGAATTTAACCGACGATATGACGTTTGACGTACCGGTGACAGGTGCCAACCTGACAAGTGACACTTGCATGACTTGATGACCGGCGAGTTTGAATATGATGTGATGCATGCGCCCTCTGACGTCGGAGTTGGAGGCGTCTTGGTGCAGAGTCCCGTTATCGAGACAAAATGGATGGCGTATCTTATCTCCGATAAGAATCGACTATGAGAACCGATGAAATGCTCGCGTTACGCGATTCGAACACTGAATTTAGGCACAAATATACGGCACTGAAGCTAATAAAACACTGAATCTATGTAGCACTGAGATCTTCCGTGCCGATCGATGCAATCGAAGTACATGTATGCGGGCGGCGTTTCCACGTTCACGCCGATCCCTTGACTGTATGATGACTTATGAACTCGCGCTCCGCGCTTAGTTCTGAGATTGATTCCTGGGTCGCGAGTAGGCCGGTACTGACCTTGAAGGCTACCGCGTGCCCAGTAAATCTTGATTATCCCGTCCTGGGTTTAATTATGGATTTTCCCCTCATGGGTTCCACCAAAAATGAACGATAATAGTAGCCGCCTGATCCTGGCGGCTGGGTTGTATTACCGATCTCGTGGTGGTTGACGAAATGATGAAGGTCTGTCCCCGGAGTCTGGCGCGGGTTCGAATCGTGCAGGCTCCTAGGGATTGTGGTGATGACGTTGAAATGTGAACACTGGTGCTTTTCTACTAGCATTTAATCCAAGTTAAACAGTAAAACACGAAATTACAATTAGCATGAATAAAAAGCACGTTATCCGTTGACAGGATTTGAAGTGAAGTCTCAGTAGAAGTGATCTAACCTCTAAGCGTTGACAGCTCTGACTCTATGACTAACTAGATTAGGTCTATGTCTATGGTCATAAGGCGGCTTTACACAGCACAACCTATTTGCATACACAATCATACAAATAAATCCAAAACATGTGAATTTGCATGAACAATTTATTTATTATTTTTTTATTTATTTCATTTGTCACTGAATTTCATTCCGTTTCGCTCGATCGTTCTCTTACATTCATTCAGTTCACTACAGCGCTTGTCTCTAGTATACTCCGAACGAGGGCCATAAAGTGTACGAACACAGAACAGAAAAAACAGTAGAAGTGTCAAGTGGGCGTGTATCGTGTGGCATAGTTATGCGGAGTTCCGCATAACCTACCATACTTTTGCCGCGATCGCTTATTTAGATTTTTCGATATTTCGATATTTCTAAAATAGGAAATAAATCCAGAGAAATTATTTTGGAATGTAAAAACGAAAGCCGCACCAAAAACATTTTCCATGGTGGCGTGTTGTTTTTATGATAGTTTGAGTATTGGCGACAACAGGTCTGATACTAAGCGAAGCTCATGCCACTTCCACTGTTTTTTCTATTCCGTGTGTACGAAGGTGTCAAACAAAACAAATAGAATCGTTCAGTACCTACGAAACGCAACTTATGATCATGAAAGTCAGCAGGGCTGCTCGCGTCTTAAACTCTTCCTAATTAAAAAGCGAAATGTGAGTATCCAGGGTTTGTTTCTCCGTTTACAATCCTACTAGGTAGACGGTTTCTAGAGGCCCGCAATTGTGGTGATATGATATGGTCACTAATTATTCTTGTCAACGACGTCACAACCGCTAGGTTTAACCTTTTTTTTTTTAATGATACATTTAGAAAAAAATGATATGTACGTATGTGAAGAATCCAGTAGAAAAACGATAAGAGTCCATTTTTCAGTTTTTAATTTTAGTAATTCTTTAAATTGCTCGTAAAGTATTACACTTTCTATTCATGGCTTAGGCTATTATAAACTAGAAACTTCCCAATTTTCATATCGAAATGCTTATTGTAGACACACTGATAAATGTTACAGTCAATAAAACAATGAATACCAGTGAGACAACGGTAATTATTTTGGCCATTTATCCAGGTCTTTGGAAATGGTTAAAATTATTTATAAACAGAAAGAGATAATGCTGCCAGTCAAGAAAAATAAAGCACCAGCACCAGTAAAACCACAATAGTTGTAAATGAAGATGAAATTAGAATCCGTGGAGAAGTAAAAAGGGAAAGGGCTAGTTTTGATACAGCTTATTTGACCATAATTAACCTCGTAAGGCCCAGTGTACATCACAATGTACAAAGTAACACTTATAACTCAGACCCAGTCAAATTGGGCTTTACCCACAAGTAAACGCCCAATGTACATTGCAATGTACAGTAACTACTTATAATAAATTATTCTTGGGCCGCAAGTACATGTAGAGATATTGTACATTAGAATGAACATTGGGCGTTTAGATCTAATAGCATAATTTTAGCTTGGGCCTTACGAGGTTATCCATTACTTTGTTTTGTTCTTCTTTTAGTTAAGGATAAAGTGAAGTTCATCAAATTTGTTTTAGTTTCAATGGACATTCATCGTTTTTACCCAGTACTTAGGAGTCACTTTTTAACCGACTTCAAAAAAGGAGGAGGTTATACGTTCCACTGTATGTATTTTTTTTTATTTTTTTTTTATGTATGTTCACCGATTACTCCGTCAATTGTGGACCGATTTTAAAAATTCTTTTTTGGTTTGATAGAGTATACTTCCGAGGTGGTCCCATTGTCAGCAAATCTGAATTTGATGAAGGGATCAGTGAGGAATTGAGGGAACTCCTCAAATATTGTATGCAAACATATAGCGATTTTAGTATTTTTAGTAACAAATGTAGCATTTGTATTCAGAAAGTGTCACTTGGTGAAGCGGAACTGATGATGAAGACCACAGATGGCCACCGGAACTCCTCAACGGTACCGATTTCAAGGGTGGCGATAAGATATCTCGATTAAGATAGTTGAGCGACTACAACGAAGCACATTTAATTGTTTTAAAATGACTATGATTTTCCCGCGGCGTTGCTTGCGGCAAGCTTGAAATGTCTTAAAGTTTCATATATCAACTAAGAAGTGGGACTACATAAGCTTATTATGATCACTAAAAAGTGTAAAATAAAATAAATTTTTTAGGCGGTTTTTTGTTTTTTAAAACATTTTTATTCATAATTTATGAATTACGGTTGGAATTAATTTCTGTTTTTCACGCAGACGATATAAAACAATAATTTAAAATTATGATTCAGGGTTTACGAGGTTCCGTTTTGAGACCTACCGGTCTTCAAATGTTAAAAGACAATTACTTATTCCTTAACGTAGTTAATTTTGTAACTATTAAATAAAAATAAAATTATTACATAAAAACCCCCGATATAACGGCGACCCTTTCTTTCAGAACGGGGCTGAGGTGCTACACGGTAAAATCTTACCCTCTTTATCATAAACGAGCAATGACTAAAGTGAGCTTGAAATATGCTCAGTCCTTATCTGTCATTATGATATTTGCAGAAAGGGACAAAGAACACTTTAACTAAAATGGATTCGTAGTGAGTTTATGACTATTTTTTGATAGCTCTTGTTTACTTGACAGGAATGGCGGCCGAGATAAAAACAATATCATAACACATCAAAGACAATATGGTTTGACCGGGTTAAATAGAGGCCCTAATAACTCTTAAGGTGCTTTTCCACCGGCGACGCGAGACGAGACGAGGCGGGACGAAAATTGAAATTTGTATTGAAAAATCGCGCAAACTCAAAGCGCGCGCGCGGTGGAAATGGGTGTTTTAATACAAATAAAAATTCTCGCGCCGCCTCGCCTCGTCTCGCGTCGCCGGTGGAAAAGCACCTTTAAGAAGATCGTGATGCTAAAAAAATCCATACAAAATGCGATAACGTTTTTGAAGGCGGTATTTTGTTTTAAAACATTTATTTTATTTTATAAAGACTGTACACGATAAAATCCGGGCATGCATGCTCTGGTGTATCTTTGCAATGAATGCATATTTTCAAGCAGTTTTTTTTTTAATAACTTGTTTAATTATAACACTATATAATAAAATAAAATCGTATAATAATGTCTGGGTATGTGTGAGTTTTCGCCGAATATATTCTATTATACCTTTGATCGTACAGCGTTTTTTGAATATCTTCACTTGCTTCCTGCTACAATGTCACAACTGTATTTATATTTTTATAAGCTGTTTTACGCACATTAGAATGTCGTCTTTCCAAAAAAACGTTTTGAAACCAATTTTTATTTGTAGTAGTCAGGAAGACTTTTTACTCCAAGCACTGAAAATTGTTTATGTATGGGAGGCATAATGTCGCGCATTTTATACGCGAGTCGTCGTAAAACAGTCGGTAAGTGTCAACCCGCTTTATATCAATCTGTTTTTGCAATGTGGTAACCCCGCTTTGTCTATGTTTTTGACTTGAACTATTCTGTGTGTTGGCACTCTGGGACAGAATACGGCGCCAAAAATGGAATGTGCACCGGGACTTATGGACGAGAATGATCAGTGGAGACCCGAGTGCAAACAGGTGGGAAATGTGTAACTCCACGTGGTAACCAGAGATGACCCTGGTAAGTGTTCATATGTATAATGCTGTATAATCGACATTATGCTACATGAGTGTGGAACAATGGGTTTCCACATAGTATTATAGGATTTCACGTAGGTGTAGTTCCAATCTCCCTGTGCCACATGTACACGATTTACAACTGAAGGCTAGGGACATTGGACAGGTGAAGCCCCACGGCGCTTCTGGATGCACTATGGCTATTGTAGTACGGTCGATTATGAGTTGGAGCATTATGGGCCGGGTCTGAAGGGGTTGGTAGGAGGACCCCATGGCGGCAACGCCGCCACGTCCAGCAGGTGTCGGCGTCAAGACGTATAGATATGTATCTGGCGATAAGTTCCCACTATGCTGTGTAGGGACGACCATAACGTAGGACACCAAGATACTATTGGTAGTGTCTAGACTGGAGGCGTAATCGATCGTATGGGAGGGCAAATCTGGATGAACCAGAGACCAAGCCCTCATGTTGTAATACAATATAAAGCTGACATTATATGAGAATAAATATTATAGTAATCCTGTCGATGGCAACTCATTCTTCTACACTCATGACTCATATTTTATGTGTATTTACTAAGCGATACTTTTGTCGCTCCTAGCGAATCTTTACCCGATTGAATTCAGGCAAGTGTATCGCGCCCTTATGGGCATAGAATTTGCGACAGCATATATTTGTCAAAAAGTCAAATTCGCCAAAGTTAAAAAACCTCGGAACTATCTCAATCTGAATACAAGTAGAAAAGTTTTAACTATTGCGAAAGGATAATATAATAAGGTATAATTTGGCTTGTATAATTAAAAATAATAAAAAAAAAATAACAGGAGAAGTTGGTAAAGACTGTCAGAAAACCGTGTACAAACAAATATTGGTACTGTGGATTATATAATGGCCTAAGTCACAGACGCTCTAACATTTTATTATGATTGTATTTTTATTATGTAGTTTCATAACCACTGACTATTACATAAAAGAGCTGCTTGAAAATTAGCATTCATTAAAAAAATACACCAGAGCATGCATGCCCGGATTTTATCGTGTACAGTCTTTAAGTACTTTTTACTGATCATAAATTATAATAAACTATAATGTAGTCCCACTTCTTAGTTGATATGAATTTAAGACATTTCAAGCTCGCCGCAAGTAACGCCGCGGGAAAGTCATAGTCATAGTTTAACTTTAATGTTCTTCGTTGTAGTCGCAACTATCTTATCCTTATCGAGATATCTTATCGCCACCCTTGAAATAGGTCCGGTGGACATCTGTGGTTTTCATCATCAGTTCCACTTCACCCAATATCTACCAAAATTTGTTGTAGGTGTACCAAAACCTACTCCAGAATGTAACAAATACTTTTCTGAAAATCGCATCAAAATCGGTTCAGCGAAACGCGAGTTAATCGCGGACAAACATACAGGGTGTAACAGGGCATAGAATTTGCGACAAAATTGGTGGAGGATGCTGCGATAGTGAACATGGAAAGCCAGATTATGTACGGCTATTCCACATTTTATATACATTGTGATCTTTATACTTGGGGGATCATATTCCGTTCTTAGCTTCTATGAGTCCAGTGGCCCGTTTCACGGAGCAGCAGGTTGCAGGTTGCAGGAGGAACTCTCTTTCTAGCAAAAGGAGTTAGAAAGAGACTTCTGCTTGTAATTTGTAACTTGTAGCTTCGTGAAACTTGGGCACTTGTTGTTTTCTGTGATTGTTTATTTGAAGTTGCGTACTTTGTAGCAGAAAACGAGATTTTTCATATTTTTCGTTGGTTTTATTTTATCTGTAAAATACAAGGGTTAAGTAAGCACTAAACTTTGGCATTTAAGGGTTAATTCTTTGTTGGCTAACATGGAAAAGAAAATTGTGTTGAGTGAAGGAATTATTTGTCTATGGTTTAAGAGTGCGTTCGAATTACGGTTTGTTACTAATATTATCACTAAGAAATTAAATTAAATTATTTATATATTTTATACATTTACACAAGGAAGGAATTAACATTTGTAAAATAGTATTTATAAGGTACGTTTAGAGTTAATACTATGGTATCGGATTCGAAGTAATCGAACGACCAACGGACGATGTGTAATGCGAGCTTAATAGGATTCCGATAAGAATCGGAACGTACCCGTAAGGTCGTATTGCGCTGGTAACATTATGGGATAGCGTCTTTTCCGGTTTAAAAGTTAGTGGATGGCGATGTAAAAATACTGTGCAAAGTAAAATATATTTCCACTTACAGGACGGAATTGTTTATCATAGTGATAACTTGTGTTTTGTGTATGCATATCGGTGGATTGTTTAAAATTCAAGTGTCGGGAATAGTATCTGAGGAGAGTTGCTGTTTGCACACAGGTAGGTTTTGTACCTAAGGTCCGCCCGGCGAAAAGTTTTCTGAGCCTTTATTTTTCGATGCACCTTTCATTCTTGATTGTAATCGTGGTGTCTTGTGTACGTTTCAGCTAACACAAGTAGTAAGAAACTTACCCGTATACGATCTGACGACATTCCATCAAATTCAATCCACTTAGTACGCGTAAATACCAAGTACCTACGCGTTAGTTCCGCACGGCGCACGTAGAAAATAAATTAAGTTATGGATTATCGATAGACATATTATCTGGCACAGGCACAGGGTAAGTGAGCAATACATATTGAAGTTTATTGTTTTGAATATGTGACATTAGCTCCCGTGTTGGAGAAAGTTATTTTTAGCACCAAAATAGGTATAGGTAGAAGAGTCTGTTTATATCAGACATCAATACCGTTATGAATTAAAATTGAAACATCCTCTTTAATTTGCACTATTTCTTTGATATTTTCGACTGTAATTTAGGTAATAATACTATTATATTATATAAATTCATTGAAGAGTAAAAATATTCAATAACTAGCTTTTGCCCGCGACTTCGTCCGCGTCGATTTGCAATCGCCGTGTAAGTCTTTTATCGCAATTCTCTCAGGAACTATTCAATTCGGTATGCGTTACAAAAGGTGGTCTAATGATTCGTATTTTTTTTTCACTATATGCCATTTGCGTAATTACGATGTGCCTAAAGTAACTTGTCATAACTATTCGCTTAGCTTTATAAACTTTTAGTATAATATCACACTTCATAATATTAATAATTTACTTAAGATTTACTTTTATTGTGTTTCCTAATTAACAAAAGAATTTACTTGGAATCGAACGATGCTTTCTTGTAGTGCAAGTAAAAACACAACGTATAGGACATGTCACATAGTTTAATAACATTGACCTTCGAGTTATGACTTTAACGGACGGTGCCACTGGATGCTCGGCGCCCTGTTAAATTATATAATTTCGGTTTATCTATTTTTATTGTTCATTATCAGTTCATAATACTCATATTGTCTAATTGTCAATGTATCCATTCCATGTATATATATTGTTGATTGACAATCTGTGTTGACAATAGAGGCCCTTTACAGTATTTCTTTATAAACAATGTTTTTTACTAATTCGGAAGTGGGCACTAAAATAACCAGGCCAGTAGGTGAGCTCGCCCGCGAGCATGCCACATAGAACTGGCCGTGGGAGAAACAGTCGTGCCGCAAATCAACTCCAGCAAATTTCAGAGTTTGTCCCTGTGACTTATTAATAGTCATGGCGAAACAAACTTTTATTGGGAACTGCAATCTTCTAAATTCAAACGGAAGGTCATTTGGGATCAATGGTATACGCGGCACGAAGACTATTTCCCCTCTGGCAGGTCCAGTTAATATTTTGGCTTCAATAACATTGCGACGGAGAGCTGTTATTTGGAGTCTAGTTCCATTGCACAATTTTGGAGGCCGTATATTTCTAAGCAACATGACAGGAGCACCTGCACGCAACATAAGCCTGTGACACGGAAGACCCGGCGGATTGAGAGAGTTTAAAAATTCAACAGGGTAATTTACCGACGCTTCCATATCGACCATGGTGTCAACAGAATTATAAATAATTTCTTCACCTTCGAATGAATTTATCAACATTTCGTTAATGGCAGCGGCTTGGTCATTTTTGGGAGTCAAAATGGCTCTCTCGCATAACCACTCAATCGGTTTGTCTTTAATATTTTTAACATCAGGATAAATTTTATCTATAAGTTCCTCAACTGTTGATATCACAGTACATAACTCATCTGGTATTTGTATCAACCCATCTATTTCTGGAAAGTTTCCGTTCCCGATTAGAAGAAGAAGATCTGAAAATCTACCGGCAGAAACTTCACCTCTGAGATGTACTCTCATGTTTCGAGTGAGTTTTAGCACTTTAATTGAAGGCCATAGGAAAGATCTTTTGATGCATGCTTTGATCTCATCTGCGCGCGTTCCTTTGGGCACTACCGGTAAAGTCTGGCGAAAATCTCCTGCCAGCAACACCGTCATACCACCCATTATGTTGTTACTACTTCGTATATCCTGCAAACTCCTATTCAAGGCTTCGACTCCTCTTTTGTGCGCCATCGTTATTTCGTCCCATACTAATAGCTTAGTATTTTTAAGTACTTCGGCAAGATTGCTTTGCTTTGGTATATTGCATAAGGGTGTCTCTACATTTGTAAGATTTAGAGGTAGTTTTAAGGCAGCGTGAGCAGTTCTACCCCCTTGTAATAATGTAGCAGCAATCCCAGACGATGCTACAGCTAAAGCTATGTCTCGAGTGCTTCTTACTTTTGCCAACAGCAAGTTTATAAGGTAAGTCTTACCTGTGCCACCAGGGGCGTCCAGAAAAAAAAAATTTCCTTCACTTACTTCTACACTTTTCATGACTTGGGCATATACAGACTTTTGCTCGGCGGTCAATGATTTCGTATTATTGTTAACAAAACTTTCCAAAGTTACTGTATCAAAGTTAGTTTCTCTCATGTACTCTCTATTACTGGCCACATGTGGCTTGGTTGGTTTTGGCAAACCGTACGTATCTATCGATTTTCCACCTAACGTCAGCACTGCTTCTTCAATTTCAGATAGACACTCATTTAAAATTTGGTCTTTAAAATTTTCTACATTGTCTCCGAACTCTTTTTGCAGTCTGCGATTAAAATCTTCAGACAAATGGTCTTTGAAGTCTTCCCAAAGAGCTCCTGGGTCTGATATTTGACAAAAAACTAACAAGATTGTAAACAGTTCTCGCATTTTTGCTGGTGACTGACAAAGCGCTGCCTCCTCTAACGTCGCATGCCAGTGTTGGTCATCTTCAAGCAAACCTAACATTTTGCAAGCGGCTTGGAAAGTAGGCTGCAACACACCATTCACAGTTTTTAGTGCTTCGAATGAAGTTGCGCCCCGCACTTCATGTAGCAGTAAACGCAAATGATAACACTCCGTATTGTTCGGGTGAACTGTATAGACTCTACCGAAGGCGTGTTCCTTTATCACACCAGGCCAACCATCAACTGGTACTCCTCTTTTTCGTCTTGCGAAATTACTCTTATTCCATACGTAATATGCTGGTACTTCAGAGTAAAGAAGAGTTTTAGCAAAGTGATCTGATTGACATAGTTCGAAAAAAGCTAAAAGAGTAGTTTTTGGTGGATTAGCTACTTTGTCAGCGAGGTTATTTGAATTAAAGTAAACTCTTTGACCGTTTTCCAAATGAATTGCTAAATGAACAACTGTAGGGAAATGCTCATGTATCGAAAAGCCAAGAATTCGCCACACTGCTTCTGAGCTACTTATGTACCTTCCGCTCTCATATATCTTCACTTAATTTTTTTCGTTTTCTAGTGCAAATGTAGCCTGGTCCGATCCTTTATTAACATACTTGCATACATATTTTATAGATTTCACAGAGTTACAGTACTCAACGTTTATATGTGCGTTAAAAGTTTTTAATAGTACAGGGTTAAACGAAACTACCCAACGGTTATCTAGATCCACACCATGAATATTAACAGTAAAACCGCCTTCGCTAGGGGATCGTCTCCGATACTTTGGATAGCCATCATCACCTGTTTGTGTTTCACTCAGTAGAGGTCGGGGATATCTTTTAGTGCAGTTGCTGTCCTTCATACAGGGTGATTTATGATTAAAGCTTCCACAAGGGCCATGAATCATGTTTGATTTTACTATTTCGTGTAATTTTGGGTCAAGTGTAGGGTCAGGTATTTCAGCGCAGATTACTTTGTCGATAGAGTCCGGCGTTATACTACTTTTCAGCCATAGAAGAATATGGACGTGAGGAAGACCGCGTTTTTGCCACTCAACTGAATACATGTAGCACTGAATTTCTCCGAATATTTGTCCTTTAACCAATATATTAATAAGTTTTTTTACTTTCAAATGAAACACTCGAGCAATTATATCGTGCCGATCATAAGACTTTGTCCAGGAAGTAAAACTTTTGTGATGTCCTCCCAGCGAGGGTTGCATGTAAACGTCACAAAGAGATCAGGGCGGCCGTAGTTGCGTACATATTTCATCGCGTCCTGGGTACGTTCGTGCATGTACCTCGGACCACCAGTGAAAGAGGACGGTAGTACTACCATTTGGCCTAATTGATTGGCATCAGCATCTTGTCGTCTAACTGCATCCTTCAGATGTATGTAATTATCTGCTCGTAACTTTGCCTGATTATGTCGTATATAATTTAGTCTCTCGGTTTCAATTTTAGCGTATTGGTCCACTAAATATTGACTAAAAAGAGCACCAAAACGTGAAAGAAAGTTATTTTCACCGTCTCTTATCATAATACGATAGGAATAGAAACTGGCTGCCGAAACCATTTTTTTAGAGGCGATTTTGTTAAGGGATCGTGTTGAGGCAAGTTAATAGAATAACCATCTTCGCCATAGCAAAATAATAAGGGATATTGTAAACCATCGTATGACCGATGCAGTTCACTTATCCGACGTAAAGAAGTACTACGGCTTTCCAATATAATGTCCCGTTTCTCAAATTGCTGATTAACCATAACCAAAGCAACTTCGTTTATCGTTGGGGCGTTAAAACGTCCCCTATGACCTTCAGGTGGTTTCTTCTCGGCATGAATTACTACTTTAAAAGATTCACAAGTGGGGGGAATTTTATCAATGGTACTTTTGAGGTCTTTAATGTAAGGGTTAACGTCATGAAGCATTTTTTGTAATTGTTTAACCAAACATGGGTTCAATCCTTTATAATTTGAGCACCTTAGACTTACTTCTCTATCGTCTTCTCCAACAAAATAAATATGCAAGAATTTAGCTTTCTTACCTGGTTCCGGTAAAAGGCTTCCAGCCAAATGATAGACCTGACCCTGTACTTTAAACGTTGGCATAAAACCATCCTCTACCACCTGCTTTGCGCCAAAAGATGTCATCTGGAAACAGTTGTTATATTTACGAATATTAACCATAAAATGCTTATGGTCAGGGTGCAGATCCATTACCAAACTGTATAAAGGATCAGGAAGACTATGTAATGCTTCGAGTTGCACCTTTCCACTACTACAACATATTCCAAAACTCTCGTCCTTCCATTTGAGTGCATTACACCACTGGCACTTATTAGTCATATTGCCTATACTCACCATACAATCGTTGTCGTAAGCCATTCCTGGATTGTAAGACATACCTGAAAGGTACTTTGTGATCCATGGACTTGCAGTTGCTTGCGTGTTGTATCGTGACTGAGCCGCTCTATGTACTTCAGAATGTGCCTGTTGGTAATGAGCAGCAGCTCGCCTGTGCAGTTCTGAGTTTTTTTTTATATATTTAGATGCTGCTTTCTGATAAGGTGTACGGTTACTTTTTGAATATTTTTTTTGAGCCAGTTTAAGCTGGCTTTTTCTCGTTGTAGCTGTGTATCTAGCTCTTCGCTTCTTATTTTCCTTTCGAGGCATCGAGGAAGTCGACTGAGAAATAGATACACCAACTGGCTGTTTGGAAAAAAAGTCTGTAGCAGAATCTGAATCAGTTGATGACACACGTATAATATCAACTGCTTCAACACGTCTGGAAGTAATTTTCTTTGCCTTAACAGGAATTGGATTGAGTGTAGAATTTATTTCCACCCCAGAAAATTGTTCCTCATCTGAAACATAAGCTTCAAAATGACCACCAGATAGATCGCCTGTAAACCGAAGGCGCTTAACCGGACAACCTTCGGCACCAACTTTTACATATAACTTGCCATCGCGGTAAACCTCAAAAACAAAATTATATATTCTGCCTGCTGCGGTCAACTCACATAATGTACCGTAAGTTGAAGACAGAATCATAGCAGCAGAGTATTCGTCTGAAGTATTATAGTTGTCACCACATCCATTATCAGAGAAATAAGAAAACGCATCCCAGTTTTGTTTTACGTGATCAACAATTTGTTCACGTACTTCGAATGCTATTTTATCATTGCCGTGTATCAAAAAAGAAGAGACCTAAAAAGGCAAGCTCCGTCCCCTTTGATCGGTACGATAAACTGTGGTACCATCTGCCCATCAATATTTATAATTTCAACAACCATTTTTACAACCAATTTTCTGTCTAAATATCTAATCTATTTAAAGAAAAAAAAAAAGGCAAACGCAAAGCAAAAAATAAACAAAACTTAAAAATTGATAAGTACTGAATTCTTTGAACTGCAAATAACGGTTTTTGATTGTGTATTTCAGTATTTTTGGTATAATATCTTATACTACCTATTCTAAAGAAAAAAAAACCTAATCTAAACTATTCTTGAAAAAATACAAAACCTGCCACTTAACACATAAATCTCCTCCGATTTACTTAGCCTAAATAATTACCCACTAAACTACGAAATCAACCTACAAAATCTATTGATTTAAAAACAAAACAACAAAAACTTCCTAGCTTAACAAAACTATGCTACAAAACCTATATTGAATTACCCATTATACTACGAAATTAACCTACTAAATCTATTGATTTTAAAACAAAACAAAAACGTCCCAACCCAACAAAACTATTCTACAAAACCTATGTCGACACTTATAAAATAAAGAAAGTACCTAGTTAGGTTCCTATCCACAAAAACAATCAAATCATGAAGAATTTACGCATATAAAGCTCAAAATTTAGTTTTAGCATGCAACTGACAACTACGTCGGCCCTCAAGCGAGTGCCCGCTTTCGGGCTGTGCACTTATACTGGTCACACCTCTCGCCTCTTGCACCTCGCCCCTTGCACTTCCTAGTACGGCCTTGTCTAGTTTCAAGTGCGCCTGCCTGCAAAACTTAGGGTCTCATGCTAGATTTCGTATTTTTGATGGTAACTGGAAATTAGCGTGTGAAACTTTAACAGTTCAAATGTACCTACTGGAAAACTTTTCCAAATAAACATGGGAAGAATTGTATATCTTAAGTAAGTACTTAACATAAATTAAAATATTTCGGAATGAGTTTGGACTACTGTTTGATATTAATTGATTAACGCTCAACGTTTCGAATTCAATATAAGTAGGTAAGTATGTGCCTAGGTACAGTCGGCCTTGTAAGTAGTTGCACACTTTTGTACCTTGTCGCTCTAACGCCTTTGCCAGATTAGTGCAGCAGTTCAAACATGACGTTAAAGTGACAAAGTAGTAAAGTGTGCAGCTACTCTTATAACGCCGACCGTACTTATATTTAAGACCCAGCCACACCGGATTCGTGCGCATAGACGTGACGTGCGCGTTCGCTTTCCACTGCGGTGTATAGTATGAATTCTCATACGACATATGCCACTATATAACGCAGTGGAAAGCGAACGCGCACGTTACGTCTACGCGCACGCATCCGATGTGGCTGAGCCTTAAGTAGAAAAATAAAACTATTATCGAACAACATAATTTTATTCTATTTCTATTGTTTCATCTGCGCTGAGCGTCAATTCTGTTGAAGTAGTCGCTGGCATGTTTTCTGAATTGGTAATTAGCGAAGATTCTATCTGGTCCAACTCCTCTGAGTTTATCTCCATCTCTTGGAACATGTCAGGTGAAGCCAGGCTACGGGATGTTATAGGTCGCGATTCGAGCTTGCGGATTTTTGAGCGGCTAGATAAAATATTAGCGCGTTTTATACGTTTCGCACGTCGTGTTTCAAAGCCACAAACCTCGCAATAGCTCCATTTTGGAGCTAATATATTCCCGCAATCGCTGCACCTTTCCAGATCTAGGTCCTTTGTATAGGACTGATTACAATACGGACATTTATCTGAAAAAAAACAAATACAGTTGTAACAATAAAAGACGTCAATGGATGAAGGGGGTATGTGTTCAAGATGTCAAGAGGTAAATTGTGCCTTAGCACCTTCATGTAGACCGAAAAAAAGTTACATACACCCTTCATCCAGTCAAGTCTTCTAATGAGTTGGACAAATTTTTTTTAAGGCATAATTATTATACATACAGTTAATTGGTTAATTTTATTTTAATATATATTATGCATACAGTTAACCAATCCAATTTTATTTCAATTTATATTATACATAAGTACAGTTAACCAATCCAAAATTCCAAACCAAGCCCAGCTTGTGCTGTGGTCACAGTTGTGGTTAACAATAGCTGATAAAGATATACCTAGGTATATAATTATCGTAATAAATAATTAACAAATACATACTCAAAATACATAAATACCAATAAGAAAAAAGAAATAACTACACTCTAAAAAAACACGATCATTGGCAAAAAACACCTACACCTACTTATAATTATTTCATACAGTCGGCTACACGTCAAGTTATTACAATCTGTAAAAAAAAACACAATGTAATATGAATCTTATGTAGTCGAAACAGAGTTTATTATTGAAATGTAGAAAATTTATATTTTGTTTAGCTTAACTTATTGCTGACCGTACTCCCGTAAAAATTACGAACTTATCTAACATTAATTAAAGAGTAGGATCGCCATTCTTACCAATTTCACGGATCCCATACTTGCCGCAACACGGGCAATATTTCCCTTTTTTATTCATTAAAAACATATCTGCGGGCTGAAACAACATGATAATAACAATGTAGTGGGTAGTTTGAATATCAATTTACGTAGTACATCATTTTAATTATCCAAGTTAAGTCGCAGTATACTTACGATTCTTTTAATTTTTCTTCGCAGTTCGCAAGCGTCCTTGTCTTGAAGTCGCACGCTGAGTAACTAAAACGGTCATAGTCTTATTTATGTAATACGTAGGTAGGTACCTAACTTGAGAGGAGTGCATCCGCAAGACAAAAGAACATTAACTCAGTCCTCCAATTTTTATGAACATAGATAGCGCATAGGTAGCGGTTAATATCGTTCTTAAAACCGGTATAATTTGGTTCATTCTGTAATCGGTTAATGAAATGAACAATAAAAAAAAATACTGAAATTATTTAGGTTATAGGTAAATAGAAAAAACAAAATTGAAGAAATCCGATAAAACTGTAATAACCGGTTAAAATTAGTTTTAAACGGTTAGAATAAGTTTTAATCGGTTAAAACCTTAAAACCGTTTATTAATTTCGTCAAGTTCAAATAAACCGGTTAATTTCGCTCAAAAGAACCAAATTTGTGAAAAACCGTATTTTCAATTCACCGGTTAATAAACCGGTACCCGCGACCCAAAGCGTAATCGATTCAGGTTTGGGGTCAATAACCGAAACCGGTTTAAATTTTAACCGATTTCCGAGCCTTGATTAAAACACTTATTTATATAGATATCTATATAATAGGTATAAGCAATAACCTAAATCCCAATTTCCATGTTTCTTGCTTAGAATAAAATCTAATACAAACTTCCACCCCCCATTTAACCCCCTTTCATCAATTTCCAAAAATCCTTCCTTAGTAGATCACTACACTGTATAAGGTACCTATGTACAAAATTTCAAGTCCTTAGGTCTAGCGGTTTAGGCTATGTGTCGATCGATCAGTCACTCAGTTTTACCACTTTTCATCCCTTCGGCGGTGAAATAATCAAAAACGCTGAAACACGTATAACTTAATTTTCAATCGCCAACCTAAACACAAAATTTGAAGAGTCTAACTTCAAAACTGACGGACTTTCATACAAATTCTCATCCCCTATTTAACCCCTTTAGGGGTGGAATTTCTTAAAAATACTTCCTTAGTAGATCACTACTATGTATAAGGTACCTATGTACAAAATTTCAAGTCCTTACGTCCAGCGGTTTAGGCTAGATGCGACGATCGATCAGTCACTCAGTTTTATCCCTTTTCATCCCTTCAGGGGTGATATTATCAAAAACACTGAGACACGTATAAATTAATTTTCAATCGTCGACCTAAATCCAAAATTTGAAGTTTCTAACTTCAAAACTGAAGGACTTTCATACAAACTTTAATCCCCTTTTTTACCCCCTTAGGGGTAGAACTTCCAAAAATCCTTCCTTAATGGATCTTTACACTGTATAAAGTATCTATGTGCAAAATTTCAAGTTTCTAGGTCCAGAGGTTTAAGCTATGCGTCGATCGATCAGTCACTCAGTTTTACACCTTTTCATCCCTTCAAGGGTGATATTATCAAAAACACTGAGACACATATAAATTAATTTTCAATCGTCGACCTAAATCTAAAATTTGAAGATTCTAACTTCAAAACTGAAAGACTTTCATACAAACGTTCATCCCCTTTTTTACCCCCTTAGGGGTAGAATTTCCAAAAATCCTTCCTTAGTGGATCTCTACACTGTATAAGGTACCTATGTGCAAAATTTCAAGTTTCTAGGTCCAGCGGTTTGGGCTGTGCGTTGATATATCAACAATCAGTTTATTTTATACATATAGATAAGCGAGATACCGAAATTGAATACCGGTATTTTTGTATGGAAATAATACCGGTAGATATACGATCCCTAGTCTATACGAGTATATAAAGTGACGTTTGTGAATAATTATGACGTGAAAATGTAAAGCTAGAAAGCTACTTAAGCTCTCTAGTGGTATGTTAATAAGATTTATTTATTTCCAGCTATCGTTATGGCAAGTTCATTAAATAGATTGTCTATAAGACACAATAAGCTGAATCAAGTCACTGTTGATGCTAAAGCAGTCCTGGAAAAATGTCGAACTGAAGGAGCGTCTCAGGAAGAATTTGTAGCAGATCGTCTTAAATTGAAACAGTGTCTTGAGGCATTTGAAAAGGAACTCTACCATTATTTAACTATAGTGCAAGATTCGGATGTGGATCAGTTAACACAAGATCAACTGGTTGCAGAAGACACTCTTACAGAGCTCGAAACGGCGTGGCAAGTTGTCACTAAACGTGCGGAAGCAGTATCAAAGGCAAAGCTACCTGAGTTAGACCTACCATCGTTCAGTGGAGATAAACTCAAATGGAGTGAATTTTGGGACAGGTTTGTTGCAAACATTGATCAGAGAGAATTGGCAGATTCGGAGAAGCTGTTATATTTACTAAATTGCCTGAAGGGAGCTGCGCTAGAGACTGTGTCCGGACTGACTGCAACAAATGCCAACTATACTGTGGCTGTGGACACATTGAAGCAGCGGTTCGGCTCCAATGACACTCTTATAGATGCACATTACACTGCACTCAGTAACATCCAAAAGGCAGACCAGACTAGTACCAGCTGCCGAAGTGTGCTCGATAGCATTGAACGGAATCTCCGTGTCTTGGAGAAACTTGGTGAGCCTATCGGAGGAAACCATCTGCGGGCACTGGTGCTTTCCAAATTTCCTGAGAAGGTCATACATGAGCATCACCTCATCGGCAGTAGTAGTGACATGATTTCAATTCGGAATAATCTCAATCGTATTATTACTGCAATGGAGAGGTCTGCAGTACTTGTGACAAACCCGGATTTTTCATTACCCGGAGCAAGCACCACCGAAGCTCTGCAGATTAGAACAGAAGGTAGGCCCCGAGGTGGTATTAAGCGAAAACAAGTTGGACATGCAGATGTACCGCTAGCAAAACGGACCAAAAGGCAATACTTATTCTGCAGTAACAGAAACCACGTGAGCTCCGATTGTCGTAAATTCAGCACTGTAGAGGCTAGGCAGAAGAAACTAGAAGGAAGATGCCTGCTCTGTCTTAAACGGAATCATACTACCGCTGTGTGCAAACGCAAGATCGCCTGCTTCCGCTGCAAAGGCAACCATCTGCGCATACTTTGCCCGAAGCCGATCTTAAGTGACCGCAGTGGCAACGTTTCAAAATCCACAAACAAATAAAATGCAACAGGGTCGTCTCCTGTTAGACTGTGGCAGCCAACGCAGCTATATTACACAAAAAGCAGCAAGCAAGTTGGACCTGCCAATATTAAAAAAAGATTCTGTCCTCATCTTTACCTTTGGAGCAACTGAACCGCAAAAAACGTCAAGCCCCTCAACAAAAGTCAATATGCAGTCTAAGCGTGGTATTACCAAGCAGTTGTCAGTCAACATGGTACCGAAAATCACTGATAGAGTTCCAGTAGCTTCATTTAAATACAACAAAGTTGATGTACTTGCGGATGATGATACAGTTGGAGAGACTGTTGACCTACTCATCGGTAATGACTATTACAGTGCTATCCTCAGAGAGGATAAGATCAAGATCGCGAGTAGCCTGTACCTACTAGACACCGATTTTGGGTGGGTGCTCTCTGGAAATGTAGCTAGTGAGGTATGTGATGTCCTTTCTGTAGTGACTTACTGCCAGTGTCATATACCAAGTTGCCCATATTTCACCGAGCCTGATATGACGCTATCTTGATGGAACAGCTTGAACTTGGTATCATAGAAGTTGTCACTCAAGAACCAGTCAAGGACAATGGCCACTCTATTCATTACTTACCTCACCATATGGTTTCGCAAAAGGGGAAGAAGGGGAGAATCTTATATGACGCATCCGCGAAAATGTCAGGGCAGAAGAGCCTCAATGAATGTCTGTTCAGCGGCCCTTCTATGCTGGAAGATATGACAGCACTACTTTTGCAGTTTCGTACAAAAAAGTATGGCATATTGGCTGATGTGGAAAAGGCATTCCTTCAAGTGGCACTTCAAGAAGAGGATCGTGATGTCACGAGGTTCTTATGGTTAAAAGATGTAAATAAGGAAGCAAATGATGATAATCTACTCTATTTAAGGTTCTGCAGAGTTCCATTTGGAGTGATATCAAGTCCTTTTCTGCTTACAGCTACGATCCGACATCACATTAGCCAGTCAAATGAGGCCTTGCTGAAGTCAGTTGCGGATAAATGCTATGTTGACAACCTGGTTACTGGAGCCAACTCTGAAAAGGAGGCTGAGCAGATTTTCAGCCAAACAAGAACTACCTTTGAACAATTATCCATGAATATTAGAGACTGGGTTTCAAATAATCACAGATTCATGGATATGATACCAGAATCACATAAATTTGAGCACTGTGGTAATGTCAAGGTACTGGGTTTAAACTGGAATGTCCATGAGGACTAACTGTCTTTGAATTTAACAGAAAGCCATTTCAGTACAGAGCCTCCCGTGAATACGAAGAGGAAAGTCCTTCGAGCTTTAGCACGTGTATATGACTCCTGCGGGTTCGCGTGTCCACTCATGCTATCAATGAAGCTTATCTTTCAACACATCTGTGTGAAAAAGGTCAAATGGGACGCTGAGCTACCAACGGATTTAACATTGTCTATAAAAAGGGTGATAGAGAGTCTGAAAACTATAGCATCCATTAAAGTACCTAGATACATAGGAACAGACATGTCAAAAAATGAACTTAAATATCAGCTACACTGCTTCATGGACGCTTCTAAAGACGCTTATGCTGCTGTCATCTACCTCAAAGTGATTGATCACAACCATAGTTCAGTATCCTTTCTAATGGCAAAATCTCACGTGTCACAAGCCAAGGATAAAGATGACTTGAAGATTCCCAAATTAGAGCTACTTGGATTTCTAATAGGGAGCAGACTCCTGAAATATGTAAGAAGCAATTTGGAACTTGAGATACATAAGGAGTACTTATGGTCAGATAGCCTAGTAGTGCTCAGTTGGATGAGATCTAGCAAACTGCTTCCGCCTTTCGTTGCTAATAGGGTCAACGAAGTTAAACGAAACCATCCAAATACTGACATGTGTTACATTCATACCAAGTCAAATCCTGCCGATATCGCTACCAGACCAGAGTTGTTTGAAGAGAAAAGGGACCTTTGGTATAAAGGACCTGAGTTCCTTGTTAAGGATGAATGCAGTTGGCCTGAGAACAGACTCTACGAGGCACATCAAAACCTTCTTTCTTTTGGGGAGGTCCTAGGCGATAGCCCAGGTGAACTCGGACAACCTATACCCATTGATGTGAGCGAGGCTCAGAGTGAGCCCCTGGAGCTGACCGATAACCCAAGTGATCCCAAAGATGATGAACCAATGGAGGCCCTTGGTTCAAGCAAGCCCATGGACTATAGCGAATATCCTACAGATACAGAGAACTCATGGAGCTTGATAGTTCAGACAACGGGGTACAACAGGCCGGTAATCGGCAGGATACTAGTATGGACAAGACTATACTTGAAATAAGGGAATTACAAAAAAAGTACATTCCAGAAGAACTAGATGGAAAGAGAACTCATTTAGCAAGAAACCTGGATCTCTTTGTAGATGTTGATGGTGTTTTAAGATGTCGTGGACGTATGGCGAACACAAATTGGAGTTACGATATGAAGTATCCTATATTGCTGCCTAGAAATTGTGAATTCACAGACAAGCTGATACAAGATGCTCATGAGAACAATTACCATGTCGGCGCTCCACACACATTGAACATTATCAGGGAGCGGTACTGGATACCCCGAGGGAAGCCTCAGGTGCAGAAGATAGTACGAAAATGTTTACAATGTATTAAGCATGGCGGTGGTCCATACCGCTTACCAACCACACCTGCGTTACCACCAGAACGGGTAAACTACAACACGCCCTATACTTACACTGGGGTAGACTACCTTGGACCTCTATTCGTGAGCACACCTACTGGCAGGGAAAAGAGGTGGGTAGCTTTATTCACATGCTTAACAGTCCGAGCTATACACCTAGAGATCGTGAAAGACTTATCAGCAGAAGAGTGCCTTCTAGCCTTGCGAAGATTTGCAGCAACGAGAGGCATACCAAAGAGGATGTACTCACATAACGCGACGTGTTTCAAGTTGGTTTCTGAAGTTGTACAACAGCCATACTGCATTGACAACGAAATACAATGGAAATTCATACCACAATTAGCCCCATGGCACGGAGGCTTCTACGAACGTCTTGTGGTGATGGTGAAGCATTGCCTCAAAAGAACCCTGGAGAAGCACCTGCTGAATGATAAAAGGCTGTTGACGGTGATGAAAGAAGTAGAGGCAGTACTTAATACAAGACCATTGACGAGAGTTCGTACTGATGTGGAACACGTTCTACGACCAGCAGACTTCTTGAGTCTGCGGAAGTGCTTGACGATGAGACCGTCAGCTATGGAAGATCCAGCAGATATTACGGCCACAAAGGGTGACCTGATTGTGACCTGGAAGAGAGGCCTCAAGATATTGGAAGAGTTCAAGAGAATGTTTATTAATCAGTATCTTGCAAGTCTCAGGGAGAGGTACAGGTAAACACCCAAGCAACCCAGAATCAAGTCTCACCGAACACCACAAGTAGGAGATCTTGTACAGATCAAATCCGACCTGAAGAACCGGAACCAATGGAAAGTGGGCAAGATTGACAAGTTGATTGAGGGATGTGACGGTCAGTGTAGGGTCGCGAGAGTTAAAGTGGATGACTCTACACTCCAGCGATCTATTGGACATCTCTATCCCCTGGAGGTTGATGATGGACCGCCAGAAACGGAACTGATATCAGGAGACTTGGCCGAGGTAAAGGAGATCTCCGTACCAGATGACACTAATACTCAGGCATTTGACGATGAAATCGAAGTCGAGGTGAATTCGCCGGTTGACTGTGTAGCCACGGGTCATAATGAAGTCCCCCCACTAGAGGAACAGCGAGAGGAAATGAAGGACGTGAGAAACAAGCGAGTAGCAGCCATTCGTGCACGGGATAAGATCCTGGAATGGACGCGTCAATTACTCGTCCTGCTGCATTAACCTTCTTCACTGTTGGGAGTGTTGCGCATTTCATACGCGAGTCGTCGTAAAACAGTCGGTAAGTGTCAACCCGCTTTATATCAATCTGTTTTTGCAATGTGGTAACCCCGCTTTGTCTATGTGTTTGACTTGAACTATTCTGTGTGTTAGCACTCTGGGACAGAATACGGCGCCAAAAATGGAATGTGCACCGGGACTTATGGACGAGCATGATCAGTGCAGACCCGAGTGCAAACAGGTGGGAAATGTGTAACTCCACGTGGTAACCAGAGATGACCCTGGTAAGTGTTCATATGTATTATGCTGTATAATCGACATTATGCTACATGAGTGTGGAACAATGGGTTTCCCCATAGTATTATAGGATTTCACATAGGTGTAGTTCCAATCTCCCTGTGCCACATGTACACGATTTACAACTGAAGGCTAGGGACATTGGACAGGTGAAGCCCCACGGCGCTTCTGGATGCACTATGGCTATTGTAGTACGGTCGATTATGAGTTGGAGCATTATGGGCCGGGTCTGAAGGGGTTGGTAGGAGGACCCCATGGCGGCAACGCCGCCACGTCCAGCAGGTGTCGGCGTCAAGACGTATAGATATGTATCTGGCGATAAGTTCCCACTATGCTGTGTAGGGACGACCATAACGTAGGACACCAAGATACTATTGGTAGTGTCTAGACTGGAGGCGTAATCGATCGTATGGGAGGGCAAATGTGGATGAACCAGAGACCAAGCCCTCATGTTGTAATACAATATAAAGCTGACATTATATGAGAATAAATATTATAGTAATCCTGTCGATGGCAACTCATTCTTCTACACTCATGACTCATATTTTATGTGTATTTACTAAGCGATACTTTTGTCGCTCCTAGCGAATCTTTACCCGATTGAATTCAGGCAAGTGTATCGCGCCCTTATGGGCATAGAATTTGCGACAGCATATATTTGTCAAAAAGTCAAATTCGCCAAAGTTAAAAAACCTCGGAACTATCTCAATCTGAATACAAGTAGAAAAGTTTTAACTATTGCGAAAGGATAATATAATAAGGTATAATTTGGCTTGTATAATTAAAAATAATAAAAAAAAAATAACAGGAGAAGTTGGTAAAGACTGTCAGAAAACCGTGTACAAACAAATATTGGTACTGTGGATTATATAATGGCCTAAGTCACAGACGCTCTAACATTTTATTATGATTGTATTTTTATTATGTAGTTTCATAACCACTGACTATTACATAAAAGAGCTGCTTGAAAATTAGCATTCATTAAAAAAATACACCAGAGCATGCATGCCCGGATTTTATCGTGTACAGTCTTTAAGTACTTTTTACTGATCATAAATTATAATAAACTATAATGTAGTCCCACTTCTTAGTTGATATGAATTTAAGACATTTCAAGCTCGCCGCAAGTAACGCCGCGGGAAAGTCATAGTCATAGTTTAACTTTAATGTTCTTCGTTGTAGTCGCAACTATCTTATCCTTATCGAGATATCTTATCGCCACCCTTGAAATAGGTCCGGTGGACATCTGTGGTTTTCATCATCAGTTCCACTTCACCCAATATCTACCAAAATTTGTTGTAGGTGTACCAAAACCTACTCCAGAATGTAACAAATACTTTTCTGAAAATCGCATCAAAATCGGTTCAGCGAAACGCGAGTTAATCGCGGACAAACATACAGGGTGTAACAGGAGGAGTGGATCAAACGAAGCAGGTCGATAGAGGACGTCAAGACCTATCGATTTCATCAAAGTGAAAGTTTTTGTAAAATTTTACTAGCACGGCCTACGTTACCAATTTAAAGCTATGCTTTTTGTTTTGTGGGTAGTGAAATAGTTGGTCTTGAGTATCCAATTTTATTGTATTTCGTTCTCAGGAAAATGTAAAAAAGTTAAGTGCCACAAGAGAGACATTCTGCCCCCGATAGTGAAAAGGGCGCATCTAACATGAAGTCGAAATCGAGAAATTAAATGTTTTAGTTGAAAATTAAAAAAATGTATGCTGTCTCTAAACAAATAGACATAGACACTTTCCGTAAACGAAGTAATATAGATATGTACCATATTGTCAATATAGTAATCAAATATTTTATAAATTATTCTTATTTATTTATTTATTTAAGATTTTCCTTTTCATCTAAGCAAAAAAATCACTGGAAAATACTCGGTACTCCGTTTAAAAGACGCAAGTAACCAATTACGCCTTTTCAACTAAGTACAATCACAAACTTCTTTTTAATGTAAGTGCTTGACAGATATTTCCTGCTTTTTTCCTAAGATGAAAGGGCGCATTTGGACACAAGCGTCTTTTTAACATAGTAATTGATATTTCAAAAAACTAACTCTACTTAATTAAAAAAGTAATTATCTTCTCTTTTTTTATTACTTTCACATGTAGGTAGTTCAATTGCCTGTAAAATAAATGTTTTGAAATAATAGTTTGCACATTAACAACGTTCTAAGGTGCAATCAGGAAAAACCGTATGAAAAGATAAAAGTTTATTAACCCTTAATTTGACCTTGTCCAGTAAAATGGACGTTGTAAAAACCAAAATCTACGCGTAAAAATAAAATTATTACATGAATTTTAGGTAATACAGGGGAATCTCATATTAATATTATAATACAAAAACTATACTAAAAAAAAAACCAGTGCGAACGGTAATTTTTCGTCAATTGCCGTCAGAATGTAAAGGTAGCGGTTCGCGCCGCGAGAGAGACAAGCGACCGAGACATGAGACCGAGACCGGAGACACGAGACACTACTGGTCCGGGGCAGCGACCGTCTCGCTGTCTCCTGTCTCTGTCTCGCTCGCGAACTGTCGCTTATACATTGCCTAACGTCAAGTGACGGTAGCGGTCTCCGGTCGCGGTCTCCTGTCTCGTTCTCCTGTCTCTGTCGCAGCGCAAACCGCCACCTTTAATGGGGAAAGACGCTTCTTACTTACGCTCGGTAAATGTTTTACTTTTATGATTTTTCTGTAAATATATGATAACATTATGTTTTTTTTTTTAAGAATTTTAAAAATCGTTCGTTTATAGTATGTGATAATGTAAATTCCTTTTTAAATAAACCTTTAACATTATGATTTATTTGCATAATATATAAAATTAAAAAATTAAAAAAATCCCATTTATGTCTTAAAAACTTACAAAGTTAAAGTGTATCCAGTATACTTCCCATTGTCAATGCGGCAGTGTTCTAACTCGCGTTTGCTATGGCTAGCATACTTCCTATTGCCAATTAATATGAACTTTTTTTTCATCCTGAAGTAAAAAAATGTTGAATTGATTCTACAACTTAATGCCCCATCAGAATTCAGACAAAAGAGAAATAGTATAGCGTTCCTCAGGGACTCTGTCCCTCTGATCGCCATTTATTTATTTGTATTTATTAAGCCTGTTCTCCCCCATCATTGGGTAAAGACTTTCTCCTTTTTTTCCCCACTCTACTCCTTACAAAGCGGTGACTGATCAATATTTTCCAAACGTTTGCTGTTTGTTCATTCCGCGACCTCCGTCGTCGTCGTAAACGTCTGCAACTAAACTTGTGTTTAAGAGCTTGGGAGATAACTTCCATGCTCTGTTTGATGCAGTTGGAAATTAGGTTGTTCTTTGACGTGTTTATTAGAAGTCCAAACTCAAGGTTTACTATGCTTTACTGTTCCTAAGTTCTATAGCCAACGCCGGGAAAATAACGCCGCCATCAGCAAACCTGTATGTTTATTTGTTTCTTCTTCACGCTCAACCCCCGAATCGAAATGAAGATAGCTTGAGTCCCGGGGATGGACATTTTGATTTTTATCTCGGAAATGTAATAATTACTACAGGAAAATTCGTTAACAGAGTTCCATGCGGACAAAGCCACCAGCAAACACTATATTATAAAATACTATTATGTTTCAGTTTTTATTCAATTAAACCTGTAAGCGGATTTTCATTAATGTTTTATTTCTCCCACATGCTCGGAAATGTTAACCTTATTGTCGTAAAATCAGCCCACGAAGTTTTGAGTTCCAGGTACAGGCAAAATTAAAAAAAAAAATGTCATTATTTACCAGCGGCAGCGGCCGCGAAAATGTATACAAATTTCATTACGTACCCGGTGTTTTACTTTTTAAAACCATGTTTAGACTAGGATAACTAACTCTAAAGCGCCAAACAATCGTGAAATAAAAATTCTGCCTTGTATATTTTACTTTTTAAATGTCATAGACTAAAAAGTTAAACATTTTCAAAAACCGTTTACAGCGTATTTAAAAGTGTATCAAATAGTTAGACGTTTTTTTATAGAAATTGTGTTCATAAACAAAATAAATTGCCGAAATAACATAAGTTAATGCGTAATAAATGTTATAATTTAAACTATATTTTATTCAAATTGAATTTATTACGTTTAAATGTGTGATTTTATTTAATGCTTTGTTTCAGTACTTTTAATCGTACGTGTTTCTGTTCTTTTTTTTTTCAAGGAAATTTTGACCTGTGTTTAATTTAACAATTTGTGTTATATTTTCTCGCATTGTTGGAGAAAAGCACTATACAAGCCTCGACCGGGAAGGGCGGTTGCTGGACTCGTATATAGCGCGGCCTCGACTGCGTCTCGGCCACGCTAACTACTCGTCCCGCAACGGCCTGTTTCCCGGTCTGTGCAGTAATGTACTATTTCTTAAAAATAGAAAACATATTTTGCATATCTTTGGCAATGTCCATCATGCTGGACATTTAATGCCCGGTTTCAATATTCAAGAAACGAATGGTTTTCCTTACGTCTCGTTAAAATTTGACACATTTTGTACGTAGCAAATGTCAAATTTTAACGAGACGTAAGGAAAACCATTCGTTTCTTGAATATTAAAACCGGGCATAAGCCGACTTTGTATCCTTATAATTTTTATGATTTTCCGGTAGATATAAACACCGCAAAAAATAATGACACTAACTTAGTTTTTATGTTTTTTCTTCTGGCCAAATTAAGGGTTATCCTACTGACATAATTTAAATTTAAATGCACGATTAACTAGGTACCTCTTTTCAATGTTGTAATTATCGCAAAAATAAAAAATTCCTAAATCAAAATCAGACGCGAACCCCATGAGCATACTTGTGAATTAGCAAAATACACTATTGAAAAGGCGCAAGTGGTCATTTGCGTTTTTTCTACTTAGTATTAGGTGTAGATGCGTCTGCGTCAACATAACGTTATCAAGCTCTGGCTAAGTTGAAAAGGCGCAAGTGGTCACTAGCGCCCTTTTCATTGAATATTTAAGTTAGATGCGTCTAAGTCAATATAATTCTTTCAAGTCCTGGCTTAGTTGAAAAGGCACAAGTACTTAGATGCGTCTTTTTATTGAAGTATACGGTGATGGATTATACCTTGCGTCTTTTCTTTTACTAAACAGTTGAAAGTTTGACAAAACAAAAGGGCGCATTATCCGTAGTTACGTCTTTTGTATGAAGACCATTTACATGTTTTTCAAATGCGTCTTTTTATTTAAGTTTTTGTAACAAAGTGTGTGAAGTTACGCCCTTTTTGCTTATGGTAACTTCTAATCTAGGCTACCAAGGAAAAAACTAAAAATATCAGTAGGTAGGTCTTTTTCTGCTGATCACGGCAATATGAATAACTCATTTTTGACAAAAATGTAAGATGCGCCCTTTTTACTATCGGGGGCAGCATTAACGAACCCCCTTAACTGAAAACTTATGGTGGCAACTAAGTCAAATTGTATTAATTAGTCAAAATAACATCAGTTACTGTAACTTCTGTTAATTTAAGTCGTAGTTTTTACATAACTTCACATGTTTTTTACTTGGAGTGAATTTCTGTTATTAGAATGAGTTGAAATTAGGTAATTAGATATTTATAAACCCAAAAGGCAGTAATATGGTGTCTAAGAATTGATCTGATGATGGAACTTGAAGATCATCATAGGATTGCTGGTGTATTTGACAAACGGATGGGCATCAGGTAACTTATTGGGACCAATTAACGTTTTTTTTTTAAACACCTGTCTTTGCCTTTTAAAAACACTTTCAAGTATAAAAAAATCGGCCAAGTCAGGGGCGCACGAGGAGTTCCGTACCATCTATAAAAAATCACGTTTTTTGTATGAGAGCTTAAATTATTTTATTCTGTTTTTAGTATTTGTTGTTATCAACATCAACAGAAATACATCATCTGTGAAAATTTCAGCTGTCTTGCAATAACGGTTTATGAGATATTATAGCCTGGTGACAGACGGACGGACAGTGGAGTCTTAGTAATAGGGTCCCATTTTTACCCTTTGGGTACGGAACCCTAAAAATTACATTTTAGAAATCAGATACCTATTATGTGAATAATTTTAAAGAGCTAAGAATTGTTAATCGGTTATCAATAAAGTAGATTGGTTAGTTAATTCCTAGTAATGACCTAGATTTTCATGTATTTAAAGGGTGGAATTAGCAAATAAGAAACATTGGATGGATAGCATAATAACAAAATAATATTTTGGAAAATGGCCATATTTAAGATTGGATAAGGTTACCCAATTTAAGAATAATTTTATTTATTGATGCAATTAAAAGTACCTGTTAACCGGATCATTTCTCAAACTTACTTCAATATTTGAACTAAATAAACTACACAAACAAAATGAAATAAAAAGTTTAAATAAATAAGACGGCATTTTAAAGATATTTCACTTAATCAGGCGGGTGACACTCGCGCTTATTGCCTACAAAATTTGCGGCCGCTTCCAGGATGCTAATCAGTTGAGTGTCATGCGCGCGCTCGTCTTGACGCGCGCCGCCGTACGCTGCCAAAGTACCTAATTCCGGTTTTTGTTTGATATGGCTACTCGAAATGGCAGCACTTCTCTTTGCCTCTTGTTTATTAGGTATTAATGTCGTCGCGTGTCGCATGTTTGTATTGTAAACGCCAAAAAATGTTAAACAGAAAATACCTACCTAGCAGATAAAAGTTAGCTAAGTTTCCAAGACGTTCACGTTATGTTCAACATTTTTCTCGACGTTACATCTTGCAAAATGTTAATTATTACCTAAAATAGGTAGTTTATTATTTCAGTACGTCTGTCATACGTACAGTCGGCCTTATAAGAAGCTGCACACTTTTGTACCTTGTCGCTTTAAGGCCTTTGACAGATTAGTGCAGCGGTTCAAACATGACGTTAAAGTGACAAAACACTAAAGTGTGCAGCTTCTTATAAGGCTGACCGAACAGTCAAGTTCATAAATATGTATACACTTTAGTACCTTGTCACTTTAATCGTTGTGACAATTTATATATGAGTAGTAGGGATTCGTGAGTTCTGGCTCACGAGCTCCGACATGACACTCGAACTATAGCCACTCTCGCTCGCTGGCTCGCTCGCGTGGCTAAACATCTCGTGTCATTATGGCTTGTTTTAGTCCCTTGTTGAACAATCTACTATTATTACTACTTGTTATAGAAATCTATGAAACATAAAATCCCCCTATGGGTTGATACATATCAATACACAAATGAAAAGGTTTTTAAATGGTTGTACGTATAAATTCTCAATACCTACCCAATCATGTGTTACGATTATCATGAGCTAAATTAAACGTTATCATTGCTTATTAAAAATAAGGTGTTTAGTAATAAAAAACAAAAAACCGCCTTCAAAAACGCAGAAAATAACTTCTACTACTAGGTACTTAGTAGTAGGTACCTATCCTATTAGGTTAGTCCAACTGAAGTCGGCTTTTTGTTGAAAATATTGTGGTCGCCGACTTCAGTTAGACTAACCTAATAGGATAGGTACCTACTACTAAGTACCTAGTAGTAGAAGTTATTTTCTGCGTTTTTGAAGGCGGTTTTTTGTTTTTTAAAACATTTATTTTATTTTATACTTTTTAGTGATCATAATAAGCTTATGTAGTCCCACTTCTTAGTTGATATATGAAACTTTAAGACATTTCAAGCTCGCCGCAAGCAACGCCGCGGGAAAATCATAGTCATTTTAAAACAATTAAATGTGCTTCGTTGTAGTCGCTCAACTATCTTAATCGAGATATCTTATCGCCATCCTTGAAATCGGTACCGTTGAGGAGTTCCGGTGGCCATCTGTGGTCTTCATCATCAGTTCCGCTTCACCAAGTGACACTTTCTGAATGCAAATGCTACACTTGTTACTAAAAATACTAAAATCGCTATATGTTTGCATACAATATTTGAGGAGTTCCCTCAATTCCTCACTGATCCCTTCATCAGATTCAGAATTTTTTAAATCGGTCCACAATTGACGGAGTAATCGGTGAACATACATAAAAAAAAAAAAAAACAGTGGAACGTATAACCTCCTCCTTCTTTGAATTTTTGAAGTCGGTTAAAAAGAACTTTACTTCTATTAAAGTCTAATTTAGATGGTCTTGATATTGGGATCAAGTTTTTTTTTGTTTTGACTATATTCAAAACTTTGTTCCGAATGAATAGTTTGTATACTTTTATCTACAGGGTTATTGGTAAGACGACCTATTCCCGTTAGGAGGTGATAGGGGTGACTATTTGCGATAATTTTGACCCTTATATGCATTATGCAAAAGTGAACCATTTTAGAGTTATCGCGTTTTTTAGTTTTTTGTTAAATTAGTCAGAAATTCAACTTGAAAAATTTATTACAAAAAAAGTATCAATTTAAATCTATTTTTTTTTCTGATTTACAAAAACGATTAAACACTGGTTATTTCTCAATATTAAAACCATAATTATCGGTCCAAATTTAAAAAAGCGAGACGTAAAACGAAATTTTTTCAATATTTTTTTGCAATCGCTTTCCAGTAAAATGCCTTAAAAACAAAAAAAAACGTTATGAAACTTAACTTGCAGATTATTTTAAAAACTTAACTGTTTTCTTAGCACTCCAAAAATGCATAACAACAAGGAACATATTTTAAAAAAAACATCACAAAGTTAGCGGGCGGAAACTAAAGTCAGAAATGCAACTTCAAAAATTTACTTAAACGAAAAAAAATACCAAATTTAAATCAACTTTTTTTATTTGCTTTTGTACAAGATGAAATTTTTGCTCTTATGCAATATTAAAAAAATATTCTGTGTAAGTAAACGTTTGAGAATGCGAGGCCGAAAACTAAAAAATACATGTTTTTTTATCAAACTCCAACATAAATTACACGAAAACAGAAAAAATTACCAATACATTTTTCGTGCAGATTACACATAAAACATTGACGTTTTTCCAGCTTTCTAACGCGCTATTAAAACTAATATGAATTTTGTTAAAGATTGCTTAAAAAAATTGATAACAAAGGAAGCAACAAGGAAATCACGTCCGAACACAACTTAAAATTAACTTAATAAATTTATCAAAAATAACTGTTATACTCGCTAAATTAGTAAACACTTCCATTTTCAAATTATAAAAAAGTTAAATATTTGAAAATGGAACTCCTTACTATGACAATCTTATTAAGTTCGATGCACTTCGTTTATTAAAAAATTGGCGGCAAATTTTTATTTGTTTTTGTCTTTTTTGTTATTGTTTTATTAAAAAGAAATTCTATCGTGTTTAATTGGACTTTTCTCCGAGTATCTTACTCCGGTGCAAGTCATTGAAGAAGGAGACCCAATAAGGAGGCTTGCTTTCTGTAGGTTTGTGCTAAACGCTTCAGCCATGTTAAAGAATTGTTTTAATGAACATACTCGGAGAAAAGTCCAATTAAACACGATAGCATTTCTTTTTAATAAAACAATAACAAAAAAGACAAAAACAAATGAAAATTTGCCGCCAATTTTTTAATAAACGAAGTGCATCGAACTTAATAAGATTGTCATAGTAAGGAGTTCCATTTTCAAATATTTAACTTTTTTATAATTTGAAAATGGAAGTGTTTACTAATTTAGCGAGTATAACAGTTATTTTTGATAAATTTATTAAGTTAATTTTAAGTTGTGTTCGGACGTGATTTCCTTGTTGCTTCCTTTGTTATCAATTTTTTTAAGCAATCTTTAACAAAATTCATATTAGTTTTAATAGCGCGTTAGAAAGCTGGAAAAACGTCAATGTTTTATGTGTAATCTGCACGAAAAATGTATTGGTAATTTTTTCTGTTTTCGTGTAATTTATGTTGGAGTTTGATAAAAAAACATGTATTTTTTAGTTTTCGGCCTCGCATTCTCAAACGTTTACTTACACAGAATATTTTTTTAATATTGCATAAGAGCAAAAATTTCATCTTGTACAAAAGCAAATAAAAAAAGTTGATTTAAATTTGGTATTTTTTTTCGTTTAAGTAAATTTTTGAAGTTGCATTTCTGACTTTAGTTTCCGCCCGCTAACTTTGTGATGTTTTTTTTTAAATATGTTCCTTGTTGTTATGCATTTTTGGAGTGCTAAGAAAACAGTTAAGTTTTTAAAATAATCTGCAAGTTAAGTTTCATAACGTTTTTTTTTGTTTTTAAGGCATTTTACTGGAAAGCGATTGCAAAAAAATATTGAAAAAATTTCGTTTTACGTCTCGCTTTTTTAAATTTGGACCGATAATTATGGTTTTAATATTGAGAAATAACCAGTGTTTAATCGTTTTTGTAAATCAGAAAAAAAAATAGATTTAAATTGATACTTTTTTTGTAATAAATTTTTCAAGTTGAATTTCTGACAAATTTAACAAAAAACTAAAAAACGCGATAACTCAAAAATGGTTCACTTTTGCATAATGCATATAAGGGTCAAAATTATCGCAAATAGTCACCCCTATCACCTCCTAACGGGAATAGGTCGACTTACCAATAACCCTGTAGATAAAAGTATACAAACTATTCATTCGGAACAAAGTTTTGAATATAGTCAAAACAAAAAAAAACTTGATCCCAATATCAAGACCATCTAAATTAGACTTTAATAGAAGTAAAGTTCTTTTTACTAAACACCTTATTTTTAATAAGCAATGATAACGTTTAATTTAGCTCATGATAATCGTAACACATGATTGGGTAGGTATTGAGAATTTATACGTACAACCATATCCTACATTTAAAAACCTTTTCATTTGTGTATTGATATGTATCAACCCATAGGGGGATTTTATGTTTCATAGATTTCTATAACAAGTAGTAATAAAGAATATGATTCATACTTCCAATGCAGTTAGACATGTTAAAGAAATTAAGTACTAGGTAAGTATAATTAACAGTACCCCTCTAAGTAATTTAAATATATTGATAAGAAGACAATAGGAGGAGCTAGTATCACATAGGTATATATAAAAAAAGTATATAAGACTATAATGATATCACTAATGTTCACTAACGACATCATTAATGACCATGTGTGGGGGCGTGGCTTACTTAAAATCAACCAATCAGAGGAGTCTATTTTTATAAGCTTACTAACGACTATGTGAGAGGGGTGTGAGTACAACTAAAGATATCATTAATGACTATGTGAGGGGGTGTGGCCACACATATGTCCCGAGGAGCATATGTGAGTATGGGAAGAGCTTTTTTTAGAATCCCGTATTTTGACCTATTTGTGCGTTCTGGTTTAAACATGACATTAAACAGACAAGGTACTAAAGTGTAAACATAATTTATGAACTTGACTGTACCTACCTAACGAAGAGAAATCTAACTGATTGAATTAGACAGACCAACAGTTGCACAAACAAATACAAATACGAAAGATAGGTATTAAGAAAAAAGTCCTGTTTGTGTACCAATTACAGGTGTGCACAGTCGGGGATTCATAAAACTAAAAACTAGGCACATATCACATTACAGAAAAATTACAAAGAAAATATAAAAATAGAATTAACAAATATTTTGAAGTTTAAAACAGTATAATACTACGATAAAACTAGTCTACGTCTACTGGATAGAAAGGGAGATCCGACCAAACAACAAACAAGTCGCGGACAATATTTGGCATTTACTATTTTTTCTCGTCATTTAACTTGAGCGAATTACATAAGAAAACTACAATTAATAAAAAATTCATTCTTTTTTCTCACAACTGCCACAGAATAAAAGTAACTGCCGGCCCTGCGAAGTGAGCGGAGTCAGTAAAGCTCATGACCGGCGAAATAATACAGACTCTCGCGGCGCAGATTTAAGGTGCATTTTGCCTCGTTAGGAGCGCCCCCACTATCGATCGCAGAAATGTAACCAAGGTCACTTCCATGCCGTGCACTTATATTATTATTGTTAACGCGTTCTGAGTAGGTTTAAATTCGCATGTTTTCTGTCACAGAGAGTCGCTTCTGTACTTGTACTATTACTTATTCTGTGACTTAATGATGAAATTCAGGCTGAACAACATAGGTAGGTACTTTAATTCCGTTTTTAACGCAAGTTGTTACTTAACGGAAAATTGTTGATTTCACACTTTTTGAATTTGAATTTGAAACAATATGAATGCAGTAAAATGTTTACAGAACATTTATCATTAACTAAAGCAGTTTATGGAATAGTCTGTAATAAAATGTTAAGTGAACTTTATTGGCTAATGGGCCCGAAAGTCGGAGTTAAAATTGGGTTTACGGCGATAGTTCAAGAGCTAATTACTTTATTAAAAATTGGTAATGCTTTGATCCACTCCTCCTGTTACACCTTGTACATACAAACATACGGGTCAAACTGAGAACCTCCTTTTTTGAAGTCGTTTAATAATGAAAATGATCGCGTTCTAATCATCATCCGTTTTTTGTGCCATGGAGAAGGCAAAAAAGCGCACATGCCACCTGAGGGTAAGTGGGATCTGTAACCCTTAGACATTTCCATTCTCAAGACTACACTCATAATACTGCATTCCTAAGACCGCAAATGCGTTTCCAACCCTGAGGGATGTCAGCGGTTGTCTTCCAACCACACTGGAACACAACAATGCGAACACTGCTGCTTGGCGGTAGGGTTAAAGATGAGTTGGTTACACCTTTTTTTTTCCGCGGTTAAAAATAATTAATAATATTAAGGGTATAAAATGTAATGTTTAGAAATGTGGAAGTTGATTTCCGCCCGTAAAATGAAATACTTATGCTGGATTTACAGAAAATCCAACTGTTCCGGACAGGTTTAAAGAAACACACATCTTGATTTTTTTTGGCAAGAAGTTCAAGTAGATTCTGTCTTGAGAAAGAAGAAAAATTACGTTTTACTTCGCTAAATTTGACAGTTATAAATACCTCCTTGAAATCATTTCAACAACTTTGAGGCCATGCGACTTGAAAGTTACATCGATCTATCCATGGATCTAATCTATTAGTTGATTGGTTTTTTGCTCTTGTAGAGTTCCGTACTTGAAGGATAGCCAAGCGGGACCCAATAAATATGCTTGCGCTGTCCGTCCGTCCGTCCGTCCATCCTAACTTTATTCTTTTTTTTATTCTTTTGAACCATAATAGATAAAAAGTTGTTTTTTTTCCGATTATGATTGCTGATTGATATGACTCCCCACCTTTATTTACTGGGTTACACAGGTGCTGTATTAGTTGTATGTTTAAATTGTCACTAACCTATTTTAATTGATCTGTAATAAACCAATAATAAAGCAATAGCCTGAAATAAATGATTATATTCCATTCTATTCTTAATAGCGGATTAACATTTAAAAAAAGTAAAATATTTAAGGAGGTCCATACATGTAACGGTTTTTTTCAACGTATTTTATTTTAGTTGTATCGTAAAAACGATCAAACATACAAGCGTTAAATTTGGTTTGATTATAGTACGAACCCCGAAGGAAAACAACAAATACTACTTAAAAAATGGTCAAGTGGGAGAGGGTCGTGCTGATTCGATTCGAAATCGGAATTTAAATCGGATAATAATGATTAGTAATAGGTACCTACTGTGCGGCCGTACGGAACACTCGGTGCGCGAGTTAATTCAGCTCGCACTTGACCATTTTTTTTAAATATCATGAAAATCGTGCCTTAAGCTACGCAATTGATACTCACGGAATTAAATGGCAACACATTACTAGGAATTCTGAACGAACCTTTAAGTCACAACTAATCATTCTGGCAGGCAAAGTCGACGAGTTTGTTGATTAATGTGCTTCTAACTCTTTTTATTCCTTGTACTTACTTACACTGAATTTTAAATTCTAATTTACTCCAATTTAATATAATTTTATAACTACAATACAAATTAAAAATTAAAAATTAAAACTATGGCAAATTAAAAGATAAATTAAACCAAAAATTATAACTAAGCTAAAAAGTACAATGAAATTAAAACTAAATAACAGAGGGCCCCCGTGCCAAAGTACCACAGATGCTGGCAGAATTTCCTCGTTGTATAGCAATGCTAATTCGTTGCCCGAGGAAGCTTCCAGCTCTGTGGTCTCCGGTTGTTGCTATCAGCCTTTTCGAAATATCCTTTAAAAGGCTGATAGCACCGGGTCCCCACGGACCAAGGGTCTCGACGCCGAATGGAACGAAGTTATATTCTGCCCCGAGACCCTTGTACTTATTCTTTTTCATAGTTTATTTACTCCTCATTTCAACTAAACCATGAAGTAAAGAAATCTTCTCAAAATTTCTACTCAGTATTTTTTGAATTTGTATATTTTGTGTGTATTTGTGTGTTATTCAATAAAAAATACTTGATTTCAATTTTAAACTCCACTGTACCATATCGTAGCATTGTCAGGAAAATCGCATAAGTAAGCTACATTTCAAATGAATCTGATATGCACGTTAAAAGCGACTTTATACTCGTACTTCTTTAAATAGCTAAAAGTGAGTGTAATAAAAGTGAGTTAAATACAATTAAATCATTTCTAAATTGTTAACTTAGGGCTGCTTGCAGAAATTGCATAGTCTATCGCTAATTAAGTCCAAGTATTTTTTGGCAATGGACAACGATGCTAACCCATTATCTTTTGGACCCAGATCTCTTTTCCTAACAGGATGTTCGGAACGTTTCCACACGCTGGTAAGAAGCAAGACGAAATTTGTACTTACTTGAGAAAACATTCCTGACCTCGGTGGTCACTAACACCAAATAAAAACACGTAAACACTCCCGTGACTCTTTACCACGCACATGCACAATTTAAGTACCTACCTATAGGTATTTAAGCGAAAATTTAAATGTCTATTTTTATGACAACAATCACACAATTTCTATAGTGCCCTCGAGAATGTTTACATAGACGTTCTTTGTATCTGCGATCCGTTTACTTGTGACAGCTATCTTGTTTTTAAGACACCCTCAATTTTGTTATTAAAAATATTGTTATAGGTAATCGTTGTAAAAGCATAGATAATAGATACGGGTGAAAAGTCGTGTTTACACAAGCCTGTGGAACCTTTGTTAGGCGGCATTTTATGACCCGTGTGAGCCCCTGATTAGCCTTGTATCATCGCTGCAAATCTTTGCTAAAAGATGATAATAACATTTTAATAAATTATTAAAATCAAAATTTGAACAAGTTCCCAAATTAATTTTGAAACTTCAGGGGGAAATCATTACAAAATGGTTGCAAGACGATAGGTTCTTAATGAAATTAATTATTACAAATAAAATTACAAGCGTTAAGATGTTTACGTTTAAAGAAAAAAGTACGTACCAATTGTTTTAATGAAATTGTCATACCTACATTAAATCCTCATTATTTATTTTAAAGTAAACATCGGTTATGCACAAACAAAAAACAAATTTAAAACTACTTTATGAGCAATTGAAAATAATATGTTTATTACCTGCTGCGTATTCATAGTGTAGCAACTGTGTATTCACTTTGAATCTAAGTACCCACCAAATAATATTATTTTTTTAGTTGACAGTTTGAACGATTTTCTTTCTACTTTACTTTACCTTTCGCTGTACTGCAACTGTTTTGTGTATTTTTAAATTTTCGCTGCCCTTATTTTATCATAGCAATGAGTAATCTGTTTAGTGCTCGGGAATATGGCCAGATGTTATTGTGTTACGGGGAGGCATTGGGAAACGCTAGCGAGGCCCTACGGATTTACGAGCAAAGATATCCCAACGCAAGGTCACCGGCAGACCCCCGCGTCATAACCCGCGCGTATCAACGAGTACTAGATAATGTGCCTATTGTCCCACAAGAAGAAGGCGCCGGCAGATCGATTAACGTGCGAGCCGAAAACAGCATTTTGGATGTAATGCGACGCAATCCACGAATTGGGACTCGCACTGCAGCGCGCTTATTAAGACGTCGCGGTATAATAGTATCGCACAGGACTGTTCATAAAGTTCTCCGCAGAGACAGGCAACGTGCGTACCGAATTCACAAAGTGCATGCACTAGTGCCTGGAGACCGGGATCGCCGACGCGAGTACTGTAGGTGGCTGGCAGACCAGCAAAGTCGATTCGCACATTATAATTTCGTGTCACATATTATATGGACAGATGAATCGACCTTTACCAGAAATGGAATATGGAACCGGCGTAATTCCCACTTCTGGGCCCATACAAATCCGCGCGTAGTTCAGCAAACAGGGCATCAAACCCGCTGGTCGGTGAATGTATGGGCTGGGATTTACAAAAACAAAATTATTGGACCAGTATGAACGGGCAAAGATACGGGACAACATGGAGGACGTGCCTCTTGCACAACTGCCCAGAATTTGGTTTATGCATGACGGAGCCCCTCCGCACTCCGTACGTCCAGTAAGAGAACATCTCGATAACACATTCCCGAACCACTGGATTGGGCGCTATGGTCCTCATTCATGGCCTGCTCGCTCACCGGACCTCACTCCACTTGACTTCTTCTTATGGGGTTACATAAAAGAAAGAGTGTTTGTGGCCGAGTGTGACACTGCAGATGAAATGCGGCGTAGGATATGTAGTGCATTTGACACTCTGAGAACTAGTATCAATGTAGATGTCACTTTGATGCCTCGTCTCCATGCCGAAACCTTGCGTCGCGCTAACACCTGCGATCAGCTTGGGGGCGGCCAGTTTGAGCCGTATCTCACAAGACCCGAGAGAGCATAGGTATGATTTTCTATTATTTTATAACAAATTAGCAACCCGCCCTTGCTTCACTTCGGTTTATGTGAGTTTTCTGTCACACCCGTACATAAACCATAATTAAATATACATAAAATCCTTCTGTGAAAAATAATCTACTTGATGGTGAAAACCGCATCAAAATCCGTTACGTGGTTTAGGAGGAGTTAACGGACAGACTGGCAGAAGTGGAAAGCGACAAAAGCGAAATACCCTCATGTTTTGGTTAAGAGTTAAAAAATAAGATTATGTTAAAAATAGATCAAGCATAAATAACTGAATTTCAATCATAAATAGTTTGGCGTAATATGTCTTCTCAAAATCTAGAAATTTTAGTAGGATTTGAATTAAAGATTAAATTATTGTTTTCCATATTTTTATTTAGTCATAATGTGATTGTTGACATATTTTTTTTATCCTGAAAAAGTAGGTAACACGCGCACCGAGGGTTCCGTATTTACTTGTTACCCGTAATAAGAATCGAGACTCGAAGATTTTTCCCGCTTTCCTGAGTAGGTATATTTTGAGTTTCCTTCAAAATCAAACCCTAAAGCGATTAACATTGTGGTTAGCAGCAGTTCATACTAAAATTGAAAGGTTGGGAGTTATTTTATTAGTTAGTAATAAACTTCTCGCGCTCATCATACAAATTTGCTCTGACCGGGAATGGAACTCGGTACCACTAGCTTCGCAGGCAGATTCACTACCAACTAGGCCAACTACGTCGTCTTTTTTTGCCTACTACATCATGACTACAACTTGCATTAATTAATTGAAATAGATGACAAATGATGTAAATTATAAATAAGTATGTATGTATAACAGTGTCAACAGTTAGGTAATTGGACTTTTACTATTATTAACCAAAAGATAAACTAGAGTGAGACAATCTTAACTTTTCTATTGGAAAACTGTTGATTTTACTAATTTTTTTGAGTTGTATCTACAATAATCAAACACGATTTTCAAACATACTTGAACTTTTTTATGTATTTATGTATCTACAAAATGACGTTTTTCGGATTTCCTTTACTTGTGCTATAAGACATTGCTTCTTGCCAAATTTCGTGATTACCTAGGTCAAGCAGCATAAACGGCCGTATCTTTTTATTGCGTTGACCAAAAATTTTATTTTTACACAGCCCCAAGAGATTGCAGACCTGAGTATTTGACATTAATTTCAACCTAATCCTCGGACGGACGGACGGACGGACGGACGGACGGACGGACGGACGGACGGGCTGACGGGCAGACGGGCAGACGGGCAGACGGGCAGACGGGCAGACGGGCAGACGGGCAGACGGGCAGACGGGCAGACGGGCAGACGGGCAGACGGGCAGACAGAGAGACAGAGAGACAGAGAGACAGAGAGACAGAGAGACATAGAGACAGAGAGACAACGAAGTGGTTCTACAAGGGTTCCTTTTTCCCTTTTGAGGTACGGACCCCTATAAATAAATTAAATATGACCGAAAACATAATTGTTATGACTAAAAATAATTTTGGCAGACGATGAAGACCTGTATTTATTTTTCATAGTTAGCAAAACCTTACCTATTAACGTGTAGCTTGACTGTAAGAACTTTTACTGGTATAAATAGCTAGAAGAAGCAAAATTGGAATATTTGTGGAATTCCATGAAGATAAATCGAGTGGAACGTCAGAAAAATGGGTATAATAATTGTTTAAAAAAAACCACCTTCAAAAACGCAAAAATGACTTCTTTCAAAATCCTATTATTAATATCCAATTGAAGTCAGCTTTTGGTTTAAAATATTGTGAGTCGCAGACTTCAGTTGGACTGACCTATTACCTAGTACCATATTAAAAAAAGTTATATTTTGCGTTTGCGTTGTGCAAAACGTGGTTATAAAATTATCAACAAGTTGTTAGAGTTGTTGGTAATTCTGTAGTTCTGCCTACCCCACTCTGGAATGAAAGCGTGACGGTATGTTTGTATGTATGTGTTATTTTTTGCGTTTTTGAAGGCGATTTTTTGTTTTTTAAAACATTTAACTATTTGTTGTTTTATACTTTTTAGTGATCATAATAAACTGTTATATAGTCCCACTTCACGTCGCGTCCCACAAGGAACGCCGCGGGAAAGTCATTGTCATATTTAAACATTTAAATGTTCCTCGTTTATAGTCGCTTAACTATCTTAATAAAGATAACTTATCGCCACCCTTGAAATAGGTAGGTAGCGATTTTCTACTGTTCCAAAATTATTTAAGTGTTCGTAATATTTTAATATCACCCTCTGTTACCACCTAACGTTGCTAGTATGATTTACAGTTGTGATTTTTGTTTAAAATGGGTAGTTGAACAGTTGGTCTTGAGTCTCCAATAAACTTCACGATCAAAAGTATTACCAATTTTTAAGAAAATAATTCGTTCTTGAACTATCGCTCTGTTAACCCATCTTTAACTCCTACTTTCGGGCTTTATTTAAACTTATTTCATTAACTGCTCTGGTTTATGATAAATCTTCTGCATATATTTTATTACAATAAAATAACAGGATCATTTAAAATTTGTTTAATTACGTCACCAAGTGTGAAATTAACCATTATCCCTTAAGTAAAAACTTCCAAAGGAATAGACAGCAGGCAAAATCAGCAGAAGACAATATAAAAGAAAGAGAAAGTACAGCAGCAATCCTATGACTATCTTCAAATTCCATCATCAGATCAGTTCTTAGACATTATAATACTGCCTTGTTACCGGGTTTACAAGTACTTTCTAGCTTAATTTCGACTAATAACAAAAACTGACTACAAGTAAAATTTCAAGACTAACTTTTACAGTTAAGTAATAGTAGTTTATGTGACTGTTGCATAATAAGGGGCATTAAAATTCGAGTGAGTGTTTATGAAACGAGCCGAAGGCGAGTTTCATAATAGCATCTCACGAGTATTTTAATGCTTATTGTGTACAGTTACATACACTGCTTTATCTACACACATATCATCAAAACTCTCTATGATGTATTCAGAAATCGCATGTAATGACCGGCATTGCAGCATTGATTAGAGCTATTAGTAAAATAATACAAAAAATAAATGGGATAACAGAGACAATTATTTATTGTAATAATTATTATTTACAGTTTTAATTGTGCGGTGGTTGAATTCCACTTTTCCAGTTTTGATAGTAGAATCATGTTCGTGGACTTTGACGGCAACAACATATTTTCGACGCTCATTGCTTTATCCCTGATATCTGGTGGCGTCTCCGAAATATCGTGATCATGATCACTATCTTGATCACTCATTTTAAGTAGTAGTACAATACAATAATTATTTACGAACAAAACAACACAACAAACTTATTTTTCCGACAAAATAAGCGTCAAATGTGGCGGCAAATCAAAATTTGACAAGTTGTTTTTTTTTAATTCAGAGACAACTAGATTAATCGTCAACTATCAAATCGTTCGATATCAAGTAACGTGCGAGATATGTCAAAGTTGTGTGAAATTGACATTTCATTTTCAATAAAATGTCATCTCGACTGATTTAGAATAGAGGTCTAATCAAAAATGCTTCGTTTTTCAGAGATGTTCGAAATTTGAATGTCATAAGAACATCGAAATTGATGTTCTTATGAATTCATAAGAAAACTGCCACAGATAAAAAAATTGCTCTAAGAACAGAGTTGATTATTATGCTGGTCATAATTTGCGGTTTCTGAACGCATCATAGAGGGTTTATGATATGAGTGTAGATAAAACCTTTTATTTACGACTTAAATTAATAGAGAGTATAGTAAAGCTGATGTCATTTTGACTAATTAATACACTTTGACTTAGGTGGTTACATTCACAAGTTTTCAGTTAAGGGGGTTCGTTAATGTCTCTATTGTAGTACTTAATTTAGTTTTTTACATTTTCCTGTAAACCAAACACAATAAATTTTGTACAGGAGATTTAATATTAATTAGCGCAGTTGTTAGAATAATTTCTAGAATAAAATGCCAAGTACTTAGATACTTACACGTAGGTACAATTATCTAAATATTGATAATTTTTATGATCACGTTATTAATTGGATACTCAAGACCAACTATTCCACTACCTACAAAACGTAAATCATAGCTGTTAATTTGATTGTTTACATTAAGTTAACGAAGATAGATGGTAACATAGGGTGTTTGTGAAATTTTACGAAAACTTAAATAACTTTAGAACAGTAGAATATCTACCCGAAACCCAGCCAGGCGTACGAGTATCTATCAGTTCGCCTTTGTACTTATTTTTATATTAATTGTATTGTTCTGTTTTTTTTCTTTTGTACAATAAAGTGTTTACATACATACATACATACATACATACATATCGCTGAACATACAATACATGGGGGTGAAATCGATAGGTTTTGACGTCCTCTATCTACCTGCTCCGTTTGATCCACTCCTTCTGACACAAGTGTTGTCTCTCAAATGTCCCTGAGTCCGGCGGTAAGTCATTAAAATATTTCAGGTTTTAAAGTTGACGATGGAACAAACGTGGCTGAGATATGGAAGTTGGCTTTGCTATAAAGATGGTACAGGTACCTATTTGGAATACCCTATTTGAAATACTTGCATCATCTCGGTAAGTTTCCTTCGAGCTCAAGTTAATCTCTAGATAGAATGTTGTTTTTGAAAACACTGTGTTTTGTAATAAAACACAGTGTTTTCTGTTGAACTAATCAAAGCTTTCATTAACTTTCATCACTAACCTTTTCCCTGACATATGCTGTTTCAAATCATCTGTTTTACTTATTTTGGATTAGATTTTAAATATGATCAATATCACAATACGGAGAGATTATTTCAAATCTCTTTTAAGAAAAGTATAAAATAACCCACTCTCCATTGGTGATTCCTCTTTGTCCATTGCTTACTGTTACTTACTCAACTACGATGACATAGAGACAATCATTCTTTTGCAATCATCTTAGAAGCAGAACTTTGCTGGGGGACTGCCCAGTCTGGGACGAGGTCCACAATCCTTGAGGGTACTCAAAATCGTATAGCAGCGATTTGGGCGGAAGGAGCGAGCCCGGGATCTTAGGGAAACTTAAATTGCTAATAATTTGGTCATCTTTCTTAAATCATTTACTTAACATCATTAAAGAGCTTGAGTTACTTCTCGGTTTCTAACGTGGACATAGGTTCTTTCATTTTTATCCAAAATAAGAGGTCACTTGGCCAATTTTAATCCGTTTCACTAAAAAAATGGAACAATTTTCAAATTTATTCAGATAATAGTACTTCGGGGTAGTAAACGGGTTGGATTGTTGGTGTTGATACACAATGTAACTAGGTGTTTTTTACGTTCCTAGTAAAATTAAGTTTTAAAATACGTACATAGTGTAACAACACTAACAACCCAAACGGTTTAACCTACCCCAAAGCGCTATTATCTGAAACCTTTTGAAACTTATTCCAGTTTTAATGAAACGAATGTGCCCAAATTTCTGCAGTTTTCAGGAGAATGAATAAATGCCGTCTACAAAGTTAAAAACCGGTCAAGTGCGAGTCGGACTCGCGCACGAAGGGTTCCGTACCATTATCTTTACAACATTAGCCAAAAACGGCAAAAAAAACACGTTTGTTGTATGGGAGCCCCCCCCCCCTTAAATATTTATTCTATTCTGTTTTTAATATTTGTTGTTATAGCGGCAACAGAAATACATCATCTGTGAAAATTTCAAGTGTCTAGCTATCACTGTTCACAAGATACAGCCTGGTGACAGACAGACAGACGAACAGCGGAGTCTTAGTAATAGGGTCCCGTTTTTACCCTTTGGGTACGGAACCCTAAAAAGAAGCACATTAAGTCGATAGAACTCGCCAGTTTGAAGTTACGTTGTGTTGATGTGCAGTTACTTACCTAGATTAACAAGGCGTTGAGTTAGGGTAATATTTTATACCTATTCATTTTTTATATTTGTGGAATAGACTCAATAAATAAACAAGCGACTCGTCATTTCAACCGAAACTACCGAAAGACGTGCACAGGCCTCCCCCAAGGTTAGCCACAGGGACCGGTCCCGTGCATACCGATGACGCTGCCTCCTCCTTACACCTACAAGTGACTAAAAAGTAATAACATGGAAACTCATTAAATTTTATTGTTTTATAATTTAATTTAATAACATAATAACTATGTGTTCTGCTTGAGTTACCGCTGAATCTGCAATTACGCTCGGTCAATTTATTAACTCGAAGACCAAATTAGCCGGTTTTTTTAATCTTTATTTTACGACTATCCGTTTTGCATAGTCCTCTTATTTCTGTAAGGACAATAGTTATTTGTGCAACAAGAGAGCAAAGTTGGTTTTTGCTGCGAGTGTTGTTTTTGAATCCCGAGTAAGCGAAGGATTCTATAAATAGAATCACGAGCGTAGCGAGTGATTCTAGGTTAGAATCCTGAGCGTAGCGAGGGATTCAAAGACACGAGATGTAAATAACTTTGGTCTCGTGTGACACATACAACTTTTCACCTCAGCAGCGAGAACATAATCAAATGGTAGTGCAGACATATATTTTTATACTTATGACGGATAAATACACGTTTGTAGCGAGAAAATTGTAGTCCGGAGCTTCATAAAAAAACTTTTTAACCTTAGATGGCAATTCGTGCCCCACCGACACATTCTCTCCAAAAATGCAATAAGTTTGGGATAGGTTTCAATGTGCACGTCAACTTTTGTCTTTATTGTGGTTTTCAACATTGCGTAAATACTCCACATTGTAGACGGTTGTTCCGTTTGTGATTGTGATAATTTAATGAAGTAAGTACGCTAACAGTACAGTGTTTGCACACTTAGCAAGTCTCCATTGCTTAAAAATATCATACGCTTTTAGGTAGATATTTTTCGCGAGACTTTTCAAGCAGGAAACTTAATTCTGCATTTTTTACACGCTCTGCTTTAATGCTTCCGGTGTTAAATAGCAGACTTCGTCACTGGACTCACTCATATTTATTTATTATTAAGTACTTTTATAATATTCAACGTGTATCGAAAGTAGATAGCGTAACAGAACAATAAACAAAAGCAATAAAAATAATCCCGCTATTTTTTAAAGATGCGTTCTGATACTGCACCCGCGGTTTATGTAACAAAATTAAAGATTGTTAAAACGATAAATCGTGTAGATGGGTACATGATTAACTTCATTCTGTTTATTTCATTATAAAAATATAATAATCACATTTGAAACTTTTAAGTTTTTAACAGATTTTTACAATTTTACGGTTATAACTGTATCCGAACGTTTTATTGTTTGTTTCTTTTAGGGCCTACTAGGTATGGAATTTGAAAATCAAACTTATAATCAACTTGTTTCTATCTCTCGCTTTTTTCGTATCGAAGTGAAAGTGACAGAACAAAGTGAAGTTCAATTCTATCGAATGTTGTGAGTAGACCCAGCACTGCACACGGCATTTAAAAAAATTAATTAAAAAGCTACTTTGCCTCACGCTCGCAGCAAAATTGAATTTCGCTCACTGTTTTTAAGCAGCAAAACCTGCTTGTTTGAGCTGCTGAGGTGAAAAATAGTTATTTATGTAACTGATACATAATGAAGTTTATTAACCCGTGTTAGTGTAAATAGCGTGTTAAATTTTCTGTGCAAGTGGCCCTTAGTGTTCGTTTTGATCCCTGATTTCGTTCATTCTAATTCTTGTGGTTTTTAATGACGGCTGGTACAAACAGTCTTTTATTTTCTTATAAGTCTTATTAGCCCATAATGGTTGCACGTTATTCTTGAATCATACGATTTCTTTATATTTATTAAAATCAGTCTCGTGGTAGTCGTGGTACTTCAAGAACTACTAATTTTGCTCACATACATACACATACATACATACATACATATCCGGTCGACATCTCACTTCCACGATAGGGCAGACATTTGTTACTGTTATTAACTATCACCTTATTATGTTTAATGCTATCATCTTATCATGTTTAATGCTACAGAAATTGCTAAATGATTTAATTTTAAAATATTACACAATAAATGGATTTCTAGGTGTCTCAGTAAGTCCATTGCAAAACTTTTTTATGATTTTATTCATTAGTCACTTGGACAATGTGGCGTGGTAATCCATTTTGTATTTATTTAAAGTGGATGGCATTTTTACTATTCTCCTGAAAACTGCAGGAATTTGAGCACATTCGTTTCACTCAAAACTGGATCTAGTTTCAAAAGGTTTTCAGATAATAGCGCTTCGGGTAGGTTAAACCGTTTGGTTTGTTAGTGTTGTTACACAACGTAGGTATTTTTAAATTTAATTTTACTAGGAACATGAAAAACACCTAGTTACATTGTGTATCAACACTAACAACCGAAACGGTTTATGCTGCCCCGAAGTGTTAATAAATTGCACAAGCGTAAATACAGATTCAGTGGAAACTCAACCGGAACACATAGTTATTATGTTAATAAATTAAATTAAATTATAAAACAATAAAATTTAATGAGTTATCATGTTATTATATTACTTTTTAGTCAGTCGTCGTCGGTAGGCCTCCAACAAGTTGAACCGACGTGGATATGGTAGCGGAAAACCGATGTATTGAAATAATGAGTCGCTTGTTTATTTATTGAGTTTTTTCCACAAAAATAAAAACTGAATACGAAATATTACCCTAACGCAAAGCCTTGTTAATCTAGGTAAGTAACTTCACATCAACACAACGTAACTTCAAACTGGGGCAAGTTGTATGGACTAAATGTGCTTCTTATTTAACTTTGGTTTCTACAGATCTAATCTAAGAATAAATTTATGAAAATATTTCGTGGGATCAAGTTAAACAGTTCTAACTCATCCTTTATTGAGTCTTAAAATTCTGAACAAACAACGTATTGGCGTTGGACTTTTAACTTTTAATTACGACGAGAAACTGAAATTGCATATTCGGTAAAAATTTAGCTGCGTCATTTCTTTTCCTTGTCATATAACAGTATTTTTTATGACTTTAAATATTTAATTCTTGTTTTTTTCGGATAATGCTTGAAAAAATTATTCTAAGAATCTAACTGGCTCCTGGTGATAGATAATCCTTTAAATAATAATTTATAATAGAACGTTAATTAATAATACAAATACTGAGTAAAGTTTTGAGGTAGATTCGCGCTTGACGGTTATGATTTGACAAGTGACGCTCTCTCCCCGCCAAATTGTATGGGTAACGTTGGATTTTACTGTTATGTGATGTCAATAAAAAACTAAACAGTTAAACAAGTTGTTTTATACTCTAACACTGGCTCGTAGACAGAATAAATTAAAACCTTATTCAATTTAGTTTCTTAGGGGGACTCATAAAAAAGGAGCAGGATTTTTTTTATGGATAAGGAGCCTTTCATTGTCCAGATTTCATTAAGTATAGTAGAAACATACTTAATAGTTACATTTTTAAATAAAAATAATGAAATAGAAATCGTTGTCTATATCAGTTTTAGATAACTTTTGTTCGAGGTCTATCCCAAAAACTAAATTTGTACCTAGCCTGTGTCAATTGAAATTGCCCAAGATGTAAACAAAATTAGTACTGTTTGACACATAACCTCAAATATTCATCAAGCGTGTTTTTATTAAAAATAACGTTTAATTAATGATAATATGAAAGTAAAGATGTTTTAATAGGCTTTTAGTTTTAGGACTTATTAATCATTCTCAAGTACTTAATATGACCAGATAGTAAAGCATTAACCATTTTATGACCTTTTTAGAACCTAAATGTGTTTTTTACAACCTAGGCCCGAGTGAAATGTTACTTGGGGAACGAACCGTACATTATTTACTTACTATTTTACTTTTACAGCTGCATTTACACGTACGGTTCGGAACGTAGATTGGAACGGCGCGAGGCGTTTCCCGCGTTCCGAACTTTACGTGTGCAGGCCGCTATTCTTCCCCGATTCGGATTTTCGTTTGTCCGCATACTCCTCCCAAACTATTAGAGATATCAGGATCAAATTTAGCCCGTAATACGACATCTAGCCATAAATGGTTTATAAAAAATAAAATTGAAAATCGGACATGCCACGGAGGTATTAATCACCGAAAATATGTTCCCATAGACTTCCAATGGGAAAAATGGGAAAAGTGCCGGAGGGAACTCGCGCTTAAGTAAAGTGAGTGAGCGTTACTAAGATTTCTGAAATGATGGCAGCAAATCGCTTCGCGTCATTTAGACTTCCCCGGAGACGGCAAGTGCACTAGTTATGTTATCCATAATATTTTTTTTTCTTTTCAATTTTTCTAAGTGACTACTAGGAATTAATTAACCGATCTACTTTATTGATATCCAAATAACTATACTTAGCTCTTTCAAATTGTTCACATAATATCTAATTTCTTAACTGACAATTTAATCGCTTGAGTCTTGGTGACGTTCACGGTCAGCCTCCACCTGGCTAGCCAAGAGGGCAAGGCGTCGAGTTGTCGCTGTAGCTTGACGGCGGCAAATTTAGCCTTGTAAGAGGAGGCGTAGAATGCCGCGTCATCAGCGTACAGAGCCAGGTGGGATCCATCAACGACCGGTATGTCATCGGTGTAAAGGTCGTAACATACCGGGGATAGGCAGCTGCCTTGAGGGACAGGGGAGGGTTTCGGCAGCATGATCACGTGGCCCGCCTTCCAGTTTAGCGGGAAGTGGCCGGTGCGGAGGATGCCATTGAAGAGGTGTGTTACCGCCGCGATAGCGCGCTGCGGTAAGTGGCGAAGGGTGGCATTGGTGATACCATCCGCTCCGGGGGCCTTTCTGGGCTTTGTCCTCGCGATCATGCGCTTGACTTTGCCAGGGGAGAAGAACATGGGGTCTTCGTTGGGAGCTATCGGGGAGGTGAAGTAGGTTCGAAGGTGCTCTTCAACTGCCGCGATGTGGTCTGCCTCGTCGGATGGGTTCGGCTGGAACTGTCGCTCCAGGCACTCTGCGAAAATTTCCGCTCGGTCCTCAGCCCGGTACCTAGGGGTACCGTCCGCGTGGAGTAGTGGTCGAACAGGAGTGGGGGCTCCGCTAAGTCGGCGGCATAGGCGATGGATGGAGTTCCAATCGTCCGCCGCATCTGTTAGCATTCCTTCCCACGTCACTGCTCTGTGGTCCTCCAGAGCTGCCTTGACCCTAGATGTCATGGCGTTTAGCTGGGTCTTCAGCCTCGGACAACGGGTTTCTTGCCAACGCTTTCGGAGGCGCCTTTTGTCCCCTATCATCTTGGCGATGTGCGTTGGCAGTGGAGGCAGCTTGTTGGTGTGTCGTCTAGGTGATGACGACGCGGACAGAGCTTCTCGGATGCGACTGGTTAGGTCCATCGAAAATCTGTCGATGTCCGCGGCGTCAGAGAGCGTCTGATGTGGAACGTGGGCATCCATGCGCCTCGAGAACTCCTCCCAATCTATGGTGGGTCTGGGAGTCCTCGGGGAGACAACTGCGGGTGCCGTAGTCAGGACGAGAAGCACCGGTAGGTGGTCGGACTGGATATCGTCGTCCAGGGTCTCTTGTCGGAGCTGGCCTTGGAGTCCGCGGTGCACGGCGATGTCTAGGACGTCCGGAGTGTGCGCAATGTTGTAGGGATAATGCGTCAGCATCTCCGGGCCGTCCACGTGATAGCCGTGGATCTCGGCGTCGTTGAGGAGTCGGCGTCCGTCATTGTTGGAGATGTTGGAATTCCATGCCGGATCCTTGCAGTTCCAGTCGCCAGCCGCTATGGTAGGCAGCGGCGAGTCTAGCAAGGTCCTGACCTCAGCTAGGTCAAGCCGGGATTGTGGGGGCTTGTATACGGCATAGACTCGCATGGGGGCGGCGGCAACATTGATCTCCACACCTAGGGCTTGTAAAGAGCCCAGGTGGATCTGCGGCAGCGGTTGGTGGACGACTCCTCTTCTGACAAGTATGGCCAGTCCTCGAAAGGCCTTGCCTCCTTGCTCGTCCTGACGATATGTGTCGTAATACGGCACCTTTAGTGGGATGGATGGTGTCAGCATGGTCTCCGAGATCAGGGCTATGTGGATCTCCTGTTCTCGGAGAAGTGCAGCCAGTAGCGGGATTTTTTTCTGCAAGCCCGCGGCGTTCCAGTGGACGATCTTCAGGGACGTGAGTTCTGGATATTTTTTTTTCTTTTCAATTTTTCTAGGTGACTACTAGGAATTAATTAACCGATCTACTTTATTGATATCCAAATAACTATACTTAGCTCTTTCAAATTGTTCACATAATATCTAATTTCTTAACTGACAATTTAATGTCAAATTTTACAAACCACTTAACAATAGACCCACTCTATTATTAAGTGGTTTGTAAAATTTGTTTTAACAGCTGTCAAAATGTAACGGTCGATTAACATTGATTAACATTTAACATTACACTTGAAAGTGATTCTCAAAGTCATAGACAGCAGGTAACATCAGCAGAAGACGATATAACGGATGTTAAACAATTTTATTAAACAAAACACGTAATGGGGCCCTACAGTAAACTATTAATATGTCCCCATAAGTCAAACGATCTGATAACCGTCCTTTTCCCTGCACAGTCTTCACCTGTTTATCAAGAATAATCTAACAAGATCAAACTTATTATTGACTCGACGTTAAGTACAGCAGCAATCCTATGACCATCTTCAAATTCCATTATCAGATCAGTTCTTAGTCATTATTATACTGCCTTGTTACCGGGTTTACATACTAACTTAATTTCGACTCATTCTAATAACAGAAACTGTCTCCAGGTAAAATTACAAGACTTTATCTTAACAAACATGTAAAGTTAAGTTAAACCTTTTACGACTTAAAGTAATTTTGACTAATTAATACACTGATGTCATTTTGACTAATTAATACACTTTGACTTTGACTTAGGTAGTTGCAATCATAAGTTTTCAGTTAAGGGGGTTCGTTAATGTCTCTCTTGTGGTTCTTAATTTAGTTTTTTACATTTTCCTGTAAACTAAACACAATACATTTTGTACAGGAGGTTTATAATTACTTAGCGCAGTTTTTAGAATAATTTCCAGAAAAATGTTTTAAGAATTTTGTTCACTAACCAGCCTCGAAAGTTCGAGTTAAAGTTAATTCGACGAAAAAATCCAAGTACACGTACAATTTTCTACATATTGGTAATTTTTATGATCACGTTTTTAATTGGATACTCAAGACCAACTATTTCACTACCTACAAAACAAAAATCTTAGCTGTAAATTTAATTGTTTAGATTACATTAGCGAAGATAGGTGGTAGGTGGCTGCTGTCTGGGTGTTAGTCAAATTTTACGAAAACTTAAATAACTTAGGAACAGTTGAAAATCGCAGATGAACATAAAAACATGGGGGTGAAATCGATAGGTCTTGACGTCCTCTATCGACCTGCTTCGTTTGATCCACTCCTGTTACAAGTGTTGTCTCTCAAATGTGTCTTGAGTCCGGCGGTAAGTCAGTTAAAAATACGAGTTTGGACCAGATTTTAAATACGATCGATATCACAATACAGAGAGATTATTTCAAATCTAATTTGTAACGGGGCGTTTTACGTCCCTTTTTAACATTAATCTCGTCCCCTGTATTGGTACTGAGGGACTGGAGATGTTTTATTCAGTTAGCTCAGGAGGATCAGGGTTTCTAGGTTTGAAATATAAACAACAAGATTTACTAATAAAATACTGAGGCTTTATGCCTGTTTATTATAACTTAAACGGTATCCCTAGTGCTTAAACTTAAGATTGATTGATTGATAGACGTATAGAGCCTAGCAGGATGCCGCCCAGCGCGACGCGAGGGTAACCGCACCGCCCTGGATCAGCAAGGAATTGTTATTGGGTAGCTGCTGCTTCACAGCGCGACGCGAGGGTAACCGCACCGCCCTGGACCAGCAAGGGGTTGTTATGGGGTAGCTGCTGCTTCACACCGCGACGCGAGGGTAACCGCACCGCCCTGGACCAGCAAGGGGTTGTTATGGGGTAGCTGCTACTTCACAGCGCGACGCGAGGGTAACCGCACCGCCCTGGACCAGCAAGGGTTTTAGATGAGGATGCCGGGAGCTGTTTCAGCGCGACGCGAGGGGAACCGAACCGCCCTGTTACAGCGACAGGAGGAGGAGAGGAGTCGGGTGAGCACCACCTGATGTGCTCCTAGCCTCGAGAGCGTTTATTGAACGTCTTGTCGGCTCTAGAGCACACCACGCAGTGCTGGTTTGAACTCGTTGGTCGTCTCAATCCCGCCATCCATGAGGGGGATGAGGAACCGGTGACGGGCCTTTCGGCCCTCTTTCGGAGTGATCTTCGCCGACCATTAAAACGGTCGGGTCCTAGGATAGCAGCCTGCGCCAGAGGCGCAGGCTGCGGGGATGTGGGAGAGGGAAGGGATTTTGGGTAGGGGGGAATGGGAGGCGTCAAAAATGTGGGTTACACTGCTCGCGAGATCGAGCCAGCCAGGTGAGACCCCGTTGGGGGAGGCCCGGCTAGCGACCTACGAGCTGAGCAGCGTCTTCACGGGTTCTGTGTTATGTCGACGTCGTCGCCGTGTCGAGGTCTCGGGGATAGGCCTTGCCGTCGGGGGGCCGCGCGTGCTGAGGCGCGATCTCCCTCAGATGGGGGAATCGCGACGCGTCTGCTCGCGCGAACATCGACGTGGCAAGGCGTCCGACGAAGTCGTCCAGGCTCTCGACTCGACCTTAAGGTCCCTCTGGATCGTGGCGTTCTTCACGTAGCGGGGGGCATTCGTCACGGACCGCATGCACATGTTTTGCTGGGATGCCAGCTTCTTTTTGTGCGATGCGGCCAGGAGGGCGTACCACGCGGGTGCGGCATACGTGAGGCGGGGTCTGATATAAGACTTATAGACCCCGAGCTTCACACGCAGAGGGAGGCTAGATTGGAGCACTGGACGCAGCAACATTCGTGCTGTTCTTGCTGAGGTGACGACGGTTTTCACGTGTGGACCCATGGTCAGTTTTTTATCGATCGTGATCCCTAGGTATTTAACTACCGGGGACCACGAGATGTCTTGTCCGTGGAGGGTGAGCGGTGGGAGACATCGGATGGTCTTACTCACGAGAATCGCTTGAGTCTTGGTGACGTTCACGGTCAGCCTCCACCTGGCTAGCCAAGAGGGCAAGGCGTCGAGTTGTCGCTGTAGCTTGACGGCGGCAAATTTAGCCTTGTAAGAGGAGGCGTAGAATGCCGCGTCATCAGCGTACAGAGCCAGGTGGGATCCATCAACGACCGGTATGTCATCGGTGTAAAGGTCGTAACATACCGGGGATAGGCAGCTGCCTTGAGGGACTCCGGCTGCTATGGGACGACTCTCGGATGTAGCGTCTTCCACCACCACTCTGAAGGTGCGGTCCGTCAAAAATGACTGGACCACCTTCGTCAGTCTGCGGGGGGCCGAGAATTGGGACATCTTGTAGACCAGGCCTGAGTGCCAGACCCGGTCGAAGGCTTTGTCCATGTCCAAGAGAACTGCGGCCGTGTGCTCGCGTTTGTTCGCGGCGACCGCCATGAAGTGCAGAACTCTGGACAACTGGAGCGTGGTGCTATGTTCCGCTCGGAACCCGAATTGTTCTTGACGGGGCGTAATGTGAGGGACCAGTTTGGTGAGCAGCAGTTTTTTGAGCACCTTCGAGATGCATGGTAGCAAGGTGATAGGCCGATAGCTCTCGGGCTTCAGTATGTTCTTGCCCGGTTTCGGCAGCATGATCACGTGGCCCGCCTTCCAGTTAAGCGGGAAGTGGCCGGTGCGGAGGATGCCATTGAAGAGGTGTGTTACCGCCGCGATAGCGCGCTGCGGTAAGTGGCGAAGGGTGGCATTGGTGATACCATCCGCTCCGGGGGCCTTTCTGGGCTTTGTCCTCGCGATCATGCGCTTGACTTTGCCAGGGGAGAAGAACATGGGGTCTTCGTTGGGAGCTATCGGGGAGGTGAAGTAGGTTCGAAGGTGCTCTTCAACTGCCGCGATGTGGTCTGCCTCGTCGGATGGGTTCGGCTGGAACTGTCGCTCCAGGCACTCTGCGAAAATTTCCGCTCGGTCCTCAGCCCGGTACCTAGGGGTACCGTCCGCGTGGAGTAGTGGTCGAACAGGAGTGGGGGCTCCGCTAAGTCGGCGGCATAGGCGATGGATGGAGTTCCAATCGTCCGCCGCATCTGTTAGCATTCCTTCCCACGTCACTGCTCTGTGGTCCTCCAGAGCTGCCTTGACCCTAGATGTCATGGCGTTTAGCTGGGTCTTCAGCCTCGGACAACGGGTTTCTTGCCAACGCTTTCGGAGGCGCCTTTTGTCCCCTATCATCTTGGCGATGTGCGTTGGCAGTGGAGGCAGCTTGTTGGTGTGTCGTCTAGGTGATGACGACGCGGACAGAGCTTCTCGGATGCGACTGGTTAGGTCCATCGAGAATCTGTCGATGTCCGCGGCGTCAGAGAGCGTCTGATGTGGAACGTGGGCATCCATGCGCCTCGAGAACTCCTCCCAATCTATGGTGGGTCTGGGAGTCCTCGGGGAGACAACTGCGGGTGCCGTAGTCAGGACGAGGAGCACCGGTAGGTGGTCGGACTGGATATCATCGTCCAGGGTCTCTTGTCGGAGCTGGCCTTGGAGTCCGCGGTGCACGGCGATGTCTAGGACGTCCTGAGTGTGCGCAATGTTGTAGGGATAATGTGTCAGCATCTCCGGGCCGTCCACGTGATAGCCGTGGATCTCGGCGTCGTTGAGGAGTCGGCGTCCGTCATTGTTGGAGATGTTGGAATTCCATGCCGGATCCTTGCAGTTCCAGTCGCCAGCCGCTATGGTAGGCAGCGGCGAGTCTAGCAAGGTCCTGACCTCAGCTAGGTCAAGCCGGGATTGTGGGGGCTTGTATACGGCATAGACTCGCATGGGGGCGGCGGCAACATTGATCTCCACACCTAGGGCTTGTAAAGAGCCCAGGTGGATCTGCGGCAGCGGTTGGTGGACGACTCCTCTTCTGACAAGTATGGCCAGTCCTCGAAAGGCCTTGCCTCCTTGCTCGTCCTGACGATATGTGTCGTAATACGGCACCTTTAGTGGGATGGATGGTGTCAGCATGGTCTCCGAGATCAGGGCTATGTGGATCTCCTGTTCTCGGAGAAGTGCAGCCAGTAGCGGGATTTTTTTCTGCAAGCCCGCGGCGTTCCAGTGGACGATCTTCAGGGACGTGAGTTCTGGATAATTTTTTCCATCCCTCTGCGGGCTAATGCGGTGATGTCCGCGTTCGAGTGCGTGGCTTCCAGAGCCAACACAACCTCCTGCAGTGCCTGCATCGCCGTCATCACCACGTTAATATACTCGGCGGCTGTGTAGTGAGCGGCAGTTCTCGTGCTTGTTCCCTGGGTCGGGCGGGGCAATAAAAGCCTGAGTTGCTGCTGCCGTGGTGGCTGCTGCTAGAACCGGGGCTGGTTTTACCGGTTTGGTGGTGGGTGCAGTGGTCGGGGTGGCGGCTGTAACAGCCGTGTTCTCACCGTCCTGGGGGGGTCTTGGTCCCCGTTTCCTACCACCGCGCCTCTTCCCGCGGCGGGGGGGAGGCATTGTTGGATCGTTCGCAGGGGCCATGAGGGTGGCGCTCTCCTGCGCTGCCTCAACGACCTGCATGTGGGCCATGTCGGTGCCCTGCCTGGGCTTTGGGGGGTGGCAGCCCGGCATGCAGAGGACTTCTGTGATCCTGTAGAGTCTGGCGGCAGTTTCGAGATCTTTCTTCACCAGGGCGTAAAAAATACACCCAGGTCTGCCTTGACGGGCCCTGATGGGTCTGACGTATTCCACGTCAAACCCCTGGTTCGTCAGGTCCTCCAGGATCTCTTCAGGTTGGGTATCAACGGGTAGGCCTCTAATGGCCACCTTCAGGCTGCGCTCGCTGGGCAGGGAGTAGCAGTGCCACTCGACACCGGGGACCTCCTTCTCCAGGTCGGTGAGGTACCGCTGCACCTCCCTGAATTCTTGCTCCCCCGCTGGTGAGAAGCGCACTCCGTTTCCGAAGGGGCGGGCGTTTGGGGCGTGTCCCAGAAGGGCCTTGAGTGCCCGGAAGTGGGTGCCCCAATTGGGAATTCGCTCGACCACGATCGGCGGGTATCTAATCTTCTTGGGGGGGGGGAGCGGTCGCGGAATCATATACGCGGCAATGCACGGGGGGGGGAGCGGTCGCGATCGCGGTCACGGACGCGCTCGCGGGCGCGGTGGGGTTTTCGGCCCCATTCGCGGCACGCGCGGGTGCGGGGGATGGCGCGGACGCAGGCGCGGGCGCCTTGCGGGGCGCTGAGGTGTCAAGCCTGGCGGGCGGCGACACCACGAGCGGGCGCGCCTTAGTTGGGCGCTGCTCGAGGGGTTGCGGGGCAATTAAAATTGCGGAGCGCGGTTTATTTACTGCGCGCAGGGCGGATGGAGTGCCTTGCGCGAGCCGCTCACTAAGGGCCACCTGTGTGCCCGGGGAGTTTGCGAACTCCGGGGCAGTAGGGGCCGTAGTTGGTGGTGGCTGATGCCTGGGTTCTTGCTTCGGCCTCCACACCACGACGTTCTCCAGAATATTTACTGGAGGGCCGTGGGGGCCGAAGAGTTCCTCGCCGGCTCCCTCTTCTGTCGGGATGCCGGCAGGGGGGGGCGTCATGGGGTGGTCTTCGCCGAAGGCGCGCACGAGGTTGAGGGCGCGCAGTACATGGGCGCGGGTCGCGTCGGCGGCGGCGTCATCCCTCCTCTGGGTGTTCTCAAACACCCTCGGGCGGGTGCGCCTGCGCGCCGTGGGGTCTTGCCGTTTATCCCTCAGGGGCATATCTGGAGCTTTCCTAGGCATAGCCCTAAAAAGGGCTTTTTTCTTTCACCCCCACCTTTGCGGATTCGCAAAAAGGCAGGGGACACAAACGGCTTTTGGGGGAGGGATATAAGTGCGGACTGCTTATTCCTCCTTCGCCAAAGTTGTTGTGGAAGAGTTTGAGGTGATGGAAATCACGAGGGCAGTGACTCACGCGACCGGTCACGCCGCGGCCTTTTCCACTCCCCCCCCTCTTCCCCCGCCCCAAGGTTCCACCCGCAAGCGAGTGACCGGGACTAGGTACTGGGAGGAAAGTTTTCTGTCGTCGGCGCGGAAATTTCCTTTGTTGACTCCGGTCCGAGCGCGTCACGCTGTGACGTGGGCAACCCAGATGTTGTTGACTTGATTTGTTTGAATTGATTTGTTTTTTCTTGTCCGCAAAAACAACACGTCCCACTAGCCACTGCGGCCTATCCACCGCTGGTTTGACCTAGTTGGTCGTCTCAATCCGGCCCTTTTTATACAAAAAGGGGGATGAGGAGCCGGTGCCGGGTCGTATGACCCCCGACCGGGGTAATCTGCGCCGGCCGTGAAAACGGCCGGGTCCTTGGAGCGCAGCCGGCGCCGTAGGCGCAGGCTGCGCGGTGGAGGGGGTAGGTGTTGGTACCTACGCAGACATGTAGGTGTTCAACCAATTGAGGGCTGCTGCGGGCATGGGCTCGCCGTCCAGTCTGGCCCTTACGGCCTCCTGGACCACGGCGAAGCCCTCCATCAGCGCCTCTCTTTGGGTGATGGCTTCGGGTGGTATGGTCGGGAGTGTACTCACCGGGGTGTCGGTTTGTGTTGTGGTAGTATTCGTGGCAGCTTGCGCGGAGGGCTGCGGGCCACGGTTTCGGGCTCCGCGCCTCTTTCCGCGGCGGGTGGTGGGTGGCTGCTTGGGGTCGTTCCCGGGGGCCATCAGGGTGGCGCTGTGTTGCGCCGCCTCGACGGTTCGGGTAGTGGTGGTGGGCTCGGGGCCCTGCTTGATGGGCTTCGGAGGGTGTGGTGACTTCTTAGTCCTCTGGTTTTCCCTAAGCAGGACTGGGCATTTGGCGCTGTTGGCGGTGTGCTCACCGCTACAGTTCGCGCATGTTGGTGGCTCCTCTCGGGGCCGTGGGCAGTCGTTGGCAGCGTGGGGGCCTCCACAGCGCACGCAGGCTATGGGGCGATGGCAGTGGTGAGAGGAACGGGCGAAACTTTGGCAGCGGTGGCGTTGCGCGATGCCTCGCTTACCTCTCCAAGGCTCCACGATGATCCCTGGCATGCAGAGGATCTCCGTGACGCGGAAAATGGCCGCATTTTTGGTGACCTGAGCGCAAAAAATACACCCGGGTCTGCCGCTGCGGGCTCTGATGGGCCTGACGTATTCCACGTCGAAGCCTTGGGAAGTGAGGTCGTCGGTGATGTCGTCGGGGCTGGTGTCCACGGGGAGGCCCCTAATGGCCAACTTTTGGTTGCGCTCGACGGGCAGGGAGTAGGAGTACCACTCCAAGCTAGAGTCCTCCTTCTCCAGGTCGGAGAGGTACCGCTGTACCACTCGGAACTCCTGCTCACCTGTCGGGGAAAAACGGATCCCGGTTCTGAACGGGCGGGCATTAGGGGCGCGTCCCAGAAGTCCCTTTAGGGCCCGGATGTGTGATCCGCTGGACAACCAGCGGCGGGTAGCGAATCTTTTTCGCGGGCGCCTGCGCTGCTGTCGCCGGTCCTTGACCGCTAGTTGCGTCACTCGCTTGCGGGTGGAACCTTGGGGCGGGGGAAGAGGGGGGGGAGTGGAAAAGGCCGCGGCGTGACCGGTCGCGTGAGTCACTGCCCTCGTGATTTCCATCACCTCAAACTCTTCCACAACAACTTTGGCGAGGGAGGAATAAGCAGTCCGCACTTATATCCCTCCCCCAAAAGCTGTTTGTGTCCCCTGCTTTTTTGCGAATCCGCAAAGGTGGGGGTGAAAGAAAAAAGCCCTTTTTAGGGCTATGCCTAGGAAAGCTCCAGATATGCCCCTGAGGGATAAACGGCAAGACCCCACGGCGCGCAGGCGCACCCGCCCGAGGGTGTTTGAGAACACCCAGAGGAGGGATGACGCCGCCGCCACCGCGACCCGCGCCCATGTACAGCGCGCCGTCAACCTCATGCGCGCCTTCGGCGAAAACCACCCCATGACGCCCCCCCCTGCCGGCACCCCGACAGAAGAGGGAGCCGGCGAGGCACTCTTCGGCCCCCACGGCCCTCCAGTAAAGATTCTGGAGAACATCGTGGTGTGGAGGCCGAAGCAAGAAGGCCCCAGGCATCAGCCACCACCAACTACGGCCCCTACTGCCCTGGAGTTCGCAAACTCCCCGGGCACTCAGGTGGCCCTTAGTGAGCGGCTCGCGCAAGGCACTCCATCCGCCCTGCGCGCAGCAACCAAATCGCGCTCCGCAATTTTAATTGCTCCGCAACCCCGCGACCGCTCCCCCCCCGTGCATTGCCGCGTACATTACCAGCTCAAGGCCGCCTACAGCGCCTCCGCGTACGAGCGCCCCACCACCCGCTGCACAGCCGGGATCCGCGGTGCGTTTCTCAACACCGCCCTTCAGCTCCCCCCAGCAAAAACGGGCTGCTGGGTCTCCGCCGCAAGCGTCGCAGCCTCCACACTCCCTGCCTCGGCTGGATTTGTCCCCGATGGACTCTGCAGGGCCATCATCATCGCCACTTCCTGCCCCCCGCAAACCGCAGCAACCACCACAGCTGCACACGCCTCCGCCTCCGGCACCGCTACGGCTGTCCTTCGCCGACGCGGCTGCCTCCCCACCGTCTCCCTCCGCAACCGGCGGACAAGGGGGTGCGGGACCAACACAGCCCCACCAAGAAGATTAGATACCCGCCGATCGTGGTCGAGCGAATTCCCAATTGGGGCACCCACTTCCGGGCACTCAAGGCCCTTCTGGGATACGCTCCAAACGCCCGCCCCTTCGGAAACGGAGTGCGCTTCTCACCAGCGGGGGAGCAAGAATTCAGGGAGGTGCAGCGGTACCTCACCAACCTGGAGAAGGAGGTCCCCGGTGTCGAGTGGCACTGCTACTCCCTGCCCAGCGAGCGCAGCCTGAAGGTGGCCATTAGAGGCCTACCCGTTGATACCCAACCTGAAGAGATCCTGGAGGACCTGACGAACCAGGGGTTTGACGTGGAATACGTCAGACCCATCAGGGCCCGTCAAGGCAGACCTGGGTGTATTTTTTACGCCCTGGTGAAGAAAGATCTCGAAACTGCTGCCAGACTCTACAGGGTCACAGAAGTCCTCTGCATGCCGGGGGTGACTATCGAGCCATGGAGGGGCAAACGTGGCCTGGCGCAGTGCCACCGTTGCCAGAAGTTCGCCCACTCCTCCCACAACTGCCACCGCCCCATAGCTTGTGTGCGTTGTGGCGGCCCACATGCTGCCGGAGCATGCGACCGGCCCAGAGAGGAGCCACCAACGTGCGCGAACTGCAGCGGTTCGCACACAGCCAACAGTGCTTCTTGCCCGGTTCTCCTCAGAGAGAACCGTAAGGCGAAGAAGACTGTCCACCCCCCAAAGCCCAGGCAGGGCACCGACATGGCCCGCATGCAGGTCGTCGAGGCGACGCAGGAGAGCGCCACCCTCATGGCCTCTGCGAACGACCCTACAATACCTCCCTCCCGCCGCGGGAAGAGGCGCGGCGGTAGAAAACGGGGACCAAGACCCCCCCAGGACGGTGAGAACACGGCTATCACAGCCGCCACCCTCACCACTGCACCCACCACCAAACCGGTAAAACCAGCCCCGGTCCTGGCAGCAGCCACCACGGCAGCAGCAACTCGGGCTTTTATTGCCCCGACTCAGGGACCAAGCCCGAAAACTGCCGCTCACTACACAGCCGCCGAGTATATTAACGTGGTGATGACGGCGATGCAGGCACTGCAGGAGGTTGTGTTGGCTCTGGAAGCCACGCACTCGAACGCGGACATCACCGCGTTAGCCCGCAGAGGGATGGAAAGAATAATCCAGAACTCACATCCCTGAAGATCGTCCACTGGAACGCCGCGGGCTTGCAGAAAAAAATCCCGCTACTGGCTGCACTTCTCCGAGAACAGGAGATCCATATAGCCCTGATCTCGGAGACCATGCTGACACCACCCATCCCACTAAAGGTGCCGTATGTCTATACAAATCGTCAAGACGAGCAAGGAGGCAAGGCCTTTCGAGGACTTGCCATACTTGTCAGAAGAGGAGTCGTCCACCAACCGCTGCCGCAGATCCACCTGGGCTCTTTACAAGTCCTAGGTGTGGAGATCCATGTTGCCGCCGCTCCCATGCGAGTCTATGCCGTTTACAAGCCCCCACAGTCCCGGCTTGACCTAGCTGAGGTCAGGACCTTGCTAGACTCGCCGCTGCCTACCATAGCGGCTGGCGACTGGAACTGCAAGGATCCGGCATGGAATTCCAACATCTCCAACAATGACGGACGCCGACTCCTCAACGACGCCGAGATCCACGGCTATCACGTGGACGGCCCGAAGATGCCGACGCATTATCCATACAACACTGCGCACACTCCGGACGTCCTTGACATCGCCGTGCACCGTGGACTCCAAGGCCAGCTCCGACAAGAGACCCTGGACGAAGATATCCAGTCCGACCACCTACCGGTGCTCCTCGTCCTGACTACGGCACCCGCATTTGTCTCCCCGAGGACTCCCAGACCCACCATAGATTGGGAGGAGTTCTCGAGGCGCATGGATGCCCACGTTCCACATCAGACGCTCTCTGACGCCGCGGACATCGACAGATTCTCCTAATGGACCTAACCAGTCGCATCCGAGAAGCTCTGTCCGCGTCGTCATCACCTAGACGACACACTAACAAGCTGCCTCCACTGCCAACGCACATCGCCAAGATGATAGGGGACAAAAGGCGCCTCCGAAAGCGTTGGCAAGAAACCCGTTGTCCGAGGCTGAAGACCCAGCTGAACGCCATGACATCTAGGGTCAAGGCAGCTCTGGAGGACCACAGAGCAGCGACGTGGGAAGGAATGCTAACAGATGCGGCGGACGATTGGAACTCCATCCATCGCCTATGCCGCCGACTTAGCGGAGCCCCCACTCCTGTTCGTCCACTATTCCATGCGGACGGTACCCCTAGGTACCGGGCCGAGGACCGAGCAGAATTTTTTGCAGAGTGCCTGGAGCGACAGTTCCAGCCGAACCCATCCGACGAGGCAGACCACATCGCGGCAGTTGAAGAGCACCTTCGAACCTACGTCACCTCCCCGATAGCTCCCAACGAAGACCCCATGTTCTTCTCCCCTGGCAAAGTCAAGCGCATGATCGCGAGGACAAAGCCCAGAAAGGCCCCCGGAGCGGATGGTATCACCAATGCCACCCTTCGCCACTTACCGCAGCGCGCTATCGCGGCGGTAACGCACCTCTTCAATGGCATCCTCCGCACCGGCCACTTCCCGCTAAACTGGAAGGCGGGCCACGTGATCATGCTGCCGAAACCGGGCAAGAACATACTGAAGCCCGAGAGCTATCGGCCTATCACCTTGCTACCATGCATCTCGAAGGTGCTCGAAAAACTGCTGCTCACCAAACTGGTCCCTCACATTACGCCCCGTCAAGAACAATTCGGGTTCCGAGCGGAACACAGCACTACGCTCCAGCTGTCCAGAGTTCTGCACTTCATTGCCGTCGCCGCGAATAAACGTGAGCACACGGCCGCAGTTCTCTTGGACATGGAGAAAGCCTTCGACCAGGTCTGGCACTCAGGCCTGGTCTACAAGATGTCCCAATCCTCGGCCCCCCGCAGACTGACGAAGGTGGTTCAGTCATTTTTGACGGACCGCACCTTCAGAGTGGTGGTGGAAGACGCTATATCCGAGAGTCGCCCCATAGCAGCCGGAGTCCCTCAAGGCAGCTGCCTATCCCCGGTATGTTACGACCTTTACACCGATGACATACCGGTCGTTGATGGATCCCACCTGGCTCTGTACGCTGATGACGCGGCATTCTACGCCTCCTCTCACAAGGCTAAATTTGCCGCTGTCAAGCTACAGCGACAACTCGATGCCTTGCCCTCTTGGCCAGCCAGGTGGAGGCTGACCGTGAACGTCACCAAGACTCAAGCGATTATCGTGAGTAAGACCTCCAGATGTCTCCCACCGCTCACCCTCCACGGACATGACATCTCGTGGTCCCCGGTAGTTAAATACCTAGGGATCACGATTGATAAAAGATTAACCATGGGTCCACACGTGAAAACCGTCGTCACCTCAGCAAGAACAGCACGAATGTTGCTGCGTCCAGTGCTCCAATCCAGCCTCCCTCTGCGTGTGAAGCTCGGGGTCTATAAGTCGTATATCAGACCCTGCCTCACGTATGCCGCACCCGCGTGGTACGCCCTCCTGGCCGCATCGCACAAAAAGAAGCTGGCATCACAGCAAAACATGTGCATGCGGTCCGTGACGAATGCCCCCCGCTACGTGAAGAACACCACGATCCAGAGGGACCTTAAGGTCGAGAGCCTGGACGACTTCGTCGGACGCCTTGCCACGTCGATGTTCGCGCGAGCAGACGCGTCGCGATTCCCCCATCTGAGGGACATCGCGCCTCAGCACGCGCGGCCCCCCGACGGCAAGGCCTATCCCCGAGACCTCGACACGGCGACGACGTCGACATAACCACAGAATCCATGAAGACGCTGCTCAGCTCGTAGGTCGCTAGCCGGGCCTCCCCCAACGGGGTCTCACCTGGCTGGCTTGATCTCGCGAGCAGTGTAACCCACATTTTTGACGCCTCCCATTCCCCCCTACCCAAAATCCCTTCCCTCCCCCATATCCCAGGACCCGACCGTCTTAACGGTCGGCGAAGATCACTCCGGAAGAGGGCCGAAAGGCCCGTCACCGGTTCCTCATCCCCCTCATGGATGGCGGGATAGAGACGACCAACGAAGTCAAACCAGCGGATAGGCCGCAGTGACCCGAGGTGGACGTTGAAATTTAAATTAAAATCAATTCGTAAAATCAAATAGCCGACCATCTGGCTGCCACCTCTGACGTAGGGACGTGTTGTTTTGCGGAACTGCGGAAAAACACAGGTGAGTCACCAACATCTGGCTCCCCTACGTCACACGCTCGGACCGATCAACAGTGGAATTTCCCCGCCGCCGGCCGGTAACTTTCCTTCCAGTACCTAGTCTCGGCCTCTCGCTTGCGGGGGGAGCCTTGGGACGGGGGAAAAGGGAGGGGAGTGGTGAGGCCGCGGTGCGTTATGGTCGCGTGAGTCACTGCCCCATCTTACGTCATCCCTTGTATTATTTGGGTGGGTAGATTATTTTTTCATTTTGGTAATTATACTTGTTTATATATATTTATCCTCTTTTATCACTGTATAATTTTGTTAGGTTGAACTGGGGTGTCAATTAGTTTATGGGTATTATGTTGTTGTTCACGGTACCTTATATTTATTTCATTGTTTCTTTTTGTACTTGGGAAGCCGCACTACGCCCTTTCTGTCCCCTCCGTTGCGTTTCTTGCCGGACCTTGGTTTTTTTTTTCTTCTTCGTCCTTAATTCCTCCGGGACGACCTTGGTCTGGTCTGGCTCCTCCCGACTTGGTGTCACCAATTCCTCCACGATGGCGGCGATCTCGTCCGGGTGTATGTCGACCTGCAGAATGTCGTCGAGGTCGACCTCATCCCATGTCGCCCCCGCGGGCCTTGCCCGAGAATCCTCCGGTTTCGGTTTCGGTGCCGGTATTGGCCGTTCTTCCTGTGGGGACAGTCTCGTCCGTTCCCCTTTCTTGGCCGTTTGTATCGGTCCCGGTCGGGTGGGTACGCGCACTGTAGGGTCCATTTCTTTTAGCGATAATACTACACTCCGGTGTGTGGGCACTTTGCGCGCTATTTATCTCCCGTACCATTTTTTTTTTCCTTTATTGCTGGTAGTTGATTTTTAACATTCTGTGTGTACCCTAAACTGATTTAACTTTTTTTTCTTTCTTTTTCTGTTGCTGTTGTTTCTTACATATGGAACGGTTTCAAATCTTTCACATGTGCCGTTATGATTTGTTTCTTTTTACCGGTGTCTTGTAATAGGTATATCACTGGTGATTTTTGTCCTATTATCGTGTACGGTCCTATGTATTTCGGTGCCAATTTGGCGCAAAAATTTTTGCTTGCGTTGGACAAAACAAAGTTTCTTTTTAACACCTGCTCGCCCGTCCTTGGTTCCCATTGTCTCCTACCTTTGTCGTAGTTTTGTTTTTGCCTATCTGAGGCCTTGTTTTGTTGTTTTTTAACTATGTCGTAGACTTCATTTTTTTTTTATTTCTTTTATTTGCGGTGTGGGAAATGTATTTTGATCCCCCGGTAATCGGAGTTCCCTGCCAAACAACAAAAATGCGGGTTTGTACGATGTGGATGCTTGTACTGTTGTGTTTATTGCGTAATTAAATTCCGGTAAATACTCGTCCCATTTTTTATGATTGTCCGTTATGAATGTGGATATCATTGTTTCTAAAGTTCTATTTACTCTCTCGGTTGGGTTACATTGCGGTGTGTACGGGGCGGTCAGGCGATGTTCTATCCCATAACTCTTTAATGTGTCGGTAAATAACTTGCTCGTGAACTGTTTTCCATTGTCACTTAGTAATTTTTGTGGGCAGCCGTAACGCATGACTATGCATTCCTTAAATGCCTTTGTTACTGTATTTGCCGATGCCGTCCGCAATGGGCGTAACTCAGTCCATTTTGTGAATTTGTCATGAAACACTATTAGCCAGTTATAACCTTTTGACGACCTTGGTAATGGGCCTATTAAATCGGTGTTTACTACCTCCCATGGTACCGACGCATTATTTATATGCATCAAACCGGGTGTATTTTGTTGCGATGGCTTATGCGTTTGGCATGCCACACACTTCTTTATGTATCCTGCTATTGACTTGTACATCTCGGGCCAGTAATACCTCTGCGCTACCTTTTGCAATGTCTTAGCAGTACCCAAATGTCCCGCCATTGGTGTATCGTGGTGTTGACTGATAATGTTGTCTCTGTCTTCCTTAGGTACGCATAGCCTCCACTCGGATCCTGGCATTACCTTTACCCCGTAGGACGGGTTTATAATTTTTTTATATAACTGCCCCTCTCTGATGCAATACCCGGTTTGCGGCCCTTCACCTTTTTGTATCTCCGCCATTACGGACTCGTACCACCCTAGATTCTCCGTTTGCGTTGTGCATACCGGGTTGCGAGATAATTCATCGGCTACCTGATTTTGTTTTCCCGGTCGGTACATGATATCAAAATCGTATTGTTGTAACTCTAGTGCCCACCTGGCTAACCTACCCGACGGGTTTTTCATTGTATTCAGCCACTTTAACGCCTGATGATCCGTTATTACGGTGAAATGGTATCCCTCCAGAAAAGCTCTCATCTTACGGATGCTCCACACTACCGCGAGACATTCTTTTTCCTTTGTCGAATAGCGTGTTTCCGCCGGCGTCAATGTCCTGCTCGCGTACATGACTGCTCTTGGAGTGCTGTCCTCTTCCTGGATCAACACCATACCTAGGCCCTGATCGCTCGCATCTGTCTGGAGTATAAATGGTTTCGTAAAGTCGGCTCTAATGAGAATGGGGTCTTGGATCAGCCTATCTTTAATGTTTTGGAACGCTCGTTGTTGAGTTTCCCCCCAGCTAAATTTTGCATCTTTCTTTAATAATTTGACTAACGGCGCGGTTAGATCCGCATAACTCGGTATAAATTTCCTGTACCATGACGTCATACCTATGAAGCTCCTCACTTCTTTAATGTTAGCCGGTGGTTTGAGATCTCTCACCGCTTTTATTTTTTCTTCGTTCATCTTAATCCCGTCTTTGGTTACCGTGTGACCGAGATACTCGACTTCGGCCTTCGCGAACTCACATTTCTTCTTACGACGACGGCAAACGACCTGACGGAGCTACATTGGTGCCGTGGAAACTGGGTAGGGCACTGGTGTGGGACGCGACGTGTGTTGACACATTCGCCCTTTCCCACGTCCAGTCAACACGTAATAGGGTCGGTGCAGCAGCTGATCAGGCCCAAAACATCAAGCGCCGCAAATATTCATCATTATTAAATAATTATGAATTTGTGGCGCTTGCAGTGGAGACCGTGGGACCTTGGTCAGCTGATATGAAAAGCTTTATTAAGGCCCTGTCATCCCGGTTCATAGACACCTCCGGAGATCCTAGAGCTGGTGCTTACCTCTCCCAAAGGATTGGACTAACAAAGCCAGTGTCATAGGGACCATGCCGCGAGCGGACCTGCTAGAGGGGGTGTTCTTTTTATAGTGGTGATTATTATTTACATCTTTAATATTTGAGTAGCTTAGTTTTATTTTAATTTAAATAAGTTTAGTTTTAACTTTTAGCTTTTAATTGTATTATTAAATGTACAAAATAGAAGTATGATAAAATAATTCAAAATCTAATTTGTAATTGGTAATAAAATAAAAAAGTTATAGCCTTTTAAAGTTTTTTGTCTATTTCTTTCTTACAAAACGATGTTTTGCGTGTAATTCATATGGCGGTTGAGTAATATGACATCAGAACTGTATTTTCCTCTCTGTCTAAAAGCAAGTTTTAAACATTTATATCTTTTGTATTTTTAAAGATATTAAAAAACTATTCTACACTAGGCTAAACTAGGCTATTCGGAAGGTAAAAAAGCTTCAATTTAAATACTAATAAAAAATCAGGCAAATACCCTATTATTTATCTAATAGGTAAATAATTGCGTTCTACTGATAATTTGGGAAATCCTTATAATTTACGAAATAGCACGAGCTCATACTCATGGGGTATTTTAAAAAATGAGACGTTTTACGTCGAGGTATCTTTTGTAACGGTTTGTTTCTCAGAAAGGCCTCTAAAAAATAGATGAAAGATACGAACAGCTCTGCTTTAACCCGGTCTCTTGAGTTCTAAGACTTGAATGAAGTAAAAAAAAAAATGGAGATTCTTATAATAAGTTATTGTAATTAAAATAAAAGCGGGGATCCCTGTCACATGTATCTGTAATAAAAGAAGGACTCTTAAATGGTCACTTCACTTATTATGTTACTTTGCTGTTAGAATTAAAATATTTTTATTATTCAATTTATTTTAAAGAGAGAAAAAAATAAGTTGACTGCCATAAAAATAAGAAAAAAAGCCAAGCTTTTCAGCCTTTATGGGATACAATAAAGGTCTTTAACAACATAAAAAACTAGGTGTAGTAAAGTCAGTGACAAGAAATTATCTACATCATGATTCGTGATGAAAAGATTTACCTAATTTACTGTCACCGACTGCACTATATTTGTTCTGTTCATGTATAACCTATTGTAAATATAGCAGTACCTACATTAAAAACCACCATTTTTAATAAAAATACTGACTAAATCTAGTTCCTGTGTAGTATTTTAATGTTGATTTAACTGGACAATACACTGTAAACATAGATACAGTATTTTGCCGTAACAATCATCGCACTATTCTTGTCGCATAGTTGTGACAATACACGTTTTGGTTCAAGGCTCTAAAACTAGCAGCAGTAATGTAAAAAAAATTATATGGCTAGATAGCCAGTCAAAATACCTATCTAATGATACCTCACACTACCGTTTAAATTGCCACATGTGTCTAAAACACGTTAAAATTCAAAAAAACTTTAAAGTGCCAATTACTCGAAATCGCTTTTTTTGAGATACAGTGTATTGGATTTACACGTCAGTCCTGGACCACGGCGAAGCCCTCCATCAGCGCCTCTCTTTGGATGCTGGCTTCAGATGTTGTGGTCGGGAGTGTACTCACCGGGGTGTCGGTTTGCGTTGTGGTGGTTTCGGTAGCAGCTTGCGCGGAGGGCTGCGGGCCACGGTTTCGGGCTCCGCGCCTCTTTCCGCGGCGGGTGGTGGGTGGCTGCTTGGGGTCGTTCCCGGGGGCCATCAGGGTGGCGCTGTCTTGCGCCGCCTCGACGGTTCGGGTAGTGGTGGGCTCGGGGCCCTGCTTGGTGGGCTTCGGAGGGTGAGGTGACTTTTTAGTCCTCCGGTTTTCCCTGAGCAGGACTGGGCATTTGGCGCTGTTGGCGGTGTGCTCACCGCTACAGTTCGCGCATGTAGGTGGCTCCTCTCGGGGCCGTGGGCAGTCGCTGGCAGCGTGGGGGCCTCCACAGCGCACGCAGGCTATGGGGCGATGGCAATGGTGAGAGGAGTGGGCGAAACTTTGGCAGCGGTGGCATTGCGCGATGCCTCGCTTACCTCTCCAAGGCTCCACGATGATCCCTGGCATGCAGAGCATCTCCGTGACGCGGAAAATGGCCGCATTTTTGGTGACCTGGGCGTAAAAAATACACCCGGGTCTGCCGCTGCGGGCTCTGATGGGCCTGACGTATTCCACGTCGAAGCCTTGGGAAGTGAGGTCGTCGGTGATGTCGTCGGGGCTGGTGTCCACGGGCAAGCCCCTGATGGCCACCTTTTGGTTGCGCTCGGCGGGCAGAGAGTAGGAGTACCACTCCAAGCTGGAGTCCTCCTTCTCCAGGTCGGAGAGGTACCTCTGTACCAAACGGAACTCCTCCTCACCTGCCGGGGAGAAACGGACCCCGTTTCTGAACGGGCGGGCGTTTGGGGCGCGTCCCAGGAGTCCCTTGAGGGCCCGGAAATGCTTACCCCAGTTTGCGATCCGCTGGACAACCAGCGGCGGGTAGCGGGTCTTTTTCCCGGGCGCCTGCGCTGCTGTCGCCCGTCCTTGACCGCTTGTTGCGGAAGGAGATGGCGGTGAGGCGGCTGCCGCGGCGAAAGAGAGTGGCGGCGGTGGAGAGTGCAGCTGTGGAAGCTGTTGAGCAGATGGTGGTGACGGCCCGGTTGTGTCCATCGGACACAGATGGAGCCGGGGCAGTGAGCGCGGTTGTTGAGATGTCGCAGGAGGGGTCTGAGCGGCCCGCTTTTTGCTCGGCGTCACTGCGGTGGAGGACGCAGCGGTAGCGGCAGGCGGCACTGGGGTTCGTGGCGCGACTCGCGGCCGCGCGACGGCCTTCGGCTGTGGCGGCGGCGCACTTAAGCGCACAGGCGCGGTGGTCGGCCTAGCGCGGAAGGGTGGTGAGGTCGCGGGCGCGTGCGCGCTCGCGGAGGTGGTCCGGGCCACGCGCGCTGGCGTGGCGGGTGTCGAGGCGCGGCTGGTAGTGGCGGCAGCTCGCACGGGTGCGAGGCGCGGCGGCTCGTCCTCGGGCGAATCGCGAGGCGCTGCGTCATCGGGCTGCAACAGCACTTGGGGCACGGTGCCGCGGCGTGGGAGGCTGCTGGGCAGTATAAACGAGGTGCGCGCCGTCTGTGGGCGCTGCTCTCGAGGTTTGGAGGCAGAGTGGGCCGGTGGTGAGGCGGCGGCGGCAGCAGCAGTGGCTGCGGCGCGAGCGGCGGTGATCCGCGCGAACGCGGCACGCAGCACAGGCGGAGCGTCTGCGCCGTCCGCGAGCATCTCGCTCAACGTGAGCTGAGTGCCCGGGGAGTTTGCAAACTCCAGGTCGCAGGAGTGGCCCGGGGACCGGATCCGCCGGGGTCGTCCTGGGTCAAGGCGGGGGTCGCGCTGAGGCGGCACGCCGGCAGCCATCTGCACGGCCAGCTCGGCAATAGCTTGGCCGTCCGGTGGCGGGGTGTTCGGAGCGGTCGTCGGCGGTGTTGCCTGACCGGCCGGCCGCTCGCAGCAGGTTGATCGCGCGCACGACATGGGTGCGGTCCTCAGTAGAGATCGGGATCCGTCGGGTGTTGCGGAAGATCCGCGGGCGCGTCTGCCTTCGCGCTGTTGGGTCACTCCGGGATCCAGGCTGCATGATGTGGGTAGCCCTAAAAAGGGCTTTTTACAGAAAACCCCACCTTTGCAAACTCGCACAAGGTGGGAGGGACACAATGTAAATTTGGAGGGTAGATATATTTGCGGAAAAAATAATCTACCCACCCAAATAAAACAAAGGATGACGTAAGTGCTGGTTTGAGCGCCGTGGCCGCGGTATATAAAGGCCCCGGTGACGACCGCGGAGATTTGCGGGCGCGGGCGGAGTGGGCTCGGAGCGCGCGCCGCCACCGGTGCAGCGCGTATGGCCGTGACGTCACGCCGGACCGTTCGCCTGTTTGATGACCGGCCGGCGCTCGTTACAAATTAAAGAAAAGTATAAAATGACCCACTCTCCATTGGTGATTCCTCTTTGTCCATTGCTTACTGTTACTTACTCAAATACGATGACGATCATTCTTTTGCAATTATTTTAGAAGCAGAACTTTGCTGCGGGACTGCCCAGTCTGGGACGAGGTCCACAATCTTTGAGGGTACCTACTCAAAATCGTATAGCACCGATTTGGGCGGAAGGAGCGACCCCGGGATCTTAGGCAAACTTAAATTGCTAATAATTTGGTCATCTTTCTTTAATTATTTACCATCATTAAAGAGCTTGAGTTACATCTCGGTTTCGAGCGTGGGTTCCTTAATTTCTATCCGAAATACGAGATCACTTGGCCAATTTCAATCCGTTTCACTAAAAACTAGATCAACTTTACAACCCAACCCGTTGAACCTACCCCGAATTATCTGAGAACCTTTTGAAACTTGATCCAGTTTTTAGTGAAACGAATCTGCCAACATTTCTTCAGTTTGCAGGGGGAAAAAAATGCCGTCCACCTTAAATAAATACAATTGTACATACGGTCAAACGGGATTTCTAGGCCACATTGTCAAAGTGACTTACATATCTATCAATAAAATCGTAAGAATTTTTTGCAATGGACTTACGGCGACACCTAGAAATCCATTTGTTGTATACATAGGTTTATTTTTAAACAAAGCATTTAGCAATTTCATAGCATTAAACATGACGACGATAGTTAATAAGCAGTAACTAATGTCTGCCCTATCGTGGAAGTGAGATGTCAACCGGGTATGTATGTGTATGTATGTGAGCAAAAATGGTAGTTCTTGAACTACCACGACACGACTACCAAGAGACTGATTTTAATAAAATAAAGAAATCATATGATTCGTGGATAACCTGCAACCATTATGGGCTAATAAGACTTATACGAAAATGAAAGAATCATTAAAAATCACCGCGAACTACACCCACATATTAGACGTAAAATTTGTTCCTACATTTTTTAAATTACCGAAAAGATACCACGAAAATTCACAAAAAAGTTAGAACTCCAGGCGTTAGAATTAACGAAATCAGGGATCAAAACGAACACTTAAATAAGATTCTTAATAAGTAAGTATTTTCTCTAGCTCAGTGAAGTAAAAAGTGTCTTGGAATGGAGATTTTCTACTCACGTACTATAAACCGCTAACATTGATATCGTTAATGGTATCAGAAATACCACCTAAAACGTACCTAACCGAAAAACAATTCTATAATGAGCGTTGCCATGGTAATAACAGTTCTATAATAATTATTACAGCATTGTTATTACCATGGTTACGGACATTCCGGATATCGGTCTTGGCGTTTAGTGAACACTTGACATCTTAATTTGTATCATAAACCGTTTAAAATATTTTAATACCGATTAAAATTGCGTATATTAAGAACAAAATTCATTTACTGCCGCACTCAGAGACGTCAATTAAATTTAATGGTAGATTAAAGTTGCTGCTGTCACTTTCTTTGCTATAGCAATAGAATAAGACAACACGTCACTAAATAAGCATTACATTTAATTGACGTCTCTGAATGCGGCAGTTAGAGACTTATTATGTGTTTAAAATTTCATTTTTATTAAATTACTAAAACAAGATGGTTAATATCCATCGATTTGTTATTTGGTTAGTATGGTTCAATATGGATATCAACAAAATGGCGCTGGCGTTTCGTTTGGCATTCCAACTTTTATGATAAATTGTCAGAACTGTTTTAGTAACTATTAAATTTTGCATGAAATTTGTTAATATTTAACAATAAAATTCACAAACTATTAACGCCAATCGGAATAATGAAAATGACTTTGCTGATATGTAATTTTTTGGCAGAATAATCAAAGAAAGAATACGAGAAAAGTTAGCGATTAATTATTTTTATCATTATAATTTTAAGCTTGTAGAGAAAGTTACGTATGCAACGCTACATAATTAGCTCTTAAGGTAATCGTGGCTGAAAACGCTTAATTATGTACCAGTTACATAAATAACTATTTTGTGAAATAAGAGGACGGGATTACGCAAAACGGATAGTCGTAAAATAAAGATTTAAAAAAACCGGCTGATTTGGTCTTCGAGTTAATAATTGCACAAATTTAATTAATTGCAGATTCAGTGGAAACTCCAGCGGAACACATAGTTATTATGTTTTTGAATGAAATTATAAAACAACAAAATTTAATGAGTTATCATCATTATTACTTTTTTAGTCACTTGTCGAAGAGTAAGGAACACGCAGCGTGGTGTCGGTAGGCTTCGAACAAGTTGAACCGATATGCATATGGTAGCGGGAAACCGATGTATGAGTATGCACGGGACCGGTCCCTGTGGCAAACCTTGGGGGAGGCCTAGGTATGTCCAGCAGTGGACGTCTTTAAGTTGAAATGATGAGTCGCTTGTTTATTTATTGAGTCTATTGCACAAAAATAAAAAACTGAATACAAAAGATTACCCTAACGCCTTGTTATCGAGGTAAGTAACTTCACATCAACACAACGTAACTTCAAACTGGCGAGTTATATCGACAATGTGCTTCTTTTTTAACTTTGATTTTTACAGATCTAATCTATGAATGAATTAATGAAAATGTTTTGTGGGACCAAGTTAAGTATTTAAACAGTTTTAACTAATCCTTTAAAATTCTAAACAAACGTATTTGCGTTGAACTTTTGACCGTTAATTACGACGAGAAACTGCAATTGCATACTTTGATTATTTACTCTCTAGATAGAGTGTGGCCCTGTAATCACGACGACAGAAACAGGTCAGTTTTTGTATGCTTGTGTGCGTGACCGCTTTGTCTGACACTCGCAAAACGTCATTCTATTTATCTCTGTGGGCATACATAGGGATGCCAGCTAAAGACATATTTCCCATTTTACTGGAAAAACTGATCATGTTAAGGTTTAGTTGTTGTGAGGTGTTTGAAAAACTAAAAAGATATCAATTCAAATTGGAATGGTTGCCTTTAATGTTTTCGATTGACAAAATACCTACACTCACCGGCAAATTTTGCGGAACAAAATAAAAGTAAGACATTGTGAAAAAGTAATTTTTTTGCCCGAATAAAATGTTTTAAGTAATTTTTTTTTGAGTGCGAGTGATTGTGAGTGCGTTAGGCAATAGGCCAGCTCACCCCATGTCAAATTTCCAGTTTGTAAGTCAAAATATATTTTTATCAATTTCCACTATTCTCGACATTCACTTGGCAGTTTTCTATTATTAGGTATACATAAACAAACTTAACTTCCATACTTCGATACTCACACCCCTATGGAATTTCGCATTTCAAAACTGGCAATACCAACAATAATGCCAAGAGGGAATCGTAATAATTAGACATATTGAATTGATTGATTTTTGAAAGAAATACTATGAATTCTGAATTATTTATGGGTGGTAGGTGACTTTGCTGGTTGATTTAATACTTACGTCCTTTGTAATTTCGACACACTTTAATAACGTAACTCGTCATTTTAGTGCTTTTTTAGCGAAATAAATTCCAACATGTAATACGACCGTATCCCTTGACAACACAATTGACACTAAGGAGCGGAAAGCTACTTATAGGCTAACAGTTAGCTGATAAAAATTTCGACGCATTCATGTCATCAAAGTTCTATCTAGAGAGTAAATAATCAAAGATTGCATATTCGGTAATTTCAGCGTCATTTATTTTCCTCGTGATATAACATTACTTTTTATGATTTTTTTAAAATATTTAAATCATATTTTTTTTTGTTTCGGTTAATGCTTAAAAATTGTATTTTAAAAAACTAAACTTGGTAGGTTATCTTGTAGACCAAATATTCTCCCACTCTGGGACTCCCATCCCCCACCTGCAGTCACTAAGGGTTAAGGCGGGCGGCAAAGCGCCGCCGCCTCAACCCCCGCCGTCTGCGCCGGAGGGGATGCGCGAGAGGAGACTCCTCGCGCTCCCGCTCCGCGGCCTCCTTCTGCGAGATAACCGACTCGCAGAAGGAAGCCACAGCCTTCCAGGACCTGTCGCTGCACAGCATTGTAGAGACAACGCTGTGCAGCGAAAGGTCCCATTGCCCTATGGCCAGTGCCATGGTGCCGCGCTCCGAACTCCAACGAAATTGTGTTACTAGAGTAATCCGTTTAAAAGTTATTAGGAATTTCCTATACTTAGTCAAAATTGTAATAATATAACAATGACATTAAAATAAAAATATTTTAGTTATTTATTATTCATTTATATTTACATTCTTCCCGTTTAATTCTCAACGATAAATCAAACAACTAGATACCTACGAGTGCCACTACAACGATAGTTTTTTAAGCCATAGTTGACAACCATAGAGCGACCGCCGAGCGTAGGTATGAAAAGTGAAGTACATACATGTGATTGACTTCTGTACCTATCTATTTTGTGCCCCTGCAGCTTGGCGGCAAGGGTGTCAGCGACCTTGTGGCCCTCTTCCCCGGGAACCTCGATGACCCGGGACCCCGTCATCGAGGTCCTGACCCGCACATGCTGCAAGCCCACCTCACTGAGGCTAAGGCCGTTAATAGCCTTAGCCATGGTGGCCTGCAGAGTGGTGGTAGCCCCTTTCTTGAGGGAGACCACCACCGCCGCCGTCTTAGGGACGGACAGCTTGGCGGGTCTGGGCCCGTGTGCCGCCTTCCCGGTCTTCTTGGTTGGGGGAGAGGGGGAGGCCTTGGCCTTGTCTTTCTCCTTCTTCCGGACCACCTCCGACCACGACATCTGCTCGTGTGGAGGTGGCATTCGGCCCGAGGGGCCGGGTTCTCCCTCCGAGGGCATTACGGCTCTCGGGGCCGGAGTGGTCTTGGCGGCCTTGGCGGACTTCCTGGCGGCAGGAACAGGAGCAGAGGCTGGGGCTGCCGCCTTCTTGGCCACCTTGGCCTTCGGCCGCCCATCTCCAAGTCTGGCCCTGGGGACCGACTCAGGAGCTTCCACAGGGGCCGAGGGTGGCGGGGCCGGCCCTGCTTCTTTCCGCTGAGGGGGGGCTGATACGGCAGGCTTATTGGCCCGCCTTTCATGCGCCAACGGGGGGCAAAGAACGGGCTCCGCCGGCAGGCGCCTGCTCACCTCCTCTATCCGGTCATTGACCATCTTCCCGAGGCTAAGGAATAGGTCCCGTTTCATAGCCTCGATGGCCTTACTGAAGTTAACCTAACATTATACAATCTAATCTAACTTAAAATACTTACTGTTTTTAATACTTTCAAGAAAATAAAGATGAATCAACCAACAAAGAAGTTATATATATTGGGGGGGTTTGTATGGGCCTTGTGTGTCACTTCGACCATTGCTGATCTTTTGTAACAGCCCTTTGTTTAAAGTTCACTGCAAAGGCCCGTTGCGTCTAAGAATTTCCAGATGCTTTGGGCCGTGAGAAGTTGTATCTCCTGTGGGTCCACAATGTGTCGCCCTAGGTAGATACTTCTGTTACGCATTAGTGGTCCGCAAGAACAGAGGATGTGCATTGCTGTCTCCTCCGTTTCCTGACAGAACCTGCATGTCGGTTCTTGTTTCATACCCATTAGAAACAGATGTTTGTTCAATTTGCAGTGGCCAGTTAGAATTCTAGTCACTGCGCAAGTCTTTTCTCTTTTGAGTTGTAGAAACTCTTTGGAGAAGTTGCTTTTGAACCCTGTAATTAATGATTTCGAGTGCTTTTGTCCTTTCGTGGACTTCCACAGCTCGATCGCCCTAGATTTATATAGGTCGTTTAGCAGTGAATAGGATTTCCTTTTTGTGATACCACAAAAAGGCTCCGGGCCAACCAGGGGGTTGTCAGCACCTTTCCTAGCCAGTTCATCTGCTATTTCATTTCCATCAATGTTGGAGTGCCCTGGTACCCATCTAAGTATTACTTTGTTGGAGTTTCCTAGGGCATTCAGGTTTTCTTTGCAGTTTTGGACTAGTTTAGAGTTTAACTCCAATGCGTCTAGTGCCAAAAGGGCAGCTTGGCTGTCCGAGTTGATGTAGATGTGCTGGTGCCTACGGTTCTTCTCAAGGTTGATTTCCGCGCATTTGTTGATGGCGAAGACTTCCGCTTGGAAGATTGAGGCCTCCGTGCCCATGCTGACGCTAACTTTGAGTCTTGGTCTCTCAACGTAGATGCCGCACCCCACATCGTTCCCTTTTTTGGAACCATCTGTATACCAAATGTGGCACCCCTCTTTGTAGTCCAGCTGGCCTTTCAGCCATTTGTCCCTGGAGGGTATCTCCACTGAGAATAGTTTTTTGTAGTTATATTCAATATGCATGTCATAGGTTGGCATGCATAAGGTTTTGTGTTCAAACACCGATGCCATACGCTTGGTCAGTGCTTGAGAGCTCCATTTCGTCCTTGTCGTGGTGCAGATTCTGTATATACACTGTTCAGCCTCTTTTTGCACTTGTAGGTGCAATGGTGTTAGGTCTAGCAGTGCATCCAGAGCTGCTCCCGGTGTTGAGGATAAAGCTCCTGTTGCGATAACGCAGGCTGTGCGTTGCAGACTGTTTAGGGTGTTTATTGTTGTCTTTTGGTTGGTTTTTGTGCACCAGACAGCGGAGGCATATGTAATTATAGGCCTTACCACTACCGTGTACAGCCAGAGGGCAATTTTGGGTTTTAGGCCCCATCTTGACCCCGCCATTCGACAACTAGTCCACATTGCCATTTTGGCTTTTTGGATTATGTTTTTTATGTGCGAGTTCCAAGTTAACTTTTGGTCTAAGGTGACCCCTAGATACTTTACTTCACTTGAGATTGGGATTATTTGTTCGTTAAGCTTAAGATTTAGTAGCTTTTCGAGCTTCCTTTTCTTAGTGAAGGGAACTATCACAGTTTTGCTTGCGTTTATGGACAATTCGTTTTCTTTACACCATTTATTTATGGTGTTGAGAGCTCCTTGCATTAGACATGAGATTGTGTGGAGGCTGGGGCCTTTGATTATGACTACAAGGTCGTCGGCATATCCCTGTGTGTCATAGTCTTGGTCCGTCATTAATGCAAGTAGTTGATCCACTGCTCGGGTCCACAAAAGTGGAGAAAGGACACCTCCTTGTGGACAACCTCGAGTGGTGTGGAATTCATGCGAAATTTCATTGAGAGTCAGGAATGCCACCGTGTTAGAGAGCATATTCTTGACCCAGTTGATGGTGGTTGATGGTGGTGGTAACAAAGAAGTTACGAGTGGTTTTAAATTTTAACATTTGCCGTGTGGTGCCGGGTTTAGAATGTTGCCACTCCATGTCTTCCCGTGGATGTCGTAAGAGACGACTAAGGGACTAAAGGCTGTGTAGTGCTGTTAGGCGATGGGTTTGCAACCTGTCACTAATACACTGGATAACATCTTAGCCTGGTTGTGCAAAATGTGGTCACAGAATTATCAACAAGTTTTTGGAGTTGTTGGTGAGTCTGTCGCTCTGCCTACCCCACTCTGGGAATGAAGGCGTGAGTTTATGTTGTATGTTGTTGTTAAGTCCTAATTTTCACTTAATTGAATTTACCTAAGTTAATGTTAGTAAATCTAGCTAATCGTAGTATTCGTAGTATTATCTTAAGTCGTTGTTACTTAGAGCCTATTCTAAACAACTATCAAAACCATATATTGCATATAGGTATTTCTAAATAAATTACCTACACTTAGCTTATTAAAAATATAGTGGTTAAATGCAATCTAACCTACGTACGGGTATGTATCTACGAGCATGTATCTGCGGCTAACATTGGCTATAACATTATCTATCTAGTACGTATATGGGGTTCACCTCCACATACATTTTAATTTTATTGTAACACACTAGTATGTAAAACTAAAACGAAGCATGTAAACTGGTTCTGACTTGATTCAAAGCGCTATGGAGTACGTATTTCAATCAAAAAAGCCTGTATCGACAAGTTTCGTGTACCGGGGTGCATTGTTATAACGGTTTAATTGTTTTATTGGTAGCCGCCTATTATGTTTTATGGTCACAACGGATGCGATTGTTACTTGTGCGTTTTATTATTTTGGGTGTTGTTGAATAAATCGGCGTCTGTGTTAGATGAACTACAAGTTCAAACGTGTTTTTAGGAAGACGCTTAACTTACGAAGCGTATAAAAGCGGTGGGATATTGTGTCTGAACAACTATTAGCCACGCAACAGTCTTCGTTACCGGAGCTCCATGTACTTAAAGCAGTATATAGACATAATAGTCTTGTGTCGTGCAGTGAAGTGATTATAAAAAGGCCACACTATCAGAAGATTCTGATGTAAGACCATATTTTACACCATGTGATGGTCATATTAAAGGCAAACAAAATAGTTCGTGCTCAGATGTGATTGATGGAGTTTTAACAATGCAAGCATACTGCCAACAATGTAGACAAGATTTGAGTTAGTATAATATCCCATCCAATTAATTAAAAACTTTGTATTTGTTATTAAGTCGTACATTATGTTTAATTTCATGTTTTCTTATTTTTATAGATCTTCCCAAGTTGGGGGTGGAGTAAGGAGGACAGCTGCAGTCTCGAAGTCAGAAGAAGTGCTGGCAAAGAAAAACCGCCCTTCAACTAATCGCGATACAGTATCAACATCATCCGAACCAATCTTAGATGAGAATGTGAGTACAAAAAATAATGATTATGTTGAATGTTCTGTGTGTAGTAAGTTTGTATCCAAAAGATATTTCACCAACCATTTGAATAGTAATATCCATAAAAATAATGTCTTAAGGTCTGATATTCAATGGGTTAATGTACAGTTAATTGAAAACGCATTTAGGAATAGGGTGGCTACTTATAGAATATTGCTTAATGAAAATATTCGCAACCCATTTACCCCCGAAACAATTTTACAAAAAAATAAAGAAAAAATCTTTACATTATTGGATCGATCACTTACTGATTGATCATTGTGCTTTAAAAGTAAATTTCATTCTTAATGCAGATTTTACTCAAGATACCAAACAGCTAAATAATACGTTTGACTTTCAATTTAGTAACAATGTGGTGAATCTTAGCAGCGACAAAAATGATATTTTTATAACTATAGTTAACGAAATTTTAACAAGATTATCTAACTTTGAGAGGAAAGATAGTGGATGGAGCTTAGTAAAATTCAACTATCTAGATGTGAATGTAAATAAATTTAACCCATTACGTGGTTCTTCCTATATAAAATTGCCTAGAGATATAATGAATAAAAAGGCAGTTATTAATGTAAAAAACATTGATCATGAATGTTTTAGATGGGCTGTATTGTCAGGGTTATACCCACCTACAAACCATCATTCAAATACATGGAATTCATATATAGCGCATAAACATAAACTAAACTTTGAAAATTTGAGTTTCCCATTAAAATTAGGGGATATTCATAAATTTGAAAAAATTAATGATATAAGCATTAATATTTTTGGACTCGAGTACAATTCACAAAGTAAAAAACATGATGTGATAGGGCCATTTCACTTAACTAAATGTAAAAAAGCTACCCACTTAAACTTATTATATATAACCAAAGGTAGTAAAGCACATTATTGCTTGATCAAAAATTTATCTAGATTAGTATCTAAACAATTATCCAATACACAACATGCTACACATATTTGTGATGTTTGCCTAACAAGCTTTACATCACATGAAAATTTAATGAATCATCAAAGAAACGACTGTTTCCATGTTTGCACGAATTTACCTTCAGAACAGGATAAAAAGAAAAACTGGTTCAATGAAAATGTCCCATCAAACCAACTTAGCTTCAATAATTATGAACGTAAATTAAGGGTGCCTTTTGTTGTTTATGCCGATTTTGAGGCTTTTTTTAAACCCAATTCCATCATGTTTCAATAATCCTAGTACATCCTCTACAACAAATATACAAAAACACGAGGTATATAGTTTTGGATACCACATTAAGTGTTCTTATGATGATAAGTTGTCAATGTATAGAACATACAAAGGTAAAGATTGTGCACAGACATTTATGAAATACATTAAAAAAGATTTAGATAACATTTGTAGGAGTAATACTTTTGGCAAAACCACTTTGCCTTTATCTGATGCAAATAATTTAGACATTGCTCAGAGTAGTACATGTTACATTTGCGATAAAAAATTAAATGGTGATTCTTCTATTTCTTATAATCATCATACAGGTTTTTATGAAGGAGTAGCACATCAATTTTGTTCTGAAAAATACAGGGTACCTAATTTTGTACCTGTATTTTTTCATAATTTGAGCAACTATGATAGTCATTTTATAGGCTTGACATGGGCATGGATTTGAGGAAGGGTACATTGAACTGATACCAGAGAACAAAGAGAAATATATTTCCTTTTCTAAATCTTTGCAAGTGAATAATCGCACAATGAAATTGACGTTTGTTGATTCACTAAAATTTATGAGTTGCAGTCTTGAAAAATTAGCCAAAACCTTGACAGCTGAACAATTTCGTGAATTAAAATTGAGTTTTCCATGTGAAGAGGATTTTAAACGATTAATACGAAAGGGTATCTATCCCTATGAGCACATGACATCATATGAAACGTTAAAATTAACTTCTCTTCCCTCTCAAGATAAATTCTACAGTTCTTTGACTGATTGCAACATATCAGAAGGCGATTATGAACATGCGAAAGATGTTTGGACACATTTTCATTGTCAAAATATGGGGGATTATTCTGATTTATATTTAAAAACAGATGTTTTGTTACTTACTGATGTATTTGAAAATTTTAGAAATGTATGCCTTAGGACATATGGATTAGACCCAGCTCATTATTATACTGCTCCAGGATTAAGTTGGGATGCGATGTTAAAAACTACAAAAATAAATCTAGAGCTCTTAACCGACATTGATAAAATTGCTTTCATAACTAAAAATATTCGAGGTGGCATATCGCAATGTAGTAAAAGACATGCAAAAGCTAATAATAAATTTATGCCAGAATATGATCAAAATATTCCTTCTTCATTTCTTATGTACTAGGATGCAAATAATCTTTATGGGTGGGCTATGTCTCAATGCCTCCCTACAGGTAAATTTGAATGGGTGAATGTAGATACTGATTTTAATGTTTCTGATGATGCTGAACATGGGTTCATTTTAGAAGTCGATCTAGAATACCCACACGAATTGCATGACTCTCATTCGGATTTACCATTCTGTCCTGAAAATATTTGTTTAGGGAATTCCAAAGAAAAAAAAAAATTCCCAATTTAAATAGGAAAACGAATTATGTTCTACATTACAGAAATCTAAAACAATGTTTGAAGAATGGTTTGCAATTACCTAAAATCCATCGTATTTTGAGATTTGAACAATCTAAGTGGTTAAAAAGTTACATAGACTTAAACACACGCATGCGATCGCAGGCAACGTGTGATTCTGATAAAGATCACTATAAAAGTATGAATAATTCAATTTTCGGTAAAACCATATAAAATATTTTGAAATATGTGAATGTCAAATCGTTAAATCACTAGGAAAATCATGGGAAATCACAGGGAGTTGAAACTATGATAGCGAAACCTGAGTTCCACAGTTAATCAATATTTTCGGAGAACTTAGCTGCTGTTCAATTGAATAAAACTAAAATCTTTTATAATAAACCAATTTACTTAGGATTTTGCATTTTAGATATATCGAAAACTTTCATGTATAAATTTCATTACGACTACATGAAAACGAAATATCAAGATAATCTCAGGCTTCTTTATACAGATACAAATAGTTTATATATCAAATATTCACTGAAAACTATTATGAGGACATAAAATCAGAGCTCGATTTATATTTTGACACATCGGACTATCCACCTAAAAATGAATATGGTTTACCATTAATAAATAAAAAGCGGTTGGGGTTTTTCAAAGATGAAAAAAATGGTAAAATATTTAAAGAGTTTGTTGGTCTACGATCTAAAATGTATGCCTTAGATGTTGAGAATATGAGTCTTATATCAAAAGCTAAAGCAGTCAATAAATCGCCTAGTGCCTGCTATACGGGCACATCTCAAAAAACCAATATTAAGAGAAATCGCCGCTCAAAGTTTTGCGAGTTGAGTGTGCGGCAGAAAAAAGGGTCTAATTCCTTAAGTTTTGGGTCAATAACACTGTGATTTAGGTTATTTTGTTGTTCATTATATAGAGCTTCAAATGAACGTGCATTTTTTTTTTCAAGTATGCGTAGTTTTTAAAGTACTGGCCTTCAAATATAGGCACTTCGTGTTGTGGCCATATCGCAGAAAGTATTTTACGGAATTTCGAGATGTGTCCAAAATCGCAAAAGAATTAAATGACGGTAATAAGCATACTATCATACAAAAATACATTTAAAAATAATAAAATAAATGAAAAACACGAAAAATAGTTATCAGATACCTTTATTAATCATCTTTGGCACAGTAAAACATTATTATATGCGATAATCAATGTCTCGAAGTATGCCTAACGCGTAAATTCTCTTGACAGATAGGTATATAATTTAAATTACCTATGTTTGAATATCTGCCTAGCTAAAATCCAGTCTCCTTCTGTGTGCACGACAGGCACCAACCAGATGCTGCGCCAGAAATTAACCATAGCAGGAGCATCCGGTAGGTGTCCGTCGCTCACTCCTTGATCGGTTCCTTCCCACTTTCGGTACACCTTCCTCGGATCACTTTGGAAGAGGTGATTTTGCTGGTATCTATCCACACGCTCTCTATAGCGACGAATACGGCTTGCCCACGCGCAAACTTTCTGCTTCAGGAAGTCGATACGTTCCGTGACACAGGCCATAATAATGTTGGGGCCTTATTCCGGTCCAAGCAAAAGCCTGGTTCACGAAACGTATGACTCGGGGGCGTTCATTGCCACCCTGAAGCAGACTAGCTTTCCTATGAGAGTCCTAAACTTATCAATACGCCGCTCAACTCGCACTTGCCAAGCGGGGATAGACCCGCGAGCGCACGTCGCTCGGTCAGTGTCCGAAAACTTGACTCGAGCTACGCGGCATGCAGTCCTGGCCCCACAGTACAAATTTGAGTGGGTATCGATAATATCCTCGCTGGCTTGTAAATATGACGCCAGCAAGGCGTTTAGGGCTCCCATAAGTGCTAAATTTCGTTTACTGCCAGGCAAGCGTGGTAAACGAGACCTAGAGTTGGGTGTGGACCGATACTGCGCGATCGCGTCTTCCAAAGCCCTCCTCAGTTGCTCATTCACCTGGTTAGTTACGCTTATATTCACACAATCCTCGACGTCGCTAACGGGATCATACTGCACTGATATCAGTGCGTGTTGGGCGACTGGCATCGAAGCCGATAACGCAGCAGGAGGGTCCCGTGATGAAGCGGAGGCTGTACGAATATGTAGCGATTCAAGGCGTAGCCGATCAAGGTACAGACTGATCCAGTCGCCGAAGCCGCTGAATGGCCCGCACCTGATCCGATAGTCATTGGGCGGTAACAGTGATGGCTGGTTCAAGAGTCTGAAACAGGAGCAGCATTCGATCACGGTACGCAGTGAGGTAAGTTCCTCCCTCTGTAGCCCCGTATTATGCTCGCATGCAATTTTCATTATTCGATGTTGACCATCGCATGCGGTGCACTAAACCACCGGTAGCGGGAGCCGTGCGCAGAGCAGGATGCCCCGCAGGCCCCAAGCGTGCCGGCAGCGGTGGTCGCACGTCACGTAGGTGGTCGCGACGGCGGAGGTCGCTCGACTCGCTGGTGTCGGGTGCAGTGGCTAACTCATCACCCAACAGCGATGGCGACATGAGCTGAACGAAGCGGGCTGGGGTGGAGGGCGTGCTATCGCAGTATCCGCTTCTGTTCTATTCGTTCTAGATCTTGTTATCATGGTTTTTGCATGACATGATATGATATTAAATGTCAACATTGTCACGGGGTAGTAAGGCGCGCCTTCAATGGTTGGGTGGTGCCGCTGCTCACATACTCCTTTGGCATACTAAGGTGGACTCAGACTGAGCTGGACGCCCTGGATAGGGGGATCCGTCTACTGCTTAAATCACATCGCATGTTGCACCCACGCTCATCTGTCATGAGATTGTACATCCCAAGGAAATGTGGAGGTCGAGGCATTTTAAATGCTAAGAATCTCCACAACCGCGAGGTGTGCGTGCAATCTCAGGGATTATTTCCTTGGCAATGAGTGTGGGGTGCATCGTGGTTGCAGTAGACAGGAGCCTCACGCCTCTCTCCTTGGCAAACGAAAACTGGCGCAGACCAACGGTGTTGAGCACTGAAGACCGCAAGAACGTATGGAAAAGCAACGAGCTACGCGGACGCTTCTACCTGGCCCTAACAAGGCCCGACGTAGACTTTCTAGCGTCCGTGAAAACCGAAATCTTTGGGGAACCGAAGGTTTTGTCTGTGCAATTGCTGACGAGGTCATAATGACGACCAATTACCGGAAATATATTCTGAGGGATGGCACGGTCGACATTTGTCGAGCGTGCCGTTGCCCCGGCAAGTCCCTCAGATACATAATTTCAACGGCGAGTACTTGCTCATACATCCAGGATCATCCATCAGCAACTTGCTCTTCAATAATGGTCTTGTTGAGTCTGAAGTGCCGTACTATAAGTAAACACTGGCGCCAGTTCTCGAAAATGGTCGTGCTACGCTCTATTGGGATCGATTTGTCATCACGGACAGGACTATTGTCGCCAATAAGCCTGATATCGTATTGACAGATCGATCTCAATCGATCGATCTGCCCGGCGGCAGTGCTCGTCGACGTCACCATCCCGCATGACGAGAACCTCGTGAAGGCCGAGAAGGACAAGCTCAGCAAGTACCTTGACTTGGCTCACGAGGTGACCGCTATGTGGGATGTTGTTTCGACGATCTTTGTCCCAATAGTTGTTTCGGCAAACGGTCTTATAGCGAAGAGTCTCGACCAACACCTCAAGAGACTCTCGCTGGATTAAGGGCCAGATACAGAAGGTAGTACTCCTCGGCACGCATTGTGAGGAGGTTCCTCTCTCTGCAGCCCTAACCACCGGTAGCTTGAGCCCTGCCCCGCTGCCGGCGGCACTCATAGGTTAGGTTTTTTATAATGTATATTTTTTGTATTAGTATTTTATTTTACTTTTATATTTGAATATTTATCATACAAAACCTATGTACAGAAAATTAAATAAATATCAAAATAATAATAAAACAATACATTATAATGAAAGGAGTTAATGATATAACTATAATTTTATAATAATTTCACTTCCAATAAGTCCCGAGATTTTATTTTATTTATTAAAATCTGAACAGTGGGCAACAGACAGAATTGTGTGTGTAAAAAAGTTGATTGACCCTTATATTGTTATATTACAACCTTTAGGTATATTAATCATAGGTAACGACTTATAACTATTATATAAAGGTACCTACTTACTGTAGTTGTCTTATCATCAAGTGATTTTTATTTCGTTTATATTTTGACGCGTTCATTGTAATCACGGTCTTATTTACTGTTGTGCGATGTGGACGTAACTCAAAAACTTGTTCCGAACGTTTGTGCTACACGGCCGCAACTCCGAAGTGTCTGAACAGCATGGTAGTTTTGCGTGCGATCGTAGCGGGCGCAAGCGGCGGACTGGCGAGTGGCCATATTGCAGGTAAGGGATAGTCGATTTTTGGAAATTTGCATAAGGCCACAAGTGCATTAAGAGGCTTTAGAGGATAGTTTTCCTTATTTTTTTGAGTTAAGGTGGTAAATTAAACCCTTCTGACCACGAATCTGCAATAATATCAAAAATGAAAAATTTTGAGATGCGGCCGTATAGCAGGCACTAGGCGAAATGTGTTACTAAAAAACTGACCCTCAACGATTATAAAAAGTGTTTATTTGAAAAAAATATGCAACATGCTCAAATGCTGAGATTTAAATCAATAAAACATGTAATATTTACTCAAAATATAAATAAAGTATCATTATCTCATAACGATACAAAACGGTACTTGTTAGAAAACTCTTCGGACACTCTAGCGTGGGGGCATTATAAAATACCCCATGGATCATCACAAAATAATTCCATGTAATTTATAATCACAGAACATTCAAAAATTTCAACTTTATTTTTTGTAAGTACATTGTGTATTTTTAATTTTTAATTGTGAATTGTGAATTGTAATAATTGTATAAAATATAAATACATTTTAGTTTTTTGTAAATATAAATTGGTGAAGGTGAATTAAAATCAAGTGGTGGTACTCTGTATTTGATTTTTAGTTAATATTTTATTGTAACTTGAAAAGAGACTTATGTAAGTTGAATTTTTTTGCACAGTTTCATTAAAAAAATTATATTACTCGAAAAAGTGTAAATATCAAAATAAAAAATATTTGACTATGATATCTATGTTTTTTTTTAATGCGTTTATCCTTATTTTGGTTGATTTATTTAAAAAGTAATTGAGTTCATAAATTGTATCATTTCAAGTTTAACTGTTTTCATATCAACACGTATTACGAGTTTTAATTATGATACATTTTTATCATACTTTCACAACCATTGTAGCTGGTCCAAGTGGATGTGGCAAAACTCAATTTGTCACAAACTTTTTAAATAATTTCAAAGAAGTATGTAATGTTGAATTTGATGAAATAATTTGGTGTTATGATGAAATGCAACCCCTGTACAATCTAGAAAATGTAAATTATAGTCAGGGAATACCAGATTTTTCAATATTTTATGGGAAGAAACCTAAGCTTCTTATAATAGATGATCTGAGGAGAGAATCAGATGGACGAATAGTTGACATTTTCACAAAAGGTAGCCATCATAGAAACTTAAGTGTTTTTTATATTACTCAAAACATATTTCATCAGGGGAGAGGCCAACGAGATATTTCACTAAATACAAGCTACATTGTATATTTTAAGAATCCCAGGGACAAAACCCAAATACGCTACTTGTCACGACAAGTTTACCCGGAAAACCCAAAATTTGTAGATGAAGCCTACAAAGATTCTACTAAAGAACCACATGGTTACCTCATGATTGATTTGAAACAAAATACAAATTCAAATTCAAATTCAAATTATTTATTTCAGAAATTGCATTTCCATATTGTACACAAATTTAAATAAACATTAAAATTAAAATTAAAATCGAAATTAAAATCAAAATAAAATCACAATTAAAATCCAAAATTAAATTAAAATTAAGTAGGTACACAAAACTTTCACAAATATAAAAACTAAAAACACAATTAATAAGTACGATTGCTCCCTACATGGAGCTGCATACAGTGAACCATGTAAGGGCAATCAAACCTACCCGCTATCATGTTCAGGATGCTGTTGCCGCTACCGCGCACTCTGCTCAGCAGAGACGCGCACCGTTTGCGCAGAGTGGTGTAGAAGCAATCGATGCGCGCCTCCGCGAACATGCCTGACGCACTGCAGCGGCGCGGCAGCCGCACCAGCACCCTGAACGCGTCATTATACTGTACGCGTAGAGCGCTAAGCGATCTTCGAGTATAGTTGGCCCACAGGGCGCACGTATACAAAGAGGTGCAGAAAGCTCTGAAAAGAGTAACTTTCACCTCCCTGGAACACCGCACAAACCTGCGGGCTAACATGTTTGCTCTTACCGCCAGCGCCCGACGCTCCCTCTCGAGGTCAGCGTCGTCTCTCAGGTCATCGGTGATCAGGTGTCCTAAGTACTTGAAACGGGTCACGCGGTTTAACGGAACTCCATTTAGCATGACCTGTGGTATAGCTGTCAGACACCTGGTCCCCGACTTGAAAACCATGAGCTCGCTCTTCTTGGTGTTGTACATTAAGCCATGGCTGTTGGCGTACCCCTCACACGTACCAAGGAGTTTCTTAATACCACAGATCGACGCACTCAGCAGTACCATATCGTCCGCGTAGCTCAGGTTATTTACGCACACGTCATCTACGTGACAGCCGACGTGTTGGCTGCTGAGCGCGACGATCAGTGCGTTTATGTAAATGTTAAACAGCCGAGGCGAGGTCAACCCCCCCTGCCGCACCCCACATTGCAATCTATATGGCGTAGAAAATGCGTTTGCCCATCGAACACTGTTTATTTGGTTGCCATACCAGTATCTAAAAATTTTTATTATTTCACTAGGCACGTTATACTCTACAAGTTTTTGCCACAGTAGCTCGTAGTTGACTAAGTCAAATGCTTTAGATAAGTCAAGGAAACAGGCATAAACTGGGGTTCTACGTGACGTGTAGTACCTGACGATATGCTTAAGGCTCAGTATAGCAGTTTCAGTAGACAAACCTGGCCGAAACCCAAACTGATTGTCGTGTAAAGTGATATACCTATCTAACTGAGCACCAAGCAAACCGTCTAGCACTTTTGCTATAATTGTAGCTAACGATATAGGCCTATAATTAGACTTATCGGATATATCTCCAGTCTTATTTTTGATTATAGGCACTACAATCGTTTTCATTAAACTCTCAGGCAGATAAGAGTGGCTTACACAGAGAGAGTAAAACATCGCCAGTACTCGTGGGAGATGAGGTCCTGCATATCGAAGATGTTCAACACTGAGACCATCATGGCCGGGAGATTTACCTCGCGTCATTTGTTTAATGGTCAGGGCTACGTCTTTTGCCGTAAAGATAATACTCGGGTCTCCATGTGTTGTCTCAGTATCGAGCATAGTCGGCTGCTGCCCGAGGGTCGGTTTAACAAAGAAATGATCACGAAAGAGCTCGGCTATGCCCTCTGGGTCAGTGACACCGTCGACGCCAAATGACATATGTCGTTTTAAAACAAAAATATTACCGTTTGATGGACATTGCACAGTGTATGTTCCTAAAAAGGGGTTTAAATGCGACAAAACTCAACAAATTTTAGTCAGTTCTACATGATGCATGCGAGAGTAAACACATATAAACATTTACTTGAAGCATTGCAGCTGCTTAAACCAAAATATCGCACGGCGTTACTTAAATCTTGTGATGATGATGAGATCAACATTATTTGTGAGTGCATTTATAACGTCCTAAATGGAAAAATTCCTTTAGAAAAAAAAGAAAAATCTAAATTAAAAAAATATAAAGATATCTTACGGAAATTAGTTTCGAAAGGAAAACATAAAATAAGAAAAACCGTTATAATTCAAAAGGGAGGTGCATTTCTACCTATTATATTAGGAGCAATTTTAAGTGCCTTAGTTAACTCTTTATCATAAACAAAATGGAAAGTACGAAAAAAATGCTATTAGTAGAATCAGATTTTATTGAAAGACTCAAACGCAATGAGAGCCTACCTGAAAATTCATCATCCCGTCTAGATGCTGAGATGCAAAAAATCCTTAAAAGTAAAATGAATGATCGTGAAAAGTGGACCTTATATTCACAAGCATTGCAACGATTTTACATTTTACATTTTATTGAAACAGATCGAAAACCATTTAGAATACCAATCGTAACGGAGGGGGAGGTTCAACTCAACTACGAAAGTAATGATCTAAAGTCAAAAGTGAACAAAAAGGAGGTTAATGAATATAATGAGTCAGTTGCAAATCCACCTTTACCAGAAGGAGATGGTACTACAGCAGTTACACCGATTGGTAAAACAAATCCAGAACCGATGCCAATTAGCCCATCAAAAATTATAGATATATTACCCAAATCATGAGAAAAAAACTCGAACTTTGTTGGATTGCATTGTTTTAAGTAAACCAAAAATTTGGTGGAAGCCAACTGGTGAAGTTGTAATAAACAACCGCACCATTTCAAATAGTAATATTACTGATCTGGTAAGTGACACGGTTAGATCTCTTAAACGTCCTAAACCAACAGGGTGGGAAGAGTTTGCATTACTTTTAAGAGATATAAGAGTTCCTTTAAGCTGCATAGGCAATCCTGCAAACTTGGAATTTATTAAAACAGCTCAATCGATTGAACCCATTACATTACCTGCATCTACAAGTACGAGATCGTCAACAGATAAAGAAAAACAAAGAGCTACACCACTTACTACAGGACAACTTAAGCGTCATCATAAGGGAAATTGATTGGGAAAAATGGACTCCTTATTAGATATTAATAGGATCTACTATGATGTCTCCAATCCAGCTGGTTATAGTAGTTTAAATAATATAGCGAAGGAAATGAAAGAACAAATGAACAAAGAGGAAGTAAAAAAATGGTTACAATCTCAAGATACGTACACGCTACATAAACCTATTCATAAGCGATTCACCAGAAATAGATATATCCTATCTAACTTTAATGAACTCTGGCAAGCTGATCTAAGTGACATGAGTACGTATAGTCAATATAATCATGGATACAAATATATTCTTTGTGTTATTGATGTGTTCAGTAAATACGCTTTTGCGAGAGCCATGAAAAAGAAAGATTCATCAACAGTTAAAGAATTTTTTGAAAGCATTTACCGAAGCCAACTCTGTTCCTCGTCATATACAATCTGATAAAGGTACAGAATTTGTTTCAAAGGTGGTGAGAGATTATTTTAAGAGCAAAAACATTAATTATTATACCACTAATAATCCCGACATTAAAGCAAGTATAGTAGAAAGGTTTCAAAGAACTCTTAAAATGAAAATGTGGCGTTACTTTACTCATAATAATACATATAATTACACTAATATTTTACAAGATCTTCTTCATTCCTACAACCATACCTATCATTCTAGCATTAAAATGCGACCAATTGATGTTCATTCTAGTAATATTATGACCGTTTGGAATAATTTATATTATCGAAAAAAAGATAGACAAATTTCATTGGAAACCCCAAAATTGAATGTAGGCGATCATGTTAGAATAACTAAATATAAACATGTATTCCAAAAGGGTTATGAAAGTAACTGGAGTGATGAAATATTTATAATTAATTCAATTATTAATAGATCACCGCGAGTGGTTTATATGTTAAAGGATTTGGAAGGCGAACCCATCATTGGTACATTTTATTCTAAAGAGTTACAAAAAGTGACTTACCTCCCCTCCACCGAGTATAAAATTGTTAAAATAATACGTTCGCGTCATATTAGAGGCATAAAGGAAATACTAGTGAAGTGGCAAGGTTATCCCAATAAATTTAACTCTTGGATACTCGCATCAAGCTAGAAAAAAATATGAATGAAAATAGTTTTTATTTAACTTTGTTAAGCAACAGTTCAACGGATTACTATACGGACAACACGACTGCACATTTTCTAACAAAATTACCTAAGAACATAAAATTAGAAGGGGAGTGGGTAGTTGGATTAGTGGAATTTCAATACCCGTGTTCCATGTATAATGTTCAAGATCATGAAAATATAATTTACATAAAGAAAAAGGTGGTGTCACCCGCAAACAAGTCAATGAAAATTGTTGATATAAAAACTCATATACCAGCCACTACATACGATAATATTGATCATTTCCTTCAAGCGTTTAATGAGAACCCACAACTAAAAAATAATGTCAAATTTAGGTATGATACATTGACAAAAATGGTTGGAGTATCCAGCTGGGTTTCAAACCGAGATCAAATTTGAAACAAGTTACATATGGAAAAAACCCTGCCAATTTATATTTAGGGTTACCACTACAAATATTTGTTTACACCGATATAATTCATCCGCAAGTAGTTGGAGATGTTATAACAGCATTGCTTAGAATAATACCACTAGATCCAACTAAGTTTATTTATGGTGCATATAAAACTCACATTTTCTCACCTGCTCACTATGTACCGGTTTTACGTAGGGAGTTCGATACTATTGAAATAGATATAAGAATAACTACCGGTGTTAATGTACCATTCCAATTTGGTAGCTCCTGCGTGAAGCTACACTTTCAACGAGTAAAATGAATTATAACAGATCGTCAGTCTCTTGCCCTTACCAGCATTATTATTCGCATCAAGCCGGCTCTGGTGTAGGAATTGTCTATAAAGGAGTTCCATTTCAACGAGGGCATGGTATAGGGAGTTTTTTGGGAGGGCTATTTAGATCAGTGCTCCCTTTGTTATCTAGTGGTTTGAAAACCATTGGAAAAGAAACGTTAGGTGCAGGGGTTGGTTTGTTATCTAATATGGTAAATTCACGCCCTATGGATAGTTCGATTAGATCACGATTCAAGGAGGCAAGTGCTAATTTAAAAAGAAAAGCCGATGAAAAAATTGATTCCCTCATGTCGGGATCTGGGTATAAAATGACAGCTAAAAGAAGGGAACCGCTCATTACATTGAAAGCATCGAGACGAAGAGGAAGTAAAAAAAATAAAAAAAAAACTCTTGAGGATATATTTACAAACTAAATAATGTCATTCCTACATAGTCATTCTTGTGAATGTGCGAAATCTGAAGTAGATATATTTGCCCTTCCATCAACTCAAACAAGTATTGAAAGTGGACAGTGGGTTCATTACAAACCAATTTCATCTTTAAGTGATGACGCTCCCATCGAATTCCAAGTTCCCGGATCAGGAGATGACTATGTTGAACTATCCCACACAATGTTACATATTAATGCTAAAATATTGAATCAGGATGACACAAAATTAAAACCAGATACCCTGGTTGCACCCGTCAATAACTGGTTACATTCCCTTTTCAGTCAACTAGATGTATATTTAAATCAAAAACTCATATCACCCCCAAACAATACATATGCTTACCGTGCTTATATGGAAAATCTTCTAAACTATGGACCAGCAGCCAAAGAAACTCATCTTACTTGTGGATTGTGGTATGCTGATACTGCAAATCATATGGATACTATTGATGCAAATAACAAAGGGTTTCACAAAAGACTAGAATTTGTCAAGAAGAGTAAGGAAGTGGAAATGATGGGCCATTTACATGCCGACATATTTAACCAAGAGAAATTCTTAATAAATGGTGTCGAAATACGCATTAAGTTAGTACGTTCGAAGGAGTCACTTAATCTAATTTGTCACCAAGATAAAAAAAATAAAGTGCAAATAATGGATGCCAGTCTCATTATAAGAAGGGCACGAATTAATCCTTGCGTTTTGTTAGCACATCAAAAAGTATTGGCAACAACGACTGCAAAATATCCTATCACAAGAGAAGAAGTTAAGGTTCTTACATTACCGTCGGGGGTACAGGGTAAAACATTGGATAATATATTTCTCGGGCAAATTCCTAAAAGATGTATTGGTTTTGTATCAAATTCAGGGTTTAATGGCAATTTAGCTATGAATCCATTTAATTTTCAACACTATAATATGAATTCGTTTAGTTTATATGTCGATGGTCATGAAATTCCTTCTAAAACATTACAACCATCATTTGGTTCTGGTTCTGGGTTAATAGCATCATCATATCACACTTTATTTTCCGGAACTGGTATTCATTTTCACAACGAAGGTAATGATATAAGCAGAACGGATTATGGAGCAGGTTATTGTTTGTTATGTTTTGATTTAACCCCTGATTTATCTGCTAGTTCAACTTCACACTGGAATCTTATAAGGCATGGAAGTGTTCGCTTAGAAATTCGCTTTGATGTTGCTCTACCCTGCACCATTAATTGTATTGTGTATGCAGAATTTGATAACGTTATTGAAATAAACAAAAATCGTGATATATCTGTAGATTACAATAGTTAGTAAACACATAAATACAATGTTTTAATCAATTTAGTTTATTTGATTGTAGCCATTGTTGGCAACATCATCAAATTATTCATATTTTTTTATTAAAAATGGATACAAATGAAATTCAATTTTGTATGAAAAAAATCAGCCCTTCGTTTGAATTAAACGTTTTTGCTGCTAACAAAATTCCTATTTGGGTTAATCTTCCCGTCTTTATTGTAAGTAATTTGGACCCAGACTCGAAACCGGGCTCCCACTGGGTTGCTATACATATTGACATTAATGGTATAGGGGATGGGGTGAGAAGCGTATGCCCCGTCGTCTTGTCCGGTTGATATATAGCCCACCCCGTCAGGAGAACTTTGACTGACATTGGAAGAGCGCTTCAATACTTTAGTTTTTTTCTTGGGACGTTCAAAAAAGCTGTCGATGTTATTTACTGAACGCTTTTTTGCCATGGCCTGCTTAACTTTAAAACCAGGCGTGCCTTCTGCGTCGGTTGATTCATCTTTATTTTCCGGGTAGTAATAGTTCTTGAAAGTATTTTCAGAGAACTGAAACAATATCAAACAATAAATTACACAACTGCTTAACAAAAACACGGTGCACAAATGCTAAAAAAAACACACAATTAAGTTAAAATATTTGTACATACTCACATCCATTATTAGGCCTTTTTATAAACACTTCACTGCACGACACAAGACTATTATGTCTATATACTGCTTTAAGTACATGGAGCTCCGGTAACGAAGACTGTTGCGTGGCTAATAGTTGTTCAGACACAATACCCCACCGCTTTTATACGCTTCGTAAGTTAAGCGTCTTCCTAAAAACACGTTTGAACTTGTAGTTCATCTAACACAGACGCCGATTTATTCAACAACACCCAAAATAATAAAACGCACAAGTAACAATCGCATCCGTTGTGACCATAAAACATAATAGGCGGCTACCAATAAAACAATTAAACCGTTATAACAATGCACCCCGGCACACGAAACTTGTCGATACAGGCTTTTTGATTGAAATACGTACTCCATAGCGCTTTGAATCAAGTCAGAACCAGTTTACATGCTTCGTTTTAGTTTTACATACTAGTGTGTTACAATAAAATTAAAATGTATGTGGAGGTGAACCCTATATACGTACTAGATAGATAATGTTATAGCCAATGTTAACCGCAGATACATGCTCGTAGATACATACCCGTACGTAGGTTAGATTGCATTTAACCACTATATTTTTAATAAGCTAAGTGTAGGTAATTCATTTAGAAATACCTATATGCAATATATGGTTTTGATAGTTGTTTAGAATAGGCTCTAAGTAACAACGACTTAAGATAATACTACGAATACTACGATTAGCTAGATTTACTAACATTAACTTAGGTAAATTCAATTAAGTGAAAATTAGAACTTAAGCAAGATTTAAATCAGTTCTTAGCTTAGGTTAAGCTCATGTAAAGTTAGGCGATCCTTAATAACAGCCGACTATGGGGAGTTAAAATTTAAAACCACTCGTAACTTCTTTGTTTTTTGATTCATCTTTATTTTCTTGAAAGTATTAAAAACAGTAAGTATTTTAAGTTAGATTAGGTTGTATAATGTTAGGTTAACTTCACCAAGCTAGGTTAGGTAAGTATTAAAAACAGTAGGTATGTTAAGTTAGATTAGGTTGTATAATGTTAGGTTAACTTCAGTAAGGTAGGTTAGGTTAGGTTAGGTTAGAACTGTAACCCTTAAAAAACAGTAGGTATGTTAAGTTAGATTAGGTTGTATAATGTTAGGTTAGCTTCAGTAAGGTAGGTTAGGTTAGGTTAGAACTGTAACCCTTAAAAAACAGTAGGTATTTTAAGCTAGGACAGGTTTCACGGTTTTAGGTTAACTTCAACAAGGTAGGTTAGGTTAGGTTAGAACTATGATCCTTAAAAACAGTATGTTAAGAAAACCACTATGGTAACTTAATTAAATGATATGAGAAAAACATAGATAACATTAAAAATCACATTACAACAGTTAATAGCGCAATCAGGTAATATGTAAAAAAAAAAGGTATGAACGCGTCCGATGCAAGACAATGGTGTTGAGCGCCCCAAAAACAAAGGGGTTGGCGCACGCGCAAACAATAGGCAACGTTCACGGGACAAAAAAGGGTACCCAGGTAGTTGATAACCTTTTGTATTGAGTACATGGACTATTGCAAGCTATGGGAAGGAGTGATCTGGGAGTCTCGGGACCCTTCCCAAACGCTCTAAATGGGGGGATAAACACCGAAAAAAAAATTATTTTTTTTATTTTTAGGAGCGAAACCCCACCTCTCGCTCGTCAGAGCACCATTTTTTTCGGCCGAGTAGAGGCGGGGCCAGAACCGGCGAATCCCTTCTACTTAAGAAGCATTCTACGAATGATTTCTGTAGTTATTGAAAATGTACCTATAGGATTAGTAAGCGTTTTCGAAAAGCATCCTGTCTGGCCACCCAGGTGACCGCCGTGTAATTTATTAACGATATTAATTTGCGACATAACGGTGTTATGACCTTGAGTTCATAAATTTGACGAAAATTGAATGGACAAAAATAAAATAAGTGAAATAAAACCATTTTTGATTTTAAATCAGCATACAAATTAACAACAAAAAAGTTAAAAGTATTATGGTAGGTATGTTTGCTGTGGTGAACTAAGAGTTAAAGGCCAACCGTTTGATACGCAAGTAAATATTCTAGCGTTTCAACCGCTGTCATTGTTGTCTTTAAGATATTAACGAAAATAATGAAAAACACCAGACGCAGAGTAGTTTTCATTCCATTTAAAATAATAAGAAAGTTGTTTATTTTATCTAGAATAATGTGCAAAGACAATAATTACGGCGGTTAAATCGCCGAAGAATCAACAACACGTACGTAGGGAAAAAAATATGATATTATCCAACTCACAGGGCATAGCCCTGGGGTGTGATTCTCTTAAAGCGGCGATCGGTCGGACGAACGAGTGAATGTCGCAGCGAAGTCCCGTCCCGTTAGAGCGAACAAAACTAATTTTAGCGCGTGAATTCTCAATTAGGCAGCCTTCAGCGGTAGTCTAAACAGCTCAGATAATCGGCAGCATTGCAGGGGCCCGTTTCTCAAAAAGTATTAGTCTAATAATATTACCCCCTTACTAATAAACGTTGAGTAACGGTGGTACCTATAGCTACTTATACAATGTTTTGTCCTTATCTGTCATTATTGAATAGCTATACCACCGTTACTCAACGTTTATTAGTAAGGGGATTAGTGTTTTCTCAATTTGTAGTTTCAATTACGAGACAAAACGCTAATATTATAAGACTAATACGCTTTGAGAAATGGGCCCCAGGAGCTATCTACTTATGTACTTACTCAATGGTAGTAGACGGGTGCCAACCTCTTAACTTAACTACAGTCTCACAAATACAGTCATCTAATACTAATAAATTGGTCAAGGACAGTGGATAGTGACAGTACAGTACCTTTTTGTTATTCAATTATTTCTATAGTGCCCGGCCGCTAGGAAGTCAATCCTGACAGCTGTCATCGCAGTACAATTTATAACTTCAAACCCAAGAATAGGTTATAAATTGTACTGCGATGACAGCTGTCAGGATTGACTTCCTAACGGCCGGGCACTATAGTGGATGCTAGCGGCTGTAATGGAAAATTCCATGCGCCCCGCCACCACTGCCAGCTTGCGAACAACATCCCTCCCGCTCGCACCCTAACAATTTGGCGATAGGGCCTAGAAACTAGTCTAAGTAGTCAGTGACGCGAGCGCACCGCACCCGATAACGCCGGTATTTAGTCTCTTTAGACATCCCTCCTACCTAATCTGTGTCCGTATTTTTCTAACTAACTAAAAAGTATCTTCGGTGCAAGGCGCGCCGCGTGCACATCGCCGGGGCGGCGGCGCAATATCGAATGTTTTCACAAACCGGGAGTGCCAGTGCATGGTGAGAATTCAATTTGAGTGAGGTGATAGTTTTCTACTTGAGTGCTTTAAACTACGTATCACGACAGACTTGTTTTGTTGTGCGAATCAAAAAGTGAAGGACACTTCGAACAATTACTCAAGGTAACTTAAAACATAAGTGAATTTATTAGTGTGATTAGGTTGGTTTTTCTGTTTTCTACTTTACAATCCTGTATCTTACATTTTTATTACCTACACTAATCGGTGTTTTTGACGGTCCCAAGCCCGAAAAGTACCTATAGCTATGAAGGGAAAATTGGAATCTGATTTGCTCTGTAGCTATCTGATTGGTTCGTCGAGTTGTAAACTGAGTTGGTTACGAGAACCACCTACCACTGAGCCTTTTTTCTAGGTAGGTAGGTAAGTAGTAGTATTTATTTATCTACCGGTAACCGAATAAATCTAGTAAGCACGTACTTAGGTGTGGTGAACGTACATAGGTACCCACGAAGGGCTGGAATGTTATTCTTTTAAACCACTTAGGTACCTACTTTTCAATTCGCTTTTGAATTATTCGCGGTAAACTAACCTTACGGCAGAACGTGAGTTAGAGTCAAGTTCGTAATGAGATAGTGTAAGTAGGTACCTCACTCTTTGGCCGAGGTGTTACACACACTAAAATGCTTCGACGGGACTAGGGACTTGGGGTCGGCTGTTAATAACTCGTCAACGAATTAAAAACTGAACTGTTTAATGTCCGTTTCCCATATTCATACCGCGGCGGATAGATTTGATACCTACTTCAGGTCAAAATTTTACACATTTTGCACTTGGCAAATGCATAGGTACTTTTAAACCTGAAGTAGGTACCTAACCTTATTTTTCAGTGTGATTAGAATATTTAGAACACGGACAGCACCTCAGTCGGACCGTTCGCCGGCAGCGAGGCCGGCGGGTGCCGCGAGGGGCGGTCGCGCGGCGCCGCGGAGACCGGTTCCGCCGGGCTACCGGCGGGCACCTCCAGTATCACCTACAAATTGAGTCAATGCGTAGTGTGCGTACCTGCCTACCACCTACGTAATAGGTACGTTTCAAACCTTAAATGTTTTATTTCGTACTGATCTCCTTTGCGAGTGTTTGTTTGTGATTCTGTTCTTTCGCGTGTGTTAGTGCGTCTGTGTGTGCGTGTGGTTCATTCGTCTTGTGCTCTGTGCTTTAAGTAAGTAGATAATTTTTGTGGAACTTACAATAAAAGCAACTTGATTCTACGCATCTACTTACAAGAACACCGGCCTGTAACTTAAATTGGTACGTTCTGCTTTTTGACTACATGTAACCGTAGGGCACTTAGTTAGGTAGGTACTAAATACGTTAAAGAAGTTGACAGACGGTAATCACCTGGGTAATAGGTAAGTACCTAGGTACAGTCAAGGGAATTGATTCCTAGTCCACTTTGGACTATGTAAAGTGACGTAATCAATCAAAACGTAAGAGACTTCTTATGATTTTATTTACAGTGTCACTTTGACATAGTCCAAAGTGGTCTAAGAAAACAATTTCTTTGACTGTACCTAGGCATACTTACCTATTAAAAGTATTTTTTTTGCCAATAACTCTTAGCTTGTCAAACAGAGCTTGGATAATGGTTAGTGGTTGCCACATAGGTAAGATTGTAAACGTCAAACTCTTTTTTTATTTTAGTTAGGTGTTACTTATTAACTTTTTGGTTCCTGTCATAAGGTCATAGCATAGGTACTTAAGTAGCTGTTAAGTTTTAGCACGAAGTACCTACCTTGTTTCAGTAGTTACATCACCACGGGCATGTTAAACACCAAAGTTATGACGCATCAACATGCCGATTACCTACCTCTTATCACCTAACAACTCAAAAAGAAAATAAGTACATTCATAAAAAAAAACTAAAGTATTGATAATTTATAAACTAGGTACCAAAACCCTAAAAACATGGGAGTTTTTTGTACGTTACCTATGTAGGTATGACGCGCGGCGCGCGAGACACGTGACCGCCGCGCGGGTTGACGACCGGCGCCGGCGACGAGGCCACGCCCCCTCCCTCATTGATACTTTGATACATCGTACTACGATTAACGGCACCATTACTGTGTTGATTCTTCATACATTGCGCGGCGAGTTTTGTTAGGAAAATACCTAGAACTTTTTAACCATACGTTTCCGGAAAAAAAATCCAGTGCATTTCAGTTCAGTATAATGGTCTGAAACTATAGTTTCAGTTTTCGGTGAGCCGTCGCTTACACCCTGTATTTAGTAATTTTGACCCTATTCAGAAATCCGTAATCAATATCTTAAGTTCGGATCACTGCGGCCAGCAAGCTTCCTTTACGGGGAAGACTGAAAAAGCGCCCCAAGAGTTTATACTTAGACAAATTACTGAAAATCGATTAGAATTATTTAATAATAAGGTTGTAACACTTGATTTTTGCCCGTGGCATGAGACTGGGGGTCGTGTGGTCACTTGGCTCGAGGGCCAATCGCTAGAGGGTTGGGCGCCGTAGAAAGAGCGACCGGCCACAAACAGGATCGATGGTGGAGTTAATTAATAAACCGTTAGTTCATTCGTTGTAATTTAATAAGTATAGGTTAGGTTCACATCCCCAATAAATCAACTATAATTAGGTTCAATCCAAACAAGAGTGGTAAGAATAGAGGGCGTCCCCTCTGCTTGGTACTTAAATACTAATCAACCATGCCTTTAGGCCTGCACAGTTAGAGGTTACAAAAATAGATAACAATGGGTAAGTAAAGAGAAGCCCGGGTCACCTACGAGATTAGCATCAGTAAACCCGTGCCACACTTATCCCCTACTAGAATAATTATCGAGGACAAAAGAGGCGCTTGTTACCTACGCAGTCTAAGGATGGCTCAGGTAGCATAATAGGTTAATGTGAAAGATAGAAAGTAAGGAAAATAAGGTTAACGTCACGCGGCATCCATGTACGCGGGGCTGCAGGATCCCACGAGAGGTGTGCGCATCACCGCTCGGTTACTCCCTCATGCACAGCCACGTTGCAGCACTCACGGGCACGCAGCATGCAAGACGATAACCTCCGCCTTGAAGCTTCCAGAATAGCCTTGGAGCTTCCAGGGTAGCCTTGGAGCTTCCAGGGTAGCCTTGGAGCCCTTAAATGTACAATATAACATTTCAGAAAAGAAATAAACACAGACACCTCACCCGACAGACAACTCATCACTTTTAATGAATAAAGTTTACCTTTTCGGGCAGTAAATTAGAAGCAATTGGCTTTTATACTCAGAGACCGCAGAGTTGGGTTAGCAATAACACCGTATTGACCATCTGAAACAGACCGGGCGTACTTTAGAAACAGAACGTGGCGATTACGTGACGCTATTGCGACGTACACTTTCAACATGAAAATTTACCTTTAAGACGCGCGACAGCGCACGTTAAGACCCTAGACACGAGCACAGCAGTTATTCTTGATGAAAAAGAGGCATCCTGACCTGAAAGGAATCGAAGTGAGTCTTTACTTAAAAGCCGGCATCGGCGCGGCACCGTGAACAATATACGCGAAAGTTACAGCATACTCACTGTGAAACCCGGCCTCAAGGGCAAAGTAAACGTCTAGACATGATTAGCAACGATATGATTTACTCGGCCACGGCATTTATCGGCTTTTATTCACACGGAATCACAGCAGAAGATCTGAATCATCTCTCGATGACCGGCCTGCAAACGTAAGTGACGCCGTAGTGATGTTCTTGCCGCATTCCAATGCATCTCCGGTCGCTGCCAACCTAGCCGATTCAAATCGAAGAGAAAAGCACTAACACTTCCGATCCTTCCCAGCAAAGAAGGACTTTTGCTTAGCTGAAACTAAGTGAATAAAACATCTGGAATTAGTAAATAAGAATGTAAGATGGAAACCGGTAAATCAATCTGCTCACACGCCGACTAGACGATGCCTTAGTCTAATGTCAAACGTCAAAGTGACGTTTTATACTATGACAAAACAACTAACCAAACAATACCGCTGTCCGGGTTTTGCATTGAAAATAACAAGGAATTACTGTTGTAAAACGGGTTAAATATGAGTTCAGAATGTGGATAGAGGAACCTAGATCTAGGATATAAACGCTCGGTGTCGAAATGCGTGAGATAAAGTGAGTTCCTAAGTGTAAATCAAGCCGGTTCAATGTCGACGGTTTGTTATTCAAGACGAGAGATTAATTTACAAGTTATTAGAAGTACACCGGCTCCTTCAAGTATGGGCGTGAAGCCCGTCCGCTCGTTAAATAGCCGCCACGAGACTCGGCCAGGAACCAGCGAGGAAAGCCTCCAAACAAAAGAAAGGATGAACTAAATGATCAGGTATTGTACCGACAGTCCTTTTCGAATACTAGCTGTAAGTAGTCAATGGTAGGCGTCAAAACGGCGCTCTGAGCGAGCCAGGGCTGACGCCTCCCCCGTCTTCATGTAAACCAAGCAAGAAAAGGTGACATCACACTTTTGGGGTGTTACAGTAGGGTTCCAGTTGGGAAAAATAATTTTATTTCAGAATCGCTAAGATTCTGAAATAAAATTATTATACACACTCCCATGTGTAAAAACCACATACTGCAAAGGACTTTGCCATACTGGGAAAGTCAATTAAATCATAGGCCCGATCCTGGTCCACTAGCGTGAGACGTGATTGCCAGTCTCGCACCTACTACGCATACACATAACATTCTTTCACAAAGAACATAAGAAAATAAATCCTAACCCTACTACTTGCTCCTACAATAGATTTCGCCTTAATGGGGAAATCCGTTAAATCATAGGCCCGATCCTGGTCCACTAGCGTGAGACGTGGTTGCCAGTCTCGCGCCTACTACGCATAAACACATAACGTTCTTCCAAAAAGAACCTAAGAAAATAAATCCTAACCCTACTACTTGCTCCTACAATAGATTTCGCCTTAATGGGGAAATCCGTTAAATCATAGGCCCGATCCTGGTCCACTAGCGTGAGACGTGGTTGCCAGTCTCGCGCCTACTACGCATAAACACATAACGTTCTTCCAAAAAGAACATAAGAAAATAAATCCTAACCCTACTACTTGCTCCTACAATAGATTTCGCCTTAATGGGGAAATCCGTTAAATCATAGGCCCGATCCTGGTCCACTAGCGTGAGACGTGGTTGCCAGTCTCGCGCCTACTACGCATAAACACATAACGTTCTTCCAAAAAGAACATAAGAAAATAAATCCTAACCCTACTACTTGCTCCTACAATAGATTTCGCCTTAATGGGGAAATCCGTTAAATCATAGGCCCGATCCTGGTCCACTAGCGTGAGACGTGGTTGCCAGTCTCGCGCCTACTACGCATAAACACATAACGTTCTTCCAAAAAGAACATAAGAAAATAAATCCTAACCCCACTACTTGCTCCTACAATAGATTTCGCCTTAATGGGGAAATCCGTTAAATCATAGGCCCGATCCTGGTCCACTAGCGTGAGACGTGGTTGCCAGTCTCGCGCCTACTACGCATAAATACACAACGTTCTACCGAACAGAACCTAAAATAAGAAATCTAAGTGTACTACTTGCTAAAGTGTACTTATAACCTATTGTTTAAGTGTCGGTTGACTCTGTCTCCAACCAAACGCTCAAAAATCAAAGATGTACTAAACTTAGTGTCTGTTTAAGTACACAACTGTCTCAACTGAAAGAAACATCCGCGGAATTACAGCTCTGCAAAAGAAGCTGCAAATATAATGAGGGGTGTGACACACTACTCACCTCTTAAGTGGCTTAAGTGCCATGATTGAACAACCACTTATAAGGACTGTGGAAGTAACCCTATTAATTAAGTGAATACTTAAGTGACACTACTTAGAACCAAGTGTTGAAATTATAACATACCAATTTCAACCTAAACTGGAGAGGAAAATCTCAACTGAAACCAGTATACAGAAATTAAAAAAAAGGAAATGGAAATAGGACGCACTCTGTACCCAGAATGTCCTTTTCACAAAAACTATACAAAGAAAAGATAAAACCTTTAAAATAGTTTTATCTCGAACCGATTGCACCTATGGCATAAACGGAAGAAATCCTACAACTAAATGGCAAAACTGTTATTACTAATCTCTACACGTCTTACCCTACTACAGACTAAACCGACAGCACGACTAAAATTAAACGGATGTGCATCCTTGGTTACTTAAAATTAAGACTTAACCTACCTCACTCTACTTCAACATGCTTTCATTCTAGTAATACAAACCTTTAAAAGAGCCAACGGTCAGGACAAATCTTCTACCAACGCCAAAAAATCTCAGCAAGTCCGGACAATAAATAACAATCAAACCAGTAAATCACACCTAAAAAAAACCAACGGTCAGGACAAATCTTCTACCAACGCCAAAAATCTCAGCAAGTCCGGACAAAATATAACAATCAAACCAGTAAATCACACCTAAAAAAACCAACGGTCAGGACAAATCATCTACCAACGCCAAAAATCTCAGCAAGTCCGGACAAATATATGTTAAATATAACACATAACTACGGCTAACAGTTTACGGGTAAGGCGTGCAAAGGACATAAAATAAACCTACGACATGAGACAGTAGTATACTTATCGTTCACGTAGCATCTTTCGCTAGGAACTAGATAAATAAATAAACAAACTGACCTACATATTAAAAGATTAATCTATTGGGAGGCTCCGGCCTCCAGTCGATCCTCGCCCCGCTCGAGCAAGTCCTTGATATGAAACTTCCCCAAAGGTTTACCTTCCATAGACTTTAAGGAATAAACCAAAGGGCCATGCTTCGCGCTGATCACGCACTTCTCATACTTAGGTGAGAGTTTTGCACTGAAGTATTTATCTGCGTTAGACAAGGGAAAACACCTCTTGTAAATTATCTGACCCTCCTCGTATTGGACGGGACGCTTCCGCAGATTGTAGTACTTTACGTTCCGAGTGTAGGCCTTTCGTATATGGCCTTGTACAGTAGAAGAAATACTCCGCAGATGAGACAGGTTCGAGGAAAATGGCTTGCGCTCCAAAACTACCGACACCGGGTCGACAGGAACATCGAGATTGAGCAAAGCTCCATCCAACACCATTTCCCTACCATGGTTCAAGTAAAACGGAGTGAACTTGGTACTTTCATGAACCACCGTGTTAAGCGCACATTGGATCTCGGGTATGTTCTGATCCCACTTACGATGATCAGAACGCACGTAAGATGCTATGGCACGCACGATATCGCGGTTCAAGCGTTCCGTTTGATTTGTCTGGGGGTGGTAACGGGGATTGTAGAATATGTTAGGCACATTGTATTTAGTCATCAAATCCCGGAAATCCCGGGAAATGAACTGTGGGCCGTTATCGACATAGATATATTTACAAACCCCGTCACGCAAGAACACCCCTTTCTCCAAACACTTAACGATCGACTTAGCCGTGACATTACGCAACGGAAACAAGTGTGAAAACTTACTAAAATAGTCGACACAGACGAAGAGGTATTGGTTCTGAGCGTAGGAGGGAGGAAAAGGACCAAGGATGTCACAGGAGATCGCTTCCCAAGGCTTAGTAACCACGCGAGGATTGCCCATGAGACCAGCACGAGCCGTGTTGGCAGGCTTGTAGCACTTACACACTTCGCAGGAGGCGACATACTTCTCCACATCGCGGTACGAGTTCGGCCAAAAGTAATCTGCACTTATCCGCTTATGGGTCTTGGCGACACCGAAGTGACCCGAAGTCGGCTCATCGTGATACTGCCGTAAGATTTCCTCACGATGCTCACTAGGCACCACCAGTTTCCACTCGAATCTAGAGGTGAGGCTATATTTATTTTTTGAGAGGCGGAAAAGTTTGCAATCAGTAACCGTAAAGTTAGGGTACATCCTAGGAGTGTCACTACAGCCTTTGAATACCTTAGAATACCAGGGATCTTGTACAGTACCAGGGTCAAAAGTTATGGAGTCTACCTTAATTCGCGAGAGAGTATCGGGAATCACGTGTTCTTTGCCCTTACGGTGGATAATCTCAAAGTCGAACTGGCTCAAGCGACAAGCCCACCTATTGAGTCTACCCGAAGGGTTCTTTAATTTATAAAACCATTGGAGAGAGGCGTGGTCCGTAACGATGTAACATTTGGAACCCTCGACATATGGGCGATACTGCTCCAAAGCATAGATGACCGCCAGAAGTTCACGCTCAGTGGCCGTGTAGTTAACCTCCTGCGCATTCAAGGTACGGCTGCAGTAGGCAACTGGGTGGTCCACGTCATCTATCCTTTGGGCCAGCATCCCGCCAATCGCGAAAGAGCTCCCATCCGTATGGAGGTAGAAAGGAAGGCTAAAGTCGGGGCACTTCAGAATAGGAGCAGTGATGAGAGCAGATTTCAGAGTGTTGAACGCCGCGTTAGCCTCCGGTGTCCACTCGAACTTACATTTCTTACTCGTCAACCTAGTCAGAGGGCGAGCTACCTGAGAGAAGTTTTTAATGAACCTACGATACCAACCAGCCATGCCTAGGAAACGCTTGAGTTCTTTTACCTCGCAAGGGATAGGAAAGTTCATTATCACCTCCACCTTGGAAGGATCAGTACGTAAACCAAAGCGGTCCACCATGTAACCTAAATATTTCAGCTCGCTGCGGCAGAATTGCGATTTTTGCATATTTATAGTTAAATTAGCGTCTTTTAATTTTTTGTGGACGCGACGGAGAATATCCACATGCTCCTCAAAGGTGGAGGTGCAAACGACGATATCGTCTATGTACGCGAACACCTTGTTATCAAATTCCGCGGCGAACAAGCTGTCCATGAGCCGTTGCATCGTAGCACTGGCTCCCACCAAACCGAAACACATACGATTATAATGGAATAGGCCCCGGCCTGGCACCGTGAAAGCAGTTTTTTCCTTCGAGTCAGGATGCAAAGGAATTTGGTGGTACGCCGCACTCAAATCGAGGGAAGTGAGATACTTAGCATCGCGTAAGTTATCTATAATATAGTTGATGTAGGGCAAAGGGTAGGCGTCAGTCTTTGACACCGCATTAAGTCGACGGCTGTCCAAGCAGAGACGAACCTCCCCGTTGGCCTTAGGCACCATAGTAAGAGGAGAGTTCCATTCGCCAAAAGACCGTTCCACGACCCTATTTTTTAACATGCGGTCCAACTCCGCATTCAAGTATTTTAGTTTTTCCGGACTAAGCCTGTAGTATTTTTGTTTAATCGGTCTCGCATCACCGGTGTTAATCACGTGTTGGATTAAAGACGTGCAACCTAGTCCTATCCTATCGGTGTTGATTTGGTCGAATAAATTTTGGATCGAGTCGAGTTCACGTTTTTGCGCAGGCGTGAGTTCCTCGTAGTTTCGCAAGCCATCCTCCTCCACGCTACCCACAATGGTTTCGACTGACGATATAGAAGCCGGCAGACACGCAAGGACGTCAGGCGCGAGGTTGAAGGCCTTCCAAAAATTAATCCCGAAATGTATCGGCAGCTTAATCTCCGGCTGGACGTGAAACATAACTAGTTGAACTTCCTCCTTGTATTGGACCGGTAAGTTCATGTAGAACCGACAAACGTAGTCAACGCCGTCAGCGACACGTAAGACGCGCGGACGGTCGAATGGTAACATTTTTATATTTAAATTTAAGAACTTGACATGTGCATTCGCTCCAAGCACAGAGCACGCTGCGCCGCAATCAAGAAGGCCGCAAACGTTCACGTTGAGAACCTGCACAGTCAAGTAGGGACGATAGTCGCCCGCAGAAGGTAGAAAAGAAACTTTGACAGGTCGCGCATTGCGGGTTTTATGCGAAACCTGGTAATTTAGTTTTTTGGAGAAGAGCCACTCTCCCTACACCTAGGACACTCCGGTGTACGCACGCCCGGGTGACCGCACACGAAGCACACCAAGTCGCGAGATCGCTGACAGCGACCAGTTTTGTGGCCCGCCTGCTTACACCTGAAACAATACGGACCCGCGGGCTTGTCTACAGAGTCAACCTCCTGCCTACGAAACGCAGGGGCATTGCGTGTTCGCACTTGCACGTCCGGCGCTACCGTGTAACCGGATGAAGAAGGTTCGGTGAAATTACTTGAGCGCGAACCTGCAAGTTCGAGACGCATGCACAGGTCCTTCAGCTGCTGTATAGAGGTCACGTCAATCAAGGCCAGCTCACGGCTATATCCAGGCCTTATGTTGCGTAGTAAGATGTCCAATTGTTCGGCTTCCGCCAGCGGTACGGTCAACCGAGAAAACAACGCACCCATGATGGACAGGTACACGACGATAAACTCGTGTTTAGCTTGGGTGCGGGCCCTTATCTCGCCTAGTAATCTGAAGTCGTAATCGGGAATATCGAAGTCTGCTTTAAGAGCAGTTAAAAGGTCCGCGTAGCGGGAAAAGTCACCCTTACGGGAACGGAACCAAAAAAGAGCTGGTCCATCCAGAATATCCGGAAAACCGATAAATATAACCCGTTCGGGGATCGCGCGCGCCACCCGGAGTTCCTCCAGGCGCGTAAGAAAAGCACGCACGCACGTATCCCCTTTGTATTTAAGGTTTAAACTAGCAAGGTTGTAGCGCGGCTCGGCTCGACACGTCACCGTAGGCTGCGGCTTCATCGGAGAGCGGAAAACTTCCACATCCGAATCTGAAGAGTCCCCTGCGGGATTAAGAGAAGATAGGCAACTGACCAGAACACCTTTGAGGGTTTGAACCTCATCTCCCTGATCTGAGACTCCCTCCAAACGACCTAGGTAATATTCGATTCGACCTGTTAAACGTTCTCTTCGAGCCTCCGACAGTGTTGTTGTTTCAGCCACCTCCTTCTGCAGGCCTTTAATCGCAGTGCGACAAAGTGCTAGTTCGCCAGCAAGATCAACTGGAGCGCTGGTGCCCGGTTTGAGGCTGCCACGTCGGATGAGAGACCGCGTTTGACGGAACAACTTTCGTAGGATGTCGCATGTGTCAGAAGTTTTAAAAGGTATCTGTAATTTTGTCAGTTCGTGCGCAAGCTCCTCTTTTGTCAACCATTCTATTTTAATAGACAAATCCATTTTTAAAAAATTAGAAGTTTTTTTTTTTTAAAGGTATCCCTTAAATGTGGTCAATGACCGAAGGGCGTAAGTGCCAGCAAGCAATACTGAGGCCAAGCAGCCTTTCTTACACAGTAATGTATATTACACACTTATTATAACAGTTAATACACCCAGAGTGGAAGTTAATAATATATGCTTAATAAAGTAAGCAGTTGCTAGTTAAAATAGCAAAGAAAGTCATTTAACACATAGGAACATAAGTTGTCATATTATTTTGTTTAAAGAGAAACCACAAATATATGCCAATCCTTAGACCTGCCTCATTATGAACCTAGTAACTAGAACCACACCAACGATCCTTCGAGCCATACGTTGGGTACGCCACTGTAACACTTGATTTTTGCCCGTGGCATGAGACTGGGGGTCGTGTGGTCACTTGGCTCGAGGGCCAATCGCTAGAGGGTTGGGCGCCGTAGAAAGAGCGACCGGCCACAAACAGGATCGATGGTGGAGTTAATTAATAAACCGTTAGTTCATTCGTTGTAATTTAATAAGTATAGGTTAGGTTCACATCCCCAATAAATCAACTATAATTAGGTTCAATCCAAACAAGAGTGGTAAGAATAGAGGGCGTCCCCTCTGCTTGGTACTTAAATACTAATCAACCATGCCTTTAGGCCTGCACAGTTAGAGGTTACAAAAATAGATAACAATGGGTAAGTAAAGAGAAGCCCGGGTCACCTACGAGATTAGCATCAGTAAACCCGTGCCACACTTATCCCCTACTAGAATAATTATCGAGGACAAAAGAGGCGCTTGTTACCTACGCAGTCTAAGGATGGCTCAGGTAGCATAATAGGTTAATGTGAAAGATAGAAAGTAAGGAAAATAAGGTTAACGTCACGCGGCATCCATGTACGCGGGGCTGCAGGATCCCACGAGAGGTGTGCGCATCACCGCTCGGTTACTCCCTCATGCACAGCCACGTTGCAGCACTCACGGGCACGCAGCATGCAAGACGATAACCTCCGCCTTGAAGCTTCCAGAATAGCCTTGGAGCTTCCAGGGTAGCCTTGGAGCTTCCAGGGTAGCCTTGGAGCCCTTAAATGTACAATATAACATTTCAGAAAAGAAATAAACACAGACACCTCACCCGACAGACAACTCATCACTTTTAATGAATAAAGTTTACCTTTTCGGGCAGTAAATTAGAAGCAATTGGCTTTTATACTCAGAGACCGCAGAGTTGGGTTAGCAATAACACCGTATTGACCATCTGAAACAGACCGGGCGTACTTTAGAAACAGAACGTGGCGATTACGTGACGCTATTGCGACGTACACTTTCAACATGAAAATTTACCTTTAAGACGCGCGACAGCGCACGTTAAGACCCTAGACACGAGCACAGCAGTTATTCTTGATGAAAAAGAGGCATCCTGACCTGAAAGGAATCGAAGTGAGTCTTTACTTAAAAGCCGGCATCGGCGCGGCACCGTGAACAATATACGCGAAAGTTACAGCATACTCACTGTGAAACCCGGCCTCAAGGGCAAAGTAAACGTCTAGACATGATTAGCAACGATATGATTTACTCGGCCACGGCATTTATCGGCTTTTATTCACACGGAATCACAGCAGAAGATCTGAATCATCTCTCGATGACCGGCCTGCAAACGTAAGTGACGCCGTAGTGATGTTCTTGCCGCATTCCAATGCATCTCCGGTCGCTGCCAACCTAGCCGATTCAAATCGAAGAGAAAAGCACTAACACTTCCGATCCTTCCCAGCAAAGAAGGACTTTTGCTTAGCTGAAACTAAGTGAATAAAACATCTGGAATTAGTAAATAAGAATGTAAGATGGAAACCGGTAAATCAATCTGCTCACACGCCGACTAGACGATGCCTTAGTCTAATGTCAAACGTCAAAGTGACGTTTTATACTATGACAAAACAACTAACCAAACAATACCGCTGTCCGGGTTTTGCATTGAAAATAACAAGGAATTACTGTTGTAAAACGGGTTAAATATGAGTTCAGAATGTGGATAGAGGAACCTAGATCTAGGATATAAACGCTCGGTGTCGAAATGCGTGAGATAAAGTGAGTTCCTAAGTGTAAATCAAGCCGGTTCAATGTCGACGGTTTGTTATTCAAGACGAGAGATTAATTTACAAGTTATTAGAAGTACACCGGCTCCTTCAAGTATGGGCGTGAAGCCCGTCCGCTCGTTAAATAGCCGCCACGAGACTCGGCCAGGAACCAGCGAGGAAAGCCTCCAAACAAAAGAAAGGATGAACTAAATGATCAGGTATTGTACCGACAGTCCTTTTCGAATACTAGCTGTAAGTAGTCAATGGTAGGCGTCAAAACGGCGCTCTGAGCGAGCCAGGGCTGACGCCTCCCCCGTCTTCATGTAAACCAAGCAAGAAAAGGTGACATCACACTTTTGGGGTGTTACAAGGTTACTAACCAACTGAGTTATATGACGTGTACTGGGGAAGATCCGGATAGTTTATGTACTTCTTTATTTAATTGTATTATTAAGGAATTTGATGCCTTCTTTATTCTGAAAAAGGTAAAAGCCAAGCAAGGTACGAAATTTTGTGATTGGGCTACACCGGAGATTCATAAAAAGAGGTACAAATTGTATGAGTTGTATGGTATAAGAGCTGTCGATCATAAGCCTGAGTTTCTAGAGTATGTCAAAAATTATTCTAAGGAATTCAAGCAGATTTGTGCTACCGCGAAGTCCGAGTATTGATAAAATTGTAAATCTGACAACAAGATTAAAACCGTCTTGAATGTAATTAACACTAACTGGTGGAACTAGAATTAGAGACCCGCACTACAGCCTGCAAGTTGAAGATACTCTAGTAAACTCGGATCTTGATGTAGCAAAAGAATTCGAGCGGTTTTTTACGAGCATACCTTTGGAGACTACTAAATCTTTAGTATCATCTCCTGATAAGGCTGAAATATTATTAAGACCTAATGTTAAGGAATGCAAGAATGTGTTTAAATTTTATCATGTCACCTCTAAAGTTGTGATCAAAACGTTTAGGTCTCTTAATATCAAAAAGACTGAAGATCTTTGGGGCCTCTTTGTTACAGTACTTAATTCCATTTTAGAGGCAACTGCGCCTTACCTAGCTACTATGTTTAACAAGTGTGTCGATATTGGAGTAAGGTAAATGTCCATACTTCGGCATCTTAAGGCTCTGACGACTTTAAGATTTTTTATTTATTTTTCCACACATAATATCAGTTTAGAGGCTTTTGTTTATTTAATATTGGTATTTCTAGAGTATGTTTATGTATTAATTATATTGTTGTGGTTTGAATTCTTTTTTTTATCAGTTTTTTTACAGACCTCTCATTTAAACGCAATTTCGTGGCAAAATTTGGCTCTGTTTTTAAATTCGTGAGTTCATGCTTCCTATTTCGGGATAAAGTTTATGAATAAATTATGTACCTTAATCACCTACAAATTTGAAATTATAATATTTTAAATAGGATTTATAATTAATAGCAGTACAAAAATATATAATTTTGTTTATAGTTAAAGTCCAAAAGAGATCAAAAATCACATATACCTAAAGAAAACAGAATTTTAATAAAAAAATGTCTCTTTTACCTATTAAAAATTTACCTATAATTTATAATAATTTATTTATTTATTTATATAATTTATTTAATTTATTTTACTTATTTTTTTAAAATATTTTTAATTATTTTTTTATTCTTAGAAAATATAACATTATTATTAATAAGTAATCATTTTATTAGTAGATCTTAAATTTTTATTTTTTTTGTTTTTTGTTGGCCTTTCCAGATCTTACCCAAATGCACCTTTACCTTCATAGTTATCTAAGTCACGAAATTAGGGACATAAGGATTAAAATGAAGACCTTTACTTCGTGTTACTCATAATAAAACAATCCCGCAAAAATATGTAAATTATCGTAACACCATAATACTAATAAAATGTCTAGTTATTAATTTAAAATATCAAAATAATAAATAAAAAACTGTCATCATCATCATTTCAGCCCACATCCACCCACTGCAGGGTAAAAGCCTCTTCATTTTCACGCCATGTTGCCCGATTTCGTGCTAACGCCATCCATCCCTTCCCAACTGTCTGCCAAATATCATCAGACCAACGAGCTGATGGTCTGCCCACTGACCTGTGACCTAATCTCGGCCACCACTCCGTTAGCGCCCTCGACCACCTGCCATCGTTTCGCCTAGCCAAGTGTCCCGCCCATCTCCATTTCAGTTGCGTTATCCTTTTGCCAACATCCGCAACTTTAGTCCTGCGCCTACTCTCACCATTCGGTACGTGATCCAGAAGAGAAATTCCCAACATGGAACGCTCCATAGCTCTTTGTGCAACTTTAATTTGGTGCATACTTGCCTTTGCGAGCGTCCATGTTTCCGATCCGTACGTGAGGACAAAAAAAACAAAACAGGAAATCGATTTAAACGTTAAATTACAACGCAGCAGTGTAAGCGCATTTTCCTTAAAAATCTAAACTCGGGGTCATATTAAACACGTATTGTATGAATTTAAGCGGAAAAAGGGTATACCGAATTTAGGTCATAAGAAACTACATTTTATACATTATTTGATTTTTAAATCACATTTGAAATATTTGATATTTTTATAGTCATGAACACGAAACAGAAACGTCTCTAAAAACCGCTAATTCGGGAGTACCACGAACGAAAAAAACGAACTGAACACTAAACTAAACACTGAACTGAAATAAACTGAACCTTACTTCGTGAATCAGTTAATAGCGATTTTTATAAATTTTATGCTTAAAAGTAACGGAAAATATACCTTAATTTAATTGATATGACACACAAAAAAGCACAAATATAAGTTTTGTGAAATCTGACTTTACTTTTCTTATCAGTGAGCTTAAGAAGTTCGATGCTTCACCTTACGTCTCAAGCAACCCACAGGGCTCGCACAGCTGTTCCTGGCCGACTGAGAGTTTAACGCGTTGTATTACAGTCAGCTTAGCCATCCTAACGTTGGAAGTTGGTTTATCAAACAGCTTGAATAATAGACTTTCTTTAGGCATGTATATTATTTTTAATAGTTCTTGAATTTCTTATTTTCGGCGCGGAAACAAAAACTCGCGAAAACGTGTACTAGCACGAAAAGGGGGACATTTACCTTATTTCCTGATCTGATGAAACATAATAAGATCATACCCTTGTTTAAGTCAGGGGCAAAATCAGACCCCACAAATTTCAGACCGATTTCGATACTACCAGCACTGAGTAAAGTTTTTGAGAAATTAATTCTTAATCAAATATCCTCACACTTTAATCAACATAAGCTACTTCATAGTAGTCAATTCGGATTTACCAAGGGACGATCTACTACCGATGCCGGTTCCACTTTGGTAAAACATATCTTTGATGCCTGGGAAAAATCACTAGATATAATTGGAGTGTTTTGTGATCTGTCCAAGGCATTTGATTGTGTTGATCATGTTACGTTAGTGCGGAAGTTAAGCTACTATGGCATCAAAAACGGTGCACTTGATCTTATTACATCTTACCTTGCTCACAGAACTCAGCGGGTAGACATTAACAGAACACAATCCTCTGGTTCATCTGTTGCTATGGGAGTGCCTAAAGGCTCTATTTTAGGCCCGTTCTTATTTTTAATCTATATTAACGATCTCCCGTATGTAGTGCGCGATAAACATGAAATAGTCTTGTTTGCTGACGATACCTCACTTATATTCAAAGCGGATAGGAAACAGGATAATTTTAATGACATCAATGTTGCGTTGTCTACAATTGTTGACTGGTTTACAGCCAACAACTTACTTTTAAATGCAAAAAAAACCAAGTGCATTAAATTTTCTCTGTCCAACGTGAACAGTATGAATACGGATAGAATACGACTGAAGGATGAGACACTGGACTTCGAAAATAGAACAGTATTTTAAGGTGTCACTCTGGACTCGAAACTGCAATGGAGTACGCATATATCCACACTTGCAGGTAAACTAAGTTCGGCGGCTTATGCGGTAAAGCGGATACCACAACTGACTGACGCCGAGACGGCGAGACTTGTGTACTATAGTTATTTCCATTGTGTTATGAGCTACGGAATTTTGCTCTGGGGAAAAGCGGCTGACATCCAAATCATCTTTGTACTACAGAAGCGGGCTGTACGTGCTATTTATCAATTGTCTCGTGTTTCGCTGAGGGATAAATTTAAAGAAATCAATATTCTTACAGTCGCGTCTCAATATATCTTTGAGAATATCATGTATATACGCAAACACATACATGAGTTCAGGCATAACCGCGACGTTCATAATTTAAATACTAGAAACAGGGATAAGCTCGCTATTCCAGGTCACCGTCTCCGTATGGTAAGCACTTCGTTTGCGGGGAACTGTATACGTTTTTACAACAAGATACCATCTGATATCGTCAATATGCCGTTCAATAAATTTAAGTCTCACATCAAGCGCTGCTTGTTGGGTAGGGCATATTACACTGTAAATGACTTCATTAGTGACCAAGATGTCTTTAAGTAGTATCTACGATAGTTACAATATTTGTACCTTGATTAACATAGCCTTTAAGCAAACTGCGTATTCAAGCACTAAATTTTATGTTCACTGTATTTTTTTTTTTTTTTTAACTTTACCAGTTCTTGTGTGTATAAGACGCTTTTAAATGAGAACACACTGTGATGTTTCTCGCCGGACAGCTGTTTCACACAATATTACCTTTATGTTGGTTGTCCGGCAGCATGAGCATGACATGCTCGCTTAAAGGTCTTTGCTTACGGCGGCGTCGTTGATCGGGTCGCCACTTTCCCGAACACATGGTTGAGAGAGGCGATGGCTGAGATACGCGTCATACTCGTGAACGGGTGCTGTTTGTGGGGTCCGGTCTGTTCACGTTTGCAAGGACTTTTTGTTAAATTAAGCATTCTACCTAGTTATGGCTTTTGACGTAGAGACCTCGTCGTGTTGTTCTCATAGTCTTTATTATTAGTTTAAGGTTTATTGACCTTACATTTGTAATAATTTAATTTTTGCTAGTTTTAAGAATTTATTGTTTATTACTTTATTACCTTATTATTACTTAATGTAACTTACTTTTAAGTATTATTTTGTTATTATTATTGAAAAAATGACCTTCTGCTGGAGTTTCTTGCGGCGCTTCTTCTCCGCAATGATGGTCTTGTCCGAAGCGCTGGTAGATTCACTCATGTTACCGACGTGTAAAAGAGCCCTCATGTGGCCTATTTACTGAATAAATATTTTGAATTTTTTTGAATTTTGAATCGATAATATGACAGGGTCGCGAGTTATGCGTGACCACAGAACTATATCGACATAGAAGGAAAGAGTGTATGTACCTCGCGTGCCGAAAAGGGATACTGAGCGCCCCATTGCTCGCCGCAATGCTCAGTCCGTTCCCGACCGGATTCCGCGTGTGACGTTCGAATATAAGTAAAAACAAAATGCCCTCTTGCTCGATAATCAACTGTTCAAACACCACCAAAAAAGTAGGCGCTGTAAATCAAGATATTTCTTTTCATCGGTAAGTACTCTTTGCCTTAAAATCTCTGTTATTATTTATAAAACTATTTATTTTGTTGCTCCGTATTAATTTCATATAAACAGTAGCGGTAGTACTCTGTGTCTAATGCTACTTTTTCATTGCGGCTTTAATTTGACGCGCCAGACTTGGCATGCATTGAAAACCAGCAACGAAAATAAAACAATCCAAACTGTCAAGCACGTGCTGAGACGCGCTCAAGGTTGAATTCTCATTTTTCTGTCAAAAGTAAGGTATAGTGTTGTACCCTGCGATTTTCAATGCCGATTTCTTAGTCGATTAAAATCGAGTTTGAAGACAGAAAAAATGATAATTATTTTTACTAGCTTTTATTTAACTTGCAATGTATGTATGTCGGTATGTAAGTTTGTTTGTATGTACGGCTTAAATTTGACCCACTTCCCGTTAACCGAATGCGCTGAAATTTCGACCACATATGTAAACTCGATGAAAATGCAATATTATGCTATCTAAGAGGTGATCTGATTATGGAGTCGGAAGGTAGCGACAGAATCTCCGCTATTTTTAACGTAAACCCACCGTGTTAGAACTCAATAGTTTGGTCTCGATAAGTAGATAAAGATTTTGCAAAAAAAAGTACAGTCGGCAACAAAAGCTTATTTAGACCTACCTACTATTATGTAGCCGTGTGATGAAGTAGTAGTCAAAATGAAATATGATTACCAAAAGGATAATAATTGTAGTTATATCGATAATTTAAAAATATAGTTTCTATATTGCAATTTTGTTTCAGTTATCCGATAGGTCCTCTTATAAAAAAAATTGGGTAGACGCAACGGGTCGCGCGTCCTCTCTCGTCGAAGTTTGTTGGCTCACTGACACTCTTCGCCGTTGTCCGTTCGTTGTGATCTGTGGTTGCGATCGATGACACGATTGAAAACGATTCTGTTTATGTTTGGCACATCACTAAAAGAGTCGCGTGACGTCAAAGTACCTACGCAAAATGTAACACGCTCGGTTCTCATATAAATCAACGAACTCTTTCCTTCTATCTCGATATAGTTCTGTGTGCGTGACCACCGCAGATCGCGATGATTAAACAAATTGCCAGCGTACTTTACCTAGTCTAGCGACGGTTGCGCCCGCGCGGCGCTTGACGCGATGACGGCTTCGAAGAGTTCTCGTGGCGCCTCTCGTACGCAGGCTCACTCGACCTCTGACTTCCCCTGTGCCTGTGACTCGGTACAGCCGGGCGCCAGTTTAAATTTCCTTGGGGCGACCGAGTGTCTTTTTTAAAAGGTTGTTTATTAGAGTCTGTCTAATGAAAGATGAACCTGAGAAAAAGCGGCAAATTCAAAAAATCTTCATATGGTATTACCGATCGGTGTAGGAATAAACGATTTTGATACTTTTCTTATTTTGCTTGTTTTGGGTGGGCACAAAGGAAGACGAAACGCGTACTTTTTCACAATACTAAGGCCCGTATTAATAAACTATAGGTACTCAAGTCCACTAATACCACACTCAAGTGTCCGTTTGTCCATATTAAGACCACACACACTATCATATTTAAGTAAAGTTTATTAATAGAAGCCCAAGAGTCTTACTACTTAATACGTATGGGTGGATCAACTTTTTTGTTGTTGTTATTGTCCCGAGAGGCCAGGAGACAACAGTGATAGAGTTTCTTAGGAAAAATGATATAATATGTACTTCTAGCACACTCAGGAGAAAAGCCATAAAAGAATGGTAGTGGACTTATATCCTTTTAAATCATAGTTTTAATGAGTGACTCAGGAAACGTCACCCTAGCAACGACCTACAAAGAAAAGTTGATTGACCCGTATAGTCGGCATTAAATAAATAGAGATAGTGACACCCAAAGTTGCCAAACGTGTACCGAACTATTTGGCGACTTTGGGTGTCACGAAGTATTTGATGCTTTAAAACTATCTATGAAAAATAAATGCAGACCACCATAATAATGCTTGCATCAGCATGCTTTGTCATTTGTGAGCTCTATTAGTAAATGAAATCATCAATAACAAGTCATTAAGTAAAAAGTTTTTGTTTATTATTAGAGTAAAACCGATACTTTCTCTCAACTCTAATAGGCAACTCTAATAGGCATCAACTGCTAATAGGCATCTGAGTGTAGGCACTTGCTTCTTTACAATATAAAATTCGTTCACTTTATTTCGGATGGCATGGATTTCAAAACTATCTAAATTGGATACTGTGGCCTTGTGAGGTCGCTTCTTTTCTGGAGTACTGAAGACACCATGGTTTACTTTGCCTTCATTATTTATTCTCTTCAATGTCGAAACACGGATATCTGTAAGAAGAAAGAAGGAATGAATTAAAGAGAAAACCTATTTACAAATATATTGTGACACGCAGTAAAGCCCCATTGTACAATCCGACAGCTCTAAGAACATTTGGGTTTAGGTGAAATCAATATTAATTTTAGTATTTACCGGTTATTGAAGATAATTCTTCTAAATACTTCGTCTGACTGGCATAGTAAATTGTTTTGCTCCAACTCTTTCAACTGCTGAAGATTTTTCAAAACCGTTTGTTTTTAACCATCCACGTCCAGCTTATCTGAAAGGAATACATCGTTTAATTTCTTAATGGAAAATAAATATTAATTTCAAAAGATAGGTAGGACAGAAAAAGGTATATATTCTATGAAACTTTGGATTGAAGATACAGAAATAATAAGTATCAAAATTAACATGCCATACTAACCTTGAACTAACCTATGAATTCGGTCACCGTATCTAAACACTCTGTTTTTTGTTTCAACAATGCTTCCCTCTTCTCTTGTTTTTCTTTACATTTGTTTATAATTGTAAAAAGGATCAGCCGCACACCACTTTTGATAGTTTTACGCATGTTTAGTCCGTAAATTTCCAAAAGAAATCTTTAATTTGACAGACTCACACCAATAACAACTTGTTTGTCAATGTCAAAACGTCATTTTAATAGTGTTGCCAGACTTGCCAGTCAATTAAAAGCCCGGTTCATCATTCATTGGACAGACTCTAGTAACAGGAGGCGTCGACTGCATGTCAGTGCCGGTCCTGGCTATAGCTTTTGCTGCTTTTAATTTTTCAGCTAAATCTTTGCTGAAAAGATACTTGTCTACTTTATTAGCTAAAAGTTAGTCTCTAAGTTCCTTTTTTAGGTTTAGTTTTTACAGAGCGAAAGTGAGTGGAAGGGTCGGAAGGGGCCGCCCTAGGCGTACTTTTTCGAATCAAATCGGAGAAATACTGGAAAAGGGCTTAATTTTAAGTACCCGAAACCGACGTGCGTGCATGACTCGATGTATGAATGTGGAAGAAGCGTTGTCAAGATCGTAGCAGGTGGAAAGAAGTGGTCTCTGCCTACCCCTCTGGGAAACAGGCGTGATTTAATGTATGTATGTATGTATGTAGTTTTTAAAAAAAGGGGGGTAAGGGGGAGAACAGCCTTAACATCTGCTGACCCCAATTGTCTACCTCACCTACCCGCGCCGACGTTACTAGTCGGCGGCGGTGGCGTCAATAAACGCGGTGCCCCCTGCTAGATAAGGGACGAGGCTCTGGCGACCGAGTCATGGCGGTATAACCACACACCTAGTCGGGCTGCCAGCTAGAGGAGGCAACAGTAGCCTTAGGGCATAAATAGTCCTTAAAAGACTGGCGCAGAAGGCAAGGGGAAACCACTGCAGCTAATATCCCAAGATAGTCAACATAAAAGTACAACCGATGAGATTTAGACCGCCATGCGAACCGCTTAGCAACTGGCGCACTATGGTCCCTCGGGCTTATTGGTCATAAGTCCAAATAATCAACAATATGAAAAATATCGAATTATACTATTCTACTAAGAAGGCTTGAACTTTTGGGGGTGAGAGGTACGGCACTGGCCTGGTTTTAGAGTTACCTGACTGACAGACAACAATGCACTAAGTTTGAAAACACGTACAGTGATGAAAAACCAGTGACTTTTGGCGTCCTACAAGGGAGTATTCTGGGCCCTACCCTCTTTCTCGTTTACCTAAATGATATGGCATGGCTTTCTTTGGACAAAGCTGAAATTATCTGTTACGCAGATGACACGGCAATTTTATTTCATGGGCTTACATTGGAGCGATGTTTTGAAGCTGTGCAGGAAGGAATGACGTCGGTGGCTGCCTGGCTGTCGGACAACCTCTTGACTGTTAATGCAGCAAAAACTAAAGTCTTATGTTTCAATAAAACTGCTTCGTCGGCACCCTGATCGAGCCTACTATTAAATTACATGCAAGACTATGCTTGGGTTTGCATTCACCGTCATGTAACTGCAGTACTATTGGGAGAGCTTCGGATATTAACGGATATTAAGTGGACGAGAAATTTAATTTTAAAAACACATCGACTCTGTTTCGGCTCGCATTCGAAAATTAGTGTATACAATGAAGCTTCTCAGAAATACTGCACAAATGTCTCTCCTGAAAGCTGTCTACGTGGCCATCGGTCAGGCAATTTTGACATACTGCATAACAGTCTGGGGCGGTTCTGCTAGCTCAGTATTTTTAACCTTAGAAAGAGCACAAAGGTACCTGCTCCTGCTGCTGATAAGGTAATGATTAGAAAGCCACGCCGTTTTCCCACGTCAGAGCTCTATAAGGAACTTGGTGTTTTTAGCGTGCGCAAGCTGGCCATAGTAAAGATAGTTCTTCAGTTGCATCGCAAGGTCATCAACTCTCAAGAGTACCAGAAAATGCTGCAAAAACGCGTTTTTAACTTACCCGTCCCCCGCACGAGGACCGCTTTTTCCAGGCGCTTCATGGACTCTTTTCACCCACAAATTTACAATAGGGTGAATAAGGCCTGCTGCTTCGGTGGTTGATCTGTTCCTAATACTAAAATTAAAATAAGAAATTGGATCGGCTTGCTTGACTACAAATAGACAGAACAACTTCTAGAGGCCACGAGGTGAACTTAACTTAGGTACTTTTTCTCTTGTACTTTCTACTGACATGATGTTCACACACACATACACCCACACACACAAACACATACACACTTACACTCACTGAGACCATTTATTTATTTATTTATTTATTTACCATTGTCTTCGCCTTTGGTGGTACTCAACTCCAGCAGATTCTGGCACCGGCATCATCTAGCCTTTATCTTTTGTTAAATAAGTAGTTAAATATTAAGTAGTAATAATAGTACATTGTTGTTGAGGTTAGAAAGTTAGCAAAAGATGGATGAGTTAGTTCGAAAGTACGAGTCCATCTATTGCACTTTCGGCCAAGGCTTAACACAGTGCTTTTCACGACTACTGCGAGGAAATAAAAATCCATTCTTGTAATAAATTTTACGCTCTCCCGCCAAATTTTACTTTTTTTTAACGATACCGTTCTTAGTGGCCAGTCATTCAAAGGCGTTTTTTAAACTGACGACTCTGACCATGACAGAACTATATTTGAGATGATTAAAAACAGACGTATATGGCTGTATGGAATCTGATCCCTTTGCCTATCCGTGAAGGGATGAATATAATTAAAAAATAAAACGACTTCTCATTGGCCAATTTAATTTCATATGCAGCACAAGTCGTGTTCTGATTGGTCGAATCAGTGATGAGCTACCGATGTGATTGGTCGACTTGCTCAATGGAACAGAGGCTCAACTTTGAAATCAGTAATTCGAACTTCGGATCGCCCCGTCACTTTCTTTCGAATTAGTGACGCGTCGAGAGCAAAAGGGATAGCAATAGACGAAGTTCGAATTACGGATTTCAAAGTAGAGCCTCAGGGCAACTTTGTTTTAGTAACCCAGGATAAATTCATAGAAGGCCTGCTCATTCAATGTACAACTATTGGTTGTTTTGGGGACCATGAACAGACCATCTTTCGCCACATTTCCGAGCAGGTGGCGTGAAATAGTAGTTTTAAAGTAGTTAAAAATTGTTTGCTATCTTAACCACCACATGCGCAGGACATTTGTAATTGGTAACCGTGGATTCTGGCCCCACGAGACAGGCGTCGCCTAGTGTGGTGGTCATAAACAATGTATTTTTATGTACAATAATGTTTGGTAAATAAACATATTTTTTTTTAAGTTTTGGAAATGGTGCCGGACGCTGAAAACGTTGAAATCGAAGTAAACGCGTTAATTACATAATCCAAATGATCGCAGATTACTGGAACAAAGCAGCAAGGAATAAATATGAACTAGTCAGAAAACATGCAAAATCGTTAAATGTCCTTGAAACTATAGATACTGTAACACCCGTTTTTTTATTGCTACGCCTTTTCATACCGCTTATGGGTTTCTACATCAAAATCGAGTCGAATACAACTAGTTCTGTCCTTTTCTCTCGCTTTGGATGCGAATGGAGGAAGAGTGGGACGGAGTCCTTCAACACTTCGGTCAAGCGTGAGCGTGCGTTACGTTACGTTTCACTGCTCCTGCGCTTTGGCATATGGACGAAGGCCCGAATCATTCGATACTTTTCGGCATGTAAAATTATATTGTTTCAGGATCCATGAAGTATCTTTAGAATTATCTTTTGGATTGTTTTAGATTGGTTTTGATTTCTAAATTGTTAAAACAGTGAACGAGCGATGCCGGCGTTTAAGAGTGAAACGAGTCCCGTGTCTATTGCCACATCATCTAGGTTCACTCTATTCTCTCTGATTCGGATTTCGCTTGATTCTACCTTCGGATTTGAGTGGCGCACGGTGTCGGATTTGTTATCTTAAATTCTCGCGGGTTTTTAAGGCGTTAAATCTGTTGTTTTTTGTGTGTAGTTGTGTTGTGTGTGTTTAGTTGGTGTTGGGTTGTGTAGTTATTGTGCAGGTAAGTGGTTGTTAGCGGAGGAGCCGGCGGTATCTCTAATGTGAGATTGTTGCCGGCTTGTCCGCGTCGCATCATGGCGTCCGGTAGTAACTTTGACCCCGGGATTACTCGTGTTGACCCGGAGTCGGGGTTGACCCGGAGTCGGGGTTATCCTCTCCTCCTGAACTTTCTATGGAGATTATAGAGCACCCTCCATCCCTTGCATGCTATATGGATGTTCAAGAGTTAGTTACTGTTAGGAAAAGAGATCATTCAGCTATCGCTAGTGAGCCAAGTTCCCCCGAGCATACAGATCCGCCGAAAATGTTACGTTCAGACTCAGTCTCTGTGTCTCAGCAAGACTCACAAAATATAATTCCCCTTGCTCAATCTGGGCCTACTCAGTCGCAGCCTCCTTCGCAGAGCCAAACAAATTCGTCGACGACCCACCGAAATGCCTACATTTTTTCTGATAGTGGGCCATTTGTTGTCCACGTTGTTCGCGAAGTAGCGGAGCCGGACTCGGGTGTCCACATAAACCTAATAAAGTTTGGGCAATTTTTGTTTGCAAAAAAGGTATCGGGGATTAAGGAAGGTGGTGTAAAAAAAATTGGTAGGAACAGAATGGGTGTAGAATTTATTAGCGCGGGTAAAGCTAACGAGTTTCTCAATAATTCAGTTATCGGAGCGGCTAAGTACAGATCTTTCATCCCGTCTTTTAACATCTCACGAACTGGGATTGTTAGGGGTGTCCCTAAAGACTTTTCTAATCAGGAGCTCCCTGATTTATTTGAAACTCCACATGGATTTGGAAAGGTTATAAAGGCCAGGCGCCTGAATTATAAAGCCAGAGACCTTAACGGTGGTGTCCCTCAGTGGGCCCCTTCGGAAACTGTAGTTATGACCTTTGATGGTCAGTCTCTTCCTCAGAGAGTTTTTCTTTTTAATTGTTCTCTAGAGGTGTCTGTATATAATTTTCCGAGTGTCCAATGTTTTAAATGCTGCAGATTTGGACACGTTAAAGCCCAGTGCCGCTCGCAGCCGCGCTGTGCTAAATGCGCCCAGCCTCACGATGCTAACGAATGTAGAGTACCTGATGACAGTGTGAGTTGCCTGCATTGCTCCGGGCGGCATAAAGCTACCGACAAAAATTGCCCCGAATTTGTGAGACAGCATTCTATCAAGCTGACTATGTCTGATGAGGGAATATCTTATGCTGATGCTGAAAAAAAACACCCAACCTCTAAGCGTCCCTTCAATGAAGTTGTTAGCCAGCAAAACTCCAACAAAAAAACCGTATTTAGTCAAAGAAAGCAACGGGCTCCTGCCTCCTCTCATGGGTATGACCAACAAGCCCATAATTCCGTAATAGAAGGTTTCAATCAACCTCTACCTGGCAATGGTGTGGCATTCTCAAAGGTCCCCGAAGGCAATCATCATGGCGCTTTCCAAAACCCTGACTTGCCCCATACCCGTTCTGATTTTGGTGCCGCTCTTCTGTCAATTGTGTCCTCTATAATTGAAATGTTTGCTAGCAACACTTTTTGTTTACCGTCCAACGCTGCCGATTTCTTGAGATTATTGTCTTCTCTTTTACCTAAGGGATCCGAGCCTGTGGGCCGGTCTCATAATGGCTCTCAATATCGTTCAATGGAACAGTAGGAGTAGCAGCCGTAACAAGGCTGATCTCCTTTTAATTAATAATGAATGTAACGCGGCCATCATCGCTTTAGCTGAAACGTGGTTAAAGCCTTGTAATAATTTTAGATTTCCTGGTTTTGTTTCTCTTAGACAAGATAACCCTAATGGGTATGATGGATGTGCTCTCTTAATAAAAAATGGTCTTAGTTTTTCTCGGTTCGATTTACCCACTCATTCTTCTTTTAACGTTGTTGCCTGTAGAGTTTTGGATATTTCTGTCATGTCTGTTTACATCCCACACCCCAACCCCAGTATTATTTCTGATTTTTGGAGGTATGTTGCTTCTGTTCCTGGTCCCCTTCTTATCCTTGGGGATTTCAACTGTCACAGTCCTCTTTGGGGCTCTCACTGTCTTGATTCTGCTGGTCGTAGATTTGTGGACTCATTGGACTCTCAAAATCTGTGTATTCTGAATGACGGTAGGCCTACTCGACGCGTTTCGCCCTCTCAAAATCCTTCAGCGGTTTATATATCGCACCTTGATAATGAGACCGTCATTAAACGAAAAAGACGATTTTTGGCAGTGAAGGTTTAAAGTTGAAGAAATCGTGAAGGTGTAAAAAAATATTAATGTTATATAGAAATTGATGCTTTTTTACCATGTATTGATGCATACATGGGATAGATTATCTGTGAAAATATATTTATATGAAAATTCATTTATTTTATTGTGTTATTATAGTTTAAGTCTCAAAAAAGTGTCACTCTTGTTTAAATTCACGCGAAGTGTCATTATTACTATATATTATTAGTGTCAAAAATACATTCTAATAAGAAATAACGACACTAAATGTTCATAATTTTCTAAAACGCCTTGAAAATGTTTATTAATTGGGTTTTTTTTTAAAGAAACACCTTAAATAATCAGATATAATTTTTATTTATTCTTAGTATCACATTTGCTGCAAGGAATTGCCACAAAACTTGAGATCTTAGTTTGTATCAAAAATAATCAAAATTAAAATAAATCTTAACTAAATCAGACTTCTAATAGTTCTCTTCAATGGCCTATTTAACAAATCTTTTTCTTTTTCCTTCTTAAATCACAATTCAGTCTTAATAAAAATATTTTTACACAAATGTAACAAAATATTGCCTTTAAGCTGTGCCACTAAAACTTATTGTTGTTTTTATTTACGAAATTATACCCAGGGACAATAAAACTACATCAATTTACGAACATGAAATTCAAGAAATTGATGCAGTTTATAAGTCTCTGAGTGTAGTTATAAACTGGTTTACATAATATTAAGTTGGGACATAGAGTATAACAATATTTCGCATCACAATTATCTTAACAGTGCAATTTAAATCTAGCATCGTTTATGATATACTTAAATCAATGAGAGTAATAATACCGTGACAAATTTGGCAGCTTTTTCATTTCTTGACCTATTTCAGGTACTTAAATAATATGCTCGATATAATAATAATAAACTAGAAAACATGAAAAACTTACGTAAAACATTCCAAACGTAAAGAAACTCAAAAAATAGTAAACTTTCTCACTAAAAACATAATACGTAAAACTTAAACTAAAAAATGCTAAAAAAATGGGTTTAATGTTTAACTTCTGTACCATTTACTTTTTTCCGACCCCTTTAGATCATGCCAATTGCACAATTTAAATCTAGCATCGTTTATGATATACTTAAATCAATGAGAGTAATAATACCGTGACAAATTTGGCAGCTTTTTAATTTCTTGACCTATTTCAGGTACTTAAATAATATGCTCGATATAATAATAATAAACTAGAAAACATGAAAAACTTACGTAAAACATTCCAAACGTAAAGAAACTCAAAAAATAGTAAACTTTCTCACTAAAAACATAATACGTAAAACTTTAACTAAAAAATGCTAAAAAAATGGGTTTAATGTTTAACTTCTGTACCATTTACTTTTTTCCGACCCCTTATCTTAAGTAAGTATATTATTGTAAAAAGATGATGCATAATAGAAGGGGATAACGTTTTTTCTTATAAGACTGCGAAGATCCTCCTTTTTTCGTTCAGCCAGGGGTAATTTGGAAGAATATAATATCTTCAGCTGAGGCCGTGCTCGGGCAATTCTTTGTAATTTTATTTCCTTACAATCTTGAGCGTATGATGTCTTATAGAACACCTTTACACCGTTTAATTCGCTTTCCGATTTTTTTATTTCCATAGATTTGATTTCACCAACTTTAATCACCTCCCCATCAGTGTTTCTAGTCAATTTATATTCTAGTAGATTTTTGATGTCATAAAAGTCAGCGTGAGACATCTCGTTTATATTAAACTTATTGCCCTTTTTCTTAGCTTCTCTTATTGCGTGTATATATTGATCTGGGACATAAATAGGTCCTGATTTGAGATTTTTTTTAATTTGTTTTTCAATAACAGAATGAACTGAATCATTTTCGTTTTGGGTATGCCCTTTAATCAAAAAATTATGCGTTATCGATCGAATATTTCTGAAATGTTTTACAGCAAATATATACATTGAAATGACGAATTGGTTTTTTTGTTGCCCGCAGCAGTTATCAGAATAGAAAATTATATCCAGGCCTTCAGTCGCTAAATGAGATTTCTTTTCTATAAATTTAAAAACACATGTACCTATCTCATTAGCTCCCTTCTGTCCTTCAATTTCGCTCCAAAAATAGTATTCTGTATTGTCTTGTTTTAGCTCACTCACAGTAAAATTTTAACAATTTAATTTTGATTTATAGAAGAATGTGGATACATCGCCCCTAGGGACTGGCAACATCGCCTGGAGGTCATAACAAGCTACTATGTGACTTTCATCAATCAACTCTTTATCTTTAGCCTTCTCTTGTCTACTCAGTTCCTTCTCTTTTAAGTGTTGCCTATATTGATCTTCCAACAAAATCTTTTGAGCTGGTTCTGCGTTTTGGTATGCAACGCAGTCTTCACATTGGTCTTTTTTCGGCGAAAAAAAACTGATGTTGTAGTTTTCCTTAAATACTTTTCGATAAATGTGTATTTTTACGAAATTTGTCCCTCTTTCAACACAATCATTTTTGTAATCTCCATATAAATCCGTTATGGTTTTTCCTCCTTCTATGTACTCTCTGCTTGTTTGTTTTCGGAGATAATGACTCTCAATTCTAGGTATACTGTCAATATGCTTTTTTACATCAGCTAAGAGCTCTGACGAAGTCTTGGATACATGATTTTTATGTTTGCCTCTTAATTCGGGTTAAACAATACCAGAAATATCGAGTTTCTCAATCACTGTACGTATTGGCCTATCGTTAATGCCCAATGTAGATTTGAAAAAAAAATTGCAAACCCTAATTTTTTCATTGTTAACTGTCAAATGAAAGGCATGTTTGTGTTTTCGATTTTTGTCTATTCTTTTGTACTGATATTTTGGTTTCACTTCAGAAATGTGTTTGCCTATGTAAGCTCTTTGTAACGCTAAACATCCTAACTCCCAATATTTATTGAAAATAATGCGACGATCAGTTTCCAAAATTTTTTCGGTACACTTCATACGGCATCGACTACCACAAGGACGGCTCATTTTTCTTTCTAGTACTAATGTTTTTTTCCCAGTGGTAGAAATGTACTGCTTTCCCATATTCCGTAGTTTTTTAGCTATGGATTGCTTACTACCGTGTTTTATTTTACGCTTTGAGTTCTGCAGATTGGGTTCGTTTTGGGATGCATCCGCCAGTTGCGTAGACATGTCAGTTTGGTGTGTGACAATAATTGTATTTAATACTTCCTTAGCAATAGTTTTAAGAGGTAGTGGATTAAACACGATATGTGAATTCGTCAATTCGTTGAAGTTGAGTTGATTTCCCTCAGAAATAATTGCTAAAGGAGTGGATGTAGTAACAAATGAAACATCATATTCAGGTAGACTTACCACATCATTGATATCTAAAGATTGTTCTTGACCTGCCACAACATTCTGTAATACTTCCACGTTGGTAGAAGTTTGAGTTAAATGATTACCAGATGATGTGGTTAATGAACCCATTTTTGACATTTCAATCGATGAATCTTCAGGCGGATTTGAAACTATTGAATTTTCTTCTTCAGATGATGAAGGATAATCAGTAGCTAACTGTTGCAGTAAAGTCATCGGGGTACATAATACGGTTGTGAAGTTTTGTTTTAGTTCTTCTGTTGCCCTATTTGAGTATTTCTGCTGGTCTAGCACTGCAGCTGATTTGTTCGTGCAATTCGAGTCAGAATCGGAGCTTGATGAATCTGAAGAACTGGATGAATCTGAGGAACTGGATGAATCTGAAGACCTGGAAGAATCGGAAGAGCTAGAAGATCCTGTAGAGCTGGAAGGTTTAGGTAATGCTGATGCTGTTGGTAGTGGTGAATTCTTTGAATTGGATTTGGATGGTTTTAGCTGCGGTTTTTTTGTGAATTCCTTTTTTTTTGCGTCAACATGTGATCTATACTTTTTGTCGCTGTCAGATTCAGACGAAGACTCGTCAACAGAAAGGGGCAGAGTGTATTCTTGATCTCCGTCCGACGCGGGAGAAAAATCCTTTTCAGACTGCTGACTGCTACACGAGGAGCATGACGATTTTCGGTTTCGAAATATTTGTTTATTTTGACCACTAGGAATTTCACTCAAAGGCGTGGCGTGGCGTGTGGCGTAGGGCGTTGTTACTGTTTGCGTTTCATACTGATCAAACGATGTCGAGTAGGTATTTTCTAAAGCTTGCTTTGAGGTATAGTATGAATCTTCCCAGGTGAATTTTTCGCTTCGAGCCCTAATCTTTCAAACAATGGCCATTGTCTCTATTATCGCAAAGCCGCTAGCTACCGAGTTAGCACGTGCCACTACAACATTCATATTGAAAAACAAACGGTATCGTCATAGTATTAAGGTTCAAATTTAATGTCACTGATATTCTAGATATTACGTTTTGGTAGTGTAGAACGATGGACCGCCCCGAGGCAATACGGCGCTCATATTATTTTGATACTTGGTGTTAAAACTAAAACGTGGTGATTTATTATATTATTTTATTAGTAAATGTAATAATTTAAAAAGATGCAGCTGCAAGCATTGTCATTTCTTCTTATCTTTAAAATAACGATACTGTGAAATTAGCACCCCTGACGTGGTGCCGACGCATGGTGACAATAAAAACACTGATAAGGATTTGCGACCTGACCACTATTGTTTTGCATAAATACAATAGGTTTATGAGAAGAGCGGTGCAGAGTACTTATAAAAATAACACGATGCACACGATGACGATATTAGTAACCGACTAAAGCCTAATAAATATAATTATTTCGTGTCACCACGTAAATATAATTATTTACGTGGTGACACGTCTCATTTTTAACACCAAGTATCAAAATAATATGAGCGCCGTATTGCCTCGGGGCGGTCTAACGTCCTACACTACCAAAACGTAATATCCAGAATATCAGTGACATTACATTTGAACCTTAATACTATGACGATACCGTTTGTTTTTCAATATGAATGTTGTAGTGGCACGTGCTAACTCGGTAGCTAGCGGCTTTGCGATAATAGAGACAATGGCCATTGTTTGAAAGATTAGGGCTCGAAGCGAAAAATTCACCTGGGAAGATTCATACTATACTTGGTATATTATTTTCTTTTGTCGAAGAAGACTCAAAATGATTTCTCGAACTGTCCATATTTTTATTTTCTGCAGGAGTATTTATTTCATTAATCATAGCTTTGAGTTTCTGTAATCTTGGATTACGAAGCGGCATTTTGGACTGTAAGAAAATACGTTATAGAATATTAGTATGTATTATAATATGTACTTATAAATAACTTATGATTAAACAATATTTGATGTACCATTAATGCAGTAAAGAAATTTAACAATATTGTATTCATAAATCAATATTAAATGATTACACCCTTTAGCCAACACCTTAACTTTAGGTAAATTATGCATTCTATTATCCGATCACTGGTGATAATACAGCTTACTACTGGTGAAAGAATTTTAAAAATCAGTCCTGTTGTTTTTAAGTTTATTCATTACAAACATACAAAAATACAAATCTTTCCTCATTATAATATTATATAGTGTAGATAAATACACAGAATAATGTCACTAGCATGATTAATACACCAGCATAGTACTTTTTTTCTATTCTTGCTGAAAAAATCAAGGTTAAAGCGGCATTAAGAAAAACAAAGTCATTCTGATTCTAAGAAAACTCGTTAAAAGTTATTCTAATTTCGTCAGTATACTGATAAAAACATTACTTCACTTCCCCTAAATCTGGAATATAACAATTCTTTAAAACCTTTACTGCCACTAAACAGATGGTGTCATTTTGGTTCCGAATAAAAACTATAAGTAGAAAATATACACTGACAGTATAGTGAAAAAAACATTATTACACTTCCCATAAATCTAGAATATAACACTACTTTTAGACCTTTACTGTCACTAAACAGATGGTGTCGTTTTAGTTCCCATAAAACACATTAAATAGAAAAGATACACTGACATTATAGTGAAAAAAACATTATTACACTTCCCATAAATCTAGAATATAACAATAATTTAAAACCATTATTGTCACTAAACAGATAGTGTCATTTTGGTTCCGATTAAAAACGTAAAGTAAAAAAGATACACTGACTCTAAAGTTAAAATGACACTGTTTTACTAAATGTGACCTGCAACATGGCATACGATTGTTACAGCAAACTGACACTTTGGCATTAAAGACACTATTTGGTATAAAAAATAATCAACTTACCGAACAGTTTCAACGTATACCGTCCTTAAACGAAAAATGCCGCTACACTTCACAGAGTCAGTTGCTGAGTTGTTGACATCGCTGTCACTAATAAGAATATGTCAGTGTGCCAATACCGTGCAAGGCTATCCCCACCAAATTACAAAGCGACACTAGTGCTGCCACCGTTTCTATTGGAACTAGAACGATGAGGGTTTTTGCATAATAGATATTACAATGCCGCCAGCTAGATGGCGTTAATAACTCAAAAGGTCAGTTTTTAGTTTAGTGACGGTCTCATTATTAAGGTGCGATATCCTTGTGTTCTCCTTCACTAGCGTCTCTTTGTTCTTGGGACGTTTGTCATACTAGCTATGGTAGCGACCATTTCCCTATATTTATTTCTTATGTTACTGGTTTTTCTATTCCTCCCCCGTGTCCCCCTTTACAAAGGTTTAGATTACTGAGAGCTGACTGGCCTTCGTATGTTGCCCTTGTCGACAGCAAAGTTAGTGCTCTTCCTCCTATCTGTTCTGACAACTACTTGGAACTTTATTCGCTTTTCTCTAGGTGTCTTTTAACATCTGCAGAGGAATCAATCCCTTTAAAAAATGCTTGTATTAATCGCCGTCCTTCCCTTCCTTGGTGGGACTCTGAGTGCACGTCCATAGTGAATGAGCGGAAAGAGGCAGAATTATCATTTTGTTCTGACATATCAATGTCAAAATTTATAATATTTAAGCGTGCTCAGGCTAGAGCAAAAAAAAATCTTCATGCTAAAAAGAAGAAAGGATGGAGTTCATTTTGTGAATCCATATCGCCCTCTACACCACCCTCAATGGTGTGGCGCAAATTGAAAATTTTTCGGTCTTCTTGTGACACTTCTCCTTCCCCTTCTTCTTTTTCTTCTACTTCCTCGTGGATGGAATCTTTTCTAGACAAATTGGCCCCTCCTTATGTTCCTGATTTGACAGAATTATCTACATCTGTATCTTCATCTCCTCCGTTAAATGATAACTTTTTGAGCTCTGCATTCCAATTGTCTGAGCTCAGGTGTGTGCTAGAGACTCTTTCTGATTCCGCTCCAGGTCCGGACGGTATAGTGTACTCAGTCTTGGCAAAAACGAATTCTGAGACTCTCTTATACTATCTAAACCTTGTGAATTTTATGTTTGATGGGGGCTGCGTTCCGGAATCTTGGAAGGAGCAGTTTGTAATTCCCATTCTCAAACCCGGGAAGGATCCGAGTCTGGCTTTATCTTACCGTCCAATTGCGCTTTCGTCTGCATTATGTAAAGTTGCTGAGCACTTACTTAAAAATCGCTTGGACTGGTTCATTGAAAGTGAAAATATCCTCTCTCGTATGCAATTTGGGTTTCGAAAGGGTAAGAGCGTCTCAGACAGTCACTGCATCTTATCAATAGATATTCGTCTTGCATTCTCTCGTGGAGAATCTATAGCTGCCGCGTTTCTGGATGTGTCGGCGGCGTACGACAATGTCCTACTTTCGGTGCTCAGGGACAAAATGTCTAAGCTGAGCATTCCCCTGAAGGTAGTTAACTTTGTCACCTGCCTTCTCACGTCAAGAACGATAAAAGTTAGATGGCAGGGTAGTATAAATGGGGAAAGATCTATTTGGAAGGGACTACCTCAGGGCTCTGTCCTTAGCCCTCTTCTGTATAACTTGTACACCGTTGATCTTGACAATTATGTTAATATGTCTTGCAGATTACTGCAGTATGCGGACGATGTTGTCATTTACAGCAACGATAAAAGTCCTCTTGTAGCTTCAGAAAATCTAAATGTTGCCTTGAACTCCCTACAGCTCTGGTTAGATTCTCATGGCCTTTCTCTGTCTCCTGCAACGAGCTCTTCTATTATCTTTTCTAGAAGCCGTCTTTCCCCTCAGTGTCCTATTAAGTTTGATAATGTTGAAATTCCTGTTTCTGACTCGGTCAAATTTCTTGGAGTGGTTTTCGATAGGCGTATGACGGGAATCTCTCACCTCTCCTATATTGTTAAAAAGTGCGAGAAAAACATTAATCTTCTGCGTGCCCTTTCAGGGGTTTGGTGGGGTGCACACCCCTATTCCCAGAAACTCTTATATAACGCTTTTTTCAGAAGCCACCTCGATTTTGGCACTTTTATTTTTGAGCCTTGCAGCAAAGGTGCTCTTAAAGCGTTAGAATCAGTTCAGATGAAAGCCCTTCGTGTGGTCACTGGTGCCATGTCATGTTCCCCCAATAGAGCTATTCTCGTTGAATGTGTCGACCCCCCTCTTGACCTCAGAAGGCAATTTTTATCCGACCGTTATTTTTTCCACGTTTTTTCTTCTACATCCCATCCTCTCACCCCAAAACTCAAACTACTTCGAAAATATTGCTCTTCCAAGCCGTACTGGCGGAAAAAAAACAAACCCAGACTGGTTACAAGTTTTGAGAAAGTTTTAGCACTGAGAGCTCCTGTCCAGAGAAGCCTCTCCGTGCCTCTTTTCTCGATCCCTTTTGAGGCAATAGTTCACTCTCCTAACATCTTCTATAACAGTGGTATTTCAAAAAACTCTCCTTCTGCTAATTCTATCTTCAATAAATATGTTAACACTCATTTCCCTTCCCACTTATTTTTTTTTACAGATGCTTCTAAACTCTCAGATTTAGGTTGTGTCGGGTCCGCGGTGGTTTGTCATATGATTAAGTATACTGCCATGCTTAAACTGCCCCCAGAGTCATCAGTCTTTTCAGGTGAAGGTCTTGCTCTTTGGAAAGCTGTGGATCACATTTTCGCCAATAAGTTTCCTAGATCAGTCATCTTCTCGGACTGCCTGAGCGCTCTTCAAGCCATTTCCCTCCATCCTCTTAAAAATTGTGCCCGCCACTTCATTGTCTGTCAGTTAAAGCAATCTATTTTCTTGTGCCACTCTTCTAATTTAGAGATTTGTTTTGTGTGGGTCCCTAGTCACTGCAATATCTCCGGTAATGAAGCTGCAGACCAGGCAGCTAAGATAGCTGTAATTCATGGAGATGATTCCTCTTTTAAGATTTTCTCACCGGATCTAAGCCATATTCCTGCGAATTCCTTAATCAAAAAATGGTCTGCTCGATGGTCTTCTTCTAAAAAATTTAATTACTCTTATATTCAACCCAGGATTCCATCTAGGCCCTGTAGGTTTAGCCAAGAACCAATCGGTTTTAGCCATTTTCCATTCCATCGGCTTGAAATGTATGGGATGACAAGCGGTCACGTGGTTTATCGAAAAATTGCTAGTCAACAACCCTCACGTACGATCGCCTGTGGAATATCGAAACGCCCAAAGTAGCGATCTGTGCTGTCACAAATGTCAAACCCATACATATGGCGAGCCAAGTGCCACTTAGCGTTTTCCATTCGATCAACATGAAATGTATGCAATGACAAGTTGGTCACGTGGTTTATCACAATGAACAACTAAAATGACGTCATCGAAACGCTAACAAGCGATCAGTGTTGTCAAAATGACATAATCTTAGCCAAATGCCACTTTTGACCACTATTCTTTTCCATATTCCACAGTTGATTCACGCTGTATTTTCTCACGGCATTGGGCTCACGCTAAGAAGCCATTCCATTGGAATTTGTTTAAAATGGCGACTTTTAGTCAGCTGTGAGGGAGGAGTATTTGAGACAAATAAGTTTTTTATGTATTCCTTGCGACTTTTTTGGGCTGCTAACAATTGAAATTGTTGACTAAAGCAGCAGCAAAACTTCTTAGCGGTGGTCTCCTCTTGGGAAGTGCTGATGGATATTCGACGTGAAAAAGTTCCCGTTGCGGCCTACTAACTGAATAAATCTCTTGAGATGAACAAGGAAATTATTTTCGAGGTAAAGGAATTATATGAGCTACGTTATTAACTTATTACTCTACTACTTACCTACCTACATTGATTTGATAAGCAAGTAAATAAACACGTATTTCATAGATGGTATTTTTTCAGGTCCTGTTTATTAACCATGGGATGTGGTGTGGCAACAGAAAATAGATGTCTTGCAGCACCAGTAAACTAGTAATGCAAGCCGTCAACCAGCCATTAAAATATGAATTTGGTTTCCCAATCAAGAAGTGTGTGGACGAGCGCTAAGCGTAAGTGAGTTGTGGTTTTTCCTAGACGGCATCTTTCTTTATTAGTGCACCTCTATGTTCTCCTTCATACAGGGTGACAGGAAGGTCGATACAATCCTGTTAAGGAGGTATAGTAGAGCTCATTTGGAACAAATTAGGTCATGTAGTACCCTGGCCGAAAATTATTAGTTTCTGAGTTATTCATAATTTTAATCTGAATTTTGGTGATTTTCCCTTAAGTCCATGTCATGAAAAAGCCTTAATGCCATGTTTTATTTTGGAAGTTTTTAGTGGTATTTTACATTATTAGAATCATTACAAATCAGTGCAGTTTTCAAAAACATTTGGCCTTTTTATATAATCAAGTTTTAAGTAATCACATAAAGTTTGTTTCTCCATACCAAGTGAAAAACAAACTTGGGAATACCTAGTATGAATAGGGTACTACATGACCTAATTTGTTTAAAAGTATTGTATCGACCTTTCTGTCACCCTTTATATAGGTAATGCATAAATAATGATATTAATATGAAGTGGAAATAAAACATAATTAAGTATTAATTTTCTATTCTGTCCCATAACAATATTAAAGTTGGGGCCTACTAGTAATTATTATGAAAACCTATCTAAGTATTATATGATAATTGTTTACATTTTCGCAGGATCGACACTAATTATGATAAAATATAAAACAAAAAAACACATTTTGTATCAGTAAATGCATACCTAAGTAAATATGGGAAACAGTCAGGGAAGAAACATGTGTATACTTAGTAATGTTTACTTTACAGATATTTTTGGTTGGTATAGTATGTAGTTTTGCATCTGAAAGATGAATACAAGTTAATTGAAAAAAAAAAAAAAAAAAAGGCCTTTATTCACTGATCTCTACTGCTACTTATATTAAATATAAATTTACATCTAATATTATTAATTAAACATACATACACATCCATACACTCACGCCTACATTCCCAGAGTGGGGTAGGCAGAGTTACAGGATTACCAACAATTATAAAAACTTTTGGTTAATTATGTACTTAACCACATTTTGCATAAACAGGCCGGTGTGATGTTGTTTGTTTGTTTGTTTGTGTGTGTATGTGTGTGTGTTAAAGTGCCATTGGTATCTATTTTTAGCCTTCTGGCGCCATCCTTCAGGAAAATGGTCTTCCCACCTCATTATCTGGCCCTCGGTCCTCTTATTGCATGTTACAATACCTTATCAAGCTAAAACTAAACTAAACCGCTATAACTTTCCATCAATATTAAATTTGCATGTCAACACAGAAAAATATCTTTTATTATCTACCACATAAGAAACCCACCGCAGTCACTTCATTGCAGAGTTAATGTGGTTTGACTCTACAAAGTCATATTAAGATCTAGATGTATTGGTAAAAGAGAAAAGAAGTTATTTCGATTATCGATAAGGTTTATAAATGAAATGTCGATTTAGTATTCTGTCATAGTTATGAATTTCCATTATAAAAACAGTTTTTTATAAAAACTTAGATTTAAATAGTGACTTACATAAATTATACTTCAGTTTATTTAGAATTAGAAACCACAACAACATTTATATTGCGGCTCGTGAACTGTAATCTCTTTAAAATTTGTACCAGAGTAACAATTGACGACACGCAAAAAAGTGACATTAAAACAATTTTATTTTGCGGCTCCCAGACTATTGTACTGTACTATTTGCTAGGTAATAAACAGTTGACCAGACGCAATATAATGTTATTGTGGTTTCTAATTCTAAATAAATTGAAGTATAAATCACGCCTGTTTCCCAGAGACAGAGAGGTAGGCAGATAACACTTCTTTCCACCTGCTACGATCCTGACAAATCTCTTTCACCTCTTCTACATTCATACGAACATACAAAATAATTAAAACTACACTAATCTAACCTAACAAACCGCTACCAGTGGACATTGTTCTCAAAATGCTGGCAGCCTTGCCACGTTGAATGGCAATGCTTAATCTTTGTGCCAAGTATAGGCCAGGATTTTGGTCACGAGTTGCGTCGACCAGGCACTTTGAGAGGTCTTTAAAAATACGGCGTGGTCCTGAAGTTTCGATGAAAGACGTAATGAAACCTATACTTATAGCCTTAGATTTCGGTTTGATAGGGCTTTTCAACTGCATCTCCAAGATTTGGGATAGGGCTTCCAATCCTATAGGGTTGTATTATAATTTCATCAGAATCTATTCATTAAATTATGTTAACTTCATTATGTTGTTTGTGCATTGACAGTTGATGTCAATGTCATCCATTAGGTAGGTACGTTGATTGACGTTTCAAGTACAGCAAAGCATAGACATTATTAGATAAAATGCCAATATAAACGAAAAAATCGAATGGAATAGGCGATAATGGTCTTGACTAACACATTGCGATGGATTCGTGATGGAATCGCCCAAGCGATCCGTTTTGGATGAGTACCTACTACGATACTTTGTATTTGTATACCTGTGGCCCGTTTCACGAAGCTACAAGTTACAAATTACAAGCGGAACTCTCTTTCTAGCAGTACGAGTTAGAAAGAGACTTCCGCTTGTAATTTGTAACGTGTAGCTTCGTGAAATGAAACGGGCCTCTGGCAGTATTTAGAGAATACATGTCATGCTCGTTACGGACAAGTTTGCATAATACATTCCTTAAGACTTTTGTCGGCCTCTCACAACAAAGTTCGGAGGCGCCAACAACGAAATTATTCACGCGCTAATCTGGAGCAGATAGATGCCATGCCCGATGGTTTATTTCGTCAGCACCTCCGCTTGGATAAGGGGACTTTTAAGGGGCTGTCCGACGAGCTAAAACAACGCACCCCGTTAAATGGAACCAGGGAGTTTCCCTTAGACGTAAAGGTAGGAATGGAGTTATTATTTATTAGTATGTACCAAGTTGCAATACATCGATGTAGACGCAATTTTAAAGTTACTTTTTTGCAGGTTCTATGTGCTCTAACATTTTTCGCTATGGGGGTGGGCTCCGACCAAAGGGTGGTGGGGGTTTCTAAGCACTTGACGCAGCGGACAACAAGTCGTTGCATCAGGCAAGTGGTGCAACCCCTCAATAACCCGTGTTGTGCGAAAATGGATTGTGTTTCCTCAAACACCTCGCTGGTCGAACTCCAGACAAAAGTAAGTACTTAGAGTATATTCTAGATGGAGCCCTTTGAAAACATGATGATGATTACAGAGAAAATAAACACAGAAGTATATTTAAAAAAAACTTGGACCTATTTGTTGAACCCTTTGCAATAAGTTGTATAGTTAAATTCTACTCTCATTTGAATTTGCAAATTCACAAAAAAAGTTATCCTTAAGGAATGTATAGGTATATACCTACTATTCAATATGACTAAGGCTAAGCTAAACCTTATTTACCTATTAAAAGCTGTGAATCATTGTAACAATCAAAATTGTTTTAGGTTTCAACGGAACTTCTATCAACCCGGTGTATTGCACCTAATTACACCCTTCCTGCCTTCATAAGGACAGGGGTAGATGAACACCCATTTTTTAATAGGAAAGGGTACCATTCCCTAAATGTCAAAATGGTAAGTGTAAACAATGAACATTTAGTAATATACATATTGACTTTGCTGTATGTAACTTTTTGTGTTTAATAATAAATTTTAAACTATAAATTGTTCAGTTTTTACACAGTTGTTTAATAGCAAATTTCATGATCCTCACATTATCTAGAACACTTCTTAGACAGTTTCAAGTATTGCATAGATTATCTAGAAACCTCACTTAGCTGTATGTATGTTACTTAGTACCAATTTCACCGTATGATGTTAAATTTAATCAATGTTAATCGACTGATAGTTATACATTTTGACAGCTGTTAACCTTCTAATTGTCAGTTAAGTGGTTAACACTGTTTGGTGAAATTGGTACTTAATATAATAACTCATCTTACCCGTGTATTAAAGTGAAAACAAAAAAAAACATATTAGTTAAGCCAGATTAACAAACAGCAATACATTTTTGGATATAAAAAGAAAAATGACTATAAACCCTCTGATGTTAGCCTTTACTTTATTAAAAATTAAATACTAATAATGTACAATTATGTAAAATCATGACAAATTATTTAAAGTAATTTTGTTTATTGAATGTGAAATGTAACTGATGATTAACTGAACTTGTTAGATATAGGTATATGTGTATTGAGACTATTCATGATAATAGGTACAGATAATAAAACTAGTTCTTGCCGTCAAAAAAGAATTAAAGTGATTATGTATTTGTTTAAGGCGACTCAAGATATCCTCAGAGACCTTGGTTGAGGTTCTCGCGTGGAAATCTACGCGAGGACGCGTGTGCAGGCAAGAAACTGCGTTGAGCGGTGTTTCGGCCTGCTGAAGTCGCGGTGGAGGTGCTTGCTGAGGATACGCACCCTACTGTACGAGCATCATGTCGCCGATCACATCACGGTCGCGTGCAGTGTGCTCCATAACATGGCGTGGATGCGCGTCTACCCCCGCCCGATGAGCTCGGCAATGATGACGCGGATGCTACTAGTATAGAGATCTAGAGATCTGAAGAGGAGACGACCTTCACCCAGCTGCTTATTCGATCAAAAGTATTTTATATCAAATTTAATATGTGATATAGGGTTGCCTACGAGAAATCAGTCCCGATTCCGGGTTGCCAACTTTAAAAAAACGAAATATTGATGCGAATGAATACGTGCGACAAAGAGATCCCAGCGAAAAATCCAGTGCGATACAAGAGGACGCAGCATATATTGCAGCTGCTATTTGTCAAAATCATAATGTGAATGTGTACAGTCAACTGCATAAATAAGTAATCATTCATGTACTTTGTAGCTTTCAATCCTTTCACAATTTTGTATAACACTTCAAACACGACGTTAAAGTGACAAGGTACATAAATGATCACTTATTTATGTACAAAAGTAATAACAATAATGAAACAAAATAAAAATAGTTCAAAAAAACAAAATAACCCTCCTAACGCAGTCGGGTAATAAATATAATTCAATTATTATGTTACAGTCATAAAATGTCAAGAATACAATAATATTTAGAAATGTCAAAATGCGGAATTTAAATAGAAGTAATTATTTCCTCGCAATAGCAATAGCTATCCAACGAGGAAATGCAGGCAGCATTATGGGCACCATTCCCAGTGACCTAGGGGACATTTGTATATAGTATAGTTACTTAGAATAAGTTAATTTATTTTAGTATTTAGTTTTAATTATGTTTTTATTATTTGTCTTTTGAATAAATTATTTGTTAGTATTTGTATTATAAAAATAATAATTCAAGGTATAGGTAGGTACTATAGTTCTATGTTGGGTCAAAGTTCCAATGGGCCTATAGTACATACCGATATTGAATTGTTATTTTTATCACTTTTATTTAAATTCCGCATTTTGACATTTCTAAATATTATTGTATTGTTGACATTTTATGACTGTAATAATAATAACTGTAATAACTGAACTATATTTATTACCCGACTGCGTCAGAAGGAGGGATATTTTGTTTACTTGAACTATTTTTAATTTGTTTCATTATTGCTATTACTTTTGTACAATCAACAGCATAAATAAGTGATCATTTATGTACCTTGTCACTTTAACGTCGTGTTTGAAATGGTATACAAAATTGTGAAACGATTGAAAGTGACAAAGTACATAAATGATCACTTATTTATGCTGTTGACTGTACACATTATTTGATTTTGACAAATAGCAGCTGCAATGCTGCGTCCTCTTGTATCGCACTGGATTTTTAGCTGGGATCTCTCTGTCGCACGTATTTATTCGCGTCAATATTTCGTTTTTTAAAAGTCGGCAACCCGGAATCGGGACTGATTTTTCGTAGGCAACCCTATATCACCGTGTTCACAAAGAAATAAATTTATCTTCATTTTTGTATACATTTTATTCAATAAGCAGACCGGTGCAATTTATTACTACCGACTTCCTGTTCAGGTATAAACAGTTATACCCAATAGTTATGACGGGAAAAAAATAGTCAACCTAACGTTTGCATATTCTATAGGAGTCATACTTTCGATTGGTATGTAATTTGTCTAATAAGCAAGACGGTGCAATTTTCAAAAAAAAAAACAATTTTTAATTACTTAAATATATACTGGACTGATTTTTTTCAGTCAACCCATTCGCTACATATTACGTAATATATTAAATTTGATATAAAATACTTTTGATCGAATAAGCAGCTCGGTGAAGGGCGTCTCCTCTTCGGATCTCCTACTAAGAGCAGTGGCGAAACTAAAAACTGGCCTTTGATCTATTCAGTATGTTCTGTGATCAATCAGTATTGATACTTTTACAATTATGTTTATATTTCATATTTGTATTCCCTTTTACACAAAATGGCGTATTTAATTTTATTTAGTTACTTACATATGATTATGTATGTACCTGTGCCATAATTGATCTCTTATGGCCGAACCCTATATTCAAACCGCGGATAGATAGGCTTACTTCGGATTAAAATTTGACACATTTTGTATGGACAAATGTCAAATTTTAACCTGAGGTAAGCCTTATCTATACGCGGTTTGAATATAGGGTTTGGCCGTTAAAGTGTTCAATACTCTAATAAATACACACAATTACATTTTTTTTCGTTTATTATTTCACCAAAAAAAAATCCCTTGAACTTTTTTTACACCGTTTAGGCCCGGTTTTATAAAGCTCCGTTAGTAAATATGTCAGATCAAATTTTAGTAACTTCATACAAGTTTTTACATTCCTGACCGAAATTTGATCTAACGGATCTTTATAAAACCCAGCAGTTAAAAGATCAGTTTAAACGGAGTTATGTCCATTTAATTTTTATTTCACATTTATATAATATTAGTAGAATTATTCTTTTATATATTAGATTCAGTGTTACGTAATATTACATTAAGGAATTAAAGTTTAAAATATTTATTGAATACTCTTTATTCATACAATAAAGTATTAAGAATGACAAAAGAGTAATTTTTTGATCTTCATATTTACACATATATATATCTTTAAGTAAAGAAAAAACATTTTGATGCGAGTAGAAAAAAACAAGTAACATTTATCAACAATGGAAAGGGATTTTACATTCAAAACGCTTTTTTATTGTACTAATGGCAAGTCATCTCTTTATTATAATTAGTTCTACAAAATTAGCATAGTTTTAACATGCATCTAATTGGGTGATTCTTCGAGCGTTTCAACCGCCTCATTTTTCGGGACACATTTTTGTAGAAGTGGCTGCAGATTCCGATTTCGTTTCTGGTTAGGTATCTAAGTTTACCGGACATCAAACAAATATCCGAAAACGGCATCAAAATATACGCCCAATTCTTTAAAAATATGTCCACGGAAATGAGGCGGTTGAAACGCTCAAAGAATCACCCAATTGTTTAAAATTTAACAAAACATGTAGTAGATCACATTTATATTTTTTAAACATTACTCAACATTATTAATTTAATATAAGTGTAGTAATTATTGAATTATTGATATCATACATCCTTTTTTATTTATTTTACTAATCTTTTTAAGATTTATTTTTACAAAAGTGGATGTAAAAACAGTATTCTTGTACTTCCTAAATATGAAATAACTTTTATACAATAAATATATATTTGAAATCTTACTTATTGAGATCCTACCATTAACAGTTTACTTTTATAAATAATTAGGTTGGGTTATCGAAACAGTCTTTACAAAATATGACTTTTATTAAATTTGTGCATAAATCAACAGAAAAATAACAATACATTACTTAATTGTGCTGTAAAAACCTTACTTTCGCTGTGTGTTCATTATTTTTGAATAAATTGTTTTTCTTCTTCTTCTTAACACTCTTAATAATCAAAATCAAACAGTACAGTATTTTTTCCATGTTTTCCCAGAGCAGATTACTTTGTCAATCTGCATAAACCTTAATACAAATAATAAAATAATTCAAAAACAACACTCAAAAATTACATATTTTATAGTCATCAGTTTAATAATGTCAAATCTAAATTATTCATAATCAACTATCTTAATTATTTAAATGTTCGGTGACCTGCTGAGGCCCTACTGTGAAAATCGAAGTTTAAAGTTACGTTAGCTCCATCTCTGACACTCGTCATTCGAGACTAAATCGAGAGAAAGGGATGGAAATAACGTGACTTAGAACTTCGATTTTCAAAGTAGAGCCTCTAGGCTTAAATATAGCCTAGCGACACCCGGCACACTGTCAAACACTTTAAAATTGTGCAATACTTCATGGAAGAGTGCGTCCACCTCCACGCGACGCGCCTCAATGCGAAGGCGCTCGGTCTCCCGCCTGTCATTATTGCGCTCTTGCAATTCCGCCAGCTGCTGACGCGCGGTCTCCTGCCTGTCTTTGTTACGCTCCTGCAACTCCGCCAGCTGCTGGCGCGCGGTCTCCTGCCTGTCCTTGTTACGCTCCTGCAACTCCGCCAGCTAAAGGCGCGAGGTCTCCTGCCTGTCCTTGTGGCGCTCCTGTAACTAGGCCAGCTCCAGGCGCGCGGTCTCCTGCCTGTCCTTATTGCGCTCCTGCAACTCCGCCAGCTGCAGGCGCGCTGTCTCCTGCCTGTCCTTGTTGCGCTCATGCAACTCCGCCGCTTTTGATGAACGGTTTGGGGTAGTGGAGTGCGGCGACTGTATTGAGAGCGGCGGTGTAACGACAGGGACAGGTCGGGTGCGATGGCTTGGAGCGTGGCGCGGGGGCCGAGCGCGTGGACGGGCCGGGCACGGAGGCCGAGTGCGTGGCCAGCATGAAAAACGATTTGTTTACATACCGAAATGAAATGTTAGAAGAACTAACTATAAGTAACAGTGTCTGTCTAACGAACTGGGGCTTACAGCGCATCAGTTTTTTCACTAGATGGCGCCTCTGGGAAGCGAGGTCTTTTTGACAGTTCACGTTAAAATCTATGCCTAAATTAAGACCAAAAAAGTGGCAATTTACTTTTTCACTTGATACGTAAGCATTTCAAAAATTTACTTATTTAAAATATTTTTTAATATCAACTGTCACTTCCCGGAGCCATCTAGTGAAAAAACTGATGCACTGTAGCCGCTCCCCCATTTCACAGGGGCTCTACTTTGAAATCCGTAACTCGAACTTCGTCTATTGCTATCCTTTTTGATCTCGACGCGTAACTAATTTGCAAGAAAGTGATGGGGCGATCTGAAGTTCGAATTACTGATTTCAAAGTAGAGCCCCAGATTGTATGTCATTTCTTTCGTTGACGTTTCTGTTAGAGCAAAGCATAGACAATTAATGCCAACATAACGGGAAAAACGAAAAGAAAAGGCGTTTCGATTTTCCACTCCATCCTAGCTAGCCAACAACGTTTAGTACAGATTAGAATCGCTTAAGCGATGAAACGAAAACGCTTGGTAGCGTATGGCTCTTTGCTAGGCCTACTGGTTCTTCAAAAATCGATCAATTTCTAAAAGACATACTAGTGTTATAATAAGGCTTCGGCTTGGACGGGTTTGCTCGCCGGAACTGCTCCATAGATTTAAAATTAGAGATTCTCCCCTTTGTGATTGCGGTAATGAAATAGGAACAGTGGATCATATATTTTTTAATTGTCCCATTTACAACAGCAAATGTGACCTATATCATCTTCTATCTAAAGCTTCTATCCCCTTCCCATTAATATTTCGTCTCTCCTGTGTCATATTGACAGTAAAAAAATCGTTGCTGTTATCTGTAAATTTATAGACAAAAATAATATTAAACTCTAATATCCGTGTCCGTTTCTTAATCTTTTTTGCTATTATTTTTGTTATTACCCGATATATTGGTGATGGTTGCTTTGTGTTTGTCCTTTTTCTTCAGGTTTAGCGTTCTCCGATTAAATACTTATATTTTTATTTCAATTTCAAACCCGTGCAAATCTCGGATCTTGACATTGGCAGAATTGTGCTGGCAATCAGACACAGAGGCCATAAATAAATAGAAGAAGAAGAAGAAGGATTTCGCTTGTGGAAAGAGCAGCATTGCCTTAATCATATTAAATTTAATAACCTTTACAAATGGATACTTAGCGGTGAGTTGCGGTGTTTATTCGATGTGTCTTTCCATCGTGCCCAAGTGGGATTTGTTTTTATGTCCATTTACATTTTGTTTCAGGCAAGTTATACGATGACAATTTAATGCGTCGTGGCAGTGCTAAATATCTGCGTGCCATTAAACAAATGGGACATAAACGTCCTCTATACTAACAGGATAATAAACCATTCCTAAGTAATTCTCGCGTCCCACAATGTTGAAGGTGCATTTTTCCTTAACTTGTTGATTCACGTACCAACTCTTTTCTTATAGCCTGATGCAGCCTACCGAATCCCAAGCGCTGACTCCTGCCTGGTAAAACAGGGTCATCAGGCAATATACGTGCCTGATTAAGGTGAGAATCGTGAGAAGCCACGTTGCTATCGACAAGCACAAATGTCATAACTTAATTCTAATAAGCTACATTTCCTTTAGCCAGAGCCACGTTATATGGAGGCACCGTGCCTATGCCGGTCTCAACTAGCCTCACGATATAGAGTTATATAAAACCCACTTTGTGGTAAGTGTTTATCTTTACCTCATGGCTAGAGCTGATAGGTTAGCTTTCAACAAAACTTTATTTTTATTAACGACTGCAATTATTGTTGCAGGGTTTTTATGTTAGGCGTAGTCTTAACTACCGGACTGACCGTGAAGGGTGCTTCGTGCTCAACCGCATGGGCGTGACCGCCGTGCCACGTGTCGCGACCTAGAGAGGCCGGGACAGTAGCCCTCCTCTTCGCTATTCCCCATGTGTTTTGAGTTTTCGCTTGCCACTTAACTTCACTTGACACACACCTGACCACATGCGTACTTCACACTAGATAAGTGACTTTTCTATTTATGTAGGTGATAAAGCTACTGTATGTTTAATAAGGAGCTACAAGTTATACAGTAGACCTCCAATGGGTGTGTGTGTGTAACAACTATGTGAATTTTGATAATATACCAAGGAGAACAACGCCTTTGTTTTACTTATAACAAGAAACCATCCCTATTCGTAGTGAGGTTACCCAGGGCGCCTTTTTACTTTTCTAAATTCGAGGTGACTCACTCTCAGGCCTACGAACCCTCTGGCCCTATTATGGTCTCATGCCTGTTTGCCGATTGAGGATGTTTCAGTGGCGCCCAACGTGGGGCACGAAGGAATGGTTTCTTTTTTATAAGTATTCTTTATGGGAATGTACTGCTTTCTTTCATATCTTATGTCTGTCTTAACAGGGTTAATAGGGTAATAATAGTTATTAAATTCCTGTATACTCTTATTACAAGGAATAACTAGCCTTTTTCATAACTTCTTATGTTTTGACTGTATCAATGATAAGATAGCACATGTATTTATTTCTTGTGTTCTCCTTTAAGACACTTTTACCTTTTATTATCTTTAACTGTTTTAATTGTGTAACAGAACAGCGGTTAATTTGTTTTTAAATGTATGTTGTGTGCATCTTCTATTGTTAATAAGCACGTGGCATACTGCACTATTGCAAGGCTTGGTTTGGGACCATTTTAACTGTCTTACAATTGACCATGGACCTGAATGTAAAGGTTGAATACCTCACTAAGGAGGAACTATCACATGAACTGACTGCTTTACACATACCCTTTGACACGAAACACAGCTGTGATACTCTACGAAAATTGTTTCGACAGACTCGCGCTCTTGTAAGACGTGGCAGTCTTAAGCCGGCGTCTGATATGAAGGGGATTGATTCACAAACGGAGGTCGATGCATGCGAAGTGAAGGTGAATGAATTGCAGTCGGAGGTTATGCAGGGCAATGAGTTTTCCAAGTCGCAGCAGGACAGGTTAGTGGGCAGATGTAACTACTATTTAGACCGTCTATCACGGGTGTCGAATTTTGAGACTGAGGTTAACAAACTTAAAGGGACTCTTGTCAGTTGTCTGTCAATTTTAAATCCACTGTCAGAGTCTTCAGAGTCAGAAGATGAGGAATTTCAGGTTCCGTCTGAACAAGTTGCGAAAGTGGTCTGCCAGTCCGAACCTCGGCATAAGTTGTCGAGTCTTAATCTAAAGTATAAAGGCGATACTTGCGTGCGTGCTTTTACAACACGACTGGAGGAACTTAGGCTCTCTCGAGAGATACCGGAGCGTGTTGTGTTTAATGGCTTTCCTGACATTGTGGAAGGTCCTGCATTATTTTGGTACCGAGCGAATAAAGATAGCTTCAAATCTTACTCGCAGCTTCTCGCAGCTTTGAAAGCCGACTTTGACATTCCGGATTTTGATTTTAAATTACTTTGCGAGATAAGGTCTCGTACACAAGCGCGTAACGAATCGATAGTGGTCTACCTGTCAATTATGGGTGGTTTGATATCTCGTTTGAGTTCACCTATATCTGAGGCAGAAAAATTAGACATAATTGTCAGAAATATTCGTCCTGAATATAGTCGCGAGCTTGCGTTAATAGACGTCACGTCAATGCAGCAAAAGAATGAGTCGGTATCTGCGAGAGAAAATCAGTTTACTGATCAAGAAATGACATCAAATCTCGGTCGACCGAAGAAAGATTTTGAGTCTTGCAGTAAACGAACTCAGCGAAGGAGATTAGTGGACCTCTCAAAAATTGATAACTCGGCCATCAGTGCTTTGATAAATACTTCGTTAACCTCGAGTAGTGGGCCAAATGATACCTAGTCATAAATGTGAAGTGAATCCAAGTGAGATCCTATCGCTAATCACAGAAGCAAAATTAACAAAACACGAATACCTTTTAATTAAAGAGTTCATTAATAGTAAACAATATCCAGTTTTGCCTTTGTATCATAAGGTTTTAGAAGCCAAGACAGTGTTACCCTGAAAAATTAACTATTACTGAAAAATGTGCCGAAGTAGAGTTACAAAATTTGTTGGACCACACGGTTAAAAGAATACTGGATTCTCAAAATATGCTGTTATCAAATATCGATCCTGAGACCTTAGGTGATGTTATGTTAGTTGGTAAGTGGGGTTTTGACGGTAGTTCGGGACACAGTGAGTTTATACTCATGCTTATGCAGTGCTTTTCCGATGACCCAACTTTAGAAGATGGAAGTTTATTCGTAACATCATATGTGCCCTTGCGTCTCGTATCCATAGTTGCAACAACAGGAGAAGAACCAATATTATGGAAGAATCCTCGCCCATCATCAACTAGGTACTGTCGCCCTATTCGCTTCCAATTTGCAAAAGAGACAAAACAATTATCTAAGAACGAAGAAGATTATTTTAAAGAGAAAATTAATAATTTAGTACCATCGACGTATATGTGGCCGGGCGGCGATGAATTACAAATTCATCATCAATTGCAATTGACACTGGTAGACGGCAAAATTTGTAGTGCGTTAAGTGACACAGCATCTGCTAGCAGGTGTTGTTTGTGCAAGGCTACACCCAAAGAGATGAATCAGATAGACATGTGTTTAACCAAAGAAATTGACACCGCTACCATAGTATAAATAGACAAGTAGCTCGACTCCGGCCCTTTAGGAGATTCTGATACCTATTGTCGCTCGGGCGTCAGAGTTGTCCAAACTTGTTTTTCAATTTTAGTCACCTACTTGGCCATACCTTGATCTGTGATTTATAATCATAGTAGTTTTCATAAATTACACAAACCTAAAGTATTAATATTGTTAGGTACCTAAGTACCAAATTTAAATTATTTCACTTACATACTTTTATCTGTCGACACAAAATAATATTATGTTTATAGATATGTGATGTCATATGTAAATTCCTTTTCGACCTTTTGATAATGCCGCTTTCGGGCAAGGCGGCTTCCTTTGACTAGGTAAGTACTTACCTATTATTGGCGGCACGCGCCGCCGCCGCGCAGCTTCCTTTGACCATTGGCAGCTCGCGCCGCGCGGCATTTACACAACGTTGAATAGATATCTAAATAATAATATCACGGGAAAATCTTACACAAATTGACAGACTAGGTAGTCCCAAACTAGGTTCTAGGCTTGTACTTTGGATACTAGGTAACGATAAACATACTTATGTAGTGAAAAATACATACTTCATATTACTATATACGTAGGTAGGTACATATAAAACACCCAAGACGTAGAAACAAATACCTACTCGCACTCATCACAAACCCTGAGCGGGAATCGAACCCAGGACCGCTAGCTTCGTAAGCAAGGTCACTAGGTACTTAGTCACTACCAACTACCTAGGCCATTCACATGGTCACATGTCACATATTACCTGTCACGTCACACTCAATAACTTAAATTACCTACTAAACACGTATTTATTTCACATAGGTATACTATAGGCAGGCCGGTACGAAATACCTAATTAATTAATTAAGTATTTACATTAATCACTTGCAGCTTTTATTAAATATGGATATAGTTGTACCTACCTAATCTAGGTTTAGGCACAGTTTAGGCGTTCTGAAACTAATAAAAATTTCACGCTGACACTAAAATAGATTTAACAAAAGCTGCAAGTGGGCTATAAGCTATAATTATTAAAAAATAAACAGCATTCTTCTCAAAACAAACTTCCGACTCCAAATGTATGTTGAAAAACGATAGCTCTAGATTTTGTATAAGTACCATTTTTTAGACACCCGTATACTGAACAATATTACGAGTTTTCGGCAATGTTTTAACGCGCACTACAACCAAACGTGACCGAACGCAATGACGCCGCGGCCCCGTCCAGTCACCATTCCCGCACCTCTATTTGTAGTTTCGTGAGGGAGGTTTGCCCCGCCCACAGCCGTACGGTCGGCGTAACGCACACATGCAAGCCGCGTGATGTACCTTTTTGTTTGAAGACGATCTACTTTTCTATTTATACTATGCCGCTACGCTGGAGTTTGGATTATCTCCTCTCTAATGGATAAGATTTTTTGAATAGTTTGTGCATGTGTCATATCGGCTCGAGGTAAAAAAATGGCAAGTTCGATTAAATAAAGAAAAGGAGAAAATGGCAGAGAGAACAAATACGATACAAAATGATTTTAAAAATAAATTAGGTCTGATAGTGGACAAGCCGCGTAGCGGAGGAAGCGGCAACTCGAATGATGGGAATACAGCACGTAGGTTTTTTGCTAACTCTGCCATTTCTGCCGAAATTACTGGAATTAAGCAAGAGCTTATTGATAGTTGTGGTACAATTCTTATTTGTCTCAATTCCGGTTACAAAATTAATTCTGAGAGATTTAAATCGTTTGCTTTAGACACGGCTCGACAGCTTGTTGAGGAATATCCGTGGTACAATTTGCCAGCGTCCATTGATAAAGTTCTGATTCATGAGTCTGAAGTAATCGATCAGTTCGATCACATGACGGTATCCATAGGAGAACTATCAGAAGAAGCTGCCGAAGCTACAAATAAAAATATAAAGGCGTTTAGGCTCAACAATACTAGAAAAATGACACGCGTTGCGACGAATACCGATCTTTTAAATCGACTTTTATTAAATTTTGACCCACTAGTTACGGGTCTTAGAAAGCTTCCTACGAAAAAAAACTGTTTTATCTAAATCTGTCATTAGTTTATTACATTGCTAAGGTCATTAAAGTTTCACTAATGAGTGTTAGATAGTTTAATTATAGTATTTTTAAGATAACAACTCTATACGTGCGGTTCATTCTACTGCATGAATTGCACATAACGAAAAAACTTAGTAAATATGTTTGCTTTCAATATAAGTTGTTTTTTTTTAAATTAAATAGTATTAAGCTATTGTTTATTATATTTTTAAGTGAAAACATGTTACTTACTATTTATAAGTGTTAATTATACGGTATTTAAATATAGTGCATTTCGACACGTTTTTAATTGTTTTTTTTATTATTTAAGGCGTAATCGCAGTTACTGTTCAGTTTATTTAGTAAATATGTGTCATCTGCGGAACGCGAGGGATTAGATTTCATATAGGTACGTGTGTAAGCTCGCAACTTTAATAATTCAATGATTACTGCACAGATGTCTCTTTTAACAAAATCTTAATCCTTAATTTGTCAAAAGTTGGAAGTGACCCCACCTACAACGCTAGCGGTTCCGTGTTCGATTCCCGGTCAGAACAAATATTTGTGTGATGCGCACGATAATTTACTTCAGTTATAAGTATGTTTGTCATTGTCTAGTAATAGGACAAAAGGGGTTTTCTTACGAACATCCGAGTTAGCTTACAAATTAATCTCTGTTTAAATATAAAATCTATACATATAATAAAGTTGTAGAAGGGAAAAAATCTGTACATTCAAGATATGAACTTAAAAATACTATAGGGGTCCTCAGAATGAGCAGTAGAACACGTTTCTACAATTTTTAGAGTTGGTGTCTGTTTGTCTGTTTGTCTGTTTAATTTTGTTTCTCCTTGCATCATTTGAAAACCACTGAACCAATGTTGATGCGGTTTTCACTGAAACGTTTCAAAGAACGGTGACCAGGTTTATATATAATAAAAACCGGTCAAGTGCGAGTCGGACTCGCGCACCGAGGGTTCCGTATTGAAGATAATATGCTTGGTAACCGCAAAAGAAAATACTCATTTTGTTATAAGCTTTATTTTCCAGGCAATAAGGTCGATTTTGACTAGCCTAAATTTTAATACAGATTTTCTTAGTTTTTTGTTATTTCTCAAAAACTGTAAATAATGAACACTTTATTTTATTTTTCCCAGAAAATATAAGTAATTATGTATCCGTCAGGATTTTTTTCAGAATTTTTGATTAATAAACTTCGGAGATAAGGGGGGAGGAACGGTCATTTTTTGTACATTTTTGGCTATAAATCAAAAAGTACATCACAGAAAATTTTCAAAAAAATAGTTTCGAAATGTGCAGATTAAGACCTTTCATATGACATCCCATTTGCTATAATCGAACCACTTTCATTTTTGAATCCCCCATTCTAGACCCCTTTTCAAGTATTAATAAAATTAATTTCATATTGTTTTTACCACAAATAGATGCGGGCAAGCAAGTTGTACAACTATGCCAAATTTCAAGTTGATAGCATTTGTAGTTGCTGAGAAAACCTGCTGTGACATACAGACAGACAGACAGACAGACAACGGAGTCTCACCATAAGGGTTCCTTTTGTACCATTTTGGTACGGAACCCTAAAAATAAGATATGATAATTTAAGGGTGGGAAAATAGGGGTCAAGGTTAGTATGGAAAAAAGTTACCGGATTGAGCTGGTCACTTGAAACTTTGTTCAATTACTCTTCGTAACAAATTTAAACTATACCTATTTTAGGATTTCTCGATTAAATTAAAAAAAAACTAAGAAATTACCAAATTAGGTCAATTATAGGTATTTCTTTAAAACCCTATTCGTGGGCCGTCGATTCATTTACGTGATTGCAAATAACAAAGTTTTATTCTACGTTTCTTACATAGAAACTTGATTCAAGGATTTTTAAAAATTCAATGCACAAAATGTTATAAAGAGGCAAAATAAATTATTCCAGTTTGTTGTTCTAACAAATGTGACGCCATGATGATATGATATCAAGGAAAGGGACCACCATATCCCTCCCATAACTGGAGCGATCAAGACAAAAAAGCACGTGATCATAGATTAACGTCACAAGCGACATTGCAATACAAACTGTCACGTTGTTGTTTGAAAACATTGTTTTATGCGTAATATCGAAAGTATTAACTCGCTTACTCCTACGTAAGAACCATACGTAAGCACCATACGAGTATAATAATTGTAAGGCACTGATTTTAAACGGCGCGGCTGTTGCATAGTTGATGTATTTTTGGTAAGTTGAAAATTATGTAACGTATTTTTATTTACAAGTTTGTCATTAAAAACTGAGCAGATAAATGAATAAAAATAAGTCGTAACTAGGTATCTGTTTTATGCCTCTGTATGTAATGTAAAAAAATGGAAAATGTAAGTAAGTACGGTTGCATGCTTTATGGTTAGGGTAAACATTTGTCAAATCAAAATTTACTAACTGCCGCACTCAGAGACGTCTATTAAACTTAATGCTTGATTAAAGTAGCTGTTGTCTCTTTCTTTGCTCTAGCAATATAATAAGATAACACGTCATTAAACAAGCGTTAAATTTAATTGGCGTCTCTGAGTGCGGCAGTTAGATATGAACTAAGTACCTATTTTTTGGTACTTTTTAACATTTTTCTCCTAATCATCCCCGCCACGCTTTCTATGGAAGTTTGCCGTGCTTTGCAATCCAAGTGACGTTCGAATTTTACCGCTCACCATAAACTGCCGAACGATTTAAAGAGGCCACCTATGGTGCCATGCCCCCACAAGAATGAAAAGGGATGGCTTTATGTGGTTGGACTAAAGCAAAGGGGGCGCAGGACTTAGATTTTTTTTGATGGGGTTGGTGTCATTATAACACCTATTTTTTATGCTATCGTGCTATCGTATAGAGGACGCTAAAATAAGCATGTTTTGTATGGGCAACTTTTCTCTAAACTTGATAATAACCGAGATAAATGACGATTTGTAAAATGAAAAATTTTAAATGATGGAATATTATGTATACGATATTAGCCTGCGAAAGTCCGAATCTAGGGCTCTCGCTGGTTAGGACGCGTGCCGACACAGCGCGCCCTAGAGGGTTTTTATAGAGCCGGAGGCGCGGAGGGAGAGCAGTCCTCGCCCGCCATGCGTGCGCCGTCATGCAAGGGCGGAAGAGCTGCTGTTCCCGCAGCGCCGGAGATACGGAAAGTCACTATTGACATTAAAAACAAGCTTCGAAAATTTTACAAGTGCTAGAAATTTGCCAACTTTGAAGTCAAGTATCTCGGCCATTTTTGATTTTAGAGAAAAAGTTTTTTCTACAAAACGTGCTTATTTTAGCATCACGAATGAAATTTTTCTAAGTGTTTTATGATTCCTAATATATTATTTTCACTTTTGGTCACTTTAGGCAGACCCTTTATGTGCTTCTGCGCAAAAATGTGAGATGGAGATAGTTCGCGCACGCCTTTATAATTATAGCAGATTCAAATTCAATTAATTGCTGTTTACTATAAAGTTTTACCCCACAACATTTATTGAAAAAAAGGTTTGCCAGGATTAAAAAGGAACAGATGCTCAACTATTGAATCGAAAATCATCGTTGAAGATAATAGGATTTCAAAAATAAAACTATTGAGGATTTTATTTCTTATCGTGTTTTCACGTTTGCCAGTCTCCCGGAATATGCTCAAGTTTAATATATCCAAAGAACAGATACAAAGGCGTTATGGTTATTGAGATCCAGATCGCGGAACACTACAGACTTTATCATAGGTGACCTCTTAAAACTTACCTAATCAAACCGCCCGTTCCATCATTTTTATTACACCCCCGTTTATGTTTTACACTGCATGAGTAATTTTTCAACTGACAGTTTAGAATTAAATAACCGACCAGCGCCTCTATTCCCGACGGTAAAAATAATATCGTAGTTGACCATTATGGTATTGTTATGACGTCAGACGCCATTACTGTCAAGTAAATAAGAGCTAAGCTCAAAAACGATAACAGATCAAACACGATATGGTTTTTACCATGTTGAATAGAGGCCCAGTTCTTATTTTTTTGCTGTTCATGTTCTACTGCTATACTTAACCAACGGTTAAGATATAAAATTAGGATATGTTTAAAATCATTTGAGGAATAGGCTTCACGAATCAATATCCCTGCAGTTAGATTTTAAAAATATGTAGTGTAAAATGAAATAAACATATTAAAATTAAAAATTTAGAGCAAAAATTCGGTATTAAAACAAGTCAAGAGTATAAGAAATATTTAGCTATTTAGCTAATAAGCCATAATCGTATGCTAAAAATACTTTATTCTAATAATAAATATCATATATTTCGAATTGTTTGTTTTCATTTTTTGAATGACGTTTGTCTGTTTTTTTTAACTTAAATAACAGATAAATCACTTAAAAAAGATCACAGATACCTAATGAAAAGATGATTATCCTTTTATTTATTAAATCATTTTATACGCAATATTTAGCTAATAAGCCATAGCTGTATGCCTAAAATACTCCATTCTAATAATACATATCATGTATTGCGATTGTCTGTTTTCATTATGTTTTAATAGGTAACGTTTATCTATTATAAATTATACCATAGATAAAACACATAAAATAAATCACACAAAATAAAAAAAAGTCTTTTCAAATAGCACGACCATTTTGTCGTTGTAAGTAAACGAGTTAAATTTTATTTGTTTAATCATTTTAAATAACAATAATACTTTTAATCATAAAATGTTTTAAATTAGATTATTCATTCGATTAAAAAATAAAAAGTGAGAAGTGTTTTTTTTAGTTTATTCGCATTTTATACACTTTCGCAGTTTTTATACTTACTAATGAAACATTTCAATTCCAGACCCAAGGCACCCCTAAAGGGGTGATGAACGGGCGAGTAAGCACGCGTAATTAAAGCTCGACGACCTTTTAGCCCGTGCTTAACTTTAGAAGTTCGCGTACTCAGGTTGACACACGGGCGAGTAAGGTCGCCGAGCCATAAGTACGGCGTACTTACTCGCACATCTACCTGGGACTTTAGTATCATAAATGTGAGGTAGGTTTAGGTTATGTTAGTTCTTTAGCTTGCCCGGAGGGCCAAACCACCCAGAAATAGGAGCTCCGTAGTGTTTCTGCGAAAGTGTATAAAATGCGAATAAACCGTTCTTTTAGGTGTATATCCCTATAAAAACCCGTTTATTTTTTAAATAACAGTTGTATAAAATATTTACCCGTTGATTTAATAGATGTGGTGTGGGCAGAAATCACAGCCATTATGCCTACACGAAAGCGCTCGAATCTCGGGCGATCATCTAGAGCAACCACCAGACGAAGATTGGAATATTCCCAAATGGCTGAAGAGGACATAGAAGTCCGACGCGCGGCAGTGCGACAACGACAAGCCGAGTCGCGTGCAAGAGAAACCTCTACAGAACGTTTGGCTTCTCAGCCATCGCGGACATCGCGTGAAACTTCTATAGAGCGTCAACCACGGCTCATCGCGGACCGTGAGCGCCACGCAGCATCCCGCGCTTCCGAAACTTTCACACAGACAGCTGAACGATTAGCTTCTCAGCGCTCCCGGACGTCTTCATTACGGTCGCTCGAAAGTGCCGAAGAGCGTCAAGCACGGCTCATCGCAGACTGTGAGCGCCACGCAGCATCCCGCGCTTCCGAAACTTTCACGCAAACAGTTGAACGTTTAGCTTCTCAGCTTTCCAGGACGTCTTCATTAAGGTCCCACGAAAGTGCCGAAGAGCGCGAAGCACGGCTCATTGCGGACCGTGAGCGCCATTCAGAATCCCGCTCCTCCGAAACTTTCACGCTAACAGCTGAACGTTTGGCTACTCAGCTTTCTCGAACATCAACATTACGGTCGCTTGAAAGTGCCGAAGAGCGCGAAGCACGGCTCATTGCGGACCGTGAGCGCCACGTAGCATCCCGCGCCTCCGAAACTTTCACGCTAACAGCTGAACGTTTGGCTACTCAGCTTTCTCGAACATCAACGTTACGGTCGCTCGAAAGTGCCGAAGAGCGGGAAGCATGGCTTATTGCGGACCGTAAGCACCACGCAGCATCCCGCGCCTCCGAAACTTTCACGCTAACAGCTGAACGTTTGGCTACTCAGCATTCTCGAACATCAACATTACGGTCGCTCGAAAGTGCCGAAGAGCGCGAAGCACGGCTTATTGCGGACCGTGAGCGCCACGCAGCATCCCGCGCCTCCGAAACTTTCACGCTAACAGCTGAACGTTTGGCTACTCAGCTTTCTCGAACATCAACGTTACGGTCGCTCGAAAGTGCCGAAGAGCGGGAAGCATGGCTTATTGCGGACCGTAAGCAGCACGCAGCATCCCGCGCCTCCGAAACTTTCACGCTAACAGCTGAACGTTTGGCTACTCAGCATTCTCGAACATCAACATTACGGTCGCTCGAAAGTGCCGAAGAGCGCGAAGCACGGCTTATTGCGGACCGTGAGCGCCACGCAGCATCCCGCGCCTCCGAAACTTTCACGCTAACAGCTGAACGTTTGGCTACTCAGCTTTCTCGAACATCAACATTACGGTCGCTCGAAAGTGCCGAAGAGCGCGAAGCACGGCTCATTGCGGACCGTGAGCGCCACGCACCATCCCGCGCCTCCAAAACTTTCACACTAATAGCTGAACGTTTGGCTACTCAGCTTTCTCGAACATCAACATTACGGTCGCTCGAAAGTGCCGAAGAGCGCGAAGCACGGCTCATTGCGGACCGTGAGCGGCACTCAGAATCCCGCGCCTCCGAAACTTTCACGCAAACAGTTGAACGTTTAGCTTCTCAGCTTTCCAGGACGTCTTCATTAAGGTCCCACGAAAGTGCCGAAGAGCGCGAAGCACGGCTCATTGCGGACCGTGAGCGCCACGCAGCATCCCGCGCTTCCGAAACTTTCACACAGACAGCTGAACGATTAGCTTCTCAGCGCTCCCGGACGTCTTCATTACGGTCGCTCGAAAGTGCCGAAGAGCGTCAAGCACGGCTCATCGCAGACTGTGAGCGCCACGCAGCATCCCGCGCTTCCGAAACTTTCACGCAAACAGTTGAACGTTTAGCTTCTCAGCTTTCCAGGACGTCTTCATTAAGGTCCCACGAAAGTGCCGAAGAGCGCGAAGCACGGCTCATTGCGGACCGTGAGCGCCATTCAGAATCCCGCTCCTCCGAAACTTTCACGCTAACAGCTGAACGTTTGGCTACTCAGCTTTCTCGAACATCAACATTACGGTCGCTTGAAAGTGCCGAAGAGCGCGAAGCACGGCTCATTGCGGACCGTGAGCGCCACGTAGCATCCCGCGCCTCCGAAACTTTCACGCTAACAGCTGAACGTTTGGCTACTCAGCTTTCTCGAACATCAACGTTACGGTCGCTCGAAAGTGCCGAAGAGCGGGAAGCATGGCTTATTGCGGACCGTAAGCACCACGCAGCATCCCGCGCCTCCGAAACTTTCACGCTAACAGCTGAACGTTTGGCTACTCAGCATTCTCGAACATCAACATTACGGTCGCTCGAAAGTGCCGAAGAGCGCGAAGCACGGCTTATTGCGGACCGTGAGCGCCACGCAGCATCCCGCGCCTCCGAAACTTTCACGCTAACAGCTGAACGTTTGGCTACTCAGCTTTCTCGAACATCAACGTTACGGTCGCTCGAAAGTGCCGAAGAGCGGGAAGCATGGCTTATTGCGGACCGTAAGCACCACGCAGCATCCCGCGCCTCCGAAACTTTCACGCTAACAGCTGAACGTTTGGCTACTCAGCATTCTCGAACATCAACATTACGGTCGCTCGAAAGTGCCGAAGAGCGCGAAGCACGGCTTATTGCGGACCGTGAGCGCCACGCAGCATCCCGCGCCTCCGAAACTTTCACGCTAACAGCTGAACGTTTGGCTACTCAGCTTTCTCGAACATCAACATTACGGTCGCTCGAAAGTGCCGAAGAGCGCGAAGCACGGCTCATTGCGGACCGTGAGCGCCACGCACCATCCCGCGCCTCCAAAACTTTCACACTAATAGCTGAACGTTTGGCTACTCAGCTTTCTCGAACATCAACATTACGGTCGCTCGAAAGTGCCGAAGAGCGCGAAGCACGGCTCATTGCGGACCGTGAGCGGCACTCAGAATCCCGCGCCTCCGAAACTTTCACGCAAACAGTTGAACGTTTAGCTTCTCAGCTTTCCAGGACGTCTTCATTAAGGTCCCACGAAAGTGCCGAAGAGCGCGAAGCACGGCTCATTGCGGACCGTGAGCGCCACTCAGAATCCCGCTCCTCCGAAACTTTCACGCTAACAGCTGAACGTTTGGCTACTCAGCTTTCTCGAACATCAACATTACGGTCGCTTGAAAGTGCCGAAGAGCGCGAAGCACGGCTCATTGCGGACCGTGAGCGCCACGTAGCATCCCGCGCCTCCAAAACTTTCACGCTAACAGCTGAACGTTTGGCTACTCAGCTTTCTCGAACATCAACGTTACGGTCGCTCGAAAGTGCCGAAGAGCGGGAAGCACGGCTTATTGCGGACCGTGAGCACCACGCAGCATCCCGCGCCTCCGAAACTTTCACGCTAACAGCTGAACGTTTGGCTACTCAGCATTCTCGAACATCAACATTACGGTCGCTCGAAAGTGCCGAAGAGCGCGAAGCACGGCTTATTGCGGACCGTGAGCGCCACGCAGCATCCCGCGCCTCCGAAACTTTCACGCTAACAGCTGAACGTTTGGCTACTCAGCTTTCTCGAACATCAACATTACGGTCGCTCGAAAGTGCCGAAGAGCGCGAAGCACGGCTCATTGCGGACCGTGAGCGCCACGCACCATCCCGCGCCTCCAAAACTTTCACACTAATAGCTGAACGTTTGGCTACTCAGCTTTCTCGAACATCAACATTACGGTCGCTCGAAAGTGCCGAAGAGCGCGAAGCACGGCTCATTGCGGACCGTGAGCGGCACTCAGAATCCCGCGCCTCCGAAACTTTCACGCAAACAGTTGAACGTTTAGCTTCTCAGCTTTCCAGGATGTCTTCATTAAGGTCCCACGAAAGTGCCGAAGAGCGCGAAGCACGGCTCATTGCGGACCGTGAGCGCCACTCAGAATCCCGCTCCTCCGAAACTTTCACGCTAACAGCTGAACGTTTGGCTACTCAGCTTTCTCGAACATCAACATTACGGTCGCTTGAAAGTGCCGAAGAGCGCGAAGCACGGCTCATTGCGGACCGTGAGCGCCACGTAGCATCCCGCGCCTCCGAAACTTTCACGCTAACAGCTGAACGTTTGGCTACTCAGCTTTCTCGAACATCAACGTTACGGTCGCTCGAAAGTGCCGAAGAGCGGGAAGCACGGCTTATTGCGGACCGTGAGCACCACGCAGCATCCCGCGCCTCCGAAACTTTCACGCTAAAAGCTGAACGTTTGGCTACTCAGCATTCTCGAACATCAACATTACGGTCGCTCGAAAGTGCCGAAGAGCGTGCAGCTCGGCTCATCTCGGATCGAGAATACCACGCAGAATCCCGCGCGTCAGAAATGTCAGAATCTAATTCCGAGCGGGAACAGCAGTTGGAATCACGCAGGGAACGTCACCATCAATCGAGTTTCGATGTTATGGCTCATATTTCTCAGGAACGTGAACGAATTAATGAGTTTCGTTCAGCAATTTCTACCGAAGAGCGTATTGAACAACTCCAGTCGGACCGTGTTCGTCAGGCGGTCTATAGAATTTCTATGACAAGTAGTGATAAATCAATGGTGTACGAACCAGAAACTTTGCCGTGGATGCCAAAGGACAGGTCTGGGTTTTTGTATAATCCTTACGTCGAATACGCGCAAGACACATGCTTGGGGACCATGACGTAGGTTTGTCGCTATTGTAAGGCGTTTAAATGGACGGGAGAGCCTAATGGGATGTGCTGTTCTGCAGGAAAAAATTACTTAGAACCGATTTTAGAACCACCACAGCCATTGAAGGGAATGCTGTATGGAGATCACCCGCATTCAAATCATTTTTTAGATTCAATTAGAGCGTACAATAGTTCGTTCCAAATGACTTCATTCGGAGCGAAACAAACACCAGAGCCCGGATTCATGCCGACTTTTAAAATTCAAGGGCAGGTTTATCATCGAATCGGCGCATTGCTACCCTCTGAAACCCCAAAATTTTTGCAAATATACTTTATAGCAGACTACCAAGAACAGGCCAACATCCGCAGGGAACATATTCCTCATCTCAACGCCGACATTATCTATGGGCTGCAAAACATGCTTCATAATTTAAATTGCTACATCACAAGTTTCAAAGCCGCACTAGACTCTGTAGCTGATGGAGATTACAACAGTATTTATAATTTTTTTATAAATGCTGACCGTAGGCCAGCTGGAGCCCATGCAGGTCGCTACAAAGCCCCAGCGACGAACGAAGTAGCCGTTCTTTTAGTCGACCAAGAGTGTGACAGAAGGGATATCGTCTTGCGTACACAGGACAATCGCTTACAGCGGATTATTGAGACGCACCGAGCATACGATTCGCTTCAATACCCCTTAATATTCTGTCGGGGAGAAGACAGGTACAACTTCGCTGTCCATCAGGTCAACCCTCAAACGAAAGAACCCAACTTCAGCAAAAAGACCTCCGCTTTGCAATTTTATAGCTATATGCTACAACTGAGCCAAAATAAACATATCTATCTGCACCGTTTCAACGGGCTATTTAATCAGTTCCTGGTAGACGTTTACGCCAAAATTGAAACGGAACGTTTAGTGTTCATTAGAACACATCAAAGGCAATTGCGAGCGGAAAATTACGTCGACTTGCGCGAGGCCATGCAGCATGATTTGAACGCAGAAAATGTGGGTCGCATGGTGATACTTCCCTCTACGTTCGTAGGTGGGTCGCGATATATGCACGAGCGGACGCAAGATGCTTTATGTTACGTACGGAAATATGGCCGAGCAGATTTGTTTATAACTTTCACCACCAACCTTAAGTGGGCCGAAATACAACGCGAGCTTCTTCCTGGCCAAACTCCAGCCGATCGGCATGACCTAATCACCCGCGTCTTTCGCTTAAAGCAAAAACGTTTAATCCAACTTTTAACAAAGGATAAAGTTTTTGGAAGCGTGAGATGTTATATGTACTCAATCGAGTGGCAAAAACGCGGCTACATTCTCACAACCTTTTATGGCTTGAAGAAAAGGTGCGCCCAAATCAAACTGACGAAATTATTAGCGCCGAAATACCAGATCCTAATGTTGACCCCCGTCTCTACGCTATCGTCAAAACCAATATGGTTCACGGACCTTGCGGAATAATAAATCTCAACTCACCGTGTATGAGCAAGGGTCGCTGTTCGAAAAGATTCCCCAAAGCTCTCGCAGCTGAAACTTTTACTGGCGAGAACGGATACCCATCATATCCACGCCGATCGTTCATGATGGTGGGTTCACAGCTGAGGTGAATTTACGTGGCCAATCTATACAAGTCGATAACAGATGGATTGTTCCATATTCGCCTGTCCTCTCTCGGGCTTTTGAGACTCATATAAATGTTGAGTCGTGTGCAAGCGTCGCTTCTATTAAATACATATGCAAGTATGTGAATAAAGGAGATAGCTAGGCTACATTTGGGCTCCAAAGATCTGACCGTGACGAGGTAGCTGCTTATCAATTAGGTCGGTATATTTGCACCTCTGAAGCGGTGTGGCGAATTTTGGCTTTTCCGATTCACGAGCGCTATCCTACCGTCATACATTAAGACGTTCATTTAGAAAATGGGCAGCGAATATATTTTGATTCGGAAAACGTCAGAGAGCACCTAGAAAATGCTCGGCAGACCACACTACTTGCGTTTTTTAGGTTGTGTCAACAAGATGACTTCGCACGAACTCTAATGTATGACGAGGTACTATCGTACCTACTATGCGTACAATAAACAGGCAGGCGTATTTAATAGACGACGGCAAGGACAATTGGTAGAGGGGACTTCTGGTGTGTATAAAGATCATGCCCTAGGTCGGATATATACAGTTCACCCAAGTAATAGTGAGTGCTATTACTTGCGGTTGCTTCTGCACACGGTCCGAGGGCCGGATTCATTTGGGTTTCTCAAGACATTTGATTGCGTTGAGCATCCTACGTTCCGAGCTGCTTGCAGTGCGTGGCACCTCCTAGACGATGACCAAAACTGGGACAATACATTTGCAGAAGCGGTCATTGGTGACAGTCCCAGTCGTCTACGTCATTTATTTGCCGTAATGCTGGTGTTCTGTGGGCTCTCGGACCCATTACAGCTCTGGGATAAATACAAATGTCATTTTGCTGATGATATGCTGTATGCTTTGAGAAAAACGGAAACGAAGAAGAAGAATTGGTCACCCGAGTTCTTAATTGCTGCTTGAGCTCGCTTCAAGATGTGGTTATTTCTATCGGCGGTAATACACTCGACCACTACGGCTTACCTACACTACACCTGAAGCGCACACAAACCAACCGCCTTTTAATAGAGAATACGCGGCTGAAACCTGTTACAGTATAATCACAATGGCCGCGATCGTCAATGACAGCATTCCGAGGCTAAATACGGAGCAAAGAGCGATTTACCACAAAGTAATGAGGAGTGTCGACTTGCAACACGGAAACACATTTTTTCTAGATGCACCAGGTGGTACTGGAAAGACGTTTCTAACTGGTGTCATTCTAGCCATTATTAGAAGCCAAGGTAAAATTGCTCAGGCAGTAGCATCCTCCGGAATTGCTGCCACACTGCTTCCCGGTGGTAAAATGGCACATACCACCTTCAAGGTCCCATTCGATTTAGACAGCACAGAAACTCCTGTATGTGGAGTGTCACGGTAATAGTGACAAAGCTCAGGTCATTCAGGATTGCTGTCTAATCGTTTGGGATGAATGCACAATGGCCCATAAAAAAGCCGTAGAGGCTGTCGACAGAATGCTGCAAGATATTCGGAGAGATACTCGAGCAACGGGGGGTATCACAGTACTTTTTTGCGGTGATTTTCGTCAGACGCTACCTGTGGTGACTCGGCTAGGCACTAGGGCTGACGAAATAAATGCCTGCGTCAAACGATCCTCATTGTGGCCAAGTATTAAAAAACTAAACCTCACTCAGAACATGCGGATTCAGCTTGGCAGAAATTCACGCGCCCAAGAGTTTTCCAATGAACTACTTAAAGTTGGTGAAGGCACTTTACCAGAAATCGACGGACTGGTGCGACTGCCTGAAACGCTATGCAAATCCGTACCATCTGTCCATGAACTTATCGATAGCGTGTATGGTGACCTTCATCGCATTACACATCAGGAAAACTCTTGGGTGTGTGAGAGAGCAATACTGACACCTAAAAATGACCAAGCAGTAGCTATAAATCAACTTATTTTGACAGAGATTAATGGCGAAGAGGTGGTTTATAATTCTATTAATACGGCTTTGGACCAAGAATCTATTACCACGTATCCTGTAGAGTTCTTGAATTCGTATGTATCCGGGCTTCCTGTTCATACCATACGGCTCAAAGTTGGAGTTCCAATTATGCTTCTCCGGAATTTGACACCCCCAAAATTATGTAATGGAATTAGGCTTAAAGTAGTGTCGTTGCAGCGAAACCTCATCGAAGCGGAAATACTGTCAGGCTGCGGAGTAGGAGAATCCGTATACATTCCGCGCATTCCACTTATTCCAAACAACTTCCCGTTTACTTTTAGGCGCGTGCAGTTTCCCATAAGCGTCTGTTTTGCCATGACTATCAACAAGTCGCAAGGACAGACGCTCCGCACCGCTGCTGGCGTGGATCTGCGGACGGGCTGCTTCTCGCACGGCCAGCTGTACGTCGCCTGCTCACGGGTTACGTGCAGCGAGGGCCTGTTTGTGTTAGTTCCTACTGGACAAACCGAAAATATTGTTTACAAGGAAGTTTTGTAGACAGTATTTGTAGTTTGTGATAGCCAAACATAAATCACATTTGAATGTATTATTGATTTGTATTATTTTGTAATCTGGCATTGGCTGTGTCTATTTTAGTTGATAATTCCTAAAGTTGTTATTATTAGTAGGATAGCATGGATAGTCATATAAAGTGAAATGCTTGTAGAACTTTTAAAATTAGATAACTTAAATCTAGCATAAATTATTTAAGGCCAAACAATATAGACCCAATTGTAAACTTAGTTAGTTATAATTGACAAAAACACTTAACTAAAATATTGTAATGTGGTCTTTAGCCAATCATTAACCCTTTTATAGCTACCGAGCAAGTTTACTTGGATTTGATAAATAAAATAAATAAACTGCCGGACTCATAATAGTAGATTGTTCAACAAGGGACTAAAACAAGCCATAATGACACGAGATGTTTAGCCACGCGAGCGAGCCAGCGAGCGAGAGTGGCTATAGTTCGAGTGTCATTATGGTTGTTTAGTCTCGCGTTAAACACTCTACTTTTCACTTTGAATGCGAGGAAAAAAAACAACGTTCAGTGCGGAATTAGCCACGTACCTAGCAAGAGTAGGAAATGCTACGGGCCCCGCGCATCCACGTCTAAACCCTAAAATGCTAGTACTTACATCAGTATGCGTATGCGTGTACTCATATTATTATGCATCAGGGTTGACGATAAGATGAATAATCCAGTAGATATTCTCCACCAGAATAACCTAACACAAACACCCACGCAAAATAGGTGCATATCTAAGTCGCTCAGTTGCGGAAAAAAGCCCGCCACAACCTGTAACCTAAAACAAACCCAGGGGTCTCTTTATAGAATTTGCTACGGACCCCGTGCTTGCTCAATCCAGCACTGACGAAGTTCTATACACATTTTTATAAAATTGATTATAAGAAAGTTTCTTACAAATTTGTTCCGCGGATTTTTTCTTTTCTTTTGTATTTTTTTTGTGAAGTGCCGCTTTAAATGCTTGCATATTTAGCCAACAGGTTCAAACTTGAAAACTATTTTAAAACTAATTGGACCAAGCATAATAAAATGAATTCATCCTTAATATAATTAAATATATTCATATTCGTAATCATTAATCGTGTTTCACGAAATTAAATCATTTTTATTTTATATTTTTTCACAGTTGTCATTTTGAGGTTATTTCCACGCGCTTAAAATTGTCTACACCACAGAATAAAAACTAGAGGCATAGAAACCGTACTAAATAGACAGAAAATACATTATGGTTGACTTCTTTTTACTTATGGTTTTCATAGTGAGTTGGAAAGAGATCGTCATAAGGCGTGATTTGGACCTTTAAGCACCAGTGTGGAAGAAAGTAACGCCAAATGAACGCCAAAGAAGACCGGTCGTTGATTTGACGTTTCTTCACCTTCTGATCATGACAGATTAAAGAAGAAAAGACACCTAGGTTTTGTTTCTTTTCCTCTTATCAAAATGTAATCTATAAAGTAGAGACAAGTAGCTAGTGCAACGTTCATCTTATTGCACGGCTTCTATGCCTTTAGTCTTTATTCTGTGGTATGTACAAAAAGACTGAAAATAGCAATAAATCCTCCATTCACAAACACCATGATTGGATGTTTAGGGGATTCCAAAGTAAATTAAAACAATTTTAATTTAATCCCTAGAGATTAAAAAAGGAACTTTAGTCCCGATGTGCAGAGACTAAAGTAACATTTTAAGAGCATGAGAAGTGAAAACTACATTAATTCCTTTGTAACTAATTCGGAAGTTGATTTAGTTTATTTATCCGCGTATGTTTAGTTATAAAAGATCTAACAACGAAGACACAGGCAAAAGCTACCTCACTAAAGTCTGTGTCAATTTACATTGGAAAAGATGTAAATAAATCTAAACGAACCAATTTACCATTATTACGAGGTCTTTGAAATTAAAATTGAAATCATTTCTTTCAGACCATGAGATCGATATATAATTGTGTTACTGCCGCATTCAGAGACGTCAATTAAATTTAATCTTTGTTTAGTGACGTGTTGTCTTATTCTATTGCTATAGCAAAGAAAGTGACAGCGCAACTTTAATCAGGCATTAAATTAAATTGACGTCTCTGAGTGCGGCAGTTAGACAAACAAAATACTTAAAAACTAAGGAACTTACTTTGCAATGATTACGCATAATACACTTGATCATTACTATCATAATAAGGTTTAAGATTTAATAATTATTAGTTACTTATAATTTATTTTAAATTTTAACACGCTTGATGAATATTTGTGGACAAAAATTTGTTAACATTATATAGGTAATAAAAGTTTGTGAATTGTGAGTTTGTACTTTTGTTAATCCTTTACGTTGAAACTGCTGGATTTTAATGAAATTGAGAATGGAGTTAGTTTATACCGTGAATTATCACATAGGCTACCTTCCTTCAGGGAAAAAAGTTCTAGTGGGATGGTCAACGAGATAGGAGGTGTAGCGAATTACTAATTCTAAGCAGACAAAGTCGCGGGCAGAAACTATTATAAATAAATGAGATAGTTTAGATGTTTAGATGTTTGGATTTTTGTTAGTTAGTCAATCACGCTTCAACCACTGAACGGATCGGGATGAAACTTGGCGTACATATAGGTTGGTTCCCCTTAACATTTCCCTAAACAGCGCAATAGAAATAGAAATAGAAACATTTATTCGACGAACACAAAAAAACAGAACAGAGAAAACATCATAAAAATAAGGATGGCAACACGGTAAGTACTAAAAAAACAATAAAGAAGGAAAGAAAAATGCTATTTTAGGATAATGTTGCCATGGGTGATTCTGTGACGTCGAAATTGATACCATTCAGCAATATGTCACAGCGTAAACCGCGACGCTGGTTTTCAGTGGCGCCAACGTGACGCACGAACGAAGAGACAGTGTTTAATTTGAGAATATAATATAAAATAGTAGATTAATAAGTAAAATAATGAGAAATCAATTAAATAAAGTTTAACTATGGGAATGAAAACGGAGTAAAACAGGTACAAAAATCGATCATGAAATAGACAAAAGTAAAAAGGAACACAGATAAAGCAAGAATTATCGGCGACGGTCGGCAGCGGAACAACCTACCCTCATTTACATCTTCTCACTCTTGGGGTGTGACTGGATCACGAAACTAATTTACACTTATTTCATTAAACGTGGATTTAGCTTAGTTGGTGAAATAAATTGTGATTTAATGGTGTTACATGGGTAGTGGAATAATGATTAACTACGATTCTACAGCAGTCCAATAAGGTAAATATTACAACGTTAAAAATAAAATGAAAGTCAAGCTTTGCTTTTTTGTTGGCATAAAAGAAATGCCTTACATTTGACTTTAAACGTGTTCACTGTTTGCAGAGTTCGGAGAGGCGGCGGAAGGTTGTTCCAGCATTTACTGGCGGCGTAGCGGAAACACCCACGAAATGCAGCAGAGTGATGGCGGGGAATTACGAGCTGCAGCTGCCTTAGAGGTCGCGTGTCCCGGCTGTGTACGTTACGCGCCCAGATAAGCTTCCCGTACAGGTACGTGGGCTCCTTGGATTTGACAAGACCGAACATTAGTGTGGCCAAATGATGTTTTCTACGCGTGTCCATCTTTAAAATGTTGTTACTGTTAAGAAATGGTGTAATGTGCGCACGCGGTGGAATCTGAAAGCAAAACCTGGCACACGCATTTTGTACCCGCTGTATTAGACGTTGTGTGCGTGCCAGCAGCCGCGGACCATAGACTATGTCTCCGTAGTTTAGCTTCGATAATATCAGAGTGTCGCAAAGTTGTATTCTGAAATGTGTGTCAAGAAACTTACGTATATTGTAAATAACCTTAAGCTTGTCAAAACAGTTGCGCACAGTATTAAGGATATGATTTTCGAAACGCAGTTCTTTATCCATAAGTATACCTAGGTTACGAACCTCAAGGACTTGTTCTAAGGGTTCATTATTTATATGTATTCTGAGATTAAGGTTTGAAAATAAGCTAAGTTGATGTTTAGAGCCTAAAAGTAGATGTTTTGATTTCATGGGATTAAGCGATAGTTAGTTACATTGGGACCACGTGGCAATACGACCAAGATCTTCATTTAATTCATTTATTGCGCAAGAGATATTCGAGGGTTTACTGGATATCGTCTGCGTAGATGTGGTAGTTGCAGTGTTTAATGGCATTTTGTATATCACTACTGTAGAGAATAAATAATATTGGTCCCAAAATTGACCCCTGTGGGACACCCAAAGGTACCGGTGCTATTTCTGAGACCACATTCTCACCAGAACGTTCTCTGATAACTACGCATTGACTACGGTCACGTAAATAGCTACCAAACCATTTTACTGAATTGCGGTCAAATCCATAGTAAGATAGCTTGGACAGGAGGAGCGAGATATTGATGGTGTCGAAAGCTCTCGAAAAATCGAGCAATGCGAGAACGGTGCTTGCCCCTTCATCTTGGGCACATATTATATTGTCCACAACGTCGAGCAAAGCAGTAGTGGTGCTACGATTTCTACGAAACCCAGACTGTGTAGTGGGCAGGACGCTATTCGTTTCTAAGTAGTTTGTTATTTGTGTGCAGATAATTTTCTCCAGCACTTTAGAAAGGCATGGCAATATGCTGATGGGGCGTAGTTCTGTGACTGTAGCTGGGTTATTTTTTTTTCGGAATGGGTTTTACAAGCGCAGTTTTCCAAGCAGTGGGAAAAGTGTGACTTGTGATTGATTTATTTATGATGCCTGTTATGGCGTTCAGAGTGCGAGGCAGAGTGAGAAGTAACATGTCAAGGGAGATATCATCAACTCCCTGTGCATTTGACTTTAGGTTATTAATAGTTTTTAATACTAAATCGTCGCAGACAGGTTCCATTTCAAAATTATAAGGGCCGTGACGGTTGAATTCGTAATAGGTCAGATCACTTATCGATATGTTTCTGTTGCCGGGAAGGTCAAGAAAGTGCTTATTGATGACGTTGGGGTCGGTGAAATGACTGGGGAGCTCTTTGTTAACATTATTATCCTAAATGTCTTGCTTTAAGTTTTTCCATAGAGCTTTTGGATTTTTGGTGTAGCAATTAATTCGATGGGTAAAGTATGCGCGTTTCTCATTGTAGATAGCAGTGATGACGATATGTTTCAGGTCTTTATAGTATTTTTTATGAGTATCTAATTTAGTACTACGATATTTAGTATGAGCTTCATTACGAAGATTCATCATTTTTTTTATTGTATAAGTGATCCAAGGACAACGACGTTCTTTAAAGTATATTTTTTTGAGAGAGGCATGGAGTTCAAATAAAAATAGAAGGTTTTTATTAAAAACATCAACCATGTCACATACATTACTTTCCTCCAAGACACTCTCCCAGTTAATATAATTCAGATAGGTATTGAAATTTTCACCATTTATGTCTTTCAATGGCCTAAATGAGATCCATCTTGGGACAGGTTTCTCTTTCTTAATTTTAAGCGTACAAGCAATGAAGGCATGCGAACTAAGATCCGCAATGTGATCAACCAAGTCAATCAAGGTACTAGTGTCATAGCCAGTAAAGTTAGTGGGTTTATCAACATGCTGTATGAGGCTTGAGCAATGCAAAAAGTTTACTAATTTCTTGGTGTTGGAGTCATTAATTTGTAGCATGTTAATATTGAAGTCCCCAAGTAAAATTATGTAATTACAGGCCGCAAACGTAGTTATAGATTCAGTCAGTGCTTCGATAAATGTATCTACATCTAGCCAAGGTGGGCGATATGCTGTGCCAATGACGAGCTTGAGTCCATTTAAGTTGAGCTGAAGCCACATTTGTACAACTAATGGCGCCGCCGGGTAAGAACAAACCGAGCGTTAATGCCGGTTTTTACGTAAAAGCCAACAACGCCGCCGCGCGAGCGCACGGCGGCGGGGCGCGGCGTGTGCCGCAGCCGGTAACCGGGGACGGCCGGCGCACGCCCCTCCTCCCCCTCCTTCAGCCAGGTTTCGTTTATAGCCATTATGTCTACGGAATGCTTTTCCATCGCCACTATAAACTCTTCATGCTTAGTGCCAAGAGAACATGGGTTGAGCAAGCCTACAAATAATGCGTTTTTTTTATTAATCATTATTAATGCAAATTATTATATTAAATGTCATCAGAAAATCAAGGCAAAAAACGATGTTAATGATTACTGAATGTTGTAAAATAATTGTTAATATATAACGTTGGGCTTGCAAAACGTGTTTCGCGTTGTCTGAAGAGTATAAGACCAAAAAAGCACAAGTAGGAGGGTAAAAATAATGGAAAGAAATACAGCTTGGAATAAAATACAAACACTGTGGGGGACATGGGAAAAGCCAAAAAATAGTAACTAAAAAAAAAAGAGATAAAGTAGTGTTGTGTGTCACCATTGCCCTCACGTTTATAAAATAACAATTCCCACCCATGGCAAGCTACTAACGAAACAAAACTTATTTTAGAAGAAAAACAAAGTACAATATTATTAGGTGTAAGTGTAAACAGAAAAAGTAATGTATTTGAAATAAGTACAGCCTTCAGGATGCACATACGTCTCAAATGGAGGATAAGCCAAAAACCTTTTCCACGTCTTCTGGGGACTTGATACGATGCGCAGCGGTGTCCGCTAGGCGTCGTACATAAATGCGCCCGTCTCGGGTCCAGGCAAATCTCCACTTCAGTCTCGTACACTCCTCTCGTACCCGGTGAAACAATACCCGATTCTGTTTGGTCAACCGCTCGTTGACGTAGAATCTGCGCGGACTACCAGGCAGGCCGAGGCCAGCGGCGTCGGCGCCACGGCGCACCCGCGCGGCGTGCATTAGTTCGGCGCGAGGCGCGCGGCGCGCCAGTCGCACGGCAAGCGGCCGCGGGCGCGGTTGCTCACTAGTCTCTCCGTCCCGCGCATCCCGGCGCGCCCCCACTCTTTCCGCAGAAACCACGTCACGCTCGTCGATATTGACTCCCAACTTTTGAGCCACAGATATAATTAAATGGATTCCATTTTCGTTAGGGGTCTCGGGAATGCAAGTTAATTCTAAGTCGTTAAGAAGGAGATCCTGATCCCTGTCGTTTAAATCCGACTTAAGTCTTGCAACAGTACCAATGAGTTCGCTGTTATCGCAACCCATCTCCTCTGAAATGCGCTCCTTAATAAGTGTCATTCGCTGCTCGACCAGGTCCAGGCGGCTCTGGAAGCCCTCGACACTCTTATTTAGGGCCGTCAATTCCTGACGGACTGCCGCCATCTCTGCCCGCACTGACCCAAGTTCCAACCGGAACAGTCGAAGCTCCTCGACAAGGTCATGTTCCGACTTTTGACTCGGCGTGTTGGGGTCGCTTTCATCCGCCGATGTAATTTCAGTGCTCTTGATCGGAGTATCGTCATTGTTCTTGCGGGGAGCAGTAGCCATACATTCTGGACAGACCCATTTTGATGAAACTCTTGCTTCCTGAGATAAGTTGGCGCACCCCCTATGAAACTGGCCAAAGCATTTTGAACATTTAGCGCACTCTAGTGGTGAGAGGAACTTGCCACATGCGGTACATTTAACCATACTGATCCTCGTACAGGTGTCAATAGCAAGGTGGACAGATGCCGCAGTAGTCAATGGGACAGCCAGCAGATGGCGCTGTTATAAGAAAGTAGATGCTTACGACAGTTAACTTATTTATCCTATAAACCCGTCGATTATCTAGTCGCCATGCACACAGTCACGCTACTTGGTCCTGTATATACGCTAGCCTCGCGCGCGTATCGCACTATGATAGATTACAGAAAAGCACTGTGTACCTAAACTATAATGTTTTTAACGAAAGAGGGTAAGTTTTACAATTGTAAACACTGGCAAATGATTAGAGTACCTTGTAATGCCTTATTACCACTTAATAACACTCCACTTTATTAAGATAACACTGTATGTTCTTTATTATACTTGTATCCGTATGATAATATAAACTTTTTCTTGAAAAACGTTTGTTTTTTATTTTTAATCACTAACTTTCATTTAGGCAGGTCCACTGTATAGTCGTTCGTGACGTCACTCAACAATAATAAACTTTATATTTCGTTCTCGGTTCGGTTAGGACAAACTTTACTATTCATCCTGCTAAGATCAAATTCTGAAGTCCACGCAGACGAAGTCGCGGGCAGAAGCTAGTAAGAATATAAAACTTCGTTAGCGTGACGCGTACAAATACCAATAGCAAAAAGGTATTTGAAATGAAAATTAGTCCTAACTGAATAAATCAGTCAGGCTGATTTGTTTCTTTAACAGAGCAAGTGAAGTCTACAATGCGTTGAAATTTCATTCCACTGGTTACTTGTAGCCACTATGCAAGCAAAAAAAGCTAGGTTGCACTTCACTTTCGCGTAAACAAGTCGGCAGAACAAAGGGTGTCGCATATCAAACGATTGCGACTTACTCGTAGTTTCGTAATGAATTTAATTTAATATTAGGGTTGCTAAAAAAATTTTGATGTGTCCATCATGGTGAAAGTTTCAACAAAGATCAACTTGTGCTTATAAAATTATAACATTGTAATAGTAAATAGGTAGTCAGCAAGTCTCTTACATGTAAATAAGGTTTTTTAAAATTGTACTTATCTTAAAAACCTTTTTGTGTCATCAGAAATTCATATTTTTATGAATCATTACTGCGTTTTGCTAAATTGACAACAAATTATTTATGAATACGTTTGAAGGTACGGTGTTTCATTACTTAGGTGAATCTCAACCGATATAGTTACTTTCAGACTTAAATAAATCGCCATGTAAGTATGTATATTATTATATTTTAGATAACATTAATTCAACATTTTTGTAATCAAATTAATTATGGTGTTTCAATAGATATTTCATCGGAATAGTCGGATTCAGAAGTTTATGGTAGTGAGACGAGAGGTTCATCAAAAATAAGAAAACTAAAACCATCCCGAGCGGAAGCACTCGACGATTTATCGAGGTTAGTATTTTTACTTCGTTCTTATTTAGTTCTACGAATAAGAGCGATTTGATGGTTTACTTAGTGTATGGTTGATATCATTAATCATTATTTTCTTTAAATGATTGTAGGTTTGACTCTGAATACGAGATAGCGCCGAAACCGAAAAAAAAATCATCTCGTCGTGCAGTTAAGAGTTGTAAATCAGTCCACGCTTGCCCGCGGGAGGATTTATCGCGGTAAGTACATATTACTTAGCCCTATAAATAAAAATAAAAAAGTTTTATGGTTTACTTGGAATATGGTTTAATTTTTTCTCTAAACAATTTTTAGGTCTCCCTCTGAATCCGAGATAACTAAGCCGAAGAAATCTTCATCGAGCTCTATAAACAAAAAAGCTCAAGCTAACACTGCAGATGATTTGTTGAGGTAAGAATTTTGTATTATTAAATGACCGATGAAAATTGGAATATAATTTACTCTAAACATAAAATAACAATTTGTATGATGGTTTACTTGGGATATGGTTTCAATTGTTTAATGTTTATTTACTGTACGATTTCAGCTCTGACACACGAGGTAAAAAAGCCAAAGACATCCTCAACCCCAACAGCGGTGAAACGGCAGCATAGCGGAGCAGAAAAAGCTAAAAGGTAAGTTTGAAATACCTGTGACGGTATGCGCGGACGCACACAGCCGACAATGCCGAGTCCTGTGAGGGCTCGACTTTAATACCTCTAGTTCAGGGATCCTAATAGGAGTTTTCACGGAAACAACGGTTTACCCAAACCAACACCTGTAATTAAATATTTACAACAATTCACTTAACCTAAATCACTCGCGGAAATACGGATGGTCCACGTGACCATAGGCGGAAGCTATGTTTTGATACGGGACGGGAGTGAAGCTCCTTACTAGATGGTCGGCGTGAGGCGCCGCGACGGGAAGAAGAAGTTCCTTAAACGCAGATGGAGTGAAGCTCCCAAATATGAGGCTTGGCGTGACGCGCCGAGATAGGGTGAAGGAGGTTTCCCAAATCGCGGATGGAGTGAGGCTCCTTACTAGTATCTGACACTGCTGGCCTAAACGCCCTCAGTCACAGTGCCGACGGGACGGTAATCCCCGAGCCGCCAGACGCACAGGACCTGGGGAGTCCAGGGATTTGGTGTAGATACTCCAAATAAGTACGGTATGGTTTCAACGCCGACGGGACGGTAATCCCCGAGCCGCCAGACGCGTTGAACCTTTTGGGAAAGAGAGGTGCGGGAAAAGATCTGAACGCCGACGGGACGGTAATCCCCGAGCCGCCAGACACGTCCGGTCCTTTGGGAAAGAGTTTAGGTGTGGGAAAAGATCTGAACGCCGACGGGACGGTAATCCCCGAGCCGCCAGACACGTCCGGTCCTTTGGGAAAGAGAGTTTCGGTGTGGGAAGAGATCTGAACGCCGACGGGACGGTAATCCCCGAGCCGCCAGACACGTCCGGACCTTAGGAACGGTGGTTAAGGAATAGGAGAGGGAATGACACTTCGATAGTTTGATCTAAAGGTAGGGATGCAGCGAGACGGTAGTCCCCGAGCCGCCAGCGATCCGCACCCTATGCGAGCACACCGCGAAGTGCGCCGCGGCGCCTGCGCCGGGCGCTTATATAGGCCGTGAGGGGCGGGGTGCGCGGCGCGGGGTCGGTACTTCGCTATGGAGAGGCGGCCGCTTCGATTTGTGACGTCACGCTGGCCTACGTGATCTCGGGTGCGTAGGCTGCGGTCCTGAGCCAGCGCGTGACGTCACACTCCCTCCCTGGTTACGGAGATTTTTACCTGGGTAAAAATCAAAACATAAGACACAAGTTATGCGCTATTATGTGTTAGTTAGATATTATGTGTTCCACACACACAACCTTAATTTTTGTATTAGTTTCCATATTATGGTGTTAAGGAAGGTTATGTGTTTTCGGTTTTATGAAAATAAAAACCGGTTCCGGTTTTCCGGTTTCCGGTTTCCGGTTTCGGTTAATTTTCTTTTGAGAAGTTGAATAAAAACCGGTTATGATTTTTTAGTTTCGGTTTTCCGTTTACGAGTATGTTGTCTTACGGTTTCAATGAAAAAAAAAAAAATAGCTGCTTTCGGTTCGTACGGTTACGGTGTTGCGGTTTATATTTTCTTACTTACTGTTTCATACAGATTTACTTTTCTTTTTTGTAGTGGGGGAGGCGGATTATCCCTTGCCGGTTTCCCCCGCTACGTTTTTTCCCTGTCCGGGATTTCTTTCTTTTTTTTCTTGGCGCGGCGACCGCCTGTTCCGACCCACTCTGCGCGACGAACGCCGTGTACTCTTCTGGCTCGTCTTGTGTTGTCATTACTGGGTTCCGTGATAGTTCATCGGCGACTTTGTTTTGTTTTCCACTCCTGTATATGATATCGAAATCATATTGCTGTAGTTCTAACGCCCATCTGGCGAGTCTTCCGGACGGATTTTTAGAAAATAGAAAATAGAAAATAGAAAAAGATTTATTGCCCTCTCAGTACAGTAGTTTTACATGTTATTCCTTAAAATAGATAGCAAGAACTACAAAAACTACAGCAGTCTTAACAATGTCTACCAAAGTTACGGCAAAAGGTTCAGAACTCAGCATATGCTGTGAGACAGGTCTGCACAGCGCTGTTTTTCAGCCTGTACCTGTCTCTCAATGTGTGAATAAGCCTTAAGGGCACACCACATATATCACGACGTAACACATATTATTAAAAAAAAAAAAAAAACTTAACACAGAACAAAGATATACTACGAGACCCACATTCAGTCGGCGACTTTTAAGTACAAAACGGAGTACTACTAACACAAAAACTTAATACAAAAAGATGTTTTAGTTCAAATAATCAGACGGAGCATTCCTAAAAACCAGAATTTAATTTTAATTTTAATTTTACCTTTTGTAGGATTATTTTTGATGAACATTTTTAACAATAAATACTTAAAAAGATGCATACGCACGCAGAAGACACACGCATGACTTTCTTCCTCAGCCGTCCACCATACTGTTTTTACAGGTTGCAATGTCTGCTCGAATCCCATTCATTTCTTCGCGAAATTGTGTAAATTCTGTTCTGAAGGAATCCATTTGGTCTCGAAATAACCGTAACTCTGATAACAACGTCCCTAGACGTGTCTCAATTTCATTTCCGGACATTTCACCACTAGCCAGCTGATTTTTGTTTACAATTTGTAACGCTGGCTCCTCGCCCGCTCCCTTGCACGGTGTGTTGGAGTTATTATCTCGAGGTATGGTAGCTTTGCAAGCTGGGCATATCCAAGACGAACTTACTTTCGACTGCGAAGCAATTCCGACACACTCCCGGTGATAAACCTTTATTTTGCATGCCGGCGAACTACACGTGACGCCTTCCGATTGCATCATATATTTCTTGCATGCACCGCATTTAACCATGATTGTGTAAATGGCTAATTATATTTATCTCAAATCATACACAAACCGTTTTAAATGTATAGTTTTCCGTTTCGTGGCGGGTAGGTGGTACAGGTCGTTACGGCCGAGCACTTAGTAAGGATCGCATAAACATTACAAATTCACTCGTAATCCGCCGTAATAATAATCGATCACTATATGGTTCACTTTCTCACTATGCCAGGGGAAGAATATTATGGTTATGGCAGCAAATTATGAGTTTGTTCTATTTTTAACTAATTGTTGTTGTTAAGATGTACGTGCGCGCGTGAGTGTACCCTCCAAACTTTTTTCATCGTGTTCAGCCATTTCAGGGCTTGATGGTCGGTTATAACGGTGAAATGATATCCTTCCACGAATGCTTTCATTTTTCTTATTCCCCAAAGCACCGCCAAACACTCCTTTTCGCTGGTTGAATACCGTGTTTCTGGTGGTGTGAGGGATCGGCTTGCGTACATGATTACCTTCTGTGCGATTTCATGTTCCTGTTCCTGTTCCTGGGAAAGAATTACTCCGATTCCTACATTACTTGCGTCCGTTTCCAGTATGAACGGTTTTGTGAAGTCTGGTCTTATTAATATCGGGTCTCGTGCCAGTACTTCTTTTATTTCCTGGAATGCTTCCTCTTGGTCGGTGTTCCATTTAAATTTTTCTTCTTTTTTTAATAGTTTTGTCAACGGCGCTATGATCTTGGCATAATTTGGAATAAATTTTCTGTACCATGACGTCATTCCTATGAAACGTCTCATGTCTTTTACGGTTTTAGGTGCCTGCAAGTTTTTTATTGCTTTTACTTTGTTTTCATTCGTCTTGATACCATCCTTGGTCACTACGTGTCCTAAGTATTCTACTTCCGGTTTTACAAACTCGCATTTTGTTCTATTAATTTGGAGGCGTGCCTCTCTTATCCTTCGGAATATGTCCCTAACATGATAAATATGTTGTTCTATTGTTGGGCTGCAGACTATTATATCGTCTAAGTATACATATGCGTATGGTTCCATTTCTGGCCCTATTACCATATCCAGTAGCCTTTGAAATGTCGCTCCGCTTGAATGCAAACCGAACGGTAATACCTTAAATTGGTATAGCCCTCTTCCCGGCACTGTGAATGCTGTTACCGGTTTACTCTCTTCTACAAGTTTAACTTTCCAGTAACCGTTTTTTAAATCAAATTTGGAGAAGTATTTTGCATTTCTCAGTTTTTCTAGTGTATCATCTATTTGTGGTAACGGGTATGCGTCTCTCTCAGAGATTTCGTTTATTTTCCTGAAGTCTATGCAAAATCTTGTTTCTCCGTTTTCTTTTTTTACTAATACCACCGGTGAGCTATACGGGCTGTTTGACTTTTCTATTATTCCTTGTTCCAGCATTGTTTTTACTTTTTCGTCTATAATTTTTTGTTGTATCGGATTCCTCGGATAATATTTTTGTTTTATCGGTTGGTTATGCTTTAGTTTGATTTTATGTTCAAGCCATGTGTTACCTTTTGGGCTTTCTTCACATTTTTTAAATTCTTCTTCGATCATTTCCTTAAATTTTGCATTCTCTTCTTCTTCGTTTATTGTATGTAATATTTCGGTAACCGTAACTTTGGTACCATCTTGTGGTTTCGGTTCCGGTATTTCAATTTTTTGTTCCTCTTTGTGCCACTGGATTGTCATTCCGATCCTTCTCAGTATATCCATTCCAATGATGCACGAAGTTGCCTGCGGTAATACTCTGAGGCGATGTATTATGTTTTTGCCATTGATTTTTATATTAGCTTGGATGTAGTTACTTATCGTTATTTTATTTCCATTGGCCAATATTATGTTGCGAGTTTTCTTCTCTCCGGTTGCTCCTTTACGTAAGCACTCTCTGTATATCTGTTCGTTGATATACGAATTGGTCGAGCCTGTGTCTATTAGACTTTTATAGTTGTTACCCATTATCTCAATGTCGGTAAAAATACGGTTGTCTTCCCTCGGTGTTTCGGTTGCGGCTCCCGTTTGTCCTTCGATTTGGTTTTTTCTATATTTCCTGCAGCAATGTATGCTTAATACTCCTGTTTTACCACACTGGCTGCAGAATAATTGTTTTCTGCCGTTGCATTCCCGCGATGCGTGACCTGTTTTCCCACAGTTCCAACAGCATTTTTCGGGGTTATAATTTGGGTTTATCTGTGATGTCATCCCCTGCCTGTTTTGTGGGCGTTGTATGTTATTTTTGTTCGATGGTCCTGGCTTCTGGCTCGATTGTGGTTGTTGGTAATGTGTACGTGGCTGCATTACTTTATACTTTTCTTTTTGTATATTTTCGAATTCTCCTGCCAGCTGGATGAGCTCGGATATGCTATCGAAGTCGTTTCGCTTTATATATAGTTTATAGTTGGGATGCATGTTCTCGTAAATTCTATATAATTTATCTTGGTGAGTAATATTTCCGTGTTTTCTCATCAATGTTTGGAGGTCTGTGGTGTACTCAACTATGCTTTCTCTAAACTTTTGTTTCCGGCTCATTATTTTTTCTAAAAGGTTTTCTGTGTAATTGGTAGGGAAGAAGTAAAGTTTGAAAAGTTCCTCGAAGTCTTTCCATGTCTTCCACATCTCTTTATTGTTCCGGTACCATGCAAGAGCCTTACCTTTTAGTAAACGTGGCAATACTGTCAATACCTCGGTTTTACTTATTTTATCTGCGAGACTTAATTCTTCGAGTCTTTCCATAAATTCTACTGCATTGGATGTAATATCGAACCAAATATGCCATTTTTCGATTATTTTTGATATGGCCCTGTCGGGTTCTGTATTTTCTTGTTCGTCCGGCATTGTGATGGTTGTTTCGCTGGACTTTCCCTGACTGTTACTTTCTTGGTTCTTTATGTATTCGGCTAAATTTTTCCTTAATTGTTCCACGGTTAAATTTTCGGTTGACAAGTTTCTGTCTTGTGATTCTTGTATTATCTCGGATTTCTTTAACTCGTATATCCACGACGTTGGCATTTAAACAAGTCGTAATTTATTGAGTTATTTTTTCCGGTGTTTCACGGTACGGTCGGTAATGTAAACGGGATGTTTTACGGTACGGTCGGATATGTAAACGGGATTTTTCCGGTACGGTAGGAAATTTAAACGGGATTCTTACGGTACGGTCGGAAATATAAACGGGATTTTTACGGTACGGTCGGAAATATAAACGGGATTTCTACGGTACGGTCGGAAATATAAACGGGATTTCTACGGTACGGTCGGAAATAAATGTATAGGTGCGGTGCGGTAATGGATTTTTTACGGGTATATATTATTTTTTCCCTGGTTTTTCCCTAGGATTCTGGAACTTGGGCTAGAGACTCTTGAAGTGAGTTATTTCGTTGGGCGCCAATGTGACGGTATGCGCGGACGCACACAGCCGACAATGCCGAGTCCTGTGAGGGCTCGACTTTAATACCTCTAGTTCAGGGATCCTAATAGGAGTTTTCACGGAAACAACGGTTTACCCAAACCAACACCTGTAATTAAATATTTACAACAATTCACTTAACCTAAATCACTCGCGGAAATACGGATGGTCCACGTGACCATAGGCGGAAGCTATGTTTTGATACGGGACGGGAGTGAAGCTCCTTACTAGATGGTCGGCGTGAGGCGCCGCGACGGGAAGAAGAAGTTCCTTAAACGCAGATGGAGTGAAGCTCCCAAATATGAGGCTTGGCGTGACGCGCCGAGATAGGGTGAAGGAGGTTTCCCAAATCGCGGATGGAGTGAGGCTCCTTACTAGTATCTGACACTGCTGGCCTAAACGCCCTCAGTCACAGTGCCGACGGGACGGTAATCCCCGAGCCGCCAGACGCACAGGACCTGGGGAGTCCAGGGATTTGGTGTAGATACTCCAAATAAGTACGGTATGGTTTCAACGCCGACGGGACGGTAATCCCCGAGCCGCCAGACGCGTTGAACCTTTTGGGAAAGAGAGGTGCGGGAAAAGATCTGAACGCCGACGGGACGGTAATCCCCGAGCCGCCAGACACGTCCGGTCCTTTGGGAAAGAGTTTAGGTGTGGGAAAAGATCTGAACGCCGACGGGACGGTAATCCCCGAGCCGCCAGACACGTCCGGTCCTTTGGGAAAGAGAGTTTCGGTGTGGGAGGAGATCTGAACGCCGACGGGACGGTAATCCCCGAGCCGCCAGACACGTCCGGACCTTAGGAACGGTGGTTAAGGAATAGGAGAGGGAATGACCCTTCGATAGTTTGATCTAAAGGTAGGGATGCAGCGAGACGGTAGTCCCCGAGCCGCCAGCGATCCGCACCCTATGCGAGCACACCGCGAAGTGCGCCGCGGCGCCTGCGCCGGGCGCTTATATAGGCCGTGAGGGGCGGGGTGCGCGGCGCGGGGTCGGTACTTCGCTATGGAGAGGCGGCCGCTTCGATTTGTGATGTCACGCTGGCCTACGTGATCTCGGGTGCGTAGGCTGCGGTCCTGAGCCAGCGCGTGACGTCACATACCTATCTTATTAATGTTTTAAAATGTTGTTTAAAAGGTTTTTAACCACCACCACACCACAACTTATTTAATTAGAAGTTTTAATTTATTCTTTTTTAATTTATTTTCAGCCTGAACAAGAAGAAGAAGGACATTTTTGGATGCGAGTACGAGAGCATTACAGCATCGAAGGATAAAGTGTCAACAGCAGCTATTTCGACCTTCCAGAGCAGAGTAGCCAAAGAAGTATCACGACGTGTGGCATCGGCTAGCGGTGAATTTTATATAGATTTAAAGGTGTATAATACCAATGATTTTACTTAATATACTCCCGATGAACGTTGGAAAAAGGCTCTATTGACGCTTAAATAACATTTGAACCCCTATAACTCAACCATTTTTTAATTTAGAGAAAAGTTTTTCAAGTAAAACATGCTTATTTTAGCCTCCTCTATAAGATAAAATCATTTAAATTAGGTATCATAATGACATCAATCTTGCGAAAAAAAATCAAAGTCCCTGACGCCTTGAAATTAACCAACATTTGAACCCCTATAACTCAACCATTTTTGAATTTAGAGAAAAGTTTTACAAGTAAAACATGCTTATTTTAACGTGTTTTATAAGATAAAATCATTTAAATTAGGTGTCATAATGATACCATTTTGCCGAAAGTCCTGCGCCCCCTTTGCTTTAGTCCAACCATTAAAATAGCTTAGATATAAGGAGTAAGAAACTATTAACGTTACGGAAACGCAGCGCATAAAGAATGCTTGAATTTATAATATAAACGATTAGCTAAAATTTAAGAGCTAAGCATTTTACACTTGTAGCATTAGGTGGCGCTTGAATTAAGATAAGCACTTTGCTATTTTAGACGAAGGGGAAAAATGCCACGAAGACTAAGCACGTTATAAGGTGTAATTACTAATAACCTATCACCTTTGTGTGCGTGAGAGTAATAAAACGTATAAATAACTATTTAGGTATCACTATATCACTTTGCCTAAAATTACTAATCTCACACACTCGCAGATGAACTCACCACCACACAAATTAAAGAGGGACGTAGGTATAAATTTGGAAAAAAAGGATAAAGAACAGAGCTACACTCCCCTGGATGTTGAGATCTCGCCGTGTAGGTATGCCACTGGTTAACTTCTCTTGTAATTAGCCAGGTCCAGCCAAAACTTGGATGCGATGATGTGGCGGTATTCCAATTATGACCGTTGGATAACGGTATCGACGAGTCCCGTTAAGTCCGCCATGCGACGTAGTGAGTCCTGTCACGGTCGCCAATTATGTTCAGGATAGAACACAATAAAAAGATGCAGTTTCTTCGATTTCGTTATTTCGATAGGTATAATAATTACAACGGTGCTTTACGTTTAAAAAACTAGTTGTCTTTGGGAGAAATGCGCGCGCGTCTTGTGCCGTGGTCTGTGAGGTTCTGTCGTCCCGCCGCCGTCGCCCCTCGTCCCGCGCGCCTTCCCCTCTCTCGCCTTGTGACGTCGTCAACAGTTAATAAATAAAAACCGCTGTCTGGATTAAATTTATCGAGTTGCCTAAATTAATAAAAAAATAAAAGGCATGCATAAATATTGATAATAAAGACCCATTTTGCTTTTTGTGGTCGGTGACTGCAGCTCTTTATCCCGCGGCGAGTCACACCGACCGAGTAACGTCATATCTCGATTTTCGCCAAGTGCCTCAATACGGAAGGAATCTCTTTTCCAGTAACGTTTTCAGATATTGCAATATTTGAAAAAAAAAAAAACTTATGTTTAAATGTCTATGCTATGGTCTAAAAAAGATTAAGATAATAGGACCGCTTTACAAATCTGATTCAAAAAATAAGAAAAGAATTGACTTGTTACTCGTTGAAGATAGGAATAAATCCCACTATTGCTTAATAAAAGATTTGGCTTGTCTCGGTAAGTGTCAGATAACAATACAACACGGGAAATTATATATCTGCGAAAATTGTTTATGTTTTTTTTCTTCAGCTGAAAATGTAAATAAGCATATTTGTTGTAGAGTTGCAACTGTCCTACCGAAAAATGGTTCTGTTATTCAATTTCAAAATTTTGAACGTAAACAAAATGTTCCTTTTGTAATTTATGCGGACTTCGAAACAATACTGCAACCCTTAAATAGTAGTGATTCAGAATTAAATACAGATAACACAATAACCCTACAACGACATATTCCTGCAGCATTTGCATATCAAATCGTTTGTTCATCAGATTAGAACAAAAATCGGTTTACATCTTATCGTGGTTTAGATTGCGTTGACAAGTTCATTGATTCTTTACTGAGTGATGTAAATAAAAATAATGAGGTTTTAAGGAGTTACACCTTCATCATATATACTGAAGAACATGATAAAAAATTTAGAACTACTCAACGTTGTCATATTTGTAATCATTTATTGTTTAACGATAAAGTACCACTGTCATATTACAGGACAATTTCGAGGTACAAGCCATAATTATTGCAATTTACAATACAAACTGCCGAAATTTATACCGATATTTTTTCACAACTTATCAGGATATGACTGTCATTTTATTTATAAAAAAGTTGGGCGAAATCCCGGGGCTATTAAAATTATACCTAAAACCAAAGAGAACTACATTTCATTTCCGAAGTTTATTATGATGGATGACAATAATTTAATACAGTTCAGATTTGTTGATTCTTATAAATTTTTAGGAGAAAGTCTTAATAAGCTCACTAAAACCTTACAAAAAGAATAATTCGAACATTTACGGTCATGTTTTTCAAATGAAAAACATTTAATTTATTGACTCAAAAGGGAGTTTATCCCTACGATTATGTAACTGGGTGGGACTGTTATAAAGAAAAAAAGTTACCTCCTAAAGAAAAGTTCTTCAACTCTTTAACTAACGAAGAAATCACTGATCAAGATCATGAGCATGCACAATTGGCTTGGTTAGAATTTAACGTAAAAAACTTAGGAGAGTATACAGATATTTATTTGAAGACGGATGTTTTGCTTTTGACAGATATTTTCGAAAACTTTCGAAAGACTTGCAAATCATTATCAGTTAGATCCAGCTTTTTATCTTACAGCACCGAGCTTATCATTTGATGCAATGCTTTTAAAAACAGGCGTTCAATTGGAATTAATTCATGATCTAGAAATAATACGCATGATACAATCTGGTATTCGAGGGGGCGTTTGTATGTGTTCCAGACGCTATGCTAAAGCCAACAATAAATACATACCTGAATATGATTCATCACAGAAAAACTCATTCATTGTGTACATTGATTGCAAAAATTATATGGCTTTAGTATGTGTCAAGCTTTACCTTTGAGCGATTTTAAATTCTTGTCGCATAAGGAACAAAACGAATTAAATATCACCGTACTCCGCATTATCATCCACGATAATGCGGAGTACGGTTATATTCTTGAAGTTGATTTAATTTATCCTAAAGAATTACATAATAAATTATCACAATGATTTACCGTTTTATCCAGAAAAAAGTATTCCACCAGGACGAATAAATCCTAAACTTATACCTAATTTATACAATAAGTTTTATTGTGTGATTCATTATGTTCATCTCAAAAACGGTTTAAAACATGGACTTTTGTTAAGCAAAATTCATCGCGTCATAACTTTTAAACAAAGTTCTTATTTAAAAGAGTATATAGACCTAAACACCAAATTACATCAACAGGCTAAAACAATATATGAACAAGACTTTTTTAAGTTATTAAATAATGCTATGTTCGGCAAAACTTTAGAAAATAACGAAAAAAGGGTCAACGTGCATCTTGTTAATCAATGGAGTGATAAAAATAATAAGGCTAAAAAAACAAAAACCGCTAAAAAGCTAATTTCAAGACCCAATTTTCACAGTGTATCTATATTTTCAGAATTTTTTTTTTCAGAGGTTTCAAAAATTAAAACCTGAACAAATTTTCCTTGATAAACCAATCTACATAGGGTTTACTGTTTTAGAATTATCAAAAAGTCATATGTTCGACTTTCATTATTCAATAGTAAAGCCCTTCTATGAAGACCGAGTTCAGTTGTGTTACATGGACACAGACTTATTTATTTATACTATAGAATGTGATTTTTTTAACAAAGATTTACAAGACATTTTTTTACCTCATTTTGATACTGCAAATAACCAGTATAACATTCCCCTTTTGAATAAAAAAGTTCCGGGTCTGTTTAAGGACGAAATGAGCGGAAAAATCATAATGGAATTTGTAGGATTGCGTTCAAAGCTCTACTGTGTTAGGACTGAAGATAGTACCTACTATTAAAAAAGTAAAAGGCGTTAAAAAATACGTAGTTCGAGATTTAAATGTTACTGATTATACGAAGGTTTTGTTTCAGAACGATGTTGTAAGAAAGAAAAACATTTTGTTCAAATCCATTAAACACGAAATTTTCACACGAAGTGTAAATAAAATTGTACTGTCTTCCAATGACGACAAGCGATTTATTTTAAATGATAAAGTCATGACTAAGTCTTGGGGACATAAATCAATATTAAATTTGTTATAAATTTACCATAAGTACAGTAGCTATAGTAGTTGTTGCGTCGAACGAAGTTCTATCAATTTATGGACTTTTAACAAGTATCTATCACTATTTGTGAAATATTGTTTTTTTAATGTTTTTTTTCTTCATTAAATGTAGAATTGTAGAACTTGTAAAACATATATGTAGGTTTATTATGGTTTATAAATAAAATGTTTAGTGTCTAAGTTGAGAATATTTCTATTGTAATGATTATTACATACGGAATAAATATATATGTATGTAAGCTGATTATAAATAAATAAATATATTGTTATCATAATCAAGTAAATGTTTTTTATTTAACCAATCATTTCCCTGGATGACGTAACTTGATAACTGATTGAAAAATATGAACGTAATTTTGAACTTAATGCAATATGTTCTAAATACCATTAAGTTTACATCTTGACTTATCAACTTATTCACGCCAATCACGGATTTATACAACCTGTAAAGATAGGTCCAATAATTGTTAAGTTAATCGCTAGACTATTCATAGAATATTCATAGTGAAATAAATGAACTTAAATTATGGGTAAAAGAAATGTGATATCGATGGTCCCACCGAATAAACGTGTATGTGAAAAAATATGTTTTTACAGGAAAAAATAAATACGTTAGAACTGTAATTACGAACAACTGTGACAACATAGGTATATAAGATGTATATACAAAATATAGGTAAAAAAATAATCTTTCTATTAACATTTTAATAAGTTAAGTATGAAAGCTTGTTTTCAAGAAAATTGAGAAAAAGCATGTTATTTTTTTATTCTAGTGCAGGTAAGCGCAGATACTTTGTGTTTTAAACTTTTACACGTTTTTTCGTGTTATAAGGAGCGTCTTCTTTAAATGTAATGCAAAGAAACGTTAGTTTTTGCGTAAAATCAAGACTATTACCTAGATGGGTACTAAGCTCTTGCATGTTTCTTTAGGTAGAAATATACGATTGTTCTAAACAGTAACTTACTTTTCCAAGATTTTGTAAGGTAATTAATGTTGTGCAAATATACTTAACAATAACTAAGGCATTCTAATTATTGTTTTGTAACTAAAACTGCCTTGTTTTTTACTGTTAAATTTATCAAATCTTTTGTTATTTTGTGAGCTTTATAACAAAAATGATTATATTAACCGATTTATAAGTAAAACAGATTCTAAACGGGGTTTTATCATCGACATAAATACAGCAGGCTTCGTCAAGATGCATAACGTTAACGTTAGCGGCTTTGGAAAAAAGTATCTTATTTTATTATTGTGTCTTATTAAAACAATAAAACATATTTACCATATGCGAACACTAAGTAAGGATAGCCGGCTGACCCAAGTAGAAGCAAAAATGCTCAGGTACAAGCTACAGATACTCGGTCTCAGAGAGGTTCGCAGGAAGATGAAGAGACCGCCCGTGAAAATGTAGTGAGATTCCTCCTTACTGATGCGGCGAAGAATAGTCTCTTTGACTAGAATCCCTTCTCTGAGTGAATCATAACAGCCCGCTTTAACAGCAAAGCCTGAAAAATCACCATCGTTCAATGCTACGCACCCATGAACATGGTTTCGGAAGAGAATAAAGAGGATTTCTATAAAGCCCTCAACTCGACTTTGAAGAAAATCCGCAGACAAGATAAAGTCATTGTATTGTCATGAACAACGATGGATGCTAAAGATATATGGGAAGCAGCGGTTCTCTGACCATCGGAGGTAATTTATTCATTTATGGAGAACACCTTAAAAATACATGGAATTCACCCGATGGAGTCACGGAAAATCAAATTGACCACCTTGCCATCAGCGCTAAATGGCGCTTATCGCTGCCCGATGTTCGCAACCGCCGAGGGGCGGACATCGATGGTGATCACCACCTAGTGGTTGCTGAAGTGCGGCTCAAAGTAGCTGTCGCTTAAACTGCTGGCGGGACTACCAAAGTCAAAAGTGCAAGTGCAGTAAAAATTCTCCGCCCACAGAAGCGGAAGTAGCAAATGCCGTCAGATTGCTCAAAAATGGCAAGCCCGCCGGATTGACCTGATCACAGCGGAAATTCTTTAAGCCGACCTGCCTTTCGCCGTGATCGCGCTGACGCCGCCGACGCCACTCTTAGGAGAAAAAAATAATACCGGACGATTGAAATAATGGCCTTACTTGGCCTATCACTGTGCAAAAAAAGGGAGACCTCCTTTCGGCTCATTCTAAGGTGAACTCCAAGATCATTCTAGATCGGCTGTCAGGGGCCGTTGAACCTCTTATTCTTCTTCAAATTATTATTATATATTATGCAGGGAGCACGCTGGATTCCGACCTAGTCGATCTTGCAAGGATGAAATCAACACACTGCGCATCATATTAGAATGGGCATCAGAATGGCAGAGGGAAATGTATTTAACCTTTGTAGATTTAGGGTGTTCTTATATCTGGGACTGATTGCGTAGGATTAGTGTTCCCGACAAAATCACGAACCTCATTAAGGCCATCTACAACAACTATTTTTGTAGAGTGACGTGCAAGGCCTCATCTCGGAGGACATACCGATACATGCGGGTGTACGACAGGGGTGTCTTCGCTCACCTCTCTTTCTTGTTGTTCCTGGATAGTTTACAGTAGCGTATCGCGTCAGAAACTGGAGGAAACGACTAGGATATCGCTGCGAGAATCGCCAGAGCATTTGCGCAGCTCCGCCCGGTATGGCAATGGCGGAAATTGACACGGAGGATTAAAACTAAAATATTTCGGTCGAACGTCAAAACCGTATTGCTATACGGATGCGAGACATGGAAGGTCACAAAAGACACCTCGCGTCGACTACAAACTTGCATCAACTGCTGCCGTCGCCGGATTTTTAACATATACTGGCCATAGAATAGGCGAAGGATCATTGTGGAAGCGGAGGCATAGGGAAGACTTGGAGCGAGTTGAAACGCGATGCAAAACACCGACCGTGCTGGCGGCGCACTGTGGATGCCCTCTGTCCCATCCAGGGGACATAGGACCTTAAGTCAAGTAAATCAACCTTTTCCAGATAATTTTGAGCATTCTTTTGCACCAAGATGAACCAGCCGTCGTTGCTCTCTTCATTTTGGATACGCACAACTAATTTGAATAACACAAAACCACTAACTTATCACCACTTATTGTTTTATTAAGTAACCCATTGTTTTTATTATTTGTAAACTCATAATTATCACGTTCCGCACGACTGACTGACTGATTGTTAAGGGAGCGAGCCCATCTAGTGGCAATGTCACGCGGTGCCCCCTACCCCTCTTCGATTAAGCAGCCATTGCTGTTTTAAAAACAGGTGCGAAGATAGTCTAAGCACTTAAAACGAAATTTGTCGCAAATAATATTGTTAGTGAATAAGCGTATTTTGAATTAATACAATACCACATAGAGAAAATTATATGCTGCAACCGTTATTACACAATGTGAGTATTATTTATTAAATAGCAAACACTTGTTACTATAACTTTTATAGCAACTTTATACTGCAAGAAGCAATACGCTAAAAACTCGTATCGTCCATAACACCAAAAAGCGTGCATCAGAATAATACACAAATATAAAGTTTAGTAAAGTTGTGTTTTCACTCACGCACGTTTATTCGTGTTAAGACGATAAATTGTAATTTGTGTAACAAGTGAGAATACCAATATTCGTGTGGCCTTACTGATTATATTTTCCGTAGAATAAAAATATTTTATATAATAAATCGGAAAATAATAAACATACCCCCCTCGAAAAATTAGGGGGGGTGTATTACAACCTCAGGAATCGAAATCAGCAAAAAAAATTGGTTGCCTGTAAAGTCGATATACGGGCGAAAGTTTTACGTGACAACGACTTTGAGTGGTAAAATAATTTTAATGTGAATATTCAATCGTATAGTAGGAAGAAGGATGAAATAATAGTAACAAATTAAAACATTTATTTATACAAAGAATTATATTTAAAACATTAATTTAAATTAATTAAATTCATTTTTTATTTCAAATTTTTGCATAAATTGAACTTTGTTGAAACAGTTATTAATATAAATAACAAATTCAAGAATTCACAAAATTGGTTTATGTTAAATCAATCAGTTGTTATAAGTTATTAATAAATTTAACTTGTTTTACATTGTTATAAATATAAAAACTAAATTTAAAAGTTAGAACATTTATTTAAATCACATTAATTGTTAATATCAATCGATTTTAATTCAAAGTGTATTTTCTAAAAGGAGAAAACAAATTCACATTTGATCTTTGAATTTGTAAATCGCGCGCTTACTACCTTACGCAGTGATTGGTCGTCTCGGTTTGACTTTTTATGTCTGTCTCTCTCGCTCTTAGGCGGGCTAACCATGCCCGAGTGGAAGGGACGCGTGCCTCTCACTCGCTCTCATTGTGAGCGCATAACGTGAGCGGAGCGTAACGCAGTTTCTTGAAGTGTCACCCGGCAAACCAATTTATAAGACGTTGTCACGTCAAAAAATTTTTTACGGTATTAACCCTTGCACGTTTATTCGGTGGGGCCATCGATATATTATTTAACATATAATCAAAGCATTTGATTGTATTTTTCTTTAATGAAGTTAAATTATACATTACTAAATCAGAAAGAGCGCTTCTTGATAGTTCTGATTATAACATGTTGTTACGTGTTCAGATAATATACATATGTTCAGTTAAAGAAGCGGCTATAATAAGTTATCATTCTGTTTCCTGACATCGAACATTACAAGAGTTGATTCGTATCTCAAGTTTGGTAAGTGATATATGTATTGTTTTATATACGTTTAATCAAGTGCATTAGACTGATTAACATACGGAAAACATCGTTTATAATTTTCTTTTGTTTCAGAATATGGAAGGATTCCAAGATACTCCATTCATATTTTCTCAATATGCCCGGGATCCGTTAGAAGGATATCAAGAAGAAGAAGAAGCTAGGATAGCTGCGAAGGAAAAAACAAAACTAAGCTAAATAAGGCTTAGAAAAATCTAAATAAAGTTGTGAAAAGAAGTGTACGAGGAAACCCGCCATCATTCGTTATAAATAACGAAGCAGGTACCTAAGGGCAATAGACTCATAAAAAATCAAATAATTAATATAAGTGACACCATGCTAGATCAACACGACGACAGCAACGAAAACGTTCTACTCAGTGCGCAGTATGTGGCGAATGATGGATTTGATGAGACAATAGAAAGCGCAGAAAATGTAATAAATAAAATATCAAAAAAGTTATGTGGCTATAGTGTTAGTTATTAAGTGTAAATACGTTTTGTTATGTAATAAATATTTTTAAATTATTTCGTTGTTTTATTCCTTACGTATTATATACATCAACCAGAAAGTTTTTTCTTGTTTAGGTGTTAGTGTCAAAAACAAAATTTTTAACTATAAGTAATTAAGATAAACTTCTCTTCAAAAACTTAGGTTAATGTTGATTAAATATTAGCACTACTAACAGAAATAGGTATGAGTTGTTATATATTTTTTTTAAATAAAATATAATTCGCCTAGTGGCTGCTATACGGCCTCATCTCAAAATTTTTCATTTTTGATATTATTGCAGATTCGTGGTCAGAAGGGTTTAATTTACCACTTTAACTCAAAAAAATAAGGAAAACTATCCTCTAAAGCCTCTTAATGCACTTGTGGCCTCATGCAAATTTCCAAAAATCGACTATCCCTTACCTGCAATACGGCCACTTCGGGGTTGCGGCCGTGTAGCATAAACGTTCGGAACAAAGTTTTGAGTTACGTCCACATCGCACAACAGTAACGGATGATATCCACCAAACGGTTCGCAACGCATCGAATCGGGAAGGATACGGACGGATGCGGCGACAGCCGATCGCGTCTATTAAAATTATTATTGTCTATTTATGACGAAACCGATCGCGCGTCGCAGCATACTGAAATGAATGAATGCGTCAAAATATAAACGAAATAAAAATCACATCGATCTGTCAATACGATATCAGGCTTATTGGTGACAATAGTCCTGTACGTGATGACAGTCGATCCCAATAGAGAGTAACGTAGTACGACCATTTTCGAGAACTGGCGTCGGTGTGTACTTATAGTACGGCACTTCAGACTCAAAAAGACCATATTGAAGAGCAAGTTGCTGATGGATGATTCTGGCCACGAGGTTAATGTCTGTGCAAGTACTCGCCGTTGGCCAAATGCGAACAAACGGAAATTATGTGTCTGAGGGACTTGCCGGGGCACCGGCACGCTCGAGAAGTGTCGACCCTCCCCTCAGAATATATTTCCGGGAATTGTTCGTCATTCTGACCTCATCAACAATTGCACAGACAAAACCTTTGGTTTCCCCAAAGAGATCACCAAGTCGTAGTCAGTTCAAGGACGCTAAAAAGTCTACGTCGGGCCTTGTTAGGGCCCGGTAGAAGCGTCCGTGTAGCTCCTTGCTCTTCCATACGTTCTTGCGGTCTTCAGTGTTCAACAACATTGGTCTGCGCCAGTTTTCGTTTACCAAGGAGAGAGGCGTGAGGGTCCTGTCTACTGCAACCACATGACGATGCATCCCACACTCATTGCCAAGGAAATAATCCCTGAGATTGCACACCTCGCGGTTGTGGAGATTCTAAGCATTTAAAATGCCTCGGCCTCCACATTTCCTCGGGATGTACAATCTCATGACAGAAGAGCGTGGGTGCAACATGCGATGTGATTTAAGTAATAGAGTCCACCGTAGTATGCCAAAGGAGTATGTGAGCAGCGGCATCACCCAACTATTGAAGGCGTGCACCTTATTACCCTCCGACAAAAGACTGTTAAGAACTTTTGTCAAGCGGCAGAAGAAGCGCTCTTTCACTGACTGCTTGAGATCGCCGTCCTTAATACCATGACATGAAAAAAACATGATAACAAGATCAAGAACGTATAGAACAGAAGCGGATACTGCGAACGAACACCCTTGGGCTCCCGCCACCGGTGGTTTAGTGCGCCGCATGCGATGGTCAACATCAAATAATGAAAACTGCATGCGACCATACTACGGGGCTACAGAGGGAGGAACTAACTTCACTGCGTACCATGAACGAATGCTGCTCCTGTATCAGACTCTTTAACCAGCCGTCACCGTTACCGCCCAACGACTATCGGATTAAGTGCGGGCTATTCAGCGGCTTCGGCGACTGGATCAGTCTATACTTGATCGGCTACGCCTTGAATCGCTACCCATTCGTACAACCTCCGCTTCATCACGGGACCCTCCTGCTGCGTTATCGGCTTCGATGCTAGTCGCCCAACACGCACTGATGTCAGTGCAGGATGATCCCGTTAGCGACGTTGAGGATTGTGCTAATATAAGCGTAACTAGCCAGGTAAATGAGCTATTGAGGAGGGCTTTGGAAGACGCGATCGCGCAGTATCGGTCCACACCCAACTCTAGGCCTCGTTTACCACGCTTGCCTGCCAGTAAACGAAATTTAGCACCTATGGGAGCCCTAAACGCCTTGCTGGCGTCATATTTACAAGCCAGCGAGGATATTATCTATACCCGCTCAATTTTGTACTGCTGGGCCATAGCTGCGTGCCGCGTAGCTCGAGTCAAGTTTTCGGACACCGGCCGAGCTCCGCGAGCTCGCGGGTCTGTCCCCGCTTGGCAAGTGTAAATTGAGCGGCATAATGATAAGTGGACTCTCATAGGAAAGCTAATCTGCTTCAGTGGGGCAATGAAGGCTCCCGAGTCATGCGTTTCGTGAACCAAGCTTTTGCTGGGACCGGAATAAGGTCCCAGCATTATATGGCCTGCGTCACGGAACTTATCGACAACCTGAAGCAGAAAGTTTGCGCGTGGGTAAGCCATATTCGTCGCTATAGAGAGCGTGTGGATAGATACCAGCAAAATCGCCTCTTCCAAAGTGATCAGAGGAAGGAGTACCGAAAGTGGGATGGAACGGATTAAGAAGTTAGCGACGGACACCTACCGGATGCTGCTGCCATGATTAGTTTCTGGCGCAGCATCTGGTCACTGCCTGTCGTGCACACAGTAGGCGACTGGATTTTAGCTGGGCAGATATTCAAACATAGGTAATTTAAATTATGTACCTATGTGTCAAAAGAATTTACGCGGTAGGCATACTTCAAGACATTGATTATCTCATTTAATAATGTTGTTACTCTGCCAAAGATGATTATGATGTATCTGATAACTATTTTTCGTGTTTTATATTTATTTTATTATTTTAAAATGTGTTTTTGTATGATAGTATGCTTATTATCGTCATTTAATTCTTCTGCGATTTTGGACACATCTCGAAATTTGGTAAAATACTTTCTGCGATATGGCCACAACACTAAGTGACTATATTTGAAGTCCAGTACTTTAAAAACTTTGCTTACTTGAAAAACAATTACACCTTGATTTGAACCTCTATATAATGAACAACAAAATAACCTAAACCACAGTGTTATTGACCCAAAACTTAAGGAATTAGACCCATTTTTCTGCCGCACACTCAACTCGCAAAACTTTGATCGGTGATTTCTCTTAATATTGGTTTTTTGAGATGTGCCCGTATAGCAGGCACTAGGCGTATAATTTTAAAAGTGGTTTAAATAATAAAAAAGCTTCAATTAAAACAAATGTTAACTAACTTTGTTTATCAATAGGGTGAAAAAAAAATCAAATCAACAGTAATACGGTTTTTATTAAATCATGTAAACAATCACAATACATTTTTCAAACATAGGTACTTACAATTTTTTAACGCGCAATCTTTTTAATTAATGAAATATAAGTTTGATCTTTCTTTCTTTGACAAAATACTTCATACAGAGATTGAAAATTACAAATGAGAATATAATGATAAATTATTTTCAGAATACCATTTTTTTACACGCATAACATTTTTTAACGCACACGATTTTTTTTGAATTAAACAATTATATGTTCTTCGGTCTTTACAATACTTTTGATACATAGATTCGAATTTAGGTAAGCCATTTTCACCTAAGTCTATTACAGTACAATTACTACATAAATCTTTAACCCATTGAATTTTTTCTAACCCTTTTACATATATTTTCTTGTTTTCCAAGTAGCCGGGAATCATTCTTTGAAATTCCCTATAGTCAATATATCCGTCGCGCCATAAAATACCAAGGTTTTTCTCTATCCATCTCACTTGTCTTTTTTCGTTTTCCGATAAAGTAGAAAATGGGTATGGAGGTTTTATTGAAAATACTTGTGTGTATTCATTTGTACTGTATGCGAATTCCTTAACAATAAATTCATTTTTATACGATTTAAATCCCTGAAGATCCACGAACAAACGTTCAGTCATCATGATATTTTTCGTGTAATGTTACTTAAGGGTTTGTATTCTACAATACTATAATTCAGAATTAGACAGTTCGCCGCAGTATTATCGGGTATGTCCTGTTTGCACTCTAATTCAACTCTGACATCTATTGAACCTGTTTTTAAGGTTTCGTTTTGACGTGAACAATCGATGACAAAAAGAGGACCTTTCTCTTTAAATTCTTGCGGACTCAGCAACGGTGTTTGACCACGGTTATAATAAGACTGCTGAAATTTAGCGTACTGTTTGTATAATAAAGCATACTTTTCAGCTCCAAAACTTACATTTAAACTTTCATACGGAAAATAGTATGAATTAAAAAAAAAGTGACGTCTCTCAAATGACAATGATCAAACCATGTTACATCTTTGTTGGCCATATTTTTTCTATCCGTTTTTATTCCAATTATAACGTATCGTGGTTTTCAATTTGAGATGAAGTTTTGATTGACCAAGAATGTTAAGAGGTTTTAGGTAAAAGCGGATACTCATACAGATCCCAATTTCTGAAAGCTATCTGAATAGCACGATTTTTTTCTAAATGTTTGAGTAAATTTAATCTAACCTGATCAGAAACTTTAATATGAGGCATACGCCATACTATTTTAGATATAGTAATATTGTCTATGTATTCATTTGTATTCAACTTTACGCTATTTAAATTACTATTCGATCGTAAAAGAATAAGTTCATGTTTGCAGTTGATAATTATTTTCTTATAATCCTCTGTGAAACCAAGAATCTTATTTAAAGGAACAGGTACAGAAAATGAGCCATGTGTAATTTTAGTACCATCAACATTCCAACCCCATAACTGTGACATTAACGAATCGAGTTCATTCATGGATACAAGAGATTTCATAGTTGTGGTAACTCCGGCGTTTTTAATTTTATCTACTTCGATCCCATTCAGTTCATATCGAATATCTTGAAACATATGTAGTATAGGGTTATTAGTTAAAAGTACAATGTTCACCTTTGCTTTTGTCTCTCTATTGAAAACTGTAACAGTGCCTCCCACATAGAGAGTACTTGCCGAAGGCAATACGTAAAGATCTTGTTGGTTAATAGGTATACGGATTTCATCGTTCAAATTAAAACTTGTTACCTACGTAGGGTTTATATGAATGATATTCGAAACTTTCAATCGTGTCATCAAAGCTAAAACGATCTGTTAAGTTTAGTATACTCATTTTAACAATCCAATGTTTCTTGAAAATTGTTTATTTTCTTTTGTAAGCTTTGTAAGTTGCTTATTAGGTTTTCTTTTCTTGATAGCACAGAGATTACTAATACGTTTGTCGTGCGAGACTTCGCTTTTATTGAAATCTGTCATTTTTTACGAAGATGTAAATATATTTGAATCTCTTCACCTCGTAAATTTACTAAATTATCATTTACGTCCAATATTCTTATTTTAAAAGAGCTCAAGTTGATTTGTGTTACAGGGAAATAAATTACGTTTTTCGGTGTTTCTATAATCCGATAGCCTGGGTATTGATTCTCTCAAACGCAAAGGTGAGCGAATGCAGGAGTGAAGTCCAAGCGGCGAGTTTAAGTAGTCCCGTCAGAGCGAGCAAAACACATATTAACGCGTGCATTCTCAATTAGGCAGCCTTATACGTTCGAGAAGCCATGCTGCCAAATTGAATACATGCGCTGAAATGTGTTTTGTTCGCTTTGACGGGACTACTTAAATTCGCCGGTTGGACTTCACTCCTGCGTTCGCTCAACTTTGCTTATGAGAGAATCACTACCCTGGTGGTACATTAGGCACAAACTCGTGAATAATATGACTTGGTTTTCCGTTTACAAATGATCCACTCACTATATCACATTCAACTCGCACTATAGTTGTAGACAGAATGGATACAGGAAAAGGGGACTCTGTTAATATATTAGCTTGAATAGTTTCTTCGCCAAAACCTAGTAACTTGCCAATCGAATTTTCTTTATTAAAATACAAATTTTTAGAACACAATACAGACGTATATACGCCTTTAACGTATTATTATTACATGTCACTGAAAATGTGCATCCTTGCAGGTGTCTTTTGAGGTAATCGTTAAGGTCTTGGAGTTCGTATGATCCTTCAGGAATTTCTATTACTTCGTTTGTGCCATAATGAAATTTATTGTTTTTATAGTCTATATTAGGTATAGAGTAAAAAATCGACATATATAGCAACCCGCATTCATATTCACCATTAAGTTGAAAATCTGGTGAATAATCATCATAAATCAGTGAGTCCCTTGGTTTTCAGAACTGTCTAAATTTACGATTCCACATTCTACTCTTTTTGGTTGTTTTGGCGAACTATCTCTCATATTATTTTGGGTACCCCATTCGACCACTTTTTGGAGAGTCCGTTCGGCTTTTGCTTTTACTGCACCTGAGTCGTTGCCAGAGAACATTAGAGTAACGTCGTCAGCGAAGGCCTGACAATGGGCGTCCGTGTCGTTGAGCATCTGTAGGAGATCGTCTAGAATTACATTCCAGAAGATTGGACCTCCTATAGAGCCTTGGTCACATCCCTTTGTGGTGGGCTTTTCGCTGATTTCGCCCGCGTAGTGTACCCTTATCATGCGGTCGTCCAGGTAGGAGCAGACCGTATGATAAAGATTTCTCTGGCAGCCTTTCTTGGCCAGTTGGGCTCTGAGCTTCGGCCACCAGGCGTTATCGAAAGCTCCCTCTATGTCTAGCGAGACAAGTAGCACGATGCGTTTCTTCGTTTCTGCTTCTGTTCTTATGTGTCTTATCAGGTCATAGAGGGCGTCTTCCGTTGACTTTTGGGGCATGAACCCGTACTGACGTTTGTTCAGGGCCGGGAGGATATGCCACTTGATCCTGTTTACTAACATTTTTTCCAGGATTTTCCCTACTACCGACAATAGACCAATCGGTCGGTATGACTTGGGGTGGGTATAGTCCTCCTTACCGGGTTTCCGTAGGATGCAGACGTGTGCTGACTTCCAGGCTTTGGGGAAGTAGGCTAGCTTAAGGCAAGAATTCGCTAAGCACAAAAATACTTCTTCATTGCACTGAATAGCTGCTGCGCATATGTCTGCAGTGAGTCCGTCCGACCCAGGTGCCTTTTTCGGGTTCATACTTCTGACTACTGTATCCATTTCCACTTGTGTGAAGGGTGGATCATCGCCAGTGAGGTGTGACTCCACTGCTGGGTTGTCTCCCTCCGTATCGTCCCTGATGCTCCTGTGATGGTCCGACTCACCGTCCTGACGGTCATCCGGGTAAAAGCATTCTGCCAGTCTTTGAGCCGACTGTTTCGGTGTTAAAGTGAGCTCCTGTTCGTCTCTGAGCAACGTGTCTTCCTGACGTCTAGCCGTTTTCCTGATTACTCAGTAGATTTTGTCCCACATAGACTCCCTATCCTGTGTGGTACAAAAATCTTTCCAGCTAGCCGTCTGAGCCTCTGTTGCTTTCACGGCGTACTCTTCCTTTACCTGGAGGTATTGGTCGAGTACGTACTGCCTTCGGTTTGGGGCTGCGTTTCTTATTCGCCTTTTCCTTCTTAACACCTCTTTTTTCAGTCGATCCAAATCGTTGGACCACCACGGCGGCTTTGAGTTTGTGTTGGGGGGTCCCGGTTTCGGGATGCATTCTTCACATGCTTTCGACACCGCACCGATATAGGCGTTGGTCGCCTGCTCCATTGCTTCGGTGTCTCCAATGTTATTTAAAGAATGCACTGTCAAGTCTCTTTCCAGAAGCTCCCCTGACAGAGCTCTCTTAAACTTGGTCCAGTCAGCTTTCTTTGTGTTGTAAATTCTTGTTGTTGTTCTTGGTACTGGCTTCGGGGCTGCTTCACTACACACTGCAAATTTTATGGTGTCGTGATCGGACGTGACAACATTCCCGTCTACTTCCCAGTCTTGGATCCTGGAAAGAATATTGGTACTGCATGCCGTCACATCAACAATGCTAGTGTATAGCTTGCCTCCCCGGTATGTCTCGAATGTCGGAGTGTGTCCAACATTCAAAACATTCAGATCTACCTCATTGAGGAAGCTATGGTAAGCTGCCCCCCTGTGGTTCTCCAATCTGCTTCCCCACCAGTAACTCCAGGCATTCACATCAACTCCCACGATGTAGCTGTCTGCACCCAGCTTAAGCATGATCTCCTTTGTTTTGGCCATGTATCCTTCTAAGTCTTGGTCACCCTCGAAATAAACCGAGATTACTCCGACTGATACGTTACCAAACTTCAGGAGTGCCGCCGTGATGTTCTCCGTGACCAGCTGTGGGTAGTGTTGCACCTAGACTCGATCACCTAGCACTACTATTGCTGACTTGACTGGTTTCGCGCGATTTTGGGTACACTGAATCACCTTGAAACCTCGTTGCGGCGTCATCTCTCCCTTTCCGCCCACGTACGGTTCCTGTAGCAGTGCTACTTCGCAGTTTCCGTTCTGCATGGCCCGGTGGAGTTCAGCTGTTACCAGCTTTGACCGTTGCAGATTGGCTTGCAGGAACTTTGTCTTGTGGGGGGCGGTGGGGGGGGAGGTTTGCGTGTTGTTTGCCGGTACAACTGTGTCAACAACAGTATGCCACTCTCGACCGTGCTATGGTGTCCCATTTCTGACGTTCTTTGCAGTCGGGGCTAAACGCCTCATGCTGTACCTCCGTCGGTTCCTTGCCTGCCCTGGTGCAGTTGATGCACTTTGGTGTCTCAGGATTTTCCGGACATTTGCCGGGTCCGTGGCAGGTCAGGCAGAAACGACAGTTGGTGCTCACTTCCTTGCACAACGTCCTTGTGTGTCCGTAGGCCAGACATTTAGAACACTGTACAAGGGGCGGCTGGTCTTCCACTTTTTGCTTTTGGATACCGATGTAGACTTTTCCAGTCTCCACAAACCTCTTCCAGACAGGCGGTGGAAGCTCAAACACCAGGTGACAGCAGTGCGGGTTACGAGCTTTCCTGCGGTACCGGAGTTTTATCTGAGCAGGGTCCACGTTAAGGCCTCCCAGTAGGTGGTGGTTTTGAGATAACAGCATCTGCGGTAGGTCCTCGTCGTTAAGGTAACTGACGACGTCCCTGATGCAGATCAGGGGGTTTCTCATTTGCGGGTATTCTGCATTGAGTTTCCCTTCCGTTATCTTCCTGAGCAGCTCGAGGTCTCTCTCGCTGGCACAGCTAACCACCACCTTTTGGTTCTTGGCCTTTCGTACCCGCTCGATCCTCAACCCGGTACTTCACGTTACACACTTTGTTGAACTCCTTCAGGACACCATCGCTGGTCTTTGTCGGGTCCTTGGACGATACGATCGAGGTGTGGTTGGGGGTGCTGGCCTGCTTCGGGAGCGCTGCCTTCTGTCCGTATGTGCTTGGGCCGTGGGCTACCGTTGTTCGCTGTTGCGTGACCTCCTTACTCACTTCACTGACCGACTGTTTAATCTCGGCCAGTGCCATCTCCGTGTTCAAGGTTGAGGCTGGGGCTGAGTCGCGTTCCTTTTCGGTCCTTATTTCTTCCGTTAAGGTTCTGACAAGCGACCTCATTGCCTTCATCCTCTCCCTGATGTCGGTTAAGTCTTCCGATGGTTGTGTTGCTGTTTCGGGGTCTCGCCGGCTCTTAATATCCTCAGTGGAGTGTGTGAGAAGGTCAATCCGCTGCGTGAGCGTGAAGATGGCCTCCTTCAGCTCTGGGTCTTTTGGTGACTGACTTTGTGTCTCCATTACCTTCGGCAACATTTCCTCGATGGTCTTCGGGATGGTTGCCGTGGCACTTGCTAGTGCGTCCATGGTTTTTCTCATTTGGTCTATCTGGTTCGAGACCCTGTTCACCTGGACAGACAGCATCGACACCTCGTCTGCCACTTTGCTGACGTTGGCTGGGTTTTCCTGGGCTCCGTTGCCTTTGCATAGTTTCTCCACAGCCAACTTGACTTCTTCCACCGAGGTTTTTATTTCTCCGATCTTTTGGAAAGGAGTGGCCGTTTCGTAGCCCAGCTAGTCCCTCACAGTCTCTGTCTGTTGCAGAGTTCTGGTGGCTAGGTCTTTTAGCACTCCCAATTCGGCCACCACCTCCTGCCTCACCACCGCCATTTCCTTGGCATGCTGCCTCTCCATCCGGACCACTTCTCTAGCGCTTCTGGACCTTTCGCGCTCGAGGTTGAATTTGTGTCTGGAACGGGAGTCGGATAGCGACAAAGCTGTCTCATATAAGGTCTGCATGCAGTCAAGAGCGGTTGCTTTGCATTCCCGCTTCATCGTGCCCGCAGACTCTAGAGCGTCCTTGCCTTCTAGCAGCTTCGCATTAGCCAGCTTTGTCGCCATGTCCATCTCCACTCCTGGGCCCCTCCCACTTCGCGGCACGAGGATGCTGACCCTACCCACTGATGACCCCGGGGACATCGAGGCATTGGAATAGCATTCCGAGTTGTCTTCGTCGAGGTCTCGCCCGGATGTGCTATCTCCGACGTAGGACTCTAGTCTTTCCATGTCCGCGATTTCATCGGGGTCCGGGATCGGGGTCGGGGTCGGGGGGGGCTGGTGCTGGATCTTTGGCCACTGCTGCCGCTGTTTCCTTATGCAGGACTTTCTCCCTTAGCGATTTACCCGAAGGGGGGCAAGCGCTGCGGGGGGTGCCTGAGTTCTGCACGTGGATTCTTCGATCCTTGCTGCCTTTGTTGTGGGGGGGGGGGTTGGCTTGGGGGGCATTTTTATTGGAGCTGTTGAGTTGGGGGACTTTGTTTAAGGGGAGAAGGGGTTTGTTTGTGGGTAGATTTGATGGGGAAGGTGGGGTTTTGGGACTTTGAGCCAAAAAAGTAGGAGGGGGAGATTTAATCCGGGGGGGGGAGAATTGCTCCTTTTAAAACCTTGTGGGGGGTGGTTTGGAAATTTTGTTGGAACCCATTTTGCCCTGGCCCGTCGCAGCTGTCGAAGTCGTCACTAGAGCTGTCAGCTATGTGAGCCGTCAGCAACTAGAAACGAGGTCGACCGCCCGGCGAGCGTGTGGCGTCGTCGCGTCGGATGATGCAATAATAGTTAGTACTAATTGCGTCAGCCGCTATTGTCCAGCTGGTCAAATCGCGTGACGTCGGGTGACCTAGATATGGTTTCTTATACGAATTTTTGTGATGGCTGGTTGTAACGTTGTATATCTTGCGTGAATCGGAACCTAAAGACTGGGGAAATATTTAAGGTGTTAATGGTATTACTGTTCATTACTTTCGATTCTCAAACGTCAACACCATAGATTTGTAGGTTGGTGTGGCCGCGTTAGGGTAAATTACCTTGAATTAGGGGAATAATAAATATTTGTAATTAATCAATAAATGGAGTCAATAGTTAATTACATTTATTAAGTAAACAAAACAATACAAAGATTTCTTTTGGCAGTAATTCTGCCCCCGATAGTGAAAAGGGCGCATCTAACATGAAGTCGAAATCGAGAAATTAAATGTTTTAGTTGAAAATAAAAAAAAATTATGCTGTCTCTAAACAAATAGACATAGACACTTTCCGTAAACGAAGTAATATAGATATGTACCATATTGTCAATATAGTAATCAAATATTTTATAAATTATTCTTATTTATTTATTTATTTAAGATTTTCCTTTTCATCTAAGCAAAAAAATCACTGGAAAATACTCGGTACTCCGTTTAAAAGACGCAAGTAACCAATTACGCCTTTTCAACTAAGTACAGTCACAAACTTCTTTTTAATGTAAGTGCTTGACAGATATTTCCTGCTTTTTTCCTAAGATGAAAGGGCGCATTTGGACACAAGCGTCTTTTTAACATAGTAATTGATATTTCAAAAAACTAACTCTACTTAATTAAAAAAGTAATTATCTACTTTTTTTTATTACTTTCACATGTAGGTAGTTCAATTGCCTGTAAAATAAATGTTTTGAAATAATAGTTTGCACATTAACAACGTTCTAAGGTGCAATCAGGAAAAACCGTATGAAAAGATAAAAGTTTATTAACCCTTAATTTGACCTTGTCCAGTAAAATGGACGTTGTAAAAACCAAGATCTACGCGTAAAAATAAAATTATTACATGAATTTTAGGTACAGGGGAATCTCATATTAATATTATAATACAAAAACTTTACTAAAAAAAAAAACCAGTGCGAACGGTAATTTTTCGTCAATTGCCGTCAGAATGTAAAGGTAGCGGTTCGCGCCGCGACAGAGACAAGCGACCGAGACATAAGACCGAGACCGGAGACACGAGACACTACTGGTCCGGGGCAGCGACCGTCTCGCTGTCTCCTGTCTCTGTCTCGCTCTCGAACTGTCGCTTATACATTGCCTAACGTCAAGTGACGGTCGCGGTCTCCGGTCGCGGTCTCCTGTCTCGGTCTCCTGTCTCTGTCGCGGCGCGAACCGCCACCTTTAATGGGGAAAGACGCTTCTTACTTACGCTCGGTAAATGTTTTACTTTTATGATTTTTCTGTAAATATATGATAACATTATGTTTTTTTTTTAAGAATTTTAAAAATCGTTCGTTTATAGTATGTGATAATGTAAATTCCTTTTTAAATAAACCTTTAACATTATGATTTATTTGCATAATATATAAAATTAAAAAATTAAAAAAATCCCATTTATGTCTTAAAAACTTGCAAAGTTAAAGTGTATCCAGTATACTTCCCATTGCCAATACCGCAGTGTTCTAACTCGCGTTTGCTACGGCTAGCATACTTCCTATTGCCAATTAATATGAACTTTTTTTTCATCCTGAAGTAAAAAAAATGTTGAATTGATTCTACAACTTAATGCCCCATCAGAATTCAGACAAAGGAGAAATAGTATAGCGTTCCTCAGGGACTCTGTCCCTCTGATTGCCATTTATTTATTTGTATTTATTAAGCCTGTTCTCCCCCATCATTGGGTAAAGACTTTCTCCTTTTTTTCCCCACTCTCACAAAACGGTGACTGATCAATATTTTCCAAACGTTTGCTGTTTGTTCATTCCGCGACCTCCGTCGTCGTCGTAAACGTCTGCAACTAAACTTGTGTTTAAGAGCTTGGGAGGAGACTTCCATGCTCTGTTTGATGCAGTTGGAAATTAGGTTGTTCTTTGACGTGTTTATTAGAAGTCCAAACTCAAGGTTTACTATGCTTTACTGTTCCTAAGTTCTATAGCCAACGCCGGGAAAATAACGCCGCCATCAGCAAACCTGTATGTTTATTTGTTTCTTCTTCACGCTCAACCGCCGAATCGAAATGAAGATAGCTTGCGTCCCGGGGATGGACATTTTGATTTTTATCTCGGAAATGTAATAATTACTACAGGAAAATTCGTTAACAGAGTTCCATGCGGACAAAGCCACCAGCAAACACTATATTATAAAATACTATTATGTTTCAGTTTTTATTCAATTAAACCTGTTAGCGGATTTTCATTAATGTTTTATTTCTTAAAAATAGAAAACATATTTTGCATATCTTTGGCAATGTCCATCATGCTGGACATTTAATGCCCGGTTTCAATATTCAAGAAACGAATGGTTTTCCTTACGTCTCGTTAAAATTTGACACATTTTGTACGTAGCAAATGTCAAATTTTAACGAGACGTAAGGAAAACCATTCGTTTCTTGAATATTAAAACCGGGCATAAGCCGACTTTGTATTCTTATAATTTTTATGATTTTCCGGTAGATATAAACACCGCAAAAAATAATGACACTAACTTAGTTTTTATGTTTTTTCTTCTGGCCAAATTAAGGGTTATCCTACTGACATAATTTAAATTTAAATGCACGATTAACTAGGTACCTCTTTTCAATGTTTTAATTATCGCAAAAATAAAAAATTCCTAAATCAAAATCAGACGCGAACCCCATGAGCATACTTGTGAATTAGCAAAATACACTATTGAAAAGGCGCAAGTGGTCATTTGCGTTTTTTCTACTTAGTATTAGGTGTAGATGCGTCTGCGTTAACATAACGTTATCAAGCTCTGGCTAAGTTGAAAAGGCGCAAGTGGTCACTAGCGCCCTTTTCATTGAATATTTAAGTTAGATGCGTCTAAGTCAATATAATTCTTTCAAGTCCTGGCTTAGTTGAAAAGGCACAAGTACTTAGATGCGTCTTTTTATTGAAGTATACGGTGATGGATTATACCTTGCGTCTTTTCTTTTACTAAACAGTTGAAAGTTTGACAAAACAAAAGGGCGCATTATCCGTAGTTACGTCTTTTTTATGAAGACCATTTACATGTTTTTCAAATGCGTCTTTTTATTTAAGTTTTTGTAACAAAGTGTGTGAAGTTACGCCCTTTTTGCTTATGGTAACTTCTAATCTAGGCTACCTAGGTAAAAACTAAAAATATCAGTAGGTAGGTCTTTTTCTGCTGATCACGGCAATATGAATAACTAATTTTTGACAAAAATGTAAGATGCGCCCTTTTTACTATCGGGGGCAGAATTGTACATACAAGAATTAAACAAACACATTTCAGTCAAAAGTTAATTTAATGTAGTACTTTCATGTAGGTAATATATTAATTGGGTACCTAATTACCCAGACTACCTAATTTGTATAGCTACATTCTATGCATTTTGTTGCATCTATGTTTTGACTAAGTATCTTTCATCAAGATTTCCAAGATGATAGCCCAGGCTTAAGCTGAATGACAGCGGAGGAGCCATCCTCAATAAAGTAACCAAGTACCTGCTGTGGAGATATAGTACATACTTTCAGTCATAATATTTCGGTGAAAGGAACTTGTAAGTACTAATTAATAACATCTTTCTGATGGAGGCATTTGTTGCAATTTAATGTGCAATTCTCTGACCAAATGGTGAATTTTCAGTTATTGTTTCTCACACGTGGAGAGGTGGGAATGTCTTAGCGTCGAGATTACCAGGAGTTTTCCTTGAAGTTTTCCGGTAAGATTCATAATTTTGTTAACCATTAAATGTCAGGCAACATGTCTCATACATTTCTTAACCGTAGTGCTAATCAGAGCAATTTCTCTCTGTCTTTACAGCTGGACTGGGTTTCTAGTAGTTTTTTCAGTTTATTTAGTTTCCGGATGTTTTCAGTAGGTCATTTAGTTTCTGGATATTTTCAGTATCTTCTGATTTAAGTTTCCGTCTACATAGTTTCTGTTTTCTGTTATTCTGTTTAGTTACATCAGAATAATTTAGCCTTCTGATTTGACGTTATGGTTGGATGATTTATTTTGCATTCCGTTATTCCGATTCAGGCTCCAACTATATTCAGGTTCAGTAAAGCTATGAGTAGCTTATATAGACATTCAGTATTTGGCAGGAACTCTCATTAGATCTGTAAGTAATAAATTCATGTTTAGGTTCCTGATCATTCAGAAAACATATAAGTAATGAAGTAGGATATAAAGGTTTAAACCAACCTTTAGTAGGCATGCCAGAGGCACGAGGATTCAGTAGACCTTCTCAAGCTGCTGTGAGCTGACCGAGGATACTGTGGCTTGCGACACAGTGTGCTGGAACCGCTCCACCAGTCTGCCGACCTGGACCACATCGAGTCGATCGTCCAGGACGGAAGGTTTTCTTCAGATTAAGGTCTGTGGAAATTATATTTATAATTAGGGAATTAGGATATCAATAATAGTTATTTGAACTCACATTGGAATTGGTGGCAACTCTATAACTAGGGACTAACAAATTACTATCTAAGAATTGTGAATTATAACATAAGAACTAAGAACCTTTACTTGTGTAAAACGACCAGCCTTCCGCTGAGCTAAACATATTTTCTGGTAGAGTAAGAATTATGAGCAAAGTTAAGTTCACAATTGATTAACATCATGTATAGAGCTGCATAGGAATAAAGACTGTGATATTTACTAACCTGTTTCATTGAGCTCCTCATCATACATCCTAGGACACTCCATATATCTTCCACTTATTCTACAAACATTCTGTTTACGTTATTCCGTATCTATTTCGTTTTGTCACTTGGTAAAACGAGCCGGGCATTACCAACGTGACATGGTTCGTTAATTATTTTTGAAAGGGGAGTTGCTAAGGGAGAGTTTGGGGTATCGAAAGACAGGGAATTTAACGAGTAATAATTTTATGTTCAGTTACCCCAGAACTAAACTAACTAAGCGTATAAATATTTAACTATAAAAAATTCAAAAATTGTGGTGTCTCTCTGGTTGCTCCTGTGGGCTGGGACTTTGCTCCAGATGTTGGTTGGAGCACGGTGAGTCTTCACAAGGGTTGAGGGAAGGGGTGGGGTGTTTTGATGGGCGTAAATCATGCGTCAAAGCGTCTCGGTACAAAATGTATCGCTTTCCCTATGGTCGGAAATATGGCGATAATTCGGCGAGTTTTTGCACGTAGCGGGATGGGATGTGTATTGACTTACTGCGCAGTCCCTGGGCAATCCTGGGAGCCGGGAAGATCTGGTCCTCACAACACTGTCCGTCAACACACACTTTAAGTTTCTGTACACGGGTGAAAAATGGTCCGATTTTCAAAATTTTGAAAATTTCACCCGGGTGTAGTCCGTAACGGGCCGAATCACCTGACGCTTCTAACGATGTTTTACGCGATTAATTTAGTTTTTTGCCGATTAAGTGCGGAGCGACTCAGAAGCGTGGCGCTCGCACTGGCGGACGGTTTGCGACCTATTGTATAAGAAAAGAGATAACAATTATAACATTTTAAGATTTTGAATTTTGAAGTGGTCTCTACCTACCCCTCTAGGAAACAGGCGTGAATTAATGTATGTGTTTATATCTAGTTTAACTTGGTATCTATTTTATATCTGGAAACTAGGTACAGTGGGCTGCAAAAGTGCATGGACAGTTCAGGAAGATAATGCTCTGAGGCAAACTTACGCCATCTTTATGCTCTTAGTGGTTCAATAAGATCTTACTAGATAGCGTTGTTGCAGATAATGACCTAAAAAAAATTTCTTTCCGCATACTAGAACCAAACATTTTTTCTTTCTTTATAGATTTTATATTTTAGTATAATAAGTAAATGATTTAAATAGTTTTAACGTGTTATTCAATTCCAAATTAAGAGGTTAAATTATCAAAAACCTGACCTATTTCCAAGCTATGCATTTTGTCCAAGGTACTAGAAAAGATTATTTTTAATCAAACCTATAACTCCTTAAAACATTTTTTTATTCTAAATCAGCACGGTTTTCTTCAACGCAGATCAACAGTTTCTAATTTAGTGCTATTCAATGAGAACGTGACTGAGGTGATGGACGGTGGTGATCAGGTGGATGTGATATACACGGATTATTGCAAGGCATTTGATAGGATTGATCACGGCGTATTATTATCGAAGCTACTTGCTATAGGAATCAATGGTGACTTGTTCAGATGGTTCTCATCCTATATTGATAAGAGGTCCCAAGCCGTTGTAGTAAATAATTACATGTCCGGGTGGGTTACGGTTCCAAGCGGGGTTCCCCAGGGATCCCTGCTTGGGCCTTTACTTTTTAATATATTCGTCAATGACATTGGTTCATGTTTTAAGCACTCTAAGCTTCTTTGCTTTGCCGATGACATGAAGATTTTTTGTAGGATACGATCCATCGAGGACTCTATGTTATTACAGTCTGATTTAGTGCGCCTTGATGAATATTGCAAGTGCAATGGTTTAGATTTGAACCCATCCAAGTGTTTTTCTATGATCTTTTCACGCCAACGTAAACTAATTTGTTCTTCATATTTCCTCAAAGGCCAAGTCTTAGTTAAAGTTCCGCATATGAAAGATTTAGGAGTTATTCACGATACGGGGCTTCTTTTCGACAAGCATATTGATTCCATCGTGAAGAGTGCCCTTAGAGCTTTATGCTTTATCATGCGAAATTCCTTTTATTTCAAGCAAGCTAAAACAATGAAAGTGCTCTTCTGCTCCTATGTACGTAGTAAGCTTGAATATGCATCTCAAGTATGGAACCCCCTATATAAAACGTATATTGATAGAATCGAGCGTATTCAGCAAAAAATCATGAAACACTTGTGCATGAAACTTAAATGTCCTTATAAATCATCTGATTATATTAACTCGTGCAAGAAACATCATCTCATCCCATTGTATAGGCGTCGTGAAATAGCTGACATTACTTATATGGTTAACATCACTAGTGGTGGTATTGATAGTCCGGAGTTGCTTGGTTGTCTCTCGTTCAATACTCCCACTCGATCTAAGAGATATTATCCTCCCCTGTCCATTAGGTCCGCATCGTCCAGGTATAGGGCCAATAGTTTCCTAATACGTGCAGGTAAGAGCTTGAACAACCTGGCAAAAGAGCTGGACCTTGATATATTTAACTGCAAGGCTCAATCCGTGAGACAAAACTTGTTGGCGAGGTGCTTTTAGTGAGTGAAACTAGCATGTATTTGCCAATTATATCATAGCTGTCAAATTTTGTTAATTAATATAATTATGTTTGTGTCGTTCTGTGTAGGTATTGTACGCATTTAGCATTTGTTCTATATCTAGTAGTGAGATCCTATAATTGGCTTACGGTTTCCTATTCGGTCTTTTGTTCTAATTGTATAGCTGTTGGATTTCCTTAATAAATAAATAAATAAATAAAAACACTTTTGATCCACGTAGTGGTATCGAACCCGCGAGACCCACTCGGGGCATAAATGTGGGCGGCCATATGTGCCTTGGACCACAAAACAGATAGGTACAGAAATCAATCTGCATACAAAGTGCGCTTGAGCAACGCACACATAGACACTGAGACACGCGTCTGTGAACTTTTTTGTGTAATAATGGAGCAACAAAAAAAGTTATTATAACTGTTCAGTGGACGGTTGTTTAAATTCAACATTAAACGGTGTAAGATCGATTTATATAATATTTTCCCATTTTGAATCAGTATAAACGAAGTACTTAACAAAATTTTTGTAAGGTAAATTCAAGCCAGGTAAGTTGAAAACATGTTTTTTTGTTTGTGTAGATATTATGTTGTTTTTAGTTTCATTTGATAGGTTTAGGTCTAAAACGGATAGGGCAATGGAAATTGTGTAACTAGGGTAATCCGTTTAGAAGTAATTAGGGATTTTCGATACTCAAATTTGTAATAATATAACAATGACACTAAAACTAAAATATTTTAGTTACTTATTATTAATTTATATTTTCATTCTTCCTGTTTAATTCTCAACAATAAATCAAAAAACTAGATACGAGTGCCACTACCACGATAGTTTTTGTGCATAAGCCATAGTTGACAATCCTAGAGCGACCGCCGAGCGTAGGTATGAAAAGTGAAGTAAATACATGTGATTGACTTCTGTACCTATCTGTTTTGTGCTTGGACCATGGAACCTTTTACTGATAAGCCGAAATTAATTAGTAGTTTATTATGATTTGCTTATTTTTGCAAGAAACAGAAACACGTTTAGTATCAATATTAAGAGGGTAGACTAAAGATTTATATTTATAAACCATCATTTACCAGACTGATTATTACAAAGACTTAAGCTACACGGTGAGCAACCAAACTCTCCACCAAGGTGACCTTCGTTGGGGGTTCGGTTGCTAATGCCGTCGCGTTTCCGTCTACACGGTTGCCAACAGCAGTGTGTCTACTGCTCGCGGAGAGAAAACACGCGTCCTACGACTGCACAGTGCACAAGATATGGCTCCTTGCTTTTCAAAATTTCAGAAGGTTGGCGCAGCTTTAGCGCTTTTGTGCGCACGTGAAGCTTCATTGGCGTCAGGATAAATTGCTTGTAATTTGTTAACAAGAATTCGTCACGCGTTTTTTTTTGTGTTCTGTCCTTATACGACTCGGATGATAAGTCACGAAGGCATGGTAAATCTTTGTACAAATCTATCATGTCAGCTATAACTGCGCGCTCGTTCTGCTACTCGTTGGCCATCTTGTTCTCGTGCGTTGTTGCGTGAGGCCATGCGCACTCTCTGCCTGCAGAGACACAACTGCGCTCGGGTGGTTGGCAACAAGCGTCTACACGGTGTAAAACGGCGATATTGAACCGGGGTTGCCAGCGCACACCCGTCAACCAAGGGCATTGAAAGGTCAAACGAAATTTGGTTGCAAACCACCTTCTACACGGTTGCAAACCAGCAAGGTCACCTTGGTGGACAGCTTGGTTGCTCACCGTGTAGCAGCCGCTTTACGCGCGTTCGTTCGTTAGCTGCTTAATCGTTTGCCTTTTGTTGAAAAAATGACTTCTCGTTGCAATACCTTGACCCGGTTTGACCTGGTCAAAAGATCGCAAATAATTGCTTTGCACAGTGAAGGCAGAAATTTGTCAGATATTGCTAGAGAAACCGGTGTGAACGTAAGTAGTATTTTTTTACTCATATTTTTTTTCGTTTTTACTTATATATTTAATTTTTATTACAAATTTATATTTTCTTTACAGAGGAAAACTGTTGTTTTAGGGTACGGCGGTTTGAAGAGGAGGGATCTTTGCTACCCCGGTAAAGAACGGGTAGACCTCGACTCATAAGCACACCCCAGTGTCAAGCAATGGTGAGGGGTTATGAGGAAAATGGATTTAACAGTGCAGTGTTCATTACGTGGAAATGCTGGAGGAAACCATGTTCCCCACCGTTCGCAATGTGTATCCATAGGACGAGTTGCCGGTGATAACGCTCGTTCAAGATAACTGCTGCCCCGTGCACCGTTCACGTAGTGTGCGTGAGAGGTTTGGCCAGCACAATAATATTAAGGTTATTCCTTGACCTGGCTAGGTCACCGGATTTAAATTCAACTGAAAATTGATGAGGTATTATAGCCCAATATAATCACTAAAATGAACGAACTCTGAAAGCCTTAGAAGATCCTTTTTTTTTTTATTGGGATAGTATTCGTGGTTCCAATCTCGGTAAGAATCCTGTCAATTTAATGCGTTCCCGAATGTAATGTAATCGAAGAGAGTGGGGGTTACACTAGGTATCAAAGTTTAGTATATAAGTAATACGAGTGGACAGCTCGAGATCGGGTTAACTTAAATAATAAATACAAAATTTAACATTATTTTCGCCCTTTTTTACGTGTCTATACTATTTTGTGACAATAAAGAATTATCTTATATTAAATATTTAAGGTCAAACAAATCACACCATTAATTTATACACGACCTTTTAATCAGTTATTAAGGTATAAGTGGTCAAAACTGTAGAACATAGTTAAATATAATGCGTTTTACTGTTAAGATATCCCGGTCTCCCCGGTTTAAAAATATATTTGTTAATACTTACAATTTCATTGTGGTGGCTTCAATCTTCTTTCCGATTTCATAAATGAATGCTTAAGCTATTACCTCAATAATATATGGTAGGTAATAGGTAGTCGTTTTATTGTTACAAAGGTTAGGTATATTATAAGCAATCTAAGTTTACAGTTTACTAAATTAAAATTTAGAAGAAATAAATATTAAACTTATAAGAAACAAAGATTTTTAACATTTTCAACAATAGTTGTATCATTTCTTGAAAACGATAATTAATAAAAAAGAATAAATTAATTTATTTTGTGAAACAACATAAGTTAAAAAAAACTTTGACAGAATCGATCTCCCGGCCAACGGGCTGACCGACCCCACATGTATATAAGCACACTACATAATCTCGAAATATTTTTTTCCGAATTTAATAAACACGAATTTCAGAATTACAATTTTGAAATTTCCGAATCATCACTATTTCGAATTTTAGTTTCACGAAGCATCACAATCACGATTTTTCACATTTCCTAATTATTTAAATACCGAAAATTATTTTTCCGAATATCACAATTCCGAACATTCCTATTCCGAATCCCGAATATTCATCATTCCGAAATTTTAGCAGCCCGAATTCTCTAAGATTTTTTATTTAAAATAAGCGCTTGATAAAATATTGCATTATACCGTGTATAATGTTTAACATGCTTTATGCTCAAAAACTATTAGAAACGTCCGACAAAGTCGACGGAGCTTCGCTGTGCGGAGCTTCTGTTCCGCGTAGCTAAGGCGCTTCGCACCTTGGTGCAACTCTACCCTAAACTAACCTATCAAGGTGAGATTGCCTAATTTAATAATGAGCTCGTCATCACACCAAACTTTTGTTTCAAGTAGTAGACTTCAATTCAATTTAAGTGGTTAGTTTCATAATTCCAAATTTTACATTATCGATCTGGTTTGTGAATTTTCGGAATTATAATTTTCGTAAAAGGAAAATTCGGAATTGGCAACATTCATAAATATAATATTCGGAAAAACGTTTTCGTGATTTTAATATTCGGTACTATAAAATTCTAGATTTTGATATTCGGCCATATATTTTTTCGGTATTGTCAAAATTCGGAATTAAATAATTCGAGATTTTAGAGTGCTCCCATAAGCAGGGTGTCAACTAACTAAGCCAACGGCCTTTTTAGTAAACTGGCGAAATAATCGATTCTATTACTAAAACGTCAAAAAGTTGTAGTAAACAACAATTGTACTACCTCAGTTAACAACTCCATCTAGGTTGTTTCTTACGAACGTGGCCTCACGTTTTCATAGGATTATAGACGTTAAGGTGTCCATGCAATTTTGCAGCTGACCGTACCTACCTATATATTCAGCGTGCTTAATGTCAACGGCGGTCAAGGGTATAGGTACAGTCGAGTGTAAAAATATGGGAGATCGCATCATCTCAAAAATATGACCCATGCACCTTGTCCCAGTGTAAAAAGAACATTTTACTATGACTCTCCGGCGATCATATCTTTTAGATCTCAGCCATCTAAAAGCTAGTATAGGTACCTATTTATTCTCTTATATACCTACCTACACGGGTATAACACTGTCAGCTAGCTTGCGACGAACCTAATTTGACACAATAATGATTTTATTTAACCCTTCGTGCGGCGATCGAAGTTTGCAGCTAACCTCGGTGAGGTTGATCGCCGCTCGAAATTTTTAAGAGTTGATAGATTTTAGTTAAGAGTTGATAGATCAGTGGTAGTGTAGGTACCTACTGATTTTATAAAAAAAGAATATCTGTGGATTATCTAGCATTTGCCACTTTATGTTTTAGTATTATAAGAAAAAGACTTCTCAGCCTGCAAATTCCGGGGAAAATAATCAGGTTTTAAAACCGATAGCCGTCAAATTTTTATCTCCATATTTTATTTAAGGATTTTTTTATAAAAAATATAGTAATTGACCTCAGTAGCATTGCAGATTATAGATAATAGTGTTTTCGTGGAATTATAAAAACGAAGTCTTGATATAAACATTACTTAACAGTAAAACAGGCCGCTTGCGACTGCGCCTGTCAACCGTCAACGGACGTTTTCAAATTCATCAAGAATACCTGGGGAGTATTTCTTTTAATTCTTAATTACACTGATTTTGTTTTTTTTTAACACTGTGTTCATATTCATACTTCTCATTGCTCACTGTTGAAGCCGTGAGCGACGTCAAACACAAAACACTGGCACGGTGAGAACTCTCTTTGCATGACGGATAGTGGAAGCAGAGCTGAGACATCACATTCGCCACAGACATTGCCGTACACGATACACTGTTCACTAACATCTATTCACCCACATCCTTGTTATAATAAACAACAATCTTCCTTTGCTTAAGTAACTCTGTTGTTCTCCGTTGTTTTATATCTTTCAGTGCGTTTGTGGAGTTACTGTGAGAGAATGAGCGCTTCGAACATGAAATCTCGCAAGGCCACAGCAAGTCAGCAAGAAATTCAACTCAAGGCCACCTTGAAACAGCTGAAGGAAGCTAGCAACTTGAATGACCAGGTAATGAGGGAAAGGGATGACAGTGAAGAAACTGATGGACAAGACACGGTGTTAAGAAGCGATCTAGTGGAGTATGACTACAAGTTATCAGATGCTCAAGATAAGTTGGAGCAGTTGCAGTCTGTGATTGATACCTTCAACCAGTGCACTTGTACCCATGAAGTGGCATTAAAGCGCATCACAAACCTGGAGGAAGTACTTGGCGCAGCAAATGAAGAATTATAGTATTTTATGTAACTAATACATAAAGAGGGTCCTTAAAATACGAGTGTGGTTTTATGAAACGAGCTGAAGGCGAGTTTCATAATAAGATCACTGTTCAGAATGGTTTAAAAATAATTAATTTTTGAACCACCAATTCTTATTTTATATAATTTATTAAATCTAAATCAACATTCTTTACAATATTTATAATTTTAATTCAAATCAAATATTAATCAATTATTAACTAATTCAAAATGTTTAATCTCATTTTTTACTCACGTAAAAAGGATTGCACTTAATTTTATTTATAGCAACATTTGCAACGGTCAAATGACGAGTCAAAAGAGCTTTCAAATTGTTCCGTTATTCCTCTACCACTTCTCTTTGTCTCAACGTCTGTAACCGATTCTGTTCAATATTTTTAACGCCAAATTATACCAGCTAAAACTACAGTCCACTTTTATTCAAGACCACTATATATCCTGATGAGCTTTGAAAGTTAGGGATTTTTACATGGTCCTATACGAACCTTCGATTTGGAAGAAAGAAGATTGAAGAGGTCGGAAAAGGTCGAGCTACTCCTACGGACTCACTACAGTGAGCCGTGATCCAGATTCGCGTCTTCGGGCACATCCAGCTACGTGCAAGTTGCAAGCTGACACTCATCGCATCACATCCCAGCAGTCAGGATTATTCAGCGACGGGTGAACAAGGCCAGCACACACGGAGCGTTCCTCTTCAATAGGTAACAAGTGCCGCAACCAGGAGGCAGTCGCGTCAGCCCATTTCGTAACAATCACATACAAGGAGCCAGCAAGTCATACGAGAACAGGACAAAGGGATCATACAAAGTTGAGCCATTCAAGTAATTGCGCAGATAAAGAAACTGTTATTTGGGGACACATGACATAAAACCGTGAGACCGTGAGACCGTGAGACCGTTCCTTTATTTCCTTATAATCATTCACTTCACTCTTGTCTTAGTCGTTTTGCATTCCATCCATTTCCCTCAACTTACATTCATTATTTAGGCATTATATGACAGCCTAAAGGTCATTCCATCGATTCACTAGTTCACTGGTTGCTTGTTTTCATTGCACTCATCTATCAGTAGTTAGATATCAATCGTATTACTTTCACATCATAGTTTGTAATTAGCATAACCTCACTAATTACTTACTTGTTCAAATTCATGCATTAAAACGTAACTAATTCATGTACCTACATTGACATCAATTCATACCACCACTTATTTAAATCAGTCACTAGTAACTAATTTGTATTCACAATCACCATTTCAGCGCACAAATACTTATTTTATAATATTTGTAACAAAGTGTAATCTTTCTCGCTGTTTTGTATGTACTATCAGCCCAATGGAACCCTGACCCACCATAGAACGGTGTCACAGTGACATTATAAAACAATTTGTTTGACACTTCTTATAACTTGAATCATAACGTCTCTGTGACACAGTTCTATGGTGGGTCAAGGTTCCAATGGTCTGATAGTATCTAAACCGGTCAGTCAAGTAGTTATATTGCAGTTAGCGGTAACTGCGCGGATTTAATAATATCACTTTGTTACCGCGTAATTGCTACTTATTTTTTCCAAGGAGCTTATATTTTTACTTAACATTGCATTTTAATTTCTTTCTTTTAATCTTTTAATATGGCTGAGCAGGCTTTAAAATCGCTGAATTACAAACGCGGTGCTGTGAAAAGCAAGCTTACAACGTTCCAGAGGTTTCTTGATCAATTATCAGCCGAACCTCAGCTTAGTGAGTTACAGCTTGCCGAACTTCAGTTACGCTACGATAAGATAGTTCCTATATTCGATGAATTTGATGCTTTTCAGACTGAAATTGAGATGCTGTCAGAGGCTGCTAGCAGTGGGGACATCGGAGAGGAGCGCAAGCTTTTCGAGGATGGCTACTATGCGTGCATGTCATCTGCTCAAGTTTTGATCCGAAAGTATTCTCAAAGACGGAGCTCCTGCGGCAATTAATCTGAAGTAAGCTCTGTATCGACAGTTGTCAAAACACACAATCGAAATTTAATTAACCTGCCCAAGATTGATTTACCTCGCTTCGAAGGTGGTTATCATAACTGGTTAGTATTCAGAGATACTTATCTCTCACTCATTCACAATAATGATTCAATTAATACAATTAACAAATTTCATTATTTGCGTGCTTCACTCAAAGGTAGTGCAGCACTAGTCGTTCAAAGTTTGGACCTCACAAACTACAATTATGAAATTGCATGGCAATTACTTTCTGATAGATACGACAATCAGAAACTATTAGTCGCTAATCATGTTAGTGCTTTATTCAATGTTGAGCCAATTCATAAAGAGTCTAGCCAAGCCTTAAGAAACATTCTTGATATAACATATAAAAATTTACGTGCTCTTCATTCACTAGGCCAGCCGACAGATAATTGGGACACTCTCTTTATTCATTTGATGTCAAGTAAGTTAGATTCGGTCACCAGTAGAGAGTGGGAGGAGCGCAGGAATCCAGAATCTTCTGTCACTACTCTTGAAGCATTTAAAATGTTTCTTCTTCAAAGGGCAGATTTTTTAGAGAGTCTTGAAGACAAGAAGTATATAAAAATTAATCAGCAGTCAACATCATCTTCGTTTGGTCAACCAAAATCCAAAAGCTTTGTTGTTACAAATTCCTTGGACACCAAACGTAGAAACTCTTACTCTCATCAGTGTCCATTGTGCAAAAGAGATCATAACCTGTACAGCTGTCCTTTGTTTAGGAAACTTGCAGTTGAGGCACGTCTTCAAAAAGCAAAATTATTTAAAGTTTGCCTCAACTGCCTTTGCCATGGTCACACCGATCCTCAGTGTCGTTTGTCACACTGCAAGTATTGCAATCAAAAGCACAATACATTAATTCATTGTGAGCCTACTCTAGAATCTCATTCTAAAGTTGAGATCCCTCAAAATATAGCCATTGTTGCCAAGCAGTCCTTAAATAACACTAATGCTACCAATGTACTGCTATCCACAGCTCTCGTGAAGGTCGCTGATAGCAAAGGTCGTCTGCAGACTGCACGTATACTGCTCGACAACGGCAGCACCACGAATTTTATCACGCAGGATCTATGCGGTAAGCTTAAATTACGCACTTCTTCTGTAGACTCCAAGGTAACTGGGATCAATAGTCACACCTCAAGCAGTTCACAAGCTTGCTCAATTCAAATTCATTCAGTTGATGGGAGCTTTAAGACGGACATAGATTGTTACGTACTTCCTAATATCACGACGGCCATTCCATCAACATATATACATTTACACAACATTCAAAAGCCTACAGGCATCCAATTAGCGGATCCTACATTTAATACACGTGCATGCATTCAAATATTATTAGGTGCAGACATATTTTGGAACGTGTTAGGTTCTAATCGCATTCAGTTAGGAAAAAACCAACCGACGCTATTTGGAACAAAGTTAAGCTGGTTGGTCTCAGGAGGCATAAAACAACCCAAACCAGAGGCATCCATTTGCATGCTTACGCTTGAAGCAGCCTCAGATGTTCAGATGGACATTTCTCGTTTCTGGGAACTAGATTCAGTTGCGCCTACATACAAAATGACGGCAGAAGAACGCGCTTGTGAAGAGAACTTTATCAAGTCAACGTCACGTGACCCTGAAGGGCGGTTTGAAGTCTCTGTGCCGCTGAAGGACTCGCCTGATGTCTCGGGGGACTCTTATCAACGCGCTTTAGCAACTTTTTTGTCGGTAGAGCGCCGGTTAGAAAAGAATCCTAAACTTAAGGATCTTTACATAGAGTTTCTTACGGAATACGAGAATTTAGGTCATATGAGCAAAATTAACGACAATAATGGGTCAATTTCATGCTTCTTGCCCCATCACGGGGTACTTAGAGAATCTAGCACGACAACTAAATTAAGAGTCGTTTTTAACGGGTCCTCTCCAACTACATCGGGCAAGTCTTTCAACGACATTCAAATGATAGGGCCAATTATTCAAGATGACTTATTGTCAATTCTTTTACGTTTCCGTCAGCACAATTTTGTAGTGACTGCAGACGTAGAAAAAATGTACCGTCAAATACAGGTTGTAGAATCGCAGCGGTCACTGCAAAAAATACTATGGAGGGCACACCCTTCCCAGCCTATCGCAGGATACACACTAAATACGGTTACGTATGGAGCAGCATCCGCGCCGTATTTAGCAACAAGATGTCTCACTCAATTGGAACTAGATTCAAAAGACGACAATGTCAAGCACGCCATATGTCACGACTTCTACGTGGATGACTTCTTATCAGGTAGGGACACAATCGAAGACACAATCACATTGTGTCGCAATGTCACAAACAAATTAGATTCTGCCAAATTAAACCTTCGGAAGTGGCATTCAAATAATCAAGATATCTTGCATGCAGTTTTCAATTATAACGACCATTCAGAGTTAGTTAACCTCAGCGTTGACGAGTCATCCAAAACTTTAGGTTTAAATTGGTAGTGCTTTCAGGACACACTTACATTTTCGATACACGTTAACTTAGACAATAAAGTCAATAAACGTTCAATCCTCTCCACAATTGCTCAAGTGTTCGATCCACTTGGTCTTGTCTCTCCGTGTATAGTAGAGGCAAAGATCATCATGCAACAATTGTGGATCAGTAAGTGTTCATGGGACGAGGAAGTTCCTCATCCAATTAAAGAATCATGGCAACATTTTGCCAATACTCTACCGTACCTCAATCACTAGGCTATACCTAGATGCATCAAAGTACACAACCCTGGGGTGTGATTCTGTCAAAAGCAGAGGTGATCGAACGCAGAGGTGAACACGCTCACATCGCCACCACTTTTGCCTGTCATTTCTGACATTGACATTTGACTTTTGCTGTCATATTAGTAAAATGACGTTTGAAACCTAAGGCTTGCCCTAAACTAGCCCTTATTTATATACTTACTAAAGAGTTTTAAAATTACGTATGTAGCATTTTTCGGTACTTTAGTAATAAAATGACCTAATACATAACGATTTTACCGACGGCAGTACCTAATCATGTTTTAATTTCCAACTAATTATTGCGTATTCTACACCGAACACGGTAATAGCGATACTAGCGCTCACAGACGTAAGCGGAACTTTTTGTCCCTACTATCATGCAATTCTTAACTTTCTCAATTCGTTCACTCGTTCGACAACGAGATCACATTAGTGTCAAATTGAAAAGCTCCTATTTTAGAGGTGAGTTGGTTTAGGGTGCGGTTTCCCTAAACAGAAGCAAAGGTGAAGAGAGAAATCAACCAATCAGAACCTGCGTTACGTGTCGTTTTCACTCTTTCACTCAGCATTGTTTGAGTGGAAACGTACCCTGACTTCTCAGACGAAAGATGGCCGCCATCTAAAATAATGGCTGTGTAAATGTGAGTGAAGTGAATTTGTTGACCATAATGTGGAAAGTGGTTGTGTGGTGGTGGTGAAATATTATTTTTATGTATTTAAGTTTGTTTACAGTTGCTACTGGAAGAAGGGACATAGTTGAGAAATATTATAGCAGGTATTTTTTTTCTTATTTGGGTAATAAACTCATTCATTATTTGACTGAGCTAACCTTAGTAGAGGTTTAAAACAATATGGATGACAAGCTATTACATTCCAAATTATGAATCTCATACATACCTACCACACGTCAGAAGAATTAAAATGAACTTATTGCCTGTGAAATCTCTGGTTATTCTTGGTGGTATGGAAATGTATGTTAGTAAGTGGCTGAAATAAAAATATGACAATCTTATACAAATTGATTGTAGTCACAAAATAATCTTTAGGTTTGTTTGTACTATGGCTAATAGACAACATACGTATTTATATTAATATTATATTTATACTAGCTGTCCGCGCCCGGCGCCGCCCGGGAGTATTTTTTTCATCCAAAACTTAAGAAATATACTTTTTAGTCCTATTCTCAGACCTACTGAATATACACACAAAATTTCATAAGAATTGGTCAAGCCGTTTCAGAGGAGTTTTGTTACAAACACTGTGACACGATAATTTTATATATTAGAGAGATAGGTATGTACCAAAATGAAAATTAAATATCCATGACTCAAAATAGGTCATTCATCCAATATGTGTTCTTACCGGGAATGGAACCTGGACTGCTAGTTTCATAGGTAAAACACTATTTACAAAATAGTTAGTAGGTATTCGTGTAATTAAGAAATTCCTACACTATATTTAGACTTAATGTTGAAATAGAAGCCTTCATTCCAAATTACCCATAACTTCACCCGATTTCACTCAAATTTTGGCATACAGTGTGTAAATGGTATACGGGCGTTCCTTTTAACTGTGGTAAGAATAGCCCCTAATGAGCACATGTAGGCAGCTTTTGTTAAAATTAAATAAAAAAACATTAACCATACAAAATAATTTAACACGCAATGTATAACAAAAAAAGCAATTAATTAAAAACGCAATTAATGATGTTTCAAAGTTATGACAGATGGAATTAGATGTAGATTGCGGGTCGATGGTATGTTCAAAAATTAATAACGGTGTATACGTTAGCGTAATCAAAATAATTCTGTCTGTTTATGATTATTAGAGTCTTAATCTATGTCCATTTTTAATAAATGCCCGTATACCATTTACACACTGTATAAAGACTCACTTGCTACTTTTAAAAACAATTACTTATGTAAATAAAAATATTACACATACCATAGAAGTAGTATGAGGGGTGATCAATAAGGTTTTTAGAATCGGTATAAAAAATGGGAGATATGTAGATCATTATATTTTAATTGGAATATGCACACTTTCTATATTTGCAAACATTTATTAAAATAATTTAAATGTTTTATTTTACACCTATAAAAATATTTTTTTCTTTTGGAGGTCAAATTTTGTACCTTCACTAGATCATCATCAGCTTGTGATTTTTATGTAGTGGTTTTTGTTTTATCAGTTTTTTTCTTTTAAATCCATAATTATATCGCAGAAAAATGTTATATAATTCTCCTAGGTTATTTGATAATTGCTAAAAGCTAATATCACAGTATTTATTTGTAGGCCTCAATCATCCCGGAAAAAGCCGAAAAAGCCACCTTACATTTTGGTGACCGAGCTGGAAATAAAAAAGTCCAGTGCAAACAACTTGTTTATCCTTTAAATCATAAGGGCATCAGGACTTTCTCCACACCGCTCCAAATAATTACAAAACTAACTCTTATTTTTACCGTCTTGTAAAATTATTTATACAGATGTTTTTTGTTTAGCTATCACAGAAAAACAAATTAATAATGTAAATTATTGTTTACTCTTATTTAACGTTTGTTAGTGCCATGGTATAGTCCACATTAAAATAATATTATTATGGTTCATAACAATACTAAAAACTTATTGATCACATAGTTTAATCATTAAGATTTTGGTAACAATGCATTTCCCTATAGTCACTAATGATAATGCCATGTACAATTATATCATTATAGTATAGTTAGCAGAATAAGTACACATAAGCAAGCTACATTTTTTTATAAGATTGTATGTTAACTTCATATATAATTTTACTTCATAAATAGGTATTAAATAAGGCCCTCATTTTGAAATGCCATCTTTGCAAAAGTGTGGTATAATTATAGACTTATTAGTTATTAATCATGTCATTAGACAAAATGATCCATAAAATGATCAGATATTGTTAATAAATGCCTCATAAGTATGAGAGAGATATCCCATTGATATGAATATATTCTAATACCTCATAGAACAAGTGCAAGTGATATCTACATCTTCAGTAACTTCTTGCAAGTCTTTAGGACCAAGTAGGGAGCTATCTAATATAATTGAATAATTTGTTACCTAGCTACCTTAATTTAATTGTACAAAGGTTAGTTAGCTTAATAGCGCTAATTAAATTGTATAAATAGTAGGAGTGCTGAATCCGGTATCGCACACAGAATTAAAATGATTAATTGTTAATTGTGTAATTTTAACAAATAATCAGATATAACTATACTCGAAAATCTAATTTAAGACTCAAACATTGTTGGTGTCGCAAAGCCAGTTGATAAAAGAAAATTTGGTTAAAAATACTGCTTTAATATTAGCTGTGCTTACTATGGATTTTATCCTGGCTGCCTTATGTACTTTTGAAATTCATACTGACTTGCTGAATCACATTGACATGCTCTTCACAGACATACAAGAGTTGTTTTGGACAATTCCTTTCCATGGTTAGGCACCATGTCGCTTTTAAAGCTTTTGGTATGGACAAGAATAAGTGGCATTGGGATGGTCTCTTCTAAAATTTTTACACGACGGTACGAAACATCTTACTTCATCCTTGTAATATGCTCTATCATAATTTGATGTATCCATTAGATAAGGATGAAGATGATGCAAACAACTTGTATCGTAGTCCAAACACTAATGCAGAGGTCGTCAGGGATAGTAAAATACGCCGTCAAGAGTAGGTCCAATTCAAGTCTAAAAAAGCGTTGCGGTGGTTGTCGAGAAATGCGGTAATATCCAAATCCAAGGGTCTGAGCAGAAGTCGTCGTAAAATTCAAGGAAACAATTGGTAAATAACACGGAGGTAAACAAACGAAAGCGAAATCATTATTTTATTCGTTTGACAATTTTGACAACAGACAGACAAAGTCATATTACGTCTTTTTTTTTTAAATTATCATTTAGGCCAAGGTAACGCGTATAGTTCCGTAAGGCCTGGTTTCCAATATGCCGGATCCGGCAATTTTATGAGACTGTTCACATTATGCCGTGTGAACAGCGTCATAAGCTTGAAACGTATGCCACCGCTTCCGTAGTAAGCGGCTCAGCCGCGCACGGCTCGCAGATTCGTCAGCCGTTAACCACGGAAGCGGTGCCATACGTTTTCATAGTGTTTACTACTGTCGCAAAACGCGCGCTACGATCGTGCACGTCAGCCGCACGCGTCTATCGCATCAGCCGCTACCCATGGAAGTCAACCTTAAGTGATCCACCCTTTTATGTACACTGGTAAATGTTATTGCCATATACTTACATAGGTGGTCACAAATAATGTGCGGGTGGTCTTGAAAAGGGTTAATTCCATAAGGTTTGGAAAAAAATCTTTGGCATTTGGCATTCCCTAGAAAGTTGTAGGTACTGATTTGTATGGACGGATGTGACAGCACTTAGTTTATCCCTACCTGTAAAATATAAGATCAGCTTTTAATACAGGTTATTGTACCTTTTTAGACTTTAGTCAATTATTACTACATTTACTACCAAGCAATAAAATTGATTAGGTACTTATTTAATGGTATGGAAAATATGTGAACACCTAGGTATATATATTCACAGTTATTAGCAAGACTTTCCCAGGGTCTGTAATAGTCTGAAGAGACCCGTTTCTCAAAAGTATTAGGTACTTTAATAATATTTGTGTTTTGTTTCATTTTGTAGTTTTATTCACGAGACAGAATATAATATTATTAGACTAATACTTTTTGAGAAATGGACCCTAGTCCGTACAACTTGTCAGGCTATAATAGTTATTTATGTGACTGGTGCATAATGCCTAATTATGCGTACAGTCGCATACATAACTTTATCTACATACATATCATAAGTTTTCTACAATATGTGAGAAACCTGTATCCGTCGTTACCCTGCATCTTAATGTACCTGCATCTCAATGTTCACATTAAAGTGCAGGTCACTTATACTGTAAAGTGAACATTAAGATTCAACTACAGCGATAACCGATACTTTATTGACATGTTATACTTTAATGTTAACATTACAGTGCAACCACAGATACAGGTAACATAATGTAGGGCATTTGCTTATCGCTTCTGAACATATTATATTGAAATTATGATATGGATGTAGATAAATACCTACCTATAATGCTTTTTTTGTACTCGTCGATTATAATCTGTGTATTAAGATTTCATAGAGAATACTGCAACGTCACTCTTTTCATCGTTGTGTAGTCTATGTTACTTCCGAAACAACCGAAATAACTTTTTCGATACGCTCTAGACAACCGAAAAAAATTTGAAAATGGAACTTCGTATTTCATATGTGTCCTTGTTTAAGAAGACTCGATCCGATACAAAATTGCCAATCTATGGCGTTTCGGAACGTAACAGCGTCGCATCATCTGTCAAAAATCTACTTAAACTTGCTGCTGTATCCAGGGCATTTTTTTTTAAAATACTACTCTTTGTGATTGGGCAGTATTTAGCCAATCACAGCAGAGTACTGCAACATTACGGACGCCGGTGGTGCGATAGTACTTACGATATTTAGTTTTCTTATACATATACTGTTATTAATGACTTAAATTATTAATTTTAATGAACTCGTACAAAAAGCATTGTTCACAATAGTGTCATAATCAAGCTTTTTAATCTCGTACCTTACTTAGGCCACTCAGCAAGCTTCGTGGCCTAAACACGGTACTCGACTAAAAAGCTCTCTATTATAACACGATTGTGAAAAATACTATTTTTTACATAATCGCACTTTTAATCCAACAGCGACACTGGGTATGTAAAAAAGACATTCCTAAAAAAGTTAATACTTCTTTACCTCAATAATGTCACTGTTCAAATGGTTTTTAACATGATTGATTAGATGTAATAGTAGTAGATTATTTATTCCATATTTTTCATACGACAGTCGGCAGGTACCTATTATGTCATGAGTTGTGTTGTCTTGTCTTGCTTGTCATGTCATGTCAGAGGCTCTACTTTGAAATCCGTAATTCGAACTTCGTCTATTGCTATCCCTTTTGCTCTCGACGCGTCACTAATTCGCAAGAAAGTGACGGGGCGATCCGAAGTTCTAATTACTGATTTTAAAGTAGAGCCCCAGCTTGTGTGACATATGGACACAAGGCAATTTTTCATTTTACGCAATCGTGCAAGCTGTCAACCTTAGTTTAAAAGTATATGTAATTAGTATATTTCAATTAAAATATAGTTCTGTAAAATTATCTTTATATTTTTTTTATTCGTTTCAATAATTAAGTACACTAAAACACTCAATACGTGAAGCAGACCATAGACCCGTTTCATGAAGCTACAAGTTACAAATTACAAGCGGAAGTCTCTTTCTAACTCCTTTTGCTAGAAAGAGACTGTAGGCTTGTAGCTTCGTGAAACGGGCTACAGGTTGGTAGAAATTGACTGTCTATGTAAGTTGGTTATAATCTGTGGACTCTGTGGTACTGTGGTTAGTATAGTGAGTGACTTAGCTAGCAAGAAAGAAAGACTAGAGTGTAATATTTTTTGCAGGACACGTGCAGTCTTAATTTCAAGAATATGCCTGTACAAGCGCCGGCGCGCGCGCGCCCGGGTCCTGCCGCCTATAGAAGATGGCAATCTCAAGTGTTTTTATGTTTTCTGAGGTAATGTCATCAAGATAATGTTGCGAGTGTTGCGACCAGCAACTTGCATCACTGGCTTACTCGAGCGAAACTAGCTAAATCTGTCAATGGGGAAGAAGTTTAGTGATCCTGACGAGAGTTCTGCGGGAGCCTACACTGTAAAGAAAGCAGAGCCGCTGATTTGAGTACATCGTATCTGTTGTGGGTGCCAGGCCTTAAAATAGATGAGGGCTACAACTATTTAATGAGTTACGTGAACAAAACAAAGAAAAAGTAAGTGAACATTCATGTATCCTATACTCGGCCCGGGGAACCTTGATACCTATGACACTGACAGTTATTCCCACGACACAACCTTGTAGTGGCGTCACCGTTACATTAGAATCGAATTGGAGGCGTCTAAAAATTACATTTATTAATTTTAGGTAGATATATGCCATTACAATGATATTCCGTTGGAATTATAACAATTCTTAACATTTACAAGAAATTATCTCAATCAGACTTTACGTTTACGTCTTGCAAAACTTACTTCGTTTGGAAGATATCGACTAGTGCGGAAAGTATCGATAAACAAATGTCGATAATGGAAACGAGTGTACAATATACATTAACATAGTACGCTTTCAGTGTCCGATTTATAATCATTTAAGTTATAGGTGCTGAATGTTAAAAAAAGTTACATGAAATTGTTTTTATTCCACTCAAATTATGGTTATTTTTGGGGACACCAGTTTTTGTTTTAATTAAGATTAGGTTTTATTCGTATCAGTTTTCATGTGTGACATAATTAAGTAATAAATTATGTGTCATAATTTTTTTTTTAACATGTTTACCAACGTGGCTGAATGCAAGTCACGCCTTTGCCTATAAAAAAGTTAAGTTACATCGACACGACCCATCACTAACATGAACTGTCATAGGGATCAAGGTTCCCCGGGCCGGGTATAGTTAAAATACAGGTTTACCCAAACATTCTTCGAAACAAGAGTAAGTAATACGAGATAGAAGAACTGAGAATATAATAGGTTCGGGGTAAAAGAAAGGGACGAAGGACTGAAAAAAAATCGACAAAATGGTGTCATAATGACACCTAATTTAAATTATTTTATTTTATAGAACACGTTAAAATAAGCATGTTTTACTTTAAAAACTACCTATTCTCTAAAACCAAAATTGGCTGAGATACGGGGGCTCAAATGTTGGTTAATTACAAGGCGTCTGCATCCCCTTTTCTTTACCCTAACCTATAACAGTGACAACATATACGGTCACTTTTTATAAACCCGTTTATTATAACATTCACTGGAAATAACTATTTCCATAAAGTACAACATTATTAGTATATAATACCAATTATTATAACTATTAAAGCCTATTATGTACATGACAGCTAACATATAATATATAAAACATATACAAATCAATGAACCTAACATCAAAAAACATAATGCACATTATAATATAAACAGAAAAAATAACCTAACCTAGTCGGTTCTACCCTGATTCGTCTTGCTCATTGCATTTTCTGGATGGTTAAAAAAACTTACAAGCAATGAGTTGTAAGGTATTGTTCAATTTTGGGATACCTTGCCAAATTTCCCTTTTCTGGTAGCCGATTCTTTCAGTACCTATTGAGTACAATATTAGATCTTATAACCCTTATACTAAAAGATGCATTATGATCTCTATAATATGTCATGTTTAATATATGAACTGAAATTATACAATGTGAGTGTTATATAGACAACATTAATTAAAATTAATCATGTTATTTGACCGTTATTCCTTATAAAAATATTGATTTTGTTATTATAGCTAACGTTGATTATATCTTGTAAATTTTATTAACATAAAAATATTGATTTTGTAGTTATATCTCGTAAGACGCACCCAGAATGAATCACTTGGAATTTCATAGAAAGCTATTTTCTGCTGAACCCATGTTGATTTCAGGTTATCTTGTGATGGTTACAAGTCTAATCTAACCTAGCATATGTGAACCATATCTTCTATCTATCTTCTTCATATATACATATATACACCGTGCCCGGGACATACTCGAAGGATTTTGACCATTGATTCTAGACCCTATTTGGAGTATATAATGTGGTATAACATGTAGTCCAATATCGCATAATTTCCGAGATTTTTATTATTTAAAAAACAATTCCATAGTTAATTTAATTTGAACTCTGTCACCTTAACTTAAAGCATTATTTACTAAGAAATTGATTAAATTAATTTTGTTGTACGTTGATGATATTGCTACTTACAACATGAATCTTTCTTAGTAAATAAAAAGGGGAGTGACTGACTGATCGGTCAACGCACAGCCTGAACCGCTGGACCTAGGGACTTCAAAAGTAAAAGGAATATTTTTAAGGTACAACGGGGGTGCATTAAGTAGAGGTTTTTAGAAATTCATCCCCTAGGGGTTAAAATAGGGGGTGGAAGTTTGTATGGAACTATGGTACATTTTTATAGTCGGAAACGTGGTAATTGGTTTTTAACACTTTAACTGCCAAGAGCTCTGATTTTCATACAAAATGGACTCGCCCAGCAGGTTGGCGGCAGTTAAAGTGGCTACTGTTTATAAGCAAATAAAAAAAAATACAACTTTCATTGATTTTGGAAACAATGCCCACAAGGCAATAAGTGGGGGTAGAACTTTGTATGGGAGATTAATTATTTTTGAAGTAAGCAACCACCAAGGGTGTCATTTTCTTAGATTACGGTGACGCAGCTTTAAAAAATGATAACAAATTTGAAATTCAAAATGGCGGACTTGATATTTTTTTTAAAGTCGTCATGGGAATCATTTTCTTAGATTTTGGGGACGCAGATTTTGAAAATAACATCAAATTTGGAATTCAAGATGGCGGCAATGACTTTTTTTTAAAAAGTGGACATGGGTGTCATTTTCTTAGATTTTGGGGACGCAGATTTCGAAAATGATGTCAATTATAGGTAGAAATTTAAAACGGCGGCCATGATGTTTTTTTCTAAATTTTTCATAGGTATCATTTTCTTAGTTTTCGAATATGATATAAAATTTTGTAAAATAATTACTAATATAGAATACTCTAGAGTCGGTCCACCCTAAGTCTGCAGGAGTCAAAAACCGTTAGTTTTAAAAAAGTTTTATCAAGCAACACCACGATTTGAGGAGAAATAAGTATTGATACTTGGTATTATTATTTTATTTTATGGATCTTTTGATAAATACTAAATTAATTAGGAAAGAAACATATGTTGATTGTACAGTGAACTATCTTTTTAACCGACTTCAGAAAAGGAGGTGGCTATCCTTTCCGACTGTTTCTTTATATCACAAGATATTGAGAACAGATTTAGATAATTCTTTTCCTGTTGGAAAGAGATTCGAAGGTTCCATATCAATTTTACCAATGTCTGCTATTTAGAATTTAATAAGGGAGTATTTTGTTGGCATTGAATACATTATCATCACCATTCATTCTTAATAATATCATGTAAAAACTAAAAATATTGTCTTTTCATTGAAGTAATAAATAACAATAATAACTTCTTTGTTTTTTAATGTTTAACAGTAGACTTATAAACAAAACGCCACTTATTGTTATCAACCAAACAAACATGAGCGAGATTATCTAAATTCTCAAATTAAGGATTAAGATTGCTCAGTTACTAACCTGTCAACGCCTTGTTGTTAGGTAAACATTGCCGTTTTTGAGCAATAACAGAGTCCTATGATTCTTCAACATGTTGGAAACACTCAGTATACGAAACAGTAATTGCAGCACATCACTTTTGAAAGGTTTCACCATAGTTACCTTGGACTTTAGCTGTGGATCTTTTAAAAAAACTTGAGAACGGCTTTACCGATTTCACCAGGAGAAATAGGGGTTCATTTATATATAGATTAAGGCGGTTATTATGGTCACTTGAAATAATTAACGTGTATGGTTAACGGTTATTTAATTATAAAATGTCAGTTCAAACAACACTCAAGGAGTAAAAAATCATTTATATTTATGTGAAGATGAAAGATTTTTTACTCCTTACTATATATTACTGTAGAAAATCTGTACTAATATTATAAATGTGAAAGTAATTCTGTCTGTCGTCGATTTGCTTGTTACGCTTTTACGGATAAACCGCTAAAACTGAATTAGATTAAATTAATACTTGTATCTCGAAAATAATCCCCTAAGGTGAGATTTTGGATGGTAGGTAGTTTGTATGAGAATTTGGTAATTTATGTTTGGGAGTTCGGTCATTTATAATGTTATGTAAATTAAAATTGGTATTAAGACTCATAATATAATATAATATCGAACTATGATGTAAAATGGCCAAGTGTGAGTTGAATTCGCGTGGGGAGGGTCCCGTACGTACGTGTTTTTTTATAGAATTCTTAGACTTCTTTTTTGCGTTCTTGAAGTCGGTTTTTTTGTTATTTAAAACATGTTCAGTGACTCAAGGTAATTTTATTTATTAGTTTCTAAACCAATTATTTCTACTAGTTCTAGATATATTTCTGTACCCATGAAATGCGGAAGGACTGAGTTCTATTTTTTCCATTTGAAAAAAATGCTTAAAAGACCAAAAACCTCTGTGTTTCTTTCTCTTAGTCCGTCCGTCCATCGTATTATGAACTATTAATTCCGAATCGTTCTCCTTGTTCATGTGTCATTTCCAGAGGCAGATACACAAGTTTAATGTGGCTTAGATCGGGCATATTATTGTGAGCTGCACAATTGCCGGCAAACAAAAAAAATCTCTTCCGGGCCTTCATTACTACTTACTTGATTCAAAACCAAACTGAAACTGGAGGTCATTTAGGCACAATTGGGATAGACCAAAAAAAATAGCTCATGGTTTTTACATTATAATTTGAAAGAATGGGTAATTTTAAGAGACCATTTTCATTAATTTTGTATTTGACCCTATAGTTTTGTTTGAATATCTTTATTTATTTAGCAGACATTTTATGGATGACATGATTATTTTAATTTTGGGCTGGCATTTTCTAATAAATTACAACAATTAAATGATATCTAATGATAAAAAGTGATTGTATTGTAATAATGTATTAAAACATACCTACTATTTCAAGCGGTTGCTAAAAACGAATGTCAAACAAAGGTTAAATATACTTTTGTCCAAATATCAGAAATAGATAAATATTTCAAAAACTTAATAATGCAGGAAGGCTTTAAAATGGTTTTCGAATTAGAGTAATTGTAAAAATATGAATAATCCCAATTAGCCAAGTGCGGTAATTGTGGGTAGTCGGTAGACTGAGAATTAGTAAACAAAACGGAAATTTATCTGAAATAAAGTCCAAGTTAGAGAGGTAATAAATCGACGTTATCTCAGTTACCCATAAAATAAAATAAAAACCTATTAAGAAAAATATTATTTTAAATATAATCTCAGTAAAAGAGGTAAATACACTCTGTAATTCTGGGGTCTTAGTGAAAAAGGGTACAAGTCGACTTAACCCTTTTTCATCTGATCTTCAGGCGACTTACACCCTTTTTTACTAGGACCCCAGAGTTATGAAGATAAAATTGAAAGAACTAATCCCAAATATGGAGGTTTGTTTTGTCCCGCTAACAGAGGTAATTCAGTACTAAAGTGTTGGGACCCCAGCATGAGTTCTAGCTATAGAGGTTTCTCAGTTATCCAGGTCCCACTTAACCAAGTTTGTACTGTATTAAAAAAAGGAAAAATGCCTACTACTTAAACAATAGTTAAATTTTCATATCTACGTATTAAACTTAAATTAATCTATTATTATTTTATGATACAGACGAAAAAGACGCCGTGTTCCGGATTTTACTTCATGCCCTGTCTGAGGGAGATGGGTGACGTTGCGAGGGCGAGAAGGAGTGACGCGCGCCCGCCGCGCCCGTGCTACCAAGCGCCGCCGTCCCGCGCGTATATGCACTGGTGGTGCCTATATGGTCCCCTCACCCTGCAGCTGCAGCCCCGACTGTACTCTATCTTGAATGCGAAGGAATCGGCGCCAGCAGTAAGTTAGAAAACCTGCACATCCCCTGAACAACCTGTGAACAGATGAGTTTACTTTTGCTCGCAAACAGTGCAAAGTGCAAGCTACCTTTTTTTTTTCATTTATTATGCCAAAGATACACATTGAAAAATTATTAAGAATAGTTTCGCCAAACTGCAAAGCAGTTTGTTGGCGAAGACAGCACTCTTTTTTTACATTTTACCATTTATATTATTAAGCACTTAATTATGATAACTAAATTAACTAAATTATACCTACTCACGTTAAAAGTGTCCCAGTGCCTCTCACCGTCCCAGTGGGTATTTCGGTTTCGGCACTTGTTTTTACGAAGTCTTATTTGGAGCTACGGTTCAGGGATGTTAATCTCTTAGAAACGGCGTTCGGTCGGTCGAACGAGCGAACGCGGCGCAGCTAGTTTAAGTAGTCCCAGCATAGCATACGAAACACAGCAGGGCTTCTGTCGAACGATCGAACGTATAAGGCTGCCCTTAACTTAAACGTTGCCCTTAGGCCATAATAACTGTGTAAACATGTAAATATGAAAATGAGGTAGGTTTAGGTTATGGTAGCTATGCAGTAGGCCCGGAGAGCCAAACCATCCAGAAATAGGAGCTCCGCGTGAGCGGAGCTTCGTCGTCACTTTTATTTCAAATCAATTAGGCAGAGTCGACGGAGCTCCTATTTCTGGGTGGTTTGGCCCTCCGGGCCTGCTGCAAAACCAACATAACCTAAACCTACCTCATTTTCATCTTTACATGTTAACTTTTCCGCTGAGTTACGAAAAATTAGCTATACTTACTTTTATAAGACAAATGGTGGTACCTCAGACAAAAATCCTGTAGCAAGTGCAAGCATATTGCTAACGGGTGAGAATTAACCCTGCTTCATTTATTGAATTTGAGATACTGCTAAATGGCGTTGAGAGTAGTATATAAATGTACGACTAATTTTCGTAACTCAGCGTTAAAAGTTAACGTTTCTTAATCTAGGTACAATATTTTTAAGAAACGCCCAAATACTAACTAGGTTTGCATAAACATACCTTTTCAACGCCATTGACGGATATATCCGCACCACTGGTTCAACGCCATCGACACGTATATATCCGTCATATGGGTGGTGTGAGAAAAATAACGAATTTTGGATAATTCAAAGAGTGTTTAAAGGTATTTCTTTTCGTAAACTATACTCAGAGAAATAGACTTCCTGCTTATAATAACTAATTATTATATCAATGCGTTTTTATAAACAAATATATGTATTACAAAAAAGCATTAATTCATTATAATTCAGGTCGATTTCCTACGCCATTGACGCTTTATTCCGTCGATAGTGAGGTGGTGAATCGAATTCGTCATTTATTCTAGCTATCATATAACATTTATATTTATATTAAGAACTAAAACAATACACTCATTTTACAGAATTTGTAAGCTTTTTAATAATAGATACTCAAATGCATTCAAACTACACCATAATACAGCCGCCATTTTCAAGACATTCATTTAAAAACATAATTTGAAAATGGAACTCTCGATATATAAAAATATTGATTTTAGTAACAAGACGCGTCCCTATCTTCTGACTTTAAATAAGAAAAACGCAAGATTCCTACGCCATTGACTGATAAATACGTCCGCTTATGACGTAATAGCAATGTTTAGTGTTTAACGTAGGTACAACATGAATTGTGAAGAGTTCATACGAATTCATACTTTTGTTGCAATATTTTAAAATTTTCTAAACTAAAGACAAATCATTTCACAATGACCATTAAAAAGTTCTTTGAAATAGAAAGAAAATCTCGGAAACTTCTTAAATGAAAAGTAAGGAACGTGTGACGTCATAAGTAGGGTTGCCAACTTTTTCTTGGGAAAATATAGTATTTTCTAGCCCAAGGTATAAAAAATATAGTACACAGAAAGAAAATATAGTACTTTGAAGAAAAACTTTTAAAAAGTGTGTAAATTTATTCATTAAATCTAATGCAAAATATTTACTACTTACTAACATTCTGCCTGCTATTGGGGCAACTACCTGAGCTGAAAAAAGCCTATTTAGCCAACCCAAACCGCATATGTTTAAGGTCTGACCAAAATATAGTATTTTTGCGTACTATATATTTCTTCAACAGTATATAGTACACAGAGTCAAAATATAGTACAATACTATATATTATAGTACGGTTGGCAACCCTAGTCATAAGTAGGTTTATTATTTCATACAACTCCTTATATAAGGCTATGTTGTTGTTTCTTCTTAAAATGTAGCAGATTTTAGCTTGGTAAAATTCTAGACGTCTGACCCTAACAGCTGTCTGTCATCTAGCCCATTTCTCGAAAAATCTTTACTTCCTCTGTGCCCAATTGCCAAACACGAAGCTGATCAAGTTAAAAGAAAATAGGTTTCGTTTCTTTTAAAGTCATTAAATCGGTACGACCAACATTGTATATTGAATTTTATTAAAATAATTATTTATATAAAACGAAAACTAAACCGATTACAACTTGTCCTGTTTCTAAATAATAAAAATATCGATAAATACGATTAGCATCCCTAGCCTGTTATTTGTTTTATTGCTACTACCGGGCTCGGCGTATGAGTGACGACTTTTGTATTTGACATGGCGTTGAAAAGGTTAAAAGTAACCTACAGTACTGTGCATTGCTGTGACTTGTGTTGTGTGAGTCATCCGCGCTGGGGGCTGTGCGCCGCACCGTGCTGCGTCATCGCCTGCGATCTAAGTTGCGCTACGCATCCCTAATTACCGCTAAGTAGCACTCCTGGGCCGGTATTCTAGGTGCTAAAAACCATATCGTCTATAATCGGTTGTCGTAGGTATTGTCAACGTTTTGATAGCTCTTATTTCCTTGACAGTAATGGCGGCTGACGTCACAACAATGCCGTAACAGGTCAAATACGATATCGTTTGTACCGCCGGGAATATCCTGGTCTATAGTTTAATAATAATATACTGAAAACATGCAATATTGAAAACTGACCGATATTTCAATAAAAACTTGAAACTTTCCGGTGCAATGTTAAACTTTTTGGATTTCCACTTTTCCTTGCTCCACATCCTATAGGTATATACTGCATCTTCTCATTATAACAAAAATGTTCCTTACTCTAGAGTGTATTTTAATGTTGTAATGTCGTAACGAAACTCCACTTATTTAATAATTTAAGACACAAACACGACGCATTGACAACTCAAGTACTGTCGAACAGTGTTACTGTCACATAAAAAATGGCTGCCCTGTCAAAGCCCTGCCGCATTAGGCATGTTTTGGGTTCCAACAAAAGTATAGTGATCCTTTACGAGAATACAGGTTAGTTAGAAAGAGTAGAGTATATTTGATACGTATTTTTATGCCCGATCCTTTAGTTTCTTTAATAATTAATGCGAAGTTTAAAATTCAATATGGAAACTATTTAACGTATGAAAATGTTTTTTTTTTAAATTAAGAATACGGTAAGCCGAAGATGTAAACCTTATGTTAACTGGCTGATATTGACTGTGAAACACGTGAAACGAAACGCAGCAATGCCAGCAGAGAGCAGTCGAAAACGTCATTTACGTCATCTGCCTCTGCACTGTCAGTCAGTCAGATTGAGCTTTTTTCGTATTCGTGTTGATAGGTACTCGGTGACTACAATAGATGAAGGGATGGTCTTAGATATAAAAGGTATAAACTTACAATTAGTGTTATAAACAGGGTTAACAGGGTTATTTAGATGAAGGGTTATACTTTATATGATTCACTTCACAGTTTTAAAATAATTATATTATATTGACTTGAATTATAAAAATGTATTATGATTGGAACTTGTTCATAGTTTGGAAGCATGTGAGCGACTCAACTTGTCGTCATGCGCAGGCGATCGTAAAATTAAGAATGAACTCAAATTTAGAATTAAAAATAGAAATAGCCAGATAGAAAATGCCAGAACGATTTTAGTTGAACAAGGTGTAACACATAGGTGAATACACCTCGTTACAAGCCCACCCCCTTCCTCCCCCTTATGACTAATCACATGTAAAAGTAATTGTTTTTCTTCTTGTTTCAGTTAGCAGCCATCACAGACTTTTTATGGCCTCCGTCACAAACATTCACGACGCAAGAGCAGTTTTTGCCGTCTTGCTCAAAAGTGTCTAGTTCCAAATACAGGCACAAGAACCATTATAAAGAAAAAAATAAAATTCAATGGAAATTCAAGAAAAAATCGATGGGAACCGCTGATCAGTGTTTACATACATAACCGAACTTATTATGTTAGTGTTGTATTTTATATAGTAAAATGTTAAAAAGTTATACAGTTGTTTAATTTATCTCTGTCTTTAGTGTACTGGTATTGGTAATTGAATTAAATAAAAATACAATAAAATGTTTATTGTATATTATAAATATTCTGTTTTATTAACATATACCTATACATTGACGCCCTCCCACTCTATTAATATCATAAAAACTAATTTCATTATTCATTCATTCATATTCATATTCAATTTCATTGTTGCTTAAATAGAAAAGAGACACAAATCAAAATGTGTTTGTTGCACTTAAATTCGGAATGCTATTTATTTTAAGTTGGAAATCAAATTATGTTTATTTTTGATTTGTGACGCTTCTGTATACAGGGTGGAAAGTTGAGAAGGGGCAGTAAGGGCAGTTACTAGATCCCGTGCTGCTACGCGAAAATGTTTTTAGGAGACATTTACTAACTTTTTAAGTAATGAAAATCAACATTCACAGATTTTTGATAAAATGTATAGTCAGCGAAAAAATCGTCAGATTTGAGTATTTTTTTTTTAATGCCAATCGATCCCATTTCTATCAAGGATTAAAACACTCTTTGGGACCAACTAAGGTTAGAGTACTAGAAAAAACCTAACAACACTACTCACTACTCGGCCTAGGTTGGATGTTGCTTTAATAAATAATAAAGTAAGAGACTAAGACTTTATAGGGAAAATATTGTTAATGATGATTTATTATATAAAGATATAAAGGTATATGTAAAAATTAACAATTCTTTAAAACTTTAGGATGGGAAATGGAAAAGACATAATATATTTTTTTATATTATTTTAAGAATGTTTTATCCTACCCAAGTATTCATAGTTACTGGTTGTGACTGCAGCAATGAGAATAATTGCTGCAGTCACAACCAGTAACTTTGAATACTTGGGTAGGATAAAACATTCTTAAAATACAAAATACCTTACCATTTAAGTAATTGTGATTGGTGAATTAAATCCAAGATAAGGGAGAATGATATTTATAACAATTGGGTGGGTAAAGTTTTTTGAAGGGGTGTATATTATATTTTTTTCTGATAGTGTTTGGTCTATAAACCAATAATCTACAGTTATTTTATTTTTAAACATTATAGTTCTTCTAAAATATTTTTTTTTTAAGTCCGTTATGAAAGTTCTCTGAGCGTTACGTAACTATACGCGTTACCTTAGCCTAAATGATAATTTAAAAAAAAAGCCGTATTATGACAGTACTTTGTCTGTCTGTTGTCAAAATTGTCAAACGAATAAAATAAATAATGGTTTGAAAAAACAAAGGAGACTTGACAGAAGCGCGTGGAGCTAACCCCATGTGCTTCTGTTTAGTCCACTAGAGTTAATCTCTTTAACCGAACAATTGTCCTCGCGTGTGATATCCATGGACTTGTTTATCTAATAAGTTCATGGCGATTCACAGTGATTCGAACAGAACAAGCTAGCTGGACAAAATTATTTAGTTGAGGTTTCTGACTCTACTGCTTGTATTTATCCACGATTTGGATATTTTGTATGAAAAAAGTACAATTGAAGCATGCTATATAATACTACAGTGGTACATTTGTAATGAAATACTTTTAGTAGGTAAGATGATATTTATTGTGTTAAATTATAATTAAAATTTTATAAATAGCACACAAAACAAATGAAAAAACTGAACCTAGTATTTTTAAATATATAATTAATAAATAATACGTATATAATATTATACAGTAATCCTAAATTATTTAAAGCTATTAAGTAATTATTTATAATATGCAAAATTCAAATAATACAGTAATCTAATTGTAATTGTATGAAGGACTTATAATTTGTAATAAATTTAATACTTCGGAAGGAAGATTGCCAGTCAATTTTTTAGGAACCTCTTTGAGGCTGTTAATTAAAGGGTCAGATGAAGTTTAATTTCTGCACGTGTCTCGTTCACAATAATTTGATCATCACAAGGAAAACACTCTAATTTAGCTTTTCTAACACAATAAAATGATGGAAATACTTGGTGCCCTGCTTTCATGCTGCACTTCCGAGTCTGTTTGTAAGAGTGGCTTGTCGATTTTGAGTCCACATAATATGCCAATGCCTCTTCTTTAGTAAGACATCTCTGCTTAGAGGTTTTACTCAAACTGACACTTTTTGTTTTTACACTTGTCGGGACTATCAGTAGCAACCTTAATAACTCCAGCCAAGTCCCCTTGGCCAGATAATCGTGCTGAAACTTCAGCGGCAATTAATAATTACGAAGTATTCCGTGAAGTAATTGAGTCTTCAACTTTTCTTCTTTTGGTCTTGTCGCTCGTCTCATCAAACTCCTTGCGAGGCCGTCCAGGTGTTGAGTCCACAGATGTAGAAGGCTGAACTTGATAAAGGGAGACATTAAACACTAAGTGTCCCTCCATCCACTCACTATTGTTTTTAAGAAAACGCTCCTTTCTTTTTCCACATTTCGTCCACTTTTTCATTGACTTGGAAGAAAACCTGCATTTAGTATTTTTTGAATCCCTCATCGATGCCTCGGAAATACTCGAAACATCATATTTCGAGGACAAAAATCGATAAAGCATAGAACTTTAGTCAGTTTTTCCATTTTTCAGCCATTCTTCGAAGAACTCTATTTTTTAAACAGAGTAGGAGCAAGCTGAAAAAAAAAAAAAAAAAATAGTTGTACAAAAGTGTGCAGACAGAAATTGATATTTTTAGAAACCCAATGGTCACAGCTACGATATACATAAGTTCTAGACCGGGGGCAGATGGGGGCATATAACTTTTAGACTGATAAATTAAAAAAATCACTAAAAAAGTGCAATGTTCAAGATTTCGACATTTTTTATACAACAATAAACAATGTTATGTACCAGCTTTTATAGAATATAGAGGACGCCCGCGACTTCGTACGCGTAGAATTAGTTTCCCGCTACTCCCCCCATTTCTTCCCTTTGGGGGTCAATTTTCGGAAAATCCTTTCTTAGTGCTCACTTACATCATGAAAGGAACCCATATACTAAATTTCAAGTTTCTAGGTACAGTAGTTTCGGCTGTACGTTGATATGTCAGTCAGTCAGTTTAGCCTTTTATATATATAGATATATAGTACTCACCTTTAGCTTCACAATCCATCACTTATTTATATTAGGCACAGTAGTTAAAAATAACGTTATGTGCTTTCGCATGAAGAGCGAAATATGAAATGAAATCATGCACTTAACCTTTTCTCCTTAAATAAGACGTTCGGTACTCATTATTAGTTAATGATGGTACAACAAATTTTGCTAATTCGTAATTACTGGATTGTTGTTTGTCACTCTCTATAATCATTTCTCGGAAATTCCCAAATGACTTTTGTCCAGCTAGCTTGTTCTGTTCGAATCACTGTGCGATTGTCTAAAACTCGATACTGGCGAAATACACCTTGTTAAAACAAGGAGTGAAAGCCATTAATTAAGAAAATTGAAATAAAAAATAGTAATGGTTTCGCTTTCGTTTGTTTACCTCCGTGTTATTTACCAATTGTTTCCTTGAATTTTACGATGACTTCTGCTCAGACCCTTGGATTTGGATATTACCGCATTTCTCGACAACCACCGCAACGCTTTTTGGACTTGAATTGGACCTACTCTTGACGGCGTATTTTGGCTGACGATTCTTACTATCCCTGACGACCTCTGCATTAGTTTTTGGACTACGATACAAGTTGTTTGCATCATCTTCATCCTTATATAATGGATACATCAAATATAAGTCCTGCAAACGCTGCTTATGATAGAGTATATTACAAGGATGAAGTAAGATGTTTCGTACCGTCGTGTAAAAAATTTTGAAGAGACCATCCCAATGCCACTTATTCTTGTCCATACCAAAAGCTCTAAAAACCTGATAAGTGCCTAACCATGGAAAGGAATTACCCAAAACAACTCTTGTATGTCTGTGAAGAGCATGTCAATGTGATTCAGCAAGTCAGTATGAATTTCAAAAAGTACATAAGGCACTGGTCCCACCGCTGGCGAGTAAGCTATGAATTATCGGCTATTTTCTTGTCCAAGAAACGAACAAAAGATAATCGCACCCGTGTAAATAAAAGAGAGAGATATATATTTATAGTTCATAGTTGAGCGAGTATAGCTCACTCGCCCAGCGATGAACTATAAATTTATATCTCTCTCTTTTATTTACACGGGTGCGATTATCTTTTGTTCGTTTCTTGGACAAGAAAATAGCCGATAATTCATAGCTTACTCGCCGGCGGTGGGACCAGTGCCATAGGCAGCCAGGATAAAATACGTAGTAAGCACAGCTAATATTAAAGCAGTATCCTTAACCAAATTTTCTTTCATCAAGTGGCTTTGCGACACCAACAATGTTTGAGCCCTCAAGCCCTTCAACCTCAACATCATCAAGCAACAAGGAATATGTGTCTGCAAAGCACAGACATTTTTCTGGACGGCAGCACATAATGAACCTTATAAAAGAAAAACCCAATATGTATATTGAAGTGCCGAAACAGTATTATTGGGTTATAGACTTTTTGGTAAAGCAACTATGTTTAAAATAAAACAAAATAATACTCTACAAAGAAGACCATTTTAACTTGAGCAAAGTCACCGTTCAAAAAATATTAAGAGTATGCCGCATCTAGAAAAATACTTGAAAATATTATTTTTAACTGCCAGAACCAATAGAAATAAAAAAAACGTTACCTCCAGTATTTAAGGCCAGATATGCAAATGTCCAATGTATTATCGATTGTTTTGAAATTCAAATAGAGACCCCTTCAGACCCTGTAACTCAAGCCACAATACAAGTACTGTAACACATTAAAATATCTTATGGCTTGCTGCCCAAACGGTTTTATCTGTTTTATTTCCAAAGGCTATGGAGTAAGGATATTAGACTAAGCCATTACAGAATGTAGTGTCTTTGTTGATATTGTTCCTCCAGGGGCTGTGGTATTAGCCGATCGAGGCTTCAAAGGGATAGAGATTCTTCTTAAAGACAAACATGTAAAACTCCTTCACCCTCCGAGTGTATCATCAACTGAAACGCCAACAAAAAAAGAAGTCATTCAAAGCAAAATCATCGCAAGTCTAAGGATACATGTGGAGCGCGTGATATGGAGGGTGAAGGAGTTCACTTTCCTGAAACCTCACTCAGTAATTAATCACAGTTATATAAGATACATTGATGAGAGTTTGAACATTGCCTGTGCTCTAGCAAATTTACAGGGTAATATAATAAAAATACAGTTAATATTTAAAAAATTTGTTTTATTTTATTTATTAAAGCACTTCATAACATTAACACTGGGCTTTGATTAAAATGGGTTCACTAAGGGCCGCTTGCTAGAAGCAAAAGGATAACCTGGTTTTAGATTTCAATATAGATTTGACATTATTATAGTTCCATACTTAGTTTGACTAAAACTAGATATTTCCTGCTGGAACAAGTGGCCCTAAGTTAAGAAAGAAAGCAGTAGTATAGCTTTTTCAAACCACACACGACACGGCGCCGTACGCCACTTAAAGGTTCGACCCCACCGCTGCTTAAAATACGGCTACGGTACGGAATCGCAGTGACGCATCGTATCGTATCCGTACCGTTTTTATCGCATGCCCTCCACACCGCTGCTTTAAAATAATATGTCGTTGTGTAAACCACCGTCATGTTCATATTAGGTTTCTGGAATCAGCTTGCATAACGCACTAATTATATCGCCTGGTGTCAGGGCAAAAAAAGTGTAATCCAAAGGCAGAGCAGGGGTCGTCAGGGATAGTAAGAATCGTCAGCCAAAATACGCGCGGGAGTCGTCGTCAAGAGTAGATCCAATCCAAGTCCAAAAAAGCGTTGCGGTGGTCGTCGAGAAATGCGATAATATCCAAATTCAAGGGTCTGAGCAGAAGTCGTCGTAAAATTCAAGGAAACAATTAGTAAATAACACGGAGGTAAACAAACGAAAGCCAAACCATTATTAGTTTGACAATTTTGACAACAGACAAGGTACTGTCATAATAATACGTCTTTTTTTTAAATTATCATTTAGGCTAAGATAACGCGCATAGTTCCGTAACGCTCAGAGAACTGTCATAACGGACTTAAAAAAAAGGTATTTTAGAAGAACTATAATGATTAAAAATAAAATAACTGTAGATTATTGGTTTATAGACCAAACACTAAAAGAAAAAAATATAATATACACCCCTTCAAAAAACTTTACTTACCCAATTCAATCAACTTAGGTAAGTACTTTTACAAAAATATTTTCATAAAATATTTAGCAGAAGCTATTTTTTAAGTTGTTTAAAAAACCTCAGAAATCTATGTTACCTGTTAGACTGTCATATTAAAAATGTTTTTATACCAGACCTAACAGAGATTTAAACTCAGTAAGTATGTTCAGGGATATTATTTGTAAGAGGATTTCGTCTTAGGCAATCATAGAAGATAAATATCTTCTACCGATCTCTCATCAAAACCACATTCGCAGTTGTCCTTAATCCGTATATTCACCAATTCCACCCCCGTTCACGTATAATAAACTTCAAGGATACAATATAAATACAATTCTAAGGAAAATAAACTTGTCCGCCAAACTCCAGCTATTCTGCACGTCACTCGAGACTTGAATTCGGAGTTCTAGTATAGGGTACAGAACCCTCCTACTTCTGCTTGCTTCTGCCCGATGGCTCAATTTTGCCAAGTAAAAGTAGCTATTGTATACAGAACGTCACTAGACTGCGTCGGAGTCTGACGGTCGGACCCAGATTTAAGTGCCGTAGTACTTCATGGAGAGCATATGGGATCTTTAATTTGGCGCGCCGCGTCTCCGTCTCGCATGAAATGTAATGTAAACAAAACAAACAAATCGTAGAACCGAACTCATGACATAAAAAACTTCACTACTGTCAAGACATAACGTGCATGGACTTGTACCTATACTGGACTGATTACTGCGATAAAAAAGTGTGACCGACAAGGAAACCATACTAGAGAATTGCATCTCGTTTTAATTAGGGTGACCAAGTACATCTGCGGAAGTGCGGATACCAGTGGCCCGTTTCACGAAGCTACAAGTTACAAATTACAAGCGGAAGTCTCTTTCTAATTCGTACTGCTAGAAAGAGGGTTCCGCTTGTAATTTGTAACTTGTAGCTTCGTGAAACGGGCCACAGGATTTTTTTTAAAGTTATAAGTAAGAAATAATCTAAATTGTTAAATAAAATAAGAGTATTTATTTAAGAAATATTTATTCATTGCAAATTATTATACATCTATATATATAAAAGGCTAAACTAACTGACTGATGTATCAACGCACAGCCGAAACTACTGTACCTAGAACCTTGAAATTTGGTACAGGGGTTCCTTTCATGATGTAAGTGAGCACTAAGAAAGGATTTTCCAAAAATCGACCCCCAACGGGAAGAAATGGGGGGAATAGCGGGAAACTAATTCTACGCGTACGAAGTCGCGGGCGTCCTCTAGTGTATCATATATTGTTAAACAATATAGTTTTGTGTAGTTTTTGCCTGAGTCCTACTTTATTTCCCAAATCTATCACGCGCGTCTCGGTGTGCCGGGGTTCCATTTGTTTTGTTGTTTTACAACTCCCTGACGCCACGCGACGCTACGCGCTGCTGCTGCCACGCGTTTGGTTTGCCGGAGCCTTAAGGGTGGGCAATGTTACCCCCTAGGGCTAAAGTATCCCGAGTTTACGGTTACATTTTTCAAATTAATACTACCAGTACACAAAACTTTTAAATATCGAGAATTTGTATAGTGTTTAAGTACCAAATATAACTGCTCTGCCAACTTATCTATGAAATTGCATTCGTATCCATACTCACACCGGCCCAAATCATAGCCACCCTAATAAGTTAGGCATGGTTTTCTCGTTTTATCGTAAAATAGAGCCAAATGTTCCTTACCTGTGAAATGATATTCCACAGTCACCAAAGCTTTCACTTCTACAACCCTTTACACAACATATTTTCACCATTTTTAGCTTGTTTTGTTAGTTGACAAACATTAAAACAAATATTTGAAATATGTCTACGTTGGGGATACCAGCCAAAATTTACAATTACTACTTGATTACCACAGTATTTTATTCATTAACGTGTTTTAATCAGTAAATAATGTTAAAAACTTAAACATTTACAAATTAGGTAAAACGTAAAATCTCTTATATAAATGTAGCTATTTAGTATAGTATGCAGGTAATGATTTACAGTATTCTTGAATACCACTATGTCATTACCTGTTTTACATTGGCAACTTGTGTGAGTGGGACACCGTCCTCAGGTTGGTTGCTCTCACTCGTCCTCATCTCCTATCATCACATAATTGTAACTGTCTTGCTTTGTAATATGGTTCAATTTTGATTGGCTAGGAAAAGTTAGTCCTCAGTCCAGTGTAGGTACAAGTCCATGATAACGTGATACTACGTGATCTGGCAATTTTTGCAATATACCTATACCTACCTATAACAAACAAAATGAAGTATAATACAAATGCATAAGCTTAATTATTTTTAAGTATATAATATGTATCCTTTTATTTAGTTAATTATACAAATTGGTATGAAAAAATATAAACAATTTATTTTATACCATTCCGACATCAAGCAATTGTGAACCAGCTTTAAGAAATTCAATAAACTTCACTGTACTATCTGTGGCATCACCGTTCACATCGCTTTCACCGTAGCTGTCATTACTAGGTAGCGAATTGCGTGACAAAGCTGAGGTGATCGAGCAGACGGACGTATAAGGCTGCCTAATTGAGAATACACACGCTAAATGTGTTTTGTTCGCTTTGACGGGACTACTTAAATTCGACGCTTGAACATTCACTTCTGCGTTCGCTCACCGTTGCTCTTGAAAGAATCACTACCCTGGTCCCACCGCCGGGAACACCCTAAAATCTCGAATTATTTAATTCCGAATTTCATAATTCCGAATTTTTACAATACCGAAAAAATATAAGGCCGAATATCAAAATCTAGAATTTTATATTACCGAATATTATTATTATAGAATCGATTATTTCGCCAGTTTACTAAAAAGGCCGTTGGCTTAGTTAGTTGACACCCTGCTTATGGGAGCACTCTAAAATCTCGAATTATTTAATTCCGAATTTTGACAATACCGAAAAAATATATGGCCGAATATTAAAATCTAGAATTTTATAGTACCGAATATTAAAATCACGAAAACGTTTTTCCGAATATTATATTTACGAATGTTGACAGTTCCGAATTTTCTTTGTACGAAAATTATAATTCCGAAAATTCAAAAAACCAGATCGATAATGAAAGAACTAACCACTTGAATTTGAATTGAAGTCTTCTACTTGAAACAAAAATAAGGTGTGATGACGAGCACATAACTAAACAAGGTCATCTTACTTTGATAGGTTAGGTTAGGTTAGAGTTGCATCAAGGCGCGAAGCGCCTCAGCTACGAGAAACAGGAGCTGGAGCAGGAGCTCCGTCGACTTTGTCGGACATTTCTTACAGTTTTTGAGCATTAAGCATGTTAAACATTATACAATATTTTATCATTTATTTTATTTTATTCGTACATTTGAAATAAAAAATCTTAGAGAATTCGGGGTGCTACAATTTCGGAATAATGAATATTCGGAATTCGGAATAGGAATAATCGGAATTGTAATATTCGGAAAAATATTTTTCGGGATTTTAATAATTCGGAAATGTAAACATTCGGAATTTGAAAAAATCGGGATTCTGATACTTCGTGAAACTAAAATTCGGAATAGTGATGATTCGGAAATTTCAAAATCGGAATTCTGAAATTCGTGCTTATCAAATTCGGAAAAAAATATTTCGAGATTATGTAGTGTACCCCCACCGCCGGCGAGTAAGCGATGAACTATCGGCGATTTTCTCGCCCAAGAAACGAACAAAAGATAATCGCTCCGGTGTAAAGATAAAAGAGAGATATATATTTATAGTTCATCGCTGGCTGTTCACACTACCGGCGAGGACTCTCTCTACTAGTTTAGCGAAACAAAAGTATAGATCCCGTGTCAATAAAAGAGACATATATGAATAGTTGATCGCTGGCTGTACTCACTTCCCGCTCATCGCCCGCGGTGGGGCCATAGTGGCTCATGGAAATGCTAGAGGAGCACGTGCAGCTTAATTTTACGTAAAACCTCGTATTAATAAATTGGGGGCGTGATTTTTTTTTACAATTATCATTTAATTGCCTTAGCCTTAGATTGTTTTTCTTTTTGTTTCGTGTCGAGAGGCGGTGTAGTTTAAGAGCAGTAACGTTTTATTTGCATGTAGTATGGAATCACGAAATAAAAAACGAAATAAACATTTAAAAAAAATATTGTCAAAAGATATTTTTTTTACAATTTTTTGTGTCGATAAAATTGGGGGTAGTTTCTTCCATTTTGCTATGTGCACATTATAAAGACTCACACTGTATAAGGGCGTTTACCGCTGTGAAGCGATGACGTCACTTCAGCAAGATGGCGCCCGAGTCCTTATATAATATTGACTAAAATTTTAAACGTTAATAGTATCAAAACTACTGGGTCTATTTGAATGAAGCAAAAGTTACAAACTTTCAAGCGATTTGGCGTACCTACTGACTGACATTCTTCATTGCTCTGGATGTGAAGGTACTCGGGATAATTTATAACTAGTTATATTAAGTAAACCATTTTGTAACAAAGAGTTAAATATAATTAACTATGCTATTCGTTAATGTCCCGAAGAATTCTGAATTTGAGTTTTTCGCCACCGAGTCCTGTCTGTATTCACTTGCAGTCCTAATGCCTGCAGATACTAAAGTAAGTAACTTTCACTCAGAAGTTAGGACTCATATATAATAAGGCCTATACCTAGATATACAAATCAACAGCCTTACTTATGAAAAAATAATTAATAAGAGTTTAAAGCAAACATTGTGTCTTTGTGAAGTCTGTTAAGTATGTACTTAATGTTTCTTTTAAAATGTTTAGCTAAGGTACTTACCAAAAAAATCTTCGTTTATTTAAATTCGATTTATATTGAAGATACCCTATACTTATACTTTCATTATAAAGAGTGTCTTTCAACCCTTAGCCATATTCTACATCGTGAATATAAAGGCCATACTGAACGAATTTGGCCATGGGACCAACTCCAAAAATGCAAAATAAATTGGCAGTGTCATACGTTCTATTCATTTAATTTTCGAAGTTTTTTATTAAACGTCCAGTTCTTTTCGCGTTTTTGTTTATATATAGTAATGTAGTATAATCTACATACATATTCACCTCGCTAAGTACGACTTAGGGTCGAAATACATTCTGTTTTACTAGTAATTAATAGGGTTGTAAGAAAGGTTTGATTACTAGTCAATAAGTATTAAAATATATTGTTTTTTTTTAGGTGCAACATGCCACGTACGTATGTTCGTAAATCTTTATGAGCCACGTGCTACACTCCAGATGATTTGAAAATTATTGCAGTAAAGGATGTACAAACCAAAAAATTAACCTTGTACGCGGCGGCCAAAAAATACAAAAATAATACCAATTGCCACTATCCACATTCATGTGTTCCAGAAAACAGGTGTTATAATCAAAACTTTGGGACGACTAACTGCATTACCCCTTGATTTAGAGGAAAAATTAGCCAACGGGCTGAAAGTTTTAGAAAAATGGGGTTACGGGTTATCAAGAAAAGAAGTTCTTCAAATGGTGGGGGAATTCGTGCAATAAAATATAATATGGTACTCAATTTAAAAGCGGTGTCCCTGGAGCTGATTGGTTCTTAAATTTTCGAAGACGACACGGATTGACCGTAAAAAAGGCACAATCCATCGAGCATGTTAGAAAGAAAAACACTGATCCATTCATTGTAAATGAATATTTCAATATTTTGAAGTCTACAGTTCAAAGATTGAATTTGGAGCAAAAACCAAATTTAATTTGGAATTTGGATGAAACCTCTGTCAGCCTAGACCCATCTAAAAAGAGCATAAAGAAAAACAACTCTGCAAAAAACCGGCTTTATACACAGAAAAAAGTAAGAATCGTACAGAAGTAGCTACAGAAAGTGGGATCAAAAAAAAGACGCGATAAAAAAAAACCGGTCAAGTGCGAGTCGGACTCGCGCACCGAGGGTTCCGTATTGAAGATAATATGCTTGGTAACCGCAAAAGAAAATACTCATTTTGTTATAAGCTTTATTTTCCAGGCAATAAGTTCGATTTTGACTAGTCTAAATTTTAATACAGATTTTCTTAGTTTTTTTGTTATTTCTCAAAAACTGTAAATAATGAACACTTCATTTTATTTTTCCCAGAAAATATACGTAATTGTCTACGTCAACTATACGTCAGGATTTTTTTCAGAATTTTTGTTTAATAAACTTCGGAGATAAGGGGAGGGGAACGGTCATTTTTTGTACATTTTTGGCTATAAATCAAAAAGTACATCACAGAAAATTAAAAAAAAAAATTGTTTTAAAATGTGCAGATTAAGACCTTTCATATGACACCCCATTTGCTATAATCGAACCACTTTCATTTTTGAACCCCCCATTCTAGACCCCTTTTCAATTATTAATAAAATTAATTTCATATTTTTTTTACTACAAATAGATAAACTCAAGCAAGTTGTAGAACTATGCCAAATTTCAAGTTGATAGCATTTGTAGATGCTGAGAAAACCTGCTGTGACATACAGACAGACAGACAACGAAGTCTCACCATAAGGGTTCCTTTTGTACCATTTTGGTACGGAACCCTAACAATAAAAAAACGCAAAACACAATATAATGACACAGACAGTTCTTCATGCGAAACACAAGTTAAGACTGTAGATGAATCAGATTATGAACATTTGGAAGAGTTTGTAGAAAAATATTTAGAAGAGCATGAAGAAAAAGAACACTGCAAAAAACCGGCTACACACGCAGAAAAAAGAAAGACTCGTACAGAAGTAGCTACAGGAAGTGGGATAAAAAAAAGTCGCTGTAAAAAGAAAACACTAAAGAAACGCAAAACACAATATAATGACACCTACAGTTCTTCAAACGAAACACAAGTTAAGACCGTAGATGAATCAGATTTTGAAAATTTGGAAGAGTATGTAGAAAAATGTTTAGAAGAGCAAAAATGTGAGAGTGAAGAATATATTGGACCTGCGTAAACATTCCATATGGGCTGAGTGATATTGTATTTAACGAAGATTCACCAGGGGTAAAAGAAAACGATTGGTTTGTAGTTAAGTATGCTACAAAAAAAAAGCGTCAAGTACTTTGTTGGAATGGTTTTGTCACTCAAAAACCAGATGCCGGTTGTTAAATATGTTAAAAAGGTAAAAAATTCTAAAGCTGGAGCAGCAAAGTTTACCTACCCTAATGTAGATGATATATGCACAGTAAAATGCAAGGAGGATATAATTTGCGTTTTACCGGAGCCTGTCACTTCACGCCGCGGGCAGCTGATATTTGATGTTGATGAATATTTATCTGGTGTGTTACGCCGCGGACTACACAGTCCAACGTAGCAGTAATTTAAGTATAAGTATAGTTTTATTTTCTCAAATATCTGTCTACTTTAACTTGCCTGAAGTGAAAAAAATCACTGTACTTAAAGGAAAGTTGAGAAAATAAAAAATGGAAAACTGTGTTTGCAAAAGGTTTTGTTTCCAGGTTTCTGTTAAAAGTACGATTAACAATTTCGCTTTTTGTATCTCTTTCTTGTACCTTTATAAAACACGACCTAGGTGTAACATTTGTTTTTTCTTAATAAGAATTTTATTATGAAACAAAGTTTTGAGCAGCTTTATTAAAGTAAGTGTAAGATTGATGGTGCTTTAAAATTTGATCTCTATATTAGAATTCTCGATGTTGTAAATGGTTTTCCAATAAGAACGGGTCGATGTTGAAATGAAATAAAACAAGCTGTGTGTGAGGTATTAACGAAATTATTTTTTTATTTGAAAGGCACATGTATGCCATTATGCATGGAATATGACATCGTTCAAATGTCCACCGCGGCTTATCACTGTGGCTCGGATCCGAGAAGTCCAATTTTCAATGACTCTGCCTTGAGGACATCGGTCGATTGCGGCTTATTCGTATAGACTTGCGACTTCAGAAAACCTCACAAAATTAAGTCTAGTGGGGTCAAATCGCATGATCTTGGTGGCCAAATTACGTCACCTCTCCGAGAGATAACCTTACCCTCAAATCGTTCATTCAGAATGTCCATTGTGGCGTGCGCTGTGTAGCACGTAGCGCCGTCCTGCTGGAACCACATGTCGCTCATGTCCATATCGTTCAATTCGGGCCAAAAAAAGTTGGTTATCATTTATTGTACCGCTCACCATTCACAGTGATGGCCTCACCAACATCGTTTTCGAAAAAGTACGGACCAGTGACGCCTCCGGCCCAAAATCCGTACCAAACAGTAACTTTTTGTGGATGCATTGCCACCTCGTGAACCTCGTGTGGGTTGGCGTCGTCCCATATACGGCAAATTTTTTGTTTGTTAACATAGCCATTCATCCAAAAATGTGCCTCGTCGCTATAGATGATTTTTCGCCCAAAATTGGAGTCCTCTTCCGAAACGTTTGCACAAATGAACACTCATTTTGAAATTAAGGTTTTATCATTTGGATGTGCTGCTCAATCGTCTAACTTGCCATGGTGATTTGGCACAAGTGACTGAATAATAAACAACAGATTTGACATTTCCCGCTAAAACAACATGGCCGCCACAGCCTGTCAAAATCGACCCGTCCATATTGGATAACCCTTTATTATTAAATTTATAAGATTATAAATAAGCGTGTATAATTATGCGTGTGGAATACTTATTTAAGTAGGTAATTAAAGTTTTCAACACATTATCGCTATATTTTGAAATATTTCTAACTTAATCTAGCTTAAAAAGAAGAAGATGTACCCAAAAAAGAATTCTTACAAAATTCGACGTTTTTGCAGGATTTTCAATGATTTCAAATAAGATGTACTTTACTTAGGTTATGTTTTAATTAGCATGTTCAAATGTATTCTTTACTATTTTTTACTGTTAAAATAAAAACTATAGATTTACATTATTAGGGCCGTTTTCAAAAAAAAAATAAGTAAGTACATAGTTAAGGGCTTTAACTAAAACAAAAGTTAATTAATTCCTTTGTGTGACGAAAGTTATCCATATAGTTTGTATGACTAACTTTCGTCACACAAAGGAAGCGGTCGTGATTTTGTTTTCATTAAGCCTTTAATTTAACTATGTACTTGCTTACATTTTTTTACAACAATCCTAAATAGATTACAGTAGAAAATATGATTTAAGTACCTTTGAAGTAAAATAACGCTATAGCAACCGCAGCTCCGAGCTTTAAATTAATAATGGGGAAGTTTTTAACAAAGAAGTCAAAAGTCGAAATAAAAAACTACAATTCGATGATTCTAAATAATAGGCTTATGTTACCAGACGTAACTGTTTTTTTTGTTTTTTTTTTTAAGAAGAATTTTATAAATTGGATTAAGTTTTGATTTTTAATAATTTATTAGATTTTATGGTACTTATAGGTGAAAAACTTAAGTAAAAGACCTCTTGCATGTAGTTGTAACACACGTGTATAGACCGACATTCTATATTTTAAATTTGGCGTAAATTCCATATTATTTTTGTACACAACTACATGCAAGAGGTCATTTACTTACTTAAGTTTTTCACCTATAGTTACTTACTTAGTTTAAAGTTTTTACTTACCAGTTGAGTTTTGGATGTCCTGTATACTTACATTAAGACTAAGTATATTTAAAAAAATACTTACGGGTAATAGGTCGCTTTATATCTACAGACATTGAGCGTGCCAGACACGTGCCGTGGCAGATAAAATAATATTCTTTATATCTATCGTTACACGATACAGAAAACCATACAGAAGAATATTATTTTGTCTGCCACGGCACGTGTCTGGCTCGCTCAATGTCTGTAGATATAAACCGTCCTTAAATATTGTTGAATAATACTGCCTTATTGTATTTTTACTAAGTGATTTTAACGCATTTGTAATTGTGCATTTTTTTAGTATTAAAAAAATATGTTTAATCGTGTTTTATTTTTATTGCATGCGGGTGGGTATGATGAACGCGGTTATCGGTCTAATATTTATTAGGATCTGACTTTTTCTATCATGCGGTGTCAAAAAGTTATGTTTGATACTAGCGTTCTTAACCGTAGCTTTCATACGCCTAAAATAGTTCTAAGCTAAAAGTCGTATTCTATAAAGAACAGTTTGAGAACCCTTGTCTACCTAACCTCAAAGACTGTTTTTTTTTTGTTGAGAAAATCGAATTTTAGCGGTAGGTAACTAACGTTTTTTTTTAATATGAAGTAATGTTTTAAACTGCTACGGTGCTATACCGTTGGAATTTAGGGGAGACCGGGTACAAAAGTAACGGCGGGTCGAAAGTAACAAATGCTCTGTAGGTTTATCCAATAGTCAAAACAACGCTTCGCTGCCGTCAGGTGATAGCCGGTGGCACCCCCCTCACTTGCATTCAGTCGCCGCGCACGCCACGCGCTTGTAGGTTGTGCTAGAGGACGCTGTGTGATTTCACTACTCGAAAGTAAGTTTTTTGATGTTTTCTTATTTAGTGTTTACGTAGTATTAAAAGGATGATAATAAAATGAATGTTTGCATATAAATTCTTGATTAGATTGATTGTACAGCGTTTAAATTCTTTTTTGTCTAGCACGTTCCGTTTCAAGGTTATCTCTTTCATGTTTTAACAAAAATGGGGTGGGGTACAAAAGTAACATAGCCCTACGGGTACACAAGTTACGTGTTACTTTGGTCCCCGTATTGATTTAAGTACTTACGTCATTATTTTACGTGTGTGTTTATTTCAACAGAATGCCGCGACAACGCATTAGAAAAACCGCACGAGGAACTACGGACATGGATGTGTACCGAAAAGCTGCTGAAGAGCATTTGAAAGAAGGTGCAAAAATTAAAGCCCTGGGAAAAAAATATAATGTTTGCCATGTGACATTATATAGATACATCACAACAATAAAAGCAGGAAATACTAGCGCAGTTGTTGGCTACCGTTGCGTCAACCGTGTTTTTTCTATTGATGAGAAAAAAAGATTGACACTGAAGAGTCTGATTAGAAAAAACGTATTATGATTGAACTCATTACTTAGATTAAGAATTATAATAAAGAAGTTAATATTTTTGGTTAGTTTTCAAGAAAGATATATTTTTTGAGAATTTAAAATACAAATGTTTACTTGTGTTACTGTTATAAAGTTTTCTAATAAATAATTTGTTCATTTAATAATTTATATCATATTTATTACAAACCCCTTCGTCCTGTTACTTTCGCCACACAACGTGTTACTTTCGGCCTGACAGCGGGGTCGAAAGTAAAGTAACAACAGCCGATTTTTTTTAAGTCTCTGTTTTTCATACAAAATACATAATAATTAGGGAAATCAAGATACTAATCTGTGGAGCATTAACGAAATTTATATATGGCTATATTTATCTCATCAAAAATGTGTCAGTTTACTAGAAACCAGCGTAAAAGTACAAACTGTTACGTTTGTACCCGGTCTCCCCTATGCATCAAATATACCTACGGCGCATATTAACGATTTCAAAAACTATATCAATCTTACTCCATCACCATTCCATCTTACCCAATGGATTTTTTAGTAATGAGTGTAACTTTATTTCAACTTTTTCAATAGTAAAAGTATTAGTAACTTCCTTTTTCAAGTTTTAATATAAAGGTTCATATGTGCTCTTTACTAAAAGCTTAGCTTCCTGTAACTAGTCCTCATATTCTTGGTATAATATCACTTTAAAAACAACACCTCTCATCTCGTGTAAAATCCTTTCAATCTTACCCCAACGCACCTTACGAAAAAAAGCCAGTAAGATATGGACAGACAAACGTATGATCAGAATTGTCTTAGCAATAGGGCTCCTGAGTAGCAATGGTCCTTTTAACTTGGTATTAAAAAGATAAAAAAAAGATAAAAGATGTTTATTCAGTAAGTAGGCCGCACGGGCACTTTTACACGTCAATAATCTACCAGCGCTTCGCAAGAGACCACTGCTGAGAAGAAACGCCGCAAGAAACTCAACAGTCAGTCGTTTTTTAAACATTTCTTATGAAATGATATTATACAACGAAAAATAAAACTTAACCTAGTATTATATAAAACAATGAATGTAACAAAAATATGTCTATATATATCATGCGTAGTTGAGCAGGAAAATGTGTCAAAACTCAAAATTTCTACAAGAACTCATAAATAGTAAATATAAGAAATAAATAAAAATTAAAAATTATACTTACATATGACGGTGCAAAACAACACATAATTAGTTTCGATACATTCCCCTACAGAAACCGTGTCCCCTAGACAATACACAATGTTTATATATTGGTATTACTAAGCCAACGTAACCCTCCTATTACTAAGCCGCCGCAGTCCGTCCGTCCATCCGTCCCTCCGTCCGTCCGTCCGTCAGACCGTCTTTCTGTAAGCAAGCTATATCTAACCAACCATAACCATAATTCAAGACAGTTGAAGTTTTCAAAAAGTGACTTATACCATTGCCGATTTAAACCAACAAATAATAAAAGGGGGCCCGAATACAAGATTGATACGGAACCATTCATGTGCGAGTTCAACTTGTAGCTGGCCGGTTTCTCGAAGACACTAAACGGTAAACGGTATAAGTATTCATAAAGACCTTAATGATGTCCTAAGGATGTCGTACCTACTAAGTTTAGATTCTTAGAATACAATTTTTAAGCATTATCCGAAACAAAAAAAAAAAACATTAAAAAAAAAACATAAAAAGTAATGTTATATCACCAGAAAAAATAAATGACGCCGAAATTACCGAATATGCAATTGCATTTAGAATTTAGAATTGTAAGACTCAGTAAAGGATGAGTTAAAACTGTTTAAATACTTAACTTGTTCCTACGAAACATTTTCATTAATTTATTCTTAGATTAGATCTGTAAAAATCAAAGTTAAAAAACCGGGCAAGAGCATGTCGGACCATGCTCAGTGTAGGGTTCCGAAGCAGACCTCGCGACAAACTTAACTTTGCAGTTGGAAAACTGTTATCACTATACTAGAGGTGTTTCGTGGTCATTTTTGCCACGCCGTCGCCGCCGATCATTCAACCGGCCAATGCGTGGTGCGGGACGCGGGACGGGTGGGGCAAAGCGCGACAGCGCGCAGCGGCGCAGCGCGGGGACAAAGACTACTATATACACTAGGAAAGCGCGGGGAGTCAGTCAGCCATTTTGAGTAGACGCGGAACGCACGTTCAATGTTACGCAATCACAATGACGGAATATTTGGATAAAAAGCAGTCGAAAGACATGAAATTAAGCAGTTATCGGTGAAAACATTGCATTCGTCGTCAAAAAGCAGTTATTGTTGGAAGTATTTTGGCGCATTGCTACTTGAAAAGGATGGCAAGAAACGATCGGTGCTCACAAATAACGTATTTTGTTCAAAATGTATTGATACTTGTAAATCTAACAAAGATGATGATGTAATGGGATGGTAAGTGCACTATTATATTTTTTTGGGTGTGAAATCGAATATTCTGCTTAAATTCTTTTCTTATTTCTTCGGGCGCCTAGCCGCCTACTGCAGTTACTAACGTTGTTTGTATAATATAGTATGTTTAGAAACGTATGAAAAATTAGTGTGGTGGAAATAAATACGTTTTAATGTTTACAATATTGAGACCTAATTTACCTAATTTCATACGTAATCTGAATCTTTATCTAAGCATATAATATGAAATACGATGTCGTTTCAGCGTGTCGATGTAATTTTGCAATATTATCTTATTTCCTATTTTTATTTTAATAGTCTTATTGTATTTAGATAAAGATTTTTTTGTCTGCATTTCGCATTGTGTGTTGTGTTTTGTTATGGGTGTTTTTGTTCTGCATTATTGATATAATTAAGGTTCTAAAATATTGTGGTACACTCACCGTCATAAATAAGTGATGATTTCTGTACCTTGTCGCTTTTAATCGTTTGACAATTTCGTATGACATTTCAAACACGACGTTAAAGTGACAAGGTTCATAAATGATAACTTATTTATGCCGGTGACTGTACATCACTTTAGTATTCCTGCCCCGAGTTAGCTCACGCTCACGTATGGTTATGGGTGAATAACTGTTTAGGTGTTTGGCTGCATGCGCATAAATTTAATGGTTTTGCTTTCAGCTGTAAAATAAAAGCCTACGGCGCAAAAGTAAGCACGGGCAATCTTATACGACATTTAAAGGATGATCACCAGATTCAAGAACCTGAAAAAGCTCGTGCTGCTGAAGTCCAAATAATAACCACATTTTTTGATACACGACGCACGTCGATCGCAGCTAGAAGCAAATAGAAACCGAAAATGGCTTTTGGCTCGTGATCTGGTTTTGTGGATATGCAGATCCTTATTACCTTTTGATTCGGTGTCCGACGAGGCGATGATAGTTTTTTTTCTAAAATACAAGTGGCCTGTTTCACGAAGCTACAAGTTACAAATTACAAGCGGAACTCTCTTTCTAGCAAAAGGAGTTAGAAAGAGGCTTCCGCTTGTAATTTGTAACTTGTAGCTTCGTGAAACGGGCCCAAGGTAAGAAGTTAAGAAGTTAAGTAAGAAGATCTTCCTTCACGTACTACCATTTCAAGAACTGCACTAGACGATGTGTTTCGTAGTATGAAAGCACACATCAAAATGCTCATACAAAGTACACGTCCGAGGTCTATAGCCTTAACAACTGATTTGTGGAGCGACTCATATAAAAGAAATAATTACCTGACATTGACCTTACATTACTTGAATGAGACTCTCAACCTAGAAAATTTTACTCTAGCAACTCAATTAATTGAAGGAAAAAAAACAGCAGAAAAATCAAAGATCATGTACAGGAACTTTTGATAGAATATGCATTGGAGGATAAGCAAGTAGTCATGGTAACTGACTCTGGTTCAAACGTCAAAAAAGCTGTTAATTTATCAAATATGGGGTCTCATTTATGCCTTGGTCACGGCCTTCATAATTTGGTTGTGATAGATGGAATTAAAATCACTCCTGAAGTCGATAACATTGTTAAGAAATGTAAAAAAATTGTACAATGTCTTCGATTCAGATTACCGGAACTTGAAAAAGATGCTGATGAAGAGCAACGGCGATTGTTAATGGAGGTGGAAGAAGCTGCAGATGTTGTTGAGTATGACGAACTTAATCCGATAGATGAGCCTGAGTCTGAAGCTGAAGAGGTGATGACAAGAGAACAGCATGTTCCATCTCTTAAAACTGCCACACCGCTGCGATGGCATAGCGTTGTAATTATGCTAGAGAGTATATATAACCATGCAAATAGAAACCCCATTCATAAGCTGCTTGGAAAACTGAACAAAACCGTAATAAAAATAGAAGATTATGAATGGAAACTGATTGGTGACTTAATTAAATTTTTAAACAAATTTAAAGATGCTGTGAACATCATGAGCGCATCAAATTTGACAACAATTAACGTTGCACTTGTGTTTAGGAATAAACTAGACGATACTCTGAACCAGACTAATGATGACGAGTGCCTTTTAATGATAAAACTGAGGAGAAATATGATAAGGATGCTGGATCACCGATTCCCGATAGACAAGGTGCTTATGTCAGCATCGATGCTGGATTGTCGGTTTCAAAGACTCCATATAGTGGATGCATACCTTGAAAAGAACGGGGAAACCAGGGTATCGTTTCTGTCATCTTACATAAGGGAACAGATTAAAGAAATTGATCTCCTAAAACACCAACACCTGCGGAATAATAGCGAATCTGAATCCAATTTATCTGATGCTGCAATTGCTGGACCTAGTTCATCATAAAAGATGCTATTGGCCATATCCAGGAAGCATACTGCTGCCGCTGCCAGTATCACTCACGATGACACAATCATTAACGAGTGTTGGAAATATCTCGGAGGATGTGATCCAAGTGATTTGGCGGATGGCGACCTGCTACGCTATTGGCGGAAAAAGCAAAATAGCTATCCTTGGCTTTATGCTCTTGTGAGAGCCATAATGTCCATTCCCGCCACGAGTACTCCTAGCGAGTACTAACGGCTAAGAGACGCAGATTAAGTCAAGCAACGTGGACAATTTTTTTTTGTCCATGACAATTATAACTCATGTAAGCAAAGCGTTAACATGTATACATGTATACTGTTTATATGTTAATGCTTTGCTTACCCGACGGTTTGTTATTGTAGCATTTGTGACTATCTGGTTGATTTTAAGAAATATGTGCCATGTTGTAATTCATAGTAAAAATGTTTATTTTTTTTGTTTCTTAAATTATTGAATAAACCGTAATTTCTTTTTATTTTAACTTGTTTTTATTTATTAAGCCAATCACGCCGATTACGCCGCCGCCGCCGGCCATTTTTGGGCCGGACGCCGCCGCCGGCGGTTTAACCGTCGGCGCACACTTCTATATACATCGACATAGGTCGCGGTCAGTTTACCAACACACCGCAAATTTTCGGTGGGTATAAATATTTAAACAGTTAGTAATTCAAGAACCAATGAAGTCTACTTAGTGGTGATAGTTTTTCTTTTAAATTCATTATATGTGCTTTCATTTAAGATATTTTTCAGATATTTAGTATTTGTAGTTTTGGCTGTTAGGGGGGGGGGGGACACACTTGACTCTAACAAAAATTAGCGCTTTAAAGCTTAATCCATCCATACTATTATTATAAATGTGAAAGTGTGTCTGTCTGTCTGTTACCTCTTCACGCTTAAACCACTGAACCGATTTAGATTAAATTTGGTATGGAGATAGCTTGAGTCCCGGGGAAGTACATAGGCTACTTTTTATCCCGAAAAATTAGACAGATCCCGAGGGAGCAGCGATAAACGACTTCTACGCGGACGGAGTCGCGGGCAAAAGCTAGTATTTCATGAACGGGTCCCTTAATCAAATAATTGGTTTAAAAAACCCATAATATTTTTCAAAGACCTATCCAACGATACCCCTCACTATGGGGTAGACGAGAAAAAATAATACATCCCCACGTTACGTGTAGGGTAGGTACAATAAAAAAAAAACTTTTTCAAGATTTTATTTTACCACTTTGTTGGCGTGACTAATATGTATATTCATGCCAAATTACAGCTTTCTAGTACTAAGAGTCTCTGAGCTAGACTGCGGACAGACGGACGGACGGACATAGCGAAACTATAAGGGTTCCTAGTTTGACTACGGAACCCTAAAAAAGAAGCACATTGTCGATACAACTCGCCAGTTTGAAGTTACGTTGTGTTGATGTGAAGTTACTTACCTCGATAACAAGGCGTTAGGGTAATCTTTTGTATTCATTTTTTTTATTTTTGTGCAATAGACTCAATAAATAAACAAGCGACTCATCATTTCAACTTAAAGACGTCCACTGCTGAACCTAGGCCTCCCCCAAGGTTTGCCATAGGGACCGGTCCCGTGCATACTCATACATCGGTTCGGTTTTTTTAATCTTTATTTTACGACTATCCGTTTTGCGTAATCCCGTCCTCTTATTTCACAAAATAGTTATTTATGTAACTGGTACATAATTAAGCATTTTCAGGCATGATTATCTTAGGAGCCAATTATGTAGCGTTGCATACATAACTTTCTCTACAAGTTTAAAATTAATAATGACGAAAATAAATCATCGCTAACTTTTCTCGTATACTTTCTTTGATTTTTCTGCAAAAAAAATACTTGTAAGCAAAGTCATTTTCATTTTATTTAAATATTAACAAATCGCACCATTCGTGGAAGAAAGACGTAAGTGAAACAAAAAAACTATTTTTCACACACACACACACACACACACACACACACACACACACACACACACACACACACACACACACACACACACACACACACACACACACACACACACACACACACACACACACACACACACACACACACACACACCCATTTTCACTTTTTTTCTGATCCTCACATTTAACTTGTATTTTCTTTTTGATTGTTTGTTTTGGTTTATACTCTTCTTTTGTTTTTTGTGGTTCCATGAGTTTCACTCTTTTCTGTTTTTTTAGGTAGTCGACTGGCGTATCTTCAATAGGCTGCTTACTTTTATTTGACGATATCTGTTCATCTTCATTTTCGGAATTGATTACATTTCCTTCAATGTCGCTTTCAGAATCATCACTGTGGTGGATTTTCAAAGTATCGTTTTTATTTATGTGAGGTAAAGTAAGATAATCTTTTACAAACTGCTTGGGTATAACACCTTCATCGCAGAGTTTTTTCAAGTCTTGGTATTTCTTTGTAGAAATAGGTAGCGGCCGTGTAGAAAGTCTTGGTAGTTCTGTTTGAGTTACTAAATTAGTGTTCATTATTCTTTCATTTGATCTGCCTTTTCCCCATCCCTTTCCTTTTACACTTTTTGTTTCTTGGCACAGTTCAATATCGTAGTTTTGTCCATTTTCTTTCATCGTGTATTTAACTTCCATAGCTCTGTCAGGGGAGCTTCTGGAAAGAGACTTGACAGTGCATTCTTTAAATAACATTGGAGACACCGAAGCACTGGAGCAGGCGACCAACGCCTATATCGGTGCGGTGTCGAAAGCATGTTAAGAATGCATCCCGAAACCGGGAGCCCCCAAGACAAACTCAAAGCCGCCGTGGTGGTCCAACGATTTGGATCGACTGAAAAAAGAGGTGTTAAGAAGGAAAAGGCGAATAAGAAACGCAGCCCCAAACCGAAGGCAGTACGTACTCGACCAATACCTCCAGGAAAAGGAAGAGTACGCCGTGAAAGCAACAGAGGCTCAGACGGCTAGCTGGAAAGATTTTTGTACCACACAGGATAGGGAGTCTATGTGGGATAAAATCTACCGAGTAATCAGGAAAACGGCTAGACGTCAGGAAGACACGTTGCTCAGAGACGAACAGGGGCTCACCTTAACTCCGAAACAGTCGGCTCAAAGACTGGCAGAATGCTTTTACCCGGATGACCGTCAGGACGGTGAGTCGGACCATCACAGGAGCATCAGGGACGATACGGAGGGAGACAACCCAGCAGTGGAGTCACACCTCACTGGCGATGATCCACCCTTCACACAAGTGGAAATGGATACAGTAGTCAGAAGTATGAACCCGAAAAAGGCACCTGGGTCGGACGGATTCACTGCAGACATATGCGCAGCAGCTATCCAGTGCAATGAAGAAGTATTTTTGTGCTTAGCGAATTCCTGCCTTAAGCTAGCCTACTTCCCCAAAGCCTGGAAGTCAGCACACGTCTGCATCCTACGGAAACCCGGTAAGGAGGACTATACCCACCCCAAGTCATACCGACCCATTGGTCTATTGTCGGTACTAGGGAAAATCCTGGAAAAAATGTTAGTAAACAGGATCAAGTGGCATATCCTCCCGGCCCTGAACAAACGTCAGTACGGGTTCATGCCCCAAAAGTCAACGGAAGACGCCCTCTATGACCTGATGAGACACATAAGAACAGAAGCAGAAACGAAGAAACGCATCGTGCTACTTGTCTCGCTAGACATAGAGGGAGCTTTCGATAACGCCTGGTGGCCGAAGCTCAGAGCCCAACTGGCCAAGAAAGGCTGCCAGAGAAATCTTTATCATACGGTCTGCTCCTACCTGGACGACCGCATGATAAGGGTACACTACGCGGGCGAAATCAGCGAAAAGCCCACCACAAAGGGACGTGTCCAAGGCTCTATAGGAGGTCCAATCTTCTGGAATGTAATTCTAGACGATCTCCTACAGATGCTCAACGACACGGACGCCCACTGTCAGGCCTTCACTGACGATGTCACTCTGGTGTTCTCTGGCAACGACTCAGGTGCAGTAAAAGCAAAAGCCGAACGGACTCTCCAAAAAGTGGTCGAATGGGGTACCCAAAATAAGCTAAACTTCGCCGCTCACAAAACGGGAGCCATGGTGATAACGAGGAAGCTGAAATGGGACCCCATCCGAATCTCAATGGCTGGGACCGCAGTAGAGCTTGTCGACGAAATCAAACTATTGGGACTTACCATAGACCGTAAGTTGACCTTCAACGCACACGTAGAAAAAACGTGCCGAAAGGTAACGAATATCTACAGACAGTTGTCACGTGCGGCGAGGGTGTCATGGGATCTCAATAGCGAGATAGTGAAAACCATCTACGTGGCGGTGATAGATTCAATCGTCCTGTACGCAGCAAGCGCATGGCACGAGTCTGCCAACAAGTTGATGGTGCGAAACCAGCTAGATTCAATATAGCGTGGTTTCGCCCAGAAGATTTGCAAAGCGTACAGGACGGTCTCTCTGACATCGGCGCTGATCCTGTCGGGAACCCTCCCACTGGATTTGCGCATTCACGAAGCGGCAAGCCTCTACGAGGTCAAAAAGGGCTACAGTGAGGACCACATTCCACCAGGAAGAGAAATTGAAGAAAAAACTGACGCCCTGAAGAGACCGCACCCGTCAAGGGTTGTGTCCATCGACTACGTCTGCTTGGAGGAATTCAACCAAGACGTGGTCGATAGATACGAACTCGAAGGCCCTCAAATTTACACTGATGGCTGATGGGAGTAAAATTGAGGGCCAAACGGGAGCGGCACTCACATGGTGGGGGAATGGCAGAGAAATCCGCCACTCAACCTTCAAGCTAGCGCCCTATAGCACAGTGTTTCAAACCGAACTGTACGCTCTACTTAGGGCAGTGCAGATCGCAGGGAAACACAAGGCGCGGAGCGTTAGCATCCTCAGTGACTCAAGATCCTCACTGGAGCTCCTCAAATCACCGGACACGACACACCCCTTGGTTCAAGAGATCAAAAACGCCACAACCCAAACAAGAGCAATGGGGACCGATCTCAGGTTCTATTGGCTGCGAGCTCACGTTGGAACGCCAGGAAACGAGAGAGCAGATGAATTGGCAAAGCAAGCAGCCCTTAGGAAGAAGACCGCCCCCCAATACGACATGGTGCCGGTGTCCTACGCCAAGAGGTCGATAAGACAAAACACGGTCGAACAGTGGCAGGTTCGCTACGGGGCATCCGGGACAGGTGCGACAACCAAGAAGTTTTTAACAACTGTGAGAGATGCGAACAGCATATTCAAGAAACTCAAACTCACAAACTTCCTGGTTCAAGCGTTTACTGGTCACGGAGGCTTCGCCGCCTATCTCCACCGTTTTAAGATCAAAGACACACCCTCGTGTGTCTGCGACCCGACCCTTGACGAGGACATCTGGCACATTGTCTGCGAGTGCCCGCGTTTCGGCGTGGAAAGGCTTGACCTTGAGCAAAATACCGGAGTCAAAGTTTCTCCGGATAGCTCAAGCTGGAAAGCCCTACTGGGAACAGAAGACAACCGCGAAAGCACGAAGGGTTTTATAGAAAAGGTGGTACGCGTAGCGTGTTTAAGGAACAAATAGTTCGGTACCCTGACTATTCTGTTAAACGCTACGCTGAAATCTGACACCACGCAAACCCCTCGGCCACAAGACCCCGGCAGGATCCCACGCCGAAACAACCCCCCAAACATCTCCCAACCTTCCCCAAAAACCCTCGTACTCGTACCCTCCCCCCTTTCCAACTTCAACCCCCTCCCTATCCTGTTCCCCCAACCCAAACTTTCTTCTTCCACATAAAAACTCCGCCCCCCCCCCAGCCCAACCCAAACTAATCCCCAACGCACCCCCTCTTGTAGGATGATGCAATAAATACTTATTTCTTATTTCTTTTTTAAATTGGACGATCTCTTACTTAACCCAGAACTAAACTAGCTTTAAGTTTTATATTAACAGCAACCCCTGACGCACGCATCTCCCGAACACCTAACGGGTGTCGGTAGGACGGGGGATGGAGAAAGAGGGCAGCGCAAGGAGACACGCGCAAAGAAAACATTATCTCCAGGCAAAAGAGTAAGCCTCAAAAAAGGGTAGCCCCACCCATAAAGATGGTGTCCACAGCCACACAAGCGGTCCAAAAAGATCTCCGACCCAACCCTTCCATTGTCGGGCAAAAGAAAGGAAGCCCGTAGTCTGTAAGCATGCATGCGTCAGGATTCCCACTCCGCGACTCACCTAAGTTAAGCAACCCCCTTCCCATTCCCCATTCCCCATTCCCACCCCCTTTTTTCTAACCCCGCGGATAAATAAACGGAGGAATGAACTTCTCCTCCGGCCTTTCAGCACTGGCTGGGGTAGTATCCGCGGGAGTTTATAACTTCATTCACAACAAGGGGCATTGGTGTTTTTAGCCGGTGCGAGCCCGGCAGTACCTGAGCCCTCCATTCCCAGGTCTCCGGAAGGGATTTTCATCTCTGCCCCTTTTAAATGTAAATTTCAATATCCTGCTAACAAAAGCAAGGACTTAAGTCTTTGGCCCTTCAGGCGATAACCCAAAAAAAAAAAACTTCCATAGCATTTAATTTTTTTTTTTAAACGTGACGATCCTCATGTCTCTTAGTTATAAATCTTTATTAGCAACAGTTTTAGCCGTAAATACTTTTTCGGTTACAGACTTCCAATCTATGAAATCGGTGTGGTCCATGACTTTAACTTCATACGGGCGCGGTGTCTTTCGAGCTGTTAGCATAAAAGTGGCCCATTGTTTAGGACTCCATACAACCTACCTAGTTACCTACCTAGTGTAACCTAATTATTACTTTATTTTATTTTGTAGGCCGAAACGGTAAAGGCTGTATGTAATCTTTGCCCAAATCAACATACCGAGATGCATTCTAGTTGCACTGTACCATGACGCATTACCCTATGAAAACGTGTTACTAGCAGATGAAGGAATTTTTATTCTAGAAAGATGCTTGCGGTGTGGGAGTGATTCGCAATATGACGGAAGTGATATAGTAATTTTTTTTGAAAATGTATTGCTATTAGTGCCATGTATAATCCGAATTTCAAAGAAATCTAACCATTCGTTTAGCTTAGAAAAATTAAAAAAGATTTTTTTATTTTTTTTATTTGTATCCAAACCAAGGGGAATCCAGGCTTGAAATATTGTAAAATGATATCTTATAATAAGACCAATTAACGCTTCTAAGAAAGGTATACATTTCAGCCAGGGGCAGTTTCACTATAGGATTGCGGCTAGACCCTTTACTTAAAATGTATGTTTGAAAATGAACTTTAAAGTATACGATGCAGATATACATCATTATGCATTTAAGGGTTAAACACCCCTCACGGAGAAAGCATGTTGCTTTATTATAGCAGGAAATACACCGTATACAATTTGACCGTCTATGAGTCTAACACCCAAAACGGTTTTTGTTATACGTGGGGGGAATCAGATGCGAAGCGAGGAAGTTCTGAAATAGGAACATGTATTTTTAAACACTTTCTGGAAAAATCACAGAGCCTTCAAGTGATCCAGGTTAACTATCTTCTGCCTGGGCATACTTATATGGCTGTTGACTCAATGCACAGTGTAATTGAGCGTGATGGTGGTATGCGTATGGTGGTATATGCAATAAATGACTAGATTGGTAATGTGTGTATTCTTTTATTATAGAAGTGCTTCATTTGCGCCCACAACTCACGATGCCACGTGAGCGGAAGCGAAAAGCGGAACGAAGAAAAAGACCACGAAGGCGGCGGTCTACCAGCAGCAGCTCGAAGTCGTCCTCTACTAACAGAAGCTCGAGCGCCTCATCGAGCAGCGCCAGCAGCCGCACGCAGAGACGGCGCAGGCAGCGCAAGAACAAGCGGCGCCGGGAAGCCATGTCGACCGTGAGTCAAAACATTGTTTTATCGTCGGTGATTCCTGAATTTGACCCGTTAATCGATGATGTAGACAGTTGGTTAGACGTAGTCGAGGCTAATTCGCGAACTTTTGGATGGTCCAATAGCATGGTAACATATCAAGCCCTGCAAAAACTAAGAAATACAGGCAAATTGTGGCTTGATTCTTTCCAAAAAAACGAGTCTAAATGGACAACGTGGATCTGGAAACAGTGGCGTGATATGTTATCAGATACATTTCAAGTTAAACGTAACACATATGTGCTTCTTAAATAATTAATAGGCTCAAAACCATTACCCAAGCAATCGTTATACGAATTCTACTTCCAACAAAAAGCGAAAATAGATAGGTTGCGGCTAAACTTTCGTGAACGTGACATAATATCGATTATCGTAGGGTCGATCGGTGACGAGAATATACCTAATAAGCGCGGCTGAAGCAGGTAGTTTCAAGTATTGTGACGAACTCGCATCATTTTTACACGGTAAAACGTACACAGAGCCCGATAAATTCGTAATGCAACGTAACGTTAGCAATACAACTTCAAAGCATCCTTTTCGTTCGACGTATACGAATAATTCGGCAAGTGAGACTTTTGTGCCCGGGGGTCAGAACTCTTTGAACGGACTCATTTGTTTCCGTTGTGGTGAGTCAGGGCACAGGAGGATCAATTGCGCTATTAAGGATAATGTCAAATGCTTAAATTGTAGTAAATTAGGTCATTTGGAAAAAGCCTGTAAGTCAAAAATGAAGCCTAAAATCGAAAAGGATGTGGAAGTCAAAATGATCAAGGAACCGAACGCAAAACAAAAATTTTACAAAACTGTTTTTTTAGATAGTGTTGAATGTGAAGCGTTTTTTGACATGGGCAGCGATTGCTCATTGATAACTATAGATTATGTGAAACAATATAATTTGAAAGTTTTTCAACTTAGTGCTCCTATCAGTCTCTTAGGCTTTACGGATGGTTTAACTACTCAAGTGACGCAGGCAGTAGCAGTGAATTTAAAAGTAGACTCGGTCGAGTTGATGACCACATTATACGTTATTGACACGTTATCAGGTTGCAACATGTTAATAGGGCGTAATTTTACGGAAGATAGAAACATTATATATGCTCGTATTGGCGATAACTTAACATTCCAATCTGTACAAACATTAGAAGTGTTAAATATAAACATCGATAGATTGAACGGTATAAGTACTAACAAAGAATACGAATCAATATTGAAAAAGATTTTTGCAAAGTACCCTCATTGTATATCAAATGATTTGATAAGTTTAGGCAAGACTAGCTGTGTCGAAATGGATATAGAATTAACTTCTAATAAACCAGTTTGTCAACGAGCATATAGAATGTCGGAAGCGGAACGAGTTATCACTCGGGAGATAACTAATGACTTGTTGCAAAGCGGTATAATTCGTAACAGTAATTCACCATATGCAAGTCCAGCACTTCTCGTAGATAAGGCGTCAGGGGCCAAACGATTATGTGTCGATTACAGAAATTTAAACAAAATTACGGTTAAGGAAAAGTACCCCATGCCTTTAATCGAAGACCTTATTGATAGGCTACAAGGTTGTAAATATTTTACGTCACTAGATTTGAAAAGTGGATATCACCAAATCCCAATTAAAACAGAGTCTATACCCAAGACGGCCTTCATCACGCCGGACGGGCATTTTGAGTTTTTGCGCATGCCATTCGGTCTTTGTAATGGGCCTGCTGTTTTTCAAAGGTTGATGGATACCGTTTTGGGTAATTTGCGTTTCGGACGTGTTATTTGCTACATGGATGACTTATTGATCGCCACTGAGAGCTTAGAAGAGAATGTTGCTACTTTGGAGAACGTGTTAAATATTTTAGAAAACAATGGTCTTACAATAAACCTAGAAAAGTGTAAGTTTTTGCAAAATCGGATTACGTTTTTAGGGTATGAAATTTGTCAGGACGGGGTGCGCCCTAGTAGCCGTAAATTAAAGGCAATTAATGAGTTTCCTATCCCGAAAACGGTACACCAGCTTAGACAATTTCTAGGACTAGTCAATTACTTTCGGAAATTTATCAAAAACTGCGCGATACTATGCAAACCTTTGAGTAACTTGTTAAAGAAGGACTCTGTGTGGCATTGGAGTTCTGAACAAGACAATGCGGTCACTCAGTTAAAAACCGCGTTAATAGATAACGCCGTTTTGAACATTTTTGATCCCAAGTTGCCAATCAACCTTTATGCTGACGCAAGCAGAGACGGGTTAGCTTGTATTTTAATGCAATTAACAGAGGACGGTGAAAAACCCGTACATTTTTACAGTCGTCAGACAAGTAATGAGGAAAAGAAATACCATTCTTTTGAGCTGGAATTGTTGGCAGTAGTAACAGGTTTGCAAAAATTTCGTCATTACTTGTTAGGGACACCGTTTAAAATTACCACGGATTGTAATGCTGTGCGATACGCATTAACTAAGCAGGAAATCGTGCCGCGAATTAGTAGATGGGTTTTACACACCCAAGAGTTCACTTTTGATATTCATCACAGAGCAGGGTCACAAATGCAGCATGTCGACGCCTTAAGTCGTAATCCAGTAAATAACGATGACGTGTCAATAACGGAAATCGGAGTTATGTCAATTACAGAAGGCGATTGGCTGTTATCGGTTCAACTGTTAGATCCAAATATCGGCAGCATTAGAGATATTTTACAATCGGGCGAGGTCGATACAAATAGACGTTTGTTTAATGAGTGCGAATTATTAGGAAATAAAGTATATCGCAGAACAGAATTTGGTAGGCGTTGGCTAGTTCCTAAGCATTGCGTGTGGCAAGTTATTCGATTAAATCATGATGATGTAGGCCACTTTGCTGTAGATAAAACTGTAGAAAGAATTAAAGCTAAGTACTGGTTCCCACGGCTAAAGAAAACTGTTACGAAATATATAAAGAACTGTATAAATTGCATTTACAACAAACATGATCATGGTAAAAAACCCGGTCAGCTGTACCCAATTCCGAAGTATGCTAGACCATTTCATACTTTACATTTAGACCATCTTGGCCCTTTTGTCAAATCCACACGGCAAAACAGTTACTTGTTAGTTATGGTCGACTCATTCACAAAATTTGTATTTATCTCTGCTGTCAAGAATAAAAAGAGCCAAGGTGTTATAAATGAACTAAATAAAGTGTTCAAAGTCTTTGGAACACCAAAACGTTTAATTTGTGATGCGGGCAGTGCATTTACGGCTAAATTATTTTCTGAATTTTGTCGAGATTTAAATATAAGAGCACACATTATTGCTACGGCTGTTCCGCGCTCCAACGGACAAGTAGAACGTTACAATCAAACCATATTGAATGCTTTAAGAAGTTTGGGCGCTGACACAGATAACAATAAATGGGACCAACACATTACAAAAATACAATTAGGTATAAATAGCACAATTAATAAAACAACGGCTGCAGTGCCAAGCGAGGTATTTTTCGGTTACCGAATTCGGATGAGGAATGACGGAATCATCGACGACGATAATGTTGAGAACTCGGTTGACGTGTCGGCGCTTAGGAATCAAGTCGATTCCAATATAAAGAAGGATTCTGAAAGGCAAAAAACTTTCTTTGATGCAAAACGCAAAAAGGCGCCGATTTATAAGATAGGGGACTTGGTAGTACTCAAAATACCGAGTCAACCAAATGAAGGACAAAGTACGAAGTTAATGCCGTTGTATAAGGGCCCCTTTCAAGTTACTGAGCTTCTTGGCAAAGATAGGTATAAGGTTACAGACATGAGAGGAGCTGAAAGAACTTCGAGGCGCTACGACGGCACAGCATGCGTCGAAAACATGAAGCCGTGGATCACCATAGCAGCAGACTCCGACTCCGATTCTTCCCGGACGGAACCGGATGTTGTCAAGGACAATGGAGGTATATTTGAACAGTCATGTATACATATTTATAAGTGTAAACAATATCAAGTACACTGGAACGTGATATTTATAATCTTAGTGTCTTTGATCTAATGCAGTAACCTCAAACATAAATAATAGTGTATTTACGGTGTGAAATAATGTTAAGTGGGAATTCGCAGCGAACGCTACTGACTGGGTACGTGGCGATACACAACTTGTAATCTGAACATTACAAGTTCAAGCCACGGTAGGGAGCGAGTTGGCCGGCGATGGGATAACAAGCTCCACCCAGATTTCACACCTTATTTACATTATTGCCAGCATTTTGTTTATAGATATGAAACAAGTGTCCTAAGATGTTTATTTTGTTCTCAGTTCCTGCATAAGATCTGGACGTGACTCGGGGACGAGCACGTGCGCAGGACGGCCGGATGTTGTCGCCCTGGGATTTCGGTTGGACATCCTGGCAACATCGCCCTCTTCCGGATCTCGCATGCAAGGCGGGACGATTAAAGTCGTGGCTACCCTGGTGTTTCCGGGAAGTTCGAGCAGTTGGCGAACCTGAAGATGGCGGCAATCGCTCCACACCAAGGTGTGGTGGGACTGAGAAGAACCGAGCCCGCCACTTTGCCTTCAACCAGCATCGAGAGACGGTCAAAAAATACTGGTACCACACTGCGGTAACGTTGTAGATAGGTAAAATAATGTATCGCTTGTCCTTATGGTTAAATTAACGTAATAAATGTAACTAGTAAATATGTCCAAATATTGCTTCTTGGTGATAAGATATTGTGATTAAGACACTTCTATAGCTAACGTACTTGTGCTAATGTATTATGGTGGTATATGTAATAAATGACTAGATTGGTAATGTGTGTATTCTTTTAGAATATGCTTTTTATCATTAAGATGAGTCATGATTTGGTCGGTGAAGGACGACAACAGCTGGCTTGTATTTTTATGGGGTTGAAAACCATATTGAGTGTTATTTATTATGTTATACTTGTCGTAAAATTCGTAAATTTGGTTAGTTATATACTTTTCTACCAGTTTATCTACCGTGGGAAGTATCGTTATTGGTCGATAGTTTGTATACTCCTTTTTACAACCAATTTCAAATATAGGCCTGACTACCCCCGTTTTTAAATCAGCTGGATACTGATTGGTTTCAATGCATACGTTGATAAGTTTTGCGATAGCAGGGGCAATCTCCTTAGATATAGACTTCATATCAATCGCCCGTATAAGATCCAACCCTGGCGCCTTATTTACATTCAACGACTTAATCAACTTTTCCATATTGCCAGCAGTCGCCTTTTTAAAGCGCATCGATATGTCTACCGGCTGACCATAACTTGACTTAGACAATATGTAGAAATCACACTATATTCCTAACGCTCTCGTTGCAAAGGTACGCGCAAAGTTACTGGCAATATAGCTAGCCCCAGAATCAAATGAGTTCTTTAAAACTGTATCTAATGACGCTTTATTTCTACCGGTAAGCTTATTAAGAATGTGCCACAGCTTTTTAGGATCTTTTTGATTGTTCTCAATGTCGAGATATAGGTACATGACTGTATTTAGCTTTTTGCATAACCCTATTTGCAAAATTTCTTGACTTGTTATACTTTTGTTTTAATATGGTATCAGAAGTATTCTTTATCCATTTATTATATAAATAATCCCTGCGATTACACGCATTCAGAACTTTATTGTCAATCCACTCATTAGCTATTGTTTTAACGTTATTTTTAATTTTTATTTTCGTTATCGATTCTTTATAACATTTACCCATACTATTTTTTATGAAATTATAAATAGAACTTGCGTCATTCATTTCATGCACCGGTTCCCAATCTATTTCACTAAGGCCCGTATTAATAAACTCGTCTCAGCTGAGACGCCCGTCACAAGATGCGTCACAAGACTGAGCTCTAATTAATAAACATATCTCAACACGTGAAACGTAATCCTCGGATCAGATGAGACGGTCATTTGCATGGGGAACTAATCCTGATCCTGATTATGGTCAATTGGTGACTTGAGACGATCTCGAGACATGAAAAAATGGCGGACGCACTGCAACATAGTCGAACATATGGGTGCTTTTTTATCAGAGAAAACGGTTTAAATGTGATAAATTGTTATTTTTGAAATCTCAGAGGCAAAAATGTATACCTAAAACGTTTTCAATAATAATACCTAAATATTAGGTTTGAGTTTGCCGCTAAATAGGTACAATTGCCTTCAAAAATTGTGTGCTTTGTGTTGTGTTTATGTGAAATTATTGTGGGTGCTAGATAATTTATATTAGGTATAGAGATTACGAGAGAGAGACCGACCAAGCCGACAACAAAATAAAAGCCCGATATGTGTGTATAACAATACTTATGGGCAATCCCGAAGCGCGAAAGATTTACCTCCACACGGGCTCATTTCTCATAGGTAAGTACCTACAATTTACATTATTTACCTAGTTATTTTATATTTAATTAAAATGATCATGTCGTAAAACCGTCAAGTACGAAGATATACTAAAGACAATACTAAGCCAATGCATTTCTAGCTATGTAATAAATATTAAAAATCAAAACCTACAAGGTACCCTAACCTAACCTACCCATCCAACCCAAATTCAACAATTTTAATCCGATTTGCATCGCAACCACAATATACCTATCTAATATTTTACTTTACTGCTGTTTAGAAAATAATTAAAGCTTATTAAATATTTTGTTGACTATTGATTTGATTAGTTAAAGTAACGAAACACTCCGTGAAACGGGTTGCCAAAATAAGAGGAGGGAGGGGAGTGTTTTTGTTGACATGACATGACTGACAGACAAGACAAGGCCGAGGCCGGCTTAGTTTACTTTTATTAATGTTTGATACTTACTTAAATGAAAACTGAGTGATTTGTTTAACAACTTTTACACACAATGAACTAGTAATAACAGTGAGATATATAAAATTTCGGGTCCTGACATGAATGTGGTGCAAAAAGTATACCTACTTGTGAAAACTAACCGTGAACCATCCAAAGAATCTGTTTTGATTATTTTGAAGAGTTTGAAGTTATTAGATAGTGTTTTTAACTTTGTTGTTTTGTAGGTTGTCGTCAGTCCAATAATGAGAAACTTGGATAACATGGCAGTGTTCGCCGAGAAAAATCAAGACGCCTAAAAAGGAAAATATGGATATTTTGAGAAGTCAGTGTTCACGAATTTCGACAGCCGGCCCCACGCAGTTGACGACTATTGCAATTCGTTTTCCAATTGCCTAATATTTTACTTTACTGCTGTTTAGAAAATAATTAAAGCTTATTAAATATTTTGTTGACTATTGATTTGATTAGTTAAAGTAACGAAACACTCCGTGAAACGGGTTGCCAAAATAAGAGGAGGGAGGGGAGTGTTTTTGTTGACATGACATGACTGACAGACAAGACAAGGCCGAGGCCGGCTTAGTTTACTTTTATTAATGTTTGATACTTACTTAAATGAAAACTGAGTGATTTGTTTAACAACTTTTACACAATGAACTAGTAATAACAGTGAGATATATAAAATTTCGGGTCCTGACATGAATGTGGTGCAAAAAGTATACCTACTTGTGAAAACTAACCGTGAACCATCCAAAGAATCTGTTTTGATTATTTTGAAGAGTTTGAAGTTATTAGATAGTGTTTTTAACTTTGTTGTTTTGTAGGTTGTCGTTAGTCCAATAATGAGAAACTTGGATAACATGGCAGTGTTCGCCGAGAAAAATCAAGACGCCTAAAAAGGAAAATATGGATATTTTGAGAAGTCAGTGTTCACGAATTTCGACAGCCGGCCCCACGCAGTTGACGACTATTGCAATTCGTTTTCCAATTGCCAAACATATTTATGTCCATGAGGTATAATAATATTATTTACAAAGTTAATCATTTACTTAATAAAAAAATCAGTTTTTAATGTATTCAAAATTATGCTTTCTTACAAACAATCATTGTCTTTGAATAAAGTGACTTTAGACATAAGTCGGGCAAAAGGATACCTTGATAGGTACCTAATTTTGTTTTAGGCTACTTCATTGTAAAGATGAAGATGATTGTGTTGATGTTGTGATGATTGTTGTTGTTGAGAAGTTGTTTTATTACAATTTTCATGCTACTATTCATACTATGTACCCAAACTTATTAAAGGTTAGATTGTTTGCATTACCTATGATGAGACTGCTCAGGATACCTAACCTACTATAAGTAAAGTTAAGTGTGTTGATAAGTTCCATGGTACAAATCATTAACGTGAAAAATATTAGACATGTCATTTTTATTACCTAGTTTTCTCAAAGCGCTTCAGGTGCAATAAGTTTTGTAATTCAGAAGTTCAATATTTTATTCTTTCATCTTGGTCTACTTTTATTGGAGAATAGTGCTACATGATAAGGGTAGAAAAGAGGATAAACACATCTTAATACTTACTTGAGAATATTAAGATAACATGTTTGTAGAAAATTGATATATTTATTTAGTTCATGTTAACCTGTCCGTAACAGAGCTGATGCAGGCGTAAATAATAACTAAATTGTATATTTGGTAAATGGTTTTATTTTATTAAAAATAATTGCTTAGAATATATGAACACATATACTGAGTAATAATATAAATAAGAAATTTAAGTAATTGGTACATATTTGCTAGTCATTGAATAAATAAAGGCTATATGAATTAGAATGAATCAGATCAAGATCAGGTTTATACATAAAGCTATTTTAATTCATTGATAATATCAAGATAATTAATAATGAAATAAATTAGCTTCAATCCAATAACAAGTTAGCCGAGTCTGGTGTGTAAAGAGGCTATCTGCAATATTTTAATTGTAAATGTACCTACCTATTTATTAATTTCAATTTAGTACCATATTATAAGTATTAATTAAAAAAAAAACAAATTTATTTTTACCTTTTGCTGCTATGAAACAGTATGTTAATAGTTGGATCACTATTGAGCGGTAAGACCGCCTGTTGTATATCTATAATTTAAATGTAATGTTCTGTTTTTTTTGGTGTTCAATAAAGAGTATTTCTATTTTATAACAGTGAATCAGATACCTACTTACAAATAATATTAGATACCTATTGAGTTGATATTGAAACCTGTAAATATATCTAATTTAGTAACTTTTTTATAAAATAAACTTACTACCTACATGCTAATAGTAGTTTTATTTATTGGCGAAATAACATTCAGGGTCTCTTTATGCTTGAATGTTAATACATATTACATGTAGATACTCCTACAATATTTAACTTAGCAAAATGAAAGTATATTAGGATCCTAAGATCCAGAGGCATAACATAACAACAAGCTCTCTGAACTCTGTAACTCTTCTAGCATGATCCTAGTAGATATGGAATTCAGAAAGCCAGCGCTCAATGTGTTAGTGCAATGAAACAATGTTATTTAGTTTTCATATTTAAAAATTACTTTTATAAACACCAAGTCAACAAGGACCTGTGCTAATGGTATTGGAAATTGGTGTATTTTGGTGTTTATATTGTATTTATGAATGTTAATTTTTAATGAATATTGTGGCTAACTTTGATCTGTGTTCTCTTGTATTAAATATCTGTAGACCTTAATTTATAACATCAAAATTGATTCTGATTTAAAATATCTTTTAACTTATATTTATAAACATCAATATCAATCCTTGTTAGACTAAAATCGAGTTGGATATTATAAATTAAGGTTTACAGATGTTTAAAATTAGATAACTCTGATCTGAAAATCTGAATAGGCCCAACTGTGATGCAATAACTTTCCACTAACTTTTAAGAAAAGAGGAAGTCCAGTGGCACAAACATTCATTAATTAAATGTCACCCCAAGTCGCTTGTAATTACAAAGTGACAAGTGTCCTAATGGGATAAAATATATGTATGTATAGACAAAAATATTGCGGAGATTCCTTCGAGTGCTAACATAGACGAATTACTATTGTGAATGGTGGTAACAAATGTTTGTGCAATTGGGTGTCAGTTAAGTTTTATGTCACCCTATGTATGTGTACAGATGCAATAACAGAAATATTGTTTAATTTGCTGAACAGTTACCACAAGTTGCCTGCGACTTGTTTGATGCTTGGTAACCCCTCTACCTAGTCTAAACAAACCAAACTGAGTGACAACTGAAAAAACAACTTGTGCTAACCACTGTTATAATTAAACATGAATAAATAAAACATAAAGGTAAACTGCATCTGAATTTTAATCGAAAAATAATCATTCAGTAATAGAGGAATTATTTATTATTTAACAGCCTATAATGTCCTGCTACTTCCACTTAGCACCAGTCTTGATTGAGGACATCAAGCTCATCTCGCCAACATCGCCTTGATCTGCCGCGATGCCGAATTTTATCACGTGGTACCCATTTGGTACACACTTTTTCCCACAATAATAAAGGAATCAAAAACAAATTAAACACCAGTTTTCCAGGGGCAGGGGTTGGCAGTTTACAGATTAAATCATCTGAAAAGAACCAAAACAATAAGTATAATGTAGCTATACCTACCTGTTTTACACAGTTTAACAGTTCCATAATTATCTTAGGTTGATATTTTAATTTACATTCACTAAAAGCTTGGCAAACATGTAAATAAGTATAATATTGCCTATAAATTGTCTGCCAATGTCAAAACTATCTTTCATATTTACTTATACTTACTCAATACTCAATCAATTAAACAACAACAACATTCAAATAAGAATTTGTCCATAACGTCTTGGTGATCACTCATACTTGGTGAGTACCTTTATGCCGATACACTGAGGACTCTGATTTATAATAGATTCCCATGTTGGTAGTGATATCCTAAGGTATCTAATAACTCAAGGTTAAATATTGTAGGTAAATAGATACCTTTTGGGAACGGTGCAAATTAAGCATTTGGCTTCGCCTGATTTGCCTTTCATATTTCATCTTATGCAGAAGGAACTCTTCCAGGCTCCAGTCCCAGATGCTTGCTGTAGGGGTCGGCCTTCTGGAAACGTTCATTTTAAATAGATCCTCAGCCAGGTTGGTGCCAAGTTGGATTCGAGAAGCTGTACTTTTTCACCTTTATTTAATACAAAGACACTTAAGTTCGCTTAAAAAACAAATTTGGTGAGAAAAACGTAACCTGTAAACAAGCGAAACAAACTCTAACTAGGTAGGTAGGTAGGTAGGTACTGTAAATGTGAAGTACGCGCTATGTGCGTTTCGTTTTTTCAATATCACTCGAGACTGAAACATTATACACACCTTATCACCTTATATGATATAAGCAGAAAACGAGTTTACAAAAATGATTTTAAAATAACCACTTGCTTTTTCACTTTACCTTGAAAAAATGGATTTATGATGGTTTACGTATCTTACCTGTCATGTCTAAACGCAAAATCATCTATTTTAAAAAACTATGCATAGTCAAAACGTTTCGTCGTTTCGTTCAAAAACGTCATTGTTGGGGTTGGGATGTGTTTATAATTGTAAGATCATCTCATCCGAGAGCTTCTCAAGATGAGTTTATTAATAAGCGACGATCCTAGCTCCAGGATTACGTATCGAGACGGTCTCATCTGAGAAGCTCTCAGTTCACGGATTGAGACGAGTTTATTAATACGGCCCTAAGAGCTCGAGATAAATATTTAATATTATAAATTTCCTTATAAAGAGGAGCACCCTGTACGCACTACCGCGACGTCGGCCCGATGCATGCCAGGACCGTCGCGCGGTGATCGGCCAGTACAGTGTCTATCGCTGCGGTGTACACATCTTGCTTGGACCTTGCAAAAATATGACCTATACAAGACTTACTGGTTTTACCGGTTAATTGTTCTATTCGCGTATAAATTGATATTCCACATGTCAAGCCGCAGCTACAGAGCATAGTGCAGTATTTATGTTTCACAGGAGAATTAATCTTTAAGTCTATATTCATATCGCCAAAAAGGAATAGATCAGAGCCAGTGTCTATTTTCATGATGAGGTCTTGTAGCTCTTGTATAAAAAGGTGTTTATTAAGATTAGGCGGGCGATACAAACTTAGAGGATTTAGAACTGGAGCACGCATTGATACAATTTCCTAAGCACAAAAGTCTGTCGCTTTTAGGGGGAGGTGAGGTAACACTACATACACAATACTCAACACAAATGCAAAATTCGCTCTCATTGCTACACACCTACACAACTAAGAAACAAAAACACTAGCTTAAAATTACGCACACATGCACATTTTTTTATTACCAACATGTGCTTACACAATTTTAAAATAAAGACGTGTGCGTTATCTTACCGATTATCACACTATTATTAGAAATGAGATGCATATCGACATTGTCGATATCGATTAATTTTTAAAGTTGTGATATAGATGGCAGCACATTACACGTTATTTAACTTGTGTATTGTGTATACGAGATTTAACAAATATGCGCCATCATAAGGTAAAAATACCACTTTGAGGAATAATACTAAATTCAGTTTTACCAGGATATAAGATAAAAAAAGATAAAATAAAAGACATTTATTAAGTAAGTGATCAGATCAGAGAGCCGAGTACTATAAATACTATAGTTTTATTCTACTACGATTACAAACAAATAGATTTGATTCTGAGATAAAAACGATGAAAAACTTAACTGGAAAAATCACGTACATTATCTCTACACTCTGCAGTAGCTTAGCAGTTTCACTTTTGCGCTACGAGCTTTAGGAAAAATATCCACTTAAAAGGCGGCGATACAATCTTATTATGCTTTTTTCCAGTACCAAATCCTGTTTGGTCTGGCCATCTGGGGTAGTTGTGTGGATTTTGAGCGACTGATTATATTGCAAAAGAAGTGTGTGCGTAAATTAAATGGGTAGCCGTGAGTCGTGCAGAGAATCCTCCAAAGAATTAGGTTTGCCTACTCTGTGCGCACTTTATATTTTAGAATTATGTAAACTCATTCGACCAAATCCGGATATATATATCCCCTAAAAAACAATTTTAACAGTCAAACACTGTATACCCTATTTGCGCTTACGTTAGGGCCCCTTGTAGTAAAACTGCAGCGTTTCTGAGATGCCACAGGCATGTCGCTGTGAAGGTGTATAATGCGCTACTATTTGAAATTAAGTCCTTACCGAATACTACATTCCTGGTTTCCTTGAAAAGGTACCTTATTGAATTAAGGCCATATAGTTTAAGTGAATTTTATAATGCAGAATATTATAGTTGTAATTGAATACATATTTCAATAAAAAAAAATAAGTATAAGTTTAACAAGCTACACCGAACTGGTAAAATTGTATTGAGTCTATTTTATATAAAAAAATTATACCATCTCATATATATGTACATACAATTTAAGGCATATAAATAAATAAATAAATAAATAAAAGGTTCACCAAAACAAATCGGCCGTGAGTTCGACGAAGAGTTATGAACTGACGAGCTTTTGTTTGTTCTACGATCTCGTAGACATAACGCCTAGTGCCTGCTATACGGCCGCAACTCGAAATTTTTCATTTTTGATATTATTGCAGATTCGTGGTCAGAAGGGTTTAATTTACCACCTTAACTCAAAAAAATAAGGAAAACTATCCTCTAAAGCCTCTTAATGCACTTGTGGCCTTATGCAAATTTCCAAAAATCCACTATCCCTTACCTGCAATATGGCCACTCGCCAGTCCGCCGCTTGAGCCCGCGACGATCGCACGCAAAACTACCATGCTGTTCAGACACTTCGGAGTTGCGGCCGTGTAGCACAAACGTTCGGAACAAGTTTTTGAGTTACGTCCACATCGCACAACAGTAAATAAGACCGTGATTACAATGAACGCGTCAAAATATAAACGAAATAAAAATCACTTGATGATAAGACAACTACAGTAAGTAGGTACCTTTATATAATAGTTATAAGTCGTTACCTATGATTAATATACCTAAAGATTGTAATATAACAATATAAGGGTCAATCAACTTTTTTACACACACAATTGTCTGTTGCCCACTGTTCAGATTTTAATAAATAAAATAAAATCTGGGGACTTATTGGAAGTGAAATTATTATTAAATTATAGTTATATCATTAACTCCTTTCATTATAATGTATTGTTTTATTATTATTTTGATATTTATTTAATTTTCTGTACATAGGTTTTGTATGATAAATATTCAAATATAAAAGTAAAATAAAATACTAATACAAAAAATATACATTATAAAAAACCTAACCTATGAGTGCCGCCGGCAGCGGGGCAGGGCTCAAGCTACCGGTGGTTAGGGCTGCAGAGAGAGGAACCTCCTCACAATGCGTGCCGAGGAGTACTACCTTCTGTATCTGGCCCTTAATCCAGCGAGAGTCTCTTGAGGTGTTGGTCGAGACTCTTCGCTATAAGACCGTTTGCCGAAACAACAATTGGGACAAAGATCGTCGAAACAACATCCTACATAGCGGTCACCTCGTGAGCCAAGTCAAGGTACTTGCTGAGCTTGTCCTTCTCGGCCTTCACGAGGTTCTCGTCATGCGGGATGGTGACGTCGACGAGCACTGCCGCCGGGCAGATCGATCGATTGAGATCGATCTGTCAATACGATATCAGGCTTATTGGCGACAATAGTCCTGTCCGTGATGACAAATCGATCCCAATAGAGCGTAGCACGACCATTTTCGAGAACTGGCGCCGGTGTTTACTTATAGTACGGCACTTCAGACTCAACAAGACCATTATTGAAGAGCAAGTTGCTGATGGATGATCCTGGATGTATGAGCAAGTACTCGCCGTTGAAATTATGTGTCTGAGGGACTTGCCGGGGCAACGGCACGCTCGACAAATGTCGACCGTGCCATCCCTCAGAATATATTTCCGGTAATTGTTCGTCATTATGACCTCGTCAGCAATTGCACAGACAAAACCTTCGGTTCCCCAAGGATTTCGGTTTTCATGGACGCTAAAAAGTCTACGTTGGGCCTTGTTAGGGCCAGGTAGAAGCGTCCGTGTAGCTCGTTGCTTTTCCATACGTTCTTGCGGTCTTCAGTGCTCAACACCGTTGGTCTGCGCCAGTTTTCGTTTGCCAAGGAGAGAGGCGTGAGGCTCCTGTCTACTGCAACCACGATGCATCCCACACTCATTGCCAAGGAAATAATCCCTGAGATTGCACGCACACCTCGCGGTTGTGGAGATTCTTAGCATTTAAAATGCCTCGACCTCCACATTTCCTTGGGATGTACAATCTCATGACAGATGAGCGTGGGTGCAACATGCGATGTGATTTAAGCAGTAGACGGATCCCCCTATTCAGGGCGTCCAGCTCAGTCTGAGTCCACCTTAGTATGCCAAAGGATTATGTGAGCGGCGGCACCACCCAACCATTGAAGGCGCGCCTTACTACCCCGTGACAATGTTGACATTTAATATCATATCATGTCATGCAAAAACCATGATAACAAGATCTAGAACGAATAGAACAGAAGCGGATACTGCGATAGCACGCCCTCCACCCTAGCCCGCTTCGTTCGGCTCATGTCGCTATCGCTGTTGGGTGATGAGTTCGCCACTGCACCCGACACCAGCAAGTCGAGCGACCTCCGCCGTCGCGACCACCTACGTGACGTGCGACTACCGCTGCCGGCACGCTTGGGGCCTGCGGGGCATCCTGCTCTGCGCACGGCTGGGTTTAGTGCACCGCATGCGATGGTCAACATCGAATAATGAAAATTGCATGCGAGCATAATACGGGGCTACAGAGGGAGGAACTAACCTCGGCGTACCGTGATCGAATGCTGCTCCTGTTTCAGACTCTTGAACCAGCCATCACTGTTACCGCCCAATGAATATCGGATCAGCTGCGGGCCATTCAGCGGCTTCGGCGACTGGATCAGTCTGTACCTTGATCGGCTACGCCTTGAATCGCTACATATTCGTACAACCTCCGCTTCATCACGGGACCCTCCTGCTGCGTTAACGGCTTCGATGCCAGTCGCCCAACACGCACTGATATCAGTGCAGTATGATCCCGTTAGCGACGTTGAGGATTGTGTGAATATAAGCGTAACCAGCCAGGTGAATGAGCAACTGAGGAGGGCTTTGGAAGACGCGATCGCGCAGTATCGGTCCACACCCAACTCTAGGTCTCGTTAACCAAGCTTGCCCGGCAGTAAACGAAATTTAGCACTTATGGGAGCCCTAAACGCCTTGCTGGCGTCATATTTACAAGCCAGCGAGGATATTTATCGATACCCACTCAAATTTGTACTGCGGGGCCAGCACTGCATGCCGCGTAGCTCGAGTCAAGTTTTCGGACACTGACCGAGCGACGCGCGCTCGCGGGTCTGTCCCCGCTTGGCAAGTGCGAGTTGAGCGGCGTATTGATAAGTTTAGGACTCTCATAGGAAAGCTAGTCTGCTTCAGGGTGGCAATGAACGCCCCCGAGTCATACGTTTCGTGAACCAGGCTTTTGCTTGGACCGGAATAAGGCCCCAACATTATTATGTATGGCCTGTGTCACGGAACGTATCGACTTCCTGAAGCAGAAAGTTTGCGCGTGGGCAAGCCGTATTCGTCGCTATAGAGAGCGTGTAGATAGATACCAGCAAAATCACCTCTTCCAAAGTGATCCGAGGAAGGTGTACCGAAAGTGGGAAGGAACCGATCAAGGAGTGAGCGACGGACACCTACCGGATGCTCCTGATATGGTTAATTTCTAGCGCAGCATCTGGTCGGTGCCTGTCGTGCACACAGAAGGAGACTGGATTTTAGCTGGGCAGATATTCAAACATAGGTTATTTAAATTATATACCTATCTGTCAAGAGAATTTACGCGTTAGGCATACTTCGAGACATTGATTATCGCATATAATAATGTTTTACTGTGCCAAAGATGATTAATAAAGGTATCTGATAACTATTTTTCGTGTTTTTCATTTATTTTATTATTTTTAAATGTATTTTTGTATGATAGTATGCTTATTACCGTCATTTAATTCTTTTGCGATTTTGGACACATCTCGAAATTCCGTAAAATACTTTCTGCGATATGGCCACAACACGAAGTGCCTATATTTGAAGGCCAGTACTTTAAAAACTACGCATACTTGAAAAAAAAATGCACATTCATTTGAAGCTCTATATAATGAACAACAAAATAACCTAAACCACAGTGTTATTGACCCAAAACTTAAGGAATTAGACCCTTTTTTCTGCCGCACACTCAACTCGCAAAACTTTGATCGGCGATTTCTCTTAATATTGGTTTTTTGAGTTGTGGCCGTATAGCAGGCACTAGGCTAAGGCTGAGTTACACTACCGGTCAAAAGTTAAAAAGTAAAGTTTTGCACAGGGTAAAAAGTGATCGCTGAACATACCTACATAAAGAAAAAACAGATTCAGACGATTTGAGAACCGCCTTCTTTTTTTGAAGTTGGTTAAAAAGTGTGTCAATAATATACATAATTTAATGAACATTTATTTCCTAATCTAAGCGAATAATAAGTTTCTATTGCAATTGTTAATTATATTTATTTAAATACTTTATTGTTATTACACAAAAAAGTGTACGAAAGGTGAACTTAATGCTACAAGCATTTTTAACCTTTTTTATAGGAGTATTTTATCGATATATACTAGTTTTAAATATATCACGACTCTATAGTGCGAGTCTCGTGAGGAGTACGTATAGTTCAAGGCAACGCTGTAAATTTGCTCACCCCATCGAGTTATAGGAAAATACCACCTTCCACAAAAATAACCAGCGGACCATATATCTTTTCACTGCGAATTCCCCCCCCCCCCACCCCAGTTGAGCCCCGGAAGATCAAATTTTTTACCTAAAATTTGTAGGTGTTCTTTTCGTGGAAGGTGGTATTTTCCTATAACTCGATGGGGTAAGTAAATTTGCAGCGTTCGCCCGGACTATTAGACATGGTCAACAAACACAGACAAGACACTGTACGCAAACAGACATATTTAAATCAAGCGATTGATTATTGATTTTACGGTCACTCTTTTAAGGTTCAATATAGCATGAAGTTGTTGCGAGTCTCGCTAGGAGTACGCATTAATTCTAAAACGAATAGTATACTGAACGTTTTAAAATCGATTAAAGAATCGAATAAAGAATAATGTTTGTTTCATGCGATGTAAATATACACAAAATGCTTAATTACAATCAAAATCAACAGTGAAAAGTACTTAAATGTGAAATATAATTCTATCTTTCTGCAAACTTGACGTATTTGATCGGTTTTTGCAATAAAACACGGCACAATAAGGCATTTTTCTGGAGGTCTTGACTCTTCCAAAACGACTTTGGTTATGTGAGTATCGAATAAAAACGGCCGGTTTTATTCACGCACAAGATCATTTGATCTCATACCTCGGCAGAGGGGAAAGTCTGCGTAAGGCGCCTCCTGTTCTAAATCCTCTAAGGATACAAAGTACACTGAGTGGCGGAATATCCGATCAATGTTGTTATGTTAAATAAAATTGATTCACTGTGAAGTGTTTGTGATCTTTTTATAGAAAACTTGTGCTTATTGTTTACATATACTACTATGCCGCCACCTTTACGGTGTTTTCGCAATTCTGAGTGCATTTGGTACCCTTTCAATTTAAAAATGCTGCTCAGTGAATCATAAATATTGGCCTCAGTAATTATTACTACGTCATACAAGAAGTACATTAATACACACATTGCTCAAGTGCGCTAAAGTTTTTTTCAACACACTTGCTCAAACCGACGTTTTTATTCCACCGATTTTTGGCTCATAATCCTAGATATTAAACACGCGTGCTTTTTCAGTATATTATTGCACGAGTGCCTTTAGTTTATTACCCCGTCCAATTGACATTTGTACCCTAGTACCAAGTTGAAAGTACAAAGAAGAAGCGATATAATTTAGTCGGGTTATACCTTTTTTTTTTTGCAACAAATAGTTTTTATGCGGCAAATAACAGTATCTACATATTTATTTCAATAAATTGCTAAAACCAGCTTTATTACTAAAAAATAACTCAAATTCATTAAAATCATTTTAATTTTTCTGTAATTTGTGTTCTAAACACGAATTATTAAATTTTTCATACGAATTATTATATTAATCTGGAGTGTCGGCCGATCTCGTTCGCGCCTTAGCCCGCGCGCGCATCGGTATCGCGGGAAGAAAAAAAAACAACGCGCCATTTTTTGTAAATAATTGATGGCTGTGACGAAGTTTGGATTAATTTTATTGTGAAGTTTAATATTAACGAAAATGTCTACTTCAAGTAAAGAAAATGAAGAAAGCCTATTATTAACTCCGCCGGACATACGTAACAAGGCGAAAAACGCGTGCAATAAATAGCCTTTTGCCATCAAAATCTAATGAAAAGTATTTAGCGGCCTATGAAACATTTTTAAAATGGAAAACTGGCAAGAAGAGAGTGAGAGAGAGAGCGTATTTTTAGCCTACTTCAATGAACTGGCAAAAAAGTATATGCCCAGCACGCTTTGGTGCACTTACCTACTCTATGTTAAAAAGCACAGTTAAGATAAAGAATAACATAGATATTCGAACGTATGTACAGTAACCTGATAGCATTTTTGAAGAGACGCTCGGACGGATTCACTTGCCGAAAATCAAAAGTATTGACTCCATCCGACGTGGAGAGGTTTTTGAAAGAAGCTCCTAATAATCAGTACCTTGCAACAAAGTTGAACTTATACAACAAAGGTCAGTTGAACTTTTACAATGTTCTTATATTAAGTACAACTATGTTTGGTTTCTTTACAGGTTTCGTTATGATTTCGCGTTACAGGTGCGTGTAGACGTAAAGAACTTAGTGATCTAGCGACTCAAGATATTATAGAAACCCACGGTGAAATGCTCCTTGTAAAAATTAAAAATATTACCTAAAACTTGTTTTGGAAATTGTACATTTACTATCTGTTTTAATAATTAAAATTTGACTAAATGAAGAGTCTTGTTGTTTCCTCGCAAGTGTGTTGAAAAACGTCGTATGAAACACGTGTGCCTGTGACCATTATATACGCGGCTTTCTTATGGCGCACTCGCTTTCGCTCGTGCGCACACAATAACGCCTAGTATATAATGGTCAACTTAGCACACTTGTATCATAATGTACTATTATGAGTGATCTTATATTAACATGCATGCACAACAAGTTAATTTTATTATGATTCGTTTTAAACAGTCTAATAAAAGAATTCATGTTTGTACAATCAGTGAATTCAGTGATATCATCTAAATAGACAGCCATTTTTACTAGTGAAGAAGTGTTATCTTTAGTTTAAGTAAAAGTAGTATATGAACTTATTTTGACAATAGTTGCTTGATGTCGCTTTCATTCCGGATAACGGTAGATGGCTCGTTCTCACTTTTTCTTGCTCTGATGACGCCTCGCTTGCACCAGACGAACTTGAAAAGGCCGGTTTCCTTCAGCTGCTTCCTTGAACTCCGCAACAGAATCTTGTTATAAGAGGTCAACGCTTCGCTAATATAAACCGTCTCCTTTGCTTTACCCTCCGGTGCCGTTGATATTACATCAGCTACTGTAAGCCGTGTCTTCTTAGCCTTTACTAACCATTCAGATTGCATGGATTCCTTCTCCAACGTGACCTGAAGTTTACCAGCACGATCCTTGCTGGCTGGGTAGTTTTTGACATCGGCTACGTCACTGATTGATACTTGCAGCTTCTTGGCTACTGCAGTTATGACTGTATTAGCATTATCACCTAATGGGACATTGTAGACATCAATGGTTTTACATAGTTTTTCTTGCTCCATACTCTGCACGCGCTGTTCCAGGGCTCCAACTCGAGTTTCTAGGTGGTTGCACTTGTTCGATAACTCTATGTTCTTTTTCTCTAAGTCTTGGATTGTGCCTTTGACTGCTTCTACAGCTTCCAAAAGTTCATCCATTTTATCGGAATTGAACTCGAGCGCCTGAGTTATTGGACTAAGTTCACGCTTCATTGCTTTCTCCATCATCGAATTTATGTCTCGAAGCAATTTTTTACCGTCTATTGGCCCCGCGTTAATGCATTGAAGCACCTGTTCCAGCTCCCCTTCCTCGTCGTCATCGTCTGGGACGACTATAGATCGGCGCTTAGAGGAGGTATCGGTGCAATCTTGGCAGGTCCACTCCAGGCTCTCGTTGGCGCGAAGGGCCGCGCGCTGTTTATTTAATGGTCAGGCCCGAGCACTCCACAGCCAGATGCACCACCTTTTCACACCTGTTACACTCTACTCCAGGACGAGTTTTTAAAACATTCTTTGCACATTTTGCACATTTTGATAGGTATTTTAGACATCATGAGGGTAGTTTACACACTCCGCGATCAATTTGGCAGCGTCTTACTCTGACTCTGATTACGTGATCGAATGAGTCGCGAATGAAAGAGGCGTGAGACCAAACGACCCAGAGTACAGTCACCTTCGCTTTCTGAGGAAAGGCGCAATCGTAAAGTGAGAAGAGGGGCCCCATCGTCTGCATGGGTGGTAGAAGAAGTGCAACCAAGTTGAACTCCAGCTGCGCCGGTGACGCTCGCACTGCCCGCGCTGCAAGCACCAGAGCTTCAGATCCAACAGCCCGAGCAGATGACATCACAGCCGACTCAGGTGACATCGCAGCCGACTCAGGTGACATCGCAGCCTGCACCCGAGCAACCGACTTCCAGCTTCAATATAGACGAGGTACTTTAAACTTTTGTCATCTCTTCAAAGACACGATAGGGCCAAACCTCAACAGTTTAATAATAATCATGTTAATAACGTAATACCGCAGTTTGACCCATCTAGCAAAGCTCAGAATATAGAAAGCTGGTTAAGAAAAGTTAACGAATGTGCTTGTATATATGACTGGGATCAGAAGCAAACCATGCATTTTGCTTTACAAAAGTTGGTTGGCCTTGCGAAATTGTGGTTCGAGGCTTTGCCATCAGTTAATTATAACTGGGATGAGTGGCAGGCGAAGCTTCGTAGGGCCTTTCCCAACAAGCAAAATTATGGTCGGCTTCTTGAAGAGATGCTTGCACGCACTACGCGTCATAATGAGAACTTGAGGGAATACTTTTACGACAAACTAAGTTTATTGAACCGGTGTGAAATAACAGGTCGAAAGGCCGAGGACTGTGTTATTCACGGTATTTTGGACAAGTCTGTTAGGAATAGTGCGCAGGCAATGAACTGCATCGAGCCAGAGGACCTCCTGAACTTTCTCAATTCACAGCGACCCATTGACTTGACTTATATCAAAAAACGTAACGAAAATGTTCAATTCAATCGGCCTACTAATACCACTTCGAATTCTGGTAAGACATATATAACTTGCTTTAATTGCCGCTCAAAAGGACATACCGTTCACAAATGCCCAAACCCCATCACTAAATGCCATAAGTGCTTTAGAGTAGGGCATGACTCGACCATGTGTAAACTCGTTCCTTTAACTCTTCGACAGACAAATGACGGCAAGGCCAATAACGAGGACCGAAAGACTTTGTCAATTTCCACGGTCAGTAACACTAAGGACAAATTCTTTAAAATAGTTATTTGTGCAACAAGAAAGCAAAGTTGGTTTTTGCTGCGAGTGTTGTTTTTGAATCCCGAGTAAGCGAAGGATTCTATAAATAGAATTGCGTTTTTTTTAGCTTTATTGATTCGTGTTTTCATAGTTTCGATAGAATAAAGTTTTGCTCTAAGACCAGCGAATTCTTTAATGACATCTCCTCCAAGTTCGTCTTTAAATAAACCTGGAATTTTAGCATTCAGTCTTTGTATGAAGTAAGGATTATTTAATGCGAAATTGCTGGTATTAAATTTTGATTGATGACTCTTTATGTCTCGATAAATATCGTCTGTAAAAACCAAGTAAAGAAGACTGTCAGTATCTGTGTAACAGAGTTTTGCATTTTGTTTGTATTTATTTTTAATAAAATCATAGTGAAACTTGTATAGATGTTGCTTTGCGTATTCTAAGACCGAAAATCCAATATAGATTGGCCTGTCTAGCTTAATTTTTTTTAGGCGAAATTGAAGTGCTACAAAGTCTTCAGAGAACACTGAAATGTTCTTTAGATTAGGTCGAGAAATAAGCTTTTCGGCTCCGTTTCGTTTATTTGTAATGTTGTCAGTATAACTCCACTTTGTTACCAATTTCACATTTACCTGCTTGCGTCTATTTTCAATAGTTTTTCCAAAGATTGCATTTATCATCAGTTTGAAAAACTCTTTTTCAAAATCAGTTAAAGACCCTTGTCTCAGTCTGGTATTCAAATCAATGTATATTTTTAGAAAGTTGGTTTGCCTAAAACTTAATATACGATGATTTTTTTTCAAAATTAAACCATTTTTCAAACATTCTTTTAAATGATTGTAATGAATGATGTAGTTATATTTGTCATATAAATTAGCAATCAACTTTGGAGATTTTCCTCCTGGAGGAATAAATTTCTCTGGAGCGAATGGTAATTCACTGTGTAAATCATGAAAATTTTCAGGATATTCTAGATCCACTTCCAGTATATAGCCAATATCACTATTTTCCGGTACTTTGAAAATACTAAAATCTTTAATTTCATCATCGTTTAAAAAGTTGAAGTCTGAAATAGGCATACTTTTAGTCATTGCATGTCCGTATAGATTGTTGCAATCTGGATATAATTATCAAATAAGAAGACGGATCGAAATCATTAAATCCTGGTAAGTATTTATTGTTAGCTTTAGCATTTCTTAAGGAACACTGAACTAATCCTCCACGTATTCCTCTTTGTAGCATTTGATACATTTCCACGTCATCGATTAGGTCAAGTTGAATGCCAGTTGAAAGTAGCATGGCGTCCCAACTCCCAACTCAGGCTAGGTGATGTTACATAATAGGCTGGATCTAACTTGTAGTATTTTAAACTTATTTTTCTAAAATTTTCAAATATATCGCATAGCAATAGAACATCACATTTAAGGTATAAGTCGATATATTCACCAAGAGAATTAATTTTAAACTCTTTCCACACCGCTTGTGCATGAGTATATTCTATGTCACTTATATGCTTCAAATTCAAAGTGTTATAAAAATTATTCTTTGCTGGAAGTGATGTCTCATTATATTTTTGCCTGGAATCCATATAATCGTATGGATAAATACCTTTATTTTTAAGTAAATGTAGATTTTTATTATCAAACGTCATTGCTAAATAAATATAATCCTTGTCGGCCAAACTTTTACTTAGAGTGTCTAAACTTGAACTAACTTGTATTTAATTTGTATTGAACGATTATAGTCCTTACATTCAATGTATTTAGTAATTGACAAGTATTTTTCTTTCGTTTTTGGTATAACTGTAATTGCGCCATTGTCTTTAGCTAATTCCCTGATAAACAAGTGTGACTCATAGTTACTTAAATAATGAAAGACTACTGGTATAAATGGACACACTTTAAGCATTAAGTTGCAATGTGAATGAGCCGGGCCTCTATATTCACCTGTAATATGATTGTGGTCGCGAACCTTATCATTGAATAATAAATTATTACAAATGTGACATATTGTAGCGTTCCGATATATATTTTTTTGTTCTTCCGATAATGGTGACATGGGATTTTTAACATTTAAAATTTTATATAAGCGTCTAACATCTTCGATCAATCTTTCAATAAATACCTCCACGCAATCCGACCCCCTGTATGTTACGAATTTGTTTAAGTGTGGATCATGCGAACAACAAATATAATATGCGAAACATGAAGGTTGATGAATTTTAAAATTTCGGGTATTTCCAGTATTATGATCTTTACAATTAACAAATAAACTTTCGAAATCAGCATATATAACAAAATTGATTTTTTGCTGTCTATTAAAATTTTTGAATTGGAGTGTACTATTCTTTCTAGGTAATTCAGTTAAAACTTGTGAACAATTATGTGATATATATATCTATTTTCAGAACAGAAAAACCGTAAACATGCTTCACACAAATATATTTTACCTTTATATTTACTAAACTGTCGTCGTACTAATTTTATAAGATCTTTAATAAGACAGTAGTGACCTTTGGTTTCTTGTTCAAAATATAATAAATTAACATGGTTTTTCTTTCGGTTTTTACTTAAATATAGAGGCCCAGTTACTGAGTTCTTTTTACTTAATCCATAACATCCACTGATATCGTTAATGTCTTCAAATAATTTAACATCTTTACACGATGGAGGGAAAGACATTCCGTCTGTTTTAAGAACAGTTGAATAATGTGGATATGAACTTGTTTTGCATACATTACTCTTGGCGGGATACAATGCAGCTACAATGCTCCATAAGAAACAGTGTTCATCTTTCTTGAAGTTATAAATGCAAAAATACATCTCATGTTTTGTATCTGTTACTTTTTTAATAATCTGTGAATACACTCTGTCTTTGTCACTGTCTGTGTTCGCGTTTGATTTGATAAAATCCTTTTTGTATTTTAACACGTTGAATGCGGGAACATAATTTTATAATTTACTTTCAGTGCTATACATACCATTTTTGAATTGTAGGATAGTTGTACACTGGTGCGGTACAAGGCTATTTTGGCTTGTGACTAAAGGTTTATATTTTAGCAAATATATCCTTGTTGGTTTTACAAATCGATGATTTACTGATTACAATGGCTAGTTAAATAATTGAATGATCTAAGGCTATTGTCGTTACTTACTGTCGAACTTGGTTTAGGCATTATAGGAAAATTAATTAACGATACGAAATTGACCTGTATCGCACCAAGGGAACAGGGCTGGTGCCGTCTAGTCGATATTTTGGTAGGGATGGGAAATATAATGAAATAAAACATCGATATCGGTAGTTGTTATATTTAAAAAAAAAGGTACCTAACTAAAATTACAAATTCGAATGAGATTCATTGAAACATTCTAAACACATAGATTTTTCACATTCTTGGCAGTACGTATTCACTCTTTTCACTTTTTTGTCAGCTTCTCGACTCGTCAGTGTTTTCCTTAATTCCTTGTAGCATTGAGTACACATCCTCCTTTTTGCTCCTTTTTTAAATGTGTGTATTTTCTTTTTTTCTACAACATTTTCATCTCTTATAGCCTTCCTTGTCAGCGATTCTACAATTGCTTCAGTGAAATTTAATAACCGCATCTTTTTATTGTGCATCCTATTATATATTATCCAAGCATTTACTACACATGTTCCGAAAAGAAAACTCATCATTAGTTTTCGGTACCATTTTAATCCTCTTTTTAATGATGAATAATAAGATGTCATTTGGTCGCTGTAGTCGACTCCTTTCTTTGTGTTGTTGTACATTGTAACACACGAAGGCTTTAATATTGACTCACCAGTAGCTTTTCGTCTTTTTCCAGTATCTATTACTTTATCTTCATGGTTTTTGCACGTTGTTATCATAGTTACAGCTCTTTTATCACACCATTTTATAATTTTAACGCCTGCTTTGTTCATTTTTCCAGTAATCTGTCCCTTTTTTAGTTTTTTGCTTATTACAGTTTTTGGAAGTCCTTTTCTATTAACACGTATAGTACCACACAGCATTGTTTTCTTTTTCAGTAAATGTTCTGCCAGATCAAGAGATGTATAAAAATTATCGGCTATTACAATACGTCCTTCATGCTCAAGTCCGTTAATAAATTTTTTTACGATTTCAGTTCCATGCAATTTACCAGTTTCAGTTACTCCTTTACCGGTATAAACTACTATTGCGGAAGTATAACCTTCAGGCGTACACAGTTTATATAGCTTGATACCGTATTTATGTGATTTGTTTTTTATATATTGTCTGAATGATAACCTGCCTCGCCATGGTACCATTGTTTCGTCTATAACCAAGAATTTGCCTGGTTTTAAGGCTTCTTTCATGCTGTTAGAAAGCATTGCAAATATTTCCCGTATTTTAGTCAATTTATCGCCATTTCCTTCCAGGTCGTTGTCACTAAAGTGCCAAAACTTAAGTAACAAAAAAAATCGGTCTCGTGTCATCAAAGAGCGTATAAAATCATTCCGGTACATTTTTTTTTTCGACCAATAGTGGGCCAGGCTGGGCAGTCTAACTAAGCCCATTGTAATTAAGATTCCCAAAAAATCACACATTTCAGCATAGTCTGTAGGCTTCCAATGTCGAGTTCGAGATTTGGATTTTAGCTGCGTGTTTTCGATGTGTTTTAGTGCGTATTTGTTAGTTTCTAGTACCATCTTATTTATTATGTCATCGGTCACAAAGAGCTTGTAAATATCAATAGGTTCTGTAGCGGCGGGTGGCACATTTATTTGGAAATCTCCTTGATATTCTTGTACATCTGGCTTCCAAGTCGAGATATCAATCCAGTCATCTTGGTTGGCAGGATTCGTATCTGGGTGGATCTGATCGTCGTCCGTCTCACTAAGAATATTACTTTCAGATGTTTCATTCAGCGAAAGTGATGTTTCAGTTGTCAAGCTACTTTCTGTAGAAGACGGACGATAGTCGGAATCATCATCACTATCAACAGATGATAATGTATTAGTTTCAATAGTAATATTATTCTCTTGATTTGTCTCAAGTTTTTTATTATTTGGTGTATAAGTATTAGATGTCAACGCAACGATTTGCTGCAGCAAGGTTCCTGAATTGAGTAGTCAATCGGAGAACAATTGTTATTGAACTCATTTATTATTACCAATTGCAAATTAAAATTAAATTGGTCTAGCAATTTGAAAAAAATAAAGTCATATTTTACTGAGGTCATGTTAGGCTGGTTAGGTTCCTCTTGAGCTGACCTACCTCCGGTGTCACTGTGGCGTGGTACTTTTGGGACACCCTGTATAAGGTTATTTACTGATATATCACTCAAAGACCCTAATTCGCTCCTGGTGTCAGGAAATGATATATTTTCAAGCACAGAATACTTGTTACTGGTTGAAGGGCTCGTATACGTAGTGTTGTTTAATATCTTCGAAGTAGGTATGTTTTCGTCGACTGTATTTACGGGGCAAGACTGTAGGTAACGATTTCCGGTATAAGTCGATATGTCTGATGGTTGTTTTGGCTGCAAAGGTTGGGTTTGATCCGAAATCGCTGTACTTATAATTGACGAGCACTCCAGGGCTTCATTTGTACCCATAATGGGTGTGGTGTTAGTAAACTTTATAGGTAACTTAACATCGTTTAAAATACATATTTTAGTTCCGGTCCCACCTGTGTTGTCTCCTTTAATTGTGAACCGCCTATCGTCGCATTTCTTCTCCGATTCTTTCGGTTCACTATTTACACTTTCACTGCACTCCATCTCTTCAAAAACCTTTTGTAACATCTTTCGTGATCGTTTTCTCGGTGCATTCATGATGAAAACGGAACTGCAATCGGAAGGTAAACAAAAAACACGTAATCGTCACCCCCGCACTGGCTGTACTGACCTGTACTCGCGGTGCTGTACAAGACAGTAGGTATACAAGACACTTTTGGCCGGTACCGCACTGGTTGATTATTTTTGTCACCTAGTGCGGTACGAGTCAAATTTGTCTTGTAAAGTTTGATGTACCTATTAGATAGAATTTACAGAGAGACACATAAATGTATACTTGACTCTTTCTAGTTCATAGGATTTCATAGTCAAATCGACCCCGCACCAGACAGAGACAAGCTACTTCCTCACGCCGCACCAGAAGAAAGTACATTACAAGCCGAAACTGGCATGTACCGAATTCAACGTGTTAACTAAGAAGTCTCCAAGTTTAAAGTTAATTCTTAAATAATAGTATTTCATCAGGTTATGGTCCCATCAATTCATTATTAAGAGAAAAGTTACGAAAAATATCCACGAGTTTTTCAGATTGGTAAAGATTAAAAAGGATAACCTCAAAAAAACATCGTGGAGGTCTATTACAAATGTCTGCATCAATTCCTATTGCTAATATTGAAAAGTTAGTAGGACGGGAGAATTATGCGACGTGGAAATTTGCTGTGAAAAATTATTTAGAGCATGAAGAACTCTGTTAGACAATCATACCCGGCGTCGATTACGTCGAGGATAAAAAAAGGATACTAAGGCGGGGTCGAAAATTATTCTGCTGGTAGATCCAACCAACTATGTTCATGTACAAGATGCAACTACGGCTAAACAGGTATGGTTGAATCTAGAAAGGGTTTTTGATGACTCGGGTCTTACTCGCAAGGTGGGTCTTTTGCGTGATTTAATTACCACCACGCTGGACAACAGTGACAATGTTGAGGATTATGTTAGTAAAATCATGTCGACGGCACACAAGCTTCGAAATATTGGGTTTGCGGTGGGCGATGAATGGATTGGGACTTTGTTACTTGCTGGCTTGCCTGATATCTATAAACCCATGATTATGGCTTTGGAGAGCTCGGGGGTGCCGATCACTGCTGATTCCGTTAAAACGAAACTCTTGCAAGAAGTTAAAGAATCTAAGTCGAATGCTGCTTTTTATGTCAAAAATAAATATAATGCTAAGTCTCAGCGAAATACTAATGATTTTAAACCTCAGAGCAAAGGGCCTCGCTGCTTTAACTGTAATAAATATGGCCATTTAGGGAAACAATGCTACTTTCAGAAGAAAAAACCAATGCACGACTCTAAAAATGATAAGAACAGTAGTACTTACTATGCTGCTTTTTCAGCTAGCGCTTGCTTGGATGACAACTGTTGGTTCATCGACTCCGGAGCATCCATGCACATGTGCAACAACTACGAGTGGCTGCATGATGTAACGCCCCCTCCAATCACAAGTATTAAAGTAGCAGATAGTAAGACAGTGACAGTGAAGGCATGCGGTAAGGTTGATTTATGTATTAAAGACTCAGATGGCTCAGAAAAGACCATTCAACTGAAAAATGTACTATATGTACCCGAATTGACAACAAATTTACTCTCTGTTAGTCAGATGACAAAGAATAACTGTAATGTTGTATTTGAAAAAGATAATTGCAAGGTATATCAGAACAACAAATTGGTATTGATAGCCAACTGTCATAACAATATGTACAAATTAAATACTGTGGATGCGCCTGCATTGTTATGTATGTCAAGTGAAAATAACTGTAATTTGTGGCACCAAAGGATGGGCCATCTTAATTTCACTGACTTGCAGAAACTGAATGATTGTACTACTGGTGTCAAAGTGTCAGTTCCCAAGGATAACACGGCTTGTACTACTTGTGTTAAAGGCAAGCAGAGTCGTCAACCATTCAAGCATACCGGCACCAGAGCTTCAGAACTCTTAGAATTAATCCACTCCGACATATGTGGTCCGATAGAGGTAAGCTCTCTTGGCAATGCAAAGTACATTCTTACATTCATTGACGATTATTCAAGGAAAGTGTTTATTTATTTTATAAAAAAAAAATCCGATACACTAGAAAAATTTAAAGAATTTAGAGTCATGGCCGAAAAACAGTTAAATAAATCTATTGAAATATTGCGCACAGATAATGGTACAGAATACATCAATCAGGATTTTGACAAGTATTTAAAATCATCTGGAATTATCCATCAAACAACAAATCCCTATACCCCAGAGCAAAACGGTTTAGCAGAACGTATGAACCGCACCCTTGTAGAACGTGCTAAATGTATGATTTTAAATTCTAGGCTGAAAAAGAACTTCTGGGCCGAAGCGGTGTCCACAGCGGCATATATCATCAATCGCTCACCAACAAAAGCACTCTCCTACCGCACTCCAGAAGAACTTTGGTCAGGTAAAAAGCCTAATTTACAACATATGAAAGTATTCGGGTGTAAAGCCATGGTTCATGTAGATGGAGCTAACGTAACTTTAAACTTTGATTTTCACAGTAGGGCCTCAGCAGGTCACCGAACATTTAAATAATTAAGATAGTTGATTATGAATAATTTAGATTTGAAATTATTTAACTGATGACTATAAAATATGTAATTTTTGAGTGTTGTTTTTGAATTATTTTATTATTTGTATTGAGGTTTATGCAGATTGACAAAGTAATCTGCTCTGGGAAAACATGGAAAAAATACTGTACTGTTTGATTTTGATTATTAAGAGTGTTAAGAAGAAGAAGAAGAAAAACAATTTATTCAAAAATAATGAACACACAGCGAAAGTAAGAAGGTTTTTACAGCACAATTAAGTAATGTATTGTTCCTATTTTTCTGTTGATTTATGCACAAATTTAATAAAAGTCATATTTTGTAAAGACTGTTTCGATAACCCAACCTAATTATTTATATAAGTAAACTGTTAATGGTAGGATCTCAATAAGTAAGATCTCAAATATATATTTATTGTAAGTATAAAAGTTATTTCATATTTAGGAAGTACAAGAATACTGTTTTTACATCCACTTTTGTAAAAATAAATCTTTAAAAGATTAGTAAAATAAATAAAAATGGATGTATGATATCAATAATTCAATAATTAATACACTTATATTAAATTAATAACGTTGAGAAATGTTTAAAAAATATAAATGTGATCTACTACATCTTTTGTTAAATTTTAAACAATTAGATGCATGTTAAAACTATGCTAATTTTGTAGAACTAATTATAATAAAGAGATGACTTGCCATGATAAAAAAGCGTTTTGAATGTAAAGTCCCTTTCCATTGTTGATAAATGTTACTTGTTTTTTTCTACTTGCGTCAAAATGTTTTTTCTTTACCTTAAAGATAATACATATATGTGGAAATATGAAGATCAAAAAATTACTCTTTTGTCATTCTTAATACTTTATTGTATGAATAAAAAGTATTCAATAAAAGAATAATTCTACTAATATTATAAATGTGAAAGTCTGTGTGTTAGTTTGTTACTCTTTCACGGTGCAACGGCTAGACGGATTTGGATGAAATTTAGGATGGAGATAGCTTATACCTTGGATTAACACATAGGCTTACTCTACATCCCAGAAAACTTACAGCGACGAAGTCGCGGGCTTAATCTAGTGTAGGTACAATAATAATAATAATAATAAGCCTTTATTATTCCTCAAACATTTTTGTTGTTAGTATTCATGATTTATATTAAGGACCCCTGTCGGGTATAGGCCTCCTCCACGTCTTTCTATTATCTCTCTATTTTTGGCGCTGTTAGTCCAGTTTTCCCCAGCTATATTAGAGATATCGTCTGACCATCTTGCCTTGGGTCTTCCCACTTTTCTGATCCCTTGGGGTCCCGGCCACATTGTGATTCGGTTGGTCCACCTCTCGTCTGACATCCTGGTTATGTGACCGGCCCATCTCCATTTCTGCTTTAGTATAAAATCTAATGCATCAGTGAGTTTCGTTTGGGATCTGATGTTTATGCTTTTGATCCTGTCTTTCTTTCAAATTTTTAGCATGCTCCTCTACATTGCTCTTTGACAGGTTCGTATTTTTAACTTAACTTTATTTGTGTGGGCCCAGGATTGACAGCCGTATGAGAGGCATGGTAAGATGCAAGTATCCACTACAATTTTCTTTAAGTTTAAGGAACAATAAACCCTTCTTTAATAGTTGACTTCGGAATGAATTTGATGTGTCAAGAACTGAATTGAGAGAAATAAAAATTAAATGGACATAACTCCGTTTAAACTGATCTATTAATTGCTGGGTTTTATAAAGGTCCGTTAGATCAAATTTCGGTCAGGAATGTCAAAACTTGTATGAAGTTACTAAAATTTGATCTGACATATTTACTAACGGAGCTTTATAAAACCGGGCCTAAATGGTGTAAAAAAAGTTCAAGGGATTTTTTTTTGGTCAAATAATAAACGGAAACAAATGTACCTAATTGTGCGTATTTATTAGAGTATTGAACACTTTAAGAGATCAATTATGGCACAGGTACATACATAATCATATGTAAGTAACTAAATAAAATTAAATACGCCATTTTGTGTAAAAGCGAATACAAATATCGAAATATAAACATAATTGTAAAAGTATCAATACTGATTGATCACAGAACACACTGAATAGATCAAAGGCCAGTTTTTAGTTTCGCCACTGCTCTTAGTAGGAGATCCGAAGAGGAGACGACCTTCACCGAGCTGCTTATTCGATCAAAAGTATTTTATATCAAATTTAATATGTTACGTAATATGTAGCGAATGGGTTGACTGAAAAAATTCAGTCCAGTATATATTTAATTAAAAATTGTTTTTCTTTTTAAATTGCACTGGCTTCCTTATTAGACAAATTACATACCAATCGAAAGTATGAAGCCTATAGAATATGCAAACGTTAGGTTGTCAATTTTTTTCCCGTCATAACTATTGAGTATAACTGTTTATACCTGAACAGGAACACGGTGATATAGGGTTGCCTACGAAAAATCAGTCCCGATTCCGGGTTGCCGACTTTTACGAAACGAAATATTGATGCGAATAAATACGTGCGACAGAGAGATCCCAGCTAAAAATCCAGTGCGATACAAGAGGACGCAGCGTATATTGCAGCTGCTATTTGTCAAAATCAAATAATGTGAATGTGTACAGTCAAGTGCATAAATAAGTGATCATTTATGTACTTTGTCGCTTTCAATCGTTTCACAATTTTGTATAACACTTCAAACACGACGTTAAAGTGACAAGGTACATAAATGATAACTTACTTATGCTGTTGACTGTACAAAAGTAATAACAATAATGAAACAAAATAAAAATAGTTCAAAAAAAACAAAATTACCCTCCTTCTGACGCAGTCGTAGTTCAATTATTATGTTTCAGTCATGAAATGTCCTCTTGTATCGCACTGGATTTTTCGCTGGGATCTCTCTGTTGCACGTATTCATTCGCATCAATATTTTGTTTTTTTTAAAGTCGGCAACCCGGAATCGGGACTGATTTCTCGTAGGCAACCCTATATCACATATTAAATTTAATATAACATACTTTTGATCGAATAAGCAGCTCGGTGAAGGTCGTCTCCTCTTCGGATCTCCTACTAGTAGCATTCGCGTCATCATTGCCGAGCTCATCGGGCGGGGTAGACGCGCATCCAACGCCATGTTATGGAGCACACTGCACGCGACCGTGATGTGATCGGCGACATGAAGCTCGTACTGTAGGGTGCGTAGCCTGAGCAAGCACCTCCACCGCGACTTCAGCAGGCCGAAACACCGCTCAACGCAGTTTCTTGCCTGCACACGCGTCCTCGCGTAGATTTCCACGCGAGAACCTCAACCAAGGTCTCTGAGGATATCTTGAGTCGCCTTAAACAAATACATAATCATTTTAATTATTTTTTGATGGCAATAACTAGTTTTATTATCTGTACCTATTATCATGAATAGAGTCTCAATATACATATACCTATATCTAACAAGTTCAATTAATCATCAGTTACATTTCACATTCAATAAACAAAATTACTTTAAATAATTTGTCATGATTTGGATTGTAATGGGAAAAAAAAAACAAAAGTTAGAATTCTTACCTAAAAGCCATAATCACACACCTGTAAATAAAATAGTTACATTATTGAAAATAGTATAATATAACATAATTGTACATTATTAGTATTTAATTTTTAATAAATTAAAGGCTAACATCAGAGGGTTTATAGTCTTTTTTCTTTTTATAGCTAAAAATGTATTGCTGTTTGTTAATCTGGCTCAACCAATATGTTTTTTTTGTTTTCACTTTAATACACGAGTAAGATGAGTTATTATATTAAGTACCAATTTCACCAAACAGTGTTAACCACTTAACTGACAATTAGAGGGTTAACAGCTGTCAAAATGTATAACTAACAGTCGATTAACATTGATTAAATTTAACATCATATGGTGAAATTGGTACGAAGTAATATACATACAGCTAAGTGAGGTTTCTAGATAATCTATGCAATACTTGAAACTGTCTAAGAAGTGTTCTAGATAATGTGAGGATCATGAAATTAGCTATTAAACAACTGTGTAAAAACTGAACAATTTATAGTTTAACATTTATTATTAAACACAAAAAGTTACATACAGCAAAGTCAATATGTATATTACTAGATGTTCATTGTATACACTTACCATTTGGACATTTAGGGAATGGTACCCTTTCCTATTACAAAATAAGTTTTCATGAAGGCAGGAAGGGTGTAATTGGGTGCAATACACCGGGTTGGTAGAAACCTAAAATAATTTTTATTATTACAATGATTCACAGCTTTTAATAGGTAAATAAGGTTTAGCTTAGCCTTAGTCATATTGAATAGTAGGTATATACCTATACATTCCTTAATGATAACTTTTTGTGTGAATTTGCGAATTCAAATGAGAGTAGAATTTAACTATACAAGTTATTGTAAAGGGTTCAACAAATAGGTACAAGTTTTTTTATATATACTTCTGTGTTTATTTTCACTTTAATCATCATCATGTTTTCGAAGGGCTCCATCTAGAATACTCTACTTACTTTTGTCTGGAGTTCGACCTCGCTTCTTGTGTTTGAGGAAACACAATCCATTTTCGCACAACACTGGGGTTATTGAGGGCTTGCACCACTTGCCTGATGCAACGACTTGTTGTCCGCTGCGTCAAGTGCTTAGAATCCCCCACCACCTTGCTGTCGTAGCCCACCCCGTAGCGAAAAATGTTAGAGCACATAGAACCTGCAAAAAAAGTACTTTTCTGCTTTTGGTTAAAATATTGTAGGACGCCGACTTCAGTTGGACTGACCTATTACCGACCATTTTAAATGAAGTTATTTTTTGCTTTTTGAAGGCGGTTTTTTTGTTTTTTTAAACTTTTATTTTATTTTATACTTTTTAGTGGTCATAATTATGCTGTTATGTAGTCCCACTTCAATTACCCAAAAAGATTTAATAAGAAACTATAGAACATTGAAATTCAATCTCGCCGCAAGCAACGCCGTGGGAAAGTCATAGTCATATATTTAAACGTACATATGCTTCGTCATAGTCGCTCAACTATCTTAATCGAAATATCTTGTCGCCACCCTTGAAATATATACCGTTTAGGAGTTCCGGTGGCCATCTGTGGTTTTCATCATCAGTTCCACTTTACCAAAAAGTGCTTTCCAAGAGCAAATACACGAGTTACAATGAAAAATACCAAAATCGCTATAGGTGTGCCTATAAATTTTGAAGAGTTCCGTCGATTCCTCATGGATTCCACCATCAAATCTTCATTTTGAAAAAAATGGGACCAAATGGGAAGCACCAGCTTTTAAATAAAAAAAGATTCATCAAAATCGGTTCACCCAGTCGAAAGTTCTGAGGTAACAAACATTAAAAAAAAAAAAAAAAAAACATACAGTTGAATTGAGAACCTCCTCCTTTTTTCGAAGTCGGTTAAAAATTGCGTCTACATCGATGTATTGCAACTTGGTACATACTAATAAATAATAACTCCATTCCTACCTTTAACTCCGTTCCACTTAACGGGGTGCGTTGTTTTAGCTCGTCGGACAGCCCTTTAAAAGTCCCCTTATCCAAGCGGAGGTGCGGACGAAATAAACCATCGGGCATGGCATCTATCTGCTCCAGATTAGCGCGTGAATAATTTCGTTGTTGGCGCCTCCTAACTTTGTTGTGAGAGGCCGACAAAAGTCTTAAGGAATGCATTATGCAAACTTGTCCGTAACGAGCATGTATTCTCTAAATACTGCCAGAGGCCCGTTTCATTTCACGAAGCTACAAGTTACAAATTACAAGCAGAAGTCTCTTTCTAACACGTACTGCTAGAAAGAGAGTTTCGCTTGTAATTTGTAACTTGTAGCTTCGTGAAACGGGCCACAGGTATACAAATACAAAGTTTCGTAGTAGGTACTCATCCAAAACGGATCGCTTGGGCCAAAGAGTATACAGGGTGTTTTTTTGGTCGACAACTTCCAAAACAGGAGAGATAGTTTAATTAATGCTGAATCCGAATATCACATTTAAAAAATTAAAAAGGCTTAGGAGGTCAGAGAAATAGCATTTTCTGTTTATCCCATTATTTCACTTAATTGTGGTTGCTATGCGACGTGTTTACCGAAGACTAATGACGTAATCACCGTGCACAATGTTATGATTCATCTTTCCCTTCATACTTGTTACAGGCTTAGGACCGTCAAAGATTACAAACACGGTTTAGGTTAAAAAAATGTAGATTATTGTTGTAAAAATCGTTCTGAAATAGCATTTAACTACAGAATAACGGTATAGATTAAAAAACCGCAAGAGTTGTCTTTGGCGTATTTAAAAAGGGGAATCAGCTTTGTACAACGATTGTTAAAAATTTACAAAATTTAAATTTTTACTAATGTAAAAATTTAAATTTGACCTAATGGTCACTTTTAATAAATGTTTGAAGTGACGGCCGCCTTCGGCTCGCCAGTATTTAAACTGCTTAAAACTAAGAGAGTACTCGCCCATGGATGTTCTTCGAAGTAATTGAGAATAGCTTGCTTAACATCCACTGCAAGCCCACTTTGGGCTCTTCCTTGAGCATGGCGTGGTGTTTCAAAAGTGCAACTAAGAAGTGGGACTAGGAACATAAGCTTATTATGATCTCTAAAAAGTTATATGAGAGTTCGTCATTATTGTAGTTAGAAAAGTTAAAATTGGTGTTATTAAAAAAAATACATTTGGCGATTTTGAAAAAATATTCCTAAGTAGTTGAAATGGGGGATAGAGGTATGTATCGAAGTTAAATAAACTAATAGCTATAGCTATGATAATAACTATAATGTACTGGGAGTAAGTACCGTTGGTTAGGTTTGTTCGACCTGGAACCCGAGGTATCCGTGGAGCATGAAGTCTTCTTGATGTCAGTCGACAAGCGAGGTTATGTTGGAGGTTAGGTGGATGGCATAAATCATACACGCACGGGTCGCGTCAATACTCCAATTTATATTATCACAATATAAACGTAGATTGCACCTTTTACAACTACTACTTACTAACTTAATGGATAAATATAATATTCTTAAATATTATATTGTAGCACATCTGGTGGGCGTAGCGGACAAGAGACAAGAGAGAAGTTGACACAGACATTATCCATAGAGCATGCAGAATATAATAGACATAGATTTAAGGGGCATATACACTATTCAACACTTCCCCTTATATGCTCCTTATATAGTACATAAGAACCTTACTTTATCTCTTAATTAAAACAGAGAGCACAACTCTACATGCAGTATCAAAGAAGAACAATGTGTTTACAATAAACAACAAATGGCTAAACAGTTAAATATTCAAAGTTTTAACATTCATGCTATTTATAAACTGAACATGCTTAGAAGAGCACAATGGCTTAGTTAGTACATCGGCTATCATTCTATCTGTGCTTAAGTACTTAATAGACACAATATTATTCTTCACTAACTCTTTTACATAGTGATATCGTATGTCTATGTGCTTTGTTCGTTTGTGACAGTATTCTTTCACTTCCAGTAATTTATGTGCGCTCTGATTATCATTATATACCATCACATGCAAATCTTTACATATAATTTCAGACACAAAATTCCTTATAAAGCTGATATCTTTACATACATCACTTATTGCTATATATTCGGATTCTGTGCTAGATAATGCGACACAGCGCTGCTTACGTGACTCCCAGTTTATAGTATTATACCCTAGCTTTATAACAAATCCAGTATAAGATTTTCTATCATGGGGATCATTGGCCCAGTCTGCGTCAGTAAAGGCAAACAAATCCAATTTTCCACCCTTATAAAAACATAAAGAATAGTTAATTGTTCCTGCCAAATAACGCAATATTCGTTTTGCTGCCTGCCAATGACTAACATTAAAACTACTATTGAACTGGCTAAGCTGGCTACAGGCATATGAAATGTCGGGCCTGGTACATACCGATAAATACATAAGACATCCCAATAATTGCCTATAGTGATATTTTTCATCACACAAAGAATCCGATTCAGACTTTTCAAATTTACAGTTTAATGGCATGGGAGTAGAAACGGATTTACAATATTCCATGCCAAAGCGAATAAGCAATCTCTTAATATATTCCGACTGGTCTAGCTTTAAAATTCCTTTCACCTTATCACGTGTTACTCTCATGCCCAAACAACTTTTTAATTCACCCAGATTCTTAACTTTAAAATTACACTCCAACAAGGGTAACAAGTCATTTTCATAAGAATAAAATACATAAAAGTCATCGACATAGAGTGCTACCACAATTAAATTATCATTTTCTTTCTTTATGTAAACACAAGGTTCACATTTGCTCTGAATATAAGAATTCTCTGACAACAAAGAGTGAACTTTATTATTCCAAATCCTACTGGCCTGTTTTAGGCCGTAAATACCTTTTAACAATAAACACACCTTGTTTTTATCTTTACAAAAACCTGGAGGCTGCTCCATAAATATAGTTTCCTCTAAATTTCCATTTAAGAATGCGGTATTTACATCAATGTGGTCTATATTTAATTTTAATTCATTAGCAAGAGCAAACAATATTCGCAATGTAGAATGTCGAACTACGGGCGAAAAGGTGTCATTGTAATTTATACCTTTTGTTTGTGTGAAACCTCTGGCAACAAGTCTAGCTTTATATCTGTCAAACTGACCAGATGAATCATGCTTCTTCTTATAGACCCACTTACATTTTACAATATGCTTATCCGTTGGACGATCCACCAATCGCCAAACTTTATTATTAAGGAGAGAGTCGAACTCTTCCTGCATTGCATCCTGCCAGTTATCACATTCAGAGCATGTAGTAGCTTCCTCATATGTTTGAGGTTCTTCAAATGGAGAAGTCCCTTGTACCATGAGAGAATAATCAAGATCGTAATCCTCATACCTTGGAGGCATTTTAGAGCGAGTTGTACGAACCGGCCGCTGCTGGGGAGCCGCAACAACAGGCGAAGGAATACCTTCCCCTCCAGCCGACACGCCGCACGAAGACTTCACACACTCATGGTGCGAGTCGAGCGCCGGTGGACACGCCGGGATTGCGTCGAGCTCACCCCCGGCACAATCGCTGTTGTACTCGTCAGCATCATCTGTTAAAATGGAACAATTAATTTCTTGATTCTCATCAGGGATCTTCTGCGTATCACTGCTAGAATTCAGTATACTAGTTGTATTATTAGAACTAGAATTCAGCAAAGTGTCCGAATTATTTAAAATTATTTCATCATTAGAATTTGTTCTCTCATTATTAGAATTAATTTTACTATCATTCAAATTATCATTATTAAATTCAAAAGAAATAGATTCATTATTATTAATATCACAGATTGTTTCTCTCTCTCTAAAATAAAAGCGATTCTCCAAGAAAGCAATATTCCTTGCAATAAGTACATTTTTGGGATTAAGGGGATCCATCAATCTATAACCCTTAGTTGTCTCACTGTACCCCACAAATACATACGGTTTACTCTTAGCATCAAGTTTTCGACGTTTTTGTTCAGGCACCAGAGCATATGCTATACATCCGAAGACACGAAGATGACTGAGGTCTGGCCAGGACCCAGCCCATAAGGTCTCTGGCGTCTGTCCTAAAAGAGCGGAAGTGGGACACCTGTTTTTCAGGTAGATGGCAGTCATGACTGCCTCTCCCCAGTACTGTACGCTGAGACCTGCTCCGCGCATCATGCACCTAGCTTTCTCCATAATGGTCCTATTTACCCGCTCAGAGACACCATTCTGCTGAGGACAGTATGCGACACTTGTCTGATGAACAATCCCCTCCGTCTTAAAGTACTCGGAGAACTTCGCATTACAAAACTCACCACCATTATCAGACCGAAATTTCTTAATAGGTAACCCCAACTGTGTTTCCACTAATTTTCTAAAAGTAATGAAATGTGACATTACCTCAGACTTGCTTCTCATTAAATATCCAAAGGTCCTCCTTGTGTAGTCATCCGTAAACGTTACGAAGTACTTTGCCCCTCCAAAACTGCACTCCTGCATGGGTCCACAAACATCTGAATGGATGAGCTCCAATGGTTGGGTAGCACGCGTCGCCTTACCCAACGGGTAAGGTTTGGCTGGCATCTTCCCTTCCAAACAGGGAACGCATTCCTTCAAAGCGTCATTATGAGCCTGAAAATGAACACAATTAGTATCCCTAAGAGCACACATACCTCTCAAATTTAGATGACCCAATCTTTTGTGCCAAATGTCAGCAGGCACCAATGAGGCAGCAACCAGAGCACTCGGTGATTTCTGTCTGTCATACAGAAACAAAGAGTCCTCACTTGGCAAAGACGAACCAGACACACACTTCAAATTCAACCTATACATACCTTTATACCTAGAAGCCTCACACATAAGGTTACCAGAAACTTTACAGTCTGAATCATAAATTGTGCATCCATTTTTATTAAAGCACACAACAAAACCTTTTTCAACCAAACAACTTACAGACAATAGATTATGTTAGAAATATAATCTCCTCAAACCATCCTTCTATAATCTTTGGTAGCACGTCTTTATATGTCTATGACATTTTTGACAGTTCCGCTTCCTCTTCTCTCTCCGGCCAACCTTCTCGATGGATGGCCTGTCAATGGGCTCCTAAGCCCCTTGCTCTTGAATAACTTTAAATATTAAGTTAGTAATAATAACCTATAATTAGTTCACTTAAAACTGTAATTGTTTTTCTCGGTGACTTTTATAAATAAAAGATTACTGAGAACTCTAGATCTTCATTGTGGTGTCGACCCACGTGCCCTGGTAACTATCTATAAGAAGCAAGTTACAAACGACCTGCCTCACTGGCGTAGGTCTCACAGGTTTTGGCCCCAGCGCAAGCTTCAACTAAAGTGGAAAACAAGACACAGATCGGTCGCAAGGTAACATAACCTCACTTTTACTTAACCCCGACATGGCGGCGACCAACAATGAGAATGAGCGAATGCCTCACGCTACATTCTCGTTTGATAAACTGGATGGAGTGGACAATTATTTAAACTGGAAATTTTGCATGAGACATGCACTAATTATGGAAGGTTTGTGGGCTGCGGTTGAAGGCACCGAGGCAGACGTGACCAAAGGTCAACGTGCCCTAGCGAGAATATGCCTTTCGGTAAAACCGCATTGCATACAACACATTAGAGCAGCAGACACTGCTAAAGCAGCATGGACCAACTTGCAACACATATTTGAAGACAAAGGCCTCTACAGGCGAGTAGTTCTTTTAAGGCAGCTGCATCGGGCTAGCTACGCGGATTACGGTTCGATGCAGCAATACATCGAAGCTGTCACAACGCTGGCACAGAAACTGGATGACATCGGCCGCAAGATTGCAGATGAGGAGGTCGCAGAGCTACTTCTCTCTGGACTGCCACAAGAATTTGACGTATTGGTTTCTAGTCTCGAAGCTGCAAATTTGTCTAACAGTCTTACAACAGAGATGGTGCGAGCCCGGCTATTACAGGAAGAGTTCCGACGGACAAACAACGAAGGTGCCAACGCGAATGCCGCCTTGTTTAGCAAAAATAGTCCTGGAAAGCTATTTTGTACCTACTGCAAGAAGACGAATCACCAAAAGGCGAAGTGTTTCAAGCTAAAACGTGATCGAAGAAAAAGTGATAGTGTACAACATGGTCTCTCAGTGTCCGCGCTCGCTGCCTATAATTCTGAAGATTGGGTAGTCGACTCCGGCTGTACCAATTCTATGTGTAAGCATGAACATTATTTTAAAACTCTTGACAAAAATTTTAGCTGTGTCATTACTGTTGCTAACAAAGATACCTTGCAATGCAAAGGTATTGGTAATGTAGAAATTGTTTTAAAAAATAAAGTAATTAGAACAATTGAAAATGTAATGTATGTGCCCCAAATTGCAACCAATTTAATATCTGTGCGTAAATTAACCCAAAAAGGACACACAATTGTATTTAAAGATGAGAAATGTCATATCTTTAACAAATTTCAAGAATGTTTAGCTACTGCTTCTGATAGGGAAGGTGTTTTTGTGTTAGATTGTGTGAGTAATTTCAATCCACAGAACAACATAGCTTCAACGTGTGTGCAAAGTCACCACAACCCTACAAGTAAGGAATCCACATCTGGTGTGTCGTCAGATGCTATGAGGGAGCACCACTGTGCTCATGCAACCTCTGACGTGCCTGCGCATGTCTGGCATCGCCGGTTATCACATCTAAGCAAAGCAGGTATGTGTGAGCTTCGTAAAATTTCTTATGGCTTAGATTTCAATATTGAAGATTGTGAGCTTAAGAATTGTGAGACTTGTATTAAGGGGAAGCAAAAAGTTAAAAGTTTTCCTAAGGGAGAAGCAAGAAGAGCCCAAAATTTACTTGAATTAATACATTCCGATGTTTGTGGTCCTATAGAACAAAGTTCCTGGGGTGGTTCACGTTATTTAGTGACTTTCACAGATGATTTTAGCCGCAAAACTTATGGTTATTTATTAAAATACAAAAGTGAAGTTATGAGCAAGTTTATTGATTTTAAAAATTTAGTTGAGAGACAGACAGGTCATAAAATTTTATGTTTGAGAACTGATGGAGGAACTGAATACTGTAATAATAAATTTGACAGGTATTTAGCTGATTGTGGGATTGTTCATCAAGTAACTATACCTTATAGCCCTAGCCAAAATGGCGTCTCGGAACGTCTCAATCAAACTCTAGTCACTAAGGCACGCTGCATGTTAATAGATGCAGGACTAGGCATGCGGTACTGGGGAGAGTCGATTTTGACAGCTATTTATATTAAAAATAGGTCCCCGACTGCCGCTGTGTCTGGTGCCACTCCGGAGGAACTGTGGTCAGGCTCCAAAGTTGACCTGAGCCACTTGAAGGTATTTGGATGCAAAGCTTTCTGTCATATACCTGATTGTAAACGTTCCAAATTTAGTGAAAAGTCAAAAGAGTGTATTTTTGTTGGCTATTGTGAAGAATCAAAAGGTTATAGGATAATTGATCCCAAATGCCCTAACAGGGTTATCAAGGCAAGATCTGTCCATTTTATTGAAACTGTGATAAATAATAATTCTAATATGAATAATAATATTTTAACCAATGATAATGTTTCAATTAATAATAAAATTTTAAACAATGATAATAATATTATTTTAAATAATGATATATCAAATTATAATAATTTTAAGGTAGGAACAGCGCACAATAACAAAGATATTGTAGCGTATGACTCATATAACAATTGCAATGTTTCAGGAACTTCAGTGTTGGAGCCCTGCCCTGGTTATGAGGCAACCAGCGTGCAGGTCGAGCCCCTGAATCCAGAGTCAGCTTCATCTAGCAATGGTGAGGTGCAGTACATGCCGGAGTGCAGTGCTGAGGAACCAGAGCAGGCTGTGAGCCCGTCTGATCATCACTACCAGTCATCTAGCGATAGTGAGGCGCAGCATATGCCAGAGTGCAGTACTGGGAATCCAGAGCAGGCCATGAGCCCGCCTGATCACCACTACCAGTCGTGCAGCGAGGGTGAGGAGTCCGAGGAGCAGGCGCCAGTGCCTGTGCCAGAGGTCACAGCTCTGCCGAGCTCAGGACGTCCCATCAGGAGTACACGGGGTGTCATACCCAAAAGGTATGGTGATTTTGATTTATCCCTCATGGCTCATGTAGAGCCTGAGCCTCTCTCCTATTATGAAGCAATGGCATCTGATAATAGTAATAATTGGAAAACTGCAATGCAGAAAGAATATGACGCTCTCATTAATAATAATGTTTGGCAGCTTGCAGACCGCCCAAACAACACAAACATAGTAAAATGTAAATGGGTTTTTAAAGTTAAGAATGAAGCCTTAGGCAAGGATAAATTTAAAGCACGTTTAGTTGCTCGTGGGTTTTCACAAAAAAAGGGCATAGATTACAATGATGTCTTCGGTCCCGTAGTTAGACATTCGACTATGAGAATATTATTCTCACTGGCTAATGATCTTGACATGGACATGAAGCATATTGATGTAGCAAACGCATTCTTAAATAGTAAATTAAACGAGACCATTTATATGGAGCAACCTGAAGGTTTCATTCATGACCCTAGAAAAGTTTGTTTATTAAATAAGAGCTTATATGGATTAAAACAAGCCAGTAGAATGTGGAACTTGAATGTTAACAATTTATTAGTTAATAACGGCTATGTGCAAAGTCGTTGTGAGCCATGTGTCTATGTTAAGAAACGTAACAATTTGCTTTCAATTATCGCTCTATATGTCGATGATTTCTATGTTTTTACTCAAGACAAAGAATGTGTGTCCTCATTAATTAATTTATTAGAAAAAGAATATTGTAATGTTAAAAATCTTGGGGATCTTGTTAATTGTTTAGGTATAGGTGTTGTACGTGATAGAGCTAAAGGCATTTTAAAATTAAATCAGACGCAATATATTAAGCAAATATTAACACGTTTTGGCATGGAACAATGTAAGTCTGTAAGTACACCCATGATGGTAAATTGTAGATTAGACAAATGTGACTCTACTACTACAGCTCTGTTTGATAATGAAATATTTCATTATAGAGAGTTGTTAGGCAGTTTAATGTATCTCTCGGTGTGTACTCGGCCTGATATAGCATTTGCTTGCAGTCAATTGAGCCAATTTAACCATTCTTTTGATAAGAGTCACTGGCTAGCAGCTAAACACGTCCTTAGGTATTTAGCGGGCACTTTAAATTATTCCCTATATTTTAATAGGAGTAGTAATTTAAAAATTACCGTTTTCGCAGATGCAGACTACGGAAATAATTTGCTAGACAGAAAATCATACAGTGGTTTTATTGTAAGACTAGGTAGAAATATAATTAATTGGGAGTCTAGAAAACAGAAGTGTGTAGCCCTGTCTTCTACCGAAGCCGAGTACTTATCTATCGGAGATGTGTGTAAAGATTTATGTTTCATTAAGAATTTAATTTATGAGCTCACAAGTAAAAATGTTGATATTTTAATATATAATGATAATCAGAGTGCACATAAGCTCCTAGAGTGTAGGGAATATTGTCATAAGAGAAGTAAGCACATTGACATTAGATACCACTTTGTAAAAGACCTAATTAGAGACAAATTTGCCACTGTAAAATACTTACCATCTGAAAATATGGTTGCTGATGTGCTTACAAAACCTTTAGGTAAAATTAAGCATGCAGAGTTTACAAGACTCATGAATGTAGAGCCTTAAGTTTAATTAAATGTAAGACTGATGGTCTGTGGAGCTTAAGGGGAAGTGTTAGAAATATAATCTCCTCAAACCATCCTTCTATAATCTTTGGTAGCACGTCTTTATATGTCTATGACATTTTTGACAGTTCCGCTTCCTCTTCTCTCTCCGGCCAACCTTCTCGATGGATGGCCTGTCAATGGGCTCCTAAGCCCCTTGCTCTTGAATAACTTTAAATATTAAGTTAGTAATAATAACCTATAATTAGTTCACTTAAAACTGTAATTGTTTTTCTCGGTGACTTTTATAAATAAAAGATTACTGAGAACTCTAGATCTTCATTGTGGTGTCGACCCACGTGCCCTGGTAACTATCTATAAGAAGCAAGTTACAAACGACCTGCCTCACTGGCGTAGGTCTCACAGATTACATGATAATTTAGGAACATATAAAACATTTGTAATTGTTCTTACCAAACTATTATTCGTTTCAAGTTTTATATCTCCATAACCTAAACAGTCAAGCTTTTGATTATTTGCCACTGTTACACTACTAGTACTAGAGCATTCTTTTAAACCAACAAACATGTTCTTATTATTACACATATGTGTCGTACAGCCAGAGTCCACAAAGAACATAGAATCTTGAGTCACAAGGTAGGCCGAAGCAGAGAATGTGGTGGCATCCTGCCGCTTCCTTTCCCTCTTCATTTTGTAGCATTTAGACTTCACATGACCTGGCTTCTTACAGTAGTGACAAACAATTTGTTTCTTTTCCTTTGAAATAAAAGCCTGATTTTGATTCTCCTTCCTGTTATTATTCTTGCGGAATTCTTCCTGTAAGAGTCTTGTACGCACCAACTCGCTTGTGAGTGATGAAGTAATGTTTGCTGTCTCCAGAGTAGACACCACATTGTCATACTCCTCTGGTAAACCACTCAGTAATATTTCAGCAATCTCCTTGTCGTCTATGGAGCGACCAATATCCACTAGTTGTTGTGAAACACTCATGATGGATTCAATGTAATCTGACATGGTTGAAAAATCTGTAAAAACAGTGTTGTGTAGCTTCCGAAGCAAAAGAACACGCCGGTAAAGGCCCGTGTCCTCGAATACTGTAGCAAGCTTGTCCCATGCTTCCTTAGCCGTCTTAGCACCGCGTACATATTGATAGCAACATGGTTTTATAGACAAGCATATCCGTGCAAGAGCTCTTTCATCTTTGGTAGTATCTGCGTCCACGGCTGGGCTGGTTTTGACACAAGACCAAATCCCCTCAAGCGACAAAAGATTTTGCATGCAGAATTTCCACTGAAGAAAATTGGACAGTCCTTCCAGCTTTTCGATTTGAAACATCTGCTGCAAGCCAAAGCCACCTGCTCCCTCGCGATTCTGTGCTGACGTCGACATGGTCGATTACGTAACAACCGACCGCGTGTTACGTTTCGCCACTAGTGGTAGTGACACTTACTAGATGCAGTTCTTCGTGACTGACCTCAAGAGTTATTGGCTGCTGGGCTCAGAACCTGTTCGACCTGGAACCCGAGGTATCCGTGGAGCATGAAGTCTTCTTGATGTCAGTCGACAAGCGAGGTTATGTTGGAGGTTAGGTGGATGGCATAAATCATACACGCACGGGTCGCGTCAATGCTCCAATTTATATTATCACAATATAAACGTAGATTGCACCTTTTACAACTACTACTTACTAACTTAATGGATAAATATAATATTCTTAAATATTATATTGTAGCACATCTGGTGGGCGTAGCGGACAAGAGACAAGAGAGAAGTTGACACAGACATTATCCATAGAGCATGCAGAATATAATAGACATAGATTTAAGGGGCATATACACTATTCAACAAGGTTAGGGTAAAGTTTTTTTTTCACCATCCAGAATCCGAATAGGCTTAGTAAGGTTAAGTTATTTTTTGACCACCCAGTACCGAAAATTAAACATGTAAAAAATTAAATACCCTAACTTTTCTTTATTACCTATTCAACTTTAGAATTAAAAACTAATTGGGCACTTGCATCTACTATAATATACATTACGCATTAACATTTAAATCGTAAAATTTGTTCAGTGTGAAATTGTGCGACTTTTTTTATTATTTATTAACACATAGAAGAGAGCGTCGGTGGCCTGGTGGCTTAGGGGGTAAGACACCGAGTTCGAACCCCCGCGGTCACCATGTACCAAAGAGTTTTTCTAACTTAAGTGCATTTGCACCCGATGCTCTTACAGTGAAGGAAAAACATCGTGAGGAAACCTGTACATTCGAACAACTGAGTGTGTAAGAGGGTAATTGCACAAAAGATCTTAAGGGGTCGAAGTGTATCCGAAAGGGCCCATCTGTATGATAAGCACATACACACATAGGTTATTTTTATTCCAGAAAGATGAACAGTTCCCAAAGGAATACATATGGGATGGCACCATTTATATTTCTACGCGGACGAAGTCGCGGGCAGAAACTAGTAATATTACTAGGTCGGGTCATAAGTTCTGTCACTGAGATTAATTATTTTTAAAGGATTATTAAAGGATTTTTTCATAATAGTACATTGTTCAACAAGGGACTAGAGTAAGTCATTATGACACGAGATATTTATGCGCCCGAGCAAAGCGGGGGTGGATGAAGTTCGAGTGTCATTATGACTTTTTAGTCTAGAGTTAAACACTTCGATTGCGAGAATATAAATCTTAAATCATAATAGTTTTAGCATAGACACATACAAAATTATAACTTAATAGCGCTATCATTTTTACTCTCAACCCGTCACTGTAGTACAGAAAGAGACAACAACAAGGTTGTTTTTGCGGTTAGAACATAACAAATACATAGTCCATAGACAACCTTTTCGGAACGAAGACTGAGGTGGCTGAGCAGTTGAATCGGTAAGCACCATAAGTTGCTTGTCTCAAATATAGCTACCAAAATTTAGTCTTGAATAATGTTCACCTGCAGAACTGGACTCTTCCACAGGGACAGCCACTGCAGCTAGCTCGATTGCAACTGCATCCTCACGTCCTATGACTGCAACATCTGCTGATTACAAATTAAATAGGTAAATGTTAAAGATTAGAACATTTTTTTTAAATCTAGCTTTTATATTGATACTAGCGGCCCGCCAGTGGGCCCCGCTGCAAGTTTCCGACTGTCCTATTGGTTTTTTTTTCTGCGCTATTTTCTTATTTTTTTAAATGTAAGAACCTTGTACGAAGTATTAGAAAACATTTAAAAAATAGATGAATGAAATCAGTAAAGCCGTTGTCAAGTTATAGAGGGACCAGAAGAAATAGGGGTTTCATTTTAATATAATATTGATATAAAATGAACTAAACAGTTAAAAATAATATTATTCCGATTGTAAACAAGCTATTTTCTGAAGTGTAGGGTGAGAGGTATAATGACAACTCAAGAGTCTGGAGAAATACTGTACTTTATTGGTAAATTGTATAGCTTATATACTATGGTTTCTAGTCAGTATCAAGGTCTAGGGTTAATGGTGTGGAACTTATGATTATGCATTGTCAGCGGATTTAAACTATAAAACTTAATAGAGGCTATAAAGTTTTATAGCATCGTTAAACTAATAATTAGAGAAGAGGTAGGTATCAGCTGTATGTATCAGCTGTTACATTAGTGACCTCACTACAGCTTTCCCCTTTTTTTTTGAGACAAAAATTGTAACAAAACAATTTTTGGCTTAGGTTTACTTAATTTACTTATGGGTATGGTATACATTATAAATTCTTAAACTATCTTAATGTTATCTGATTACAGTTTATCTTACGTTTAGGTTACATGTTTCTTATATGGCTATGAAGTACATTGTTGCATTTACTTTTATGCTTGCAAGGAGTATTATGATATTTATTGGTTAAGCATATTTAACCGTCGTTAAATATGAGGATAGCGGTCCCTTATTTGGTGGTGGTGTTTGATTGTCTGTTTTTGTTATGGTTTAGTTTTTATACTTTTATTTCTTATGACAAATGTTGTGTTTCATTTATTCATTAATCTTGTTCTTGCTTTGTGTAGTCGTTTTTCCCTGTATTATTTTTATTATTCTAAACATGTCTTTTTTTTCGTTGGATCCCACACTTGTGTGTGTTTTCGACTTATCATTAAGTTTTAGTGTACGGCATGGTGTACCGTTTTATTTTTCTACCATGCGTACTGTGGCGGGTTCGCCCCAATGGTTAAGTGTGTTCGACGCGGTTGTGGGCCATCCCTTGATGTGCCCACTTCATCCGGCGGATGACCTGCTGTCCACGATCTGCGTGGAATTGAGTGCTGTGCTGTTTGTGGGTAGCTGCTGCTGCTGCTTCGTGGACTTGTTGCTAGACGATCTGCTCTGGCCGGTTCCGCATCGTTGCTGCTACTGCTTGGCGCTCGATCTTTTTAGTTAGACATTCGTGGATCTTCTTCCACAATGCATAGATGAATATGATGCATACGACAATGAGTAGTGTCGTGGTCAAATAAATCGTAACTTCGCCTCTGTAGGTTTGGCTCGTGGTTGCGTCGTTGGACTGGCCGTTCTGAGCGATGATGACCTCTTCTTTTTTATCTTCTTTCGTGCATTGATGTCCCATGTCGTGCTTGGAGCTGCGGCGGATCGGTTTTTTCGGTTTTTTCGGAGCTGGCTTTAGCTGGCTTTTGCTGGCTGGAGCTGGCTTTTGCTGGCTGGAGCTCGGTTTTCGGCTGGTTACTTGGTTGGTCCGAGCGGCGGCGTGCTGACTGAAGCTGAGGCTGCCTTGAGCAGCCCGACTGGCAGGGTCGCCATGAAGTGTAGGGTGAGAGGTATAATGACAACTCAAGAGTCTGGAGAAATACTGTACTTTATTGGTAAATTGTATAGCTTATATACTATGGTTTCTAGTCAGTATCAAGGTCTAGGGTTAATGGTGTGGAACTTATGATTATGCATTGTCAGCGGATTTAAACTATAAAACTTAATAGAGGCTATAAAGTTTTATAGCATCGTTAAACTAATAATTAGAGAAGAGGTAGGTATCAGCTGTATGTATCAGCTGTTACATTAGTGACCTCACTACATTTGAGCCCAAACACTTGTTAGTGAACGCATTAAATTTTCACACAAAAATAGAAAAAAAAAACAATAAATTTTGGGGGTTCCCCATACTTAGAACTGAAACTCAATTATTTTTTTCATCAAACCCATATGTGTGGGATATCTACGGTTTCTAGATTTCTAATATATATTTTTTCTAAACTGAATAATTTGCGCGAGAGACACTTCCAGAGTGGTAAAATGTGTGTGTCCCCCCCTGTAACTTCTAAAATAAAAGAATGATAAAACTAAAAAAATATATGATGTACATTAGCATGCAAACTTCCACGGAAAATTGGTTTGAAGGAGATCTAGTAACTAGTTTTTTTTTTAATACGTCATCAATCGTAAACCGCAATTTATTTACGGAACCCTACCCTTCATGGGCGAGTCCGACTCGCACTTGGCCGTTTTTTTTGAAGTAGGTTAAAATACCAACCCCTTCTTCTAAGTGTAACAAATACGTTTCTGAAAACCGCATCAAAATCGGTTGAGCCAAACGCGAGATAATAGCGGAGAAACATACAGATACAGGTCAAACTGAGAACCTTTTTTTCTGAAGATGGTTAAAAAAGATTTAAATATACACGTCTCACTGTTAGAATTGCAACATTTTAAAATTTCATAGTCACCTGTAGATGTGGCTCCAACATCAATGTTTGTTATGTCTCTCACAAAGGCACCTAGAAACAATACAAAAAAAATTGATTATTTATTATTTTGACATGTGTGAATGCATCAGAGCATTAGCTAGCTAGCTAGCATGGTATGGTACGCCATTTCTACTTCATTAGTACAATCTGTGTTAGAATTATTGCACTGTTATTTTCCATTTCACTTTAAAGTTCAGATATTTGCTTCTCTCCGGGTTGAACATATAATGTCCATCCAGAATAATATACCTTTCAAACGGTGAAATAGTTTTTGAAATCGGATGAGTAGGTCTGGAGATTAGCCCCTACATACAAACAAACAAAATTACAAACTTTACAGTACCTATAAGATCACCGATGAACATATATAGCCTTGTTCTGTCTTTATAAAAGTATAGATTGTTTCGTAGATGTGTGCAGTGTCATACTTTTTAATGATCATAATATGCTGTTATGTAGTCCCACATCTCAATAAGAAACGATAAAATACTAGCTTTTGCCGCCACTCCGTCCGCGTAGAAGTCGTTTATCGCTGCTCCCTCGGAAACTGACCAATTTTGCAGGATAAAAAGTAGCCTTTTTTTCTTTCCCAGGTTTTCTATCTATATGCCAAACTTCACCCAGGTCCGTTCGCCGTTCAGACATGACTGAATAACAAACATACATCCATACATTCGCATTTATAATATTAGTAGGATGGTAGGATAGGATTTCAAGCTTGCTGCAAGCAACGCTGCGGGAACGTCATAGTTTTTTATATATTTTATCTATTTATATGTGCTTCGTGATAATCACTTAACTGTATTGAGATGACTTATCGCCACCCTTGAAATAGGTACCATTGAGGAGTTCCGGTGGCCATCTATGGTCTCCATCAGCAGTTCCACTTTACCAACTGAATGCAAATACTGGCCATGTTACTGAAAATACTAAAATCGCAGTATATCCATTTGAGGAGTTCCTTTAATTCCTCGCTGTCCTACCATCAGATACAGACTTGGTGACAATAGGACGACCTCGGGAGTATCCCTATAAAACAAAAAATATTTTCAAAATCAGTCCAAAATTGGATGGAGTAATCGATAAACATACATAGAGCTGAACATAGAAACTCCTCCTTTTTTTGGTTAACAAATTTGGAAAAAAGAATAGCTTCAGATTTCTGACGCTAGAGACTATCATACAAAAATAGATGATATGCCCCAACTTACCCAATAAGAAGACAAAGTGATTGCCATCAGCAATAACGCATTCTTAATGGAACTATGTTCTCCCTCAAGTTTAAAACTTGAAATACTAATGAAGAATGAATTCTAAGCAGAACCAAAAATAAATTTCTGTTTCTTAATTTTATAGTTTTATGATACTTACCTCTATGTTCTATATGCTGACCAATATGGAGAGGAAACTCCTCAAGTAATTCCTCCGGCAAAGGCGGAAAATATAAATGAAGTTTTGGCACTGCATGCTTCAGCAAGCGATTTCCTTGTTCATTGAAGTCTTCTTCAGAAAAGTGGATACCACGATGATGATGATGATGATGATGATGAGTGGGGACGCGGCCGAGGCAGACGGGCGGTCGAGTGGCTCTCCATTCATTCCGCCCTGTTCCCCTTGATCAAGCCTCAGGTTACCGGCTCGGCGGCGCTCCCATCCAGCACTGATCCCATCTTCTTGTTTTCCTACAGAACACCAGTGCGTCCTGTAAGTTAATGCTTTTAAGTGACTCTGCTGATAGTGCGTCCTGCCCAAATGTGCGATATCTCAGTGACGAGTACATTACACACTCGGCCAGGATGTGCTGACTAGTTTCCTCTTTGCCACAGTGTGGGCATCGAGGATCCTGCTTAACTCCAATTACCGTCAGATGTCTGTTGAGTAGACAGTGTCCAGTCAAGATCCCTGTTAGTATACTTAGGTTGTACTTAGTGGATACCACACACAAACTTCAGTTTATGCAATTTTTCAATGGGTAATTGCACTAAATCTTCCTGTCCTATTGCTTGAACCCATAAACGACACCTGTAGCAGCAAAGTGCAAATTGTTATATGTTATTTGTTTCTGTTTAATTTTCCAGGATACAAAGTACCTATCCTACAGCCTTTTGCAAATATCATTGAAAAATCCGATTTCAATGACATTTGGCAAAGGCAAACAGTTTAGCCGCGAAGCTTAACAGACAGACAGACTTACTTTTGCATTTATAATACTACTTGCTTTTCTGCCATAACACCAAAGAAGGCGGCTAAGTGCATAGTAATAGTATAAGCACTACTACATTGCAGTTAGCAGCCTTCTTCGGTATAACGGCAGTTTTGCCCGTGGTTCCATCCGCATAGAAGTCCTTTATCCCTACTCCCTCCTCAAGCTATGTTCATTCCAAATTTCATAGAATTTGTTCAGAGGTTTAGCCGTGAAAGCGTAGCTATCATTCACATAATTTATTGACAATAAAAATAGAATTAATAGAAGTAATACATTATTAAGAGATAAGATAAGATAATTTTACTTACCGGGCCGGGTCTAGCGGAAAAGCAGCCAAAAATACATCTGAACCTGAGACACGTCGTCTTCCGCAGACAACACATTGTTTATAAAAACGGCTGGATATGGTTATTAACAAAATTATAACACAAACAAGTCAGTATCTCACTAATTATCACTATCAAAAAGAACTTTAAAGAGTCAATAAACAATCACTAACTAAAATAGGAGTCAGTTGCTCGGAAAACCAGTCTCTATTTCGTGAACAACGAAAACAAAACTTACATAAAAGAGTCACTGTGTTATATACGTATATGATAATGCTTAGAGTCAATTTCTCGTAAAAATATCACTACAACATTAAGAATACTACAATCACCATCAAAACGAACAAGTTTCGTTTTTTTTTTTTTCTTAATTTATGGCTTTCACTCATTGTTTTAACAAGGTGTATTTCGCCAGTATCGAGTTTTAGACAATCGCCATGGACTTATTAGAGCAACAAGTCCATGGATATCACACGCGAGGACAATTGTTCGGTTAAAGAGATTTACTCTGGTGGACTAAACAGAAGCACATGGGGTTAGCTCCACGCGCTTCTGTCAAGTCACAAGTTTCGATTAAAATGGCGGTTCAATTGAGGCGGTAGGTAGTGAAAATTTAATTTTTGACGTAACAAAACCACAGATAACTTACTTTTTTAACATTTGTAATGTTGGTGAAAATTGTAGATCAAACTATTATAACTTGAGCCATTTCCTTACGTATTTATCAAAAGGTTAGAGACCAGTATATATGGACAGTAAACTTTGTATGAGAGTGTCCACCCACTGGCTTGGGCGATTTCATCACGAATCCATCGTAATGTCTGAGTCAAGACCATTTAGTGAATTAAATCGCCTATTCCATTCCATTTTTTCATTTATGTTGGCATTTTATCTAATAATGTCTATGCTTTGCTCTACTTGAAACGTCAATCAACGTACCTACCTAATGAATGACATTGACATCAACTGTCAATGCACAAACAACATAATGAAGTTTATTTAATGAATAGATGAAATTATAATACAACCCTATAGGATTGAAAGCCCTATCCCAAATCTTGGAGATGCAGTTGAAAAGCCCTATCAAACCGAAATCTAAGGCTATAAGTATAGGTTTCATTACGTCTTTCATCGAAACTTCAGGACCACGCCGTATTTTTAAAGACCTCTCAAAGTGCCTGGTCGACGCAACTCGTGACCAAAATCCTGGCCTATACTTGGCACAAAGATTAAGCATTGCCATTCAACGTGGCAATGCTGCCAGCATTTTGAGAACAATGTCCATTGGTAGCGGTATGTTAGGTTAGATTAGTGTAGTTTTAAGTAATTTTGTATGTTCGTATGAATGTGGAAGAGGTGAAAGGGATTTGTCAGGATCGTAGCAGGTGGAAAGAAGTGGTATCTGCCTACCTCTCTGTCTCTGAGAAACAGGCGTGATTTATACTTCAATTTATTTAGAATTAGAAACCACAATAACATTATATTACGTCTGGTCAACTGTTTATTACCTAGCAAATAGTACAGTACAATAGTCTAGGAACCGCAAAATAAAATTGTTTTAATGTCACTTTATTTGCGTGTCGTCAATTGTTAGTCTGGTACAAATTTTAAAGAGATTACAGTTCACGAGCCGCAATATAATGTTGTTGTGGTTTCTAATTCTAAATAAACTGAAGTATAATTTATGTAAGTCAGTATTTAAATCTAAGTTTTTATAAAAAACTGTTTTTATAATGGAAATTCATAACTATAACAGAATACTAAATCGACATTTCCTTTATAAACCTTATCGATAATCGAAATAACTTCTTTTCTCTTTTACCAATATACATCTAGATCTTAATATGACTTTGTAGAGTCAAAGCACATTAACTCTGCAATGAAGTGACTGCGGTGGGTTTCTTATGTGGTAGATAATAAAAGATATTTTTCTGTGTTGACATGCAAATATCGATGGAAAGTTATAGCGGTTTAGTTTAGTTTTAGCTTGATAAGGTATAGTAACATGTAATAAGAGGACCGAGGGCCAGATAATGAGGTGGGAAGACCATTTTCCTGAAGGATGGCGCCAGAAGGCTAAAAATAGATACCAATGGCACTTTAACTAAGAATTTAATTAATAACACACACACATACACACACAAACAAACAAACAAACAACATCACACCTGCCTGTTTATGCAAAATGTGGTTAAGCACATAATTAACCACAAGTTTTTATAATTGTTGGTAATCCTGTTCGAAAAGCTCTGCCTACCCCACTCTGGGAATGTAGGCGTGAGTGTATGGATGTGTATGTATGTTTAATTAATAATGATATTAGATGTAAAATTATATTTAATATAAGTAGCAGTAGCGATCAGTGAATAAAGGCCTTTTTTATTTTAAGATGCAATTAACTTGTATTCATCTTTCAGATGCAAAACTACATACTATACCAACCAAAAATATCTGTAAAGTAAACATTACTAAGTATACACGAGAAATTAAAAATGGTTTATTAGCTTTTCCTTCTCTTTAGGTACTTACTTTGTCTTTTTTCAAATTAGAATATGGTGAATATGGTGGTGACTATGGTGAAATTCGCACATGTTTCTTCCCTGACTGTTTCCCATACAAACTGCTTTTACGTTTTATTTCCACCCCTCTAAATTTTAACTGATTTTGATCAATTTTTGATATGTTAGTCGGAGCAACAACTAGGTTTGTATGAGTTGTGACGGATTGTGCTAAAGATTGCTTGTATGAATAGAACTGAGATTAATTCATTAGATTAGTTTAAACCTGAGTTAAATAATTTGAATATTTGCTAATTTAATGGGAAAAACGCAAGCATTCCTAATCTGGCAGCCACTGTATATAACAATAATATTATTTTATAAAAACATTAATAGATGGACATAGTATATAATGAGTTCAAGCATAATGTATTTTGTAATTAAAGTCAATCTTTAGAAGATTTGTACTATAATTTAATTTTCATTTGCTATTGTTATACAGTGCTCCTGTAAACGTCCCGATCCCATCTGCCAACATTGTGGAGCTGGAGCGCGCGAAAGGCTTCGCCTAGAGCTGCCAATCGTCACCGATCCCTGAGTGAACCCTGACACATCTCGATTACCTACAAGTTTATGAGCGCTACGCTCTTTATGTTGTTAAGCTTGTGTTGTGTACAAACGTTAAAACACTTGTTAATTAATTTAATTGCTTAAAAAGTAAATGTTTTTATAACATGAATTGTAGTTAGACGTTTTAGTGCATTATACTAACTTATTGTACGTTTAATAATTAAAGGTAAATAAATTAATAAATGCTGGAATATGTCCTTATATGTTAATTCACAAGAGCTTCTGTTAATTAATAGATTGAATGTAACTACATATACCTACATGTGAGTTAAATTAATACAGGTTTTGGGTCCTCATGGCAGTTCTTTTAAAACGATTTATACTACCTAATAGTTTAATATAGTCAAAGTAACTTTATCCAGACATAACTTATTTCATTTCATTATTACATGGCTGATGATAGGAAAGAAAATAAATCATTTTTCATTATTTAGAGTCTTTTAATTTCCTAAAAAGTATTATTAATAATTGTTATTAAGTAAGTATCCAAAAGGCAACTTGACATCATCTTCAACCTTCAGCCTTATGACAATGTAAAGTAGAGACTTGACTTATCATCAGTGTAATGAGTAAAAACTTCATATTTTGCAATATGCAATATACATAATATACACATATATGCCACAATGGTGCTAATACTGGAATGAATATGCCTCTAGCAAGCATCTCAAATAAATAGGATTTCATCAACGCTGAAACACCACTCTATGGTCCTTCCTTGAAATCAGCATCATTATCCATGGTCTCTGTGTGTATTCTGGATCACCTTGAACACAAAATTTACATTACAGTAGGTATTATGGTTTACTATGCACTGAGTTTAACTATAAATTATGACAAGACATAGTATATATACCATACTATGTATATGTATTGTCATAACATAATTTATAGGCAAGCTCACTACCAAACCAAAATTGAAAATTAACTACTTATATTAACTTAGCTGGTAGAGCTAAAGATAAATATTTATGTGATGAGCATGAATATTAAAGTTTCTGAGTCGAACAATTTTTATTTACTTAGGTATGCAAATGCAAATGGTGCAAATGAAAATGTGTTTTTTTGTTTTATATTTTATCATAATTAGTGTCGATCCTGCCAAAATGTAAACAATTATCATATAATACTTAGACAGGTTTTCATTATAATTACTAGTAGGCCCCAACTTTAATATTGTTATGGGACAGAATAGAAAATTAATACTTAAGTATGTTTTATTTCCACTTCATATTAATATCATTATTTATGCATTACCTATATACAGGGTGACAGAAAGGTCGATACAATCCTTTTAAACAAATTAGGTCATGTAGTACCCTATTCATACCAGGTATTCCCAAGTTTGTTTTTCACTTGGTATGGAGAAACAAACTTTATGTGATTACTTAAAAACTTTATTATATTAAAAGGCTAAATGTATTTGAAAACTGCACTGATTTGTAATGATTCTAATAATGTAAAATACCATTAAAAACTTCCAAAATAACATGCCATTAAGGCTTTTTCATGACATGGGCTTAAGGGAAAATCACCAAAATTCAGATTAAAATTATGAATAACTCAGAAACTAATAATTTTCGGCCAGACCTAACCACACATGACCTAATTTGTTCCAAATGAGCTCTACTATACCTCCTTAAAAGGATTGTATCGACCTTCCTGTCACCCTGTATGAAGGAGAACATAGAGGTGCACTAATAAAGAAAGATGCCGTCTAGGAAAAACCACAACTCACTTACGCTTAGCGTTCGTCCACACACTTCTTGTTTGGGAAACCAAATTCATATTTTAATGGCTGGTTGAGGGCTTGCATTACTAGTTTACTGGTGCTGCAAGACATCTATTTTCTGTTGCCACACCACATCCCATGGTTAATAAATAAACAGGACCTGAAAAAATACCATCTATGAAATACGTGTTTATTTACTTGCTTATCAAATCAATGTAGGTAAGTAGTAGAGTAATAAGTTAATAACGTAGCTCATATCATTCCTTTACCTCGAAAATAATTTCCTTGTTCATCTCAAGAGATTTATTCAGTTAAGGTAACTGTACGGAATTACGGAATATTAAGGCATTTTTGACTTTGTAAGCTATTTCCAGTAAAACCTGAAATCTTACCTAATTGAAATTGGTTTACTAGTAAAGATTGGCTTTCAGAGTATAAAATGTTATATAACAACTTTATATTAAACAGTGTTTTGTATAACTAATAGCCATTTTTATGAACCTCTTAAATGTCCGTTATTACGGATTAAAAATAGTCTCTGTCGGTAATTGCGTAAATGAGTGCACGTAAATCCGGTAAATTCAGTAAATGCCCCTTTCCTTCAAAATTAATGAAATAGGAAATATAAATTAAATATAACGTGATCAGAAATAAAATTACATTACATATTTGACAAAAAGGATTTATTTTCATTATTAGAGGAGATGGGGGTGAGGAGATCCCGTCCAGACAATTTAAATTTTTCTCCTTGTCCCCCATAGACTGAGAATTTTAACAGATATAAATGACAGTTTCACTATATTACAAATTTGTGACCTTGATAGGCTACGATATGTCTCTAACAAAAAACTACCAGCTTTTGGATAGTCGACAATCATTGGTACAAAAGGCATGGTTCAATCGAAACTCTTATAACTTACTTAATAGTCTAATGAGATCAAGCATCTTATTTATATTATTAAAACTGTCAAGATTCTACAACATTATATAAATTATGGTATTATGCATAACAACATATCAACATATTAATTCGTTTAAAGATTAACATTAAGTAATAAAACAAATAACAAAACCATTTTCATATTGATGGACGGGGTCACGACTGCTGCGTGATCATACAAAACAATTATATTTGTAATGTTAAACAATATTTTACAGAGCCAGTTTAAACTTCGTAAGTCAGGAACACAAACCATTTATTTATCTTATCATTATTAAACTAAAATATGTATACCTACTATACAACAAAAACATACAATATACCTTCTTAATTTCTTTCATTGGTCTGTACTTATTAAAAATAATAGAATTTAAATAAACTAACGAAAACATAAAAATAATGAGATTTTGGAAATCTTAGACAATATACTTTCAGTCTTCATCTTCACTCTCTAAATCTTGAATAGAATATACTCCTCTTCTATTGACTGCTATAGGATCATTAATTTTTTTAAGAACGTCTGCAATGTCGTAAATTAGAATATCATCCTTCTCAGGCCATCGCCAATTGACTCGTCCACTAACAAAACTCATGGTCATAGTCTTTACTTCATATTTCCTTCCAGACGCGTCATCTATAACTTTCAATACGAGACCAGGAAATTTTTGCCCTTCATACATAATAACAACATAATCTCCTAAAGCTATTTTCATTGGATCAGTATTTGTGATATGTTCAGAAATTATGGATGACTCTTCATTTTTTCTGGTTTTATAAGTAGTATTTTTATTATCTTTTGAAGCCAATCCCGAAGTACCAGGCTCATTGATTAGGTCTGAAACTTCGGAAGACTCATTGCGGTCGTCGACTTCCACACTTCCCCGATTCTTTTTTGTTGTTTTTCCTTTCTTCTTTTCCATTTCTTTTTGAATGGATTTATTTTTAAGCTCCATTTTTTTTTTCTTTAATCTTGGTTTCACGCTCTTGTTTTTTTACTTCTTTTACTCTTAGTTTCTCCTTTTTTTCGTTTTCAACTCTTCTTGCATATTCAATATATTCATCTGAAGTTCCTACCGTGGGAGCTAGTTTCTTTTTAACAAGTTTTTTACCTTTGGTTGATGGAGTTTCGGGCCACAACAATGCGTTTTTAAAAGGTGTAGGAAATTGGCCTTTTTTCGTTACTTCTTCCTCAGTAGGTTGTTCTTGAAAGGGCTCAGGCATCAACGATTTTTCTAATGTATTTTCGGATTCAACAGGTTGTAAAAGTTCTTTTTGGGAGAGTGCCGATGTTGTTGTACTATTTGAATTGTCGGTTGGTAATAGGTCCGAAGATTTGATCAAGCTATCATGGGCTGTGATTGTAACTCTCTCTATGGGCGGTGTAATTTGCACGGGGGGTACCATTAAGTTAGTATTATCCATCATAAGTGTATCCGATGCTTGCGGTGTTTGTGGGACAGTAATAATTTTAGTTGTACTCGTACTCAGCGAGGATTCCATTGATCGAGCATTTGCTGCATTTGTGACTGTTTTCATGGGAGATGCTGTTTGTACCGGGGTTACTATTATTGTAGTAACATCACTAGTATTATCCATCACAAGTGTATCCGATTCTTGCGATGTTTGTGGGTCAGTAATGGTTTTAGTTGTACTTAGCGAGGGTTCAATTAATTCAGCTGCATTTGCGACTGTTTTTACGAGAGATGTGATTTGTACGGTGGGTACTGTTTGCGTTTCTGAAGCTTCTTTAGTTTCTTGAACACGCTTGATTCTGTTTAAATTTGAAGTTTTAGGAGTTGAACATGCCAAAACACCAGTCAAAGTTACGTCATTGAGAAGTGCCAATTCTATGATTGTGTCGTCGCCATCGACCCAATCCAGGTCGAGATTCGCTAAAGTAAAATTATTAGCCTCAAGAGTAGAGTTGCCCAAAGTAATAGAACTTGGTGCCTTACTTGTGCAGTTTTGCGTTAGTTGCTTCCAAAAATAGTACAGACTGTCGTCCTTTACATTACCTGTCCATTCTCCAGAACACCCACGAAACTCATTTAGTTTGTCGACATCTAACTTCATCTCAAACCATTTTACAAACTCCATTTGCTGCGAAGATGACTTGAAGCTATCTGCCGAAACCAAACTAACAGGAGTGCTTGTGCCAGAACTTGTCGACGCCGTAGAAGATTTCGGTATTTTTTGTAATCCACTGCATTTTCGTCGAATGGAAACAGCCCGGATTTTCTAAAACCATTCTGAATTGGGGATCACCGAAAAAAAAAACTACTTGTTTTTATTTTTTTATTCGAAAGAATAGACTTTTATAAGGAAATAAAAAAAATATCAGATTTTTTGGTTGCGTCATATAATTATAAAAAATCAAAACAGTTTATTAAATCTGGGACGGATTAAGACGGACACTAACCTTAGTCCATCACAAAATTAAAAAAAAAGCAGTGACAGATGTGCCGTTGACACTGTTGACAGCTACCTTGTCGCGAAATAAACAGCCTTCGGTTGTGAGTTTACGCCTGCGTCTTAAGTTTTCGGTACTTTCTCTGGATTTCTTTTAATTTTTCGACTGCTTACCCACACCGGACTATTGATATTGCCTGCTTCGACGATAACTCTTGCTTTGAACCCTGAACCTGACCTTGATAGCTGCTACGACGACTTGGAACCGATACTGGAATTTGAAAACTGCAAAATATGAATAGAACCACTGATTTTGTTAGAGCGGACACATCAAATCTGCCAAAAGTCGATACAATTATGCTCATGGAGTTTATGAAGACTAGTGACAAACATAACGTTGCTGAAATTAGAGGTGGTAAAGCATTAATGTAAGTACTGACCTAATCGCGTCTTTTCCTCAATATATTTTTTTATTTTTGAGTTATTAAATTGCGTAAATGTATTTACGAGTTTCGTTTCTATTATTAGTTAGGAAAGTTCTAAAACACATATTTTGCTTTTAAGGTCATCACGGCAGTCTTATGTAGAGAGTGCAGTTGGCTATGTTGAGGTGAAAAGAACTGGAAGTTTATGTGATGTACGAGCAAAAATCGTTCCTGAACAAAAAATAAACAATAAGTACTACACTGTCACGGTCCATCTCAATGAAATAAAGGATGTCATCACAGAAACATCATGTGATGGCTGTGCAGCTGCAGCTGGTAAGTTTTGATGATAAATAACTGTAATCTATCTTGCATATCTCACTTGTGTTTTGTGAAAACTGAAAAATGATTTGATTGTATTCTCAAATATTTAATGGCATTTCAAAATACCTAGTTATTTTTTTTTTCTTTTTTTTTACTTTATTCATGTTTAGGTAAAGCCAATGACGTAATGTCTACTTCCAACTGTCTGAATTGGCTTTTTATAAGTTACACAATTGTAATAAAATCACAAATTACCATATTCTAAATAAAGTATCTGCCCTGCATTGATTTTATCTTGTGACTTTTCAGGTGGGTGTAAACACACGCTTGTCTTTTTATTTTGGCTGCAAAAACGTAGTGCTGAACCATCACCTACAAGTGTGGAGTGTTATTGGGTGAAGCCAAATTTGAAGCGGGCTCGAGAGGAAGTTTCATCAATTAAAGATTTAATTAAGAGCAAAGTTCCACGGAAGGGTCCAAAGGATGCAAGCATTCTGGAAAAATTCCGCAACGAAGCCTACAAACATGATTGCAGAAAAAGTTTGATCATGAGTTATGATCAGAACAACCAGAAAGAAAAATTTACAAATTACTGCATTTTTAATATGATGGTCAATTTTGTAGACCAAGAAACTGATCATAGTTTTAAAAATTTCAAGACATTTATCGACAGATCTGTATATGGTAAAGAAAATAAAATTAACCAAGCAACAACTAACCAGGCCAATTCAAAATTATGGCATTCCCTGAGACAAGGTCGCATTACTGGCTACAAGCTGTATGAAATTGCTCATTGCAAAACTCCAGCCGGGAGTCTAGTAGAGGCATTATTAGGGGGCTACAAGATCCAGGAAACAAAGGCAATGACAAGGGGGAAAACATTAGAGAAAAGAGTTCTAAAAAAAATTCAGGAGGAGACAAAGGAAAAAATTGAAGAGACCGGATTAATATTAATAAATGGACTTTTCGGTGCATCACCTGATGGCATTTGCAACAATTATGTTATAGAGATTAAATGCCCTATTTCGGAAAAAAACAAAAAAAAATATATAAACAACGGGCAAATTTGTAATAAATATAAGTACAGTTAGAAATGTTAGCCACAGGAAAAAAAAAAAGTTTATTTTGTGTTGCTGATCCAAATTTTGAAACCAATGGTAGGATAGAGAAGGTGGTGGTGAACTTTGACGCAAACCATTTAAAAAAAATTATGGGTGCTGCAGAAAAATTCTGGGAAACTAATCTGTTTCCTATCATTTTGAATAGTGCCATTACATAGGTTTTTAATATAAAATAAAACAATTTAATTCATCAAATAACTTTTATTATAGCATCCTGAAGATTTATCAAGCCACATGCAATTGTTACTAAGTCGTCCAAGTATTTTACATGTTTATTATCCACTTCAGAATGAGGTTTTAACATTCGAAACTCCCTTACTCTCCTTATAACCCTTTCAACATGTACTCTCAAGCTTGCGATAACTTTTGTCTGAATTACCTCTTTTTTTGTTAACTGTTTATTTGCAAAAACAGAAGGAGGTCTTAGCAGTTTAATATTTTTTGAGCTCAATAAGGATTCTATTTCCTTGAACCCTCTGTCTGCCATAATGACAGCATTAGATGGAAGAATATCTATAAAGCCACTCTTCTCTGTTAACGCTTTATCAGATATTCTTCCACCAAAACCCTCCGATATAAAGGATATAAATCCGGCAGGAGTGCAACCAATTAAATATTTAACCGTATTACAAGATTTATATTGTGACCAAGTCTGTGCTTGTCTAATGGGATCACTAGGTTTTTGAATTTGAATCTCAAAACAATCAATTATGCATTGTACATTAGAGTACCTTATTTTAAATACAAGTGGTAGATTTTTTTTTATTTCTATTTGTGTTGGTAAATATATAAAATTTTGAAAATATGTAGCTAATACAACAACATTCTTTTGAAATAACAATCTAATAGTGGACTGAGCCATTTCAAATTCTTCACTCATTCTTGCAAATGTGTCGTTATTTTTTAACTTAAATAACGTCATTATAATGTGCAATGCCACACATGAATTTTGTTGTGCAATAAAGTCTATTATCCACCAAAAGTTCTTAGGCACACCTATATACATTTTAGGCTTATTTTTAATCCTTTTCATGATGTGTTCCCTACCAGATTTCTCATCATAATTTACAACACTAAATGATGACGTAGATTCAACATTTGATGTTCCTAAAACAGAAGCAGATTGACAGGAAGCCTCATCACTATCAGGTAAATGTGACATCAGTGATGGTATAATTTTCTGTTTTGTCTTCCTGGTGCGAAAGTTAGTACTTTTTTCTTCAGTTGTTGGTCTGACCATCACATATTTATTTGCAACTGCTACTATACTGCTACTACACTGCCCAGCAACATCAGCCTAAAACATACATATAGGGACTTAGTTAAAATAGCATACAGTTTAAAATAACATTGCATCATACCAACATATTCACTTTATTAAATGTCTCATCCATGTGGAACACGTTTATCTTGTTTTCCTCGGGAATTATCAAATTTCCCAAAGTAAAACCTATCCTTTGTAAAAATATCCAGGTAATAAACTGAGTGCCAAATGACATCTAAATCTGTTCAGCCATTTTTGCGGGATTAACAAACATAGAAACTTTCACATTTATAATAGTAGGGTTATGTGTTACATAATACAAAAAAAAATATCATGCTTCCTGGCAGAACCGCCATGGCTTTAACAAATATATTTTAATAAAATATACAGACCTGTTTCCAGCCTTTTTCCAATTGATCCTGACTTTTTAATTCTTTAATATTTGTAGAAGTTGGGTTTGTTGCTTTAAATGGTGTTTCTTTACTTAAAATATACACGGATTTGCTTAAGATCGTTTATTATTTATAAGATAATACACTGTGCTTATTGGTTTTACATGACAAGTCTACAGAGTCTATATCACAGATGCTATATCCGCCCAGCTCATAGATAAGTAAAAGCACGTTCGGAAACATCCCCCTTCCTTTAAAGACGTGGTCTGGGCTATGTAGACAGGTCGTAGTCCTCTAAACGTGCTGGTCTGTTTCTTACTCGAGCACTGCGACGTGGGTCCACAGACACATTTGTCGGAACGGTCTCAACCGTGGAATGACTTTGTTGGGGCATCTGGAATTCAGAGTCTGTTGACATAGGAAAGACAAGTTGGGTACCTGAAAAGCAAGATTCAGTTTGTGGCTGATCTAGCGCCACTCTGGGAGGGTGAGACGATTCAAGCGAAGGCATTGCATGATTATAACTTATTAGCTCTTCGGAACAGGGTCTAATATGCCTTCTGTTTCTTCTGTATTCTTTACCATTCACCTTAACCACATATGATCTACTATTAATGATCTTATAAACTTTCCCTTGCACCCATTTATTCTGCAATTCTGGATTTAAAACTACTACTACATCTTGACCCAACCTTAAATCAGAAAGAGGTTTTGCTCTTTTATCAAAGGTTATCTTATATTTTTCTTTTCTCTCTTTAATCAACTTTGGCATGTGTTGAATAACTTTAGGTGCAAGATGTTTCAATAGACAAGGTAAGCCTGTACGTGTTCTTCTTGCAAACATTTTTTGTACAGGACTGGCCAGATCATCTTCATTGGGTATATTTCTTAAATGAAGCAGAGAGTACCATAAGTCTTCCTTATTTTCTATACTTTGCTTTACTACTCTTTTTGCAATTTTTACTGTGATTTCAGCTTTTCCATTTGATTGAGGATAGTGAGGAGATGATGTTACATGTTCAAAATTCCAGCTGCTAGTGAATTTCTTAAAATCTTCATTAATAAAGTTTGTGGCATTATCTGTACACACTTTTTGTGGAATTCCATGTCTAGAAAAATTCTTTTTGCAAATGTTAATAAGCTCACATGCTGTAAGGGATTTTAACTCATCTAGCTCAAAATAATCTGAGTAGTGGTCCACTGTTATTAAATACTTTGTTTGGCCAAGTGAAAATACATCCATAGATATGTATTGAAACGGATACCGGGGAACCTCATGTGGAATTAATGGCATTTTTTGTTGTGAAGGAGCCTGTGTGACACAAAACTTACATTTTTCCACAAAGTGTTTTATGTCTTTTGACATACCTGGCCAAAACATATTTGTTCTTGCTAAACGCAATGTTGCTGCAGTGCCATTATGACTTATGTGCACTCTTAACATTAATTTTTGTCTTATTGATTCAGGTATTAGCACTTGATCTCTTCTCAAAATAAGCCCATCACAAGTAGACAATTCGTTTCTAAACTTGTAATAAATCTCGAGACTAGATGGCATTTCTGTGATATATTTAGGAAATCCATTAGTAATAAAGTGAATGAGTTTCTGCAGGTGCAAATCCCTTTCAGTTTCTAATCTGATCATTTCAATGAGTTTGTCTGATATTTTCAAATATTTAATTGAAGAGACCTTGTTTATAACTTTAAATATTTTGTGCTCAATAACTTTATTTTTCAAATTGTAATGTTTTTTATTCTTATTCTCAATGATAGGTGCTCTTGACAGTGTATCTGCCACTATATTGTCTTTTCCTTGAATAAACTGTAGTTCAATATTATATTTTTGTAAAGTAAGAAGCATCATTTGCAGCCGTTTTGGTGCATCTATTAGTGGCTTGTTCAAAATGTTTATTAGTGGCTTGTGATCTGTTTTAACAATTATTTTCGGGTTTCCAACTAAATATTGATTAAATCTTGTACATGCAAAAACTACAGCCAGCATTTCTTTTTCTATTTGAGCATATTTTTTCTCAGTAGATGTTAAACAGCGGGATGCAAAACAAATAACTTTGTCATTTTGATATAATGCTGCACCTAGACCAAATTCACTTGCATCACATTCAATAATAATATCTTTGTTTAGTTCAAAATATTTCAAAGTGGGTAGATCTGTTATAATTTCTTTTAAATGAATAAACTCTTTTTCTTCTTTTGCTGTCCATTTAAACTCCACATCTTTTCTAGTTAATCGTCTTAGATTATGTGCTTGGTAACTTAGATTTTTTATAAATTTACTTAAGTAACTGACCATACCTAAAAACCTTAAAACCTCTTTACTAGAAGTTGGTGCAGGCATATCTTTGATGGCATCGACTTTTGATTTGTCCACTTGCAGACCATCTTTCGTCAGATAATGCCCATAAAATTTTACACATGTTTGCAAAAAATTGGTCTTATTTATGTTTAACTTACAATTAATTTTACGAAGTCTGATAAACAACTCCTCTAGTTTTTTATTGTGGTCTAAAACAGCTTCTTCCAAACTGTCACCCACACCATAAATCAAAATATCATCAGCTATGATTTCAATTCCTTTAAGATCTTGTAGTAAACTAGTTAACTTCTGTTGAAAAATTTCAGGTGATGATGTTAATCCAAACGGGAGACGCAGCCATCTGAAACGTCCAAACGGGGTCCAGAAAGTGGTTAATTTGCTACTTTCTTCATCTAGAGTAATCTGCCAGAAACCTTTTTTTGCATCCACTGTACTAAAAACTTTGGCTTTGCTTAACTCTGGTAACATTTCGTCCAGTGTAGTAAATTGAAAATTAGGTCTTTTTAATGCTTTATTTAAAGGTATTGGATCCAGACATAATCTAAACTTAGTGTCTTTTTTAACTATCAAGATATTATTCACCCAATCAGTATGATTTATTTCTTTAACAATAAGGTTATCCCTTTCTAACTGTTGCAATTCTTTTTTTAAATTTTCACGCAAAGCCATGGGAATTCGCCTGGGTGGTTGTATTTTAGGCTTAATAGAATGATCTAACTCTAAGTTAGCCTCACCTGGAAGACAGCCATAACCTTCAAAGATATCTTGATACTTCTTCACTAATTTTTGGCACTCTTCATTATTAATTTCAGGACTTGATATAATATTGCAATATTTAATAAAGCCAAGCGTCAAGCATGCTTTTTCAGACAGCAAAGGTTTATGGTCGACATCCACAATATGAAATTTAATTATATATTTCTTCTTATTACTGTGGCATTCCAATTCGGTAGTTCCATAATCCTTAATCTCAGTATTATTAAAACATCTTAGTTTGTGTGTTGAAGGATTTAAATCACTTATGTTATTACTTCTTATAATTTTTTTGTAATAATTGAGACCCATCGTGCAAACTTGAGACCCGGTGTCCAATATACAATCCATTTTCATTGTGTATTTGTTTTTTGTAAATAGTAATGGGACCTCTCTATGTCCTGTTCTTCTGTTTTTTCTAATTTCTGAAATGTAAACACTGTCATCAGAGTCCTCCGATGCTACTTGAACTTCTTTAACATATTTTTTTTTACAGACTTTTTTAACATGGTTCCATCCTTTACAATTTTCACACCTTTTTCCATAGGCTTTACAGATTTTTTTATCAAAGATATGTTTGTCTCCACAAAATTTACATAGTTTAGGTTCTTTCTTGTTGATTTGAGACTCTTGTATTTTGTTGATATTTTTAACTTCTACTTCCTCATTTTTAACCAAATCTGCTACTTGTTTGTTGGCTGATTCTGCTGATCTGCATATGTTTATTGTGGTGTCTAAATCCAGATCAGGTTTACGGAGTAGCTCCTTCTTTGTTTCATTATTATTTATACCTACTACTATTTTGTCCCGTAACATTTCGTTTTCTACAGCACCATATCGACACCGTTTAATTAATTTTCTTAGAGTAAGCAGATATTCAGAAAAATCTTCCTTCTCTTGATTTTTTGCATTAAAAATGTATCGTGAATAGATAATGTTAGTTTCCTTTATTATAAACTCTTCAATTTTTTTAAATATGAGTTTCTCGTCTTTTTTTTCTTCTTCTACTAGTCCGAATTCCATATACTTTTTCATCGCGGCAGTCCCAATGGCGCTTATTAGAAGCCCCGCTTTAATTTCCGCTTTTTCTGGCGGCCATTTGTCAATGCCCGACGCAAGGCAATAATTCTGCCAACCATTTTTAAAAAAATCAAAATTTTCATATGGGTCTCCTTGCTCAACCTCTAGTGGCTGCGGCCAAGGAACCGTGACTTTACTGGCGTTTTCAACTATTTTTTGGCCAGATAATTGTTGTTGTAGCAACGAAATCTGACTTTGCATAGCAGCGAGCAGTTGAGCTTGTTGCTCGAAAAGCTTTTTGTATTCATCAGCCATTATTATAAAGTAACTGCAATTATTTTCACTCGCGCACTTCTGACACCATGTTTCTTTACTTAAAATATACACGGATTTGCTTAAGATCGTTTATTATTTATAAGATAATACACTGTGCTTATTGGTTTTACATGACAAGTCTACAGAGTCTATATCACAGATGCTATATCCGCCCAGCTCATAGATAAGTAAAAGCACGTTCGGAAACAAATGGTATATTTTTTAGAGTTGCATTTAATTTCAGTCGTGGTTTTACACCAGATATCCATTTATTGTAGTTTTCTAAGTCTTCTTCAACCTAAAGAAAAGTTAAAAACAGAATTAGCCTACATAGTAATTTATCAAATTTATAGGTGCCAGTATGGTGCCAGTATTTCACGCTGTTGAGAATGAGTGTAATTTGTACCCCAAATTCATGGATCAAATATAAAACATGCAGGCTTCAAGTCATATGAAAAGGTTGCCGCTACTGCAGACTGCTGTCTCATCCTATATTGCCCATGACCAGAAACAGTCGCTTATTATATTCGTGAATGATGATACGGTTTCCCTGACTTTGCAGTCGCAGGTGGTGGATAGACAGATTACGCTTATACATTCACGAACATAACATTCGAGAGTTCCGGACGACGGTACATCATCGCTCACGGGCGAAGTGTGGTCAAGCAGACCACTGCTTTAGGTGCAGTGCTTAAAGCATAATAATCAGAGTAAGTGGCAACTTACGTTAATGTGGTCTTCGCAACAATAAAGACGTCGTTTTGGGCAGTTTCTGTCAGCCATTTCACACCAATTTTCCTTTAGTTCCTTCCTAATAGCAAAGAACCTCTTCTCAGGGGTTTTAACGTCATTATTGGTGCATGTTGGTAAAAAACACATTTTAGGTTCTCTCCATCGTTGGTTTTCATTAGTATCCATGGTAAAAACAAATTGAATGCCACGAACAGAAGTCCAGTCCAGGGTACAAAGCAAGAGTTATCGTCGAAGCAGGCAATATCAATAGTCCGGTGTGGGTAAGCAGTCGAAAAATTAAAAGAAATCCAGAGAAAGTACCGAAAACTTAAGACGCAGGCGTAAACTCACAACCGAAGGCTGTTTATTTCGCGACAAGGTAGCTGTCAACAGTGTCAACGGCACATCTGTCACTGCTTTTTTTTTAATTTTGTGATGGACTAAGGTTAGTGTCCGTCTTAATCCGTCCCAGATTTAATAAACTGTTTTGATTTTTTATAATTATATGACGCAACCAAAAAATCTGATATTTTTTTTATTTCCTTATAAAAGTCTATTCTTTCGAATAAAAAAATAAAAACAAGTAGTTTTTTTTTTCGGTGATCCCCAATTATTTCTGGTCGCAACGTCTTTCTAATGGCTTTTTCAAGCACTGGACCAAAATCTTCTCGCTTAAGGCGACTGCCATTGTTCTCTATCCTCCATGTATATACCTCTTTACTCCATGCATTCTTCAGGCTATGAAATACTGCTACATCCATTGGTTGCAATGCATGTGTTGCGTTAGGAAGCAAAGCAACCAGGATGATCTCTTTTTCTTTGCAAAATTCGCATAATGGTAGCGAAAGATGAGAGACATGGCCATCCAAAAATAAAGCGACTGGTCTTTTGATATTTTCTCTCGTCAAAAAAGGCTCAAATTGATTAGCCACGTACTCGTAAAATGATTCGCATGTCATCCATCCGCAGTCAGTGCGGCCGATGGTCCAATCTTTGGGATATTTTAATAATATATTTTGGGGCAATCTTTTATAGTGAAATAATGCCAATACTGGCATAAGTTTGCCTTCCGCTGACGCGCCGAGAGATAGCGTTAGATTTTCTTTTTCGTCATTGCCTGATCGGCAGTGGACATTTTTTACTCCCTTCCTGGCGAGGACTGGTTGACCTTTGGGATTAAAAAAAAAGGCAGACTCATCACAATTAAAGATCCGCGAAGCATCTTCTAAAACGTCTAAATAATGGTTTTCCTCGAAGTATTTTCGTACTCTACCGAACCATCCTTTAATTTTTTCTTCAACTGCGTTCACACGCGCAGTAGTCAACGCTTGGCATACTCTCTTGGTTATTATTGGGTTTCTCTTCAGAAAAGCTTCATACCAGTGTCTTCCAGGGACACCGTTCTTGAACGGATTCGGTCGTTTTAATTCTAGCAACAATTTAGCTACAGACTGTAGTAATTGATCCTTTGTGACTGGAAAACCAATTTCGGCCATGTGGAGCACCCATTTTACCAATAATTGCTCTTCTTGAGATGTCAAAACTGTTGGAGCTCCTGCATTTTCCTTCTTTTTATACTTTTTATTAATTTTATCGTGCAAGGTTTGGTTCGGTATCTTGTAAATCTGTGATGCTCTATATATGGTGAGAACTCCATTTTTTATGTCCTCTAATGCTTTTTCGAGGAATACTTTTTGTTTGACATGTCGGCCTGTAATAAACCAAAACATTGAAAATCAGGTTGTATGCTTTATATCTCTCTCCATCGTACTTTGAACTAAGTATCCTAAGCGTATTTATCTATGTATGAGGTGAATAGTTATCGAACAAATCTAGGTATTTATGTACCAGATTATTCTAGCTCAAGTAATTAGTCCTCGCCCTTGTGAAACGATCAGTTGTGAATGTTGATGGATGATAAGACGTTTTTGCTTTTTTTTTTTTCATTATTTGATATTTGGGGGACATTGAAATTAAACATCATCATCATTGAGAATAAAACAGATTGAAGGTTGCTGTCTAAATAGTCTGACAATGAGTTTAAGAGTATTTTAAATGTCCTCAAAATCTTAACGCGGAGGAACGAACTGGAACAACCTGGCAAGTAACGAATTTAGGGGACACCGAAGAAAATTTTAATCTTGTAATTTTATGATAACTTTAACCAACAGCGTCAATTATTTTGGTGCCTGGAGGGGACAAATGGGAAAAAGAATTCACGTTTATCCCCATTTTTCATTCTTATTTGTTAGAGTAGAAAAGTCGAACGTTCCAGATTGACCCCAGTCTCCCCTACTTTTGTTGGGACAAATGGGAGTGACCTTTTCCCAGTTGCCCCCAGTGGAGACGAATAGGAAAAATCTGATTTTGAATTTGAATTTGTCCCCACTGGGGACTGATGGATAGGGACATGGGCCCTAAAATCAGAGTGTCCCCAATTTCCCCTAAGTGCCTAGTACGGTCATAAAACTCGATGTGCGTTATAAAGTTAACTAAATATAACTCAGAAAATACTGAATAATAATTTGAAAACATAAGCAAAACTACGCAATTATTTTAACGCAATTAGAAGCACAGCCCAAAAACATTGTAGGGAATTGCGGAAGTCAGAAAAGCAGATGTTTTTAAGAAGTACGTCTTTTTAACATCCTGAAATTACTTAAATTCTATAGTAATGTATTTAGATTAGTAGATTTATCAAAAAGTATATTAAAACATTGAACTGTAGCAATATAATTCAACTATTTAGCATGTGGAATTTTTGTGGTAACTGTTTACAAAGTAGGCAAAATTGATTACTTTAGACACCTTATTTCATAACAACGGCCCACAAAATCATAATACGTAATTTGATTATATGAAAGTATGGCGAACATAACGCTCGTAAAGACAGAGTTTGTTTGACTCTCTTATCTGAATTCCCGGCAAAACACAAAACCTAAACCCCTTTACTTTCTTAATTGCGTAATTTTGACGCTTTTCGGGACAAGGTTGGTTTTTGATGTATCTAATTGCGGCAATCAGTAAATCGACCGTAAGTTACTAAATACTAACTGTTTTTTTATGAAAATTCATTTAATCGGTTTGTTATGAAATTCTTCACAATGATTGACACAATTTATAATGAAAATGCTTACCCATTACTTGTGAAATCGTTAGTAAAATCCGTGTCTGCACTTACGCACACGCGTTCACTACCTATCGTTTCGGCGGTTTGACGCGAACTGATCAAAACAGATTACGTAACAATATACCATATGTTCACAGTTCGTTGACCTCTTGTTCATTTGACGCAATATGGTCCACACGTTATATGAATATATATATTTTTTGGAAATAATTGATAGTTTTCTTATTTTTGGCCCTTAACCGATAAATTCCGGAATTCCGTACGTTTACAGAATTCCGTACAGTTACCTTAGTAGGCCGCAACGGGAACTTTTTCACGTCAAATATCCACCAGCACTTCCCAAGAGGAGACCACCGCTAAGAAGTTTTGCTGCTGCTTTAGTCAACAATTTCAATTGTTAGCAGCCCAAAAAAGTCGCAAGGAATACATAAAAAACTTATTTGTCTCAAGTACTCCTCCCTCACAGCAGACTAAAAGTCGCCATTTTAAACAAATTCCAATGGAATGGCTTCTTAGCGTGAGCCCAATGCCGTGAGAAAATACAGCGTGAATCAACTGTGGAATATGGAAAAGAATAGTGGTCAAAAGTGGCATTTGGCTAAGATTACGTCATTTTGACAACACTGATCGCTTGTTAGCGTTTCGATGACGTCATTTTAGTTGTTCATTGTGATAAACCACGTGACCAACTTGTCATTGCATACATTTCATGTTGATGGAATGGAAAATGTTAAGTGGCACTTGGCTGGACTGGACATAATGTATGGGTTTGACATTTGTGACAGCACAGATCGCTACGTTGGGCGTTTCGATATTCCACAGGCGATCGTCGTGAGGGTTGTTGGCTAGCAATTTTGTGATAAACCACGTGACCGCTTGTCATCCCATACATTTCAAGCCGATGGAATGGAAAATGGCTAACACCGTTTGGTTCTTGGCTAAACCTACAGTTCTCAAACGCCCTGTGTGGCGGAGTTGTTTGCCGACGACGTCTACTGTTGCAAACGAAGAAATATTTGATCGGACAAACATAATAATTTCGAATATGTAAAGTGAATAGTGCGTCATTATGCGGTGCGCTGTGAAAAAGCCTCGACAAGTATGTCTTGGCTTCGCCCCAACCAACGTACGTACGGCACGTTTCTGCATCAGCATTACCCTGTTGGCATCCGTAGAGTTTCCCCATAAGAGTGTGCCGTACGACATCAGTGAGTGAAAATGTGCATAATAAACCTGTCTTAGAGCGTCGTCAGATATAAGCAATTTCAGCTTACGCAACGCAAAGACTGCACTACTCAATCTACCACACAACAGGTCAACATGGCACTTCCAATTAAGATTCGAGTCCAGGGTGAAGCCGAGAAACCTACACTGATCGCATACAGGCATCGAACTGTTTGCAACGCACGGAGGAACAGGAATACTACGCCCCGAGAAAATCATAACGTTTGATTTTGTTACATTCAGGAGCAAGCCGTTACACGAAAACCACTTCTGCAGTTGATCACATGCGTCATGAATTTTCCAAGCGAGTTGGTCATACGTGCGCGCGCCAACTATGACCGTTGTGTCGTCTGCGAACTGCACAGAAACGCCGGCCGTGATGCTGGTAGGAAGATCATTGACGTAAGCCAGAAATAGGGTGTTTCCTAAGGCGGATCCTTGAGGGATCCCTATTCTCACGGTGCCAACATCAGATTCGAGTCTCTTGCCGCCCGCAGACAATTTGACAACTTGTTTCCGGTCGCACAGAAATGACGTAAGTAGACGGTGGGAGGTGTCCTGTATACCATAATAGTGCAACTTATCCAAAAATAGCTCGTGATTTATTACGTCAAAGGCTTTGGATAAGTCACAAAATATACCTGCCAATTGCCATCTTATTTTTATCGTCGAGACCGGAAACGATACAGTCGAATACTTGGCGCGCCGCTGCAGTAGTGGACATCTTTTGCCTGTATTTGAATTGGTGGTCCGTCAGCAAGTCGTTGCCTTCAAGGTGGCCCATTATATGAGACGATAGGATGGATTCAACCATTTTGGAAACTGGGGGAACTATCGTTATTGGCCTATAACAATTCACGTCAAACTTGTCACCCTTCCCCTTGAAGACAGGACACACCCTAGTACTCTTAAGCACGTCAGGGTAAACACCGGTGTCGAAAATAGTATTTATTAAAACTACTAATATACCAGAGATTACTGGCCATACAGAAAGAAGTATGTTAGGCGATATGTCATATGTATCAGCAGTGGTGCGTGATTTTAAGATGGAATGAAACACTTCATTTAACATATCGCACGTGACGGTCGGCAGCGCGAGCGGGGGCACATCCAGCTCCCGCAGGTGGTGGTGCAGGTAGCGCCGGCACTGGGACTTGTCACTTTGGATGACATATTTAAACACTACATTTAAAAAATGGGAATTGAGCACATTAGGAACGTCACCATCTTCAATATAATATGTCCGTGTCACAGGGTCTTTGAGGCAAAAGTCATGCGACCTTGTTTTTGTACCTATTTCCTCATTGACTACTTTCCAAATTTCCCTAGATGGATTTTTACTTACTAACAACCTATTTTCAATGTGGGTACTTAGCGCGCAACGTTGTTGACTTAATTAGATTATAATATCTGTTAATACACTCTGATATTATTGGATTATCCGGATATTGACGTCGAATTTCATGTAGATCTCTATGTTTTTGTATATATTCAATAAGTTCATCAGTCAACCATGGCACGATAATTTTGTTATTCTTTAATTTTATAGATTTAACTGGGAAATGTATGTCAATATAGTATGTCAATATAGTACGTCAATATGTTAAATAATTTGACAAATTTTGTATTAATGTTAATGGTGTTATCGTAAATAAAACTAAAATCATAATTTAAAATGGCAGAGTAAAATAAATAAATAGATTCGTCATTAAATAAACGTCTTTCAATATAATCAGCTGTCTTGTTGTCACGTCCGTCATCCCGTCCTACGGCGAGTTTAAATAGCTGCGCGCTGTGATCGCTTATTGCGGTGTCCAACGGTGACACCGTAAGGCACTCGCAAACGTTATTCGCTATGCCGCAATCGATGGACGATGCACAATCTGCAGTCACGCGAGTAGGAAAGGTTACTGTGTTACTGCAACCATAACTAGTTAGTACGTCGTCAACCCGCTGTCTAAGACTGTTGTCTGATAAATAATCCACGTTTTGGTCACCAACTATAAGAAATCTTTCGTTTTCGTCAGTTAATTTACGCAGTAACAATTCCAATTTATCTAAATAAGTGTCAAATGTACCATTTCCGGTTCTATAAACTGTAACAATAATCAATTTACTATTAATAATTTCAATAGCTGTCCATTCGAAATGATACTGAACGGAGAAATTCTGCAGGTTGTTTCGCTTTTTATACCCTATACCTTCACGTATATATAGCGCGACTCCGCCGTGCGCGATGTTCGTGCGGCAGTATGAATTAGCCAGCGCGTACCCACATAACCTCACTCGTTCAATTTCACATTTCTTGCACCAAATTTCACTCAAACCAAGTACATCCGGTTTTTCTGTGCTACATAATATCTCTAACAGTGATGTTTTACCGCATAGTGATCTAACATTTTGGTGAATAACTATAAATTTTTTGTTTGCCTCGGTTTTGATTTTACTCGTTTCGCTTCTAAGTTTTTTGCCTGCACAACATTGAAAGGACGTACAGACACTCCCTCCGGCCAGTTCTGACTATATCTTACGAGTAAACTCTTCAACTTTGCGGCCGGGACATCCAGGCGAAACGAAGAGTAATTGCCTCGCGTGACCACCAGCCGCTCGCACACAGGCGCCGCGACGCCCATCTGAGTCTGCACGTGATGAGCAACGTCCTCAGCAGTGGTGTCGGCACTCAGGTTGAAGACGTGCAGGCTGATGACCCGCGGGGCAGCCGCGCGGAGTCCCACGGGGCCGGGGGCTCGAGGCTGTGATGTCCCTGGAAGATCCGGCGGCGACGGTGGCGCGGCATTGTTGACAGCTGCAGACACGACCGTCGTAGTATTCTTTCCTCCGGGGTACCCATCCCTGGTGGTCACGGCGGTCTGCACACAGCACGAACGATATGGATGTCTTCTGGGTTCTACACAGTCTCCGTCTCTGCCAGTACCGGCGGCGCAGGAGTCGAAAATGGTGCGGCAGTGCTGGATGCCTGCAAGGACGCTCCCTGCACATCGCTTATGAAGACCATACCGTGAGGACCGGACTCGTTGAGTGACAGGTTTTGTGGTTTAAGTGGTGCTAGGTTTTGGTTCGTGAGAATGCCAAGGATTGTGTCTATGCACCTATTCTGATGTGTAAGTAGCCTCTTTTGCTCACGTATAACATCATGACAGCATTTAATATCGTCTCTCATCTCAGATATCTCACTTTTCAAATTTGAAATGACGTTCACCAACCTGGTAACCGCTGCTGCATTTGTTGTGGTCGATTTAGCCTTTGATGGTGCCATTGTTATTCGATGAGTTTATTCCACTGTGCACTGTTTTCTTAATAAATCAATATTTACTAATTTACTGACACTTTTGTTTATTTTAACTTTAATAAATAATAAACAAATACGGAGCTGTTTAAAACTGGCCGTTACACGCAGCGCCCTCTAGCGTATTAACTAGAATCGATTCGCATAGGGCATAGTACACAGATCGTAATAGCTCTAGATATGCGATTTTTCTTAGTGTGCGAAATACGTAGATAAGTTTGCGTACTCGACTCTTCAAGGAGACTATTTGTGGCTTCCAGGTTAAGTGGCTATCAAGAAGAACACCAAGGTATTTCGTAGCATGCGTACGCTCAAGAAAATCTCCTTGGGACGTGAGGTTGTCAGAGTTTGCTTGTGGTAGCGTGGTTCCTGAGCTGAGTTTAATAAAAAAGTCTTCACTAGGCTCACTTCGAGAGTCGATGGAGAAACAGATGTATTTTGTTTTGTGTACGTTAAGCGTTAGCAAATTTGAATCTAACCAACCTGCACCTGAGACCAACTCTCTCCCCTGATCAATATGGCAGTGTCGTCTGCAAAAGAGATAATTGTTGAGTCTTTTAAATTTTGATTGCAAATGCCATTGATGTATATCAGGAAGAGTGTCGGTCCAAGCACACTACCCTGGGGAACCCCATAAGAAGTGGTAGCTAGGTCACTACAACTGCTGTCAACGCGCACACATTGTTTCCTCCCTTGTACATAGGACTTAAACCAGTTTAAAGCAAATCCTCTAATTCCTAGACCTTCCAGTTTCCCTAATAGAATGGGTAAGGAGACCGTGTCGAAGGCTTTAGCTAGATCTAAAAATATGGCTAGGCAATGTTCCCCCTTGTCCAGGCTTTTGACTATTTTGGTCACCATAACCGCTTGTTCTGTAGATCGTCGCTGTCTGAAGCCATATTGATTTGGTGAAAGAATTTTATTTTTTTCCAGGTAGTGCAACAGTTGATGATTCACAACTTTTTCAAGCAGTTTACTTATCACACTAAGTAACGAAATAGGTCTATAATTGGTAACCTCTTTCTTGTTGCTACCCTTGTAGATGGGCGTAACAACTGCCGTCTTAAGAGAATCCGGAAATTCACCGGACGTCAAACTCAGGTTGAACAGATACGCTAGAGGTTCACTAATAGTGTCTACAGCTAGTTTAAGTAAATCCGTAGTTATACCATCGATACCGTGAGCACTTCCTGACTTTAACTGTAGAATTAGCTTTTTAATTTGTTGCGTGTCTGTAGGGCCCAAGAAAAAGGACGACAGGGGTGAAATGCCATTTTTGGCGTGGAAATGAGCTAAATATTCTTCGCTTGTTCCGTTTTTGGCAAGAGTAACCTCAGCCAATTCTTTACCAATACCACTAAAGAAATCGTTAACCTCGTTCAATGATTCTTTTTGGTTTTGCCTTAGGCCTAGAAGATCTGTGAGTTGGTCTGAACAAGCTGAAAGATTACAGTTGGTCTTGATTGCCTTCCACGTTTTCTTTGCGTCAAGACGAGCTGCCAAGAGTTCCTGTTGTTGGTGTCTTGTTTTAACCATTTTAAGTGTGTCTGCACAGATCGCCTAGTGCCTGTATACGGCCTCATCTCAAAATTTTTCATTTTTGATATTATTGCAGATTCGTGGTCAGAAGGGTTTAATTTACCACCTTAACTCAAAAAAATAAGGAAAACTATCCTCTAAAGCCTCTTAATGCACTTGTGGCCTTATGCAAATTTCCAAAAATCGACTATCCCTTACCTGCAATATGGGCACTCGCCAGTCCGCCGCTTGCGCCCGCGACGATCGCACGCAAAACTACCATGCTGTTCAGACACTTCGGAGTTGCGGCCGTGTAGCACAGACGTTCGGAACAAGTTTTTGAGTTACGTCCACATCGCACAACAGTAAATAAGACCGTGATTACAATGAACGCGTCAAAATATAAACGAAATAAAAATCACTTGATGATAAGACAACTACAGTAAGTAGGTACCTTTATATAATAGTTATAAGTAGTTACCTATGATTAATATACCTAAGATTTGTAATATAACAATATCAGGGTCAATCAACTTTTTTACACACACAATTCTGTCTGTTGCCCACTGTTCAAATTTTAATAAATAAAATAAAATCTGGGGACTTATTGGAAGTGAAATTATTATAAAATTGTAGTTATATCATTAACTCCTTTCATAAATCACATTATAATGTATTGTTTTATTATTATTTTGATATTTATTTAATTTTCTGTACATAGGTTTTTTATGATAAATATTCAAATATAAAAGTAAAATAAAATACTAATACAAAAAATATACATTATAAAAAACCTAACCTACGAGTGCCGCCGGCAGAGGGGCAGGGCTCAAGCTACCGGTGGTTAGGGCTGCAGAGAGAGGAACCTCCTCACAATGCGTGCCGAGGAGTACTACCTTCTGTATCTGGCCCTTGATCCAGCGAGAGTCTCTTGAGGTGTTGGTCGAGACTCTTCGCTATAAGACCGTTTGCCGAAACAACTATCGGGACAAAGATCGTCGAAACAACATCCCACATGGCGGTCACCTCGTGAGCCAAGTCAAGGTACTTGCTGAGCTTGTCCTTCTCGACCTTCACGAGGTTCTCGTCATGCGGGATAGTGACGTAGACGAGCACTGCCGCCGGGCAGATCGATCGATTGAGATCGATCTGTCAATACGATACCAGGCTTATTGGCGACAATACTTAGTCCTGTCCGTGATGACAAATCGATCCCAATAGAGCATAGCACGACCATTTTCGAGAACTGGCGCCGGTGTTTACTTATAGTACGGCACTTCAGACTCAACAAGACCATTATTGAAGAGCAAGTTGCTGATGGATGATTCTGGATGTATGAGCAAGTACTCGCCGTTGAAATTATGTGTCTGAGGGACTTGCCGGGGCAACGGCAAGCTCGACAAATGTCGACCGTGCCATCCCTCAGAATATATTTCCGGTAATTGTTCGTCATTATGACCTCGTCTCGTCAGCAATTGCACAGACAAAACCTTCGGTTCCCCAAAGATTTCGGTTTTCATGGTCGCTAAAAAGTCTACATCGGACCTTGTTAGGGCCAGGTAGAAGCGTCCGTGTAGCTCGTTGCTTTTCCATACGTTCTTGCGGTCTTCAGTGCTCAACACCGTTGGTCTGTGCCAGTTTTCGTTTGCAAAGGAGAGAGGCGTGAGGCTCCTGTCTACTGCAACCACGATGCATCCCACACTCATTGCCAAGGAAATAATCCCTGAGATTGCACGCACACCTCGCGGTTGTGCAGATTCTTAGCATTTAAAATGCCTCGACCTCCACATTTCCTCGGGATGTACAATCTCATGACAGAGTCGCGTGGGTGCAACATGCGATGTGATTTAAGCAGTAGACGGATCCCCCTATCCAGGGCGTCCAGCTCAGTCTGAGTCCACCTTAGTATGCCAAAGGAGTATGTGAGCAGCGGCACCACTCAACCATTGAAGGCGCGCCTTACTACCCCGTGACAATGTTGACATTTAATGTCATATCATGTCATGCAAAAAATACGATAACAAGATCTAGAACGAATAGAACAGAAGCGGATACTGCGATAGCACGCCCTCCACCCCAGCCCGCTTCGTTCAGCTCATGTCGCCATCGCTGTTGGGTGATGAGTTCGCCACTGCACCCGACACCAACGAGTCGAGCGACCTCCGCCGTCGCGACCACCTACGTGACGTACGACCACCGCTGCCGGCACGCTTGGGGCCTGCGGGGCATCCTGCTCTGCACACAGCTCCCACTACCGGTGGTTTAGTGCACCGCATGCGATGGTCAACATCGAATAATGAAAATTTCATGCGAGCATAATACGGGGCTACAGAGGGAGGAACTAACCTCACTGCGTACCGTGATCAAATGCTGCTCCTGTTTCAGACTCTTGAACCAGCCATCACTGTTACCACCCAATGACTATTGGATCAGGTGCGGGCCATTCAGCGGCTTCGGCGACTGGATCAGTCTGTACCTTGATCGGCTACGCCTTGAATCGCTACATATTCGTACAACCTCCGCTTCATCACGGGACCCTCCTGCTGCGTTATCGGCTTCGATGCCAGTCGCTCAACACGCATTGATGTCAGTGCAGTATGATCCCGTTAGCGACGTTGAGGATTGTGTGAATATAAGCGTAACTAGCCAGGTGAATGACCAACTGAGGAGGACTTTGGAAGACGCGATCGCGCAATATCGGTCCACACCCAACTCTAGGCCTCGTTTACCACGCTTGCCTGGCAGTAAACGAAATTTAGCACTTATGGGAGCCCTAAACGCCTTGCTGGCGTCATATTTACAAGCCAGCGAGGATATTATCGATACCCACTTAAATTTGTACTGCGGGGCCAGCACTGCATGCCGCGTAGCTCGAGTCAAGTTTTCGGACACTGACCGAGCGACGCGCGCTCGCGGGTCTGTCCCCGCTTGGCAAGTGCGAGTTGAGCGGCGTATTGATAAGTTTAGGACTCTCATAGGAAAGCTAGTCTGCTTCAGGGGGGTAATGAACGCCCCCGAGTCATGCGTTTCGTGAACCAGGCTTTTGCTTGGACCGGAATAAAGCCCCAACATTATTATGGCCTGTGTCACGGAACGTATCGACTTCCTGAAGCAGAAAGTTTGCGCGTGGGCAAGCCGTATTCGTCGCTATAGAGAGCATGTGGATAGATACCAGCAAAATCACCTCTTCCAAAGTGATCCGAGGAAGGTGTACCGAAAGTGGGAAGGAACCGATCAAGGAGTGAGCGACGGATACCTACCGGATGCTCCTGCTATGATTAATTTCTGGCGCAGCATCTGATCGGTGCCTGTCGTGCACACAGAAGGAGACTGGATTTTAGCTTGGCAGATATTCAAACATAGGTAATTTAAATTATATACCTATCTGTCAAGAGAATTTACGCGTTAGGCATACTTCGAGACATTGATTATCGCATATAATAATGTTTTACTGTGCCAAAGATGATTAATAAAGGTATCTGATAACAATTTTTCGAGTTTTTCATTTATTTTATTATTTTTAAATGTATTTTTGTATGATAGTATGCTTATTACCGTCATTTAATTCTTTTGCGATTTTGGACACATCTCGAAATTCCGTAAAATACTTTCTGCGATATGGCCACAACACGAAGTGCCTATATTTGAAGGCCAGTACTTTAAAAACTATGCATACTTGAAAAAAAAATGCACATTTATTTGAAGCTCTATATAATGAACAACAAAATAACCTAAACCGCAGTGTTATCTACCCAAAACTTAAGGGATTAGACCCTTTTTTCTGCCGCACACTCAACTCGCAAAACTTTGATCGGCGATTTCTCTTAATATTGGTTTTTTGAGATGTGCCCGTATAGCAGGCACTAGGCAAGATGTTTCTATACTTCTTGTATTGGATTTGAGCTTCTGCGTCATTAGGACTTTTACTAGCCAGTAAGTGTAGCCTGCTTCTCTCCCTAATACACTTTAGAAGTCTGTTTGTTATCCAGGGCCTAATAATCGATTTAGAGTTGCTCATTTTAATTGTTCTCTTACGTTTTTCAATAATATTAGTGAGCAACCCACATAACAATTTGCTTGCTGAATGCACATCATTCATAACATACAAGTCCGCCCAATCGATTTGGTTTATTGTCTGTACCACCGTGTGGAAGTCAATTTTTATTCTAATTTTCGCATTTTTGGCGCGTATCTGTTCAAAAGCAGAGACAACCATTAGGTGGTCCGTTACATCTTCGTTACAGACAAATACAGATGCCCTGGATGTCGTCCGGACCATTACGTGGTCTAAGCAGTTTTCACCTCGTGTCGGAAGTGTGTTACCTGGGTAAAACCCGTGCTCTAAGCAGATGTTCAGGTATTCCTCAGTTTTAGGGCAGTCGATACCCGGCTTGATATTAATATTAAGGTCCCCAGTAATCACCATACGATTGCAATTTTTGTGTTTTGTAGAAATAAATCAAAGGAATCAAGGAACGGACCACAGTTGTGATAACTAGGGGATCTATAAATGCCTACAAAAGTCGTTATTAACATTGACGGCCAGACAGTTCGCATCCGTAATGGACGGCTCAAATACGTGCATATTTAAATTATCCTAAGCGAGAATTATAACTCCGTTGTTTGTAATGTATTTTTCTTAGAAGCGTAGCAGTTATAATTTTCTATTGACGGTAATTTGGGCCACTTTAGAAGCCAGCACTCCGTTAGGACTATGATATCTGGTAAAATATTTGCGCGTCTCAGCACACATCTAAAATAATCTAAGTTGCAGTAATGACTACGTATGTTTTGAGTGACAAGAATAAATGGTTTATTTAGATCTCGTAGTACTAGCACGCAGTCCTTCAGCCGCGAGACCGGTTTGTTATCTCACGGCTCGGCCGCGTCAATATCATCCGCTATCGTGGTTAGGCCGGCGGCACAGTGGGCGTGCCATCTCTGCTTCCATGAGAACCCTTAGATTGGTTTTTGTGAAATATTTCCGGGGCTGGAAAATCTGGATATATAATGTTATGGGAACCTTATAATATATTAAACATTAATGCAGGGGGACCATTAACTAATAAAATACATGAACTCTTAGTATTATTTATTTCTTTAATAATAAATTGGTTAATGTTATACTTGATGCTATAAAAATAACTGCTAGGATTGTAATAAGATAAAGTTATTAGATCATAGTACGGTGTATAGTGGTACGGTAACTTAATAGAATTAATAAATTTAACACATAACCCTGGCTCACTCATAAACTTAACATTTACAGAACCATCGTTGTATATCACAGCGTTTACATACTTTGCGTCGAAACATTGTATGCACGAATTTACATTAAAATAGGCACGTTGTAACGTAAGTTGATATTTATAATTTACAAAAAGTTTGGATATTCGCATCTTTAAATAAATGTTTAATCCAGCCTGCTATGACAGTTCGTGAGGCTGGTTTAGGAGTGCCTCTAATAGTCATAAATAAACTGCATGACTTGGCTGTTTCTCGTCGACTGTTTAGTAATGATAACATAGCTTCGATCCAATAGACAGGATTCAGTTGAGTATTATTGTCGTTAACCATTTACTTCCAGCCCGATTGCCTATAGTTACTATTATCCGTCTTGGATCCAAACCTTGGCCAAAATACTATAGCATCTTGGGACTTGATACAGTGTCCAGGGTCTGTACTGAGCAAGGTTAGGTCATGGATACGGCGGCCTGAACATAACAGCAACAGAATAGCTGTATGGCGGGAAATTTGATAAATATTATTTGTATCTATTGTATAAGAGAATAAGTATTGAACGAGATTATCAATATCCCAAATGGGTGGTTTAATTTTCTTTGTGTCGTTTAAGGAGATTGATTTTAAAATATGCTTAACTAAAACATGAGAGCTAAGTAGACTCGACGAATCTGCGTTACAAAGCGTGGAAACGACCGATTTATTTAAAAAAATAGTATTGTACGATAGGCCATAAATTAAGTGCAAATCGGCTAAGAAGCGCGCAAGTTGAGACCCAGTTGGCTTTTTAATATTAACTTCGTTAACCCTTGCCCATGATACCCAACGATTCCATGCTATTCTATATGTTTTTCGGGTAGATGGCCGCCAAGAATTTTCCAACAAGGATTTTTGATTGGTATTCCAGCTGCTTATCTCCTCAGTCCACCCCCACATCTCCAAATTTCCAGAGTTAGATTCTCTAGGTTGGGGGGTGGAAGACCTGTCGAGGTGTCTATCAGATTCACTTTCAGATTCCTCAGGACGAACGGAGCTTCGAGGGCGCTCGCTTTGAGGTCCGCCCGCCAGAACACCCTCTGCCACCGAGGCACTACGATCAGGAATACCCCCGACGACTGGTTGATTTGGGATAGAACTTTGTGTACTAGGAACGGAGGTGGAAATAGCCACGCCAGAGAGTAATTCCACTTTACGCTGAACGCATCGTGAAAAAACGCTTTCTGGTCTTTCAGGTCTAGGGAGACATAATTGTAGACCACGTGTGCCCTCTCCGAGGCGAAAAGGTCTATCACCGGAGTCCCCCATTTCGAGAATACTATCTCCAAGCATTTCGGTGACAGATGCCATTCCGGTGGAATTCGATATCTTGATAGGTGATCGGCATGATTGTTGTACCGACCTGGGATGTAGTGAATCGTGAAGGAAATCTGATACTGGTCTAGTAATGTCAATAGTTGACGAGTTATCTCCATCAGTGCTATCGACTTGGTCCCCCCCTCTTTTCGTAGATGAGCTACGACGGTCTTGTTGTCGCACTGTATTAGCACAGAACTGTGACTCAGTATTTGTGCATGATTTTGAATAACGTGTAAAATGGCTAGCATCTCTTTTTGATTGCAATGTAGATTCCGTTCCTCTAGAGACCAAGACCCTCTCAACGGAAGGTTGTCTAACTGAGCACCCCATGCAAGGTCTGATGCGTCGGTTGCGAGGAAATGAGCGGGAGGAGGAAAATATAGCATTGCGGAGAGATGGCAGTTCGGAAGCCACCACTTTAACTCTATTTGAACCGCTTCGGGCAGTACGAATCTCTTTGTTGGCTTGTCTAGTAGAGTATTCAAGAACCTCAACAGGTGGCGATGGTGTAATCGGCCTCGTGGGACAACAAAACTAGCGAAGTTCAACAGACCTACGAGACTTTGAATTTCGTTTAGTGAGACATGGGTTTGTTTTAACATTTGATGAACCTTTTTTACTAGAACATGATTTTTTTCCTTCGGTAATGATTTTTGATTGTCCCATGTTTTCCATAGGATCCCTAGATACGTTAGGCTTTTTTGTGGGATCGTTATTGACTTTACTAGATTGACCCACCATCCTAGAGCTTGGAGAACTTCTAAAGTCATTTGTACGTGTTTGTGAAGAGTGACAGGGTTCTGATGTGCAATAAAAATCGTCTAGGTATACTAGAATTCGTACATTTCTTTGTCGCATGAATTGATCTATCCAATTGGTCAGAATTGAGAATGTTTTGGGAGCCGTGCTCAACCTGAATGGAAGACAAGTTATTTCTAGTAGTTCTTTGTTGTAAATTAACCGGAGAAATGGTCTGTGTACTTTTGAAATTTTGAGGTGGAAATAAGCTTGACTCAAATCTATTTTGCACATCTCGATACTCGAACTCGATACATGTTTAAGAGGTGAAACGGCTCGGTCTTCACAAACGCGTTCAAAGCCTTTAGATTGAAGATCGGACGGAGAGATCCGTCTGTCTTTGGAACTAGAAAAAGTGGTGAAATGAAACTGGGGGACCAATATGCTGGTTTTAGAACGCCTTAAGCTTTCATTTTGTGAACTAATGTCGTCATTTCCTTTGATACACGTGTTTGAAATATATTTTTTACGTTTGTAATAGACAAAGGAGGTTTCTGGACAAATGGTATGCGATAACCTTCTATGAGTTTTAATACTATTTCCGGGGCCCCCATTTCTTTCCACTTGTCGTAATAATGAGCTAACTGTCCGGCTTGGAATGACCTCGAGTCATTGTTCATTGTATTTAGACTGACCTCTAGGGGCATGACCAGAGGGTGCTCGTCCCCTTCCTCCTCGTGAACCACGAGACCTCGAGCCTCGGTATTGAAAGGAACCCCCGTTATAACCAAAAGTATTACCTTGGTAATTGACAACATTTCATTTTGGTGACACCTGCAAATTACTATACGAATCGAAAGGATTTTGCCTACTGAACACGGCAAAATATTTATTTCAATTTATTTTTCTTTATTTAAAAAATTATAAGAAAGTTAAAAAATATATCGAATTTTACCAATACTACGCCCGAATAGATATAATACCATTGCCTTTTTCACGAGAAAAAAGCTGTCATAATTCTAAATTTGACATTTGACACTATTGACAGACAGATAGATACTTAAATAATTATCGGTGGACCGCCATTATTTAAAAAAAAGAAGAACTTTTTTTTAATACAGACTGGCCTAACGTTATAGGTCCATTGTGTCGTAGAAATGAAGTTACGCCCTTTTAGAATAGGTACATCTTAATAAATGAATAATAAAATAATTATTCATCCTAGGGAAAAATTTAAACTATTAGTGTCTTCCTCCTTCCAAACAGTATCTATAGAACGAATAAAATTAAAGTCTTGAAAATATGAAATCTTGTCAATTATTGTGGGTCATTTTATTATGATATCCACCCCTCGAGAGTCGTAAATTATTATTATGCGTAGGTAATAGGCTTTATTAGATCTTTTTTGCGAGCTATCTGACTTAGGCGGCCAGAAGGTTTTGCGAAAGCCGCCTGCTTTTTCTAACGTGGATGAAAAAGCGTCTGCCTCAAAAACGTGCGTTGTTGAGGGAGGTATTTTATTAAGAGAAACTTTTACTACAGGATCCTTTACATTTTTTAGAATTGCATCCCTCTTCACCTGTATAATTTCTGACCTATGGCCACACACCATTTGCAAAAGGTCAGTAGAAATTTTATGAAAATCACCTTTTAAAAATAACTCCTCTACTTTGGTATTTAAATTTTCTAAATTTGTTTCTGACTTAGCCCATGTTAATAAGTTACGTATGTTTTCTTGTAAAGCTTCCTTTTGCTTCAGAATACAAAAAGTAAGTGCAGCATATGCCTTATCCGCTTTGGCCAAATGAGTCAAGGTATCATACTGTCGTACCTAACCGTTTGTTTCAAGGTCTACAAACCCCGGAGTGTGATTATATAGTTTCTGCGTATCCGCACACCTAACGTCGGACCAATCGGTATTTCCAAAATGTTGGACATTAGTTAACAAAATTGTCAGGAGCTTTGGGAACAGAGGGTTCCTTCAATTTTGTTTCAATATCAAAGGTAAAGTTCAAGTCTGCCGTGTTAGGAATATCGAACATTTGATCATTAACTTCATCCGCATAAAGATCACCACTGACTGACTCTTGAACAAATAGACACCTGGTCCGCGCCCACGCTATTAGGATAGGCATGGGGCTGATTAATAATATTTCGTAACTCACTGATTTCCTTGCTCAGCTGTTGTACAGAATGTTTGCTTCTTTTACTCCTCTTGTGGCGGTGGCGACGTGATCGCTTGCGCTTTGAACTCGGCGAAGATGAGTTCGAACTGGAGCTACTTGAGAAGCTGCTGCTGCTGCTGGTACTACTGAAGCGCTTGCGGCGCGCTCTGCTTGGTCCAGCCATCGGCTCATCCTCAGCAGGAGGAGGGTTCACTTCACTCATTCTGAAATTAGATATGTTTTTACTAAGCATTTCTTAATATGTTCAGAGTACTCAGAAGAAATTTAAAAGTAATTTAGCCGTTAATTAATTGTTTAAATTAACGACAGTATTTTAACCTAAATATGACAATGTGTAAATATAACAGGCAGCTTAGTAGTCGAGCTGGCAGTTTTACGGAAGTTATTATTATAAATGTAAGCTAAAACTTAGCTCGATGAACTGCTAAATTCATAGGCACATAACCACATTTATTGTAGTAACTTATATGCATAAAGGTAAAATAATACTTACAATACATTAAGCATTTAAGCGGGTACACTACATAATCTCGAAATATTTATTTCCGAATTTGATAAACACGAATTTCAGAATTCCGATTTTGAAATTTCCGAATCATCACTATTCCGAATTTTAGTTTCACGAAGAATCAGAAACACGATTTTTTTAAATTCCGAATGTTCACATTTCCGAATTATTAAAATCCCGAAAAATATTTTTCCGAATATCACAATTCCGATTATTCCTATTCCGAATCCCGAATATTCATTATTCCGAAATTTTAGCAGCCCGAATTCTCTACGATTTTTTATTTCAAATAAGCGCCTGATAAAATATTGTATAATGTTTAACATGATTAATCTTCAAAAACTGTAAAAAATGTCCGACAAAGTCGACGGAGCTCCGCTGTGCGGAGCTCCTGTTCCGGGTAGCTGAGGCGCTTCGCGCCTTGATGCAACTCTAACCTAACCTAACCTATCAAGGTAAGATGAACTAGTTTAGTTATGTGCTCGTCATCTCACCTAACTTTTGTGTCAAGTAGAAGACTTCAATTCAATTTAAGTGGTTATTTCCAAATTTTTCACTATAGATCTGGTTTTTGAATTTTCGGAATTATAATTTTCGTAAAAAGAAAATTCGGAATCGTCAACATTCGTAAATATAATATTCGGAAAAACTTTTTCGTGATTTTAATATTCGGTAATATGAAATTCTAGATTTTGATATTCGGCCTTATATTTTTTCGGTATTGTAAAAATTCGGAATTATGAAATTCGGTTTTTCAAATTCGGAATTAAATAATTCGAGATTTTAGGGTGTTCCCCATTTAAGCATATACTTAGTACTATATTCTCCAAGGGGGGCAGTTTAATAAATGCGGATTAATAATAATTAAAATTCAATAAAAGATTTGTTTAGCAGTTATTCTGGACATAATACAGCCAGCGTTGCATCTGGCAAAACATTTATTTATCCTAGTAAGTTCGCTATTAAAATAAAATTTGGTACTCACTTTTTATTTTTTCTATTTTAATTTCAATCACTGATATGATACACTTATATCACCTTATATGACGATAGAATATTATGCGTTAGCAAACTAGATGCTACGGGAATCAAAACGCCAATGAGTAAAAAATTGCACTTCACCAGTTATATAAGTTCACAGATGGTGCCACTGTCGGCTGAGACAGCGGAAACACGTCATCAAGGGGTGCTAAAATGCTAAAATGGTAAAGACTACGGGAAACGGATATGCCTATCTCATTATAAGCTTCGAATTACGGTCTAGTATTTTTAATACATTCTCAGACCTGTCTTCTGGGACGCATTGAATTTCGATGTTGCTTGAACGCGAAAGTAACTCGAGTTGGCCAATCCTATTATTCAATTGCACCACAGTAGATCTAAGGTTCTCATTTTCGGTTTTCAAGGACTGCAATTCCGGTTTAACACTTATTATATCTTTTCTTAGGTCTTCAAATTGTTCGTTTATATAGGTCATTGATGATTCCAAGCTAGTGATCAGGTCCTTTGTTTCACGAAATTGGATTTTTATGTAGGATTTGATCGTTGATTCCATAGCATATCTCATTTCTTTGCGCACGATCTCAATCATTTCATCCCGGGACAAACACTAGCTGCATGGCTCTCCTGTAATGCGTTTGCGGATAGTAACGTTATCTTAATTTTCCTTAATGGGGACGACGACATCTTTTCTTAACGGGGTAATATTGTGACGACAATATTACCTTTCGGCTGTTTATTGCGGCAACCCGGGCATGCCCAAGATGCCTTAGAAGGCTTGTTTTTGTCTTTGGTCGAGATACCTGCACATAATTCGTGGTAAACAACTTTGCAACTCGTACATTTGATATTATTTGTCGATTTCAATTCGTTTAAGCAAGCAGCGCATGACTTGAACTTTTTTTTATTTATTTTGCGATAGCGTAGGGTAGACCGGTAATGACGTTCGGCTGTGCCGTCCTTTTCTTTTATATAGCTTCAGCGCGCTCGGTACGACGACGATGGTAACCATGATAATAACAATGCTATAATAATTATTATAGAACTGTTATTACCATGGCAACGTTCATTATAGAATTGTTTTCCGTTTCGGTTACGTTTTAGAAAGGTGGTATTCTGATACCATTAACGATATCAATATTAGCGGCTTATAGTAGGTACGTGAGTAGAAAATCTCCATTCTAGGACGCTTTTTACTTCACTGAGCTAGAAAAAATACTTATTAAGAATCTTATTTGAGCGTTCGTTTTCATCCCTGATTTCGTTCATTGTAACGCCTGGGGCACGTTTTATAAAGGTACAAGTTACAATTTTACAGGTCTAACTTGGCAACACTGCTCAAATGGCTGATCGTCATTGGTCGAGGTTGTGTCAAATGGAAACTTGTAATCTGTAAATTCTTATTTGTAGCTTTATAAAACAGGCCCCTGTAGGTCTATCTTTTTTTGAAATTTTCGAGGTATGTTTTTGGTAATTAAAAAAAATGTTGGAACAAATTTTACGTCTACATTAATGTGGGAGTAATTCGCGATGATTTTTAATGACTTTTTTTTTCGTATAAGTCTTATTAGCCCATAATGGTTGCAGGTTATCCACGAATCATATGATTTCTTTATTTTATTTAAATCAGTATCGTGGTAGTCATGTCGTGGTAGTTCAAGAATTACTATTTTTGCTCACATACATACACATACATACCCGGTCGACATCTCACTTCCACGATAGGGCAGACATTTGTTACTGTTATTAACTATCATCTTCATTCTTAATGCTATGAAATTGCTAAATGCTTTGTTTAAAAATAAACCTACACAACAAATGGATTTCTAGGTGTCGCCTTAAGTCCATTGAAAAAAGATCTTACGATTTTATTTATACGTAAATCACTTTGACAATGTGGCCTAGAAATCCATTTTGTTTGACCGTATGTACACAAGGTGGACGGCATTTTTTTTCCCCTGCAAACTGCAGAAATGTTGTCAGATTTGTTTCACTAAAAACTGGTTCAACGGGTTGGGTTGAAAAGTTGATATAACTCAAGCTCTTTAATGATGGTAAATGATAAAGATGACCAAATTATTAACAATTTTAGTTTGCCTAAGATCCCAGGCTCGCTCCTTCCGCCCAAATCGGTGCTATACGATTTTGAGTACCCTCAAGGATTGTGGACCGCGGCCCAGACTGGGCAGTCCTCCAGCACAGTTCTGCTTCTAAGATGATTGCAGAAGAATGAATACCTAGCGGCCTTTAGATGTAAAGTTCGAAGTGCGGGAAACGCCACGCGCCGTTCCAATCTTCGTACCGAACAGTACATTTTTTACTATTTTACTATTACAGTTGCATTTACACGTAGGTACGGTTCGGAACGAAGATTGGAACGGCGCGTGGCGTTTCCCGCACTGTTGTCAATAAATGAATACTTATTGAATAGTTAATTTTATTTAATTACCGACTAAGGTATCATGGTTAATGGTGGTGATGTGGCAGATAGACATTACGGGTTCTAGTCGATAACCTGGGTGTCGGTAAATGGTAGCTGTCGATAACTGGGTGCTGATTACTGGAGATTCACTGTCGATGATTGGAGATTTATACATTTTTTATTTTTTTGGATTTTCTTCTAGCCTGTGTATAGTTATTAAAAATAATACACCCTATTCCTATCTCAAGAATATACCTTACCATACTCAATCGTTACTTTTGGTTTAAAGATGCCTATATCACTTTTTATTTTATGAAGAAGCCCAATATCTCCTAAAAGTGTCGATCATTGGTGCCACTACGTTATGTGTGAAAACCGTGTTATAATAATGTAGATACATCCCAAAAAAAATATTATCTTGCCATTACAAACTTATTTGGAGTGTTAGTAAATTGACTGCGACCCATGTTGATAAATAGAGGCAACAGTTTGCCAACGGAAAGTTAAGATTGTCTCAATCTGTTTGTTATAACAATGTTATCAAATTATTTTGGTGAATGTATCTGTCCAATTACCTAACTGTTTACACTATTATACATAACATACTTATTATGTATAAGAAAACGTATATCTTTGTTAGTTTACGTCATTTGTTATCTGTTATCTATTTAAATTAATTAATGTAATCATGTTGTAATAGGCAAAAAAAAAATTTGACGACGTAGTTGGCCTAATTGGTAGTGAATCTGCCTATGAAGCTAGTGGTACCACTGTAACGTATATATTTTTAACCTCTCACCTATTCCCCTAATTTCCAATTTAATGTACAATGTTACCGATTTATCGTTTCTGTGGCAGAATGGTCGCCTTGCCTTCGTCTTTTAACGCTGATGCGGTATTAAGAACAGAACGTACGTAATGTTGCCATTAGTAAATTAGCGCCTATCTTTAGTATCAAAATAACAACTTCAGAAATATTAGGATTATATCCTCGTTAATATTCCTTTTTTAAGATCCGTTTGGTACTTTTATATCTTTTGTAAGAAGAACAGCATCATTTCGATTCCTTCGGCTTCGATGTGTTTTTTTTAGGATGGCAAGCTGTCCGTCATCTCTGCTCTGCCTTGACTTTTCATCCGAGCCTTTTTACCGGCCGGTCCGCTTTATTTTTCAAGTTCGTATTATCTCGAGTTTTTGTGAGTATTTAAGCTCAAATTCTAGTTTATTTGCTGTTTTCAGCGTCCTGGCTTATTTGTGGGTGTTTATTTTCAAGAACTGGTGTATTTCGGACCCCATCTAACCTCAAAAGATTGAGGCTGGTGCCGACACCATTATTACCTATTTATATCAACAAGCCCTCAAGGGTTGACATCAGCACAGCAATCATCTTACGTGTATTGTATTCCCCTTGGGTATGTATCCACCTGCTACAAGCCTGCGGTTAAATAGGCCTTTGGCATAAACCCACTCAGGTGAGTGTTGTACTAAAACGAGTTGTTTTGTTACAAAGGTTTGTTTTATACGTTTTAAACTTGGTTTTTACCAACGGGTGCACAGCGTGCTTGCCGTTGTTTTGAAAAAAAAAGGATTGGAGCTCTTCATTTCCCCTGCGGGGAATGGAGATTGAGTAGCAGGAGCCACGTGATTCGTGACCTGGCCCTTACCCTCACTCGGCTGGTGAATTCCACCCTCTAAAGTCGGTGACGTGCTTTCCAAATTACCTAACTTTCCATACTATTATCCTGCATCCGAGCAGGTGGCGCCCTGTAATTTACTTTTTTTAATCTTAAAAAAAACGGCTGGCAACACCGGCCGGTCAAGACGTCAAATCGGACACCGGTTTTGTTAAATGTATTTTAAGTAGTTTTAATGATTAAATTGTTAATATTTGGGACTAAAACCGATGATAAATACGCAAATGTTCAGTGTAAATGTTATTAAGGCCATAAGTGCTGTGAAGAAAGTATTATCACGAGTGCAAAATTTGACAAGTAACTGGGTCAACGACTTCGTGATTTGAAAAATATTTTAAAAAAAGTACATCGATTGCCGTGCTGATTGATCGTCAACGACACCAGGGGAGTATTGATATTCCATAATCTTGTTATTACTTACCTCTGTGTTAAATTTTTAACGAAAATACTGTCCACCTAGCTAAGAAACTTAACAAAATTTAGTGACACTGACAGGAGAAAGGAATTTAGACGAGTCAGATTTTAGTAGTAAATAGGTTGTGGCTTATTTAAAGCCTTAATTAAAGATTACGTATATTAAAGTGTCATTAGTATTACAATAGTAAAATTATGGTAATAATTATTAAATCAAAATAAATATCTTTAAGAGATTATTGTGTGATATTAACAGTGAGATTTTTAGACTTGAATTGATCTTAAATTATAATTAGGCTATTAGGTGTATCTATTTTTGCGCACTGGTACTGTTCTTTGTCATTATGTTTCCAGCTACCAGCAAGCCTACTACCCGTCGGGATGTCCTTGTTGACAAACTCCGGAACACACAGAGCTGAAGACAGTTAAAGAGCTCAATGCACGGCTGCTGCAGGAGCGTGACGAGAGTGAAGAGGAAGTTTTGCGTGTTATATCATAACAAAACCCTCAAAAGTTCTCTCGCCAAGCTTGACTTGGATTTTGACTACGTGCGGGAACAACGGGATCGCCTCCAGGCCAGCATGGACCAGTTCCAGCAGTGCCAGGAGACGCATGAGGAGGCGCTACGGCGGATCCGGGATCTGGAACAGCTACTGGAGGAGCGACTAGTTAAACAAGACAATACCTGTGCCAGATGTGTTGTGGAGGAGTCGGCTTACAATGTAAGCTTGTTTGCGGAGCTCAATACTTCTGACTGTGAAGTTAATAAATGCTTAGAAACGGTAGACCTTACTAACTCTTTAATCTTATTGATCCAAAACCTTCTAACATTAATGTGAGGGGATCAAACAAAATTAAAAAGTATTTAAGATTAAGTAGATTTATAAAAAAGTCGAAAGTTCTACTCCGATGTAATAAAAGTTTTATGAAATCAGCACCTATTAGATATAGTAATGTAGCCTTACATAATGACCTATTAAATTGTCAACACGAACTAGAGTGTCTTATGCATAATTTTGATGCCAATGCCAAACAACTTAAGGTATTGGAATTTGCTCTGCAAGATGTAACTAATAAGTATACATTGTCTTGCAAACAAATGGAGGAGTAGGGGAAGTCCGGGAGAGATGAACCCCACTTTAATTAAACGTGCTTAAAATTTTATATATTAGTCGTAGAATCTTGTAATTGGGCCCATGTGTGTCAAATCTACTTAGGTATAATTTGATATTATTAGATTGTTCATTAAGTTAATATATATTTTTTTATTATTATTTTTATAAAATCTGAAAATTGGTTCAAATCTCCCACCCCTACGGGTGAGTTGACCATGGCGTGAGGGAGACTTGATCATACATTTGTCTACCTATAAAAAATTAAAAAACGTTTGTTTAGTTAAAAATATTGCATTCTAAACACAACCATATTTAAAAATTAGTCTGTCTTACAGGATGTAATCAACATTTAACATTACTAAAGTATTTTTTGGCTTATAAACCTTACAGATCAATAGCTTTAAATTATAATCTTGCTTCTTATAGAAAACTTTTCAACCCTCAAACAATAATGGCACATCAGGAATCACATATTATTATGATTATATATGCACATCAATAACATGTCTCGCTAATATTATAAATGAGTCTTTCTTACAAATGTATGCCATTTTTGGCTTTTTATCAAAATGTTAAAGAAAATTAATTATAATTTTACTTCTACCAGAAAATTAATCAGCCTGTAAATAATAATGGCACATCAGAAAACACATTGAATTATATTATTATGATCAGAGCAAGACATTCCACCACTGATCATGTCTCCCTACCCCGGAGTGGTCAAGTCTCCCGCGAACCCCCTTGCCGTAGAAAAGTGATGTTTTCTTTAAACAATTATAACGGCCGACTAAAACACTCTAAACTCCACAATACTACATTAACTCATGAATACAATGTGGTACTAAAACAGCTCTTAACTCCAAAACTGTGGAGATCGCAATAGAATTAAAATAATTTTGTTTTTTCACTTTTGACGCGCAAAAACACATTTCCCTTGCTCAACGCCGAACCATACTAATTGCGGCAATATGGTGCCGCCGCAGCCGCGCCTTTGTACAAGCGTCGTTCAAGTTGGCAACGGCGCCGCTAGCGCGAAATTTGAATAAGATATTTGAGATGGTTCAAGTCTCCTACCTGGTTTTCCTACATAGGCTTCATGAATAACATCATCGATCTAGGTAATACCAACATGGACAAACTGGACTCGCTGGTAGGTAAATCGTGCGATAGCTACGGCGGCTCTCCCTGGCATAACCGGAGGCAGAGCCTGCCGGCCTCGCCGTCACCGTCACCGGCACCGGCGCCGCGCCGCGCCGCGCCCGCCCCGCGCCCCGCGCGCCCCGCCCAGCCCCCCCGGCTGCGCCGGGCGCGGGGCCGCCGCGAGCTCCGACGGCAGCGGCTGCAGCGCCGCAGGGGACACTCCAAGCTGCGCGCCCGCGCCGCCCGGACCGCGCGCGCCTTGCGTGCCACCGACTGGGCGAGTCTCGCTTGGTACTTTGCCGAACCCGGTGCGCAGGACCGTCACATACACGGATGAGGTAGGTATTGGGTTCGGGTCTAAAATGGTAAAGTACCTTGGTCATAACAATGTAGTGAACAACTGTTTACCAGGAATGTCTATGGACCACCTGATCTCACGAATCTCCGCCGACACATTCAGTCGTGAGACAACGTTAGTAGTGTTATTAGGAAATAGTTTGAGGTTTTGTAAATATGACTTATTTAATTTGTCTGAGGCCCTCACTGAAGTTAGCAAAGGTGATATAGGTAAAATAATTATTTGCGCTTGTCTGTTTTCCCACAGATTAACAAATAAATGTAATAGAAATATTGATAATTTTAACTCGATATTATATAAAATGTCATTATATAATTCAAAAATTTCATATTTCGATACGAATAAATTTGTAAAAAAGTTCGATTTGACGCATAACTATTGTTATTTACCTCGTAGGTACTTAGATGAGTGTGCTAATTTGTTAGCATATAATATTTTTACACCCCGCTATGACTAGCATAGCGAGCGACTGTAGAACGGAGCCTGCGCTGAGTTTTTTTAGCGCCGGCCCCGCGCTGGAGCTGCCGGTGGATGGAACTGACAGCTTCGACAACGGCTGCGGCTGTCGTCGTTCGCGGCGGCAGTCGCGGCGGCCTCGTGCCTGCCCACAGGTCGACAAACATTAAAAATAAATTGTGTAATAATGTAATAAATATAATTCATCAGAATATTCAGGGATTTTCTAGTAAGGAACTAGAAATTAGTTTGTTTATTGATAGTCCTAGTATACACGTTCTATGTGTTACTGAGCATTGGCTTAAGGGTCATGAGTGCATGTTCAATTTTAATAATCATGACATTGTTAGCATGTTTGCCAGACAATCTTGCAGTCGGGGCGGATCCCTGATTATGGTCAAACGAAACATTAAATGTAAGGAACGTAAAGATATTGTTGCGAAGTCAGTTGAACGTCATATTGAACTTGCGTGTGTTGAATTGGAACAATTTATTATTATTTGCGTATACAGACCCCCTACGGCGGATTACAAGCTTTTTGAGAGCATTTTGGAAAATGTTCTTAGTTGTGTTTTTAATACTACAAAGTGTATTGTTGTATGTGGTGATTTTAATGTTAATCTGCTAGACGAATCACCCACGTCTATTAACTTACTGAGTGCTTTTAAATCTTTTAATTTAGTCAATCTGTTCTATGAGCCAACTAGAATTACAGCAACTAGTGCTACGTGTATTGATAATATATTTAGTAATTTTGACCCTATTCAGAAATCCGTAATAAATATCTTAAGTTCGGATCACTGCGGCCAGCAAGCTTCCTTTACGGGGAAGACTGATAAAGCGCCCCAAGAGTTTATACTTAGACAAATTACTGAAAATCGATTAGAATTATTTAATAACAAGATCACTAACCGAGTTATATGACGTTCAAAATTCAAAATTCAAAATCATTTATTTGTTCCAACACAGGTAGGTACATAAGGTTGTTAGCAGCAAATGTTGTATCACTATGTTGAGCCGCAAGGCATACAAATTCTGGTTCAGTTAAATAAGATACCTACACATGCAGTTCTTATTAATTAATTGTAATTACTAGATATAAATTCATTAATATAGTAGAAGGCTTTTTTCACTAGATATTTAAATAATTGATTTTTGAACTCGGATAAATTTTCTATTTCTATTAAGTCGTTAGGTACTTTATTATATATTCTAGGGGCCATTCCGAGTATGCTCTGCCGCAGTAAAGCAGTTTTAGAAGGCACTACTCCATTTTTTTTGCCTAAGTCGTAAACTGTTAAAGCTTTGGAATAAGTGGAGGTTACATCTAACAAAAATTATCATTTTATATATATAGTTTTTTTCATTTTATAAGTTAATATACGTAATCTTTGAAAATGTGGTTTACATGAGTCAAGATTATTAATGCCACATAAAGATCTAAGTAATGCATTTTTTTTGCGCTCTAAACACCATTTCTCTGTCAGTTGAATTGGCCCAGAATATAATACCATATCTGAGAGAGGATGTTACATAAGCATGGTATGTGGTTAACACCACTGACTCATTGACAAGTTTTCGCAGATTATATAAGGCAAAAGAAAATTTACTTAGCTTCTTACATATAATGTCAGTTTGATTTTTCCAAGTCAACTTATGGTCTAGATTTAATCCTAAAAATGTTGTAAGGTCAGTTTGGTTAATCCGTTGTTCCTTATAAGCTATATTTAAAGTACGTACATTGTTCATTCTTTGTTGGAATGTCATAATTTTGGTTTTTCCTAAATTAATTTTTAAATTGTTACTAGTTAGCCATTCAATTATTTTTTGCAGTGATTCGTTTATTTCACTTACATATGTTTCTGAGCGTGTACCGGTGAAAATAACTGTACTATCGTCAGCAAAGAGAACCATAGGGCATTTAATCGCTTTTGGCAAATCGTTAATATAGACTAAGAATAATAAAGAACCCAAAACACTGCCCTGGGGGACACCATAATGAATTTGTCTGATTTTTGACGTATATGTAATTTCTTCTTTTGAATTAACGTATAATCTATTTACTTGTATGACTTGTTTTCGGTTAATTAAGTATGATTTAATTAAATTGTTTATATTACCTCGTATGCCATAAGTATATAATTTATCTAAAAGTACAGTTATTTGTAATCTTAGATTAAAGCTTAGAACCAAATTTTTAAATTCAATCGATTGCGACGTCCTTTTTAGAATATCGATATTAAAATCGCCACAAATTATTATCTTTTTCCTTGTGTAACATACATTATTTAAAATAACATTTAATTTTTCAAAAAATATTCTTACACTGTAACTGTTATTTTTTGGAACTCTATATATGCATATAATAATAATTTTATGATCAATTAATTCGATTCCTGAGCATTCTAATACATTTGATAATGAAAGATTATTAATGTCACTTAACTTACGATATTTGAGGACATTCTTAATTAAAATACAGTATCCGCCATTCCTATTTTCTCTTGAAAAAAAAGATGCTAGCTTGAAATTAGGAATAGTCAAATGTATTTCATCTCCCGACTTCATATTGTGTTTCATTACGCAAATGACATCAACTGTCTTGCCTATGTCCTCTAATTCTTGTATGTGTACACTTAGTGTGTCAGATTTCGTTATTATGACATTGATATTTTGATGCAATACATAAATATTATCATAGACAATAAGGTCATTACGGAGTGGTCTTGGAGGTGTATTATTCATAAAAAAATATAACTGTTGTAAAAAGCATTATTTATACTTATTAAAACACTATTTAAACTTTGAGCTAATTTGTTTTTCCCTTTATAGTTTAGCTTATAGCCACTTGACGAGTAATCTCCAATGCCACAATGACTCTCTGTTTTTTTTCTACAGAATAGAGATTCGGTTTCCTTATGTATGGTGAGATTTTTTGATAAGCTGAAGCTGGATTCCGTATTTTTTTTATTAATCTGCTCTTCTAATTGCTTTATAAGTAGTAGGGAATCCTCGGTACTGCCCCCGACTCTACTCCCTCGAAAAAAGTGGTGCTCTGACGAGCGAGAGGCGGGGTTTCGCTCCTAATAAAAAAAAAATGTATTTTTTTCGGTGTTTATCTCCCCATTTAGAGCGTTTGGGGCGGGTCCCGAGACTCCCAGATCACTCCTTCCCATAGCTTGCAATAGTCCATGTACTCAATACAAAAGGTTATCAACCACCTGGGTACTATTGGTTAGGGTGATAAATAATAGATATGTTTATAGTGAAAAATAATATATTGTTATATTATTTACTAGGAGAGTCGTGTGCTCAACGTAACTGTACGATCAATACGGGGTGACCCGGGGAACTAAAATGTAAGCAAACATATTGCTTTCACAGAAACCTTTATAAAAACAAGGAACACTTGAGACTGTAAATTATTATCCATACGAGTGAAAGAGAAGGTCCAGCTAACTACTAGTGTGAGTGGGACGGATTTATTTGTGTGAATTCCAACACGCCCCCTCAAAAATAAATCCTCTTTCTTTAAATTACATAATTAAAATTATAATTAATAATTATAATGTATTTACAATATCAAAATCACACGCTCTCCTTTATCTGGGTAAAATCATCATTATTATCATTATGGTCCAACATTTGTTGCACAGGATTAGGGAAAACCCAGAAAAACCTAATCAGACCATTCCACCTTAAAATACTTATTATATTTTTATTATCTTATCACTTATGTAATTTGATTTTACATATTTATAGACTTTATCACTCCTAGTTTTTCTCTTAACGCAGAAAAACGCACTGTATGCAGTGGTTTGGTCAATATGTCAGCCAACTGATTACCTGTGGAAACATAATTCATTTTAATAACATTCCTTTCCACCTGTTCTCTAGAAAAATGATATTTAATGTCAATGTGTTTTGATCTTTTGTGGCTTGTTGGATTATTCGCAATGCTTATACAACCATTATTATCCTTATAAATTGGTATCGGACTGGTTGTTTCAATGTTAATACTGTTAACTAAAGATTTTAACCAAAGAGCTTCTCTTACAGCTTCGAACAAAGCCATGTATTCAGCTTCAGTTGATGAAGCTGCAACTGTATGTTGTCTTTTTGTTTGCCAGCATAATGTGCATTGTTCAAACAGTTTAAATAAATAACCTGTCGTACTTTTTCTTTCCAGTTCATCACTACCCCAATCAGAATCAACAAACCCACACAAAAAGTGTTCACAACTATTTCGAGTATAAGTCAACTTGAAATCCATAGACCCTTTTAAGTACCGTAACAATCTTTTCAAGTGTGACCATAGTTTATGGTTGTTTTTGTTCGTAAATCTACTCAACAAGTTCACAGCAAAACTTATGTCAGGTCGAGTACAAACCATAATATACATCAAACAACCGATAAGATTTCTACAAGGGGCTTCAGTTGTTTCACACGAATTTAACTCATTGTAATCTACTTTACTTTCCAAGGGTGTGCTAACAGGTTTACAGTCACTCATGTTAAACTTTTCTAAAACAGTTTTTATGTACAGTTCCTGGTCTAAAGTGATTTTGTTATCGGTTCTTTCGATCCGAATTCCCAGGAAACATCTTATTTCTTTTAAGTCTACCATTTTAAACATATTCATCAAGTACTTTTTAAAAGCATTCATGGTATTTATATCTGCAGTTGAAATAACCAGATCATCAACATAAAGCACTACGTAAATATTTTTCATTATATCACCCGCATCTAAAATGTAAATGCATCGATCAGCTGATGAGTATCGAAAACCCTTTTCTATTAACGCTTGTTCAAACATTTGAAACCAACAACGTGCAGACTGTTTTAAACCGTATAACGACTTATTTAATTTGCAGACCTGATTACCTGCACATGGGATTCCCTCAGGAATTTTCATAAATATTTCTTCCTTTAATTTCCCATTTAAAAATGCCGTTTTAACATCCATATGGTGAACAAGCAATTTAAATTGATTTGCAAAGGCTAATATCAATCTAAAACTCGTAATTCTTGCAACAGGGGCAAATGTTTCATTATATGTAGTCAATTAAATATTCTTGACTAAAACCGCGCGCTACTAAACGTGCCTTATATTTCAGAGGTTTTCCAAACTCATCATTTTTAATTGTAAATACCCATTTACAATCAACAATATTTCTGTTTACGGGTTTTTGTACAAGTGTCCAAGTTTCATTTTCAATAAGTGAATTTATTTCCTCTTTTATCGCACTTTCCCATAAATACTTATCATCCCTGGTTTCAATCTCATTATAACATGTCGGTATTTTGCAAACTATAGACGTTGCACACAAATAGTTAACAGAAATATCATCATCAGTTTCATTATACGGTACTCTAGGCATGTTTTTAATCCTATCACTCCTTCTCAAATCATTCTCACTAATCAATTCATTCTGAGACTTTGACAATTCATTTTGAAATGAATCACAGTGATTGTGCTCATCTGTTTCACTTACAGATTTATTAGGTGGTGGACCTAATGGTGCAGAAACTCTGCCTGTTTGTTTATAATCATCTGATTTTGCCACATCAGATTTTATGCACATCTTCTTTAAAGAGTGCCCGTCAGATTTACGGTTATTATCCGAAATAATACCGCCAGGCTTCAACGGCCTGCTAGATAAGAAATTAATCTCATCCACTATCACATCTCTGACTTTTACAAACTTTTCATTTACCACATCCCACACCTTATAGCCATTCGGTTCATAACCAACCAATATACTCGTACCTTTTAACGACTTTTCATCAAACTTGGTTTTTCTTGTTTTGTTTACAAAATAAACAGTTGAACCGAATACCTTTAAGTATTTAAGAATAGGCATTTTACTATGCCACAGCTCAAACGGTGTGTTATCTGTTTTCAGTGCTTTTGTAGGGCTTATATTAATTAAATACGTAGCTGTTAAAACAGCTTCACCCCAGAACGTTTTGTCAAGTTTTGCACCAGATACCATGGCACGACTTCGTTCTGTTATTGTTCGTATCATACGTTCAGCAATGCCATTTAATGCTGGCGTATGAGGCACTGTTAAGTGGTAGCTTATACCTTTTTGCACACAAAACTGTTTCATTTCATTTGATAAATATTCACCACCATTGTCACAATATAAATTGACAAATCTCAAATTAAAATGAGCTTCAGATTTTGCAACATAATCTTGAAATACAGCAAAAACATCTGATTTATGGGCTATTAAGTATGTCACAGTGTAGTGAGTAAATTCATCGACAAAAATCACAAAGTAGTTTTTGCTATCAAGTGTTGAAGGAGTGATCGGACCGCAAACATCTGTATGCACATTGAATAGAGGTCGTTTTATGGCTTTAGATTTCAATTTATTAAATGGCAAAGATGCTTGTTTTCCATTTATACAAGCTTCACATATTTTATCACTAATCGTAATATTATTCAATTGCTCAAAATCAGAAAACATTTGTTTGCCTTTTATCTGTGCAAACTTAGATTTGCCAATATGACCAAGTCTTTGATGCCATATTTCGTAACTATTTTTTACGACTCTATTCGATGAGCTGTCAGTATTTAAAGCACATTTCTCAACCAGAAAATGTATACCAATTAAATTGTTCAAAGACTCACCCTTTGTTAACACCTTACCCTGGTTGAAGATTTCAACTGTACCATCATGGTTAAATACAATAGTCATTCCAGCTTGCTGCATCTTCTTTACCGAAAGCAAGTTGTACGGAATATCTGGGCAGAAGAGTACATCTCGCAGCATTCCCTTAATTCCAAAATTACTGATAACAGCAATATTGCCTTTTTTCGTTGCCTGAATGAAGGTTCCATTTTTCGCAACTGAAATTTTAACTGGTATTTGCAAATTTTCAAGATCTTGTGCTAAATCTTCTCTATTTATTAGATGGTCAGAGGCTCCGGAATCCAGTATAAATGTTATGCCATTTTGGCGTTCCTGTGTACTGCTATGATCTCCGGCCATAAAAGCAAAACCCGACATCTGAGTACTTTCCGGTCCCGTTGTGTTAACAGTTTGAACTGTTCTATTGTTTTTGTCCCATTGACGTGGATCTTTTTTGCTTGACGATTTATTATAATAACAGTCCTTTTGAAAATGGCCCTTTCTTCCACAACAATGGCACTTAATGCTCTTCAATTTATGGTCATTCGGTCTATATGGGTTTTTATTAACTCTATTTGAGTTTTTATTCAAATATACATTTCTTTGCTTGAAACTTTCTTGACGTCTTGTTTGTGCTTGGAGAATTTTCAAACTCGTGTCACGTCTTCCATTTATAATTTTGATTTCGTGATCTAGAAGCCTTGTTTTGACAAAGCCTAATGTAAGATTATCCTCAGCCAATGTTTCGATAGCTGTAATGACACCATCGTATTAATTGGGAAGTGTCATGAACAGATGTGTTATTTTATCTGCTTCTTCTAATTTTGCTCCGGCGGCTATTAATTCAACGATTAATTCATCAAACGACTGAAAATGTTGTAGTAGTGTTATATCAGGCTGCAATTTCAAATTTAGTAATCGCTTACGGAAAGCTAACTGCGTAGCAATGCTTTTTCTCTGATAAATACTATCTAATCTATCAAATATGTCTTTTGCACTGTCTTTTTCATTTACAATTCCTAACAAAGAGTCTGATAAATATTCAATTAATGTATTCTTCGCAACTTTCTCATTTTTGAGCCATGCACTGTCCGGTGTCGTCGGAACTTCACCGTCGATCACTTTTAACACTTGAAGTTCATTTAGTAAATTTCTTATTCTAAGTTTCCACACACTATATTTGTCCCCATTAAATGGTTTAATATTTCTTTTAGATGTTAGATTGTCCATTTTCACTAACAATCAAAGTTCACTTAGAATAAGCACTAATGCACCAAGTCTATTAAAAATTACACACACTTCAAAATTGTTCTTTATCGTATTTTATATTTAATCAAATTTTAATTCACTGTATTATTTAATTTTCTGGGCCCATAACCTATTGGTTAGGGTGATAAATAATAGATATGTTTATAGTGAAAAATAATATATTGTTATATTATTTACTAGGAGAGTCGTGTGCTCAACGTAACTGTACGATCAATACGGGGTGACCCGGGGAACTAAAATGTAAGCAAACATATTGCTTTCACAGAAACCTTTATAAAAACAAGGAACACTTGAGACTGTAAATTATTATCCATACGAGTGAAAGAGAAGGTCCAGCTAACTACTAGTGTGAGTGGGACGGATTTATTTGTGTGAATTCCAACAGGTACCCTGCTGTCCCTTGCTCGCTCATCCTATTGTTCGCTCGAACGTCAGTCCCTTTGTTCTCGGTGGCGTCCAACACCATTTTCTTGCATTGGGCGCGTTCCTACCTTTTATTACATATTACCTGATTGCGCTATTAATTGTTGTAATGCGATTTTTAATTTTACCTACGTGTTTCTCATATTATTTAATTAAGTAACCATGGTGGTTTTCTTAACATGCTGTTTTTAAGGGTCATAGTTCTAACCTAACCTAACCTAGCTTGTTGAAGTTAGCCTAACATCGTGAAACCTGTCCTAGCTTAACATACCTACTGTTTTTAAGGGTTACAGTTCTAACCTAACCAAACCTACCTTACTGAACATACCTACTGTTTTTATGGGTTACAATTCTAACCTAACCTAACCTACCTTACTGAAGTTAACCTAAAATTATACAACCTAATCTAACTTAACATACCTACTGTTTTTAATACTTACCTAACCTAGCTTGGTGAAGTTGACCTAGAACATTATACAACCTAATCTAACTTAAAATACTTACTGTTTTTAATACTTTCAAGAAAATAAAGATGAACCAACCAACAAAGAAGTTACGAGTGGTTTTAATTTTTAACACCCCATGGTCAACTATTTTGAAGGATCACCTAACTTTACATGAGCTTAACCTAAGCTAAGAGCTGATTTAAATCTAGCTTTAGTCCTAAGTTTCACTTAATTGAATTTACCTAAGTTAATTTTAGTAAATCTATCTAATCGTAGTATTCGTAGTATTATCTTAAGCTGTTGTTACTTAGAGCCTATTCTAAACAACTATCAAAACCATATATTGCATATTGGTATTTCTGAATGAATTACCTTCATTTAGGTTGTTGAAAATATAGTGGTTAAATGCAATCTAACCTACGTACGGGTATGTATCTACGAGCATGTATCTGCGGCTAGATAACATTGGCTATAACATTATCTATCTAGTACGTATATGGGGTTTACCTTTACATACATTTTAACTTTATTGTAACACACTAGTATGTAAAACTTAAACGAAGCATGTACTTAAACTGGTTCTGACTTGATTCAAAGTGCTAAGGAGTAGGTATATCAATCAAAAAAGCCTGTATCGACAAGTTTTGTGTACCCGAGTGCACTATTATAACGGTTTAATTGTTTTATTGGTAGCCGCCTATTATGTTTTATGGTCACAACGGATGCGATTGTTACTTGTGCGTTTTATTATTTTGGGTGTTGCTGAATAAGCGTCGTCTGTGTAAGATGAACTACAAGTTCAAACACGTTTTTAGGAAGACGCTTAACTTACGGAGCGTATAAAAGCGGTGGGGTATTGTGTCTGATCTGAACAACTATTAGCCCCGTGTACTTAAAGTAGTATATAGACATAATAGTGTTGTGTCGTGCAGTGAAGTGTTTATAAAAAGGTCTAATAATGGATGTGAGTATGTACAAATATTTTAACTTAATTGTGTTTTTTAGCATTTGTTCACCGTGTTTTTGTTAAGAGTATTGTATTTAAACAGTTGTGTAATTTATTGTTTGATATTGTTTCAGTTCTCTGAAAATACTTTCAAGAACTATTACTACCCGGAAAATAAAGATGAATCAACCGACGAAGAAGGCACGCCTGGTTTTAAAGTTAAGCAGGCCATGGCAAAAAAGCGTTCAGTAAATAACATCGACAGCTTTTTTGAACGTCCCAAGAAGACAACTAAAGTATTGAAGCGCTCTTCCAATGTCAGCCAAAGTTCTCCTGACGGGGTGGGCTATATATCAACCGGTCAAGACGACGGGGCATACGCTTCTCACTTGATTAAAATCGAGATATATGATTTGCAAAAAATTAAAAACATTCCACCCACTGAGCACTGGAAACACGCAGATGTGAGTTTAAAATTCTACGCGTCTTCTGAAGAAGACACTCAGCTCCAAACTACACGTGATGTTATATTTAACATCACAAAGCAAGTAGCATCTAAAGACAGTTGTATGAAATATTTTATTGACAATAAGAAACAGTGATAAAAAGTGTTTGTGTAGGTTAAACAAAAGCTTGTTATTGTATTGTATGTAAAATCCTTACCTTTTAAGAATTCAAGACCTTTTCCAGACTAAACAATTATCTTTTGTTTGTAAAATTAAATTGTGCGAAATACTTTATTGACTATAAGATGCAGTGATAAAAAGTGTTTGTGTAGATTAAACAAAAGGTTATTATTGTATTACATGTAAAAATAAAAATCAAATTTTAGTTCACATATTCTTTTATTTCACAAAAAAAAGTCTTAAACATATTTCTGAATACAAGATCATTACATAATGAATTTTCAGAAAACAAACTTAGCAAATCTTTCATAGTTTTTCCATGAAATTTAAAATACAAATAAACTAAACAATATTCCCCACTAACAGAGGTAAAATGGTTTTGAAGTGGTTTATAGTTATAAGACCAGCGCTTTGTATTCCTTTTTAAAAATAACCTGAAGGTTTCCGAGCAAAGGAGTCAAAGTATTCCCCTATACCATTAATGTCAATATGTATAGCAACCCAGTGGGAGCCCGGTTTCGAGTCTGGGTCCAAATTACTTACAATAAAGACGGGAAGATTAACCCAAATAGGAATTCTGTTAGCAGCAAAAACGTTTAATTCAAACGAAGGGCTGATTTTTTTCATACAAAATTGAATTTCATTTGTATCCATTTTTAATAAAAAAATATCAATAATTTGATGATGATACCAACAATGGCTACAATGAAATAAAGTAAATGGATTAAAACATTGTATTTATGTGTTTACTAACTATTGTAATCTACAGATATATCACGATTTTTGTTTATTTCAATAACGTTATCAAATTCTGCATACACAATACAATTAATGGTGCAAGGTAGAGCAACATCGAAGCGAATTTCTAAGCGAACACTCCCATGCCTTACAAGATTCCAGTGTGAAGTTGAACTAGCAGATAAATCAGGGGTTAAATCAAAACATAACAAACAATAACCTGCTCCATAATCCGTTCTGCTTATATCATTACCTTCGTTGTGAAAATGAATACCAGTCCCGGAAAATAGAGTGTGATATGATGATGCTATTAACCCAGAACCAGAACCAAATGATGGTTGTAATGTTTTAGAAGGAATTTCATGACCATCAACATATAAACTAAACGAATTCATATTATAGTGTTGAAAATTAAATGGATTCATAGCTAAATTGCCATTAAACCCTGAATTTGATACAAAACCAATAATAAATCTTTTAGGAATTTGCCCGAGAAATATATTATCCAATGTTTTACCCTGTATCCCCGACGGTAATGTAAGAACCTTAACTTCTGCTCTTGTGATAGGATATTTTGCAGTCGTTGTTGCCAATACTTTTTGATGTGCTAACAAAACGCTAGGATTAATTCGTGCCCTTCTTATAATGAGACTGGCATCCATTATTTGCACTTTGAACTCCTTCGACGGTACTAACTTAATGCGTATTTCGACACCATTTATTAAGAATTTCTCTCGGTTAAATATGTCGGCATGTAAATGGCCCATCATTTCCACTTCCTTACTCTCTTTGACAAATTCTAGTCTTTTGTGAAACCCTTTGTTATTTGCATCAATAGTATCCATATGATTTGCAGTATCAGCATACCACAATCCACAAGTAAGATGAGTTTCTTTGGCTGCTGGTCCGTAGTTTAGAAGATTTTCCATATAAGCACGGTAAGCATATGTATTGTTTGGAGGTGATATGAGTTTTTGATTTAAATATACATCTTGTTGACTGAAAAGGGAATGTAACCAGTTATTGACGGGTGCAACCAGGGTATCTGGTTTTAATTTTGTGCCATCCTGATTCAATATTTTAGCATTAATATGTAACATTGTGTGGGATAGATCAACATAGTTATCTCCTGATACGGGAACTCGGAATGAACTCGATGGGAGCGTCATCACTTAAAGATGAAATTGGTTTGTAATGAACCCACTGTCCACTTTCAATACTTGTTTGAGTTGATGGAAGGGCAAATATATCTAATTCAGATTTCGCACATTCACAAGAATGACTATGTAGGAATGACATTATTTAGTTTGTAAATATATCCTCAAGAGTTATGTTTTTATTTTTTTTACTTCCTCTTCGTCTCGATGCTTTCAATGTAATGAGCGGTTCCCTTCTTTTAGATGTCATTTTATACCCAGAACCCGACATGAGGGAATCAATTTTTTCATCGGCTTTTCTTTTTAAATTAGCACTTGCCTCCTTGAATCGTGATCTAATCGAACTATCCATAGGGCGTGAATTTACCATATTAGATAACAAACCAACCCCTGCACCTAACGTTTCTTTTCCAATGGTTTTCAAACCACTAGATAACAAAGGGAGCACTGATCTAAATAGCCCTCCCAAAAAACTCCCTATACCATGCCCTCGTTGAAATGGAACTCCTTTATAGACAATTCCTACACCAGAGCCGGCTTGATGTGAATAATAATGCTGGTAAGGGCAAGAGACTAACGATCTGTTATAATTCATTTTACTCGTTGAAAGTGTAGCTTCACGTAGGAGCTACCAAATTGGAATGGTACATTAACACCGGTAGTTGTTCTTATATCTATTTCAATAGTGTCGAACTCCCTACGTAAAACCGGTACATAGTGAGCAGGTGAGAAAATGTGAGTTTTATATGCACCATAAATAAACTTAGTTGGATCTAGTGGTATTATTCTAAGCAATGCTGTTATAACATCTCCAACTACTTGCGGATGAATTATATCGGTGTAAACAAATATTTGTGGTGGTAACCCTAAATATAAATTGGCAGGGTTTTTTCCATATGTAACTTGTTTCAAATTTGATCTCGGTTTGAAACCCAGCTGGAGACTTAGTATCGGGGTTGTTATGATAGAGGTTATTTCATTATTTGTTGTTGTTACTACAACCATTTTTGTCAATGTATCATACCTAAATTTGACATTATTTTTTAGTTGTGGGTTCTCATTAAACGCTTGAAGGAAATGATCAATATTATCGTATGTAGTGGCTGGTATATGAGTTTTTATATCAACAATTTTCGTTGACTTGTTTGCGGGTGACACCACCTTTTTCTTTATGTAAATTATATTTTCATGATCTTGAACATTATACATGGAACACGGGTATTGAAATTCCACTAATCCAACTACCCACTCCCCTTCTAATTTTATGTTCTTAGGTAATTTAGTTAGAAAATGTGCAGTCGTGTTGTCCGTATAGTAATCCGTTGAACTGTTGCTTAACAAAGTTAAATAAAAACTATTTTCATTCATATTTTTTTCAAGCTTGATGCGAGTATCCAAGAGTTAAATTTATTGGGATAACCTTGCCACTTCACTAGTATTTCCTTTATGCCTCTAATATGATGCGAACGTATTATTTTATCAATTTTATACTCTGTGGAGGGGAGGTAAGTCACTTTTTGTAACTCTTTAGAATAAAATGTACAAATGATGGGTTCGCCTTCCAAATCCTTTAACATATAAACAACTCCCGGTGATCTATTAATAATTGAATTAATTATAAATATTTCATCACTCCAGTTACTTTCATAACACTTTTGAAATACATGTTTATATTTAGTTATTCTAACATGATCGCCTACATTCAATTTTGGGGTTTCCAATGAAATTTGTCTATCTTTTTTTCGATAATATAAATTATTCCAAACGGTCATAATATTACTAGAATTAACATCGATTGGTCGCATTTTAATGCTAGAATGATAGGTATGGTTGTAGGAATGAAGAAGATCTTGTAAAATATTAGTGTAATTATATGTATTATTATGAGTGAAGTAACGCCACATTTTCATTTTAAGAGTTCTTTGAAACCTTTCTACTATACTTGCTTTAATGTCGGGATTATTAGAGTCTGTCTAATGAATGATGAACCGGGCTTTTATTTGACTGGCAAGTCTGGCAACACTATTAAAATGACGTTTTGACATTGACAAACAAGTCGTTGTTGGTTCGAGTCTGTCAAATTAAAGTTTTCTTCTCGAAATTTACGGACTAAACGTGCGTAAAACTATCAAAAGTGGTGTGCGACAGATCCTTTGTACCATTATAAACAAATATAAAGAAAAACAAGAGAAGAGGGAAGCATTGTTGAAACAAAAAATAGAGTGTTTACATACGGTGACCGAATTTATAGGTTATAACAAGGTTAGTGTGGCATGTTAATTTTGATACTTATTATTTCTATATCTTCAATCCAAAGTTTCATAGAATATATACCTTTTCTGTTCTACCTATCTTTTCCATTGAGAAATTAAACGATGTATTCTTTTCAGTTAAGCTGGACGTGGATGGTGAAAAACAAACGGTTTTGAATAATCTTCAGCAGTTGAAAGAGTTGAAGCAAAACGATTTACTATGCCAGAGTCAAACGAAGTATTTAGAAGAATTATCATCAATGACCGGTAAATACTAAGATTAATTAAATCATTGTCTTTCCCTATACATAGGTGTATTGTCTGTACCTATACCATGTTGAATCTCTTAACAATCGCAATTTTATTAAATTAATTAAATATACAGATAATTAATATAACTGACACTCATACCTAGTTTCAGTAAAATACTAAGGAGGTGTTTATATACATTTAGTTAAAAGATATCATAAACATATTAATATGTACCTACGTACACTTCATGAGCTCTTGGAAAAGACGTTCGGGTTATACCTGTCTTGCTTGTTCTTAAACCGTTGCGATTTGAACCTCACCGATGCAATTTGATTTCACCTAAACCCAAATGTTCTTAGAGCTGTCGGACTGTAAAATGGGGCTGTACTGCGTGTCACAATATATTTGTAAATGGTGTCGCGACTCTTACGCGAAATGTATATATTGTTTATAGTAATACTAAGACTCTTTAGTAAGTATTTCCGTTTCCTATCTGTCATAGTTTGATTCTGATTTGTTTAACAACCGCGAGTCTTGTAAAATTCATTTCTTATTATTGTTATTTTAAGTTCATGATTCCACAAAGTACTGCAAATTAGCTTCAGTGCCAAGTGATATACGTGTGCTATACTGGAGCCACATCGGAGGCGAGTCCAGACTCATAAGCTAAGTGCCTTAGGTTTACTAATATGTCTTTCGTGTTATGACTGTCGTGTGAGGACATGTTGTCCGTGACACACTGTTACAGTTACGAAGGTGACTAATATAACGGGTTGATCTGGCTTCATCTGCGGTGGTTGCCAGATGAAAGCATGGACCATGCGGTTGGTTATGGCTGCCCGGCAGTGTGCAACATGCTCTACTAAAAGCATGGTACCCCCGCGGGGAAGAAAGGGGTGACTCGCGACCTACTATCTTCGGATATAGGTGAGCACGGTGCGAGCCTTCTCAATCCGTGGCACGACTTACCGGCGTTGACCCGGGTGCTTAGCCCAGTCACAGGCTGTCGTAACATGGACTAGGTCTTGTAATAGAGATATATGTTCTTACTTATCAATGATGTTAAACCTAAGACACTTTGGTTCTAATTGGAAGAATCATAGTATATTTTCACCTACAGATGGTGTACACAAATAAGGCGAAGCAGTTTCTAACTAAGAATGATGATGAATCATAGAACTGGACACAGATGTCGGGTGAGTGAGACATAACACATTATACTTGCACTTCAGTATAAACAATAATCAGTAATAAAGCCAAGGCATTATGATAGTGTAAATGTTTTCGCCCTTCATAATATAGAGAACGTCACACTTGGTGTATCCTGCATAATAGAGATGTTTGGTACAACAAGTTTATGGAGTGGCGACAAATGGTGTTCTGTTTAATTCATTCCTTCTTTCTTCTTACAGATATCAGTGTTTTGACATTGAAGAGAATGAAGGCAAAGTAAACCATGGTGTCTTCAGTACTCCAGGAAAGAAGCGAACTCACAAGGCCACAGTATCCAATTTAGATAGTTTTGACATCCATGCCATCAGAAATAAAGTGAACGAATTTTATATTGTAACAAAGCAAGTGCCTACACTCAGATGCCTATTAGCAGAGTTGAGAGAAAGCGTCAGTTTTATCCTAATAATAAATAAAATATTTTTACTTAATGACTTGACTTGTTATTGGTGATTTTATTTACTAAAAGAGCTCACAAATGATAAAGCATGCTGATGCAATCATTATTATGGTGGTCTGCATTTTTTTTTCATAGATAGTTTTAAAGCATCAAATACTATCTATTATTTTAATGCTGACTATAGGGTCAATCAACTTTTCTTTGTAGTTCGGTGCCAGGGTGACGTTTCCTGGGTCACTCATTAAAACTATGATTTCAAAGGATATAAATCAACTACCATTCTTTTATGGCTTTTCTCCTGAGTGCGTTAGAAGTATACATTATAACATTTTTTCTAAGAAACTATCACTGTTGTCTCCTGGCTTACGGGACACTAACAACAACAAAAAAGTTGATCTACCCATACGTATTAAGTACCTAGTAAGACTCTCGGGCTTCTACTAATAAACTGTACTTAAATATGATACCGTGTATGGTCTTAATATGGATAAACGGACACTTGAGTGCGGTATTAGTAGACTTGAGTACCTATAGTTTATTAATACGGGCCTTGGTATTGTGAAAAAGTACGCGTTTCCTCTTCCCTTGTGCCCACCAAAATAAACAAAATAAGAAAAGTATCAAAATCGTTTATTCCTACATTGATAGGTAATACCATATGAAGATTTTTTGAATTTGCCGCTTTTTCTCAGGTTCATCTTTCATTAGACAGACTCTAGTGGTGAAATAATTAATGTTTTTGCTCTTAAAATAATCTCTCACCACCTTTGAAACAAATTCTGTACCTTTATCAGATTGTATATGACGAGTCAATATAATCATGGATACAAATATATTCTTTGTGTTATTGATGTGTTCAGTAAATATGCTTTCAAAACATTCTTTAACTGTTGATGAATCTTTCTTTTTCATGGCTCTCGCAAAAGCATATTTACTGAACACATCAATAACACAAAGAATATATTTGTATCCATGATTATATTGACTATACGTACTCATGTCACTTAGATCAGCTTGCCAGAGTTCATTAAAGTTAGATAGGATATATCTATTTCTGGTGAATCGCTTATGAATAGGTTTATGTAGCGTGTACGTATCTTGAGATTCTAACCATTTTTTTACTTCCCCTTTGTTCATTTGTTCTTTCATTTCCTTCGCTATATTATTTAAACTACTATAACCAGCTGGATTCGAGATACCTATCATAGTAGATCCTATTAATATCTAATAAGGAGTCCATTTTTCCCAATCAATTTTCTTATGATGACGCTTAAGTTGTCCTGTAGTAAGTGGTGTAGCTCTTTGTTTTTCTTTATCTGTTGACGATCTCGTACTTGTAGATGCAGTTAATGTAATTGGTTCATTCGATTGAGCTGTTTTAATAAATTCCAAGTTTGCAGGATTGCCTATGCAGCTTAAAGGAACTCTTATATCTCTTAAAAGTAATGCAAACTCTTCCCACCCTGTTGGTTTAGGACGTTTAAGAGATCTAACCGTGTCACTTACCAGATCAGTAATATTACTATTTGAAATGGTGCGGTTGTTTATTACAACTTCACCAGTTGGCTTCCACCAAATTTTTGGTTTACTTAAAACAATGCAATCCAACAAAGTTCGAGTTTTTTCTCATATGATTTGGGTAATATATCTATAATTTTTGATGGGCTAATTGGAATCGGTTCTGGATTTGTTTTACCAATCGATGTAACTGCTGTAGTACCATCTCCTTCTGGTAAAGGTGGATTTGCAACTGACTCATTATATTCATTAACCTCCTTTTTGTTCACTTTTGACTTTAGATCATTACTTTCGTAGTTGAGTTGAACCTCCCCCTCCGTTACGATTGGTATTCTAAATGGTTTTCGATCTGTTTCAATAAAATGTAAAAATCGCTGCAATGCTTCTGAATATAAGGTCCACTTTTCACGATCATTCATTTTACTTTTAAGGATTTTTTGCATTTCAGCATCTAGACGGGATGATGAATTTTCAGGTAGGCTCTCATTGCGTTTGAGTCTTTCAATAAAATCTGATTCTACTAATAGCATTTTTTTCGTGTTTTCCATTTTGTTTATGATAAAGAGTTAACTAAGGCACTTAAAACTGCTCCTAATATAATAGGTAGAAATGCACCTCCCTTTTGAATTATAACAGTTTTTCTTATTTTATGTTTTCCTTTTGAAACTAATTTTCGTAAGATATCTTTATATTTTTTTAATTTAGATTTTTCTTTTTTTTCTAAAGGAATTTTTCTATTTAGGACGTTATAAATGCACTCACAAATAATGTTGATCTCATCATCATCACAAGATTTAAGTAACGCCGTGCGATATTTTGGTTTAAGCAACTGCAATGCTTCAAGTAAATGTTTATATGTGTTTACTCTCGCATGCATCATGTAGAACTGACTAAAATTTGTTGATTTTTGACGTATTTAAACCCCTTTTTAGGAACATACACTGTGCAATGTCCATCAAACGGAAATATTTTTGTTTTAAAATGACATATGTCATTTGTATTTTGTTTCAAATCAATCATGAGGTAACCATGTGCTTCTTTAGTAGAATCTTTGTAGGCTTCATCTACAAATTTTGGGTTTTCCGGGTAAACTTGTCGTGACAAGTAGCGTATTTGGGTTTTGTCCCTGGGATTCTTAAAATATACAATGTAGCTTGTATTTAGTGAAATATCTCGTTGGCCTCTCCCCTGATGAAATATGTTTTGAGTAATATAAAAAACACTTAAGTTTCTATGATGGCTACCTTTTGTGAAAATGTCAACTATTCGTCCATCTGATTCTCTCATCAGATCATCTATTATAAGAAGCTTAACCCAACTCTGCGGTCTCTGAGTATAAAAGCCAATTGCTTCTAATTTACTGCCCGAAAAGGTCAACTTTATTCATTAAAAGGGATGAGTTGTCGGGTGAGTTATGTGTTTGTTTCTTTTCTGAAATGTTATATTGTACATTTAAGGGCTCCAAGGCTACCCTGGAAGCTCCAAGGCTATTCTGGAAGTTCCAAGGCTACTCTGGAAACTTCAAGGCGGAGGTTATCGTCTTGCATGCTGCGTGCTCGTGAGTGCTGCGACGTGGCTGTGCATGAGGGAGTAACCGAGCGGTGATGCGCACACCTCTCTTGGGATCCTGAAGCCCCGCGTACATGGATGCCGCGTGACGTTAACCTTATTTTCCTTACTTTCTATTTTTCACTTCAACCTATTATGCTACCTTAGTCATCCTTAGACTGCATAGATGACAAGCGCCTCTTTTGTCCTCGATAATAATTCTAATAGGGGATAAGTACTGCTGTATATGTAGGTATGTGGTAGTATATATTAGTATATTCTATTATCTATGTATGTATTTTATTAAAGAAGATATTTTATTTCTCTGTTGTATGCACTATTTGTTATTTCTTGTAATTTTGTTAATTTGTCTATCCTTCTGCGTTGTCCTTGCTTACTCTGCTTCAAGGTTAACTGGAAGAGATCCCATATGGGATAAGTTCGCCTATGTACATTATCTATATTGATGCAAACATGTCCTGTAATTGTTTATGTGCAATAAAGAGTTTACATACATACATACATAAGTGTGGCACGGGTTTACTGATGCTAATCTCGTAGGTAACCCGGGCTTCTCTTTGCTTACCCATTGGTATCTATTTTTGTAACCTCTAGCTGTGTGGGCCAAAGGCATGGTTGATTAGTATTTAAGTTACCAAGCAGGGGGGACGCCCTCTATTCTTACCACTCTTGTTTGGATTGAACCTAATTATAGTCAATTTATTGGGGATGTGAACCTAACCTACACTGAATAAATTACAACGAATTAACGAATGCTTAATTAATTAACTCCACCATCGATCCTGTTTGTGGCCGGTCGCTCTTTCTACGGCGCCCAACCCTCTAGCGATTGGCCCTCGAGTCAAGTGACCACACGACCCCAGTCTCATGCCACGGGCAAAAATCGAGTGTTACAAATGTTAATGTTGTAATGTCATTACAAAGTAGCCATTGCATTGCAGGTCAAACAACATTTTAGTATACAATCATTCATTCAATGTATGCCAATATAGGCAAGTCAATTTATCAATGTATCTAATGGTCAATAACACTTCCCACAGTGTATGGTTCAGGTCGCTCACTCAAACAGTTTTTTCAGTAAAAAGTTTCAAGTATTATTCAAAGTCAACCTATTTGAAGCTATGATTTTGGCCCAACTAATGGCCCCAATATGACTAATGACACAAAGTTCTCTCAAGAATACTATTTCAGTGTCCACAATTTATGAGGTTCGCAAACAATCTCATTTATTTCTGTTCAACAACACAAAACCGAGCTAAACTACTACTGGCTCACTCCAGCAGCAGTAACGTAGGGCGCGTCGGCCTCAAACGTTCTTGAGTTCTCCATGCCTACCTATCAGCTGAGAACACCGGGCGACCGCTACACAATGGTTCGAAAACACAAAGCTAGCAATGCGTTGGGATCGTCATCCATCTAACGCACCTGTCATCTGCACCGGCAGCTGTAAAGGCGGACATAATCCGGCCTTGTCATATTACACATGACGTCTACACATCAGCACAAGAGGTTCAACTAAACAACCACTGCATGTGCCCTCTTCTGCATTATTATTATTATTATTTATTTATTTAATAAGTACAATTTTAATTAAAACTAACAATTAGGCATTGCCCCACAAAACTGGAGTAACAATTTGACTGTGGGAACGATATTGTCTAAGATAGGCATTCACTAACCTAAAATAAAATTAAAATTAATTAACAGAATTATGCTGTCCAAAAAAATCAGTGAAGTACACTAAACATATATTTATAATATTATATAAGCAGATCTAAATAATGCTTTTTTAATAGCCTCTTGAATTTATTCATATTTGTTTCACGTCTAATGGCTTCAGGCAAACTATTGAGCAGGTATGGGATACGCTTTTTGAGAGTTCTGTCTCCATAGTAATTATTTATCCTAGGAACGAATAGTTTACCAGTCGCCATAGCCTTGGTATTATAGGTATGATCAAGGGGTTTTAATGAAGAATACACTGAGTTATGTGCGAGACAGCCATGGTTATTAGTTGCAAGTAGATACTTATGTTTCATGCTTACCGGTAATATTCTACAGATTTTAAAGAGTTGTCGATAGTTACCTTTACATTTGAGTTTAATTTTTTCATTAACAAGTAATTTTAAAAATCTAATTTGAATGGCTTCTAATTTATCGATATTGGTCTTAGTTGTAAGTCCAAATCTGTCGGGAGCATAACTCAGTATGGAGTCTATCAATGACATATAAAAACATCTTAGTGTGCTAATAGGAACTCTGAATCTTAAATGATAAAATTTACCAAATAATACTCTAAGTTTTTCATAAATAAAATTGACATGACATGACCAGGAAAAATGTTCATCTACTTTCATTCCGAGATAAGTGATACATTTAATTTTTTCTATAGGTTCACAGGCGCAGTTACACTTATTTTGATGGAAGCAAGGATAGGTATGAGCTTATAAGGCCGGATGACCATTAATTAATGGTAGATATGGGGAGTGAATTAACAAGAACTTTGTTTTATCAGCGTTAAGAACTATCCCATTGTCATGAGACCACTTGTCCACCGCGTCAATGTCTTGCTGTACCAGGCGGAAAGTTTCCTCAAGGTCCGTACCTGCACGCATAGCACAGAGGTCATCAGCGAACATGTGCGCTGAGCAGTGCTGCAGCACCCCACGCAAGCTGTTGACGTGCATCAGGTAGCAGACAGGACCACAACCGGAGCCCTGTGGCACCCCGCAGTCCACTGAACAGTCACGACTATATGTGCTCCCAACTCTTACTTTAAACGAGCGTGAAGTGAGATAATCGCGGAACCATTCGTTCAACGGCTCGCCCACTCCACACTCGTACATAGCCTTCAATAAGGTGATCGAACGCCTTTTTGAAGCCAAAAAATACAGCCAACACAATTTTTTTATCATTAAGGTAGCTATTAATTTCGTCTGTAAACTTTGACAATAAAGTTGCGGTACTTTTACCCTTTTGAAAACCATGTTGGCGGGGATTCAAGACATCGTGTTTATTAAGATAGGTACTAAGCTGGTCAATTATACATTTTTCCATAATTTTGTCAATGCTAGATAATATCGCGATAGGTCTATAGTTAGAAAAAGATTTACGGTTGCCTTTTTTGTAAATAGGACGAATTATGGCTTCTTTTAGTTTATTAGGAAATGTATGGTGTTTAACTGATAGGTTGACCAACTTGGCAATTACAGGACTTATTTTATTTATGACATATTTTATATCAGACATGCGTACTAGATCGCTACCCGGAGATTTATTTACATTCATGTTCTTGATTATTTTTCTTACTTGATGACTCTTGACGGGTTGCCATCTCATACACATATCTATTTTTTTTACATAGTTATCCCGATCAAGCCAATTATCATTACATTCATGTTTTATATCCTTGATTTCGTTTGTAAAAGTTGAGGCGAACTTATTAGCTATACAATAATCATTAGCATCACCCATGCTTTGCATATTTGAGTGTATCATGACATCCAAGCTTTTTTTCTCTTTCCCCATTAAAATATGTATCCTTTCCCATATTTTCTTTATATTTTTATTACACTCTATTATACATGTTTTGTCATACTTATTCTTACTTTTATTTATGGCTTTGGTACATTTATTCCTATATTTAGTATATCTCAGTCGCTTAAGCATATTCTTATGCTCATTACACCGAATTTCGAAGAGTTTATCTCTCTCAATTATCATTTTCTTTAAGTTATAATTAATCCAAGGTTTATTATTTCTACTAATATTACATTTAATGGTTTTAAACACATAGCACTCATTATATATATCTGTGAATAATTGCGTTAACGCGTTATACAATTTAACTGGGCAATTTATAGACATTAAGTTTACGAAATCAGTTTGCAAAAGCAATTCGCGGACTTTGCGGTTGTCAAGGACACGTCGCCGCTCTGCGTGCGCCATTTGGTTCCTAACCGGGCCACCTGTGTTGCCGACGGCGCCACTGCCGCGCGAACTCGGCGTCGCGCCGTTCCCAAGCCGGTCAGCGCTGCCGCCGGGATCGCGCGCCAGTGCGCAGTTTCATTGCACCACAGCCGACACGAAAAAATGGTCCGACATTTTATGCTCTATAACAGCTGAGTAGATACGTGCTGTAGCTAGGGATGTTCTTATATAAATGTGATCAATGCAAGATTGAACAACCTTATCCATTACAATTTCTTTGCGAGTAATTTGATTCATACATTTAATTAACCCAAACTCGGACATAATAGTTTCATATTCTAACACATATTTATTCTGTTTATTCAATAAGTTTATGTTTATATCACCACAAAGTATCAAATTAGCACTTAAAGGTATAGATTCCAATAAGGGACGAATATCCTCAAGAAATTCAATAATTTTATCCTGCTTACATATTTTAGGTGGCCTGTAGATACATAACAAATACACATTTTCATTATTACTGACTATGTTAATGGAAACACACTCGGCCGATCGCAAGGTTGATGCGGGAGTTTCGTTCGCCCGCGCTTGGATCCCCTCCCGCGTGTAAACAAGAACCCCTCCCCCGCTACGGTCCACACGGGTAAAACTGTGAAGACTAAAACCTTTTATACTATAAAAACTTAACAATGAGTAACTAATATTAGGTTCAGTAACAACAAGGACGTCTATGTTGTCAATGTAGTCATTGAGCGTTAGGAGTAGTTCTGCAAAATTTTTCTTTAAGGAACGAATATTTATGTGTAATATACATAAGCTATTATTCAAACAATCTAAAGATGAAAACCAGTAATTAAAATTATCAAATTTAACAGCCGTTAATGAGTCATCTATAATTGACTCAATACTAGTGAGATCATTGAATGTTGTAGAAAAGATTAGCACAATAAACCATAATATAATAATAAGCACTTCAATTTACTTTAAGCAGGTCGTTGACATCGTTTTCCAATCTGATCCAGAGGGTCTTATCTCCTTCGGCCTTCTTCACCAACACTTTTCCGTTTGATACCCAGACGAATCTGAAAGCACCGTGCAGTTTCTTCTTAGTATTCCAGAATAGAGCCCGGGTCGGCTTAGGCAGGTCTTCATTAATAAATATTTTATAAGCTTTCGAGCCACCAGTCACCATATCGCTCGTCACACCCGCCACCTGGCGGCGCTGGGCGAGCCACGCGTCGCGGCCACCGGTCCCGGATGTCTTGAATCCAACGACGATGGATGCTGGTTTCTCATCGCCTTGTTTTCTAGAGTGGTTTCGTCGCGCCCATTCAATATCCGCGGTGTTGATTTCGAGTATGTCGCCCAGTTTAGATACCACACTCATGTTTTCTTCTGGCTGTTGTTCAAGGCCAACAATCTCAATATTTTGCTTACGCGAGCATTGTCCGAACTCAAGTAGTTTTTGTTCTAAGGCAACGTTTTGCTTCTCCAAGTATACACATTTGTTGCCAATATTAGATACCGTTTTTAGGGTTCCGTACCAAAATGGTACAAAAGGAACCCTTATGGTTAGACTTCGTTGTCTGTCTGTATGTCACAGCAGGTTTTCTCAGCAACTACAAATGCTATCAACTTGAAATTTGGCATAGTTGTACAACTTGCTTGCCCGCATCTATTTGTAGTAAAAAATATGAAATTAATTTTATTAATAATTGAAAAGGGGTCTAGAATGGGGGGTTCAAAAATGAAAGTGGTTCGATTATAGCAAATGGGGTGTCATATGAAAGGTCTTAATCTGCACATTTCAAAACTATTTTTTTGAAAAAATTCTGTGATGTACTTTTTGATTTACTTATAGTCAAAAATGTACAAAAAATGACCGTTCCCCCCCCCTTATCTCCGAAGTTTATTAATCAAAAATTCTGAATAAAATCCTGACGTATAGATAATTACTTATATTTTCTGGGAAAAATAAAATAAAGTGTTCATTATTTACAGTTTTTGAGAAATAACAAAAAAACAAGAAAATCTGTATTAAAATTTAGGCTAGTCACAATCGACCTTATTGCCTGGAAAATAAAGCTTATAACAAAATGAGTATTTTCTTTTGCGGTTACCAAGCATATTATCTTCAATACGGAACCCTCGGTGCGCGAGTCCGACTCGCACTTGACCGGTTTTTTCTAGGGTGTTGATTCTCTCCTTAGACTTAGCATGTTCAGATATCAGCGAGTCATATTTATCAGATAAGACACTCATGCTTTGTGTTATCGACTCTAACTGTTTATTGAGGCCGGGAATAGAACTAACCTTCCTTTGAATGTCCTTTAGGATCTTGTCAAAGTCCTGTCCATCATCTAACTCTTCGGCATCCGAGTCATCATCCTCACAGTTATTGCAGTGGACTCTATTTCGGCCAGCTTTCATGTCAGCTGCCAAACCCTTTACACAGCTTTTATGAAGGCACGGTCCCTGACACATGAAATGGCCTCCCCTTTTGGATAGCGCTTTCTTGCATTTTACACACTCCATTTCACCTAATTTGCAGTTATACTTTTAAATTTTCATATATGCAAAATATTATTTTAAGGACGCGTTTGTCGTCAGTTATAGAAAAAGGCGCGGACGTGCGCTAGCAACAGCCACTTTGAATGACCCGGGCCCTGGTCACTGAAAGCAGCAGTAGGTACGCGAAGGATCGCTTCCACGCACCTGTCGCCGTCCCTTCCTACTACTAGTGGAGAACTTTATTTCAATATTCAACAATAAATTTAAACAGTCAGTTTGCCAAACAAGTTATCAATAATCTTGTTCAAAATAGCAAATAAGTAAATAAATTTTCTATGTTGCATTCTCACTAAAAATATTTCCAGTTCAACTTTATTACCAGTTTTGTCATATAAGTAAGGTCGTCACAGTCACCTTTATCAATTTTCTATTTTTTATCCCAACACGCTTTACCAATTTTGTCGCCACGTTTGTTATAATCATACATGTCTCGTCAAGCCTTAGGTTCACATGACATTATCGTAATAATGGAGCGAAAAAACCACATGCATGATAATATAGAGAGATAGTAATATGAATCTGCTTCGCATTAATTTACTGTTAACGTTAACTCCTTGGGTGCCGCGTTCGACGTCACAGGGGGTCCCGTCCGAGAGTCATTTCTCCCTTATTGCGGGTTAGTCCCTGTCGTCTAGCACGGAGCCCAAGGGCGGGACCCGAAGGTCCCCTGTTGATCCTCCACACTCCCCTACAGATAGGGTTGCCAACTATACTGTTAAAAACAGTATTATACTGTTTTTCACTACATTATACTTTTAACTGTTGAACAAAAATAAAGTATACAAAATACTGTTTTTAGCATCAAAATGTTACACTATAAGTGTGAGCCACAAACAACTAAAATTAAATGGAGTTTCAGAACGAATCTGTCAATTTGAAATATTGAAGATTTCAAACTGTCACTGTCACCCACTGACTGACAGACATGCGATGCGAGCGTGTGCTTTCTCAGAACATAACCTTTTCTCGTATGGATGTGGACGTGGACCATGGACTTAATATTTGTTTTGAAGGTTTAAGTCAAGTTTAACAATCAATTGCGTTGCGTACAAACTAGTGTTTTAGTGCACAAAAGATGGAAAGTGAAAACGAATCACCTACTACGCCAAGAAAGAAAGCCAAACTGTCTAAGGTACAACAAAAATATAAGCACGAATGGGAATGCCAATATGACTGGTTAACGAGTGATCCTTTATGCGAATTTAATGCTAAATGTAAAATATGTGCTTTAACATTCACTATTTCGCACGCAGGTGTTGGGCAGGTTGGTTTGTCACCGTTTGTTAATTTTGTTAGTGTTTTGGTTGGTCTCCTCTTGCTTGTCTCTTTCTCTTTTCTGATATGCATAAATTATTACATAAGTAACTATTTTGCATAAAATAAATCTTTTTTTTCCATGTTTTTAGGTTAAACAGCATATGGCCAGCAAAAAACACAAAGCTAAAACGGAAATAAGAAAATCTAGTGGATTGTTACAAAAGTTTTTTCCTAAAACTTCTGCTTCTACATCAGGCTTGTCTTCCCCTTCTAATGAAGACACCAAGATAACAGCGACCGAGTTAGCGACAACATACCATACTGTCAAGCACAATTTATCATACAATAGCCAGGATTGTAATGTCAAATTAAATAAGATTATATATGTCGATTCCAGAACAGCCACTAACATACGATTAGCTAGAACAAAAATGGAGGCATTAGTGACCAAAGTTCTTGGCCCTTACTCTTTGCATTCTGTTATTGACCAGTTAAATAAAGATAATGTATTTTATTGTCTACAAACTGATGCCTCCAATAAAAAAAATGTTAAATTGTTTCCTCTGGTAGTTCAATATTTTACCCCTGATAATGGAATTCAACAAAAGTTACTTGATTTTTATGAAAATGCAAATGAATCAGCCAATGGGATGTTTTCAGCTATCAAAAACTCCTTAGAGTCTCATCAACTTTCTTTCAGCCAATTATCTGGTCTTAGTGCGGACAATACAAATGCAAATTTTGGACATAATCATTCATTATACACAAACATATTAGAGGTTGTGCCAGACTTAATAAAAGGAAATTGTCATGCCCATATTGTGCACAATTCAGTAAAACATACTATGAATTGTTTACATTATGACATTGAGAACATTATACTAAAAATCTATAGCCATTTTTCAGTATCTGCATGCAGAAGAGAAGAATTAAAAAGATTTGTAGCACAGGCTGAAGGAGAATTTCATGAAATAAAAAGACATATAGGAACTCGTTGGTTATCTCTTCTACCAGCAATAGATACAATTTTACTTAATTGGACACCAATTTGTAACTACTTTGTTAGTTTGGATGTTGACTGCCCAGAGGTTATAAAAAAATGATTAATGTTGGATGGAGAAATGGAAAATAATGTAGTTCATTGTTACCTTCTTTATGCTAGCCATATATTCAATGTTTTTAATAAAACTATCAAAAAATTAGAAGGAAATAATGTAACTATTTTAGATGTTTATAACATTATGACTGGTTTAAAAACTGAGTTAATTCAAAGAAAAAATGATCAGTATTTTGGCCATGAAACAAAAAAAGTATTAAAAACTATTACAGAGTCTTCCCAAGAAGTTTTTAATAGAACTATTAATAACTTCATACTTTTTATTAACAAGGCAAATTTATATTTAGAGAAATGGTTCGATTTCAATCAGACTAACTGGCTTTCTTTAATTAACTGTTTGTCATTAAAGTCTTTGGTCACATATGATCATTTTGAGAAAATTATAGATAATCTAAATTTATATAGACTCAATATTAGTATGGATGATTTATATTACGAATTAACAAATTTTAAAATAATTCATGGAAAAGTATTAGAAGACAAAGATTTTCTTGAAATGAGTACTGGCCAAAAGTGGAGCCATTTACTTGTAAATACCTCAGAAGAATTTAAAAATATAATTAAAATAGTTTCATATCTGCTGTCTGTTCCCGCCACCTCAGCATTTACTGAAATATTTTTTTCAGTAATGAATGCAAAGTGGCGGGAGGACAGAAATAGAGCAACAATTAATTTAATAAAAAATGAGCTGCTCATTTATTTTAATATAAGTTATAATTGTGATGAGGCTTATGAAGTTTTTAAAAAAGATTGTAAATTAATAAGTTGTGCAAGAAGCTCTAAAAAGTATGTGTTTAAGACATTAAATAAGTAAAATACTGTTAATTTTTCTAAAATACTGTTTAATTTGTTTTCTCAGACCTAAATATACTTTATTTCATGTAAAAAAAGTTGGCAACCCTAGCTGCAGCTGCTGGGTGAGGGGACCATATAGGCACCACCAGTGCATATACGCGCGGGACGGCAGCGCTTGGTAGCACGGGCGCGGCGGGCGCGCGTCACTCTCCTTCACGCCCTCGCAACGTCACCCATCTCCCTCAGACAGGGCATGAAGTTAAATTCCGACCACGGCGTCTTTTTCGTCTGTATCATAAAATAATAATAGATTAATTTAACTTTAATACGTAGATATGAAAATAAAACTATTCTTTAAGTAGTATAGGTAGGCATTTTTCCTTTTTTAATACAGTTAAACTTGGTTAAGTGGGACCTGGATAACTGAGAAACCTCTATAGCTGAAACTCATGCTGGGGTCCCAACACTTTAGCACTGAATTACCTCTGTTAGCGGGACAAAACAAACCTCCATATCTGGGATTAGTTCTTTCAATTTTATCTTCATAATTACAGAGTGTATTTACCTCTTTTACTGAGATTATATATTTAAAATAATACTTTTGCTGGTTTTTTATTTTATTTTATGGGTATTGACGTCTGTAACTGAGATAACGTCGATTTATTACCTCTCTAACTTGGACTTTATTGCAGATAAATTTCCGTTTTGTTTACTAATTGGCTAAAAGCTAAAAGGCTAATTGTGCCTAAATGACCTCCAGTTTCAGTTTGGTTTTGAATCAAGTAGTAATGAAGGCCCGGAAGAGATTTTGTTTTGCCGACAATTGTGCAGCTCACAATAATATTTCCGATCTAAGCCACATTAGACACAATGGAAGCTCGCACGATATGTAATTTTGGATGACGTCAGAGGTTTATCAGTTGCAAATATTATAGACTGCTCTGCAATAGAGTTGGTAGATCATGACATCATAATAATATGTATATATAGGGTTCCTAAACATAATAAATGTACAATTGATATATTTCGAAACAAATGTAATACTATACTATCCAAGGTTTGCGACAAGAAAAAGAAAGTTATAATATGTGGTGACTATAACATTGATTTGTTAAAAGACAGCAAACAAGCAATTGAATTAAAAAATCTTGTAGTTTGTTTTAATCTTAGACTAGGAGTATCAGAGCCAACACGCCTAATAAGTCAAACATGTATTGATAACATCATACACAATGTAAGAGGTGGGAAATCAAAAGTTTTAGAATTCGCGATCTCTAACCACACAGCTCAACTTCTTATGTGTCCAGTCAAAAAAACGAGCCGTCTGCCGCACTGGTTTATTACGAAAAGAGATTAGAATCCACAAAACGTGACGAAATTTACCAAATGCTTACAAAAACTTAGTTTTAATAAAACATATATCGCAAACAATCCAAACGAAGCATACAATTATTTTAGCGAGGACTTTGAATTATTTTACAATTTGTGCTTTCCTAATAAAAAAGTAAAAATAACTTCATTTAATAAGCCCAAATGGATGTCATTGGGAATTAGGAAATGCTGCAAAAGAAAACGGAGTCTTCTTTGGAAATGTAGGTTCTCACCTGATGCTAGAAGATTGCAGAAAATAATATGGTTATTTTCACATTTTTTAACACAAAAATCTCAGAATGACTCTTATTTCATTAAAAATGCGAAAAATAAATCTAAAACAACATGGACAATTATAAATAGTAATAAATCTAGGTATTATAGAGAAGAGATTACGCAAATAAAAATTAACGGAAAAATAATAACTAATCCACGAGATACTGCTCAAGTTTTTAACAAATATTTTACTGTTGTAATAAAACCGAGACAGTCAATAACAAAAACAATGAATAATAACAGTCATTTCAATAATGATAATCCTAACATAACTTTAAATAATGAACCAAATAAACCATACAATAATGGTAATCCATACATACATACACTAAATCACGCCTGTTTCCCAGAGGGGTAGGCAGAGACCACTTCTTTCCACCTGCTACGATCTTGACCATCCCTCCACAAACATTCATCGTAGCAAGGCGGCTTTCTGCGGCCCGCTTATTGCCAATCCCCCTTCGAACACGGCGTGACGCGTGGCAAACGGCGTCCCCACCGTTCTGATCCCCGGAGGGATCTGAACATCCTTTCACTATTTTGCCCCCCCCAGAGTACGAAGGGCTGCCCAGGCTAGGCCCGGGGAGGGATTCTCTGGCATTGCCAGTACCCTCCTGGGGTAAAATCCGTTTAAATAGTGCTAGCATGGTCCATACTGCAGGGTCGGGTTTGAATTCAGAGTTTTCCTTCTCCTAGATTGGCAGCAGCCCAATGCTAACGACGCCTATCCCGCCGGGTTTGAATTCGGAGTTTTCCTTCTCCTAGATAGGTAGCAGCCCAATGCTAACGACGCCTATCCCGCCGAAGATAATGGTAATCCTCCTTTTAATAATAATAATCATCAAATCCCTACCTTGACATGCAACTCTTCTAAATCATTATTTATGTATCCAACAAATCCTGACGAAATTAGAAAAAATATAAATTCTTTAAACAACTCTAACAGCACCGGCTACGATGGAATCACTACGGCTATAGTTAAAAAAACCGGTCAAGTGCGAGTCGGACTCGCGCACCGAGGGTTCCGTATTGAAGATAATATGCTTGGTAACCGCAAAAGAAAATACTCATTTTGTTATAAGCTTTATTTTCCAGGCAATAAGGTCGATTTTGACTAGCCTAAATTTTAAAACAGATTTTCTTCGTTTTTTTGTTATTTCTCAAAAACTGTAAATAATGAACACTTTATTTTATTTTTCCCAGAAAATATAAGTAATTATCTATACGTCAGGATTTTTTTCAGAATTTTTGATTAATAAACTTCGGAGATAAGGGGGGGGGAACGGTCATTTTTTGTACATTTTTGACTATAAGTAAATCAAAAAGTACATCACAGAATTTTTTCAAAAAAATAGTTTTGAAATGTGCAGATTAAGACCTTTCATATGACACCCCATTTGCTATAATCGAACCACTTTCATTTTTGAACCCCCCATTCTAGACCCCTTTTCAATTATTAATAAAATTAATTTCATATTTTTTTTACTACAAATAGATGCGGGCAAGCAAGTTGTATAACTATGCCAAATTTCAAGTTGATAGCATTTGTAGTTGCTGAGAAAACCTGCTGTGACATACAGACAGACAGACAGACAGACAGACAGACAACGAAGTCTCACCATAAGGGTTCCTTTTGTACCATTTTGGTACGGAACCCTAAAAAAGTAGCACATATTATAGCACAACCAATTAGTTTCATTATTAATTTATGTATTGAAATGGGTATGTTTCCAGATAAGCTAAAAATATTAATATTGCGACCACTATTTAAAAAGGGAGATAAAGAAAACCTAAATGAATACCGACCAATAGCTCTCATTCCCATCTTTTCCAAAATCTTTGAAAGAGTAATCTACAAGAGATTGAATGAATATTTTGAAGTAAATAACCTATTTGCACCAGAACAAAAAGGTTTTCGCAAAAGCAAAACTATCAATATATTTGATTTGCTCCAAACGGTTATGACAAATATAGATAAAAAATACCTGTCTGCGCCTTATATATGGACATGTCCAAAGCTTTTGATTGTGTCAATCATAACTTGTTGGAAAAATTACATAAATAAGGAATACGCGGCAATGTTCACGATTTGATAGAATCATACTTAACTGTTCGAAAACAAATAACACAAATTAAAGAAATATGCACACGTTCAAAAAGGGAAACTATACATTCTTCTGATTTTGCAGAATTAAAATTCGGTGTATCTCAAGGAAGCGTTCTAGGCCCGTTACTATTTCTAATATAATATAAATGACCTGCCAGAAGTCATTGACCACCCGATGGTTTTATTTGCAGATGATTGCACAGCAATTTTTACTGGAGAAAATTTACATACATACCAAACAGATATAAACAAATCACTTGAGTCAATAATTACGTGGCTTAACTATAATAATTTAAATATAAATTTAGATAAAACCAAATTAATGAAATTTAAACAAAAAGCCAATAGAGTCCCTAACTTGACAGTAGAATTCAATAAACAAATAATCGAGGACACTGATACAACAAAATTCTTGGGACTAATAGTAGACAACAAGCTGACGTGGAAAGATCAAATTAAATGTATATGTACTATCAGATCATTGGAACCTTGACCCACCATAGAACTGTGTCACAGAGACGTTATGATTCAAGTCATAAGAAGTGTCAAACAAATTGTTTTAAATGTTGTTATGCAATTTCCGATAACTCTGTTTTGTACTAATGTCTGCCACATTCTACTTTCTTATTTTCCTCAATCACCCAAAGGTTAGCTGGAAGAGATCCCTTAAAGGGATAAGTTCGCCTTTGTTCATTCCAACTTTGTAATTATTGTATTTGATTTTATGTTTTTTGTACAATAAAGTGTTTACATACATACATACATACACTGTGACACCGTTCTATGGTGGGTCAGGGTTCCATTGGGCTGATAGTACTAAACTCAACAAATTTTCATATGCCTTATATAAGTTACACAAAGTGGTCAATCAACCAACAGTGCTCACCGCGTACCATGCTTACGTTTCATCCACTCTCAGGTTTGGTATAATATTCTGGGGAAATTCGACCGATAGAGAAATGGTATTTAGGGCTCAGAAGAAATGCATTACTTAGAGCAATTTGCAAATTAAACCCACTGACTCGTCACTTCATCAAACTGAAAATACTTACCCTTCCTAGTCAATATATCTATGAATGGATAATATTTGTAAAGTGTAATGTCCATGAATTCCCTACTTTTAATAGTTTACGCCAATTTGGAAAGATTAACTCAAAATCATTTAAAACCGCATTATTATCAAAAAGGGTTTTCGGAATGGCGCCAAGACTCTATAATAAGCTACCAATTTCAATTTTGAAAATAGATGACATAATAGTTATTTATGTAACTGGTACATAATGAAGCCTCTTAAGGTACGAGAGCCGAGGTTAGAGCGCGAGCTTGCGAGCGCTCTAATTATAGGCACGAGTACCTTAAGAGCTAATTATGTACGGTTGCATACATAACTTTTTCTACAAGCTTAGAATGATAATGACAAAAATAAACAATCGCTAACTTTTCTCGTATACTTCACTCGATTTTTCTGCTAACAAATTACTTGTTAGCAAAGTCATTTTCATTATTCCGATTGGCGTTAATAGTTTGTAAATTTTATTACTAAATGTTTACAAATTTCATGCAATTTTTAATAGTTAGGTACTAAAACAGTTCTGACAATTTATCATAAAAGTTGGAATTCCAAACAAAACGCCATTTTGTTGATATCCATACAGAACGTAACCATGGTAACCAAATAACAAATCGATGGATATTACTCATCTATTTTAAGTAACTTAATAATAATGTAATTCTAAACACACATTTAGTCTCAAAATTAATTTTATTTTTAATATACGTAATTTAAATTGGTGTTAAAATATTTTTAATGGTTTATTATACAAATTATTAGGATGTCAAGTGTTAATTAAACGCCAAGACTGATATCCGGAATGACCGTTACCATGGTAATAACAATGCTATAATAAATTATAGAACTGTTATTACCATGGCTACGCTCATTATAGAATTGTTTTTACTCTTCGGTTACGCTATAGGTGGTATTCTGACACCATTAACGATATCAATATTAGCGGTTTATAGTACGCGAGTAGAAAAAAGAATTTAAAACAAGAGTGTTTGACATATTAGTAAAAAAGGCCTATTAACTCTCTGAATGACTTTATTAATGACAGGTTTTAAAAATATTCAATAGCTATAATATTGGTCTTCATGTTTTAATCAAATAATTTACCATATATAATGCTCCTAATATTTAATTAAGTACTAATTTTGAATATAGATTCGGCGGAATGTTTAGTTTAATTTCGTGTTAGCTAGCTGCATGCCAATATACTAGCTATTTGTATGCCTTATGGCGTGACATAGTGCACCAAACTGTACAAAACATCTTTTAACTATAACCTGTGTTTACAAATAAAGATTTTTGATTTGATATTGATTTGATTTGATTTAAACTTGTGTATCTGCCTCTGGAAATGACACATGTGCAAGGAAAACGATTCGGAATTAATAGTTCATAATACGATGGACGGACGGACGGACTAAGAGAAAGAAACACAGAGGGTTTTGGTCTTTTAGCATTTTTTTCAAATGGAAAAAATAGAACTCTGTCCTTCCGCATTTCATGGGTACAAAAATATATCTAGAACTAGTAGAAATAATTGGTTTAGAAACTAATAAATAAAATTACCTTCGGTCACTGACTAGGTCTACGTCGGTAGTGTCGGTACTATGAATCAGGTACGAACGATGCCGTCTCATGCAGACTCCCGAACACGCTAGACGACCACCGTAAATTTTCGTAAAGGTGGGGTCCAGTATTTCTACGAATATCCTTTCAATAGAGTGTCCCTTAAATAGGATAACATTAATTAATATTATATTATTAATAGCTTTCTGCCCGTGACTTCGTCTGGGGAGTCAGTAGATACATTCGTTAAAAAGTAGGTACAGATACTGATGTTGCCATCACCTTCAAGGGGCAAATTTGGATGTTTTTTTCGAAGATGGTGGTTATAACCTTTATTAAAAAGTCGTTCTGAGATTTTGACAATGCAGATTTCGATGGCCAATCTAGGCGTCCAAAAGTCTTTATGCCAAAATACGGGTACACTACATAATCTCGAAATATTTTTTTCCGAATTTCATAAACACGAATTTCAGAATTCCGATTTTGAAATTTCCGAATCATCACTTGCGAATTTTAGTTTCACGATGTATCAGAATCATGATTTTTTAAAATTCCGAATGTTCACATTTCCGAATTATTAAAATCCCGAAACATATTTTTCCGAATATCACAATTCCGATTATTCCTATTCCGAATCCCGAATATTCATTATTCCGAAATTTTAGCAGCCCGAATTCTCTAACATTTTTTATTTGAAATAAGCGCCTGATAAAATATTGTATAATGTTTAACATGCTTAATGCTCAAAAACTGTAAGAAATGTCCGACAAAGTCGACGGGGCTCCTATTCCGCGTAGCTGAGGCGCTTCGCGCCTTGATGCAACTCTAACCTTTTTTTTTTTCGGAGTGGAAATGCGTTAAGCATCATCCCCGGCCTAGGGTTGGCCATGCTATAGGGGGGGTATGACGGACTCTCTGCTCCCCCCAGTCTCGCACGATAGTAGAGGGAGCAGCCTACCGTCTAAAACCACTCCGGCGTTTACCTCCGCTGCTGTTTTCGGGGGCACAATGGGCTGCCTAGGATGCAACCATTAGGCGCCCCCCAGCCTTCTCAGCCTAATGCCGGGGTACAAGGTAAGATGACCTAGTTTAGTTATGTGCTCGTCATCTCACCTAACTTTAGTTTCAAGTAGAAGACTTCAATTCAATTCAAGTGGTTAGTTCCAAATTTTTCATTATCAATCTAGTTTGTGAATTTTCGGAATTATAATTTTCGTACAAAGAAAATTCGGAATTTCAACATTCGTAAATATAATATTCGGAAAAACGTTTTCGTGATTTTAATATTCGGTAATATAAAATTCTAGATTTTGATATTCGGCCTTATATTTTTACGGTATTGTAAAAATTCGGAATTATGAAATTCGGTTTTTTCAAATTCGGAATTAAATAATTCGAGATTTTAGGGTGTTCCCCCAAAATACGTGTCAGGTAAAAAAAAAGACTATCTGCTCAGGTTGATAAGACGTGGGACAATGGACTATCGTTTCCCCGGCCTTTGCATGGCGCGTTGACTCAGCAGCTGAATCGAAATTGAGTCATCTTTATTGTTTGCTTGGTTGTTGTATCAATGAAAATAGTGATGGAACCCGATGGCCCAGATAATAATGTACATATTTAGAAAAGTTATGATTTCATGGTAGGTATCAAATTTAATTTATGTTTCGGTAAATCAATATTACTTATAATATTGCGTTATATTTATATAAGTTTTTTTAGAGTTTGGCATTTTAGTTACACTTCAAGTCCGTCACTGATTTATTTCCTTATTTAATATTGCAAACAGACCTTCACTTTGAAGACTTGAAAAATTTGGCGTGCAAACCGTACTTTTGTTTTAAAAACAAAAAAACCGACTTCAAGACCGCAAAAAGAAGTCTAAGAATTCTATAAAAAAAAAACGTACGTACGTAACCCTCTCCACGCGAGTTCAACTCACACTTGGCCGGTTATTTTTTAAATAAGAGTCATTTTCGGGGGACAAATTAGGAAATTTAAAAAAAAAATGCAAACCTCACTGTGTCATCTATATTATATTTTTACCTGACTTACTGACTTGTATATCAATGCACAGCCGAAACTGCTGTACTTACCTAGAAACTTGAAATTTGGTACAAGGGTTCCTTTCATGATGTAAGTGAGCACTAAGAGAGGATTTTCCGAAAATCGACCCCCAACGGGAAGAAATGGGGGGAGTAGCGGGAAACTAATTCTACGCGTACGAAGTCGCAGGCGCCCTCTAGTATGTCATATATCCAATGAAGGACTAGTTATGAGGATCTCAAGTATATTTTTGTTATTATTGTAAAATAAATAGTTTTTATTTTATTCATGGAAAATGACGAAAATTGACCATTCCCCCCTGATCTCTGAAACTACTGGGCCTAAAATTTTGAAAAAAATATAGTTCATTGCTTGTGGATTACAAGAAAACATATAAGAATTCTATCAAAATAAATATATTACGTATGTACGGAATTCTCTCCACAAAAGTTCAACTCGCACTTGGCCGGTTTTTTTACATATACCTCTGTTGTAGATGCCGACATGGACTTATTTTATCCGCCGGTGCCCCTAGTTATCACTGGTAGATGAAAATGTGTCTAAATTTGCCATCTTAAAGCACCAACCCTATGATATTTTGGTTGCTCTTAATGTTCATCATCCATCATAGTTCGATATTATATTATGTTATGAGTCTTAATACCAATTTTAATGTACATAACATTATAAATGGCCAAACTCCCAAACATAAATTACCAAATTCTTATACAAACTACCTACCATCCCAAATCTCACCTCCTTAGGGGATGATTTTCGAGATACAAGTATTAATATAATCTAATTCAGTTTTAGCGGTTTATCCGTAAAAGCCTAACAAGCAAATCGACGACAGACAGAATTACTTTCACATTTATAATATTAGTACAGATTTTCTACAGTAATATTTTATGTATAGATGAAAGATTTTTTTACTTCTCGAGCATTGTTTGAACTGACATTTTAGAATTAAATAACCGACCAATTTCCGTCGAAAAATAAAATAACCGTCCGTTAATTATTTTCAAGTGACCATAATAACCGCCTTAATCTATATATAAATGAACCCCTTTTTCTCCTGGTCACGCTATAACTTGAAATCGGTAAAGCCGTTCTCAAGTTTTTTTAAAAGATCCACTGGTATAGTCTGGCCAAGCTAACTCTGCAATAGAATAACCTGGCAACCGCGTCTAAAACTTAATATGGCAATATTTCTTAGCTGTCTTGAAACCGGTTTTTATAAGTAGATGGTATGTCAGGCGGTTTCCGTTACTCACTATTTATTGTGATAAAAGTAAAAATAATGGTGAAACCTTTTAAAAGTGATGTGCTGTAACTACTGTTTCGCATACTGAGTGATTTTCAACATGTTGAAGAATCATAAATAAATAAATAAAATAAAATAGCCTTTTATTAATTTCTCATATTTTTTGTACAAATCTTAATTTCTTAAGTATAAGTTGTATATTATTATTTAATTATTATTTTTTTGTTTACATGCAGTTATCGAATTTATTGTGATTTTATTAGCATTTTTACATTTTGTTTCCTGGTATTTAAGTATTTATATATCTGCGTATGGAGCATGCACAAATTGTTATTGTGATATTTCAAATATTAGTTAAATTTATTGTATTGTGTTGTTACCATCTAAACAATAATAAGAAATTGAAATTTTGATTATAATAACTATTATCATATCTATTAATTATTGTTATCTCATAATGTTGTACAAATCTTAATTTCTTAAGTATAAGTATATTTATTTATACATATATTATTTTTTGTTTACATGTAGATCTTGAGTTAATTTGAATTTTACATTTATATATTTTTTACACTTTGTTTCATGGAGTTTAAGTATTTTATATCTAAATATAGAGCATACATAGATTGTTATTGTTGTTAATGTATGGCATGCTTTAATTTTAAGTTTATTAGATAGCCACCCTTCACATCTATGGATCTGCTCTATGTCAAGCGATATTATCTGTAACAAAAGATTGCTTTCTCTTCTCTCCATGCCGTGGACAAATAAACAGCTTTTTATGTGAGCTCTCCGAGTTTGATATTTCATCGCCATCACCCATCACCACTCCGTTCCTAATACTCTGCAACCATCATCAGGTTATTGGCACAGGACGTTTATAACTGCGTCTGCGGAACGGTCAAGAAAGTGGTTTTATGATAAGGGAAAAGGGCGCTGTACGTTGGGTGCATATTGCGTACGCCGGCACGCGGTGCATTTGTCAGCGTGGCTCCCGATTCTAACCTACAACTACAACCATCATGGGTGATGAAGGTATGAAGGTTTACTCTTTTGAAAAGCTGGAAGGTGTCTCAAATTTCACCAATTGGAAATTTTATATGCAAATGGCATTGACCCTTGAAGGTTTATGGGAATCCGTATTGGGTACAGAAACGGATGCTACCAAGAAATCAAAAGCGTTTGCACGCATTTGTTTGTCCGTAAAATCTATTTGTTTGCAATATGTGCGGAATGCCAACAATGCAAAGGCCGCATGGGATCAGTTGTGCAGCGTGTTCGAAGATAAAGGCTTCTATAGAAGAGTTATGCTTCTTCGCAAATTACATAAGTCTCAATACAGCGACTACGCAGACATGAGTTGTTACATTGAAGGTGTGATGTCGTTGGTGCAACAATTATCCGACATAGGAAAAACAACTGAAGATGCAGAGGTGGCAGAGTTGCTGTTGAGTGGGCTGCCTCAGGAGTTTGATGTCCTAGTATCCAGTCTGGAGTCCGCGAATGTGTCCTCGACGTTGACCAGTGAGTTAGTCAGAACCCGGCTTCTACAAGAAGAGCATCGGAGACTCTCTGGAGACAACATGGCTGTAGATACTGCGTTGGCTGTGCGGAGGAGAAAAACCTTGGTCAAATGTCACTATTGTGACAAAGTTGGTCACATCAAGGCCAAGTGTTTTAAATTCAAAAAGGATAAGAAGAAAGGTGCCAACTCGTCTAATGAAGAGGAACTTTCATTAGTGGCTTTGACCTCAATAAACTTTAAAAACACAGACTGGTTAGTGGACTCGGGGGCGAGTTCCCACATGTGCAATCAAGAGAGAAGTTTTAATAATTTAAGGCAACTGTCTGAAACAGTGTTAGTGGCAAATGGAGAAACTTTAACTTGTATAGGAAGAGGAGATGTGAGCATTCGATCCGAGAATGGTATTGTAACACTTACAGACGTTATGTTTGTACCTTGTCTCTCAACTAATTTAATTAGCGTAAGTAAATTGTGTGAGAAGGCCTTGTCTGTCAAATTTTATAAAGAAAAATGCCTTATTCTTAAGGATAATGCCACTGTCTTAAGTGCCTGTAAAGTTAATGGGGTTTTTCGTCTAGATATGGGGTTAGGTACTAATTGTATTCCGCAGGTGGTGCATTCTTCGGCCGAGGTGGTGTCAATGGACTTGTGGCACAAACGGCTGGGCCATCTGAGTTACCGAGGTATGAGTGCTCTTAAAAATCTTGTGTCTGGTCTAGTTTTGCAGACTCAGTGTGATTCCGCCATGAAGAATTGCGTGTCATGTGCTGAGGGGAAGCAAAGTGTTGTGAGGTTCCCTAAAGGGGAAGCCACACGTGCCACACAGATGTTGGAGCTCATCCATTCGGATGTCTGTGGACCGCTGCCTGTAAGCAGCTTGGGCGGAGCACGGTACCTGCTCACCTTCACGGATGATTTTACAAAAAAATCTTTTGGTTATGTCCTGAAGAACAAATCTGAGGTAATGTCCAAATTTATTATTTTTAAAGCCACTGTAGAAAAGCAGACAGGTTGCCTAATTAAGAAATTAAGAAGTGATAATGGGGGAGAATATTGTAATTTAAAGTTCAAGGATTATTTGCAAAAGGAGGGCATTGTCCACGAGACAACTGTACCATACAGCCCTCAACAAAATGGGGTAAGTGAAAGGCTCAACAGAACACTTTTCGATAAAGCTCGTTGCATGTTGCAGGAAGCAGGTTTGGGCAAACAATACTGGGCTGAGGCTATTTCTACAGCTATTTATCTGAAAAATAGGTCCCCTACAGCCACCATTCCTGGCAAGACTCCTGAGGAAGCGTGGTCAGGCAAGAAAGTTAACCTGAGTCACCTACGTGTATTCGGCTGTAAAGCTTTGTCACTTGTAGATGGCAGTAAGCGCGATAAGTTGGATGCCAAGTCAAAACATTTTATTTTTGTTGGCTATTCTGAGCTGTCTAAAGGTTTTAGACTTATAGACCCCAATAATCCTAAGAAAATTATAATTTCAAGAAATGTTATATTCTTTGAAAAAGAGTTTTATGATATGACCAAATTAAATTACAATAATTCAAGTAGCAATGCTCTCCCTAATGATATTGTTTTTCATGATTTGTGCAAAGCACAATCTAATGATAATAATAGTAATATTATTTTAAACAATGACAAATCTAGTATTATTGAAAACAATATTTTAAATAATGATGACATTTCAAGTAATAGTGAATCCAATGTTAATGTAAAAATGATAAGTGAAATTAATGATAACAATAATTTAATTTCAGATGATGAATCATGGGGCAGCGCTGGTAGCCCAGCCTCTGGCAATGAAGGTGACGGCTGCTATGTTGAGCCAGCGACCTCATCTTCAGACGCTCATGGCGTTCGAAGGGACGATGATGCAACACTCAGTGCTGGTAGCCCCGCTACTGGTGAGCAAACAACTTCATCTTTGGACGCACGCGACGTTCGAGGGGAAGGTACAGTGTCAGCGCCTGAGCCTGTCACGATAAGCGAACGTCCCGTTCGTAGCTCCAGATATAGGAGACCACTTAGGTATGATGATTTTGACTTGTCAGATTCGTCCATGTTAGCTTTTACCCATAACTTTGCCTCTAATGAACCAGCATCGTATGATGAAGCAATGTCTAGTCCACATATGGCTGAATGGCAATCTGCTATGCAGTCTGAGTATAATTCTCTCATAAATAACAATGTATGGACTCTTGTCGATAGACCCTTAAATGTAAATGTTATTAAAAGCAAATGGGTGTTTAAAATCAAAAGTAATGATAATTCTTTAAAATATAAAGCTCGATTGGTTGCTCGCGGTTTTTCACAAAGGCACGGCATTGACTATGATGAGACCTTCTCACCTGTGGTACGCCATTCAACTATGCGTCTGTTATTCTGTATTGCTAATGAATTGGATTTGCAAATGGAACATGTTGATGTGACTACAGCATTTTTGCATGGAGATCTGTCAGAAAAGATCTATATGGAACAACCTTTAGGTTTTGCTAGTGATAATAACAAGGTTTGTTTATTAAATAAGAGCATTTATGGTCTCAAACAGGCCAGCAGAGTCTGGAATTGTAAAGTTCATAATGTATTAACTAATAATGGATATGTACAAAGTCAATGTGAACCTTGTGTTTACACCAAAAAGTCAGGCAAAGATTTAACAATTATCGCATTATATGTCGACGATTTTTACATTTTTTGGAATAACTATAGTGAAAAAGAAAACCTGTGTAAATTGTTGAAATCCGAGTTTGACTCTAAGCAGTTAGGTTTACTTAAGAATTGTTTAGGTATTAAAGTCACAAGAAATCAAAAAACTGGTGTGTTAACTTTATCTCAATCTGATTACATAAGAAAGTTACTTTCCAAATTTAATATGTCTAACTGTAAATCTGTTTCAAGCCCAATGGCAGTTAACTGTAAATTTGATAAACCGAAAAGTGTAAAGGACTGTCTATCAGAAGATGTATATCCCTACAAAGAATTAATTGGATCTCTTATGTATTTGTCGGTATGCACAAGACCTGACATTTCTTTTGCTTTGTCACAATTAAGCCAGTTTAGTACTTGTTTCACAAAAGATCATTGGCTAGCAGCGAAACGCATTTTACGTTATCTAATTGGGACAATTGATTATTGTCTTATATTTGTTAAAAGTGGTGATTTTAATATTTCAGTATTTGCAGACGCTGACTGGGCTAATGATTTTGACAGAAAATCTTATAGTGGCTTTGTAATTAAGATAGGCAATTCCATAGTTAACTGGGAATCTCGCAAACAGCGTTGTGTCGCCTTATCAAGCACAGAGGCGGAATATTTAGCACTAGGTGATGCTTGCCGTGAATTATGTTTTGTTAGAAATTTCATGAAAGAAATTTTTGAAAAACATATGAGCTGTCAGCTATTTAGTGATAATCAAAGTGCTTTGAGATTACTAGAAATACGCGAATATTGTCATAAGAAAACAAAGCATATCGACTTAAGATACCATTTTATTAAAGATTTAATTAGAAATTTTAATATTGTAACCAAGTACTTGCCTACTGAAAATATGGTAGCAGATATCCTCACTAAGCCTCTGTCTGGACCTAAGCATTCTATATTTGTGCACGATTTATGTTTAAGGAATGTATCTTAGGATAGTTTGAGAATGTAGAGTCTAAAATGCATGTCTTATTTGATTGTAAAGTGTGAGGGGAAGTGTTAATGTATGGCATGCTTTAATTTTAAGTTTATTAGATAGCCACCCTTCACATCTATGGATCTGCTCTATGTCAAGCGATATTATCTGTAACAAAAGATTGCTTTCTCTTCTCTCCATGCCGTGGACAAATAAACAGCTTTTTATGTGAGCTCTCCGAGTTTGATATTTCATCGCCATCACCCATCACCACTCCGTTCCTAATACTCTGCAACCATCATCAATTGTGACATTTGAATATTGAGTAAATTTATTGCATTGTATTGTTACCAGGGCTTGAATGCCGGTATTATTTTCATACAAAAATACCGGTATTCAATTTCGGTATCTCGCTTATTATTGAATATTTTTGCTCTTCAATGAATTTATATAATAGAATAGAATGGTGTTATTACCTAAATTATAGTCGAAAATATCAAGAAAATAATGCAAATTAAGGAAGATATTTCAATTTTAATTAATACCGGTATCAAGCCCTGATTGTTACCATCTAAACAATGATAAAAAATTAAATTTTAATTATCATGACATGACTATAATGTCTCGTTCTGTAATATTTATTTATTGCTATGATGAGAACCCCTCTCTAGGGTAAAGGCCTCCTCCAGTTGTTTCCATTTTTTTCTGTTTTCAGCTATGTCCTGCCACTGGGCTCCTGCGGTGGTTTTTATATCATCAGCCCAACGTCTGCGTGGTTTGCCTGGTTTTCTTTTTCCCTCGGGTCCTCCCCAGTTGAAGAATCATAGGACTCTGTTATTGCTCAAAACCGGCAATGTTTACCTAACAACAACAACAAGGCGTTGACAGGTTAGTAACTGAGCAATCATAATCCTTAATTTGAGAATTTATATAATCTCGCTCATGTTTGTTTGGTTGATAACAATAAGTGGCGTTTTGTTTAAAAATCTACTGTTAAACATTAAAAAACAAAGAAGTTATAATTGTTATTTATTACTTCAATAAAAAGACAATATTTTTAGTTTTTACGTGATATTAAGAATGAATGATGATGATAATGTATTCAATGCCAACAAAATACTCACTTATTTAATTCTAAATAGCAGACATTGGTAAAATTGATATGCAACCTTCGAATCTCTTCCCAACAGGAAAAGAATTATCTAAATCTGTTCTCAATATCTTGTGACATAAAGAAACAGTCGGAAAGGATAGCCACCTCCTTTTTTGAAGTCGGTTAAAAAGATAGTTCACTGTACAATCAACATATGTTTCTTTCCTAATTAATTTAGTATTTAGCAAAAGATCCGTAAAATAAAATAATAATAAGTATCAATACTTATTTCTCCTCAAATCGTGGTGTTGCTATATAAAACTTTTTTAAAACTAACGGTTTTCGACTCCTGCAGACTTAGACATCGGTTACACGCTCAGTATTTCATCAGTCTGGCGTCAGTTCAATCATGATCGAGGGGGACGCAGCTATTATGTTAATATAGCTGCGTCCCTTTCGAGCACGGACTGAACTGACGCCAAACTGATCGTGTAACCCTTGTCTTAGGGCTGATTTCACCAATGAAATTAAACGCGATCAATTCCTAACTCTGGTTAGTAAACGTCAGATTCATACGAAAACTGTCATTTTAGTGTCTTGAATTGACTTGCCTATATTGGCATACATTGAATGAATGATTGTATACTAAAATGTTGTTTGACCTGCAATGCATTGGCTACTTTGTAATGACATTACAACATTAACATTATTGTGGTGAGTGTGTTACTGACAAAACTTTATTTCTTGATTAAGCAAACTGGACCTTGCATTGTTGGAAATGGGTTCAAATAGTACATAGATTTACATACTTTCTGGATATTGTAATAATTGACTTGACAAGCAAAGTGTTAGCTACTTTGTTGTAAAATTACAGTGTTTTGATGTGTTGGTACTTGGCTTTCAACTGAATTTGATGAGGTAAAAAAAAAGAAAAATGTTTGGTATTGGTTTAGTTTTCAAGTAACTTTATTAACACTATGTTTTCTGTCTCGGGAGCTCCCAGCGGGATGGACTTTTTCTCTCTGAGGGGCAGAGTTCTGTTCTGTTGCGAGTCTAGGTGAAATGCTAATCTTCCTAATTGCTAAAACCCCTTTAGTATATGGATACATATACATACATACATTTAACCCAATGTGTATATACATAAACAATATTGGTTGTGAAAGCAATTAGTATCATGGAAAGTACTATGGAATAGATGATTTATTGGTAAGGTGTGAGTTACTGTAACTAAGGTAAGATATAGTTCTGTAGTGCCAATGGCAACAGTCTTTAATGAGAACAAGTTACTACAATGTTTAGTTGTATTGGACAGTGATACTCTAAGGAGTTATACAACTACACAATATAGATACAGGTAAATATTGTACTATCATTACTGAAAGAATACCTTTACTAAATAGTCTAAATATATTATGTCATCATTGGAGTTCTGTTGAATTGTATCAGACACTACATTTATAGAGCGCTGAGCAGAATACACTCGCTGAAATAAACCAGAGTGATATAGCTATATTGGTTTATGGTTAGCAAGTGTATGTTTTATTTATAAGGTTAAGTACCATGTTTTACACTGCTTACGTTTTAATAAATGACGTACGTTTTAAATTTTCATCTTATCTATCTAAGTTTGTCTGGACGAAATTACCTTTTAGAAAATCTTGTATTTTGTTTTCTTTGTTGATTTTAGTGTGGTATTCAAAAAGCGTGTTTGGATTGTGGTGCAATAAATATTTTTTTGTTTAACCTGATTTGCTTATAGGAACATGAATATCAAGGGTTTATAGATATTGAAAAATATATACAGGCTTAAATATGCAAAGACAACAAGAGGATTTACATACATACATACAACTAGAGAGGATGAAACCAACTATATGGTCAAGTATAAGGGAGGCAGCGGTCTGACATGGTCATGCTGGAAGGGGATGTAGGGACACAATATGCAGCGTCAACTCATATCTCGGTGCATGTGCACTTGGATATGAGCTGACGTAGCAACGCGTACTGGGCGCAGGACACGCGGCCCAGTGACGTCAGTCGTTCCCGGGTTCTTGTAAATGTACGTCATACTTAAGAAATAAATCAAGTATATAACATCAGTATTTAATTCCGGAAACGGCTCACCAAGTACCCAACAACTGGTGACCCCGCGGTAGATTTAGTCACGCGAAAGAGAATACAACAAATACGATGGATTCACCTCAAGCATTACCGACAGAGCCAGCAGAAGTCAATGCGGTCTCCATTTCATCGCGTATCCCCGAGTTTTGGATGGATGAACCGCGTGTTTGGTTCGTGAGGGCAGAAGCGGTACTCAATCCTCAGAAGATGGGAGATGACACGAAGTTTGACATGATTGTGGCGAAATTGCCAAGAGAGGTCGTCATGCAAATTACTGATTTATTGACCTCGTCACCAGCAACGGGAAAATTTGAAGCACTCAAAACTAAGTTGATAACGTTGCTAGAAGATACCAAGGATAAGCAGGTAGAGAGGTTGATGGTGGAAATGGAACTTGGAGACCAGAAAGCTTCTCAACTTCTGCGCCGGATGAGGGATTTGGGACGTGATAAATTTCCCGATGATACTATTCGGATTCTGTGGCAAAGATTGCTGCCTCCTACGGTGCGCGCGGTACTATCAGTAGCGGATACAAAAGATCTAGATAAGTTGGCATTAATAGCAGACAACGTTCTTGAGGCCACAAGGTCCGGGCAGATCGCAGCAGTTTTACAACCAGCTGGTTGTTCTCACAGGGAAGCAACCACGGCAACGGATACGCAGTCAGACACAGACAAAATTATGAGCGAAATCGCGAAGCTTAGTGTTCGTTTAAGAGACATCGAACGACCCGGACCCGTAAATAACTTTAATGCTCGAGTACCACCGAACGCGCGTTCGCAACACAGAGAAGAGCAGCAACCACGAGCTAGGCGCACTCCAAATGATCCCGGATGGTTATGCTTTTATCACTTTCGTTTTGGAGCCAAAGCCGTCAAATGCGTGCAACCGTGCGCATGGGTCGCAAGGTCGGGAAACTATTAGGTATGGCACAGTCAAGGACGGAAGTCTGTGCCATACATCCGTGTCGCCGTCTATGCATTAAAGACTTAAGTAGTGGACTCCAATTTTTAGTGGATACGGGAGCAAACATTTCAGTGCTACCAGCAGTGAATAAGACTAGTTGGGGCGAGAGTGCGGACTATAAATTATTCGCGGCCAACGGTACGGAAATTAGGACTTACGGAACAAAAACATTAACCCTGGACCTGGGGCTTCGCAAGCCGTACCGTTGGGAGTTTGTGTTGGCCGAGGTAAAGCAACCCATTCTAGGAGCGGATTTTTTAACCAAAAATAAGCTGTTGGTCGACATGAGCGCAGGTAAGCTTATAGATCAAGTTACGGACATTGTTAGCATGTTAGAATCATCAGTGAGTAGGTACTTTTAGTATTAATAACCCGTATTACAAACTGTTATCACTTTTTCCTGAGTTAACAAAGCCGGCGTCGTTCAAGGAGACGCCACCTCATAATGTAGTACACTTTATAGAGACCACCGGTCCACCGGTGTACGCCAAAGCAAGACCACTTCCACCTGACCGCTATAAGAAGGTCAAGGAAGAGTCCGTATTATGCAAGAGATGGGCATTTGCAGGCCTTCTAGTAGTGCCTGGGCGAGCCCTTTACATGTAGTTCCAAAAAAAGACGGTGGTTTACGTCCTTGTGGAGATTATCGTCAATTAAACGCAATAACCAGACCAGACCGTTATCCAATTCCAAGGCTACAAGATTTTACGTTTATTCTAGCAAAAAAAAAACTATTCAGTAAAGTAGACATCAACAGGGCCTACCATTTTATTCCAATAGCTATAATAACTCCTTTCGGTCTTTTCGAATTCCCTAGAATGACTTTCGGTTTGCGAAACGCAGCTCAAAGTTTTCAAAGGTTTATGAATCATCATGTTCTTAGAGATCTAAATTTCGTTTATGTTTACCTAGATGACATATTAATTGCAAGTGAAACAGAAACACAACATCGCGAACACTTGCGTATAATTTTTGACAGGCTCCATAAGCATGGTATTACTATTAATATCACGAAATGTCGTTTTGGGGAGACAAAGATAGAATTCCTAGGGTATGAAGTGTCAACTAAAGGGTTAAAACCATTACCGGATAAAGTTAAGGCAATTACAGACTTTCCTAGGCCCAAAACAATAGAAGAACTTAGGAGATTTTTAGGCATGGTCAATTTCTACAGGGTTCACTTGCCAAATGCTATGAAATGGCAAGCAGAGTTAAATAATTATCTACTAGCTCTAAAAAGAAAGATAAAACCAAAATTGAATGGACTAATGCAGCAAACGAAGCTTTTCTAAAGTGTAAACAAAGTTTGGTAAACGCGGCTTTGTTAGCTTACCCCGTAGACGGGGCTAAAATGTCACTGTGGACGGACGCGTCAGATAATTTCGCAGCAGGGGTGCTCCAGCAGGAAGTTAAAGGTTTATGGCAGCCATTAGGATATTTTTCAAAGAAATTAACTACAGCACAGACTAAATACAGCACGTACGACCGAGAGCTACTAGCAATATATTTGAGTATAGTGCAATTCCGAAACATGTTTGAAGGGCGTCAATTAACCATTTTCACAGATCATAAACCTCTAACTTTCGCTTTCAGCAAATTAGGTAGTGATAAGGAAACGCCGAGACGAACAAGACAGTTAGCTTATATAAGTGAATTCACAACAGACATTAAACACATATCAGGGGATAAGAATGTGGTTGCTGACGCATTGTCTCGCATCGAAACCATAACATGCCCCACGGCGATAGATTATACCAGACTTGCTGACGCGCATGGAAATGACGAATATGTTTTAAGGATGACGCAGTCCCAGGTAAACAATGCGACATCTAACTTAAGTTTTAAATGGATAGGGTTGTCACACTGTAATAGATCTATTTTTTGTGAAACAAGTACAGATAAAATAAGGCCATATCTTCCGCAAGAATTTAGGCGAACGGCGTTTGACAGTATACACAATTTAAGCCACCCTGGCGTTCGCTCAACTCGCAAAATGCTATGTAAGGTATATTTTTGGCCAAATATGAACCAGGACATTTCTAAATGGACACGGTCATGCGTTCCCTGCCAAAAAGCAAAAGTTAACCGACATACCATATCGGGTTTGGGGACATTCCCAAACGCAGGCAGATTTGAGCACATTCATGTAGATTTGGTCGGTCCTTTACCAACATCGCCGCAGGGATATCGGTATTTAGTTACGATAGTAGATAGATGTACGCGTTGGCCCGAAGCGTTTCCGGTATGCGAGATGACAGCGGAAGTGGTAGCGAAAGTAATTTACGAAGGATGGATTGTACGGTACGGGTGCCCCATCAAACTTACCAGCGATCAAGGACGGCAATTTGAAAGCCGGTTATTTGAAAAATTAATCATGCTATTTGGAATTGATAAATTAAGGATCACCCCTTATCACCCCCAAAGTAACGGTAAAGTCGAGCGTTGGCACCGGTCGCTCAAAGCGGCATTAATGGCTAGGATTAGAAATACCTCTTGGGCGGACGAATTGCCGACAGTAATGCTAGGATTACGTGCGGCATACCGCACCGACAGTGGTACGAGCGCAGCCGAGCTTACTTTCGGCAAGTCGTTGCGACTACCGGGCGACTTTTACGACGCAACGTCAGAGGTAGATGTTAATGATCCATGTAACATAGTAGAAAAAATTAAAAAGACTAGTAGTCTTAGACCAATTCCTATCGTAAGCAGAACTGCGCCAAATATTTTTGTGCACCCAGATCTTAATCATTGCGAGTACGTTTTCGTGCGGGATGATACAGTGCGAAGTTCATTAAAACCCCCTTACGATGGACCTTTCAAAGTAATTAGTAGGTCAAGTAAAATATTTCACATACAACTACCAAGTAGGAGTGCACGTATTTCTATTGATAGACTCAAACCGGCATATATACTTACGACGGATAGTGAAGTTCATACACAGCAAGATAGGTCGGCAGCGTCACTCAGACAGCCACAATCGGTCGAGCAGCGATATTCGATACCGGAGCCTATGAGAACTACGCGGAGCGGACGGGTAATACAGCCGCCCTACAGATATAGATAGTAGGGATAACAGTTTGTCCGACGGCGCCAAAAAATTAAAAAAATTAAAAATATATATATAAAATTTAGGTTGACGTTTTGCGTAACTTGATCAATAAGCCAACCAGTAAATTTTCTAGTTTACTTTAGCTGTTATGAATTATTGTGTACAAAGCAAAATAAAATTTAGGTTAACACAGCGACAACAAGTTGCATAACGCGAGGCGCATTTAGGCATCATAGGAGGCAAAAACTGAAGTATAAGTAGGCTAAATACGCATTGTATTTAGCAGTTGTAAACAGTCAGCGACGAAGTTTACTGTACGTCAACATTATTAAACAAATGCGATGATGGGTTGGGGTCAAAGTAAGGAGCAAAATGCAAACCAGAATGTTGCAATAGCCCAGGTCCAGGCAACCTCGGGGCAAGTCGAAAGCAAACTGAATAGTATTGTTATCGGTCTGATGGTAGTTGCTGCATTTATTTTACTGTTCCTGTGCTACGCAATAAGGACCAGGTGCAGGCAGGGGGCTAAGAAGTGGATAAAGAAGACCGTGTCGGAAGTTGCGCCAGTACCGACAGTGAGGGTGCAGGCCACACAGCCCACCCAGCAACCAACCATTTATTAGTGAAAGTGAAAACATATTGAGGGTTAGTGAAGAAGTGTACTTTAGTCTGTAACCTTTATTTTTTTTATGTAAGGGGGGGGAATGATGTAGGGACACAATATGCAGCGTCAACTCATATCTCGGTGCATGTGCACTTGGATATGAGCTGACGTAGCAACGCGTACTGGGCGCAGGACACGCGGCCCAGTGACGCCAGTCGTTCCCGGGTTCTTGTAAATGTAGGTCATACTTAAGAAATAAATCAAGTATATAACATCAGTATTTAATTCCGGAAACGGCTCACCAAGTACCCAACAGGGACTTATGCAATTTTTAAGGAACAGCTGGATTAGGTAATTATCAAGGAGATAGACCAACAACAGGATCACCTTCAAGGTGAGCCAACAACATTTTATCATCATCATGGTATAGTCCTGGCAATGAAAGATTGTGGATGGAAAAGTTGAAAGCAGAAATTTTGACTTCTGATTTTTGTTTGGAGTAGTTAGGAGATAAACATACTAAAAGTCCCCACCCCTCGGAGGTGAGCCCTAAGAGGGGTGGCGCAAAGAAGGTCCCATTTTTTCGTTTTCGTGTTTACATCTTGAAAACTATGCGTCATAGGAAATGTTGCTGTGTGGCATTATTATAGCTGATAAAATTTTCTACAACTTTGATTCTATACATTGTTTATCTATTTTCAATCGTTGTCTAGATATGAGCTCCGAAAAACGGACGATTGTCAAAAAAGTGTTTTTAGCTAGGGTATGACTGCACGACACCTTGCGCTTGTGACTATGCGCTGACACTTGGCACACTTGACTCTTAGCTGGTCCTGAGTAGATTCAGACCGGGAGTCATCGAGAGCCATCGCGCATTTAGTGGGGGTGAGGGGGGGAAGTTCGACGCTGCCGCGCTGTAACTGAAGCAACATTTCTCTAAAACTATACATACTAGGGTATGCGATGTATCATTTTCGGATAAATTAAGGACGAGGAATCTATTTTTCAAACAAAAACAATGCACTTTGTAACAAAAAAAATGAATAAAGTAGAAAAGACTAAAACCTACCCAGGGAGAATGTGTATTCTAAGGATAAACCAACTCTGTAAACAGCACAAAGACATCTGAACATGAGCGTAGGTATCGACTGACATGTATGACAAAAAAACGTAAGGTCAAAATAGCTGGTTTGATAGTGCAATCCGTTGTATGGGAACCTTGCACTTTTTGACTATGCGCTGAAACTTGGCACAGTTGATCCGTAGGTGGTCTCGAGTGAATTCAGACCGGGAGCCGTCGAGAGCCACCGCCCATTTAGTGGGGGAGGGGGGAAGTTTAACGCTGCTGCGCTTTAATTGAAGCCATATTTCTCTAAAACTATAATTGTTATGGCGTCTAATATATCTTTTTCGGATAAATTAGGGATGGGAAGACTGGGAAGAGATAGAAATGAAAAAAAAATGTACATAACTTTTATGTTTTGTTCTAAAATGCATTAATTTATCCCAGAAATAGACGTCCCATCCTTAATTTATCCGAAAATGTTATATTAGACGCCATTACAATTATAGTTTTAGAGAAATATGGCTTCAATTAAATGCGCGGTGGCTCTCGATGGCTCCCGGTCTGAATTCACTCGAGACCACCTACGAATCAACGGATCAACTGTGCCAAGTTTCAGCGCATAGTCAAAAAGTGCAAGGTTCCCATACAACGGACTGCACTATCAAACCAGCTACTTTGACCCCCCAATTTTTTATCATACGTGTCAGTCGATACCTACGCTCATGTTCAGATGTCTTTGTGCTGTTTACAGAGTTGGTTTATCCTTAGAATACACATTCTCCCTGGGTAAGTTTTAGTCTTTTCTACTTTATTCATTTTTTTGTTACAAAGTGCATTGTTTTTGTTTGTTTGAAAAATAGATTCCTCGTCCTTAATTTATCCGAAAATGATACATCGCATACCCTAGTATGTATAGTTTTAGAGAAATGTTGCTTCAATTACAGCGCGGCAGCGTCGAACTTCCCCCCCTCACCCCCAGTAAATGCGCGATGGCTCTCGATAACTCCCGATCTGAATCTACTCAGGACCAGCCAAGAATCAAGCGTGCCAAGTGTCAGCGCATAGTCACAAGCGCAAGGTGTCGTGCAGTCATACTCTAGCTAAAAACACTTTTTTGAAAATTGTCCATTTTTCGGAGCTCATATCTAGACAACGATTAAAAATAGGTAAAAAATGTATAGAATCAAAGTTGTAGAAAATTTTATCAGCTTTAATAATGCAATACAACAACATTTCCTATGACGCATTGTTTTCAAGATGTAAACAAAAAACAAAAAAACGGGACCTTCTTTTTGCCCCCCTCCCTAGGGCTCACCTCTGAGGGGTGGGGACTTTTAGTATGTTTATCTCCTAACTAGTCCAAATAAAGTTCCGAAGTCAAAATTTCTGCTTTCAACTTTTCCATCCACACCCCCCTTTTGAGCATTCATTTACCAAGCTAGTAAAACAACCAGGTAACTGTGGCAGCATTCTGTATAATGTTTTATCAAAATTTTAAGAACAATGAAGTTCAAAGTTCTAATGAATGTTTGTTTCTTTTTATGTTTCAATACTTAACTCCCTTACTAGGTAAGTCTAGGTTGAACAAATTTAGAATCAATGCTGATATCATTATAGTCTTTCTTTAAGTTGCTTTGAGGCCTGATAATAAGAACATAACCAGATTTCTTTGCATAATATTAATATTATGTATAAAGCCAGTGTCAAATGACAACTTATTCGATTAATGGTTTTTGTTGTGTATTTAAGCGTGATTTGTAGCCCATTGTTGGTCGCAGCTGGTAAGCATTGCTAAAAATACTACAGATTTACTACTTTGCAATTAAATTGTAAACTGAAGGTAAAATGATATTCAAGAATTCTTAATGAATATTTCAGAACTTCAAATGACAAATGTTTTATGAAAGTAATAACTGAACTAACCAGAGCTAAGCAATTAAATCGTAAGTATTTGTTCGCTCTTCGCTCTGGAAACTCAATGAAGATTCTATTTATTACCCTTCCTTTGTGAGTATGTGTGCCCACTAGTTTAGTTTCTACTATGAGAATTTTGTTTCAAAGGAAGTAGGTACGTGGGAACAAGGAAGCAAGAAAAATATTGTATGGTTTTAAAGCCTAACATTTACTCGTACTGTATATATAAAATAAAATAGTCGAGAATTAAAAGAACACTACGTTTTGCTTGCTGTAGTGGCGGAGTGTCTGGATGCGATGCAGCCAGATAAGTATATTTGGAGACATATTCATGTTGGGGGACATTATTTCGTTCGTGTTTAGCCCGAAACGTGCTTTTATGATCAGGAATTATAGGTTAACACATAAGTGAGTACTTTTCGATAAGCGCAAAGGCAATGATAAACATATGACGCGTAATCTAGAACTGAATACTTGTAGGTAGTTCTCTTTGATGCAAAGGTATGTTTAATGCAGATTTGTTATATGAAGCGAATAATCTGATCATTTGAACTTGATTTTTGATCTTCTAGTGGCAGTTGTTATTGTAAATCATATAGGTATTCAGAGAACGCTAGCTAAGCACTTGGGGATGATAATCAGCCGCTAGCGGGTGTAGTAGGAAAGGAGGTAGAAGCTGTGGTTAGCACGAGACAATTTATGTGAGACATGATTCATAATTCATAATTCTTTATTCAGTAATAGTACATTACTGCAAAGACCAGTAAGTGAGCCTTCCTGGACGAGTATGAGGTAAAAGCCCGAGCCGCCAGGCGAGGGCTTTTATACATACGAGTCCAGGATGGCTCTTAATGGTCGAAGCATGTATAGTGCTTTACTCAAAAATAGAACAAGTAGAATGATTTAAAAAAAAATATGTTAAAATATTGATGACCACATGTGCACAACCCTCAGGGCGCTAGTCCGACTCTTAGCCGGTCGCTTACCCGGTTTTTTTAATTTTTTTTAACGATTCACAACTCGTCATACCGGCCGAGATGTACTAGGCGCACATAAAACTGAGATGGTGCGGAGCAAGCGATGCTGAAATGAAGAGAAATCGCGCGATGTCTGGTCTGAACGAGATAACGCTTTTGGTTTCTGATGCCCTGGTACTTTTGGAGCTGAATGATCAGCTTTTCATGTAGTATAAGTAGCCTTTTTGAAGGCTCTCACAGTCTTTACAGATAGTTCCAAATTCAAATAATATGATATGTTATGGAATTTCCATACTTACTTACTGGACACTTTTTGATTCCAAATTCGAAATTTCTCAACTTTACTGGACACTTTTCCAGTTGTCCAGGAACGTCAACCTACTGGCTCCTTTTTACTGGTGTTATGGCAAGATTACATAGCATTTTTGAGTAAAGATTATTGTCTTTGTCATAGGATTACATATTGAAACTTGCTAACTTGTTATAGCGACTTTCTCGATAAAGCTGTGGTATGGTATACACGTAAGTTGCAGTTCTTTCAGAGTGAAGATTACATTTAACATTCAAATTAATGTTTCTTCAAGTTACTTAGGGATCATATCGAATGTTATTTAAGAATAATTGTTGCAAATTGCAGATCATTAGTACAGAAAGTTTCACATGTAAACTTACTGTAAGCTTCAGATGTTTAGTGCCGAAAGTTGCACCTGTAAATTTACTGTAAGTTTCAGATGATTCGTGTAGAAAATTTCACCCGTAAATTTACTGTAAGTTTCATATGATTAGTACAGAAAGTTGCACCTGTAAACTTACTGTAAGTTTCAGATGATTAGTACAGAAAGTTGAACCTGTAAGCTTACTGTAAGTTTCAGATGATTAGTACAAAAAGTTGCACCTGTAAACTTACTGTAAGTTTCAGATGATTAGTACAGAAAGTTGCGCCTGTAAACTTACTGTAAGTTTCAGGTGATTCGTACAGAAAGTTGATACTGTAAACTTACTGTAAGTTTCAGATGATTAGTACAGAAAGTCGCACCTGTAAACTTACTGTAAGGTTCAGGTGATTCGTACAGAAAGTTGCACCTGTAAACTTACTGTAAGTTTCAGATGATTAGTACAGAAAGTTGCACCTGTAAACTTACTGTAAGTTTCAGATGATTCGTACAGAAAGTTGCACCTGTAAACTTACTGTAAGCTTCAGATGTTTAGTGCTGAAAGTTCCACCTGTAAATTTACTGTAAGTTTCAGATGATTAGTGCCGACAGTTGCACCTGTAAATTTAATGTAAGTTTCAGATGATTCGTACAGAAGGTTGCACCTGTAAACTTACTGTAAGTTTCAGATGATCAGTACAGAAAGTTGCACCTGTAAACTTACTGTAAGTTTCAGATGATTCGTACAGAAAGTTTCACATGTAAACTTACTGTAAGTTTCAGATGATTCGTACAGAAAGTTTCACATGTAAACTTACTGTAAGCGTCAGATGTTTAGTGCTGAAAGTTGCATCTGTTAAGTTACTACAAGTTTTAGTTGATTAGTGCAGAAAGTAGGACCTGTAAAATTACCGTAACTTTGTTATAATAGGATAATGAAATTTGATGTTGAAATATTTACAGGCACTAGAAGAGCCGACAAAACTCGCCTCTCCATACAAACGCACGGACCTTTTTTTGAGAAATCACCCAGTTGTTAATATTCCAAGATCAAGTTTAACTATCCCATTATAAAAAAGTTACAGCAGATAATATTACAGGCGTAGCTACTTTATGTACAGTTGAGTTCACTAATATGTATACACTTCACGACCTTATTACAATGGAATAGAGAGCAAAAGTGTACACATATTAATGAACTCTACTGCACTAAACATTTTGACGACGTGCTAGCCTAGTTGGTAGTGACCCTGCCTACGAAGCTTGCGGTCCTGGGTTCAAATCCCGGTAAGGGCAGATATTTGTTTGATGAGCTCGAATATTTGTTCCTGAGTCATGGATGTTTTCTATGTATTTAAGTATATATTTCTCTATATAAGTATTTATATCGTTGTCTAGTACCCATAGTACAATCCTGGAGCTTAGTTTGGGATTAGGTCAATTGGTGTTACATTGTCCCCTGATTTATTTATTTATTTTACACAAACTTATAGGGCAACTTTTTCACTAATCATCTAAAACTTAGTAATTATACACGTAAAAACAGCTTTCTACTCTGATCATCGGAAAGATACAGTAATATTACATGTAAATACAGCTTTCTACTCTGATCATCTGAAACTTACAGTAATTTTACACGTAAATACAGCTTTCTGCTCTGATCATCTGCAACTTACAGTAATTTTACACGACAATACAGCTTTCTACTCTGACCATCTAAAACTTACAGTAATTTTGCACGTAAGGCTTACTACACTAATCATCTGAAACTATTAAATTATTTTGTTTACTTCTTAAGTTTATGTTAAAAAACTTAAGAAGTTACAATAATCAAAAATATTTATAAAATCTTTGACAAAAAACAACAAAATTTCTAAAGTAACATTCAGTTTTTTAAATAAAAACAAACATTTTAAAGTTAATTTATTTATTTCAAGTAGTGATATTACAAGTACCTAATGACAGTATTATATTAATGTGCAGCAGAAAACAATGCTATCGACAATCATTTTAAGGATTTTTCTCAGTGTAGTCCGTTTTGGTCTACCATTCAGTCCTAATTAATAGGAATAAACGGACAGAAAAATCCTTTAAGTCCTATTAGTAGGACTAAGAGGACAAAATTAACCGTTTAGTTCTACTAGTAGAGCTATACGGAATTAAATAGGTTTAGGATATGTCAGTTCTTCAGCTGGCCCGAAGGGCCAAAACGTCCAGTAATAAGAGCTCCGCGATAACGGAGCTCCGTCAACTTTCTTAAAGTAGTAGGACTGAATGGGTTATTTTAATTCGTCCGTTTAGTCCTATTAAAATTCGAGCCAGAAGTAGTAGGACTAAACGGATAATTTTGTCGTAGGTGTGAATGGTAGACCAAAATGGACTTATCGATTTTTCATCCTCTTTGAGTTTCAAGTGCTTAAAATTAATATCGAATCGAGCGGTAGAAAATACGAAACGATGTTAAAGTATTGTATTTTTGAAATTCTATCGATAGGAAAAATCTACTCGTCTGATCGTCCGTGTACCGATTTTCATATTCTACCTCTCGCATTCTTATAATACGGTAAACATGACTTTTGAGCATAACTTTCGATCCACAGTTTTTAATTCTGCGTCGCTTTTCTATTTCCTAAGGGCGAGGCCGCAACACTGCGTTGCGACGTCGCATTGCAAAAAAACGCGCAATAATTTACTTTAACGTGAACCACCAGGTACAGTTGTCAACATTTTGAAGGCTCCTTAACAATATCAACTATGGCTGGACAGGCTGTTTTCTTTTTAGTGCATTACCTTTTTGTTTGGTCACAATCTCACTTATATCTGCCGGGTTCTAAAACAAAAGAAAATACATTAAATGGAATACTTTGTTTAGCCAAGTTTGTATTGCTTGATTTTGATAATAGTTTTTGATTCCCAAGACGCGATACAGAATCAAGTTTTTCCGACTAATAGCAATTTCTAAATAGTAGTAGTGATACAAAACTAAAGTCAAAAAATAATTTCAAACAAAAAATTCATAAATCCAAAAAACCGTGGTTACCCTACTCTTTTTAACAGTACATTAAGGAAATTTGACATATAAGTACAGTACAGAGAAGGACGACCGAGCCGCATGAAAAAAATCCACGTAAATTTTGAAAAACTAAGTATATATCATTTCATTATGTATCACGTCTCCAGAGTCCAGTCACCCTGTATTTAAGAGATCCAGATAAATAACCCACGAGTTCTTATCCATAATGTGACCCATCAGAATAAAATATTTATTGGAATATACTTCAGATATTTACCTGAACAATTATCGATCGATTATTAAACTATTATCAGCATATCGTTTAATTTCGGTGTAAGTATTAATTTGACGGTTGTAATTTCCATCAATCATTAACAATTTAGTTCCTACACATCAAATCCTATAGGGTATAGGGTGCATCTTATATTTAACAACGACCATGAAATGTGACAAGAAGTTGTGAAGTCCCACGGTATTAGTAAAGGACAAAAATCATGCCAAGACATAAGATAAAATAACACAGAATTCATTCATGCCAAACACCCAATCCTTAAAGACATCATGTCTCTCCCACACTTGCCTTCCTATTTCTTAATCTGTATGACGAGCTCGCCTTTAAAGCTGTTACAATTATAAATTGATCCTCAATTTATTTAGGCACGAAGCAACTGTTCAATATCAGAGACCATACTTATGCTCGTTCACCTTAATTTTGATAAGTTTGACAAACCAGTATAGACACCTCCGAATACGAATAGTTGCTTCAAGTTTTGAGGTCATATACCTCAGTGCAGACATAGTCATAGTCATAGTCATATCATTTATTGCATTATGTGTTTACAAATGGTCTTAAAATATTTCATGTCCAACATAAACCCTGTTAGGGCACTGCATTTAATTCATACATATTATATTAAGATACCTATTGAATAACTAAATTTCATTACATTACATTAAATTACATAATTACTTAACTTATCCCTTATATTCCAAAAAGTCATTCAAAGTGTAAAAACTGTTCTCTGTCAAAAAATCCTTTAATCTATTGTAAAATATATTGTCCTTTATTATTAATTTCAATGTCGATGGTATTTTATTATAAATTTGTACCGCCATGTGGTGGGTCCCTGAGCTGACTATTTTCATGTTAGTGAAAGAACTTACAAGCTTGTTCCTTTTTCTTAAATTGTTAGGGCGAAGGTGATTATCTCTTGTTTTAGTAAATATGATAGGATTCTTTCTTACAAATTTACAGGTCTCAAAAATGTATTTTGATACAACAACAACATAACAACATAAACTCACGCCTTCATTCCCAGAGTGGGGTAGGCAGAGCCACAGACTCACCAACAACTCCAAAAACTTGTTGATAATTCTGTGACCACATTTTGCACAACCAGGCTAAGATGTTATCCAGTGTATTAGTGACAGGTTGCAAACCCATCGCCTAACAGCACTACACAGCCTTTAGTCCCTTAGTCGTCTCTTACGACATCCACGGGAAGACATGGAGTGGCAACATTCTAAACCCGGCACCACACGGCAAAATGTATTTTGATGTTAGTGTTAAAATCTTTAATCGAATAAAATGTGGTCTACAACTTTCAGTTTCATTTATATTAACCAATATTCTAATACACTTTTTTTGTAATGTGAACAGATTTTTAGCACATGTGCTATTACCCCACAAAATAACTCCATAGCTAAGGCGAGAATGGGCATACGCATAATAGGCGGAAAGAGATGTTTTTAAATCTGTACATCTTTTTAACTGGCTCAGTGCATACACAAACTGAGACAATTTTATCGACAATTTATCGACGTGGGCTTTCCAACTTAAATTTGAGTCAATTTCCACTCCTAGTAGCGTACACACAGTCACAGTTGGTATTTTATTATTATCGTAGGAATAATCGATATCTAATGGCAATTTCTGTCGTGGTTTAGTTTGAATTAAATTAGTCTTTGATAAGTTCAACAGTAAATTGTGATCCTTAAGCCAGTTTAGTATTTAATCAAAAGTCGTGTTTAATTAAGATAAAAAAAAAAGATAAAAGACATTTATTTAGTAAGTAGGCCGCACGGGCACTTTTACACGTCAGGAGTCTACCAGCGCTTCCCAAGAGGAGACCACTGCCGAGAAGAAACGCCGCAAGAAACTCAGCAGTCAGTCATTTTTTTAACCATATTTCTTATTACACTGATACAACTTAGTCTAGTATTATATAAAGCTATAAATATTAATTTAAATATAATATCAAATATCATGCGTAGTTCAGCAGGAAAACATGGCAAAAATATTAGGAGAGATATAGACGGAGAAAAAGGCAAAAACAAAATAAATAAATAATAAACAAAGTTTCGACATGTTTTCCTACATCAACAGTGTCCCCTAGACAAGATAAAGGTTTTACATTTGAACAAATTATTATTGACTAAGTTTCGAGTTTAGGCCATGCATTTTTGTCTGCTAGATAATCCTCGACCCTATAATACGCTTTAGACAATTTTTGTTCTAATTCGTTGCTATCGCTACTTTGTAAAACTACGGTAATATCATCTGCGTACAGCACACACTTTTGATGTATGTGTTTAGGTAAATCATTGATATAAATCAAAAACAGGATGCAACCCAAAACGCTACCCTGCGGAATTGAGTTTTTCATATCTAGGGCTTGGGATCGAGTGATAGTCAATTGGTTTGTGTTAGCATCGAGATGCTCGATGTCTACGAACTGAACACGATTTTCTAGATAAGACGCAAACCACTTGTGCGCTGTACCTCGCACACCATTTCCTTGCAACTTATCCAATAGAATTTTGTAGGACACTCTATCGTACGCCTTGCTCATGTCTAGCAGCAGAGCCGCTGCGTACTTCCTACTATTAATGATATTTAGTATTTCGCTTGTGAATGTGTGCAGCGCAGATACTGTGGATCTTTTTTTCCTGAAACCATTCTGGCTATCATCGTAGATGTTATACTTCTCGGAAAAGGAATTGAATTTATTAGCCATAACCATTTCCAAATTTTTTGAACATATCGGTATCATTAACAACCCTGATTTAAAATGCTGCAACAAAACCGGGCTACATACCATCAGTTTTAACTGCACAGTTTGAAGTCCCTACACACATACGTTTTAACTGAATAGTTCGATTGTGCAGAACAGTTGAAACTCTGCAGTTAAAACTGATGGTATGTAGCCCACCAAAGTATTCAGAAAAAATAATGATCAAAATTTATACACTCCTAAATAACTTCTTATATACGAGTAGAAATCCAATATGGGTCACGGAGGCTAGAGGATCACCGTACAACGTCAACTTTGATATGTAAATGTCACTCCCAACCTTAACACTGGCAGAATGAAGAATGTCAGTGGGTACGCCAAATCGCTTGAAACTTTGTAACAGTTATGTTTATAAATAAACCAACATACTACTTTTTATTTCATTCAAATAGACCCAGTAGTTTTGATTCTACAAACGTTTGAAATTTGGGTCAATAATATTAAAGCGCGTGGGGGCCATCTTGCTGGAGTGACGTCATCGTTTAACAGCGGTACACGCCCTGATAATATGAAAGAGTAAGTTTACAGGGCTATATATTTTTAACCGTAAGAAGTAGCCAGTTGAAAATTTCACAGAATACGTGTTATTATAAAATCTATCGTTTAAAATTATAAAATGAACAATGGTGACCGCCTAAACCATTGTGTTGATAAAATTACTTAAGATTGCTATTTAGTCGTAAACAATGAAAATTAGACTACAATTTAAGCTTAAAATAGCATCAAAATAAGAAGCCATTACAAAAATACAATCCGTATTAAGATGCGAAGAAAACAATTTTTTTTTCATGTTTCTTGTATGGGGGGGGGGGGGGTCCCTTCATCTTGGGATTTAATTTATTGTTCATTTTATCATTTTAAACGATAGATTTTATAATAACACGTATTCTGTGAAAATCTCAACTGGCTATTTATTACACTTAAAAAGATATAGCCCTGTAAACTTACTCTTTCATATAAGGGCGCGTACCGCTGTTAAACGATGACGTCATCATCCATGAGCGCTAGCTGCCGTGTTTCGAGCGCCGCATACGAAGTTTAAAATCTCGGAAACTATTTGACGTATCAGCTATTTTTACAGCTATTTTTTGTTTTTAATGAAGAATACGGTAGGTCAAAAATCTAAACTGGCTGACATTCTCTATTGTCCCACTGGACTGAAGCCATTTTAATAAAGAATTGAATTGATAATTCAAACCAGACAGCTTTTTATAATGTAAACCATTAGAAAGGTTTTTTTTTTGGTTCCTCAAAGTCTTACAATGCAATATTTTATTTCTTAAATTATATACATACCAGTTCCACTGCCCTTGGGTTATTGTAGATGCTACAATGGGCAATCATATCCTCTATGTTTTTATACTCCTGAGCATGGCGTGCCTCAGCAGTTGCTTTCCACTTTTCTATAACCTCTGGCCATGGTTCATTGTGGGTGCATAGCCATTTTCGGTCTTCTATGTGTAATTCTAAAAAAAGTTAATTTATTCAATATGACCTTTTTAGGGCTCCGTACCAAAATGGTACAAAAGGAACCCTTATGGTGAGACTTCGTTGTCTGTCTGTCTGTCTGTCTGTATGTCACAGCAGGTTTTCTCAGCAACTACAAATGCTGGCAACTTGAAATTTGGCATAGTTGTACAACTTGCTTGCCCGCATCTATTTGTAGTAAAAAAAATATGAAATTAATTTTATTAATAATTGAAAAGGGGTCTAGAATGGGGGGTTCAAAAATGAAAGTGGTTCGATTATAGCAAATGGGGTGTCATATGAAAGGTCTTAATCTGCACATTTCAAAACTATTTTTTTGAAAAAAAATTGTGATGTACTTTTTGATTTATAGCCAAAAATTTACAAAAAATGACCTTTCTGAAAAAATCCTGCCGTATAGATAATTACTTATTTTTTCTGGGAAAAATAAAATAAAGTGTTCATTACTTACAGTTTTTGAGAAATAACAAAAAAACTAAGAAAATCTGTATTAAAATTTAGGCTAGTCAAAATTGACCTTATTGCCTGGAAAATAAAGCTTATAACAAAATGAGTATTTTCTTTTGCAGTTACCAAGCATATTATCTTCAATACGGAACCCTCGGTGCGCGAGTACGACTCGCACTTGACCGGTTTTTTTTTCATACAAACCTTATGAAATATACTTTACGTCCTATTCTCAGACCTACTGAATATACACACAAAATTTCATAAGAATCGGTCGAGCCACTTCGGAGGAGTTTTGTTAAAAACACTGTGACACAAGAATTTTATATATTAGAAGATTAAGTCAAAGTGACCTAGTTTCAAATTAGGTTAGTATATAATTAAGTTGTGTTTTAGATAACAATTTATAATATACTTAATAAACATCAACTAAACTCAGTTACAGTCAGTGTAGTTATTTATGTGCAGGGTAATGAAAATATGTAGGTTTTAAATCACTGAATGTATAATTAACTTTAAAAGAACACAACTGACACTGGTCTTGCTTGACAAAATACACAAACATATGAAATAAAGCAAAAATAAAAGCAGCGACGCGGCGGCCTTGCGCAAACAGACTGGTCGTAACTCGCAGCTGCAGGTAGGTCTATTGCTGTCAGCTGCAGGCCATACCACCGCGGCACAGCAACGCTGGACAGTGTCTTTAATTTGGCAAGCCACTGAAACCATGTAACGGCTTCAGGTTCCTTGATGCACTCGTCCCAGCCTATGCCTGACTGCCAGACCCGTTGCATCAGGACTCGCGATTGTATAACACACGGATACACTAACCCCAGTGGATCAAATATGCTCATGATGAATTTCAAGAATTCACGCTTGGTAGGTTTGATCTGACCCTCGATTAAATCGGTCGGTAAACGCTTAAACGACAGATCAATTTCATACAGTCACTTGAGGGACACCAGATCATACCTAACGTGCGCTCGTTGTCAGATTTATCCAGTTTAACGCGACCTGGCACAACAGATGGTAGCTTTTCACTTAATTCGGGTGAATTCGTCACCCACCCCCTGATATTAAAACCACCCGCTCGGTGAATGTGGGCGACATCAGCGATCAGCTGTTGGGCCGTGTCTACCGAATCTACGCTATCTATGTAGTCGTCGACATAGTGCTTGTGTTTAATAGCGTCTACAGCCGCGGCGTGCGTGTTGGTGAACCGTTCGGCGTTTTTGTTCAAGATAGATTGCCGAAGTGGGAGAGGATGCGGCACCAAAAATCATGACATTCATAACATAAATCGCGGGTTCATTGGTTCTATCTTGACCGCGCCACAAAAACAGCTGCGCCCCCTGGTCGGCCTCACGAATCTTTACACGCATAAAAATGTCCGCGATGTCGGCGGTAAAGGCTATTTTACCCGATCTAAATTTAATTAACACCCCTAGCAAAGAATTCAGTAGATCGGGCCCGCTTAACAGGTTACTATTCAACGACGCACCCTGGTAGGTCGCGGCGGCATCGAATACAAGTCGCAGATTGCCGGGCTTTTTTGGGTTAGTGACACCAAAGTGCGGCAGATACCAAACTGGACTTGCTTTGACACCGCTTTCAAGTTTACGCGCGTAATTCTCGTCTAGTAATCTATCTGTCTGTTTCGTATAGTCGTTAGCGAACCCCCCACCTAACGGGCCGTGAACGACCCAACCTAACTGAGTAAGAGAAGCGACTGGGCGACCAGATTTACCTTGGCGAATCTCCCTGCCGACGATCTGCCTCCAGTTGTCCTGCCCCAACAACAGCATGGGTTTCGCCTCCCTCATCTCACTGGATTGCAATCCAGGTCCCGCAGGTGCACATTGTCCTCGAGCACACGCGCCGGTAACGATTGCGACGGCAAGTCAACGTTACGAATAGTGCGCACTGAAATGTCATGACACAACGTTCGGTCTGCGCACTACCACTTTAACACTCCATTGTAACGGTTCAGATATGCCCGTTCAAATTCACAAATATAATTAGAGTTAGTTCAGGCTCTAGCGAGAGCTGATTAATATGCAAAATCTATTTTTAATAAAATAACATTATTATTACATATTAATTATATGTATTCATGAATGAAAACAATAATAAACGACAAAATGCGAATGCAACAAATTTGAGCGCCTGCTAAAAATAGTCCGCAATATTACATCATAACAAGTGTAATGCAATAAAAATCTAGAAGGACACTCACCATTTTAGTAAGCTTTAAATCAAGTCATGTGCTAGTTTTGTAATTTTAATCAATTAAATATTTGCTTAATACAAACTTTAGAATTGTAAATCTTATTTATTTCTTCAATAAACAATGGTTATATAGAAGAAATGGGAGTGTTATAATTCTTGAGTAATGAACACGAGAGAGAGAAGGAAGGAACTACATCGTTTAATAAATTTACCTCAAGTATTAAACGATGATGAAATATTAAACTCAACATTAAAAGATGACAGCACGTTTAATAGTCGTAGTAGCCTCCCAAATATGTCGATTATGGAAAAGTCATTAATAGTGGAATTAAAAGGTCAGGTAGAAGACCTGAGCTCGGAGTTAGCTAGCGCACATGCCGAAGTTGCGAAATAAAACATTGAAAACTATAGTCTACAAAAACAAATTGATAGCTTAAACAAAAAGATTAACCTATACACCCAGTTACTTAATGAAGACTCGCTTAAGAAAACAAATGTAACTAGTCTGATAACACAAAATATAGATACAGAGGAGAGTACACCAAATTATGAAAATAAAATAAAAATGTTGGAGAGTGAAATTAAAACATTAAATCACAAAATAAAAGGTCTTCAAATTAAACTAAGTAGAGCTCTAACATCCAACATTGAAAACAAACGTAAATCAGACGTCCTTTTGAGTAAAGAAGTGACTCTCGCTAGGATACAAAACTCCACCAAGACATTACAAAAAGCCGTAAATCAAATAGAAGAGCGGATCAGCAAAAAAAATGTGGAGAGCAGTTTCATCTCGTCAAGAAATCACACCGAGTCGAAAGAAACCCAGTCTATACCAGTAAATAATGCGGCGAACCATGTGACCAATAACAAACCAAAGTTGCTGCTTCTATCTGATTTCCACGGGGCTGAACTTTTACTACCTCTGTCAAAAATCCGGAAACATGATTATGATTCTACTGCGGACATTATTCAACATGGAACGACCCAACGTGTTCTGGAAAATATAGATATGAAAATTGCTAATTTCACAAAAAGCGACTGTTTGATTATAATGTGCGGTGGGTCAGACTATAATGTCACCCCAATAAAACAAATCATGAGTATTTTAGAAAATGTCATTAGTTACTGTAGTTTTACGAACGTAATCATTTGTGATATTCCTTATAGTTTAAACAAGTATGCAGATGAGTATAATAATTTTGTAAACAAATTTAATTCGGCCCTTCATACGAGATTCAATAATTTCTCACATTTATGGCTTCAGGCTCCTAATAGTGTTCATTTTGGAATAAGAGATTACTTCTCAAGTGGCTATAAACTAAACTATAGTGGAAAATATAAATTAGCTCACAGTCTAAATAGTGTTCTAATAGCCGTAAATAAGGCATTTTACAATAGTATTAATTTTTTATGAATACTAAAGCTAACCAAACTTGCCAATTTGACAATCAACCGATAGAAACAGCTAGTAATAACTTAATTTTGTATAGTAATATTTATGTACTACATTAATGGTATTATAACTAAGTCAGACATGCTTTGTGTACATATACAGGAGATGGAAGAATTAGGAAAGCCAGTTGATGTTATTTGTGCTACAGAACACAATTTGATGTCAGGTGATGAGGTACATTTAACCATTCCTAACTTTAAGTTAGCATCAATTTTTTCAAGAAATAACAGGAATGGTGGATCTTGTATTCTAGTTAGAAATAATCATAAATACCAAAAATTAAGCGAAATCAATAATGTTTCTATACCAAATGTAATAGAATGCTCAGGAATTGAATTGATTACTCATAAAATTGTTATTATCAGTTTATATAGGGTTCCAAGAAACAATAATCATAGTATAAGAACATTTCTAGATAAATTAAATTTTATATTGAATACAATATGTTACAAAAGGAAAAAGATCATACTTTGCGGCGATTTTAATATAAACATGATGAAAACAACTTCACAATCAACTCAATTTAAAAATTTAATTCTAAGTTATAATTTAAAATTAGAACTATCAGTACCCACTAGATTAGCCAGCAACACGTGCATTGACAATATCATACACAATGTGCGAGGCAGCACGGCTGAGGTGCTTGAATTCACCTTATCTGATCACACAGCACAGTTACTGAAGTGTCCAGTTAAAAAGACATGTTTACTTGCACACTGGTATAAGAAACAAAGAGATTTAAGCTATGAAAACATAAATAAATTTGGGGAATATTTACAACAAATAAATTTCAATGAAGTGTTTATGACTAATAATGTTAATGAGGCTTTTAACAATTTTGCTGATCTATTTGAATTAATATATAACTTGTGCTTTCCTATTAAAAAGATTAAAATAACTACAACAAAGAAGCCCAAATGGATAACTAGAGGAATAAGAAAATGTTGTAAACGGAAGCGTGATTTGCTATGGAAATATAGATTTTCTACAGGCAACAAACTTGTTAATAAGGTTAATTTTAAAATGTATTCGAGATTATTGAAAAATGTAATAAAGTTGACCCAAAAATCTCAAAACGATCACTATATTAATAAATCAAACAATAAGACAAAAGCATCGTGGAATGTTATTAATAAAAATAAATATCAACTACCAAACGAAAACATCTCACAAATATAATAAAGGACCCCAAAACCATTGCTGAAGAATTTTATAGCTATTTTGTAGACCAAATAAACATAAACTCGAATAATATAAATAATAATTCAAATAATCCTACTAACAAAAATACAATGACATGCAATGTGATTAATTCTATATTTATGAAACCAACAAATCCTGATGACGTAAAACTAATAATTAAATCATTAAAAAATACATTTAGTACTGGGTATGATGGTATAAGCACAAAAGTGGTAAAAAAAGTTTCGGATATTATTTCAGATTTGATCAGTCATATAACAAATTTATGTATAGAGGAAGGAGAGTTCCCAGATAGACTAAAAATTAGTGTGGTTAAGCCACTATTTAAAAATGGGAATAAGGAAGATATGGGAAACTACAGACCAGTGGCGCTAATACCTATTTTTTCAAAAATAATAGAAAAAGTAATGCACAAAAATATTTATAACTATTTTGAAATAAATAATCTCTTTGCACAAGAACAGAAAGGATTCTGGAAAAATAAATCAATAAATATGGCTATTTATGATCTATTACAAATAATATTGACAAATGTCGACCAACGAAATCCAGTTTCAGCCCTCTACATGGATATGACAAAAGCTTTCGATTATGTGGATCACGAAATACTTTTGGAGAAATTATATATGTATGGTGTAAGAGGTAATTAAATCGTATCTAAATAACCGCAAGCAAATAATTACAATAAACAGATTATGCGTTAAAACAAAAACTGAAATTACTTATTCTTCAAAAATTAGGAAACTACGTTATGGCGTACCGCAGGGGAGCGTTTTGGGTCCTTTATTATTTTTGATCTATATCAATGATTTGCCTAAGGCGATTAAATTTCCCATGGTTCTTTTTGCTGACGATAGCACAGTAATTTTCACTGGTAAATGCCCAATAACGTATGAAAGTAAGATAAATGAGTCATTGGGAATTATAATAGATTGGCTAGATAGCAATAACTTAAAAATAAATATAGAAAAAACTAAAATTATGAGATTTAAACACAGAAAAAACAATGCATGCAATTTTAACATAGTTTATAAGGGACAACGAATTGAAGAAACAGTTGCTACAAGGTTTTAAGATTTAAATTTAGATAATAAGCTAACATGGAAGAACCAAACTGACACTGTATGTAAAAAATTGAATCAGTTTTCATTTGCTTTGTACAATCTTAGAAAGGTTGTAAATGAGTCCGTCGTGTTAACTGCATACCACGCTTATGTAACATCGACTCTACGGTACGGAATTATTTTCTGGGCAAATTCAGCTGATAGAGAAATTATATTTAGAGCACAGAAAAGATGTATCAGATCATTGTGTGGCATTCATTTTCTCGAATCTTGTAAACCACATTTCCAGAAATTACGCATATTAACTTTTCCAAGTTTATATATTTACGAAATAGTAATGTTTACACGATCTAATCAGAACTTATTTAAAAATTCCAACAGTCTTCGTCTTAGAAATAAATCAGCGCAGCGTCTGCTAAGACCGCTTTATTCCGGAATAGCATTCTCGGGATGGCTCCCAGAATCTATAATAAAGTACCAAAGGAGATAATAAATATAGACACTTTAGTAGAATTTAAACACAAATTGTATAATTTTCTAGCAATAAAGGCTTATTACACAGTAAATGAGTACTTGAGCGACTACAATTAGTTGCAAAGTCTAAACATGTGCATGTGCATGCCAAAACTTTGATAACTGCATTTTCAATTTGTATGCCTCGTGGCACAACATGGTGATACTCACTAATATTTAAGACCTATTGTACCTACCTATGTTATACAAATAAACGATCTTTATCTTTATCTTTATCTTTAGGTTGTCTCGCTAGAATCGGACCAAGCCGATTGTGTAAACGAGCATCACCGAGTAGATGGCGCCTTATTATGATTTCTGGTGGTACAGACAGGCAGAGTCTGTCATGTTCGGATTGGTAGAATACGACAGTGACGGAGATAGACGCCATCAGAATACGGACTCGAGTAGATATTAAAAACGGTAATTCTGGGAATAATGGAAAATTGTACTGTGTTTTGAATAGCATAAGAATTAGTTTCAATTATCAGTAAAGAAAGAAAGAAGAATCAGGTGATGTAGGAATGTAATAATTAAAATGACTCAAGCGATTGAGATGGAAATTGAAAGTATACCTTATGTTGTATAAAGTAAGGGATAATTTTGGAGCCAATGCATGACTTGCATGAGATGGTAACCTATCACAAACGCGAAATTTTTTTGACCGAATTTCATTTGACCGAAAACGTTTCGTTTTTTATCGTTTCTCCGATGGCACGATTCGTCAATTTTTTATTTCACCATTTGACTTTAAGTAAATGGTTCGTTAGTCCAAGCAACTTTTCTCCTTGTAGTCACGTGCCCTATGTATTGTTACGTATTTTATTTCAAAGCCCATTTTTCATTACACCAATGCTACAACTAGCCTGTGGATCGTTTTGTATTTTGTTTCTTAACCCATTTTTCACTTCATCAATGTTACATATAGATTTCGCTACGTTACGTCAAATATTCATTTGACGTAACGTAGCGAAGCGAGTTTCGGCCAAAAAATCTTGCTTGTAATTAGTTTCAACTATCTACAAAATGCAACGGGCAAGACGAGTCAGGGCAGAACCGACTCAGATAGGTTAGGTTAAAAGGCCAAGGCGGGAGCTTTGCTCCCGCCTTGGCTTTCGAGGTAATTTGTTTTCTGCCCCGAAAAACTTGCTTTTAATTTATCCAGACAATGCAAAGATCAAGACTAATCAGGGTAAAACCGACTCGGAACGGTTCACTTATTTTCTATAACTAAGAAATAAGTCAACACAGATCAAACAATATGATTTATATTTTATAGCAATCTTAATAATCTTTATATCATCAACAATTTGTTTGACCTTATTACTACTGAAAAATGTAGTTATTACAATAGTTATTAGTTTTTAAATATTGAATTTCACTCATTTTATCTTTCATATTTATAATCTTCATTAACTTTTCATCCCTCATAACATACAACTTTCGTCTCTTTTCTGGGGGTTCACCACATAACATTTTTTTCTATATCATTCTCGATTATTATCGCCTCTTTTATCAGTTCCCCTACTAGGCAATAAAATTTAGGTTGTTTTTTATTGATCACTTGGTTTATGTGATGATGCCATGCTTCAGCCGAGTTTTGAGTTCTTGGAATAGAGTTTTGATTGACGACATCACAACTCCAAAACTCAGGGCTGTATTTCGGTTGTGATTTGTAAGTTCCGGTAACATAATTGTTTTCAAACCAATGTGCGAAATTTCTGGCGTCGTCTGAAAACAAAAATAAATAATGTGAAATTACAATGTACTTTGTCTAATACATACACCAACTGGTCGTATAAGATATATTTATTATGTGTTTTATATGACGTACTTATTTTTAGGTAGAAAAAAACGTACCAGTAAGCGTTTCTAACAGCTTGTTGAAGTACAATGGTATGTCATTTGCAGGTAAAAAATCAATGCCATGATATATTTTATTTCAATGTTGAATTTTATATCTTTAGCATATTTGGATGCCAAACCTTGACTTTGTAATTGACGAAACAAAATCTGTCCTAAATGGAAGTTGCATCCATGTAGTATAACATCTTCATAATTTGAGCGCAAACTCAAGATTGCCGCCTTTTCAAAATCTAAAATGCAATCGGCGCAATTTCCACATTATTTTCCGATCCATAGTCATTTAAAAGACTAAATATTATGTCATAAGAGCGTTTGCATTTATTAGTACATAAACAAAACACTAAAGGAAATGTTTTCTTTTCTATTCCTTGTATGTTGCCGTGAATCGTATATAATTGCTGAAATAATGACGGGACTATCTTAAACGTCCCGTCTAACAGCCAAAAATCAGCATTTTGTAGGACTTGCATCATTTTTTTTGTTGACTAACATTACTCTTTTATTTTCATCGTAAATTTTGTCTTTGATAATAAAATCTTGGCCATTAATCTCAGTATATTTTTTATCCACGGTAAACAATATACTGTCAACTTCCGGTAATTTTGGCATTTTTGATTTAGTGCGGTATATCACTTGTTTCAAAGCAGCCGTCGACGGTAGATTTTCCAATAAAGGTTTGGGTAGTGCAGATATGTTATTTTGAATAATTTGGCACACTTTCAATCCATTTACTGCGTCTTGCTTATTTTTTTCTGACAAATCTGCTAACTCTTTCCTTAGAGGATTAGGTTCGTGATTATGTTCATCACGATCTTTAATGATTTCATGTCGCCTTTCATTATTTTCTAAAACTTTAGACACCAATGATGACCTACATTTAAACATTTCATTCTTCCTTAACTCGCATACCCAATAATATGTTTGATCAATCACTTTGTTTTTATCGTAAGCGAAACCACTATAGTACATTTTTAATGCACCTCGTTAGTAGGTAATAATTGGGCGTTTCAAATCAGTTTGATTCGAAACGTCCAATTGGTTTTCGGGTACCCTATGTTTGATTCGAAACGCACAATTGGTTTTCGGGTACCCTATGTTTGATTCGAAACGCTCAATCGGGTTTTCACATATATTTGATTCGAAACGCTCATTCAGGTTTTCACATATGTTTGATTCGAAACGCCCAATTGGTTTTCGGGTAAGTACCCTATGTTTGATTCGAAACGCACAATTAGTTTTCGGGTACCCTATGTTTGATTCGAAACGCTCAATCGGGTTTTCACATATATTTGATTCGAAACGCTCAATCGGGTTTTCACATATATTTGATTCGAAACGCCTAATCGGGTTTTTGGATATATTTTGATTCGAAACGCCAAATTACGTTGATGAGATGTAAATTAACACGTGGTCTTTAAATCGCTTCATTCGATTTTGGTAAAATATTGTAACGTGAGTCAAATGCACTTACGAGTAATTACTTATGATTATTCGAAACCTATAGTGGTTCATTTACCGTTCGAACAACCTTCTTCGAAGTCATTCACTACTCGCGACTTACCTTAGTTGGAATAAGTCTTCCTTGCAAGTAGAACGTATGCGTTGCTTGATTAATTTTGAAGAAATATGAAGTTTGTGAAACAAAATCAGAGCCTGCAGTTTGATGTAGTTTGTTCAACTTGCAACACGCGTAGTTTACGTCATGGTAAACTTTTACCTGACACTATTCGCAGTATCATTTGCGGTCCTTCTAATTGCGGAAACACGAATTTAATTGTTGGTCTTTTACTTCATGAACAAGGGTTACGGTACCAAAATGTTTATGTTTACTCAAAAACCCTTTTCCAACCTATGTATCAATTTTTAGAAAAAGTATTAATGATGGTCCCCGAAGTTAAATTTCAAAAATATAGTGGAAATGATGAAGTATTAAGTCCGAACGAAGCTGACTTTAACTCGATCATGATATTTGATGATGTGGCTTGTGAAAACCAAAACAACATAAGGGATTACTTTGCAATGGGAAGACATAAAAATATTGATAGTTTCTACTTGAATCAAACGTACAGTAAAGTACCAAAACAATGAATAAGGGATAACGCCAATTTAATAATTATGTTTAAGCAAGATGATGTTAATTTACGTCATGTTTATGATGAGCACGTTGGAAGCGATATGTCTTAGTCTCAGTTTCGAGAAATGTGTGCTGAAGTATGGAAACTGCCATATAACTACTTGGTTATAAATAAAGATTGTAGTCGTAATTCTGGATGTTATAGAATGGGTTTTGACACATTTATCATTATGGATTAACTATAATACATATTGCATCATAATGAAACATTTATTGCTTCATAGGAAACCATTAAGATCAGACATGAACCTTAAAATCAGTGACGAGAAACTTTGAAAGAAAAAGTACTTAAATCTATCAAAGCCGTTAAAAAGAAAGTTAGTTTGATTCGTAATATGAAAACTGATAATGAAATGATGATGGCATCAGTATTGAAACCAATAACAGAACCGCTTAATGAAATAGTTAAAGTTAAAAATGAGAATAATTATTTAAATACTAATGATAATGATTCTGATAACGGATTGCAATGGAGAAAGTCGGTAAAAAGATTTAAATTTAGCCCTAGTGAAGAAAAGAAGCAATCTATTAATGATCAAACGGTTGTGAGGAATTCTTCACAATCTAGTCTTGATGGGGATGACATATCAAACGACGATCAAAGTGATGCAAGCGATGGAGTAGAAAGTGAACATATTAATGATCAGGATTCACCAAATAATATATCATTTAAGACGAGTGAATCTTATGCATCTCCTCGTGATGATCCTCAATTTCAAAACCAATATATTACCAACTTAAATATACCTTTTGGTGTTCGAACGGAACGGGACAAGCAAATGTTGGGATCCTGTCCGGTATACTCTACAAGTGATAAAAAACTTAAAGTAAATGGCCGTACTTACTATTTAACGCCAGGTTTATACGAATTGTTATATAAGGAAGTACCGGATTTAGATATTATAACTGAGGATGATAAACGCAATTATAAAATTTTATTATTAGAAACTAATGCACATAGAAGAGATTTTAATCCTAATAAACAAATAAAAAGCAACAAAGGTATGAAATACTTGTACATAATAAGACCTCTTTTTAAATTAGCCAAGGAACGATTAGTAAGTGGTGATGGATTACCGACAATGAAAAGAGTTCAAAACAATGTGTCATATGTATATTGGGACAACCCAAACGAATTAGTAGAAAGATTAAAATTGCTTATAGCTTCTCGTGAAGCTGGTAATACAGGATTGGATAATGAAATCATGTCTGTTATTGAAGAACTGCAAGAAGCAGGATTAGTTAACAATGCTCATATATAAAACAGTTACTTTACTATTATTGTTAGTCAAGGCAGAACTTTTGATGTACAAATATATCATAAAATGAATATAGACGAATTCGGACATCATCTTCATAAACGCCTGCGTGTATCTGAAGTTTCTGAACTTAAAAATAATGCTTTGCTCCGATCAGATGAAGGACATTTCGATTTACAATCAATAAGATTAAAGGGACTTGCGGATCCATTGTCACCTGATGATGCCGTTAATAAGCTGTACGTCGATCAGCTTGTTCAGAACCTTTATCAAAAGAAGTATATAGATTCCATGTTTGATACTATAAATTCTCAAATTCATCAGTTGGCAAATCAGTTGAAATTAAACTTTTATACCAAAAAAGGAAATAGACGACATTTTCAACAAATTAAACAATGGTAAAGCAGCAAGTCGTGAACGAGATACACAGATCAGCGCGAAAAAACTTTAAACGACGAGCAGTTTTATTAAAAGGAATTGATGATTTGTGGCAAGCGGATTTGATTGACTTACAAAATTTACATAAGATAAATAGAGGATATAAATACATTTTGGTTGTAATTGATGCCTTTTCAAAGTACGCATGGTGTATTCCAACAAAATCCAAAAAGAAATTAGAAATAAAAAATTCTTTCGAAAATATTATTAAATCATCAAAACGAGTACCGATAAACTTACAGACAGACTTAGGAACAGAGTTTTATAATGATGAATTTGATGGTTATGTAAAAAAATTAAAAATAAATCATTATTCCACGTTTTCAATTAAAAAAGCATCGATTGTTGAAAGGTTAATAAAAACGCTCAAAAATAAACTTTACAAATATTTTAGTTTCATTGGAAATTATAAATGGGTTGGAAAACCTTTGGGTGATATAGTTAAATCCTATAATCTCACTATGCATCGTACAACGAAATTTAAACCTATTAATGTTAATTTTGATAATGAGTTAAAAGTAAAGAAAAACATAGAAAACGCACAATCCAATCTAAGTAATAGATCAAATAAATTTAATATAGGAGATCACGTACGCATAAACAAGTATAAAAGTGCCTTTCATAAAGGTTATACACCGAATTGGTCGACAGAAATATTTACTGTTAAACATGTAAATCACACTCGCCCAGTTACTTACCTTATTGAAGATCAACGAAAAAATACAATACTCGGTTCATTTTACGAACAAGAACTTCAGAAAACGAAGCATCCTGATGTTTACCTCATAGAAAAGGTGATAAAAAAGAGAGGGGAAAAATTGTATGTAAAGTGGTTAGGGCTTAATGATAGCGAAAATAGCTGGATTGATAGAAATGCTATTGTATGAGTATATTTATTAACTTTACAGTATTAAAAATTGACATTATTATATTGGATATGAAAGGGAGAGGACTTTTAAACAGTGTTATTAATCACTTACCGTTTGAGCTGCACTTACCTGGCTATAATTATTGCGGACCAGGTACAAAATTGCAGAAACGGTTGCTAAGAGGTGATAAAGGAATTAATGATTTGGACAACGCATGTATGCAACACGACATTGCTTACGATAAACATTCTAATCTAACAGATCGTCACAGTGCAGATTTAGAACTTTATAAAATGGCTAAACAGAGATTAAAGTCTAAAAATACAGGAAAAGGAGAGAAACTAGCTTCATGGTTAGTTAGCAAAGTGATGAAGTCTAAAATAAAAGCTGGTGCTGGGATAAAATCATTCAAACAATTTGTTTCAAAGAAACGCAAGGGATTGAAAAATAAAAAGTCCAAAAATAAAGGCACTGCGATCGAGCAGGCATTTCTTGTAGCGAAAAAGATATTTGTAAATAACAAAAAAGTAAGAGTTCCTCGTTTAATTCCGATTCCAAAATCTGGAGGTATATTACCACTAATACCTATTGTGCCGGTAGGCACGTTTCGTAATTGTTATCGATTCACGTATTGATGAATTGCATTTAGATTAGACATTATCTGTACGTGTATCTAGCGCGCATTAGTTAGTACTGTAGTAAGTTAACATTGTATATATACGCATGTGTAATTGTAATTAAATTAGATTGTTACTGACTGACAAAGTGGTTACTCTCTCACCCCCACCAACATGGATATTTCCGGTAAAGTGGTGACCCCGACAAAGAACACCATGCCGACTGAACAATGATCGCCGCTGCCCTGCCTGACGTCCGACCAATATGGGGTAACCACTGGTAAAGTGGTGACCCCGACAATGAACACCATCGTTACTCTGCCTGATTAAGGAGCATTTCCGCCGGAACCATTACGCTGCTGCTCGTCAATGAGAAGAGCAAGCAGGATGACACAAGACCAGCAGCTCCGGGAATTACTGCGGATCTCATCGATTGGAACTGGAATCTCCACCATATACCGCATTCCGAAGTACTGGAAACCCAGGCTCTATAGTGATTTTCAAATATTGAAGATATTCTGCTTAGTTGAAAATAGAAATCGGGAACATGCCACCGGAAACGAGATTATTATAAAGGAAAGTACGCCGCGTGGCCGGCTAAAGGCACCTACCGCTACAATTTTGGATCGGCACCGAGTCATTGACATATCATCAAAGATATCAATAATCGGAACTCCAACATCGAGCCAGTTAGGTACGTTAAAAGTAATCAGCAATTTCGACCAGAAAAATGTGCATTTCAGCACGGCCACGATTAATGTCGTCGCAGCACTCAGCGTGCACGGCAAAACTCATCAAGGTCAAGTTCGAGAGGAAACTACATATATAGCAATTGCAAAATATTATGGTATTTATTATTTTGTTTTGTAAATATTTATTTGGTTGACAGTGTAATAGTTTCGATTTAAGAAGTTTTTTACCTTCGCGCAAGACCGTGAAGATGTTTAATCTCTCAAATGCGAATTAATTCTTAGGTTCGGTCAATGAGCCAAGAATTTCGAAAATTGAGAAAAGTTTTTGCCTTCATGCAAGCCCATGAAGATGTTTAATATCTGCAATACGAGTGAATTCTTAGTTTATCGTTCAATGAGCCAAGAATTTCGCCAAAGGAGAGAAGAAGTTTTGTGCCTTCATGCAACGGCCATGAAGATGTATGTGTACCTCTAACTAATGCGAATTTATTTCTTAGGTTATCAGACAATGAGCCATGAAATCCGCTTACTGAGGAAATACTTGCTACTCCACGCCAATTACCGACAAAGCGTCGATGAATTTTTGGGGTAAATTATTATTTTAATGAGACGTATTGCCCATAACGGCACACTTTACACAGTCATACCATCGTAAATATTTAATTAGGAACTTACTGTGCTGGAGAATACTTTTTAATTTTTTATTTATTTTCTGTTGGGGGGAGTACTGTGCCGGTAGGCACGTTTCGTAATTGTTATCGATTCACGTATTGATGAATTGCATTTAGATTAGACATTATCTGTTCGTGTATCTAGCGCGCATTAGTTAGTACTGTAGTAAGTTAACATTGTATATATACGCATGTGTAATTGTAATTAAATTAGATTGTTACTGACTGACAAAGTGGTTACTCTCTCACCCCCACCAAAATGGATATCTCCGGCAAACCTATCTTTGCTGGACTTTCTGCGTTAGGATCTTTGGCAGGAGGAGCTGCTGGGATTGCTAAAGCTGTCGGGGATTACAAATCTGCAAAGAAAAACTTAGTCGAATCAGAACGCCATAACAAAATGATGGAATCTATTGCAATAGGAAAAGGTTTACATATTAAACCGTATAAGAACGGCAAAGGATTGTGTTTAAAACATACAAAAAACTAGATAAAAGGCTACCCAGACGTGCTCTCAATAATATAGATATTTTAAAGTATTCTAAAGAAATACCTCATTTTCGTGGTGTTTATATGAGAGATAGTTTGCCAAAACAACCAAAAAGAGTAGAATGTGGAATCATAAATTTAGACAGTTCTGAAAACCAAGGGACTCACTGGGTAGCCTACGTCAAGGATAACAATTATTGTGAATATTTTAATAGTTATGGTGATCTTCAACCACCGATAGAATTAATAAGGTATTTAAAACATCATGATATTTTTTATAACTATAACACTTACCAAAAGTTTAACACTGTAAATTGCGGGCATTTATGTTTAAAATATTTAAAAAAGTTTTGGAGTGTCCGTTTAAATATCTCTGTACAATAAAAACCTTACCATTCTCACGATGTCTTTCACTTTATCTATAACCGGGACCTCTTCTACCCTGATCACTAATTATTCACCAGCTTTTCAACTGAATGGTGAATATGAATGCGGATTGTTACATATGTCGACTTTTAACTCTATACCTAATATAGACTATAGAAACAATAAATTTTATTATGGTAAAAACGAAGTAATAGAAATTCCTGAAGGGTCATACGAACTCCAAGACCTTGACGATTACCTCAAAAGACACCTGCAAGGATGCACATTTTCACTGACATGTAATAATAATACGTTAAAAACGTCAATATTGTGTTCTAAAAATGTGTATTTTAATAAAGAAAACTCGATCGGTAACTTATTAGGTTTCGGTAAAGAAACTATTCAAGCTAATATATTAACAGATTCACCTTTTCCTGTATCCATTCTGTCTACAACTATAGTGCGAGTTGAATGTGATATAGTGAGCGGATCATTTGTAAACGGGAAACCAAGTCATATTATTCACGAGTTTGTGCCTAATGTACCACCAGGCTATCGGATTATAGAAACACCGAAAAACGTAATTTATTTCCCTGTTACACAAATAAACTTGAGCTCTCTTAAAATAAGAATATTGGACGGAAATGATAATTTAGTTAATTTACGAGGTGAAGAGATTCAAATATATTTACATCTTTAAAAAAAAATGATAGATTTCAATAAAAGCGAAGTCTTGCACGACAAACATATTAGTAATCTTTGTGCTATCAAGAAAAGAACACCTAAACCGCAATTTACAAAGCTTACAAAGGAAAATAAACAATTTTTAAGAAACATTGGATTGTTAAAATGAGTATACTTAACTTAACAGATCCTTATAGCTTTGATGAGACGATTGAAAGTTACGAATATCATTCATATAAACCCTACGTAACTAGTTTTAACTTGAACGATGAAATCCGTATACCTATTAACCAACGAGATCTTTATGTATTGCCTTCGGCGAGTACTCTCTATGTGGAAGGCACCGTTACAGTATTCAATAGAGAGACAAAAGCAAAGGTGAACAGTGTTCTTTTAACTAATAACCCTATACTACATATGTTTCAAGATATTCGATATGAACTGAATGGGATTGAAATAGATAAAATTAAAAACGCCGGAGTTACGACAACTATGAAGTCTCTTGTATCCATGAATGAATATGAATCCGTTATGTCACAGTTATGGGGTTGGAACGTTGATGGTACTAAAATTACACATGGCTCATTTTCTATATCTGTTCCTTTAAATAAGATTCTTGGTTTTGCAGAGGATTATAAGAAAATAATTATTAATTGCAAGCATGAACTTATTCTTCTAAGATCGAATAGTAATTTAAATAGCGTAAAATTGAATACAAATGAATACATAGAAAATATTACTATATCTAAAATAGTATGGCGTATGCCGCATATTAAAGTTTCTGATCGGGAAAGATTAAATTTACTCAAACATTTAGAAAAAGATCGTGCTATTCAGATAGCTTTCAGAAATTGGGATCTGTATGAGTATCCGCTTTTACCTAAAACCTCTAAACATTCTTGGTCAATCAAAACCTCATCTCAAATTGAAAAACCACGATACGTTATAATTGGATTAAAAACGGATAGAAAAAATATGGCCAACAGAGATGTAACATGGTTTGATCATTGTCATTTGAGAGACGTCAAAGTTTTTTTAAATTCATACTATTTTCCGTATGAAAGTTTAAATGTTAGTTTTGGAGCTGAAAGGTATGCTTTATTATACGAACAGTACGCTAAATTTCAGCAGTCTTATTATAACCGTGGTCAAACTCCGCTGTTGAGTCCGCAAGATTTTAAAGATAAAGGTCCTCTTTTTGTAATCGATTGTTCACGTCAAAACGAAACCTTGAAAATAGGTTCAGTAGATGTCAGAGTTGAACTAGAGTGTGAACAGGATATTCCTGATAATACTGCGGCGTACTGTCTAATTCTGAATGATAGTATTGTAGAATACAAACCCTTAAGCAACATTACACGAAAAATATCATGATGACTGACCGTTTGTTCGTGGATCTTCAGGGATTTAAATCGTATAAAAATGAATTTATTGTTAAAGAATTTTCATACAGTACAGATGAATATACACAAGTATTTTCAATAAAACCTCCATACCCATTTTCTACTTTAACGGAAAACGAAAAAAGACAAGTGAGATAGGTAGAGAAAAACCTCGGAATTTTATGGCGTGAAGGATATGTTGATTATAGAGAATTTAAAAGAATGATTCCCAGCTACTTGGAAAACAAGAAAATATATGTAAAAGGATTAGAAAAAGTTAAATGGGTTAAAGACTTGTGTGCTAACTGTACTGTATTAGATTTAGGTGAAAAAGGTCTGCCTAATTTTCAATCTATGCATCAAAAATATTGTAAAGACCACATTACATATAATTGTTTAATTCATAAAAGCTCTTGTGCGTTAAAAAATGTTATGTGTATACAAAAGTGGTACTCTGAAAATAATTTATTATATTCTCATTTGTAAATTCGCTCTCTGTACAACAACATAAATTATTTTATTTTGAAATAAAATCGTAATTAAGAATTTTTGGAAGTTTGATTTACAAATATTATGCCTATTTACCATTTCAATACGTTCATTAAGGTTCGGTTCTATGGGTCCGTTAGTAAATATGTGAGATTCAATTTTAGTAACTTTATTAAAAATTTAACATTTGAGGTTTAATCTAACGGATGTTTATAAAACACAACCTAAATAAATAAGTGAGCATTGGGAAACAGAAAAAGAGGATTAAAATAAAAGAAGAACATATACGATAAGTATTTATTCCTGAACATATATAACTAGGTATACATAGTTTGACACATAAAAGCTAAGCCCAGTCTATTTAAGAACAATAGTAAAAACTATAAAGTATATCTAGATAATTAATTTATGTCCCCAAGAAAGGGTATGAATGTTGTCCTTTAATATAACCCGTTTATCATCATTCGACGATAAGGCTACTTTATTAAGAGACTGTGTGAAAATTTCATGTTTTAACGACTTAAATACAGTGTTCCTTTTCTTTACATTTATTTTATTAAATAGTACATTTTCATAGTCCTGAAATGCAAGATCCCTTATTGCATGTTTCTTCGTACCTTTAGCTTTCTTTAACTGTTTCTCTTCTGTTTTAATGCAGTATAATTTTGACCTCAGACCTACAAAGTGGGTGATTAATTCACCACCCATTTCATCTTTAAATAACCCCGGTACCTTCTTATTTCGTTGACGTATGCCGTACACATTATTCTCATGGTAATTGCTTGTATCTAAATGTTGTTGAAAATGCAATTTTAGGTCTCTATATAAATCATTGGTTTTTATGAAATACAAATAAGAGTCTGTATCGGTATAACACATACTCAGATTTTGACCATAGGTTTCATTTGAGAATAGTGAAAGTCATACATGTGAGACTTAGATATTTCTAAAACAGAAAATCCAATATAAATCGGTTTATCAAGAGTAATAATTTCTGGTTTCATTTGAATAGCTACTAAATTATCAGTAAAAACACTTGCACTATGAAAATTAGGTCGTGCTACTAACACTTCAGCACTAGTTTTTTTCTTAGTTTTGTTTACAGTATCATTCCACTGATTAACTAATAGTACTTTTGTTCTATTTTCTATAGCTTCTAAGGTTTTCCCAAAAAGACCGTTATTGAAGAGTTTATATAAATTCATTAGAAATTCTGATTTTGTGTTTTTTTTCAACTTTGTGTTTAATTCAATATACTCTTGTATAAACGGACTTTGTTTGAATCTTATAACTCTATGTATTTTTCTTAACTTTAAACCATGTTTCAAGCACGTTTTCAGGTGTACGTAATGAATAACATATTCATATTTATCAAAAAGGTTTGGAATAATAAACGCTTCGCATGCTCATTCTCCAAGTCAGATATAATACAATCGGTTATTGAGCTATAAAAACATTGTTGAGGAGGTAGTGCTTCCTCTTCATAAGTTTTCCAACAAGTAATATATTCGTATGGATATACACCCTTGCCTCTTAATAATAGAAAGTGGTCTTCGATTGGAAAAAAACTATGTAAATGTACGAAGTCTTCAGTATTTAAATCAGCCGCAAGTTTTTCTAAACTACTTCCAAGAAATTCGAAGCGTAGGTTAGGGCGTTTCGAATCAAACTGATTTGAAACGCCCAATTATTACCTACTCTCGTTTCGATTTAAATAGTTCACCATACTGTTCAGACATATTTTATTACATACAATATTGTACGCGTATAATTCTAAACCTCAACAAACTGTGCAGATTACCTTGTTTTTATGTCACTAAAATTGTCATACGGCGGGTGCGTTACAAAATGGTTCAACAACAACGTGGGTAGATTGACACAGTTTTGTTTGCCAGGAATAAAAAAGTTTTCGCTAACGTAACAAATAGGAAACTAAAAACTTAGTTCATATTTATACAATTACATCTAACTTTTAACATGTTATTGAAAATCAAAACCAAAACTTATCAAACATAACATAGTCGATTTAAAAATAGGTAAACTATGAATAAACCGAGCCGTAATATTGGGCAAAGGATACTAAGGTAAAATCAGAAATAGGAAAAAGACAAATAGACAAAGCATTACATTGGACAACTGTTGATACGCCGAAACCAGTAATGAGGTATAGATAATTTGTCAAATCGTTAAAAAACCAAAACAAGTAATGAATAAATAAAACTATTCGAAATGATCATTCGGCCAAACGTAAAAAAAACCAAACCATAATTGACGAAAAGTATTTGTCGAACCAAAATTCGGTCAAACATTTTTCGAAGTTGTGATAGGTAACCGCATGAGATGTTCAACTTGCAAGAGATGCACGAGATGAACGAGATGCATGAGATGCATGAGCGCGATGGCCGCCGTTGAATCTTTATATAGAGATTTCAAAGGGAATATGGGCATTATTTTCTGGGCATTCATCGCGGAACGTTTATATTTTGACTTTATTTTCGTCATTCAAAGGGGATAGGCTCGTTTACTGGGGAACGCCTTGCGTAAAATTCACTGACGGTTCGTAGTTACCTTGTCGCGTTAATTTTGTTTGGTTTTTATATCGTGCTACGCTCGTTTATTTGCTATATTTTGTGTAAATTTCGGTTAATTACGAGTTTTATAGAAAAAAGGGAGTACGACGCGTTCGCGGTTAAATTCTTGATTCAGTGCTAGTTTACAGTAAAATTTAAACTACGTAGTATTCGGTTTAATATTTGCGATCTTTTAAAGTGATACAGTTACATCGTTTGTATAGTTAACGTTAATTTTGTCTTTAGAGCTAGTAGGGAGGTATAAGATATGTAGGGCTTAAGTACGTGCGATTCTTTAGCTAACTTTTGCTTTAACGGCTTTAAATAGGTTAATGATTGCTTTGATAGTGTTTGGAAGACGCGTTATCACAGTTAGCGTAGTAATTAAATTCTTTTCGCGAGGGGATAGGAAAAACGGTTTGCTTGGGGAGTAGGCTATAGATTTTACTGTGTGGGAGATGGTTTTCTGTCATGTATGGGAATGCAGTGCGAAAGCTCTGTATTTTTATATATGATTGGTGTTGGTTGGGGGGTTGTGCTTTAATCAAAAGATTTTGTTTTCCAGATTCACTTCAGTAGACGGGTGGTGGGAACTTTTATATTTAAATTTGATTTATTTTGAAATTTTTATTTATACCTTGGTAAGGAACTTTTGGTTTATTTTTTCTCTTGCTACTGTTAATCCTAGTTTACATAGCTTGGGTTGCAGTTAGTGAGGCTTTCTATTGTATGATTGTATTTGTATTGGTGGGTAGAAATCCTTGCTGGGCCAGGACACCTTTAGCTAACCACTGTGATCAGAGTCCGGATACAGCTGGCGAGGTTTCCCAAATACCAATACGTGTACTAATATATCTTTCTGTGTACTTTTCAGAAAGCTTGGGTTGGTTATCATTCGTGTCTGGTACAATATTTTACATCGCTGTAGATTAAAGGACATTCCTTGTATAGTGGGGAATTTTTGTTGAGTTAAGCTAGATTAGCATACACTTGTACCAGAACAGTGATCAGGCTACCACTAGTAAATGTCTGACAAGTCCGAGGAAGCCTAACGGAGCCTCTGATTTGGAACTATTAGAGTCTAAAAGAGCCTTGGGTAAGCCCGGATGTCTCTTTACCAATATAGACATCCGTAGAAGCGCCTACTTAGTCTCAATGTCAGCCTTTAAAGAACAAGTAAGGATCACTAGTTGACATGCCGGCGCGCGCTTACTGAAGCTTTATTGGAGTTGAGGCTGGGTCCCGATAAACCTATTTCTTATGTATATATACTAAACCACACAATAGGGCGCCTTACTCTCACTATCCACGAGAACTACGGTTCACCAAAAGTGAGGGGGGAGGTACACACAACACGAGCTATAGGTTGCCTTCTCAGCCGACTCAGCTGAACTTTCCAGATTCCCTAGGGACCTAGGTAATTACCGGGTGAGGTAAGCCCTTAGGTGTAGCAAGTAGAATAGGACTTATCAGTAGGTTTAGGGTAGCTTCAATGTAGGGAAAATAGGGAACTAGGACATAAACCAATAGGAATTCAACTAGGCATGTAGGATTAGATCTTTTTAATTAAAAATAATCTTTTAAATTCATCCTTGTTTGGTCTTATACCATTACTATATAGGGAAAGTATTAGGAAGTTTATATTAAATATGTTATCCGCCATAACTAAAGAATCAGTGGGAAATACTATTTATTCCCATATTTATTTGTTTTACCTTAAGGAGATTTCAGTATATTGAACATAGAAATATTCAAGAATAAGTATTCATGCTAGTTTGTCAGGTAGTAAATATTTCTAGTCTTTAACTGACAACCAACGTTCTTAGTAAATATCAAAGTCATATTTATGAGTTGGATTGTCTTCCCTCATTCAATCTTCAGAGGCAGATAGATTGCTGTACATACTGAGATACGTCTCTACCGTCACTGCTTACGAGCACCGGTTAGTCACTGTATAGTTAATTCAATCAGCCATTCCCACGGGAATTAAGCATAATACAACACATTAAAAATAAATTCTTTCATTTTAAAAAATTTAAAGAAACGGAATCGGATTTTAACCGCGAGATGTACCGGTATTACAGAGGGCACGTAAAATTTCTAATTGACAATACTTACCGGCAATACCTTAGAAAACTTGAAAAAGACATTACTGATAACCCAGCAAGTTTTTGGGACTACGTGAAAAGTAAGCGGAAAGATAGACGACAGTCCAGTGATTTTTCTTATAAGGGCAAGAAGGTATCTGGCAAAAGTGCCGCGAATGCTTTTGCTGAGTACTTCAGCTCGGTATTCCAAAGTGATGAGCCACGGCTTGGCGTGGAAGAGGCGATGCACGAAGTGGGAGGTGCGGCGGCCCACGCGGCACTTGTCACTGTGGACAGCGTAGACGCGGCAGAGCTGCGCAGGGCGGCTCGGCGGCTTAAATCACGCTCTTCGACTGGCGTTGATGGCGTCCCCCCATACCTTGTTAAGGACTGCATATCTGCTTTGGAAGATCCGCTTTTGCATATTTATAACCTTGCATTAAAAAGCGCTGTCTATCCTTCTCGATGGAAAAAGTCTAGGGTTACGCCCGTACCGAAAGGTGTATCGGGATCGGATGTGGAAGCATATAGACCTATAGCGGTCCTGTCTGTGTTCAGCAAGTTATTTGAGGGAATGATAGACTACCGAATCAGCCATCAGATTTCTACCCAGCTTGCTGTAGGACAGCACGGGTTCCGCCGGGGTCGCTCGACTTCCACTAACCACACAGTCTTCGTGGATTATGTCGCAATGGAGATGGATGCAGGCCGTCAGGTAGACGCGGCGTATTTTGATTTCAAGAAGGCATTTGACCTAGTAGACAACGACATTCTATTGAAAAAATTTGCTGCAATCGGTTTTTCACCACGACTTCTTAGATTCTTCGCTAGCTACTTAAAGGATCGCAGTCAAGTCGTCAGGGTGTCGGGATACGACTCAGAGCCGTTTTTCACACGTTCCGGAGTGAGCCAAGGGAGCACCCTCGGACCAACGCAATTTATCATAATGATAAATGATTTGCCAAAAATTGTTCGTGCTGCAAAGTGTTTGCTGTTCGCAGATGACCTCAAGCTCTTTTTGGGAATGGGTGAAGTCCACGACTGTGAGGCGCTTCAGCGTGATATAGATGCAGTAGCTGAGTGGAGTGAAGTTAATAGGTTACCTTTTAACGCCTCGAAATGTAAAATTATTACTTTTGCCAGAGCCCGCGAGCCGATATCCGCATTGTACATGTTGCATGGCGCCCCGTTGGAGCGCGTCACAGAGATCCGAGACCTGGGGCTAGCAATGGACAGGGAACTCAACTTCCGGCAGCACATAACAACCACATGCGAGAAAGCAAGCAAAATGCTTGGATTCATCATGACGTACCAATTCTCAGGTGTTAAAGTTGCATTCATGTTATACAACGCATACGTTCGTAGTAGGCTCGAATTTGGCGCTATAGTTTGGGATCCGCACGAGATGAAGTATAGTCTAAATATAGAAAAAATACAACGTAAATTCGCCAGATTCATATACTGGCGGCTGTACGGGTATTATCCCTACCTATATCCGTCTGTATTCGTTTCGGGTATGGTGGGATTGGACACACTAGAGTCGCGAAGGAAGTTGCTACTTATGGTGCACTATTATCGGCTTCTTAATAATAAAGTGGACAATCCGTCTGTGCTGGAGCGAATGGGACTGTTCGTCCCGGCGCCGCGAGGGAGCGTGCCGGGGCGCGGCGCCGGCGGCGCGGTGGTGCCGCGGAGGCCCCCGCCCCCGTTCGCGCGCGGCGCGGCGCGCACCCGCCGAGGCGGGAACGCTCCCACACGCCGGGCACTCCAACTGCTCAATGATATTTACGCACAGGTCCCAGATGCTGATCTATTCAGCGATAGCATAGGGGTTTTCGTGAGGCGCGTGAGGTTGTGTCTTGACAGTTGTGGTACATTATAAAATAATTAGTTAAGTATGACAAAATGGTGACCTTAGAATCAAATTAATGTTTGTTATACATAATATTATAATATAATGATAAGTGTAATTTTAACTACTTATTTAATGACATCTCTATATCTATCTCTTAACTTCTAAGCGCAATTATCTCTAATTATAATCTAATTAATAACGTGTAAGTGTTTTGGTTCCGAACTGTAAACTTGCATGTTTTTGACAATAAATAAATAAATAAATAAGAACATGCACTACAATGACCGAGGCTACTCCTTCTAGTAAATGTACTTAAAAGCATCAAATAGTATCAAGACTAGAAAGCTTTACTATATCTTCAAATCTATTTTACAAATGTTTAATTGAGAGTTAGTAAACTGTTTTCTCCTTTAATTAATAAAGTAACTATCTACTGTAAAACCAACGCCTGGTAAGTTATAACATCAATAAAACAGCTTGTGCAAAGTAAGCTGCAACTTTTAAATAATGACAATGTAACAGATTGTACATTATATTCATCAGTTCCATTATTCCTAAAGCTTGAGCATAGTAAACTAAAGATATGTGAATATTTCTAGTATATGGCAGATAGCCAGATATACCATCAGCATTGAAAGAATTAACGAGATTAAATGATTTCTCTCAATTTATATTAAATATTTTACATCGAGTGATTTTCTGTTTACGCTATGGGTTACGTACCCTGCTTGGTTGTTCTCAAGGGAAAACCGGCCTTATAGTTTGTGAGCAGTAAGAACCACTATTCTATTCCTGTGTGTAACCCCCCCCCCCCAATAATAACCCTTATAAATCCTCTCTCTAACTCTAACTATAGCCTAACTAAATTAAAGCTTACATTTTAAGTCTATAGAAAATCCTAACACTCTATACTGAAGCACTGAAATGAAAGCTATGAAAATTTGTATTAAGTTTAACCTGAGTAGGCTTCTAAGTAAAACTACTAAGCTTATAAACTACCTATCAACTTTCCTATCTTTAAATATACCTATAGAGTAAGAATGTTTAATATTGTTGAAATGGCCATATGATCATCTAGTGTCAAGGAACCTACTTTGTGAACCATTATAGATAGTAACCTAAGAACTTTTCATGCATATAAGTTTGGTATAAATATAAGTATATAACCTATCCCTATAAGATTTAGTTTAATGTAATATATAATAGTTAATTGTAAGGAAATTACAAATTATAACTAAGAGATATAAGTCTTGTTGTTTGATATTATGAAATATATGTATAGGTCAGTCATAGTCTTTGGTACTAGATAGGGTTATTAGATAGAAACTGGAAAGTATGCTTATGGCATTTTATTTTGCGCCTAAGGTCAGAGCCCATGACTCCCCGCTCATGACTGTGGGACTCGTCTACCTGACTGGGCATCCCTCCAGTGCCTACCAATCTTTTCTTTCTCTTTCCAGGTGGGATTTATTGATTTTACAGTCTTTGTCAGTTGTCAATAGTAAATTAGTCAGAAGTAGTCTGTCGTCAGTCAACCAAAGGACAAGAGGGTTTTCAAGCGCTCCATACTCAATGCAAGAGTGAAATACAATCTAATAGACATTTGGTATTGTTTGTATGTCTCATTAGATCTACTAGGAGCTGAATTATTAAAAGTCAAAGTCAAACTGTCAAGATGTAGATTATAGTGGTAAACAGTCATATATTAGACCAAGTTTGTTAGGTTATATAATAATTAGTAGTCTTAAAAGACCAAGTTAATGAAGATTGAAGTGTAACATTGCACTGTAACTTTTATGAAGAGTTTATTTATAATATATATTTATAACATATTCTCGAATGATAGTGAAACTTTCTAGTCATGAAGAATGCTGGTTCTGATAATGATTTCAATCATAAATTGTAGATAAAACTGAAGTTTATTCCCACAGGAATAGAATAGTGAATCTTACTGCTCACAACTATAAAGCCGGTTTTCCCTTGAGAACAACCAAGCAGGGTACGTAACCCATAGCGTAAACAGAGAAATCACTTGATGTAAAATATTCAAATTAAATTGAGAGAAATCATTTAATCTCGTTGATTCTTTCAATGCTGAAGGTATATTTGGCTATCTGCCATAAACTAGAAATATTCACTATGCTCAAGCTTTAGAAATACTGGAACTGATGAATATAATGTACAATCTGTTACATTGTCATTATTTAAAAGTTGCAGCTTACTTTGCACAAGCTGTTTTATTGAAGTTATAACTTATCGGACGTTGGTTTTGCAGTAGATAGTTACTTTATTATTTATAGGAGAAAACAGTTTACTAACTCTCAATTAAACATTTGTAAAATAGATTTGAAGATATAGTAAAGCTTTCTAGTCTTGTTACTATTTGATGATTTTAAGTACATTTACTAGAAGGAGTGACCTCGGTCATTGTAGTGCATGTTCTTATGCTTAATTCCCGTGGGAATGGCTGATTGAATTAACTATACAGTGACTAACCGGTGCTCGTAAGCAGTGACGGTAGAGACGTATCTCAGTATGTACAGCAATCTATCTGCCTCTGAAGATTGAATGAGAGAAGACAATCCAACTTATAAATATGACTTTGAAATTTACTAAGAATGTTGTGTGTCAGTTAAAGACTAGAAATATTTACTTCCTGACAAACTGGCATGAATATTATTGGAAAAGTCTATGTACAATAAACTGAAATCTCCTTAAGGTAAAACAAATAAATATGGGATTAAATAGTATTTCCCACTGATTCTTTAGTTATGGCGGATAACATATTTAATTTAAACTTCCTAATATTTTCCCTATGCAATAATAGTATAAGACCAAACTAGGATGAATTTAAAAGAATATTTTTAATTAACAAGATTTAACCCTACATGCCTAGTTGAATTCCTATTGGTTTATGTCCTAGTTCCCTATTTTCCCTACATTGAAGCTACCCTAAACCTACTGATAAGGCCTATTCTACTTGCTACACCTATGGGCTTACCTCACCCGGTAATTAGCTAGGTCCCTAGGGAATCTGGAAAGTTCAGCTGAGTCGGCTGAGAAGGCAACCTATAGCTCGTGTATTGCGTACCTCCCCCCTCACTTTTGTTGAACCGTAGTTCTCAGGGATAGTGAGAGTAAGGCGCCCTATTGTGTGGTTTAGTATATATACATAATAAATAGGTTTATCGGAACCCAGCCTCAACTCCAATAAAGCTTCAGTAAGCGCGCGCCGGCATGTCAACTGGTGATCCTTACTTGTTCTTTAAAGGCTGACATTGAGACTAAGTAGGCGCTTCTACGGATGTCTATGTTGGTAAAGAGACATCCGGGCTTGCCCAAGGCTCTTTTAGACTCTAATAGTTCCAAATCAGAGGCTCCGTTAGGCTTCCTCGGACTTGTCAGACATTTACTAGTGGTAGCCTGATCACTGTTCTGGTACAAGAGTATGCTAATCTAGCTTAACTTAACAAATATTCCCCACTATACAAGGAATGTCCTTTAATCTACAGCTATGTAAAATATTGTACCAGACACGAATGATAACCAACCCAAGGTTTCTGAAAAGTACACAGAAAGGTATATTAGTACACGTATTGGTATTTGGGAAACCTCGCCAGCTGTGTCCGGACTCTGATCACAGTGGTTAGCTAAAGGTGTCCTGGCCCAGCAAGGATTTCTACCCACCAATACAAACAATAGAAATACAATCAACAATAGAAAGCCTCACTATCTGCAACCCAAGCTATGTAAACTAGGATTAACAGTAGCAAGAGAAATAATAAACCAAAGTTCCTTACCAAGGTATAAATAAAAATATCAAAATAAATCAACTTTAAATATAAAAGTTCCCACCACCCGTCTACTGAAGTAAATCTGGAAAACAAAATCTTTTGATTAAAGCACAACCCCCCAACCAACACCAATCATATATAAAAATACAGAGCTTTCGCACTGCATTCCCATACATGACAGAAAACCATCTCCCACACAGTAATATCTATAGCCTACTTCCCAAGCAAACCGTTTCCCTATCCCCTCGCGGAAGGAATTTAATTACTATTCTAACTGTGAAAACGCGTCTTCCTAACACTACCAAAGCAATACATGATCCTATTTAAAGCCGGAAAGACAATAGTTAGCTAATGAGTCACACGAAATTAAGCCCTACATATTTTATACCTCCCTACTAGCTCTAAAGACAAAATTAACGTTAACTATACAACCGATGCAACTGTATCACTTTAAAAGATCGCAAATATTAAACCGAATACTGCGTAGTTTAAATTTTACTGAAAGACTAGCACTGAATCAAGAATTTAACCACGAACGCGTCGTACTCCTATTTCTCTATAAAACCCATAATTAACCGAAATTTACACAAAATATAGCAAATAAACGAGCGTAGCACGATATAAAACCCAAACGAAGTTAACGCGACAAGGTAACTACGAACCGTAAGTGAATTTTACGCAAGGCGTTCCCCAGTAAACGAGCCTATCCCCTTTGAATAACGAAAATAAAGCCAAAATATAAACGTTCCGCGATGAATGCCCAGAAAATAATAATCATCTTCCTTTTGAAATCACTATATATAAGTTCAACTGGCGGCCATCGCGCTTGAACGACTCGAACCACTTGTACCACTCATGCCAGTCAAGCCACTCTTGCCACTCGAGCCAGTCATGCAATTCCTTCAAAATTATCCCTTACTATAAATAACATAAGGTATACTTTCAATCCCTATTTCAATCGCTTAAGTCATTTTTATCATTACAAACCTACATCACCTGATTCGTAATTAGAATCTACACTGATAATTGAAACTAATCCTTATGCTATTCAATACACAGTACATTTTTCCATTTTTCCCAGTACTACCGTTTTTAATAACTACTTGAATCCGTATTCTGATGGCGTCTATCTCCGTCACTGTCGTATTCTACCAATTCGAACATGACAGACTCTGCCTGTCTGTACCACCAAAAATCATAATAAGGCGCCACCTACTCGGTGATGTTCGTTTACGTAATCGGCTTGGTCCGATTCTAGCGAGACAACCTATATAGTTCCTTCCTTCTCTCTCTCGTGTTCATTACTCAAGAATTATAACATTCCCATTTCTTTTATATAACCATTGTTTATTGAAGAAATAAATAAGATTTACAATTCTAAAGTTTGTATTAAACAAATATTTAATTAATTAAGATTATAAAACTAACACATGACTTGATTTAAAGCTTACTAAAATGGTGAGTGTCCTTCTAGATTCTTATTGCATTACTCTTGTTTTGATGTAATATTGCGGACTATTTTTAGCAGGCGCTTAAATTTGTTGCATTCGCATTTTGTCATTTATTATTGTTTTCATACATGAATACGTATAATATCTATTTATATTATTATTTTATTAAAAATGGACTCTGCATATTAATCAGCTCTCGCTAGAGCCTGAAATAACTCTAATTATATTTGTGAATTTGAACGGGCATATCTGGACCGTTACATGTGGGAATAAACTTCAGCTTATATCTATAATTTATGATTGAAATCATTATCAGAACCAGTCGCCTAGTGCCTGCTATACTGGCACATCTCAAAAAACCAATATTAAGAGAAATCGCCGATCAAAGTTTTGCGAGTTGAGTGTGCGGCAGAAAAAAGGGTCTAATTCCTTAAGTTTTGGGTCAATAACACTGTGGTTTAGGCTATTTTGTTGTTCATTATATAGAGCTTCAAATGAATGTGCTCCTTTTTTTAAGTATGCATAGTTTTTAAAGTACTGGCCTTCAAATATAGGCACTTCGTGTTGTGGCCATATCGCAGAAAGTATTTTACGGAATTTTGAGATGTGTCCATAATCGCAAAATAATTAAATGACGGTAATAAGCATACTGTCATACAAAAATACATTTAAAAATAATAAAATAAATAAAAAACACGAAAAATAGTTATCAGATACCTTTATTAATCATCTTTGGCACAGTAAAACATTATTATATGCGATAATCAATGACTCGAAGTATGCCTAACGCGTAAATTCTCTTGACAGATAGGTATATAATTTAAATTACCTATGTTTGAATATCTGCCCAGCTAAAATCCAGTCTTCTTCTGTGTGCACGACAGGCACCGATCAGATGCTGCGCCAGAAATTGATCATAGCAGGAGCATCCGGTAGGTGTCCGTCGCTCACTCCTTGATCGGGTCGTTCCCACTTTCGGTACTCCTTCCTCGGATCACTTTGGAAGAGGTGATTTTGCTGGTATCTATTCACACGCTCTCTATAGCGACGAATACGGCTTGCCCACGCGCAAACTTTCTGCTTCAGGAAGTCGATACGTTCCGTGACACAGGCCATAATAATTTTGGGGCCTTATTCCGGTCCAAGCAAAAGCCTGGTTCACGAAACGCATGACTCGGGGGCGTTCATTGCCCCCCTGAAGCAGACTAGCTTTCCTATGAGAGTCCTAAACTTATCAATACGCCGCTCAACTCGCACTTGCCAAGCGGGGACAGACCCGCGAGCGCGCGTCGCTCGGTCAGTGTCCGAAAACTTGACTCGAGCTACGCGGCATGTAGTGCTGGCCCCGCAGTACAAATTTGAGTGGGTATCGATAATATCCTTGCTGGCTTATAAATATGACGCCAGCAAGGCGTTTAGGGCTCCCATAAGTGCTAAATTTCGTTTACTGCCAGGCAAGCGTGGTAAACGAGGCCTAGAGTTGGGTGTGGACCGATACTGCGCGATCGCGTCTTCCAAAGCCCTCCTCAGTTGGTCATTCACCTGGCTAGTTACGCTTATATTCACACAATCCTCAACGTCGCTAACGGGATCATACTGCACTGACATCAGTGCGTGTTGGGCGACTGGCATCGAAGCCGATAACGCAGCAGGAGGGTCCCGTGATGAAGCGGAGGTTGTACGAATATGTAGCGATTCAAGGCGTAGCCGATCAAGGTACAGACTGATCCAGTCGCCAAAGCCGCTGAATGGCCCGCACCTGATCCGATAGTCATTGGGCGGTAACAGTGATGGCTGGTTCAAGAGTCTGAAACAGGAGCAGCATCCGATCACGGTACGCAGTGAGGTTAGTTCCTCCCTCTGTAGCCCCGTATTATGCTCGCATGCAATTTTCATTATTCGATGTTGACCATCGCATGCGGTGCACTAAACCACCGATAGCGGGAGCCGAGCGCAGAGCAGGATGCCCCGCAGGCTCCAAGCATGCCGGCAGCGGTGGTCGCACGTCACGTAGGTGGTCGCGACGGCGGAGGTCGCTCGACTCGCTGGTGTCGGGTGCAGTGGCGAACTCATCACCCAACAACGATGGCGACATGAGCTGAATGAAGCGGGCTGGGGTGGAGGGCGTGCTATCGCAGTATCCACTTCTGTTCTATTCGTTCTAGATCTTGTTATCATGTTTTTTGCATGACATGATATGACATTAATTGTCACGCGGTAGTAAGGCGCGCCTTCAATGGTTGGGTGGTGCCGCTGCTCACATACTCCTTTGGCATACTAAGGTGGACTCAGACTGAGCTGGACGCCCTGGATAGGGGGATCCGTCTACTGCTTAAATCACATCGCATGTTGCACCCACGCTCATCTCTCATGAGATTGTCCATCCCGAGGAAATGTGGAGGTCAAGGCATTTTAAATGCTAAGAATCTCCACAACCGCGAGGTGTGCGTGCAATCTCAGGGATTATTTCCTTGGCAAATGAGTGTGGGATGCATCGTGGTTGCAGTAGACAGGAGCCTCACGCCTCTCTCCTTAAACGAAAACTGGCGCAGACCAACGGTGTTGAGCACTGAAGACCGCAAGAACGTGTGGAAAAGCAACGAGCTACACGGACGCTTCTACCTGGCCCTAACAAGGCCCGACGTAGACGTTTTAGCGTCCGTGAAAACCGAAATCTTTGGGGAACCGAAGGAAGGAAGGATCAAGGGCCAGATACAGAAGGTAGTACTCCTCGGCACGCATTGTGAGGAGGTTCCTCTCTCTGCAGCCCTATCCACCGGTAGCTTGAGCCCTGCCCCGCTGCCGGCGGCACTCGTAGGTTAGGTTTTTTATAATGTTTATTTTTTGTATTAGTATTTTATTTTACTTTTATATTTGAACTAGAGGACGCCCGCGACTTCGTACGCATAGAATTAGTTTCCCGCTACTCTCCCCATTTCTTCCCGTTGGGGGTCGATTTTCAGAAAATCCTTTCTTAGTGCTCACTTACATCATGAAAGGAACCCCTGTACCAAATTTCAAGTTTCTAGGTACAATAGTTTCGGCTGTGCGTTGATACATCAGTCAGTCAGTTTAGCCTTTTATATATATAGATATATAAATTTATCATAAAAAACCTATGTACAGAAAATTAAATAAATATCAAAATAATAATAAAACCATACATTATTATGTGATTTATGAAAGGAGTTAATGATATAACTACAATTTTATAATAATTTCACTTCCAATAAGTCCCCAGATTTTATTTTATTTATTAAAATCTGAACAGTGGGCAACAGACAGAATTGTGTGTGTAAAGAAGTTGATTGACCCTTATATTGTTATATTACAAATCTTAGGTATATTAATCATAGGTAACTACTTATAACTATTATATAAAGGTACCTACTTACTGTAGTTGTCTTATCATCAAGTGATTTTTATTTCGTTTATATTTTGACGCGTTAATTGTAATCACGGTCTTTATTTACTCTTGTGCGATGTGGACGTAACTCAAAAACTTGTTCCGAACGTTTGTACTACACGGCCGCAACTCCGAAGTGTCTGCACAGCATGGTAGTTTTGCGTGCGATCGTCGCGGGCGCAAGCGGCGGACTGGCGAGTGGCCATATTGCAGGTAAGACAAGGGTTACACGATCAGTTTGGCGTCAGTTCAGTCCGTGCTCGAAAGGGACGCAGCTATATTAACATAATAGCTGCGTCCCCCTCGATCATGATTGAACTGACGCCAGACTGATGAAATACTGAGCGTGTAACCGATGTCTAAGGGATAGTCGATTTTTGGAAATTTGCATAAGGCCACAAGTGCATTAAGAGGCTTTAGAGGATAGTTTTCCTTATTTTTTTGAGTTAAGGTGGTAAATTGAACCCTTCTGACCACGAATCTGCAATAATATCAAAAATGAAAAATTTTGAGATGAGGCCGTATAGCAGGCACTAGGCGATATATGGTCCAGGCATGATTCCATCATCTTTCCCATAGTCACTTCCCTTCGCGTTACATCCTGAATACATGTGGTGAAACCATACTGAGCCAATATATTTACATACTTAACGACAGCCATATCATTACTATTCATTAGGTTTATGTCACCGCAAAAAATAACCTTTGATTTTTCGGGTAGAGATGCTAATAAGATTGAAAATTCGGTAAAGAAATCCTGTAATCTATCTTGATTATTAAATCTTGGCGGCCTGTAGATAGAGACTAAATGAAATGGCTTACCACCTTGATGAATGACAACGGATACGCACTCCGCCGAGCGCATACTGCTCGCGCCCGCCGCCGTCTCGCTCACTCGCGCTTGTAATTCTTTTCGAGTATATACAAGAATACCACCCCCACTACGTCCCTCGCGAGTATATACATTGAGATCAAATCCATCTATGTTATAAAAAGATATTAAAGATAAATTAATGTTTGACTCTGTTAATACTAATATATCTATAAAATTTAAGTGACCATTCAACGTTACAAGAAGTTCACTAAAATGTTTCCTTATTGAACGAATATTAACATGTACTATACATATATCTTTCTCGTAAATCACTTGACCTCTCCAACTGCTTAAGCTTTCGGCACAGACATAATTGACAGATAAATTTGAGATTGAGTCTATATTAAGTAATTTAGCGAATTTTATTAAATGAATTAAACAGTAATACCAGTTGATAATGTTTGACACGTCACTTATTTTCTAAGTAGCTCAGGAATTTCACTCTCAGATCGCACACATAAAGACTTACTCCCATCTGACTTCTTGATCATGATTCTTCCGTTGCTGACCCATATGTACCTATATACTCCTCGTAGTTGGCTTTTAACTGCCCACAAAAGCGCTCTAACACTCTTCGTCAGGTCTTCGTTCACGAAGATTCTATGCTTCTCCGAGCCGCCCGTAATTATATCACTCGTGGCCTCGACCAGATAGCGGCGCTGAGCGAGCCAGCTTTCGCGAGAGTTGGTTCCAGTGCTTTTGAATCCCACAATAATAGGCGCAGGCTTGCCGCCTGCTTTAGAAGGCCTCGTGCGCCGCGCCCACTCTATGTCGTCACTGCTCACATTAATCAATTCTCCTATCTTTTTTACAAGCTCTCGAATATTCTCGCCCGGGAGTTGCTCAACTCCAATAATTTCAATATTTTGCCTTCGAGAAGCCTGCTCCATGTCATTTATTTTTTGCTCAATGGCAGCATTGCATTTGTCCAAATAAGTACATTTATTATGGACGCTTTCTATAATGTTTTCTAGTTTATGTATTTTTTGTTTGGACTGGTTGTGCTCAGCAATTAACGTGTCGTATTTATCAGAAAGTAGACTTATACTTTGCGTGATTGAATCTAAATCTTCCTTTAACCCCGGAATAGCTCCCACCTTCTTTTGAATATATTTAAGTATTTTCGCAAAGTCCTGCATTACTACCTCTGGTTCTTCATCTGACTTGTCCTCATCTTCGCAGTTGTTACAAACAGTGCGAATCTTTCCATTTTTAATATCCTGCGCCAGTCCCTTTACACAGGTCCTGTGAAAAGTGCCTTGACACAAACCCTGGCACACAAAATGGGATCCTCTTTTAGAGTGTTATATATATAGAAAAGAAAGAAAAGAAAAATACATTTATTCACTACACACACAAGACACACAGAAAAATAGTGAAAACAGAAAACAGCAATAAACAAGTAGCGGGTGTGTCTTCGCGGCAGTGAAACGGACACTGGCTCAGCATAATGCTGAGGTGTTAAACACCTGCAGCGCTGATTTTCAGCCAGCTCCGAGTGTGACAGACGGACGGTACGCTAAACGAATAAAGTGTAATTTAAAAATAAATAATTATATAGGTACTATTTAACAAATACTTATAGTTAGTGGCGAAATAAATACAAAAACTACAAGCCAAACCTTACATAAACGTATTTAAAGTAGAAAAACGAGTACGTACTTAGCCAGTATACAGCATCGACAATTTGGTACAATTAACTAAAACAAAAGAAAACTAAACTCTAATTTACAAAGTGCTGGTTGGGACATTAGGATTTTTGGAGCGTCAACAAATAACCCTTAAGCTTACGCTTAAAGGTGTACTTGCTAGGCGCTCCTTGGATGGGAGGGGGGAGATCATTCCAGCACTTGGACGCCGCGAACTTGAAACTACCCCGAAACGCCGCGGTTCGGTGCAGCGGCATAATCGCCCTAGCTTTAAATCTGCGTACATTACTGGACCACTGGATCTTTTGAAAGAGGTACGACGGGGTCATGTGTTGCACCACACCGAACATAAGGGTCGCCAGGTGCATGCGCCTCCGCGCAGCCATGTTTAGCAAGTTAGCGGCGTTCAAATACGGAGTGATGTGGGAGCGGGGAGGGACTCTAAAACAAAAACGAGCACACGCGTTCTGTACTCGTTGTATTAGCCTCTTAGACCGACCAAGTATACGACCATCATAAACGACATCGCAATAGTTTAATCTAGATAATATAAGTGATTCACACAGGTGGACACGCATATCAACACTGAGGTAATCACGAATATTATAAAGAACCTTAAGGCGGTAAAAGCAATTACTCACGACTTTAGCTACGTGGCTCTCAAAGCGCAGCTCGCTGTCCATGAGCAGGCCAAGGTTACTTGCTTCCACCACCCTTTCTATCGGTTCGCCCATGATAGTAATATCCCCGGCCGCCAGGCTATCTAAAGTTCTACGGGTTTGACGCTTCGATCCAAATACCAAATATTTGGACTTTTTGGGATTGAGGACAAGGCAATTTCTCTCCGACCAAGAAGCAACACTATCGAGGTCAGCATTTATGGTCTCTACGGCGTTGACTGTATCTGAGAACGTACTAGAAGTGTAAAGTTGCAAGTCATCGGCGTAGAGATGGTACTTACTACTCCTTATACTGGTAACAATGTCAGCACTGTACAATATAAAGAGTAGAGGACCCAGGATCGAACCCTGCGGCACTCCCCTAGTCACAGGACTAAGAGAGGACAGCAAAGCACCTCCCGACGCTTTCCGAAGCTTGACCGTCTGCGCACGACCGGACAGGTAACTGTCAAACCATCTAAGCGCAGCTACGTCAAACCCGTAAAAGGACATCTTAGATAATAGCAAGGGCAAACTAATGCAATCGAACGCCCTTGAGAAATCTAAAAGAACTAAAATAGTACTTTTACCAGCATCCCGAGCCTGTAAGATGTTATCGACTACATCGAGCAACGCAGTAGCAGTCGACCGACCCTTACGAAAACCCGACTGTAGTTCAGGTAGGATGCTGTTATTCTCAAGGTATCTCGACAGTTGATCACAGATTACCCTTTCTATTATCTTAGATGCGCAGGGAAGGATACTAATAGGACGGAGGTCAGACAGGTTCACTGGGTTCGGTATCTTAGGTAAAGGGGTCACTTGAGCGATTTTCCAGTCAGTCGGGAAAGTCATTGTTAAAATACTCGTGTTAATTATGTGTGTCAGGATGTCAGCGGTCCTCGAAAGAGTCAAATGCAACATGTCAATAGAAATCGAGTCAACTCCTTTAGCAGTCGTTTTAATGGAGGTTATAATTTTACTGACAGCTGTCGAAGTCGTGGGCATAAGAGTAAAAGTCGTGTCTCCGTGTCTACTGAATTCATAAAATGTCAAGTCGGATATAGTGACCTCTGGTTTCCCAGGTGTATTGAGGAAATGACAGTTTATTAAGTCAGGGTCGTCGAAATGCGTCGGTAGGTCGGGTTGCGAGTGTGGGTCGGGTATAACGGTACGCTTCAAGTCTTTCCACAGCGTCTTTGTGTCAGTGGCGTTGTTGATACGGTGATCGAAGAAGGCTCGCCTCTCGTTGTGGATAGCTTCAACGACAAGGTGCTTCAAGTCGAGGTAGTATTGTTTATGTGCGTCAGACTTCGTTTGCTTGTACTTGCTATGAGCTGCGTTTCTAAGACGCATCATAAGCCTCACGTTACCCGTCAGCCAAGGTTTGGGAGCCTCCTTCACCACGATCGTCTTTTCAGGTGCATGTCTGTCGAAAAGTCCAAGTAAAAGGTCATTAAAGCGCCGCACCATGTCGTTAACATCGTCAAGGTGGAGTATTTGGTCCCAGTCAATTGTGTCTAGGTCTTGGTAGAAGTCACAAAAGGTAATATCTTTTAGAGGTCGGTACGTAATGGTCGTCGGCGTCGGCTTCCGTTTTTTAATGTCAAGCTCAGTGGTAACGAAAGCATGTGCCCCGAGGTCCGGGATATGCTTCACTTCCACAGTCACAACGCGAGCGTCAGTGCACACAAGGTCTATCATCGTTTCACTGTGGCTCGTGAAGTGAGTCGGGTCGCGTACGTGTTGAGTCAGGTTAACAGTCTCCAAAAATTGTGTCAAACATTTAAATTTAAAGTCATTTCGGTCATAGCAATTTATATTAAAGTCTCCAACTAAAATCAATCGGTCGTAGCGGTTAAACGAAGTTATCGAGTCAGTCAGTGCATCAAAAAACGTGTCAACATTGAGCCATGGAGGGCGGTATGCCGTGCCTACAATTAAGTGTTTGCAGTTAATCGTTACCATATTTGTTCGACGAGTGCGGCAGGCGGGTGCGGCTGGGAGCGGGCGCTGAGGCCCCGGCGCAAGTACATCCCGACTCCGCCGCCTCTCGTGCGAACCCCGGCCGGGCGCGGCACATGTCTCAGTCGGTAGCCGGGCACAGCGGGCGCGCGCGCGTCCTCCCCGGGCCGCAGCCAAGTCTCGTTGATCACAACAATGTCTGCGTCAGTCTCAGTAATAGTCCCAATCAACTCGTCGTGCCCCGTACCGAGGGAACCAGCATTAAATAAACTAACTTTGAAATTGTTACAATGGAACATTACAAGATTTAAGCATAATACAACGATAACAAATGGATGGCTGTATACATGTAAGTAAAGTGAAATTACTCGAAAAGAAAAAGTGATATAATACCTTATAGAGTGAAGTGATAGTTACGTACATAGTTAAGTTTATAAATATTATATTGTTCCAGAATGAATGCAAGACGTGGATGATAGGTCGATTCACTCCCGCGACGACACACCAAAAACAACACAATACAAACGAGAAGGCCACAACAATAAGGCAAGTTTTACAACTAACAAATATTACTATTAACGCAGAACAAGGCAAAACAAACAATAAACACTCCTTATATCGTTTTAGGACTCCACAACATGGAAACAGGGAAACACAAACAACTAAGTGACTTTTTGGACCGCTACGACGGGCCCAAAAATATCCAGATCGGACAGGCGACGTAAACGGTGGCTCGGCTTGCCGTCGGCCTGCCGCGTGAAAATCTTGCCGTCGCGAGTCCAAACGTACCGCCAGCCGGCGGCGCGCGCGGCCTCGCGGGCTCGCTGGAATAGCTGCCGGTTTTCAGCAGTGAGCCGCTCGTTAACGTAGAACCGCTGCGGTGCGGCGGCCAGGCCCAGGTCCGCCGTGGTGGCGCCGCGGCGCACGCGCGCGCCCTGCAGCAGCTCGTCGCGCACGGCGCGCCGCGCCAGGCGCAGCACGAGCGGCCGCGGCCGACCCGCCTCGCGCACCCGGCCCGCCCGGTGCACGGAAACCACGTCACGCGCGTCCAGCTCCACTCCAACCACCGAGCAGATCCGCTTGACCAGGCTTGCAGAGCTCTCACCAGGCTCCTCTGGGACGTTAGAGATCTGCACGTCATTGGCGAGCAGCTCCTGGTCACGATCGCGCAGCTCCATCTGGAGGGTCGCGATGGCTTCCTCCATGGCCTTGTGCGCCACCGACACGGTGCCATTCGCGACTTGTCGCTCTAAATCGTCGACGCGCCCGTCCAATGCCTCGAGCCTCCCGGTGAACACCGTCAGGCTCGCCCGCATGTCAAAGAACTCCTGCCGAAACTCCCGGAATTCCTGCCGGACGACCTGCAGCTCCTCTCGAAACAACCGGATCTCGCGACCCAGTGCCGACTGTCCCTCCTCCGCTTCGCCGCCGGGCGAGGGCGCAGGCGAGGTCCGCGCGCCCACGCGCGCTGGTTTTGCGGCTGCCGCAACTGCGGCGGGCTTCGCGGCGGGCTTCGCGGCGGGTTCCGCGGCTGCCGTGACTGCGGCGGGCTTCGCGGCGGGCTTTGCGGCGGCGGACAGGGCAGTGGCGGTCTCGGTAAGGAGACCCTTGACCGGCGTTTCGGCCCGGTTGTCTGTCGGTTGGGACCTTTTGCACGTCGGGCACTTCCAATCTCGAGGAACCGCCGCCGTAGAAACTCCCACACATGCCAGGTGGTACTGACAGCTGCATTTGTAGCATACGGCACCATCATTACGCGTCATGTATTTTGCACAGGCCGAGCACTTAAACATTGTTATTGTTTTTTTTTATGTTAACGAGGGTAGTTTTCGTCACTGCAGTGTCTATTTTCAGCCCTACGATTAATATAACGCCACCAATTAACACGCGCACAATAAATGTTTGTATTTAGACTGTAATAAACAATAATAAATCACTACTGCCACTAAAAAGTTGATCGTTTTATTTATTTTAACGTTAAAATCGTAGTCCAATGTTGGTCGTATAACGTACCGTCATCTACCTACCCTACATATATATGTATATATGTAGGGTCATATATTTAATTATTTTGATATTTATTATTATTATTTTTATATACGTCTGTTAGTATTTATTCTTAAGGTCTAAAATGTTGTTATGCAATTTCCGAATACTCTGTTTTGTACTAATGTCTGCCACATTCTACTTTCTTATTTTCTTCAATCACCCAAAGGTTAGCTGTAAGAGATCCCTTAAAGGGATAAGTTCGCCTTTGTACATTCCAACTCTGTAATTATTGTATTTGATTTTATGTTTTTTTGTACAATAAAGCGTTTACATACATACATACATACTATTACTATCTAAAACCTAATAAATCTTGTTCATATGACTATTTACCACTACAACCATTATCCAGACAGTTTGACTTTGACTTTTAATAATTCAGCTCCTAGTAGATCTAATGAGACATACAAACAATACCACATGTCTATTAGATAATATTTCACTCTTGCATTGAGTATGGAGCGTATAGAAACCCTCTTGTCCTTTGGTTGACTGACGACAGACTTCTTTTGACTAATTTACTATTGACATCTGACAAAGACTGTAAAATCAATAATTCCCACCTGGAAAGAGAAAGAAAAAAGATTGGTAGGCACTGGAGGGATGCCCAGTCAGGTAGACGAGTCCCACAGTCATGAGCGGGGAGTCATGGGGTCTGACCTTAGGCGCAAAATAAAATGCCATAAGCATACTTTCCAGTTTCAATCTAATAACCCTAACTAGTACCAAAGGCTATGACTGACCTATACATATATTTCATAAGGTCAAACAACAAGACTTTTATCTCTTAGTTATAAATTGTAATTTCATTACAATTAACTATTATATATTACATTAAACTAAATCATATAGGAATAGGTTATATCCATACATTTATACCAAATTTATATGCATGAAAAGTTCTTAGGTTACTATCTATAACGGTTCATAAAGTAGGTTCCTTGACACTAGACGATCATATGGCCATTTCAACAATATTAATCATTCTTACTCTATAGGTATATTTAAAGATAGGAAAGTTAATAGGTACTTTATAAGCTTAATAATTTCACATAAAAGCTTTAGTTAGGTTAAACTTAATACAAATTTTCATAGCTTTCATTTCAGTGTTTCAGTATAGAGTGTTAGGATTTTCTTTAGACTTTTTAGGCTTTACATTAATGCAGGAGATAGTTAGAGTGTTATAGGGTATCGTGAATTGTTGTCCATCACGCAGTGGCCGTGGGCTGTCATCAACCTAAGCGGCACTATGGGTCCTTCAAAATCACTCGCGAGTTCATCGTCTATAAGCGACACTGACGCCCAGTCATCTAAAAGTGCGTACGTACTCTGAACCACCACTTGTCACAATTGTCACAGGTATCACTTTTACTAGAGCACGCGCACGACACTCGCCTACATTAGTCAAAGTTTTATATTTCAAAAACGGCACCGGCGCGAGCGCGGACGACGTTGAAGATGCCGACTCTATAGGGTGTGGTCTTTCTGCTAGCGGCGTTGCGGTGATATTGTCTTTATGTAGTAGCTCATGGTGTGACCACTTACACTTGCTACAACGCTTCGCACGGCTGTACCTACTCGAGTGTGTTTTCACTATACACTAAAACACAGTCTATTTTGCTTAACAAAATCCCAACGTTCATCTATAGAAAGACTTTTAAACTGACCACACTCACTCAATTTATAGTCCGCTTTACACTTAGCACGAACTTTATCACTTGTCTCACTCTCAGTCTTAGTAACAGCGGCGATCGTTTCAACTTGCGTGTGCACGCGGTGACTGGCTCGCACTGGGGCCGCGCCCTTATCGCGCCGACCGGCGGTTATCGTCGTTCGCTCACGCTCAAGCGCTTATATTTTTTATCGGCGCGCAATATGACGACGCGCGCGTTAGTTGACTAAGAAAGTCCACTAAAACATTGAGATTTGGAGAAACTCGTAAATCCACACCACTATCATTGTCCAAACGCATCGCAAATTCTCCGTACTGCGCGCGTTGATAAGTCGTTAATTTATTTAATAGTTCGTTCACTAGTTGCGGATTGTTTATGTAGCCATCGGCGCGCACGTTCTTTAACACAGATATACAATTACGCACCGTAGTCGTAAACTTACGTAATTCGTGTCCATTTTCACTCACTTTAGGTAAATTACGTACTTTTCGTATGGCACGTTCTAGAAGGCGATTTGGATGCCCGAACTCGTCTTCTAGCGCTTCGAGTACTTCCTCCGGATCGGAAGACGTCCTTAGTAGGTCCTCGACGGCGGTTTTCGCTTCCCCGACGAGTGCCACCCGGAGGCGCGCCATGTTCTCAAAAGGCTTAATAATAATAATAATAAAATAATAAAAATATTTACTTCACTGTTTTCTATAACTACGTACAAGGTTGAGACCTCCTATTAAGTATAACAATACCTGTGTCAGGAGGTCTCGTTCTTTCTCGGATTATACTTAACTAGTTACGTTGCGAACAATATAAGTTTTTTACATATTTAATGACTAATCTAACATGCAGGTTTGTGTGTGTGTGTGTGTGTGTGTGTGTGTGTGTGTGTGTGTGTGTGTGTGTGTACGTGCGTGCGTGTGTGTGTGTGCGTGTGTGCGTGTGTGCGTGTGTGCGTGTGTGCGCGTGTGTGTGTGTGTGTGTGTGTGCGTGCGTGCGTGCGTGTGTGTGTGTGTGTGTGCTTGTTTGTTTGTTTGTTTGTTTGTTTGCTGCATTGAGACAGGATTGCTCATACAATAAATTGTAAAAGTGCTTCAGTCTCATCAAAGGTGAGTGTTTTAATCCACTCATTTATGGTTCTTTTACATTCAAAGTGTTTTAGGGGGTAGATGTTTAGACATTTATTTAATTTATTATAAAGGTAAGGTGATAGTTTTCTATACTGTTGTTTAGCAAATACAGTTTTTTTAGGCATAAGGAGGGACAACAGAGTAGTTCCTTCTTTTGGTAAGGTGGGAGGGGTCATATTGCAGGTGTTTATGTGTGCGTAAAGTAATCCTTAGTATATAAAGTTTCCTCACTGTAAGCATTTTACACTGCGAGTAAAGTTCGTAAGAAGAGAATCTGTAGGGTTTCATATATATAACTTTCTGCAAATAGCGTTGGGCTCGTTCGACCTCTATAAACTTGGTTTTAAAAGCTCCACCCCAAATCGGAATGCAGTAGGCTATAACAGACTCAGCTAGAGCAACATATATTTTATTTAGTAAGAAAGTCGGGGCAACATGCCTCAGGCTCCTAAAGATCCACGAGAGTTTCCTGGTTCGGCCTGCAACCAGTTCGATGTGTGAGTGCCATGATAGACGCTGGTCTATCATGACGCCCAGGTATTTAGTGGAAGGTACTTTATTAATGCTGGGACAGGTACAGCTAATGCTAGTCAGGGATCCACATCTATGAATTTTAACGTTAAAATTAATATGTGGTTGACCATTATTTTTAATAGAAAAACAAATATAATTTGTTTTTGCAGTATTTAGGCTAAGTTGATTTATTTCTAGCCAATCAGCAACCATGACTAGTCCAGATTCAGCCACTTTTTGCACATCTAGCCAGGTGGAACCACTAAAAACCAGGGCTGTATCATCAGCATAAGAGAATACCCGTCCATTTCCCAGAGCAAGGTTACAAAGGCTGTTTATATAGACTAAGAACAAGGTCGGGCCAAGAACGCTTCCTTGTGGGACTCCGTGAGTTATTTTTGCATCTTTACTTATGTACTGGTCTATTTTTACCTTTTGCACTTTGTCACTGAGGTAACTCCGAAATAGTTCCAGGGAAGTACCCCTTATGCCGATACGTTCCAACTTGCTCAAGAGGATAGAGAGAGAGACGGTGTCAAATGCTTTTTTCAGGTCTAAGAACACAGTGAGGCACTTCTTCTTTAGATCCATATGACGCGAAATAAGCGACCTTACAGCCTCAACTGCATCCTCAGTAGATTTGCCATGCCTAAATCCATATTGCGATTCTGACAGGATATTGAATTTATCTAAGTACTTTATGAGGCGCGTGTTAATTAACTTTTCTAATATTTTTGAGATGGCAGGCAATACTGATATGGGCCTATAATTATTAACATCGTCTCTCTTCCCTCCCTTGTGCACCGGCGTTATAATAGATCGTTTCAGTACGGTTGGAAAAATTCCTGTTTGGAAACATTTGTTGGCTAAATGACTGATTATAGGGATAACTACATTTTTGGCCAATTTAAGAAACCTGGTAATAATGTTGTCCCACCCTGGGGAGCTGTCCGACTTCATTCCAATAAGTATGCTGTGCACCTCTTCAGGAGAAGTGTCCAAGAGAACGAAAGATTTACCAGAGTCCGATGGAATCAGTGACGGCATGTCAGTCTGTCGTGTGTTTTTATACGGGGGAATATTCTCTGCTAAGCTTTTCCCTATATTTGCAAAGAAGTCGTTAACGGAATCGACTGATTCATTTGGTGTATGGTTAATATTTAGAAGTACTTTGTTGTCCGATTTTAATTGTGTTGTGTGTGTGATTTTTTTAATATTTTTCCAAAGGGTTTTTGGATTATGTATTGATTTAGTTAATAGGTCTTTGTCATATTTACGCTTCAACTTCTTAATTAAATTATTACAATAGTTTCTGTATCTTTTATAAGTTATTTTTAGAATATCATTAAACGGGTCCTTTTTTAGTTGTTTTTGAAGTTTATTTCTATTTTTTATACAACGTAATATACCAGCAGTGATCCATGGTTTTATAATGCGTTTATTTTTTGAAATGATAATATTTTTAGTATTTTCTTTTAATGACTCTTTTATCTTTGTTATTAATTGTTCTATGATATAGTTAGGGTTATTACTAAAAAGTAATTCAGAAAGGTTTTTTTTTATTTAGAGTATCAAGTGCTTTTTGAAGGTCTGTGTTAGTTTTAGATTTTATATTTTGATTTAATGAACTTTGTTTTAATTGAAGGAATACCATGCAATGATCAGTGACTGTAGTGTTCAAGACGGCTATGAAGGCTGAAAAGGTAGCTTTATTAAGTTTAAGGATGAGATGGTCCAGACAGTTCTCTTCCCTGGTGGGAAACGAGTGGCCGGGTAGGAATCCATGTAAAGCGAGCATATTTAAATAATTATTTCTGTTGTTTTTTTCATAACTACTTTCGGATATTCTAGGAATAATATTAATGTTAATATCGCCAGTAATAAATATATTTTTAGACTTTTCTATGGTGCTTAAATGATTATTTAACGAGTCAATAAATAAATCCGCGTTGTGGTTGGAAGGTGAGCGATAGATTCCTAATAAAGTTATGTTTTCAAGCTCAATTTGTAAACAAGACGCATCCGTTAGCTTTATTTCTTTAATAGTGGCAGGAATATTATTTCTAACATAGATGACAACTCCGTCATTTTGGTTAATGTACTGTGTGGATGCCTCGGAGATATAAGAGTCTAGTATGGGTAAAGGTTTATCTTTGTTAAGTCGGCATTCTGTAAAGACTAATATATCTATTTCACATTTTAAAATTCCAACAGTTGCCTGAAGGTCATCCATGTTAGTATATACACTTCTGATGTTTTGTGTAATAATTGTCAAGTTCTGCTGTTTAGTTTCTATGTGTCTAGAAAGATCTTTAATGTTACATTGTATAGTCTTAGCGATATCTATTCTGTCTATTTCGTTCACGTTTTGTAGCTGACTATGCATAGTAAATGATATTATAATAGTATTTATTCAGAATGATAGGGTGTTTCTTGTCATTCAGGTGGTTTTCATCTATCTTTTTAATATTTAAGAGCGTGTATTGCCTGTTATAAGTTCTGTGTGAGTGGATGTGAGTATAAAGAGTACTAGAAATTAGGTTTTGATGTAGTTGAGTGTGTGAGTGTGTGAGTGTTTTAGCACATATCAAATTTTTTGTTACGATTATACAAAAAAAGGCAAATTTAAAAATCATAATCAACTGCAGGGTGATCTTGATCATACTAAATGATGACCAATGAAGAGTGTGGGAGCGCTGAGGTAGTTCTAGTCATACTTGCATGAGATGGTGCACTTGTGCCTCGCTGTTGACAGTGATAATCGGCGAGTTTTCATCCTTGCGAACGTATATCTTGCCGAACGATGTCCAGCAGAATTTATACGCCTTACTTCTGGACAAGTCGCGGGCGAGGAAGTGGAGGCGTGATCCTTTGGGCGTTAATTGTTCAGCAACAAAGATTGGCGTGTCTTCATTAGTTCGCAGTCCCAGGTGCTTAGCGCACAGCTTGGTTTTGTTTTTAATATTGAGGGACTTACTCATTTTTAAGATGTCCGTTTTGAGTAGAGTGGATGAGGTTTCAACCACGATTGGGGTATTTTTTACATTGTCCTTTCTTGATCGCACCCTATATATGTCCTTGATGTCATTTTTGTTAAACTGGCAGCCAATATTATTCGCTAGACAAACGACCATGTCCATGAGAGATTCCTTAGTTTCATTTGTTTGCTTTGGTACATTTTTTATTTCGAGATTGGTTTTACGGCTTCCCCTCAGAAGGTCCCCAATCCGGTCTTCTAAAGTAGTTATATATTTTCTGTCTTCTCTTATTTGCTCTTCTAAGAACTCGATTTTCTCTTAAATTCTTCATTTTGTGCAGTTAAAAACGCCACAGAGTTTTCGATGTTTGTGTTAGATTTTTGTATATCTTTTTGGCTGGCTGATATTTTTTGTAGCTCTTTCTCTAGCGTAGCAAAGAATGATTTCAGCATACTTTTCATTTCTTCCCTAAATTCCTCCATATCAGTTTTTAAATCATCCTCTCTCCGTCTCTTGTAGCGAGATCCAGTAAACTTTGGCGGGGTGGAGTTGGTTTGTCCCGTGATGTTTATCTCCGGGTCCGACACCGATTTGTTCAAGCTACTCATAGCTCTGGGGGTATTAACAATACCTGCGAAGCAACTTCGGAGCTATGCTACGCCGTAGACGCACTTTCGTAGCGGCAGGCAGATCGGCAGGAGTTCGGGAGTACTCGGGCACTCGTAGCGCAGCGGCGGGTATATATGAGCGAGAGGCAAATTATTGAGTAAGTCTCGTTTCCGCGAGGTGTCCGGGGGGCCTCTAGCAGCTATGAGGGTCACTTACGAAGTTTGTACTTGCTATTTTTTTTTTTTGTTAATTGCACGCTGTTATACACCTAATGTACTCGCAGCTAAGAGGTGATAATTCCTTCTTACGAGCTTTTATTTTTGCGGAAAAGTTGCGCACACGTCTGCTCTTAGCGGTATCTCGGACGAAAGAGGCTTGTTGTGCATCTCGGTCGTACTCCGGTACGCCTGCTTAAAACCGAACCAATCCGCAGCGTTACCGTCATAAGCTAGTATTTCATGTACCTGCCGGGGCACTCTCCTGCCTTGGCCTAGCTTTTGGATTGCTTCTGCCAATCGGTCAATGTCTGTCCGGCTGTTGGGCGACGGCGGTGGCGACGGCGCCGGCGCGTGTTGCGGCGCGGCGGGCGCATCCCTCAGCCAGCGCTCAACGTGCGAGGCGGCTCCGCTCGCGAGGCTGCGCGGCGGCTCGTCCTGTTCTTCCTCTTGCGCCTCTAAATCTGCTAGTTCTAAAGCCAGCTTCTTCTTTATTACGCTTTCCTTTAGTTTCGCTACCTCCAGCTCCGCTTCATACTCCGCGCGGATGCGGAGCGCCTCGCGCCCGGCGCGGCTCAGTCTCGACGAGTGGCTTCCATCGCTACGCCCTGTGCGGACGGTCCTCACAGTAGCCGGCGTGCTCTCGACCAGCGGCGGTACATCTTGTGGGCGGCCGATGCGACCGCCCACCGCTGGGCCACGCGCGAGCTGCTGCGCCGCCACAGACGTCTGCTCTTCGGAGACTGACGGAGTCAGTAGTCCCAAATCTGAGTCTGCATTTGTCATGTTCGTTCGCATTGAAGTGCGTGTCTGCCGTTTTCCACTCATACCTACTGCATCTGGCGAACTCGATGGACCAAAATTGTAGTTATTTAGGTGCAGGGTAATGAAAATATGTAGGTTTTAAATAACTGAATGTATAATTAACTTTAAAAGAACACAACTGACACTGGTCTGGCTTGACAAAATACACAAACATATGAAATAAAGCAAAAACAATTAAGAAGCGGCGCGGCGGCCTTGCGCAAACAGACTGGTCGTACCTCGCAGCGCGCCGCCACAAAATAGATAGGTACAGAAGTCAATCTACATACAAAGTGCGCTCGAGCAACGCACACATAGACACTGCTCACGGACTCGCCCGACGCGTGCCCCCGCCCGCTTCCCGCGCCCCGCGCCCGCCTTTGCCAAGCGTTGCAGGTACTTAGCAACAGCGCGCGCGGGTAATTTGAATTAACGAATTAAATGCACTGAGATAGTCGCGCTACTTAACAGTCAGCATAGTAATATATAAACATCAGAGTAGTCAAACTGTGATCTACGCCCACTTTACACTTTGTTAAGTGCAAGTGTGAAGTTCATACATTTGCTACTTGCCACTTGACAGCGAATGTATGAACTTCACACTTGCACTTAACAAAGTGTGAACAGGGCCCTAGACATAGTCCTAGGCATTAATATCTATACGACCGTTCGCGCCAAATATGATATAGATAGACATTATCACTATTATCTGTGGCATATATACTCGAAAATCTAATTAAAGACCAAAATCTGACAGATCTCATCTTGATTATTTAATTATTTTAACATTATTTCATAAAAACATGAATAAGAACTCGTGTAACCAGTACGTTTACGCCTTAGGAACGTATATATTATATTTATGTCTTTGACTTGACAATAACATTAGCAGGTGCATATTCAGATACTTTTGAGCACCTTGAAGTGTACAGATATATCTGATTGCGACTGTACTTAGCATTTATGCTCATCACATAGTTTTCCCCTGACAGGTCTTAAACCCAACCAGAGAGTAGGGAATTGTAAATAATGTAATAGAAGTTTATCGTTGAACAAAAAATTGTGACCTAAGATAGTGAACAGTGTTCAAAAAATTCTAATTACTTACCAAGCTGTGAAGAACTTGACAACGGCTTTTTGCAACTATTAGAGTCGCCTGCAGTATATTCAACATTTTTCCTTTTGCGCTCCCCAGATTCGAAGATAATATTTCTTACTTTATCTATTAGTTTCCCCCGGGCAGCCACAGATTTACCAGAATGGGACTCACATTTTTTATCGGTTTTGTAAATTAATATGATGCTGCTGTTTCCTTAGGAAACAGTGTTATAATTTTTCCAGCGATTATATTGTAATCTTCGTATGTCAACCTGCTACAAAAGAGAAAATATTTTAAAAACCACCACTAAAATCAAAATCTAAGCTTAAAATGTAATACATATTATTGTGGTAAGTATACTCACTGGTTAACTACATGTGTATGTGCCTAATAATAGTATCGGTCAATCTATTTCTTTTTGCTTTGTGTCTCGGCATGCATCTAAATAATCTGTAAAAAAAAACCTCAAATTAATCCGATTTCCCATACTTAGACATAATTCTTTAAGTTGTTCTTCACCGAGATGAAGTAGATGAGATTCATCAATAGCATTTCCTGTTAACAGTACAGAAACAGTAGGTATAACATTTAATCATAGCAAGCGAACAGACGCGCGCCACGGGCGCTGCGCTTATAATTTTGTATGGAGTTAGGTAAATGTCCCATACTTCGGCATCTTAAGGCTCTGACGATTTTAAGATTTTTTATTTATTTTTCTACACATAATATCAGTTTAGAGTCTTTTGTTTATTTAAGATTGGTATTTCTAGAGTATGTTTATGTATTAATTATATTGATTATATAATTAATACATAATACATATATAAAGTCCAAAAGAGATCAAACATCACATATACTTAAAGAAAACAGAAGTTAAATAAAAAAATGACTCTTTTACCTTGTAAAATTTTACATATTAATTTATTAATTTATAATAATTTATTTATTTATTTATTTTACTTACTTTTTAAAAAAAATTAATATTTTTTTATTTTTATTTTTTATTCTTAGAAAATATAATATTATTATTAATAATAATTCAATCAATCATCAATAATTAACTCACGCCATCATTCCCAGAGTGGGGTCGGCAGAGCCACAGATTCACCAACAACTCCAAAAACTTGTTGATAATTCTGTGACCACATTTTGCACAACCAGGCTAAGATTGCACACCCATACAAAGTGCAAACCCATCGCCTAACAGCACTACACAGCCTTTAGTCCAAATAATAATTGTTTTAGTAGATCTTAACTTTTTATTTGTTTTGTTATTTTCTGGCCTTTCCAGATCTTACCCTAATGCACCTTACTTTCATAGTTCTCTAACTCACGAAATTAGGGACATAGGGATTAAAATGAAGACCTTTACTTCGTGTTACTTGTAATAAAACAATCCCGCAAAAATAAGTAAATTATCGTAACACCATAATACTAATAAAATGTTTAGTTATTAATTTAAAATATCATTCAAAATTGATAAAACACAGTAAATCGATTTAAACGTAAAATTACAACGCAGCATTGTAAGCGCATTTTCCTTAAAAATCTAAACTCAGGGTCACTTTAAACTCATATTGTATGAATTTAAGCGGAAAAAGGGTATACCGAATTTAGGTAATAAGAAACTACATTTTATACATTATTTGATTTTAAAATCACAATTGAAATATTTGATATTTTTATGGTCATGAACACGAAACAGAAACGTCTCTAAAAAACCGCTAATTCGGGAGTACCACGAAATAGGGAAAGCTCCATGTAACGGTCCAGATATGCCCGTTCAAATTCACAAATATAATTAGAGTTAGTTCAGGCTCTAGCGAGAGCTGATTAATATGCAGAGTCCATTTTTAATAAAATAATAATATAAATAGATATTATACGTATTCATGTATGAAAACAATAATAAATGACAAAATGCGAATGCAACAAATTTAAGCGCCTGCTAAAAATAGTCCGCAATATTACATCAAAACAAGAGTAATGCAATAAGAATCTAGAAGGACACTCACCATTTTAGTAAGCTTTAAATCAAGTCATGTGTTAGTTTTATAATCTTAATTAATTAAATATTTGTTTAATACAAACTTTAGAATTGTAAATCTTATTTATTTCTTCAATAAACAATGGTTATATAAAAGAAATGGGAATGTTATAATTCTTGAGTAATGAACACGAGAGAGAGAAGGAAGGAACTATATAGGTTGTCTCGCTAGAATCGGACCAAGCCGATTACGTAAACGAACATCACCGAGTAGGTGGCGCCTTATTATGATTTTTGGTGGTACAGACAGGCAGAGTCTGTCATGTTCGAATTGGTAGAATACGACAGTGACGGAGATAGACGCCATCAGAATACGGATTCAAGTAGATATTAAAAACGGTAGTACTGGGAAAAATGGAAAAATGTACTGTGTATTGAATAGCATAAGGATTAGTTTCAATTATCAGTGTAGATTCTAATTACGAATCAGGTGATGTAGGTTTGTAATGATAAAAATGACTTAAGCGATTGAAATAGGGATTGAAAGTATACCTTATGTTATTTATAGTAAGGGATAATTTTGAAGGAATTGCATGACTGGCTCGAGTGGCAAGAGTGGCTTGACTAGCATGAGTGGTACAAGTGGTTCGAGTCGTTCAAGCGCGATGGCCGCCAGTTGAACTTATATATAGAGATTTCAAAGGGAATATGATTATTATTTTCTGGGCATTCATCGCGGAACGTTTATATTTTGACTTTATTTTCGTCATTCAAAGGGGATAGGCTCGTTTACTGGGGAACGCCTTGCGTAAAATTCACTTACGGTTCGTAGTTACCTTGTCGCGTTAACTTCGTTTGGTTTTTATATCGTGCTACGCTCGTTTATTTGCTATATTTTGTGTAAATTTCGGTTAATTACGAGTTTTATAGAGAAAAGGGAGTACGACGCGTTCGCGGTTAAATTCTTGATTCAGTGCTAGTCTTTCAGTAAAATTTAAACTACGCAGTATTCGGTTTAATATTTGCGATCTTTTAAAGTGACACAGTTACATCGGTTGTATAGTTAACGTTAGTTTTGTCTTTAGAGCTAGTAGGGAGGTATAAAATATGTAGGGCTTAATTTCGTGTGACTCATTAGCTAACTATTGTCTTTCCGGCTTTAAATAGGATCATATATTGCTTTGGTAGTGTTAGGAAGGCGCGTTTTCACAGTTAGAATAGTAATTAAATTCCTTCCGCGAGGGGATAGGGAAACGGTTTGCTTGGGAAGTAGGCTATAGATATTACTGTGTGGGAGATGGTTTTCTGTCATGTATGGGAATGCAGTGCGAAAGCTCTGTATTTTTATATATGATTGGTGTTGGTTGGGGGGTTGTGCTTTAATCAAAAGATTTTGTTTTCCAGATTTACTTCAGTAGACGGGTGGTGGGAACTTTTATATTTAAAGTTGATTTATTTTGATATTTTTATTTATACCTTGGTAAGGAACTTTGGTTTATTATTTCTCTTGCTACTGTTAATCCTAGTTTACATAGCTTGGGTTGCAGATAGTGAGGCTTTCTATTGTTGATTGTATTTCTATTGTTTGTATTGGTGGGTAGAAATCCTTGCTGGGCCAGGACACCTTTAGCTAACCACTGTGATCAGAGTCCGGACACAGCTGGCGAGGTTTCCCAAATACCAATACGTGTACTAATATACCTTTCTGTGTACTTTTCAGAAACCTTGGGTTGGTTATCATTCGTGTCTGGTACAATATTTTACATAGCTGTAGATTAAAGGACATTCCTTGTATAGTGGGGAATATTTGTTAAGTTAAGCTAGATTAGCATACTCTTGTACCAGAACAGTGATCAGGCTACCACTAGTAAATGTCTGACAAGTCCGAGGAAGCCTAACGGAGCCTCTGATTTGGAACTATTAGAGTCTAAAAGAGCCTTGGGCAAGCCCGGATGTCTCTTTACCAACATAGACATCCGTAGAAGCGCCTACTTAGTCTCAATGTCAGCCTTTAAAGAACAAGTAAGGATCACCAGTTGACATGCCGGCGCGCGCTTACTGAAGCTTTATTGGAGTTGAGGCTGGGTTCCGATAAACCTATTTATTATGTATATATACTAAACCACACAATAGGGCGCCTTACTCTCACTATCCCTGAGAACTACGGTTCAACAAAAGTGAGGGGGGAGGTACGCAATACACGAGCTATAGGTTGCCTTCTCAGCCGACTCAGCTGAACTTTCCAGATTCCCTAGGGACCTAGCTAATTACCGGGTGAGGTAAGCCCATAGGTGTAGCAAGTAGAATAGGCCTTATCAGTAGGTTTAGGGTAGCTTCAATGTAGGGAAAATAGGGAACTAGGACATAAACCAATAGGAATTCAACTAGGCATGTAGGGTTAAATCTTGTTAATTAAAAATATTCTTTTAAATTCATCCTAGTTTGGTCTTATACTATTATTGCATAGGGAAAATATTAGGAAGTTTAAATTAAATATGTTATCCGCCATAACTAAAGAATCAGTGGGAAATACTATTTAATCCCATATTTATTTGTTTTACCTTAAGGAGATTTCAGTTTATTGTACATAGACTTTTCCAATAATATTCATGCCAGTTTGTCAGGAAGTAAATATTTCTAGTCTTTAACTGACACACAACATTCTTAGTAAATTTCAAAGTCATATTTATAAGTTGGATTGTCTTCTCTCATTCAATCTTCAGAGGCAGATAGATTGCTGTACATACTGAGATACGTCTCTACCGTCACTGCTTACGAGCACCGGTTAGTCACCGTATAGTTAATTCAATCAGCCATTCCCACGGGAATTATGCATAAGAACATGCACTACAATGACCGAGGTCACTCCTTCTAGTAAATGTACTTAAAAGCATCAAATAGTAACAAGACTAGAAAGCTTTACTATATCTTCAAATCTATTTTACAAATGTTTAATTGAGAGTTAGTAAACTGTTTTCTCCTATAAATAATAAAGTAACTATCTACTGCAAAACCAACGTCCGATAAGTTATAACTTCAATAAAACAGCTTGTGCAAAGTAAGCTGCAACTTTTAAATAATGACAATGTAACAGATTGTACATTATATTCATCAGTTCCAGTATTTCTAAAGCTTGAGCATAGTGAATATTTCTAGTTTATGGCAGATAGCCAAATATACCTTCAGCATTGAAAGAATCAACGAGATTAAATGATTTCTCTCAATTTAATTTGAATATTTTACATCAAGTGATTTCTCTGTTTACGCTATGGGTTACGTACCCTGCTTGGTTGTTCTCAAGGGAAAACCGGCTTTATAGTTGTGAGCAGTAAGATTCACTATTCTATTCCTGTGGGAATAAACTTCAGTTTTATCTACAATTTATGATTGAAATCATTATCAGAACCAGCATTCTTCATGACTAGAAAGTTTCACTATCATTCGAGAATATGTTATAAATATATATTATAAATAAACTCTTCATAAAAGTTACAGTGCAATGTTACACTTCAATCTTCATTAACTTGGTCTTTTAAGACTACTAATTATTATATAACCTAACAAACTTGGTCTAATATATGACTGTTTACCACTATAATCTACATCTTGACAGTTTGACTTTGACTTTTAATAATTCAGCTCCTAGTAGATCTAATGAGACATACAAACAATACCAAATGTCTATTAGATTGTATTTCACTCTTGCATTGAGTATGGAGCGCTTGAAAACCCTCTTGTCCTTTGGTTGACTGACGACAGACTACTTCTGACTAATTTACTATTGACAACTGACAAAGACTGTAAAATCAATAAATCCCACCTGGAAAGAGAAAGAAAAGATTGGTAGGCACTGGAGGGATGCCCAGTCAGGTAGACGAGTCCCACAGTCATGAGCGGGGAGTCATGGGCTCTGACCTTAGGCGCAAAATAAAATGCCATAAGCATACTTTCCAGTTTCAATCTAATAACCCTAACTAGTACCAAAGACTATGACTGACCTATACAAATATTTTATAAGATCAAACAACAAGACTTTTATCTCTTAGTTATAATTTGTAATTTCCTTACAATTAACTATTATATATTACATTGAACTAAATCTTATAGGGATGGGTTATATACCTATATTTATACCAAACTTATATGCATGAAAGTTCTTAGGTTGCTATCTATAACGCTTCACAAAGTAGGTTCCTTGACACTAGACGATCATATGGCCATTTCAACAATATTAAACATTCTTACTCTATAGGTATATTTAAAGATAGGAAAGTTGATAGGTAGTTTATAAGCTTAGTAGTTTTACTTAGAAGCCTACTCAGGTTAAACTTAATACAAATTTTCATAGCTTTCATTTCAGTGCTTCAGTATAGAGTGTTAGGATTTTCTATAGACTTAAAATGTAGGCTTTAATTTACTTTAGGCTGTTAGTTAGAGATAGTTAGAGTTAGAGAAAGGATTTATAAGGGTTTTTATTGGGGGGGGTTACATCCATAACTCATAAATATTCCAATAACTTTTAGGTGGCCAGCCTAATCGCTCGTTGTAACACTTAGGGCCGAGTTCACCAACCAATTTAACAGACGGTTAAGTCTTAATCAGCTGTTAGTCAATACATTTGACTAACGTGAAACTGCTAACCGTCCGTTTAATTGTTGGTGAACTCGGCCCTTGTTCGCCTTAGCTTTCCTTAAAACGCTTGCATAATCTACGTTTCTAAAAAAAAACCTTAACACACGTAATAAATACTACTCTTTTTTTCCTTATTCTTTAAAACAAAATTAATTTCTCAATATTCATTGAAATATATTTTTCCTATAGCTTTTTCCTTTTTTAAATAAACTGTTAACCATTAAAAAGTATTTAAAGTATTTTATATACTTCCCAAAATAATTACAACTAGTCAAAATGAAGTGGGGCAAAACAATGCAATAATAACCATCAGTATTTATCTTATTATGTTTAAATAAACATTTCATATCGTGTAAAATTCGTTGATACTTTGCTAACAAAGTATAGTTCAATTACGATTTCAAGTCTTTCTAACTTGCCATGTAATCCGATCTGTAATAACCACAGAACAGAAAAAACAGTAGAAGTGTCAAGTGGGCGTGTAACGTGTGGCACGGTTATGCGGAGTTCCGCATAACCTACCATACTTTTGCCGCGATCGATTATTTCGATATTTCAATATTTCGATATTCCTAAAATAGGAAATAAATCCAGAAGCATGCCCTATTGTGCTATTTTGTAATGTAAATGGTGTAAAATCTATCAAACTTTTACCAAAATAAAAGTATGAATTGAGCGTGTTTAAAAAAGATGTAAATCATTTTAAAATTTGAAAATATCAAATGTTTTAATCGAACTATTTCCTCGAATTTATTAATAATAATAGCTCATCATTGACGACATTGAGATTACTATAAGTTTCGTCTATTTTTAAAAAGTAAGACTGAATTAATTCACCGTCCTTTACAGAAAGCAGAAATCATAGCTTCTCTAACTATATATAACTCTTGAATGGAAGTCATAATATTTTTTGTTTAATTTATTTTGAACTAATAATTTAGGATAAGCGAAAAATAATAGGAATAACACGGTTACGGTTACGGTTACGGTTATCTTGAAATGATACCTTCAATCATGGTGTTGTGCTGTGGTGTGGCTGTGGTTGTTTGCTGTTGCTGGGTGGCTGCCGCTGTGTAGATTTCTTTCTAGACGATCTGCTCCGGCCGGTTCCGCATTGTTGCTGCTATTGCTAGCCGCTCGATCTTTTTAGTTAAGCATTTGTGGACCTTTTTCCACAATGCATAGATGAAGACGATGCTTATGACAATGAGTAGTGTCATGGTCAAATATACCGTGACTTCGCCTTTGTAAGCTTGGCTCGTGGTTGCGTCGTTGGACTGTCCGTTCTGAGCGATGATGACCTCTTCTTTTTTGTCTTCTTTCGTGCATTGATGTCCCATGTCTTGGTTTGAGCTGCAGCGGATTGGTTTTCGGCAGGTCCTTTGGAGCTGGCTGGCTGGCTGGTTAGTTGGTTGGTCCGAGCGGCGTCCAGGCTGAAGCTGTGGCTGCCTCGAGCAGCCCGACTGCCAGGGTCGCCATGAAGTTTAGGGTGACTAGGTTGGAATGACAACTAAATATTCTTGGAGAATACTGTGCTTTATTGGGAAAACGTTCTGCTTATAATACTATGGTTTCTATTCATTATCTAGGCTTGGGGTTATTGGTGTGGAACTTACGATAATGTATCGCAAGCAAAATTACAAGTAAATGTCACGGTTTAAACTATAAACTTTATAGCATCGTTATACTAATGATCTGATAAGAACTAATTAAATCAGCTGTAAAAAAATAGAGAATTTTTGAAGTGCTCTATTTGTAGCATGACCTTTGACATTTATTGTGTTTCGGTCACATTCAAACGGTTTGCTTTAATGAGACAGGAAAGCAAACAATCTTAGAAGTGTCAGTCATGCCGCAGCTTAACTAGCCATAAGAAAGAAACAAAGGTGGGCAGGGAGTCTGGCTTCAGTGTTACAAACATTTGCAACGACAGAATTTCACCTCCGTTGTCCAAAGTTGACAGGCAAGATAACATTACGCCTAGGAATGAAAAACAGATGCCCTTACCCTGTCCTTCCTCCAGTACGTCACCAATGGTTTTAATGAAATCCCAAGATATAGAACCAAATATTGGAAATCGCAGTCCTGAGCAGACTTCTGTTATTAATGTCAGTTTACTGTCTCCTCTAGCAACTTCGGATGATCAGAATGTGACAAGGAGGAAAAAAATAATCGTGAATGTCCCCATAAGTAATTCCTTTGACTCTTTAACGGAGATAGAGGATTCGACAGACGATCTATCCTCAGATGAGGAATTAGATGTCAATGGCATGTTAACAAAATCAAGTTGTAATTCTGGCCTAAATAGAAGCTGTCCAGACCTGACGACAAAAAGTGTTTTCGACGCAGAATATCTTCAGGACAAGCTCATAGTTCTTCAACAAAAATTTAACTCTGCTGAAAATGAGATCGGGAACCTTTTGTCGGAAAATACATATTTAAAGAAAAAGTTACAAGAATCTGAGCTGAAAATAAAAAAATTGACAACTATTTGCACATCGACCAATACTACTCCTGTCACAAAATTATTCAACACCATTAAGTCTACTCAAAAACAGAAAAAAAAATTAAACCTTGATATGTCCCCAAATAATCGCATCATACCTATATCGCAACCACCCTTTACATCGCCAGCCCCTACTTCAAGCAGTGACCTCAACCAGCAATCCAGCAACCCTCCGCTTGAGCAGGAGATGAACGACGGCGAATCAATACATTCGAAAATATGCATTATAAGCAGCAGTACTGTCAGCTTGGTAAAAATCACAGAGCGCGTACTCAACTACAACAACTCATGTCATTATCGCATGCCCGGCGGCGGAATATTACAACTTTTTAGTGGACTGAATGAAAAACTGAAGGATTTCACTTATTATGACTACTGTATTATTTACATTGGTGAAAAAGACTTTACTATTACATCGGATTATCCTAAATTAATAGTATTTATAAGAGAACAGTTGATTAAGTTACAACATACTAATGTTATAATTTGTTTACCAAATTTTAGGTTGAATTACAATGCTATTTTGCACAACAAAAGGATTGAATATTTTAACAATCTGTTGTACAAGGATAATTTAACATACGAATACGCTTACATCTTGAACTCTAACAGAAACTTGTCTTATTCAAATTTTATGTTTACGCGTGGGCTTGGGGCGATTAATAAAACGGAATTCTCAAAATATTTGAGGATGTCGCTAACCTCATTGAAGTGATTAATGATAAACAAATCGCAACTGAGTTTTTTCGTTAGTAAGCCAACAGATCTTAGCAATTGTTTGACTTCTGCCAATTTAAACGTGTTTCATCAAAACCTGTGTGGCATTAACAATAAATGTCAAGAACTTGAACTCTATATAGATGACTTAAAAAAGACTTTGCATTATGTCTGTATTAGTGAACACTTTTTGAGCAAAGCTTCCATATCCTCTTTTAATCTAACAAACTATGTTTTAGCTGCTTACAATGTTAGAAAAAATAAAAAAAGAGGCGGCACACTTATATTATCGGTAATTGACAGAGGTTGTGAAGAACTATTAATATGTAATACGTTATATATGATGGAATGTTTTGAGATATGTGGTGTCAAAGACTGCCTTACGAATGTTTCTATACTTTGTGTGTATCGTAACCCGATTGATAAAAACTTTGATTTATTTATGCAACATCTTGAAAGTACGTTGGAGCACTTTGTTAGTAAAAAGTGTATAATTTGCGGGGATTTTAACATTAATCTTCTAATCAAGGGCAGAAAAGCTATCGAATTTGTCTCTTTATTGCAATGTTATGGCTTTAGGCTTTTGTTGGATGCTCCGACTTTTATGAGAGGTGATACTGAATCCTGCATTGATAATATCATTACTAATCTTCCAGATCCGAATATTGTTCAATTTGATGTAGATTATAACAACCTAGCTAATGGCCATGCTGGAATATTCTGTGATATTGTTTCTGAAACATCGCGGAAAAATAATCAAAACCCTCAATATACAATTAAGGAAGTAAGATCTTTTAATGGGGCCAATAAAACCAAATTCAGAAATCACTAGCTATCGGTAAATTGGTATGATATTGGAATCAATAAGTTCTTGGAGGAATTGAAAAACCTTTTTCGACTATGTTTTAAAAAGACGAGAAAGAAATTTTTCCACAAAAAGCAAGAAAAATTAAAATGGGTTACTAAAGGAATTAAAGAGTCTAGTAAAATGAAAAGGCTACTAAATACCTCTAATAAAGCTAAATGTGATGTGACTATTATGAATTATCGTGCTAAGTATTTACAATTGTACAAAAAAGTTATTAGAAATGCCAGAAAACGGGCAATTCAAGTAGAAATTGATAAAGCCAAAGATTTGAAAAATGTATCTGGCAGATTGTAAATAAATATAGAAATTACAGCAAAAACAATGAAAGAGGAACAATAATATTAAAACAGTATAATTTGATCATTCATGACCCACAAACCATTGCTGACATTTTCTCTGAAAATTTCGAGTACAGTAAAGTAGACCACAAGGGAAGTGAGCGTAATGGAGCGCTTAAGCTGCTGCAGGATAATTCAGACAAAATCAATGTGGATATGACTTGGTGCCCGGTTACGCCTGAGGAAGTTTTTAAACTAATATCTTCAATGAAAAGTAAAAAATCATGTGGGTATGATGAAATGCCAATTTTTATACTCAAAGATATTGTAGATCTGCTTGCAGGTCCATTGGCTTACTTTTTTAACTAGTGCTATCAGATCGGCAATTTTCCTGATCAGCTAAAAATTGCAAAAATATTGCCTATTTACAAAAAGAAAGCAAAAACAGACGCAAAAAATTATCGCCCTATTTCATTGCTACCCGTGATATCGAAGTTGTTCGAAAGGATAATTAAACGAAGACTAACTACTCACTTTCATAATCATAACATAGTTAGCCCCAGGCAATTCGGATACCAGAAAGACATTGGCACCACTAATGCAATAGATACTCTGCTTCACGACGTGGTAGAAAAACTCAATGAAGGTAAGAAGGTCGCAGGACTATTTTTGGATTTGAGCTCGGCGTTTGATACAGTTGAACATTCGATTTTGCTCAGTAAACTATACTACTGTGGTGTCAGAGGGGACGCACTACAATTGCTTAAAAGCTACCTGCAGAACCGAAAACAGTACGTTGAGATAAGGCAAGTGGTAGATGGATGCGAGAGAGTCATTAAATCAAAGATTACGAACGTTACAAGAGGAGTTCCGCAGGGGTCAATTTTAGGACCGATCCTTTTCGTAATCTACATTAATGATCTCATCAACTATATGAGGAACTCTTTGCTCGATCTCAAACTGGTGGTCTTTGCGGATGACACAAATGCCATTGTCTCTGCTGAAAGTACAAAAGAGCTCGAGACAAAGCTTGGTAATGTACTCACTGTTTTCGATAGCTGGTTCCAACTGAACAATTTAAAACTTAGTACAGAAAAAACAAATATTATTTTATTTAAATCGAATTATAGGAATACAGATAAACTGGAACTTGTCTTTCAAAATAGGCATTTGGAATCAGTTCAGGTGGTGAAATTTCTAGGAGTACACATCGACTCTTATCTCAACTAGAGCTTGAACATATTGTCAACTATATAAGCTCAGCTTGTTACGCCTTGAGAACTTTAAGAGACGTCATCACTAGAGACCAACTCAAGGCTGTCTATTACGCCCTAGTAGAATCTAAGCTACGTTACAGCATCAAGTTTTGGGGAGCCTCCTATGATTATAATATTAGAAGAGTTTTCACTATGCAGAAAAGAGCAATAAGGACAATGGTGCGTATCCCGCAATGGGTTTCGTGTAAGGACCACTTTGATAGCCTTCAGATACTTAGAGTACCTAGTTTGTATATTTTAATTCTGGTCACTGATTTAGTGAAACATCTCGTAAAATATGAAACTGAGGAAAAAAGACAGAAACGACTACAACGACGAAACAAGAACAAAAAATGTAATTTTTCCCTTTTCCCCAAAACTAAGACTGGCTAATCACTGTGCACGTTTCCAAGCAGTGAAGTTTTTTAATAATCTGCCAATGGAGCTTAAGGCCATCACTAACCCAAACGTGTTCAAAAACAGAGCAAGACATTTTTTGCTATCAAAGCGCTACTATAGTTTTTCTGAATTCTTTAATTAGTTAATATTGGTAATTTATTTATTATAACTGACATTATTAATACTGCAATGTGATAGTTAAGTATCTTAGGTTATTTTTAAAATTTGTGCTAGCTTGTAAGAATCGTTTTCAAACACAATGTATATTGTTCCTGAAATAAACTTGAATTGAATTGAATTGAATTAACGCAGTGGACAGCAATACTTTGGAAGTAGATACAGCTGACATGACGATCGAAGACGAAGAAGGGTTCTCAACACCACCTTTGTTGTCAGCAGAAGACCTAAACGAAGCAGGAGGTGTGAGTGTGGTTGTGTTGTGTTTGTGTAAGACTTAGGCCCCGTTCCCACTATGCCGGACCGGCGAATTTGCCGGATGCCGGTAAGGGTAGTGGTTGTACAATTTATATGACGCTGTTCACACGGCATAATGTGAACAGCTTCATATAAATTGTACAACCACTACCCTTACCGGATCCGGCATAGTGGGAACCAGGCCTTACATACGCGACATCCTCCCAGCCGGCATCGGGTCGTGTCGTGGTCCGGGCGCAAGCAGTTGAAGCAGCGCTTGAGCTTTGCGGCCTGTGCCCACCTTTCATCAGTTGACAGACTATTGAAAACGTTGCAATCGAAGATACGATGTTGACCCTGGGACACGACGCACGACCGCCGCTGAGCGTCTTTATTTTCTAAAATAACAAATGATTTGGTATGATGCGTTTTTGGTTTAAGTTGTGATTTGGATTGCGTATCTTTTTTTAGGTGTCCGCCGAACATTTTTTGTCCGAATTTCACTTACCAACCAACTTTTCGCCGATGATTCACTTTGACATTTAACTATTGGCAACTTTTTGTATGACAACGTTTCATTTAGTCGAATTATTTTAAAGTCGATTAGTATAATAACTTAAAACTTTTGGGATATCTACTATTTGCCAAACGAGTGATATTTCGTCAGTGCAACAGTTCCCTTCCAGTCTTTTCTTTGAATATAATTTCGCCGAACTGACTCATTTCCTAACCATCTTATAGGACCCTTTAGGTCAGGTTTGGTTAGGTAGTTTTATAAAAACCCCGAAATATTTACAGTTTGGGGAACAAAAGCGGTATGCCAAATGCAGTTAGGTGCGATGACGAGCGAAGCGAGGAGCGTGTTAGGTTAACAGTGACTAGACAGCGCACGAAGCCGAGCAAGCGAAGTGAGCGTGCCGCGGCAGCGGCCGGCGAGTGCCAGAATCGACTTTTTTAATATTGGTAAAAGACATTTGAAAACACAAGCCCAATGAAAAACATATTCTATTAAAGAAATAAAAAATACCTGTATATCATTTATTGTCCAAAGTCAAAATACATCCTTGAATCATTCTTTGAAAGATGGTATTTTAAAAAGTGGCTTTATAAAAGAAATATGAAATGTATATTACTCTAAGTAAACCATTCTAGTACTCGAAAGGTTGCGTTTTAAAAAGTGGCTTTATAAAAAAAACTTACAGTTGCTAATCGTCAGGTTGGGAAATAAAACGAAATCTTTTGATACGTAAGACACATGATCATTCGGCGAAATGAAATTCTGCGAATAATTGGTTGCGAAGTTATAATCGGCAATTAAATTTTCTGCGATAAATAAGAGAACCCTTTTTTATCTAAATAATGTCATCTGCGCGAGATTTTAAGATTTGTTTAATTAGTCTAATGTTGAAATTGCAGATAAATCATTACGATGTTCTACCCATTTTGTACCAGTAGCCTGGTTTAGCTTTGTTGTGACCATATGTATGATGATCGTATCCCACTGATCTGTGGATTGGCCGAGCGTTTTCAACGCTCGTAAGTTTTTAGTCACGTGATCACTGAGGTATCTCAGTGCCTTATCTGATTCACGCTGCAAAGGTTCAATACTAAATAAGGAGTTATTAGTATAATCGCCAACTCATGATTATTATTAAAACGATCGCATAAACGGGCCCAGGCTTCAGAGTAATTTTGCTCCGATACCTCCAGATTTGAAATATCACGTGCGGCTTCACCTTCTAAGTGTGAACAGAGGTAATCGAATTTATGAATCGGTTGGATTCTAGTATTTTTGTGAATAAGGGACTCGTAGGTGTCACAAAATTCGAGCCATTTAAAGAAGATTCTGTCAAATTTATGTATCTGGATTAATGGCAAATTTTTCTTGTTCAGTCTATATAAATAAATAGGCCTTCCCATCTATTTCAGATGATTTAGGTAGCACTATGAATTAAGACACTTTCGCTCGTGACTTAACAGGCCGATTCTGGATAGGATCCCGCGGCCGCACGCACGGCAAGTGTACGCACCCCCTGTAAGTCGGAGGTTGGCGGCCCGCTCGTGCCGCCTCGCGCGTTTTTCTCTAAGGAGACCTAACCAGGTGAAGTCATGTTTTGCTTGACCTTCTTGAACAATGCGACGCCACCCACTACTGTCTTCGGCCAGCTCTTTCCATCGTCTGCTAGGGATGTCAAAAGCTACCATATCACGCTTAGCACAATCTTTGAAGCGCAAAATGGGCCGGCCAACGGACCTCTTTGCGTTTGCGACCTCTCCCAGTAAGATTTTTCTGGGCAAACGAGTCTGTTCCATGCGGTGCACGTGTCCTAACCACCGCAGCCGCTTCTGCTTGAGCGTGGCCGTAATGCTGTAGAGTTGAGCTGCTCCTAGAACTGCCTCGTTTGTCACGCGATCCCTTCAGGTGATGCCTAGTATGCCTCTAAGGCATCGCATCGCATCGCATTCAATCGGCGTTCCTGTTTTGCATACGTCATCCAGGATTCCGCCCCGTACAAGAAAGTGCTCAAAACACATGCGTGGAAAACAAGCATCTTCGTATTTAACGTTCGATGTTTATTGTTCCAAGCCCTTGCACGAAGCCTCCCGAACGTAGAAGCCGCTTTGCCGATGCGGGAATCGATCTCTGCATCTAGCAAAAGATTGCTCGACACGTGCGAGCCTAAGTAGCAAAACTTGCTGACTACCTCCATAGGTACGCTGTTAAGTGTAATCACTGGAGGCACCGAACATCCTTGCGCTAAGATAATGGTCTTCTTGGCATTGATGGACATCGAGAAGAGGTCACATGCTCTAGCAAACTTGTCGATTAAGCTCTGGAGCTGAATCTGATCGTGTGCGACAAATGCGGCGTTATCGGCAAAGAGAAGGCTGTCCAAAAATAAGTCCTCTCTGTGGCGCTTAGACTTGAGCAAGGAGATGTTTTACAACCTACTATCCGATCGCGTGTGTAGGTGAATGCCCTGCCGTTCATCACCAAAAGCAACTTTTAGAAGCACAGAGAAAAATATCCCGAAAAGAGTAGGTGCCAGAACGCAACCCTGACGAACGCCCCTGCGCATGGCAAACAGCGCAGACATGTCGCCATTGTGCAACACTGTGGCCTCCATACCCTCATGGAACGACTGCACTATCTTCAGGAGCTTTGGAGGGCATCCGATTCTCACAAGAATCGAGTACAACCCCTCCCTGCTCACAGTATCGAAGGTTTTGTTCAGGTCAATAAATGCAACGACTAGGGGAGCTTGTTAATCTCTACACGTTTCTTGTAGTTGTCGAAGGGATAATATCATATCGATAGTTGACCGTTGAGACCGAAACCCGCATTGTGCTTCAGGATATACGCGGTCAGCATTTTTCTATAGTTTGCCTAAAGTGGCTCTTGCAAAAGCTTTACCGACAATGCTAAGGAGAGATATTCCGCGGAAACAATTAGTCGCCGCGGTCGCCTTTGCCTTTATATTAAGTGACGATGTTGGCATCGCGCATATCCTGGGGCACACAGCCTGTGTCTCAACATTTGGCCAGATGGTTATGAAGGACAGCGAGAAGGCACCTGAGTTTAACGACTTCGGTAAAAACCTCCTCTTTGACCGGATTTTTTCCGCGTTTGAGCTGCTTCACAGCCAGGTCTAATTCCTCTACGGTGGGTGCGGTATTCAACTCGTACAAAGTTGCCAGGTTCGGAACGAGAACCAGTGCTTCTGGCATGATGTCCACTGGGCACGAGTAAACACCAGTGTAGTGTTCCACCTGACGACTGCTGTTTACAATTACAGAGCCGTCAACTTCTTTGAGAGGCGCCGTCGTCTTTGCTGTAGGTCCAAGAGCTCGTTTAATGCCTGCATAAACTCCGCCTATATCCCCCGAGCTGGCGCACGCTTGGATAGTTTTGCAAAGCTCAGTCCAGTACTCGTTTGCATAGAAGCGAGTACTGCGCTGGAGCGAGGCCTTTGCCTTGTTGAGGTCCTCACGTGTCGCATCGCATAGATTGTGACGAAAGTTTAAGGTAGCTTGGCGTTTGTTGTCAATGAGAGGCATCAAATGTTCCTGATTTTCGAGAAACCAGCCATGGCTTTTCACTTTCTGGTACCCGAAAGCTTTTCCTGCTGTGTCAGTGAGGAGACATTTCAATTTTTCCCACTCGACTTGCGCCGAAGCTGACGTATCCCAGGTTGCAACTTCGTCGCGGATCATTTCTCCAGACGACTCCACTGCCTCTAAGTCCCGGGTTTTTTGAAGATTGATCTTCTTTCGGCCTTGGGGCTTAGAGGAATGGATTTTCTTTGGGACAAGTCGAACCTTGGAGACAACAAGGCTGTGGTCAGTATCGCAATCGGCACTATGAAACGTCCGTGTGTGGAATGTTTCCCGCAGGTCCCTACTTCTATTAAGGGCAAGGTCTAATTGGTGCCAGTGCTTCGCAGTGTTCTGGGGTGCATCTAAGAGACTTTCCGCATAGTTTTGCCTTTAAAGAAAGTATTGGTGATTCACAGCTGGTATCTAGAACTAAACTCCAATAACCGTTGTCCGTTTTCGTTTTTCTTACCTACACCGTGCGCACCGAGGCATTCAGGCCAGGCAGATGAATTCTGGCCAACGCGAGCGTTAAAATCGCCCAAAATATGCAGTCGATTAGTGGAACGCACCGTTTCGTCGAGCTGGTCGTAGAATTGGTCCTTAGTTTCAGGTTTTGAATTAAGCGTTGGTGCGTAAGCGGAGATAAGAGTGACAAAGCCGCTTTTGGTACTAAGTCGCAAGACCATTATGCGCTTAGATACACCCACAGGTGTCTCGATAGCATTGAGTAAGTAATTACGAACAGCAAATCCTACGCCATGCTCCCGTGCCTCCGAGGAGCATTTACCCTTCCAGAAGAAAGTGTAGTTAGCTTCACGAATGGATACCTCGTCTTCTATCCTGGTTTCTTGTAGAGGCGCGATATCGACACCAAGCCTCTTAAGTTCAATATCGATAATGAGAATTTTGCGCAGATCTTGAGCACAGTTTGAGCTTTCGCTGGTGTTCGGGAAACCTGTCCTCATAGTACGGATATTCCATGTCGCAAAGCGCATGTAAGTAGCGTTGGTGTTGGAATTTGAGTTTCTGTTTATTCGAGCAGGTCGTTTGATTTACAGCGTCAATGTCTAGCTGTGAAGCTTGTGTTTCGATAACTCAAACGGAACAAAATGACGCTGATGCGGATCAGTACCTTATTGTTTGGGGGCTGCCCAACTTAAAGCAGGCGGTAACTGACCAGTGGAACTGCGATGGATCCTCCTACTGACGAGAGTGACCCCTGGCGTCTGCACTTACGCCTATACGTGCAGACTTATAACCGGTAACTGCCACTCCCCGTGTTGTTTTGCACCTGTGTAGCAGGTGGGCGAAGTGTCCTCTTCACAGATGCTACCACGCCTGGGACAGACGACTTTATGGCAACACGGGCTTGCCCATAACCCATGCCACCCTGACTGAGATGTTAATTTTGCAGTGTAGTTTTAGGGTGTATATCTCTCCCCTTCATAAGATCTCCACTCACGAGCCAACGTGAGAACCAAGGTGTGGCCGTTACTGTGGCTTTGCAACTTGCTAGGATTGAAGGTGAGAGATTATGAAGTGTCAACGAGTTTAACGACAATCTGGCACCTTTGCGGGAAAGGCCGACTTGCAAAAAGCGACGCTGGTTCTCCACTTCACTCGGAGAGGTGTAAGTGCAGGAAAGGGTAAGGGATATAGAGGAAGAGGGGTGGGGGGGGATACTAACGTCACGGAAAAGGAGGAATGTGACGGTAGCAGCTAGAGCAGTCCGGGGTTGCGTACCCGTAGTGACTCTTACCAGACATCGGACAGACGAAAGGCAGAGCCGCTCTCTGGACATCTTCATTCTGGACATCTTCAGTCTATAGCCACCCAATACTGAGTGTAGGCATTCTGCATTGCTCGCCACTCATCTCGGTCCAGTGCTCTCTTCATCCGGCACCTTCCTGTCACGACCGACCAGATCGTCGGTCCATCTCGTTCCCTGTCTGCCAAAGTATCAATGATTTAATCCAAATATGAACTTGGATACAAAGTAAAATTGGGAAATTATTTATATTTGCATAACTTATAATTATAACGCTTGCAACAAAATGAATAGCAAATAGGAGGCAAGAACGAATTATCATTCTCGTACTATCAGGTGCTTTAAATGTTGGTCCGGTGTGGAACCTTGTCATAATAACAGCGTCATGTGACGAGAAAGAAATTACGTAGGAATTAATGGTTGGGTTTAAGCGATAGGGTTCTATGTGGTTTGATGTTTAAAGTCCGTGACCGTATTTGGAATATATGGAGGTTGGTTGTAGAAGCAAGACATCAATATGAATATCTAAAAGGATATTATTGTGTATATTGATGCTAAACAGAATGAATCATAGCGTTACCGCATTTGACGCTAAATATTTTCAGTGAAAACATAGGTAGTTTGATAAGACTAAGTGAGGGTACTTGTTTGATTAGCTTTAATAACATGGATATGCTTGGTCAATTATTTCTTTATACTATGTTTTGAACTGAAATTAATTTATAACAATTTGAAAGTATGACTGGTTGCAAAACTATGAAAGGATAATTTTTTTAATACAAACATAATTTCTTAATAGATCTTAATTATTTAAGTCGTTATTAAAACAAATTTTAAATGTTTGGTATCGATTTTGAACAGGTTACCTACAGGGCGGGATGCCTAACAGAGCGGGATGTTAATGTATTATAACTGCTATATCAATTTTCTAAATTTATTATTTGCATTTTGGGCGTACTTCATAACCGATTAGTGCCGATTACATGTAATTAATCAGTGATATACTAAAATAGGTAAATTACATGTTACTAATCACCCTTTCATATTAAGTTCATTCAATTGTTCATTGTTTGTTGTTCGAAATAGATTGAACTATTAATTTTGAACTAGGTAAATGGGGAATTTAATTACACAAAAGATAGGGCTTTGGTTCAGATTTCGGTAGTTTGGTTTAGGTAATGGAAGAGATAATTAGAAAAAGAACAAAATATCTGCTTTAATTATTTAATTTGTATGGAGAATTTAATCGGACTAGTCCATACTGTGTTTTCGTTGGCGGTTCAGAGCGACTATTTTATAAAGAACTAACGAGTCGATATTGTGAAATTTTTCTTTCTGCATGTTTTGCCCATGGGAAAAACAGTTTGCTTCAAAATGTAAGCCGGCTACTTATACTGTTTGTCGTTGCGCTTTGCTTATGGTCATGGCAATAGCTGTTTTTAGAGCACTCTTTTAAAGTTAAATGGTAAATCTATCGGAATTATAGGAATGCGGGGAACAAAAACATTTTCCCCTCTAGCAATTCCAGACATCATTATTGCCCTTAGGCCGACATTACACCTGTAAGTTATTGCTGTGTCTATGACATTGTCTTGCGAGAGATACTCGTACGCCTTCTACGTGATATTTTTAGGGTTCCGTACCAAAATGGTAAAAAAGGAACCCTTATGGTGAGACTTTGTTGTCTGTTTGTCTGGCATGTCTGTGAAGTGTTCATTATTCACAGTTTTTGAGAAATATCAAATACACTTTGCAAATCTGTATTAAAATTTAGGCTAGTCAAAATGGACCTTATTTCATAGAAAATAAAGTTCATAACCAAATGAGTATTTTCTTTTGCGGTTACCAAGCACCTTAAATACGGAGCCCTCAGTGCGCGAGTCCGACTTGCATTTGACCGTTTTTTTAGAATTCGTTTCGTTTTTTTAGAATTCGAGAATTCGCTTTTTAATGTACCTAATCATATCGTTACTCCCTCTAGTCATAGATAAGTATTTTTTTTTAATTATACTTACCCACATTTTACTTGCCGACATGCATTTATTTTATCCGGCAGCGTGCCCCTAGTTATCAGCGCTAGGTAGATCAGAATCTGTCTAAATTCGCCATCTAAAAATACCACGATTTTTTCAAGTGATCATAAATCATAACTGCCCTAATATTTAAATAACAGCCGTAGAAATAATATACTTACGCCTTGAATTAGTCTTGGTCTTGAAAATGAATCATGTAAACCCCATTTTAAAACACTAGGCATATTGACCTTACCAAGTCTATACATCTTCGAAGTGTCAGTCTTCGTTAAATCGAATCCAGGTCTATTTCCACTTAAAAGCTCCTGCCCAAGCGGAAGACCGATTCGGCATAAATATAAAATAAATGTGGTACCTGGCAAAACTGTATTTTTAAGAAAAAGTATATTGGGAATGGCAACGAAAATCTATAACTTTTTACCAGATGCTCTTAAATGTCAAGATCTTCACATATTTAAAAAGAACCTGAAAAGCAAACTGGTCGAAAGAGCTTATTACACGCACAATGAATTTTTTAATGACAAAGTCTGATTGTAAATGGTTTGTATTTTTAAATCAGTTTGATGCATGTTTAATATAAGAACTTAATATGAGCTATGTCATAATAAACATGGCTACACGCCGTAGGCTACACTTAGCCTCACTCATGTTCGACATCGTGAATCGTCAGCTCCCCTCGTACCTTTACAGTAAACTGACGTGGGCACATAACTCCAGGTCTCTCGAGGTTAGATCCGCCAGGTACCTCCAACTTGTCTGTCCGCTGCATCAGTCAGCCGCCTTCCGTGGTAGTTTTCGGTACGCTGCTACAGCGTGCTGGAACAATCTGCCTCCACCTATTCGATCGCTGAAGACCATGTACAATTTTAAACTTAAATGCAAGGCTCTTCTATTTACGGTTCAATAATCGTAGTATGAGGGCTATGTCTTTTTACTTTTTAATAAAGTTACTTTTCTCAATAAGTCTAAGCATGTAACATATTAATAGTAAAATGTTTTGACTTACCTTGTCGGCATGCAGCACCTTGCATCGTATATAATCTGTTATTTTATTTTGTAATATTCGTGTACTTGTAGAATTAGTTACTTTAAATTGTAGTTTAGTATCGTCGTTCGCTAATAGTTATTATATTATTACAATTTAAATAAAAAGAAATACTAAAATGACAAATTTAATTAAGTTCGTAACAAATTAGCGAGCAGAGGGGGATTTGATTAAAGTACGCGCGCCGCCGGGAATGGGAATGGTTCTCTGGACACACTGGGCGACGTCTTATATAGGCTCGGTGACGTAGTCTGGGCTGGCCGGAGGTGTATAGGTAGGGGACGCTGATGCAGCTAACACGGCCTCTCCTGACGAGCCAGCGTCCTCGCAGGCTTCAGCAGCCATTGGAGCTTCTTCAGCGGGAACTGCCTCCGGGTCGCCATTTCTGGGTGTAGCCGACGAGGTGCTCGGCTTTGGGTTTACTTCATTCTCCTCGTCATCGTAACCTACGCACCAGAAACCAAGAATGAACATCTAAATATCAGATATGATAGCAGGAAACTAAAGGTTTTTATTGAATTATTGACTCGATCAAATGCTAATCAGAGTAGATTCTTTTTTTTTTTAATTAATATTGTTCAGATAAGATAATAATACAACCTGACAACGATCACTTACTCACTGAACGTAACCATACGCCACAAAAACTTAAAAACCTCATTAAGCTCACTTCCCATAACACCAACCAAAACCCTATGCCTCTGCATTCGGGCTTACATGGTAAACATGCCACAGTTTGTCCTCAGGCTTTACACAGTACTTTGCCAGTCACGCCCCGAATGCCATACTAAGTCACACGGGTACTTTCTGGGTCACGACTGTTACCCATAGGTAGGAACAAAACTGAAGGCCAGGCTTTACACAGTACTTTGCCAGTCACGCCCCGAATGCCATACCAAGGCACACGGGTACTTTCTGGGTCACGACTGTTACCAATGGGTAGGAACTAGGAGCAAAACTAAAGGCGCAGGCTTACGGACAGATACAGTAAGAACTCGTTCTCAGTTGTAATTATTCGCTCGGCAACTTGTACACAAAGATTGACCAAAGTTCTTAGAAATGTAACCTTGTGTTAACTAAACCATACTAAACTAAACAAATGAATAGCTCGATTCATTAGGTTCATAGAAGGGTTTACATTTGTAAGGTTTGTTTAGTTAACTGTTCATATTTCACAGTCGGCCGCGTTGACCGCCCAAGTGCCTACACTCGACATTTGCCGCGAAGCGATAATAAGTGCCATGTGTAGTCATGAGTGTCTTATTATCCCATAAGTTGTTAAACTCATAACAATACTAAGTCTGGTTAGCATAACTACAAAGTTGATTCTAAGAAACATGTTTAGTGTCAACAAAGAGGCAAAAATGTACCTATGACAAAAATTTATACATTTTTTCTGCACTATAACTTACATTCGAAGAATGCAGCACAACATTCGGGTGTCCATTCACCACGCCATGGCATTATATACTCAGCGGCAGCCTGTGTGGTTTTGCCATACGAGCCCGCTACCAACTGGAGTTCATAACGACCATTTGGCAGGACTTTAACTTTAATGATACGATAGGGTCCTCGCATGCCGCTATCTAGCATGCCCATTGATTGTGACCTTTTTATTACATATAAGTCAAGTCATCCACTGCAAATGTTTTCGCTATCGGTGACTTTTTGTTAGGTTGTTAAAGCTTCTATTTTACGAGCGCTCGGTCTAACCTGACCATTGCAAATAATTCATCCAAGGTAGGTACGTCAAAAAAAAAAAACGCAGATTTATTGAAAAATCAAATTATGACAACGTTTTTAATATAGAATCGAGCAAAGTTAGTCCCCTCTTTGGTAGTATTCTTAACAACAAAACGTCATCTATATACAAGCACTTTTCCTGACTCGATATTGTTTGAGAGTTTCGGAAATTATGCGTTGGTACACTATAGGTGCATTCGCTAGTTCAAAGGGAGATACTCAAAGTGACCCTCTGGTGTCACGAAGGAAGTTTTTTTTTTTGTCAATAGAGTCATCACACATTTTTATTTAATGGAAACCGATTAACATGTCTAATGCTGTAAAATATGAGCGGCAACGGGTACCGATCCTTTACTGTACTGTTTAAGCCGCGGTAATCGACGACCATTCTGTTGGAGCCGTCCTTTTTCTTTACCAGAAGAATTGGGCTTGCATAAGAAGATTCCGAAATGTGTATGCCTTTCTCCTTGAGATCGTTTACACGCACACACAGCTTTTCGTCGTAAGACAACTTTTAAGGGCGATAACTAACAGGATTCTCGGTTGTTAACCGAATTTTCATTTCGTCAGTATTTACTGTACCTACTTGCGGCAGTACCGCTAAGAAAATATTTTGAATATTTTTTTAAAACATTATTTAGTCGCTCTTTATCATTACCTTGCAAAGGTGTATTAATTTCATCGTAACTAGACAGTGAACCTGACACCCCAATAAGGTTTACACACGCATAGTCGTGGCAGATAATACTCTGGGAATCTCCGGTACGGATATATGCGATACCATTGCGATTTAAAACATCGGTACCTATTATCACAGGTGTACTCAAACAACCACCGGGTACTATATGGAAGTCTACTTCCAAAGTTAAATTATCGAACTCGACAGGCAGAGTGGTGTAACTATCTGATCTTATTTCGTGACCACCTATACCGCGCAACATTTGAGCATTAGGGCTTAGACGGCAAGAAAAATGTTTGAGAAGATCTTTAGATATGAGAGATACAGACGAGCCGCTGTCAATTAAGACGTCCGTAGGTACACCACACAGCACTGCGGGTGTCACGTCACGGCTAGCTGTATCACCCTTTATTTCGCGACAAAAATTTACATGGGTTTTATTGCGTGACTCCGACCGCTCTTTAGCAAAACACTTTTCTTCCGTATGTCCGTTTTTTTTACAAAAGTTGCACTTAATAGAGTGTTTCATGTTTGTGAAATTAGAATTTGCATTAGGACTCTGACTATCGCTTGCGACTTTAGAATTCAAACTATTGGCTTTTGAACGTTTAGGACAACTTTTACAGATATGACCGAAAGCGCCGCACGTAAAACACTTCACATATTTTTTATCAAAGACGGCAGCACTACGTTTTTTAATACTGCCATTATCGTTTGAGTTAGCAGGTTGGTTTGAATAATTAACACTGGTTTTGTTCACATTTGCACTGGGTTTACTCGGCATAACATAATTTGATAAAAATTCCACGATGCTTTCGGGTGTTAATTTTGAATTCATAGCGGTAGCGCGAATCTGCGGGTCCTTAATACCACGCACAATTATAGCACACAATAGGTCACTATTTAATCCTTTAATGATATGCAATCGCAACAAGGATTTGCGCGCGTATTCCGCATATGTGGAAAAATTATCAGACTCTGTGCACATGACGTCATACAAGATATTAGCGATATCGACACGTCTTGGACAAAGTGACTTTAGCTCTAGTTTAAAGGTAGTCCAAGTACGATCCGTCTCAGTCCAATCACGTAACCAAGAGCGAGATTCGCCCTTTAAACACAAACCAATACGGGCTACATTCTTTGTCGTCCCATCTATTTTGTAATTTAGCACGGTCGACTTCTTGACACCATGCAATGACGTCATGAACATTAGGGTCAAAGTCAGAGACGTAATAATGATTCGATCTCACCGGGTTTATGCTCCTTAGCGCATCGATGAGACGCTCCGTAACGTCCCCTGCAGCCGACGTTGAAGGCGAAGGCGACATCGACAGCGCCGGCGGAGTCGGCACAGACGTAGAGATACCGAGAGGGCTGGCCACACGCATCGCCTCTCCTTGAGCCTCGGGCATGGACGGGCCGGTAGAGCCAGTGATGGTAGAGCACGGCTGCTTTTCCACGCTTGATGCGTGATTGGTTCTGAAACTGATCGCTCCAAGGCCGAGACCCTATTAAGTATTGCGTCTAACGTAACACTGAGTTGAGTTAGGTCGGGCGGCGGTGGCGTACGATCACGTTTACGTTTTTTTCTATGACTGTTGGGCATTTTAATTTAATCAAATAATAAAATTAAAAAGAAAACAAAAAAAAAAAAAAAAATGTGGGAATACGAGAGCACTATCCCACTTCTGATATTACAATTTAAATAAAAAGAAATACTAAAATGACAAATTTAATTAAGTTCGTAACAAATTAGCGAGCAGAGGGGGATTTGATTAAAGTACGCGCGCCGCCGGGAATGGGAATGGTTCTCTGGACACACTGGGCGACGTCTTATATAGGCTCGGTGACGTAGTCTGGGCTGGCCGGAGGTGTATAGGTAGGGGACGCTGATGCAGCTAACAATATAGTATTTGTTCGTAATGTAACTGCTCGTGCAGCCTGCCAGGGGCCCATTTCTCAAAGCGTATTAGTCTAATAATATTAGTCTTGTCTCGTAATTGAAACTAAAAAATGAGACAAAACACTAATATTATTAGACTAATACTTTTTGAGAAACGGGCCCCTGGCCGGGCAACAGTGAACTCTGATTGGCCGGCGGAGTCGCGCCACCAAAGACCGGAAACGGGCCACTGTACTAATTTAAAAGTTGTTTATTCATAAGGTGATGGCGGTTTCTGCTATGACTTTATATTACTCTAATTTTTATGGTGGACGCCACTATCAAAGATCATAGTAAAATCAGTAGTTCTGTAATTGGGTCTGATTTGATACAACTCAACATTCAATATGTTGACTTGCTCAAGTGTTGCCATACAACAATAATTTGTAATAGTTGATTTCTAGTTTTAATGTCTCCATTTATTTAACGTTTCTCTTTTTTGTATATTTACTGTAATTTTTAATTATGTCGGCGCCATAATGGAACCATTTAGTAATTTGTTAATTTTTATTGTTGTTTTTGTACGCCGCAAGGCAGAACATAGAGGTCGCTTAAATTAATCTAAGAACTATTATGTATACCTGTGTTTCACAAAATAAACTACTTACTTACTTACTTACTTACTTACTTACTAAATAACTCGAAATTGTATATATGAAAACCTGATATAGTGGGCGTTAAAATCGATATTGTGGGCGTTAAAATCGATATTGTGTATAAGAAGCGATATTGTGTATATGAAAATACGATATTGTGGAGAGTTCAATATTTCTGGTCGGTGGCTTGGAAGGAGAAATGGCTGGGGTAAAAATAGTAAAACGCGAGAGATTCGGAGCTTTTTGAACGAGATTGAACGAGGGTCGGAGCGCTGTCCAAGATCATTCCAAATTTTAATTTAGTAATATAGTGCCTGAAGATTAGGAACCTAATTGGTGAGTAATTTTAAAACCCGTTGTTGTCAGGACACCTTTAACACCTGGTTTACCATGGGTTTACCAGGCTGCGATCAGAGTCCGGACGCAGGCAGCGTGGTTATTTTATATGAACGCATGATCCCAACACCTACATACACATGGGTGGCTATCGCACCATTGTGATCTAGTCACCCCCCTGTCGTTGTCAGGACACCGTTAACACCTGGTTTACTAGGCTACGACCAGAGTCCGGACGCAGACGGCGGGGTTATCCTATATTAATGCATGATATTTGATCCTATCACATAGGTACATACAAGTGCGTGGCTATCACAGCAGTGATCTAGTCACCCCCCCCCCTGTTGTTATCAAGACACCTGTAACACCTGGTTTACCAGGCTGCAATTTGAGTCTGGATGCGGGCGGCAGGGCTATTCTATATACATACATGTAGTTTGATCCCAACACTTACATACGAGAGTGTGGCTATCGCATATGTGATCTAGTCACCCACCCGTTGTTGTCAGGACACCTTTAACACCTGGTTTACCAGGCTGCGATCAGAGTCCGGACGCAGACGACGGGGTTTCCTCACATTAATGCATGTAATTTGTTCCCAACCTCTACATACAATAGTGTTCATGCAGCTATATATTTACATTTTAATACCAACTGTAGGATCCTGTTTAGAATGATAGGGATTCTTTAGGCACGGATAGGTAGGATATCGATACCTTTAGACTCAATTGGCGCAAACGCTAAAACTTAACTTTTCAGGAGGGCTAAAAAACATTTTTTTCAAAATTATTTTTATCATAACATTATTGTTTTTTGAGTTACAAAGTCAGTTTTGTACATAATAAATATAGTTTATCGAGATATGAATAGAATATATGTTATGGATATGTTTAGAATATGATTAAGTAATATTTAAAGTAAACGCAAAAATTAAATTTAAGAAAATGGAAGGCTTATACGCCCTAGAAAAATACTAAAAATGTTACTTACGCCCCAAAAAAAATACTGTTTCCGTGATAGGTTTGGGGTGTAAAAGCCAGGTGGACTATTTTTTTACTGCAATAGGGTGTATAAAAGAAATGTCATGTATTTCCGCGTACGCTCAGTTTGTGGAATGAGCTCCCTGCACGGCTAGCACAAGTTGTCCGCGACTTGGTTGTCAGAGACACACTGAGCGACAAGCGAGAGAATACAACTTGTGCTACCCGTGCAGCGGTTGTTTTTCTAAGAGTTTACAATATCGGGCTCTTCAAGAAGGAACTAAGGGTTTTTGAAGGGTTGGCGACCTAGAAATGATACTTCAGTGATGTTAACTGTCATAGGCTACGGTGGCCACCTTCTTTCTAGCGGGCTGTATGCTTGTTTACTATTCTTGTGGTAAAGAATGATACCAATATTTTGTACAAAGTAACACATACCATACATTTATCTTAAGTGTTTATAAATACATATTTTTCATCTTTTAGGAATATCATTTTTCGTTTTATAGGATGGTGAAATAAACACACGAAATATGAGTTAGGTAACAAAAATCTTTATTTCAATGATATTATAGTCAGCTAATCTTCATTTATTTAATAATTAGTTAAGCACTTGTATTTATGAGCACTTGTATTTACATGTGATTACGGTAAGGGTCCCAGTGTTTGATAGTGCTACAACAGTTGTTGGCACCTTCAACCTTATATCGACAGAGGTAACAGATGAGTGTCAACTGATAGTGCTACAACAGTTGTTTGCACCTTCAACCTTATATCGACAGAGGTAACAGACGAGTGTCAACTGATAGTGCTACGACAGTTGTTTGCATCTTCAACCTTATATTGACAGAAGTAACAGATGAGTGTCAACTGATAGTGCTACAACAAGAATTGTTGGCACCTTCAACCTTATATAGACACAGGTTGTGGCGCTATCAAACACTGGAACCTTTACCTTAATCATATGTGATTATAGATTATAAATACAAGTGCTAAACTAATTATTAAATAAATAAAGATAAGCTGACTATAAATATAATTGAAATAAAGATTTTTGTTAACTAACTAATATTTCTTGTGTTTATTTGACAATCCTATTCATTTCCATGAATAATGACATTCCTAAAACATTGTAATATATGTATTTATGAACACTTAAGTTAAATGTTACGTATGTGTTACTTTGTACAAAATATTGGTATTATTCTCTAACACATGGATAGCAAACATGCATGCGGCCCGCTAGAAAGAAGTTGGCCACTGTAGCCTATGAAAGTTAAGGGTGATTCTTAGAGATCGCGTTATTCGTGTGATTCCTCTGGCACATTTTTTTTTCTTTATTGACTAATAAACTTACTTAATAAATTTACTTTACTGGAAGTAAGCATTTTCACAAACATAAATATAACTTAGGCCCTCTTTTTAACAAAGCCATTCAAAAGTTATATGCCATTTAATTTTCATGTCCAAAGGAATCAGAAATAGATGACATAGGAATCAGAAGTTGATCAAAGTTATAGTAGTTAAATGCAAAATGGTAGTACAATGTGCAAAGAAGTTTAATTAATTAAAGATAAACTATAGCAAATCAACGTATATTCTTATCATATAAACAAATTATTAATTTTCTGTCTAAAAAATCATCTAATAATAAAAACAAAAGTGCTTAGTGTAATTTTCTTTACGACTTGTAAATTTACAAATAAGTATAAGATAAGCTAAAAGATGTTTATACAGTAAGTAGGCCGCACGGGCACTTACACGTCAAAAATCTACCAGCGCTTCGCAAGAGACCACTGCTGAGAAGAAGCGCCACAAGAAACTCAACAGTCAGTCTATAACTAACCAAGTTAAAGTAAGACAAAATCCGAAAGTAGGGGTACTTTCAGAGCTACTTCTTAAATTTTCGAATACTCTGTCTTGATTAAGTCACCTCTCCAACAAAAAAAAACAATCAAAATCGGTTCATCCGTTTAGAAGCTACGATGCTACAGACGGGTACACAGATAGACGGGTACACAGATAGACGGGTACACAGATACACACATACACAGATACCCAGATACACAAATGCATACATTTAACTCATAACACCCCTCTTTTTGCGTCGGGGGTTATTAATTACATTAATTTCTGATTCATATGGCTTTATGACCAGAGGAATCAGCCACAGAGGAGTCAGAAAATGAAATAAAAGTGTCAATTACAGATCATACTAAAGCACGTCACGGTCATCGTACATACCACAGATAAGTATTACCGAAAGCATTTTAATCAGCTTTACTTTGATTTTTTACAGCATATAATAACATAAAAAAATTAAGCCGAGTAATGATAAACCGACCCGAACCAAGACCAGAGGAATCACATATTTACCTCAATAACTCCGGATCGACGCAGACCAGGCGACAAGTCGACTCCCTAGCACGTTTGGCGCACGAGTAACTACCGCCTGCGCGGGGGCAGAGGTTTCAAGTTATGCTATGTTATGTGTTATGTGTGTGTTATGTTGGTTTAAGTTGTGTTGGTGGGCGCTATGGAGTCGAACAAATGTCGCGACAGAGATATCAGATTTTTGTGCGGACAACTTTTATTTTCTCAGTTCTAAGAAAATTAACATATTTAAAATTTACACATTAAGTTTTATGAATAAAACAATTATCGTTTTATTGATTTACTCACTTAGAAAATGATCAAATAGTTATATTGAAAGATATTACAAGATCCTTCCAAGAAAGTGGGGAGCGGACGCGACAGAGAATTATTCAGAATAATGGACTTTAATTATTTTTATTATATACAGGATGTTTTTTTGGTCAGCAACTTCCATAATACTATATTCATGATTCTAAACTCAAAAAAAATATAAAAAATATATATTTTTTTCATGAAATGTCGAAAGAATATCCTCGCTACATTTTAAATCATGGTCTCTCGTTTCTGTAGCTACGAAGGGGGTAGGCCGCTTATCGTCACGATTGTTATTGTTTGATACTACCCTCACAAAACTGCGCAAGCGACGTCAGTACCGTGTTTGTTTCGAAGACTGACTGCTGAGTTTCTTACGGCGTTTCTTCTCGGCAGTGGTCTCCTCTTGGGAAGCGCTGGTAGACTCCTGACGTGTAAAAGTGCCCGTGCGGCCTACTTACTGAATAAATGTCTTTTATCTTTTATCTTTATCTTTTAAGCGAGTGCTTGTTAAATGAAGTGTTAAATCATTTTATTGATAAAAAAAATGTCTCGGCAAGAAAATTTACTTCTTGACAATCGGGACATGTTTGATGTTGTAAACATTTACTTTGTGAGTGGTCAAAACATTGCTGACACCGTTAGAATTTGGGCTGAACGATTTCCTAATCGGCATGCCATTACGTGTTACACTGCAGTAAGGTCTATCGCTAGCAACCTTTACGAGTGGGGCACTTTTGAAACACCACGCCATGCTCAAGGAAGAGCCCAAAGTGGGCTTGCAGTGGATGTTAAGCAGGCTATTCTCAATTACTTCGAAGAACATCCACGGGCGAGTACTCTCTTAGTTTTAAGCAGTTTAAATACTGGCGAGCCAAAGGCGGCCGTCACTTCAAACATTTATTAAAAGTGACCTTATGTAAAAATTTAAATTTTGTAAATTTTTAACAATCGTTGTACAAAGCTGATTCCCCTTTTTAAATACGCCAAAGACAACTCTTGCGGTTTTTTAATCCATACCGTTATTTTGTAGTTAAATGCTATTTCAGAACGATTTTTACAACAATAATCTACATTTTTTTAACCTAAACCGTGTTTGTAATCTTTGACGGTCCTAAGCCTGTAACAAGTATGAAGGGAAAGATGAATCATAACATTGTGCACGGTGATTACGTCATTAGTCTTCGGTAAACACGTCGCATAGCAACCACAATTAAGTGAAATAATGGGATAAACAGAAAATGCTATTTCTCTGACCTCCTAAGGCTTTTTAATTTTTTAATGTGATATTCGGATTCAGCATTAATTAAACTATCTCTCCTGTTTTGGAAGTTGTCGACCAAAAAAACACCCTGTATAAGTATATAGAGTACAATTATATGACAATCAACTAATGACTCAATTAGATAAGAAGTTCAACTAGTGAAAAAAAATTAGAGCCAACTTCTTGAATAACTAGTTATGAGAAATAAATGCCCGGACATCGAAAATTCGGGCTTTGAAGAATCACCCTTAACATCACTGAAGTATCATTTCTAGGTCGCCAACCCTGCAAAAACCCTTAGTTCCTTTTTGAAGAGCCTCATATTGTAAACTCTTAGAAAAACAACCGCTGGGTGCTCATTCCACAACCTGAGCGTACACGGAAATACATTACATTTCTCTTATAGGTACACCCTATTATAGTAAAAAAATAGTCCACTAGGCTTTTACACCCCAAACCTATTACAGAAACAGTATTATTTTCTTAAGTACTTTAAATATCACTTAATCACATTCTTTATCCCGACAAACCATATTTATTATGTCCAAAAGTGAACTTTTTAACTCAAAAAACAAAAATGTTACGACAATAATAATTTTGAAAAAAAAAATTGTTAGCCATCCTGAAAAGTTTTAATGTTTACGCCAAATGAGTCTGCTTTTGAATTTGTCAGGTTATAAGAGGTCAGAATGTATGCATTTTATACGACTACTATTTATTTATTTATTTATTTCTAATCAAGTATAATCTTCACAGAATTACAGTAAACACTAATGCGCTGAGAGATACAATTTAACCACACAGATACATTTGCAACAAAAGATTATACACACACAAATTAAACAACAAGATAATAAAACAATAATAGTGCATAAAATGGGAATAATCTATCCCTTCATGACTTATCTATTTCCTCACAGAATCCGAGACATTCACGAGATATAACCACCCACCGACTGTCAAACAGATCACACTCCGGTGCTGACAGCAGAAGTGCATTAGAATAGAATAGAATAGAATAGAATAGAAAATATTTATTCAACGCACACAGAAAAAAAACAATAGGTAAAGTATACATATAAAGTAAAAGGACACATTAAGGCGTTGAATAGGATCCCTCTCAGCATTGTGCCACAGTGAAACTGCGGCGCTGATTTTCAGAGAGACCCCGACTTAAAAACTAAACTAAATTAAACGTAAAACGGGTACGGTAACAGTAAACAGGTAACAGGTAACATTACAAACACTAGCGACAATTTTAATCAGTACATGAAATAAATTAAAAAAAAAACAATATTAATTCAAGCTTAAAAAAAACCTTAAGGACTAATTCAATTTTGTGTGGCAACACCCGAACAACACAACCGTTTCCTGTTGGATCGTTGCAAGTGACGGCCAGTTCATTAAGCATTCGTAGTGCCCGAACATTTGGAGAATTCCTATGTGACACTGTTCTTGCTTTTGGAACTGAAGGAAGACTATGGGTGCGCGGTCTTAGATGATTTTTAGGGACAAACGGGACCGACAGCCTTACAAGTTGCGTCACAAGTTCAGGACAGTCCGCGTTACCCCGGAGCATATTACAAGCTGTCGTCAGAAGAGCATAATTATGCCTTACTTCTAAAGAGTTGAAACCAAGGGAACCCAGCAAGAACTTAGTAGGATATAGAAATGGATAATAACCATAAAACTTTCTATATATAAATCGCAGCATGGCTTTTTGTACTTTTTCTAGAAGTAAAGCGTAAGTAGACTCATACGGGTGCCAGACGATCGAAGCCGCCTCGAGTTTGCTTCTGACCAGGGTCGTGTACAACAATTTAATGGCAGTTGGGTCGTCAAAATCTCGTGCATTCCGGATTACAAAGCCCAATCTTTTGTAACACTCTACGGCAAGCGCCTTAATAATTATGGTCATGAAATGTAAGACGTGTATCAAAAATAATGCCAAGGTCTTTGACAGTAAAAACGCGGGAAATCATTTCTGTACCTAACCTATAGTCAGCATGTATCGGCGTCTGAGCACGACTAAAGGTCATGACTGAACACTTAGCGACATTGAAGTGGAGTTTGTTTTTAATGCTCCACTCAAATACAGAGTTAATGTCTTCCTGTAATTTCCCATACTCTGTCAGTTGCCTAATGCCCAGTACAAGTTTCAGGTCGTCCGCATACAGTATACACTTCGAATGCTTAATAACTGTGTCCAGATGATTAATCATAATACCGAACAAAAGTGGTCCCAAAATTGAGCCCTGACTTACGCCAGATCGAGTGTGGTAGGGTACCGAGACAAAACAACCATGTTTCACAAATTGCACTCTATCACGCATGTAGCTGGAAAACAACTTAAGAAGCTTTGGTGAAAAGCCAATATTACATAATTTGTCAAGTAGCACGTCGTTATCGACTCGATCGAAGGCTTTTTGAAAGTCGAAATACAAGACATCCACTTGTGTACCCTTATCTAGCTGATTAGAAATTATATCAACTACTGTAAGGAGGTTGGAATTGACTGATCGTTTCGACCTAAAGCCATGCTGGGAATCACACAGGAAAGGTGCGAGCTGCGCCACAATTAAGTTATTTAGAACCGATTCAAAGAGCTTCGCAAGTGAAGAGAGTATAGCAATAGGGCGATAATTCTCAATGCAAGACGTATCACTAGTCTTCGGAATAGGAGTAACTCTAGTAACTTTCCATCGATCAGGATACGTTCCAGTGGAAAGGGCCTGATTAAATATATGGCAGATAGGAAAGATAAAATATTCTTTGCAAGCCTTTATAATGTACGCAGGTACGTTGTCCGGACCTACTGAACTTCTAGGCTTTAGCCGTCTAATGGCAGCATCTACCTCATAAGGACTAACGCTATCTAAATGTATATGATTAGCTGAACGGACTGTATCTTGACTAATAGCGGCCCGGTAGTCAAGTCGCGGAGAATAAGGAAGTAAAACATTCGAGAAGAATTTTGCAAACGCAGCAGCACTTTCGCCGCCCTCCTGCTCCTTACCGTCGTCATAGAGAAGACAGGACTCAAAACCACCTTTTGCCTTCAGAGAATTTACATGCTTCCAAAAAACGCGCGGGTTATAACGAATCCCAGACTGTAATTGTTTAATGTAATTATTATAGGCAATCTCTATACGTAGCTTATTTATATTCAAACGTAACTTTGAAAAGGCAACATATTTGGAAGGATCGTTATTAGATTTCCATTCCCTATGTAGCTTAGCCTTACGAGTTAAATCTCTAATTAACTTTGCATTAAACCAAACTGGATAGCGCCTAGACATTCTTCTGGAGCGGATTTTTTTAGGCACCGAGCTTTCAAAGATATTGTAAAAATAACTATAATAACTAAGGATACTTTGAGTAGTGTAAACAGGGTTCAGATTCAGGTCACCCACCATAATGACAGCCGACTTTAAAGTATCAATGATCGATTCAACTTTATGAAACCACCGCATATATACCTCGTCCGTGGCTCTAGGGTGTATATACACAACACAAACGTTTATTGACACATCTTCTACTGTCACTGTAGCCCATAAGTCCTCACCATCAGAAGTCTCCAGATCCTTTCGCCTCGTCATTATGACTCCCGGGCGGCAGGCAAGTAACACTCCCCCGCCACATGTTCCATTAGCACGGTCACGACGCAAGTCTCCAATCTGCAGAGAGAATTTCAGAGTCTTCAACAGAGTCGGTTAAAAATGACTCTGTAACTGCAATTATATCACTGCTTGACATAAGGAGAGTTTGCCTAAAATGATTTAGTTTGGTGTTGAGGTCTCTAACATTTTGGTATATAACATGCAGGGCCCGTTTAGAATTGCGTTGCTCAAAATTACGGCTTATATGTTGACTGCCCACGGGTTGGGGTGAATCGTCGAAAAAACCACTCCTTAACCCTAGCATTAACTGGCCAAACGTCAGCTGACAAACATTTGTCATAGTAAGCCACCGGGACTACAATTTTAAAGGATTTATATTCGCCTTTAGCTTTCAGCTCCTCAACAGTACACGTTCCTTCCGGGCATAAACTTTGCAGGTAGGTTCGAATATCGTCCGCTCCAGACAGCATATTCCACAGGTGCAAATGTGCATATCTTTTCACCACATCCATTGCAAATAGAAGACATTGCAGTTTCGCAGCTCACAAGTTCACAACGCCTGCCAAAAATCAGCGAGCACAGCAGCGCGGGCAAGGGCGGGGGCGGGGGTGCACGGCGCGAGCACCTGGGCCGGCGGCCGCTATGACTCACCGATGCAAGCGGTTGCGGGTCAGGAACAAATTAGACGGTGGAATATTTTAAAAATGTTTTTGGTTCGCCTACTTCCGCCTTTTGGTATATCCGAGTTTCGTTTCCACCACAATGTAGACAAGAATTTTCCGAACAACATGATACTAAACTCAACACTCAACAAAGGGTTTTGGATTTATGAACCAAAGATAATGAACAGAGAATCAAAAAAGCTTCGCACGGTAGTTGCTCGCACCATAGTATAAATAGAGAAGTAGGTCGTCTTCAAACAAAGGTACATCGCGCGGCTTGCACGTGTGCGTTACGCCGACCGTACGGCTGTGGGCGGGGCGAACGTCGCACACGAAACTACAAGCAGAGGTGCGGGTATGGTGATTAGACGGGGTCGCGGCGTCATTGCGTTCGGTCACGTTTGGTTGTTTGTAGGTAGTGCGCGTTAAATTAAAACATCGAGCGACAATGTCTTTGTCGAAAACTAGAAAATATTGTTCAGTTTACGGGTGTTTAAATAATGGTGTAAGAAATCCGGAGTTATCGTTTTTCAACATACCTTTTGAGTCGGAAAGGTACCTATTTAGAGTTTGTGTTGTGAAGAATGCTGTTTATTTTTTGATATTTACCTATAGCTCATAGCCCACTTGCAGCTTTTGTTAAATCTATTTTATTGTCAGCGTGACATTTTCTTTCGTTTCAAAACGCCTAAACTGTGCCCTAAACCTAGCTTAGGTAGGTACTTACAACTATCCAGATTTAATAAAAGCTGCAAGTGATTCATGTAAATACCTACTCAATTAATGAGGTATTTCGTACCGGCTTGCCTATACCTATAGAATAGATACCTACTTAGGTGAAATAAATACGTATTAAGTAGGTAATTTAAGTTATTGAGTGTGACGTGTCAGTTAACATGTGACGACGTGGATGGCCTAGGTAGTTGGTAGTGACCTAGTGACTAAGTACTGCTTACGAAGCTAGCGGTCCTGGGTTCGATTCCCGGTCAGGGCAAATATTCGTGTGATGAGTGCGAGTAGGTATTTGTTTCTGAGTCTTAGGTGTTTCAAATGTACCTATATAGTAATATTAAGTAAGTATGTATTTTTCACTACATAAGTAATTATGTATCATTGCCTAGTACCCAAAGCCTAAACCTAGTTTAGGACTACGTAGGTCAATTTGTGTGAGATTTTCCGGTGATGTTATTATTTAGATATTTATTAAATTTTCGGTAGGTACATTAATATTATTATTGTTCACATCACATTGTATTTTTTCTTTATCCATGTTGAGTAGCTATAGACTGGGAGCTACTCCATGTTTTCGTACTTTATTTATTTAAAATTAAATACATATACTCTATTTAAACCCCGACAAAAAAGAGGGATCTTACAAGTTAAACGGGCATATCTGTGTGCTTATGTGTGTATATACTTAGGTACCTAACAATATTTATACTTACCTACTTTATGTTTGTGTAATTTATGAAAACTACTATGATTATAAATCATAGATCAAATTAGGTAGGTATGGTAGAGTAGGTGACCAAAATTGAAAAACATGTTCGGACAACCCTGACGCCCGAGCGGCAATAGGTATCAGAATCTCCTAAAGGGCCGGAGTCGAGCTACTTGTCTATTTATACTATGGTGCGGTGAACGAACTCTACGGAATAGGCAAGTAGTAACGCGCTCCGGTTGTAATTCATTCATAAGATTTTCGTTCGTGTTGCATTGCTTGTTTTCGTGGAAATGCTATTTTCACAGTTTTTTTTACATAATCAGCTTCAGTATGTCATGATATGTTGTATTAGATCGGTTAATACGCAAAAACGGGAAAAAAAAATGGAGAAAATTTGAGTTTTCCCGGGAAAATTTCCACTGGATTTCAGTTCAGAACAATAGTCTGAAGCTATAGTTTCAGTTTTCGGTGAGCTGTCGCTTACACCCTGTATAGAGACTGAGTAGCAAATTTAAAGTTTAGTACAAACTTCAAAGGTACACGCACTATTAGTCTATTACGCACGCGGCATTTAAGTATATATTTATATATAACTATTAATATCGTTGTCTGGTACCCATAGTACAAGCCTAGAGCTTGGGACTAGGTCAATTGGTGTGACATTGTCCCCTGATATTTATTTATTTTATTTTATTTATTTAATCTAAGACAAACATTATATTACCTATTTTTCTTTATCCTTGCCAAAATCAAACTTTCTAAAACGAACTAAATACCGTACTGTAATTGGTAAAAGGGGTAGCGAGCTAGCGAGCTAGCGACTCCCGCTACCTGCTACGTAATTATTATTTACTCAAAAATGCTATGTAATCTTGCCATAACACCAGAGGCCTGTTTCACGAAGCTACAAGTTACAAATTACAAGCGGAAGTCTCTTTCTAACTAGTACTGCTAGAAAGAGGGTTCCGCTTGTAATTTGTAACTTGTAGCTTCGTGAAACGGGCCACAGCAAATAGGAACCGGTGGTAGGTTGAAGTTCCTGGACAACTATCAAAAAAGTCCAGTAAAGTTCAGGAATTCCGAATTTGGAATCAGTAAGTGTCCAGTAAGTAAGTATGTAAATTCCATAATATATCATATTATCTCAAATAATATTTTTGGAATTTTTGCCTGGCGGTTCGGGCTTTTACCTCATACTCGTCCAGGGTAGTGATTCCGTCAAAAGCAAAGGTGAGCGAACGCAGGAGTGATGTCCAAGCGGCGAGTTTAAGTAGTCCCGTCAAAGCGAACAAAACACATTTTTCAGCGCGTGTATTCAATTTGGCAGCATGGCTTCTCGAACGTATAAGGCTGCCTAATTGAGAATGCACGCGCTAATATGTGTTTTGTTCGCTCTGACCGGACTACTTAAACTCGCCGCTTGGACTTCACTCTTGCATTCGCTCACCTTTGCTTATGAGAGAATCACTACCCAGGAAGGCTCACTTACTGGTTTTTGCAGTAATGTACTATTACTCAAAAATGCTATGTAATCTTGCCATAACACCAGTAAAAAGGAGCCAGTAGGTTGACGTTCCTGGACAACTGGAAAAGTGTCCAGTAAAGTTGAGGAATTTCGAAATTGGAATCAAAAAGTGTCCAGTAAGTAAGTATGGAAATTCCATAACATATCATATTATTTGAATTTGGAACTATCTGTAAAGACTGTGACAGCCTTCAAAAAGGCTACTTATACTACATGAAAAGCTGATCATTCAGCTCCCAAAGTACCAGGGCATCATAAACCAAAAGCGTTATCTCGTTCAGACCAGACATCGCGCGATTTCTCTTCATTTCAGCATCGCTTGTTCCGCACCATCTCAGTTTTATGTGCGCCTAGTACATCTCGGCCGGTATGACGAGTTGTGAATCGTTAAAAAAATTAAAAAAAACCGGGTAAGCGACCGGCTACGAGTCGGACTAGCGCACTGAGGGTTGTGCACATGTGGTCATCAATATTTTAAAATATTTTTTTTTAAATCATTCTACTTGTTCTATTTTTGAGTAAAGCACTATACATGCTTCGACCATTAAGAGCCATCCTGGACTCGTATGTATAAAAGCCCTCGCCTAGCGGCTCGGGCTTTTATCTCATACTCGTCCAGGAAGGCTCACTTACTGGTCTTTGCAGTAATGTACTATAACGCGGGATTTTACAACTTCTTTTGTTGCTAAATATGAAAGAAAAAGATAACAAAGGGACGACCGAAGTGTGGCACGTGCCTTTGAGTAGCTCAACCCTTCTTGATTATTGAAATAAAAGATTTTTTTAAGCCGTCTATATTGTAATGCAAAAATATACTTTATTTGACTTCGATCATTGCTGATCTTTTGTAACAGCCCTTTGTTTAGAGTTCACTGCAAAGGCCCGTTGCGTCTAGGATTTTCCAGATGCTTTGGGCCGTGAGAAGTTGTATCTCCTGTGGGTCCACAATATGTCACCCTAGGTAGATACTTCTGTTACGCATTAGTGGTCCGCAGGAACAGAGGATGTGCATTGCTGTCTCCTCTGTTTCCTGACAGAACCTGCATGTCGGTTCTTGTTTCATACCCATTAGAAACAGATGTTTGTTCAATTTGCAGTGGCCAGTTAGAATTCTAGTCACTGCGCAAGTCTTTTCTCTTTTGAGTTGTAGAAACTCTTTGGAGAAGTTGCTTTTGAACCCTGTAATTAATGATTTCGAGTGCTTTTGTCCTTTCGTGGACTTCCACAGCTCGATCGCCCTAGATTTATATAGGTCGTTTAGCAGTGAATAGGATTTCCTTTTTGTGATACCACAAAAAGGCTCCGGGCCAACCAGGGGGTTGTCAGCACCTTTCCTAGCCAGTTCATTTGCTATTTCGTTTCCATCAATGTTGGAATGCCCTGGTACCCATCTAAGTATTACTTTGTTGGAGTTTCCTAGGGCATTCAGGTTTTCTTTGCAGTTTTGGACTAGTTTAGAGTTTAACTCCAATGCGTCTAGTGCCAAAAGGGCAGCTTGGCTGTCCGAGTTGATGTAGATGTGCTGGTGCCTATGGTTCTTCTCAAGGTTGATTTCCGCGCATTTGTTGATGGCGAAGACTTCCGCTTGGAAGATTGAGGCCTCCGTACCCATGCTGACGCTAACTTTGAGTCTTGGTCTCTCACCGTAGATGCCGCACCCCACATCGTTCCCTTTTTTGGAACCATCTGTATACCAAATGTGGCAGCCCTCTTTGTAGTCCAGCTGGCCTTTCAGCCATTTGTCCCTGGAGGGTATCTCCACTGAGTATAGTTTTTTGTAGTTATATTCAATATGCATGTTATCGGTTGGCATGCATAAGGTTTTGTGTTCAAACACCGATGCCATACGCTTGGTCAGTGCTTGAGAGCTCCATTTCGTCCTTGTCGTGGTGCAGATTCTGTATATACACTGTTCAGCCTCTTTTTGCACTTGTAGGTGCAATGGTGTTAGGTCTAGCAGTGCATCCAGAGCTGCTCCCGGTGTTAAGGATAGAGCTCCTGTTGCGATAACGCAGGCTGTGCGTTGCAAACTGTTTAGGGTGTTTATTGTTGTCTTTTGGTTGGTTTTTGTGCACCAGACAGCGGAGGCATATGTAATTATAGGCCTTACCACTGCCGTGTACAGCCAGAGGGCAATTTTGGGCTTTAGGCCCCATCTTGACCCCGCCATTCGACAACTGGTCCACATAGCCATTTTGGCTTTTTGGGTTATGTTTTTTATGTGCGAGTTCCAAGTTAACTTTTGGTCTAAGGTGACCCCTAGATACTTTACTTCACTTGAGATTGGAATTATTTGTTCGTTAAGCTTAAGATTTAGTAGCTTTTCGAGCTTCCTTTTCTTTGTGAAGGGAACTATCACAGTTTTGCTTGCGTTTATGAACAATTCATTTTCTTTACACCATTTATTTATGGTGTTGAGAGCTCCTTGCATTAGACATGAGATTGTGTGGAGGCTGGGGCCTTTGATTATGACTACAAGGTCGTCGGCATATCCCTGTGTGTCATAGTCTTGGTCTGTCATTAATGCAAGTAGTTGATCCACTGCTAGGGTCCACAAAAGTGGGGAAAGGACACCTCCTTGTGGACAACCTCGTGTGGTGTGGAATTCATGCGAAATTGCATTGAGAGTCAGAGATGCCACCCTGTTAGAGAGCATATTCTTGACCCAGTTGATGGTGGTGCCGTCTATCCCCTTTGATACCATTCCGTTTAAAATGGTATTTGTGGGTGTGTTGTCGAATGCACCTTCTACATCAAGGAAAGCACATAAGGCCGTTTGCTTATCCTCTAAGGTTTTCTGCACTTTGTCGACCAGATCGAGGAGGGCAGTTTCCGTGGATTTCCCTTTTTGGTAAGCGTGTTGGTTTAAGCTGAGGGGTTTAGCTATTAGGTATCTAGCTCTAATGTGCTGGTCTATAATCCTTTCCATAGCCTTGAGTAGGAAGGATGTGAGACTGATCGGTCTGAAGGATTTAGGCTGAGAGTAGTCCTTTTTCCCTGCTTTTGGTATGAAACGTACCTTGACTCTGGTCCACGGTTCTGGTATTATGCCCCAGGCAAAGCTTGCCCGAAATATTCTTACCAGATGCGGGAGAAGGATGGTATCTCCCTTTTGAAGAAGGGCTGGAAAGATCCCATCTTCTCCCGCTGATTTAAATGGGTGGAATTTCTCAATGGCCCATTTAACATTGTTAGGCCTAAAGATATTTGTGGCCTTGTTCTAATCCGCTCTATGCGCCCTGTGATCTGGGTGATTTCTTGGGGTACATCGTTGGGTATCATCGGTGGTATACGATCCTGGAAAGTGGGTTACTCTGAGAAGTTCAAGAGTTTCCCTCTCTGTGGTCGTAAAGGTATTATCTGGTCGTTTGAGTAGGCCGAGATAATTTGTGGGTGTCTTGGCGAGTATTTTGTGAATTATCGCTCCTTTGTGTGTTTGGGCTATATCTTCACAGAATCGTCTCCAAGACGCTCTTCTGGCTTTTCTGATTTCTTTGTTATACTCCGTCAAAGCTCTACCGTACTTTTCCCAATCTTGCGGCCTAGAGCAGTGATTGAATATACGCCGTGTGGAGCTGCGAAGCCTTTCCAGCTTTTTGTTCCACCACGTCGTTGTGTTGTTTGTTTTAGATTCTTTTAACGGGCAGCTCATCTCGTAGGCTTTGTTAATTCCTTCTGAGAGTTTCATTACTGCGCAGTTGAGAGAATCTGGAGTTTTAACATATTTTGGGAGGTCCGTTAGGTATTTTTCGAGATAGTCTTTGTAGGTGTGCCAGCAAGTGTTTCTTGGGTTCCTAAGTTTTTGTGGTTCTTTACCTAACGGACTTGTTACCTCGAATAGGATATGTTTGTGGTCCGACATTGAGTTTTCGGAACTGACATGCCAGTTGGCTAGGCATTTGGCTACTTTTTCAGTTGCGAATGTTATATCAAGTACTTCCTGCCTAGCTCTAGTAACAAAGGTTGGTGTGTTGCCCTTATTTAGCAAGTATAGGCAGTTAGTAAAGATAAATTCAGAGAGTAACTCACCTCTTCTGTTGATTCCAGTGCTGCCCCAGATGGTATGGTGGGCATTCGCGTCGCATCCCACGATCAGTTCCGACTTTTGTCGTTGTGCGTAGTCCACGACTTTAGTCAGTTCTTCAGTGGGGTTCTGTTTCTCTCCGGGCAAGTAGGCCGAGCAGACTAGGACCTTCGATGTTCCACGCCCTTTGAGATCCACGTAGGCGACGACTAGGTCTTCACTGCAGAGTTCTAAAATAGGCAAAAAGCTGATGTTTTTGTTAAACACGATACAGGCCCTTGGTTTTGAGCCTTTTTCATGTACCAGAATCTTACCTGCATTACTCATACCTGCTACCATGGAGTTGGCGTTGATCCATGGTTCTTGTATGAGGGCGATGTCCAGGCCATTTTCGCCAAAGATTTTTTCAACGACCGCTGAGGCCGCGGTAGCGTGGTGGAGATTGGCCTGTAGGAACACCGCCCCCTTGGTCTGTGGTGCGTCAGTGATGAGGCTGGCGGTGGGCACCGGGGTGCCTTTGCCGGCCTCTTTGCGTCCCCCTGGAGCGGTTGGCGCCCCTGTTTGTCCCCCTGTTAAGGGGAAACCGCTGTCGGCCCTCTGCTGGTCCACTGGTTGTTGGGTGGGGATGGGCATTGGTAAAGGGGACTGCCCTCTTTGATCCCCTCGGGATCTTGCGGTTGGGCGTGGGGGCCAGCGCGACCTATGTGTCAGGCCTCACCATACCCGCACCTCTGCTTGTAGTTTCGTGTGCGACGTTCGCCCCGCCCACAGCCGTACGGTCGGCGTAACGCACACGTGCAAGCCGCGCGATGTACCTTTGTTTGAAGACGACCTACTTCTCTATTTATACTATGGTAAAAGCCACCTATTTCGGGGTCGTTTAAGCCACATAAGACTTACCCATCCTTACACACATCCTTATACATCCTTTTACTATAAAAAAAAAACATTCACGACCTTGAAATGTAGAAAATAAAAAAAAACAGTAAATACTGCCGGGCCAAACAGGTCGTATTCGACTTTTGTTGGGAATTTCCAAACTTTAACTACATAGATCGATAGAGAATGAAAATTGAGTATTACTGCATTAAAAACTCATTTTGGCCAAAATGGCGTTTACGCCAATTAAGTCTAAAGGTATCGATATGTCTATTTCAACATTTAGGTATATAATTGAAATAAAATCCAGAGGTTCTCACAATACTTTTATTCGAGTATCACTCAGTAGCACAGTTACAGAAGAACTAACTTTCAAAATCACATTCTACCCTTTTAATAGACTGCTCGACCGCCATTGGTCATACTTGTTATTTTCAACCAATCGTTGATATCTTGACAATCTTATTAAAGTAAATTGTTTTTCTACACAATATTGTTAATCCCATAATTATTACATTAATTATTAACAGTAAATAAAGCACTATTGAAACGTTTATAGATACATACTACCATTATCTAATTTAATTACATAACTGATTTCCGGTGGAGTTAAAATACTATTAAATTAAATAGTCAAAACATGTAGGGACTTACAAAGAATCTAAATATATAGCGTGTTATTTAAAAAATCACAACATTCGGCCATCCGACTGCGTGCTATCTCCGGAGCACGCAACTATCACAACACACTTTAAGTAAACAACGTTATATATTCACTTAACAATTCCAATTTTCTTTAAAATATATTAGGTATTTACAACATAATTAGGTAGCATTAGTAACATATTTTTTTCATAATCTTTTAATTATTTATTATTGTATGTATAAAATTAAATACACAGTGTTGCTTTTTTTCTTTTCACAATGCAATTCTTAATCTTAATTAATTAATAGTTTTTATAGAATGTCAAGTATAATTCATTCAGATGCTGAATGACTGTCTGAGTCAGATGTGGTGGACTCGGAACCAGATGCCCTATTGACCTCCAAAGCCTGTACATTTATCCAACGCCTCATCCTATCAGACGCAACTACGCTTTCGTATTTCTTAGAATTAAGCCCTGGCACGTTAGCGATCATATAACGATCATTGCCTAAACATTTTGTTACCCTGTAAGGACCGATAAATTTAGGTAAGAGCTTCTTGCTTTGTCCAGTGTGCTTGAAACTAGTTTTGGTTATTTTTACTAAATCGCCCACTGAATATATGACCGCTGGAATTCTTTTGAGGTCATATAACTCTTTTTGGCGTTTTTGACTGAGTTTAATACATGACATCTGGAGACTCTTTACATCTCCAAAATTGACCGTGGAGACTTTCTACATCTCCCTTGTTTTGTGTTTTTTTTTAAATTATATTTAATTCTTAATTTTAATTTGACATTTGGAGACTGTTTACATCTCCGAAATTATATTATTTATTATAATCTGACATTTTGATATATTTAATTATTATTACTACTGGGACCTGTACATCCCTGTGACATTTAAATTATGTAGCTTAAGTTTAGTATTGTAATAAGTGATTTATTTGGAAAAAACGGCTTACTGTTGAGTTTCTTGCGGCGCTTCTTCTCAACAGTGGTCTCTTTGGAAGCGCTGGTAGACTCAGACATGTAAAAGTGCCTGCAGGGCCTACTTACTGAATAAATTATTTGAATTTGAATTTGAATTTGAATGCTGAAGCCTCTCTCCTAATTGTATCGAGCTGCGCGGATTTTGTAGATGGATCTAGTGTCTGTAAAATAGGCGGACTGACCGTCTCGTTATCATTAGATGAGAGTAAACGGGACTGAGGGTGAGATTCGCTAGGGGTAGCACCACAAGTAACAGTAGTAGTGCCCCTGTCAGACAGTCGATCATTAAGTTCATTGACAACATCGGTATTCTCAGATATTAATTTGTTGTCAATGGGGCCATTGAAATTGATGCCAAACAGTAACTCCGCCGGGCTCTTTTTTGTCGTGGCACTGATAGTATTATTAATACCCCATTGCACTCTACCCAGCTGCTTGTCCCAATCGCGTTCGCTTTCCCCAAAATTTTGCGTGGATAGGGCAGTGAGGATGGTCTGATTATACCGCTCAGCTTGCCCATTTGCTCTAGGACAAGCAACTGCGTTGAGTACATGTTTTACTCCTTTACTTACGCAAAATTCATTAAATTGATAGGACGTAAAAGCGGTCCCTCGATCTGAAATAATCCTACGCGGTACGACAAAATCGTAAAACAAACTATCTAATATCCTGACGACGTTCTTGGTTTTAGTGTCTTTGACCGGTCTAGCAAAAACATATTTTGTAAAGCCATCTACGATGGTTAGGATGTAACTGTTTCCCGCCTTACTTCTTACAAATGGCCCCAAATGGTCCAGATGCAATGTGTGGAACGGTTGTTCTACCTTCTCTATGGGATGCAAAAACCCAGAGCGCACTTTAGATGGATTGTCCTTGTTGTACGCACAGTCTATACAAGCGGCAACGTATTTTTTGACGAAGCGTCGTAATTTAGGGAACCAGTATCGACTCTGGATACGCTCTAGTGTCTTTGCAAGCCCAAAGTGACCTACATCGTCATGGTTGGCCCTACAGATTTGCCATCTTGCGTCTTTAGGAACCACGAGACGCACTTCATCTCCCACCTTCCTATGCAGTGAATGATTTTTGACAACGTAATTCTTTTTGATTTCTAAAACTTCTGTATCTAGTCCTGGCTTTAAAATTTTGAAAATGCGTTCTAGTTCGGGATCGGCCATTTGCAGTGTGAGTATCCAGTTATCAGTGTTTATGTTTAGGACGTTCACTGACTGAGCTGACTCGACCAGATTTTGGGGATTACGACTTAGAGCGTCGACGTGGCTCATGCGACATCCTGGTCGATATTCAATGTTAAAATTAAATTTGCTTATGAGTAACCACCAACGCGCTATTCGTGGGATCAAATCTCTTTTAGTTAAGGTTGTGCGAAGTGCATTGCATATACTGTGAAATTAAGCCCCAGAAGGTAAGATCGGAACTTCTTCAGCGAACAGACCACAGCCAGAGTCTCTAACTCATAAGAATGAAAATGACGCTCCTCTGGTGTAGTCTGTCGACTGAAGTACGCGACCGGTTTTAAAACTCTTGGGTTAACCTGCCACTGCATAAGAATACCGCCCAAGCCTAACGAACTCGCGTCAGTGTGGACCTCAGTGTCCAATTCAGGGCTATACAGTGCCAGTAGAGGGCGCTCTACAAGGCATTTTTTTAATGTTTCAAACGATCTAGCCTCGTTATCACTCCACTGCCACTGAATGTCCTTCTTAAGCAATGAAGTCAAAGGCCTAGCTATCTCCCCAAAGCCCCTTACAAAACGTCTGAAATAACTAGCTAGTCCTAAAAATTGACGCACCTCGTGCACATTGCAAGGAAGAGGAAAATTCTGAACCACTGATATTTTTCTTTTGCTGGGCTTGATACCATCAGAGGAAATTTCGTACCCTAGGTATTCGATACTTGTATCGAAGAAACTACATTTAGGAAGTTTTAAAGTTAACCTGGCTTCTTGTACTAACTTCAACACGTCTTCTAACCTTTCAAACCCTTCATCAATAGTTGCCGATGGTATAAGCAAGTCGTCCATATATGCTAGAGCACTTTTAAACCGCCGTGCTCCCAAAAACTGGTTCATCATCTTTTGGAACACAGCTGGTGCATTCGCCAACCCAAACGGCATACGTTTGAATTCGTAGTGTCCGTCCGGGGTGACGAATGCCGTCAGATGCCGACTCGCTTCCCCCATCGGCACCTGATGCTAGGTCCAACGTAATAAAGTACTTATTTCCGCTTAAATTGGCCAGCTGGTCATCAATTAAAGGTAGTGGATACCTGTCCTTTACCGTCTTACTATTGAGAGCCCTATAATTGACACATAGTCTCGACTCTCCATTCTTTTTCCTAACAAGTAATATAGGACTCGCATAGTTGGAGTGAAATTCCTGTACAATATCAGTTCCTATTAGCTCATCGACTATATCCCTAACTTTCTGCCGTTCGTGATGAGATAAACGGTAGGGCCTATATACGACAGGGGTCTTATCATGCAAGTTTATGTCCATTGTGGTATCTTTGGCATAACCTAATTCACTGAGGTTAGTGGCAAAGCAGTTTCGGTATTTCTGTAAGAGCCGATAGAGTTTATAGCGAACATCGTTGTCAATAGCCTCACCTATCTTAATTTCTGCTTTATCCAGTGGTGTCAATTCAGCCTCGTTGGGTTCAGTCTGGACAACTAAAGCTTTAACTTCTGTCACGGTGTTGACTCTAGCAATTAAGGTATTTGCTTTGAAATTGAGAGGTGCATTAGTGAATGAAGTGACAAATATCAAACCCTGACTTTCGCTAATTCGATAACAACCCTGATGGAGATGATATTCTTGACTGGGATTCATTCTACTACCTCCATCCGAATAAATATCCCCCGTATAGAACTCTTTTGTATAGACTTTTACTAATCCACCCTTATTTATAATTACATCTTCGGACACGTATAAACTGAGGACTTGATCCTTTTTAATACAAGAGTCACCAGGAGTATGATACCTTTCATTATCTTTTAATACGGTAACAGACGTCATTTCGGTAAAATTCTGCCCTATCATAATCATATGTCGTCGACTATCAAGACAACCAGTTCTGTATCTATTTCATCGACCCTTATATGAACAGTAGCTCTAAATTTTGGTATAACAGTAGAATTTCCGAAACCCCGTATATTAGGCAAGGGTTGATCAGCATTTTCGGGCAACCGAAGCGATTTTGCTTCTGAATACTTGATTAAGCTGCAATCACTACCGAAATCAACGTACGCGTCCATCATTTTTCCGTTAACACACACCTTTTTATTGAATTTGTTATCAGTGTCATTTACTGTGCTAACGGACAGAGGTGTATTGTTTTTACAAGGACTATCTGCAACGTTAACTCTACGTAGCCCTGGATATTGTCGATTTTCCCCAACAAAAGTGACTGCTCATCAGTCACAACCTTTAAGACTTTTTTATCAGAACTCTGGTTGTTTTGATTAACGAAATCACGCATCTGTAATGGCCTCCTAGTACAGTTTTCTAAATTATGTCCTACCCTATGGCATTTACCGCATTTCACTATTGGCTTACTACAGTTCTGAAAGACATGACCGCGTTCGCTGCAGTTGAAACAAACCGTATCAAAACCCTTGCTATTGTTAGAGTTCCTACTGAAAACGGTACGAGGTTCTCGTCTTTTAAATGAATTCGCTGTTACAAAACCTCGAGAAAGTTCCTTGGATTGTGACGGCTGTTGGGATGACAAATAGTTCAATAGGTCTTCTGGTTCCTCACATTTCAGAGCTTGGGCTCCATTCCTAACCGAACTATCAATTATTCCATAAATGATACAATCAACAGACTTGCGACCGACAATCTCGCACCTGCTCAGTAATGACAACTTATCATAAAAGTAGTCTCTCAGCATTTCGTCTGTACGAGATTTTCGGTTAAGCATTTCATCCAGCAATTTACCATAGTTTACATCATTTGGAAAAGCTTTCTTTAATTTGCACTGCCAAACGTCCCACGAATAATTGAGCGATGGCAGAGACTCATACCAGCTTTTGGCTAACCCGCGTAGTTTTTGAAGTGCGTGGTGAATCGTAGCCTTTTCATCCCAAGTATAAATCTCTGCACACTCGTTAACTTTTCTCAGCCATCGCTCAACGTCTTGAGATCTATAGTCGGGATCGAATTCCGGAACAACATTATTGGAGGAAGTACTCTTACTTGGAACATTTTGCAGTGCAGACAGTATTTTCACCAACTCGTCGGCAGTCAGTCCCGGCCTGCTCCTTTTACTTCGGGTACGCCTTGCATCGTCCGGTGATGGAGACCTTCTTCGTTTTTGTCTTCGGCGTCTTGGTGGAGTAAAGGTCACATTATCGTCACCTGAAAATTCATTGCGCATTTAATGCTCTTCCCTTGAATATAACTGAATGTCAAGGGTATTACTAACTGAATGCAGACTTCAATAAATACCTCTTATCTAAACTAGGTAATAAAATAAAACCTAATTTTACATGTCAAAGCTATTGGCAGTACACTGTACGGTTATACACTACATAAGCAACACAAACAACAACAACACACCTACATGGTAGCGTTTTCAATAGAATTTGAATCTATCTATATGGTCGTAAAAACTGTCTAGATTGTTGGCGTGACAAAACTCTATATGACTCAATACTAGATAAGCAACTCGCCTGCATGGTTGCAGGTTTAACTAAATTATTGGCAGCACACCTACTCGGCTGCGAGTTCACTAAACAGCGCACCTACATGGCTGTACACTGGATGAGCAACACACCTACATGGCTGCGTATCCACTAACTATTAGCAGCACACCTACATGGCTGCGAGTTCACTAAACAGCGCACCTACATGGCTGTACACTAAATGAGCAACACACCTACATGGTTGCGTGTCTACTAACTATTAGCAGCACACCTACATGGCTGCGAGTTCACTAAACAGCGCACCTACATGGCTGTACACTAAATGAGCAACACACCTACATGGTTGCGTATCCACTAACTATTAGCAGCACACCTACATGGCTGCGAGTTCACTAAACAGCGCACCTACGTGACTGTACGTTCAATACACATCACATCACACATTCTCATAAACTGGATAAGCATCAACTTACATAGTTGGATGGCTAAGAATCACTACATGGCTGTATTGCTTTGGAATTTTAATGGCAGTTATTTTCAAATTCAAAATATGTTGTTATATAAAAATAATCACTATTGCAAATAATGAATCTGAAATAGTTACGATAGCATTGTCAGGGAGTTGCCCTAACCTAATTCTACCGCACCCACAATGGATTAGGTTTTAAATGATACGGCAATCTTACCGGGGTGTCGCCCCGGCCAAAGAGCCGAATGCATTTATACCTTTATACTTATACACAGCAACCACATTATCAAAGAATAGCTTTGATCAAATGTAATGTTGTGCGGCATCTCTTGCAATAGTTTAATAAAATAAATAAAGAACAAAACCAATAACTGCCCATTACAAATTCCTAAGTATTTTATAATACTTAATAAATGAGAATTACTTACTACTTTCGTCCGACATGGCTTGTAGGTAGCCCCTCTTCTGACTTGAAATAAAATCCAGAGGTTCTCACAATACTTTTATTCGAGTATCACTTAGTAGCACAGTTACAGAAGAACTAACTTTCAAAATCACATTCTACCCTTTTAATAGACTGCTCGACCGCCATTGGTCATACTTGTTATTTTGTATGTATGTATGTATGTAAACACTTTATTGTACAAACAAAAGAGATAACAATTATAAAATAGACAAAAATATAACAGGGATGTACAAAGGCGAACTTATCCCTTTAAGGGATCTCTTCCAGTTAACCTTTGAGCGATTGAGAAATAACTATTACAACGAATAAGCAAATAAGTACAACACTAAAATAAATTTCTATAAATATTAACAGATATAATAAATAAACACATATAATTATATACAATATAACGAATAATATAATAAATAAATATATACAATAAGCAGGAAAAAGTTCAAGAACAAGTATTTTCAACCAATCGTTGATATCTTGACAATCTTATTAAAGTAAATTGTTTTTCTACACAATATTGTTAATCCCATAATTATTACATTAATTATTAACAGTAAATAAAGCACTATTGAAACGTTTATAGATACATACTACCATTATCTAATTTAATTAAATAACTGATTTCCGGTGGAGTTAAAATACTATTAAATTAAATAGTCAAAACATGTAGGGACTTACATAGAATCTAAATATATAGCGTGTTATTTAAAAAATCACAACATAATATGACGAACTAGTTTGTGCATGAAACTTAATGCAGTACGTTCAGTCCCAGCAAACATTTTTGGTAAAAATAACGATAAAACCACCTATTATAGGTCGCAAATCTGACAGTGACCAAAATGAGTTACCTCGAATCGACGTGGAATCCACCAAAGTGGGGAAAAAAAGCACGTGCCGGCTACGTCGATTCCACGTAAATTTAGTAATTGCGACCTAATGGTTACTACTAGGTAATGTTTGCGACGTGGATTGAACGTCGCCACGACGTGTCATGTGGTTGCAATGTACAAAATTGGTAAGACTTACCATTTTTCAACATGATTTCAACGTGTTTTTTATCATTTATTTACCCAGAAAGGTTATTTTTTATGAGATATCATGCAGAGAAAGAGACAAATATATTACGAGAATATTATCTATTCCTCTTTTACTCATTCTCAACCTTTAAGTTTCTGACTTTATGGTGTATTGGTTAAGGGAAATTTACGTTTTAAAGGCTCTATATTTTTACCCGGAAGTATACATACATACATACATAAACTCACGCCTTCATTCCCAGAGTGGGGTAGGCAGAGCCACAAACTCACCAACAACTCCAAAAACTTGTTGATAATTCTGTGACCACATTTTGCACAACCAGGCTAAGATGTTATCCAGTGTATTAGTGACAGGTTGCAAACCCATCGCCTAACAGCACTACACAGCCTTAAGTCCCTTAGTCGTGTCTTACGACATCCAATGGAACACATGGAGTGGCAACATTCTAAACCCGGCACCACACGGGCTGCACCCGGAAGTATAAATGTACGATATGTGAATTTATGTGATGCATATGATGTATTTTTTACCTAAATTAGTAATATATTCTAGAGCCTGGGAAAAAGCACTTAGAATGTTTGCTGGGGTTCTTAACAGTGCTCGGCTAATTATAAAAATCACATAAACGTTTGCAATTGATCGTAAATTTGTCATTCTTGAAAACACTAGATTGCCAAGAGCTAAGAGTCTTGAAGTATTGTACCTAATTTATTTGTTTATTTGTTGAAACTATTTTGTTTCATGATTTGTTTATTTGCTGTGTTTTGCTATTTATTTCATGATGTGTTTATTTGCTGAATTTTTCCATTCATTTCATGTCTGTTTTTTCTGTGTTTTACCATTAATTCAAATAAATAAATGAAATAAATTTTAGGATGTGTTTTATTTTTTGTACTTTGTAGTTAAAGGGACGAGGGGGGGAGGGGGAGGAGGAAGGGTTAAGGGAGTTATGCACGAATTCAGATTGTAAAAATGTTATAAATTAATCAATAGGTATGCTTTTAAAATTCATAAGTATTGAGATGTTTTGATGAGGTTGAATAAGTTTGAACCTGCAATGTAAGTTTAAGTCACAATATCCACCTTGCTTAATATATTCAAATCTACGAGGTGTCCCATAAATAGTACGACAAATTAAATTATAATAGGGCATCACCAGGGCGACCAAAAACACCCATATTAGTATTTTCAGAGATATTGATCATTTTAATCGGACGTGTTCACGCCTGCAACGCGTGACAGACGGCCGCGGGGCGACAGGGCGCGCGGGGGACCACCGGAAAACGGTCCAGCGTTCGGCGCCCGGCGCACTTTAGTCCTAGTTGTTACGGTTCGAAAGCTGCATTTTGTGATGGAAGCAAGCCGCTTTGCACAGTGTTAGTAGGGATCAAAATAAGTGATTTTACCCGCAGCAGCAAAACTTTCACCCCTTAGGAACACAGATGGCGCCACTTACATTTTTCATTTTTCAAAATATTCTACAACCTAAACGGCTGTACCGATTTCAATAAATAAGGTGTCAATCGAAAGATAATTTAACAATGTATCATAAAAAAAATTATCATAAAAAACGAAACATATTTGCTACCAAAAACCCCTCATTTTTGTTATTTTTTTTTATCTGATCACCAGTTTTTTATTTATTTACATTAAAAAATGCAAGAAAAGGGTATTATTTTATTAACTCGCATGATTACGCTGTTAATATCACATGTAATAAAAAAAACTACATGTCAATACCTTTAATATTTAGAGAGATATTCACGATTATATGCGACGGGGCGACGGGGTCTTTGACCTTGAATACGTGCGCCACCCCAATTCTGGCCAGTAATTGAAAAAAAATTATACCTTGACAGTATCAAAAGCTTAAAAATTGACATCTAGGATACTTCCAATCATGGTGCATGCTAATTACTGATCAAACTATTGATGAAATAGTTAAATTTTTTGTTTTTTTTTTTAGATTCTTTCAAAGAATGTGTATCGGTTAAGTAGTTTTTAAAATATCAGTAGCTAGTTTTAAACATAAGAGATGTTTAAAACTACCTACTGATACTTTAAAAACTATTACTTAATACTGTGAAACCGTCAAAGTTTAAGGAAAATGAAGATAATAGTAAATAATCGGGATTATTTACTTATTATCTTGATTTCTTTAAAAATAATAATGTTTCGCTATGCTTTTTCCAGGGTGGCATTTTGACCCTAGAATTGCGTTACCGTTGTTAATTCTGTCTTATTTATATACGATTTCGAGCAACTTATGATTTTAATGGCGAGCAAATTTACTTTCACTTGCGTCCATGTTTGCCCATACCCATTATCTGCTAAACTATAGCTGTTATGCGATGTTGTTATATTAGTTTATACTCCTTCTTACCTTACCTTGGTAAGGCCCATAATTATGTACGGCTGTTTGGCCTGGTGGCCAAGAACAACACTAAGGACATGCAAGGACTCTCTAACTAAGGTGCAGAGGGTGGCCTGCATGGCTATAACAGGGGCGTTCAGAACGACGCCGACGGCGGCAATGGAGGTCCTACTAAACCTCCCACCGCTGCATATCGCCATACAGTCTGAGGCGTGTAAGTCACTACAGAGGTTGAAAGAAACTGGCCTGTGGAACGACGTAGCGCCTAAAAACAGACACACTAAAATGGCACACAATGTTGTTCTTGACAGAATACTGACGATGGGTGGCGATAAAATGCAACCCAAGTATGTATTCCGGAGGAACTTCAATGTCCACATTCCGACGAGGGATGAATGGAAAAATGGGTTGCACCTATCAGAGGAAGACAACACGATATGGTACACGGACGGTTCTAAAATGTGCTCCGGTACCGGGGTGGGTATTCACGCCAAAGACTATAACAGTAGCATAAGCATGGGCAACAACGCAACGGTCTTCCAGGCGGAGCTGTATGCAATAATTGCCTGCAAGCAGGAGAATATTGGCAAGCCTCCACATGAGAGAACTATCTATATTCTAAGCGACAGCCAAGCGGCACTTAAGGTGCTTACAGTGCCAAAAGTAGACTCGAAACTAGTCTACAATGGAGTCCAAGCCTTAAACAGGCTTGGCAGGCACAATAAAGTGAAACTGATGTGGATTCCAGGACACGAAGGCTTTCCCAGAAATGAAGCCGCGGACGAGCTAGCAAGGGAAGGGTCCAAGGGCGCATACGTCGGACCTGAACCATTTGTGGCACCCTCACTGGGCACCATAAAAGCAGCCCTGAACAATAACGCCCTAGAATATCACTAAAAAGAGTGGAAAACTACGGTAGGCTTAGGGGATGCAAAGCTCTTCATAGAAAGAGTTGACCAGAGCTAGACCAAAAAACTTTGGAAACTCAGCAGAAGACAACTCCGATGTATTATCGGAGTGTTTACCGAGCACTTTGGGATTAAACATCTCCTAGCAAAGATGGGCCTTTATGACAACACAGATTGTAGAATGTGCGGCGAAGAGGTGGAGACAATGAAACACTTATTGTGTGAATATGATGCTCTCGCCGGAGTAACAATGAAAATCCTCGGTTTTGGCTACTCAGAACCGAACAATTTCAAGGCACTGCCATTGCACTCCACTATCCGCTTTTTGGAAGGGGTGCAGGCTGCACTGGATTAAGCGCTTAAAGAGGGGTAACTACACAAAATATCCCATAAGGTCGAAGTGTATCCGTAAGGACCCCACTAACAAGATAAGATAAGATAAGATACTCCTTCTTAAACAACAACGCCATAAAAGCTACAGTTTAGCAGATAATGGGTGTAGGCAAACATGGACGCAAGTGAAAATAAGTTTGCCCGCCATGAAAATCATAAATTGCTTGAAATCGTTTATAAATAAGACTGAATTAACAACCTAGAAATGAAAAAGCATAGTAAAACATTATAATTTTTAAAGAAAATCAAGATAATAAAAAATATACGGGCAAACTTGGACGGTTTCACGGTATAAGAAGAGATGGTTAAATTTTAAAAACTACTAACCGATACACATTCTTTAACGGAATCTAACAAACAACAACAAATTTGCCTATTTCGTCAATAATATGATCAGTAATTAGCATGCACCATGATTGAAAGTATCCTAGACGTAAATTTTTAAGCTTTTGATATTGTCAAGGTATAATTTAATTACTTGCCAGAATTAGGGTGGCGCGCGTATTCGAGGTCAATGACCGCGTCGCCCTCTCGCATATAATCGTAAATATCTCTCTAAATATTAAAGGTATGGACAAGTAGTTTTTTTTATTAAATGATTTATTAACAGCGTAATCATGCAAGTTAATAAAATAATACCCTTTTTGCATTTTTTAATGTAAATAAATAAAAAACTGGTGAATAGCTAAAAAAAATTAACAAAAATGAGGGGTTTTTGGTAGCAAATATGTTTTGTTTTTTATAATATATTGTTTAATTATCTTTCGATTGACACCCTAATTATTGAAATCGGTACAACCGTTTAGGTTGTAGAATTTTTTGAAAAATGAAAAATTGAAGTGGCACCATCTGTGTTCCTAAGGGGTGAAAGTTTTGCTGCTGCGGGTAAAATCGCTTATTTTGGTCCCTACTATGTCTGTACAAAGCGGCTTGCTTCCATCACAAAATGCAGCTTTAGGCCAAAAATTCGCCATAACAACTATGATTACTTGCGAACAGACACCGAAGCAATCACATCTATGTCAATTTTATAAACTGTTTCCATCCAAATTGAAAGTAAAGTAAATTTCCAAGCAAGTCGCATTTTTATTATAATTCTCAACATGTGGCGACCGTGAAAATTAGTTACAAGGAGTAGCTAAATAAATAACCAATCTTCGGACCGTTCGAGAACAATCGGATTTCTTACCGTTACTCGAGTTTGAATTTTAACGGACAAGAGGAACAAAGGATTTGATGGGCGCGTATGCAGATTTATTCACCTCTGGCTGATGAGAAGGTTGTCGACGAGCTCTAGACATCTGGATGGTTGTCCCGAGGGAAGTACTAGGCCTAATCCTTTACTATATCCTACTTATTTCCGCTTCAATTTGTGTATGCAGCTCGCCGCTCCGAATGAGTTAGGATAGTATCTAGCTAACGCGTACTATCTCTTTATTTCTACACGTCGGCTATTGCGCTATAATAGTAGTTTATGCAACAGTTGTATAAGAGAGGTCAAAAAAGACGAGTGGTGTGGTTACGATGTGAGCCGCAGGCGAACATCGTAAAGCAAGACGCCACGAGTATTTTTTGGCTTAGTTATAACCGTTGCATACAATACTTTTTCTACGACTAGGTTTCAAATAAAATGCAAAATTAAATTAACAAAATTTTATTAATATACCTAGGTTAGAATACGAACGAACGAAGCACAGAACAACAAACGAGCGGGAAACATTCGAAAACAACAAAACATGTGTCAATGGTTAACTTTGTTTTTAAATTGACGTGCACTTGCCAGGTTTCATATTTTAAAAAAAGTTGCACAATCGATTTAACTTGTGAAATAGGGACTAAAAAACACCTAATGATTTGAGAAATGAATTCTTTTACCTTGTAAAACCAACTAGTTGACACTGCGCCAACCAGCTGACCTTACGAATATATATTACTAGGGAAACCTATGACCTAACCATCTACTGCCCTAATAGCCCTAAAGCCTTACAGAGCCTAGCCCTAGTTATGGAAAGCAGGATGCCTGTACCATGCGACCTAAGGCATCAGGCGGAAGAGTGGAAGGAAATGGGTACCAGGTTGGATACTCACTGCCAGCCTGCAGACTCACAGGACTGATCAAAGATGGGTAAGGGTGACTTGGCCACAGTGAGGGTTCAGTGTGGGGAACGAGTAGCTCCCAGAGAGTGGCCCTGGGCAAGCTAGGTAGTTATGGAATGAAACACCAACGGACAATTGATATCTGATTTATTCATTCACTTACATGCTATTTATATTATTTACATTTATGTACACATACACAGTTTTAGCTTTGTGAGCTGTGTGTGTAACTAGCCGCTGTAGCAGATTTAGATCTGGGTTGTGGGTCAGTGGCGTGTTGGTTGTGTCAGCGGATTGTAGATCGCGTAGTCCAATGGTCAGTTGAAGATGCTGAGACTGAACATTCTGGCGCCTCCGACGAACTGGAGTCGAGCTGGTACAACTCGATTACTTGTGGCTTGGTCTGTCGTGGGGGTTTGGCAGGAGGCACCGTTGTTGATCCGTTGTATACTCCTGCTGGGGTGCTGGGTGCTTCTGTTGCTCGTTTGGCTGGTCTTAGTCGTTGTACCACTTGTGGTCCGTAACAATATATGAACAAAAATAGGATTATACATATTGTTAATGTTGAAAGACTACCTACATATGTTTGTGTAGTGATACTCCATACTGTGTTATCTAGGTTTGTTTGTAAACCATGTTCTTTTTCTATTAAATGGTTAAAAATATCACTCGAACTATCTAATACCTGTTCTTTGGAAATGTCATTATGATACTTAATTCCAGTGTTGTTTGTTAGCTTAAATTTGGACGTCTTACTAAAGGATGCTACAACACTAACGCAGTAGTTACCGTTTTAATGATACAATCTTCTGTAATCTGTATGATTCCAACATCATGAATTGACACTTCTTGTCTTTGACCATCACACACGATGGACACAGTTTCTGTTTGTTTCGTTAAATATATCCAGGCGTTAGTCATTTGCACTTGTTTCCAAATAATATTGCTGGTAATGTTGAATGTTCGCGTTGGATAATCTGTAGTGTTTTCATTTTTGGTTATCATTTTAACAATGCAATTTTAATTTAATTGCATGTTCTTCACCGCTACAGGAAAACAAATGAAGTTATTAGTTCTATGTAAACAATTTTAAATTCTTCTTGCGTTAGTTCAAAATATTTTTCGTTATTGTAGTCCATTCCTAGATATGTCTGTTGGATGTCCATGTTTTGGAACGACCCGTCTTGGTTTTTGTTAGGTATTGGCGTCACGTGTACTAAAGTATATTCTGCTTTTTCTGCTATTGGGAAATATGCTAATACCCGAATGTGAGTTTTATTTTCAAATAACCTTGTCTCAATTAACTGTGTCTGCTTTATATTGAGACTTGATGGTAGCTTGCTGTTTGCGTGTTTTATTATGTCTGCGACGTTTTTTGGCGTGAGTACGCTGTATACTGTAGCTTTAGCTATAAATATTTGCACAAGTCCTGAATAGTAGTTCATTATTTCTTCTATGTAATTATATGCCAACTGATACGATTGATGCACTTGTATCTGAATGATATTCTTGTTGACCTGCTTATACCATCGGTTGTTGTCATTTATATAACTTCTCATCTGATTGAGTTTTGTCTGGAACCTTTGTAATTTATTTTGGATTCTTTCTTCTGTTTCGTTCACCGCTGATATGGTTGTAATCATAAACTTTGTTTGATGGTTTGCAGCGTCAATAAGTTTCTGCTGATTTTGTTGTAATGAGTTAAGATCTCTATATACTTCGTCATTGACACCGAATATTGATGTCATTAATTGTCCCATTAAACCTCTTTTCTTTTTAGTATGGTTAATTTCTGTTAAATATTCGTAGGTTCTCTCAAACTTGCTTACTTCTTCTTGCAAGTGATGATAATATTGGGTGCATTTTGTGTCTTTGTCCATTGATGCTGCATAATCACACAATGCCTTAAATTGTTTGGTTACGTCTTTAGTTATATTTAATTCTTCGTGTAGAGTGCTCCTGTCGTATTGTGTTTCAATTCTAAATGTACCTCTGTCTAATGTTGCGTTTCCCATTTGTTCTATGTACAGGCCTGATTCTAAATTTCGATTAATATAGTTGGCTCTTGTTAACGTACATAGTTGTATTACTGTCATTAACATTAAATACCAGAAATCTAATTTTCCCGATGGTTTTTTATAATTGTTCTTGTTTTTATTTTGTTCATGCATGCTTATTGTTGCTATATTTTTTCTGGTGGGCGTTACGTCGTTATCGCTGTCTATGTTGTTATTTACTGGAAGTGGAATTAAGGTATGTATCGGCCTTTTCTGGTCTCCCCCTTGTGACCTTTCGAGTGTGACTACCCTAATGGCACCGTCACTGCCTGGATGGACCTCTTTAATTTTTGCCATTTACTTGGGCTTATGTTTGGGTCTTTTATGAGAACAATTGTGCCAATTTTTAAATTGTCTTCATTAGTTTTCCATTTATATCGCTGTTGTAATTGATGTAAATATTCTTTTGTCCAGCTATTCCAAAAATCTTTTTTAATTTTTTGTATCTGTTTCCATCGATTTATGAGGTCTGTGTTAATATTATTTATGGGGTCCGGTATTCCGACAGCCTCACGGCCTATCAAGAAATGGCTTGGAGTCAGTATTACGTTATCATTTATGTTGTCTGTTTGTACACATAATGGCCTTGAATTTAAGCATGCCTCAATTTGGTACAAAAATGTCGATAGTTCTTCGTAAGTTAATGTACTGTCTCCTATTACTCTTCTTAAATTATGTTTCATGGATTTAACTCCAGCTTCCTATATTCCCCCAAAATGTGGTGCTGCTGGAGGTATAAAATGCCATTGTGTGCCAATATTTGTAATTGCATTTTGAAATTGTGGCGATTGTGTAATGTCTAATATTTCTTTATACAAGAAATTTGCTGCACTCACAAAGTTTGTTGCATTATCACTATACATATGATTCACGTGGCCTCTTCTTGCCATAAATCTGCGGAGTGCTGCAATGAATGACTCTGTCGACAAGTCTCCTACTAACTCTAGATGTATTGCTTTTGTTGCAAGGCAAATAAACACCGCGATATATCCTTTGTACGACTTATGCCCTCTTCCTTTCATGGCTCGTACTTGTATTGGTCCTGCGTAATCACATCCAGTGTGGCTGAACAGATATGATTGCGTCACCCGTGGTTTTGGAAGTGTTCCCATTTTTTGTTTTGCGGTTAGTGCCTTGTATCGAATGCACTTTACACATTTGTTGATGCAATTCTTTACTTTACGTTTTCCGCCTGGTATCCAATATTGTTGACGTAAGTATGATAGCGTAAGTCGATTCCCGCCGTGTAATGTTGTGATATGTGCGTCGTTTATTATTGTTGTTGTCACGTGATGATCATATGATAATAATATTGGATGTATCTGGTCGTACGGTAGTTCTGATTTGTGTAGTCGTCCCCTGACTCTGATAAGTCCGTCTTCGTCAATAAATGGGCTTGATAACTTATGTCCTTTTGTTAATGGTTGCCCAAATACCTCTTTTTGCACTAGCCATGCAATATGTTTCCTTGTTTCATTAACTTCCTCGCAGGATAATGTTTTTGGCTTTTTTTGTCGTCGTAGTACTCGTAAACAATATGTTATTACCCGTGTCATTTTTTGAAAATTTGAAAATCTTTCTATTACATCATTATTGTTTTTTATGCTTATTATTGTTTGATGGCATTTTTTAACCTCTTCACATGGTGCTGGTATGTTATCTGTATAAATTTTCTGCTCGATTTGTAACCACTTCGGTCCATTCCACCATAGCTCGTGGTGTTGGAGTTTACTCGGCTCGATACCTCTAGATATACTCCTTTTACTTTATTTTGAACTATGAATGTGAGAAACATTTTTTTTACTAAAATGATCGTAAATTCCTGTTTTATAATGACATCACTAGGTATGTAGGTACAGTCACCGAATAAAAACGATTTTTATGTTGGTGTTGAAAATGTTGAACCTTGTCATTGCAATAGTTCTTTGTAATTGCCATGCTCGTAATTTGATGGTCTGTTGGAAATTTATTATTTTTATACAACTAGCGACCCGCCCTCGCTACGCTTCGGTATATGCGAGTTTTCTGTAACACCCGTACATAAACCAGAATTTATTATACATAAAAACCTTCCTCTTGAATCACTTTATCTGTTGATGAAAACAGCACGGACAGCGGAAGCGACTTTGTTTTACATTCTGTCAAAAAAGTATCGGGAATTGATAATTTGGTTATGGTTCCGAATTAAATTTTTATTTTTTAATTTTTTTGCTGGTTTGGCACAGCTGTTTTCCATTTTGGCGCGGAGTTTGAGTTTCATCTGTCAAATAGATTAAATACAGTGCTGTTTTTTGTTCGATCATCTCTAGTGTGTGATACGAATTTCTGCGTGATTTAATAATGGTCAAAAACATCGAACAAAGAGTTTGTCTCAAATTTTGCATCGCAAATGGAATTTCGTGTTCGGAGTCGCTGAAAATGGAACAAAAGCCTTACGGTGACTCGATGTTATCAAAAACACGTGCTTATGAGTGGCACAATGCGTTCAAAAGCGGTCGAGATGTGATGGAAGATTTGCATCGCTCTGGTAGGCCCTCAACGTCGTCAACAGAAGTCTGTTGACTGTTTTCTTTAACTATTGGCGGTGTTGCGCACTTGGAGTGCTTTCCGAAAGGTCAAACGATAAATAAATAATATTATTTGAGTTTTATGCGGCGTTTAAGAGAGCCAATTCGACGAAAAAGGCCAGATAGGTGGAAAGAAAATTCTTGGATTTTGCACCACGATAATGCGCCTGCGCCAAGGCCATCATTATAAACGAAATTTTGATCAAAAACTCAACAAATACCATCGAGCAACTACTTCATTCACCAGATATGGCTCCAGCCGACTTAATTATTTTTCCTAAACTCAAATTACCACTTCGTGGCACCCGTTTTCATTCGGTAGAAGAAATAAAAGAGAATTCGCGCCGAGAACTGAACGCAATTCCGGAAAAAGCGTTTAAAAAAAAAATCCATGATCGGATTATTCGTGAGCGTGAGTGTATCATTTCTGAAGGAGCATACTTTGAAGGCGATAAAATAAATTTGGAAGAATAACTTACATTTTTTGTATTATTGACCTTTTCCCGGTACTTTTTTGACAGAGAAGTATACTATGTAAAGAAGAAGTACCTACTAGGTACTAGTACTAGTAGTAACTGTTCAACATGTTTAAACGTCATATAAATCGTTCGGACGTCACGGAATCGCCCATGGCAACATTATGCTACATTGTTTTTTTTCTAAATTCCTTTTCTTTATTCGCTTATTTTGTTTTCTGTGCTGCCATTATTTGTTTGATGTCTAATCTTTATTCTGTTTTTTTCTTGTGACCGTCGAATACATGTTTCTATTTCTATTCCTATAAATATTCGAGACCTCGATCGATTGAGACCAAACTAACGAATCCAAACTAACTCGGTGGGTCTACGTTAATAAGAGCGGAAATCGTATTGCCACCTTAAGAGTTGTAACGGTCCAGATATGCCCGTTCAAATTCACAAATATAAATAGAGTTAGTTCAGGCTTTAGCGAGAGCTGATTAATATGCAAAATCTATTTTTAATAAAATATCATTATTAATAGATATTATACGTATTCATGTATGAAAACAATAATAAATGACAAAATGCGAATGCAACAAATTTAAGCGCCTGCTAAAAATAGTCCGCAATATTACTTCAAAACAAGAGTAATGCAATAAGAAACTAGAAGGACACTCACCATTTTAGTAAGCTTTAAATCAAGTCATGTGTTAGTTTTATAATCTTAATTAATTAAATATTTGTTTGATACAAACTTTAGAATTGTAAATCTTATTTATTTCTTCAATAAACAATGGTTATATAAAAGAAATGGGAATGTTATAATTCTTGAGTAATGAACACGAGAGAGAGAAGGAAGGAACTATATAGGTTGTCTCGCTAGAATCGGACCAAGCCGATTACGTAAACGAACATCACCGAGTAGGTGGCGCCTTATTATGATTTATGGTGGTACAGACAGGCAGAGTCTGTCATGTTCGAATTGGTAGAATACGACAGTGACGGAGATAGACGCCATCAGAATACGGATTCAAGTAGATACTAAAAACGGTAGTACTGGGAAAAATGGAAAAATGTACTGTGTATTGAATAGCATAAGGATTAGTTTCAATTATCAGTGTAGATTCTAATTAAAAATCAGGTGATGTAGGTTTGTAATGATTAAAATGACTTAAGCGACTGAAATGGGGATTGAAAGTATACCTTATGTTATTTATAGTAAGGGGTAATTTTGAAGGAATTGCATGACTGGCACAAGTGGCAAGAGTGGCTTGACTGGCATGAGTAGTTCAAGTGATTCAAGTGGTTCAAGCGCGATGGCCGCCAGTTGAACTTATATATAGAGATTTCAAAGGGAATATTATTATTATTTTCTGGGCATTCATCGCGGAACGTTTATATTTTGACCTTATTTCCGTTATTCAAAGGGGATAGGCTCGTTTACTGGGGAGCGCCTTGCGTAACATTCATTTACGGTTCGTAGTTACCTTGTCGCGTTAACTTCGTTTGGGTTTTATATCGTGCTACGCTCGCTTATTTGTTATATTTTGTGTAAATTTCGGTTAATTACGGGTTTTATAGTGAAATAGGAGTACGACGCGTTCGCGGTTAAATTCTTGATTCAATTTAAACTACGCAGTATTCGGTTTAATATTTGCGATGTTTTAAAGCGATACGGTTACATCGTTTGTATAGTTAACGTTAATTTTGTCTTTAGAGCTAGAAGGGAGGTATAAAATATGTAGGGCTAAATTCGTGTGACTCATTAGTTATCTTTTGTCTTTTCGGTTTTAAATAGAATCATATATTGCTTAGGAAGTGTTAGGAAGGCGCGTTTTCGCAGTTAGAATAGTAATTAAATTCCTTTCGCGAGGGGATAGGGAAACGGTTTGCTTGGGAAGTAGGCTATAGATATTACTGTGTGGGAGATGGTTTTCTGTCATGTATGGGAATGCAGTGCGAAAGCTCTGTATTTTTATATATGATTGGTGTTGGTTGGGGGGTTGTGCTTTAATCAAAAGATTTTGTTTTCCAGATTCACTTCAGTAGACGGGTGGTGGGAACTTTTATATTTAAAGTTGATTTATTTTGATATTTTTATTTATACCTTGGTAAGGAACTTTGGTTTATTATTTCTCTTGCTACTGTTAATCCTAGTTTACATAGCTTGGGTTGCAGTTAGTGAGGCTTTCTATTGTATGATTGTATTTCTATTGTTTGTATTGGTGGGTAGAAATCCTTGCTGGGCCAGGACACCTTTAGCTAACCACTGTGATCAGAGTCCGGACACAGCTGGCGAGGTTTCCCAAATACCAATACGTGTACTAATATACCTTTCTGTGTACTTTTCAGAAACCTTGGGTTGGTTATCATTCGTGTCTGGTACAATATTTTACATAGCTGTAGAATAAAGGACATTCCTTGTATAGTGGGGAATATTTGTTGAGTTAAGCTAGATTAGCATACACTTGTACCAGAACAGTGATCAGGCTACCACTAGTAAATGTCTGACAAGTCCGAGGAAGCCTAACGGAGCCTCTGATTTGGAACTATTAGAGTCTAAAAGAGCCTTGGGCAAGCCCGGATGTCTCTTTACCAACATAGACATCCGTAGAAGCGCCTACTTAGTCTCAATGTCAGCCTTTAAAGAACAAGTGAGGTCCACAATAGATGGCATGCCGGCGCGCACTCACGGAAGCTTTATTGGAGTTGAGGCTGGGTTCCGATAAACCTATTTATTATGTATATATACTAAACCACACAATAGGGCGCCTTACTCTCACTATCCCTGAGAACTACGGTTCACCAAAAGTGAGGGGGGAGGTAAACACAACACGAGCGTTTAGGTTGCCTTCTCAGCCGACTCAGCTGAACTTTCCAGATTCCCTAGGGACCTAGCTAATTACCGGGTGAGGTAAGCCCATAGGTGTAGCAAGTAGAATAGGCCTTATCAGTAGGTTCAGGGTAGTTTCAATGTAGGGAAAATAGGGAACTAGGACATAAACCAATAGGAATTCAACTAGGCATGTAGGGTTAAATCTTGTTAATCAAAAATATATTTTAACTTCATCCTAGTTTGGTCTTATACCATTATTATATAGGGAAAATATTAGGAAGTTTAAATTAAATATGTTATCCGCCATAACTAAAGAATCAGTGGGAAATACTATTTATTCCCATATTTATTTGTTTTACCTTAAGGAGATTTCAGTTTATTGGACATAGACTTTTCCAATAATATTCATGCCAGTTTGTCAGGAAGTAAATATTTCTAGTCTTTAACTGACAAACAACGTTCTTAGTAAATTTCAAAGTCATATTTATGAGTTGGATTGTCTTCCCTCATTCAATCTTCAGAGGCAGATAGATTGCTGTACATACTGAGATACGTCTCTACCGTCACTGCTTACGAGCACCGGTTAGTCACTGTATAGTTAATTCAATCAGCCATTCCCACGGGAATTATGCATAAGAACATGCACTACAATGACCGAGGTCACTCCTTCTAGTAAATGTACTTAAAAGCATCAAATAGTATCAAGACTAGAAAGCTTTACTATATCTTCAAATCTATTTTACAAATGCTTAATTGAGAGTTAGTAAACTGTTTTCTCCTATAATTAATAAAATAACTATCTACTGCAAAACCGACGTCCGATAAGTTATAACTTCAATAAAACAGCTTGTGCAAAGTAAGCTGCAACTTTTAAATAATGACAATGTAACAGATTGTACATTATGTTCATCAGTTCCAGTATTTTTAAAGCTTGAGCATAGTGAATATTTCTAGTTTATGGCAGATAGCCAAATATACCTTCGGCATTGAAAGAATCAACGAGATTAAATGATTTCTCTCAATTTAATTTGAATATTTTACATCAAGTGATTTCTCTGTTTACGCTATGGGTTACGTACCCTGTTTGGTTGTTCTCAAGGGAAAACCGGCTTTATAGTTGTGAGCAGTAAGATTCACTATTCTATTCCTGTGGGAATAAACTTCAGTTTTATCTACAATTTATGATTGAAATCATTATCAGAATCAGCATTCTTCATGACTAGAAAGTTTCACTATCATTCGAGAATATGTTTTTAATATATATTATAAATAAACTCTTCATAAAAGTTACAGTGCAATGTTACACTTCAATCTTCATTAACTTGGTCTTTTAAGACTATTAGGTAATTATTATATAACCTAACAAACTTGGTCTAATATATGACTGTTTATCACTATAATCTACATCTTGACAGTTTGACTTTGACTTTTAATAATTTAGCTCCTAGTAGATCTATTCAGACATACAAACAATACCAAATGTCTTTAGATTGTATTTCACTCTTGCATTGAGTATGGAGCGCTTGAAAATCCTCTTGTCTTTTGGTTGACTGACGACAGACTACTTCTGACCAATTTACTACTAACGACTGACAAAGACTGTAAAATCAATAAATCCCACCTGGAAAGAGAAAGAAAAGATTGGTAGGCGCTGGAGGGATGTCCAGTCAGGTAGACGAGTCCCACAGTCATGAGCGGGGAGTCATGGGCTCTGACCTTAGGCGCAAAATAAAATGCCATAAGCATACTTTCCAGTTTCAATCTAATAACCCTAACTAGTACCAAAGACTATGACTGACCTATACATATATTTCATAAGATCAAACAACAAGACTTTTATCTCTTGGTTATAAATTGTAATTTCATTACAATCAACTATTATATATTACATTAAACTAAATCTTATAGGATAGGTTATATACCTATATTTATACCGAACTTATATGCATGAAAAGTTCTTAGGTTACTATCTATAACGGTTCACAAAGTAGGTTCCTAGACACTAGGTGATCATATGGCCATTTCAACAATATTAAACATTCTTACTCTATAGGTATATTTAAAGATAGGAAAGTTAATAGGTACTTTATAAGCTTAATAATTTTACATAAAAGCTTTACTTAGGTTAAACTTAATACAAATTTTCATAGCTTTCATTTCAGTGCTTCAGTATAGAGTGTTAGGATTTTCTATAGACTTAAAATGTAGGCTTTAATTTACTTTAGGCAGTTAGTTAGAGATAGTTTGAGGTTGGGTAGAGGGGTTTTTTATGGGGGGGGGTTACAGAGTCCATCATAAGATCAGTTCTCAGTAACCATTACCTACAATGTGTTGAATTTACATATTAATTAATCTCATTCCAAAAACCGTAACTGGATGAGGAATGAGTTGAATGCTTTTTGGGAAAATGATTTCTTTCGCCGCCATTGTAACTTTTTACCGAGAAATAAAAAAAAACCCGGCCAAGCGATAGTCGAACTCGCGCACCGAGGGTTCCGTACCGCTGCATGGTAGGTATTATTATTGGCCCTAACCAATTACTCAAAATGTATGGGATGACATTCTTATGCGTTGCCATGAGCCACGTGGTCAAATGTCATCCCATCCCATACATTTTCAGTGATGGAAAAGGAAAACGTCAGAAGCGTTTGCATCTTGGCTACGGCTCTAGGTATTTTTGGTTCGCTCCTGCAGTTGGATAGCCTGGCGACTAAAATGATACGGCCCGCTTGAATTCAAGCTGAGCAAGTGAAAATGTAACTAAAGAGTTAGCTAATAGGGTAGGAAAGACGAGAAAATGATGGCGGTGCGGACAAATCAGCGAGCGAAATTAACCGTTATTTCGAGCAGGAACAGTTTTATTTTGCTCTTTGATCAGAACCGACATAATATCGATTCTGTTCAAGCAGAATCGAAATGAAAATGCTCTTTTTGAAATGTGCGGCGTTTCATGACGAGCTGGTGGTCACAATTTTTCACTCACTTTCGGAGCTAAGACTATGATGCTCGGGCATCGCGAAACAGCCATTTTAGCTGTGGATTCCTAAAAAGTACCCAGAGCCTCAATTCTAGTTGGCTTTACCTCTATCGCAATCGTATTGTTGACGGCTCGGCCGCCTGTGCTGTCAAGTTAATTATTACCTAGTTTAATGCGTACAGAGACCTCTCGATTTCCCCTAACTGTAACCCCCAGACCGATCCTAGCTCATTATCGAACTTAATAATTGTATTCAGCTCTCCTACTCTTTTAACAAATTTCATACAGATCCGATCATCCATACTCAGGTTATTGTTGAACAAACATACAAACATACGAATGTCCACTGAATTACTCCTGGACCCCACTTCTTTCGGGCGATAAAATATCATGACAATAATCATTCGATAACAATAGGGAGAAAGCAATTTCATTTTACAAATGTTGATAGAATTACTCTCAACTTGTCATGCGCTTAGGTCCATCGAGTTGTAAAACGAGTTGCGAGAAACCTAGACTAACCATGCGCCGTTCGTCTTTATTTGTAGGTACCTACCATGGCCCTAATGCAATCTACGAACATTATCTTTAATAAAAATGTTCAGCATTAAACTGCCGGACGGTAGCTTCGAGCGCTAGTGTTAATTTCATACATTTTGACAGTTTTTGCTAAATCTTTTACGTTAGCGTTTTGCATATTATTATTATCTACGGCTCCAGATTTGTTATTAACATGGGAAGCCAAAATTTTCCAAGGCTTTGGTTAATACGTAAGGTACGTAGGTAGTGCAGGTTGTCGCTTAGCCGACCGCTACACGCACTAAAATATTAATAGTAGGTAATACCAATAAAGCTCTGGATGCTGGGACAACTTGGGGTTGGAGGTTAATAACTTTTCAACGAATTAAAATGTGAATTATTTAAGTAATGTCCGTTCCCAGCATTCAAACCGCGGATAGTTTTTATACTTTAGGTCAACATTTGACACGTTTTAAGCTTGGGAAATGTAAATTTTTAACTGAAATAGGAACCACCTGTCCGCGGTTAAAAATGTTAAAATATTAGGAACGTAGGTAAGTAGTTATAGCACCTCAACAAGCGCGCGCGACGGGGCGGGCGGAGGGGATGCCCGGCCGGCCCGTGACCGGTTCTGATACTTTTGGCAGTGCTAGGCTAGCTCTACTAGCTAGAACTCGAGCTGTGAGCTGTCACAGGCTGTGAGTGAGTGTGCGCAATTGACATCTAATTCCATTACTGATTTCTTTTGCTTGACTGTTTGTTTGTGACTCGGTTCTTTAGCGTGTGTCTGTGTGTGCGTGTGATTCAGTGTTGTGCTCTGTGCTTACTCGCTGGATTATCTTTGGTTTTAGTAAGTACTTAACTTACGAGTACGTGTTTAGTTTGGAACTCATAATAGTCATAAATTTAGTAGTGAGTTTATAACTTTTTGAACTAGGTATCAAATTCTGCGCATCTAGGTACAATAACGCCGGTCCATAACTCCAATTATGTTCTTCTTTTTGACTATAGGGCAATAGGACACTTACCTAGGTACTTAATAGTCAAATAGTGATAGGCAAAGTTAAAGAATTTGATAAGTGGTAGTTAGGAACAAACTTGCTAATCATTAATTACCTACTCGTACCTAACCTCATACAGTTTCAAACAATTTACCATTATACATTTTGATCAATAACGCTTAGCTTGAGAAACATAAGTGTTTGGATTAAGTACAGTCATGCGGGTGACACTCCGCGCTTAGTGCCTACAAAATTTGCGGCCGCCTCCAGGATGCTAATCAGTTGAGTGTCATGCGCGCGCTCGTCTTGACGCGCGCCGCCGTACGCTGCCAAAGTACCTAATTCCGGTTTTTGTTTGATATGGCTACTCGAAATGGCAGCATTTCTCTTTGCCTCTCGTTTATTAGGTATTAATGTCGTCGCGTGTCGCATGTTTGTATTGTAAACGCCAAAAAATGTTAAACAGAAAATACCTAGCAGATAAGTTAGCTAAGTTTCCAAGACGTTCACGTTATGTTCAACATTTTTCTCAACGTTACATCTTGCAAAATGTTAATTATTACTAGGGTTCGGAAAATCGGGAGCTATTATACCTACAACTAACAAAATTCCGGAAAAAGCTAAGCAAGTATGGAGTCGGCTTCTCAAAAATAATATTTTTTATTATTGAAATTCCGGGATTCCGGGATTGTATGTAACATCAGAAAATAGTTTATACGTATCAATTGTCATTGGGTTATGCCTTTTTAGCGAATTTCCTCAACATACAAGATGTTTTAACGACATACAAAATGTATCAAAAAGGCACGTGTTAATCCGTTATATTATAAGGGCTTAAATAATTATAGGTATTGTGTTAAGATGATAACATTGATAATATAATATCAAACAAACAATATTTTTAACGTGTTTTTTTAAACAGGGTATTTTTGAGTGGTTTTCAGTATATTATGGAAATCCTGAAGTATAGGAGATACTGGAAAACCGTCTTAGGATACATTAGATATTCTTTTTTGAAAAGAATTATGGTATAGTTGTTTCTTCACTTCACTAATTCTTTCTTACGAAAATACGATGCCCGTTATCCACTTAAACGGATCACCAGTTCTTTTGTATTGCTTAATGCATAAAGTAACCGTAGTATATGCGAATAAATCGTTTTTACTAACATATACTACATACGTACATTTATACATCGGTTATATCCCACCCCTTCAAAAAGTTCTTATCTTAAAACAATAGATTCCGATGTCGGGCAATTGCAGTCTTGCTGTCCTTTTTTATTTACCTGCTAAACATCAAACAATGACGGCAATACAAAAATATACCACGTGTGCCGCGGTTTGTTGATTACCTGTTTACTTTTGCATAGCATGTAATGTACAATGTACATTTTGTTTTGATTTACTGGTTTAACGAAGATACGTCCCTTTATACCATTACTTTTACGAAAAGTAACAATACAACTTTCGTTTGATGTCTGCTAATACTGTACTGTCAGTTAAATGAAAATCACATGAATTACATAAAATTTTGATCACAGCATATATAAAATGAGTCTATTTAAATACTTTCATACATTGGTATGGCTATTATTCTAATTTCCGATGTTCCGGGAAATCCCGGAAAATTTATTAGTAAAATTAAACGGAGTCCGCTTCCATATTAGTCAACATCTACGCGATGTAGGTACTGAGCCCGAAGTTTAGGTATATTAGCTCCCGATTTTCCGAACCCTAATTATTACCTAAAATAGGTAGTTTATTATTTCAGTACGTCTGTCATACGTACAGTCGAGTTTATGCATATGTATGCACTTTGGTACCTTGTCACTTTAATCGTTGTGAAAATTTATATATGGCAGTTTAATCATGACATTAAACAGACAAGGTACTAAAGTGTATACATAATTTATGAACTTGACTGTACCTACCAAAGAAAGAGAAATCTAACTGATTGAATTAGACAGACCAACAGTTGCACAAACAAATACAAGTACGAAAGATAGGTAGGTATAAAGAAAAAAGTCCTGTTTGTGTACCGATTACAGGTATGCACAGTCGGGGATTAATAAAACTAAAAACTATGCACATATCAATATCACATTACAGAAAAATGACAAAGAAAATATAAAAATAGAATTAACAAATATTTTGAAGTTTGAAACAGTATAATACTACGATAAAACTAGTCTACTTCTACTGGATAGAAAGGGAGATCCGAGCAAACAACAAACAAGTCGCGGACAATATTTGGCATTTACTATTTTTTCTCGTCATTTAACTTAAGCGAATTACATAAGAAAACTACAATTAATAATAAATTCATTTTTTTTTCTCACTACTGCCACAGAATAAAAGTAACTGCCGGCCCTGCGAAGTGGGCGGAGTCAGTAAAGCTCATGACGGGCGAAATAATGCAGACTCTCGCGGCGCAGATTTAAGGTGCATTTTGCCTCGTTAGGAGCGCCCCCACTATCGTTCGCAGAAATGTAACCAAGGTCACTTCCATGCCGTGCACTTATATTATTATTGTTAACGCGTTCTGAGTAGGTTTAAATTCGCATGTTTGCTGTCACAGAGAGTCGCTTCTGTACTTGTACTATTACTTATTCTGTGGTACAGTCAAGGACTTTAATTGTTATGCCACTATGGAACCCTGTCGCATAACGTTAATCATTAATTTTGGCGTAATTTCTTTCATGTGGTTCGACGCTGTCATTATGACAGGGTTCCATATTGGAATAACAATTAAAGTCCTTGACTGTTCCTACCTAGTTGGTTGATGCCACATGACTTCACAATGACATTGTGTGTAGGTGTAGGTACCTACCTAATTACCAAAAAGAAAATAGGTAAAGTGTCAACGCGGTAAAACAATATTACTTTTAACATGTTTCCTGCCGTATCGTCAACGTCATGATGACCAACTTTTTCGGTTACCTATAAACAATAACCAAATTCTATTTAAGTACGTAAGATTTCAAAGTAGTAGGTAAGTAGGTTATAATTTCAGCTCAGTAATAAAAAACTATCATGCATGGTCGTTGATATGATACCTAAGTAGTTAAGATACAATACAATACAATACAAAACTTTTTTTTGTAGGTAGACCAAAACAAAACATTACAGAGAAACAGCACAATTAAAAATAACTCAGACCTACCTTAGTTAGTAATACTTTTTTCAAGTGGCCTCAACTGCTTTACTTACACATAATGTGCTAACTTTTGTTAAGTTTGTAAAGTTTATTATCAATCGTAGTAGGTAGGTTACCTACCTATTAAATTTTAATCTTAACATTCTTAACCGATATTTGATCTAATAACCTATACCAAGCAAACCGTTTAGATTTCGCGTGTCGGCTCAACTTGCATTTATAAAAGCCATCCAAACACGCAACTCCACAGAGCACCATTTCATGAAAACCCGGCATTAGTTTACATGTGAATAATTTTAATTAAACCATGATATTAATTTCTTCGCTGTACCTACCAATTTTCCACCGCAATCCTCATCATCGTTCTGCGCAGCAGGCCAAAGAGAATATAATCACTACGTTTTAAGAGACGGCACTTCATACATCGCACGTAGCTAAAAAGTAGCCACAGATTATAAAAATTTGTCTTGCAATTTTCACCAACCTTACAGAAAAAATACTAGTGATGTGATTGTAACGTTCTATCGATATAGCTTTGGAGCTAGTGATGTAGAAAGTCGATACATTTTGTCGACACCCACGTTTGTATACTCTGTGGAATTGCATGGCATGCAGTTTTTTACAAAAAAAAAAAACGATTGAATTTAAGTCATTTATTTTTAAAATAAAGAAACCTTACAGTAAATTTCTTACAAAAACACGGCATAGAAATACGCTTACGACTATATTAATGATCAAGGTCCCATAAATGTTGGAGATTTAAAAATAGCTATTATATATTAATCTGGTGAAATCAAATATAATAATTTAAGTGTTGTTCTTTTATATTTTACTTTTATTATGACACAATTTTTACCCAAAATCGAGATACGAGTTGCTTGCAAAGGACATCGGGGTTTTTTTTCCTTTTCAGATATAGCGCTGCGTAAACGGTTTAAGTTTCCACGCGGACGAAGTCGCGGGCAGAAGCTGGTATATTATATGCAGGCATATCTTCGCTTAACCCTTTTGTTCCGGCAAATTCGTACTTACACAAAATTTACCCAGTATGTCAGGTTCAGTGAAATTACATCTGATCCTGTTCTGTAGACAAGATAACTCGCTAACAAAAATGATGCTCTTACGTCCGAAATACGACTTATCTCGGCTAGGTAAAACGCTTTTCAGAGCTGGTAGACGAGATAAATCGTTAGCTAACATTGTCATAATGAGGGTAATGTTGCCAAATGGCATGTCGGCTTAGAGCGCAAACCTGCTAAATCCATTTTTAGGACTTGGCAGATTTGCACTTTATTTCATATATTTAGAACCTAATGGGCTGGCACGTGACGATGGCAAGAGATCCGATGGAATGACTCTCGTACCGTGGGAAATGGGACGGCCTTTAGTATGGGATACCACCTGTGTGGATACTCTGGCACCGTCCCACCTCGGTGCGACGGTTCTGAAGGCAGGTGCGGCGGCTACCGCGGCAGAATCAGCAAAACGCCGCAAATATGCAAATATAGCTGATAATTGCATATTTGCGGCTTTTGCAGTAGAAACACTTGAACCGTAGGGCCCGAAGGCACGGAAGCTTTTTAAAAATCTAAAATTTAAAATGATTCGTGCCTAAGGTGGCTGGCTCTTTCCTCGGCCAACGGCTAGCAATAGCTATCAACGAGGAAATGCAGCCAGCATTATGGGCACCATTCCCAGTGGCAGTGGCCTAGGGGACATTTGTACATATTATAGTTATTTAGAATAAGTTAAGTTATTTTAGTATTTAGTTTTAGTTAGGTATGTTTTATTATTTTTCTGTTTAATGTTTGTGTCTTTTGAATAAAGGAGTATCATATTTAGAGTGCAAACCTGCTAAATCCTAAAAATGGATTTAGCTGGTTTGCACTCTATATTTATTTTCACTCTCAAACTCTTTAGCAACATCACTTAACTATAGCAAGTAGGTATGACTCGAGGCCAAGAGTACCGGGCGCAATGTGTCCGGTTTTGCAAGTGACTGTCTATTACCCTAATCCAGGATGATTACATTAGACAAAAAATTTAAACCGAGTATACTCGCCTACCGGATTTGAGAGCTCATCGCACAAAACGAGTTAACTCGTCATCCGGACTGCGCCTATATTCTAGGCGGTAAAAACGATATCGTAGTTAATCTGTTATGGTATTATTATGACGTCAGCAGCCATTATTGTCAAGTAAATAAGACCTATCAAAACGGTGACTATAAGATAACAGATCAAAAACGATATTGTTTTTACCGTGTTGAATAGAGGCGCAGAAAGGGTTAATTCAATAATATATAATCACTATCGCCCGCCTGGCACAACAATAACCACATCCATCCGAGCCACAAGCTGGGAGTGTTATTCCTGGAAAATGTCTCGTAAACTATACTATGCACATGATATAAGAGCAACACCCAATTCATAGTCTACCTGATAACGACATATTATTTTAACAAAACGGGACTTAATCGCATCATGATCATTTCAGCTTGCAGGCTGGACTCTCAATACAATCCATAATTCTCATGTCAAAAATAGGTTTAGAACCATCGTATATTATGATCAAATACGATGTGTCACTGGTAGACCAATTCATTTGTTTATGTAAGTTTAATACACCGACATATAGAATTTTCAAACTAAAATAAAAACAATGGTCCTACAGCTTTGGTGCCAAATAAATGCTCCAGTTGATAAGTTCTAAAAGAATAAAGCATAAATACTTTTTGGCCGGCACTTACACATTTGGACCAAAACTGTATGAAATCCCGATGATGGCTTATAAATCTATTACTTAAGAGTTTGAAAACAGACCAACATAAAGTCTACCTAACCTACTTCTGTTTTTATTGTGATAATAACTTAATAAAAGTATATTTAGACGATATCGGATCATATTTATATGGATATATTAGTCCGGTGGCCGACTGCAAAAAACCCTACCTGATAAAAAAATAGAAAAAGCCTACTCTGTAGGGGTAGCTGACTTTTAGTAGCTTCAACTGCTCTTGGTCGGCCGCGGCTTAACTTGGCAAATTTTGCGCAAATGGCAAAAAAGTGGTACAAAAATTTATCAAAAAAAACCTCATCGAAAAATAGAATGAAACTTGTATGGTATGATAGAGGCCATTGAGGACAGTAAAAAAAAAGTGGTCGGTCAAATCCTGTGTTGGCAGGTTCCTGTGTCCGACCGAATATTTTGCACATTCCGATACATTTTCTATGAAACGATATTGTAAATATTCCCCGTCCCGTCCGTGTAAAATCACGTTACGTATGCAGAGACCTAAAGGTGCTTTTCCACCGGCGAGGCAAGACTATCTATTGTCTTATCTGATTATATATTATTGATTCTTCTTCCATTAGCATATTTAATAGTGCTACTTCACGAGACATAATTCACGAGTCACCTGAATAAAGTCAGCCGAGTGTTACGATTATTGATTATACAAGAGGGTTTATGCCTACAGAGGCTCTACTTTGAAATCCGTAATTCAAACTTCGTCTATTGCTATCCCTTTTGCTCTCGACACGTCACTAATTCGCAAGAAAGTGATCGGGCGATCCGAAGTTCGAATTACTGATTTCAAAGTAGAGCTCCAGATACAAATAAATGTCATAATCTTGACATACAAGATGTTAACATAAAGACAATACTACCATCACACTTAAGGGCCCCATATACCGTACGATCCGTGTCCTTGGTCGGGTTGATATAAAAATGGACCGTGTAGAAAGCGGTTGCCCCGACCGTATTTGGTTGATGTCAACGGCCTTGGTCGGGAGCGCATCCCTCGCGACAGCCTGTGTTCGTGGTTGGTCCCAACCGTCTGGAACGCTGCCGGCCGACGGGAGATCCGACCAAGGACACGATGGTTGGCGGTTGGTCCCGATCGTGTAGAGGCCTTTTATTAAATTAAGCATTATTAGTCAGTTAAAGCAATGAAGAAACTATACTTTCAATATTGAAAAAAATATATATATTTGGTTAGTAACATTTGGTCAGTTTGAGCCATAAAGAAACCATATTTTCAATTTTGAAATATATATTTTTTTTATAAATGTGGTCGGACTGCAAAAACTGCCAGACTTAGGTGAGGCCGACCAAGACATACGTCAACAGGTTTAATTTAGCTATTATAATCCGTTTTTTTTCATTCTATTTTTCGATGAGGTAAAATGCAGCTGTCTCGTGGTACCACAAATTCGGTCGGACACAGGAACCTGCCAACACAGGATTTGGCCGACCACTTTTTTTTTACTGTCCTCAATGGCCTCTATCCTACCATACCACAGAATAAGTAATAGTACAAGTACAGAAGCGACTCTCTGTAACAGCAAACATGCGAATTTAAACCTACTCAGAACGCGTTAACAATAATAATATAAGTGCACGGAATGGAAGTGACCTTGGTTACATTTCTGCGATCGATAGTGGGGGCGCTTCTAACGAGGCAAAATGCACCTTAAATCTGCGACGCGAGAGTCTGTATTATTTCGCCCGTCATGAGCTTTACTGACTCCGCCCACTTCGCAGGGCCGGCAGTTACTTTTATTCTGTGACAGTTGTGAGAAAAAAGAATGAATTTATTATTAATTGTAGTTTTCTTATGTAATTCGCTTAAGTTAAATGACGAGAAAAAATAGTAAATGCCAAATATTGTCCGCGAGTTGTTTGTTGTTTGCTCGGATCTCCCTTTCTATCCAGTAGACGTAGACTAGTTTTATCGTAGTATTATACTGTTTTAAACTTCAAAATATTTGTTAATTCTATTTTTATATTTTCTTTGTCATTTTTCTGTAATGTGATATGTGCCTAGTTTTTAGTTTTATTAATCCCCGACTGTGCACACCTGTAATTGGTAGGTACACAAACAGGACTTTTTTCTTTATACCTATCTTTCGTATTTGTATTTGTTTGTGCAACTGTTGCTCTGTCTAATTCAATCAGTTAGATTTCTCTTTCTTAGGTAGGTACAGTCAATTTCATAAATTATGTTTACACTTTAGTACCTTGTCTGTTTAATGTCATGTTTAAACTGCCATATATAAATTGTCACAACGATTAAAGTGACAAGGTACTAAAGTGTATACATATTTATGAACTCGACTGTACGTATGACACACGTACTGAAATAATAAACTACCTATTTTAGGTAATAATTAACATTTTGCAAGATGTAACGTCGAGAAAAATTTTGAATATAACGTGAACGTCTTGGAAACTTAGCTAACTTATTTGCTAGGTATTTTCTGTTTTAAATTTTTTGGCGTTTACAATACAAACATGCGATACGCGACGACATTAATACCTAATAAACAAGAGGCAAAGAGAAATGCTGCCATTTCGAGTAGCCATATCAAACAAAAACCGGAATTAGGTACTTTGGCAGCGTACGGCGGCGCGCGTCAAGACGAGCGCGCGCATGACACTCAACTTATTAGCATCCTGGAGGCGGCCGCAAATTTTGTAGGCACTAAGCGCGGAGTGTCACCCGCCTGACCATACAAGTTTCATTCTATTTTTCGATGAGGTTTTTCTTGATGAATTTTTGTACCACTTTTTTGCCATTTGCGCAAAATTTGCCAAGTTAAGCCGCGGCCGACCAAGAGCAGTTGAAGCTACTAAAAGTCAGCTACCCCTACAGAGTAGGTAGGATTTTTTGCAGTCGGCCACCGGACTATATAGTATCCTCTTAAGCACACATTTGTATGATATTCCACATTTATACAAAATCATTCTGAAATAATTTTCACAGTGGAGGTGATTTACATTGGTAAAGTAGCATGGCATCGTTAAGTTCAAGCAAAAGAAAGAAATCATAACTGTTTCGCAATAGTTAATCCAGTCTACCTCAAAGGTAAATATATTATGCCACACATGCATGCAATGCTGTGCACCGTGTTTTTTCAAGCCTCATCTTGGGACACGATAATATAATTCTAGTTTATTGGCGCAAAAAATGGAGAAATATATAACAAAAAGGAGACAAAAACTCCCGCGAGGCTAACTATGATAGTTTTGGAAAAAAAATAGATTTGAAATGAAAGTCCCGGAATCACATGAAAATGGTATGTTTTTAAATTTTATTTAAATTACTTGCAAAAAAATATATTTAGTACTTTCGTTTGAATGGCTTAACATAATGCTAAATTAAATACTAACCATTTTTCGGTAGAATAGAGCTCCCCATTTTCAAGATATTCACGATTATGATAAAATCGTATTTTTTTTTTGTGCCTCAAGTCTACGATATTAGCAGTTTATTTTAAGTTTAAAATGTAGGCACATGCTTAGACTACTAACACAAAAAAAACAATGAAGAATGTCAGTAGGTACGCCAAATCGCTTGAAACTTTGTAACAGTAATGTTTATAAATAAACAAACATAATACTTTTTATTTCATTCAAATAGACCCAGTAGTTTTGATTCTACAAACGTTTGAAATTTGGGTCAATAATATTAAAGCGCGTGGACGCCATCTTGCTTGAGTGACGTCATCGTTCAACTGCGGTACGCGCCCTTATATGAACGAGTAAGTTTACAGGGCTATATATTTTTAACCGTAATAAGTAGCCAGTTGAAATTTTCACAGAATACGTGTTATTATAAAATCTATCGTTTAAAACTATAAAATGAACAATAAATCAAATCCCAAGAGGGGTCCCCATACAAGAAACATGAAAAAAAATCTTTATTTTTAGCATTTTTATACGGATTGTATTTTTATAATGGCTTCCTATTTTGATGCTATTTTAAACTTAAATTGTAGTCTAATTTTCATTGTTTACGACTAAATAGCAATCTTAAGTAAAACTTCGGCAAATATGTGACAAAACTGATTTTATCAACACGATGGTTTAGGCGGTCACCCATCCTGTTTTAGACTACGCGTGTAGTTGCTTAACTTTGGAAGACGAAATACGGGTTGTATTTGTATGATAGCTTTTTATTTCGGTGTCACATTAAGCTTAAATGATAATCTAAACTCCATACTAACATATATAGTTTACGACCAAACAGTAAACTGTAGTAAATCTCTTACAAATATGTTTAAAAGTGCCTAGTTTAAATCAACACGATGTTTAGGTAAGCGGTGGTTGCTTAACTTTGGTGGTAGGCCTTTCTTTACAAATTTCGTGTTAAGTAATGTAGAATTAATATCGCTACCGTATAAAAGAACGAACTATAAAACATGATTTTTTGATTGACCTAGTACTTAGTAGTTCTGATACTTCGTGTATTCATTACATCGATTTCAAATTTCGCGCGCGGGCGCTACCAGGTTCCTCACTCAAGGTAGTGTGTGTTGTTTTTTTTTGTGGGACCAACGCCCTTTGTTACACTTTGGTACAATAGAGGACAATCTTGACTTCTACGGCTCCGACATTTTAAACGAGTAAGATCACTTAAAACTACGGGTACGCTGTACGAGACCGCGTATATAGCGAACTGCGTGAATCATAATATTGTTGAATAGTACAGTCGAGTACAATAGTATTTTTCACAATCGTGTTATAATAGAGAGCTTTTTAGTCGAGTACCGTGTTTAGGCCACGAAGCTTGCTGAGTGGCCTAAGTAAGGTACGAGATTAAAAAGCTTAATTATGACACTATTGTGAACAATACTTTTTGTACGAGTTCATTAAAATTAATAATTTAAGTCTAAATACGAGTATATAAGAAAACGAAATATCGTAAGTACTATAACACCACCGGCGTCCGTAATTTTGCAGTACTGTGCAAAGAGTAGTTTTTTTTTTATGCCCTGGATACAGGAGCATGTTTAAGTAGATGTTGACAGATGACGCGACGTTGCTACGTTCCGAAACGCTATAGATTAACCATTTTGTATCGGATCGAGTCTCCTTAAACAAGGACACATACTATTGAAATACGAAGTTCTATTTTCAAATTTTTTTCGATCGTCTGGAGCGTATCGAAATGGTTATTTCGGTTGTTTCGGAAGTAACATAGACTATGCAACGATGAAAAGAGTGACGTTGCAGTATTCTCTGTGAAATCTTAATACACAGATTATAATCGACAAGTACAAAAAGATATGTATACACTTTTTCACCTTATTCCATTGAAATAAGGGCCACAAATGTATACATATCTTTGTACTCTACAGTACCTACCGCTGCAGGCTCGGCCGCCTGTGTCCCGCGTCTCGCACTTGGTTTTTAATTTTTGGCAGGTGAAACACCTTAGCTATCAACATACTTTATTGGTATTTTTATGTAAAAAACGGTGAACCCAAAATTAAAAGTGCCTATTTATTATTCTAATTTTATTTAACCAACTTACTCGACAAACATTACAAACAGAAAAGCCGGTCAGTGACAGAAAGTTTGTTTAGTTAAACTGTATGTAATACAAAACAATAGATACCTAACCATAACTACCATAGTAACATCAAAACGAATTCGTAAAAATAATTACGAGTATTACGACTTACAAAGTTAAGCAACTACAAGCGTAGTCTAAAACAGGATGGGTGACCGCCTAAACCATCGTATTGATAAAATCAGTTTTGTCACATATTTGTAGAAGTTTTACTCAAGATTGCTACTTAGTCGTAAACAATGAAAATTAGACCACAATTTAAGCTTAAAATAGCATCAAAATAAGAAGTCATTATAAAAATACAATCCGTATAAAGACGCTAAAACAAAAGATTTTTTTTCATGCTTCTTGTATGGGGACCCCTCTTGGGATTTGATTTATTGTTCATTTTATAGTTTTAAACGATAGATTTTATAATAACACGTATTCTGTGAAAATTTCAACTGGCTACTTATTACGGTTAAAAATATATAGCCCTGTAAACTTACTCGTTCAAATAAGGGCGCGTAACGCAGTTGAACGATGACGTCATCATCCGTGAGCGCTAGCCGCCGAGTTTCGAGCGCCGCATACGAAGTTTAAAATTCAATATCTCGAAAAGTATTTGACGTATCGACATGATTTTTTTAAAGCAATTTTTTGTTTTTAATGAAGAATACGATAAGCCAAAAATCTAAACTGGCTGACATTCTCTATTGTTTTCTCACTTGGAAGTGGCATAACTTTTTCCAAGAACCTGTAGGTCCTTGGTGACCTTTTGAATATAGCCAAAGCTGATATTTTATTTTTTAGCCCCATCGCTTGCCTCTTGCCTTTTTGGACTGATTTCTTAATACGCCTTCAATAATTGATTTTAAGACGTGTGATTTAATCCTATTTAAATTTGTTTTTGTCAAAACGTGCAATGCATTTTTTGCTTCCTTGAGCCGCTTCATAAGCTTTTCTTCCCTGTCGTCCATTGGTTTTTCCATTTCACTTCTCTTCCTCTTCCTGAGGGGCTAGACAAGATGCATTACGCTAACCAGCGTTTCTATTCGTTACGTTTTTAAACCAATCGCATCACATGTAGATGAGGTGATACGAAAAGTCACGTGATCTACCAGTGACGTGATTGGTTAAAAAACGAAGCGATTAGAAACGATAGTTAGCGTAGTGCATCTTGTCTAGCCCCTCTGGTGTGACTTATAATGGCGACAGGCGCGCTACCTGTAATTAATAAATAATATGTTTTAAACACGCTCTTGTTGAAGGGGGGCCAGCGCACTTTTGCGAATGCTAATCCTACTAATATCATAAAATGCGAAAGTTTGTATGTGTGTGTTACATCTTCAGGCTGAAACGGCTGGACTGATTTGGGTAAAATTTGAAATAGAGATAGCTTATACACTGGATTAACACATAGAAGAGAGCGTCGGTGGCCTGGTGGATTAGGGGGTAAGATAATGAGTTCGAACCCCCGCGGTCACCATGTACCAAAGAGTTTTTCTAACTTAAGTGCATTACCCGATGCTCTTACAGTGAAGGAAAAACATCATGAGGAAACCTGCACATTCGAACAGCTGAGTGTGTAAGAGGATAATTACACAAAAGATCTTAAAGGGTCGAAGTGTATCCGAAAGGGCCCATCTGTAAGATAAGCACATACACACATAGGTTATTTTTATTCCAGAAAGATGAACAGTTCCCAAAGGAATACACATGGGATGGCACCGTTTATATTTCAACGCGGACGAAGTTGCGGGCAGAAACTAGTAATATTACTAGGTCGGGTCACAAGTTCTGTCACTGAGATTAATTATTTATCTTAAAAAAAAAGGTTTTTTCATAATAGTAGATTGTTCAACAAGGGACTAGAGTAAGTCATTATGACACGAGATATTAATGCGCCCGAGCAAAGCGGGGGTGGATGAAGTTCGAGTGTCATTATGACTTTTTAGTCTAGAGTTATACACTTCGATTGGGAGAATATAAATCTTAAATCATAATAGCCTGCCCCCCACCGCGCACTCCAACGACACCAAAATCATCAAATGGCAACATGTATCTAGCTGTTTGTGGTTTTCTAAGGCTTTTACTTATAAGGAAATTAAAAAGAAAATGCGCTCTAGTCCCTAGGGATTAAATTTAGTCCGCCTTTACATGGCTATTATGAACCTAGAACCTTTTCAAAACCTTCCTAATACCCAAAATGTTACTTGGGTACTCGAGTAAAATGGGATAGCAGTTCAATCGGTAAGCACCATAAGTTGCTTGTCCCAAATATAGCTACCAAAATTTAGTCTTCAATAATGTTCACCTGCAGAACTGGACTCTTCCACAGGGACAGCCACTTCAGCTGGCTCGATTGCAACTGCATCCTCCCGTCCTATGACTGCAACATCTGCTGTTTACAAATTAAATAGGTAAATGTTAAAGATAAGTTTTTTTTTAAGTAGCTTTTATATTGATACTAGCGGCCCGCCAGTGGGCCCCGCTGCAACCCTTCATGGGCGAGTCCGACTCGCAGTTGGCCGCTTTTTTTTGAAGTAGGTTAAAATACCAACCCCTTCTTCTAAGTGTAACAAATACTAACTGTAACATGTCCTGTAATTGTTTATGTGCAATAAAGAGTTTACATACATACATACATACATACCTACAAATACTTTTCTGAAAACCGCATCAAAATCGGTTGAGCCAAACGCGAGATAATCGCGGAGAATAATACGTAAAGATCAAACTGAGAACCTCCTTTTTTTTGAAGTCGGTAAAAAAACCAACCCCTTCTCTTAAGTGTAACAAATACTTTTCTGAAAACCCCATCAAAATCGGTTGAGCCAAACGCGAGATAATCGCGGAGAAACATACAAACATACAGATCAAACTGGGAACCTTTTTTCTGAAGATGGTTAAAAAAGATTTAAATATACACGTCTCACTGTTAGAATTGCAACATTTTAGAATTTCATAGTCACCTGTAGATGTGGAAGCTCCCATAGGTTCCAAATGATGGGCTCCAAAATCAATGTTTGTTATGTCTCTCACAAAGTCACCTAGAAACAATACAAAAAAATTAGATTACTTATTATTTTCACATGTGTGAATGCATAAGAGCATTAGCTAGCTAGCTAGCATGGTATGGTACTCCATTTCTACTTCATTAGTACAATCTGTGTTAGAATTATTGCACTGTTATTTTCCATTTCACTTTAAAGTTCAGATATTTGCTTCTCTCCGGGTTGAACATATAATGTCCATCCGGAATAATGTACCTTTCAAATGGTGAAATAGTTTTTGAAATCGGATGAGTAGGTCTGGAGATTAGCCCCTACATACAAACAAACAAAATTACAAACTTTACAGTATAGATCACAGATGAACATATATAGCCTTGTTCTAACTTTACAAAAGAAATTTTGAAATTTTTAACCCAACTGGGGATGAACTGTAACACTTCGAGGTCTAGACACTATTTACATCGAGCTTCACTAACCTGTTTTCCTCTAGGCATTCCAAGTTGTTTACACACTGTAACCTTTGGCCACATTCTTTAAAACTTTCCACCTACGTTTTAGCACTAGACACCTTTCTTTCTCCTTCTCAAGACTTATTTCTTCAGTATTCTTTTATGTTTGTTATTGTAGCAAACCGGCGGTTGAACTGACAGTTCATTTTGTGTGACGTTTCGTTCTTCGCATTTCATCACTACTTGTATGACAACTTTCCATAACGACGTTTGTTCCTAATAATTTCTTCAATCACATACGTCCAACTTTTAAATGTTTATTATATCTTTCGTTTAAGTTTAATCTAATGTAATTAATACTTTAATTTAATAACTTAATTTAATTTTAGTAAAGATTTCTCTCTTCGATCAATTCAACCAGTGAAACGAAACGCAAAAACGTTACGTTCCATACTTAACATATTTTATTTATTGATGCCCTAAAATATGAGGCAATGGTGATAATTTTAACTTATGAGTAAATAAGAAAAACAATACACGCATTTAACTACTTTAATAACCATAGAATCACCTAATTCACTATTTAAGAAATACTGTATAATTCTTTTGACACTTTACTTTTGTTTTTGTTTACTTTCAAATGTAAATAAACAGAGCCGTTCGGAAGTCAATGATCTAGCGTATTTGATGACCGTCCCCGTTGACCGCTATCGGGATCGAATCGTCAAGATGTGAGCACGTCGAAGTAATCTAAAGGATTTACCGATCACGCCATCCGGCCCTGCCTATATGGCAGAACTTGTATAATTTAACTTCTCTTTCCTAATATGGATTAAGTTTATCCAAATCATCTTCTCAGTTCCTACTGCTAAACCATAGTCCCTTCTTCGGTAAGTGTACTTTTCTTCTCGAACTTTCGCTGCCGCCATTTTGGTGTGACACCTTTCTCTTCTTTTCTTTCCATGTTCGTAACCCGTGTCTACTTATTTTTCAGTAACATGTAACAGTCATTCCAGCAATGAACCAATATATAATTTTACTTGAGCTTTGCCTCTTGCCTTATACCGTAAATGAAACCCACGGCTATTGGTAAGTTACTTCATATTCTTTTGTTCAACCACGCGTTCATTACCGCCTGTTCTTCCAGTTATTTAACTGTGAATATTTTGTTCACAGGGTTTTCAGTTTTCGGTTTTTAGTTTTTGGTGTTCTTATTACTTGGGTTTAACCTTCAGTTGAACCTAACGTTTGTTTCTTCATATGGAGTTTGGAAGCGACTCAAAAGCACGTTGATCTTGACGTCACCTTCTCGGCTTATATCTTCATCTTCCCGGCTTCTGACTACCTGCACCGTGGAATGCTTTTGCTGCCCAACTACATATCCATCATCTCACCGCATGCGCAAGTGTCCATCTGATCACCACCTGCGGAGACAGTGAGCCCTGCCTATCCAGTCTACCCAGCACTAGAGTTACTAAACTACGCAGGTATTCCTCATGAAGATGTCAGCGTGAGTACTTTAGCTACTTCTTTAACCTACGTGTTGCACCAACCGTTTTATTTGTTAAGCGGGTAACTTTAACTTAACTTAATCTAAGACAGAGTTTAGCAATACTTTATGCTAAGAAAACGTAAAGATAAATAAATGTGATTTACTAAAGTTCGATTTTTATTTGAACGATTTCATTTGTTGATGGGATGTAAGTCTGGCGCCCCTAATTTTATAAATTCGACTTACTCTTTCCTGGGCTGAATCTTACTCACACCCTAGTCTCATATGCTCACCACACCAGCTACCCTGGACTATTACAGTGGCGCCCAACGTGGGGCAGCGAAAGTTCGAGAAGAAAAGTACACTTACCGAAGAAGGGACTATGGTTTAGCAGTAGGAACTGAGAAGATGATTTGGATAAACTTAATCCATATTAGGAAAGAGAAGTTAAATTATACAAGTTCTGCCATATAGGCAGGGCCGGATGGCGTGATCGGTAAATCCTTTAGATTACTTCGACGTGCTCACATCTTGACGATTCGATCCCGATAGCGGTCAACGGGGACGGTCATCAAATACGCTAGATCATTGACTTCCGAACGGCTCTGTTTATTTACATTTGAAAGTAAACAAAAACAAAAGTAAAGTGTCAAAAGAATTATACAGTATTTCTTAAATAGTGAATTAGGTGATTCTATGGTTATTAAAGTAGTTAAATGCGTGTATTGTTTTTCTTATTTACTCATAAGTTAAAATTATCACCATTGCCTCATATTTTAGGGCATCAATAAATAAAATATGTTAAGTATGGAACGTAACGTTTTTGCGTTTCGTTTCACTGGTTGAATTGATCGAAGAGAGAAATCTTTACTAAAATTAAATTAAGTTATTAAATTAAAGTATTAATTACATTAGATTAAACTTAAACGAAAGATATAATAAACATTTAAAAGTTGGACGTATGTGATACGTCACACAAAATGAACTGTCAGTTCAACCGCCGGTTTGCTACAATAACAAACATAAAAGAATACTGAAGAAATAAGTCTTGAGAAGGAGAAAGAAAGGTGTCTAGTGCTAAAACGTAGGTGGAAAGTTTTAAAGAATGTGGCCAAAGGTTACAGTGTGTAAACAACTTGGAATGCCTAGAGGAAAACAGGTTAGTGAAGCTCGATGTAAATAGTGTCTAGACCTCGAAGTGTTACAACAAAAGTATAGATTGTTTCGTAGATGTGTGCAGTGTCATACTTTTTAATGATCATAATATGCTGTTATATAGTCCCACATCTCAATAAGAAACTATAAAATACTAGATTTTGCCGCCACTCCGTCCGCGTAGAAGTCGTTTATCGCTGCTCCCTCGGAAACTGACCAATTTTCCAGGATAAAAAGTAGCATTTTTTGTTTCCCAGGTTTTCTATCTCTGTGCCAAACTTCACCAAGGCCCGTCGCCGTTCAGGCATGACTGAATAACAAACATACATCCATACATTCGCATTTATAATATTAGTAGGATGGTAGGATAGGATTTCAAGCTTGCCGCAAGCAACGCTGCAGGTACGTCATAGTGTTTTATACATTTTATCTATTTATATGTGCTTCGTGATAATCACTTAACTGTCTTGAGATGACTTATCGCCACCCTTGAAATACTTGAAATAGGTACAATTGAGGAGTTCCGGTGGCCATCTATGGTCTTCATCAGCAGTTCCACTTTACCAACTGAATGCAAATACTGGCCATGTTACTGAAAATACTAAAATCGCTATGTGTATGCCTATAATATTTGAGGAGCTCACTGTCCCTCCATCAGATACAGACTTGGTGACAATGGGACGACCTCGGGAGTATCCCTATAAAACAAAAAATATTTTCAAAATCAGTCCAAAATTGGACGGATTAATCGATAAACATACATAGACAAACAAACTGAGAACCTCTTTTTTTTTGAAGTCGGTAAAAAAACCAACCCCTTCTCTTAAGTGTAACAAATACTTTTCTGAAAACCCCATCAAAATCGGTTGAGCCAAACGCGAGATAATCGCGGAGAAACATACAAACATACAGATCAAACTGAGAACCTTTTTTCTGAAGATGGTTAAAAAAGATTTAAATATACACGTCTCACTGTTAGAATTGCAACATTTTAGAATTTCATAGTCTCCTGTAGATGTGGAAGCTCCCATAGGTTCCAAATGATGGGCTCCAAAATCAATGTTTGTTATGTCTCTCACAAAGTCACCTAGAAACAATACAAAAAATTAGATTACTTATTATTTTCACATGTGTGAATGCATAAGAGCATTAGCTAGCTAGCTAGCATGGTATGGTACTCCATTTCTACTTCATTAGTACAATCTGTGTTAGAATTATTGCACTGTTATTTTCCATTTCACTTTAAAGTTCAGATATTTGCTTCTCTCCGGGTTGAACATATAATGTCCATCCGGAATAATGTACCTTTCAAATGGTGAAATAGTTTTTGAAATCGGATGAGTAGGTCTGGAGATTAGCCCCTACATACAAACAAACAAAATTACAAACTTTACAGTATAGATCACAGATGAACATATATAGCCTTGTTCTAACTTTACAAAAGTATAGATTGTTTCGTAGATGTGTGCAGTGTCATACTTTTTAATGATCATAATATGCTGTTATATAGTCCCACATCTCAATAAGAAACTATAAAATACTAGATTTTGCCGCCACTCCGTCCGCGTAGAAGTCGTTTATCGCTGCTCCCTCGGAAACTGACCAATTTTCCAGGATAAAAAGTAGCATTTTTTGTTTCCCAGGTTTTCTATCTCTGTGCCAAACTTCACCCAGGCCCGTCGCCGTTCAGGCATGACTGAATAACAAACATACATCCATACATTCGCATTTATAATATTAGTAGGATGGTAGGATAGGATTTCAAGCTTGCCGCAAGCAACGCTGCGGGTACGTCATAGTGTTTTATACATTTTATCTATTTATATGTGCTTCGTGATAATCACTTAACTGTCTTGAGATGACTTATTGCCACCCTTGAAATACTTGAAATAGGTACAATTGAGGAGTTCCGGTGGCCATCTATGGTCTTCATCAGCAGTTCCACTTTACCAACTGAATGCAAATACTGGCCATGTTACTGAAAATACTAAAATCGCTATGTGTATGCCTATAATATTTGAGGAGCTCACTGTCCCTCCATCAGATACAGACTTGGTAACAATGGGACGACCTCGGGAGTATCCCTATAAAACAAAAAATATTTTCAAAATCAGTCCAAAATTGGACAGATTAATCGATAAACATACATAGAGCTGAACATAGAAACTGCTCCTTTTTTTTGTTAACAAATTTGGAAAAAAAAATAGCTTCATATTTCTGACGCTAGAGACATTGACTATCATAAAAAAAAAAAATATGCCCCAACTTACCCAATAAGAAGACAAAGTGATTGCCATCAGCAATAACACATTCTTAATGGAACTATGTTCTCCCTCAAATTTAAAACTTGAAATACTTACTAATGAAGAATGAATTCTAAGCAGAACCAAAAATAAATTTCTGTTTCTTAATATAATAGTTTTAATAATAATAATAATAATAATCATCTTTATTTCAGGCAGTACCCATATCATGTCACAAAATACATACTTAAAAATTAATTTGTAAAATATTGTTTTATGATACTTACCTCTATGTTCTATATGCTGACCAATATGGAGAGGAAACTCCTCAAGTAATTCCTCCGGCAAAGGCAGAAAATATAAATGGAGTTTCGGCACTGCATGCTTCAGCAAGCGATTTCCTTGTTCATTGAAGTCTTCTCCAGAAAAGTGGATACCACACACAAACTTCAGTTTATGCAATTTTTCAATGGGTCATTGCACTAAATCTTCCTGTCCTATTGCTTGAACCCATAAACGACACCTGTAGCAGCAAAGTGCAAATTGTTATATGTTATTAGTTTCTGTTTAATTTTCCAGGATAAAAAGTATCCTACAGCGTTTTGCAAATGTCATTGAAAAACCAATTTCAATGACTTTGGCAAAGGCAAACAGTTTAGCCACGAACCTTAACAGACACACAGACAGACAAGACTTACTTTTGCATTTATAATACTACTTGCTTTTCTGCCATAACACTAAAGAAGGCTGCTAACTGCATAGTAATACTATAAGCACTACTAAATTGCAGTTAGCAGCCTTCTTTGGTATAACGGCAGTTTTGCCCGTGGTTCTGTCCGCATAGAAGTGCATAGAAGTCCTTTATCCCTACTCTCTCGCGAACTGCCCAATTTTTCAGGATAAAAAGTAGCCATGTCCTCCAGGACTCAAGCTATGTTCATTCCAAATTTCATCGAATTTGTTCAGAGGTATAGCCGTGAAAGCGTAGCTATCATTCACATAATTGATTGACAATAAAAATAGAATTAATAGAGGCAATACATTATTAAGAGATAAGATAAGATAATTTTACTTACCGGGCCGGGTCTAGGGGAAAAGCAGCCAAAAATACATCTGAACCTGAGACACGTCGTCTTCCGCAGACAACACATTGTTTATAAAAACGGCTGGACATAGTTATTAACAAAATTATAACACAAACGAGTCAGTATCTCACTAATTATCACTATCAAAAAGAACTTTAAAGAGTCAATAAACAATCACAAACTAAAATAGGAGTCAGTTGCTCGGAAAACTAGTCACTATTTCGTGAACAACGAAAACAAAACTTACATAAAAGAGTCACTGTGTTATATGATAATGCTTAGAGTCAATTACTCGTAAAAATATCACTACTACATTAAGAATACTACAATCACCATCAAAACGAACAAATTTCGATTAAAATGGCGGTTCAGTTGAGGCGGTAGTGAAAATTTAATTTTTGACGTAACAAAACCACAGATAACTTACTTTTTTAACATTTGTAATGTTGGTGAAAATTGTAGATCAAACTATTATAACTTGAGCCATTTCCCTACGTATTTATCAAAAAGTAAGAGACCAGAACATCTGGACAGTAAACTTTGTATGAGAGTGTCCACCCACTGCAGCAGGCCAATGCAAACTGAGTTCGTTCGTGAAGCGCTCGCTCGTCTAATACACGGCGCGGGAGACGAACCCGTCGGTCTCGCTCACTCAGTAATGGCGGCGGCGGCGGCGCATAGTAGGCATCACAGACCTTAATCTAACTAGATAACGCAAACACCTCAATTTGTATGAAAACCAACCGTGTCACTTTTTTTCTACCTGCTGTGACGTCACAAGAAAAAATAGTGATGTGAATTCCCCGTTGTCCGCGCGAAATCGATTCAAAGGCGCCGCCGCCCGCGCCGTGCGGCTCGTATTAATCAGTCTGCAGTCAGTACGAGGTCAGTCTTTGTAGTGAGAGGTCGCGCGCGTGTTGCGCCTTGTCGCCGTGTCTGCGTGGCTTGGAAGTTGATAATTTGACCGCTCTTCAGGTAAGTTATAATGTCATATACCTACGTAAAAAAATGTGTATAGTTACTAGATCTTTTCGATTAAATGAAAGTGACCGTAAGTACGTAATTGTTTGACAACAAAGAGATAGATAGATATACACACTATTGCCATAGAAATATTTACTAGAACACTTACAAAATTGTAGCAAGCGATCGAAGCAATTACAAGCGCGAATTTATGTGTCCGTGAATTTCACATATCGATTTTTCAATCGATTTGCCAGAGGAATGATAAAAGGACAGAAAAATGATAAATCTTATCTTACTCTTAGGTAATGGCAGTCATTTTCAGTTGGATTTAATTAAAATGTTTTCTTATGGTTTGTAATGATTCTCGTTACTTTGTTGTAGGAAATTATGTCTAAGCCAAATAAAAAAACCAGAGAAGAAATTTTATCTGCGAAAAGAAAAGCTAGTAAATTACGTTATGATAAAATAAAATCAGATCCAGAACTCAGTCAACTTAGAAAAGAAAAAGATAAGGAAAATTACTTAAAGAAAAAGAAAAATAGGCAGGTGACGGATATAAGGATGAAAAGCGTTATAGAACAGCAAAAACAGCGAGAGAAGTGGCGTCAGAATTCCAAAGCATACTACCTACGTAAGAAGAAACAGAAAGAAATACAAAGTGTAAATATTAATGAAAATGAGGACGAGGACAAGCCTCTGGTCGAAGCTGAAACTTTTGAAACGGATCCATTAGAGCCATCATGTAGCAACGATGTCACATCGCATAGCTTACCGAATGACAGAAAACCAAAAATTACAATACTCTCCGACGTAAAGGTTAACTATGACTTGAAGCAGCTTTTTAGATCACGTACAACTAACGTAGGTTGGAAATACAACTGTTCTTCACTTGACATCACTAAAGATTTTAAAGAATTTGAAAATTAATCATTATATTTTAAAATAATTGTTTTCTCAAATTATACTAAGATCTGATAAGTTGATTAATGAAAAGACTGATTAAGTTCCTAATTTGAAAGGCAAGTTGTAGCTTTTATTCAATAATAGAAATTAAGTAGATACCCGAAGAAACAAATAAAGGCAGGGTGTTTGGAAGCTAAGTGCAGACTTTCAGGGATGGCAGACGATTTTTTTGACCATTTTATTATTAAAGTACTTTTTCCTTATGACCATACTATGAAACTGGTTACTTTTAACAAATATTAATAATTAAATGGTCCCTATCTCAAAAATACAAGTCTGCACCTATCTTCCAAACAATCTTTAAATATTTTTAGTTGTTAAATAACAATAAAACACTGTTTTTTGTTATATTGATAATTTTATATAAACTCAATTGAGAAATTAAGAAGATAACTACAAATATGACTATACTGAACCAAATATAAGATTTATAAGTTGTTAATTATAAAATAAGTTTTTGTTTTTTATTTGTTGATTATTCAATATTAACATAATTTTGAAAATTGTTTATAGTAAAAAGAAGGCATAAAAAAGGCCACCTTACTTTCTATTTAATAGCAATTGCTAATAAGAAAATTATTAAAACAAGTTAGTAGGAGTTTCTAAATTTATTTCGTACAGGAATTAGTTTAAGTACAATTATTATGACTTAAGTAAATCTGATTTGCTCAATAAACAACTATAATAAAAAATGTTACGTAGTTTCTTTTACGTTTTGATAGATATTATTGCCCCTGGAATAAAATCAGCTTGTTGTATAATTGTCTTTTGGACACTGCAGGTTTCACGTGCTTAGTTAAATAATGAAAACGCACGTCGATATATGTATTTGCGACTGCCTTAATTAATTGTACCAAATGGTTCTCCGTTGGTGATTGGTCAAATTGATGAATAGCAATGCTACTAAAAATGTTACTATTTACAAAAACCCGCAGAATCTTATTTATTAACAGGGGCTTACTCGATGACGGCTTAATGCAGAATTTTTGTGACTTGTCAATTATTTGTCGTATTTCTAATTCTGCTACCTTGCATATTTGAACAACATCCTTTGAGGGGTAAACGAGACCACCTTTATCCTTGAAAGCGATGAACTCAAATGCATGACCAATGTTCGCCTTTGGTGAAGGTAGTGCACCACAACATTCATCGCATTTGATTATTTTTTCAAGTGCTCTTACAACATATCCAGCGGTATATGTTACAATCTGCTCACTAAATTCAGACAATTGAGGCAATGTAGAGCAAAAACTGTCAAAATCACGGATACTGCTGAAACTGAATTCTGTACTATCTACCTCGTCATCAGCGAGTGTGGCTCCTGTAGTTGTAGAATTTATTGTTTGTACCGCCGAAGAACAATTAAGTACTGAAATTTGTTCCAATTCAACACAATTGCCACCGTTGCAATGTTTTATTTCAACGTGATTTAACATTTTTTTGTAAAAAGATTCAAATTGTCTTGACGTGGGATTATTGTTACAACCACCGTGTGCCCGTACATTGCAAAAGAATAATTCCAGATGGTCTTGACTAAATCTATACATCGACATGAACTTTATTTTTTCTTCTTCTATCAACTTCTAAAACAATTCCTTTGTGCTTTTGATACAGACCAACAGACCAACGAACCCTGTCTTTCTGCCACTTTTAATCAATAGATCTCCTTGTGTAGTCCTCAGTCCTCTAATGTAATTTTCCGCCTTATCCAAAAATTCCGTTATTCTTGTCTTGTTGTTCATGTTAAGAGGCTGCTTGAAACCAAACTGTTTTAAGTTCCTAGAGTTGAGCACATCGAACAAATCGTTGAAAATGCGTATAAATTCAGCTGTAGCTAACGATCCTTCAAAATCCGGAATTTTTAATGTATCTCTACAAAAATCAAGAGATTTTGCAACACTTTCACTGAGGAGTTGAGTCGCCAACTTAACTTTCATCTTTTGATTTTGAAATTTGACATGGCTGTTTCGTAACTTGTTAGCTAAATGGAAATATTCTGTACTTTGCAGCCTGTGCAAAAGTTCGAAATATGCCCATGATACTCGATTACCATTACTATCAACAATATTTGCATAAGACTGAAGACAATTCCTTACTAATTTTACCATATGGCAAGCATCTAAAAAAACCGCCACCGGTTGTTTTGTAACAGGATGTTCAAATGTTGTTTTCAACTCTTCATTTGGATCTAATCTGCAGCCCAATTTTTTTGCCATACTTAAATTCGAAGGACAACCGTCAAAGGTAAGGCCGACAACTATTATATTCGATTCGCTCAAATGCTTCAAACATTGTAAGACCAGATCCGCTTTTTGTTGACCATTTGCCCCGTCTATTAAAAAGTATCCAACAGGAACCTGAAATATAATCAAAGCATTTAAATGCACATATGACAGCCAATACAATACACACATTTACACAATATAATTGACAAGAATAAATGGTAACCTTCCAATTCGCATTTATTCCAGTGACTAGAAACACCAGTGCTTCTTTAGCTTCAGGAACCTCATCAGAATCCAAACCACCACCGAAATCTACATATCCATGGAATTTTTTTCCGTCCCATTCAATTTTTTTCTTTATAGCCATTTCGTCAATCATAAGGCAACAGTACAAGGGTCTTTTCGATTTATTCGCTATTAATATCAAAGCATTTAAAGATTCGGTGGTAAAACCAGGTCTGCCATTTATACATTTAAACCACTTTTCAATAGTATGAGGATGTGGTAAGCACAAATTAAAAACCTTTCTCACATAGTTGTAAGCTTTGCTCGAATAATAGTGTAATGTTAGAGCAAAACTCCGAAGTGCCGGCGAATACTTTGATGTACTGACTACGTTAGCATTCTTTATCTGTCTAGAATAAAGTTCTTTGGTTGTGACATTGGACGAATTTAACAAATTCGCTTGCTCTTCATTTATAAAAGACTGCTTTTTTAAACACTCTAACAAAGCCACTAGCGTGAATATTTTTAGGCCTTTACGACGATTCTGTTCCCTCAATCTTTTTATTTGCTTGTTTTGCTGTTGAATTTTTTGTTGAGCTTGATTTAATTTGTGTAATATATTTTTTTTCTTTGGTATATTTAATGGTGTCTCCTCATTTGATTTAGACGGTTGCTTGATATCCTGTAACACATTAATAAAATAATCCTCTCAATACATCCTCATTGATTGATAGTACCTAGATTCTTGCAGAACAATAATACAGGTACCTGTCCTAATTTTCTTTTTCTCGACGTATTGTTCATTGGAAGGTTGTCCGCTATTTCGTTTATATTCTGCAAAAAAAAAAAATCTAGACAGGAAAAAGGTATAAAAACATGGATTAAAGCTGTATGATTTTGATTTAGGTGCATTTTTTTAAAATATGGCATGACTTCTTTTAACATTGAAACTTCTGTTCTAATTGTATCGGTTCTAAGCAACGTTTATAACGTCTACGTTAACTGTCAGATATTGTAATTTTAGGTGTTAGAGAACAATGCAAGTGAATCAAGACTATCGAGAACTATATCTACTAACTGTTTCACATGTTGATGTTTTCAGTACATCAATGGTTGGTATTGCTTCTGGAATCAGGCGACGATATTTTTTTGTTTCCTTAAAGCTGCTATCATTAAAATGTATAGAGCAAATTCGACTATTTTTTGTTGGAAACCAATTTCTTTGCCCGGTCGCTTCCATCCATTCCTTTTTTAAGCTTGGATTACTTGGAAACCTGTAATTTATAATTATGTTATTCAGACATACATATTGTTGCAAAAAATATAATTTACCTAATACCTAAGCGTATTATCATTCCTGTTTCAATAATCGGTTAGAATCGTAAACAATCGGAAGGTGTACATCACTATTTGCTTAATTTGACAGAAAAATGATAAAAGTACTCGTACCAAGAATCCAAGCGACACAAGCTAAAGATCGACCGTTAAATTTCCATTGCGCGTTAATATAGACAGGGCCTACAACTTTGCAAGTAAAGCAGGCAATGTATCATGAACATGAAGTAATCCCACACAGTATTATTTTTCATAGTAAAACCACGACAAACCAAAATAAATTATTTTTAAATAGATTAAACGTAATTATAGAAGAAATTTACTTACTTATGGAAGGAAACATGTCCATTATTTGGGTCAGCTTTTCCTGTACAGTTTTTACAACTTAATACGGAACAACCAGTCATTTTTCTAGATATCGGTGAGGTCCGGCGGCGGTAACGGTCGAACGCGTACTAAATGAAGCCGCGTAGAAAGCAGACATTTATACTGCTTTTTGACACGCGAAGTACGTACACTCGCGGCATCTAGTTAGATTAAGGTCTGTGGTAGGCATGTGCCGGCGTGCGGTCATAGTATAAATAAAGAAGTAGGTCGTCTTCAAACAAAGGTACATCGCGCGGCTTGCACGTGTGCGTTACGCCGACCGTACGGCTGTGGGCGGGGCGAACGTCGCACACGAAACTACAAGCAGAGGTGCGGGTATGGTGATTAGACGGGGTCGCGGCGTCATTGCGTTCGGTCACGTTTGGTTGTTTGTAGGTAGTGCGCGTTAAATTAAAACATCGAGCGACAATGTCTTTGTCGAAAACTAGAAAATATTGTTCAGTTTACGGGTGTTTAAATAATGGTGTAAGAAATCCGGAGTTATCGTTTTTCAACATACCTTTTGAGTCGGAAAGGTACCTATTTAGAGTTTGTGTTGTGAAGAATGCTGTTTATTTTTTGATATTTACCTATAGCTCATAGCCCACTTGCAGCTTTTGTTAAATCTATTTTATTGTCAGCGTGACATTTTCTTTCGTTTCAAAACGCCTAAACTGTGCCCTAAACCTAGCTTAGGTAGGTACTTACAACTATCCAGATTTAATAAAAGCTGCAAGTGATTCATGTAAATACCTACTCAATTAATGAGGTATTTCGTACCGGCTTGCCTATACCTATAGAATAGATACCTACTTAGGTGAAATAAATACGTATTAAGTAGGTAATTTAAGTTATTGAGTGTGACGTGTCAGTTAACATGTGACGACGTGGATGGCCTAGGTAGTTGGTAGTGACCTAGTGACTAAGTACTGCTTACGAAGCTAGCGGTCCTGGGTTCGATTCCCGGTCAGGGCAAATATTCGTGTGATGAGTGCGAGTAGGTATTTGTTTCTGAGTCTTAGGTGTTTCAAATGTACCTATATAGTAATATTAAGTAAGTATGTATTTTTCACTACATAAGTAATTATGTATCATTGCCTAGTACCCAAAGCCTAAACCTAGTTTAGGACTACGTAGGTCAATTTGTGTGAGATTTTCCGGTGATGTTATTATTTAGATATTTATTAAATTTTCGGTAGGTACATTAATATTATTATTGTTCACATCACATTGTATTTTTTCTTTATCCATGTTGAGTAGCTATAGACTGGGAGCTACTCCATGTTTTCGTACTTTATTTATTTAAAATTAAATACATATACTCTATTTAAACCCCGACAAAAAAGAGGGATCTTACAAGTTAAACGGGCATATCTGTGTGCTTATGTGTGTATATACTTAGGTACCTAACAATATTTATACTTACCTACTTTATGTTTGTGTAATTTATGAAAACTACTATGATTATAAATCATAGATCAAATTAGGTAGGTATGGTAGAGTAGGTGACCAAAATTGAAAAACATGTTCGGACAACCCTGACGCCCGAGCGGCAATAGGTATCAGAATCTCCTAAAGGGCCGGAGTCGAGCTACTTGTCTATTTATACTATGGTGCGGTGAACGAACTCTACGGAATAGGCAAGTAGTAACGCGCTCCGGTTGTAATTCATTCATAAGATTTTCGTTCGTGTTGCATTGCTTGTTTTCGTGGAAATGCTATTTTCACAGTTTTTTTTACATAATCAGCTTCAGTATGTCATGATATGTTGTATTAGATCGGTTAATACGCAAAAACGGGAAAAAAAAATGGAGAAAATTTGAGTTTTCCCGGGAAAATTTCCACTGGATTTCAGTTCAGAACAATAGTCTGAAGCTATAGTTTCAGTTTTCGGTGAGCTGTCGCTTACACCCTGTATAGAGACTGAGTAGCAAATTTAAAGTTTAGTACAAACTTCAAAGGTACACGCACTATTAGTCTATTACGCACGCGGCATTTAAGTATATATTTATATATAACTATTAATATCGTTGTCTGGTACCCATAGTACAAGCCTAGAGCTTGGGACTAGGTCAATTGGTGTGACATTGTCCCCTGATATTTATTTATTTTATTTTATTTATTTAATCTAAGACAAACATTATATTACCTATTTTTCTTTATCCTTGCCAAAATCAAACTTTCTAAAACGAACTAAATACCGTACTGTAATTGGTAAAAGGGGTAGCGAGCTAGCGAGCTAGCGACTCCCGCTACCTGCTACGTAATTATTATTTACTCAAAAATGCTATGTAATCTTGCCATAACACCAGAGGCCTGTTTCACGAAGCTACAAGTTACAAATTACAAGCGGAAGTCTCTTTCTAACTAGTACTGCTAGAAAGAGGGTTCCGCTTGTAATTTGTAACTTGTAGCTTCGTGAAACGGGCCACAGCAAATAGGAACCGGTGGTAGGTTGAAGTTCCTGGACAACTATCAAAAAAGTCCAGTAAAGTTCAGGAATTCCGAATTTGGAATCAGTAAGTGTCCAGTAAGTAAGTATGTAAATTCCATAATATATCATATTATCTCAAATAATATTTTTGGAATTTTTGCCTGGCGGTTCGGGCTTTTACCTCATACTCGTCCAGGGTAGTGATTCCGTCAAAAGCAAAGGTGAGCGAACGCAGGAGTGATGTCCAAGCGGCGAGTTTAAGTAGTCCCGTCAAAGCGAACAAAACACATTTTTCAGCGCGTGTATTCAATTTGGCAGCATGGCTTCTCGAACGTATAAGGCTGCCTAATTGAGAATGCACGCGCTAATATGTGTTTTGTTCGCTCTGACCGGACTACTTAAACTCGCCGCTTGGACTTCACTCTTGCATTCGCTCACCTTTGCTTATGAGAGAATCACTACCCAGGAAGGCTCACTTACTGGTTTTTGCAGTAATGTACTATTACTCAAAAATGCTATGTAATCTTGCCATAACACCAGTAAAAAGGAGCCAGTAGGTTGACGTTCCTGGACAACTGGAAAAGTGTCCAGTAAAGTTGAGGAATTTCGAAATTGGAATCAAAAAGTGTCCAGTAAGTAAGTATGGAAATTCCATAACATATCATATTATTTGAATTTGGAACTATCTGTAAAGACTGTGACAGCCTTCAAAAAGGCTACTTATACTACATGAAAAGCTGATCATTCAGCTCCCAAAGTACCAGGGCATCATAAACCAAAAGCGTTATCTCGTTCAGACCAGACATCGCGCGATTTCTCTTCATTTCAGCATCGCTTGTTCCGCACCATCTCAGTTTTATGTGCGCCTAGTACATCTCGGCCGGTATGACGAGTTGTGAATCGTTAAAAAAATTAAAAAAAACCGGGTAAGCGACCGGCTACGAGTCGGACTAGCGCACTGAGGGTTGTGCACATGTGGTCATCAATATTTTAAAATATTTTTTTTTAAATCATTCTACTTGTTCTATTTTTGAGTAAAGCACTATACATGCTTCGACCATTAAGAGCCATCCTGGACTCGTATGTATAAAAGCCCTCGCCTAGCGGCTCGGGCTTTTATCTCATACTCGTCCAGGAAGGCTCACTTACTGGTCTTTGCAGTAATGTACTATAACGCGGGATTTTACAACTTCTTTTGTTGCTAAATATGAAAGAAAAAGATAACAAAGGGACGACCGAAGTGTGGCACGTGCCTTTGAGTAGCTCAACCCTTCTTGATTATTGAAATAAAAGATTTTTTTAAGCCGTCTATATTGTAATGCAAAAATATACTTTATTTGACTTCGATCATTGCTGATCTTTTGTAACAGCCCTTTGTTTAGAGTTCACTGCAAAGGCCCGTTGCGTCTAGGATTTTCCAGATGCTTTGGGCCGTGAGAAGTTGTATCTCCTGTGGGTCCACAATATGTCACCCTAGGTAGATACTTCTGTTACGCATTAGTGGTCCGCAGGAACAGAGGATGTGCATTGCTGTCTCCTCTGTTTCCTGACAGAACCTGCATGTCGGTTCTTGTTTCATACCCATTAGAAACAGATGTTTGTTCAATTTGCAGTGGCCAGTTAGAATTCTAGTCACTGCGCAAGTCTTTTCTCTTTTGAGTTGTAGAAACTCTTTGGAGAAGTTGCTTTTGAACCCTGTAATTAATGATTTCGAGTGCTTTTGTCCTTTCGTGGACTTCCACAGCTCGATCGCCCTAGATTTATATAGGTCGTTTAGCAGTGAATAGGATTTCCTTTTTGTGATACCACAAAAAGGCTCCGGGCCAACCAGGGGGTTGTCAGCACCTTTCCTAGCCAGTTCATTTGCTATTTCGTTTCCATCAATGTTGGAATGCCCTGGTACCCATCTAAGTATTACTTTGTTGGAGTTTCCTAGGGCATTCAGGTTTTCTTTGCAGTTTTGGACTAGTTTAGAGTTTAACTCCAATGCGTCTAGTGCCAAAAGGGCAGCTTGGCTGTCCGAGTTGATGTAGATGTGCTGGTGCCTATGGTTCTTCTCAAGGTTGATTTCCGCGCATTTGTTGATGGCGAAGACTTCCGCTTGGAAGATTGAGGCCTCCGTACCCATGCTGACGCTAACTTTGAGTCTTGGTCTCTCACCGTAGATGCCGCACCCCACATCGTTCCCTTTTTTGGAACCATCTGTATACCAAATGTGGCAGCCCTCTTTGTAGTCCAGCTGGCCTTTCAGCCATTTGTCCCTGGAGGGTATCTCCACTGAGTATAGTTTTTTGTAGTTATATTCAATATGCATGTTATCGGTTGGCATGCATAAGGTTTTGTGTTCAAACACCGATGCCATACGCTTGGTCAGTGCTTGAGAGCTCCATTTCGTCCTTGTCGTGGTGCAGATTCTGTATATACACTGTTCAGCCTCTTTTTGCACTTGTAGGTGCAATGGTGTTAGGTCTAGCAGTGCATCCAGAGCTGCTCCCGGTGTTAAGGATAGAGCTCCTGTTGCGATAACGCAGGCTGTGCGTTGCAAACTGTTTAGGGTGTTTATTGTTGTCTTTTGGTTGGTTTTTGTGCACCAGACAGCGGAGGCATATGTAATTATAGGCCTTACCACTGCCGTGTACAGCCAGAGGGCAATTTTGGGCTTTAGGCCCCATCTTGACCCCGCCATTCGACAACTGGTCCACATAGCCATTTTGGCTTTTTGGGTTATGTTTTTTATGTGCGAGTTCCAAGTTAACTTTTGGTCTAAGGTGACCCCTAGATACTTTACTTCACTTGAGATTGGAATTATTTGTTCGTTAAGCTTAAGATTTAGTAGCTTTTCGAGCTTCCTTTTCTTTGTGAAGGGAACTATCACAGTTTTGCTTGCGTTTATGAACAATTCATTTTCTTTACACCATTTATTTATGGTGTTGAGAGCTCCTTGCATTAGACATGAGATTGTGTGGAGGCTGGGGCCTTTGATTATGACTACAAGGTCGTCGGCATATCCCTGTGTGTCATAGTCTTGGTCTGTCATTAATGCAAGTAGTTGATCCACTGCTAGGGTCCACAAAAGTGGGGAAAGGACACCTCCTTGTGGACAACCTCGTGTGGTGTGGAATTCATGCGAAATTGCATTGAGAGTCAGAGATGCCACCCTGTTAGAGAGCATATTCTTGACCCAGTTGATGGTGGTGCCGTCTATCCCCTTTGATACCATTCCGTTTAAAATGGTATTTGTGGGTGTGTTGTCGAATGCACCTTCTACATCAAGGAAAGCACATAAGGCCGTTTGCTTATCCTCTAAGGTTTTCTGCACTTTGTCGACCAGATCGAGGAGGGCAGTTTCCGTGGATTTCCCTTTTTGGTAAGCGTGTTGGTTTAAGCTGAGGGGTTTAGCTATTAGGTATCTAGCTCTAATGTGCTGGTCTATAATCCTTTCCATAGCCTTGAGTAGGAAGGATGTGAGACTGATCGGTCTGAAGGATTTAGGCTGAGAGTAGTCCTTTTTCCCTGCTTTTGGTATGAAACGTACCTTGACTCTGGTCCACGGTTCTGGTATTATGCCCCAGGCAAAGCTTGCCCGAAATATTCTTACCAGATGCGGGAGAAGGATGGTATCTCCCTTTTGAAGAAGGGCTGGAAAGATCCCATCTTCTCCCGCTGATTTAAATGGGTGGAATTTCTCAATGGCCCATTTAACATTGTTAGGCCTAAAGATATTTGTGGCCTTGTTCTAATCCGCTCTATGCGCCCTGTGATCTGGGTGATTTCTTGGGGTACATCGTTGGGTATCATCGGTGGTATACGATCCTGGAAAGTGGGTTACTCTGAGAAGTTCAAGAGTTTCCCTCTCTGTGGTCGTAAAGGTATTATCTGGTCGTTTGAGTAGGCCGAGATAATTTGTGGGTGTCTTGGCGAGTATTTTGTGAATTCTCGCTCCTTTGTGTGTTTGGGCTATATCTTCACAGAATCGTCTCCAAGACGCTCTTCTGGCTTTTCTGATTTCTTTGTTATACTCCGTCAAAGCTCTACCGTACTTTTCCCAATCTTGCGGCCTAGAGCAGTGATTGAATATACGCCGTGTGGAGCTGCGAAGCCTTTCCAGCTTTTTGTTCCACCACGTCGTTGTGTTGTTTGTTTTAGATTCTTTTAACGGGCAGCTCATCTCGTAGGCTTTGTTAATTCCTTCTGAGAGTTTCATTACTGCGCAGTTGAGAGAATCTGGAGTTTTAACATATTTTGGGAGGTCCGTTAGGTATTTTTCGAGATAGTCTTTGTAGGTGTGCCAGCAAGTGTTTCTTGGGTTCCTAAGTTTTTGTGGTTCTTTACCTAACGGACTTGTTACCTCGAATAGGATATGTTTGTGGTCCGACATTGAGTTTTCGGAACTGACATGCCAGTTGGCTAGGCATTTGGCTACTTTTTCAGTTGCGAATGTTATATCAAGTACTTCCTGCCTAGCTCTAGTAACAAAGGTTGGTGTGTTGCCCTTATTTAGCAAGTATAGGCAGTTAGTAAAGATAAATTCAGAGAGTAACTCACCTCTTCTGTTGATTCCAGTGCTGCCCCAGATGGTATGGTGGGCATTCGCGTCGCATCCCACGATCAGTTCCGACTTTTGTCGTTGTGCGTAGTCCACGACTTTAGTCAGTTCTTCAGTGGGGTTCTGTTTCTCTCCGGGCAAGTAGGCCGAGCAGACTAGGACCTTCGATGTTCCACGCCCTTTGAGATCCACGTAGGCGACGACTAGGTCTTCACTGCAGAGTTCTAAAATAGGCAAAAAGCTGATGTTTTTGTTAAACACGATACAGGCCCTTGGTTTTGAGCCTTTTTCATGTACCAGAATCTTACCTGCATTACTCATACCTGCTACCATGGAGTTGGCGTTGATCCATGGTTCTTGTATGAGGGCGATGTCCAGGCCATTTTCGCCAAAGATTTTTTCAACGACCGCTGAGGCCGCGGTAGCGTGGTGGAGATTGGCCTGTAGGAACACCGCCCCCTTGGTCTGTGGTGCGTCAGTGATGAGGCTGGCGGTGGGCACCGGGGTGCCTTTGCCGGCCTCTTTGCGTCCCCCTGGAGCGGTTGGCGCCCCTGTTTGTCCCCCTGTTAAGGGGAAACCGCTGTCGGCCCTCTGCTGGTCCACTGGTTGTTGGGTGGGGATGGGCATTGGTAAAGGGGACTGCCCTCTTTGATCCCCTCGGGATCTTGCGGTTGGGCGTGGGGGCCAGCGCGACCTATGTGTCAGGCCTGGAAGGCCCTGGCTGGTCTTGTGGGGCGTGGGGACCATGTGTGGTGGCCGTCGGTGTTGGGGTGGGAGGAGGGTCCAGTGGTGACTGTTGGGCACCTGTGGCCGGGCCCTTTAGTCTGAACTGGACCTCTCGGAGGCCAAGACTGGCCTTTAGGTTCGACCTCCGAAGGGTCTCCACAGATAGGTCGTCTAGGGAAAGGGTTAGTGTCACCCCTCCCTTTTCGACCTTTGTGTGGAGCACCTTCCAGTACTCAGTGTGCAGCCCCTGGTTCTGCACACTAAGCAGAGACAGAGTTTGCCGGGTCTTGGTGGCATCTATCTCAGGGATATATACCATCCCTATGTTTGGCCTCGGAAGTTCGCTCTCACGTAATACGGTGAGGTTCGCTTCCGGCCATGGTTTTAAGGATGGTATAATTCCCTCAAGCCAGGTTTTGGACCTTTGGTCGCTGCAGGTTACAAGCAACCATCCTGGCTTGTACGAGTAGCCTTTGAATTTTGGCCCCTCGCCTTTCACCAAGCCGGTTATCTTCTGCACGATGGTGTCGCAGACTAACCCCAGTTGCGTGTCCGTCATCGGAGTGGGGTTGATGATACCGACTCGGATCATGCTTAGGACCTCGTTAAAGGCTAAGGGCGTAGAGGTCGGAGTAGGTGGTATGGGTGGTATGGGAGGGGTCTCACTTACCTTTGGGGCTTTGGGTATATGCCCCTGCGGTGATTCCTCTTCCGAGCAGGGCCGTTTTACCGGCTTTTGCTGCGGTTTGGAGTGTGAGGACCCGAATTTGTACCCCAACCTCTTAAGTTCCGCAAAGCTCTTTTGGGCCAGTTCTACCGCCTCGGAAGGTGGTATCCCTAATCCCTTCAGAGCCTTGTAGCGGCGCTTTGCTGAACCTGCCAATTTCTTGGCAGGTTGGTCGTTGGCGGAGTGAGGCTCCCCAGACAGTGAGTTTGGGCCGTTGCCGGCCCTTTCCACCGTGTTGGTGAGCTCCACCACCTCCATTTGTTGCTCCTGCGTTTGGGCAGATTGCTCCCCGCCTACCGTCAGGGGCAGTAGTTCCTGGCATAGGTCTTCCAGGGTACCTTCGATGTTTTTGTTTTTTATCTTCTCCATTCAAGTCCCACGAGTAGCTAGGGAAATAGTGGTCCATTCCGGCAGAGCCCCGCTTGCCGGAATAAGGCTGCATACACCTCGAGGTCGCCTGGTATCGAGGGTACACCGTTAGTGACTGAGCTCCCCCTCAGTCACGCACCTATAGGCACGGTACGAGTGACACCTGTAGGTTGGGGTTTTTGGGGTCGAGGTTGTCTCCTCCAGGATAGGATAGGTAGGTAGATAGGTAAAAGGATGGGAAGCTATATGGATGTTTGGAATACGGGAGAGAGGGTAGGGAATACCTGGACGGTGGGACTTTCGTACCAGGTATCATCCTCCATACTTAGCTGCTGAGCAGTCCGGGGTAGATGGTAAATATGCGACGCCCGTTTCTACCGCTAGCATTTCCAGGGTGCACGACCCACTACGTAAAATGAGTAGGTTCGCCCCAGGTCTGTACGGCGGCAGAGCCTGGGGCGACGTGGACGTGTATGAAGGACTTGGTGGAGTGGGCCTGGTAGCTCAGCGTCGCATACCTGGGCGTACCCACCCCCCCTGCACCCCAAAAAAAAAAAATACTTAATAAATATTCCTATATTATGTAACATTCAATATAATTTTAAATTGTCATTATTGATACATAATAAATCAACACAACACTAATACATATCGCTTATTCTTATGGCTAACATGCAATAAAAAACTATCAAGATTGTTTGTTCACAGTATACTTTGGCCGTACCGACACACCTTCGTAATTGTTTTACAACCCTACTTGAAGATAACAATTGAACAATAGATTTTGGTAATGGTTGGTTTTAAGTGCATTTTCGTCATTTAAACTGGAACCAACTATAAACATGCAAACTCTTTGGTTTGTTAGCCAATATGGCATCAATTAACTGTTATTTAGCCTGTAAGATTGTTATGGGATGATCAATTGACTATTGAACCTTAGTGGCGCCACCTAGTGGAGTTTGCGGTAGTAGTAAAAGAGAACTGGTCAAATGATGATGTCAATATAAACCCTTAACAGGGGTAGGAGGCGGCATTACTAAGAGTGCAGTTGAAAAGTGAACACGATTCTTTGAAGTAAATATAAATTTGTGAAATCAAGCGCAGTTTAATTAAACCTGCTTATATCTCAGAAGTGGAAAGAAACGAGATTGGATATATCTCCCTTCGCCCAATAAAAACGTAAGTACTGTGTTCTTTCCTGATATTACTTTTATTAAAAAGTATTTTGATAACTAAGTTTCGAAATACCTGCATATTGTTCATTTTTAACGGAAAATCGGTATATGTATTTGCATTTCTTTCGATTTAAACTTGAGGTTTGAGGTATTTTTTTGACCCGATTAGGCTAATAGATAGCTTCTGTAAGTACCTACATTTGAATTTAACGAAAACTTAAAACCGAATTAAAAGTGGTTATAACGCCTAAATAAGCCCGTAAGGTATTTATAGCCGGACCGGTGTCTGTTTAAAGTAATTTAAAAATTAAAATTAGTTTACCTTTCACAGTGCCGGTTCTTGATTAAACGGATAGTATGTTATGTGAATTAGAATGTGTTTTATTTTTTTAATAAACCATATTACAATGAAAAGATGGGTAGTGAGAACGTGCATTAGTCATAGACTGCGTGACAGTTATTTACACCTACAAGTATATAGTTTTTTTTTATTATATTACTTTATTTGTTCATCGTGTGTTTTAAGGATATGCATATTATAATGAATTTTAACGAGCTTACATCTAATAGATAAAAGTTTCTGTTGTTGAAATCTAATAACTATGACTGTTTAACATTACCCATTCTTCAAGTAGTCTATTTAGAAGTGTGCTCGTGTAAGTTTGTATACGAGGGAAGATTTTCAATCCATTGTGTTATACCCATTACCTATTGCCTAAATTAGTTTATTATTGAAAAAAAAAGATTTATTTTATTTTATTGAACAACAAAGCGCAAATTCTAACCACGACATGGGATGCCAAACGGCACCACTACACTATAACGGGTCAGAAAAAATTTATACTTCATCGTATTCCTCTCTCGTATTTATCAAGTATGAAGCCAAGCAAAACAAATAATGTTGATGCGACCAGTTAGGAATACAATTCTCACACACGTTTTATAAGTTTCAGATGGATGAATCAGAGGGTCGTGCCCTATCGCCAACTCTAGGCAACCATGTGCGTTCAATGCCTAGGCGACTCGACGAGAACGTGCGATTGGATGAGGCACGAGAAAGAAGATCAAGGAGCCGAAGTATCGTCCGATCGGGACGGTCGCGTCGCGAAGAGCGGTCGAGGAGCAGGAGTATCGACCGGAGCACGCGGCAGCGGCGCGCGGGCCGCTCGAGGAGCAGGAGCAGCTACCGCGATGCAGGCAGGATGCGCGAACGTAGGGGTGAGCAAGATCAACGCATATACTATTATGATAATAGACAGCCGACGTACATCTTGACTGAGGAGCATGAGCGACAGTCAAGGGTACGGCGTGACAACCACCTTCGTAACCCGAGCGAGGAGCAGGAGCAACGCTCGCGTAACCAAGGTCGAGTGCCGGCATCTAGCGGTAGTCACCGGGGTGAGGAGCATGAGCAGCGCCCTATGACTACGGCTAGATGTCGTGATGAACGGTTGAGCGGTGAGCAAGAGCAACGCTCAGCTGTTTTACCATGTAACCCTAATAAACGGAAAAAGGATTTTACCGGGGACGAGAAACGTGCTCGTACGGTTCAACGTTTATCCACGAATGTTTGTAATCATCGTGACAACCATGAGCAACATTCCGAGCCTTTGCTTCAGGGTAGAATCCCCAATAACAACGATGGACCTTATGACAATAGTGTTATGTTAAGTCAATTTGTAGATGCTCTTAAATGTATTACTAAGTCAGGGACCCATAGACTGCCTTCTCTCACTAACGTCATTCCAGAATTTGACCCGCTATCAAAAACTCAAACTATTTTAAACTGGCTTACCAAAGTTGAGGAATGTGCCGAGATATATGACTGGGATGAACGGGAAACAATCCATTATGCGTTACCTAAACTTACTGGTTTGGCAAAATCTTGGTACCAGAGCTTACCTAGTTTACGCTATACGTGGACCGAGTGGAAGACCAAACTAGTTGAGTCCTTTCCTTGTAGGGAAAACTTCGCAGAGCTTTTATTTGAAATGCTATCTTTAAAGGTTAAGTACGGTGAACCCCTGGAAAAATATTTCTATTCCAAACTTAATTTACTAAACCGATGTGAGTTATCAGGACGTAAAGCTGTCGATTGCATACTTTACGGTATAGAAGACAGGGCCATTAGGCTAGGTGCTCAAGGAGCTGAGTTCAAAACTCCTGAACAGGTGTTAAAATACCTTAAGACCGTTAAAATAGGTCAGGCGCGAGAAAATACCGGTACAGGAGCCTCAAGCAAACATGATAGGAAGCCTCAGCAATTTATATCGAGTAAAACTAGCACTGGCACCATCTATAAACCTAATATTAGATGTTTTAATTGCGGAGTAGAGGGACATCCGAGTTTTAAGTGTCCAAAACCAATTGAAAAATGTAGCAATTGTTATAAAATAGGTCACAAAATTTCTAACTGTCCTGTAATGCATGCAGTTCATACTTCTGAAAAAAATAAAAATATTGGTAATACTGAAAAACAAGTCTTAAAATTAGACGTAAATAACTGTGTATCTCAAAACGTTCACTGTAAATCTAGTAATATTAACTTTGAGAGTGATAGTAACGATAAATATGAAATTATCATTTCAGTTAACGGTAACCCTCTTTCGTGCTACGTTGATCTTGGGAGCGAATGTTCAATCATTCAACAATCTGTAGCTACAAGATTAGGCTTGAAACCCTTAACTGAAGGATTGCCGCTTATGAGGGGTATAGGTAATAACCTAGTTCAACCTTTGGCGAGATCTAGAGTAAATATCGAAGTTCAAGGTATTAATGAGTCCGTAGAAGTTTTTATAGTAGATGATGCTGTCATCAAATACCCGGTCTTATTAGGACATTCATTCACAGAAAGACCAGAAATCATTATAACGAAAACTCCAACACGACTAATATTCGAAAGGTCAACTAAAACTCCTAAACTATTTTTATTAGTAAAAAATGACGTGAAACTTGGCGCTAATGAAATTTTACCCATTCCTGTTACTTCAGATAGTAATTATAATGGTAGAGTCTATGTTCACGGTTCAGTCCGAGGAAAGCCTGGTAGAGAATTCCTTCTTCTCCCAGGGGAATATGTCGTTAATAATGGCTGTACTAGTCTATTAGTACAGAACTTATCTCATAGTGACGTTTTATTTTTTAAAGAATCTTTGGCAACTCGAGCCTCTCCCATAAACGTATTTGATACCGCTAATGTTTTTAACTTTAAAATTCAGAGTGAAGAAGAAGACAAAATTAATTCAGGCGAAAAAATCACCAACGAGCAACTTGAGAGTCTAACTAAGTTACTGTCTGAATTTAGCGACTGTTTTTCCAAAAGCCTTAAAGATTTAGGGTTCACATCCGCAACAGAAATGACAATTAACCTTAAAGATTCAGAACCCGTTGTATATCGTCCTTATAGAATGTCTCATTCTGAAAGGGGCCTAGTACGTAGTATGGTACAAGATATGATAGATTCTAATATAGTCCAAGAGTCATCATCGCCTTTTGCTAGCCCTATTGTCTTAGTCAAAAAGAAGACAGGAGAAAAGCGACTCTGTGTCGATTATAGGGCGCTTAACCGAAAGACCGTCAAGGATCATTACCCTTTACCTAGAGTAGATGATCAATTAGATCTACTAGCCGGGCATGCCTATTTCATATCGTTAGACCTCGCTTCGGGATATTACCAAATACCCATTGCGGAGGAATCAATTCCAAAAACTGCCTTTGTTCAACTGATGGGCAGTTCGAGTACCTGCGTATGCCTTTTGGTCTTGTTAACGCGCCGTCAGTGTTTCAGAGAACTATTAATAAAATATTAGCTGAAGCGAAAATAAAATTTGCTGTTGTTTACATGGACGATATACTTATTCCGGCCCATAATTTTGATGAAGGCATGAGTCGTCTCAGGGAAGTGCTGCAATTGATTAGAAAGGGGGGCCTCACACTAAAACTCAGTAAATGTCATTTCTTTTACGACCAAATCGACTTTTTGGGATTTGAGATAGGTCCTGATGGTATCCGTCCTGGTAAACGTAAGACAGACGCTGTAGCTCAATTTCCTATCCCTAAAAATCAACATGAAGTTCGACAATTCATGGGACTAGCTAGCTTTTTCAGGCGTTTCGTGAAAGACTTTGCTATAATTGCTAGACCTTTGACGGATTTGTTGCGTAAGAGTGTTGATTTTAAGTGGACATCAGAACAGCAATCGGCTTTCGAAATTCTAAGAAATACATTATGCAAACGCCCAGTTATTGCACTTTATCACCCTAATGCCGAAACGGAATTGCACACAGATGCCTGTAAATTAGGAATAGCTGGAATATTATTTCAAAAAAGCAGTGATGGACACCTTCGGCCTGTGTCATTTTTTAGTCGTAAAACAACGGTTGATGAACAAAAATTTCACTCTTACGAGTTAGAAACTCTTGCAGTTGTAGCATCCATTAATAGATTTCGAGTTTACCTAGCCGGTACATCTTTTAAAATCTATACCGATTGTAACGCGCTTCGTACCACCTTGACTAAACGAGATCTTATCCCACGAATTGCGCGTTGGTGGATACAGCTGCAAGAGTTCGATTGTGACATAGAGTACAGGGCAGGCAGTCGAATGGCACACGTAGACGCACTCAGTAGACATCCCGTAGAACCCGCAGTTTCGGAAATGCATATTCTAGATGTGCTTAATATTGAGACGGATAATTGGCTAAGCACTGCTCAATCTATCGATGATGAAATCGTATCAATTAAAGACATTTTGAGTAGTCCGAACGCACAAAAGGCCGTTGACATACAAAAAAATTATAAACTCAAAAATGGTCGGGTGTATCGTTTACTGGAGGAGGGATTAAGGTGGGTCGTTCCTAAAGCTATTCGTTGGCAAGTGTTAAAAAGAAACCATGATGACATCGGTCACTTTGGTTATGACAAAACTTTGGCTAGAGTAAAGGAATTATATTGGTTCCCCAAAATGACGCGATTTGTAAAAAAATACGTAGGTGCGTGTTTGGAATGTGCTCATCACAAGGTCTCCGGGGGCCCCCGCGAGGGCCAATTACATCCTATACCTAAGGTGGAGAAGCCGTTTCACACCATACATATAGACCACTTAGGGCCGTTTGTACGGAGCAAGCGTGGTAACTGTTATTTATTGGTAATTGTGGATGGCTTCACCAAGTTCGTAAATATAAATGCAGTAAGAAACACTAAAACCTCAACTGCTATTAGGGCTTTAAAGGAACATATCGGTTACTTTGGGTCCCCATGTAGACTTATTTCTGATCAGGGCTCGTGCTTCACAAGTCAAGCTTTTAGAAAATTTGTTCAGGAATTAGGGATAAAACATATCCTTAATGCCGTTGCGACACCGAGAGCAAATGGCCAAGTCGAGAGATTTAATAGAACAATCTTGACTTCTTTATCCACTAAAACGCATGGCAAAGATGATAGGTCTTGGACGAGCACATACCGGACATTCAAATTGGCCTTAACACTACTATACATAGAACTACCCAGAAAAGTCCTTCAGAGCTCCTTTTTGGTTTTAGGTTAACAAATACTTCAGAGGGTATTTTAAACGAAATCATAGACGACACGGCAAAGGTTTTACCACCTAAAAGATTAGCTGAGGTACGGCATGAATCTGGAAAACTAATTGAACTTCAACAAGAGAAAGATAGAGCTCGATTTAACTCCAAAAGAGTAACTAGAAACATTTACAAGACGGGAGATTTAGTTAGAGTTGCTAGGGAAGTCAGTTCAAACGACGGGAAATCTAAAAAGTTATTACCTAAATTTCAAGGCCCTTACAGAGTCATTAAGATTTTGCCAAACGATAGGTTTGTCATTGAAGATACGCCGCTTACTAGGAAAAATAATCGCCGTTATGAAGCTGTGTTTGCAAAGGACAAACTAGAGCCTTGGTTAAATTTAAATACTAATCTTGGGGATAGTTCAGATGACTGCGACCAAGACGGTGATGAGGGTAGAGTAATGACCGTAGTCTGAGAAAGGTAAACAATTGTAATAAGCTGTGTTAACCTGTAATCACTTGGTAATTGTATTAGAATAAAATAAATTAGTGAGTAATTATAATAATAATTTTAATACACTTTTCAGCATGACCTATTTTTATTATAGGTACTTATTAAGTTCTGTATGAAACTAACTAGTTTAGTGTTAATCCTACTTTTAATGATTTTAGGAGAGTCTCTTCTCATTAGATTATTAATAAGATAAGACCTATTTAAATGTTCGAGTTTGTTTGTTGTATGTAGTTGTTTTTGTGTACGAGGACGTACTATACGTCAGATGGCCGAGCTGTTAGCCAATATGGCATCAATTAACTGTTATTTAGCCTGTAAGATTGTTATGGGATGATCAATTGACTATTGAACCTTAGTGGCGCCACCTAGTGGAGTTTGCGGTAGTAGTAAAAGAGAACTGGTCAAATGATGATGTCAATATAAACCCTTAACAGGGGTAGAAGGCGGCATTACTAAGAGTGCAGTTGAAAAGTGAACACGATTCTTTGAAGTAAATATAAATTTGTGAAATCAAGCGCAGTTTAATTAAACCTGCTTATAGGTTGGATGCACGGCTTACTATATTTAAAAAAAATGTAAAAGTAAAACGCACTAGTTCGCTAAAACCACACGATATACAGCTACGAAAAGTACCACTTTTTGAGTAACTGTATTAAAAATTAAATTTATATTGTAACTGTGCAGCTGTGTGCTGTGATTGGCTTATTAAATTGTATATTTTATTTCAAAAGTTGTTATTATCCAAAGTAATATATTTTTATTTGTAGAATATACCATAAATGTTTTTTTTATTGTAAGGTCATTCATTATATTTTAATTTTACATTACGTATTTTACAATAACACAACTTAGAATCATTACTTTGTTTTATTTTCAAAAATATTCGAATTATTCGAAAATATATTCGGTAATCTTAGCCTGGTTGTGCAAAATGTGGTCACAGAATTATCAACAAGTTTTTGGAGTTGTTGGTGAGTTTGTGGCTCTGCCTACCCCACTCTGGGAATGAAGGCGTGAGTTTATGTATGTATGTGTATATTCGGTAATATTGAAAATCGAAGTATTCGTATTATTCGAATACGATAATTGGACGAATATTCAAACCATAATTTCAAAGCCCCGAATACATCAATGACGAAGGCGGCAAATCATTTTTTTTTGACACCAACGCCGCTCGTGCCACGTGACCTTCTACGCTACTTACTAAACGGGAATAAATTTTTATTACGTCTTAAGGAAAACTTTTGTGTTGTGATCACATTCCACGCGCCAGTCCAAACCGCGCTCCGATCTCTGGAATAGCGTTTACACGGACAGTTCGGACCGCGGGCCGGCAGAAAGCACAGATCGAACCGCGGTTAAAACCGTGGTCACATTTGGTCGTAATAAAGTCTTGACAGTTCGATGCGCGGTCCAAACCGGCGGATGGACCGACGGTTTTATCTGCGGTTCGGACCGCAGTCCAGATGCGCAGTCCAAACTGTGCCGTGCAATTCGTTCCTTTACTTTCTCAACCTCGTATCCGATCGAATAGTTCGATAGGAAAAACACTCATGTTTCCTATAGAATAAAGACTACTTTCCTGCCTAACTATTTGATCCGATACGAGGTTGAGAAAGTAAAGGGACGAATTGCTTCCGCGCGCCAAACCGCCATGCTCTTTTACACGTCGACACGAGATGCGCGCTCCGAACTGTAGCGATATGCGCTCGCGCCGCTCCAAGGATAGATCTGCCAACCGCCACGCGCCGCGTTGCATTTACACGTACGGTTCGGAACGAAGATTGGAACGGCGCGTGGCGTTTCCCGCGGTCCGAACTCTACGTGTAAAGGCCGCTATTCACTTAACCTGCTGCAAATTAGGTATTACTTGAAGATCCCGTTTATTTATCTTGAGATAGGTAATTTTGTGTCCGATACATGGTGTGCCATATAAGTTTTATCCCTTTGATAATTCTTTTGCGTTGATATTTACTTAGGTATTCATTTGGTATGTGAAAAGTTTATAAGTGTGCTCATGATGATTTCTAGTTAACTAATCAATAGAGTATTTATAGGATGCAATGATTATTTCGTAATGTGTCCAGGTTGTTACCATCTGTTTTTTGTCTTTATTGTGTTTATATTGTGTTCTCAAACCATTATGTTGGGGGGCATGGAATGAGATTAATGATATAGGCACTGTGGGAAGTGACTATTGTTTTTCCAAATTAGTATCTCACTTCTCCTAATTCTCAATTGTTATGATACGCGTTTATTGCTCTTTGATTCACTATATCAGATACAACATATAATAGTAACCGGTATCGTTCTTTTCCAAACAAGTAATTAATCGAATTGTAGTGACAATGTTAGAGTATTCTTTGAACCTTTCATAGTTACTGTTCATATACCTACTTTATTATTTGGAAAAGTTACATTTCATTGTTTTTAAGTCTTGGATTTCAGATTTCAGATTTCAGATTTTATTACTCAATATAACACAGTATAAATTACATTACATGTCAAATTATATGCAGGAAGAAATAATATAAATTATTAATATTAAATATAGGAAGTTTAGTATAACAGCTTATATACTATGTTGATGTTAATTACAGCTGTATAATTATGTATGTTGAATATACAGGGTAAAAGCACCTGTTAGTGACAACTTCATGTCTAATAATGAATGTTGAATATACAGGGTAAAGGCACCTGTTAGTGACAACTTCATGTCTAATTATGAATATTGAATATACAAGGTAAAGGCACCTGTTGGTGACAACTTCATGTCTAATTATGTATGTTGAGCATACAAGGTAAATGCACCTATTGCGACAACTTCGGATTTAAAAAATTTAAGAGTGACTATACAAAATAAATACATCCCTTATAAATAACTTGAGACTATTTAAATTTTTAAAGTAAATATGCAAGGTGGACACACATAACTGATAATAATTTGAATTAAAGTTTTTTTTTTAATTCTGTTACTTTTCAAATTAGTTTGCGTTGCGATTTATTTTGCTTTAAATTAATAAGCAGGTTTATTTACATTCATTACTTGCAACTTACGAGCATACTAGCGACACATCCTTTAATATTAGAGAAACATAGGCAATTACTTTGAAACTTGGGGATAGGCTGAAACCCTAGTGTCTTATTCATATGCGAGCTTTTATCATCTGATCATCTTATTCTGATTTCTTTACACTTTCTATTTTAAGAAGCTTACAAATGACTTGCAATTTTCAAATGGTTGGCTAATGGCACGCAACAAGGAATCGCTTACGTCCAACTTAATGTTGAACCCTAGATACTTAAGGATTGTGTGAAGTGGAGGCTCTAGTCATGCTGAACCTACCGAATGCTTGCGGGATAAATTTATTAAATTAAGCTGCGGTGCATGTGCCTTCGCTTAGTTAGCATATAAGAAGTTTTTACAAATGTGATGCACCTAATATAATGCACTATAAAGCGCACATAAATAGGCAATAAAGTGTGCTGTTGTTTCTTGATGCTAATTTTCTTTTTAACCGACTTCAAAAAAGGAGGAGGTTCTCAATTCAACTGTATTTTTTTTTTATGTTTGTTACCTCAGAACTTTCGACTGGGTGAACCGATTCTGAAGATTCTTTTTTTGTTTGAAAGCTGGTCAAAATGAAGATTTGATGATGGAATCTATGAGGAATCGACGGAACTCTTCAAAATTTATAGGCACACCTATAGCGATTTTGGTATTTTTCATTGTAACTCGTGTATTTGCTCTTGGAAAACACTATTTGGTAAAGTGGAACTGATGATGAAAACCACAGATGGCCACCGGAACTCCTAAACGGTATATATTTCAAGGGTGGCGACAAGATATTTCGATTAAGATAGTTGAGCGACTATGACGAAGCATATGTATGTTTAAGTATATGACTATGACTTTCCCACGGCGTTGCTTGCGGTAAGATTGAATTTCAATGTTCTATAGTTTCTTATTAATTCTTATTAATTAAAGTGGGACTACATAACAGCATAATTATGATCACTAAAAAGTATAAAATAAAATAAAAGTTAAAAAACAAAAAACCGCCTTCAAAAAGCAAAAAATAACTTCATTTAAAATGGTAGGTAATAGGTCAGTCCAACTGAAGTCGGCGTCCAACAATATTTTAACCAAAAGCAGACTTCAGTTGGACTGACCTACCATTTTAAATGAAGTTATTTTTTGCTTTTTGAAGGCGGTTTTTTTGTTTTTTTAAACTTTTATTTTATAAATGTTGTATGCGGTGTGGTACGCTATAAACGGTATAAATATTATTAGTCTTTTTGGTGTGTGTCTATTACAGATCCGTAATTTAACTCTTCAACATGGAAGGAAGTCTTATGGCCACTCTTGGGATAAGCTCTGATTATTTGCAACGTTTAACCATTAAGGCGAGGGAGATAATTAATTCAATTGCACCTGATTCCCCAAATGATGCGTTCATTCTCGAGATGGAAATTATCATCTCAAAATTAGAAAGCGGTTTGAATCGACTCAAGTCTGACCTCAACAATTACTTTCGATTTGTCAACGAGCCAGTGGTTGACGAAGTGTCCAGGATTGCCACTACTCAACTTGAAGCGAAAGAAATTTTATGTGAACTACAAGTTCAACTTAAACGCGCTAGGACTAAATCAGCAAGAGATGGTGCTTTACCAGTTTCGGGGAAGCTGCCCAAATTTAATCTGCCAGAATTCTACGGTGATATCCTGCACTGGAGCCAATTCTGGGACCAGTACCAGTCTCTAGTGGACAACCGAAGACTAAGCGATGCCGACAAGTTTTTGTACCTGAGTTGAGCATTGAATCGGATTGCAGTACAAGGACCGTGACGTAACCAGGTTCCTGTGGATCAAGAACATAGAGAAACCAGTCGATAAAGACAATATAGTACACATGAGGTTCGCAGAGTACCATTTGGAGTAATAAGTAGCCCATTTCTCTTAAATGCTACAATAAAATATCATTTGTCAAAATCCAGCTTGGAAAGCGTGAGAGAAATTTCACAAGACATATGTAGACAATATGGTTACCGGAACGGATACTGTAGAAGAGGCCGTTGACCTGTACAACAATACAAAGCAAGAATTTCAACAGATGTCGATGAACTTACGAGAATGGAGTTCAAACTCACGTGACTTTTTGTGACATGTTCCCGATAGTTGTCCAGATAAAATAGTTAAAGTTCTTGGACTGGACTGGAATCAAGAAACTGACACACTTCACCTGAGACAGAAGGAACGTGACTACTCAAACACGACGAGAGGAGTTCTCAGACGTATTGCATCAATTTACGACCCTTGTGGGTACGCAGCACATTTGGTTTTGGCGGCAAAACTTCTTCTGCAAGATCTCTGGAAACTCAAGGTCAAATGGGACTGTCCTCTGTCAAGAGACTTAGCGGAGAGATGAAAAGACATTCAGGGAGAACTTAAGAACCTGAAGGAAACCTGTGTTCCCCGATGCTGTGTGGAAAACCTTCGCTATAAGAGCTATTCCATCCACTGCTTTACAGATGCATCGACTAAAGCATACGCAACGGTTGTCAACAAAAGGGACTTTGTTATAGGAAAGTCACGCTTAGTCCCAGTTAAAGACCAGGATGACCTGAAGATCCCGAGGCTTGAGCTGATTGCTGCACTTATTGGTCATCGCTTGATCCAACACGTCAAAAAGTCTGCAAGGCGACATAACAGAACAAGCCCTCTGCACGGACAGCCAGGTAGTGATCGGGTGGTACTACTCTGACAAGCTTCTAACACCTTTCGTATCAAGGAGAATTCAAGAGATAAAGAATTGAAGGTACGGTACGTCCCGACGAACCTGAACCCGGCAGACGTAGCCACAAGACCCGCTCAGCCAAGAGAGGAAGTGGAGAAATGGTTGGCAGGACCCGAGTTCCTGTCACGAGACTCTGTAGAATGGCCTGTCAGTCCGCCAAATAACAGTTCTCTCTTGGACGGGGAGGGTCTGTCGTGTACTCCAATGGATGAAGATTTGAACGACAGAGGAAAGCATGTAACGGAACGTTTTGGCGACATTTGTTCGAGTACGCGTGAAACTACCACAATCTGACAATACTCTGTAGTGGCGGTTTTAAGGGGAACTGGAACAGCCTAAGGGTGACAGTTATTAGTTTTGACGTTTCTCAAGAAGCTGTCAGTCATAGTAAAGAGCTTGCGATGGCCGGCGACACAAACTTACTTTTGAAAAATAATCGGAGACGATCGGAGGAGTTCCGTCTTCCATGAGTAATTTTAAGTCCGTTTTGGAGCTGCCACTTTAGGTGAGATTGAAATCAAAGGATATTTGTGAGCTGCTGGAAATTTCGTAAAATCTAACCCTCGTGCTTCTTTGCAGGATTAAGATTTAGTTTTATACGGATGTGATACCAGAAAATCACTGAGGCTCGCATACTACAGCAACACAGGTGAGTGGCGAAAGAGTCTTCCTGGTTACTTACCAGTTTTGTCGTGTTTGATATTAAAGGACATGATTTTCTTTCAGACACGACACATGCACGGACAGGCTTTGTCACTTTTTCTATTGGGATTGGGAAAACGGAATAGTATCCGGACTCTTCGGGTAAGTGTTTAAAACCCTTTTCAATCCCGGATAGGTATTTTTAACCAGAGTCTTAGGGAACGCCTGCTAAAGCTCTTGTATATTTTCAGGTGGGATAACTTTGATAATTTTAATAATAAGGATAGTTATAATTAACTACCATTAAATCCTTATCATCATAATCAAGACAACGTCCATAAAGGAAACGTTAACTTAAGAGGTTCGGGAAGCTTCACTTCTTTTAACACTTCGAAGACAGGCAGTAGGTGCCGTCGCGGCAAGTCCATCTGCCCACCAGCCCGCAGGGAAACCCTCCAGTGGTCAGACGGTGAAGGTTTGAGCGGCCCTCCTGTAAGTTCTGTGTCAACGATAGTGTTCAAACTTCAGTATATAACTGATTGCGTTAAATTTACCAAGACTCGAATCGAAATACACGACCCTGTCTCTCTGTCTGTCATGGTGTGGAAGTATAATAATATTAGCTCCTAAGGAGAAGTGCATTAAAGAACCACACACCACTGACAGATGAGTTTCATTTACATTTCCATATAAATATTCTGTGAACCTTGAATGAGCTAGCCCGGGTTATAACTACATTTAAACCCGACCAGAACAAAGCAAGCGTTACAGTGGCGCCCCTTATTTTCTTGGTAAATTTATCGTTTTTTTAAATGGAATATTTCAGGGTGGAAAACCAATAAAAGAAGCGTGTCAACGCTGGTTTCTTTCCTAAGTAAGTAAGTAGAATATAAATGCTAAATACAAGAAAATTAAAAGCATAATTGTATAGGAAAGCATTTTGTAATTGATTGGCTAGTGAAAATAGTTTTAACATATTGACAGCAGTTAACAATAAAATAAAAATCAAAATGTTACAGTAATTAACTAGTGTTTCAGGAAAACAACATTTTAAAAAGTGAACGGGTTAGTTAGATAATAATATTAGCACCTAAAACTCGGATGGCAAATATTTAAGTAATTTTAACACATTATTTCACATTCACAGCCCAGCTCCTAAATTCGCATAACAAGTACAAGTACAAGTGGACTTGGTATTGAATTTTAAATTGACAATTGTAGAAAAGTTATTTTAAAATTTTGGACATTTAGGCCATAGAAGTTGAGTATATATTATCAATATCACATACAAAGGAGGGTATTGAATGGTTTTAAGCACCTTTTATTGCATTTATATGCATTTACTCAAAAATGCTATGTAATCTTGCCATAATACCAGTAAAAAGGAGCCAGTAGGTTGACGTTCCTGGACAACTGGAAAAGTGTCCAGTAAAGTTGAGGAATTTCGAATTTGGAATCAAAAAGTGTCCAGTAAGTAAGTATGGAAATTCCATAACATATCATATTATTTGAATTTGGAACTATCTGTAAAGACTGTGACAACCTTCAAAAAGGCTACTTGTACTACATGAAAAGCTGATCATTCAGCTCCAAAAGTACCAGGGCATCATAAACCAAAAGCGTTATCTCGTTCAGACCAGAGGCTCTACTTTGAAATCCGTAATTCGAACTTCGTCTATTGCTATCCCTTTTGCTCTCGACGCGTCACTAATTTGCAAGAAAGTGACGGGGCGATCCGAAGTTCGAATTGCTGATTTCAAAGTAGAGCCCCAGACATCGCGCGATTTCTCTTCATTTCAGCATCGCTTGCTCCGCACCATCTCAGTTTTATGTGCGCCGCATCTCGGCCGGTATGACGAGTTGTGAATCGTTAAAAACCAATAAAAAAACCGGGTAAGCGACCGGCTAAGAGTCGGACTAGCGCCCTGAGGGTTGTGCACATGTGGTCATCAATATTTTAACTTTTTTTTTTAATCATTCTACTTGTTTGATTTTTGAGTAAAGCACTATACATGCTTCGACCATTAAGAGCCATCCTGGACTCGTATGTATAAAAGCCTCATACTCGTCCAGGAAGGCTCACTTACTGGTCTTTGCAGTAATGTACTATTGTGCGTATTTATAGGTAATTTTCTGGTATTAACAACAAGGATTTAGGTTAGGTTTCATAGTCATATAAGTTTTAAAGTGGTTGGCTCCAAATTGTTTTGTGTTTGTTTTAGTATAACATTACAATGTTATATCAACATATTAAGAGAAACATATAGTCTAAGGACAGTGTTAACTTATTGTTTTTTCATATTAACTTCATAACTAACTCGCTGAAGTTAATATTTGTTTAAGGTTTTCATTATAGCTATACTGCTGGTGATTAACCATAGGGCTTTAACATTATAGCTACTTGCTGGTGTTACTTCTTACTTCATCCATACATTATAGCCTAAGAGCTGGTGTATGTGACCTTATTTTTTTTCTTTCTCAACATTACAGCACATTGCTGATGTTACTGTTACTTTAAGTTTAAACATACAATAAAGCAACTTGCTGGTGTTGTTCCTTATTTCAAACAAACATTATAGCAACTTGCTGGTGTTACTTCTGATTTCATACATGCATTATAGCTTAAGAGCTGGTGTATGTCACCTTTTTCAACATTATAGCTAATTGCTGGTGTTATTTCATATTTAATCCATACATTACAGCCGAAGAGCTGGTGGTGTATGTGACACTTTTTCCTATTGTTGGTGTTATTATTAAGTCTAAGTTAAAACGTATATTTTAGCCATAATGCTGGCGTATGAAATATTGCAGGTAAACATTATAGCTAGTTGCTGATGTTACTTCTTATTTGATACATGCATTATAGCTTAAAAGCTGGTGTATGTGACCGTTTTCAACATATAGCATGCCGCTGTTGTTATTAATTTTTATAGTTTAGTCAGATATTATAGCCATAATGCTGATGTAATGATACTTTTGGTGAACATTATAGCTACCTGCTGATGTTAATAATTAGATTAAGAACACATAGTCGAAGAACTTTGCGTTTTCTCTAGCTTAGGAAAATAATTTAAGTACTGTTTTCACAAACACAGTAGACATAAATACAATTTCATAAGTACTACTTTGAACAAGATATAAAAAATTAAACTTGAACTTGTTATGATAACCTAGTTATTAACTAGGAACGATTTTAACTTAAAGTTGAAACATTGCCTTTGGTGTTCATGTTTCAAATTTAAGCAAGTTTATTAGAAAACCAACTAACTAAGAACAATTATAACTTAAAGTTGAAACATTAAATTTTAATGTTCATGTCTCAAATTTAAGCAAGTTTATTTGAAAACCAACTACCAGTTAGTATGTTAACAACACTGGTGATGATTTAAAGACATATCATTTATAGACTTAACTTTAAAAATTGTAACTAAGAGAAATCTAACACCACTACGGACAGAGAGATACGGTTGTATAATTATTCCCAGAAATTGGATTTGCTTCATAACTTTAAAACTTAAAATTTGATAAATAGTTATTTGTGCAACAAGAGAGCAAAGTTGGTTTTTGCTGCGAGTGTTGTTTTTGAATCCCGAGTAAGCGAAGGATTCTATAAATAGAATCACGAGCGTAGCGAGTGATTCTAGGTTAGAATCCTGAGCGTAGCGAGGGATTCAAAGACACGAGATGTAAATAACTTTGGTCTCGTGTGACACATACAACTTTTCACCTCAGCAGCGAGAACATAATCAAATGGTTAGTGTGCACAGACATATATTTTTATACTTATGACGGATAAATACACATTTGTAGCGAGAAAATTGTAGTCCGGAGCTTCATTAAAAAACTTTTTAAGCTTAGATGGCAATTCGTGCCCTACCGACACATTCTCTCCAAAAATGCAATAAGTTTGGGATAGGTTTCAATGTGCACGTCAACTTTTGTCTTTATTGCGGTTTTCAACATTGCGTAAATCCACATTGTAGACAGTGTTTGCACCCTTTGCAAGTCTCTATTGCTTAAAAATATCATACTTACGCTTTTAGATATTTTTGCGAGACTTTTCAGGCAGGAAACTTAATTCTGCATTTTTTACACGCTCTGCTTTAATGCTTCCGGTTTTAAATAGCAGACTTCGTCACTGGACTCACTCATATTTATTTATTATTAAGTACTTTTATAATATTCAACGTGTATCGAAAGTAGATAGCGTAACAGAACTATAAACAAAAGCAATAAAAATAATCCCGCTATTTTTTAAAGATGCGTTCTGATACTGCACCCGCTGTTTATGTAACAAAATTAAAGATTGTTAAAACGATAAATCATGTAGATAGGTACCTACATGATTAACTGCGTATTTTTTTATGAAATATTCTGTTTATTTCATTATAAAAAATATAATTCGATTATAAAAATATAATAATCACATTTAAAACTTTTAAGTTTTTAACAGATTTTTACAATTTTACGGTTATAAGTGTATCCGAACGTTTTATTGTTTGTTTCTTTTAGGGCCTACTAGATATGGAATTTGAAAATCGAACTTATAATCAACTTGTTTCTATCTCTCGCTTTTTTCGTATCGAAGTGAAAGTGACAGAACAATGTGAAGTTCAATTCTATCGAATGTTGTGAGTAGACCCAGCACTGCGCACGGCATTTAAAAATAATAATTAAAAAGCTACTTTGCCTCACGCTCGCAGCAAAATTGAATTTTGCTCACTGTTTTTAAGCAGCAAAACCTGCTTGTTTGAGCTGCTGAGGTGAAAACATTATTTGCAAACATGGACTTACAGAGAGTATATTATCATTCTTTATTGAAGGACGAGTTAATGTATGAAATAAATATTCGTGCCGAGACACCCGGTGATACAGTACAAAAAATGAAACAACAGATAAAATGTTTAAGCGCGGAGTTTCTTCCGGAAGAGATTATAGGTGAAGAGTTAAAAGCAAGTATCGAGTTGCCCATAATCACTGAAAAAATAAAAGACTTACAAGTTAAACTAAGTACTCTGGATAAAACAAAGAATAAATGGCTGCTAGTTCGTGTCAAGTCTTTGTACTGTCATCTTTTCTTTCGTTTGCAAAGGGTTCAAGGATTAGATTTGCCTAAGGAAAAGGAGATTCATTTGTCATTAAAGTCTAAGTTAGAGCAATGCTCAGTAATTATAGAAAAAATATTGCCTAAAAAGGACGGCGAAGGTTCAACGAGTCCCTGTGAGGGGGGTACCCCAGATTCGTTTGAGTACAATAAAGAACCAAACAATTTCAACATTTTAAAACACATCAGCACCAAATTTAACGGGCTGACCAGTGTCCATTCGTTTTTAGAAGCAGTCAGCGAGCGCGCTCAAGCTTTCGGTATTAGTGATGAGAAACTTTTTAATGCAGCTTGTTGTTTGTTCACTGATCAAGGTCTCTTGTGGTACAGGGGAAATAAACATAGGTTTCAGTCCTGGAAGGAGTTAGGTATCTTGTTACAAGAAGAATTTGCACCAGTAGATTTCGATTACAGTTTGTGAGGTGAAATTCATGCTCGCACGCAGGGTCAGGATGAACCAACCCATATTTATTTTGCGGTGATGAGTGGAATGTTTTCACGACTTTTAAAACCTCTAAGTGATGAAGATCAATTAGACATTTTGTTACATAACATTAGACCGTCGTTCTCGGAGCAGCTAGCTCTGCAGGAGGTTAACTCGGTAGATGCTTTGAGACGTTGTTGTAGGAAAATAGAGGCGGCACGCCAAAAAGGCAAATTATTTTCGGAACCGCCTAGTAAATCTACTTTAAACCTAGACTTTATTTATAGGGGTAAACACATTAAGCAGGAGGCCAACGCTGTTGCTTCAACTACTAGTCTACAAAGCCAGTTTGTGCCGCCGCAACATCAAAAGCAGTACAAGCCGGCACAGTTCGTGCAACAGCGAAGACAATTTATACCAGCACCCCAATTTCAAAACCAAAAGACCCCTCAGGTCCGTAAGGTTTATTGTTACAGGTGCAAAGTAGAATCACACAGTACCAAGGCGTGTAGCGACAAACGGGTATTATGTTTTAAATGCGGGGAGATGGGTTACACCTCCCGTTCATGCCCGAAGTGTAGGTTAAATTTAAAGCCAAAAAAGTAGTAGCTGAGGGTCGTAGTGTTACATCAGTAGGGGAAACCGTATCCACTGATAGTAAAAATTGGTTACAACTTGTAGCTAATTATTTTAAGCACAACTCCATCGCCACGGTCCTCTTTCAACCCGACAACAACGATGTTAGGCCATATTTAAATGTGGACATTTTGGATTTGACAATTTGTGGATTATTAGATTCCGGTGCAGCTATTTCGATTATAGGGAATGGCGCACACGAGCGTTTTGTTAATTTAGGTTATTCGATAGTGAATTCTCAGGAATCCGTCACAGTAGCTGATGGTTCAGTATGTAATACGGTTGGTTTCATCTCACTCCCTATTACTTTTAAAGGAGTGACGAAATTAATTAAATTTTATGTGATACCATCGATAGTATCGAATATCATTCTTGGAGTAGATTTTTGGGAGGAATTTTCATTGATGCCTGAAATATTTGAGAATATAACTTATATCAAAAAACCATTTGAGTTTATTAAAAATGCAGCTAATATAGACACACAATTCAACAATATATTAGCTTATGACACTTTAACTTCTGATCACAGAGAATTAGCCGAAATAGTAATTAAAAAGTTTAAGGATATATCTTTTGAAAGTAAAGGCTTAGGCAGAACACATTTAGTAGAACACAAAATTGATACTGGCGATTCTATGCCAATCAAATGCAGACCGTACCCTACGTCACCGGAGAAGCTTAAAGAATTACATAAGGAAGTGGATAAGATGCTTGAAATGGATGTGATTATACCAAGTGAAAGCTCGTGGAATAATCCAGTCCTGATGGTTCCCAAATCGGACGGGACATGGCGGTTTTGTTTAGATTGTCGTAAACTAAATGCAATTAGCAAAGGGGATGCTTATGCAATACCATACATACCCCAAATTTTAGATACCCTGAGGAATGCAAAATTCATTAGTTCGGTAGATTTTAAAGCAAGTTTTTGGCAGATAAAGTAAGATGAACAGTCACAGGAAAAGACTAGTTTCACGGCACCCGGTAAGGGGCTTTTTAAATTTAAAGTCATGCCTTTTGGACTGTGCGGTGCACCAGCACGCCAACAAAGGTTGATGGACATGCTTTTTGGTACTCCATTTTGTAGTGAAGTGACTAAAGGATTCGTTTTTTGTTATGTGGATGATGTAATAGTAGTGTCAGAAGATTACGAAACCCATTTACTATTGCTAAATAGATTACATCAACGAATAAAAGAGGCAAATTTAACGATTAATTTTGAAAAAAGTAACTTCTTCCGAAAATCACTCAAATATTTAGGATACATTGTGGACGAATGCGGTTTAAGAACGGATCCTAGTAAAGTGCGTGCGGTTATTGATTTTCCAGTGCCAAAGAACTCGAAGGAGGTAAAAATGTTCTTGGGTACTTGTTCTTGGTATAGACGTTTTATTAGATTTTTTTCCACAATAGCTTCACCTCTTAATGCACTTACTAGCTCTAAGACTAAGTTCGTTTGGACCACTGATGCTGATCGCGCATTTGTGGGTTTAAAGAACCGATTAGTATCAGCTCCAATTTTAATTTGTCCGGATTTTACCAAGCATTTCACAGTACATTGTGATGCTTCTAGCTATGGAATCGGAGGCGTGATTACGCAGGAAGTAGAAGGAACCGACCATCCAATAGCTTATATAAGTAGATCTTTAAATAAAAATGAAAGAAACTACAGTGCAACAGAGAGAGAGGCGTTAGCAGTAGTGTATGCTGTTGAAAAATTTGAACCATACCTAGGCTCTAGGCCGTTTACTGTTGTTACTGATCATGCATCCTTAAAGTGGTTCATGAATTTAGAAAACCCGACGGGACGTCTTGCTCGATGGGGATGTCGCTTGTCGCAATTTAATTTTACAATAGAGCACAGGAAAAGAAAAGACAACGTCATTCCTGATGCTCTCTCTCGATTGATGAAGGTTGAAGTAATTAATACTATGCAAGCGACGTTTGGTTTAATAGGGTCTACTCAGGTTGCAAGTCTTTTCCAAGGAACTACTGTTCCGTAATTTGACGAAAGCATATAAGGTTCCTCGTATCCACTACGGTCCGAGGTATACGCCACAAATAAACATGGTAGAAAGATACAATAAAACAGTCATGACGATGATATCTTCGTATGTGAAGGATGACCACAGATCGTGGGATCAAAACATTTTTAAAGTGCAATTTGCATTGAACAGTGCGGAGAATGAAACCACGGGTTTCACTCTGTTTTTCTTAGTCCATGGCAGAGAACCAATAATTAACGGCGATTTTTATAAAGACACAAGTGATACAGAATATTTAGTGGCCATGCCGAGGGAAGAGTATGCGGGTGAATTTGGCGTATTGGAACAGATTTTCGTAAAGGTTCGGTCAAACTTGGAGAAGGCTCACGCAGCAAACGCGAAAACGTATAACTTACGAAGACGTGATGTTAAGTTGTCGGAGGGTCAGGAAGTTGGGCGGAAAACATACATCCACAGCGATGCAGAGAAATTTAAAGTTTCGAAACTAGCACCCAAATACAAGAAGTGCATAGTAAAAAAAATACTGTCACCGTTAGTATACGAGTTGATCGGCTACGACGGGGAACATCTTGGTAGGTACTTGGCACATAAAGGACATAAAACTTTAAATCTGGGTCATTGTCGTTAGGTTTAGGGTTTTTTTCTTTTAGCCGTAGGACGTGTTTCACGTGTTGGTTGGTGACACGCTGTTACCACTAACGACGCCAAGGTTATAAAAAAAAAAACTGGGTACAAATAAGAGAGTTTTCTTTGGTTGTTCTCAGATTAGTTTAAGCTTACCTTTAGCTCAATCTACTCATTATTTTGTAGGTATTTAGGTGCTTACACAAAGGTGTAAAACCTCATATCTAGAGTTGCGTTTGCTATATAAAACGACTACTCCATTGTTGGGATTTAAGGAGTCGCACTGGGATCGACTGGAGTGACTCGGGACTTTGTATGTTTGTAGGCGGTACGCAGTGAGAGTAAACTGATGCTGTAAGTCGGAAGATGAGGAATGAATGGTGAAATCTGAAGTAATGGGGAATATTGTGTACTTGTAGAATTAAAATAGTTAGGAAATTAAAGTGGTTCTTTAGTACCTTCACGTTCACTTGATATTTTTAATAACACTTTGGAGGCTTGCCTTGTTTCAGCACGGTGTAATCCAGGTGAAGCTTTCGCTACGTTTTAACTCTACTTGAGGAAAAAAAATCTATAGTTCTACTAGGAGCTGTGTTAGTTTCAACTCTGAATAGCGCTGAGGACATCGCAGTTTCTCCTTACTCTCGAAACTTTTCGTAGGGAAGGGGGTATTGTAACGGAACGTTTTGGCGACATTTGTTCGAGTACGCGTTAAACTACCACAATCTGACAATACTCTGTAGTGGCGGTTTTAAGGGGAACTGGAACAGCCTTAGGGTGACAGTTATTAGTTTTGACGTTTCTCAAGAAGCTGTCAGTCATGGTAAAGAGCTTGCGATGGCCGGCGACACAAACTTACTTTTGAAAAATAATCGGAGACGATCGGAGGAGTTCCGTCCTCCATGAGTAATTTCAAGTCCGTTTTCGAGCTGCCACTTTAGGTGAGATTGAAATCAAAGGATATTTGTGAGCTGCTGGAAATTTCGTAAAATCTAACCCTCGTGCTTCTTTGCAGGATTAAGATTTAGTTTTATACGGATGTGATACCAGAAAATCACTGAGGCTCGCATACTACAGCAACACAGGTGAGTGGCGAAAGAGTCTTCCTGGTTACTTACCAGTTTTGTCGTGTTTGATATTAAAGGACATGATTTTCTTTCAGTCACGACACATGCACGGACAGGCTTTGTCACTTTTTCTATTGGAATTGGGAAAACGGAATAGTATCCGGATTCTTCGGGTAAGTGTTTAAAACCCTTTTCAATCCCGGATAGGTATTTTTAACCAGAGTCTTAGGGAACGCCTGCTAAAGCTCTTGTATATTTTCAGGTGGGATAACTTTGATAATTTTAATAATAAGGATAGTTATAATTAACTACCATTAAATCCTTATCATCATAATCAAGACAACGTCCATAAAGGAACCGTAAACTTAAGAAGCTCGGGAAGCTTCACTTCTTTTAACACTTCGGAGACAGGCAGTAGGTGCCGTCGCGGCAAGTCCATCTGCCCACCAGCCCGCAGGGAAACCCTCCAGTGGTCAGACGGTGAAGGTTTGAGCGGCCCTCCTGTAAGTTCTGTGTCAACGATAGTGTTCAAACTTCAGTATATAACTGATTGCGTTAAATTTACCAAGACTCGAATCGAAATACACGACCCTGTCTCTCTGTCTGTCATGGTGTGGAAGTATAATAATATTAGCTCCTAAGGAGAAGTGCATTAAAGAACCACACACCACTGACAGATGAGTTTCATTTACATTTCCATATAAATATTCTGTGAACCTTGAATGAGCTAGCCCGGGTTATAACTACATTTAAACCCGACCAGAACAAAGCAAGCGTTACAAGCAAAATGAAGCCTGTAGGTCTAGTATTGGTTGTAACAAAGTAACGCATGAAGACATCGGTATCATGTATACGAAGGTATCCGATATAAAGGAGATTCAAGCTAAGTACTTTCCGGAAGAACTGGCAGGAAAAGAGACTAGCTTAAAAAGGAATTTAGGCCTAATTCATGGATGAAGACGGAATACTGAGGAGCAAAGGACGATTTCAATACGCTAATTGGACGTATGATAAAAGATATCCAATATTATTACCTTATAACAGCTCATATACTGATGGAATCATTATGAAAACTCATAGTGACAATTATCACGTCGGAGCTACTCATACTCTCAGTATTATTCGACAAAACTTTTGGATTCCTCAAGGAAGGAAACAAGTATGACACTGACGTTAGTAAATGCGCTCAATGCATCAAGCAGCGAGGTGAACCATTTAAGCTACCGCCTACACCGGCATTACCACCGGAAAGGGTTAATTACACCGAACCTTATACTTTTACAGGAGTCGACTACTTAGGACCGATCCTGGTAAACACGAAAACCGGTACAGAGAAGCGGTGGATTTGCTTATTTACCTGCTTGGCGGTACGCGCCATACATCTGGAAGTCGTTCGAGATTTGACGGCAGAAGAGGGACTTCTAGCACTGAGGAGATTCATTGCCACCGGGAACGAGCCCACAGTAATAACATCTGATAATGCCACCAATCTGAAGTTGATGTCTGAAGTCATGACACAACCCTACTGTATCAACAAGAAGATAAAGTGGCGTTTCATACCCCAACTCGCGCCATGGTTTGGGGGATTTTACGAAAGACTCGTGGGCATGGTCAAGGTCTGCATGAGGACAACTCTACAAAAGCACCTTCTTACGGACAACCGACTTAACACCGTTGTAAAAGAAATAGATGCGGTCATAAACTCTCGACCACTGACTTATGTCGACGAAGAGATGGACCACATCTTGAAGCCGTCTGATTTCATAGCCATGGGTAGAACTATAGTCATAGATGCCAAGAGTGATGGACCTTCACCTGACGGAACACAGGCGAAAAACGACCTGGTAAATGGTTGGAAGAAGGGAATCATACTGGACGAGTTTAAGAAGATGTTCACAGATCGGTATCTTTTGAGCCTGAGGGAAAGATATTCACACTCTCACAAACAACCGAGGTGTACGTCTAAGTTAGAACCGGCAGAAGGTCAAGTGGTACAGATCAAAGGAGACAATGGGAATAGGGAAGGTTGGAAGGTTGGTAAAATTGTATCTCTTGTAAAGAGAACCGATAATATGTGTCGCGTTGCCCAAGTTAAAGTAGGTAACAAGGTATATACCAGGTCTTTAGCACAATTGTATCCATTGGAAATGGAAGATGCGGCGAGTAACGAAACTGCTTCATCACCTGTAAATGAAGAGGAATCAAGAGGAGTTCTCGAAGGTTCACGAGATTTAAACATTGACATTGAGGTCGAAGATATCGGCGAAATGCCTCTTTATAATGATGGGGAACAGGAACGCTTTAATGATACAAAAAGTATCCGAGAGGAGATTACTCCGGAGGGAGCAACCTCGCCTAATGATACTAGCATGGATGGTGATGCTGATGACGCTATTGGCGCCTCTCCTAGACCGCGGCAGCCAAGGGATGCAGCCGTCCGAGCCAGGGAGAAGATTCGACAGTGGACGCGCTCCCTAATGTCACTTCTGTCTGCCGTCAGGAGTATCGCGAATGCTGGGCATCGCGATGACGTTTAACATCTCACAACTGGCAACCCTAACCGGAAGGTAGAACATCTATGGTGAGTATAATGTCTGTGATTTTACTCTATGGTCTATGAGCTTCGTCAATCACTCAGTGCTTCCGCCGCGCTACCCGCGGAGCCATTTTTAACCGTACTTTGCCGTTATAACATGTGATATAGTGATTTGAGTGATTGGTGATACTGTGTGTGGTTGCTGAGGCTCACACGATGGAGTAGGAAAACACCGGAGCTGGTTTCCCTAAAGCTTAGTATCTTTAGTGGCTAAGATTCTAAGTATTTATGTGTCTAGTGCCTTTAACAGTTAGTTGTACTGTGTAATACTTATCTTGACCGTCCCGTACAAGTCTAATCTCGACCCCCTCCAGTTTGCATTACACACTCTCTAGTGATCAAAGGGGGGTGTGTTGGAGTCAGTATACGCGTACCGGAGGTTCGTTCGCGGTGTTTGCCGGTAGCGCGTCCGCCATGGCGGTGTGAGTGAGAGAGAGAGGAGACGGTGTGATGGCTGATGGAGGGAACACATATAATATACACGGATGGGACATTCCTTGGGATGTCGCCGGGCCAGGGTCCACCATGGTGGCGTAGGTATAGTATTCGGATAGAGCGCAGCCGCACGTCGCAAGACGTGTGTGGTGGTAAGACGTGAGCCTAGGAGCGACATGTAGCTATAGGGCGGTGACCGGTCTCTCGCATGTATTGGTAAAGATAACTGGGATCCATGGGCGACCTGAGGGTGCTGATGGATCCATGTACAGCTTTAGGGATAAGAAGGTATAATACTTTCACAGACAAACTTTACACTCTTTGGACTAGAATAGTATAGCAGTCTTTCTCCAACGTACTAACCTAACACTCTTAATGTATGTGTAGCGTATACCTAAGTATAGCTTCTTCAGATGCTTAGTGACAGCGGTGATGTCATAGAACACCTTTAACAACTACAGGTGGTGTTAGAAGGCCTCGCAGGCGGAGCTGGCTGCTGAGGAAGCAGACGAGGGAGGTGCGGTGAGAGGAGAGAGGGAGAGAGTAGGAGTCTATTAGGAAACAAAAGGTAAGATTCAAACACCTTTTGTTTCTTTCCATCACGACGGAGTGTCATACAAATTTACCTATTCTATTACTCTACCACTTAAGTTACATAAACCCGTGACACCGTGGCGACACCCTCTCAGACAAGCATCTTTGACAAGGCCGTCAACCTCCTCATTCCCACCTAATCCAGTATGCGAGGGAATCCACTGCAGCCTCAGAGTCACGTCAGTCTGCAACATGTGCATTTTATGCAGTACAGCATAAGCTGCCACTGTACCTCTGAGTCAAGAGGCGCAGCGAGCTATATGCTGTAGAGCACTCCTACTGTCAGTAAATATCACGAATTTTTTAAATGATAATCTACTCACATAAGATATGGCTTTTGAGATTGCGAATAGTTCCGCTGACATAATGCTGACATCAGAAACGATGTTATACATACTATTTACTTTAAATAAGGGACCTAAATAAGCAGCCCCTATGTTATGATCACACTTCGACCCATTAGTATACATTTTATGCCATCCATAATATTTATCACTTATTTCGCTCAGAACATTATTTTTCAAGTGACTGCCTTCATAAGACCTTTTGGAATTCTTGACAGTATCTAAGTGAGTCACAATGGTTTTGGTGATATCTATATTAGAGACCCAAGTATCCAGAGTGAACATCTTTTTTGACGAAGCCACTCTTTCATCTTTACATCATTGTAGACCATTGATAGGAGCGGCTTTTTTTTCGTGCGCCAGTATATTTCGTCAGTGATGTTTTTTGTACAACAACGTTTCAAACAGTATTTATAGGCAAGATATAGTCTACTTAAGTTAAGCGGTATTATACAAATCTCACTTTCCATTACATGTATTGGAGTGGTTTATATAAACCCACCAATTATTCTTAATGCTTTGTTTTGTAACTTATCTAATTTATCCAAATGTGACTTTGTACTACAGTCGTATATTAAAGCAAGCATAATCGAGTCTACTACGAATCAACGCTATATACAATCTCCTTAAATGAGTCGGGTGAACTCCTCAGGTGGGACCGGCTAACATTTTAAGTATATTTAGGTATTTAGAGGCTTTTTCACGTATTTCATTGACATGGTTAACAAAAAAGTAATGATTTGTCTAACCAGAATCCTAAGTATTTAACTTTATCGCGGTGGAGCTCCTACCGAGCGGACGTTACAATCGATAGATAACGTGCTGTGTTAATTATCTACCTACCCAAGCAGGCGTATTCGGATTGCAGTGTAAAAAAAATATTGATAAATCTGCGTATTAACTTAAGTAAAGTGTATAAATAAGACCGTGACGATGGTGCAGTGGAAGCAGTGCAAGCTATCATTAGCTAAAGTCAAAACCGACGGTATATCACGTTGTAAGGGCGGGTGTGAGGGTTCCTTTCACAAAAAGTGTGCCGCAAAACTGAAAGGGTTTATTGAGCCGGAACTATGCGAGGACTGCCAAACACCGGTAACAACGCCCCAATCGAATATAAGCATTGATTCCTCTAAAACTACGATGGAAAAGTGTTGAGAGAGGTTAACGAAAAGCTGTCTGTCGTCTACAAAATGGAAAAAACCCTCGAAGAGATGTCTAACGATATAAGTTTTTATGCCGCAAAATATCAAGAGCTTATAGAGGATAGGGACAAAGAACAACAACAGAATAAAGGCCTTGGAGCACAGGAACAACCACTTGGAGACATGCAACCGTGCTCTGGAAGAACGGGTAACCTGGTTAGAAACTAAAGAGAAAGAGAAAAATGTTGAGATAGCTCGCCTGGAGGAAAAACACGGCGTCATTCTGGAAAATGATATACAGCAGTTAGCCCACAAGCTTGGAGTGGATGACGGGCAAATTCGTGAGATACAGAGGGTAGGCGTAAAACCCGCCGCTGTAAAATCAGCCAACAAGCAAAGTGAGGGTCGCTCGAGCAAGCCGCGCCCGCGGCCCGTTGTTATTACCATGACATCGCGGGCGGTTCGCGACCAGTGGCTGGGATCGTTTTTGTTGGACCAGTTAGTGTGGTGTCCATTTAAGTCACCAGCTATGAGAGTTAGCCTAGAAAACCTTGTAAAAACAGCGTCCCAATTTGCTACAGTAGTATGAACAGACGGAGGACAATATATAGATACAATGTTTTCCAAGTACTTACAGTTTAAGAGGCTAATATGCACGACTTCTATTCCTGTGTTACAAACCAGGAATGTGCACGAATATGATTGGACAGAATTATGCACTACAATAGCCACACCACCATAGCCGTCTGCTCGGTCCTTACGATATACAATGTAACTAGGGAAACGTGGGCGGGGGCGGGTCCAAATCAACGGTAGTTTGCGACCGGTCGCCAGGTGATATGGGTCCGTCCCTATGTCAATCTACTTGGCCGGTAGTTGGCATGGCTAACGGCCGAGGGTGGAGATCACAGTTGCGCTGATACCCTAGGCAAGACTGGTTGTGTTCCTTCGCGAGGTTGCTGCCTGTCAACTACTCGGTTTCCCCGGATTAAACGAGTAGAACCAAAACAACCAGTCAAACTCCTGACGTCCTACAACACCCTTCCACGCATCCCATAAATCCTATCCAAACAGCTGCAAGCGAAGACGTGGCATATCGCAGCGGGCCTCCTATCCAAAATATAGGGATGGGTAGCAGTAAAATGCCACCCGCGTGTTTGTGCCGTGCGCGGGGACCCGTACGGATGGAGAACGTGATCCTGGCAAGCTGAGTTAGAAGGGAGTCGGACAGTAGTTACCCTCAGATAACAACACGCCGCTTTGGCTCGGGATTCATCTCACACGGGAGGTTCTGGCCCAGCCAGCTAGAATCAATCGGCTGTCGTGTCTACAGTAGACGCTGGCCGCGGGCGAGGGTTCTGGCACCCACCGGTGAGGTTGGTAGTCGGCGGAGTACAGCCCCGAGTCGCCGTAGTGGTGACGGAGGGCTTGACATCGTGCGGACTCACTCAACAGCCCACCTTGGAAACCTATATCCAGCTCGTATCCCTGGTGCGTCATAGCATCCCCAGATGGGGCTCCGTGGTGGGTGGGGATCGAGTTGGACGAAGTCACATTAGTATGCTATGGAGCACCAAAACACTAACATAAACAAAAAGGAGATGGAGGAGGGGCAGAAGTGGGAGGAAGGCCGAGCACCAACAAGACGGTGCAAGGGGGACCTCCACGGATGTCGGGTGGAGAAGAGGAGAAGAGAACAGAATGTGGGGCAGAAGTGGGAGGAAGGCCGAGCACCAACAAGACGGTGCAAGGGGGTCCCCCACGGATATCGGGAGGAGAAGACGAGAGGAGGGTAGAAGGTGGGGCAGAAGCGGGAGATGGAAGATTAGGAACTTTTGCTGAACCCGCCGCAGGAGGAGTTAACCGCCACGGCGGCAACCCCGACGGAGGGCGACGGTTTCAGTAGACGGCCCACTAAGGCAGAAAAGAAGATAGGAAGGCTGGAACGTAGAAAGGAGAGAATGAAAGAGAAGGCGGCGGGAGAGAACCCTAGCTGTAGCCTGGCGAAGGGGAGGCCCCCGCCGGAGAGGGCGCCGAAAGTGAAACGGCAGGCAACAGACCCGGACGAAGGTACCTCGACACGGCCTCCAGTGAAGCGACCGAACCGCGGCGATTCGCTGACGAGCAACCGTGCGGCCGCAAGGGAAGCACGGGAGTTCGCAGTGGCGATTAACCGCGCAGATGGTGTACCGCTGGATGAGTCGCTAGGAACCGAAGTTAGGAGAATTGTCAGCCGGTTCATTACCGAGGTCATAAAAGAGCAGGGCATTCGTGGGAAGCCGCTTCAATTTGCGATGTCAGGGCTGGTGTCGGAAGGATTCTTCCTTCACCATCCACGGCAGAAGCGAGGGAGTGGCTTCTCGGGAAGGACCTGGGGGAGCCAAAGGGGCACAAATTGCAGGCCCGAATGCTTAACAGCACAAGGGTCAACATTTGGATCCCAGGCTCGCCGGATGAACTGACGGAGGATCCGCTTCTCTACCTTAGAGCCCAAAACTGGGACAGGGAAGAGGAGCTGAAAATCCAGGAGTGGATGCAGGTGAGCAGGTAGGATCTTGTCACGGCCATCCGGGTGTGTTACTCGGTGCCTAAGAGCGTGGAGGATGCGTAGGGTGAGGAGGCCAGCCAGTGGCTGTTCTTCCAAGCCACACGCATTCGGGCGCGGCTGGCGAGGTCCCCACCTTACAGAGCGAAAGAGGCGGCGGAGACCCCGGTAGGGAAGGGGAACTGCAGCTGCAGGTGCAGCTGTGGTAGCTCAGCGCTGCAGCCCGGGAACCAGGCTGAGGCAGCCCAGGTCGGCAACCATCCATCACGGATGGAAACCGAAGGGGGCTCCGCAGACTAGGAAGACGGGAGGCAGCTTACACCAAACAAACACACAACCAGCAATGGACAACAATCCCAAAGAGAAGCCAAAACTGGAGCACTTACGTAACAGGAGATCATTGTCAACCAGATCAAATGCCTTTTGGAGATCAAAAAAGGTTACGTCAACCTGGTGGGCTTTATCCATTTGATACAGCGTATAGTCAACAAAATTACAACTGTTCGTGACCGTCGATCTGCCCGCATGGAAGCCATGCTGAACGTCACTCAGTCTTCTCGAGATAAGTGGAGTGAGCCGATTATTAATGATACTTTTGAATATCTTGCCGAATACTGACAGAATGGCAATTGGCCTAAAAGTGGTTATATCGGACGACGCTCCATCTTTGGGTACAGGCGTCACTCTTGACACTTTCCAGGCAGTTGGATAAACACCTTCCTTTAGCACCAAATTAAAAACACAAAGTAAAGGCTGCTCAAGCACCGACAAACAGTATTTTATTAGGAATGCAGGAATACCGTCGGGGCCTGGCGAGCTGGTCGCTTTTATCTTACGAACTACACGGCGAAGTTCATCCAAGGAAATGTTATTTATACTAATGCATGTAGAGTCGTTACCGATTTCCGCGTCCCGAGCTGCCACTTCAGCATCAAGGATTGGAGAACCCGCGTGAAATACAGAGCTAAAGTGCGCAGCGAAGGCATCAACCGTATCCTGTTTTGATAAGAATTCATTATTCCGCGTATAGTTATTTATTTGCCGAGCATTGCGATTGTCCTTAATATGTTTCCAAAATACTGCAGGGTCCTGACTAATGTCTTGTTCCAGTTTATTAAGATGTCGTTTATACGCGGCGTCTCTGAGTTCTTTAACGCGTGTTCTATAATACCGAAATAATTCTTTATTAAACAATAGCCCATGAGATTTGAATTTCACAAAATGGAAATGCTTAGAACGAATACATTGGATTATCTCAGGTGAGTACCAATCAGGATATTTGTAGCGACTTGAGCTTCCGCCAGAGCGCGTTCTCACGGGGACGCAGCGATCCAGCACATTGTTAATGTTATCATAGAGCACGTCGACAGCGCTGTCTACGCTTATGACACTGTACAAGAACGACCAGTCTGTGTTCGCTAAATCACTATACAAAGTGATTAGGTTAGCCTTTTTGAAGTTCCAGCGGAAGCTTCTCGGAACAGATTCATAAGCAGTAGAAGAGGCATCGGCACCCATACGGTTACAGCGGGAGAATGTTAAGTTTACCAGAAGTGGAGGGTGGTAGGCATCCATGGGCACAAAAGCCTCGTTCCATTCCTCAACTATAATACGATCAGCACTCATATTTGTCAGCACAAGATCCAAGACGCCGCCATGTAGATTAGTAACATGATTGCATTGGCGTAGTTTACAAAATAGAGTAAATGAATCGAATTGAATTCGTACATGGTTACTGAAGGAATAGAGATTAAAGTCTCCTACTATTACAGTGTCTAAAGTGTCAAATTTACATAATAGCGTTTTCGATAACATCTAAAACATGCATATACTGTTGCTCACTGTAACTTGGTGGAAGATATACAACACATGATATACACTTCACATTTTTTCCAGACAAAGATACAAATAATAACTCGTCACCATCTAACAGTCCGTCTACATCGTCTTTAACTTTTACAACGTAAGAGCTTTTTATGGCTAGTAGCACACCGCCCCATCCGACATCACCGACGCGGTCCCTGCGTATAACGTCGTAACCTGGTGGAAACAACTCGCCGTTGATAACGGAGCTGTTTAGGAAGGTTTCAGTTAGTGCTATTACGTCCGGATGATAAGTTTCCACGTTTTTCCGAAACGTCGCTGTTTTGGAACGAAGGCCCCTCACGTTCTGGTAGTAGAGGCGAAGACGAAGAGGTTTTTGACGCTTCATTTTCTTTTTGGGAGCGAAAATTCCGCGAGCGATTATTTTGGTGCCAGGGTTTTATGCATATATCTTTGGCCCAATTATTAGGATCCATCACCAACTCGATTAAATTCGAAGGGACACCCAATTTGACAGAAGCGTAATCTCCTCTGGCTTTCAAGGTCTCCACGGTAAAGTTTTCATTGTTCAGAAGAGATCCAACATGTTCTCGAATTTGATCTTCCGTTGTACCTATTTTTACATAAGTAATAAACATGGATATACTGCCGCCTGACTGCCGCTTCGAGTCGTGTAGCGCCTGGAGCCGCAGTTCCGCGGGCCACGTGTGGCAATTTCCGCCAAGGCTTTTGGACTAGGGTAAAATCGTTTTCAGCAGGGTCAGCCCGGGATATGTTGCACCCCAACAGCACTATAAATTTGGCATTCCGACTCAGCAGGGCTTCAGGCTTTTTCCCAACCAAGGTTTCAACCAACCGACAACATCACCGGGATTTCGGTTTGGTGTCCCACCGGTTAGACCAGATCAAAGGGCTCATGACAATTCTGACGTTACCAAGCGTACGTTAGGCAAAACCACTTGGCCGCACCATGCGAAAATGTCAATCTCTTCTACAGCGATAGTCCACAGTTTTTCGATAATGAATATTATTACGAAGAAGAATCTGTTGAACCAACTCAAATTGAAGAAATTTCTGAAGAAAATCCAAGCGAAGAACAAAACGTACACGATACCGAAAATTTTCAGTTAATGGCCTCAAAAAACCAAGCAGTTAATAATCAAAAACATTGACACTGTTGGCATACCAATTCTCCGAGAAGCCATCGACACAAAACCTAATCAAATACTGATATACGATTGGAATAGAAATTATATAACAATAAAAGACCTTTCAAGAGATAAACAAAAGTTGCTAGAAGTTCACCTGCCCCGTGATAGACCGGATCTAGTAAAACAATTTCTGAAAAAATACATAAGACCCAAAATTAAATATTTCATATATTTTGAAAATGATGTTCATAAAGCCCAATTTACCCAAGCCGTAATAGCCCTCTTTAGAAGAGACTCCGTGTGGTTCTTTGAATGCACTGAAAGAGTAATATATGTTGAAGACGAAAATGAGCAGTGCGCCGCCATCGTAAAGAAGTATCACCTAGGTAATACATGTGTTATATATCGCCTATGGAGGGTAGACGCGCAGTCGCGTAATAAATGTTTGTCAAGGGAGCACGCCTTTTATTTATCAGTGGCGACGTTTGGATAAAAAAATAGTGTTTTATTTGAGTTATCGGTGAATTCATCGCAATGGCAGGAAAGTTTACGGAATTTGACATTGAGAATGGCAACTGGACATTATATTGCGATCGTTTGGACATGTATTTTTTAGCTAACAGTATAAAAAGTGAACTGAAACTGCCAACGTTGATTGCAAATGTCGGTGAGAGTGCTTACGAACTAATTGTGAATTTATGTAGCCCTGAAAAGCCGTCGACGTTGACGTACGAGAAAGTGGTACAATTAGTGGCAGATCATCTACAACCGGTACCATCACCATGGGCGGAACGGTATAAGTTTCGCCAATGTCGACAAGGGCAGGGACAGTCGATAGCGGATTACGTGGCATTGTTGAAGCAGTTGTCGCGATTTTGTGATTTCGGTGTGGCACTAGAAGACAATTTGCGAGATCAGCTCGTTTGTGGTATAAGCAGTGAGGCCATTAGACAGAGATTATTTGCAGAAGACGAACTTAAATATGGCAAAGCAGTATCGATAGCAACCACGATGGAATCAGCCGAAAAAAATTCGAGTGCAGTGGAATCAAGCACGATCGGAATAAACTATAACACTACTAGACTGTGTAAAGCGTGCGGGGACACGAGGCACAGGCACTACGAGTGCAAGTTTAAAGATTATACGTGTGACGCCTGCTCACGGGTGGGTCATTTGAAAAGAGCGTGTTCCGAGTTAGAAGGGCAGAGGTATGGGCCCAGGCAAGAGGCGTCGTATAGATGGACAAATGGGCGCGGGTTAGGCGGTCAAGGGAGCCGGGGGCAGAACGAGTCGACTGTTGGGGGCCGGGGCCGAGCCCGCGGCGGCGGCGCAGGCCGGCGGTGGCGAGGCGCGCGCGGCGGCCAGCACTGCATCCAGCACGACCCGGGCGAGGGCTCGAGCGGCCGCGCCCCGGACCACGACCACGGGATCACGGGGGGCAGCGCAGGCCAGGCTCGTATCCCGGGGCGTGACGACGACAGCGACGACGAGATGCCGATGTACCAAATGTGTTTAAGTGATTATAGACCGGTATGTATTGAGATACTAGTTGAGAATAAAATGTTAAACATGGAAATAGATACAGGTTCGCCCCTATCGTGTATAAGTGAAAATACTTATTTAGAAAACTTTAAAGGCATTAAACTACATCCATGCGATTTAAATCTAAGTTTTTATGACGGTTCCCGCATTTCGCCGCTAGGATATCTCGAGGTGGAAGTTGTATCGGGAAAAATAGCAAAAATATTGGATTTATATGTCATTAACAAGGGCACTGTTAATTTATTGGGTCGGCAGTGGCTCGCCGAATTGGGAATTCGAGTGCCCATAATGGGTATTCATAAGGTCAGGGAAGAGGTAAATATCGCGACGAATGAAAATGTTAACAACATCCTTTCCAGATTTAAGGACGTGTTCGATGGGACGCTGGGGTGCTTCACCGGCGGGCGCGCGACGCTACAGGTGCGCGAGGGTGCGCAGCCCGTGTACTGCCGCGCGCGGCCGCTACCCTATTCGATGCGCGCGCGTGTCGACGCCGAGCTCGACGCCATGCTGGCGGCCGGCGTCGTCGAGCCCGTCGACCACTCGGACTGGGCCACTCCCCTGGTGGTCGCACATAAGGCGGACGGTGCCATTAGACTCTGCGCGGATTACAAGGTTACACTAAACAAAGTATTACTGGTAGACAGATACCCGGTTCCTAAAATAGAAGATTTGTTAAGCAACCTGAGTGGGTATAGGTATTTTACGAAGCTCGATCTATCCCAGGCTTATAATCAGATTCCCTTAGATGATACGGCTAAGTATACGGTAATTAACACTCACCGGGGATTGTTTAAGTATAACCGTTTGGTTTACGGTTTAGCCTCGAGCCCAGGCATATTTCAAAGAATAATGTTGAATTTGTTTAAGGAGATGAGTCACGTGGTAGTGTTTCTGGATGATATCTTGATAGCTAGCAAAACAGTACAGGAACATAAGCAACACATTAGTGAAGCGCTTCACATATTACACCAGAGTGGTTTAAAGGTTAAGAAAAACAAGTGCGAGTTTTTTTTGAACCAAGTTAAGTATTTAGGCTTCATTATAGATAAGGACGGCATTACGGTTGATAAGGATAAAATTATGCCTATTGTTAAAATGCCCCCTCCCACGAATGTGTCCGAATTGAGATCGTTTTTAGGCATGGTAAATTTTTACGGGAGGTTTATCAAAAACCTTGGGGAATATTTATCGCCCCTTTATGAGTTGTTGCGTAAGGGCCAACATTGGGGATGGAGAGATAGGCAGGATGACGGTTTTAAAAAAGTTAAGGTTGCTTTGTGCAGCGTTGAGGGTCTAGCTCATTACGATATGAACCTTCCGTGTGTGGTCACGTGTGACGCGAGCGGGCACGGGGTCGCGGCGGTGCTGGCCCAGTGCGGGCCCGCCGGCGAGCGGCCGGTGGCGTACGCCTCGCGGGCGCTCACCCCGGCGGAGAAGCACTATAGCCAAATACATAAAGAGGCGCTGGCTATTGTATTCGCCATAAAAAAGTTTCATCAATATCTATACGGGCGAAGATTTACCCTCCGCACTGATCACAAACCTTTAGTAACCATTTTCGGTATAAATAATGGCATTCCGATGGCCGCGGCTAGCCGATTGCAACGCTGGGCAATTATTTTATCGGCTTACAATTTTACCATCGAGTACGTGCGCACCGATCAAAATACAGCAGATGCCTTGTCGCGCATGATACAAAGTCACAGGGACACCGAAGGCAGGGAACCGGACGAAGTGCCCGAGCAAACTTATTTACACTTTGCGTCGGAGGCCATGTTATTAGATAATAAGGTATTAATAAAAGAAACCGCGAAGGATATGTTCCTTAGTCGTGTACTTAGCTATTTAAGGGACGGATGGCCGCAAGAAGTTGATATTCGCGATTTGAAACCTTATTTTAACAGAAAAAATGAACTATACGAGGAGATCGGGTGCGTTATGTGGGGGCATCGAGTAGTAATTCCAAATGCGTGCAAAGACAAAGTCCTACGAGAGTTACACGATTCTCACATGGGAATAGTGAAAACTAAAGCGTTAGCGCGCAGTTATGTGTGGTGGCCGGGGATCGACGAAGCCGTCGAAGCGGCGTGCCGCGCGTGCGCCGTCTGCGCGGCGGTTGCGGACGCGCCCCCGGCGCACGAGCCGCGGCCCTGGCCTTTCCCGGAGCGACCCTGGGTTCGCCTGCATATTGATTTCTTAGGCCCTTTCATGGGTGCTAAATACCTAATAGTGGTAGATTCCCATTCTAAGTGGATAGAAGCCATTAAAATGTCTTCCACGTCGGCGGGTTCGGTAATAAGTAGTTTAAGAGAGTTGTGGGCTAGATTTGGCCTGCCCAAGCAATTAGTGAGCGACAATGGCCCCCCGTTTACGAGCGCGGAATTCCAAAACTTTTTAACCAGCAACGGTATAGAACACGTCTTAACTGCTCCGTATCATCCTGCTTCCAATGGGGCTGCAGAAAGTGCGGTTAAAATTTGCAAAAGGGTTATTAAAAAAAGTGTGGAGGAGAAAAAAAACATAGACACCGCGTTATGTAGATTTTTATTAGTTTACCGAAATACAGTGCACTATGCGACCGGGGAGAGCCCGGCGAAATTATTACAGGGCAGACCTCTTCGAGCTAGGCTAGACTGTTTGAAGCCGGAACGAACCAGCCGCGCGCGGGAACATCAAAATCGTATTCAGAAGCACGGGGGCGGTGTCCAGCGAGGGTTTCACGTAGGACAGATGGTTTGGTATAGGAAGTTTGGTGCGAATAATAAAAAATGGTATCCGGGTAGCATACTCGAGTGTCTCGGTGACACTAACTATTCCATTAAAGATGACTTGGGTTCTGAGGTTTTGCATAGGCACGTGGACCAAATAAGGATAAGGATAGTAAACCAAGCCGGGATAGATCAGCGACAAGTCCCACAGCAGTCAGTGAGTAGGAGTTTAGTGTACCCTGTGTCCGTACCCGTCACCGTATTTGTAAGGGATGGCCCAGAGGAGAGCTCGACGGACAGTCCGGTAGCGGGCGGAGCGGGGACCGCGCAAGATGAGGTTAGCGCTAGCGACACGAGTAGCCCGACCGGTCGAGCAACCCCAGAGTTACTCGTACATAATCGTCCAAAGAGAACGCGCTTACCGCCTAAAAGATATTGATTTTTATTGTATCACTTTGCTCTGTTTTATCTAAAACTATACGTTGGAATTACGTAGTCGGATTGATTGAAAGTTGTATGATACCTAATTGTGTTTTTAGTTGTAAGTACTGTTTAATTTAAGAAAAAATTTGAATATGTTGCTCTTTTCTTAAGGCCACGGGAAAATACGTGGTACCTACCTAGGACTTCTATCCGGAGAACGGATTATACATGTCCATATAAGTACTGCTTTTTGTTTTTAAAGGTACTTTATTCCGTATAAATTTAAGGGTGAGAATATATGTATTAATTAAGGGTGGAGGTGTTATATATCGCCTATGGAGGGTAGACGCGCAGTCGCGTAATAAATGTTTGTCAAGGGAGCACGCCTTTTATTTATCAACATGGAAAGTAGCAAAGAAAACATCGTGAAAGTGAAAGGTATGTCTGGACATTAGGTCTTTATATAATCCTCGTTTCAGGTAAATGTATAATCATTTTTGTTAAGTATAAGAGGCTTTTATATTTTCAAAATCATCAGTCGCAAAATCGTCCAACTGAGGATTTTGAACTTGCGGAGGGAAGAGTTATGTATGATGGTTCCTGGCCAGTTCCTGTGAATGCATGATTACTGACAACGCATTTGAGATGTTATGGCGAGCGCGCCTCCGCGCGGATGGCCAGTGCTGGGAATCAAACCCACTTCTGTGTGGGGCATTGTTTACTGTAGAGTAAGTTAGTCATAGTTTCAACTTCAAGCTATTCACTCGTGTAATTTTTAATTAATTAAAGTTAAATCAAAGTAATTGGAGTTTTACCTTCAAACGTCCTCACGAGCTCCCAAATTTAACTAGGTACCTAATCGCCCCTTTTGAACGAAAGTGACCTAACACAAAATAACAACTTTTTGGCAATGAGCAAAATAAGATGTGGACTGGTCAAATCATCGCCTTATTTTGATGGTTATTAATAAAATACTCAACCAAGGTGAAATATTTTTGGCTTACTATATGTTGTGGTTATAACGCTACAAATCCTGTTAGATATTTTACTCAAAAATGCTATGTAATCTTGCCATAACACCAGTAAAAAGGAGCCAGTAGGTTGACGTTCCTGGACAACTGGAAAAGTGTCCAGTAAAGTTGAGGAATTTCGAATTTGGAATCAAAAAGTGTCCAGTAAGTAAGTATGGAAATTCCATAACATATCATATTATTTGAATTTGGAACTATCTGTACAGACTGTGACAGCCTTCAAAAAGGCTACTTATACTACATGAAAAGCTGATCATTCAACTCCAAAAGTACCAGGGCATCATAAACCAAAAGCGTTATCTCGTTCAGACCAGACATCGCGCGATTTCTCTTCATTTCAGCATCGCTTGCACCGCACCATCTCCGTTTTATGTGCGCCTAGTACATCTCGACCGGTCAGAAGAGTTGTGAATCGTTAAAAATAAATAAAAAAAACTGGGTAAGCGACCGGCTAAGAGTCGGACTAGCGCCCTGAGGGTTGTGCACATGTGGTCATCAATATTTTAACACATTTTTTTTTAAACATTCTACTTGTTCTATTTTTGAGTAAAGCACTATACATGCTTCGACCATTAAGAGCCATCCTGGCCTCGTATGTATAAAAGCCCTCGCCTGGCGGCTCGGGCTTTTACCTCATACTCGTCCAGGAAGGCTCACTTACTGGTCTTTGCAGTAATGTACTATTTTTATTGTTGATTATTTATCGTTTGAATAAAACGGCTTTTCTAAAACAAATCACTTTTAGGTCACTTTTACACTAAAATTTATTGTAATAATTTGACCAAACAAGAATTAGGTCTCTTTTATTTCTACAACTTTAATAAAAATATTGACATAATATGTATTTCTTCACTTTCATTCTAAAATATAGACAGAAAGTTACAAATAAGCCACATGATAAAATAATAACACCCAAAATTTTATTTTATTCTTTATTTCGCAGCCTCAAGTTGTAGTACTTAAAAAATACTTCTAAAAAATAAACAAGGTAACAAAATATAAACTTGAACATTTGTTTAACATAGGTAGTTACACGATCTTATTACCGTTGTAAAAAATTGCCTTTTGTAAAAAATCAAGTAAATTATCACATCAACCTATTATTATTCTGAAATGTCCATTTGTCCGTCTGTCACAGCGGCATATTTGGTACCTACATGACACTAGTATTAAACTTTATTAATTATTGCGTCTTGTTAAAAATAAGATAAGATCTTTGTTAATGAATAGTTTAATGTGAGTGAATAATAGTAGTTTATGTGACTGTTGCATAATAAGGGGCATTAAAATTCGAGTGAGTGTTTATGAAACGAGCCGAAGGCGAGTTTCATATTAGCATCTCACGAGTATTTTAATGCTTATTATGTACAGTTACATACACTGCTTTATCTACACACATATCATAAAAGCTCTCTATGATGTGTTCAGAAATCGCATGTAATGACCGGCATTGCAGCATTGATTAGAGCTATTAGTAAAATAATATAAAAAAATTATGGGATAACAGAGACAATTATTTATTGTAATAATTATTATTTACTTACAGTTTTAATTGTGCGGTGGTTGAATTCCACTTTTCCAGTTTTGATAGTAGAATCATGTTCGTGGATTTTGACGGCAACAACATATTTTCGACGCTCATTGCTTTATCCCTGATATCAGGTGGTGACTCCGAAATATCGACATCATGATCATTATCTTGATCACTCATTTTAAGTAGTCGTACAATACAATAATTATTTACGAACAAAACAACACAACAAACTTATTTTTCCGACAAAATAAGCGTCAAATGTGGCGGCAAATCAAAATTTGACAGGTTCTTTTTTTTTTATTCAGAGACAACTAGATTAAGCGTCAACTATCAAATCGTTCGATATCAAGTAACGTGCGAGATATGTCAAAGTTGTGTGACATTTCATTTTCAATAAAATGTCATCTCGACTGATTTAGAATAGAGGTCTAATCAAAAATGCTTTGTTTTTCAGAGATGTTCGAAATTTGAATGTCATAAGAACATCGAAATTGATGTTCTTATGAATTCATAAGAAAACTGCCGCAGATAAAAAAAATGCTCTAACAACAGAGTTGATTATTATGCTGGTCATAATTTGCGGTTTCTGAACGCATCATAGAGGGTTTATGATATGAGTGTAGATAAAGGAAATAACATTCTTACAATCGAAAAAAATTTAAATAAACTTAAGTCTTTCTTAGGAACATTACTTTCCATACTTAAAAGCGAATAAAAAAAAAACAAACAATACAAAAATCGGTTAATCTTCAGAAATAATTGTTTTATAATAATCAGTGTAGTAACTTGGTATTAAATTCTTGCGTAACATTTCGTTGATAGCTTTCTTTTTATTTCCAGTTAACTTTAACTTTCCTTTAAATGCTTTATTAACGACAATGTCTTCTAAACCTGGCATTTTCTTTCTTTTGTTTCTAAAATCCACTCGTTTAAAAGTTTCCTATTGTGTAAGACGTTTTGTAAAATAGCACGAAAGGATCGGTTCTCATAAACTTTAACACCTTAATATTATTCCATATAACGGGTCTTTTGTTATCATTTTCATTGAAGTTATAACCCCACTGCAGTTGTAATGATTTTAAATCGAGTATAAAATCATAGCCATAGCCCACCTCTTGTACTTTAAAGGGCTGACCATTTTTTTTAGCACTCTTTATTATGGCGAGGTACTCGTAGGGCGTGTATATTGGGCCGGATTTAAGTTTTTTTTTATATTTCTTTTTCAATTAGCGAATGAACATTATCTTATCGCCCTCACTCTGTGTGTGCCCTTTTATAAAGAATTTTATGAGTGATGTTAATATTTGAAAAATGTGACACTGCATAGGAATACAGGCATGCAATGTACTTGTTTTTGTTCTGGCCGCAGCAGTTATCTGTGTAAAAAATTATATTCAGCGTTTTATCTGGCGATTTTTCGCTATTTTTTTTTAAATAATCCAGAATACAAGACCCTATTTCATTAGCCCCTCGTTTGGACTGTGTCTTATCCCAGAAGAAACAAAAGACGTCTCCATAAGCACCTACACCTTCTAATTCCTGGTTAGTAGCCTTTTTCTCCAATTCAGCCATGGTAAAGTTCAAACAATTTAATTTGGATAGATAATAGAATGAACTGATCTCTCCATTTGGACATTGCATAACCGCTTGAAGATCATATACTGTGCAAATATTTTCATCACTTATATTACTACGATCGGTCTATTTTCCAGTCTGCAAAGATTTTTCTCTTTTATATGCATGTCGTAAATTTCTTTCAGTTCCCCTTTTCGCTCTAAAGATGCCAGATCAAATTCAAGGCAGAAATCATTTCGATCCTTTTTAGGTTGGAAGAATCCTATATTAAATTTAGTCGTAAAGATATTGTGACATAGCCAGTATTGAACTGGTGGTTTGTTTTGCTGTTGTCTAATTGTTGAAAAATCACGCCAGAGATCTTTCAACAGACGCCCTCCATCGATATATTCCCTTGACGTAGATGCCCGTAAATAGTGGGATTCAATCCGTGGTATTGAATTTATAATGATGTCCTGTTTAAAAGTTCCGTCTATTTTTTCTCTTTTATCATGCTTGCTTCTTTGTTCTTGAGCTATGAAACCTGTATTATTAGCTTTTTGTTTTACCGTCCTAATCTGTCTGTCTGTGATATCTAATGTTTTTATGAAATATTTTTTGCAAATGCGAATTCTGGTACCCTCAATGGTAAAATAAAAAGCATTGTTTGGGAGTCTCGGTGTTTGTGCGTTGGTATATTTATATTTGGGTTGATTTCTGTTATGCATGATTTTATAAACTGTCTCTGTAGCTCTAAGCATCCGAGCTTCCAAAATGACTGAAAAATATCTTTTCTATTTACTTCACTGATGTTATCGGAACATTTCAGACGACAGGCACATGGTTCTTTCATACTACGGGTAGGAACCTCCGTGTTGGATTTTGAGCTGGATGTGTAAGCTTGCCCTGTATTCCTAAGTTTTTAAATAATATTTTGCTTCCAGTTACTAGGATTAAGCTTACGCTTTTTAACATTTTTAAAAGTTGTTACTGTTGTATTGTTAGAGTCAGTCATGGTAAGCTGGGGCTCAGAAAGAGATGAATCAAGTGACGACCTGCTTGAAGAAGAACTTCTTGAAAGGTTCTGAATATTGTTATGAGTTTGAAATGTAGGATCGTCATCGCTTAAATCAGGGTCACTTTCAAGCTCATTAATAGGTGATACGCAATAAGAGGGCATATTTTCCTTGACCAATCTATTATATTGGCTGGTACTGTTGCTCGGTAAATGTTGAGATGCACTTACAGTTGCACTTGAAGTAGGAATATCAGTTTTAGTTTGATTTGTAGAACTTGAATAGTTGCTAGACGTACTAGAATCTGAATTTGAGCTCGTACTAGATGAATTAGAAGTCGAAGAAGATACGCTGCTGCTTCGAACAAATTTTTACTTAGTGCGTGGCTCATTATTTTCAAACTCCGACTCCGATTCTTGGGATATCACGTTTACAGGGCTTAATATTTTCCTCCGCTCCTTTGGAATATATCGAAAAATCATTATAATTATATCACTTAATAAACTTTTTAATAAATACACGCAGAATATAAAGAAAATAAAATTAACTTACAGTCTCAACTCGACCAGAACTTCGACTTTCATTTCCTGATCGGGAGTATCTTTAATAATCGATGGATATGTTTTCGTTAATTGCACTGAGAAAAAAATCATGTATATACATACGTAATTCAGGACGCCGCGTACGTAAATCTGGTGAAAACCGTACCTAACGTAAGTAGAGACCCGGATACATGACGCGTAATGTACTCGCTGTAATGTGCTCCGTACATTACAGTTTCTATTGAACACTCACGCACATATGCAAAACATATACCGTAGGTAAAGAGTACCAGTACGTAGCGTAATGTACAAGAATGCGTATAGTTAGAATGTTACGCACGTGTGTCATTGCGAAAGTCGATTATAAGGAAGTCGCATACGTGTAATTCCAAATCGTACGTACTGTAAAGATACTGCGTACGAACGTAATGGCTTGATGTATGTACTGTAAGAATGCTGGGTACGTAGGTAATGTTTTGATATATGTACAGTAAAGATGTTGCGTACATACGTTATAGCACGACGTACGAACTGCAGTGATGCTGGGTACGTACGTAATGGGTCGACGTACGCACTGTAGGAATGTTGCGTTCGTACGTCATGGCCCATCGTACGTACTGCAATGATGCTGGGTACGTACGTAATGGTTCGACGTACGTACTGTAGGGATGTTGCGTTTGTACGTCATGGCCCGTCGTACGTATTGCAATGATGCTCGGTACGTAGGTAACGGATCGACGTACATACTATAGGGATGTTACTTACGTACGTCATGGCTCGACGTACGTGCTGCAATGATGCTGAATACGTACTTAATGGCTCGACATACGTACTGCAAGGATTTTCGAGACGTACGTCATGGCCCGTCGTACGTATTGCAATGATGCTGGGTAAGTAAATAACGGATCGACGTGCATACTATAGGGATGTTAACTACGTACGTCATGGCTCGCCGTATGTACTGCAATGATGTTGGGAACGTACGCAATGGCTCGACATACGTACTGTAAGAATGCTGCGTACGTACGTCATGACCCGTCGTACATATTGTAATGATGATGGGTACGTAGGTAATGGGTCGACGTACATACTACAGGGATGTTACTTACGTACGTTGGGCCATGACGTACGTACTGCAATGATGCTGGGTACGTAGGTAATGGGTCGACGTACATACTTTAACGTAGTAACGTTACGATCTCTAGTTAAAAGCATATTTTTTTAGATTCAAAATGAATATTTAAATATTAACAATGAAAAATAACACTTACCTAATTAACATAATAATTATAAATATAAATAAAGGAAACAACTATTACCAAAACCCCCAATAGCGCTGCATTTGATTATCTTATCCCGGCCTTTTGCCGCGCCTGCGCAGCTGTGTTCAACCCGCACCGCTCACCGCGCCCCGCGGCCGTCATCTCAGCGCGACCGCAGCTCCCCGCTCATTAGTGATGGGCAACAGGAAACTTTCCTAAAATGGAAACTTTCCAACCCGAAAGTTTCGTGAATATGAAATATTTCGGGAATGTTTTCAGAAGCGGAAGTTTACGGAAATATGCATGTTTATAAAAACAATTTTACTATAGTACAGTTAAGAAATATTACAAAAGATATGTTTTTGTACTAAATTACTATAATATAAAATTATATACTTTGCATACATTTGAATAAAATCATAAATTTCGGTAAGTTTCTATAAGTTTCCATATATTGCAGCGAAAGTTTCTAAGTAAGTTTCCTATAAATATGCCAATGGTTAACAATTTTTGTTTATTTAAACATTTAGAACTGCAAATAATATAGTTTTGGTATCTCAACAATTTATTTAATAATACTTTGTTTAAGTTTTGTTTTTTTTTGTGAAGTTTTAAATGTTTTTATTGTTGGTTTAAGTGTTGAAGTAAGAATCTTCGTAACGAATTCTTTGATTATTCAGCTATCGAGTGGTGTAATTGAATTTTGGATGTAGATGATAGAGATGTAGTAGCAACATCAAACTGTATTCTCTGATTTTGTGATCTTCCTCCCACTATAAAAGCAAATTTAGACATATTCACGTCAAAACACGAAAATAAACATTCATAAAATAGTTTAAGGTGAATAGGACCACGAGTCCGACGACCACGACGTGCAAACCGTTAAAAATACCACAAGCATGCCATGTCTAAAAAGATTATCGCACTTGGATGTCTGAATAACGTTAGTTTAGTACTCACTCAGTCATCGCGTGCGACGTTGCAGGGACGCGTGGTGAGCTAGAGAGGTACTACAAAAGAGAGAGGGAAAGAGAGAGAATGAGTGTGAGATAAGGCTGCAATGTCGTTTAGCTAGATTCACCTCAGTTTCGCACTAAAACTCAGTGGTACTAGTCTTGTTATTCGTGTCGTGGTCGTGTCGTGTGTTATATATATTTTTTAAATGATTGACAATGAAACCTCAGTCACTTGTTCGTAGCTATTTTAAAAAGAAAGAAGTGCTCGGCAAAGATGTGCAGGTGTGTCAGTTCTGTGATTTACAGTATCAGACAATAAACGCTACGCGTATGAAACAACACCTACTTAAGTGTAAAAACTGCCCACAAGAAGTAAAGGAGTCATTTGATACTGCAGCTGCTGGTGCTCACAAAAACCATGGAGTCCATGAGTCAACAATAATTCACTCAGATCCAGATGCAACTTCTAGCACTAACGTACATCAAGCTACATCTCCGTCTGATGACGTAAGTTTCTCTACTATATTCTGCATGTAATATACATATAAACCTTCCTCTTGAATCACTATCTATTAAAAGAAACCGCATCAAAATCCGTTGCGTAGTTTTAAAGATATGAGCATACATAGGGACAGACAAACAGACAGCAGGAAGCGACTTGGTTTTATACTATGCAGTGATGCCTTAGTTTTAGTATTACTAGAAGAACAATTAAAAGATCACATTTTTTCATTTCAGGAAACAATCAGTAGTGCTATAGCTCAAGCAGTATACGTCACAGGATCGCCTCTTTCAATGCTAGAGCACCCTCTTTGGAAGAACGCTATATATCATTTGAATCCCAACTACAAACCACCATCTAGGAAGCGAATGTCAACTGCTCTCCTAGATACCGAGTATAATAAAACAAAAAGTCATATTGGTTCCGTTATAAGTGACGCTAAAGTTCTACATTTGGCTACAGATGGTTGGTCCAACGTGAGAAATGAAGGCATTCTAAATATTGTAATTTTTACACCAAAGCCTTTTTTCTATTCGTTTGTTGACACAAAAGCACATCGACACACATCCGAATATTTGATGTCTGAAATCGCTAAAGTGATAGATGAGCTAAACCCTGAAAAATTTATGGGGATTATAACAGACAACGCGGCAAATATGAAACGATGTGGGAAACTTTTAGAAGAAAAATATCCCAATATTATGTGGAGCGGGTGTTTGGCCCACACGTTGCATTTGCACGTTTCAGACATTTTGAAAATTAAATCTCTGTCAAAATTGGTGCAGAAAATCGTAAAAATAATTAAATCGATTAAAAAATCTCAAATTGTATCAGCTATCTACAAGCAAATAGCGACCGAAAAAAGTATTAATGTCAGTTTACACCTACCAGTAAAGACAAGGTGGGCAAGCTATAGCCACTGCTTAGACACTTTTTTAGTATCAAAAGTCATACTGCAGAACATAGTGGTTAATATAGATGATGCAAACCTTCCGATCACGAGGCACCACAAAGTAATGATTCTGGATGAAGATTTTTGGCTCAAAACCGAAAAACTCCGAGGCATCCTTAAACCTATCACAGCTTGGATAACATTTTTAGAAGGTGATTACTGTTCGGTTCATAAAGTACATCAATGTTTTTTAGAAATAAACAAAATTTTTGATGAAAGCGAAAGGATCAACGACATAATTGATGACAGTGAACTAACAGTCCTTCAGAATAACTTTCAGGGAAGGAAAGAATCCGCATTAAAACCAATACATTATGCTACTTGTATTTTGGACCCATCAAACAAAGGTCAATCTTTAAGCAGCAATGAACACATAGATGGCTGTGAAGTTATAATGAAACTTTCTGAATTGATGGATTCATTAAATGTTAGTGAAGTTTTCATGGAACTGTCACAGTACAAAAACCAGGAAGGCTTGTGGAATAAACAATTTATTAATAATATGGCAAAGAAAATGGCACCAACTGCCTGGTGGGATAGTTTTTTTGGCCAAACAAGATTAGGACAGATAGCAAAAAAAATTTTGACTGTGCCGTCGACTTCAGCGGCTGTGGAACGTTCATTTTCGACTTTCTCACACATACACACAAATAAAAGAAACAAATTAACAACTGACAGGGCTGGAAAGATTAGTTATGTTTCACATAATTGGAGGCTTTTAACTACTTCACATAAAACAGCTAAGGATATGTGCCACAACTCCACAGAAATTCAAAATACTTTTGAAACTGACGATAACTCTAATATTGAAACATGTTCATCCTCAGATTCAGATTTGGGCTTTTTGTATAGCAGTGCCAGTGACGAAATTCACGAAATTGATTCAGATTTGGAATAAAAAAAGTACATCTATGAATCAAAGTAGGTAACAAGAATAAGACACGTGCAATAATGATCTTAAACAATTTGTCATTTTTTGTTAATAAAACACAGATATTTTTATCAATATTGTTCATTTTGATCTCTATATAGTTACGTTTTGATTTCGTGTGTTAGATAATATTATATTTTGAAACAGTTTTATACAAATAAAACATTAGTTTTATATTCTTGATTTTGATCTCATTTAGATTTGTATTTTGATAATGTTGATTGTAAAATACTTTTTAAAATATTTTTGTTAGCTTTAATTAGTCAACTCTGTTAATTGAAAGTTTTTATAATTACATGATTATGATGATGATGATGATGATGATGATGATGATGATGATGATGATGAGGATGATGATGATGATGATGGTGATGATGTCATAGTCATTATATAATTACCTACACTTTAATGTCTATTTGTTGATTACGCACGTTGAATATGTTGAAAGATAGGTAAATTTATGTATATTATCATTAAAAAATGTATAAGTATAGTTTATTTTTTATGGTTGATGATATATTATATACATTGTTGATTTTTAACAGCTATAAACGAAAATAAATACAATTGCTACTGACATGCTTTTTTATTTTGCTAAAATTTTATATACCTAAACATATTCTCACCATCAGGTTAAGTATACTAGTACTACTTTCTACATGTTTACATTCATTTAAAAGATTTAAGCCCAAAATTATACTAGGGTAATATTTCTAACTCGAAATTTCTGGAAACTTTCTATGAAACTTTCCATGTAATATACGCAATTATTGGAAACTTAGAGAAAAAAGTAAAGAAATGACATTCTAAGGGGTTGGTACCCACAAAAACATACGTAGATGGTAAAATAGAAAACGTTTCGTTATATAAAAAATATTTGGTTTCATATAAAACTTTTGTAATATTTAGTATGTTTCCATTTTAGGAAACATGCCCGCAATGTTTCCGGAAATATTTCAACCTTTTCGAAATGTTTCCGGAAACATCCCAACACTACCGCTCATACACGGAATATCGTCAACGCAGGCGCACGTTCGTTTATGCTCCGCTGAGCACTACGTCGTCTCACGTCGCGCCAACGTTATAACATTTTTATAATTTAAGACATTCCCGTGTCTACAATTATTACTTTACACCTTATGTTAGTAAAAAAACAATCAGTGTGTGAATATTAACCACATATTGGGTAAGTGTTGACCTTTCTATGTTTTAAGAATCCGTTAGATTTAACGGCCATGATTTTAAAAATAACCGTTACGATAACAGTTATACTTAAGATTTTGCTGGTGCATTTGCTTGTAGCTGCTTGTATCCCGCAATCATTTCATATCATCTTCATCGTGTGTTCTTCATTACTGTTTATATCTGATTTTGCATTCTTAAAAATATAAATCATTATTTCATTTAGTGCTTATTTGTAAACTCCGCTCTGACTGTGACATCAGCACTTCATCAAGACATAACACCACCACGCAGTACCCCTTGCTTCACGCTTATTGCCATAGTCACAGTCAACGGAGGATGCCTGTCGCATTTTATTGACGCGAACGAATTATGCGTTCCAGGGTGCTAAGTTCCGGTTCGGACTTCCGATTTCACCGCTCAAGCCGCACACTATTTCCGCTGGACCACTGCTGACCTTCTTCAGCCAGATCATCTCCGCGACGGCTCCGAGACCAGGGGAGTACTGTCGTGGCGTCAACACCCGCGCATACCAGGAGCAAAAACTCAAAACCGGCCCTTACGGACCCCTACCCTACGTCCTTTACGTGTGCTTGCGCGAAGCGTCAATAAACGGATTGGTTGATTATTTATGGTTTTACTTAATCACCAAGGTTCCTAACGCGGAAACGTAACCCTGGCGGTCAACTCGGTTATTTCTTTGTTTGATTTTTGCTCTCTGGTGGGTAGTTGTGTTTTTTTATTGTGCTTGATGTTTTTTGTTTTATTTTGTGAAATGTTTTTTTTATTTTGTTTTCTTCTGGTTGCAAATAGCTGACGTGTAGGAATAACGTGTTATCTAGCTTGTTGTTTTTTTGCTAGTGTACGTCTACAGGGAGTTTTGGTTTTTTATATTTTAAAATTATAATATCATTTTTTTTTTGTTCATGAAAGCAATATAGTAGAACCAGTTGTAATGTGTTAACTGAGTATTCTTTGCAGTTTTAAGTATGGGCACATTTGTAATCTTTGCTACATTTTCATATTTGTAATTATTCATACACGTTAGTTACACTTTAAACGCTTTGTTTTTTTTCTGTTTTTTTCTGTGACTGTTCATTTCATTTTGGGATGGTTAGTTCATTAAGTTACAAAGAAAAACAACCAAAACGTTATAATTTATAAAATAACTTTGTAACAGACGGAGTATTAGACTGGTCAACGCTTACGCATTTATAGTTAACTGTTTATTTGGAAAAGCACATTTTACATTATTTAAAATGGCTTACACAGTAAAAATTTTGTCATTGCAAAAAACTGAATTTGAGTATGAGGTACTGATTCGAGGTCAAACACTGGCTTCCACGGTCTTGGAAATGAGGAAACAGATAGCCAAAAGTGGCCCGTTTTTTTCTTCGGAAGATATCCTCACAAGTCCGTTAGATTTGCAGGATGATTTAGATGGCGTCGCGTCGGTCCTTAAAAAAATTAATACCTTGTTGGATCCGTCAACACTGAATAGGAGTACTTTGCTTCGAGCTCAAAATTTAATTAATCACTTATACCATAGGTTGAACAGGATTGTTAGTGATGAAGTACACAAGGAGGCTTACGAAAGTTGTATTGCTTTATTTAAAACTTGTTGCGAACGTTATAGCTCACTCGAAGGCACCGTGGTGGATTTATTAGCCTCATCACCTCGTACTAGCAATGTTCCGGTTTCTCATGTTGCATCCCCACCTTCATCGTCAACGCCACTTACTGTCACAGTGACTTGTGAGGGCAACGGTTCTAATCATTTGTCCAAGTTAAGGTACGACGGCAAAACCTGTGTAAGGGCCTTCATTCAACACGTTTCGGAGCTGTGCCAGTCAAAGAATATTACCGGCAGCAAATTAATTAGTAGTGCCACCGATATATTCACAGGCGACGCACTTCATTGGTACCGTAGCATCAAGGATAAGGCTACGAGTTGGGAGGCGTTGATAGTTTTGTTGAAGCAGGATTTTGACAAATCTGACTTTGATTACAGGCTGCTTTCAGAGATTAGGTCCCGTACTCAAGGGGAAACAGAAAACATTATAGTTTATATGTCAGTCATGTCTGGACTTTTTTCACGATTAAGCAAATCTTTGTCAGAGGGTGAAAAGTTGGAAATTTTGCTTCACAATATACGACCTTGCTATGCATCTACTTTATCTTCTGCATCGGAGGTCATTAGCGTGGAACAGTTAAAAACATTATGCCGTAATTATGAGAGCATACAGTCGCGTCTTTCTCAATTTAAGGAACCTCCTAGGCTGACATGTGATACTCTTGCTCCAGAATTCGCAAATACTGGCGGTTCATCAAAACCAAAGATTAATATTAATAATTACAATTTTATTTCAGTCAATAATAATAACAATAAATCATATGCTAATAAGAATAATAATAATAATTTTTACAATAGTTCCTATGCAAATAATAATAATGCTAATTATAACAAATCAATGAATCAATCAATCAATCAATCAATTTATTTGTGTTCATTGGTCATAATAATCATAAAAGGATGTACAAGTGTTCAACGTATCACTATAAACAGCCAGCAGGCGTACAAATATGAATGTTCGAAATTCAGTCTTATTATTAAAAATTATCCATTAAAAAGTCACGCACACAGTAATAACATTTGTCAATTAATAAACTTAATACTTTCCGCTTAAAACTATCAATGTCAGAATTTCTTATACTATCAGGTAATTTATTATAAATAGTCGGTGCGATACCAAAAAAACTTTTTTTTAAAAGTGCAGTTTTACACATTTCAGGCCCAATCTGCACCTTGCGTCTCGCATTCCCAGCGAAGCGAGTTTTAAACTTATTTAAGTTTGCTCTTACAAAAATCGAGACTTCATAAATATATAAAGATGGCACGGTCAATAATTGTAATGCCTTAAAGTGCGGCCTGCAGCTATCCGTTACGTGTAAATTACATATTGCTCTTATGCATCTTTTCTGCGCTAAAAATACCTGATCTCGGTTAGTAGAATTACCCCAAAAAATAATACCGTATCTTAATCTAGACATCACAAAACCATGATAGGATACTAACAGAGTGCTACGATTGGCTACTTTAGACAATTGATACAGTGCATATGCAAAACTATTTATTTTCTTGCACAGTTCATCTATGTGCTCTTTCCATTTTAATTTACTGTCAATTACTATGCCTAGAAATTTGGTCGTCATTGTTTCCTCGATTTCACAGTTGGCATTAATAACTTTTAAATGATCTTTGGCTAAAATGCATTATAAACGTTTTTTTTATGTTAATTAACAGATTATTTGAAACCAGCCATTTCCTTACTGAGTCCAATGCATTGTTAATTTCTAGTTCATAGTAGGCAGGACAGTCTTGTTTGATGATGAGCGTACTATCGTCGGCGAATAAGACCATTGGGTGTTTTATATTTCTGGGTAAATCGTTAATATATACAATAAAGAGTAAGGGGCCGAGAACACTCCCTTGGGGGACACCAAATTTGACTACACGAGGTTTTGAGAAGTATTTATACTCTTGTCTTGACTTAATATCTATTTTAATTATCTCCGTTTGCTGTATTCTATTACGCAAATAGGAATTAATTAAATTTAGAATGTTACTGTAATATATTTAGATAGGAGCTGAGTACTGTTAGGAGCAAGCAAGGAAACACGTAGACTTGGTTCGGCTATTTATTCAAGACTGACGTAAGCGACCGTGCAACGATCTACCTACATTACATCCCTCTACACTTAATTAAAGTTATCTTTTGTTATCTAACACGCTTTAATCAAGTTACTCCTTAATTCTAATTATACATTATATTTTTCTTATTAATACTAAAGTAACCAGTTACCAAATACAGTGCCGTGTGGTTGCCGGCTTAGAGTAGTACCACTAAAGGAATTAAGGCTAGTATTGTTAGGCGAGGAGCTTGCAACAGTTGCAACTTGTCACTAATATACACTGGTAAACATGTAGCCAAAATATGGTTACAGAATTAACAACAGTTTTTAGGGTTGTTGGTAATTCTGTAGCTCTGAATACAGACGTGACGGTATGTATGGAACCCGTTAACACACTATTTATTTATTATATAAGTTAATCATTTATACTGGGTCTTTTAAATTCTGCATTGTCGAACTGGACGCGAGCGGGCAGGCAAGGGCGGGGAAGGCGGTTCTCCGATATTTGGTTCCCTTCCCGAGGTTGAGAAACATTCTAACTCGTCCGCCTCGCTTCCCGCCATGTCTCGCCTCGGCGACACCTCTGGTGCGCGCGGCGAGTCCGTCGACCGCTCCGATCTGCGCGTATCCTCCCGCGGCGACTGAGGCCCGACACTACCCTCCGCACTCCCCCCGCTACCCGTTGGACAAACTATAGAACTCCTTGACCTCCGTCTTAATTGGTCGATATGGCGGTGAATTTCGTTACCTTTCCCGTCTGTTACATTATAGTCGGTGTTCCCTAAAGTCACCGTCACTTTCCCGGGTTGCCATTTCTCTCCTTTCAAATATTGACGGAACCACACGTCTTCGCCTACTCCTATTTTCCTAACGCTCCCCCCTGCTGCGCGAGTTTGACGTTGCTGACTCTTTATTACCTTGGCTTCTACGTCCGGTCTTAATATATCTAAGCGCGTCCGTAACCGTCTACCCGTTAGGAGTTCCGCTGGGCTTTCTCCTGTAGAACAGTGTGCCGTGTTTCGATAATAAAGTAAAAACGTATTTATTGATTTCGAAATATCTACCTTTTCAACTACTGCTTTTTTTATAACCTGTTTGATTATTTTGACCGAATTTTCGGCAGCGCCGTTTGAGGCCGGGTGATATGGGGCTGAAAAAACGTGGTCCACTCCGTCCAAAGCTAAAAAGTTCCCAAATTCCTTGCTAGAAAAAGGTGGACCATTATCACTGACCACCTGCTTAGGTATCCCCCACCTAGCCCACAGTTCGCTCAGCATGTCTATGGTATTGCCAGCAGCGGTACTAGGGACCTGGTAGACTTCTATCCATTTAGACATAGCATCCACGATTATCAAATACGTTTTCCCGTAAATCGGACCCAAGAAATCTAAATGCACACGGGTCCAAGGTCGAGCCGGCCACGGCTCGACCTTGCAGCGGCCGCCAGTGCCGCGCACGCCGCGCACTCGCGACAGGCCGCCTCCACCGCCTCGTCGATGCCCGCCCACCACACATAGCTACGAGCCAGAGCCTTAGTTTTAACGATTCCCATATGCGGTTCGTGTAATATTTTTAACACCTTATCCCTACACGCCTCCGGCACTACCACCCGGTGCCCCCACATAACGCAGCCTAATTCGTCGTATAACTCGAGTCTCCTATTAAAGTAAGGTTTTAACCCGACAATGTCACAGTGCTCGGGCCACCCGTCCCGAATAAAAGTTAACACTCTTGCTAAAACTGGATCTCTCAGGGTGTCCTTCTTTATCTGATTGTAATCTAACAACAGTGCGTCTTGTGCAAAATGAAGGTACGTCTGCTCCGGGATTACGTCGCAATTACTATTACCCGACTCAGTAGTACCGGGCAGTCTCGACAAACAATCCGCGTAATTATCGTTGGTACTCACATACTCGATATCGTAATCGTAAGCAGACAAGATTATTGCCCACCGCTGCATCCTACTTGCAGTCATTGTTGGTATGCCCGTATTAGGCCCAAATATAGATACCAATGGTTTATGATCCGTGCGTAAGGTGAACCGCCGTCCGTACAGGTATTGGTGGAATTTCTTTACACAAAATATAATGGCCAGGGCCTCGTGATGAATTTGCGAATAGTTCGCCTCCGCACTATTTAACGTTCGCGATGCAAACGCAACCGGTCGCTCCCCCCCCGGGCCTTCCTGAGATAAGATTACCCCCACCCCCCTCGGGGACGCGTCACACGTGGCTATCAAACGTTTTGATGGATCATAATGACTCAAAACATTTGCCCCCGACAGCAACTGTTTTACCCGCTTGAATGACTCCTCGCACTCCCCGTCCCAATACCAGTCGACACCTTTTCGCAATGGGTTATGTAGGGGTGATAATATTAAACTAAGGTTCTTAATAAATTTACCAAAAAAAATTACTGTACCGAGAAAAGACCTTAGTTCTGAGACACTTTGCGGTTGTGTCATTTTTAGAATCGCGTTGATTTTTGTCATGTCCGGCTTTATACCCTCCCTAGACACTACATAACCTAGATATGTAACTTCCTTGGCAAGAAAAACGCATTTGCTTTTTTTTAAATTTCAACCCGCTAGTAAGCAACCGTTGGAAAACCGCCTCCAAAGCCTGTAAATGATCTGATTTAGACTTGCCCCCTATGATAATATCGTCTAAGAATATCTGTACGTTTGGTATACTACCCAGTAAATTTATCATTATACGCTGGAAAATTCCAACACTGGACGATAGCCCATACACTAACCTATTGTAACGGAATAAGCCCCGGTGCGTATTTATCACTGTGTACTGTTTGGATTCGTCAAGTTCAATTTGATTGTACGCTTGTGAGAGATCTATCTTACTAAAGTAATTGTTACCATTCAAATTAACTAGGACGTCCTCTATCTTAGGCAGGGGGTAACGATCAACCAATAAAGACGGGTTCAAAGTGGTTTTATAGTCTGCGCATATCCTTAACGAGCCGTCGGGCTTATTAATCGGTACCAGTGGGGATGCCCAGTCGGAGCAGTCGACGGGCTCGATGACGCCGGCGCGAAGCATGGCGTCCAGCTCTGCATCGACACGCTCGCGCAGCGCATACGGCAGCGGCCGCGCTCGGTGGAACACCGGTGCCGCACCCTCGCGCACGCGCAGAGTAGCCCGGCCACCCGAATACCGGCCCAGCCCGTCGCTAAACAATTCTTCATACCTGCCAAGCAAATTCACAATCTCATCACCCAATTGTCCACTATCCTTTGTTACCACGAAATTACAACTAAACTTTGGTATTTCTATGTTTAACCACTGCCTCCCCAACAATGAGGTTGTACCCCCGTTAATTATAAACAACTCTAATCGCTTACTATGGCCATTGTAAGTTACCACGGGCGTAATAATTCCCAGCGGTTTTATCCTTGTCCCATCGTAAAATTTTAACACTGTGTTATCACTTTCTATACACAGATGGGAAAAATATTAGTCATACGTGGCCTTACTTACGCAAGAAATTACTGTACCCGTGTCAACTTCCATTTGAATCACCGTTTTATCAATTTTGATCGGCAAACTCACCGACTGATAGTTGTTAAAACATAAATAGTGTAAATCTTCCTCGATGTCCCCGCCGTTCTCCTCGCTTGATTCGCGATCGGCATCACCGAAATATAGGCCTCCGCGCCCCTGCGCCGCCGCCACTGATCGCCCCCGCTGGCCCGAGGCCCGCGCTCCGCCGCGGCCGTGGCCCGTCGCGGCCGCTCCCGTGCCCCAGTCTGGGCATACCCGCCGCAAATGGCCAACACGCTGACACTTGCTGCACAAATAATCGCGGAATTTACAATTCGCGTAATTGTGGTTACGCGCCCCGCAAGCGTCGCAATGTTTTTCATGGCGGCCGGATGATCGACGTTGTGACGTAACCGGCACCCGCGCTTGCCCTCCGCCGAATGTATTCGGCCGCTCCCGGCTGGAAAACATAACTGCCTGCACATCACCTGTCCTGCTCGAACCCGCTACTACCTTCGGCTGTTCTACGATCGCTGCGTCCCTTTCTGCCGCCTCTAGTGATGTTGCCAACTTGACTGCCGCTGTGAAGGTCACGGTATCATCCTCCGCAAACAACCGTTGCCTTATGATATCACTATACAACCCGCAAATAAACTGATCTCGTAAGTCTCCATTTAAGTGAGTGCCAAACTTACAATGTTTAGATAAACGTTTCAGTTCCGCCACGTAAGTCGAAATATTCTCACAGACTTGCTGACGCCTTTGCCTAAACCGGTACCTTTCTGCTAAACTCAACGGCGCCGGCTGTAAATGCTGCATCATTAGGTCGTTTACTTTAGCCAAGGTTAAAGTTGCTGGCTTATCCGGACTGACTAGGTTTTCCAGCAGCTGGTACGCTTCATCCCCCATCGTAGCAATTAAAGTCGGCAGTTTCATGTTTTCGTCCACTTCGTTGACTTTAAAGTACATTTCTAAACGGTCCACATACGATGACCACGCGCCATTACTAACATTAAACTCTTGCAGTTTACCGATCGACATCTTCCTGTTTATTAATTTACTTCTACAATTCGATACTATAGCACACGCGGAACACTACTTATTCGTCGCCACTGTAATATATCTAGATAGGAGCTGAGTACTGTTAGGAGCAAGCAAGGAAACACGTAGACTTGGTTCGGCTATTTATTCAAGACTGACGTAAGCGACCGTGCAACGATCTACCTACATTACAGTTACCACGAATGCCATAAGAATCCAATTTCAATATTAATATATCATGATCAACATGATCGAAAGCTTTGGTCATGTCCATGTACAGCGCACATATTGGCTCTCTATTGTCCACAAACTTCATAATTTTTTGCAAGAAATCAAATATTGCCATATTAATCGTTTTACTTTTGCGAAAGCCTTTTTGTTCTTCTGAGAAAATATTCATATTGTGGAAATAGCTGTAAAGGGACTCATGTAAGACCTTTGAAAAAACCGGCAAAAGCGCTACAGGTCTGTAATTTGTAAGTAGGGATTTTTCTCCTTTCTTAAATAAGGGTTTTATTATAGAGACTTTCAAAGTATCCGGAAAGATGCCCTGCTCTATACATAAATTAAAAGTGTAACTTAAAGGACCCGCTATAATGTCCGCCACAAATTTAACAATCCTAACCGATATCCTGCAAACCCAACACTATTCTTATTTTTCTAAACCGATAATATAATTGTTCTATAAATGCTATCACGTGTAGTAGGCGGCATAAACATAGAGTTTAATCTACAGCTACCCATATCGTACTTTATACATTTATCATTATTGGAAGAATCAATAACTTGATCCACAAAAAAATCATTGAAAGTGTTAGCTATGTCCATAGGGTGAGTAATTTTTTTACAATCATGTACCACTTCAGAAATCGATTCCTTTGGAAAAAACTGTTTATTGTCTTGGATAACCTTCCATGTTGCTTTGGATTTGTTATTCGCAGTATTAATATAATGGTTGTTTTGCGAATACTTGGTAAGTCGAATGATTTTTTTATAACGCCTGGAATATGATGCCAGTACAGCTTTATTGCTTTCCGATGGATTGGAACGGTATCGCCAAAGCAGATCCCTTTTCCGTTTACTACATAACTTAATGCCTTTAGATATCCATTTTGGTGATTTCCGAGTTTTCAGAGTTTTTATTTGTGTAGGAAAACAGATGTCATAAAAAGTTTTAAAGATGTCTAAAAAGCTATTATAAGCATTATTGGGGTCATCTTCCTCGAAGACATTAGAAAAAGTTAAGGCCAATAGACATTTTCTAAATGGAACTTGGTTTTTTCTACAATAATCTACCTCGGATACTTTCCAATTCTTAAATGTACATGTTTTTTTTACCCTACAGTTTAAAATCTGAGCAGTATGGTCTGATAAAGCAGTTTCTAGCACTTCACTGCTACTGCCACGTGAATTATGAAATATATTGTCTATACATGTATGACTGAAGTCTAGTTGGTGCTCTTATTGATATCTTTAAATTATGACTAATTAACAAATTTTCAAATCTCGATGTATAAGAATTTTGTTTTAACATATCTATATTAAAGTCGCCACATATAATTACAGTTTTCTTAATATTATTACAAATTTTTGTCAAAATTTCGTCTCGCTTATCAAAGAAAATATTTAAATTCTTAACTTTTGGGACTCGATACACAGAAACAATTATAATTTCATGTTGAATGATTTCAATCGCACAACATTCCAATGTATTCAATATTGATTGTCTGCTTACATGACCAAGTATTCTAAATTCATATTCATTGCTCACTAAAATACAAGATCCCCCTCTTCTGTTGTTTCTGCAACAATATGCTGCTAGTCTATAGTTCGGTACCACTAAAGTAATTTCGTCACCCGGTTTCATGTTATGTTCACTAATACACAAAATATCATTTTTTTTATTATTGCTAGCTAATTCCTCTAGTTGCACGGATAACATTTCTGATTTATTTATAAGACCTGCAATGTTTTGATGCATAACATTAATACGGTCATACACGAAAAAATGTCTTGTAGTCGACTTGATCCTTGTTTTGGTAATTCAAAGTACTGCCGCTAACACTTGCTGTAGCAATATGTGCTTGATTTTTAGATGTCCCTTTTTCCATAACTGGGAAGTAGTCATACAATGTTGTTTGAATACACGTACTAATATCCTTAAAACCAGTCCCCGCCTGATTATTCAAGGTTTTACTATTTAATAATGATGTATTGTCCTTATGTTGTGTTTTTAGATTACGCCATGGTAAATACTTCTCGTAATAATCATGGGTGTCAATAATTAAATTTGTTCTCTGAGACATTAGGTACTTGAAGATTACGGGGCGCTCCGTACTTATTCGGTTCAATGAAGTAGCATGTATCCTTAAAGGTATTGGTTACTGATTTTAGTAAGGTGTTCTACTTTTTTTCATTTAGGTGTTTGTTGTGTTCCACTCCAATTACTATAACACAAGCTGGCTGAAGGTGTTTCAATGTGCAATACAATTCATGTGCTTCTTTATTAGGATTTTTGTCGTCCTCTCCAATACACAAAATAATTTTGTATGATTTGGTGGGATAGACTTTATTGCAACTGCTTAGAATTATGTCCGTCGTGGCAAATGTTTTTATGAATGCCTCTACCTCATATTTTGCGTCAGCACTGCTCTCCCGATTTTTCTTGAGTTGTAATACCAGTCCACGACATTGATGGCCTCCAAAAATATATATCTTATTTATTACCTCACGCTCAATGTTAACTACTTCTGGGACGCTGTCCTTCTTATTACATTTCATCTGCTCATGCTGCTGTATCACTATCGCAGTGTCCGTGGCAGTGGCGTTTTTTTCCTTAGGGCTATTTGGAACGCTGTCCTTATTACTACATTTAATCTGCTCATGCTGCTGTATCACTATCGCAGTGTCCGGGGCGGAGGCATTTTTTTCTAGAACGCTGTCCTTATTATTACAATTCATCTGCTCATGCTACTGTGGAACTATTGCAGTGTCCAGGGCAGTGGCGCTTTTTTCATTAGGACCTTCCGGAAGATTAGAAAGTAATGCCTCGTTGCCCTCGTCCATTCGTCTATTCATAAAAGTTTATCTTATCAGCAGTTGTAAATGATAGTCGCTTCTGTTCCAAGTTACGATCAAACAACGTCGTCTTCTTTTTGCCAGAACTGACTGCCGCTACATACATTCGCTTAAACTGAGTTATCTTAGTCTCACTGTTTTTAGCTTCTTCCCTTAATATGCCGTTTTCGAGCAATAGTTTGTCAATTTCGGCATTTGCACTTTCTGTAATGACGCAATTTCTTGTTCTAAGCTAAGTACATATGATTTATCTTCAAGCGTTTCGTTTAGAGTGGGTAAGCTTGCAGCGTCGGACAGCTGAGACACACCTCGGACAATGGCGATAAAATGTATGAAACAAATGCGTTGCTACGCACACAGTCTAAGCTCGTGTACGTGAACGCGTACCATGCTTGTGTGAGTGAGATAAGACATGCTAGGGTTGCCGTCATTTAGTGCGTTCGCGAATCGGGAACGCAATATGAGATGACCTTGTAATAGCGGCGTCGAATTATTTTGTATGCTTGTAATTAATTATAAACAAAAACATTTTTAACTCTATTTTCTTAGATTATGATTGACCGAAGCGTTAGCGAAGGTCTATGTTTTGACTCGACCAATTTGCTTTTGTATGTCCGGATGTTCTCCTCTACAGGTCGCAATTCTTAACCGATTCTCATGAAATTTTGTGAACAGATTCTATGATTAAATTATTTTTTTTGTCGATCCAGTTTTTGAATCTTCTTTAAAATGCGTAAGTTGCTATGAAGTATAAGCGCCAATACGGGCTATGGCACGACCATTGTGAGTTTACTGCGATAACGACTCAATGAACTAAGTATTTTTCAATGAAACATTTTATAAACTTAACGCGAGGTGTACAGGGTAGTGATTCTTTCATAAGCAAAGGTGAGCGAATGCAGGAATGAAGTATCAATTAAGCTATTAATCGTGTTTCACGAAATTAAATCGTTATTTTCAAATATTTTTGCGCAGTTGTCATTTTGAGGTTATTTCAACAGCCTAAAAATAGAGATTAATACGGAGTTTTAGTCCCGATGTGCAGAGACTAAAGTAACATTTTAAGAGCATGAGAAGTGAAAAATATTTTACGTGACTCTGCGCACCGCGTCGTCGCGTCCTTTTCAGCCGGTAACTGTGAGGTAACCGAGAGCGGGTGGGCGGCACTTTTGACGGGAGGCAGAGAGTGACCATACTGTACGCTAGTACTCTTTATTATACTGTGGCTGAGATGAGTTTGCGTCATTGAATTCCAACAGCGATTCAAATGATCTCGATTTTTCCATATTTTTTCGTTTTTTACGCATTGTTACATTATCCATACTATTTTTTCAATAATAATACCAGAACAGTAATTAAAATAAGTCCGATTAAAAACAAATTAAAAATTAAAAAAGTAACGATGCCACATCCAAGATTCGAACCAGCGGCCGCTGCTCGGAAAGCGGATACGAAACCACTGGGCTACTCTGAGCGTTATCTAGACGCTTGAAATAAAGCACCTAATGTCACTGGACTGTTACTTGGATACAATTTTAGTGACAATCGTTAATGACATCCGCGCCGATCGGTGCCGAACTTAGCCGAAGAATTCCGAACTTAGCACTGAATCCTTTGTCTTGATTATTTGAACGCGTTTAACGTCCGAATGCGTATTTTTATTTTTCAATTTTAGTGTTATTTAACCACTTTTTTCTTAACTTTTTACACAAAAACACAGGTATATCACTAATTAACACTATTATTATTGTTTTGTAATGGTATATTAACTTTTACCATACTTTTCGATTTTTCGCCTTAGAGACTACCGATATACGTCTGTTGTGCACTAGCGCGCTCTCGCTCGTTGAAATCAAATACAAATACACAAAATTATACTAATAATCCCGATAATTATAAAACTAATTATGTACACGCTATCGCTTCGTCCACATCTAGGACACGTTATTGTCCAAGGTGCCGTGATAACACTCACAATTTAAGACAGTGCCAAGCAAATAAGGACGAGGTGGTTTGTTTTGTTTGTGGTCGTAAGGATGTTAAAACTCCTGATTGTCCTGACTGCGCGAAGAATAGGAAGCCAAATTCAAAAAACTAATTTCCCAGAATTGTGTCAAGGTTAACAATGTTGCTCATTTTAATAACGATGATTGGCAGGATTGGCTTTAGTTCGTACAAGGTTGATACAATTCTGGAAGAACATAACATCGATGATAACAGACCGTATGTTTCTGTAAATATTAATGATATTAAAATATCCGGGCTACTTGACTCTGGTGCTGCTGTTACAATTTTGGGTAATGGTGCTCATGAAGTACTAGTTCACAGTGGCTTGCAGATCATTAGGGCGGACTTTATCTCCGTCACTGCAGCTGGTGGACAAGCTTTACAGAGTGAGGGTTATATGAATCTTCCTATTCAATTTGATAGCCAATTCCATATTTTGAGAGCCTTTATTGTGCCAGGTGTTAAGAGTAACTTAATATTAGGTATAGATTTTTGGCGTCTATTTAAAATTTGTCCAAAGTACCTAAGTAGTATTGTGATTTCTGACGTTAGTGCAGGTAGTAATTTTCAAAGTAATTGTGGTGCCCAGAACTTCATTCAGGGTTACGACAATCTCGTGGAATCACAAAGACAATTAACCGATAATGTAAGTAAACAGTTCGAGAATATCTCTTCCCAAACGAAAGGCTTAGGTTGCACTGATCTTATCACGCATCACATTGATACCGGGGATTCTCAGCCGATCCGTCAACGATATTATCGTTTGTCACCCGAGAAGCAACGAATTTTAGTCGACCAGGTGGACGAAATGCTTTCCCTCGACGTTATTGAACCTTGCGAGAGTTCTTGGTCTTCACCTGTTTTACTCGTCACTAAGAAGAACGGACAGCCTCGTTTTTGTCTGTTTGGCGGATGACATGTGCCTGCTGTCCGCCGGCAAGGATATTGCAGACATGGTGAACAACGTGCAGGAGGACTTTGAAAACATCACAAAGTGGGCGCATGATAATGGAATTATCTTAAACATAAGTAAAACTAAATGTATGCATATATTCTCACCGTACAATAAGCAAGCAAAAAATTTAGGCCCTTTTGACATTAACTTAATAGGACATACATACAAATGCCTACACGACAACAAAGAAAACTGTAATTGTAATACATTAGAGGTAGTTGATAAATTTAAATATTTAGGATTATTAATTGATAAGCACTTTAATTGGAAACTGCACATAATTCAAGTCTGTAACAGATTAAGATCGATATTAGGTCAGTTCTATCACTTAAGTAGAATAGTTAACAAGCGCACCCTGCACGTTGTTTACCATGCGCTCGCCGACTCTCTGCTGACCTATGGATTAAGCTGCTATGGGCTTACCTTTAAAACGTATCTGGACCAAGTGAGACAATTACAAATAAGGTTAATTAAATATTTAGTAACCAAAAAAACTAAGGATAAGTATAGACATAACTATGATAGATTATTTTCGATCTGCAAGATTCTACCTGTGCATTCTAAAGTTGTTTACCTTAATTTATTAGATAGTTATTACACCGACAATTTTAAATTAAAAAAGCAAAGTAGTCATTGTACTAGGTCTATTAGGAGGGGAGAACTGTTCCAACCATCGGCTAAAAACTATTATGGACAGAGAACTAAGGAATATTTGACTCCCAGAATTTATAACAAATACCCCCTACTACTAGATGAAAATAAATTAAAAATAGGCTTCTTGAAGACAAAAATTAAACAGATATTACTGAATGATTAATATCAGACAGTAATATTTGTTAACAGTCCTATAAGGGTTGATTGTTCCATTAATTGAATAAGCTTAATGTTATAAAATGTATATGAAACTTATAACCATTCTGGCACTCCGAACGTAAGTTAAGTTAGTAAGTAAGTAAGCACTAGTATCTAAGTATGTACCTACCAAGTAAGTATTAGATTATTGAGCGCATCAGTCGCCAACAAACTGACACACAGTTTGGCGACATTTAGAGTATGGTACTATGTAAAAAAAAACATATAAAAAAAAAAAAAGAAAGTCGCAAGTTAAACTCGGTGACAAAACGTGACGCTTATAATCTACCATATATATCTCCGAAATTTTAGACAACCTAATGGATGCTCGTTATCTTTCTAGCATCGACTTGTCCAAGGCCTTTTGGCAAATCAAGATTGCTCCCACAGATCGCAACAAGACCGCGTTTTACGTTCCAGGTAGGGGAATTTTTCACTTTAAGCGAACTGCGTTCGGCCTGACCAACGCTCCTGCTACTCAGTAACGACTAGTGGACCTGTTGTTCTCAGAGTTCGACCTTAAGGTGTTCGCTTACCTAGATGACATTATCATCGTCTCGGAGGATTTTAATAGCCACGTGACATTACTTCTCCGTGTCTTGGATAAGTTGAAACAGGCTAATTTAACTGTTAACTTGGATAAGTGCCAATTTTTTACAAGTCAACTAAAATATTTAGGTTATGTTGTCGACAGATCTGGTTTGCGTACAGATCCATCTAAGGTTGAGGCCATTCTAAATTATCCCACGCCTACTTGCCGCAAAGACCTCAAAAGATTTCTTGGGACTGCAACTTGGTACAGACGGTTCGTTCCTAACTTTAGTACGATTGCAGGACCTTTAAATAAATTAACTTCTTCGAAGAAGGGCACGCCCCCATTCAAGTGGACCCCTGAGGCCGAAACTGCGTTCCAGGAACTCAAAGAGCGTCTCGTCTCTGCTCCAGTTCTCTGCTGCCCGGACTATTCTAAGCCATTCGAGGTGCACACTGATGCCAGTAATTACGGAATAGGCGCAATGCTCACACAGACCATCGATGGTAAGGAGCACCCGATTGCTTACATGAGTAAGAGTTTATCGGCAGCAGAGAAAAATTATAGCATCACCAAACGTGAAACTTTAGCCGTAGCCACCGCTTTAGAATATTGGCGTTGCTATATTGAAAATGGACAGCCATTCACGGTCTATACTGACCATAGTGCGCTTAAGTGGTTTTTGTCCATTAGCAACCCCACTGGTAGACTAGCTCGTTGGGGTGTTCGCCTCTCTGGATTTAACTTTACTCTTAAACACCGCCGGGGCGTTGATAATGTCATTCCGGATGCGTTGTCTCGTAGTGTTCCTGTTAGTGCTGTTTCTACCTCCAACTCCTATTTAAACTCAAAAGATACATGGTACACAAACTTGTACAATGGTTTCAATTCAATTCAATTCAATTGGCTATCCCAATTTTAAGATTAAGAATAGTTCTCTTTACCGTTTGTCCAAGAACACTCATGAGCTTATGTCGGAGTTTTCATGGAAGGAAGTCGTTCCTGCTGAATTAGGGGCTGCGTTAGGTTTATACAAGAGAACCACTCTGAACCTACGGCTGGTCATGGCGCAAGGCAAGTCTACGATAAGTTTTAAATATACCCAATATTTAAAACTCATCGTAGACTTGCCTTGCGATACTACTGGCCTGGTATGTATCAGGACGTCGTTAAATTCATTGGAATGTGCGAAAAGTGTCTGTCATATAAGTCTCAAAACCATCAAACCCTAGGGGAAATGGGAAGACCCAAACAGTGCTCACGTCCATTCCAAATGATTTCAGTCGATTTAATGGGTCCATTGCCAACAACAAGAAAGCAAAATAACTACATTTTAGTCGTTACATGTTGCTTCTCTAAATTTTGTTAAGTTTTTCCCATCAAAAAGGCCACTGCAGAGGTAATCACAAAAATTTTGGAGGAATCAGTTTTATCATACATGGTATAGCGCAGACCGTTCTAATGGACAACGGAACTCAATTTACTGGCAAGGTAACGGATTCTTTTTTCAAAAAATATAACGTTCCTAACGTCTACTACAGTCCAAGGTACACTCTTCAAGTCAACCTAGTAGAACGTTACAATAGGACTATTATTACATGCCTTTCTACGTTTGTTAATGATGACCACAGGTCGTGGGATATGTATATTCCACAAGTACAATTTGCCATTAAAAGCTCTGTAAACGAGGCCACAGGTTATACGCCTGCTTTCTTGGTGTTTGGCACGGAGCTCGTGACGTGTGGGACACACTATACAGACACCGATATCGGTAGTGAAGTATTGTTTTTACCCCGCGATATCTACGCTGAGAATATAGGTTGTTTGTCTCTTATTTTTGATGACGTCCAAAAGAAACTGTGGCACGCTCATAAAAAGAACACGTCTCACTATAATATGAGGCGCAAGCCTGCCGAATTTAATGTAGGTGATTTGGTCATGAAGCCTACTTACTTTTTAAGTGACAAGGAGAAACAATTCTCGAAGAAGCTTGCTCCTAAATTTATTAAGGCAAAGATCATTGGCAAAAAGTCTCCTTTAGTTTATGTACTTCAAGATTTATCCGGTAAGGATCTAGGCATTTGGCACATAAAGGATCTCAAATTGTTTGGTTTCAATAAATTAATTCACTAGATCTCACAAGGGTTAGCTAGTAGAGATTCCTTAAAGGAATAACCTTTGTACATATTTTTTTTTACTATAGTTTGTTTTTTTGTACAGCAACGTGTTTATGATTTACGTGCTTACATGCAAACATACTTACATCGCTTGTACTTTTGTTAATTAATTAATTAAGGTTTTTTTAATAAAACTAAAACTTCCTCGCGTCTAACATATTTAAGGGTATTTGTAGGATTTCGGGTCCATTGCGACACTTAATCTGTTTTATTTTGGAAATGTGCGTCAGTAATTTAGTAATACTTGACACCTAGTTACTGTTGCTATTATATTAGAGTGAAGTATGAATGGAGATGTAAGTTAGTATTTTACAAATATATGACTACCATAGTGCGGGTTTCATCATATAGATGATAAAATCCTTCACGTCGCGCGGGGGTATTGTAACGTAGTAACGTTACGATCTCTAATTAAAAGCATATTTTTTTTGATTCAAAATGAATATTTAAATATTAACCATGAAAAATAACACTTACCTAATTACCATAATAATTATAAATATAAATAAAGGAAACAACTATTACCAAAACCCCCAATAGCGCTGCATTTGATTATCTTATCCCGGCCTTTCGCCGCGCCTGCGCAGCTGTGTTCAACCCGCACCGCTCACCGCGCCCCGCGGCCGTCATCTCAGCGCGACCGCAGCTCCCCGCTCATACACGGAATATCGTCAACGCAGGCGCACGTTCGTTTATGCTCCGCTGAGCACTACGTCGTCTCACGTCGCGCCAACGTTATAACATTTTTATAATTTAAGACATTCCCGTGTCTACAATTATTACTTTACACCTTATGTTAGTAAGAAAACAATCAGTGTGTGAATATTAACCACATATTGGGTAAGTGTTGACCTTTCTATGTTTTAAGAATCCGTTAGATTTAACGGCCATGATTTTAAAAATAACCGTTACGATAACCGTTATACTTAAGATTTTGCTGGTGCATTTGCTTGTAGCTGCTTGTATCCCGCAATCATTTCATATCATCTTCATCGTGTGTTCTTCATTACTGTTTATATCTGATTTTGCATTCTTAAAAATATAAATCATTATTTCATTTAGTGCTTATTTGTAAACTCCGCTCTGACTGTGACATCAGCACTTCATCAAGACATACCACCACCACGCAGTACCCCTTGCTTCACGCTTATTGCCATAGTCACAGTCAACTGAGGATGCCTCTCGCATTTTATTGACGCGAACGAATTATGCATTCCAGGGTGCTAAGTTCCGGTTCGGACTTCCGATTTCACCGCTCAAGCCTCACACTATTTCCGCTGGACCACTGCTGACCTTCTTCAGCCAGATCATCTCCGCGACGGCTCCGAGACCAGGGGAGTACTGTCGTGGCGTCAACACCCGCGCATACCAGTAGTATAATATTGGGCATTCTGGCCCACCTCGTTCGATCGGGCTCGAAAATTTCTCCCTCCTCACTCGTGTGATCCAAATGCCCAATATTATTTTGTGGATTTCAAAATTTGGGTTTGCACAGAATGAAATACATGCATGCATTCTGTCCCACCTTTTTCGATATCGAGCGATATTTGTGGATTTCAAAATTTGGGTTTGCGCAAAATTAAATAATCGCGCTAACGTGCGCGTTTCGTGACATGTAACGGAAATTGGGTTTGTGCTTAAAATAAAACGATTATCTCTCGCGTTAACATGCGTATTTAACAAATAACAAGTCGTAACGTAAATTGGGTTTGCGCAAAATGAAATTCATGCATGCATTCTGTTCCACCTTTTTCGATATCGAGCGAATTCGCCCTCCCCACTCGTATGATCCAAATGCCTGACATTATTTGTGGATTTCAAAACTTGGGTTTGCGTGGGTGTCTATCATTTTATCGAAATTTCTGTCATCGAATTTCATATCTACGAAAACTATTCCACGAATGTAATTACGTTTTATTTTCTATACACATAATTTTAAATTCATCGATTTTCAAATAGTCGAACAACTTTTCATCATAAATTGTTTCGAATATGTTGCAACAGCGATCAACTGAAGTTCGATGAATCATTCCTAAGTCATAACGACATTCTGCGAATAGTGTTCTGGGAACAGATATTCGATGAATCGATTTTCTGTAAAGTGATAGATTACCGGTTTGCGTAAAATGGTGGTATAGATTTTATACATTCTTAAAGTCCAAGTTAAACTAAGAATAGTAGTTGATTTCGTAAAATGCAAAAGCTTAAACACGTCGCACTTGGCCGGAGCGCAGGAGCGTTTGTACAACTTGTCGTGAAGGTGATCAGGCTCCACAGACAAGATCGGGTCACCCAGGACGCTTAGTTCCCGGTGGTCGTATGACCGCTTTTGTGTACATGGTGAGTTTGCATCCTTCACCAGGGACGAGTTCATCCGTTATCTACCACCGCATAGTAACAGAATCCCTCCCAAATATTCGAGATAAGTTCAGCAATACTCAGTGCAAGGGTGATCAAATCGAGCATCGAGATTGACAAGCTGGGACTTAGCACTACCAAGCCGGTAGGTCACAAGGAGTACTAAGATACTTATGCATTTGGTAAAGTTCTTACTATATATATCAACTGAGTATAAAAACTTCAATAGCGTGATGTAGGTTTTAACTGGTTTTCGGATGTATAAAACCAGTCTTATCATCATTTAAATTACGAAACTATAAGATGTTTTATAAACAATTCAACTGATTCTGACTGAAATTACGAAACTATAAGATGTTTTATAAACAATTCAACTGATTCTGACTGTTTTAGTTCAACTGATTTTTGGTTTGTAAAACCAAAACGCAAGAAAACTATGCATACATGTGCTCCAGTTAATGTTAATGCTATTGTAATGCCATCTATAGGAACGTTATATATTAATACATTTCTAAAAAAACATATCTCACTTTAACATATTGATGTAAAATCAGTTTTATTGTGTGCAAAATTAAGCTTAGCTAAAAATATAATCGAATGCGACATACAATGTTCTGCGTAATTGCAATTAGAACTCGAAGACCGTCCGCGATCACATTTCAGCCATGGACGCTCGCTATTATTGTGATGATTTCACGCAAATGAACATAGGTGGCGTAGAATAACAAATATTTTGCTTAATCTATCGGAATTAATCGAAACCATTTGCAACCTATATGAAAGTGTAATGCATTCATTAAGCTAATAAATTAGTTCAGTACTTAGCCTGCAGAGGGCGCTTATGATGAAACCATTGTTAAATTCTTTATATTGGTAATATTTAATATTTATTACATGGGTGAATATACAGATCTCTATATTAAAACTGACGTTTTGCTTTTGTCAGACATATTTGAAAATTTTCAAAAAAATTGTAAGATTCGTTATGAATTAGATCCCGCATTCTATTTAACCGTGCCGAGTTTGTCATTTGACGCGATGTTATTGAAAACTGGTGTAAAATTAGAGTTGATATCTGATTTAGAAATCATTCGTCTTATTCAAAAAGGCATTCGAGGCGGAATTTGCATGTGCTCTACCAGACATGCTCTTGCTAATAATAAATATATGAAAACTTATTATGACAGTAAACCCGACTCGTTTCTTGTATACATTGATTGTAACAACTTATACGGATATTCATTACCCATATCTGATTTTCGCTTTCTATATTCTGAGGAAATAGAGCAATTAGACTTTATGTCAATTTCAGACGATGCAGAATTTGGATTTATTCTTGAGGTCGACTTAGTTTACCCTAAAGAGTTACATCATTTGCATAACGATTATCCCTTCTGTGCACAAAAATTTGTACCACCAGGAGGGAAAAATTCGAAATTAATCCCAAATTTGTATAATAAGTATGAGTACGTCATTCATTATGTACATTTAAAAACGTGCTTGCGTAATGGTTTGACTCTTAATAAAATTCATCGGGTAATCACCTTCGGACAAAGCCCCTTTTTGAAAAAATATATAGACTTAAATACAGAACTAAGAAAAAATGCAAAAACTCCATTTCAACAGAATCTTTTTAAATTAAAAATTAACGCTATTTTTGGCAAGACTCTCGAGGATAGTGAACGACGTGTAGATGTTAAGTTAGTAAATCAGTGGTGTGATGAGAGAAACTCTACAAAGAAGTTTGTAACAGCAAGTAAATTAATAGCACGACCAAATTTTCACAGCGCCACGATATTTTCGGATAATTTAGTCGCTGTTCAAATGAAACCGGAGAGAGTTGTCTTAGATAAACCGATATACATAGGATTCGCGATACTCGAGCGGTCTAAGAGTCACATGTATCAATTCCACTACTCTGCAAAAAAGCGAAAATTCCACTAAAAGCGAAAATTCATTACTCAAAAAAGCAAAAGGAGTAAAAAAGCCTGGTGTCCGAGAATTAACATTAGATGACTATAAGGATGTTCTGTTCAAGAATACGGTAATAAGGAAAAAAAAATTTTATTTAAATCTATTAAACATGAAATCTTTACGCAAACTATTAACAAAATTGCGTTATCCAGTAAAGACGATAAGCGACTTACATTAAAAGACAAAATTTCAACTAAAGCATGGGGTCATAGATCGATATTGTAGTTTTTATACATTATAAGCGAATGTATTCAAATCTCGTTTAATAAATTGAATTGTAAATTTACAACTTTACCAGAAATGTATACCATTAAAATAAGTAATATGTTAGTATTAAGAAACAATTTATGATTATAATATATGTTATGTAAATACCTATTAGTACTGCTATTTGAATAAACGTACATATGCCTAGTGCAATTTGTGTTTGGATTTTTAATTTCCTAATTACTCATAAATAATTGGTTCTCCATTTCACAAGAGGTGTATGTTTTTATGTATTTTTTTATTTAACTCCAAACTAATTAGTGAGCTATTTTGTGAAATGAATGAACTTTAATTTATATGAGTAAAATACAAACCTATTCATTAAAATTATTTTTATTTCTTTTTTTAATTAAGTGAATTTATTAGCTAAAGAAAGAAAGACAGTTAAATGTTAAAAATAGATTTTCTTCAATGATAATCAAAGTTTGCGTGAAAATAAAAAATACCGGTATTCTAAAATTTATTGTCTTTCTAACTAGCCGATAAAAATACTTACTTAAAATGAAATGTTAAAATAAGCATGTTAGCTGCTGACGCCTTGTCGAGTCAGCTATGACCGCGTTATACGATACTGACTGAAATTGTTCGTCAATTGTTGTGTAATTTTTTTGATTCATGAATTCTAATCGTTAAAAATAAAGGCTCATATAATACTCAGCCAAACATCAGTCTATCTTCAGAACGAAGTTACAAGTTTTTACAAGTTGTTACGAGCTTCATATCCTCAGCCCCGGTGTGGTAAGTAAACATTTGATATATTTATATATTAACAATTTATTCAAATTATACTGGATCTATTTATGTAAATGTTATCGTCTTGCATTTATATTTATATTTTTTTGTCTACTAATAGCAAGCATGTGCTAAAAATATTTATTTTGATTTATCTTGTTTCAGAATATGGAAGGAACACAAGACACTTTCCTATTTTCGCAATATGCTCAGGATCCATTGGAGGAATTCCCAGTGGAAGAAGAAGAAGACAGTGAGCTGGTGAAGAAACTTAATAGCGGAATCCAGAAAAAAAATAAAGAAAAAAGATCAAAACGAAATTTTTCCAATAAAGTTTTTAAAAGAAGTGGTCACGACCGTCTGCCATCATTTATAATAAATAATAAAGCAGGGAAAGGTACGAGACTACTAAAAATACAGATAATTGACCTGAACAAAACAGTGATGATGAAGACAAAGTGAGGTTGAGTGCTCAATATTTGGCGGACGATAATTACGATAAAGTTATAGATCATGCCGAAAGTGTGATAAATAAGATTTCAAAAAAACTGAGTGGATACAGTGCTAGTTTGTAGTTTTAGTTTAATTTTAATAATAATAATAATAATAATAAAGTTTTATTTTCAGGCATTAAACCCATATTTCAATTATATATATATATATATTATATGTTAATTATATATTATTATATTTTGTTGTAATTAACATAGTAAGTAAATAAATGTAATGAAAATAACTTGTTGTTTTATTTTGCAGTTATTAATGGCCCCTTGCAGCTTTTTTAAATTTCGATATAACTTTTAAACTAGATTTAACAGTAATAGTACGTATAGTAAGAAAAAGCTGCAAGTGACCTTAAGAGTTTTTTTTTTACCGGCACGTTTTTCTTCATCTCGACTGACAGCGATATTAATTCAATTTAGTGGAAAAACTTTTCGGTAATTGATAATTCTCTTTGAATAGGTGAAATAAAAAATATGTTTGTCAATAATATCATTTATTTTGAAATCAGATATGAGAATACAATTCTAAATTATTTTCAAAGTACCATTTTTTAATGCATAATACATTTTTTAACGCACAAGTTTTTTTATGAATTAAACAATTATATGTGCTGCTGTTTTTACAATATTTTTGATGCATTGATTGAAAATTAGGAAGGCCTTTTTCACCCAAGTCTATTACAGTACAATTATCACACAAATCTTTAACCCATTTAATTTTTTCTAACCCTTTTACAAATATTTTCTTATTTTCTAAGTGAACATAAATTATTCTTTTAAACTCTCTATAATCAATGAATCCTTCACGCCATAAGATACCGAGGTTTTTCTCTATCCATATAACATTACTTTTTTCTTTTTCCGATAAAGTAAAAAATGCATACGGAGGTTTTATTAAAAATACTTGCGTGTATTCATTTGTACTATACGCAAATTCTTTAAGAATAAATTCATTTGTAGATGATTTAAACCCCTGGAGATCTACAAACAAGCAGTCTGAGCTCATGATATCCTTCGGGTAATATTGGTCAACGGTTTGTATTCTACAATGCTGTCACTCAAAATAAGACAGTAAGCCGCAGTATTACCGGGTATGTCCTGTTCACACTCTAATTCAACTCTCACATCTATTGAACCCGTTTTTAAGGTTTCGTTTTGCCGAGAGCAGTCGATAACAAACAGAGGTGCTTTATCCTTAAATTCTTGCGGACTTAGCAACGGCGCTTGACTGCGGTTATAATACGACTGTTGGAATTTAGCATACTGATCGTATAATATAGCGAATTTTTCAGCTGCGAAACTAACATTAGAACTTTCATACGGAAAATAGGTTGAATTTAAAAAAACTTTAACATCTCTTAAATGACAATGATCAAAGTGTGTCATATCTTTGTTAGTCATATTTTTCTATCTGTTTTTAATCCGATAACAACATATCGTGGCTTTTCAATTTGAGATGAAGTTTTGATTGCCCAGGAATGTTTTGATGTTTTCGGTAAAAGTGGATACTCATAAAGATCCCAGTTTCTAAATGCTACCTGAATAGCACGATCTTTTTCCAAGCACTTCATTAAATTTAACCTTTCCCGATCAGAAACTTTTATATGTGGCATACGCCATACTATTTTAGATATCGTAATGTTATCTATATATTCATTTGTATTTAATGTTACGCTATTTAAATTAGTATTGGATCTCAAAAGAATAATTTCATGCTTACAGTTTATAACTATTTTATTGTAATCCTCTGCAAAGCCAAGAATCTTGTTTAAAGGAATGCATACAGAAAACGATCCATGCGAAACTTTTGTACCGTTAACATCCCAACCCCATGACTTTGACATTCTTGATTCATGTTCATTTAGAGATAAGAGAGATTTCATAGTAGTTGTAACTCCAGCATTTTTAATTTTGTCTATTTCGATTCCATTAAGCTCATATCGAATATCTTGAAACAAATGAAGTATGGGGTTATTAGTAAACTGAACACTGGCCACCGGTAGTTTTGTTTCTCTGTTGACTACTACCATGTTTCCCTCTATGTATAAGGCACTCTCAGAAGGTAACACGTATAGATCTTGTTGGTTTATTGGTATACGGATTTCATCATTAAAATTGAAACTTGTTACGTAAGGTTTGTAGGAATGGAATTCAAAACTTTCTATTGTGTTATCGTAGCCGAAAGTTTCTGTTAAGTTTATTTTAAGAAATTCTTTATTTTCCTTGGAAAGCCTCGTAAGCTGATTTTTAGGTGTTCTTTTCTTGACAGCACAATGCGTACTAATAATTGTACTGCGCGAAACTAATCTTTTATTGAAATCTATCATCTTTTCCTGAGATGCAAATATATCTGGATCTCTTCACCGCGTAAATTGATTAAGTTATCGTTTATATCCAATATTCTTAACTTTAAAGAGCTTAAACTGTTTTGATTAAGGGGAAAACGTTTTTAGGTGTTTCTATAATCCGATAGCCTGGTGGAACATTAGGCACAAACTCGTGAATAATATGACTTGGTTTTCCGTTAATAAATGAACCACTCACAATGTCACATTCAACTCGCACTATAGTTGTAGAGAGAATGGACACAGGAAAAGGAGACTCTGTTAATATATTAGCTTGAATAGTTTCTTGACCGAAACCTAGTAAGTTACCAATCGAATTTTCTTTATCAAAATACACATTTTTAGAACACAATATAGATGTCTTTAACGTATTATTATTACATGTCAGTGAAAATGAACATCCTTTCAGATGTCTTTTCAGGTAATCGTCGAGGTCTTGAAGTTCGTATGACCCTTCAGGAATTTCAACTACTTCATTTTGGCCAAAATAAAACATATTATTTCTATAGTCTATATTAGGTATAGAGTTAAAAGTCGAAAAATATAGTAACCCGCATTCATATTCACCATTTAGTTGAAAAGCTGGTGAATGATTTGTGATCAGCGTAGAAGAGGTTCCAGTTATGGACAAAGTGAAAGACATCGTATGAATGATATGGTTTTTATTGAACAGAGATATTTAAACGGTTACTCCAGAATTGTTTTAAATATTTCAAACATAAATGACCGCAATTTACAGTATTAAACTTTTGATAAGTGACATAGTTGTATGAAATAATTTTATTTTTTAAATACTTTATTAATTCTATTGGAGGCTGAAGATCGCCGTAACTATCGAAATATTCACAGTAATTATTATCTTTGACATAGGCTACCCAGTGAGTCCCTTGGTTTTCAGAACTATCTAAATTAATAATTGCGCACTCTACTCTATTCGAACGCTTTGGCAAATTATCTCTCATATAAACGCCACGGAAATGAGGAATATCTAAAGAGTGTTTTAAAATATCTATATTAGTGAGAGCACGTCTGGGAAGCCTGTCGACTAGTTTTTTGAGTATTCTAAACACAATCCCTTTCCATTTCTGTACGGTTTAATGTGCAGTCCTTTACCTAATGCAATAGATTCCATCATTTTGTTGTGACGTTGTGATTCGGTTAAGTTTTTCTTTGCAGCTTTGTAATCACCAACAGCTTTAGCTATCCCAGCAGCTCCTCCAGCCAATGATCCCAACGCAGAAAGTCCCGTAAAAATAGTTATCAGTGGTAATATACCGCCAGTTTTCGGAATCGGTATTAAACGCGGAATATGAATTTAACTGTTTCTAGTAAATACTTTCTTTGCGAGCGCAAGAGCTCGGGTGATTGTAGTGCCTTTATCTTTTGATTTGTTTCTTTTCAGTTCCTTCCGCATCTTTGTAACCAAAGCTTTAAATGATTTTATGTCTGCACCAGCTTTCATTTTAGATTTCATCACTTTGCTAACTAACCATGAAGCAAGTTTTTCTCCTTTTCCAGCACTTTTCGACTTCAACCTCTGTTTATCCATTTTATAAAGTTCTAAATCTGCGCGGTGTCGATCTGTTAGGTTAGAATGTTTATCATAAGCTATATCGTGTTTCATGCACGTGACATCCAATTCATTAACTCCTTTATCACCTCTTAATAACCGTTTATGCAATTTAGTGCCTGGTCCGCAATAATTGTAACCAGGTAAGTGTAATTCAAAAGGCAAGTGATTAATTACACTGTTTAAAAGTCCTCTTCCTTTCATATCCTATATGTTAATGACATTTTTTTTGTGCGAGTAACTATAAAAATATATTCATACAATGGCACTTCTATTAATCCAGCTGTTCTCACTATCATTAAGTCCTAACCACTTAACGTATAATTTCTTCCCTTTTTTTTTGATCACCTTTTCAATGAGATAAACGTCCGGGTACTTAGTTTTTTGAAGTTCTTGTTCGTAAAATGTGCCCAGAATAGTGTTTCCTCGCTGATCTTCTATATGATACGTAAACGGTTGAGTGTTACTGACTTGTTTAATAGTAAATAGCTCTGTTGACCAATTAGGCGTATAACTTTTATGGAAAGCGCTTTTATACTTGCTTATACGTACACGATCTCCCACATTGAATTTATTTAATTTATGATGTAGATTTTGTTGACGTTTCTTAATATTGTTCTTTACTTCCGATTCATTCTCAAAATTAACATCATTTGGTCTAAATTTTGTTGTTCTATGAAAAGTTTCATTATAAGATTTGACTATATCATCTCAAGGTTTTCCAACCCATTTATAATTTCCAATTAAACTAAAATATTTGTACAGTTTGTTTTTAAGCATCTTTATTAACCTTTCAACAATTGATGCCTTTTTAATTGAATAAGTTGAATAATGATTTATTCCTAAAGATTTTAAATAACAATCAAATTCACTATTGTAAAATTCTTTTCCAAAGTCTGTCTGCAAGTTTCTAGGAATTAGGATTGCTGACTTTATAATTTGTTGAAATGCATTTTTAACTTCTTGTCTAGTTTTCGATTTTGTTGGAATACACCACGCGTACTTTGAAAATGCATCAATGACAACTAAAATATATTTATTTCCTTTATTTATTTTATGGAATTTTTGTAAGTCAATCAAATCTGCTTGCCACAAATCGTGAATGCCTTTTAAAACAACTGCTTGTCGCTTAAAGTTTTTACGAGCTGATCTGTAGATCTCGTTCACTACTTGTTCTTTTGCCATTGCTTAATCGTTTTACAATGTTATCTACCTCGTTTTTTGTATAAAAGTTCAATTTCAACTGAGTTGCAAGCTGATGAATTTGAGAATTTATAACTTTGATTAAGGAATCTAGATACTTCTTGTCATAAATGTTCTGAACGAGCTGATCGACGTACTCCTTATTTACTGCATCATCAGCCGACAAAGGATGAGCAACACCTTTTAATCTCAGTGATTGTAAATCAAAATCTCCGTCTTCTGAACGAAGCAAAGCCTGACTTTTAAGTTCGTTGACTTAAGATACACCTGCTACACGTAAACGTTTATGAACATGGTGACCAAATTTATCTATGTTCATTTTATGATATATTTTTACGCCAAAAGTTCTGCTTCTACTAACGATAATAGTAAAGTAACTGCTTTATATATTAACATTGTTCACTAATCCCGTTTCTTGTGTAACACTTTCTAGCCTAGAGCTCATAGATTTTGTCAACTTTTACTACCTAAAAAACTTACTTAAACTTCCGACGAGACTGCAACTTTCAAAGTCAATTTATAACTTTCTTTTGGGTTGTAATGCCAGCGGTTGTGGAAGAAATACATGCCGTGACTTCGGTACACTCCTTTCTCATCACTTTCACAACACTTTAGTACTTAATTACTCTGATTATTACCCAAATAACTTTCAACAACAAACCGACATTGTTTACGTAAAAGATCTACTGTCAAATGTAAACGTTTCGATACTTCATTGCTAGCCTTTTCTGAATTTCATCCGCGGCTGTCATATTTGACAGTCGTCCATATATTTTTCTTACGATAAACCCGTTTCAGCTTCCACATGAATCTATTCTAACCCTGAGTATTACGTAGGATATTTAATCGTAAACATTTACTAAATCCTAAAATATATAATTCAAAATACTTAAAATTTGGCAAATCATCATTGGTCTTCCGTGGCGAACAAAACGCAGCATTTTGGTTTCGTTTCAGGCAAGTTTCGTTTAATTATATAGATAAATGTCACCCTCTTTCGTTTTTTATTCTAGTAATGCTTTACGGTAAAAATAGGAAGAAGCCTGGAGTTTTCCTTCTATTCCCTAATCCTTTTTGTGTCATGTTTTTCAAAAATATAGATCTTTGATTTCGGTCAGTCATGTCCCAAATGCATCACTAATTCTCATGATGAAACGGATCGCATGACTATTGGTATTTTCGATCTTTCTGGTCTATCGACCTCATTCGGATTATTCATTGCGATGTGAACACATAACATTTATATTTCCGGATCAATTTTCTCGCTTCGGGGTGAGTTTTGGGTCGAAGAGGTGTCTTTTAATGTCTAGTATTCTGACATTATAATAAATCTATTTCATTCTTTTCAGCGTTCGGCCCAGCTTTTCATAACTTAACTTCTCGACATGAGGTCCTAAGGGAAATCAATACTTATTCTTCTGTGTTATGTCTATCCACTACTCAGTTACTTCCATGTGAAAATTTACTCAGTTACTACCAGATGAAAATGTACTAAGTTACTTTCCAATTTACTACGCCGCTTCACTCTTTCACGGCGACCCCGCATCTACTCGGGTGCGTGGATGTTCGACGGTTTATTTCTGGAACCAAACTTAACCTCAATTAACGGGGTCCAACTGCGGGTACATCGGGTGCCGCGATTCCCAAGGCGGATATTGCTACAATTGATGGTACCGGCGGGTGCTGTTTGACCTGTAGCCAAGCTGTGTCCGACCTCGTGTTCGGGATCCTGCGGGTGATGTTCTCCGGGAAAACTCCGTGGTTCACGTCGATCAGCACGTAAACTCTTACTTCAAAAACTGGTAAATTCTAACCTTCTTATTTAAATTTTATCAGTACCAAAGCAACCGAAATAGGCCTCGTTCTTAACTCGTTTAATGTAAATTTAAGGTTACCCACTGTTTGTATATGGGTGTGACGATATGTACCAAGGTATTTTCACCACCAATACTTAACCTATAAAGTATCTACAAAAAGAAAAGAAGGAAGTAAGGGGCATTGTGTAACCTTTGTTGAAATAAATATTTTTCTATTACTGATCTTATGATTTTTATTTAGCCAATTCTCATTTTGTCGGTAAACTCATCTGGCGCTCATAAGTATAAATTTGATGAGTCTACTGCTCTGGTCACCTTCGAATCACACGGCCTGTTCTCATGCTCGGTTCATTACAGTGGCGCCCAACGTGGGGCCAGTTTGAGAATTTGCTAAATAAAATTAGTTTTTCTTAATTAACAGGTTGCTTTGGAATAGGTATTACTTTTATGTAACTGAGTAGTGTATAAGATATTCTTTTTGTGTTAGTATTAAGTAACATAACCTAATAATGGAAAATGGGTATGTTATCGGGATTTAAACCATAAATTTAGATCTTTAAAGGTGTAAACGTACTAATTTAAATCCTTACTTGGAAATTTAAATTAAATCTTCACAATTAACATTATTGGAAATTTTAAGTGGAATTTGAAGTTTAATACATTCACCGCCGACTACCTAGTCGGGTCAATTTTGTATGGGAAACGGAGCGCTTGGCACTGAATGCGTTAACTTGAATTTAAACTCTAACTTATACTGGTAAACCTAAACTTGGTGGTTTGATTTAACTTGTTAAAAGCTAAATATTTTAGAACTTTACTTTGGTTGTACTGCGATACAATTTGGTTTCTGGTTTTGTTTGCCTGGGTGTTTACTGTTCTTATTGGGACTCTCATCATCTCATGTTAATATCAATTTTAAATTGCTATGATTTTATGCTACAGGCATTAGAAATAACTTGTCATATCTTAATAGTAGACCTGTAATTTTTTATTTCGGACGCTTTGGGTTGCTAAATAATTAAACCATAACTCTCTTATACCAGCGAAATAAGAGTTCCTACTATCGTTTACGGTTTTATTCTTAACTGACTTCTTCGTTTTTTATCTACACGACAATAAAAAAAAAATGGACTTTATACTAGCCGGTATTGCACATTTGAAAAAAGACGAAATCACTCATGAACTAGTCATTAGAGGTTGTAAGGTTAATCCAGTGTCTCGTCGTCATAGTTTACAGCAGGTGCTTGCGCAGACTACAGAACTAGCTAATAAAGGTGGTGTAAAGTTCGATCTTTCTGGAAGTTCAGACGTGTCGTTGGAAGTATCGGTCATACAACGTAAGGTGGAGGAAATTGAGAATGCTTCGCGGGCGGATCTAACTTCTTCTTCTCGATCTCGATTATTATCGCGCTGCAAATATCTCCTTTGTCGCATTACACGTTTGACTCAAGACAACGGGGACGTAGAGTTACTTCACGCTACTTTGAACGCTATTGTGGATCGTCTACAGGCAGGTAGCGATGCCGAATCTGAGGGTGTCGATAGTGACTCTGGGTCTGACGTCGTTCCTTCTCAAATAATTAAAAAGTCGTCTATAAAACCGAGAAAAATTTCAATATTAATTCTTTTAGTCTGAAATATAGTGGCAACTCGTGCGCTCGGCTGTTTTTAGCACGGTTGGAGGAACTACGGCTCGCTAGGCAAATCTCTCAGTAACAGATCTTCCGCGGTTTTCCGGAGATACTAGAAGGTCCTGCGTTATCGTGGTTCCGCGAGAAGCGTGAACAATTTTTCACCTACTCTCATGTAGTCACAGCCCTTCGCGAGGACTTCGATATTCCCGATTTGGACTACAAATTGTTGCAGGAAATCCGTCAGCGCACACAAGCAAGAGAGGAAACTATTGTAGCGTTTGTTTCCGAGGTGCTGGGAATGTTTGAGAGACTAAATAGGAAGGTTCCTGAAGAGGAGAAATTAGATATTTTAACTCGTAATATCCGACCGGAATATAGTAGAGAACTAGCTTTGCATGATATCACTTCAATAACACAGTTAACTACTTTATGTAAACGAATTGAGTTGGCGCAAATTAGAGCTAATCAGTTCCACGAACCGTCTTCTGCTAAACCAAATATATTTTCTTCCCGGAATAAATTCAACTCACAAGGTACCTCACAGAGGACTTCTGGTTTTCAACCTAATCCTAGATCTTTTGTAGCCTCAGTTAGAAATACGGCGAAGGTGCAAGCATGTTTTCGCTGTGGTATGTCAAACCATGTTACCGGCAGGTGTAGGAATTCCCGCGAAATTATATTCTTTAAGTGTGGTGAAAAAGGCGTTCGTGCTCCGGAATGTCCGAAATGTGCTCTACCGTCAAAAAACTAAATAGCTTTGTCTTCAACACCCAAACACCTACAGTAAATTCTACTCCCTCGCATATAAAGAAGACAATTCATTTTGAACCTACAAAGGGAGATACCAGATTATACGTACTTCTCGACATATTAGACTTAAAAGTTAAGGCTTTGCTTGATTGTGGTGCGAGTGGTAGCATTTTAGGGATGCACAGTCACTTAAAACTCTCTGCTATAGGCCTACCTATACTTACTCATAAAATTCCCGTAAAACTAAGAGTCGCTAATGGACAGGAACTACTTTGCACTACATACATGTCTTTGCCAATTAATTATAATGGTCGTATTCAAATCATTCACTTTGACATCCAACCTAATATAAATACTCCTCTTATACTTGGCCTTAATTTTTGGAAAGCTTTTAACTTAGCTCCGGAAATTATTTCTGGTTTCTCACCTGATAAAGATGTAGCTAGCGTTTCATCAATGCTTGTTGAATCCGGCCTCCATGATTTAGACTCTTTGCCTTCAGCACGTAAGACTCAATTGGATGAAGTCAAAGCTCTGTATGACCAAATCGATACGGATAAAGTTGGTCTGGGTAAAACCCATTTAATTCAACATGTGATTAACACCGGTGACTCTCCTCCGATTAAACAAAGATATTACCGTCTCAACCCGGATAAGCAGGTTGCTCTGGAGAAAGAGGTAGATCGTATGTTAGAAGCGGGTATTGTTGAACCATCTCACTCCCCGTGGAATTCTCCGGTCGTAATGGTTGAAAAGTCTAATGGTGATCTCCGACTCTGCCTCGATAGTAGAAAGGTCAATTCAGTTTCAAAATCCGATGCATATCCCTTACCTTACGTAAACTATATCTTGGATAATCTTCGTGACGCGAAATATATTACATCTCTGGACTTAAGTGCTGCATATCATCAGATTCCTCTCACTGATGACTCCAAGGAAAAAACTAGCTTCACTGTACCCGGAAGGGGTCTGTTTCACTATAACCGGATGTGTTTTTTATTGGTGGGAGCTTCTGCCACCATGCAACGCTTAATGGACACTCTTTTTACCGCGGAGTTTGACAATAAAGTCTTTTGTTACATAGACGATATTATAATATGCACCTCTGACTTCAATGAGCATTTGCGACTTCTTAAAGCCGTGTTTGGAAAACTTAAAGCGGCTAACTTAACTATTAACATGAGGAAATCACTCTTTTGTAGAACCGAACTCAAATATCTCGGATATATAGTCGACAGATTTGGTTTGCATACCGATCCTTCTAAAGTTGATGTAATATTAAACTTTCCTACGCCTGTAGATGTTAAAGGTATTAAAAGATTTTTGGGCATGTGCGGTTGGTACCGACGCTTTATAGATAATTTTTCAAAAATCGCCCGTCCACTTTCACGCTTAACGAGTAAAAATATAAAATTTGAGTGGTCGGACGAAGCTAACGAATCTTTTGTTAAACTTAAAGCTGCTTTAGTCTCTGCTCCTATTTTAAAGTGTCCTAATTTCGAAAAGCCTTTTTATATTCACACAGACGCCTCGTATTTCGCCGTAGGCGCTGTGCTAACGCAAAAGCATGACGATATTGACCATCCTATAGCGTATTGCAGTTGCACACTCAACAAGGCTGAAACCAACTACTCTGCGACTGAGAGAGAATTACTCGCGGTTCTATGGTTCTATACGCGTTAGAGCAATACCGTGCCTACGTCGAGGGTAGGAAGTGTTTCATTGTCACGGACCATGCCTCTCTTAAGTGGTTTTCTAACTTGAAAAATCCATCAGGTCGTCTAAACCGATGGGCGTGTCGACTAAGTCAATTTGAATTCGAACTAATACATAGGAAGGGTAAAGAGCATATCATTCCCGACTGTTTATCCCGAATACAAATTTCTCTCATTGATGTTCTTCAGACCCAAGATCCGTGGGATTTAGAGTTATATAAAAAGGTGACTGATGAACCTTCACTGTTTCCAAATTATAAAATTGAAAATGATAAACTCTTTCGGTACTCAAAGAATAAATATCGCTTAACAGCTCAGTTCGACTGGAAGGTGGTAGTGCCTTATGAGGACCGTAAAGAAATTTTATCCAGGTGTCACGACGACGTCACTTCTGTTCATTTTGGAGTGGCCAAAACTCATTCCAGGATTTCAAATCTTTACTACTGGCCCACTCTATTTCAAGACGTCAAGGAATACGTCGACTTGTGCGAGACTTGCAAGACGTACAAACCGGTCAATTTGGCTCGTCCTGGTTTAATGGGAAATCCGAAACGTATAACAGTACCTGGAGAGGCGATATCGTGTTACATCCTCGGACCATTTCCACCATCTTACCTTAGGAACCAGTATCTTTTTGTTTGTACCGATTATTTCAGTAAATACGTAACCATCTTTCCTCTACGTAATGTTACCGCTAAGGCTATTGTTAAATGCATGGAGAAAGGTATCCTTCTTGTACATGGAGTCCCTAAATATGTATATGTAGATAACGGACCACAATTCATTTCTAAGGATTTTAGAGATCTTTTGAGTAAATATGGCGTGCCTCACATATTCTATAACCCCCGATATCACCCACAAACCAATCAAACCGAGAGAACTAATCGCGAGATTGTTAGAACCATCGCCTCTTACGTGCGAACGGATCATAAAAATTGGGATAAAAACGTGGCGGAGATTCAATGTGCTTTAAACACTGCCGTTAAGCTACCAAATTTACTCCATACTTCCTTACTCATGGTCGGGAAATGATACTTGACGGTTCTTTCTATAATTCAGCATCACCCCTTGACCGGAATACGCTTACTGTAGATGATGGTTGTTCGTTCTCTGACAAACTTGGCGAGTTAAAGACCGTATTTGAAAAGGTGCGAAATTCTCTACGGAGTGCTCATAACCGTAACGCTCACTATTACAACTTGCGCAAGCGACCTTTGGTACTTCAGGAAGGACAAATAGTATACAAGAAATGTTATCACTTATCTAACGCGGCTAAAAACTTTTCAGCCAAATTGGCACCGCGTTATGAAAAATGCATTATTCACAAGAAACTTGGACCTTTGGTATATACTTTGATATCTTTAGCTGGTAAAAATCTAGGAAATTTTCACATTAAAGATCTAGTCCGACCGGGCGAAGCTGCGCCCACTTCTTAACGTTAGACATATACTTTTAATATCAGTAAAATTGGTAACTTCATTAGTGGCGTTTATGTGGTTAAAGCTTGGTGTTCGCAATTAACATCACCGGTCTTTGCCCAGATCAATTCTTTGTTTCAACGTCTCTACTGCAGACATAGTATCTGCCGTATCCATTAATAGTTGCTGTTTCTATACTGTAGAGGACTGAGTGTCTCGCCCTCATCTATTAAATTCTTTTATACTCCACGGGACTACTTTCTTGTGTATAACTCATTGGCCGTGTGTCGCGCCTGAGGTATGTAGCCTTCGCTAAAGGCTCTAAATAAATTTCACTTTGGTGTCGCTTGACGAAGCGTCTCGCCTACTCTACTCACTTTTATAAATATAGTAAATCTAAAAGATGATACTTTTCGAAGTTCATTCTATATAAAATGCTGAAAAAAGTATCTTTTGCAAAACTGTTTTCCAGCCTCATTTTTTTTTGGATTCTAGGTATTTGAGAAATCGTCAGCATAATCTGCCTTTCCAGTCCTATTCCAAGATGCATTGTTAATAAAGTCAACGTCTCATGCAATTTAGTTTAATAATTTTGTAATAGCGTAATTTGAGTCGACTCACCAATTCGTTACTAATAAATCGTAAGTTAACAAGTACCGTGTAATTTTATTAGGGTAGTGCGCGCACATAGTCTTAAGCATATTCGTTAAATAAGTTAAGTTGTAGTGTGAAGTGGTTTAGGTTTTTCGTGGAACGTTAGGAAGCCTCCTCCACGACACATGATTTCACATGTCTGCCCAAAACGGCACAGACAATCCAGTTTTTTTTTTGGGCTTTTCTTTTGTCCAAAGCATAGTCGTAAGCGTATTTGCTTAGTTAGTTAAGTCGTAGTGTGAAGTGGTTTAGGTTTTCCGTGGAACGTTAGGAAGCCTTCTCCACGACACATGATTTCATATGTCTGCCCAAAATGGCACAGACAAACTAGTTCCTTTTGTTTGGAATGTTCTTATGTCGTCCAAAACATAATCGTAAGCGTATTTGCTTCGTTAGTTAAGTTGTAGTGTGAAGTGGTTTAGGTTATCCGTGGAACGTTAGGAAGCCTTCTCCACGACACATGATTTCACTTGTCTGCCCAAAATGGCACAGACAAACTAGTTTTTTTTTTGGACTTTTCTTATGTCGTCCAAAACATAGTCGTAGGTGTATTTGCTTCGTTAGTTAAGTTGTAGTGTGAAGTGGTTTAGGTTATCCGTGGAACGTTAGGAAGCCTTCTCCACGACACATGATTTCATATGTCTGCCCAAAATGGCACAGACAAACTAGTTTCTTTTATTTGGACTTTTCTTATGTCGTCCAAAACATAGTCGTAAGCGTATTTGCTTCATTAGTTAAGTTGTAGTGTGAAGTGGTTTAGGTTACCCGTGGAACGTTAGGAAGCCTTCTCCACGACACATGATTTCATATGTCTGCCCAAAATGGCACAGACAAACTAGTTCCTTTTGTTTAGACTGTTCTTATGTCGTCCAAAACATAATCGTAAGCGTATTTGCTTCGTTAGTTAAGTTGTAGTGTGAAGTGGTTTAGGTTATCCGTGGAACGTTAGGAAGCCTTCTCCACGACACATGATTTCATATGTCTGCCCAAAATGGCACAGACAAACTAGTTTTTATTTGGACTTTTCTTGGGTTGTCCACAATATAGTTGTAAGCATATTTGCTAAATTAGTTAAGTTGTAGTGTGGAGAGGTTTAGGTTATCCGTGGAACGTTAGGAAGCCTACTCCTCGACACATGATTTCATATGTCTGCCCAAAATTGGCACAGACAAACCTGTCTTTTGTACTTTTCTTTTGTTGTCTAAAACTTATTCATTTAGCATGCTCCTCCTATAGTTAAGTTCGTAAAGTCTATATGACCACTAAATAGTCTTTAGCTTCTGTCGCTTACACTATGTGTGTAAACGGTCTGAATATACTTTTTACTTTCCTCGACTTAATTGCTAATAAGCCACTCTGCCCTAAGTTGGCAGAATGTGTCTTGTTTATCTTATCTCAAAGTTCACTAGCTACCACTATTTTCAAACTTCTTATATTTGAACCTCTCACTTTATTGAAAGGAGTTCTCTTCCCTCTTCTTACATTTGAGACATAATTTTTCCCCTCTACTTCCCTTTTGATTTTTACTTCTAGCAAGGAAGCTTACAATAATTTTATTTCAGAATTTTTTCAGTTCTGAAATAAAATTATTTTACTCAACTAAAACGATACTGTAACACTTTCTAGCCTAGAGCTCATAGATTTTGTCAACTTTTACTACCTAAAAAACTTACTTAAACTTCCGACGAGACTGCAACTTTCAAAGTCAATTTATAACTTTCTTTTGGGTTGTAATGCCAGCGGTTGTGGAAGAAATACATGCCGTGACTTCGGTACACTCCTTTCTCATCACTTTCACAACACTTTAGTACTTAATTACTCTGATTATTACCCAAATAACTTTCAACAACAAACCGACATTGTTTACGTAAAAGATCTACTGTCAAATGTAAACGTTTCGATACTTCATTGCTAGCCTTTTCTGAATTTCATCCGCGGCTGTCATATTTGACAGTCGTCCATATATTTTTCTTACGATAAACCCGTTTCAGCTTCCACATGAATCTATTCTAACCCTGAGTATTACGTAGGATATTTAATCGTAAATATTTACTAAATCCTAAAATATATAATTCAAAATACTTAAAATTTGGCAAATCATCATTGGTCTTCCGTGGCGAACAAAACGCAGCATTTCGGTTTCGTTTCAGGCAAGTTTCGTTTAATTATATAGATAAATGTCACCCTCTTTCGTTTTTTATTCTAGTAATGCTTTACGGTAAAAATAGGAAGAAGCCTGGAGTTTTCCTTCTATTCCCTAATCCTTTTTGTGTCATGTTTTTCAAAAATATAGATCTTTGATTTCGGTCAGTCATGTCCCAAATGCATCACTAATTCTCATGATGAAACGGATCGCATGACTATTGGTATTTTCGATCTTTCTGGTCTATCGACCTCATTCGGATTATTCATTGCGATGTGAACACATAACATTTATATTTCCGGATCAATTTTCTCGCTTCGGGGTGAGTTTTGGGTCGAAGAGGTGTCTTTTAATGTCTAGTATTCTGACATTATAATAAATCTGTTTCATTCTTTTCAGCGTTCGGCCCAGCTTTTCATAACTTAACTTCTCGACATGAGGTCCTAAGGGAAATCAATACTTATTCTTCTGTGTTATGTCTATCCACTACTCAGTTACTTCCATGTGAAAATTTACTCAGTTACTACCAGATGAAAATGTACTAAGTTACTTTCCAATTTACTACGCCGCTTCACTCTTTCACGGCGACCCCGCATCTACTCGGGTGCGTGGATGTTCGACGGTTTATTTCTGGAACCAAACTTAACCTCAATTAACGGGGTCCAACTGCGGGTACATCGGCTGCCGCGATTCCCAAGGCGGATATTGCTACAATTGATGGTAACGGCGGGTGCTGTTTGACCTGTAGCCAAGCTGTGTCCGACCTCGTGTTCGGGATCCTGCGGGTGATGTTCTCCGGGAAAACTCCGTGGTTCACGTCGATCAGCACGTAAACTCTTACTTCAAAAACTGGTAAATTCTAACCTTCTTATTTAAAATTTATCAGTACCAAAGCAACCGAAATAGGCCTCGTTCTTAACTCGTTTAATGTAAATTTAAGGTTACCTACTGTTTGTATATGGGTGTGACGATATGTACCAAGGTATTTTCACCACCAATACTTAACCTATAAAGTATCTACAAAAAGAAAAGAAGGAAGTAAGGGGCATTGTGTAACCTTTGTTGAAATAAATATTTTTCTATTACTGATCTTATGATTTTTATTTAGCCAATTCTCATTTTGTCGGTAAACTCATCTGGCGCTCATAAGTATAAATTTGATGAGTCTACTGCTCTGGTCACCTTCGAATCACACGGCCTGTTCTCATGCTCGGTTCATTACACTTGTAGTTCTTCAATAATAGATATGATTTCATTGTCCAATCCTGTATTACCAGCATCACGAGAAGCTATAAGTAATTTTAACCTTTCTATTAATTCGTTTGGGTTATCCCAATATACATATGACACATCGTTTTTAACATTTTTCATCGTCGGTAATCCTTCACCACTTACTGAACGTTCTTTAGCTAATTTAAAAAGAGGTCTTATTACATATAAATATTTTATGTCTTTGTTGCTTTTTATTGGTTTATTAGGATTAAACTCTCTTCTATGTGCATTAGTTTCTAATAATAAGGTTTTATAATTACATCTATCACCCTCAGTTACAATATCTAAATCCGGTACTTTCTTATATAGCAGTTCGAATAAACCTGGCGTTAAATAGTAAGTATGACCATTTACTTTCAGTTTTTTGTCATTTGTAGTGTATACCGGACAGGTTCCCAACATTAGCTTGTCCCGTTCCGTTCGAATACCAAAAGGTATATTTAAGTTGGTAATATATTGCTTTTGAAATTTAGGATCGTCACGAGGAGAAGCGTAAGAATCAGTCGTCTTAAATGAAATATTATTTGAAGAATCCTGATCATTAAAATGTTTACTTTCCTCTTCATCGCTTACATCACTTTCATTCTCTTTTGATGTCTCATCCTCATGATTTTTATTAACAAGGCTAGATTGAGAAAAATTCCTCACAACCGTTTGATCAGTTATAGATTCCTTCTTTTCTTCACTTGGGCTATATTTAATTCTTTTTACTAACTTTCCCCATTGCAATCCGTCATCAAAATCATCATCAATAGTATTGAAGTAATTATTCTCATTTTTAACTTTAACTATTTCATTAAGCGGTTCTGTAATTGGTTTTAAAACAGATTCCAGAATCATATCATTGTTTGTTCTTACATCGCGAATAAGTTTAACCTTCTTTTTTACTGCTTCGGCTGACCGGAGTATCTTTTCCTTTAGCACTTTATCTTCATTAACTTTCTCGACTTTCGAGCTCATGTCCGTTCTCTTTGGATTCATTTAATATAATAAACGATTATTCGAATACTATTCAATAAGTATGTACTTAAGTATATTAATCTACAATAATGAATGTATCAAATCCCATTCTATAACATCCAGATTTTTTGTTACAATCCTTGTTTATAACCAAGTAGCTGAAAGGTGCGTTCCATATTTTAGCGCAAATTTCACGAAACTGCGACCATGACATATCGGTTCCAACGTGCTCATCATAAACATGACGTAAATTAACATCATCTTGCTTGAAAATAATTATTAAATTAGCATTATCCCTTATTAATTGTTTTGGTACTTTACTGTACGTTTGAATTAAATAAAAGCTATAAATATTTTTATGTCTTCCCATTGCAAAGTAATCCCTTATGTTGTTTTGGTTTTCACAAGCCACATCATCAAATATCATGATTGAGTTATAGTTAGCTTCGTTTGGGCTAAGTATTTCTTCACTTTCACAATATTTTTGAAATTAAACGTTGGGAACTAACGCTAATACTTCTTCTAAAAATCGATACATAGGTTGGAAAAGGGTTTTTGAGTAAACATAAACATTTTGGTACCGTAACCCTTGTTCATGAAGTAAAAGACCAACCATTAAATTAGTTTTTCCGCAATTAGAAGGTAATTGTAAGGTAAAAGTTCACCATGACGTACACTAGGCTTATTGCGAGCTGAAAAAACAACATCCAACTGCAAGCTCTGATTTTGTTTTACAAACTTCATATTTCTTCAAAATTTCTCAAGCGATGCATAGGTACGTTTTACTTGCATGAAAGACTTATTCCAATTAAGGGAAATCACGACTACGTTTTCACATATATATAACAATTTTGATGCGATTGTTTTTAGCTAATAATTTCCTTTGCGAACGCGCACGTTAACGCGATCATTTCATTTTGCGCAAACCCAATTTACGTTACGACGTGAATACGCATGTTAACGCGAGAGATAATCGTTTTATTTTAAACACAAACCCAATTTCCGTTACATGTCGCGAAACGCGCACGTTAGCGCGATTATTTAATTTTGCGCAAACCCAAATTTTGAAATCCACAAATATCGCTCGATATCGAACGAGGTGGGCCAGAATGCCCAATATTATACTACTCATACCAGGAGCAAAAACTCAAACCGGCCCTTACAGACCCCTACCCTACGTCCTTTACGTGTGCTTGCGCGAAGCGTCAATAAACGGATTGGTTGATTATTTATGGTTTTACTTAATCACCAAGGTTCCTAACGCGGAAACGTAACAATACTATAGGGATGTTATATACGTACGCCATGGCCCGACGTACGTACTGCAATGATGCTCGGTATGTACGTAATGGCTCGACTTACGTACTATAATATGGATGCTGCATACGTACGTCATGGCCCGTCGTACGTATTGTAATAATGCTGGGTACGTAGGTAATGGGTCGACGTACATACTATAGGGATGTTAATTACGTACATCATGGCCCGACGTACGTACTGCAATGATGCTGGGTACATAGGTAATGGGTCGACGTACATACTATAGGGATGTTACATACGTACGTCATGGCCCGACGTACGTACTGAAAAGATGCTTGGTATGTACGTAATGGCTCGACATACGTACTATAAGGATGCTGCGTACGTAAGTAATGTCTCGACGTACGTACTGCAAGGATTCTGGGGACGTACGTCATGGCCCGATATACGTACTGTAAAGATGCTGCGTACGCATGTTATGGCACGAAATACGTACTGCAACGATACTGGGTACGTACGTAATGTCTAGAAATATGTACTACAAGGATTCTGGGGACGTACGTCATGGTCCGACATACGTATTGTAAGGATACTGCATACGTATGTCATGGCCTAACGTACGTACTGTAAAGAAGTTGCATTCAGAATATGTCGTGGCCTGACGTACGTATTGTAAGGATGTTGCATAAATATAAATAATTACTACAAGAATTGTAGACAAATTAAAGTGATAGAACCTCAAATTTCCAGGTTTGAACAAACTCTTCACTCTCACCATTTCATTGCATACTTACTTTGAACATTTGAGGTTCTGTATAATTATAATTCCAGTCATAATTATAGTACATTGTTGTTGAGGTTAGAAAGTTAACAAAAGATGGACGAGTTAGTTATTTTTATGCCCCCAAAAGTACGAGACCATGTATTGCACTTTCGGCCGAGGCTTAACACAGTACTTTTCACGACTACTGCGAGGACATAAAAATCCATTCTTATGAAAAAAATACGCTCTCTCGCCAAATTTTACTTTTTTTTGAACGAGACCGTTCTTAGTGGCCAGTCATTCAAAGGCGTTTTTTAACGTTAGTTTAAAACTCTGACCGTGACAGAACTATATTTCAGTGGCCCGTTTTACGAAGCTACAAGTTACAAATTACAAGCGGAACCCTCTTTCTAGCAGTACGGGTTAGAAAGAGACTTCCGCTTGTAATTTGTAACTTGTAGCTTCGTGAAACGGGCCTCAGGTGATTAAAAACAGACATATATGGCTGTATGGAATCTGATCCCTTTGCCTATCCGTGAAAGGATGAATATTATTAAAAAACAAAACGACTTCTCATTGGCCAATTTAATTTCATATGCAGCACAAGTTGTGTTCTGATTGGTCGAATCAGTGATCAGCTACCGATGTGATTGGTCGACTTGCTCATTGGAACAGGGCAACTATGTTTTAGTAACCCAGGATAAATTCATAGAAGGCCTGCTCATTCAATGTACAACTATTGGTTGTTTTGGGGACCATGAACAGACCATCTTTCGCCACATTTCCGAGCAGGTGGCGTGAAAATGTTATTTCTGCTTTACCTTTATAATACGTATGTCTAGCTACAACACAAGAACGAATACAACTTTACAGAACAGCCAAGGGTACAAAAATGTATACACCCCAGCCTTAACAATAAGTACACAGACCTTATTACTTTTGCAATAAGGTCCACGTGTACAGTGAGCTCCATAAGTGCATGGACACCTTAACGACGATAATCGTGTGCGCCATTGACATCACGTTCACAAAAATAGAACTAGATGGCGCTGTTAACGACCCTAGTTTAGTTAAGGTGTAGCAATATAATTCTTTACTTCTTACTATTTGAATCGATAATTCGAACGTTCGTCTGAATGAGTCACTGGCTTAATAGGTCGGTGCCTCGCCTGAACCGCGATATGATTCCACGGGACGGGAGTTCAAATCCGACTGGGGCAAGAAGGTATTTTTTATTATAATATTACTGGATAAAATTATTGATTCTAGTTTGATTTAACGATTTGTTTATTTTGAAAATAATTATTTTTAACCAGATATAATGAAACTTAATTTTCAAGATAAAAATATATTTATTTCTTTTACAATAAACCAGAAATCGCATTGAATAATGGTTGGTGGTAATACATAATATAATTGTGGTTCACTTACTTAACATTTAATGCATTTTTATTTTACTTATTAAGATAAATTGACAAACTCAATATTCTGTTAACGATATTAACGGTGTTAACTATTACTTATTACAAAAAAGTTAGACACTTCTTAGACACGTCTTAAATGACAGATTTCTATATTTTCTATGAATTGACATTTGATAGAAACATGTTAAACGACTGTTTAAGTTTTTGTTAATAACACCGTACGTTTTTAACAATAAAACCACCAACTTTATTATTGAGGTATTAAGCTATTAAGTATTCGTTTCCGAAATCGGAAAGAGGTTTGAAGCTGTACCAAAGTAACATATAGTGCTTCGTAAAATGTGAAACTAGAGACCGGGTTACCATAAAGGTTACGCTTAGGTGCTGGTAATATTTTACTTTGCAGTTTTTATCACTTACCTTACTTATCAATTATTGAAAGTACGAATAGCTAAGAGTACGCTATAGTATTTGGTTTGACTTTAAGTATTTAAAATAAGGTAAAAATGAATAATCACAAAGATATAGAAACAAAAATAAGACGTAAATGGATTTAGGTTTTGTTTTAAATATTGAGTTAAGTTAAGTGTAACCCGGTCTCCATCATCAAAACTTACATAGTTATTTAAAACCTCAAACTTAATTTAATAACGAGTATGACCTCCGTTCTGATCGATGACAGCTTGTAAGCGGAAGCGCATTGAGTCGACGAGATTCTTGCACAGATCTGAACCCCGGATACTGTCCCATATTTTTAAACAGTGAGCCTCTAACGCTTCTGGAGTTCGCTCGTTCTGGTTTTCCCAGCGTTGGTCAATAACCCCCCATAAATTTTCTATGGGATTCAAATCCGGCGATCTGCTAGGCCAAGGAATAACGTTGATGTTGTTGTGCTGGCCAAACCACTCCCGCACGCTACGCGAACGATGCACCGGACAGTTATCCTGCACGAATGTAATCAGCGGCGTTTCTTCTCCCGGATATACGGTTCGTACTGTAGGCAACATAGTCTGTTCCAGCACTTCCACATAGTTAGCGCTATTCGCTCGACTAGGTATCCTGACTAGCTCACCTGGATCGGCTGAACTCATCCACCCCAACATGTTCACTGTTATACGACCAGATTCCATATTGGGCACAACGTGTCCGCTATCGTATCGCGTATTATTCCGACGCCACAAACTTAAACGACCATGTTGGCTTGATTTCAAAGTTTTTTCGTCGGTAAAAATTACACCACTCCAGTCGAAATCCAAGTACTGTGTTGCGAACTCCAACCGTGCTCTTCTATGATTCTCCGTAAGTAAAGGTTTTACGGCATGCCTCCGATAATGCAAACCCTCGCTATGAAGAACACGACGAACAGTGCTCGCACTCGTGCCGAATAAGCCGGCGTAATGGTTTGTCTGTATGAAACTATTTTCTTCATACTCGCGTACCATGGCTTGACGCTGCGGTGTGTCTATGAGACGTGGTCGACATCCCTCCTCTTGGTATCTTCGTACCCATAAAGCAACCGTTTTCCGCTGTAGCAAAAATCAAACATTTGAATACATAATAGTAATTAATTAATTAGAAATGAGACATTTTATTATACAAAAAATATTATTAAACACATCATTATATCTTAAACGAAACATTCTTTTATTTTCAAAAAGAAATAAAACTGCATTAAAAGATTTTCTAAAATTTTCTTGTCACCCGGGAATCGAACCAGGTAAAAAATCACTCGCTATAATTAATGTTAAATTTCACAATCTTTTTTATTTCTAAGACCATATGTTTATTAGAGAGATTTTGTCCTAATCAATAATCCTATCGATAACAAATTAATTAAACAAAGATTAGTGTAACTGGCCTCTTCTCCTAAAGATAACAATATTAGAAAACAATATTAGGAAGTGATTTTGTAAATCTTTTGAGAAATAAACATGACAATACAAAAAAAACTAGTTACTTACGTTTACACCGGTATCTCGAGCAATATCCGACACATTTTTGCCTTCATTATAGAAAGCAATTATTTGTGCTCTCTTGACCATGTTAATATTACAACGAGAACTCATTATAATCGAATGATCTAACAACAGTGAATATTTAGCAAAAAGGAAACAAAGAAGCAGCGAACGAAAGGACGAGCAGAAGTCTTGTGAAATCCAAAGGTATTTATTAATCTTCAGACTACCCTAAGTGCATTGAGATAAATAGACTAGAGAAGCAAACCTCATTATCAAGCGGTAAAAAAAGTATGACCACTTCTTAGCCGCGACGACGTAGCTTTGAAACCACTACACATTTTAAAATAAACACATAGTAAAAATATGTCGGTCTCACTTACACAAGTTACAAGAACAATGATGTCACTGACATTAGATAAGGACAGACACAAAAATATGCCATGGTAGGTTGGTGTTGCCGACCATATGAAAATTTGCCCAATATAACAAATAAATAGGGATTTTTTAAAATAATACTTACTTTGTAATTAATTAATGCATGAAATTACTTTAAATGCGTATTTCTTATTAGATTACTAGAAATAGGCAAAGGTAATAAAATAAGTACGTCATATTTTGTTTCAATGTTTTTTATTACCTATATGTAGGTATAATATTATAAGATTATTACTATGTACAAAGGGTAAAATTTGTTTGCATGTATAGTGAATGGAAGATATAAATTCAATCCTGACATCTGTCATCGCACTACAATTTATAATCGTCATAGACTTATTAGAGAAACAAGTCCATGGATATCACACGCGAGGACAATTGTTTGGTTAAAGAGATTTACTCTGGTGGACTAAACAGAAGCACATGGGGTTAGCTCCACGCGCTTCTGTCAAGTCCTTTGAGGTTATTGTAATTTGTACTGGAAGGACAGCTGTCAGGATTACCTGCTTATCTGCCTTTTACTATCAGTGGCTTGTTTTATAAAGCTACAAATTACAATTTACAGGTTACAAGTTTCCATTTGACACAACCTCGACCAATGACGACCAGAGGCCCGTTTCACGAAGCTACAAGTTACAAATTACAAGCGAAAGTATCTTTCTAACTCCTTTTGCTAGAAATAAAGTTCCGCTTGTAATTTGTAACTTGTAGCTTCGTGAAACGGGCCACAGCCATTTGAGCAGTGTTGCCAGTTTAGACCTGTAAAATTGTAACTTGTAGCTTTATAAAACGTGCCCCAGGATATGCAGGCCTGTGCAGTGCAGTCTTAATTTGTCTTTATCCCTGAAGTGCTTAGAACATAATAATATATCAGTTGATTTAGTAGGCAGCCAGTCGGTCTCTTTTCTCAACAATCGAATGATTTCCACCGACTTCTTTTGACGTAGGAAGGATGGATAAGGATGTAGCCTTAGGCACCCTGAAAATGTATCAATATAAAATAGGTAACTAAATGAAAATACTAGATTCTTCTATTATCATTAATCTGTATTTTTTATTAAATCTACTTCCAATATATTAGAACTCAAACATAAAATTTAAAACCTCCCGTCAATGTGGGAAAACCAAAACGATATTTTAATGGCAACACTGCGCCTAAATTGCAATATTTGGTATTTTAAATCGATTTCTGGGTTTTTTATGTTAATTTGAATACATAAACAATTAAGTAACGCGTGGAAAGTAATTCCGCTGGATTTGTTATCTTTTTGTGATCTCGAATTACATTCCTTCACTACGAATTTTCCCATTTTGTAGCTCGGTGCAACTCTGTCGACATCCCAATGAGCACTGAGTTGACGTTTGCTGACATATGGCTGTGGCCTTATGTGAAGTGGCAACGCTTTGTTGCGGTAATTGCTAATCTAGTGTAACATATATATCAATGCCTAAGTGTTAATATAAATATATTTGTTGGAAAAAAAGCCAAGGATAAAAAAGCTATACTGAATTTCGGAGGTATAGGTAATCATTCGATGGTCGAGTGGCGTAAGGAATCACTCGTAGTCCCCGAGTTCTCGGGTTCGAACCCAATCGATGCATTACATCCGTGACGAATGTTTTTGTATTTGAAATTTGTAATAATAGGATTGGGGATTGGACATTCGAAACAATCGAAACATTGACTGTCTCTAAATAACAATAAAGTATAGGAACGTGTCGTGCTTAGTAATCTTATCTGGTGTAAGAAGAAATTAGTTTTATATGTTTAAAGCTGGGTACTGACCAACGTTACGAGGTGTAATGTAACATGTTACACAGTGAGCATTCATGCAGTCAGTACGTAGTGTTACGGGGAAACTAGCGAGCAATTACGTACTGACTGCATGAATGCTCGCTGTGTAACATGTTACATTACACCTCGTAACGTTGGTCAGTACCCAGCTTTAGGTAATTCAACGCCATCTAGGAGAATATTACTGAACTAGTGCAGATAATAGATAACTGATCTTACAGTATGAGCAGATAGATGGCGTAATGTTTTGCCTCATAGGAATTTGTTTGCCATCTGTCCATGCACTTATGGAGCTGACTGTACATATTTTTGCACCTTTGTTCGGATATATATATTTTACCCTTGATTGTACGTAGGTCAAGCCATGACAAACTTATGCAACATCTTTACAATACGTCATGACGGGCGGGCCATGCCATATGTATGAAGCATCCTTACAGAACGTTTGCCAAGTCATGTCATACAATATGCAAAAGTAGATAGAAATAAGAATAATTATATATAAATAACAATTATTTATTTTATAACCCCGACACTTAATTCTACAGAAGTAGTATAAACAGCCGAAACGGGACGATTGTGCATTCAACCTTATCCACTTTGTTGCCTATGTCATGCTCCCTGGAAGCCCCACTGTCTATTTTGTTTTTTTTTTTAAACATAATGCTGTTGTACACAATATATGTACCGATTTTTAAAAAAAAGAGTACCTCAATAGATTACAGTACAAATTATCTTAATGTGGGGTTGCTGTGGAGCATCTCCCCAGCAACTCCAAAGACTAATTTAAGAATTTGTTATTTATTAAAACATTACGCTGTTTTACCTACCCAATATGTATTGAATTTGTACACGCTTTTTGTTTTCTCAGCATTTTATGACAAACTTTGGTGTCACTGCATAATGTGAATTGATCGTTGACGTATTTTTTTTAATTTGAAAAATATGGGTCTCCACGCATCCGACGCAGCATCACTCGACAAAAAGTTACCCTTAAGGCATAATCTCTAGGCAATAAAACTTGCACACGTTGGACGTGAAATGGGTGTAACTGGTTGACTTTTAATGTACCGTGCACTTTCCATACAGATAAACCCAGGTAATTTGCCATATCACGCACGGATAGAGAAGGATCTGCCCCAACTAGGTCCAAAATATTATCGTCATCTCCTCGGGTGGGTCTTCCTTCACTTGTTCCACCTACACCCTGACCAAGAATTCTACCTTCAGTGAACGCATTATGTACTCTATTAAAAATCCGGTAGTCTGTATGACGTCTGTCAGGGTAGCGTTCGGCGTACAAAGCCGCAGCAGCACTGGCGTTGCCTTGACACTCACCAAAATTAAATGCATTTGAGCATATTCACGCTGTGTGCATTGTGTTCTTGACATCGTAAATAAAAAAAAAATACGTCAACGATCAATTCACATTATGCAGTGACACCAAAGTTTGTCATAAAATGCTGAGAAAACAAAAAGCGATCGAGATGCGTTTTAAATTTCGAATAAATGGCATTTAAAATTGTAGTGCCCAGTATTGTTATTATTGAAACAAAAAGGTTGTAATGCTTTGCCCAGAACATAAATCGTTTTAAATAAAATGCTTCACAAAATTAGTGGCCAGTATTTTTATTTTAGCAAAGAAAAGTTTGTCATCATTAGGTACTCTATCTGGAATTCTAGAGCACAAATTTAATATGAAATAATCGACTCCATTGCGGAAAACTGAAGTTATTTTTTTATTCTTATATTTAAATAAAACAATATTTACTGTTTTTAAAATCTCTATTAAATGGGCATGTTTTTAAGCTCATGGGCTACCTTGTGGTAGTGTATTTTTTTTCACGGCAACAGCTCAAAGTTCGGTAAATGTTCGATCGAAGATGCAAAATTCAAGTTTGCTATTTTTTTAAAATGAAAGCACGGTAGTTACGCCATATTGGTAATGTTTATCTGATAGCATCACTATTAAACATTATTAAGGTAAAAAGAAAATTAAAAAAAATATCTTCGTACACTAACCATGACCAAAAAGTCGAGTAAGGGTGTCAATTTTCAAAAAAAAAAAAAAACCAAAATTCTCGAAAATCGTGCGACTTTTACAAAACCTATTTTAGCTTTTTCATAACGTCCAAAGTGCCCTCTATCCGTAGTTCAAGGATTATCCACTATATACCTAACACCCTGTATATACGTGATTTTTTTCTCAGTGCAATTAACGAAAACATATCCATCGATTATTAAAGATACTCCCGATCAGGAAATGATTATCACAAATGAAAGTCAAAGTTCTGGTCGAGTTGAGACTGTAAGTAATAAGTGTTATAATTACAATGATTTTTTGATATATTTCAAAGGAGCGGAAGAAAATATTAAACTTGATATCCCAAGAATCGGAGCCGGAATGTGAAAGTGTCGGAGCGAAGTGTTTGCAGGACTCAATTAGCGAAAACATAATATTATATTATATTATCCCCTAATCAATCGATTATTAAAGATACTCCTGATCGGGAAATTATTACCACAAAATATCAAAGTCGAAGTTCTGGTCGAGTTGAAACTGTAAGTTCATTTTATTTTCTTTATATTCTGCGTGTATTTATTAAATAGTTTATTAAGTGATATATTTATAATGATTTTTCGATATATTCCAAAGGAGCGGAGGAAAATATTAAGCCTTGTAAACGTGATATCCCAAGAATCGGAGTCGGAGTGTGAAAATAATGAGCCACGCACTAAGAAAACATATGTTCGAAGCAGCAGCGTATCTTCTTCGACTTCTAATTCATCTAGTACGAGCTCAAATTCAGATTCTAGTACGTCTAGCAACTATTCAAGTTCTACAAATCAAACTAAAACTGATATTCCTACTTCAAGTGCAACTGTAAGTGCATCTCAACATTTACCGAGCAACAGTACCAGCCAATATAATAGATTGGTCCTGTCGGCACGGGTTAACATTAACTTAGAGAGGTAAAATTTTATACTTAGGTTAGTCCTAACGTTTAAAAAAAAATTAGAGGGTATGTATGCGTTTCGATATCTAAAATTTTTCGCCCATATAAGGGACACCCTAAAGTACATATTGGATACAACAGCGTAATGTTTTAATAAATAACAAATTCTTAAATTAATCTTTAGGGTTGTGGGGAGATGCTACACAGCAACCCCAAATTCAGATAATTTGTACTCTCTATCTACTGAGCCATATTTTTCTTTAAGTACAGCTACATAATGTACAGTATGATACAGCTGTTTTTTTTCGTGATTTCAGAGTTGGTCCCATAGTGAAAGTTGTTCATATTCGTGGGTAGAACACAGAGGTGATCATTTGATCCATGACTTAAATTTCACCCTGTATACTGTACCAAGGTATAGTGGCCTATTTATCAAATTGGTTGGCTGTACATATGACTGTAAGTATACGAATTCTTAACAGCCTATAAAACAGAGTTATGTCGAGTTTCACCAACCACTTAACAGACGATTAGAGTGTTAACAGCTGTCAAAATGTATGAACTAACAGTCGATTGACGTTAATTAACATTTAACACACGTTTGGTGAAATTGGTACTTAGTTTATTTTATAAATTAAAAATAACAAATTGATTCATATTGGCCCCTGTACAACCCTGTAGCAAGGTTCAGTACAGTGAGTGGTCTATGTATCGAATTGATTGACTGTACCTACTTATGCAATATTTACACAGCATGTAAAACAAAACTTAAATTCTAAGAAGAAATAAAAACAATTATAATATTTTTCACTTATTATTGTGCCTGTGACGGATCGAGATTCAACATTTCACACAAACGTTGTTTCAACAGATTGAGCGGTCATCGGTATCTATAAAGGGAAAGCCAGTTAAATTATAGGCCCGATCCTGGGCCACTAGCGTGAAACGTGGTTGCCAGTCTCGAATCTGCTACGTATAAACACCCAACATTCTGCAATGGAATTTGCCATAAAGGGAAAGCTAGTTAAATCATAGGTCCGATCCCTGGGCCACTAGCGTGAAACGTGGTTGCCAGCCTCGAACCTACTACGCATAAACACCTAACATTCTGCAATGGACTTCGCCATAAAGGGAAAGCCAGTTAAATCATAGGCCCGATCCTGGGCCACTAGCGTGAAACGTGGTTGCCATCCTCGAACCTACTACGCATAAACCCCCAACAAAAAAGTTTTGTGTGTGTGTGTGTGTAGGGACGCTTGCGTTTTTCCTATACAATTGCCTACAAATATGACTTTAATTTGACAACCAATCAAAAAGATCTTAACCAATTTTATTTTTAATTACACTAATCGTTCACTAATAAACTAAGGTCTAAACGTATGTACAAAGTATCTCTGTTGTAAAAGAATCTATCATTTATAGGGATTTGAAAAAAAAAAGGTTTGACTTTTATACAAAGTTTAAAACTTTATATGGACACGACAGTACTAAGTTTTTAAATCTCTATAAAATATAGGGTACGTTTATAACATTACTTTACTGTACATCAGATTAAACCATAGTTGATGAGTTTTTATAGTAAATTATAATTAGTAATAAAATTGGTCTAGAACTTTTTACTTGGTGGTCAAAATTGAAAAATGATATTAGTAGGCAATTTTATGGGGGAAACGCAAGCGTCCCTAATTATGTGTCCACTGTATACATATAGGTAACACATCTCAGAAATCATTCATACAAAATTGAAAAAACCCATACTAAATTGAAAAAATACGAAAAAGAAAGATTACGGGCATGACAACCGATGCAATTGTCAATCTATTGTCCATCTCAAAGTTATAAAATAAGTGAAATTTTTTATTACAGTTAATGTGTTTGGAAATGGAGTAAAAAAAGTATTATAGTTAATAAATACAACATTGTTCGCTTTGTGAACTTCGTAAGCAAAATAATGTTCATTAAAATCTATGGTATCAAAAGAATCGCAAATGAAAAAGATATGATTATTTTCTGTAGTTAGTAGTATCTCTTGAATTTATGCAAATTTTGGTAAATATGTAATTTAACATAAGCTTACAGTGACAACAGACATTGTATTAAACACAACACCTTTTACCTTAACCCATGAAAGTAAGTAAATCATTTGGTTTGAAGAAAGTAATTCTAGATATTTTTTCTTTAAATGAATTATTTTGGCATCTGATAATTTCTTTTTTAAGCCTACTTGGTCATAATGTAATAAATCATTCTTAAAAAACAAATCATTCAGTATCAACTGATTTTTAATTGCAATAGTTTTACAAACATTGACTCGACTTAACGTTGATCTTGCAACAAATTTTGATATTCTGTGTTTTTCTTTAAACTGCATTGTCCATATTTGTGTAAGCGGACCATATATCTGTAACATTTTGGGATAATGGGTAAGAAAGTGAACTTTAGTTGTTAGGTCAGACCGTGTGATATTTTTATATAATTCATTTAGTTCAGATACCAAAAACTTTATCTGTTCACTGGTTTCACATTAAACGTTGTGAGTTATAAGTGTAATATATGTAGATGGGGGTAGACTTATTAAAATTAGGATGTAAGGTAGTTCTAACTCTTAGTCTTCGATTACATGATCAGCTGGCTAGACGCGTTTATTTCCCAAGTCTGGAGTTGTTCCTGGATGCCCTTTTCCTGGTTTTCTCAGTGGCGACGAGGATACTAGAACCATAATAAACGTATGTGTAATACGGAGGGAACGTTTGTGTGTGCGTGAACAATGTCGGTGGGAAGAATACCCGAGTTCAATGTGACAACGGATAACTAGAGCTTGTACGTGGAACGTTTAGAACAATATTTTATTGTGAATAAAATTGCAAGTGAGCTACAAGTGCTGACACTAATTACGGTTATCGGGGCAGAATGCTACGAGTTATTAGTGAACCTGTGCACGCCGGAAAAACCCAAAACGGAAACGTTCACAGAGTTAACGAACATTCTAGAAAAGCACTTACAACCGAAACCGAGCATATTAGCAGAGCGATATAAATTTAGACAAAGGAAGCAGGGCGCAAGTGAGTCGATCGCCGAATATGTTGCGGAACTAAAGAAAATGTCGAAAACTTGTGAATTCGGAACTTGGTTACAAGAAAGTTTGCGCGATCAGCTGGTATGTGGAATAAATAGTGAGACTGTACAGTCAAGGAAATTGATTCGTAGACCACTTTGGACTATGTCAAAGTCAAGTAATCAATCAAAACGTAAGAGACTTTTTATGATTTTATTGACAGTGTCACTTTGACATAGTACAAAATGGTCTACGAATCAGTTTCCTTGACTGTACGCCAGAGGCTTTTCACGGTTGATAATTTACATTATGGGAAAGCATATCAGTTGGCGGTCAGTATGGAAGCGGCGGAGAGAGATTCGGCTATAGTCGAAGGGCGCACGGGACCGTCGCACTGTGTTCCGCGTAGAACACCGTAGCTGGACAAAAATATTTTATAAACTTTTTTGATTCAATTATATTGACTGAATGTTTTACTAACTTTTTTTATTTTTTTTAAGGATATATATATATATATATATATATATATATATATATTCTAAGTAAAAGTCATGTTTTATAAAAAAATAATCTAATAACATCACAAAACATAAATTAACAATCTAATCTAAGGTTACCTAATTATTATAATTACTTACGATTAGTTAGAAATATAACAACAATACAAAACAAATAAATTAGCAAGGTTATCGCTAATCTAAGGTAACCTAATTTATTCGATTTACTTAATATTTACACTACTTATAATATCGACGGTGGAAAGGATAAACCCTTTAAGCGACATGATGGGTGAAATTGAGTTATATATATCGTTGGAATCGCCTTTTTTTCTGCGTCTTTTAAGCCGGGTTACTCAATTTCGCCCATCATGTCGCTTAATGCCCGGTTCCTATAATGAACTAGCCGTCATCGGTTATTTTAACGATTCGTCAAGACGCAACCAGCAACGCGTCGTTAACTTGCGTTTCACATTGTTTTTGACCCGACTAGTTGCGACTCGTAACCCGCCTACCGATGACCCTCTCGGCTCCTCTTTGCGTTTCGTTGTTCTAAAAGTACAATTCTTTACAAATGTAACAAAAAGTATAATTATAATGACAAAGTAGTAGATTTGAGACAAGGACTCAAAATTATGAGTTTAAAATACAAATACAAAGGTAACGGTCGCGAATAAACATTTTTGCGTATTGATAATTATTTTTATAAATCGTTTGACGTTCCTTGTTATTCAAACAACAAAACGCAGAAACGTCGCTTCACTTTTCAACCAGTATCTTTCGTTTACATGAAGAAACTCTGAAAACTATTTTGAAAACTCTGAATTAAAACCGGTTACTTAGGTACCTACCACAGGTACAGGTTAGGTAGAACAGAGGACAACGCCGCCAGGGTCGCGTTCACGTGGAGGCCGCGCGGGAGCAGGCGACGAGGCCGGCCGGCGCACACGTGGCAACGCACCATCGACGCCGAGCTGCGGGCAGCCGGGCTGAGTTGGAGAGACGCGGAGCGAGAGGCACAGGACAGGAGCGGATGGAGACGTCTCACGAAGGCCCTCTGTACCACTGGGGTACCATAGGACGACAACAACAACAACTTAGGTACCTTAAATAAATAATATAATATTAATAAAACTCTGAACTCAGAATTAAATTGTGTTAACTATGGATACAACCGTAAGTCAACTCGTTTTATTATGGTCACTTTGTTTGTTTTTTAAATCTTGTTACGTATTTTATAATATTTCGTCTATTGATTTACAGAAATCCAAGGCAATGTCGCAGGACGATATCGCCTGTTTAATCGACTTTATACAAAGTCGTCCCCTTCTAACAAGTAAGGAAACTAATGCCGGCACTAACAAGCTTAACGAAGAAGCTTGGGATTCATTAACAGTTGCCTTCAATGCTCGCTGTGGTTCTATCCCGAGGACTAAACAACAGCTTAAATTGAAGTGGGATAATTTAAAGAAGGCGGCTCGTAAAAGGACCCAGAAAATACGAATGAACAATTTAAAGGTATCTTGTGTTAGACAGGTATTCTTTTACACTCTTTTTCACCAAAGACGAGTTCTGTGACAGCCGTAGGTATTTCGTAATTTCAATCACTTATTATACTCACATCCGAGGTATTTAAAAATAGTTGATTAATTATTTAAGTTCCTGAACAGCGTCGCTAGGTGTGTACCAATTTAGTTTTTGTGTAAGTAAAGTTAAAGAAAGAAGTGTAATACGTGTTTATATGGGCTGTCACAGAACTCATTGTAGGTGAAAAAGAGTATAATTTATATAAGTACCGTATAAGTATAGTGTTACTAACTGGGGTTCTAGTTCTAGTGTGTCAGTGTGTGTGTTTAATCTATGTTGCTATATTATTTTTGGAACTTTTCAGACTGGTGGTGGTAAGCCAGATTTTATTCCACCAGATGAAATATTAGACAAGGTGGCGGGGCTCCTGGGTTCTACCTGCACGGGGTTTCAGGTTGTTTTTGGTGGTGATGGTATTGGGTGTGGGAGTTTGTTGCCAGATGGGGATGATGCTGTAGTCATAGGTGATAGCTCTCTTTATATAGAAGCTGTTTTGGATGAAGCTAGATCTAATGTCCCGGATGTACCTACCAGAAAATGTAACAGAGACAAGTCCCAACAAAGGTATTATATTTTTATCACTTAATTTATTAATATTTCTGCATTGTGATACTAATTACATATATTGTAAATAATAATTTTATAGGTACACCTGGCAAGAAGCATAAGCGTTTACACACAGATGACCCTGACTCTCCGAGTCCTGGGTGTATGAAATACTTTTTTGGCATGCCTTTGTCAAAAGAACTTTTGCCAGCAAAGAAAGGTAAAACAAGTCATTTTAGGTAATAATTATACTTATTCCTGTTGTAAATTGTTAGGCCTGTCTCACAATGGACTCACAAGTAAATTTATCTGTCACATAAAGTTAGCCCTCTTCTTGTCTTTTTCAAGTGTATGAAACCGTAAAGGGTTTACTTTATGTGACAGATATGCTTTACTAGACAATTGTGAGACAGGCTGTAAAAGACATATATTGTGTACAAAATTAATAATTCTTCAATTTTCAGGTAAAAAAACAGCTGATGATCAAGGAAGATCTGCACGTAATCTGGCTATTACAAAGTATTTTGAGATGAAAAGAGAAAAATTACAGTTAGAAGTTAAACTTTTAGAATTAGAATTGAAAAATAAAGAAAATAAAGATTGTAACTGAAGATATTAAAATTCTTGATCATCATGTTTGTATTTAGATTTTAATAGAATAAAACTTTATTTTCATTAAAGTAGTTTAGGTAGAGTAAAATTTTCAAATTTCACAATGAACATAATACAGTTTAGGGCTAATTTTACAATCCCCAGATAAAGCTATCCGGAAGGTAAATTTTAGCTCTGTCCTTTTCTTTCATATGACTTCAAAAAAGGATAGTAATACATTTAACTGACGGATAGTTTTATCTGGGGATTGAAAAATCAGCCCTTAATGTTAATTGTGAAATATGAAAGTCTTGTTAAGTATTTAAGTTTTCTTTCTATTTCTACTGTAAAATGTTATTGGTGTAGGTTTCTTGTTGAAATAAATACATAAATAAATATCAATAGTGTTTATTTCAAGTTACAGTGTACTTGAGTGAATGAAAGACATGACAGTTTAACACAATTAAATTTATTTCCTATTCAAATGTGCACAATTACTAAATGAAATATGGTAGCACCAGTCACATCTTTGGTATGGTTTTTAGCCTGGCAATGAAATTGTTGAAATATACTGCCAAATTTTGTTTATACCTATTGTCAGGGATTACTAGTGAAGTGAAGTAGAGTAAAAAGATAAGAGCTTAATTAAATAAATTTATTGTACAAAGATAAAATTAACACAGCAAAAATCTACCAGTGTTGTCATTTTTCTTACTTGTTCTGGCTAGGGATGAGATGATAAACTGAAAGTAAAATAAATATTTTAAGAAACTGGGATGAAATCATCATATTTATTAGATTAGGTATATACAACTTGTTATGGTTATACAACTGTTACTCACTTATTAAAGAAATTAGAAATCAGGGTTGCCCTTTCAGTATAATTAGCTTCTTCAGTATTATTTGGTACTGGCACTACGGATTCAGCAGGAATTTCCACCTCTGGTGGCATATCTTTTAGCCTGTTCATCCGGCAAATATTGTGCAAAACAGCTGTTGCTATTATAACTGCATTGACTCTAATTAAACTTAAACGCATTGTCAGTGCTACTACTGGAAACCTCCTTTTCCAAACCCCAAAACATCTAAAAAAGGTAATACTTATCATAAAAATACAATGATAATTTATTACATGGTTATAAAAAGCAATTATATATATATATCAAATCATGCCTGTTTCGGTTATAAAATAGGGTATTCAAAAAATTGCCTTTCTATGCAGTTCCTTGTTCGGATATGAGCTTCATTATAAAGCTGTTCGCCTCTAGTTTGAGGGTTTTACAAAGGTGTTAAAATGTATGGTTTCAGAGGATAGGCACTGTCTGCCAGCAGCCATTTATTACCATACATTCCACATTCGCATTGAGCTGTAAAAAAGTTGTACTTATGATGATAATAAGGCAACTAATTTTAAGATATAGTTCTTTCCTTAAGCATATCCCACAGAATATGGAATATTTTTATTATATTTCTATATACATATTATATTTATATTATACTCTTATAAATTATGTAAGTAATTAAAAAATTATACTCTTGAGTATTTATTTCTGTTACCACGAAGTTCTGAGTTGTTGAATATTGTGGCATCATGAGCCGAACCAGGCCAACGAGCTACAACATTCATAAATAATAAGTCGGCATTACAAACTGCTTGAACATTTAAAGAAAAGTAACTTTTCCGGTTTCTAAATTCTTCCCCTATCTGTGAGCCTGTATAGAAGAAAGATTTTTGGTACAATGAGAAAAGTTAAAGACTATTAGGCAAGTACCTATCTCAAATACAAAACTTACAGGGAGATTGTATCCTAATGTGTGTACCATCAAGTGCACCAAGAACTCTAGGAAATCTAGCTATTTTATAAAAATCTTGTTCCGTATCAGTACGCATGAATATATACTTGTTGTATAATTGTGCTATAGCATGACTGATGTCACGTACTATACGGCAAGCTGACGCTTTTGACACCCCAATAAAGTCGGCCATCGATAATAGCATTGTCCCCAATGCAAAGAACCTTAATGTTAGTAAGAGTTGGTGCAGTGGATGTATAGCATGGTTCCTGAAATAAAACTCAAATTAGGTAAAGGTAATTAACCAGTAGGTACCTACAAAGCACTGGTGTTTAATTGCTGAGCATATTAATAATACATACCTGGCTCCCTTCACTTTTATATGGGGATATATTTCGTTTAGCAACCGTTGCACTGATGTCTTGTCCAGTCGAAATCGCAGTTGGAATTCATAGGGATCCAAGATATTAAAATGGTCAACTCGCATTTTGTAATTCCTACGATTGATACCATGTTCTTCATCTGATTCAGTGTCCTCCCAATCAGATAACATTTCTAAATCACTTAATTCACTATCTGAACGAGACATTTTAATATTCTCTTTAAGTTATTGACGAAAATATATAAACATGTACTTCCAAACCGACCGAATTCGGGCGGTAATAATATCAGTAACGGTTAGTAACATTGACAGTTCGTTGACGCTTCAAAAAATTTATAGAAACACTACAATCTGTCATTCCCATACATTCAAGTTACTATTCGTTATCTGTGACCCTCCCATCCGTTAGTAGCAAACCATCGGTAAAACAGGGGCTCTACTTTGAAATCAGTAATTCGAACTTCGGATCGCCCCGTCACTTTCTTGCGAATTAGTGACGCGTCGAGAGCAAAAGGGATAGCAATAGACGAAGTTCGAATTACGGATTTCAAAGTAGAGCCTCAGCTTACGAATCGTTTTTTATAGGAATGGTTTTGTCTTACGTCTAGTTTAAAACGCTACTGCCCGTAAGGAAAACGATTCGTTTCTTGAATATAGGAACCGGGCATAAAGGGTTTCTCCTTTCCACCGTCGATATAATACCTTTATACTAACTTTTTTTTTTTATTATTAATATTTGAGTAGCTTAGTTATTATTTTAATTTAAATAAGTTTAGTTTTAACTTTTAATTGTATTAAATTAAATGTATTACTTTCTGTCGAAATAATTAATTTAATTACCTAGTCATTATCACTAAATTCTTCCTCTGAAGAATCATCTACAAGATAATCCTGGGAATTGTAATAATGACTAGGCATTGGGAATAATTAATTCTATAAGTTCGAAAGGGAGATTACCGGTCTTTTTTTTGGAACCTCAGGCCAGGTCTTTTTAGGGTTCCGTACCAAAATGGTACAAAAGGAACCCTTATGGTGAGACTTCGTTGTCTGTCTGTCTGTATGTCACAGCAGGTTTTCTCAGCAACTACAAATGCTATCAACTTGAAATTTGGCATAGTTGTACAACTTGCTTGCCCGCATCTATTTGTAGTAAAAAAAAAATGAAATTAATTTTATTCATAATTGAAAAGGGGTCTAGAATGGGGGGTTCAAAAATGAAAGTGGTTCGATTATAGCAAATGGGGTGTCATATGAAAGGTCTTAATCTGCACATTTCAAAACTATTTTTTTGAAAAATTTCTGTGATGTATTTTTTGATTTATCCGTCCGTGACCGTCCCCCCTCCCCCTTATCTCCGAAGTTTATTAATCAAAAATTCTGAAAAAAATCCTGACGTATAGATTACTTACTTATATTTTCTGGAAAAATAAAATAAAGTGTTCATTACTTACAGTTTTCGAGAAATACCAAAAAAACTAAGAAAATCTGTATTAAAATTTAGGCTAGTCCAAATCGACCTTATTGCCTGGAAAATAAAGCTTATAACAAAATGAGTATTTTCTTTTGCGGTTACCAAGCATATTATCTTCAATACGGAACCCTCGGTGCGCGAGGCCGACTCGCACTTGACCGGTTTTTTTGGAATAGGGTCAGATGTGATTAGTAACATATTTAACAAATCCCTATTCGTAGCAATACGTGAGCACTTGCGGGTATTATGTTCTCGAAATCTTCTGCAATCTTTGTTGCGAGCTTTCTGAGCTTCCTGAGATTTGGCAGAAGAGCCGATTGAATAATATCTGCACTGTGCACGAGAATTTTGTGAACAGTAGCAGGCATATAATACTACGAATAGTGATGTAGATACAGGTTTTTTGTATCTTGAGCAAAACTATTAAATTTGTCTATTTGAATATCATTATCCAGATGATAAAGTTCTTTTCCTACTCCTGTACTTTTATCTGTCATTTATATCGTCACGAACACTAATATAAGAATATAGATAATATGTCCGCAGAACATTCCGTAGAAAAGTCTATCTAGTCTATTTCCCTTAACAGCACTTGTGCTTTTTTGAGCCAAAACGATATGCCTAGCTGCCAAAGCTTACACCTAGGTTAATTTGGCCAATCAAAATACTTCACCAAATTAAACCACCAATCACAATACACATTGACTGTCAATCGGAACGTTAGGTTCTTTTTGGTATGTAAACTCTTTTACTAATTTAACTCTTTAAAAAAAACCATTTTATTTGGTATCAACCAACCAGAATGCAGCTATATTAAAATCGACCAATCAGGTAAAAGAATTCATTTCTCAAATCATTAGGTGTTTTTTAGTCCCTATTTCACAAGTTAAATTAATTATGCAACTTTTTTTTAAATATGAAACCTGGCAAGTGCAAATCAATTTAAAAACAAAGTTAACCATAGACACATATTTTGTTGTTTTCGAATGTTTCCCGCTCGTTTGTTGTTCTGTGCTTCGTTCGTTCGTATTCTAACCTAGGTATAATAATAAAATTTTGTTAATTTAATTTTACATTTTATTTGAAACCTAGTCGTAGAAAAAGTATTGTATGCAACGGTGTATAACTAAGTCAAAAAATACTCGTGGCGTCTTGCTTTACGATGTTCGCCTGTGGCTCACATCGTAACCACACCACTCGTCTTTCTTGACCTCTCTTGTAGAACTGTTGCATAAACTACTATTGTCTTTTAGTTTTGTCACTTAATGCGACAAATTCCTTAGGAGGCCGCCCCAGAGTTGCAGTGGCATCTGAATTTGATGGCTGAGATTGAGAACAAGATACACAGAAATGTAAATCCCCGGGGTTTTCCAGATTCATTCCATTTTATTCCAAGTTTCGATGAAAACCTGCTAATAACTTTCTTGACCTCTTTCGTGGATACCTCGGTAATACCTGATAGATAAAATTTTGCCATCAAAAACTTGTAAAGCATGTTATTTTGGTTTTCTTTCGCATGTATAAGCCACTCTTCAAATAACTCCATTTTTGGGACAACGTGATGGTACTCTAAAAAAATATATAAAAAAAATAATTTTGCAAATTTTTGCAATCAAATCTATTATATAAAATTGAAAAACCAGAACGGGATAAAAAACGAAGGAAGAAGCGAGATGGCGCCTTACAAATTTTAAGAACTTTGTTATCACGTTTCTCGAAAACAACGCACGTTACCTAAGAATAAACTATTGAAATCTTTCTCTAGACATGGGAATAGAAAAAAAACATAAAATTTACCGGTTTCGCTGCGTATTTTTTCTACAATCACGTAATGAAATCTCGATATCATTGACAATTTGAACCGTCGGCCATTGTTCGGAAATGTTCGGAAACGTTCGGATCGGTCTCGCCACAGAGTCTCGCTTAATACCTTACGTTTAAGTAGACGCTTTTGGTCACTAATAATGTAATAATACCTTAAGCCCTTTAAGGCCGGCCGCATACATACGTTTTCCGTATACACGAAAACGTATACGGAAAACGTATGTATGCGGCTGGCCTAAAAAATGAATTGAAGGAGTGCTCCGTCTTTTTCTCACAAGTGTAATACGGAGCTATAAGTTCCGATTTGCTATGGAAGGACTGCATGCAGGTTAAATTGGTACGTCTGGGACAGGTTTTATAGAGTCTGTCTAATGAATGATGAACTGAGCTTTTATTTGACTGGCAAGTCTGGCAACACTATTAAAATGACGTTTTGACTGTGACAAACAAGTTGTTATTGGTGTGAGTGTGTCAAATTAAAGATTTCTTTTGGAAATTTACGGACTAAACATGCGTAAAACTATCAAAAGTGGTGTGCGACAGATACTTTTTACCATTATAAACAAATATAAAGAAAAACAAGAGAAGAGGGAAGCATTGTTGAACCAAAAAACAGAGTGTTTAGATACGGTGACCGAATTTATAGGTTAGTTCAAGGTTAGTATGGCATGTTAATTTTGATACTTATTATTTCTGTATCTTCAATCCAAAGTTTCATAGAATATATACCTTTTTCTGTCCTACCTATCTTTTGAAATTAGTATTTCTTTTCCATTAAGAAATTAAACGATGTATTCCTTTCAGATAAGCTGGACGTGGATGGTGAAAAACAAACGGTTTGAAAAATGTTCAGCAGTTGAAAGAGTTGGAGCAAAACGATTTACTATGCCAGAGTTAGACGAAGTATTTAGAAGAATTATCTTCAATGACCGGTAAATACTAAAATTATTATTGATTTTACCTAAACCCAAATATTCTTAGAGCTGTCGGACTGTACAATGGGGTTGTAGTCACAATGTATCTGTAAATGGTGTTCTGTTTAATTCATTCCTTCTTTCTTCTTACAGATATCAGTGTTTCGACATTGAAGAGAATAAATAATGAAGGCAAAGTAAACCATGTTGTCTTCAGTACCCCAGGAAAGAAGCGACCTCACAAGGCCACACTATCCAACTTAGATAGTTTTGACATCCATGCCATCCGAAATAAAGTGAACGAATTTTATATTTTAAAGAAGCAAGTGCCTACACTCAGATGCCTATTAGCAGTTGATGCCTATTAGAGTTGCCTATTAGAGTTGAGAGAAAACATCGGTTTTACCCTAATAATAAATAAAATCTTTTTACTTAATGACTAATGTTATTGATGATTTTATTTACTAAAAGAGCTCACAAATGAGAAAGCATGCTGATGCAAGCATTATTATGGTGGTCTGCATTTATTTTTCATAGATAGTTTTAAAGCATCAAATACTTTGTGACACCCAAAGTCACCAAATAGTTCGGTACAAGTTTGGCGACTTTGGGTGTCACTATCTATTTATTTAATGCTGACTATACGGGTCAATCAACTTTTCTTTGTAGTTCGTTGCCAGGGTGGCGTTTCCTGGGTCACTCATTAAAACTATGATTTAAAAGGATATAAGTCCACTACCATTCTTTTATGGCTTTTCTCCTGAGTGTGCTAGAAGTACACATTATAACATTTTTCCTAAGAAACTCTATCACTGTTGTCTCCTGGCCTCTCGAGACAAATAACAACAACAAAAAAGTTGATCCATACGTATTAAATAATAAGACTCTTGGACTTCTATTAATAAACTGTACTTAAATATGATACCGTGTGTGGTCTTAATATGGACAATCGGACACTTGAGTGTGGTATTAGTGGATTTGAGTACCTAGGCCTTAATATTGTGAAAAAGTACGCGGTTCCTCTTTTTTTTGCGCCCACCAAAATAAGCAAAATAAGAAAAGTATCAAATTCGTTTATTCCTACATTGATCGGTAATATCGCTTTTTCTCAGGTTCATCTTTCATTAGACAGACTCTAGCTTCGGCAGTCCGACGAGAGTTACGTTCTCTTCTCTGTGAACGCATCGTTTTGAAAGACATTAATACTCATAAACCTATTACAAATTCACAACAAAAAACACGGTGAAATCTATTTAAGAAAATGAAGTGACAAAAACTGTGAAGTAAAATTTAATATTACCCAATAAAGACGTGGCTTAAAGGTCCCGCAACCTGGCCAAAAAATATTAAAAAAAAACATAGTTTGTTGTGATGCCTAGAATTGTAAGTATAACAACAATCAATATTATTCTTAATTTGTCTTTTGATTGATAAATTTTAATTGAGTTTTATTATTGTTTAGATCGAGAGTCAGGGGTTTGGCAAACATTGCCAAGGTTGCGGGGAATGGATAGTAAAAACGTTTGAGTATCGGTAACACAAAAGGAACTCTCCAGACAAATATTTTCGGACACTGCTTGAATAATTAAATAATTAAATACTATTCTAATATAGTATTTAATTATTGCATAGTTTGATGTTCTCTACCTACCTACCTGGCATTTTTTTTTTATTTCTTGAGATGTCACTAAAAGTGGCAATTTGAGAAATGCGCATCAAACCTACCAAGAAATGTCACTGTCACAAAAACATTTGTCAATGTCAGTATGACGGTCCAGATGGCACCAATCCGTTTTTAATAATTACATACATACATACATTAAATCACGCCTGTTTCCCAGAGGGGTAGGCAGAGACCACTTCTTTCCACCTGCTACGATCTTGACAAATCTCTTTCGCTTCTTCCACATTCATACATTACTTTTAATTATCTTACTGAAGGTGGAAAAAATAACGAAAGTCTTTGTAGTGGTGTAGATAATTAAGAGAAGATACGTCCAAATTCAAATATAGTCTCCATTTTCCACAGACACTATACAATTACATAAACGTAGGGTTTCCGTTAATTTTGTCGCCTATACTACTTTGATTCTTAGATGTTTGTTACATATCGAAATAAACATTTATATTGTTACATATGTTGTTGTTGTTTTTAAAAAGGATTATAATTGTTTCGCTCTAATTAGTGAGATGGTTTAACGCCCCTTCTCCAGTTAGGATGCTACAGTCAGGATAATGTAATACGCCTTAAAAATAGCCAACACAACTAGGTTGGGATTTTTTTTTTTCGAATTTACTTATTTTATTTATAATAATTAGGTAATTAATAATATACGCACATCTTTAAACGATAATATTGTATCAAAACGGATACCAAATGTTATCGAGACCTGAAGTTTGCCATTGCAATATGAATATTTCTACCCAGAAATTGCAAAAAAATAAAATTACTGTGTTTCATGTGTAAATTTTAGCTATGTTTGAGTGTTGACATTTTAATAAATGTATATAAACAATTATATAATCTGAAAATATGTCATTTCGTTGCTAATCAGGGCTCATGAACATAATACAATTGTAACAAATACGTTCATATAATTCATTCACGCGGGTGGAGCCGCGGGCACGTCTAGTATAATCATAAAATGTTAGGTAAAGGTTGTGGCTAACACATATATAAAATTCTTCTTTTTTCGGATACTATTTTTTTTAAATGTAAAAACAGTAGTACATAAATAAAATACTGACCTTTAACTTCTTAATTCATCACTTTATTATTTCAAAATCGATAGGTATGTCACTGGAATAATGTGCCACAACAGGAGCAGAAATGCAAATAATTTTAAATGAATTTACCCTCTTTTTTATATCTTGACCTTAATTACTCATCATTAGGTAATTATCTTGCAAAACAATTATTGGAATCGTAATGACCAAGGGGTTGTTTATCACTTTTAGAAAGCATTTTCGAGAAAAGTTTTAATGACTTTTGTCCAGCTACGATGTTCTACGCGGAACACAGTGCGTCGGGCGGAGCGGCTACGGTCCGGTACCAGGCAATGTCGGGGAGCACGTCGCATCGCCCGAGCACGAGCGGCCCGGCGGCGCGGGCGGAGCGGGCGGCGACTTCGACGCGCGGGGCCTGGCGTGGCCGAGCGGGGGCTCAGGGGTCGGCGGCCCGGGCGGGCGCACAGGCGCCGCCGGCCGCGCAGACACAGCAGTGCCGTGCCTGTGGAAGCGCACACGACACAGGAACTTGCCGGTTTAGTCGCTACGTGTGCAGAGTGTGCAACAAACAAGGGCACATGCGGCGCATGTGTCCTTGCTTAACGGACCAGTACAACGTGGATGTGGCAGTTACGCAGCTTAGTGAGGACAGTGACGAGGTATTTATTGCTACTTTAAATCAGCTGTCGATAACGGCGTACAAACCGATTGTTATTAAGGTCAACGTACACGGTACGGACCTAGATATGGAATGCGACACGGGTAGTGCAGTGTCGTGTATAAGTGAAAATTTGTATTATAAATTCTTTAAGGATTTAGAAATAAAAAGTTGTAACTTGTGTTTGAGATATTACACCGGCGAGTTAGTCAGTTCGGTTGGAGTAATTAGGCCTTTAGTGAAGTATATGAACAGAGATTTTTTTTTAGATTTGTACATTATTCGGAATGGTAAAACTATTTTATTCGGTCGACAGTGGTTAGCGGAGCTGAGTGTACAGATTCCGATAACTAAACTTTGTGATGTAAATAGTGTTAGTGAAACAGATTTTAACTGTAAAGAATTCAGTTCCAGATTCTCTGAAGTGTTTGCGGACGGGCTCGGAAGGTTCACCGGCGGCCGTGTGAGCATCCACTTGCGCGAGGGGGCGCGGCCGGTGTTCCTGCGCGCGCGCCCGCTGGCGTACGCGCTGCGTGAGCCGGTGGAGAGCGCGCTGGACCAGCTGGTGCGCGACGGCGTACTCACGCCCGTCAGCCGCTCGGACTGGGCGACGCCCATCGTGCCCGTCGTCAAGAAAGATGGTAACATTAGGATCTGCGCTGATTTTAAATTAACTTTAAACAGAGTTTCGGAAGTCGATCGTTATCCGTTACCCAGGGTGGAAAACTTGTTGGCACGGTTGCACGGAGGGGACCGCTTTATTAAAATAGACTTGTCTCAGGCCTACGCACAATTTGAGCTGGATGACTTAAGGAAATATACCGTGATAAATACTCACAAGGGTCTGTTCATGTACAATCGCTTGGTGTATGGGTTCTCATCGAGCCCAGGTATATTTCAAAGACAATTAGAACAATTATTTGCGGATTAACCACATGTAGGGGTATTCCTAGATGATGTAATAATAACAGTGACGGATACGAAGTCACATATAAATAATTTATACAAAGTGTTCGAAAGGTTACAGGCTTCGGATAAAAAAAGAGAAATGCGAGTTTTTCGCAAGATCGATTAACTATCTGGGTCACATGATTAGTAAGGCAGGTGTACACACGTGCCCGGATAAAATTAAGGCAATAGTGAGTACCCCGGCCCCTAGCAATGTCTCCGAGGTGCGAGCGTTCATAGGTATGATTATGTACTATGCTAAGTTTGTGAAAAATGTTAGTTCCATACTTACGCCGTTATACAATCTGTTAAGGGCGGGGACTAAGTTTGTTTGGGATAGGGCCTGCCAGGACGCTTTTGACTCGAATAAGCGAGCCTTAAGCTCGAGCGAGGTGCTGGTGCACTACTAGGGCTCGCTACCGCTAGTGCCACAGACCTTAATCTAACTAGATAACGCAAACACCTCAATTTGTATGAAAACCAACCGTGTCACTTTTTTTCTACCTGCTGTGACGTCACAAGAAAAAATAGTGATGTGAATTCCCCGTTGTCCGCGCGAAATCGATTCAAAGGCGCCGCCGCCCGCGCCGTGCGGCTCGTATTAATCAGTCTGCAGTCAGTACGAGGTCAGTCTTTGTAGTGAGAGGTCGCGCGCGTGTTGCGCCTTGTCGCCGTGTCTGCGTGGCTTGGAAGTTGATAATTTGACCGCTCTTCAGGTAAGTTATAATGTCATATACCTACGTAAAAAAATGTGTATAGTTACTAGATCTTTTCGATTAAATGAAAGTGACCGTAAGTACGTAATTGTTTGACAACAAAGAGATAGATAGATATACACACTATTGCCATAGAAATATTTACTAGAACACTTACAAAATTGTAGCAAGCGATCGAAGCAATTACAAGCGCGAATTTATGTGTCCGTGAATTTCACATATCGATTTTTCAATCGATTTGCCAGAGGAATGATAAAAGGACAGAAAAATGATAAATCTTATCTTACTCTTAGGTAATGGCAGTCATTTTCAGTTGGATTTAATTAAAATGTTTTCTTATGGTTTGTAATGATTCTCGTTACTTTGTTGTAGGAAATTATGTCTAAGCCAAATAAAAAAACCAGAGAAGAAATTTTATCTGCGAAAAGAAAAGCTAGTAAATTACGTTATGATAAAATAAAATCAGATCCAGAACTCAGTCAACTTAGAAAAGAAAAAGATAAGGAAAATTACTTAAAGAAAAAGAAAAATAGGCAGGTGACGGATATAAGGATGAAAAGCGTTATAGAACAGCAAAAACAGCGAGAGAAGTGGCGTCAGAATTCCAAAGCATACTACCTACGTAAGAAGAAACAGAAAGAAATACAAAGTGTAAATATTAATGAAAATGAGGACGAGGACAAGCCTCTGGTCGAAGCTGAAACTTTTGAAACGGATCCATTAGAGCCATCATGTAGCAACGATGTCACATCGCATAGCTTACCGAATGACAGAAAACCAAAAATTACAATACTCTCCGACGTAAAGGTTAACTATGACTTGAAGCAGCTTTTTAGATCACGTACAACTAACGTAGGTTGGAAATACAACTGTTCTTCACTTGACATCACTAAAGATTTTAAAGAATTTGAAAATTAATCATTATATTTTAAAATAATTGTTTTCTCAAATTATACTAAGATCTGATAAGTTGATTAATGAAAAGACTGATTAAGTTCCTAATTTGAAAGGCAAGTTGTAGCTTTTATTCAATAATAGAAATTAAGTAGATACCCGAAGAAACAAATAAAGGCAGGGTGTTTGGAAGCTAAGTGCAGACTTTCAGGGATGGCAGACGATTTTTTTGACCATTTTATTATTAAAGTACTTTTTCCTTATGACCATACTATGAAACTGGTTACTTTTAACAAATATTAATAATTAAATGGTCCCTATCTCAAAAATACAAGTCTGCACCTATCTTCCAAACAATCTTTAAATATTTTTAGTTGTTAAATAACAATAAAACACTGTTTTTTGTTATATTGATAATTTTATATAAACTCAATTGAGAAATTAAGAAGATAACTACAAATATGACTATACTGAACCAAATATAAGATTTATAAGTTGTTAATTATAAAATAAGTTTTTGTTTTTTATTTGTTGATTATTCAATATTAACATAATTTTGAAAATTGTTTATAGTAAAAAGAAGGCATAAAAAAGGCCACCTTACTTTCTATTTAATAGCAATTGCTAATAAGAAAATTATTAAAACAAGTTAGTAGGAGTTTCTAAATTTATTTCGTACAGGAATTAGTTTAAGTACAATTATTATGACTTAAGTAAATCTGATTTGCTCAATAAACAACTATAATAAAAAATGTTACGTAGTTTCTTTTACGTTTTGATAGATATTATTGCCCCTGGAATAAAATCAGCTTGTTGTATAATTGTCTTTTGGACACTGCAGGTTTCACGTGCTTAGTTAAATAATGAAAACGCACGTCGATATATGTATTTGCGACTGCCTTAATTAATTGTACCAAATGGTTCTCCGTTGGTGATTGGTCAAATTGATGAATAGCAATGCTACTAAAAATGTTACTATTTACAAAAACCCGCAGAATCTTATTTATTAACAGGGGCTTACTCGATGACGGCTTAATGCAGAATTTTTGTGACTTGTCAATTATTTGTCGTATTTCTAATTCTGCTACCTTGCATATTTGAACAACATCCTTTGAGGGGTAAACGAGACCACCTTTATCCTTGAAAGCGATGAACTCAAATGCATGACCAATGTTCGCCTTTGGTGAAGGTAGTGCACCACAACATTCATCGCATTTGATTATTTTTTCAAGTGCTCTTACAACATATCCAGCGGTATATGTTACAATCTGCTCACTAAATTCAGACAATTGAGGCAATGTAGAGCAAAAACTGTCAAAATCACGGATACTGCTGAAACTGAATTCTGTACTATCTACCTCGTCATCAGCGAGTGTGGCTCCTGTAGTTGTAGAATTTATTGTTTGTACCGCCGAAGAACAATTAAGTACTGAAATTTGTTCCAATTCAACACAATTGCCACCGTTGCAATGTTTTATTTCAACGTGATTTAACATTTTTTTGTAAAAAGATTCAAATTGTCTTGACGTGGGATTATTGTTACAACCACCGTGTGCCCGTACATTGCAAAAGAATAATTCCAGATGGTCTTGACTAAATCTATACATCGACATGAACTTTATTTTTTCTTCTTCTATCAACTTCTAAAACAATTCCTTTGTGCTTTTGATACAGACCAACAGACCAACGAACCCTGTCTTTCTGCCACTTTTAATCAATAGATCTCCTTGTGTAGTCCTCAGTCCTCTAATGTAATTTTCCGCCTTATCCAAAAATTCCGTTATTCTTGTCTTGTTGTTCATGTTAAGAGGCTGCTTGAAACCAAACTGTTTTAAGTTCCTAGAGTTGAGCACATCGAACAAATCGTTGAAAATGCGTATAAATTCAGCTGTAGCTAACGATCCTTCAAAATCCGGAATTTTTAATGTATCTCTACAAAAATCAAGAGATTTTGCAACACTTTCACTGAGGAGTTGAGTCGCCAACTTAACTTTCATCTTTTGATTTTGAAATTTGACATGGCTGTTTCGTAACTTGTTAGCTAAATGGAAATATTCTGTACTTTGCAGCCTGTGCAAAAGTTCGAAATATGCCCATGATACTCGATTACCATTACTATCAACAATATTTGCATAAGACTGAAGACAATTCCTTACTAATTTTACCATATGGCAAGCATCTAAAAAAACCGCCACCGGTTGTTTTGTAACAGGATGTTCAAATGTTGTTTTCAACTCTTCATTTGGATCTAATCTGCAGCCCAATTTTTTTGCCATACTTAAATTCGAAGGACAACCGTCAAAGGTAAGGCCGACAACTATTATATTCGATTCGCTCAAATGCTTCAAACATTGTAAGACCAGATCCGCTTTTTGTTGACCATTTGCCCCGTCTATTAAAAAGTATCCAACAGGAACCTGAAATATAATCAAAGCATTTAAATGCACATATGACAGCCAATACAATACACACATTTACACAATATAATTGACAAGAATAAATGGTAACCTTCCAATTCGCATTTATTCCAGTGACTAGAAACACCAGTGCTTCTTTAGCTTCAGGAACCTCATCAGAATCCAAACCACCACCGAAATCTACATATCCATGGAATTTTTTTCCGTCCCATTCAATTTTTTTCTTTATAGCCATTTCGTCAATCATAAGGCAACAGTACAAGGGTCTTTTCGATTTATTCGCTATTAATATCAAAGCATTTAAAGATTCGGTGGTAAAACCAGGTCTGCCATTTATACATTTAAACCACTTTTCAATAGTATGAGGATGTGGTAAGCACAAATTAAAAACCTTTCTCACATAGTTGTAAGCTTTGCTCGAATAATAGTGTAATGTTAGAGCAAAACTCCGAAGTGCCGGCGAATACTTTGATGTACTGACTACGTTAGCATTCTTTATCTGTCTAGAATAAAGTTCTTTGGTTGTGACATTGGACGAATTTAACAAATTCGCTTGCTCTTCATTTATAAAAGACTGCTTTTTTAAACACTCTAACAAAGCCACTAGCGTGAATATTTTTAGGCCTTTACGACGATTCTGTTCCCTCAATCTTTTTATTTGCTTGTTTTGCTGTTGAATTTTTTGTTGAGCTTGATTTAATTTGTGTAATATATTTTTTTTCTTTGGTATATTTAATGGTGTCTCCTCATTTGATTTAGACGGTTGCTTGATATCCTGTAACACATTAATAAAATAATCCTCTCAATACATCCTCATTGATTGATAGTACCTAGATTCTTGCAGAACAATAATACAGGTACCTGTCCTAATTTTCTTTTTCTCGACGTATTGTTCATTGGAAGGTTGTCCGCTATTTCGTTTATATTCTGCAAAAAAAAAAAATCTAGACAGGAAAAAGGTATAAAAACATGGATTAAAGCTGTATGATTTTGATTTAGGTGCATTTTTTTAAAATATGGCATGACTTCTTTTAACATTGAAACTTCTGTTCTAATTGTATCGGTTCTAAGCAACGTTTATAACGTCTACGTTAACTGTCAGATATTGTAATTTTAGGTGTTAGAGAACAATGCAAGTGAATCAAGACTATCGAGAACTATATCTACTAACTGTTTCACATGTTGATGTTTTCAGTACATCAATGGTTGGTATTGCTTCTGGAATCAGGCGACGATATTTTTTTGTTTCCTTAAAGCTGCTATCATTAAAATGTATAGAGCAAATTCGACTATTTTTTGTTGGAAACCAATTTCTTTGCCCGGTCGCTTCCATCCATTCCTTTTTTAAGCTTGGATTACTTGGAAACCTGTAATTTATAATTATGTTATTCAGACATACATATTGTTGCAAAAAATATAATTTACCTAATACCTAAGCGTATTATCATTCCTGTTTCAATAATCGGTTAGAATCGTAAACAATCGGAAGGTGTACATCACTATTTGCTTAATTTGACAGAAAAATGATAAAAGTACTCGTACCAAGAATCCAAGCGACACAAGCTAAAGATCGACCGTTAAATTTCCATTGCGCGTTAATATAGACAGGGCCTACAACTTTGCAAGTAAAGCAGGCAATGTATCATGAACATGAAGTAATCCCACACAGTATTATTTTTCATAGTAAAACCACGACAAACCAAAATAAATTATTTTTAAATAGATTAAACGTAATTATAGAAGAAATTTACTTACTTATGGAAGGAAACATGTCCATTATTTGGGTCAGCTTTTCCTGTACAGTTTTTACAACTTAATACGGAACAACCAGTCATTTTTCTAGATATCGGTGAGGTCCGGCGGCGGTAACGGTCGAACGCGTACTAAATGAAGCCGCGTAGAAAGCAGACATTTATACTGCTTTTTGACACGCGAAGTACGTACACTCGCGGCATCTAGTTAGATTAAGGTCTGTGGCTAGTGCTCACGGCGGACGCCTCTGGGGTGGGGGTCGGCTGTGTCATTTCGCACATCACGCCGGAGGGCGAGCGGCCCGTCGCGTATGCGTTATGCGCAGGCTTTAGCGATCGTTTATGGAATTCGTAAATTCCATCAATATCTTTATGGGCGGAAATTCATACTCAGGACGGATCATAAACCTTTAACGTATATTTTCGGTGATAAAGTAGGTATCCCGGTAATGGCGGCGTCGAGACTGCAGCGTTGGGCAGTTTTATTATCGGGGTACGACTACCGAATAGAATATGACTTTTATGCCTGGACCAGTCGAGAAGCTTTAATATGTCCTCCAAACATGCTGTGAACAATTTGGGTGATATTGTGTCTCTCTGTCTCATCTCCCTTCTAACGGGAACCGGCTTTGTAAGGTCGTGCAGCTTTACTTGCAGTGTGGCTGCATTGTACACATCTTTAATCGCTTGCACATACTTATAGTCGACCTGGCATCTCTCAAGAGAGTGAATGACAGCCCAGTATTACACTGTATCGAACGCCTTTTCAAGGTTTACGAAGGCTAATGCTACGGGTTGGTTGTACTCATTAAACTTTTCCACAAGTTGTCGAACTGTGTCGATGTGGTCAACCGTTGAGAAGCCGCTCTTAAAGCTGCTTGCTCATTTGGTTGCGCCGAGTCAAGCCTTGGTTAAGCCTTTATAACCTTGGTTAATAACTTGTACACATGACTGAGCAGCGAAATGAGTCAGTAATTTTAAAGATTAATGACGTCTCCTTTTTTGTGCATTAGAATTAGCACCGCATTTTTACACGTTTCTGGAGTTAGTCCCTCGAATAGAGGCCTTGTTGAACAGGAGCTGGAGCTGCTTTAACACTGGTTTACCACGGAGTTGCAGATGTTCGTATGTAACTTTGTCATCTCTTGGCGTTTTCCCTTTCTTCATTGCTTTCAAGGAGTTCTTAGTCTCATATAAGCACAACTCGCGCAACTCTTAGGTTTTGTGCCTTGCCAATTCATGTAGCTCGTGGATCTTTTCCTGACTTAGTAGGAGATGGTTCAATCTTTTGGGAGCTGTATAAGTCTGAGTAGAATTTCTCTACGACTTCTAGTATTTCCTTCTAGTCTGATGTTAGTCTGGATCCGTCAGCGGTGAGTTTGTGTAAGTATTTGGTGGATTCCACGCTTGAGCTGCCTTCTAAACACCTTGAGTCCCCGGTGTTTTTCTATCATGTCAAGGTAGTTTGTGCTTCTTTGGCCTCTGCTCCTTCCTAATAGCGTACCTTATTTTTTTATTAAGGATGTTCATAGATACCCGACTGGTGTTTTAAGCAGCCGGATCCTTTACCCCAGGGATTCTTAGCACCCTTCGTCCCGCCGGTTCCCTGACCGTTGCCGTAGTCAGGACCAGCAGGACCACTGGGAACTGAGGGACTTGTTTTGGTGTACTTTTTCATGGAAGGTAGGTACTTGGCCTTGAAACGCCACGCTGGCCACTGCGGGTTAGCAAGTCTACTCGTTCTGAGGTGTTTTAATCCTCACGGCTTGTAGTAGCCGTCTTGGAATCCAGAAGGGTTGACACTCGGCGTTGTTGTTCGTTTGGCAGCACCCGGGAGACACGTGAAGGGTATCAAGGGTAAGACCTGCGGACGCGAACAATATTCTATTATTATATTTTTTATATTTTATTATTTATTTTATTGATGCAATTTAAAAGGTTCACTGCTTGATTAAACTAACTTTTTAGCTATTTGTGGTTCATACAATCACCTACTTTATTTAATTTTTCATAGTTTCATATTGTGAATAAAAAGCTAAGTAACAGTATCAGCAATCGTATAAACAGCTAAGTGTTCAATAGCGTAGTTTAGAATGGAACGATAAAAACATCTATCAGGTGTATATTACGCTAAGTCATAGATTTCACTAAATTGCCATTGCTTTATTGTGTTTGTAGTTAATTAGCTCAGCTTACTTCCTACAAGTGGGAAGCATAGATTTTTGGACAATAAAATGAATATTTTCATCATAAACCGTAGCGAGATATATTAGGCCAAGTGTTACTTGGCGTATTATTCATTGCAGTTTTTAATGGTAAAATTGAAGTATAGAACGCTAAGTCGTCATAAATCCAAAACGAACAAGATTTTAGTGGGTCAATATATGCCAATTAATAAAGTAAGTATTAAGCTATTTCTATTTCAAATTTCAAACGCAAATGTTAAAAATCAAGGGAGTTATTAAACTTTTCCATTAAAACACGTCTCCTGTAAAGTAGCGAAAATCGAGTTAACGTAGTGTTCGTAGATAGTGTCGATGTACCCTCGAGTAAGAACTGCGCTGACGCCCTTTCGAGACTTCCACAGCTGGGGGACAGTTGTTCAGGGAATAAGGAAATCACATAGCTTAAATTCATGGAGAATTTTTTACCCGTGACAAATGACAACGTTAGAGCGGCTACAGCTAAGGACATTCTTATGAGTAGGGTAGTAATGTATGTGCAGTCTGGCTGGCCCATTTCTTGTCACGATGAGGAAGTCAAAGCTTATTTTGCAAGACGGCATGAATTGTACTTAGACCGCGGGTGTTTAATGTGGGGTTATCGCATGGTGATACCACCGGCCTTACGAGATTCTATTCAAAAGCAGCTTCACGTTAGCCACATGGGTATCGTGAAGACCAAGGCGCTGGCTTGGAGCTACGTGTGGTGGCCTGGCATCGACGCCGACGAGGAGGCGCTGTGCCGGCGCTGCGAGACGTGCGCGGCAGAGGCGCCAGCGCCGGCGCGCGCGCTGCCGAGCCCATGGCCATACTCCACTCAGCCATGGAGTAGAATTCACATAGACTTTCTCGAACCGTACAGGGGTAAAACTTTCCTTGTGCTTATAGACTCTAGTACAAAATGGCTTGAAATTTTTGAAGTAGGTAAAACAAATGCTTCTGCCGTAATCAAAATATTGAGAAGCACTTTTGCGCGTTTCGGTTTACCGACAGAGTTAGTGTCGGACCAAGGACCGCCGTTCTCGAGTTCGAAAATAAAGGATTTTCTAGAGAAAAATGGTATGAAGCAGTCTTTTTCTCCGGTGTACCATCCGGCGTCCAACGGCGCGGCGGAAAATGTGGTTAATTTATGTAAGCGCGCAATAAAGAAATCCTATAGGGATAACATCGATGTCGACGCAGTGCTTCAAACTTATTTGTTAGCGTACAGAAATTCCGTTCATTGCACTACGGGGGAGAGCCCGGCGATGCTCTTGCAGCGACGCTCGCTGCGGTCGCGGCTCGACCTGCTGCGCAGCGACCGCGCGTTGGGGGAGCGCGTGGCGGCGGCGCAACACCGGCAAGTGCAGCAGGCGGGCGGCGGGGCGCGCCGGGCGCTGGCCCCCGGGGACGCCGTCTGGGCGCGCGACTACTCCGGCCCGGACCGGTGGCGCCGCGGAACCGTGCTGGCAGCCGAAGGCACAAATAGATACACCCTGGATAACGGTAGCGGAAAACCTCTAATTAGACATATCGATCAAATCAGACGTAGATCTAGGTTATCTACTGTTCCATGTACGACGACAGCTGACGAGGTGGCCGAAAGGTCTGACGGGGGTGAGGGGGTCGTCGCCCAGCCGAGAGGTCAGGAGGACATTGACAGGGAAAGGACTGAGCAATTTCAAAGTGAGGAAGTAGTGGCGGAACAGTCAGATACGATGCCCTCCCCATGTCCGCCTCCGCCACCGCAGCGCTCGCCGGTGAACCTTCGACCCCTGCCGAGTAGAACTCGCAGGACACCACTCGAAATAGACTACATGTATGATAGTCTATAACCTGCATATATGTATGATTTGTTAGTTTGTAAGTAGTTGTTATTGTTCCAAAAACATATAGGTGTACCTAATTAAGTGGGGAGGTGTAATATATGTAGATGGGGGTAGACTTATTAAAATTAGGATGTAAGGTAGTTCTAACTCTTAGTCTTCGATTACATGATCAGCTGGCTAGACGCGTTTATTTCCCAAGTCTGGAGTTGTTCCTGGATGCCCTTTTCCTGGTTTTGTCTAATAAGTTTGTCTAATAAACATTATTCTTATCGGGTATATAATAACCAACAAGTAGTCCAAAGTAACGAACTAGCGTTAACATTTCACAGAAGCTGAAGTTTTTACTTTAATCACTGACCCATCAATTACGACTGCATTGGAAGACTTGGAACTCGAATCAGGCCCATAATCAAATGTACGCAATTTGGATTGTAAGTTACTGAAAGAAATAAGTTTATCTTTCTGAACGATAGGTACTTTGTATAATAAATGACATGAACTAATGACGAACCTCCAGAAACCGTGTGTCTACTTTCTTGACGTTGGCCAATTACTATTTCCAAAGGGTCAGTATACGTTCCCAATTTTTTGAAGTGCTTGAAACGTACATGTTCAGTGCCTAGATTATTCAATACTGTATTGTTTAAATTTAACAAGTTTTATAGAGTGTCATGAACATTTGGTTGCATTTCATTAGCTTAGTATTATGTCTTGAAAATGTTGCAGCAGAACATAGTTTGAACTAGACATATAGTTTTGTAATAGAGTTATAATAGACTGAACGACTTTGCGTGGTATTTTAGGGTCAGCATACAAAGAAGATACGAAATTTGTCATCTTATATGTTAGAATATTTTCAACGCTTTCATAAGATGCAGTGCTACGAGACGCTATTATTTCTGCACCGTTTTGAGAAACAATCGGCGGCAGTATTGATGAAAGTACATTTGATGATTGCGTACAACTAATAGATTGTACTTGAGAATCAGAATGACATTTTATCAAGTGTTTTTTGAATGATAAGGCTGAGTAATAATTCCGAAAACATCCTTCTTCGCCGCATACGAATTCAGAAATACCATTAGAACTTTTACAAAATTCTCTGAGATGTGTTACCAACTACTGCTTAATAGTACCCTTTTGATTTTTGCAATAGTGACAAGTATACATCATTATTGCCATAAAGCGAGATCAGTTAACAGAGAATTAGTAGCCTGGTTGGGCAGGTCAAACAAAGTTTTAATTTTGTAAAAGCCTATCTGTATTACAAGCCAAATATCCTTACATTCTTCAGGATAACAAGCACCTGTAGCGTGGAATTTTTTAAATGTGGCATCTACAGCTGTAACCATTTTTGGAAAACAATAATAAGTATCATTAACAATCACATAGGCCGATTGTACTTGTACAGGAGACTCGCCGATATACACAAAAAAGGGCTGTAATGTTTTACCTAGCCTCAGAAATTTAGATCGCCTCAGGTCAACGACTGAAGTCACCACAGCCGAAGTTGCTGCTTTCGTGATGAATCCGTCACGAAATTCAGCACGAGATGGCTTCCAATGTGTTTTTCCCTGTTTCCGAGGTGCAGAAGTCCCAATAACATAGGCAAGAAGTATCAGCGCGATATTCGTTGAACCTTCTAAGTCGCAATCTAAAAAAAATATTGCATTTGTTAGTACATTAACCAAAGACATGAACTCGGTTACACATCATAACTTAAGTTGTGGGAGATGCTATTTTATTTATCTATAGGTCTTGCAATTCACGATGGTGAGTGGGCTTTACTTGTGGTAAACACATATCTGTATACGTCTCGAAGTGTGCGTGAGAGCGAAAGTGGGTATGGTAAGCATAAAAAATATAAAAAAATAAAAAAAAAATCTTGAAGAAAGTGAAAATTTTGGCGACCATTGCTCGTCCCTACAAACAATATTAAAAAAAGATAAAACATCAAAAACAATAAACTATTTATTTTCTTGCCGTGATATGCGAACTATTTAGTCATGCATGTAGTAGCGACCTTCTTGGTTATATCTTCTATGAAATTGATGTAACTTTATCTATCTCTAAGGTAACATTTGTAATGTCTCCGTATTTTCTCTCCTAAATTTACTTACAATTTTATGTTAATTTAAGGGTACGTATCGGAACGCCTAAAATTAATAAGCCTAATGTATCATTCCCTAAAAGTTCATAATACCTAATGGTTTTTTTTCTGAAACCGTTAACTTTTCAGGATTGTTACAAAACAAACCTAACCTAATGAGTTCTATACAATGGCGTTTAAAAAAATCTTGAAAAGTTCACGGTTTCAGAAAAAAACCCTTAAGGTATTATGAACTTTTAGGGATTATGGTACCTACATTAGGCTTATTAATTTTAGGCGTTCTGATACGTGCCCTAATTAAAACCTATGTGTAGGTTTTGTCTTTATTTAGAGGGTTTATTATGGCCTTGTTTTTCGTGTGACTAAACGTGGAAAAAATATCCGTCACTCTCGCACTTAGGTACTGCTACGTTTGTTTTTTTGGGTAAGGAAATTAAACCATTAAATTAAATGATTAATATTTATTCCGATTCCAACCGCCGCTAGCACACGAAAAGGTCGTAGGGATGGGGTCGACAAATGCCCGTCTGATTCTACTCCCGGTACAAAGGGCGTATCCGCCACCACGCTAGTACTCCCCTGGTTCCCGGAGTAGCGCCGTGGAGATGAAGCGAGCTGAGGCCGAGGGACGTCAGCCGTGGTAACCCGTCTATAGAGCAGGCTCTCGAGCCGTAACGTAGAATCCTGGAATGTTACATTTGTCCAGTCTAAATAAATTTATCTTTTTAACAGCTCCGTTGATTGTGACCGGCGTGAAGCAGAAGCAAAGAGAAGCAGTACTGCGTGATGGTGAAATGGATTGGTGAAGTGCGGATGTCACAATCAGACGGAGTTTACAAATGGTGAAAATGAAAGCGAGAATGATCACTAGCTACATTTATTTAAATAAGGATTACAAATAAGGTGTGATAAGATGCATATTAGTCATATGATAATTAATTTTAATGATATGTGATGCGTGATTAAGCATTTATATATTCGGCAAGCAAAATCGAACAAATCATTGTGAAGATAAACCGTTATAATTCAAAAATACCTGCTACTTAAGATACACATAAAGATGTTCAACACTTACCCAATATAGGGGTATAACCACTCACTTAACAGTATTAATTAGTACTGCGCGAGAATTAAAATACGGCGTGACTTGGAAAAAATATACGCTCGCGTAATTACCGCCAGCGCGGCGACGTGTGAGGTCACTAGTATGAGTGAACGTGCGCCTGCGTTGAAAGCCAAATCTGTCTGGCTGGCTGCGCGAGCGCTAGGGCGAGAGCGGCCGTGCGGCGCGGGGAGAGGAGGAACGACCGACCGGTTCGATTGAACAAAGGCGATGCGAGTCGAGTACAGTGCGCCGCGGATACTAGTAACAAGTAGCAATGTACAATCAACCTATTTTAATATAAGTTTAATACATTACTGTTATTTTAGTTTGTTGTTAGGTAAGTGTCGCAAATTAGGTTTTTAAATTTTTATTATATTAATAGAATTTTAAAATAAGTATTATTTTATGTTATTTTCTAATTGTAAACTAAGTTACGTGACGTTTATACGTTACAATACCCCGGCGCGTCAGGAAGGATTTTATTACATCTAAATATAATAAAATCCGCATAGTTCAGTACCTGTAGATACACTTTCAAAATTATTCAATCATACTTCACGCTTACGTAATCACATCAGCAACTTGTTTAGAATATTTAGTATGTAAATTACTGACGCACAATCACAGAAAAAAAATTAAGGTAACTCGTTACAAGAACTAGAAACCTTGCAAGTACAAATGCTTAAAGATGTCAAGACGCAAAACAAGGAAAAAAAACTTGGACACAAAAAGGAAATTAAAAAAAAAAAATGTGACCGACAGGAAAAAATTATATTACTTGTTAAGACCAATCAATTTGAGATCCTTTATGTGCCAGGTGCCCAAATCCTTCCCAAAAAAATCCTGCAGCACATATACTAAAGGTGATTTCTTGCTGATAATCTTGGCCTTAATGAACTTTGGTGCCAACTTTTTGGTGAATTGTTTGCCTTTGTCACTTAAGAAATAAGTGCGCTTCATAACTATATCACCTACTTTGAATTCCGCTGGCTTACGTCTAAGATTATAGTGAGACGTGTTCCTTACATGGGCATGCCACAGTTTGCTTTGCACATCATCGAAAATTGAGGCCAGACAACCTAAGTTCTCAGCGTATATGTCACGTGGTAGGAACACAACTTCCGTCCCTAAATCGGTCTCCGTATAGTGCGTCCCACAAGTCACCAGCTCCCTACCGTAAACTAGGAAAGCAGGTGTAAAACCGGTGGCCTCATTCACAGCGCTATTGATAGCAAATTGAACCCGCGGAATGAACACGTCCCACGACCTATGGTCATCCTCAACAAAGGTGGAAATACAAGTAATAATAGTCCTATTGTAACGCTCTACTAAGTTTACTTGTGGAGTGTATTTAGGACTGTAGTAGACGTTAGGGACATTATAAAATTTAAATAAACCTTCCATAACCTTGCTAGTGAATTGAGTACCGTTGTCCATCAACACCGTTTGTGGAACACCATGTACAAGGAAAACTGATTCCTCTAAAATTCTCGCTATAACCTCTGCAGTAGCGCTTTTAATGGGATAAATTAGGCAATACTTCGAAAAGCAACATGTGATGACTAAGATGTAGTTGTTTCGCTTCTTAGTAGTTGGCAAAGGACCCATCAGGTCCATCGAGATCATTTGGAACGGACGTGAGCATTGCTTAGGCCTACCCATTTCCCCTAAGGTTTGATGGTTCTGAGATTTGTAGGACAAACACTTATCGCATGCTCCAATGAACTCGACGACCTCCCGGTACATGCCTGGCCAAAAGTAACGTAAAGCAAGTCTACGGTAGGTTTTAAAAATGCCCATGTGCCCTGCAGCAGGCTCCGAGTGATTTTCGTGAATGACCTTTTGACGCAACTCGGCGGGAACAACCAATTTCCATGAAAATTCAGATGTTAGTTCATGCTTGTTTTTGGACAAGCGGTACAAAGAATTATTTTTGGTGGTGAAATTTGGAAAATCGATTGGTTTATGAAGGCAGCCATTATAAATGTTAGTGTACCAAGTATCTTTAGAGTCTAAATGAGAGTTTGAAGTGGAAATAGCACTAACTGGTAACCGAGATAAGGCATCCGGAATGACATTATCAACGCCCCGGCGATGTTTAAGAGTGAAGTTAAACCCTGACAAGCGAACACCCCAACGAGCCAATCTACCAGTTGGGTTGCTAATGGACAGGAACCACTTAAGTGCACTGTGATCAGTGTAGACTGTGAAAGCTTGTCCATTTTCTATGTAGCAACGCCAATACTCTAATGCGGTAACTACGGCTAAGGCCTCGCGTTCAGTTATGCTGTAATTTCTCTCGGCTGATGACAAACTCTTGGACATGTACGCGATCGGGTGCTCCTTACCTTCGATGGTCTGCGTAAGCATTGCGCCAATACCATAATTACTGGCATCGGTATGCACCTCGAACGGTTTTGTATAGTCCGGACAACAAAGAACTGGAGCAGAGACTAGGCGCTCCTTCAGTTCCTGGAACGCAGACTCGGCCTCAGGGGTCCATTTAAACGGAGGTGAACCCTTTTTTGAAGAAGTCAATTTATTTAATGGCCCTGCTATTGTGCTAAAATTAGGAACAAACCGCCTATACCAGGTTGCCGTTCCAAGAAAACGTTTGAGGTCTTTACGACATGTAGGTGTAGGGTAATTTAAAATAGCCTCAACTTTCGCGGGATCAGTGCGTAGACCAGACCCATCGACTACATAGCCGAGGTAATTAAGCTGGTGGCTGAAGAAATGGCACTTGTCTAAATTTACTGTTAGATTGGCTTGCTTCAATTTCTCTAAGACGCGCAAAAGTAACGTCACGTGACTGTTAAAATCTTCGGAAACGATGATAATGTCATCCAGGTAAGCGAACACTTTAAGCTCAAACTCTGAGAACAACAGGTCCACTAATCTTTGTTGAGTAGCAGGAGCGTTGGTCAGGCCGAACGCAGTCCGCTTAAAGTGGAACGTTCCCCTACCAGGTACATAAAATGCCGTCTTATTCCTATCCTCGGAAGCGATTTTAATCTGCCAGAAGGCTTTGGACAAATCGATGCTGGACAAGAAACGAGCATCCCTGAGGTTATCCAAAATCTCCGAGATATACGGAAGGTTGTAAGCATCACGTTTCGTCACTGAGTTGAGCTTACGGCTGTCGAGACAGAAACGAGGCTGGCCGTTCTTCTTGGTAACGAGCAGAACAGGCGATGACCACGCGCTTTCGCAAGGCTCAATCACGTCTAGTGAAAGCATCTCGTCCACCTGCTCGACCAAGATACGCTGTTTCTCGGGTGACAATCGGTAATAGCGTTGTCGAATTGGACTAGAATCTCCAGTATCGATTCTGTGTGTGATTAAGTCAGTGACACCTAAGCCTTTACGTTGAGAAGAAATGTCCTCAAACTGTTTTACGACGTTATCGGCTAATTGCTTTTGAGAACCATCCAAATTATCATAACCCTGAATAAAAACTTGCTGATTGGGTTGAAAAACACCATTATCAACCGCAGCACTATCACCCAAAACAATACTGCTGAGGTATTTCGGGCAGATTTGAAATGCACGCCAGAAGTCTACGCCTAAAATGAGATTGTTTCGGATACCAGGCACGATAAAAGCTCTCAAAATGTGAAACTTATTATCTAAGTATACAGGAATCTCCATATAACCTTCACTTTGCAATATTTGACCTCCTGCTGCGGTTACCGAGATAAAATCATCCCTAATTATTTTCAACCCACTATCCACAAGTACTGAATGAGCACCATTTCCTAGAATTGTCACAGCGGAACCAGAGTCCAACAGTCCCGAGATTGTAATGCCATTGATCTGCACCGTAACAAAAGGCCTATTATCATTTTCAAAATGTTCTTTCAGAATTGTATCAATTTTGTAAGTTTTGAAAAATAAATTTAATGTACGAAGCCAATCTTCCCAATCATCTTTATCAAATTTACCTAAACTAACATTGACACAATTCTGAGCAATTAGTTTTTTGATTTTGGTTTTCTATTTTTGTTACAATCTGGACAATCCGGTGTCTTCACATTCTTACGGCCGCACACAAAACAAACTATGACGTCTTTATTCGCTGTACACTGCCTCAGGTTATGACTATCCACCCGACATCTAGGACAAAAACGTGTCCTGGATGTGGACGGAGTAATTGCATGTACATAGTTAGAGTTAGTCTTATCTTCTAAATTCTTATTATTGTTATTATTTGAATAAGATTTTGTGTAATTGTTATTGTTGTATTTATATTTATTATTATTAAAATATGTGTTATTGTTGAAATTTTGTTTATTCCTTGATGATCCGCCTGAATAAGCAAATTCAGGTGCCAGAGTATCTGTAGTCGGTCGTGGAGGTTCTTTGAATTGAGAAAGACGTGACTGTATACTCTCGTAATTACGACATAAGGTCTTTAATTCCTCAATTGTTTTTATTTCAGAAACGGAAGATAGAGTACCCGCGTAACATGGCCGGATGTTGTGCAAGAGAATTTCGAGCATGTCGCCTTCTGACAAGGCGCTTGTCAAACGCGAAAAGAGGCCGGACATGACTGATAAATATATTACTATATTTTCCGTTTCTCCTTGTGTGCGAGACCTGATCTCGGAAAGCAGCCTGTAGTCAAAGTCAGCCTGGCCGAAATCTTGCCTCAGAAGCACTACAAGGTCATCCCAACTTGTAACCTTTTCCCGAACACTTCGAAACCAGTGAATCGCATCGCCTGTGAATACTTCAGTTGCATTGTGAAGAACTCTGTTGCTCGAAATATTCTTCGCTTTACAAAATTCGGAAACGCGTTGAATGAACGCCCTCACGCAGGTTTTGCCGTCATAACGTAACTTTGACAGTTGGTTAATGTTATTGCCGTCGCAAGTCACCGTGACATTAAGTGGAGATGCAGAAGTGGCTAGAGGAATCTGGATGTCATTGCCAGTGGATGCAAGCGGATCAGCGACATTGCTGTCCAAAAGCAAATTAACGCGGTCAAAGCAAAGCTTATATAAGGTAACACACTGATCATAAGCTACTTTTTGTTCAGACTTCTCACAAACAATGCGGCGTAGCCGATGGAACAGATGATGAGTCAAATTCTGTGCTCGTAGTAAGGTACTTTTATCCAATGGCTTTGAGTCAAGAAAAGAATTTACTTTTTCCACCACATCTGCAATGCCATCCATATCATCTTTCACATCAATGGGACTTGTGAGGATATCCTCAGATGGAAATAAAGGCCCACATTTTGCAATTTGCTTACGCAGTTCCTGAACTGTGGAAGCTGGAGTCTCGCCCCGAATAGAAACTTCGTACTCTAATTCGGTCTTCTGAAGAGACATGAACTTAATAGGATAAGCCATTGCAAAATTTTGAGACAGCGCTAAGTTCAATAATTTATATATTGGATAAGTGTTGAAGAGTTAAAAAAAAAAAAACAACGAAATACTCCGTCTGTTCCAAAATAAACAATTAATATTAAATAACGTTTTTCGTTGTTATTCTTTAATATTAAAAATAAAACGCTAGTTTTTTAAAAAAAAAAACAAAGTAAACAAAACAAAAAAAGCGTTATAAGCACAACTAATGTATACGAAAACAAGTATAAAAGGATTTCTTTTTTTAGGAAAAAAAACGTTCAATAACAAAAAAAAAATCCTCAAATAATTTAGACTGACTGTACCAGTGGACATACGTAGAAAACGATGGTAAACGATAGTAAAATAAAAAAACAATGTTCTTAACAAATAACTTCACAATAATGTGTCCGACTGTACCAAAAAAATGTAACACAATTTCAATTCTCATTACTATTTTAAGAAAAAACTTGTTTCGTACACCTTAGCTGCTTGCAACCAAAAATAAAAACTGAAAAAACGTTTCACAAAATAAAACAAAAAGACATCAAGCACAACTACCCACCTAGGAGCAAAATCAGACCTTTAAAAAAAACCACGGTAAGGCGCCAGTGCTACGTTTGCTTTTTTGGGTAAGGAAATTAAACCATTAAATTAAATGATTAATATTTATTCCGATTCCAACCGCCGCTAGCACACGAAAAGGTCGTAGGGATGGGGTCGACAAATGCCCGTCTGATTCTACTCCCGGTACAAAGGGCGTATCCGCCACCACGCTAGTACTCCCCTGGTTCCCGGAGTAGCGCCGTGGAGATGAAGCGAGCTGAGGCCGAGGGACGTCAGCCGTGGTAACCCGTCTATAGAGCAGGCTCTCGAGCCGTAACGTAGAACCCTGGAATGTTACATTTGTCCAGTCTAAATAAATTTATCTTTTTAACAGCTCCGTTGATTGTGACCGGCGTGAAGCAGAAGCAAAGAGAAGCAGTACTGCGTGATGGTGAAATGGATTGGTGAAGTGCGGATGTCACAATCAGACGGAGTTTACAAATGGTGAAAATGAAAGCGAGAATGATCACTAGCTACATTTATTTAAATAAGGATTACAAATAAGGTGTGATAAGATGCATATTAGTCATATGATAATTAATTTTAATGATATGTGATGCGTGATTAAGCATTTATATATTCGGCAAGCAAAATCGAACAAATCATTGTGAAGATAAACCGTTATAATTCAAAAATACCTGCTACTTAAGATACACATAAAGATGTTCAACACTTACCCAATATAGGGGTATAACCACTCACTTAACAGTATTAATTAGTACTGCGCGAGAATTAAAATACGGCGTGACTTGGAAAAAATATACGCTCGCGTAATTACCGCCAGCGCGGCGACGTGTGAGGTCACTAGTATGAGTGAACGTGCGCCTGCGTTGAAAGCCAAATCTGTCTGGCTGGCTGCGCGAGCGCTAGGGCGAGAGCGGCCGTGCGGCGCGGGGAGAGGAGGAACGACCGACCGGTTCGATTGAACAAAGGCGATGCGAGTCGAGTACAGTGCGCCGCGGATACTAGTAACAAGTAGCAATGTACAATCAACCTATTTTAATATAAGTTTAATACATTACTGTTATTTTAGTTTGTTGTTAGGTAAGTGTCGCAAATTAGGTTTTTAAATTTTTATTATATTAATAGAATTTTAAAATAAGTATTATTTTATGTTATTTTCTAATTGTAAACTAAGTTACGTGACGTTTATACGTTACACTTATACTTGTCAGGAGGGACGAATGTTTTAACCACGTTTTGTCACACGATAAAAACGGGTAGGCCCACAATTCTAAATAAATTGATTATTTTTATTTCAGCGTACTTCAAAATAAATTCAATTCAATTCAATTCAAAATTATTTATTGCATGTCACATTACAGGTTTATAGATGGAATTACATGGAAGGTATACATATGACACCCTGCAAGGGCGTAGCAACTTAGGACAGTAGGGCTAGTACCTAATTATTAGAACTACGAATATTGCACATATCAATAATTCTTCTAATTCTTACATACATACATTAGTACATTACTGCACAGACCGGGAAATAGGCCGTTGCGGGACGAGTAGAGTTAGCGTGGCCGAGACGCAGTCGAGGCCGCGCTATATACGAGTCCAGCAACCGCCCTTCCCGGTCGAGGCTTGTATAGAGCTTTTCTCCAACAATGCGAGAAAATATAACACAAATTGCTAAAAAAACACAGGTCAAAATACCCTTGAAAAAAGAGGATAAACACGTACGATTAAAAGTACTGAAACAAAGCATGAAATAAAATCACACATTTAAACGTAATATATTCAATTTCAATAAAATATGGTCTAAATTATAACATTTATAACGCGTTTATGTTATTTCGGCAATTTATTTTGTTTATGAACACAATTTCTATAAAAAAAACGTCAAACTATTTGATACACTTTTAAATACGCTGTAAACGCTGTTTGAAAATGTTTAACTTTTTAGTCTATGACATTTAAAAAGTAAAATATACAAGGAAGAATTTTGATTGCACGAGTGTTTGGCTGTTTGGAGTTAGTTATCCTACTCCAAACATGGTTTTAAAAAGTAAAACACCAGGTACGTAATGAAATTTGTATACATTTTCGCGGCCGCTGCCGCTGGTAAATAATAACTTTTTTTTTTAATTTTGCCTAAACCTGGAACTCAGCACTTCGTGGGCTGATTTTACGACAGTAAGGTTAACATTTCCGAGCATGTGGGAGAAATAGTACATTACTGCACAGACCGGGAAATAGGCCGTTGCGGGACGAGTAGGAATAGGAATTTAAATAAATTAAAATTTCCCCTTTTCCAGACTAAAAATAGTCACATCTAGCACTCATCATAATATGATTAAAATATATAATCACCTGCCCAATAAAATCAAAAACCTAGACAGACCAAATACATTCGTACAACAATTAAAAATATTCTTGATCAACAAATGCTTTTATAACTTAAACGACTTTTTTAATGAGACCTACCAATAATGACATAGATACTTAGATGACCCTAGATTAAGAGTAAGTAGAATTATAATTTTAATGATTACTGTAACAAGTTGGCTTCATAATTTGTATTGATTTGTGCCAAAGACAGTGTGCAATATTGAATAATAGCTTTAGAATAAGGATAATTAAGCGGGTAGTGTAGCCCTCTCATGTTGCTGTGCCCTCGCAGGGCGTCACATGTATACCTGTAGTTGTAGTTCCACCTGTTGTAACGTAATGTGACACGCAATAAACTATTTTGAATTTGAATTTGAATTTGTAGTTAGCGTGGCCGAGACGCAGTCGAGGCCGCGGTATATACGAGTCCAGCAACCGCCCTTCCCGGTCGAGGCTTGTATAGTGCTTTTCTCTAACAATGCGAGAAAATATAACACAATTTTTTAAAATATTAAACACAGTCCCAAAATTTCCTTGAAAAAAAGAACAGAAACACGTACGATTAAAAGTACTGAAACAAAGCATTAAATAAAATCACACGTTTAAACGTAATATATTCAATTTCAATAAAATATGGTTTAAATTATAATATTTATAACGCGGTTATTTCGGCAATTCATTTTGTTTATGAACACAATTTCTATTAAAAAAAACGTCAAACTATTTGATACACTTTTAAATACGCTGTAAACGCTGTTTGAACTTTTTTGTCTATGACATTTAAAAAGTAAAATATACAAGGAAGAATTTTGATTGCACGAGTGTTTGGCTGTTTGGAGTTAGTTACCCAAGTCCAAACATGGTTTTAAAAAGTAAAACACCAGGTAGGTACGTAATGAAATTTGTATACATTTTCGCGGCCGCTGCCGCTGGTAAATAATAACTTTTTTTTTTAATTTTGCCTGGGCCTGGAACTCAGAACTTCGCGGGTTCATTTTACGACAGTAAGGTTAACATTTCCGAGCATGTGGGAGAAAAATACGTTATATCGCTATGAATAACTTTTGCGTTTTTTCCGGAGATTAGACATGCTAACGGTTCTTCGTGACAGTTAGCCTCGTGGAAACAATATGCACAAGTGACTTGAGCGCGCTCGCGACTGATCGCTCTGTCAGACACGCACACTACCTTAATGTCCATGTACACGTTCAACCACTAATAAAGACCACTCGCCATCGTGAATTGCAAGAGCTATACACATATTATTATGCGTTCAAAACCCGTAGTCAATGAGAATGACCAGCATTACCTGTGGTAATAGGCGGCAGAGATGACAGCTATAACGTAATTTGTAAAGTACAGCTCGACCAACTGATCTGTGAACTGTCACCCATAGAGTACATTAAATATTATGCCACCTTTCAGTTAAAAGATAAGTTGGTCGAGCTGTAATGAGTTTCAAATTTGGAACATCTTCCAAAATTAACACAATTTAAATAGGCCCAATTCTAGTATCAATTGAAACGACAACTCGGTATATTTTTTAGTACAATATCTTAGGACATTTGTAAATAAAAGTAATAAATAAATATCAGGGGACAATGTCACACCAATTGACCTAGTCCCAAACTAAGCTCTAAGATTGTACTATGGATACAAGACAACGATATAAATACTTATATAGAGAAATATACAGTTAAATACATAGAAAACATCCAAGACTCACAATCAGTTACTATGACTGCACAGTCGCCATCTGATATATTGTGTGTGACTTTTCAATAAATTCGGAACATATAACAGGTAAAAATATCAAAAAGCGTAGATACCTTTGACGTTCTGTGCTTTCTGATATTTTTACCTCGTTATATGTTCCGAATTTATTTAAAAGTCGCTGCTCTTATATTTATGACAAATTGCATGTTCTGATGTAATTGACCACGACTAATGTAACAAATTTATTGAAAAGTCGCTGCTCTTATATTTATGACAAAATGCATATTCTGATGTTATTGACCATAAGTAGTGTAACGAATTTATTTAAAAGTCGCTGCTCTTATATTTATGACAAATTGCATGTTCTGATGGTAATAACTAAACTAAAAAACCTAATTAGATTCCAACATACGTCAAAAAAGTGTTGCCATTAAAATGACATATTAGGTGGATCGGAAATTTTCACTTCTGTAAATGTTATAGGTAGCTGTTTATTTTATTTATAATATTAAATACAACATTTAATTTTCCTTCTTAAATAAATAAATAAATAGGGCATAGAGTAAATGGGGCATACTCTGCCTGGTTTAATATCTCTCGAGGTGTTAGACAGGGGTGTATTGCCTCACCATGGCTGTTCAATCTATTCATGGACAGTTGTATGTGCTAGCCCCTACACTGATGTATGGTAGTGAATGTTGGGTGTGGCAGGACAAGCATGAAAGTCGTATAAATGCAGTTGAAATGCGCTCTTTGCGTAGTATGTGTGGTGTGAAACTGACTGATAGAGTAAGAAATGAAGAAGTCAGAGAGAAATGTGGACTAAAAGAAGATGTAGTGACTAAGATTGAAAAGGGCATGCTTCGATGGTTCGGTCATTTGGAAAGGATGGATGAAAGAAGATTGACGAAAGAGATATACAGAGCTAAAGTGAGTGGAAGGGTCGGAAGGGGCCGCCCTAGGCGTACTTTTTCGAATCAAATCGGAGAAATACTGGAAAAGGGCCGAATTTTAAGTACCCGAAACCGACGTGCGTGCATGACTCGATGTATGAATGTGGAAGAAGCGAAAGAGATTTGTCAAGATCGTAGCAGGTGGAAAGAAGTGGTCTCTGCCTACCCCTCTGGGAAACAGGCGTGATTTAATGTATGTATGTGTATGTAAATAAACAATCTTATTTAAATACTCGTCGCAAAAAAAGATATTAAATTAAATTGTTTTATAGGAGAAAAGTTTAAATAACAATGGCAATAACTCAGGGTTTAATAACATTTGGTACCAATTATTATTCTCATTATGTGCGATTACATTTTTAGGAAAAAAAATCAATCATATTTTTACGTACGTCTTCAAAACTTGACCGAAATCTTCAAAAAATCTTCAAGTTTTCAAAAATTATCAGTTGATCATGTGTGTGGTAACCTTTATGGTGGACATGGTGGTTCTGTGGCGGCCATAACATCTATTGTCACTTCATTCGACATCTGACGTTTGGATAGCTCGAATGTTTTCTGTACCTATTCGCCCCGTGGTGATTTCCATTGTTAAGTTTTTGTTTTCCGTTAAGTTTTTGTTGTTTCATTTCGTTATTGTTTCAAGTTTGTGTTTTGCTCGTGGGTTTTGCTTTATCGCAAGTAAAATGGAGCCTGTACCAGGTTCCTCTCACAGCAAAGAGAATGGTCCTATATTTCCACCAAAAAAGCGTCCTAAAAGTCATATGAGTGTCTCGGAGAAATTAATGGTCATGAACTGTTACAAACATACCCACAGTACATGGCCCACGGGAAAATATTGGTCACGTGTGGACTGTGCAATGAAAGTGTCTCAAATATTGGGAATATCTGATAGAACTGTCAGGCAGATTATGAAAGACCACAAAACGGATGAAAACTTTAGTCCTCCCAATAAACCTGGCCCCAAATTAACCATTATTGAAAAACTTGATGAGTTTACCTTCGCTGCAATTAGACGTATAGTTCATCAATTTTTTCATCGGAATGAGCCACCAACCATTCAGAAGGTGAGTAATTTATTATATATAATATAACTGTTATTACTCGATTTCAGTATTTTCTTGAATAAACCATGCTAATATAACATTTCTTTGTCTGCAGGTTTTAAAAGTTGTGAATGATGATGCCGACTTGCCAAATTTGTCAGCAAATACAATGCGACATTAGTTAGGTCCATGTTTCTTTTTAATTTTGTTTGACATTTGGAGTCTGTTTCTTTTATTCTACATCTATGATATCAACTAATAATATATAGCATTACAAAAAATATCACTAGTCTGTCTGTATCAAACATACCTGCAGCTAACTTTTACCCAGTATTGGTTTAGATAATCAGAACTTTTCTGATATTGTGAGACATATTAAACCATGTCACATGTTTATAAGAATTTAATTAAACCTATCATAAATTAATCATCTTAAAAATCAATTTTATATGATATGATTGTGGTGTTAATTTTGAAAAATGATTAGTGATTATGATTATAAACTTACCAACCTGTCATTACAGGTCACATGAAGAACAAGGTTTGGCAAGATCCCCAGGTTTTGTCATCTCGGCAAGCTTTTTTGGAGGGGCTTACAACTGGACTAAAAGGTCCCTCAGGAAAAGGAAGGCGATTAATTATTAGTCATATTGGCAGCGAGGAAGGTTTTGTGGAGGGAGGGCTATTACTGTTTGTGTCAAAAAAAATTAGTGACGACTATCACAACGAAATGAATGCGAAACATTTTGAAGAGTGGTTGGCTAGTATTTTGCCAAGGTTGAAACCGAACTCTGTGCTTGTTATAGACAATGCACCATACCACTCTAGAAAATTAGAAAGTGGACCCAAAAAAGATGGAACAAGGGCCAAATAATTGAGTGGTTGCAAGGAAGAGGCATTGAATGCGATGCTAGTATGTTAAGGACAGAGTTGTGGGAATTGGTAGAAATAGAAAAACCAAAATATGTTAAACTGGCAGTTGATGAACTAGCAGCCACTCACAATATTACAGTTTTAAGATTCCCTCCCTACCACTGCGAATTAAACCCAATCGAGTTGGTGTGGGCTCAAATAAAAGGGCATGTGGCCTCAAATAATAAAACTTATAAAATGGCTGAAGTAAAGTCGTTATTTGAAGAAGGTCTGCAGAAGGTGACAGCGGAACGTTGGAAATCTTGCATAGACCACGTTATAAAAATTGAAGACAGAATGTTCAACTTAGACAACTTAATTGACGATGTGGTTGAACCTTTTATTATAAATACTGATGAGGATGATCTAAGCTGTTCAGAAATTGAAGAATAAATATTGTTATTAAAATGGTTGTCTTTTTATTTATTAATAATACAGATCCCGCCGTTGTTTGCCCGTCCGTTGTGGCCTAGTGGTTCGGACGTTGGATTTGCAATCCAGAGGTCTCTGGTTGAAATCCTGGCTCATACCAAAGATTTTTTTTCGGCTTTATGTACAAAGTGTCATTTGATATTCTCAACTAGCTTTTCGGTGAAAACATCGTGAAGAAACCAGCATAGGTACAGTCAAGGGCAAAAATATGTATACACTTTAGTACCTTGTCACTTTAACCACTGTGACAGTTCATATATATCAGTTCAAATATGACGAAAATAGACAAGGTACTAAAGTGTATACATATTTTTGCCCTTGACTGTACATCTGAGAAAAAAATTAAAGGTGTATGTGAAGCTGAAGTCCCTAACCCGCATTAATATTATTTATTATTGCAGGTCCCCAGTCAGTTTAAAAAAAATCTTACTAATATTACAAATGTGTAAGCTTGTATGTACTCAATCACACAAAAACTTTTTAACTGGTTAGGTTAACTAATGCACCGGCTAAAGCTAGCATTTATCTTCGTCAACCTTACCAAACCAAGACCTGTTAGGCGATGAATGCACAGAAAACATTGATTAAAATCAGGATGACCTTTATCATATTGTGGAAATAACTTATATTGTTTTATTTTAACATAATTATTGTACCAAAAGGTTGGTTTCTCCTGAAACGTCACAATGATGATGACACCGTGTATCTGTGACATTCCGCCATCTTTGGTAGTTTTTTTGACGTATATTGGAATCTAATTAGGTTTCCAAGTTTAGTGTAACAAATTTATTGAAAAGTAATGCTACTCCGAAATATTTGAGTACCTCGCCCGCTACAATATATCTGATGGCGACTGTACAAGGCACTCTACTGTTTTTACACTGAATTAAATTAAGATAAAAATATTCAAGAGCCATGTTTAGAAGCCATGTAAAAAAAATATGCGGAAACTAGTGCACGGATTTTGATAAAACATAACATCATCGTGATAACTTACATCCCAACTCGGGATATACCTACTATACAGTAGTTGTTATCCCAAAAAATGCAAAAATTGCATGCAAGGAAATGAAAGAATAGTTTCCTGGGTAAAAAAAATAATAAAAAATACTCAGTTATGCTGCCTTGGGACAGAGTATTGAGACGATAGTTGGCTGTGTCGTTCCAATACTCTTCCACCATCTGCCAAGGATCCACACTATTATTTAACCAAGTTAACTTGTCTTTGCAATTAGCATAATCTGAAATAAAATAATAACAATAATAAAGAAAAAGTAAAAACTCAATTTTGAAATGTTTTAGTAGTAAACATTATCATTCAAAATATATATATATAAGAATAGTTATAATCAATAACATTTAGAAAGTTATAATATTTGAGTAGTTTAGTTTTATTTCAATTTACATATATTTAGTTTTAATTTTTAACTGTATACATGTTAAATTCCCTAAATATTATGTTGATTAGATGAATTGTTAAAAATGTTTGAATAACAATTTCAATGATGTATGTAAAAAAAAACGAAAAAAAAGACTCCCTTATTCATAAATTTGCTTTGTTACTCTCTGTCAAATTCAAATATCACAATGTAAGACAAGGCCAATACATATTTAGCTATTGTGAGTTTATGAATTACAGGGTATATATGTTGAAGATAAACGGTCAATAGTCAAACCTACCGGTACAAAAATAATTCTATAGTAAAAAAAACAAGGGATCAATTTTTACCGAGGGCAATTTTTGTTAAGGGTTTATACGGTCCTATTTACTCACCTTGTTCAAAGTCATCAGAGACCGATGAAGCTGTGTCGGTAGATGCTGTGGCTAGTAGTATAATATTGGGCATTCTGGCCCACCTCGTTCGAAAATTTTGCCCTCCTCACTCGTGTGATCCAAATGCCCAATATTATTTTGTAGATTTCAAAATTCATTCATGCATTCTGCCCCACCTCGTCCGATATCGGGCGAATTCGTCCTCCTCACTCGTGTGATTCAAATGCCCGATATAGATTTCAAATTTGGGTTTGCGCAAAATGAAATGATCGCGATAACGTAGGCGTTTCGCAACATGAACAATCGCATCAAAATAGTTATATTATGTGGAAACGCAGTCGTGATTTCCCTTAATTGGAATAAGTCTTTCATGCAAGTAAAACGTATGCATCGCTTGATAAACTTTGAAGAAATATGAAGTTTGTAAAACAAAATCAGAGGTTGCAGTTGGATGTTGTTTTTCCAGCTCGCAAAAAGCGTTGTTTACGTCATGGTGAACTTTTACCTGACCGTATTCGCAGTATAATTTGCGGTCCATTTAATTGCCTAAAAACTAATTTAATTGTTGGTCTTTTACTTCACGAACAAGGGTTACGGTACCAAAATGTTTATGTTTACCATTGACTTATATTACTAGCGTAAGGACCAGGCCAACGGCGCGACGAAAAGGGACCAGTTCGTTGGCCCTTAAATAGCAGTTTAGGGCCAACCGCGACTTAGTCGTTCGCGGGCGACTGTCATTGCTTGACGTTAGTTCGCTCGTCATAAAAGTACCTAGCTGCGTGGTTAAAGGGTGCAAAAATTACGATACGAAAGTTAAAAAGAATGATGGAATATCGTATCATCGGTTAGTAACCTTACATTATTTTTATTGCGTGTCAAACAATTAAATAAGCCCTAGAATAAATAGCCTCAATTTTAGTATCAATCCCAAAATGGCGGTCATGATGGCTCAATGTATCGACTGGCGACGCGCGAACCTTGACTTGTAAGGGCGTCTTTTTTATCGTATTTTACAAAATAATTTATTGAGTTATTTCAGTATTATTATGGGTGCTTGTAAATCCTGGAATAAATGATATTAATTTTTAATTAAATTTTGTCTGTAAATCAAACCGAAAAACTGACTAAATCAAACAAAACGCCGACTTTGTTTTCGCTGATGAAATTTTTTATTAGGGGCTCCATCACTTCTTTTAAGTCGGTTTTTATGTTTTTATACAGTCTTAATTTCTTTTCGTTTCATTTTTTTATAGACATAGCGTCAGTGAACATTCTAAATTTTAGGTAAAATAAAATCAAACTATAAATAATAAATAATAAATAAATAAAATAATTTATTTTCAGATTTCTCAGATCCATAGGTTGTTAGTTACAAAAACACTAATAAAACTTATAAAAACTACGTTAGTAAATTAATATTAAAAAGTTACATAAACTATTTCAGTGTCGTAAGACATGAAGGTCGGTGTATCGGCGGAGAATATCCGAATCCCACCTCCCTGCTATCATTTTCAGAATGCTATTTGTGCTCCCCCTCATCTGCCTCACCACAGAGGCAGTCTTTTTCCGTACTACGGCATAAAAGTCCTCTACACTAGCTCCGGCAAACATCCCAGAGGCGCTGCAGAATCGAGGAAGCCCAAACAGCATCCTGAAAATGTTATTATATTGGATTCGCAGGGTATTGTAGGGCCTCAGCCTGAAACTAGCCCACAGGCCGCACGTATAGAAACTTTGACAGTAAGCTCTAAACAAAGTCAGCTTCACTTGAGCACTGCAGCGCGCGAACCTGTGCGCCAGCATCCCGCCTCGGACCGACAACGCCCTGCGCTCCCGCTCTATATCGAGATCGTCTTTCAGGTCCTCAGTCACAATATGACCTAGGTATTTGAAATATGTAACACAATTTAAAGGAACTCCGTTTAACAATATTTTGGGCGAGTAGGCTGGACACTTAATTTTACCTTTGAAAATCATGAACTCACTTTTAATAGCGTTGTACTTCAAACCGTGCTGTTGTGCATACATCTCGCATGTACCAATAAGCTTTTTAAGGCCTGATACTGATGGGCTCAGCAGAACCATATCGTCCGCATAACTAATATTGTTTACACAAACATTATCAATTCTACAGCCGGCACGAATGCTGCTAAGCCCCTCAATCAGTTCATTCACATACAAATTAAACAATCTAGGTGAGGTGAGCCCCCCCTGCCTCACCCCACACCTTAGCACATATGGATCTGAATATCCTTTAGCCCACTTTACCACGTTTATCTGATTGCTATACCAGTGCGACATGATTCCTGTAACAGCCGGATTTATGCCTGTCTCCTTTAGCTTTGACCATAATATATCATACGACACGGTATCGAAAGCCTTAGAAAGATCTAAGAAACAAGCATAAATGGGCGTATTTCTCTTAACATAATAGCTAACTGTATGTTTTAAGGCTAATATTGCACTCTCAGTAGATAGTCCTTCACGAAAGCCGAATTGAGCATCATGTAATTTGACATGTAGGTTCAAAAATGTGTCAAGGATCCTATCTAGTACCTTTGCGGTGACTGTAGCCAAAGAAATCGGCCTATAATTACTTTTATCCGCGAGATCTCCTGTAGAATTCTTAACTAGGGGAATGACAACAGTTTTCATCAAATCCGGAGGTAAATAAGTGTGTCTCACGCAGAGCGTGAACAGCATAGATAATAACCTCCCAATGTGCGAGCCCGCGTGCTGGAGGTGCTCAATGCTGAGTCCGTCGTGCCCCGGAGACTTACCTCTTTTCATGTTAGCTATAGCTAATCTAACGTCTTTAGCTGAGACTACAATTGGCTGGCCTGTCATATTGGACTCATCATTGAACCGCTCCCGCACGGGTTGGTTGGGAGGCTCCATCTTAAAATAATCCCTGAAAATGTTAGCGACATCCTTGGGTTCACTAACACCATCCACACAGGCAGACAGACTTGGTTTATGACTCATTTTTTTGGTACTTTTCCAAAACTTTCCAAACTGTTTATTTGAATGTTGTGTTGCCAATATGTCACATTGAATCTGCACTTGATTATTTTGACAAAACTTAAGCTTAGATTTAAAAATTCTACGACTAGAGCACATATTTTCATAAATAGGGCCACTTTTGGGCTTCCCATGTGATACATATGTCAAAAAATCTAACCTAGCTTGCTTGTGACTGTTTGATACATGTTTATTCCAGCCAAGAATACTTTTACCTTTGCTATTCACATTCGACTTATGTACACTACTCTCTACAGATGCTCTAGTTAGTGCGCTTAATATATCACCGTACAGTTGATTAATAACACTTCTGTGTGAAGTATCTTGACACATACTATCTGCACAGTAGTGAAGTTCATGCGGAAAATCTACTACTTTTAAATAGTTATTACATAAATCTGAGTACTGAGCAGTCTGTTCAGGACTTCTTACTCCCCATAACACTTTATTACATAATTCATTTGTTGGTATCTCTTTGGACCTAATTACGTCAGTATTAAATTCGATTTTTAATGGATAGTGATCAGACCAGTATACATCATATAGAACCTCGATATTATTTAACGTGTACCATGCAGAAGTACTTACCACGCAGTGATCCAACCACCTCTGGGATCCGTGCGCATCACTCACAAACGTATGCGTTCCAGACGATGTACCTAGCCGAATCACATCCGCACATAACCATTGTCTTTCATTACAAAAATTTAACATTTCTTCATAAAAAGGAGCCGAAGGATGAGCATTGTAATCGCCCAACATGTACACATTTTCAACATTGTTGTCCTCGATTAACGCATTCATTTCGCCCAAACATTGAGTAAAAATTGGCAAATTATCCGGCACATCGGTCGGCATATATACACATATCACTATGAACTCCTTCCGCTCCTTAGTTACGACTTTTATTCCAGCAATGCGCTCACTATTGCACTTAATAACGGTAACACTGTGAAACGCACTATTCCGCCAGAGAATCGCCACGCCGCCGTGAGGCCTACCGCGAAGAACGCCAGCTGACAAATCCACCGCCGATTTGCCTGTGTAACTGAAGTCCTTATCAATTTGTCCCAGGAAGGCCAAGTCATGAGACAGTAGCCAGGTTTCCTGAAGTGCAATCACATCCGCCTCTCTACAAAGCGATCTCACACAGTCAACACTTCTATTTATATTTTTACAGTTATATGTTATAAAAGCACTACTATTCTGGGCCATTTTTTCTTGTATTGTTTTTTAGACCGAGCCCCCCACTCTGTACTGCGGGGCTACTGGGTTTGAAGCGCATGAAACGACTAAATTTAATGCCGTCAGGCCATAATTTGTCGTCTAGATACATGTCTAACTTTCGTTTATCTACAAACATTTTATAGGCATTGTAAGACCTTTCAAACTTCATGTTTACTTTTTGAAGTGTGACTTTGTCATTAGTTTTTCTTTTTATGTACTCACAAATATCTTCCTCCTCCGTTTCTTTGTCTACATTTGAAATAAATAACGGTATTTTTATTTCTGCCGCCTTAAATTTCATTTCAGGCACCAACGCGGCCTTACCGATACGACTTGTAAGATTTCGCGACTTTTTCTTTTGTACTAAAGTCCATTTATTTTTCTTAATTTTATTTTCGCTTACTTCCTTCTTAGCTATATCAGCGAAACTTTCTAATTTGTGCGGCAACGTATTCTCCGATTTGTTCGCAATACATTGCTCATTTTTCATCACGTCCGTAGTATTGTTTACGGGGGAAGCCTCAGTGGACGCTTCACATTCAATAACAATCTCAAGCTCGTTTCTTTGTTGCGAGATTGATTCAAGGTTACGAGGTATAGGAGTCTCCGGCTCACACGGTTCAGTGTCGCACGCGCAGTCTTCAACCGCTCGGGGAACCCGCGAACAACTACCCGCACACTCCGAGTTTATGCTGTGCGACAAACCAATAGGACCGCTATCATAAACGTATCCACCTCGTTTTCTCATATTAACGTTATGATCGTTAACAATAGATGCATACTTTAAATTATCAAGGTCCATTTGCAGCTCGCGCAATTGTGACACCGTGGCATACATTTCTTTGAACGAATTTATTTCGTTTTTCAATTTTATAACGTCTTTCAATAACGTAACTGCATCTATGTGGTCAACCGACGTTGGAGGCAATTTTTGAAGATCGCGAGCCACAAAAATCGGAATTAGATGGGCATCCGTATCATCATGCATGAAGAAACTAACTATGTCGTCCAAGTTTCTGATCTTTTTCCCCTCGCTCCGCCTTGATTTTACCGGCTGTTTTGTTGTTACAGATTCAAATAAAAGCTTCTTAGCACTTTCCACTTCGCTTTCCGAAAAATTTGCGTCACACATTTTTATCAAACTGTCCTTGTCCATTATGTCATGTTTGTATTGAATATAGGATAATAGCTCACAAATCACTACGTTGCAATTGCCGCATTTTAACGTATTTAACGCCATTTTAGATAGCACGAAACGCGCCCGAGTGCAACCGCTGCGCGAGCGCGACTGCGCGACTATATATGTATATCGGCAAGGAGCTGACTAACGTAAGTATGTATGTTTATATAACACTTTAGTGCACTAAAAAATAAGTAGGTACATTACACAATTATGAAAGTTAAAAATAGAAATTACTTATTACGATAAAAAATAATATTTTTTTCCTGGACGCACACACAAGGTTACATCTATGCAACGCGAAAGTCACGGCACTCGTTCGCGCCGTTCGCGACAACGTAGTTCGTAGGAGTTGTGACAGATGGCGCTAGTAATTGCTTGTATGAAGACAGTTTATGTCAAATCTTCGATGGGGCGTATCCTTCCTTTTGAAATCATTGATGTTTACTCAAAAACCCTTTTCCAAACTATGTATCGTTTTTTAGAAGAAGTATTAGCGTTAGTTCCCACAGTTAAATTTCAAAAATACCGTGAAAATGAAGAAATACTTAGCCCAAACGAAGCTAACTATAACTCAATCATGATATTTGATGATGTGGCTTGTGAAAACCAAAACAACATACGAGATTACTTTGCAATGGGAAGACATAAAAATATTTATAGCTTTTATTTAAATCAAACGTACAGTAAAGTACCAAAACAATTAATAAGGGATAATGCTAATTTAATAATTGCCGTGTGGTGCCGGGTTTAGAATGTTGCCACTCCATGTCTTCCCGTGGATGTCGTAAGAGACGACTAAGGGACTAAAGGCTGCGTAGTGCTGTTAGGCGATGGGTTTGCAACCTGTCACTAATACACTGGATAATATCTTAGCCTGGTTGTGCAAAATGTGGTCACAGAATTATCAACAAGTTTTTGGAGTTGTTGGTGAGTCTGTGGCTCTGCCTACCCTACTCTGGGAATGAAGGCGTGAGTTTATGTTATGTTATGTTATGTAATAATTATTTTTAAGGAAGATGATGATAATTTACGTCATGTTTATGATGAGCACGTTGGAACCAATATATCATGGTCGCAGTTTCGTGAAATTTGCGCTAAAATATGGAGCATACCTTTCAGCTAAGTACTTGGTTATAAACAAGGATTGTAACAAAAATTCTGGATGTTATAGAATGGGATTTGATACATTAATTATTGTAGATTAATATACTTAAGTACATACTTATTGAATAGTATTCGAATAATCGTTTATTATATTAAATGAATCCAAAGAGAATGGTCACGAGCTTGAGAGTCGAGAAAGTTAATGAAGATAAAGTGCTAAAGGAAAAGATACTCCAGTCAGCCGAAGCAGTAAAAAAGAAGGTTAAACTTATTTGCCATGTAAAAACAAATAATGATGGAAATCTCAATTGGCGTAAGGGACAAAACATAACTATTCAGGAGAGCAAAAATAAGATTTCGTTGATTTAAAAAATTATAAAACTTTTTTATTTATTAACATAGCGGGAAGTTATAAATACCAAATACGTTGAATTTTCTTCTTCTTTAACATGAAACTAAAGGCATTTTAGTACTAAGCTTAGTTAAAAAAATGACTCTCCCTTACGTCCATAAAATACTTGGGTCACTGAACCTTACATTTAAAAACCTTAAATTGTTGACAAAAGTGGAATCCGGTTTTGGGTCTTAAAGGACATCAGCTTTGCAATTTACCTAAAATTAAGACGTAAGTTCCTATAGTAAAATGAATAAAATCAGACAAGAACCATTTAATTTATTATAATGAAGTTAGTACTCTAACTAAATCATATCTGCTGATGTAGTTTAAGCAGTATTTAAGATAAGCATATTTTTTGGATTTTTGAGTACCTACTAAAATAAAACTCATGAATAATGTAACAAATTCGTTTCATCATCAACGCAAATTGTAGAACATAAACGAAAAAAAGTAAACCTTTTAGGCATACATTTTTGCAAAAAAAAAACGTTTCATTAACTCATATTCATAAAAAAGAACAGGAACTTTAAATTCGTTTCGTAAATATCAACGTTTTACTTAGAACAATCGACAAAAGCAATTAACTAATCATAAAAAAGTATTTTAAATCACATTATCGTCCTTGGCAGAATTTCGATATGCTGATATTATTTTAATAGTTCTATTTACTTACGAGTACATGCTCGTAGTATCAATCACTCTCATCCTCTTCGTCCGTCTGTGAAAGCGTATCTTTGATGCTAGTCTTATTAGGTAAGCTTAAGTATTCTTGATGATTTTTTTAGGGATGGTTCCATTCTCACACAGACGCTTTAAATCGTTGTAATTCGCAGAAGATATTTTCAGTCACTCATAATATAGATGTTTTAGCATCATGCTGCTGCTGTTTGAGTCTTGGTCTAGGTTAGTCATCTCTAAATTTCGTAATGTTTGTTTTCCTTGCCCTTTTCTTTTCGTGGTATATTTTTTGTAAAGCTGTATTGTTTGATTCAGATTCAGGTTTTATTGATGTATTGACTTCTATCTTCTTAAGATCCTTCTTATTTAATGTAGCTGTTCGAGATTTTTGTATAATCTTTTATCTTTTTTTCATTTTTGTATTTTCATTTCTTTCATTGTTTTGGTTGTAAAGACAACGCTGGCAGCTTTTTCCTACTCTATGAAGTCGATGTTCTAAACATCGAACTTTGTATGGTGCCAGGGACCCGACCACCCATTGTACGATAAAAGCCTTTAAAAGACTTACCTCTCGAAGTATAACCCACTAAAAGAATAACCCCTTTGGAAGAAATATATGACTTAGTTATTTGCTCTTTTGTGAGCAGAAAGGGCGTTTCACAAAAAGCCAGACTGGCTGTTCACAATGGAGTGCTAGCCCCTACACTGATGTATGGTAGTGAATGTTGGGTGTGGCAGGACAAGCATGAAAGTCGTATAAATGCAGTTGAAATGCGCTCTTTGCGTAGTATGTGTGGTGTGAAACTGACTGATAGAGTAAGAAATGAAGAAGTCAGAAAGAAATGTGGACTAAAAGAAGATGTAGTGACTAAGATTGAAAAGGGCATGCTTCGATGATTCGGTCATTTGGAAAGGATGGATGAAAAAAGATTGACGAAAGAGATATACAGAGCTAAAGTGAGTGGAAGGGTCGGAAGGGGCCGCCCTAGGCGTACTTTTTCGAATCAAATCGGAGAAATACTGGAAAAGGGCCGAATTTTAAGTACCCGAAACCGACGTGCGTGCATGACTCGATGTATGAATGTAAAAGAAGCGAAAGAGATTTGTCAAGATCGTAGCAGGTGGAAAGAAGTGGTCTCTGCCTACCCCTCTGGGAAACAGGCGTGATTTAATGTATGTAGTTATTTGTTAAACTAACCATTCACATAAGGGAAACCTAAAGCTCAGATCGTCAGCAGTAAATTGATATCCCTCTCTTATTGCATAACCAAATATTTAAGCGTATAAATAGCGCTTATAAAGCCAATCGAACGGCTTTTTTAGGTTAAAGGGATATTAGTATCACTCAAAATATAGCGCTTTAAAACCAAAATCGAATAATTCTTATAGGAAACGGATTTGGATAGTTAATCCTTTCGAAATACCCATTCCAAACCCTTGGTAAGGGTAACCCGTAACCCTTATAAATAGCGCTTTAAAAAGCAAATCAAACGGCTTTCAAGCGATACGGCTTTTCTAAATGAATCCTTATAAAAACCCATTCGAAACCCCTTGAATGGAATAGCGGGCCGGTCCCTGAGTGAATGAAGTTGTAATCCGAGCAATTTGTTTCGGTACCTGTCTCCAACCAAAGATCCTAGATTTTTTATTTCAATTACCTATCCTTAAAACCCATAAAATCAGTACATATTTTTTTACATGTGTTTGTTAATGTCCCTTAAGACTAACAATTTTCTATAATTCTTATATCCAATTCCTCTTACGACCAATCATATCTTTAATTATAACATCAAATGCTTCTTACAGCAAATTTGTTTTATAGTACATTACTGCAAAGACCAGTAAGTGAGCCTTCCTGGACGAGTATGAGGTAAAAGCCCGAGCCGCCAGGCGAGGGCTTTTATACATACGAGTCCAGGATGGCTCTTAATGGTCGAAGCATGTATAGTGCTTTACTCAAAAATAGAACAAGTAGAATGATTAAAAAATAGTTATTTATGTAACTGGTACATAATGAAGGTTCTTAAGGTACGAGCGCCGAGGTTAGAGCGCGAGCTTGCGAGCGCTCTAATTATAGGCACGAGTACCTTAAGAGCTAATTATGTACCGTTGCATACATAACTTTTTATGCAACGTAAATTTTATTGCTAAATGTTTACAAATTTCATGCAATTTTTAATAGTTAGGTACTAAAACAGTTCTGAAAATTTATCATAGAAGTTGGAATGCCAAACAAAACGCCATTTTGTTGATATCCATATTGAACGTAACCATGGTAACCAAATAACAAATCGATGGATATTACTCATCTATTTTTAGTAAGTTAATAAAAATGTAATTCTAAACCCATATTTAGTCTCAAAATTAATTTTACTTTTAATAGAGGTAATTTTAATTGGTGATAAATGTTTTTAACGGTTTATTATACAAATTATTAGGATGTCAAGTGTTAACTAAACGCCAAGACTGATATCCGGAATGACCGTTACCATGGTAATAACAATGCTATAATAAATTATAGAACGGTTATTACCATGGCAACGCTAATTATAGAATTGTTTTTACTCTTCGGTTACGCTTTAGGTGTTATTCTGACACCATTAACGATATCAATATTAGCGGTTTATAGCACGCGAGTAGAAAAAAAATATTAAAATATTGATGACCACATGTGCACAACCCTCAGGGCGCTAGTCCGACTCTTAACCGGTCGCTTAGCCGGTTTTTTTTATTTTTTTTAACGTTTCACAACTCGTCATACCGGCCGAGATGTACTAGGCGTACATAAAACTGAGATGGTGCGGAGCAAGCGATGCTGAAATGAAGAGAAATCGCGCGATGTCTGGTCTGAACGAGATAACGCTTTTGGTTTATGATGCCCTGGTACTTTTGGAGCTGAATGATCAGCTTTTCATGTAGTATAAGTAGCCTTTTTGAAGGCTGTCACAGTCTTTACAGATAGTTCCAAATTCAAATAATATGATATGTTATGGAATTTCCATACTTACTTACTGGACACTTTTTGATTCCAAATTCGAAATTCCTCAACTTTACTGGACACTTTTCCAGTTGTCCAGGAACGTCAACCTACTGGCTCCTTTTTACTGGTGTTATGGCAAGATTACATAGCATTTTTGAGTAAATACTAATAACATCCAACGCCCCATACGACGAACAATTTAGTACCTATATATTTCTAACCACCAGTGTCCTTACAACCTAAAATTACTCATTAAATTTCAAATATGATGTTTTTGATGCCTCTTACGACGTAGTAGGTAATAATAAAATAATAAAAGCATTTCTTAATTCTTAAACACTTTATTATACAAAACAAAAACAATACAATGAAGATAAAAAAAAATGTACAAAAGCGAACTTATCCCTTTAAGAAATCTCTTCCAGCTAACCCTTGACCCCAGTGTCGCTACACCTGCACACACTTGTGGTTACCAAAATTCACTTTCCGCCACGTTCGGGTGTATGCCGCTCGCACTTTTTGTTTACGCGACGGCGGTATCCTTTGACAAGAGTTGGCATGTGCCAAGATGTGTACAGACGCGGATTTAACATATCCATACTACGAAAACTAATATATCATCATAAATGCGAAAGTAACTCTGTTTGTCTTTTACGCTATCACAGCTAAAGTACTGAACAGGTATAAATGGAATTAAGCAAGGACTTTACAATCTAGGAAAGAACAGAAGATACTTTTTACCCCGGAAAATAAAACAGTTTTCGAGATAATCCCGATAAACAAATTCCACTCGAACGAATTCGTGGGTACTAGGTAGCTAGTTAATAATAAATGACAATTATTTTTTGCTTTCTTTGCTTTTCAAGTTTTTCTTTTTAATAGACTACAATATTTCAAGATGCTGCTTCGCCTACGGCTAATAATTAATTAATTGCCACTACTATGAGATTTTTGATTTAAAATAATCATGACGAGAAATCCCCAATGCGTAGTATATTAATATAAAACTGTCAATATAATTATAATTCTGGTTTAAGTTATTACTGTTTAATTGGGTGCTTAAAAATTACAAAATATGAGTAGCGAGCTTACCTTAACTTCCTTGATTGATACTCGATAACGGAATTATTAGCACGACGTATAGAAATTAGTGGATTGCATATCTTCTTTTTTTTTGCTTTCTGCATCGTAAATAAGCACACACGATCTTAAGGCGAACGACACAATCGACTTAATCGGCTCAAATCGCTGACCGCACTCTGTCCAAACGCGCGGCGCGTGGACAGTAGTTAGATATTTACTTATGACAGTTATGACTCAGCCGGCGCAGGCGGCGACGAGATCAAATGAGTTGCGAGGCGAAGGTGTAACGTACAAATGTAAGCGCTAAATGTATATAAATTTTAGCGTAAGTTTACAACCATTCAAACCTAATAATCAAGTTTCATGTAGTAACGGACCCTTTTAAAATAAGCTGTTATCAATATTTGGATTTAAGGTACAACAAATACAATGAATAACTTTACGACCTAGAACCGCAGGTTTCTTTATCTTATTTACCCTGAAATATTAGGGTGTAACGGCCAATAAAACACTTGGGGACCCTTACGCCCTATTATATATTTTTTACATTTTGTGTTTAGGTACATGAGCATAGCCTTAAAGGACGTCAACAAAAAATAGGGTTCTTTACAACCTATTTATGAATAATTGTTGTCATTGACACCATTTTGCGAGAAAAATATGAAATTTTATGTCACTTAAGCGTCTCTTTAAAAAAAACTAATACAATTATAACTTAAAATGTAATAGGAATATTGAGACTTCAATAATATCAATCGAAAGAGAAAAATAAACTCTATTTCCCAGTGTATAAAAGTGATTTTCGGTATTTTGCCCCTTACGCCAATTGAGATTTCCATCATTGATATGATTCTGGAATCTGTTTTAAAACCAATTACAGAACCGCTGCGGGCTTAATGAAATAGTTCAAGTTAAAAATGAGAATAATTACTTCAATACTAATGATGATGATTTTGATGACGGATTGCAATGGGGAAAACTGGTAAAAAGAATTAAATATAGTCCAAGTGAAGAAAAGAAGGAATCTATAACTGATCAAACGGTTGTGAAGATTTTTTCTCAATATAGCCTTGTTAATGAAAATGATGAGGATGAGACATCAAAAGATAATGAAAGTGATGTAAGCGATGAAGTGGAAAGTGAACATTTTAATGATCCTCAAATAATATTTCATTTAAGACGACTGATTCTTACGCTTCTCCTCGTGACGATCCTAAATTTCAAAAGAAATATATTACCAACTTAAATATACCTTTTGGTATTCGAACGAAACGGAACAAGCTAATGTTGGGAACCTGTCGGGTATACACTACAAATTAAAAAAAAACTGAAAGTAAATGGTCATATTTACTATTTAACGCCAGGTTTATTCGAACTGCTATATAAGAAAGTGCCGGATTTAGATATTGTAACTGAGACTGAAAGGTGTAATTATAAAACCTTATTATTAGAAACTAATGCACATAGAAGAGAGTTTAATCCTAAAAAACCAATAAAAAGCAACAAAGGCATGAAATATTTATATCTAATAAGACCTCTTTTTAAATTAACTAAATAACGTTTAGTAAGTGGTGAAGGATTACCGACGGTGAAAAGTGTCAAAAACGATGTCTCATATGTATATTGAGATAACCCAAACGAATTAGTCGAAAGGTTAAAATTACTTATAGCTTCTCGTGACGCTGGTAATACAGGATTGGATAATGAAACCATATCTATTATTGAAGAACTACAAGAAGCGGGATTAGTGAAAAATGTTAATGTATAAAGCAGTTACTTTACTATTATCTTTAGTCGAAGCAGAACTTTTGCCGTAAAAATATATCACAAAATGAACATTGATAAATTTGGCCACCATGTTCATAAACGTTAACGTGTAGCAGGTGTATCTGAAATCAACGAACTTAAAAGTCAGGCTTTGCTTCCTTCAGAAGACGGAGACTTTGATTTACAATCACTGAGATTAAAAGGTGTTGCTCGTCCTTTGTCGGCTGATGATGCAGTAAATAAGGAGTACATCGATCAGCTTGTTCAGAACATTTATGACAAGAAGTATCTCGATTCTTTACTCGAAGTTATAAATTCACAAACTCATCAGCTTGCAACTCAGTTGATTTTTTTTTTATACAAAAAAGGAGGTAGATAACATTGTAAAACGATTAAGCAATGGCAAAAGAACAATTAATGAACGAGATCCACAGATCAGCTCGTAAAAACTTTAAACGACGAGCAGTTGTTTTAAAAGGCATTCACGATTTGTGGCAAGCAGATTTGATTGACTTACAAAAAATCGATAAAGTAAATAATAGTAGATTGTTCAACAAGGGACTAAAACAAGCCATAATGACACGAGATGTTTAGCCACGCGAGCGAGCCAGCGAGCGAGAGTGGCTATAGTTCGAGTGTCATTATGGTTGTTTAGTCTCGCGTTAAACACTCTACTTTTCACTTTGAACGCGAGGAAAAAAAACAACGTTCAGTGCCGGATTAGCCACGTACCTAGCAAGAGTAGCAAATGCTACGGGCCTCGCGCATCCACGTCTAACCTCTAAAATGTTAGTACTTACATCAGTATGCGTATGCGTGTACTCATATGCATCAGGGTTGACGATAAGATGAATAATCCAGTTGATATTCTCCACCAGAATAACCTAAAACAAACACCCACGCAAAATAGGTGCATATCTAAGTCGCTCAGTTGCGGAAAAAAGACCGCCACAACCTGTAACCTAAAACAAACCCAGGGGTCTCTTTATAAAATTTGCTACGGACCCCGACGGGCTTGCTCAATCCCGCACTGACGAAGTTCTATACACATTTACAATATTGATTATAAGAAAGTTTCTTACAAATTTGTTCCGCGGTTTTTTCTTTTCTTTTATATTTTTTTTGTTAAGTGCTGCTTTAAATGCTTGCATATTTAGCCAACAGGTTCAAACTTGAAAACTATTTTTAAAACTAATTGGACCAAGCATAATTAAATGAATTCATCCTTAATATAATTAAATATATTCATATTCGTAATAATTAATCGTGTTTCACGAAATTAAATCATTTTTATTTGTATTTTTTCACAATTGTCATTTTGAGGTTATTTCCACGCGCTAAAAATTGTCTATACCACAGAATAAAAACTTGAGGCATAGAAACCGTACTAAATAGGCAGAAAATACATTATGGTTGACTTCCTTTTACTTATGGTTTTCATAGTGAGTTGGAAAGAGATCGTCACAAGGCGTGATTTGGACCTTTAAGCACCAGTGTGGAAGAAAGTAACGCCAAAGAAGACCGGTCGTTGATTTGACGCTTCTTCACCTTCTGATCATGACAGATTAAAGAATAAAAGACACCTAGTTTTTGTTTTTTTTCCTCTTATCAAAATGTAATCTATAAAGTAGAGACAAGTAGCTGGTGCAAAGTTCATCTTATTGCACGGCTCCTTGCCTTTAGTCTTTATTCTGTGGTCTATACAAAAAGACTGAAAATAGCAATAAATCCTCCATTCACAAACACCAAAGTAAATTCCAAAGTAAATTAAAACAATTTTACTTTAATCCCTAGAGATTAAAAAGGAAGTTTAGTCCCGATGTGCAGAGACTAAAGTAACATTTTAAGAGCATGAGAAGTGAAAAGTATATAAATACATTTTAGTTGTCATTGATGCATTTTCAAAGTACGCGTGGTGTATTCCAACAAAATCTAAAACTAAACAAGAAGTTAAAAATGCATTTCAACAAATTATAAAGTAAGCAATCCAAATTCCTAGAAATTTACAGACAGACTTTGGAAAAGAGTTCTACAATAGGGAATTTGATAGTTATATAAAAGCTTTAGGAATAAATCATTATTCCACTTATTCAATTCAAAAGTCATCAATTGTTGAATGATTAATAATGACGCTTAAAAACAAACTGCACAAATATTTTAGTTTAATTGGAAATTATAAATGGGTTGGAAAACCTTTAGATGATATAGTCAGATCTTATAATGAAACTATTCATAGTACAACAAAATTTAGACCGAATGATGTTAATTTTGAAAATGAATCGGAAGTAAAGAACAATATTAAGAAATAAAATAAAAGTTATACGCCTAATTGGTCAACAGAGCTATTTACTATGAAACAAGTCAGTAACACTCAACCTTTTACGTATCATATAGAAGATCAGCGAGGAAACACTATTCTGGGCACATTTTATGAACAAGAACTTCAAAAACTAAGTACCCAGACGTTTATCTCATTGAAAAGGTGGTCAAAAAAAAGGGAAGAAATTATAAGTTAAGTGGTTAGGACTTAATGATAGTGAGAACAGCTGGATTAATAGAAGTGCCATTGTATATGAATATATTTAAAAAGTAACTCGCGCAAAAAATGACATTAACATATAGGATATGAAAGGAAGAGGAATTTTAAACAGTGTAATTAATCACTTGCCTTTTGAATTACACTTACCTGGCTACATTTATTGCGGACCAGGCACTAAATTGCATAAACGATTACTAAGAGGTGATAATAGTATTTTATGTAACTGATACATAAAGAGGGTCCTTAAAATACGAGTGTGGTTTTATGAAACGAGCTGAAGGCGAGTTTCATAATAAGATCACACGAGTGTTTTAAGGCCTAATTATGTACAGTTGCATACATTACTTTATCTACACATATATTATAAGTACTCTAAGATGCGTTCAGTAGGCGGCAAAACGAACAAATGGCGGCAAAGCTAACCTGTGTGACGAATATGTTTTTTTTTTAAATCATAGACAAACTAACAAAGTCCCTATTCTAATGTCATTCGAAATCAAAATGGCGTACGACACTTTACTTAAAATATACCGAGTCGACGTTTAATTGATACTAGAATTGGCCCCCTGTTTGAATTGTGTTGGTTTTGGAAGATGTTCCAAATTTGAACAACATTACTTTATCAAACGTTGTATCGTAATTTTAACTTTTCATTACAGCTACAGATAAGAAAACATATCATATCTTGTAATGCTGGTCATTGTCTACGGATTCTGAACGTATTACAGAGGACTTATGATATGAGTGTAGATAAAGGAGTTAATGAATTAGATGACGCGTGCATGAAACACGGTATAGCTTGTGATAAACATTCTAACCTAACAGATCGACACCGCCCAGATTTAGAACTTTATAAAATGGCTAAATAGAGGTTGAAGTCAAAAAGTGCTGGAAAAGGAGAAAAACTTGCTTCATGGTTAGTTACCAAAGTGATGAAATCTAAAATGAAAGCTGGTGCAGGCATAAAATCACTTAAATGTTTAGTTACAAAGATACGGAAGGAATGGAAAGGAAACAAATCAAAAAATAAAGGCACTACACTCACCCGAACTCTTGCGCTCGCAAAGAAAGTATTTACTAGAAACAGTAAAGTTCATATTCCTCGTTTAATACCGATTCCGAAAACTGGCGATATATTAGGTACATACCTATTTTTGCGTTACTTTCGGCGTTGGGATCATTGGCTGGAGGAGCTGCCGGGATAGCTAAAGCTGTTGGGGATTACAAAGCTGCAAAGAAAAACTTATCCGAATCACAAAGTCACAACAAAATGATGGAATCTATTGCAATAGGTAAAGGATTGCACATTAAACCGTACAGAAATGGAAAGGGATTGTGTTTAGATTACTCAAAAAACTAGTCGACAGGCTTCCCAGATGTGCTCTCACTAATGTAGATATTTTAAAGCACTCTACAGATATTCCTCATTTCCGTGGCGTTTATATGAGAGATAATTTTCCAAAGCGTTCGAATAGAGTAGAGTGTGCAATTATTAATTTAGATAGTTCTGAAAACCAAGCGACTCACTGGGTAGCCTATGTTAAAGATAATAATTACTGTGAATATTTAGATAGTTACGGTGATGTTCAGCCTCCAATAGAATTGATAAAGTATTTAAAAAAACAAATTATTTCATACAACTACGTCACTTACCAAAAGTTTAACACTGTAAATCGCGGACATTTATGTTTGAAATATTTAAAACAATTTTGGAGTAACCGTTTAAATATCTCTGTTCAATAAAAACCATATCATTCATACGATGTCTTTCACTGTGTCCATAACTGGAACCTCTTCTACTCTGATCACAAATCATTCACCAGCTTTTCAACTAAATGGTGAATATGAATGCAGGTTACTATATTTTTCGACTTTTAAGTCTATACCTAATATAGACTATAGAAATAATATGTTTTATTATGGTCAAAATGAAGTCGAAATTCCTGAAGGTCTTGAAGTTCGTATGACTTCAAGACCTCGACGATTACCTCAAAAGACATCTGAAAGGATGCACATTTTCACTGACGTATAATAATAATACGTTAAAGACGTCTATATTGTGTTCTAAAAATGTGTCTTTTAATAAAGAAAATTCGATTGGTAACTTACTAGGTTTCGGTAAAGAAACTATTCAAGCAAATATATTAAGAGAGTCTCCTTTTCCTGTGTCAATTCTCTCTACAACTATCGTGCGAGTTGAATGTGACATTGTGAGTGGTTCATTTATTAACGGAAAATCAAGTCATATTATTCACGAGTTTGTGCCTAATGTACCACCAGGCTATCGGATTATAGAAACACCTAAAAACGTTATTTATTTTCCTCTTACTCAAAACAGTTTAAGCTCTTTAAAGTTAAGAATATTGGATATAAACGGCAATTTAATCAATTTACGCGGTGAAGAAATCCAGATATATTTGCATCTCAGGAAAAGATGATAGATTTCAATAAAAGATTAGTTTCGCGCAGTACAATTATTAGTACCTACGCATTGTGCTGTCAAGAAAAGAACATCTAAAAATCAGCTTACGAGGCTTTCCAAGGAAAATAAAGAATTTCTTAAAACGATTGGTTTATTAAAATGAGTATTCTAAACTTAACCGAAACTTTCGGTTACGATAATTCAATAGAAAGTTTGGATTTTCATTGCTACAAACCTTACGTAACAAGTTTCAATTTTAATGATGAAATCCGTATACCAATAAACCAACAAGATCTGTACGTGTTACCTTCCGAGAGTGCCTTATACATAGAGGGAAACATCGCAGTAGTCAACAGAGAAACACAACGCGGTACTCCAGATTTGGTTTTTATGTGGACCACCCTTACGCGTCCGTCTTTACCCGGGACTGTTTCTTGGATCAGGCCTCTAGGCCAAACATTTCGAGGTGAATCCGGGTCCACAATCAGTACCAGGTCTCCCACTTGCAAGGGTCTGACATCCTGATGCTATTTTTGGCGAGGAGCCATTTGTGGCAGTACTTCTCGTATCCAACGTTGCCAGAACAGGTCGGCCAGTCTCTGTGAAGTACGCCATTGTTTTCTCATAAACATGTCAGAGTTATCAAATGCACCCAGTATCGGTAAGTTTGAGGAGCTGCCCAATAAAAAGTGATTCGGTGTCAATGACTCATCGCTATTTGGTTCGACTGAAACGTGCGTGAGAGGGCGGCTATTGACGATTTGCTCAACTTCAGCCATTAGCGTGCTCAGTACCTCATCCCGAGGAGCGTGCTCTTTTAAAATTACCTTAAGGGTCGTCTTGACACTTCGTATGAGCGTCTCCCATGCCCCACCCCAGTGTGGGCTTGCTGGCGGAATGAAATTCCAGGTCGTGCCATAATTAATGGCTTCATTCTTCAGAACATCCTCGTTAAGTTCACTTATCGACTTTCTCAGCTCATTATCAGCACCTTTCAGGTTTGTCCCGTTGTCCGAGTACAACTGCTGGGGCCATCCTCGTCGAGCCGCCATACGCCGCAGAGCCATTATCAACGCATCAGAGGTAAGTCTTGTGACAATTTCGATATGAAAGGCTCGAACGGTTAGGCACGTAAATAGAACCCCGTAGCTTTTTTCGTAACGTTCCAGGTCCACATCAGCGGGCTTAAGTAGCCGTATATTTGAAGGCCACGTAGCCTCATCATCGAACAAGAACGCCGGTCCGCGTAACCATTCATTTTCGAACAATGACAAGTCGCTAGTGTCTCTCGTCGCGATATCGGCTGAATTCATTTTAGTAGGTACGTATCTCCACTGATTAATCTGGGTTAACTCGACTATTTCCCCGAGGCGGTGCGCTACGAATGATTTGTAAGTGCGCGTGTTGTTGTGTATCCAATACAATACAGTAGTTGAATCGCACCAAAAAAATATTTTCTCAGGTTTCGTTTTGTGTTCTTGAGTTATAGTATTCGCCAATCTCGCAGCCAGAAACGCGGCTAGTAACTCTAATCTAGGCATACTTATTTGTTTAACGGATTGACCCGGCATTTACTAGAAATAAATGCTAATCGCCACTGTTTATTATTATCCATCCAACGCCAGTACGCGACGCAAGACATCGCCTGGGTCGATGCATCACACAGTACATGTAGTTGTAAGTATCTATAGTTCGTACTAGCTGCGCCCGCGTCGTGCCCCGGCTGGCCGCAGCCGCTATCCGGTGCATTGAGTGCATCTTCCATCCCACTCGCTCCCGCGGCCGCTTGGTAATGGCGGGGTAAACGTATTTTGTTTACGTCTTTTAATAATTGCAGCCATTCAATCCATTTTCTATGTATTTCATCCGTTATCGTGTCGTCCCAACCGATTCCTTGTTTCCAAGTGTTCTGTAACATTATAGCCTTTATAGTACCTAATCGGCGATAAAACCCCATAGACGTCGAATATCGACATAACAACGCGTAGCATCTCTCTTTTTGTAGGTATTTTCTGTCCATTTATTATAGTGTCTGGAATGCGTTTAAATGACACATCGAAGCCCAACGGGTACACTACATAATCTCGAAATATTTTTGTCCGAATTTGATAAACACGAATTTCAGAAATCCGATTTTGAAATTTCCGAATCATGACTATTCCGAATTTTAGTTTCACGAAGTATCAGAATCACGATTTTTTAAAATTCCGAATGTTCACATTTCCGAATTATTAAAATCCCGAAAAATATATTTCCGAATATCGCAATTCCGATTATTCCTATTCCGAATCCCGAATATTCATTATTCCGAAATTTTTGCAGTCCGAATTCTCCAAGATTTTTTATTTCAAATAATAAGATAAAATATTGTATAATGTTTAACATGATTAATGCTCAAAAACTGTAAGAAATGTCCGACAAAGTCGACGTCCGTTTTGCGGAGTTCCTGTTCCGCGTAGCTGAGGCGCTTCGCGCCTTGATGCGACTCTAACCTAACCTAACCTATCAAGGTAAGATGACCTAATTTAGGGTGTTCCCAAGCCCAACATGTCTTCTTTAGGGAACCAGACTAGACCAAGTGTCCTTTCGCCTTCGCCTTGTTGATCAATTTTGAACCTTATAGCAGTAGATCCCAAGGTTTCTTTTGGCACTGTTAATCAGTGATTCGTTGTTGCTAGTCCAGTTACGTATTTCGAGTCCACCTTGTTTATGCACGTACATTATTTGCTTCACAGTCTGTATGGCGGTTTGTTCGTCTTCAAAGCTATCTATATAATCGTCCATGTAATGTTGTTTACAAATAGCTTCCGTAGCCTCCGGCATCGTCGACTGATAACGTTCGGTGTTTTTATTTTTTATGAATTGGGCGATGAATGGCGAACAGTTGGCGCCAAATATCAATGAGGTTATACGGTATGTTTTTACAAATCCCTCTGGAGCATTAGAGTCTGCAGGTACGTTTTTCCATAAAAAACGGAGCGCATCTTGATCTTCAGGCAGGATTTTTATTCGCAAAAACATGTCGCGAATGTCACCAGTAACTGCGATTCTATTTTCTCTGAATCGAAGCATGATTCCATATAGCGACACGAGTAGGTCAGGTCCTTTGTATAAATAATCATTCAAACATAAGTTATTACTTTTCGCTGCGGCATCAAAAACAAGTCGAGTTTTTTCTTATTAGGGTTGTCGACCCCGAAATGCGGGAGATACCAAACTTTAGATAAATGTTTCGGGTCGACAATTTCCTTCGCATAATCATTTTGGAGTAGGTGATCCAATCTTTCTGAGTACCTTGAAGCGTAACCTTCATCTTTTTTCATTTTATTTTCAACCTGGATATTGCGTTGTAGTACGAGTTAGGCATTTGACAATTAGGATCTTTCCAGGGCAGTCCTACGTGCCACCTTCCGTCGATCAATTTAGCCGTTCGTTCCAGGTGTTCCTGAGCGCGTAGGTCCTCGGAGTTCTGACGCGGGTTGCACGTGACCCCCATGGATTCAATAGTGAAAGAGCGACGTAGTTTTTCATGCATTTCTCGTAAAATGTAATCGGTATCTGTCTTTTTAAGTTCCAGGTCTTCAGTGAGCAGCAAGGCTGAATGATGCTGGCGCTGATCAGGAGGCGCGCTGATGCAGCCATGGATACTCCAGCCCAAGGCAGTCTGGGTCAGGTAAGGATCGTAAGGTCTGCCTTTGATGATTTGTAAAGGTAAGAGTAGATGATAGTGATCCTGCCCTATTAACATTTGTGTTTTTTTACACGGAGTTTCAATTAACACATTTTTGATGGCAGCCCTGAGTTCATAGTTCGTAAGGTTTACAATCGACGCGTTTTGCACAGGTAAATTTAGCCCTTCTACACTTCGGGCCCGTATCGTAAATATCTGTCCGTCCTTGTTTGACACATTAAAGTTTATTACTTCACTCTCACATACTAGTTCCGTATTGTTCCACACCCCACTAACGCGCATAGTTTGTTTTTTCCTTGCAAACCGGCTCGCGCTGCTAGATCGGCACTGATAAGCGTCACAGTCGACCCTTCGTCCAGCAAAGCGACAACACTTATTATGCCGCTAGGTCCGTGGATGTTTATATGCACAGTTTTTAGTAACACTTTGCAGCTATTCGCGTTAATATGTGATACAGTCTCAGACCGCGACGACGACGGTTCACTCACCACGGGCTTCGTTTTTTCCGTAATGTTTACGCGTGATTGTTGATTTGTATTATAGTTCGAGCTATAGTGCAACAATTGGTGATGCGGCTGAGCACAGCCGTCCACGTCACAGGAAGGCGCGGGACACTAAGCACTTGTAACACAGCCCAGATCGCTTTATAAATTGCCACCTGTCCTTCCGAAGTGATTTTTTAAACTTTTTGCAGTCTGTTAAGTTATGTGTCGATACGCGACCAAATTTACACTTGTCTTCACTTAGTTCGTTTTGCACTAACAATGTTTGTGAACGGTAACTCGAGTCAGTTTGTTTACGTTTCGTAGAACTTTCACTGTAGGCGTTAGTTAAGTTCACAGATGTCTTCGAAATCTTGATAGCTTCCTCACTTAAAAAATCAGACAAGATAACAAGTCTTGATTTTACTCCTTCATTGATGAGCGGATAACTGTAGTCTACCCATTTAGACAGTCGATAATTTGGTCAATATTACGGAAATAACATTGGTCCCCCTTAGGTACTCATCTTGTTTTATAGCTGACACTGCTGCCACGCAATTCTTTATTTTTATAGAAAATGGCACAATATCTCTGTGGCATTCTTGCGGCATCGGTTGAAGCTTACTGAGATTTTGTATTATTTTTGAAACGATTACATCAGGGTTTCCGAACTGTAGCTCCAAGGTTGACATAACGATGTCCGGTGAAGTGGCTCCAATCATGAGAGCCGTCACAGCTTCCTTGGCGGGTCCATGAAGGCATTTTCTTAACCTCCACAGGTTTTCTTTTGTGTTGAAATTACACACTTGAGTTGACTCGTCATACGCCTGCTTAAACTGTAGCCACTCCATCGGGTCACCGGAGAAAGATGGAAGATCTCGCGGTGTGCAAATACGGCTTAACATTTTAGCGTTGGGTCCATCAGCAGCGGAGACAGCGGCAAGGTCCTTCAGTGCAGTCGCCAGCATGTGAACTGTGTCCTCGGTGCCGACGCGGGCCGGGGCCGGAGCCGACGGCGGCGGGTGCGGCCTGGCCGTTTCAGTACCATTTTGTGGCACAGGCTGCGATTCCAGTTGTTGTTGACTACGTTCTAACCACTTCTCCACCTCTTTGTGTGTGTGTATTTCACTTCCTTCCGATTGTGAACTGTATTCTTCTAATTCTGCTAGGTCAGCCGCAATTTTTTTTATCAATTAGCTCCATTTGTATACGAGCTTTTGCTTCCGCCGCTTCTAATTCGAGCTTCTTTTTCCTAGCCGATACTGATGAGGAGGTTGATTTCGACACTTTAGATGCACGTGTAGGATTTGAACTGTAAATTTTCCCCACTTGCACTAGCGCTTGCCATTTCCAAATTTGTATCAGTAGTTTTCTCTTTATTTTTTACAGGTTTACTAGTTTCAGGCATCGGTTGTGGATCCTCGGTCTCAGGTAATTAAAATAACGGAGGCTCTAGTTTCAGCTCTCGGGATTGCTGCGCTGCCAATAGATCCTTTTGTTTTTGAATACTGCTCCGTGTGTTCACCATCTTACGCGGCGGTGGTGTCAGGAAAAATCACAAAATCCGGGTCGAAGACCAGCTTGTAGGGGACGGGGTGAAATTATAGGCAGATTTCCGAAAACAAAGGGATGACTGTAAGAGAGCGGCGTGCGTCTTAGCGCGTATGAATTGATTTAGCGACTGACGGCCCGGTGGCCAATAGAAATCGTGTACAACCAACGGTCACCCCCGCAGGCCTCTACCCCTCGGCGCTCCTACAGAGACACTTACCGCTCTGTTTTACAAACACCCTCATTTTTAATAAAAAAATCTAACTAAAATGTAACACCTTAAAATTTATATAATAAATACGCGTCGCCTACAATGAGGATCGCCTTCTCAGTCGTTTGTCAAAACCGCATGAGTTACCCGTCTTTAGTGGCGAATGTGTCGAGTGGTAGCACTTTAGGAATGCCTATGAGGAATCCACACGAGTATCCAAGTTTAATGACTACGAGAACCTTTGGAGGTTACGTAAAGCGCTGCGAGGCGACGCAAAGGAAACAGTTACAGATTTGCTCATCGGTAACACCCCGCCCGCAGCTGTGATGGAAGCCCTCGAGTTTAACTTTTGTCGTTCAGATCGCATAATTCTAAGCCTCACGGCGAATAAAGAATAAAGAAACTACCTATGTTACCAGCTTCATATCAGAGTGATTTGATAAAATTTTCAATTAAGATTAATAACTGTGTAGCCACGATACGTGCTCTCAACCAAGAGGATCTACGCAGCCCTGAACTTTCTTTATCTGTTCTCAGTAAGTTACCAAATACACTGATTGGTAAATGGACCGACTATGCTTACAAAAAATTCAACGAAAACCAGCCAAAGTTAGAGGTTAACATGTCTAAAGCATGAAGCAGAAATGTTGTCAATAGTCGGTATGAGTCAGTTACAGGAACAAAGGAAGCCGACAGAGTCACCGTTGCCTGCAAAACGCACAGTGGAAAACAAGTACCAGCCTAATCTTAACTGTAGCGTCTCAATTTATTTATGAGAATATTATTTAATTAAGAATTTATATTTGTTCACCAAAAATTCTGATATACATAATTTAAATACTAGAAATAAAAGTAAAATCGCTATTCGAAAATTCCGTGTCCGTAAAGTATATAAATCATTTGTTTGTCAATGCATTCATTTCTATAATAAATTACCTGACGTAGTTTTAAAGTTACCCTTTTCAGCACTTAAAAATTACTTGAAAAAGTCGTTAATGTCTAAAGCGTATTATAGGGTCGAGGATTATCTAACAGACAAAAACGCATGGCCTAAACTCGAAACTTAGTCAATAATAATTTGTTTAAATGTATAACCTTTATCTTGTCTAGGGGACACCGTTGATGTAGGAAAACATGTCGAAACTTTTATTTGGTCGTCTTGTTGTTTTTTTGTTTTTTGCCTTTTCTCCCTCTATCTCTTTCCTAATATTTTTGTCATGTTTTCCTGCTGAACTACGCATGATATTTGATATTATATTTAATTTAATATTTATAGCTTTACATAATACTAGACTAAGTAGTATCATTGTAGTACGAAATATGGTTAAAAAATTACTGACCGCTGAGTTTTTTGCGGCGTTTCTTCTCGGCAGTGGTCTCCTCTTGGGAAGCGCTCGTAGGGGAAGCGTAGACTCCTGACGTGTAAAAGTGCCCGTGCGGCATACTTACTGAATAAATGTTTTTTATCTTTTATTTTTTATCTACCAATAATATTGTCAACAGCTTGCTAGCAGGCAGGAGGACGATCACAATGGATGGAGTTCCTCTCACAGGTGATGCCTGCTGTCGATATCTTGGATTTTTCTAAATTTAGCCTCTAAGTTATCATACGAGGACTAGGAATAGTTCTATTGTAAATTAGATAGCGCATACCACATGTTGGTAAATAGTGTTAAATACAAAGGTCGATATTTGTTTCTTTTTTTATTGCAGTCGGGTTTTAGTTTTCTAAACATTTATTTTTATTTTCCGTTTGACTCATCCCATAAGTAGCAATAGCCCGTGTTTTTGTCACAATAAAGTATAGTAAAATTATACAGAGATAGTTTCTAGTAGGAAGCCGACAGGTGTCACCGTAAAATATAATTTGTTAGTTGGTGATTATATTATATTATATTACACACAGTCTCTTTAATACCATAAAGCATGTTAAATTAAAATATTTTAGTTTTATGTAAAGGAAGTTTAAATCAATTATACAAATCTAAAGTAGTATATATTAAGTGCGATTAATATCTTCAAACCTCAAGCTTTATGGAATTAAAAAAATTAAGCATCCCAGAACAGTTGCAAATATGCGTGCGCAAATGTATTAAGTGCAGATAAAAACTTAAATAACTGGCGTACAGTCCGCGTCAGAGAAAAGGGACCCCCCAAGACTTTAAAGATTATCGCACGACGGCGAACGTCAGCTGCTAGCTTCCCTCGCCCCGCACCCCACACCTCTGCCCGAGCATCCACCGATACCACTCAAATAATCATAATTTTTTTATTTTGCTATTTAGCTTGGTCGAACCGAATACCAATAATAACTTACAAAAAGACATAACCACTTCATATGTGCGGTTGAGGATACGAACCCGCTTCACCAGCCGCTGCCAGCCGATTAGCTTACGACGCGACGCCTTATACCACTAGGCTATCGACTCTGTTGACAATCTTGGCAAAAATTTGAATTGCATTACTCCATAAATCGAACAATTTTGATAACGACCTAATCTTCTAAACGTTATGGTTTAAATTGCAACTTCCACCATGTCCTACTCCTCAATTTAATATTAGGTTGAAATTATTATAGATAGATTTTTGCTTCATCTTTGTTACTGATTGTTGCATCTACTATGCATCTACCGTCATTTTCTTTCATAAAGGCATCGAAGATTGCTGTATTAAACAGCGACTTAAAGTTGAAATTAGAATAAGTAGTTTACTTACTCGAACTTGTTCGCCGCATTTATTGTTTTGTGATTGAGGGTAACTTTATACTGACTTCACAAATTATTACGATTTGTGCCGATGGTGCCGATCCGCTGTGTGAATCTCTCCGCTTGCTAATATTATCAGATTTAATAATCCTTATAATGATTCGATTAACTACTTTTTTGAAGGCTAAGATTGTTGTTCTGTGGGAACAGGAGCAATCGATAAAGAAAATAGCACGAGATATGGGAATAACGGTAAAAGTTATACGATAGCTTATTTATTTTATTTATTTACTTATTTTACCTATATGAATACCTACTAAGATTATACCTATATGATTATATTTTACTTATGTGTCGCGAATGATCGCGATATGCATGAAACATGCTGGTAAGTGAACCCCTTTAGTTCGGTAGTAATTTTTAGACGAAAAAATTATGACTGGCAACTCTGGGTGGAGGTGTCATCTAGCTTTGGCGGGAATAGGAGATCGGAAAAAGATGGAGGATGGTGAGGTTGGTTGAAGTTTGTGAAGTGAGAGATAATTGTTTTGTACACTGGTAAGTGCTTACAAACTGTAATATTGACGATGTAAAGAGATGGCAAAAGATTAATTTTGTTTTGGAGGCCTGGGTTGATCTGTAGGGGAGTGTGTAGGATCAACAGGGGACCTTCGGGTCCCGACCTTGGGCTCCGTGCTAGACGACAGGGTCTAACCCGTAATAAGCGAGAAATGGCTCTCGGACGGGACCCCCTGTGGCGTCGAACGCGGCACCCAAGGAGTTAACGTTAACAGTAAATTAATAATAATAATAATAATAATAATAATAATAAATTTTATTTCGGGCAACGAGGCCCATATTTACAAATACCTTATAGACTAACATACATAACAATATAAAACTTAAAACTAACACCGAGGTGACAAAACAGCGTGGTCCTGTTCTGCCAAAATTGGCATCTTGGTCGCTGCCAGTAGGTTGCCCCGAAACCGCCGGAAAACAACACCTTTCGGCCAAAAGTCACTCGACGGTCCCCAGCATAAACCGCGGCACGCGCACTACAAACGAACTGAAGTGCACGTAGCGAAGCGAGCGTAGCTGGAACACCGTCAGACTGCATCCAACCTTCTGACGGACGTACTCCACCACGTCGTCTACCGTTGCAGAGTGGTGCAGGCGAGACACGTAGAGCGCCGTGTTTGGTATAGAATTCGGGTCCGTTACTGCAGTACCACACCGAGTCTTATGAGGCTTCCTACGTGGTTTGCTGTGCTGCACCAATGTAAATCCCTCCTTATCCACACCGGTACGAGGGAGCTCCTTCATAGAAGCTGGAGCTCTCTTCTTCGACGCCTTAACAGGCGCACTAGGCCGCCGAAGTTCAGCGGCCTTGCCGGCTGCGTGTGGTTAATGCGAAGCAGATTCATATTACCTACTATCTCTCTATATTATCATTCATGTGGTTTTGTCGCTCCATTATTACGATAATGTCATGTGAACCTAAGTTCACCTAAGGCATGGCGAGACATGTATGATTATGGCAAACGTGGTTAAAGCGTGCTGGGATAAAAAATAGAAAATTGATAAAGGTGACTGTGACGACCCGACTTATATGACAAAACTGGTAATAAAGTTGAACTGGAAATATTTTTTAGTGAGAATGTGAAGTAAAAAAAAAATATGCTATTTTGGACAAGGTTATTGATAACTTGTTTGGCAAACTGACTATTTAAATTTATTGTTGAATATTGAAATAGAGTTCTCCACTAGTAGTAGGAAGGGATGGCGACAGGTGCGTGGAAGGTTCCGATCCTTCGCGTACTGCTGCTTTCAGTGACCAGGGCCCGGGTCATTCAAAGTGGCTGTTGCTATGCAGGAGAGAGCACATGCAGTGGTTGTTTAGTTGAACCTCTTGTGCTGCTGTGTAGATGTCATGTGTAATATTATGACAAGGCCGGATTATGTCCGCCTTCATAGCTGCCGGTGCAGATGACAGGTGCGTTGGATGGATGACAATCCCCACGCATTGCTAGCTTTGTGTTTTAGAATCACTGTGTAGCGGTCGCCCGGTGTTCTCAGCTGATAGGCATGGAGAACTCAAGAACGTTTGAGGCCGACGCGCCCTACGTTACTGCTGCTGGAGTGAGCCAGTAGTAGTTTAGCTCGGTTTTGTGTTGTTGAACAGAAAGAAATGAGATTGTTTGCGAACCTCATAAATTGTGGACACTGAAATAGTATTCTTGAGAGAACTTTATGTCATTTCATTAGTCATATTGGGGCCATTGGTTGGACCAAAATCATAGCTTCAAATAGGTTGACTTTGACTAATACTTGATACTTTTTACTGAAAAAACTGTTTGAGTGAACGAACTGAACCATACACTGTGGGAAGTGTTATTTACCATTGGATACATTGATAAATTGACTTGCCTACATTGGCATACATTGAATGAATGATTGAATACTAAAATGTTGTTTGACCTGCAGTGCTTTGGCTACTTACTAATGACATTACAACATTAACATTATTGTGGTGAGTGTGTTACTGACAAAACTTTATTTCTTGATTAAGCAAACAGGACCTTGCATTGTTGGTAAAGGTTGGAAATAGTACACTTACACACTTTCTGGATATTGTAACAAGCAAAGTGTTGGCTACTTTGTTGTAACATTACAGAGTTTTGATGTGTTGGTACTTGGCTTTCAACTGAATTTAATTTGTTTTGTTTGTGTATTTCCTGGTTGTTACATTTAAGAAAACAATGTGCTTTTTAATTCTGTCTTTTACCCTCACCCTAATTTATTACTTTGTATTTAGTCGAGTTTTTTAATTATGCTGTAAATAAAAAGGCCGCTATTTGAAAATACGTGAACTGTCACATTGACATCGTTTTATACTAAGTTTATTTTCGTTGAGTGGTTGTGGTTAAAAGTGTACTAAAAAACTAATAAGAACTCATTGGAGTGGGTTCCAACCCAATAAACAATTTGGTCATATAATTAAACATTTTTATGACTTTGAGTTTTATAAAAGTTATATTTCAGTCGTTTTTCTGACTCTTCGTCATGTACTGGTGCATTATGTGTCCGAATAGTCATATACATTTCTTGTCATATAATAATATCATTTAGACGTTCTTTCAACATGTCTTTACGACCGTCGTATAATAGTGTCTACGACGACGTCTATAAAACTTACTCATATAACATTTTCGTCGTATAAACGTTTTTGTCGTATAAACGTCAAGATAGTGTCAATTTTGTCATGTAATTACCTTTAATATAACTGTTAAACGGACGGATTGTGTACATGTCGTATTCGTGATCGTTATATAAAAATCGAATAAGTGTTACGAGTGCAACCTGTATACGTCTTCAAGTAACACAAACATTATAATACGACCGCTATTTGATTAATACTCATGTTAACTTTTTAAAATAAACTTGTATATAACTGTACTGTACTGTACCACCATTTTGAAATAAAATTCATCACATTTAATTACTGTTTCTAAAATGGATCCAAAAAAGTGGAAAAGGATTAAAAGAAGCGGTGCATTCAATAGAAAAGTGCAAAAGACTTATCATTCGCTTCAAGCACGCACTTTAATACAAAGTGAAAAAGCAAGAGGTCAAGCTGACAGTGAGGAAAATGAGAATGATTCCGTATCACATTTAAATACAAATGCTACACATTCAGCGAATTTCGAAGCTATACCCCGCAGTTCATTTGCCGAAGTTCTGGAGTCTTATTAATTTTCCGAAATTGAAGACCGTTATTCATCATCCGAAAATGAAGATAATGTTAATTATAATGAAGAAGTCACTATAACCGAAAATGATGACTTCAGAGACAATTACAAAAAGTGGGCTATTGATTTTAATATTCCACATGTAGCATTAATTAATTAATTGCTCTCAGGGTCGTTAGCAGGTTCACCTATCTGGGGCACGTGGTCACCGAGGATCTTAACGACACTGATGATATCGACTCTGCTCCGCAGGGCGTTAGCTGTGAGAAGTAATGTACTGGCTCGGAGATTTGCTCGATGCTCATTTAGCGTTAAGATAACGCTATTCAAGGCGTGTTGTACATCTTTTTACTCGAGCGGTCTCTGGGTTAAGTACACGAAGCAAGCCTATAAAGCCCTGCGCGTACAATGTAACAATGCCTTTAGAATGCTGTTGGGGCTGCCGCGGTGCTGCAGCGCGTCGGCGATGTTCGCCGCGGCCCGCACGGACGGGTTCCCCGCGCGCATGCGTAAGAAAGCAGCGTCGCTGCTTCAACGCACCCGTAGCAGCCACAACAGCATTCTGAACATGGTTGCTGAAAGGCCTGACTGCCCTATGGTGCGACACTGGGTAGCAGTAGCCATTTGTACGATAAACAACGCAGTGGGCTGTAGAAAATTTATAGAAGTCTTGCATGCATCTCTTACCTTGTGGTGGCTTCATTCGACTTTACCTAGGGCCCTGGTTATATCCTGGCTTCTGACACACAATCAGCTCAGGAGTACTCCAACCACAAACAACAGCACTTAGACGCTTGCAAACAATTAACAATATGTAATTTATAAGAGCAGATCTCGAGAACGTGGCCGAACTCTCTCATTCAAAAAACGGAAGTCGCCATTACGGAAATACGTCATATGGCAACACGATTGAAAAGCGTTCCTAACCACGCATACAAAACTATATACTAAAATTACGATACATACCGGGCGCCTTAGAGTCACTACCTCTAACGAATAATGGACGGTAACTAAAACTACTAATCTAACATCCTAACACAAACTAACACTAACATGAAGATGAGTCCGGGAGCGGACAGATCTTCACCACAGCGCGAATGACCACGCCGTGTGCTGTGCGCACCGTGACCACGCGCACCACGCCGTCGGCGCCGGGGTGCGTCTCCGCGAGAACCACTACCGAACCGACCATTACATTATCCTTTGACACTTGCCACTTGGGTCGCTGCTGCAAAGTGTGCAGATATTCTTTGCTCCAGCGTTTCCAATAGTGCTGAATCATGTTAGTTAATAGTTGCCACCTAGTTAACCTATTAACGTTTGTTTCCGTGAGGTTCGGTTCCGGAATAGCCACGTGCGGCTGCCCTATAATAAAGTGCCCGGGTGTCAGCGCTTGCGGATCACTCGGGTCGCTGCTCAGAGGACAGATCGGCCTCGAGTTCAATATCGCCTCGATCTGACACACGACCGTATGAAATTCTTCGTAAGACAACGTCTGTTGGCCTACAACGCGTTTTAGGTGATATTTGAAACTACGCACATGTATCTCCCACAAACCACCCATATGTGGGACATAAGGAGGATTAAAATGCTTTGTTGAAGGTCACTCTAAGGTTACCGTTCCGTCATCCCACTACCGACCTATACCGTATAAGTATGGTCCCATCAGTTCGTAAATTGTATATAATGCAATGCTTAAAACGCTATCACTGTAAAGTAATACCTACGCTACCGGCATCCACCAAACGCATCGATCGATGTCCGATCCCGATATGTAAAAGCAAATTTGCGCGGCGCAGCTTAAATTACACTGCCCCATTAGTATACAACAAAATTAAATTAGATTACACTGATATTAAACTTTTCTCAAACTACAAATTTAAAAATACAGTATGGCATTGGCTGAGCGATATGAACTATGACGAAACTGAAAATCTCCTTAATAGCGGTTTCTATACTTAGCATCTTCTAAGCCAACCTCTAAACTCTCACGCACATAATATTATCACACTCACATGTATACATGCACACGCACCCTACACACACACACACACACACACACACACACACACACACACACACACACACACACACACACACACACACACACACACACACACACACACACACACACACACACACACATTCTAATAATATCATTGTAGTTGTATAATTATTAATAAGTCTGTCTGTTCTTAACTACCAGTCGCTGATCATGTACTCGGGCATATACTGGGGGCTGCAACACAGTGAAAACTAACGCAGCCTCCCAGGGCTTCAAATGTAATTGTAGTAGTTTTTTCGAACAATAAAGATTTTTATTATTATTATTATTATTATTAAAATGGAATTTAATTTTTTGATTTACGCACTCACGATTAACCTTAGTCCTAAATTCATCCGTTTTGAATAATTCATGGAACTCCGACAGTATTTTGTTCGCCTTAAGGCTTGTTTACACGTTGTGAAGTAGCAAGTGCAGGTGAGAAGTGATTAGTTAACATGTTTTTATGGTGATAAGTGTTAAGTGTTAAGAAATCGTTTACACATTGCTTAGTTGTGCTTGTGCAAGTGTAATGTGTAGAACAAAATGGAGGACGAACAACGATTAGAATTACGAAATATTTTAAAAAGTATAGTCGCGGTGATCGCTTCTGAAATCGAGAATGAGGTTTTAGTTGAAATCGAGAAACCTAAAAGGTTATGGCAAAGAAAATGGATCGGAAGAAGAATTCAGTATGGAGCTAGCGATAAACTTTTACAGGAACTAATTAATGAGGATCCTAACGAATTTTGTAATGCAATGCGAATGAGTGAAGATAAATTTAATGAATTATTGACTATTGTTGGGCCAGGCATTGTGAAATCGGATACCGTTATGAGAAGTGCACTATCTGCAAAAATTAAACTACAGATATTTCTGTACATGATTAACACTGGGTGCAGTTTAAGAACTCTTTCACATCTATTTAGAGTATCGAAAGCAGCTATATCGTTGATGATTCCTGAAATCGCTGATGCTATATACAATTCCCTAAAGGATTATATTAAGGTTAGTAAAGTAACAAGACAATAATAGTAATCAACATGTTTTTATTTATTATCTTTGAATGCCAATCATTTAATTTTCATTATTTGTAGCGTACCAAGCTTGGGATAATAAATCCATCGTTGTGATAGTGGATGGTGGAGTAGGTGTAGCTGCCGGAGGCGGTGAAGTTGATGTTTGAGGAGAAGGTGACGGCTGTGCAATGGTATAATTGGATTGTGACGAAGACGCAGATGAGTGCTGGGAGTTGTACATAGCACGTCGGAGAGTCGTTAAACGTATTTCTGATAAATAATTTTGAATAAACATTTGAGCTTCAATTGCTGTATGTAAAGGCATATTCTTTAATTGAGCAGCAATACTCTTTCCAAAAATATCAAATTCACTCTGTACGTCTGGCTTATTAACGACGTTTGCAACATTTTGCACTTTTGTAAGTAAATTATCGTAGTTTTGTAGTGTTCTTTTTCTTGGGTTTTTTTTCATATTTCGGGTTTTATGTAAAGGAGTATCTTCTTTGTCTTTTTGCGAATCAGTTGCAGAACCAGCAGGACTCCTTTCTCGTTCATCTGGTTCGTTGTTTTCTAATTGGACTTCAGGCGGAGACAGCGGTTCCTGCAATATATAATACAAGTATTATTGTTACAGATGCCAAGCAGTCAAGAAGAATGGAAAGTAATTGAAAACGGATTTGCAACTAAATGGAACTTCCCTCGTTGTTGTGGAGCTATAGACGGGAAGCACATAGTAATTAAAGCACCTAATAATTCCGGAAGCTATTATTTTAATTACAAGCATCAGAACAGTATCGTTCTTATGGCCTTAGTAGACCATGACTACTGTTTCACATACATCGATGTCGGCTGCAATGGACGAGTTAGTGACGGAGGCGTGTTCAGCAATTGCAGCCTCAGCCATGCTCTTGAAAATAATCTTCTACCCGAAGATCACGTTATTGTAGGAGATAATGCATTTCCCTTAAAAATGTATCTTTTGAAACCATACGCAGGTAACAATTTGTCGTACAGAGAAAAAATATTTAACTATAGGTTATCAAGAGCAAGACGTATTGTAGAAAATGCTTTTGGTATCTTAGCAGCTCGATTCCGAATTTTTGAAAAACCTATCCCATTTCTTCCCACAAAAGTCGACAAAATTGTTAAATGTTGTTGTGCTTTACACAATTGGCTGAGGAAAACGAAAAGTGCTGTACAAGTAGCAACAATTGAAGTCGAAGATTCAGATGGTAATGTAATACCTGGTTCCTGGAGAGACGTTCCATCGGCTGGTTTGGTACGCATTAGAAATATGCAAAATAGATCATCGCAACAAGCACAAGATGTACGAAATCGTTACGCAGATTATTTTTTAGGGGCAGGTTCAGTACCATGGCAAGAAAGAATGGTTCACTGACAATATTTAATAAATACTTATAAGGATATATATATAATACCCATGTAAACAAATTTGACAAAATAATATTTAATATTTATAATATATAATATTTTTACTGTTGACGGTACTTCATTATTGTGTTGTATAGTCATCAAACCAACCACTATGATTTGTTTGAGTAGGTAGTTCACTAAAGGTAAACAGACCAAACCACGTAACTTATTCACTTTAGATAAAAACCCAACAGAAGTGGGTAAGATTTGTTAAATAAAAACATTTTTACTACTATATAACGTTTTTAAGTCATATAGTTTATTTAATTACATACAAATGCAGGTAGTTCTTAAAACCGTGTTAAAAAATACTTACCAAATTACTAGAAGTTTCTCTACACTCGCCTGTGCTGCTCATCGATGTCAAAGCATCATACAATATTGAAAACCATTTAACGTTTGGTTTATAAATGTCGCTGGTTCCAGCTCCAGATCTTTGCGAGTTTTTTACTCGTTTTAATTCTTGTGAGTATGTCGATTTTAAACTTCTTATTTTTAAATATACCTCCTTAGGGCCAAAGTCTGGGATATGCATGGTTTTACTAATTTGTAACAAAGCTGCGTCTCTCAGTTGTTTATTTCTATATTCAGCACAATTTATGTTACAAAGGCACTCGTACTTTATGTATTCCATTACGAATTTCAACGTTTGCTCCTCAGTCCACCTCATTTTTATACCATACTATGCACTTAACAAGCAGATACTGTTTACACGGTGTTTAGAGGGTGTCTTTGCGAGTGCGGGGAGTACGCGGGTGTGCGGGGGCAACAACTTAACAGGCAAAAATAGAACGAGCGTCTATTCACTTTACTTCACACTCGCACTTCACACTCGCACTTGCCACTTAACAGCGTGACCGTTTACACGTTGTTTTTACTAATCACTTTACACCTGCACTTCTCACCTGCACTTGCTACTTCACAACGTGTAAACAAGCCTTTAACAAAGTTAAGGCCACAATCGCTATACAAATCTGTACAAAGGCCACGACGGCTGCAGAACCTTTTCAGAGCTCCTATGAAAGCTTCAGCGGTTAGCGCATTAACCATCTCTAAATGGACAGCTCGAGTTTGTCCGCAAATAAATACACAAACCCAAAACTTAGTCAATTTGGAATTTCGTTGTCGACTTAATTTAATAAAAATAACCGGTCAAGTGCGAGTCGGACTCGCGCACCGAGGGTTCCGTATTGAAGATAATATGCTTGGTAACCGGAAAAGAAAATACTCATTTTGTTATAAGCTTTATTTTCCAGGCAATAAGGTCGATTTTGACTAGCCTAAATTTTAATACAGATTTTCTTAGTTTTTTTGTTATTTCTCAAAAACTGTAAATAATGAACACTTTATTTTATTTTTCCCAGAAAATATAAGTAATTACCTATACGTCAGGATTTTTTTCAGAATTTTTGATTAATAAACTTCGGAGATAAGGGGGGGGGAACGGTCATTTTTTGTACATTTTTGGCTATAAATCAAAAAGTACATCACAGAAAATTTAAAAAAAAATAGTTTTGAAATGTGCAGATTAAGACCTTTCATATGACACCCCATTTGCTATAATCGAACCACTTTCATTTTTGAACCCCCCATTCTAGACCCCTTTTCAATTATTAATAAAATAAATTTCATTTTTTTTTACTACAAATAGATGCGGTCAAACAAGTTGTACAACTATGCCAAATTTCAAGTTGATAGCATTTGTAGTTGCTGAGAAAACCTGCTGTGACATACAGACAACGAAGTCTCACCATAAGGGTTCCTTTTGTACCATTTTGGTACGGAACCCTAAAAAATGACCACAATAGTCAATGCCAACCTTTAAAAATGCACGACATTGTTCGACACGAAATTTTGGTAAGTCACCCATCATGGGTGTTACGTTTTTAGGTTTATTCCTAAAACAAATGACACATTGAAACAATCTACTTTTAATAACACTTCGAGCTGACAAAATCCAGTATTTTTGTTGTAACAGATACTGCAGCGTTTGAGGACCGACATGCAAATTAATTTTATGAAAATAATCCACAAGAGGAACCGTCAGTCGACTCCTTTTAGGAAGAATCAGTTGATGTTTTGAATCAAAATGCAAAGAAGATTTTGACAACCGCCCGCCAACACGCAACAAACCGGCATCATCAACAAATGGCTTTAGGCGCTGAACAGCTGTTAAACACGGCTTATTTTTTTTTAAACAATCAAACACATCGCTTAATTCAATTTGTTGCTCGACCTTAACAAGATGCAATAAGGCCTTGTCTAACTCCGGTACAGAAATAAAATTTAATTTGTTTTTGACAAAATTCAAACAATTACTTTTAAAACGTAAACACCAAGCAGTCACTTTCAAAAGTTTAGTCAAATCCAAGTACCTACTGATTAAATCCGTACAATCAGCAAATGAAGAAAACGATTTCACGGGGCGCTTTTCACTGTTAACTACGTTAATATCTACGTCACACACATCAGACCTAGACACGGACGCAGGCCACTCATCATCAGGCTGCGACAGCCACTGGGGACCTCGCCACCACAACTCATGCTGCACTAGCTGCGACGGCAACACTCCGCGCGACGCGCAATCAGCCGGGTTGTGTGCTGATGGTACGTGAAACCAGTTCTCTGGGGAAACATTACTCTGGCATTCACTTGCCCTATTAGCCACGAAAGTCTTGTACTCATACGAAAGTCCTTGGATCCATGCCAACGCTATTGTGGAGTCAGTCCACGCACAAATCCTATCGATTTTGAACTTTCCTTCATAGACAGACAATACATATTTCAATAACCGGGATATGATCACAGCGCCGCACAACTCAAGACGCGGAAGGCTAATACGATTAAGAGGGCTAACGCGTGACTTTGAAATTAACAGGTGAGTATTCCACACACCATCTCCTGTAAAAACACGCAGGTACACAACTCCTGCAAAACCTAACTCGGAACTATCAGAGAAAGCATGAAGTTCGGCTTTCACAAAGTCCTTCAAAATAAACCGATCTATCGTAACATTGGACACAAGCGGTAGCTCACTAATATATCGCAACCAAATATGTTGCAGATCATTAGGTAGAGGCTCGTCCCAGGTTACACCTAAAACCCACAATTTTTGCATCAAACACTTCGCAAATAGTGTAACTGGACACAACCACCCCAACGGGTCATAACACTTGGCGATCTGTGACAACACTGCTCTCTTCGTGCACTCCTGTGTACCAGGCGAAAAATTGTAAATAAACTGGTCACGCTGCGGTTTCCACTGCACACCCAAGACTTTGATGACACCTTCGTCAGCAGCGGCTGAAAACGAGACACAAGTCTCCTTGTCGCAATCTGGAACGTGATCAAGAAGAGAGGGGACGTTACTAGCCCATTTACGTACCGAAAATCCACCCGCAGCACACAACTGTACCAGCTCGTTCTTCAGCTCACGCGCAGACTCCAGCCCCGTCGCACCGCTGACCACGTCATCGACGAACACAACGTTGATGAGTACAGCGGCCGCGCGCGGGTACTTGTGTTTCTCATCAGTGGCCAACTGCTGCAGCGTCCGTATCGCGAGATACGGCGCTGAGGAAAGACCATAAGTGACGGTACGCAACCTAAACTCTTTTACTGGGTCAGAGGAACACTCACGCTACAAAATGCGCTGATAATCACGATCTTTTTCGTGTACTAGAATACCACGAAACATCTGTTTAATGTCAGTAATAAATACGGCATTATGCAATCGAAAATCAAGCAGAATTTTCTCAATGTTCTGTTGAAGCTTTGGATCAACCAGGAGTTCATCGTTAATGGCCACACCATTACTCGACTTCATTGAACCATCGAACACGACACGTAGCTTCGTCGTTGAACTTGATTCCTTTATAACACAATGATGAGCGATGTAAAACGGCTTCGAATCACTTTCTGTATGATTTTCTAAAAACTCCATGTGTCCTGCCTCTAAATAATCTTTAAGAAAGTCGGAGTACGTCTGCTTTAAAAAAGAGTCACGAGCGAGCCTTCTTTCAAGACAACGAAGACGCGACAGAGCAATATCTCGCGATTCACCGAGGTTTGGACGATCAGTCTTAAACGGGAGTCGAACCACGTACCTACCCGTCTCGTCTCGATGGTGACCATTAGCAAAAATATCTTCGCAACGCATCTCCTCAACACTAAGAGGAGGCGCGCGCGTCGGCTCTGACTCAACCTCCCAAATCTTCTTTAAAATAACATCGAGGCTCTCCTCAGAGGTCACCGAAGCAAAAGACACGTTTTCAAGGATCTTTAGGCCCTTGCCGGAAGTTCCGCCCATCACAAGCCAACCGAACACACTATTGATGGCGGACGGAAAACCAGCACGACCTAAAATACGCCCATCACGTAATAACCGCGGATACATCTCCGCTCCGAATAATATATCTATCCCAGCAGGGCGATTGAATTTAGGATCAGCAAATTTTAAATTATACAAATGTGACCACTTGTCACGAGATAAAATCGAACTAGGTAAAAAACTAGTGATTTTATTTAATACTAAACACTGAACACAAAATTCATCATCACCGTCAGTAGGTAGGATCACACATGAAACAACACTTTTCGCTTTACCTACATCAGACATATCGAGACCACTAACCGGCACACACACACGCCGACGCGGTAAATCTAGACAGCTAGCGAATTTGGACGTCATAAACGACGACTGAGAACCGGGATCCAATAACACGCGAGCGAGCTGCGTGCCCCCATCACTACGGCGCACGCGCACTACGCAGGTCGACAGCAGCGCGGCCGAGCTCACACAGTCAGAGCCCTCCATGGCCGCATGGTTTACCACACTCTGCTGCGTCTGTGGTCCAACACTCGCATTGGACTTGCTCCCCTCGGTGCTCGCGCGAGCCACGTTGGAGTCACACTTGGCCCCGGACTGGGACCCCTCCTGCCCGTGAGCACCTTCATGCGAAAAATGCAAGAGTTTGCTATGAGGCCTATCACACTTGTCGCATAACGAACCCGACTGACAACCATGCGACGCATGTTTGTCACTAAAACAATTAAAACATAAGCCAAAACGTTTTACTAAATTCATTCTTTTGAATGGAGCTAAGGTCAAAAATTTCGAACACTTACTCAATGGATGCTCAGCACCACAAGAAATACACAATCGCTCGTGGTCGACATGAGTCGCAAAAGAATTTGTGCCCTTAGCCTTACTCGAACCAGCGTTACCACTAGGCTGTGACCTTCGTGAAGCCTGGTGAGATGCTTCACACGCATGCATCTGTTTCGCCAGGAATTTCATGAACTTTGCATAAGTCGGATAATCGCGGCCGTCGTCTAACGACAATCCATAACGACGCCTCGTTTCACAGTCTATTTTCTTTAAAACAATGTGCAACAATAAAAAACACCACTTGTCTGTTGGAAAATCCAATGCCTTTAACGCACCTACATTTTCAATTAAAGTATTCGTCAGTCCTTTCATCCCTTCGACATCAGTATCACTGCGTAATGGCACTAAATTAAGCAGAGCGTCTACATGCTTGTTCGCTATGCGGCGTTTATCGGAGTACCTATCCTCTAAAGTTTGCCAAGCAAGATCAAAATTTTCGCGCGTTAACGGCAGGCACTTAATTAAACTAAACGCTTCGCCTCGCAAACTTGAACGAAGATACTGAAATCTTTCAATGTTCGACAAACACTTGTTATCTTTTATCGTTGAACAATAAAAATCATTAAAACTATTCCACTCTGAATAATCACCAGAAAATATTTGTAAAGGCAATTTCGGTAATTTAATATTACTTTTATTGTCACTGTGATAACTGTCATCCAACTTACGATCACTAATTTCTAAATTACGTTTCATGAGTTTCGCATACTTAGCCCGAATGTCATATAATTTAGTAAAAAATGCATCACGTATTTCTTCCTGATCAGATTCGACGAACTGCTTATGAGATATAATTTTTTCTCTATTGAATTTTGAACCTCTTCGAACTGCGAGAGAATCATATCTAAGTCACCATAACCTGCTTCCAATTCGTCAAAATGGTTCCTTCTCTCATACTCTAATAGCCGATCTAATTGTTTAGAAATGAATTTTCTGTGAAATAACAACTGTTCTATCTCCATTTTAACGAAAACAAACGTTAATAAAGTACAATAATTAACTTACGAGAAAGTTGTAAACAATCCAGTCAAAAGGATAATATAACACGGCTTAGTATTATTGATAACACAACACTTCAGTACTAGTAATTACGGCAACACAACACAATTTAGTCGCGTCTTAGGCGAAAACTCAAACATCAAACCAGAATTAATAATAATAAGTAATAATTACTTTATTTTATACTTGTGTAGTAACAAATATCCAAATTTACGAGGTCACAGTACGCTTTAAACACAAAATTAACACTAAGTATCGCGTTATTACACCTTTAAACACAACTTTAAAGATTACAATAATAATCGCCTAGTGCCTGCTATACGGGCACATCTCAAAAAACCAATATTAAGAGAAATCGCCGATCAAAGTTTTGCGAGTTGAGTGTGCGGCAGAAAAAAGGGTCTAATTCCTTAAGTTTTGGGTCAATAACACTGTGGTTTAGGTTATTTTGTTGTTCATTATATAGAGCTTCAAATGAATGTGTATGTTTTTTTTCAAGTATGCATAGTTTTCGAAGTACTGGACTTCAAATATAGGCACTTCGTGTTGTGGCCATATCGCAGAAAGTATTTTACGGTATTTCGAGATGTGTCCAAAATCGCAGAAGAATTAAATGACGGTAATAAGCATACTATCATACAAAAATACATTTAAAAATAATAAAATAAATGAAAAACACGAAAAATTGTCATCAGATACCTTTATGAATCATCTTTGGCACAGTAAAAACATTATTATATGCGATAATCAATGTCTCGATGTATGCCTAACGCGTAAATTCTCTTGACAGATAGAAGATAGAGTATATAATTTAAATTACCTATGTTTGAATATCTGCCCAGCTAAAATCCAGTCTCCTTCTGTGTGCACAACAGGCACCGACCAGATGATGCGCCAGAAATTAATCATAGCAGGAGCATCCGGTAGGTGTCCGTCGCTCACTCCTTGATCAGTTCCTTTCCACTTTCGGTACACCTTCCTCGGATCACTTTGGAAGAGGCGATTTTGCTGGTATCTATCCACACGCTCTCTATAGCGACGAATACGGCTTCCCCACGCGCAAACTTTCTGCTTCAGGAAGTCGATACGTTCCGTGACACAGGCCATAATAATGCTGGGGCCTTATTCCGGTCCAAGCAAAAGCCTGGTTCACGAAACGCATGACTCGGGGGCGTTCATTGCCCCCCTGAAGCAGACAAGCTTTCCTATGAGAGTCCTAAACTTATCAATACGCCGCTCAATTCGCACTTGCCAAGCGGGGACAGACCCGCGAGCGCGCGTCGCTCGGTCAGTGTCCGAAAACTTGACTCGAGCTACGCGGCACGCAGTGCTGGCCCCGCAGTACTTTGAGTGGGTATCGATAATATCCTCGCTGGCTTGTAAATATGACGCCAGCAAGGCGTTTAGGGCTCGCATAAGTGCTAAATTTCGTTTACTGCCAGGCAAGCGTGGTAAACGAGACCTAGAGTTGGGTGTGGACTGATACTGCGCGATCGCGTCTTCCAAAGCCCTCCTCAATTGCTCATTCACCTGGCTAGTTATGCTTATATTCACACAATCCTCAACGTCGCTAACGGGATCATACTGCACTGACATCAGTGCGTGTTGGGCGACTGGCATCGAACCCGATAACGCAGCAGGAGGGTCCCGTGATGAAGCGGAGGTTGTACGAATATGTAGCGATTCAAGGCGTAGCCGATCAAGGTACAGACTGATCCAGAAGCCGCTGAATGGCCCGCACCTGATCCGATAGTCGTTGGGCGGTAACAGTGATGGCTGGTTCAAGAGTCTGAAACAGGAGCAGCATTCGATCACGGTACGCAGTGAGGTTAGTTCCTCCCTCTGTAGCCCCGTATTATGCTCGCATGCAATTTTCATTATTCGTTGTTGACCATCGCATGCGGTGCACTAAACCACCGGTAGCGGGAGCCGTGCGCAGAGCAGGATGCCCCGCAGGCTCCAAGCGTGCCGGCAGCGGTGGTCGCACGTCACGTAGGTGGTCGCGACGGCGGAGGCGGCGGCCCGCGCTCGTCGCTCGACTCGCTGGTGTCGGGTGCAGTGGCGAACTCATCACCCAACAGCGATGGCGACATGAGCTGAACGAAGCGGGCTGGGGTGGAGGGCGTGCTATCGCAGTATCCGCTTCTGTTCTATTCGTTCTAGATCTTGTTATCATGTTTTTTGCATGACATGATATGACATTAAATGTCAACATTGTCACGGGGTAGTAAGGCGCGCCTTCAATGGTTGAGTGGTGCCGCTGCTCACATACTCCTTTGGCATACTAAGGTGGACTCAGACTGAGCTGGACGCCCTGGATAGGAGGATCCGTCTACTGCTTAAATCACATCGCATGTTGCACCCACGCTCATCTGTCATGAGATTGTACATCCCGAGGAAATGTGGAGGTCGAGGCATTTTAAATGCTAAGAATCTCCACAACCGCGAGGTGTGCGTGCAATCTCAGGGATTATTTCCTTGGCAATGAGAGTGGGATGCATCGTGGTTGCAGTAGACAGGAGTCTCACGCCTCTCTCCTTGGCAAACGAAAACTGACGCAGACCAACGGTGTCGAGCACTGAAGACCGCAAGAACGTATGGAAAAGCAAAGAGCTACGCGGACGCTTTTACCTGGCCCTAACAAGGCCCGACGTAGACTTTTTAGCGTCCGTGGAAACCAAAATCTTTGGGAAACCGGAGGTTTTGTCTGTGCAATTGCTGACGAAGTCATAATGACGAACAATTACCGGAAATATATTCTGAGGGATGGCACGGTCGACATTTGTCGAGCGTGCCGTTGCCCCGGCAAGTCCCTCAGACACATAATTTCCGGTTGTTCGCATTTGGCCAACGGCGAGTACTTGCACATACATCCAGGATCATCCATCAGCAACTTGCTCTTCAATATGGTCTTTTTGAGTCTGAAGTGCCGTACTATAAGTAAACACCGGCGCCATTTCTCGAAAATGGTCGTGCTACGCTTTATTGGGATCGATTTGTCATCACGGACAGGACTATTGTCGCCAATAAACCTGATATCGTATTGACAGATCGATCTCAATGCCGGGCAGTGCTCGTCGACGTCACCATCCCGCATGACGAAAACCTCGTGAAGGCCGAGAAGGACAAGCTCAGCAAGTACCTTGACTTGGCTCACGAGGTGACCGCCATGTGGGATGTTGACTCGACGATCTTTGTCCCGATAGTTGTTTCGGCAAACGGTCTTATAGCGAAGAGTCTCGACCAACACCTCAAGAGACTCTCGCTGGATAAAGGGCCAGATACAGAAGGCAGTACTCCTCGGCACGCATTGTGAGGAGGTCAATCACTGCGGCGCGGTTACATGAGTCTACCCTATATTCAAAATATAAAAAATACTTTTTTTTTGTCGTATCAAATATTTATAGCTACGTATTTAGTAAGGATAAAAATACACTTAATTTATACCGTACTAAATAACTGACTCATGAATCCTGATGCTAACTATCGAAGCTTTTCAATTATCTAGCGAAATACACACACAACGTATTTATTAACTAAATAACGACACAAGAAAAGTTCGAGAGCCAACGAATAAAGACTCAAGTTGGACGTCGTTTCACAGTTCAATCGTATCACCACTGACCAAACGCGACGTCAAATTTAGAAAAATGGAATTCTAATTTTAAAAATATCTAGTTCCAATGTACTTTCGGATCGTAAGGACCAAATTCTGTACGATAAACAACGCAGTGGACTGTAGAAAATTTACAGAAGTCTTGCATGCATCTCTTACCTTGTGGTGGCTTCATTCGACTTTACCTAGGGCCCTGGTTATATCCTGGCTTCTGACACACAATCAGCTCAGGAGTACTCCAACCACAAACAACAGCACTTAGACGCTTGCAAGCAATTAACAATATGTAATTTATAAGAGCAGATCTCGAGAACGTGACCGAACTCTCTCATTCAAAAAACGGAAGTCGCCATTACGGAAATTCGTCATATGGCAACACGATTGAAAAGCGTTCCTAACCACGCATACAAAACTATATACTAAAATTACGATACACCATTGGAATAAAATAATATTTGTTAATTAAAATTTGTTAATATATGATAATTACTAATATAGAATAAGATTTGATGTTACTAAAAAGATATGGAACTGGATTCTGAAATAAATTTGAAAAAAAATAATAGTAAATAGTTCCTTTAGATCCAAGGACGCTTTTAAAAAGTAAAAGACATATACCAATAATTCTTATCGATGATGGTCGTTACTGGCATAATGGTCTCATTGAACATTTGAAGACGATTTTACAAAACCTAAATGATAAATCGAAATGTGTTTCACTTAATGTGAATATTGACGGACTACCATTGTTTAAGAGCTCTAAGCATCAAGTGTGGCCTATATTATGTAATATCCACGAAAGACCAAATCTTCCCCCTTTCGTTGTGGGAATTTATGAAGGTACGAGTAAACCATCAAATTTACACGCATATTTTCATGCCTTTGTAAGTGAAGTAAAAGAAGTAATGCGTGATAATTTGAGAATTACATCGCAAGACGGGGTCGAAACATTGATTGAAGTAAAAGTCAGAGCTTTCATTTGCGATTAACCAGCAAGAGCTTTTGTTAAAGGTGAGTGGGTGTGGGTATCCTAGTCCTGATTCTTTATTTTTAAATTTTCTAATTTAAAAATAAAGAATCTGTTAGTTTTTTAACAATGTTTTATACGGAACTGAAATAGTCATCCTAGCCAAAATCGGCCTGGAATAAATAGGATGAATATTATACCGGCTCGGTGATCGAGTGGCAGCAAGCGCTGTCTATCATATCTTGAGTTGGATAACCAACCGGGGCAAACATTTTACATGCAATATCAGAGTATCCTAGTTTGAAAGCAGACTTGAGTTGTTAATAGCGTTTCGTGAAGGAGTTTGTTCATTACCCTTTCGTTTACTCAAACGAGTTTTTAAGTACATATGTGTTATTTTATATTCTTAAGCCAATTAAGCTATCTTGGATATTATTTTTAAACAACCACACGCTTTCAACTACTCTGAGACCGATATTTTGTTAATATTTGAATATTTTCATTTTTAAGTTAACTATTGGAAGGTCATTTATTATAATAATATTTTATATTTTAGAGGAGTATGCAGCTTTAATGCTAAACATGGTTGCTTGAAATCGCCTAGTGCCTGCTATACGGGCACATCTCAAAAAACCAATATTAAGAGAAATCGCCGATCAAAGTTTTGCGAGTTGAGTGTGCGGCAGAAAAAAGGGTCTAATCCCTTAAGTTTTGGGTCAATAACACTGCGGTTTAGGTTATTTTGTTGTTCATTATATAGAGCTTCAAATAAATGTGCATTTTTTTTTCAAGTATGCATAGTTTTTCAAATATAGGCACTTCGTGTTGTGGCCATATCGCAGAAAGTATTTTACGGAATTTCGAGATGTGTCCAAAATCGCAAAAGAATTAAATGACGGTAATAAGCATACTATCATACAAAAATACATTTAAAAATAATAAAATAAATAAAAACACAAAAAAATTGTTATCAGATACCTTTATTAATCATCTTTGGCACAGTAAAACATTATTATATGCGATAATCAATGTCTCGAAGTATGCCTAACGCGTAAATTCTCTTGACAGATAGGTATATAATTTAAATAACCTATGTTTGAATATCTGCCAAGCTAAAATCCAGTCTCCTTCTGTGTGCACGACAGGCACCGATCAGATGCTGCGCCAGAAATTAATCATAGCAGGAGCATCCGGTAGGTATCCGTCGCTCACTCCTTGATCGGTTACTTCCCACTTTCGGTACACCTTCCTCGGATCACTTTGGAAGAGGTGATTTTGCTGGTATCTATCCACATGCTCTCTATAGCGACGAATACGGCTTGCCCACGCGCAAACTTTCTGCTTCAGGAAGTCGATACGTTCCGTGACACAGGCCATAATAATGTTGGGGCCTTATTCCGGTCCAAGCAAAAGCCTGGTTCACGAAACGCATGACTCGGGGGCGTTCATTACCCCCCTGAAGCAGACTAGCTTTCCTATGAGAGTCCTAAACTTATCAATACGCCGCTCAACTCGCACTTGCCAAGCGGGGACAGACCCGCGAGCGCGCGTCGCTCGGTCAGTGTCCGAAAACTTGACTCGAGCTACGCGGCATGCAGTGCTGGCCCCGCAGTACAAATTTAAGTGGGTATCGATAATATCCTCGCTGGCTTGTAAATATGACGCCAGCAAGGCGTTTAGGGCTCCCATAAGTGCTAAATTTCGTTTACTGCCAGGCAAGCGTGGTAAACGAGGCCTAGAGTTGGGTGTGGACCGATATTGCGCGATCGCGTCTTCCAAAGTCCTCCTCAGTTGGTCATTCACCTGGCTAGTTACGCTTATATTCACACAATCCTCAACGTCGCTAACGGGATCATACTGCACTGACATCAATGCGTGTTGAGCGACTGGCATCGAAGCCGATAACGCAGCAGGAGGGTCCCGTGATGAAGCGGAGGTTGTACGAATATGTAGCGATTCAAGGTGTAGCCGATCAAGGTACAGACTGATCCAGTCGCCGAAGCCGCTGAATGGCCCGCACCTGATCCAATAGTCATTGGGTGGTAACAGTGATGGCTGGTTCAAGAGTCTGAAACAGGAGCAGCATTTGATCACGGTACGCAGTGAGGTTAGTTCCTCCCTCTGTAGCCCCGTATTATGCTCGCATGAAATTTTCATTATTCGATGTTGACCATCGCATGCGGTGCACTAAACCACCGGTAGTGGGAGCTGTGTGCAGAGCAGGATGCCCCGCAGGCCCCAAGCGTGCCGGCAGCGGTGGTCGTACGTCACGTAGGTGGTCGCGACGGTGGAGGTCGCTCGACTCGCTGGTGTCGGGTGCAGTGGCGAACTCATCACCCAACAGCGATGGCGACATGAGCTGAACGAAGCGGGCTGGGGTGGAGGGCGTGCTATCGCAGTATCCGCTTCTGTTCTATTCGTTCTAGATCTTGTTATCGTATTTTTTGCATGACATGATATGACATTAAATGTCAACATTGTCACGGGGTAGTAAGGCGCGCCTTCAATGGTTGAGTGGTGCCGCTGCTCACATACTCCTTTGGCATACTAAGGTGGACTCAGACTGAGCTGGACGCCCTGAATAGGGGGATCCGTCTACTGCTTAAATCACATCGCATGTTGCACCCACGCGACTCTGTCATGAGATTGTACATCCCGAGGAAATGTGGAGGTCGAGGCATTTTAAATGCTAAGAATCTGCACAACCGCGAGGTGTGCGTGCAATCTCAGGGATTATTTCCTTGGCAATGAGTGTGGGATGCATCGTGGTTGCAGTAGACAGGAGCCTCACGCCTCTCTCCTTTGCAAACGAAAACTGGCGCAGACCAACGGTGTTGAGCACTGAAGACCGCAAGAACGTATGGAAAAGCAACGAGCTACACGGACGCTTCTACCTGGCCCTAACAAGGCCCGATGTAGACTTTTTAGCGTCCGTGAAAACCGAAATCTTTGGGGAACCGAAGGTTTTGTCTGTGCAATTGCTGACGAGACGAGGTCATAATGACGAACAATTACCGGAAATATATTCTGAGGGATGGCACGGTCGACATTTGTCGAGCTTGCCGTTGCCCCGGCAAGTCCCTCAGACACATAATTTCAACGGCGAGTACTTGCTCATACATCCAGGATCATCCATCAGCAACTTGCTCTTCAATAATGGTCTTGTTGAGTCTGAAGTGCCGTACTATAAGTAAACACCGGCGCCAGTTCTCGAAAATGGTCGTGCTACGCTCTATTGGGATCGATTTGTCATCACGGACAGGACTAAGTATTGTCGCCAATAAGCCTGGTATCGTATTGACAGATCGATCTCAATCGATCGATCTGCCCGGCGGCAGTGCTCGTCGACGTCACTATCCCGCATGACGAGAACCTCGTGAAGGTCGAGAAGGACAAGCTCAGCAAGTACCTTGACTTGGCTCACGAGGTGACCGCCATGTGGGATGTTGTTTCGACGATCTTTGTCCCGATAGTTGTTTCGGCAAACGGTCTTATAGCGAAGAGTCTCGACCAACACCTCAAGAGACTCTCGCTGGATCAAGGGCCAGATACAGAAGGTAGTACTCCTCGGCACGCATTGTGAGGAGGTTCCTCTCTCTGCAGCCCTAACCACCGGTAGCTTGAGCCCTGCCCCGCTGCCGGCGGCACTCGTAGGTTAGGTTTTTTTATAATGTATATTTTTTGTATTAGTATTTTATTTTACTTTTATATTTGAATATTTATCATAAAAAACCTATGTACAGAAAATTAAATAAATATCAAAATAATAATAAAACAATACATTTTAATGTGATTTATGAAAGGAGTTAATGATATAACTACAATTTTATAATAATTTCACTTCCAATAAGTCCCCAGATTTTATTTTATTTATTAAAATCTGAACAGTGGGCAACAGACAGAATTGTGTGTGTAAAAAAGTTGATTGACCCTGATATTGTTATATTACAAATCTTAGGTATATTAATCATAGGTAACTACTTATAACTATTATATAAAGGTACCTACTTACTGTAGTTGTCTTATCATCAAGTGATTTTTATTTCGTTTATATTTTGACGCGTTCATTGTAATCACGGTCTTATTTACTGTTGTGCGATGTGGACGTAACTCAAAAACTTGTTCCGAACGTTTGTGCTACACGGCCGCAACTCCGAAGTGTCTGAACAGCATGGTAGTTTTGCGTGCGATCGTCGCGGGCGCAAGCGGCGGACTGGCGAGTGCCCATATTGCAGGTAAGGGATAGTCGATTTTTGGAAATTTGCATAAGGCCACAAGTGCATTAAGAGGCTTTAGAGGATAGTTTTCCTTATTTTTTTGAGTTAAGGTGGTAAATTAAACCCTTCTGACCACGAATCTGCAATAATATCAAAAATGAAAAATTTTGAGATGAGGCCATATAGCAGGCACTAGGCGAAATGTGCAGTGGTCGGCGATTATAGTCATAAATCTCACACAGTCACCTTTCCAAAGACTGATTGCCCACGAAGAAATGACGCGGACTTTCGTCCTAAGAAGTATGGAGATCACCACAAGCACGATTCTCCTTTACTTGAATTGCCAATAGATATGATTGAACAATTTCCTGTAGGAGATTCTCTACATATCGTTGATTTGGGTATTATGAAACGGTTATTAATTGGTTGGAGGGATGGAAATTTAGGAAATCTAATTACAAAATGGTCTACAAGAGAAATAGGAAAAGTTTCTCAATTTTTACTATGCTGTCAGATGCCAAAAGAAATACACAGGAGTGTTAGAAGCCTTACACACTTGTCACACTGGAAAGGTTCCAAATTCCGCACTTTTCTGCTTAATTTAAGTTTTATAATATTAAAGGATGTCTTAGATAATGAAGCATATCATCATTTTTTGCATTTTTTCTCAACTGTAACTATTTGTACAAGCGAGACACAATTTCAACTTCTACCAGTCGTAGAAGCAATGTTAAAACACTTCGTTGACAATTATGGCAAGTTTTATGGCCAAGAGTATATTACAAGTAATGTTCACAATTTAATACACGTAGTAGATGAATTAAAGAGATTCACACAGACACAGACACAGCCACACAGACAGAGCTTTAATGCTTATCCGTTTGAAAATAAATTAGGTTCTATAAAGAGAACAATCAGAAAAGGACACCAGCCGTTTCAGCAAATTGCTAATAGATTTATAAAGAGACATGATATTGAAGTAGAGAACTTAAGAAACGATACTGCTCCTAACTGCATTACGATAAAAACTTACAAATATGGAAGTAAACTTAAGACAGTTGTTCAACTACAATCTTTTATCCTCTCAACCGATAACGGAGATAAGTGGTTTTTAACTAACAACAACCACCTTGTTGAATTACGTTCTGCTACTTACAATGACGGATGTATGCAGATAATTCGAAATCGTATTCAAAACTTTAGGAATGATGTTTTTGAAACGCCTATTAAATCTTCATTCTAAATTTATTTATGATATATGAGAACGAAATTTCGCAAACTGACCACATAAAATTACTGATATAAAGTGTAAGTTGATCAGTGTTTCATATAACTCAAATACGTATTTTGCTCCGCTTATTCATACATTAAAAAATATATAATAAAATAAAAATAAAAATATTTCTCGTTTTTTTTTTATTATCCTACATACATACACATTTACACATTTTAGGTACATAATTAACATTGCAATATTGGAACATCTTACATAACTAATAATCTTACAACATACAAAATTACTACACAACAGCGGCTATTCAACCACCGCTTTGTCCAAATTGTGGACAACTGGGAAAAAAATCCCAGCTGTCTACAGTGTGGACAACTGGGAACACCTAATTTCGAGGGTGTGGACAACTGGGAATAAAAGTTCGATATTAGGGAATCATTAATCCCAGTTGTCCACACTGTAGACAACTGGGTTTTTTTCCGTTATAAATTAAAAATTAATATATAAAAAAAAAAAACTTTCTAATGTTTAAAGTTATTTGTTAGATCACTTTACCTTATTATTGATTGATTACTTTGGTGTTTGATATTTATATAACTCAAATTTTCTCCTTATTTGTATTTAGTACTAAATTACTATCCGGTATCTGGACGGATACTACGAGACTATCTGGCATTCGGCCGGATAGTAAAATGTGGCCGGATAGGCCGGATACCGGATAGTGACCGGATATCCGTTGCATCTCTAATAATTATATTACTTATGTAACTCTGCGCGCGAATCATGGTAACGTTTATCATCGTGGATAAAGCACCCGTCACTGTTGCACTTACATATTTGTTACAATGAGACGGGTGCTTTATCTATAATTATAAACGCGACCACCATAGGAACCATAGACATTAATATACACATAACAACATCATAGGAACATAATTAACATTGCAATATTGGAACATCTTACATAACTAATAATATCACAACATACAAAATTACTACACAACAGCGGCTATTCAACCACCGCTTTGTCCAAATTGTGGACAACTGGGAACACCTAATTTCGAGGGTGTGGACAACTGGGAATAAAAGTTCGATATTAGGGAATTATTATTCCCAGTTGTCCACACTGTAGACAACTGGGTTTTTTTCCGTTATAAATTAAAAATTAAAATATTAAAAAAAATGTTTTTTACTTTCTAAATTATTTGTTAGATCACTTTACCTTAATATTGATTACTTTGGTGTTTGATATTTATGTTACTCATATTTTCTCCTTATTTGTATTACTTAAGTACTAAATTACTATCCGGTATCCGACCGGATACTACGCAACTATCTGGCATTCGGCCGGATAGTAAAATGTGGCCGGAAAGGCCGGATACCGGATATTGACCGGATATCCCTTGCATCTCCAATAATTATATTACTTATGTAACCCTGCGCGCGAATCATGGTAACGTTTATCATCGTGGATAAAGCACCCGTCACTGTTGCACTTACATATTTGTTACAATAAGACGGGTGCTTTATCTATGATTATAAACGCGACCATCATAGGAACCATAGACATTAATATACTAGCGTAAGTATATAATAATACGCTAGTCTCTGTAAGGGGCAATACACACCGAGCCCGCCGACAGTCGCCGACACAACCCCGGCCAATACACAATGTATACACAATGTATTGGCATTTTCTTGCTCTACATTCTGGATACCACGATGCTCTTCAACTGTCTGGCAATTATTTCCTTGCAACACATTTGTTTTTTGGTCTTTTCTTTTGAGCAGAAGCCCTTAGCAGTTTGGCTGTATTTCTTTTAATAGCATGCCTCATAACGTTTTTTAAAAATAATTCGCACTCTGGTATTGTGAAGCTATTGTCAGATTGGTGTATTATTTAAAAAAATAATGTTATAGTTTTTGTGTAAGCCTTAAAACATATCTTTGGTTCTCCTCTGGTACCTCCAGCCCAAGAACATTGGGTCATAAATTGCCGAGTGAACATGGCATCCACCAATGCGTAAGCGTTATTATATGCCCGACCTTTGCCTTTGTGCAGGTTACAGAAAAAAGCTTTATAATGTTTTCTTCAGCTTGAGGATGACTTAAATGTTCCTCGAAACTAGTGAGTTCCTGTAGGTTACTTATAATTTTGAAATCATTGTGATTATTGCCCTGTCGATTTATGTCGGTTATTGGTACAGACATACGGGTGACAAATTCTTCTAATTTGGTGTCCATCAGCGCAAGTTTTTGTAAAATATTTTGCTGATTATCCCATAGCACTTGTAGATTTACTTCATTCGCTGATGCCATAATTATTAAATGGTCGACTTTCTCCTCAATACTATCTAGTTTTCCTGCACTGTTTTCCGAGATTCCTGTAGTCTCAGTGGCTTGATTATATGGTTCAGGTAAAGAAATGACGGTTGAATAGTCACAGTTTTCCGCAGCAATTTCTGCACTGGTTCCCGGTAATTCTATGACCTCAAGGACTTGGTCATTTAGTTGAGGTACAAAACTGGAATTTGATCTTTCATAACATTTATTTCAGCTCGTTCTTGTATCTCCTTAGCGCTACTGGTATTTCCCTAAAAGAAACCAAATATACAACACTAGCTTTCCGCCCGCGACTTCGTCTGCGGAGAGTCCGAACTTCTGTTAAAAGTACAGTTATAGTTTACATCACCTTCAAAGGCTTTTAAAAAAAAGTCTAGAACGTGAATTTTAAGTAAGCGGTTCACATAAACAGCTTTAATTTCATGGCTCTAACCTTTAAAACAACAAAATTGACATACAAAATAAATTCACTGCCTCTCTTTCACCATTACGTTTTTTTAATACGATTCTAGATAAATTTGCCATATTTCTATACAAACAATTAACCCACTTAGCAGAAGATTTTCGAAAAACACCGAAGCTGAATATTTTCTGCATGTAATAGTAATTTGAATATTACATAATTTCGATACAAACTTTACAGTCAGTAGTCTTAGATCTCAAGTTTTTCCCTCTAGTTATTTTTTATTGATAATGGATTTGCTCTTAACTAACTATTCTTTAAGGTGCAAATGTTTAAATAACACTGAATATTGCAATGTTTTAGATGCTATAATTCATGTACCTGGCTAAAAACAAAACTCCTATTCAAACTTTCACCCGCTTTTCACACTGTTCAGGGATTGTTTTAAAAAATGGTTATTATTTAATTTATATTGGTGTTGATACCGAGTTTCATGTATCTAACTTCAGTCATAATTTTAATTTGTAGGTAGGTAGGTTTTCTGTAGGAAGGTAAACATTATAACATTTATTAATACCAATTTTCACATTTCTCACTTCAAAAATGACCAAATTTCTAACAAACGTCTACCCCCCATTTAACCATCTTTGGGATAGTTTTTTCTAAATCGCTGAAAGTAACTTTTTTTTGTTTATAAAAACAGTAGCGTAAATATACACTTCCACATTTTTTCCTTCAAAAATTATCATAATCCCTTACAAACTTCTACCGTCAATTAACCCCTAAGTGTTTCCAAAATCGCCGAAAGCTATATTTTCAATTATAACTACAGTAGCGGTTACAACATTTTCCACGTTTCTCACTTCAAAAATATACCATAAAAAAATTTACCCCCGTTTTACCTCTTCAGAGGTAGTTTTTCCTGAATCGAGCATTTCTACCAAGTTTCAAGTAAATCAGAACATAAAAGTATTCGTTCCTATAGAAACTTTGCAACCTGCTTTCATCCCCCAAGGGGTTGAATTTTAGTTATCACGTGACTCATTGTTTTCATTGCAGAGCCAGCATTTCTACCAAGTTTAAAGTAAATTTAAACATACCATTTTTTTTTCCTAACCAAACTTTGCAATCCCGTTTTATCCCTCTAGGGGTTGAATTTTAGTGATCGCTGGAATACGTGTCTCATTATTTGCATTGAAGAGCGTTTCTACCAAGTTTCAAGTAAATTTGACCATAAAAGTATTTTTTCCATTCAAACTTTGCAACCCCCTTTTATCCCTCTGGGGGGTGACTTTTAGTAATCACTGAAATACGTGTCTCATTATTTGCATTGAAGAGTATTTTTACCAAGTTCCAAGTAAATTTGAGCATACCAAATATTTTTTCCTCAACTAACTTTGTAACACTCGATTTTTGCCCGTGGCATGAGACTGGGGTCGTGTGGTCACTTGACTCGAGGGCCAATCGCTAGAGGGTTGGGCGCCGTAGAAAGAGCGACCGGCCACAAACAGGATCGATGGAGGAGTTAATTAATTAAGCATTTGTTCATTCGTTGTAATTTATTCAGTGTAGGTTAGGTTAACATCCCCAATAAATTGACTATAATTAGGTTCAATCCCCAATAATCAGGTTCATTACAAACAAGAGTGGTTAGAATAGAGGGCGTCCCCGGCGTGCTTGGTACTTAAATACTAATCAACCATGCCTTTAGGCCCGCACAGTTAGAGGTTACAAAAATAGATACCAATGGGTAAGTAAAGAGAAGCCTGGGTTACCTACGAGATTAGCATCAGTAAACCCGTGCCACCCTTATCCCCTATTAGCATAGTTATCGAGGACAAAAGAGGCGCTTGCTATCTACGCAGTCTAAGGATGGCCAAGGTAGCATAATAGGTTAAAGTTAAAAATAGAAAGTAAGGAAAATAAGGTTAACGTCACGCGGCATCCATATACGCGGGGCTTCAGGATCCCACGAGAGGTGTGCGCATCACCGCTCGGTTACTCCCTCATGCACAGCCACGTCGCAGCACTCTCGGGCACGCAGCATGCAAGACAATAACCTCCGCCTTGAAGCTTCCAGAATAGCCTTGGAGCTTCCAGGGTAGCCTTGGAGCTTCCAGGGTAGCCTTGGAGCTTCCAGGGTAGCCTTGGAGCCCTTAAATGTACAATATAACATTTCAGAAAAGAAACAAACACAGACACCTCACCCGACAACTCATCATTTTTAATGAATAAAGTTTACCTTTTCGGCAGTAAATTAGAAGCAATCGGCTTTTATACTCAGAGACCGCAGATTTGGGTTAGCAATAACACCGTATTGACCATCTGAAACAGACCGGGCGTACTTTAGAAACAGAACGTGGCGATTACGTGACGCTATTGCGACGTACACTTTCAACATGAAAATTTACCTTTAAGACGCGCGACAGCGCACGTTAAGACCCTAGACACGAGCACAGCAGTTATTCTTGATGAAAAAGAGGCATCCTGACCTGAAAAGAATCGAAGTGAGTCTTTACTTAAAAGCCGGCATCGGCGCGACAACGTGAACAATATATTCGAAAGTTACAGCATACTCACTGTGAAACCCGGCCTCAAGGGCAAAGTAAACGTCTAGACATGATTAGCAACGATATAATTTACCCGGCCACGGCATTCATCGGCTTTTATTCACACGGAATCACAGCAGAAGATCTGAATCATCTCCCGATGACCGGCTTGCAAACGTAAGTGACGCCGTAGTGATGTTCCTGCCGCATTCCAATGCATCTCCGGTCGCTGCCAACCTAGCCGATTCAAATCGAAGAGAAAAGCACTAACACTTCCGATCCTTCCCAGTCAAGAAGGACTTTTGCTTAGCTGAAATTAAGTGAGTAAAACATCTGGAACTAGTAAATAATAATGTAAGATGGAAACCGGTAAATCAATCTGCTCACACGCCGACTGGACGATGTCTTAGCCTCCTGTCAAACGTCAAGGTGACGTTTTATACTATGACAAAACAACTAACCAAACAATACCGCTGTCCGGGTTTTGCATTGAAAATAACAAGGAATTACTGTTGTAAAACGGGTTAAATATGTGTTCAAAATGTGGATAGAGGAACCTAGATCTAGGATATCAACGCTCCGTGTCGAAATGCGTGAGATAAAGTGAGTTCCTAAGTGAGTTCAAACCGGTTCAATGTCGACGGTTTGTTATCCAAGACGAGAGAGTAATTTACAAGTTATTACAAGTACACCGGCTCCTTCAAGTATGGGCGTGAAGCTCGTTCGCTCGTTAAATAGCCGCCACGACACTCAGCCAGGAACCAGCGAGGAAAGCCTCCAAACAAAAGAAAAGATGAACTAAAAGATCAGGTATTGTACCGACAGTCCTTGTCGAATACTAGCTGTAAGTAGCCAATGGTAGGCGTCAACACGGCGCTCTGAGCGAGCCAGGGCTGACGCCTCCCCCGTCTTCATGTAAACCAAGCAAGAAAAGGTGACATCACACTTTTGGGGTGTAACAACTTTGCAACCCCCTTTTATCCCTCTAGGGGTTGAATTTTAGTAATCGATGAAATATGTGTTTCATGATTTGCATTGAAGAGTACCTCTACTAAGTTTCAAGTAAATTTGATCATAAAAATATTTTATCTATACACACTTTGCAACCCCCTTTTATCCCTCTAAGGGTTGAATTTTAGTAATCGCTGAAATATATGTCTCATTATTTGCATTGAAGAGCATTTCTACCAAGTTTCAAGTAAATTTGACCATAAAAGTATTTTTTCCCCATACAAACTTTGCAACCCCCTTACATCCCTCTAGGGGTTGAATTTTAGCAATCTCTGAAATACGTGTCTCATTATTTGCATTGAAGAGTATTCCTACCAAGTTTCAAGTAAATTTGATCATAAAAATATTTGATCTATACAAACTTTGTTACCCCCTTTCATCAGCCAAGGGGATGAATTTTAGTAATCGCTGAAATACGTATCTCACTTTTTGCATTGAAGAGCTTTTCTACCAAGTTTCAATTAAATTTGACCATAAAAGTATTTTTTCCATTCAAACTTTGCAACCCCCTTTTATCCCTCTGGGGGGTGACTTTTAGTAATCACTGAAATACGTGTCTCATTATTTGCATTGAAGAGTATTTCTACCAAATATTTTTTCCTCAACTAACTTTGCAACCCCCTTTTATCCCTCTAGGGATTGAATTTTAGTAATCGATGAAATATGTGTTTCATTATTTGCATTGAAAAGTACCTCTACTAAGTTTCAAGTAAATTTGATCATAAAAATATTTTATCTATACACACTTGCAACCCCCTTTTATCCCTCTAAGGGTTGAATTTTAGTAATCGCTGAAATATATGTCTCATTATTTGCATTGAAGAGCATTTCTACCAAGTTTCAAGTAAATTTGACCATAAAAGTATTTTTTCCCCATACAAACTTTGCAACCCCCTTTCATCCCTCTAGGGGTTGAATTTTAGCAATCTCTGAAATACGTATCTCATTATTTGCATTGAAGAGTATTCCTACCAAGTTTCAAGTAAATTTGATCATAAAAATATTTGATCTATACAAACTTTGCTACCCCCTTTCATCAGCCAAGGGGATGAATTTTAGTAATCGCTGAAATATGTATCTCATTTTTTGCATTGAAGAGCTTTTCTACCAAGTTTCAAGTAAATTTGACCATAAAAGTATGATTTCCCACACAAACTTTGCAACTCCCTTTCACGCCTCTAGGGGTTGAATTTTAGTAATCGCTGAAATATGTGTCTCATTATTTGCATTGAAGAGCATTTCTACTAAGTTTCAAGTAAATTGGACCATAAAAATGTTTTTTCCCATACAAACTTTGCAACCCCCTTTCATACCTTTAGGGGTTGAATTTCGAAAAATCCCTTCATAAACGACGCCTCCATTACAAAACCAACTACCTCTCAAAATTCCAACTTTTTATCTTTATCGGTTTGGGCTGGGCGTTGATATGTCACCCGGGACATTGCCTTTTATATATCGCATCTACGGTGCGACACTGTCACTTTTGCAAAATTTTGAAAATTGAGTTATGTATGCTATAACGTCACTTAAAGTACTCTCTCCTTGAAGCGACAATGTCATTCAATTAGTACGCATAGTTTCCGCCCGAGTGCGCTAGTGACGTTGTGGTTTTGGCGCGAATCAAAGACCTAATGGAGAAACAACGTACGATTGGTCAGTTGCGCGCGGCCCCCCGCAGGTGGATGGAGTGTCTCGGAGCTACAACGTTTTTAAGGTAATTGTGACATTTTTATTTCATGATTCTGGAGCAATAATGACCCAAAGTACAGTTGTGACATTGTTCTAGCTAACGTGAAGTTTAATCAACACGTATGTTTTATAACGACAACGACTCTAATGCATATGGGACAATATTGCTCCAATATGATTCTAATTAATAAGTTATATTCGGGACGTCAAAAGCCTAAATGTATATATGACTTTGCTTCTCCAATTATTGTATTTAAACCGTAAAAATAGTACAGTTGGGACATTATTAATCCAATATGATTCTAACTAATAAGTTATGTTCGGGACGTCAACGGCCTTAATGTACATACGACTTTACTTCTCCAATTATTATATTCTCATCGTAAAAATAGTACTATTGGGACATTATTGCTCCAATATGACTCTAACTAAAAAGGTATGTTTGTGACGTCAACGCCCGTAATGGAAATTATGACTTTGCTTCACCTTTCCTTTTTTATTGTTCCAAAATTTAAAGCCATTGTGACATTATTGTCCTTAATTTAAATTAACTATTTAGTTTTGTGACGGCAACAAGCCTGAAGTACATTATGTTATGACGTTGCTCCTCTTACTTGTTATAGAATAATTAATATTACTATTATATATTACTATTTTACAAAAGAAATCAATATTTTATGACGTTTAACAATTACTTATAAACTATTTTTTTTATTACTATGTTGAGAATATTATTTGTTTGTTTTAGAATTTTCGAGGAAAAAGAAAAAAAATGATCACTCGTGGTAGAAAACTGGTAATGTTGGCTTGTCCCGATGACACATCTATCCAAAATAGCCCAAAAAATGTCGAAGTAGATACGCCACAGGTTGACACTAAATCTGCTGCTGCAATTTCTTGTGACAGAATTCAAGTACTGCAACAGCCGACTTATATGATGACCCAACGGAAACGGACTATGAATCCCCAACATCTATCCAAAATAGTCCAAAAAATTACGAATTAGCTGCGCCAGAAGTCGACATTGAATCTGCTGCTCCAATTCCTTGTGACAGAAATCAATCACAACAGCCGGATTATAATCATAACCCAACGGAAAAAGACAATGAGTCCTCAACATCTATCCAAAATAGTCCAAGAAATGTCGAAGTAGCTGCGCTTGAAGTCGACACTGAATCTAATGCACCAATTTCTTGTGACAGACAGCCGACTTATAATCATGACCCAACGGAAAGAGACAATGACTCCCCAACTGGTGATTTCTCTGGTTTGTCTTCCAGTGACGAGTTTAAACCTAGTTCATCTTCTTCTAGTAGTTCAGATAGTACTTCCAGTAGTTCGTCTGATGATAGTAACTCGGATGATGACGTTGTTGGAGTTGTAAACGAGGAATTACCACAAAAACAAAGAGGCAGGAAACGAACTCGTAATCCTGAAAACTGGAAGAAGAATATTGCGAAAAGGCTAAAGAATTCTGGCCAGGAATATTGCTCTATTAAAACTGGAAAAATCATAGGACCTAAAAAAATGGACCTCCCTTGCACAGATAAATGTCGACTGTCTTGTTCCACGAAGTTAAATACTATCAAAAGGACTGAAATATTTGACTCTTATTGGAATTTAGGAAGCGTAGAGAGGCAACGAAATTAATTGAATGCTTGCACCAGACCTCTTCAAGTTGCAAGCCGTCGCATAAAGACAAATAGTAGTAGCAGTAAGCCAAGACAAGAAAACACCGCATTTTATTTACTCAGTGAAGGCAAAGAAATTCGTGTCTGTAAAACTTTTCTGATTAACAATTTGGGTATCTCACAAAGGACAATACGAACTGTTATTGATGCCAAAAAACTTAATGACGGTGTCATTCCACAGGACCAACGAGGAAAGCATAGAAATCACTGCAAGTTATCTGATGAAATTATACAAGCAGTAAAGGGACATATAGATTCAATCCCAAAAATAGAAAGCCACTATCTCAGGGCTAACACAAGTAGACTTTATATTGATGGAGGTTTAACCGTCGCAGAATTGCACAGAAACTACACCGATATCTAAAAAGAAAACAATAAACCAACTGTGAATTATGATGCCTACTCACGCATTTTCAACCAGGATTTTAATATCGGCTTTTACAAACCAAAAAAAGATCTTTGCGATGAATGTGTTGCATATCAAAATGCGTCTGAAGAAGAAAAAAGAAAATTACATGCTAGTTACCAGCTTCATCAAGGGGAAAAAAGTTCAAGTAGAATTGAAAAAGAGAGCGATATAAAAGAATGTCAAGACCATGAAAGTACAAAAATAGTCATCATCTATGACTTACAAGCCGTTTTGCCATGTCCTGTACGAAATTTATCTGCATTTTTTTATAAATCCAGACTGAACTGTTACAATTTTACGATGACAAATGCAAGAGACCGAGAGACAACATGTTTTTTTTGGCACGAAGGTTTGGGTAATAGAGGATCTATTGAAATAGGGTCATGTGTTTATAAGAACTTGAAAGAGGTTGCTGACAAAAATCCAGGCTGTAACGTAGTTTTCTACTCAGATAATTGTTGCGGTCAACAAAAAAACAGATTCGTTTTCGCAATGTACTACTACGCAGTCACAACGTTAAACATTAATTCTATACAGCACAACTTCTTGATTCGTGGCCACACACAGAATGAAGGAGACACAGCCCATTCAGTTATTGAAAAAACTATTACTAGAGCCAAAAAGTCCAGACCTATTTATGTTCCTGAACAATACATATCCCTGATAACAAGTGCCAAGAAGACTGGGAAACCTTTTGTGGTAAAAGAAATGAACTACACAGACTTTTTCGATTTAAAGTCTTTGGCAGATAACATAAAATTTAACATGACAAAAAACATCAATGGGGATAAAATTAAAATAAGTGAGATTAAAAATATTAGATTTACAAAAAACATCACCAATTAACAATATCGAACAACTTACAAAACTGTGAATTGGAATGAGGCAAATCTGTAATCGAACCAAGATGAAGGAATTTACGAGGGCTTAGAGAACGAAATAGTATTGAAGAAATTACCTTAAAATCCATGTATACTTCAAAGCTTCCAATTACAGAACGCAAAAAGCGTGATCTTCTGCAATTGATTGAAACGAATATTGTGCCAAGATACTATGAAAAGTTTTTTACTGATCTCATTACTTAAGAAGTTTATTATTATTATAATTACGTGTTTAACTAACTTACGTTGATAATAAGAACAGAATGTATAATTAGGACGATGTTATTTTTCGAATACTTTTATTAAGGAGTTTATTTAGTACTGTAATTATAGTACAAATTATGATTAAGTTACTTATAAGAAATTTACTTGCTGTGATTTCAAAAGTCTGATTAAACTTAAACTACAAATTATTGAAATATTCGAGTAGGCCAAGTACGGGTAAAGAATTTGCCTATATACCTAAGATAGACACAGACCTATATTTAGTCATAAAACAACCAGATCTAGCTCTAAGTTTGATGATTAACTTGATTCTGAATCGGAAAACTATACTTATAGTGTATGTCTATGTTCCTATTTATGTCATTTGTTACAAATGGCAATTAGTTTTTGTTTCTAAAAGTTTAATCTAAGTATGAGAAACAAGACTATTTGAGAAGTTGTTTTTTTTCTACTGATAAGATTGATAGACTGTGTTTGCGCCATCTGACGGCGCTTCCAAGAGACGGCTTGCCGGCTCGCGGATTTACACATATGTCGATTCACGCATGCGCGAGACGCCAACCAATCACATGAGCCGCGCCGCGGACCAATAGCGGGAGCCTTCGGGAAGCTGGGAGATGACGCCGACCACCACCAGCGCCCTCTTCTCTATCTAACCACCAGCAGCAACACACGTCGCGTGTCCTGTAGACCTATAGAGCTTAGAGATACCAAGCAACAGAAAGATTGTGATGGTAAATAAATTATTGTAAACATCCAGTTGTTTATCTTCTCTTCTATGCGCAAACATAGAAAGTGGCGACCGTGACAGGACACGCGACCGTGCTCACTTCGCTTTCCAGAACCGAGGAAGCCATCTTGTGTCGGCGCCGCGTTGGCACCGCCGACGCGACAAAAACGCGGAGCTTCGGGGTCCAGCACGCCGTAGGCGCACCTCGAAGGCGCCGCGCGAGCCGCGCAAGAAGCCCGAGAACGTCGAGGAGCCCGGCCAGAGGCGGCCACCGCTGCGCGCCTCGTCGGCGACTCGCGCTATCGCCATAAAGGCCAATCAGGAAAGTGCCGTGAGCCCAACCCAACTCCCTTTGCCCGTAACCCCAACCGACGGTGGTCGAGTGCCGGCCTGGCTGCTTAATTTGCAGGTGCCGGTCGGTCTCCCACGTGCGTGGTGCGTCGTGGCCCCCTACACTTGAGGGAAGCCGCTTACCTTACCTGCTTAGGCAGGCCTTGTGTTCTTTTTTTTTGTGCCACGCACCTCTTATTTTGTGTCAACTTAGCTTCATTTAACTTGTTTTCGTCTTTGCACCGTGTCATGCACGTCGCATTTTTTCTAAACTTAACTTCAGTGTGTATCGTTCTTTTTTTGCCGTGCTACGTGCTATGCACCGCGTGTTTTAGTGTAACTTAACTTCAAACATTTAATTTAGGTATCGTTTTTCACCGGGTCATTCAACCTCGTGTTTTTTGCTAACTTAACTTCATTTAGGTAACATACCAACCCTTTTTTGCCGTGTTATGTTGTGCATCTCGTATTTCGTTTTAACTTAGCTTCATTTTAAATTTGACCTACGTGACCTAACTTCAATAAATTAAATTTTATTTCGCACTTGACCACTATAAACTCCTAAATTTTTAACCCTATGACCTAACTTAATGCCTGCGCATGTAACGTTTATGCATCATTTTACGTAATTAACCCCACATTTCAATTGTTTTGCACATATTTGCGACTTCCACATTTCTTAACGTTTTGACTTTGGTATTTGCGAAATCTTTCTTTCTTTTGCACTTAATTTCCCTTGGTTTCCTTTTTGTTTTGCCGCATATGCACCCCGCTGCTTACGCCATTTCAGCTACGCGTTAACGCGTCGACGTGTCAACGTGTCAAGCGCGGCGTGCTGACGCGTGTCTCTTCACCTACTTCGTGCCCTGCTGGGTGCTCCCGTGCCTGCCTCCGTTGTGCGACGGGCGCCTCCACGTGGCCAAGGAACCGAGGGGCGTGAGCTGTTTGCGAATTATAACTTTATTTTTGTATGCAAGTGGATAGCTTCAGTGTTTTATTTATCATTCTTGTACAACTAACAATAATTATTCAATATGGTTGATACAAAGGATGTTGTTGCTCAGCTTGCTGAGTTAAAAACTAAGCGTAGTTCTATGAAAGGACAAGTAACTAGATTCACAAGATACCTACTTAGATGCAATTGATGATAATGAAATATTAGATGTTGTGAAATCTAATGATTTAACTTTGAGATTAAATAAAATCATTGAGCTATCTGCGCGCTTTGATGAGCTGCAAACTTCGATTGAGGTCATAAATAGTGATGAACTGGACAGTGAACTCGAGCACCGAGAGCTGTTCGAGGATAATATAAACTTAGCTATTGCAATTGCACAAAGTATATTCGACAGGGCTGATCCTTCTAAAGAAAAAACCCGTGCTCAGTCCCTACAAAATTGTGCCTCGAGCTGTCATCATGCTGATGAACTCGGTTTCAAGTTACCACAAATCAAAATCAATCGCTTTGATGGCTCGTGTCACAAATGGATGGAGTTCACGGATTTATTTGAATCTTTAATTCATAATAATGATAAAATTCAGTCAATTCACAAGTTTCATTATTTGATTTCATACTTAGAGGGTGAGCCTGCTCGAGTAGTCTCCAATCTGGAGGTCTCTGCTATTAATTATACTGAAGCCTGGGAACTCTTGTGTGAAAGATATAGTAATAAAAGACAGTTGATCACTAACCATTTAAACTCTTTGTTTAACATTGATTCTTTGCAGCGGGAGTCTGACCGTTCCTTACGTTTTCTAAGTGACCATGTTACAAAGAATCTCAGAGCGCTGAAAACTCTTGGTCAGCCTACTGAACATTGGGACACAATCTTAGTGCATTTGTTATCTGCAAAATTAGATTCAAGTACAAACATAAAGTGGGAAGAGTACAGGAGCACTCTTAAGGAGTGGCCTACTCTAAATGATTTTAAAGATTTTTTGAAAAACCGCGCAGACATTTTAGAGAACTTGTATAGGGCAAAAAGGGATAAACAACCAAGTAACAAGCCAGAAATTGCAAATAATAAAAATTCATTTAAACAAGATAAAAACATAAAAACATTTGTGATTTCAGCGAAACAAAGTGACAGCAGGGGTCGGCCGTGCGTCGTGTGTCGCGGCGACCACCGTGTCTACGACTGTCCCGTCTTCAGGCAGCTGCCTGTCGACGAGCGGTTTCCAGCCTCCAGCTGTGCCATGTCTGTCTAAGACCAGACCATGAGTCGCGTCGGTGTAAACTGAGCGGCTGTCGCGTATGTAAGAGACGTCATAACACATACCTACACACAACACAAACACAAAACTGTCCGTCTAGTGGTGCTAGCATGGATCGGAGCGTCCAGCCTACCAGTAGTGGTACGGTGGAGCCTGCGTCCTCCTCTACTATGACGGCTTCTAACAGTGCAGAGGTGCCACAGACCTCCACTGCTAACTCCTCACTGTCTAGCAGTGAGGTGCTGCTATCCACAGCTTTAATAGAAGTTATTAATCCTTGCAACAATAGGATAGAAACCGTTAAGTGTCTTCTGGACTGTGGAAGCCAGTCATCCTACATGAGTGAAGGACTGAGAGAACGCTTGCAGCTTGCATCTCAGCCCGTAATTGCCACAACCATTTTAGGTATAGGTAACACTCCACTTAAATGTATCCCAGGTCGTTGTGCGGCAAAAATAAAGTCTAAGGTTGCTAATTTTAGTGCCAACGTTAATTTCCTGGTCTTAAACCAAATAACTGATAACTTACCTAAGAGATACTTTGATGTAAGTCAATTAAATATACCTGCATCTATAAAGCTTGCAGATCCAACATTTAATATTCCGTCCCACATTGATATTTTGTTAGGAGCAGATATTTTTTGGCAAATAGTGGGCGGTGAACAAAAAACATTGTCAAATAAACAAACTATGTTGATTCAGTCAAGACTTGGCTGGCTCTTGACAGGTCCAGTAGCCAGTACAAGTAACAATTTAAATACTGTTACACGCAGTAACCTTTCTTTATCTGATCTGTCTGCCCAAATGACAAGGTTTTGGGAGACAGAGGAGCTACCCATTGAGGTGAGCCTCCCAGGGGATAAGTTTGAATCACACCCCATAGAAAAACATTTCACTGATAACACTTATCGTCAGCCAGATGGCAGGTTTGTAGTAAAATTACCTTTAATTGACACGCCTGATTGTTTAGGAAATTCATTTAATATTGCAAAAAGGCGTTTGTTTAACTTAGAGAGGCGCTTTGCTAAGCAGCCCGAACTTAAATTAATGTATACTGATTTCATAGATGAATATAGAAGCCTGGGTCATCTGACTGAATCAAAGTTCCAGTATCGAGCTAACTATCTCCCGCATCATGCTGTGATGAGGGAAGATAGTGAATCCACTCGACTTAGAACAGTTTTCGATGCCTCCTGCCCCACCTCGTCTGGATATTCTATTAATGATATTCAGATGGTAGGCCCTAACATCCAAGACTCTTTGTTTAACATACTGCTTAGATTTCGTAATTACAAATATGTACTGTCAGGAGACATCGAAAAACAATACAGGCAGATTTTAGTTGATGAGTCTGACAGGGACTTGCAGGTCATTTTGTGGCGCGAGGACGAACATTTACCTGTTCGCTCGCTCACTTTAAACACCGTAACGTACGGCTTTGCTTCTGCAAGTTTTCTAGCGGCTAGGTGTTTGTGGCAATTAGGGGCTGAGTGCAATGACCTCTTAGCTAAGACTGTCATACATAATGATTTTTACTGTGACGATTTATTAACGGGTGCAGATTCCGAATCCGACTTACTGCTTATACAAACCAAGGTTTCTCAAGCTTTAGCTTCTGGTTGTTTTAATCTACGTAAATACCGTTCAAACTCGACTCAATTGTTAAACTTAGAGTCCATCACTTCACAAGGTAACTTGACCTTAAGTCAATCTTGCCAAACGCTTGGTCTAGGGTGGGATCCTAGTCAAGACATGTTAAGTTTTTCTATTGATGTTGATGATGCTAGTAAAAATGTGACCAAACGAACCATTTTATCTACAACATTTAAAATATTTGACCCATTGGGGCTTTTAAGTTTATGTACGGTTAAACCTAAAATTTTAATACAAAGATTATGGATGGCAAAGGCTGGGTGGGACGAACCTGTACCCCCAGAAATCCATCGTAGTTGGTCACGATTTATTAAAAACCTACATCATCTTAAATTATTAAAAATACCTAGGTATGTGCTTAGTGACGCATCATCTACAATTGAACTTCATTGCTTTTCGGATGCATCCCAAAATGCTATAGCTGCATGTATATATGTAAAACCTTTTTCAAGCTCAGGTGAGCAATGTGTCAACCTACTGTGTGCAAAGGACAGAGTGGCGCCTATTAAGCCCACCACAATACCGCGTCTGGAACTCGCCGGAGCCCTGTTAGCAGTTAAGACTTATAGTGCTGTAGTGAAGGCTCTAAGAAAGCCTATTTCACGTACTTTGTTCTGGACAGACTCCGCCGTAGTTCTAGCGTGGTTAAAAACGGATGTGTCAAAGTTGAAGGTCTTTGTGGCTAACAGAGTCGCGGCTATAGCAGAGCTTGCCCCATTGGCGGCCTGGAGACACGTGCCCACTGCAGAGAATCCCGCGGATCTCGCCAAGCGCGGCGTGGATCCTCAGCACGTCTCCAGCACCGCCCTCTGGTGGCATGGCCCTGACTATCTTCTAGAGCCTGAAAGTAACTGGCCGACCTTGAACTCTGACACACCTGACAGCTTGCCTGAAGTAAAGCTTACCTCTATGGTGGCTAATGTAGAGTCGTCTCTATGTATTATAGATTTTGATAGATTTTCTAGACTCAAAACGTTACAACGTACTGTAGTTTATGTGCGTCGTTTCATTAATAACTATTGTAAACGCAGTCAGCCTAAATTGACAGGCAAATTAACGACGCAAGAACTTACTGACTCGTTTTGTTCATTAGTGAAGCTTTCACAACAGCAATCATTTCCTGTTGAACTCGAGATTTTAAATAAAAATAAAAACTTAACTCCTAAGTCGCACATTGCGTCTTTGACACCTTTTATAGACTCTCAAGGCATCTTGAGAGTCGGGGGGAGGCTGGACGCTTCTGATTATAGCTATGATAAGAAGCATCCCATGTTATTAAGTGCTAAGCACACACTCACCAAACTCATATTTAAACACGAACACACTCGTCTCTTACATGCGGGACCGCAGCTCCTTTTGTCCTCAGTCCGAGACACCGTGTGGCCGGTTGGGGGCAGAAACCTCGCACGGGGCACGGCTCGCACCTGCGTCACTTGCAGACGCGCCGCTGGGCAAACTTTAAAAAATATAATGGGAAATTTGCCAGCGCAGCGCTTAACAGCTGATTTTCCATTGGCAGCTACAGCAGTAGACATGGCTGGTCCCTTTTTAATTACCGATCGCCGTGGCCGCGGATGTAAAATCACAAAATGCTATTTGTGTTTGTTTATTTGCCTAAGGTATAAGTGTGTTCATTTGGAAGCCGTAAGCGAATTATCTAAAGATGCATTCATTTTGGCTCTCCGAAGGTTTATCGCTCGCCGCGGCAAACCTGCGGAGCTCCTTTGTGATAATGGTCGTAATTTTACTGCTGCTGCAAAGGAAATGAATGACTTCATTAAGCTTAACAAAGATGATATTTCTGAGTTTGCAGCTGATCAAATGATTAAGTTTATATTCGCACCGGCTTACGCCCCAAATTTCAATGGCTACGTGGAGGCCGGCATTAAAAGTTCCAAATTTCACCTTAAACGGGTTCTCGGTAATACGCACCTCACGTTCGAGGAGCTGGCCTCCCTGTTCAGCCAGGTCGAAGCTATTTTAAATAGCAGACCACTTTGTCCTCTCTCCCCCTCTCCCAACGATTTTTCCCCGCTCACGCCAGGGCACTTTCTGGTTGGCAGGTCGCTGACGTCGCCGCCAACCACGTCGCTACTAGAGGACAACTCGAGCCGCTTGGACCGATACCAGAGACTGGAACAGCTGCGTCAACATTTTTGGAAGCGCTGGTCTTCCGAGTACGTCTCCGAGCTACAGCAACGCGGCAAATGGCGCACGCGGCAGCGCGACCTACAACTGGGAGAGCTTGTGCTAATCAAGGATGAAGGCTTGCAGCCACTGAACTGGCGTATGGGTCGCGTCACCAAATTATATCCCGGCAAGGACGGCGTACCTCGCGTGGCAGATGTCACCACATCCAGAGGACTCATAAGACGGGCACTCAACCGAATATGCCCCCTTCCGGTTAAAGAAAATTACTGAAAGCGAGCTTTCAGCGGCCCCGAGTATGTTCGCGCCATCTGACGGCGCTTCCAAGAGACGGCTCGCCGGCTCGCGGATTTACACATATGTCGATTCACGCATGCGCGAGACGCCAACCAATCACATGAGCCGCGCCGCGGACCAATAGCGGGAGCCTTCGGGAAGCTGGGAGATGACGCCGACCACCACCAGCGCCCTCTTCTCTATCTAACCACCAGCAGCAACACACGTCGCGTGTCCTGTAGACCTATAGAGCTTAGAGATACCAAGCAACAGAAAGATTGTGATGGTAAATAAATTATTGTAAACATCCAGTTGTTTATCTTCTCTTCTATGCGCAAACAGACTGTTTAAAAATGTTGTTTTACTAATTTTCATAACTCTTGTACTCCGCAAATAGAGTTATAACTTTTAATAAATATTTTATTTCCTAATTAGTAGATTTTTATTTCGGCGTAACTTTGTCATAAATACGTTTATTATTTGAGTTTAGTGCCACAATGTCACAAATGAGGGATTGTTCAATTTTAAAGCAATTATAATCATATTTCCTCTTTATTTAAAATGAATTTATTTTCCTCATTAATAAGCTAAAAGTAGCAGTAATCAACAAATAATAACCTTTTCCAGTTCAGAAAGTATAACCGTTTCATAGCACACTAAATCTTTAAATGCTTCTCCTGGAAAAATGATTTTTTGCATAAGTGACAATGTTGCACCGTAGGTGCGATATATAGATTAATTAATATTGTAATGTCTTAATTTAGAACTTAGTACATATTCGAATAGAAATTAGAATAGACGAATAGAAAAAAACACTGCAGGCAAAAAGGCCCATGATTCCAAATACCTTAGAGACTAACGTACATCTCTCAATATAAAACTTAAAATTAACACGAAATCTTTTGGCGAGAAGTCAGGAAACTCAACGTCCCCAGCGAAAATCGCGACACGTGCACTACGAACGAACTGAATAGAGTATTTTACAAACACCAAGTATATTATATTTATATACAATATGAAAACAGTGTTAAAAGTGTTAACAACGAAGAAGCTTTAAACTTTTATAGATAATTGTCTGTCTCTTTCTTACAAAACGGAATTTTACATGTATTTTAAATGGCAGTAGCACACTGGACGTCACTAGGGTGCTATCGCCCTCTTAGTCTAATTGGAAATTTCATTCTTTCATATCTCGATTATTTTTATAGTAGGCGCGCATGTACCCAGCCTGTATTTTTTTTCAATGCTTCATTAATACGCTTTATATTAATTTAATTAGAAACCTCGTGCTGATTCGTGGTTTTGACTTTTTTGAAGAAAACGAAGCGTTGATACCGAGGAGGGAGTTTTATGAAGAATGGTTAAAGTACAGCAAAAAAGATAAATGAAGGGCTTTATTTGACTACTTTTCATGATTATCGCTCGGACTTCCAAAAACATTTTATGAAAAATGTGCTGAATGTGGAAAAATATAGAACCATTTCGGGACATTATCGCAAAAGGTATTAATTGGCTGAATCGCGTACAGGGAGATCAAATTATACTGGATATTAAGATTTTTCGTTAAAAATAGCTTGTTTTTCAACTTTTTATAAATATTGATATTTCTAGCTTCAATGTGTTGAGTTTTGATCTTATATTTAGCGTCAAATAATATTATCCACCTAGATCGGGCTCTTGTCGCACTGTACGCCGTTCCTTGCATAAAGACCCTGTTTTTTTGTGATTTGATTTAAAATGTACAGATTTCAGATTTTTTCCTACACTTGCAGTAAAAGACGGTATTACTTGCCAAATTTCATAGTTCTAGGTCAACGGGAAATACCTTATACATTTTGATTCCCTCGAGAGTGTCGAAATACACGTTTTTTGCGACATAAACGGCCGTATCTTTTTTTTACGTAAATGTAGAAGTTTGATTTTTTCCGTGCTTCACCCTTGAAGCACGGAAAAAATCAAACTTCTACAGTCCCTACTGTAGATTTGAGTATATGGTTTAAATTTCAACTCGATACCTCCACGCGTTCCCCAGATAAAGGGTCTTGACAGAGGGACAGACGGACGGACGGACAACAAAGTGATCTTATAAGGGTTCCGTTTTTCCCTTTTGAGGTACGGAACCCTAAAAATAAAAAAACAAAAAAATAACACAGTAATTCTAGAATCTTGCACAGTCTGTTATAATCTACGACTAATTATTAATAAAACAATAGCTCTAGGATCTTGCGCAGTCTGCTACAATCTACAGCGATCTATGCTATACTAGAGGACGCCCGCGACTTCGTACGCATCGAATTAGTTTCCCGCTCTTCCCCCCATTTCTTCCCGTTGGGGGTCGATTTTCGGAAAATCCTTTCTTCGTGCTCACTTACATCATGAAAGGAACCCCTGTAACAAATTTCAATTTTCTAGGTACAGTAGTTTCGGATGTGCGTTGATATGTCAGTCAGTCAGTTTTGCCTTTTATATATTATATAGACAACTTCTGACATATCTGCACTGACTGCTCATAGCCTTTACTCCAATTGTTAATATAATACACGTTTTGTTAGAAATTTATGGATAATTGATTTATTATTTATTTCTTTAATCTTATTAGCTACCTTGCGCAGTTTGCTATAATCTACAGCCATCTATGCTATATCAACTTCTGACATATCTGCACTGACTGCTCATAGCCTAAGCTCCAATTGTTAATATAGTACACGTTTTATTAGAAATTCGTGCATAATTTATTTTTTTAATCTTATTAGCTACCTTGCGCAGTTTGCTATAATCTACAGTCATCTATGCTATATCAACTTCTGATATATGTGCACTGACTGCTCATAGCCTAAGCTCTAATTGTTAATATATTTCACGTTTTATTAGACATTTGTGGATAATTCAACCTTATTAGCTATCTTGCACAGTCTGCTATAACCTAAAGCCATCTATGCTACATCAACTTCTGACATTACTGCACTGACTGGTTATAGCCTCAGCTCCAATTCGTTTTATTCATTTGTGGATAATTCAACCCTTTTTGCTATCTTGCAGTCTGCTATAATCTACAGCCATCTACGCTAAGTATATCAACTCCTGATATATCTGCACTGACTGGTTATAGCCTATGCTCCAATTCGTTTTATTAGACATTTGTGGATAATTCAACCCTATTTGCTATCTTGCACAGTCTGCTATAATCTACAGCCATCTATGCTATATCAACTTCTGACATATCTGCACTGACTGCTCAGCCCATGCTCACTATTCTTATTCCACAAAGTCAAACAATATCTCTAGGATCTTGCACAGTCTGCTAAAATCTACGACCATCTGTGCGATAATGATTGCTCAATATCTCTCTTTTTTGCACTGATCGCTCATAGCCTCATCACAATTATTTTCTACAAAGTTAATTATAATCTACGATCATTTGTGCGATATTAAATACGACATCATTCAAAGCTGCACTGATCATCCCGATCATCTATGCAATATCGTTACAACACCATTCAAATCGACAATGACCGCTCATAACCAACTTATAATGATACATAAACATTCATCTAGACGTATTTAGCTACAATATATTCTTATACGACATCATTCAAAGCTGCACTGATCATCCCGATCATCTATGCAATATCGTTACAACACCATTCAAATCGACACTGACCGCTCATAACTAACTTATAATGATACATAAACATTCATCTAGACGTATTTAGCTATATATTCCAATACAACTCAATAGTAGGTATTCACATCACATTTGCACAAATTTTACTTAAAGGTATAAATATCTTCATGTGGAACAAAATCTAACTTACTCGTTTTCGTTACAATCACTGCTGTCGTCTCCATTTTCGCTTTTATCGCTATTATCACTGGAGTAACCCTTAAAACTAAGTCATGGATGTACTTTGTCTAGTGCTACTACATTTTCATACTTTTCGCTACCTTTCTTAGTTAAGGGAGTGTCTTCAACTAAAAATCTATTATTTGGCAATATTTTTAAACTTCTGTACGGCCCATAAAATTTGGAAAATAACTTTTTATTGACCAGAATGGTCTTTGTCGTAAACAGTTTATTCTACCCGAACAAGATTTCCGACACTGTATGACTTTCCTACATGCCTGTGCTTATCGAAATCCTTCTTAGAACACTCTTGTTGCATAACAATCTTTTCTTTGGCATCTGATCTCAACATCATCAAATCATCTCCACTTACGCGTTCAGCCATCAATCTGGTATCCTGATATTGATAATTAGACTAATACACCTTAATTATTCGTCATTACCTTGCACGGTTATGATCCAATCCTTAACATCAACATGCAACACGTCAATATTGTGTGTTTGGTTTTCAGCAGTTGGCCCAGTTACAGGACCACGACTAAGTGCGTCTACGTCTGCCATACGCGACCCATGCCTGTACTCGATTCCACAGTCGTACGAAAATTCGCGGAATCAAGTCTCTTCTTGTTAGCGTAGTTCGTAACACATTACAGTCAGTCATAATTTTGAATGAATGAATGAATGAAAAGGTACACCCTAAAATGGCTTAAGGATGCTACAACCGAAAGGGTCTCCAACTCGAGAGAATGGATCTCAACCACCAACCTTGGCCTTTACATCGTTGTATCTTTTCTATGATGTACCCCTGTGTTGATGTGTCATATATGATGTGAATAAACGTTTTTCTATTCCATTCTATTGTATTCTATAAAGCTAATATTGGTCGTATAACAATTTTTTGTTTTAAAGTATTAAAAGCTGTTGTATGATCATCTGTCTATTTCCACTCGAATTTTAATTTCAAGAGATCCGTTAAAGGTTGAGCAATTAAGGAGAAATCTTTAACGAATCTACGAAAGAAACTAACTAATCCTATGAAACGTCTCACGTCATGAAAATTTTGTGGTATTGGGAATTCATTTCGCGAATCATGCCCTACGCCTTCAGCACTTACATAAAAACGTAAGAAATCCAACCGCTTACAGAAAAATTACATTTCTTTAGTTTAATTGTGAGCCCTGCCTCGCTCAACAGTTAGACTCCCTCTAATCTACTTAAACTTTCCTCAAAAGATCGCACCGGTATCAAAATAAAAATAAAAATAATTGCTTATCAGTGAGTTCGCTCTCCATTTGTATCAAATTTGTAACGCCTAAATTTTGAGACTACTGGAAAAAAAAACGATTCTCATGTTTCATCAATAGTTGCTTGATTTCTCGTATCTCATCGTTGCTAAGGTGTTCACTCAAATCCAAATTTAAAATTGAGTGATCTTCATAAAGCTCTAAAATAATTACATACAAATGATAATTAGTATTTAAAACACGAGTAATTAATTCATCCTAAATTTGAGTTAAAATGTAAAATTGTATATCAACGATAAAAACGTCTACTGTTTCCATTATATTTTGTACTAGCTTTTGTCCGCGTGCTCGCCCGCGTATAATTCGGTTATCATAATTCCCATAAGTTTTTTTTTATATTTCCGGGATGAAAATCCCTTATGTGTTATGAATTAATCCAGGTTATAAACTTCTCCTCCGGCCTTTCAGCACTGGCTGGGGTAGTATCCGCGGGAGTTTACAACTTCACTCACAACAAGGGGCATTGGTGTTTTTAGCCGGTGCGAGCCCGGCAGTACCTGGGCCCTCCATTCCCAGGTCTCCGGAAGGGATTTTCATCTCTGCCCCTTTTAAATGTAAATTTCAATATCCTGCTAACAAAAGCAAGGACTTAAGTCTTTGGCCCTTCAGGCGACAACCCAAAAAAAAAAAAAAAATCCAGGTTATAACTTATGTCCATCCTAATTCTTATCCAAATCCGTCCAACCATTGCAGCGTGAAGAAGCAACAAACTAACACACAAACACACACACACTCAAACTTTCGCATTTACGATATTAGTATGTTTTTTTTATTTATTCAGAAAACTCAATACTGGTTGATCATACAGGCAAGACAATATTATTTCTCATAACTGGAAGGTGACCTGTTGTTGACCAATTCATACCTATTTTAACTGCTTCGCTGCGCCTTATTATTAACATGCATTGATTACCCATAGCACATGGGCATTGTCATGGGTAGTAAATGTAAGCACATTATTTACTTTTAGTTTTAACTCCAATAAGTATTTATTGTCATTGTCCCCATTGACGTCTACAGGTAGAACAACCTTTTCTGAAAGTCTTTCGTTTTTATCTGAGATTACAGAAGGCAACTCAGGACAACCTGTTGATAGCCCTAGCCTATGATAAATGTAACACTTCAAAATCTTTCCTTTTGTAAATTTGAAACTGAAATGACCCGACTTATTGAAATTAACAGACAATTACGAGTTCAGACTGCGGTTCTGAATCATTAAATGTAGGATTAAGTTTTAACTTGTGACATTCATTTTATTAAGCCACTTGGCTGAAGATTCAAGTTATGTCTTGTCTTTTCAAATTCTCGCGCCTTTTGTTTTATTGTTCAGTAAATATATTCTAAAACTTGTTCTGGTTCTTGACATTTAACTGCCTAAGCACCTAATCTTACAGACCGATCATCGATTCCATATAAGATGATTGTATCTTACTGCTCGTTTACCATGTATATCGCATCTATTTAGCAAATTAATTTTTCATAATAATATAGTTCTAATGAATCACGAACTTATCACGCTTACTTAATATCTCAGTTAATAATTCCTTGTAATCATCACTGTTAGGGAATGATACAATTATTTACATTTTCATTGGGGCCACGTAGAAGACACTGTAGTAAGGGCCTGATACCATGTCTTTGCCACACCTGTTAATTTTGGTAATGCACTGGATGATCTGATCGTTGCCCCAGTTACAGTACAACTTGGCGCACTCGTCTACTTTATCAAGCCACATGTGTATAGTCGGTCCCTAAACCATCGGGTCGAACTCTGTTATACCTACAATTACCTAACATAGGAAATTTATTACCTTGAGATCTGTTACTATGCAAAGATTTGATCAGTTTCACCAAAAATAATTGATTATCTTTACCTTGAAAAACATTTCCACTCACTGACTCATTTCGCGACATCTGCATACCATTTCTGCTCTGTGACGCGCCGACAACGCTGCGCGCGCTGCGCTCGACAATACCGCCGCGGCGCTCACGGTCACGGCTGCAGTGCTGAGTCCTGCTGCAGTGCTGACTCGTGCTGCAGCGCTGACTCCTACTGCTGCCACTGTTCTGGGACGACTCCCCGCTGCGCACGCCGTGCTCGTGGCGATGGTTGCGGCGCCCTCGACTTCTCTTGCTGTCTCTGCGCTCCATACTCCGACTCACCGGATGCGCTCGATGACAACAACAACTCCGGCTCCGATTTCGTTTATGAAAAGAAAGAAAATATATTTATTCACTGTAATATCATACCAGCCATACTTGGTTCCTTTGGATAATGTAATATCGTACCCGCAATACTTGGTGTCGTGTCCCGTGTTCCGTCTCTCGATTTGATAATTTATTTGCGCTTATTTGATGTCCTTGCGGGAGCGGTTCACATGTATCATAGTTGTGTCTTGTATACCAACGGCTCCTTCGACCATCCTTACTCGTGCTTAACAAGCGTCGCCTCACGACGAACATTTCGCTCCCGTGCTTCCTTCTCGTGACGTTCACACTTGCGTTGCCGTTCCCTTATTTATTGTTTTGAACGGGATGTTCTTGGCTCACTTCAGCTCCTGTGATGCTCATCATTGTTGTGTTCGTAACACTCTCATCTCGTAAAGAATAACTAACACTGCTCACCGCCGTAATGTCAGGTAGGGGAGACCGGGTATGGTTGTCACACGGGTTGGTTGTCACAGCGGCCATAACAGAAAACTGAACGAACGAATGAGTTTATCGACCGGTGTCAAAAGACCGCGAGCGCTATATCTCCCTCCCTACTTCACCTCAGTCCGCTTCAGAAATTCTGGATGGCCGGAGGATGGCTGGAGAATGGCCGCTATAACAACCAACCCGTGTGACAACCATACCCGGTCTCCCCTATCTTTTGTGGGCTTGTTTACAAATCTCACTTCTGAGATGAAAACTCTTCTTATTATTATTGGATTATTTATCGAACAAAACACTTTTATCTGATTATTGGTTTTTAATTATCTCTTTTTATATACATTTGTTCCCATCATTTCGTTATATATATGAAATCTGACATTCTCAAATCAGTGTTTTCAGATCTTAAATATAATCCATCTCAAATACAGTGTTGTCAGTTATGAATATATTCAACTACTGATATAAAGGAGTATTTACATCAAGCCATTTCTTAAGACTATGTCGATATCTATAGTGATGAACCTTACACTATATAGTAATATTAAGTATGTATTTTTCACTACACAGGTACGTTTGTCGTTACCTAGTACCCAAAGTACAAGCCTAGAACCTAGTTTGGGACTACGTAGGTCAATTTGTGTAAGATTTACCCGTGATATTATTATTATTCAGATATTTATTCAATCTTGTATAATGCCGCGCGGCGCGAGTTGCCAATGCTCAAAGGAAGCCGCGCGGCGGCAGCGCGTGCCGCCAATAATAGGTACCTAAGTACCTAGTCAAAGGAAGTCGCTTTGCGCGAAAACGGCATTATCAAAAGGTCGAAAAGGAATTTACATATCACATCACATACCTATAAACATAATTATTATTTAGTGTCAACATATAAAAGTATGTAAGTAAAATAATTTAAATTTGGTTCAGGTACAGTCACGGTCAGAATTGCATGGACACCTCTAAGGCGATAATTCTCTGAACACTTGCGTACACGTTCTCAAACATTAAACTAGATGGCGTTGTTGACTAAACCAGTTCATTTGGCTATTATTACAACTTCCTAAGATATTAGTACTAAAGTCGATATTTCGCCCAGCCGCTTAGACGAAGTAATGGCTCAGTGGTTTTACTTCGGACTAATCGCTCTGGTCTGATTATACTGAAGTTCGAATCTCTTCGGGGTTGGTCTTTTTTCTTTTTGTATTTTTGTATTTTTACAGAACGATGTTAGTGCGATAAATAATGCTGATGGCCCTATGAAATAAATAAATAATAACAGCAAAAAGCATGCATGCTTTTACAAACATTTATTAATGAAATAAAACTATTGTTTTTGTAATTTAAGCATTTATTAATGAGTTATATTCATTTGATAATAATACGCATCCAAGTAACAATAAAACAACTCATATTTAGCCATTTACCATTTTATCGAGGCCAGAAGCTTAAGTTTCGTTTCCAGATTCGGAAAGGTATTGAAGCTTGACCACAATAAATAACAAATATAAACTTATAAAGACCGGGTTATAATAATTACAAAAACGTGTGAGTGTAGCTTTTTTGTTGCGCCCCCGAACCCCGAGCTAGATTATAAACAGTGCAAGGTTGATCACCTACTTCAAACAAATTACAGGGGAATAAGACAATTAGTGAGTTAAGTTATCAAAATGAAATAAAGTTTTAATTTGGTTTTGCACACTAGAAATAAAACAGTTATATTTATAACGTTATTCTTGCGTTCACTTTCTAGTCACTTGTTAAATAGATTTAAATATATAACCCGGTCTCAACTAAATAATATTATCTATCTACTTACCTACTTAATAGGTATAACTTAATAGCTAGTGTAGCCGCCATTATGTTCGATAACGGCCTGCATGCGAGAACGCATTGAATCAATAAGATTCCTGCACAAGCTCGAGCCACGAATGCTTTCCCAAACTTGCAAACAATGAGCCTCTAATGCTTCTGGGGTTCGCTCATTCTGGTTATCCCAGCGTTGAACCATCACACCCCATACATTTTCGATGGGATTTAGGTCTGGTGACCTAGCCGGCCAAGGAATTACCGCTATATCATTGTGCTGATCGAACCACTCCCGCACACCACGCGAACGGTGTATAGGGCAATTATCTTGAACAAATGATATAACCGGTATTTCGTCTTCCGGATACACATTGCGAACAGTGGGTAGCATGGTGTCCTCCAACACGTCCACATAATTAGCACTGGTCGCTCGGCTGGGCATTCGCACTAGTTCCCCAGGGTCGGCTGCGCTTATCCAGCCCCACATATTCACACTTATCCGGCCAGACTCCATGTTGGGCACAACGTGATTACTATCATAGCGGGTATTATTCCGCCGCCATAAACTAAGTCGTCCGTGTTGGCTGGATTTAAAAGTTTTTTCGTCTGTAAAGACGACCTTACTCCAGTCGAAATTTAAATGCTCCAAGGCGAAAGCTAACCTTGCTCCTTTGTGAGCTTCAGTAAGCAAGGGTTTGACGGCATGCCGGCGGTGATGAAGGCCCTCGCTGTGCAGAGCACGTCGCACTGTGCGCATGCTGGTATCGAATAAACCGGCGAAGTGTCTTGTCGGGATAAATCCATTTTCCTCATAATTCCTCACCATGATTTGACGCTGCTGTGTGGTTATGAGTTGAGCTCAGCCAGTTCTTTGGCGATGGAACAAAGAACCTTCCTCTTCAAATCGTCGGACCCATAAAACAACGGTCTTTCTCTATAACAAAATATCAGATATTTAAATTACCTTTAAAATATATATTTAATATAATTATTATATACTTATTTCAATTAGTAATTTAAATTATATTTACAAAAATACTTACGTTAACACCGGCTTCTCTAGCGATTTCAGACAAATTTTTGCCTTGATCATACAAAGCAATTATTTGCGATCTTTTCACCAAGTCGATATTGCAATGAGAACTCATCATTAAAAATTATTAACAGTAAGGTATCAATTAACAACAAAGGCAATCTAATAGGGAGCAACGAACGAACGGGCGTAAGTAAATCTTTATTAAAACCGATCCGGTGTTCAGACATTTACAACTTACCCTCATAAATTTTAATACTACTTAACCCTATTCATTGGAAGATAATCTGAACGTAAAAATAACATGATACACAATTTCGCCGGACCAAGTAAATGTCGTTGTGGTCGAATGGCACGTAGGAGCGTTTCCCATCCATAATGATATGGGTTCGAATCCATGCGAAACTTTAGTGTTTTTGGAAGTGAAAAATTTAACTGTTTTGGGAGTTTTATAAGTTTATAACGTTAAGACAATAATAAAGGAACATGCTATTTCGGCAGAAAAGTAAAGATGTAGAAAAAAGTATGTTTTAAATTATTCGGTGATGACAGCGCCATCTAGCAAGATCTCATTGAATTAAGAAGCCTCATACGTAAGTAATAACACAACACGAACACAAAAATGGCGTCGTTTTCACTTTATACGATTTTGTTTGACAACTATCCATGCAAATATGGCCTCGACCGTACCTAGCAATATTAATACTTACTTTAGGTTTGTGTCATTAATGAAAATTACTATGATTATAAATCACAGATCAAAGTATAGCCAAGTAGGTGACTAAAATTGAAAAACAAGTTTGGACAATCCTGACGCCCGAGCGGCAATAGGTATCAGAATCTCCTAAAGGGCCGGAGTCGAGCTACTTTTCTATTTATACTATGCAAAAACTTACCAGTGACAATAGTTAAATTATCATATAAAAATTCACACACTAGCACTAATAATATGCACCTATTATGTTTTGTTGCTACACTTTTTACTTTGGGCTTCTTATAGAGTTTATTGAAATCTAAGAGCCACGCGCCCGGCTCTTCCCACGACTGCTTGCTATTATCAACCCATTGGAACTGACTCACTGACTAAGCGAACGTGCGTGCGCGAGCGAGAGCGCCAAATAACAGGGTAGTGATTCTTTCAACAGCGACGTTGAGCGAACGCAGGAGTGAATGTTCAAGCGTCGAATTTAAGTAGTCCCGTCAAAGCGAACAAAACACATTTAGCGCGTGTATTCTCAATTAGGCAGCCTTATACGTCCGTCTGTTCGTTCACCTCAACTTTATCACGGTATTCTCTACTAACGTCAGATAAGGCGAGAGCGATGCGATCGTGATAAAGCCACAGATAACACAGGTTATACAGAGAAGTTTATTGAATTTCTTAAAGCTGGTTCACAATTGCTTGATGTCGGAATGGTATAAAATAAATTGTTTATATTTTTCCATACCAATTTGTATAATTAACTAAGTAAAAGGATACATATTATACTTAAAAATAATTAAGCTTATGCATTTGTATTATACTTGTTATAGGTAGGTATAGGTATATTGCAAAAATTGCCAGATCACATAGTCTGTTATGTCTTGGCAGTAGTGAAGTTTTTTATGTTATGAGTTCGGTTTTACGATTTGTTTGTTTTGTTTACATTACATTAAATTTCATGCGAGACGGAGACGCGGCGCGCCAAATTAAAGATCCCATATGCTCTCCATGAAGTACTACGGCACTTAAATCTGGGTCCGACCGTCGGACTCCGACGCAGTCCAGTGACGTTCTGTATACAATAGCTACTTTTACTTGGCAAAATTGAGCCATCGGGCAGAAGCTAGCAGAAGTAGGAGGGTTCTGTACCCTATACTAGAACTCCGAATTCAAGTCTCGAGTGACGTGCAGAATAGCTGGAGTTTTGCGGACAAGTTTATATTATCCTTGGAATTGTATTTATATTGTATCCTTGAAGTTTATTATACGTGAACGGGGGTGGAATTGGTGAATATACGGATTAAGGACAACTGCGAATGTGGTTTTGATGAGAGATCGGTAGAAGATATTTATCTTCTATGATTGCCTAAGACGAAATCCTCTTGCTAATAATATCCCTGAACATACTTACTAAGTTTAAATCTCTGTTAGGTCTGAGGCCCGTTTCATGAAGCTACAAGTAACAAATTACAAGCGGAACTCTCCTTCTCGCAAAAGGAGTTAGAAAGAGACTTCCGCTTGTAATTTGTAACTTGTAGCTTCGTGAAACGGGCCTCTGGTATAAAAACATTTTTAACATGATAGTCTAACAAGTAACATAGATTTCTGAGGTTTTTTTAAACAACTTAAAAAATAGCTTCTGCTAAATATTTTATGAAAATATTTTTGTAAAAGTACCTAAGTTCCTTGAATTGGGTAAGTAAAGTTTTTTGAAGGGGTGTATATTATATTTTTTTCTGATAGTGTTTGGTCTATAAACCAATAATCTACAGTTATTTTATTTTTAATAATTATAGTTCTTCTAAAATACCTTTTTTTTAAGTCCGTTATAACAGTTCTCTGAGCGTTACGGAACTATACGCGTTACCTTAGCCTAAATGATAATTAAAAAAAAAGACGTATTATGACAGGGACCCAATTCTCGTGACTTCGAGATGATTTCTCATGCGAGATATGTCGAAAAAATGTATGCAGTTGACAGTTCATCTCGCATGAAAAATCATCTCGAAGTCTCGAGAATTGAGTCCCAGTACCTTGTCTGAGTTGTCTGTTGTCAAAATTGACAAACTAAACTAATAATGGTTTGGCTTTCGTTTGTTTACCTCCGTGTTATTTACTAATTGTTTCCTTGAATTTTACGACGACTTCTGCTCAGACCCTTGAATTTGGATATTATCGCATTTCTCGACGACCACCGCAACGCTTTTTTGGACTTGGATTGGATCTACTCTTGACGACGATTCCCGCGCGTATTTTGGCTGACGATTCTTACTATCCCTGACGACCCCTGCTCTGCCTTTGGATTACACTTTTTTTGCCCTGACACCAGGCGATATAATGAGTGCGTCAAACGAGTTCGTGCAAGCTGATTCCAGAAATTTACCTTATATGAACATGACGGTGGTTTACACAACGACACCTTATTTTAAAGCAGCGGTGTGGAGGGCATGCGATAAAAAAGGTACGGATACGATGCGTCACTGCGATTCCGTACCGTAGCCGTATTTTAAGCAGCGGTGGGGTCGAACCTTTAAGTGGCGTACGGCTCCGTGTCGTGTGTGGTTTGAAAAAGCTATACTACTGCATTCTTTCTTAACTTAGGGCCACTTGTTCCAGCAGAAAATATCTAGTTTTAGTCAAACTAAGTATGGAACTATAATTATATCAAATCTAGATTGAAATCTAAAACCAGGTTATCCTTTTGCTTCTAGCAAGCGGCCCTTAGTGAATCCATTTTAATCAAAGCCAGAAGTGTTAATGTTATGAAGTGCTTTAATAAAATAAAACAAAGTTTTTAAATATTAACTGTATTTTTATTATATGTATTACCCTGTAAATTTGCTAGAGCACAGGCAATGGTCAAACTCTCATCAATGTATCTTGTATAAATGTGATTAATTACTGAGTGAGGTTCCATATCACACGCTCCACATGTATCCTTAGACTTGCGATGATTTTGCTTTGAATGACTTCTTTTTATGTTGGCGTTTCAGTTGATGATACACTCGGAGGGTGAAGGAGTTTTACATGTTTGTCTTTAAGAAGAATCTCTATCCCGTTGAAGCCTCGATCGGCTAATACCACAGCCCCTGGAGGAACAATATCAACAAAGCCACTACATTCTGTAATGGCTTTGTCTAATATCCTTACTCCATAGCCTTTTGAAATAAAACAGATAAAACCGTTTGGGCAGCAAGCTATAAGATATTTTAATGTGTTACAGTACTTGTATTGTCACCATGTCCTGGCTTGAGTTACAGGGTCTGAAGGGGTCTCTATTTGAATTTCAAAACAATCGATAATACATTGAACATTTGCATATCTGGCCTTAAATACTGGAGGTAACGTCTTTTTTATTTCTATAGGTTCTGGCAGTTAAAAAATAATATTTTTCAAGTATTTTTCCAGATGCGGCCTACTCTTAATATTTTTTGAACGGTGACTTTGCTCAAGTTAAAATGGGTCTTCTTTGTAGAGTATCATTTTGTTTTATTTTAAACATAGTTGCTTTGCCAAAAATTCTACAACCCAATAATACTGTTTCGGCACTTCAATATACATATTGGGTTTTTCTTTTATAAGGCTCATTCGAGGGTTGCGTGGTCAAACCCGATAAATCGAAATAATTGTTTCTTCAAATTTCAATTGTCTTGATGTATTCAATAATGTTCTTTTTGACACAACAATTTATATCGACTTATTGGGTTTGACCACGCAACCCTCGCATTATGTGCTGCTGTCCAGAAAAATGTCTGTGCTTTGCAGACACATATTCCTTGTTGCTTGATGATGTTGAGGTTGAAGGGCTCGAGGGCTCAAACATTGTTGGTGTCGCAAAGCCACTTGATGAAAGAAAATTTGGTTAAAGATACTGCTTTAATATTAGCTGTGCTTACTATGGATTTTATCCTGGCTGCCTTATGTACTTTTTGAAATTCATACTGACTTGCTGAATCACATTGACATGCTCTTCACAGACATACAAAAGTCGTTTTGGGCAATTCCTTTCCATGGTTAGGCACTTATTAGGCTTTTAGACCTTTTGGTATGGACAAGAATAAGTGGCATTGGGATGGTCTCTTCTAAATTTTTTACACGACGGTACGAAACATCTTACTTCATCCTTGTAATATACTCTATCATAAGCAGCGTTTGCAGGACTTATATTTGATGTATCCATTATATAAGGATGAAGATGATGAAACAACTTGTATCGTAGTCCAAAAACTAATGCAGCGGTCGTCAGGGATAGTAAGAAGCGTCAGCCAAAATACGCCGTCAAGAGTAGTTCCAATTCAAGTCCAAAAAAGCGTTGCGGTGGTTGTCGAGAAATGCGGTAATATCCAAATCCAAGGGTCTGAGCAGAAGTCATCGTTAAATTCAAGGAAATAATTGGTAAATAACACGGAGGTAAACAAACGAAAGCGAAACCATTATTTATTTTATTCTTCTTTTTACCAAGTGCAAGTGCGAAGTTCATACATTTGCTGTTATGTCGCAAGTAGCAAATGTATGAACTTCGCACTAACACTTGGTAAAGTTTGAATCAAGAATAAATTAAGTATAAGGAATCCGAATTTGGCCAGTCATTTTGTTTTAGCTGATAAAAAATCGCCATTTAACACACACACCCGCCATTTAATGATTAAACACACACTATATCAGAAAATATTTGTTTTGAGATATTTTAATGTTTTTGAATATCGGGTAGAAAAAACATTGAATGCATATTCCCTATTGTTATATAGGTAAGTTTTGATATTGAAATTGTTAGTCTACATAATATTTTCAACAATTTGATTATCAATGCAAAAAGGTTGGCTAGAAAATGAAATGTTCAATTGGGCTTTGCGACACCAACAATGTTTGAGTCTTAAATTAGATTTTCTAGTATAGTTATATCTGATTATTTGTTAAAATTACACAATTAACAATTAATCATTTTAATTCTGTGTGCGATACCGGAGCAAATGTATTCAGCACTCCTACTATTTATACAATTTAATTAGCGCTATTAAGCTAACTAACCTTTGTACAATTAAATTAAGGTAGCTAGGTAACAAATTATTCAATTATATTAGATAGCTCCCTACTTGGTCCTAAAGACTTGCAACAAGTTACTGAAGATGTCGATATCACTTGCACTTGTTCTATGAGCTATTAGAATATATTCATGTAAATTAAAACATGATTAGGTACTTCCGTCGGTAAAATCGTTATGTATTAGGTCATTTTATTACTAAAGTACCGGAAAATGCTACATAAGTAATTTTAAAACTCTTTAGTCAGTATATAAATAAGGGCTAGTTTAGGGCATTTACGACAAGCCTTAGGTTTCAAACGTCATTTTACTACTATGACAGCAAAAGTCAAATGTCAATGTCAGAAATGACAAGCAATGTGATGGCGATGTGATGTGTCTTCGCCTCTGCGTTCGATCACCTCTGCTTTTGACAGAATCACCCCCCAGCACTGACGGGTCGGACGGGAGCCTTTGTGGTATTTGACGTCAAAAGTTATATCGGATCTTTATCTCTCTAATTCAAATTTGTAATTTAAAATGGTTTTACCCTTATTTTGTGTATGATTAAATAGGTCAAACTTAAACTTGTTCCTAAATAAGAAATTAAAACAATATTAATAATTCTAATGACGGGAAGGTACAGATATTTGGTATGAATATTTGTTACTCTGACTAGATTTTGAATTACCGTAACCCAAATCAAGAGATCAATGAATCAAAGTTGTGATTAAAGTAATGACGTCATTACTTTCATTTGCTATTAATGTCAATAACTTTTTTATTAAAGTTTAAATTCAAATTCTAATGATGGGAAGTGCTTCAGGGAGGCTATTCCTCGAAATGGATTTTAATACACCACACGTTGTAAAAAGGTGGCATATCCCAAATAGTTGCAACTTTCGAGAAGTTTTTAATTCTTGTACCAATACTTGTAAAATTTAAACGTAATAAGTATACCTACCTAAATTACTTACTTACCTATTAAATTGAAGTAACGGTCCAAAATTTAGTTTTACACTATTTATTCTATTTGTCATTTTTCTAATTTCTATCAACCACGAAATCAACATTTCTATGGACAACCAAAATTATCCAAGTTTAAATATCATTTGGTGAGTAATTACGATATTCGCATTCGTCTTTTGGGAAATGATCATACATAGCAAAAGATTTTCAGTGGGGGCACCAGAATAAACCATAACGTAATAAATTCTTCACGTTATTGTCTCTTAAAACGAAATGTAACGGTCTATTTCCACGGACTATCTGGAAACCACATCCATGACAACGAAAAGAAAGGATAAAATGAGTGAATGACCACGGCCATTTGTAATTTACGCGTATCATTTCCTTGATGTCCGTCTTTGATAAAAACTTATCAAAATCCGTATAATTGTAAATCATTTTGCCGTTTTCCTGAAAACAAAAATATTATTTTGACTTAAGCGAGAAAAAATAATATAATTATAATTTGTCACTCAAATCCTTCCGTTCTTAAAACGTAACTATATTTAATGTAAGTCAAGTGTTTCATTATTTTACTACTGAACCCTAAATCCACTGTTATGGCGAACGTTCCATTTTGAATACGCAGTTATAGGTCGGGAAGTTATATAGTTGTCACATAACGCAGTTACATATTAAATCATTAATAAAAATATATCAATACCACAGAATAAGTAACAAGTTGTGTACAAGTACAGAAGCGACTCTCTGTGACAGCAAACATGCGAATTTAAACCTACTCAGAACGCGTTAACAATAATAATATAAGTGCACGGCATGGAAGTGACCTTGGTTACATTTCTGCGATCGATAGTGGGGGCGCTCCTAACGAGGCAAAATGCACCTTAAATCTGCGACGCGAGAGTCTGTATTATTCCGCCCATCGTGAGCTTTACTGACTCCGCCCACTTCGCAGGGCCGGCAGTTACTTTTATTCTGTGGCAGTTGTGAGAAAAACGAATGAATTTATTATAAATTGTAGTTTTCTTATGTAATTCGCTTAAGTTAAATGACGAGAAAAAATTGTAAGTAAACGCCAAATATTGTCCGCGACTTGTTTGTTGTTTACTCGGATCTCCCTTTCTATCCAGTAGACGTAGACTAGTTTTATCGTAGTATTATACTGTTTGAAACTTCAAAATATTTGTTAATTCTATTTTTATATTTTCTTTGTCATTTTTCTGTAATGTGATAAGTGCCTAGTTTTTAGTTTTATTAATCCCCGACTGTGCACACCTGTAATTGGTACACAAACAGGATTTTTTTCTTTATACCTATCTTTCGTATTTGTATTTGTTTGTGCAAATTTTGGTCTGTCTAATTCAATCAGTTAGATTTCTCTTTCTTAATTAGGTACAGCCAAGTTCATAAATTATGTATATACCTACTTTAGTACCTTGTCTGTTTAATGTCATGTTTAAACTGCCATATATAAATTGTCACAACGATTAAAGTGACAAGGTACTAAAGTGTATACATATTTATGAACTCGACTGTACGTATGACAGACGTACTGAAATAATAAACTACCTATTTTAGGTAATAATTAATATTTTGCAAGATGTAACGTCGAGAAAAATTTTGAACATAACGTGAACTTCTTGGAAACTTAGCTAATTTATCTGCTAGGTATTTTCTGTTTAACATTTTTTGGCGTTTACAATACAAACATGCGACACGCGACGACATTAATACCTAATAAACGAGAGGCAAAGAGAAATGCTGCCATTTCGAGTAGCCATATCAAACAAAAACCGGAATTAGGTACTTTGGCAGCGTACGGCGCGCGCATGACACTCAACTGATTAGCATCCTGGAGGCGGCCGCAAATTTTGTAGGCACTAAGCGCGGAGTGTCACCCGCCTGTCAATGCTTTAAAATTTTAAAAGCCCATAAATATTTAGTTACCAACTTACCTCACATTAATCAGTAAACTAGAGTGTACAATAGTTTACCGTTGATGAATATGGTTTTGTCACCCAAATTACAAGTAAGAAAATGCAATAATTACGGCCTTTATTCCTTATTGTTATGTCACAAAACACGTTAGGACTGTTTATGAGGAGGTTACCATCAATATCTTTAAGCGACAATAAAACAACCATTACATCATATAAAAGTCATATTGTGCACCATTACTCTATACGAAGTCGAATACACATTGCAACAGCTAATATTAAATAACATGTAGCCAAATCGCCGACGCGTATATGACGACTATGCGACTAAGTAGGTATTCATATGACGGTTACACGAAACTCCTACGACTTAAAGTTGAATTAAATTAATGCCGTCGAGTTAACGTCCTTTTGACATTTATATAATTATTACGCCGTTAGGAAAATTAGACAACTAACTAATGTTGAAACAGCTCGCTTAGTTTATTATAGTTATTTCCATAGTGTCATGTCGTACGGTATTCTGGTTTGGGGTAAGGCAGCTAAAATACAAACTATATTTGTTTTACAAAAAAGGGCCATTCGTTCTATTTATAACTTAAATTCTCGTGACTCCTTAAGAGAATTATTTAAAGAAATTAATATCTTAACTGTAGCATCTCAATTTATTTATGAAAATATTATTTATGTTATTAAAAATTCAGATTCTTTCACCAAAAATTCTGATATACATAATTTAAATACAAGAAAAAAAAAAAATGCTATTCGAAAATTCCGCGTCCTTAAAGTATATAAATCATTTGTTGGTCAATGCATTCATTTCTATAATAAACTACCTGACGTAGTTTTAAAGCTATCGTTTCCAGCACTTAAAAATTACTTAAAAAAGTCGTTAATGTCTAAAGCGTACTATAGGGTCGAGGACTACCTAACAGACAAAAATGCTTGGCCTAAACCCGAAACTTAGTCATTCATTAATAATTTGTGCAAATGCAAAAATTGTATCTTGTCTAGGGAACACCGTTGATGTAGGAAAACATGTCGAAACTCTTATGTGGTTATCTTGTTTTTTTTTTTTGTTTTTCTCCCTCTGTCTCTTTCTCCTAATGTTTTGTCATGTTTTCCTGCTGAACTACGCATGATATTTGATATTATATTTAATTTAATATTTATAGCTTTATATAATACTAGACTAAGTAGTATCATTGTAGTAAGAAATATGGTTAAAAAATGACTGACTGCTGAGTTTCTTGCGGCGTTTCTTCTCGGCAGTGTTCTCCTCTTGGGAAGCGCTGGTAGACTCCTGACGTGTAAAAGTGCCCGTGCGGCCTACTTACTGAATAAATGACTTTTACCTTCTTTTTTAGGGTTCCGTACCTCAATAGGGAAAAACGGAACCCTTATAAGATCACTTTGTTGTCCGTCTGTCCGTCTGTCAAGACCCTTTATCTCGGGAACGCGTGGACGTATCGAGTTGAAATTTAAACCATATACTCAAATCTACAGTCCCTTGAAGCTGGGAAAAAATCAAACTTCTACATTTACGTAAAAAAAAGATACGGCCGTTTATATCGCAAAAAACGTGTATTTCGACACTCTCGAGGGAATCAAAATGTATAGGGTATTTCCCGTTGACCTAGAACTATGAAATTTGGCAAGTAACACCGTCTTTTACTGCAAGTATAGGAAAAAATCTGAAATCTGTACATTTTAAATCAAATCACAAAAAAACAGGGTCTTTATGCAAGGAACGGCGTACAGTGCGACAAGAGCCCGATCTAGGTAGACAATATTATTTGACGCTAAATATAAGATCAAAACTCAACACATTGAAGCTAGAAAGATCAATATTTATAAAAAGTTGAAAAACAAGCTATTTTTAACGAAAAAACTTAATATCCAGTATAATTTGATCTCCCTGTACGCTGATTTCCCATAAAATGTGAGGTCACCTTAAACTGGTTTTTGTATGACGTTGTAAAAAGGGCGAAATTTGCTCTAATTTTCGAATTTATATTATTTTAAGTTGTATAGTAAATTTAAGGTCTTTGTAAAAAAAAACAAAAAGGGATTTTTTAGGTTAACTTACGAGTATAATTCCGCGAGTCGTTAGAAGAAGGTACTGAGTGATACAGAGCTAAACGGAGATTTTTTTTGGCGGTGTCTGATAGACGTTTCGTCAGTCGCAGAGGGTTAAAAAATTGTGTTGAAATTTAGGCTAGTCAAAATGGACCTTATTGCATAGATAATAAAGTACATAACAAAATGAAGAAAATACTATTGCGTTTTCCAACCATATTATCTTACATACGGAACCCTCGGTGCGCGAGTTCGACTCGCACTTGACCGGTTTTTTTATACTAAATAACATAAAGTTGAGACCAAAACGTCTACTCAACCTCGAAATGTTTATTGGGGATACTCCTATTGGCCCATTTATTTTAATGCTGGTAGTGTGATTGGTCAACTGTGTTTTCTAATATGGTGCAACATCGAAAACACATTGCTCAGCTTCCCGCTACTCGTTGTTTGTTTGTTTAGTTTACGAGATAAAATTGAAAGTTTTACTTCTACGTATTATTGGTGTAAAGTTTATTCTTAATACGAAAGAGTTCATTTATATTGTGGATAGTAAATAAGGCTGTAAAAGAAGAGATTGATAATCGCCAAATACCCGGATGGAACGTGCTTATTTGCACAATAAGGTTGTTCTGTTTTATAAATTCTAGCTGGACTTGGTTGTGAGTTAAGAAAGGGTTGGTATAGTATTATTGTTACATTTGAATTAATTACATCACAGTCAACGTTCTCGTACAGACTTACCGACGGTGAATTAATGGTATTTTACAAATACCACACACAAATACAAATTAGTAGTTTTAACAGAAGATTAGTTAACCTAATAAGATCTTAAAACTCGATGTGATAATGGATAAGCTGATTTACTCAAGGCAGGTTGGCTAAACCCCTAGACCGCAAGTACGTACGTACGTACTACAACTTTGTTATATCCGACTGTATTGATGTAATAATGCTAAAATGAACTGACTACCTAATTGGTTTAATTTTATAATGAACACCAGATGAGGTAAACAAAAAAAAAACATGTTTGGTATTGGTTTAAGGTTTAAGTTACTTTATTAACACTTGTTTTCTGTCTCGGGAGCTCCCAGCGGGATGGACTTTTTCTCTCTGAGGGGCAGAGTTCTGTTCTGTTGCGAGTCTAGGTGAAATGCTAGTCTTCCTAATTGCTAAAACCCCTTTAGTATATGGATACATATACATACATACATTTAACCCAATATGTATGATAGGTGTACAATATTAGTTGGTCTATAATATACATAAACAATGGTGTTATTGGTTGTGAAAGCAATTAGTATCATGGAAAGTAGGTACTATGGAACAGATGATTCATTGGTAAGGTGTGAGTTACTGTAACTAAGGTAAGAGATAGTTCTGTAAGTGGCAATGGCAACAGTCTTTAATGAGAACAAGTTACTACAATGTTTAGTTGTATTGGACAGAAATTCTCTAAGGAGTTATACAACTACACAATATAGACACAGGTAAATATTGTACTATCATTACTGAAAGAATTCCCTTACTAAATAGTCTAAATATATTATGTCATCATTGGAGTTTGGTTGAAATGTATCAGACACTACATTTATAGAGCAATGAGCAGAATACACTCACTGAATTAAACCAGAGTTAAACCAGAGCTATACTGAGCTATACTGGTTTATGGTTAGCAAGTGTATATTTTATTTAATAGGTATTATAGTGCGACAAAAAAGAGTAGAAATTAAATGAGGGCGCCACTTTCTACGTAACTGTCACATTTTTGACGTAAAATGCTTGAACATGGCAACAATTTAGTATGGAATTTTTTTAGTTCCATTTTATTTAATTTCTACTCTTTTTGGTCGCACTGTAAGTAGGTACCACGTTTTACACTGCTTACGTTTTAATAATTACTTAAGCGCATCTCATATTTCTAAGTTTGTCTGGAAGAGATTACCTTATAGGGATAAGAAAGTCTTATGTGTTTTGTTTTATTTGCTGATTTTGGTGTGGTATTCAAAAAATGTGTTTGGATTGTGGTGAAATTCATATTTTTTGTTTAACCTGATTTGCTTATTGTAAGCCCTATGGCCAATTAAGATAATACTGAATGAGTTGATAATTTATTGCTCATAGAATTATTTGCGTCTAGGTATATAAGGATCGATTTGTAACGAAAACAAAGATATTAACAACTTACTGGTTTAATGCACCTTTTCCAGCAACTATACTTACAAATTCGTATATTCTTATTTAGTATTTTAACTCTAACATATAATTCACAAGACCCGTACAAACTCCTGTAGTTTTTTCACACCACACTTTTTCCCGCTCAAATCAGAATATAACTCCTGTCACGCGCTCGACCAATCAGAGTACTCCTAAACAACAGGCCTGCTCTGATTGGCCGGTCGCATGCAGAGAGCCAGTCTCGTTTAACACAAAACATACTAATTAAAATAAGCAATCGTATATTATTACGAGTGGCATATTTAAAATTATAAATAACTAAGTATTGTAATTACAAATAAACGCTCACAGACGGCCATCCAAAATTAATGAAATGCCCTCGTTTTATAGCACTTTGTTACATTTAAATGTATTACCGGACGGTAATTTATAATCCGAGCAATACTACAACAAGTTTGATTAAAATTAAATAGATATACCTACTTATAATTACAATGCCGGACAGTATTTCATGGTCCGATCCGCACTACAAAATATTAGGCAGTATTTCATGGCCCGTTTTAACTACTATTACTGTTCATGGTACGAGTAACGCTGCATCAAGTCAGGCAGTATTTCATGGCCTGTGATTAACTAATTGCAGTTAATTAAATACATTACCAAACATTATTTCATGGTCCGAGTAATGCTTCATCAAGTCAGGCAGTATTTCATGGCCTGTGATTAACTAATTGCAGTTAATTAAATACATTACCGAACATTATTTCATGGTCCGAGTAATGCTTCATCAAGTCAGGCATTCATGGCCTGTTCCCAATTATTTACAGTCAAACACAATGTCGAACATTATTATATGTATAAAATGTAAAAATGAATACAAACTAATGACATTTTTTTTTTAAAAAGATAAAAGATACTTACTCAGTATGTATGTTTACTCAGTAAGTAGGCCGCATGGGCACTTTTACACGTCAAAAATCTACCAGCGCTTCGCAAGAGACCACTGCTGAGAAGAAAGCCGCAAGAAACTCAACAGTCAGTCGTTTTTTAAACATTGCTTATGATATGATATTATACAACGAAAAAAACTTAACCTAGCATTATATAAAACAATGAATGTAACAAAAATATGTCTATATATATCATGCGTAGTTGAACAGGAAAATGTGTCAAAACTCAAAATTTCTACAAGAACTCGTAAAATAGTAAATATAAAAAATAAATAAAAAATTATACTAACCTACGACGGTGCAAAACGACACATAATTAGTTTCGATACATTCTCCTACAGAAACCGTGTCCCCTAGACAATACACAATGTTTACATATTTGTATGATTAACCTTGTGACGTCACGCGCTGGCTCAGGACCGCAGCCTACGCACCCGAGATCACGTAGGCCAGCGTGACGTCACAAGTCGAAGCGGCCGCCTCTCCATAGCGAAGTACCGACCCCGCGCCGCGCACCCCGCCCTCACGGCCTATATAAGCGCCCGGCGCAGGCGCCGCGGCGCAGAGGACATCCACGGACCCACTTCGCGCACAGACGTTCATCGCTGCTCCGCAACTTCGGCACTGTCCTCTTTGAGAAGACCAATGTCGAAACGCACCCGACCGAAACCCTCGGTCGGCGGGGACCACTTCTCGCAGCCTGCAGCAACATGGCCCAAGGCAGCCCTCTCCGCAACTCCCGACCCGGTCCCGCTAACACGGATGCCCCGGGATAAGGATTGCGGGGTCCGGCAACACGCCGAAGGCCACACGTCGCGCCGAGGTCCGTCCCCAGCCGATCGCCCCACCGCGATCGCCGCTGCCGAACATGAGGGTAGTTGTGAATCAGCCGATTCGCAACTACCCCCCGCCGCTTCAAGCCCATCGAAGCCGGTGGGTAGCCGGACGGACCCCAGTTCCGAGCTACCCACCCCCCACCAAGCCGCCACTGCCACTACGACGTCGGTCAACGACGCACCCACGACGCCCGCAGCCGATGTGCCACGAGTCCGCCTCAGCAGGCCGAGCGTGGTGCCGGAGCCTGAATGGGAGGGCCATAATCAGGATCTGATTATGGTCACCTACTTCTGTGGAACCCGGCACTGCTCGCCCGGCCTTCTGGAGTGGATGAAGCTACACGTCAGGCTGCAGGCCTTTAATCTGGGAGACAAGGACGCCCTTACCAACAAGGAGATCGTGCTGTTCGAGGGACTCGGCCTCATCACACCGAGCAGCACACCCACGCGCCAGAGGCCGCACACCGAGGGGGTTACGCAGCCTGCCCGAAAGGACAAGCTACCGTCCTCCCCCCCGCTCTCCGCGTCACCGCAACCAACTTCGCGACCACCACAGCCGCGCAACTATGCGCAGGCCGCGGCTCGCAGCGCAACCAACACCACGGCCCACAAGGGCAAACGCCCTCCGGCCGTCGCACCGAAGCAGCAGCGTCCCACCGCTGCAGCCTCCGATGCCGTATCCCCACCACCACCAGCAACCGCCTCGAAAGGCTCCAGTAGGTCACGCTACCCGCCACTGGTAGCGGCCGACCTCCCCGACTGGCCGAAGCACTTGACGATTATCGCCGAGCGCCTCGGCCGTCCCCCGACCGCACACGCCTATGGGGATGGCGTGCGCATCCTGCCCACCTCCGAAGAGGAACACCAATGCGTGCAGCGGTACTTTGCCGAGCTGCACGCCAAAGAAGACACCCGGGAAGTCCGCTGGTTCTCGTACTCCCGGCGGGAAAACGGGAAGCCGATGAAGATCGCAATCCGCGGACTCCCCGCCTCCACAAACACGGCGGATATCTGCTCCGCCCTAGAAGCCAAGGGCTTCCAGACGGACCACGCGAGGTGCATCCAGGGGCGCAGGGGGCGCCACAGGTGTGTACACTTCGTGCAGCTCGTCGGTCCAGCCCACCAGAACCCCGGGGTGTACGCAATACACGAATTGCTGTGCATGCCCGGAGTCACCGTAGAGCCCTGGCGGGGCAAACAAGGCCCCGCCCAATGCCACCGCTGCCAGCAGTTCCGGCACTCTAGCGCGCAGTGCCACCTTCAAGTCGCGTGCGTGCGCTGTGGAGAGGCGCACGCAGCCCAGGACTGCCCAAGACCCCGAGAGGAGCCCGCCACCTGCGCCAATTGCAGGGGAGCCCATCCTGCCAACTTCGCCGCCTGCCCAGTTCGCCGCAAAGAGGCAAGAAACAGACGGGCGGGCACGACAGCTCGCACCACCTCCGCCCGCAAGGGCCCTAGACGCGCCGCGACGTCCCTCGCCCTCACCCCCAGGGGCGAGCGCCGCAACATCAGCCGGACAAGGAAGAAACTGCGCCGGTAGCAATACCCGCGCCCACCGGAGTACCCGCCAACGCACGCGCACTAGTGCCCGTGCAAGAAGCCGCCCCACCAACGCCGGCCGCAGCACCCACCTCCCCCACTACTGCATCCCCCACCACCGCAGTCGCGGGGTGGGAGAAAGGGAACGGGACAGCGAGCGCCCCTACTACCGGAGGCGCACGCCCCACCACTGATCCCCGGAACGGCTCCGATAGCGAGCCCACCGACTCAGCGGCACCGGCAGTCAAGCCCGCGCCGCCCGACAGGGCAGTCGCGCCCGCGCAGAACGCTGCGCGAGCACCCGCGCCCGCGTCAGAAAACCAACGGATCGCTGAAGCGCCCGTCACCTTAGAGGAAGTGCACAGCTTTTTCGAGTTAACGCAGGAGTTGCTCAGAGAAAGCGAAGACGATACTCTAAGGCAACAGATGCTGGCCATAGTTAATGGCCAACCAAAAAGAGACGGCCCCCAAAGCCTATTCTCCAAGCTTCTCAGCGAGAAGACTGAAGAGCTGCTGCTAGATCTGGAACCACAGACCGAAGAACCCAAGACAAACGACCGTGAAAGTGAGCGCCCAACCGCGCACACTAACGCACCGCGACGCCAAAAAGCCAAGAAGAAGGCAAAACCAAGGACCGGCTCGCATTAACGAGCTGCGATAGCAACCGCCTAAAAGGGTTCGCATGCCCTGTTAAGGCCTCCCCACACCTCCTCGCTAACGCGAGGAGGAGTGTGTGATGACTACGAGTGTGTGCCGCGGCGCACTTCGCGGTGTGCTCGCATAGGGTGCGGATCGCTGGCGGCTCGGGGACTACCGTCTCGCTGCATCCCTACCTTTAGATCAAACTATCGAAGTGTCATTCCCTCTCCTATTCCTTAACCACCGTTCCTAAGGTCCGGACGTGTCTGGCGGCTCGGGGATTACCGTCCCGTCGGCGTTCAGATCTCCTCCCACACCGAAACTCTCTTTTCCAAAGGTCCGGACGTGTCTGGCGGCTCGGGGATTACCGTCCCGTCGGCGTTCAGATCTTTTCCCACACCTAAACTCTCTTTCCCAAAAGGTTTAACGTGTCTGGCGGCTCGGGGATTACCGTCCCGTCGGCGTTGAAACCATACCGTACTTATTTGGAAGTATCTACACCAAACCCCTGGATTCCCCAGGTCCTGTGCGTCTGGCGGCTCGGGGATTACCGTCCCGTCGGCACTGTGACTGAGGGCGTTTAGGCCAGCAGTGTCAGATACTAGTAAGGAGCCTCACTCCATCCGCGATTTGGGAAACCTCCTTCACCCTATCTCGGCGCGTCACGCCAAACCTCATATTTGGGAGCTTCACTCCATCTGCGTTTAAGGAACTTCTTCTTCCCGTCACGGCGCCTCACGCCGACCATCTAGTAAGGAGCTTCACTCCCGTCCCGTATCAAAACATAGCTTCCGCCTATGGTCACGTGGACCATCCGTATTTCCGCGAGTGATTTAGGTTAAGTGAATTGTTGTAAATATTTAATTACAGGTGTTGGTTTGGGTAAACCGTTGTTTCCGTGAAAACTCCTATTAGGATCCCTGAACTAGAGGTATTAAAGTCGAGCCCTCACAGGACTCGGCATTGTCGGCTGTGTGCGTCCGCGCATACCGTCACAACCTAATTGTTAAGATATTTAGTTGTTTAATTTGGTTTTAATTTAGGCCAGGCATTTTTATCTGTTAGATAGTCTTCGACCCTATAGTAAGCTTAAGACATCAACGACTTTTTCAAGTAATTTTTAAGTACTGGAAATGGTAACTTTAAAACTTCGTCAGCTAATTTATTATGGAAATGAATGCATTGACGTAGGGGAGACCGGGTACAAACGTAACAGTTTGTACTTTTACGCTGGTTTCTAGTAAACTGACACATTTTTGATGAGATAAATATAGCCATATATAAATTTCGTTAATGCTCCACAGATTAGTATCTTGATTTCCCTAATTATTATGTATTTTGTATGAAAAACAGAGACTTAAAAAAAAATCGGCTGTTGTTACTTTCGACCCCGCTGTCAGGCCGAAAGTAACACGTTGTGGGGCGAAAGTAACAGGACGAAGGGGTTTGTAATAAATATGATATAAATTATTAAATGAACAAATTATTTATTAGAAAACTTTATAACAGTAACACAAGTAAACATTTGTATTTTAAATTCTCAAAAAATATATCTTTCTTGAAAACTAACCAAAAATATTAACTTCTTTATTATAATTCTTAATCTAAGTAATGAGTTCAATCATAATACGTTTTTTCTAATCAGACTCTTCAGTATCAATCTTTTTTTCTCATCAATAGAAAAAACACGGTTGACGCAACGGTAGCCAACAACTGCGCTAGTATTTCCTGCTTTTATTGTTGTGATGTATCTATATAATATCACATGGCAAACATTATATTTTTTTCCCAGCCGCTTTTCGGTACACATCCATGTCCGTAGTTCCTCGTGCGGTTTTTCTAATGCGTTGTCGCGGCATTTTGTTGAAATAAACACACACGTAAAATAATGACCTAAGTACTTAAATCAATACGGGGACCAAAGTAACACGTAACTTGTGTACCCGTAGGGCTATGTTACTTTTGTACCCCACCCCATTTTTGTTAAAACATGAAAGATAACCTTGAAACGGAACGTGCTAGACAAAAAAGAATTTAAACGCTGTACAATCAATCTAATCAAGATTTTTTTTTTTGGAAGGATGATAATAAAATGAATGTTTGCATATAAAAGAATATTTTTATATGCAAACATTAATTTTATTATCATCCTTTTAATACTACGTAAACACTAAATAAGAAAACATCAAAAAACTTACTTTCGAGTTGTGAAATCACACAGCGTCCTCTAGCACAACCTACAAGCGCGTGGCGTGCGCGGCGACTGAATGCAAGTGAGGGGGGTGCCACCGGCTATCACCTGACGGCAGCGAAGCGGTGTTTTGACTATTGGATAAACCTACAGAGCATTTGTTACTTTCGACCCGCCGTATTTTTTTATTTCTTGTATTTAAATTATGTATGTCACATGTTCTTAATAAAAGAGTCTTGATTTTTAATGACATAAATAATATTCTCATAAATAAATTGTGATGCTACTGTTAAAATATTAATTTCTTTAAATAGTAATCTTAAGGAATCACGGGAGTTTAGGTTATATATAGAACGAATGGCTCTATTTTGTAACACGAAAATAGTCTGTATGTCAGCAGCTTTTCCCCAAACAAGAATACCGTACGACATAACACTATGAAAATAACTATAATAAACTAAGCGAGCTGTCTCAACATTGGTAAGTTGTCTGATTTTTCTGACAGCATAAGCTGCCGAACTTAATTTACCTGCTAGTACTGCTATATGGGGACTCCATTGCAAGTGTTTGTCTATAGTTATTCCTAAGAAAAGCGCCTACCATTTCCAAACACTCATCATTTAGAAAAATACTAGATTCTACCGGTCTAACATTAGGCAAAGCGAACCTAACACATTTAGTTTTCTTAGCATTAAGTAGCAAATTGTTACTAGTAAACCAATTAAGTACTTTACCTAGCGTCACGTTTATCTTACTATAATCAACGGATTTTCGGTCTACCTTGAAGATCAATGATGTATCATCAGCAAATAGCACAATATCGCAAAAGTTAACTACCGCGGGTGGTAAGTCATTTATATAAACGAGAAATAAGAAAGGACCTAATATAGAGCCCTGTGGCACACCTAATTTAACAGCTGCTCCAATGGACTTAGTTTGGTTTACAACAACCGTTTGTGTTCTATCACTAAGATATGAAGACATAAGAATTAGAGAATTATTTGACAGACCATAATGTTCTAATTTTAATATAAGAGTCGCATGATCTACGCAATCGAAAGCTTTGGAAAGGTCACAAAAAATTCCTATTGCATCACAAGATGTCTCCTAAATATTGTATATATATTTAATGAGTACAGATGCTGCATCAGTTGTGGATCGTCCTCTGGTGAAACCGAACTGATTACTGTTAAGCAGTTTATTTCTATTGAAGTGACCTAACATATCTTTTAACATTAACTTCTCAAAAACTTTACTTAAAACAGGTAGAATAGAAATGGGTCGGAAATTCGTTAAATCACTCCTCTCGCCCGATTTAAAAAGTGGTAAGACTTTACTATATTTCATAAGATTTGGAAAGACCCCCTCTAAAATGCAATTATTGTAGATTAAAGCTAAGTGAGGTGCAATTATATCTATGACATGATGTATGACTTTAACTGACGTTCCCCATAAATCCTCAGTTTTTTTTAAACTGAGCGATTTAAATGCCTTAATAATAGAAACTGAATCTATGTGGGTAAAAGCAAAGCTTATATTACATTTAGTCATATTAGCACAAAGTAATTTTTGAGCTCCAATAGCAGATGATTGAAGACATTTCGTGGTATTAATGGCTATGGTGGAGAAAAAATCTTCGAACGCTAAGGCCACGTCTTTATTTGATGTGATTTGTTTGTCACCTTTGTTTAGGGTGATTTGATTATCGCGAGTTTTTGTTTTACCTGTTTCTCTATTTATAATTTTCCACACAGTTTTTACCTTATTGTCAGAAGCTTTGAGTTTAAGACTTATGAAATTTGACTTAGCAGTTAAGCAAACTTGCTTAAAGGTCTTTGAATAATTCTTAACGTAAACTAAGAAGTCATCGTTCTTGTTCTCCTCTCTCTCTCTATATAGTTCATAAAGCCTATTTCTACTTCTATGAATGCCTACAGTAGCCCATCCACTAAACTTGGTTTTTGACCCAGAAACAGTTTTCATCTTGAAATTATTATTAAACTGGTGAAGAATAACACCGAACAAATCATTATAAACACTATTAGAATCCTTATGTGAAAAGGATAACCCACAGATACTACTCTGAACTTTATTTTTAAATAATTCCAAACGATTGCTGGTTATGGGTCTGTATGTTATTGTCTGTGGTTCTTGATGACAATCATTTAAAAAAGAAGCCTTTTGGCCACTATGATCAGAATTAAAGCAATTAAATATTTCCTTATCCAAACATTCGCAATTACAAAAAATATTGTCTAAACAGGTTGCACTTGAAACACCTATCCGTGTAGGTTCAAAGAACAAATTATTTAAGTTAAAAGATTTAAATAAACTTAAGATCTTAATAGTATTATTTGACGATTCAAGTAAGTTAACATTAAAGTCTCCACAAACAATAACATGCTTTTGGGTTTTACATGCTAATTTTAACACATTTTCCATACTGGATTCAAATGCGCTGAAATCAGCCGATGGTGGTCTGTAAACACAAATAATTACGTAATTTTCTAGTTCTACGCTAGAAATTTCTACAAGCCTTTCTATGGATAGCCTAACAATATCTTTCCTTTCTTTTGATTTTACTGTACTTTTAACAATTATTAAAGAACCACCATGAATAGCGGATTTTCTGGCAAAAAAACTAACTAACTCAAAATTAACAAAATCAAAAATTAATTGATCAGGTCTAAGCCAATGTTCAGTAATACACATAATCTGTACATTTTCAGTATCTAAAAATAATCCTACTTCTAATTCTTTGCTGGAAAACCCTTGAATATTTTGATGAATTATATTTATATTCAAAGGTGTTTCCGCTGTCCTATAATTTAGTTTAAATGATTAGGAATGGCATTTGTACCACAATTATATTTATTTGGTTCTATATTAAAAGTCAAAAGTTCTACCAAAGTCAAAATATATTTCTTTGGTAAATAATTTTTTTCAGATGTTAGCGTGAGGCGCTTGATGAATTTATTTAGGTCGAAGAAATGATATTTGCTATTATAACATATAGCATTATACATTAAAGAATTTAAGTGTGCTACTTTATTATTATAATTATATGGCATATTTTGTGAATATGGTAATGCACAAAGTATAATTTTACCTATTCCGGCCTCTTCGATAAGGTTTAATGTTGATATTAATCTATCTACACTAGACTTATCTATACCAAGACTGTTTCCTACTAAAATCACTAGAGTAGTAGAACTGTCATAACTTCCCTTTGATATTAAATGACATAATTGCATAAGACTTGCATTTTGATAACAATAATTTGTAACATTTTGTCTCAATTTATTACTTAACATGGAACCCATTCCAGACCCTATCTGATCTGAATAAATAATAGTTTTATTGTTAGTAATTTGTCTAGGGGACTCACTTAAAACTACTTTTGGGGTACATAGCTTAGAAGTATCAAGAGCCACATTTGGCTGAACTACAGCTGTTGGTAAAGATCCTAAACAATTACAATTACCAATGCCATTATTGATTAAATAATTAAAACGCTCCTCATTATATTTACTACTCTCCAACAATTGTGTGAATGCCAGCATATGCTCCTTGATTTCGCTTTGAGCTGTTGAGTATTTTATGACATTAATGACATATCCTCAAGTTTATTTCTTAATCTACTTATCTTAGCATTTAGTTTTTGAATACTTAAATCATGTTCAGTCATATCTGAATCTAATTTTTCATTGCATTTTTGAACCCTATTTTTCATAACCGTTAACTCTAATTTCATTTTAGAATAGTTTTTAATACACCTCTGACTTTTAATTAACTTTTGAGTACGCCTTATGTATTTATTTATATTAACATATTTCTTTAACTTATTGTTACTATTAAAAAATATAAGGTTCTTAATGTTACTGTCCTTGTTATCCTTATTACCTAACATCTCCTGATACAAATTTTGTGTAATTGAACTGTCATAACACTCACGTTCTTTCCTTAGGTAATTTAATTCTTCATTAGCAGCACCAAGTTCTTCTTCGAGGTTTATTATACGGTTCAGTGCTACTTCATGGGTAGAAGCGCACTGGTTAAAGTTATCTACCAGGGTCTGCAACTGCTCCACCCTATCTTGTGAATCGATAAGTTTATAATCGTATTCAACAAGGTCGTTCCTTAGCACTGTGTTTTTAGCTAACATTTTCTTTTACTCTTCCTCGCAATCTTGCCTTTCCCTTAGTAACTGGTCATTTAAGGTGTTGGCAGCTTGCAGCTCTTTCAAGGTAGCCTTAAGTTGTATCTCAAGCTGGCGTGTAGTGGCTTTGCGCGATTTGATGTTCGATGCGGCCATGGTTTCACAGTTACTCCACAATCACACTGAAAGATATTAAACTAGTGAGTAAGTGGAGGGGGAGTTTGATAAGCCGGTTATTTTATGCAAGGTTGTGTGTGAATAGATGTTGGTGAACAGTGTATCGTGTAGGGCAATGTCTGTGGCAAATGTGACTAGTCTCAACTTATACTTCCACTGTATGTCAAGCAAAGAGAGATCGCACGGTGCCAATGTATGTAATTGACGTCGCTCACGGCTTCAGCAATGAGCAGAGAAAAGTATGAATGTAAACACAGTGTTAAAAAAACAGTGTAATAAAGAATTAGAAGAAATACTCCCCAGGTTTTCTTAATGAATTTGAAAATGTCCGTTGCCGGTTGACAAGCGCTGCTGCTAGCGGCCTGTTTTTAGTGTTATTGAAGTTTTATGGGCTAACCAATTATTTACGATAATTATATTGACTAAAACAATGTTAACTATAAGGATATAAACATAAATTAGTTCAATTTAAAATATTTCTTAATAAGAAAATAAGGAGGCTAAAAATTTGACGTCTGGAAGCTATCAGTGTTACCACAGATAAAATCAATATCATAATTTACACAATTAATATCATATACACAATAATTAACATATAACTTTATTGTTACAAGGAAATGTGGCAAAATTAACGTTCAAAATAGTTAAATGTTAACTATTAGGTAGATATATAACCTTATAAATAACAAACAATAAATTGTTAAAGAATACCTACCTACTTTCTTAACATCGACGAGGGAATGCTTTTTACATATTGGCAATTGAAAATACATTACTCCTCGCTAGTCTGACTCATCATCTTCGGCAGACGAGACATCATGCGGTCTGTTATAATTTAGCCAGGGTTTAATTTTGTCGATCGCAACGACGGTGCAATATGTTTATTACCTTTGCGTGAGAAGTGTCCTCAATTTCAAATCTATCATAATCAAACAGTTTGGTTATTCTATAAGGTCCCTGAAATTTTGGAATAAGCTTTTTACTATTGCCAGTGGCTGGTACTTGTTTTTCGACTCGCACCAAATCCCTAACGACGTATTTAATTGGTTTACAACGTTTCGCGTCATACAACAATTTCTGAGCTTTTTGCGAAGAGGTTACATGTGAGTTTATGCCCTCTCTAATCTCTTCTATGCCCTGTTGACTGATGTTAGTAATGTCATCATTTATATCGGCAAGCACATGACTTTCGCTAGCTCCTACCAATCTAGTAAGTACCAAATAAAGCCTCTGAAGGAGTGCGGTTAGTTCCTTTATTAAGCGTGTTATTGAGCCCCCATTGCACCTCGGACAAGTGGTCATCCCATTTGTTTTCAGGTATACCAATACATTTAGCAGTTAAAGCGTCTAACATTGTCTTATTATAATAACGTTCCACTTGTCCGTTTGCTCTGGGTGTGGCCACTGCATTTAAAACGTGCTTAATATTTTTCTTTATGAGAAATTTCTTAAAGATGTCGCTTGTAAACGAACTACCTCTATCGGTAATAATTCTTCGCGGAACACTGAATATTCCGAAATATTCCCGAAGGACTTTAATGGATGTCTGAGATTTAGTATTTCTTACAGGTTTTAAAAATATATATTTAGTAAATGAATCTATCAGTACAAGTACATAGACATTCCCCTTACTACTACGTACGAAAGGGCCAACGTGATCCGACTGTATAGTGTCGAATGGTTTGTCTACCTTTGTAATTGGGTGTAGGTAGCCAGGCTTCCTACCACCTGAAGACTTCGAGTACGCACATTCTAAGCAAGAGGTCACATACTTTCGCACAAACGCACGCATTTTGGGAAACCAATAGGTGGCCTTAATCTTCTCTAGAGTCTTATCGAGTGCAAAATGACCAATATCGTCATGATTTTGTTTTACTACTTGCCAACGTACCCCCTTGGGAACTACCCATCTGTCACCATCTGCTGTCATTCTAAAAAGTTTATTATTCTTTAATTTGTAATTAGTTTTAATGTCAACAATATCGTCAAGGTCTGGATCATTAAGAATACCTATTTTTCTCTGAATGTCATCATCTGAGCTCTGGACAGTAGCCAACCAATCTGCATCAGTGACTACAAAAACATCACGGAAAGGCTGCGAGGGTTGTGACAAATCTGGAACAGGGTTGCGGCGAAGCGCGTCAACATGAGCCATTGTTTTACATTATTGAATTTTTGTAAAGAAGCTACCATAGCCAGAGTTTTTAGATCGTATGATGAGTAATTCTGTTCTTCCGGGGTGGTCCGCCTACTAAAGTATGCTTTGAGACACAAGAAACCGCTATATCAATTTTGAGAAAGAAAAACACTGTGAAAAGTGAATCAATTAAAATATTCGGAGACCAAACGCCTTACCAAACAGACTTTTTGAAAAACTTGAAGGATGAACTTGCATCTCGCACTGCAAATGAAGAAAAAGATTTAATAATCAAATATATCAAAGGGGTCCCCAAAATAATAACATCAAAAAACTTCAATCAGCAAATACCGAACCGAAAGCCGGAGCCGATCAGAAAGTAACATCAAACAGGACAACACACCAAGTGACTGATACCTATCAAAACCTCGTAACTACTAAAGGTTCCTTAAAATGTTTTTATGCAAATACACGTAGTATAGTGAAACCTGGGAAGTTCGACGAATTAAAATGTGTGATACAATCATTTAAATACACTATACATATTATTGTACTTACCGAAACATGGATTAAATCTCCAGAAGAAGCTCAAAGATTACAACTTGCAGGCTATACCCATTACTATAACTACAGGTCTGGAACCAAAGGCGGTGGAGTTTCAATTTTTGCGCACAAAAATCTAAAGCACCACGTTATCGATGAACTATCGTTAAATGACAACCACTACCTATGGATACACCTAAAATACTGCACACGTGAAACTGCTGACACGAAAACAATTCTAGACCACGTGTGATCGAACCTTACTGAAAATAACTTTCACTTAGCAATTATAGACTCAGCTATGTCAGACCATAAGCACATCTCGCCTAGTGCCTGCTATACGGCCGCAACTCAAAATTTTTCATTTTTGACGTGACAACGTCTTATAAATTGGTTTGCCGGGTGACACTTCAAGAAACTGCGTTACGCTCCGCTCACGTTATGCGCTCACAATGAGAGCGAGTGAGAGGCACGCGTCCCTTCCACTCGGGCATGGTTAGCCCGCCTAAGAGCGAGAGAGACAGACATAAAAAGTCAAACCGAGACGACCAATCACTGCGTAAGGTAGTAAGCGCGCGATTTACAAATTCAAAGATCAAATGTGAATTTGTTTTCTCCTTTTAGAAAATACACTTTGAATTAAAATCGATTGATATTAACAATTAATGTGATTTAAATAAATGTTCTAACTTTTAAATTTAGTTTTTATATTTATAACAATGTAAAACAAGTTAAATTTATTAATAACTTATAACAACTGATTGATTTAACATAAACCAATTTTGTGAATTCTTGAATTTGTTATTTATATTAATAACTGTTTCAACAAAGTTCAATTTATGCAAAAATTTGAAATAAAAAATGAATTTAATTAATTTAAATTAATGTTTTAAATATAATTCTTTGTATAAATAAATGTTTTAATTTGTTACTATTATTTCATCCTTCTTCCTACTATACGATTGAATATTCACATTAAAATTATTTTACCACTCAAAGTCGTTGTCACGTAAAACTTTCGCCCGTATATCGACTTTACAGGCAACCAATTTTTTGATATTATTGCAGATTCGTGGTCAGAAGGGTTTAATTTACCACCTTAACTCAAAAAAATAAGGAAAACTATCCTCTAAAGCCTCTTAATGCACTTGTGGCCTTATGCAAATTTCCAAAAATCGACTATCCCTTACCTGCAATATGGGCACTCGCCAGTCCGCCGCTTGCGCCCGCGACGATCGCACGCAAAACTACCATGCTGTTCAGACACTTCGGAGTTGCGGCTGTGTAGCACAAACGTTCGGAACAAGTTTTTGAGTTACGTCCACATCGCACAACAGTAAATAAGACCGTGATTACAATGAACGCGTCAAAATATAAACGAAATAAAAATCACTTGATGATAAGACAACTACAGTAAGTAGGTACCTTTATATAATAGTTATAAGTCGTTACCTATGATTAATATACCTAAAGATTGTAATATAACAATATAAGGGTCAATCAACTTTTTTACACACACAATTCTGTCTGTTGCCCACTGTTCAGATTTTAATAAATAAAATAAAATCTGGGGACTTATTGGAAGTGAAATTATTATAAAATTATAGTTATATCATTAACTCCTTTCATTATAATGTATTGTTTTATTATTATTTTGATATTTATTTAATTTTCTGTACATAGGTTTTGTATGATAAATATTCAAATATAAAAGTAAAATAAAATACTAACACAAAAAAATATACATTATAAAAAACCTAACCTATGAGTGCCGCCGGCAGCGGGGCAGGGCTCAAGCTACCGGTGGTTAGGGCTGCAGAGAGAGGAACCTCCTCACAATGCGTGCCGAGGAGTACTACCTTCTGTATCTGGCCCTTAATCCAGCGAGAGTCTCTTGAGGTGTTGGTCGAGACTCTTCGCTATAAGACCGTTTGCCGAAACAACTATTGGGACAAAGATCGTCGAAACAACATCCCACATAGCGGTCACCTCGTGAGCCAAGTCAAGGTACTTGCTGAGCTTGCCCTTCTCGGCCTTCACGAGGTTCTTGTCATGCGGGATGGTGACGTCGACGAGCACTGCCGCCGGGCAGATCGATCGATTGAGATCGATCTGTCAATACGGTATCAGGCTTATTGGCGACAATAGTCCTGTCCGTGATGACAAATCGATCCCAATAGAGCATAGCACGACCATTTTCGAGAACTGGCGCCGGTGTTTACTTATAGTACGGCACTTCAGACTCAACAAGACCATTATTGAAGAGCAAGTTGCTGATGGATGATCCTGGATGTATGAGCAAGTACTCGCCGTCGAAATTATGTGTCTGAGGGACTTGCCGGGGCAACGGCACGCTCGACAAATGTCGACCGTGCCATCCCTCAGAATATATTTCCGGTAATTGTTCGTCATTATGATCTCGTCAGCAATTGCACAGACAAAACCTTCGGTTCCCCAAAGATTTCGGTTTTTACGGACGCTAAAAAGTCTACGTCGGGCCTTGTTAGGGCCAGGTAGAAGCGTCCGTGTAGCTCGTTGCTTTTCCATACGTTCTTGCGGTCTTCAGTGCTCAACACCGTTGGTCTGCGCCAGTTTTCGTTTGCCAAGGAGAGAGGCGTGAGGCTCCTGTCTACTGCAACCACGATGCATCCCACACTCATTGCCAAGGAAATAATCCCTAAGATTGCACGCACACTTCGCGGTTGTGGAGATTCTTAGCATTTAAAATGCCTCGACCTCCACATTTCCTTGGGATGTACAATCTCATGACAGATGAGCGTGGGTGCAACATGCGATGTGATTTAAGCAGTAGACGGATCTCCCTATTCAGGGCGTCCAGCTCAGTCTGAGTCCACCTTAGTATGCCAAAGGAGTATGTGAGCAGCGGCACCACCCAACCATTGAAGGCGCGCCTTACTACCCCGTGACAATGTTGACATTTAATATCATATCATGTCATGCAAAAACCATGATAACAAGATCTAGAACGAATAGAACAGAAGCGGATACTGCGATAGCACGCCCTCCACCCCAGCCCGCTTCGTTCAGCTCATGTCGCCATCGCTGTTGGGTGATGAGTTCGCCACTGCACCCGACACCAGCGAGTCGAGCGATCTCCGCCGTCGCGACCACCTACGTGACGTGCGACCACCGCTGCCGGCACGCTTGGGGCCTGCGGGGCATCCTGCTCTGCGCACGGCTGGGTTTAGTGCACCGCATGCGATGGTCAACATCGAATAATGAAAATTGCATGCGACCATAATATGGGGCTACAGAGGGAGGAACTAACCTCACTGCGTACCGTGATCGAATGCTGCTCCTGTTTCAGACTCTTGAACCAGCCATCACTGTTACCGCCCAATGACTATCGGATCAGGTGCGGGCCATTCAGCGGCTTCGGCGACTGGATCAGTCTGTACCTTGATCGGCTACGCCTTGAATCGCTACATATTCGTACAACCTCCGCTTCATCACGGGACCCTCCTGCTGCGTTATCGGCTTCGATGCCAGTCGCCCAACACGCACTGATATCAGTGCAGTATGATCCCGTTAGCGACGTTGAGGATTGTGTGAATATAAGCGTAACTAGCCAGGTGAATGAGCAACTGAGGAGGGCTTTGGAAGACGCGATCGCGCAGTATCGGTCCACACCCAACTCTAGGTCTCGTTTACCACGCTTGCCTGGCAGTAAACGAAATTTAGCACTTATGGGAGCCCTAAACGCCTTGCTGGCGTCATATTTACAAGCCAGCGAGGATATTATCGATACCCACTCAAATTTGTACTGCGGGGCCAGCACTGCATGCCGCGTAGCTCGAGTCAAGTTTTCGGACACTGACCGAGCGACGCGCGCTCGCGGGTCTGTCCCCGCTTGGCAAGTGCGAGTTGAGCGGCGTATTGATAAGTTTAGGACTCTCATAGGAAAGCTTGTCTGCTTCAGGGGGGCAATGAACGCCCCCGAGTCATACGTTTCGTGAACCAGGCTTTTGCTTGGACCGGAATAAGGCCCCAACATTATTATGGCCTGTGTCACGGAACGTATCGACTTCCTGAAGCAGAAAGTTTGCGCGTGGGCAAGCCGTATTCGTCGCTATAGAGAGCGTGTAGATAGATACCAGCACAATCACCTCTTCCAAAGTGATCCGAGGAAGGTGTACCGAAAGTGGGAAGGAACCGATCAAGGAGTGAGCGACGGACACCTACCGGATGCTCCTGCTATGGTTAATTTCTGGCGCAACATCTGGTCGGTGCCTGTCGTGCACACAGAAGGAGACTGGATTTTAGGTGGGCAGATATTCAAACATAGGTTATTTAAATTATATACCTATCTGTCAAGAGAATTTACGCGTTAGGCATACTTCGAGACATTGATTATCGCATATAATAATGTTTTACTGTGCCAAAGATGATTAATAAAGGTATCTGATAACTATTTTTCGTGTTTTTCATTTATTTTATTATTTTTAAATGTATTCTTGTATGATAGTATGCTTATTACCGTCATTTAATTCTTTTGCGATTTTGGACACATCTCGAAATTCCGTAAAATACTTTCTGCGATAAGGCCACAACACGAAGTGCCTATATTTGAAGGCCAGTACTTTAAAAACTAAGCATACTTGAAAAAAAAAATGCACATTCATTTGAAGCTCTATATAATGAACAACAAAATAACCTAAACCACAGTGTTATTGACCCAAAACTTAAGGAATTAGACCCTTTTTTCTGCCGCACACTCAACTCGTAAAACTTTGATCGGCGATTTCTCTTAATATTGGTTTTTTGAGATGTGCCCGTATAGCAGGCACTAGGCGATCTATTTGGAAGCAAGAAAGTATCAACCGCAACATGTCAAGAGACAAAAATATACAGCAATAAACTATGAAACATTATATAGAATGGTCCTAGCTGATGATAGCAAAAATGAACACTGAATATGCTTTACTGGAAAAGAAACTTTTATTGAACATACACAAGAGCAAAATCACTAAGACTAAAATACTCAACCAGCCAAGACAGGACTGGATAAATAAATATATTATGCAAGAAATAAACTATAGAAACATTATATGGCAATCTTTAAAAAGTAAACCAAATGATAAACAAGTTGAAGAACAGTTTAAAAAGGCTCGAAATACTGTAACCGTCAATATTCAAAAGGCGAAAAACTTATATTACAGTAGAAGGTTCATGGACTGTAAAGGAAAACCTTCAAAAATGTGGACCCTTATTAACAGTCTTACTAATAACAAAGTAAAGGAGGTTTCTGTCCCCACTAATCTACAAACTAATGATGGAATTACTACTGACGAAAAGGAAATATCCGAAACTTTCAACGAATTCTTTTCAACCATCGGATCTACATTAGCCCAAGATATCAAAAATAAACATCAGAAGACTCCAGCAACGGCCCCTTTACCCAGAATGGCAAACTACGAGCTTACACAAATAACTCCAACTACAGTGGACGAAGTAAGAAGCATCATAGACAATCTTAAACTAAATGTGAGCACCGGTTTGGATGGCATTAATGCAAAATCACTTAGATGCGTTGAAGATTTGACGACGCGCTGGCCTAGTTGGTAGTGACCCTGCCTACGAAGCTAGCGGTCCTGGGTTCAAATCCCGGTAAGGGCAGATATTTGTGTGATGAGCGCGAATATTTGTTTCTGAGTCTTGGATGTTTTCTATGTATTTAAGTATATATTTATCTATATAAGTATGTTTATCGTTGTCTAGTACCCATAGTACAAGCCTAGAGCTTAGTTTGGGACTAGGTCAATTGGTGTGACATTGTCCCCTGATATTTATTATTTTTATTATTATTATTTCATCAGCGATGAACTTGTAAAATGCATAAATACAAGCTTGAAAACAGGAACCTTTCCGAATAGTCTAAAAATTGCAAAAGTTACACCTCTCTATAAATCAGGAAACAAATCTGACCCCGGTAACTATCGGCCGATTTCTATACTCCCAGTAATTTCAAAAATTTACGAAAAAATTATATATAATCGTCTTGTCACATACTTAAATTCAACAAACTTTCTTTACAAAAAACAATATGGTTTTAGAAATAAGTCTAATACGCTCTCAGCTACCATAGATCTTGTTACCAAAATAAAAGCGAATATCGATCAAAAACAAGTGGTTCTCGGAGTTTTCATAGATCTGAAGAAAGCCTTCGATACAATTAGTCATGAACTACTACTTAACAAACTAAATGCTATAGGTGTTAACAAAATTGCACACAAAATGATTGACTCGTATTTATATGAACGTTATCAAATTGTAAGAATAGGTGAACACGAAAGCAGCCCGAAAGAACTTACATGCGGAGTGCCTCAAGGATCCATCTTAGGTCCTCTATTATTTCTTATTTACATAAACGACATAAACCAGGTGGGCCTAAGAGGGGATATTACACTATACGATGATGACACAAGTCTATTTTATTTTGGTAATACAATCACACACGTCATAACGGAAGCACAAAGTGACCTCAATCTGCTAAATGAGTGGTTTAAAAATAACTTACTTACAATAAATATAAAAAAAACTAATTACATAACATTTTTGGCAAAAAACAAGAAAATATCTGACTACGATCCCTTACAAATAGACAATCAGATAATTAAACACGTAGATAAAGAAAAATACCTGGGCCTAATCTTGGATAAAAACCTAAATTGGAAACCACACATAAAAAAAGTTAAGTCAAAAATGACCTCATTAATGGGAGCACTACGTGGAATTGCTAGATTTCTTCCACAACAAGTGCGATATACTATATACAACGCATTGGTTAAACCCCATCTCGACTATCTAATTGAAGTTTGGGGCACGGCCGCTAATACTAATCTTAAAGCAATACAAATAACTCAAAATAAATTAATAAAAACTCTATTTCAATACAACTACCTAACATCGTCCCACAAAATATATAAAGAAACTAAATTACTAAACATAATGCAATCATACATATACAACACATGTATTTTAGTTCGCAAAATTTTACATAAAAAAATACACACTGAAATAAACTTTACGAAAAAGAAAACCAAACAAAAAATGCAACTTAGAAACGCGAACGATCTAATTCTACGTTCACCACGAACTAACTATGGGAAAAAATGCGTGTTGTATGAAGGTGCTCAGCTGTACAACAAGCTCCCTAAACATATCGTCGCTGGAAAGGCAAAACTACTAAAGCGCCATTTTGGTCAAAATGAGTTATATATACAGTTCGACTGCTTTTTTTTTTCTGCGTCGATTGGTCTGGGTCTCGTAGCGATCGGAGCATGTTTTTGGCGCTTTAGTAGTGAAAATTGGGACAAAATTTCAACAATTTCTAAGAATTTTTTACTAATATCCGACTCATTTAGACATATTTTTGAATAGTTGGCGGTTAAGTATTGTGTTTACTGTATCTAGCCGTTTCAAGCTTTATTAGTAATTTTAGATAACATAACTGAGGATACTCGGTGGTGATTATGTAAATTTCGCTTCTAGTAAATATAAAATGAAATGTCTTTTAGTCAATAACGTTTACGCAATAACCGTCAGTTGTAGTAATTTAGTATTTTTTCTCTATTGAAATCATGTGAAGTCATGCTTGTAAGTAAATAATCTTATAGCAGGAATCGACGATTGTGGCGCTTTAGTATTTCTGCCTTACTCAATAAACAAAGTAAAAGGATATTAGTATATTTTAATGCGGGACTTCTATCTGTTACGTCTGTTAAGAAACTTTGCACTATATACTTTAAGAATATTACGAGATATTAGTAATTATTAAGTTATAAAATAGATTAGAAAAGTATCGGTAAGGCGTTATGTGATTAATAAAATTGTAACAAATTCGACCTTTAGTCCATTTCTCAAATTGGTTTCGGGTAACATCTAGCGTATTAGACGCGCAAACAATATCAAAACCACTAAGTTTTTAGCTGGCGCGAATGAATGCCAAGGTTAGGAATGTGCTAGTACGGGACGGCGCTATACAGTGTAGTGAACACTGCAGGCGAAAGAGAAGACGCGTGGGCGTGGCGCCCTCCACCTCAGGCCCCGACTGCACTCAAATCGCGCGCGTACTGTATTGTTTATTCCGTTTATTAAATTAAAATTGTATTCGGTTTACTCATACCGTGGACTTATAATTAAAATACCTACCTAGGTACCTTCATATTACAAAGCGTGGTAAGTAATAAATGTAGGAAGACCATATTTCCAATTTATTTATACCGTACCGTTGAACGTGTACCTACAGCACTGCCCTGCTAATTGTACTTGCAGTAATCGACAAATTTTGTGATTTTTACTTTTTTGCAAAAATGACATCCCAAGGAGATAATCTATAAGTAAAAAATATATTTACAAGATTTTTCTTATTAAAAACATGTTTTTTATCTAACATGAAACGCAGTACTTGCACCTAAATGTTACATTTGCTAAAAAGATCTGCAGCATTAAGCATGTGCCAGAAGATTATGCACAGTAGTTGCTACGTTTACTGTTTACTTATTCGTTTAGCATATAACTTTTTTGCAACGAATACTAACTAAAGCCAAACGCAGTACCTACTCACCATTAATGCATTTGAATGTAGCCAGAATAACAAAGAGCTACTCTCGCGACGCTAAAACTAAACGCAGTATTCACCATTGCTGCATTTGCGTGTAGCAAAAATAACAAAAACCTACTCTTGCGACGCTGAACCTAAACGCAGTATTCTACAGTACTACATTTAAGAGAAGCAAGAGTGATAGGAAGCTAGGCATGTACTAATGCCGCACGGTATAGTGCATTTCACTCTATCATTCACGGACGGAACTTGTGCGTGGTTTTACCGAGCTTTCTATTGTCATATTTTTTTCTTTACCTTAGTTGTTAAAAATGCTCAGTACTGCATTTTCATCAACTTTGTGGGCTTGCGGGCATTACAATATCACTAATACTAAATGCAGTACTCGACGTCAGCCTATACGAGATTAGTGTGGCCCTCAAACAGCTTAAGAATGGCAAAGCCCCAGGCGAGGTTGGAATTACAGCCGAACTCCTGAAGGCGGGTGGTAAACCCATCCTTAGGGGCCTTCAAACGCTGTTTAGCTCCGTCCTTCACGAAGGGAGAACGCCGAAAACATGGAACAGAGGTGTGGTGGTTCTCTTCTTCAAGAAAGGTGATAAAACTTTGTTGAATAATTATAGACCCATCTCACTTCTGAGCCATGTGAGCCATGTGTAGGTACAAGCTTTTTTCGAGGGTCATCACAAATCGTCTCGCGCGCAGGTTTGACGATTTCCAGCCTCCCGAACAAGCCGGTTTCCGAAAAGGCTACAGTACCGTAGACCACATACATGCGAAGCGGCAGGTTATACAGAAGACCGAGGAGTAAAACCTGCCCATTTACCTTGCATTTGTGGACTACGAGAAAGCCTTCGATTGGATCGAGACCTGGGCTGTGCTGCAGTCTCTCCAGCGGTGCCAAGTTGACTACCGATATATCGAAGTGTTGAAGTGTCTGTACGAAAACGCCACTATGTCCGTCCGACTACAGGAGGAGAGCACGAAGCCTATTCCTCTGCAGCGGGGAGTCAGAGAAGGAGATGTGATTTCTCCGATGCCGTTCACCGCTGCATTGGAGGATGCTTTTAAGGTTCTGGACTGGAAAAGACGAGGCATCAACACAAATGGCGAATACATCACTCACCTTCGATTCTCTGACGATATCGTAGTCATGGCTGAGACCATGGAGGACCTCAGTGCAATGCTCGCTGACCTCAGTAGAGTTTCCCACCGAGTTGGCTTGAGGATGAACATAGACAAGACGAAAGTCATGTCCAATGTCCATGTCGCGCCAACTCCCGTGATAGTCGGAGGCTTTGCGCTCGAAGTTGTTGACGACTATATCTAACTGGGATAAACGGTCCAGTTAGGTAGGTCCAACTTTGAGAAAAAGGTCACTCGTCGAATCCGACTTGGCTGGGCAGCGTTCGGGAAGCTTCGTAGCACCTTTTCGTCCAAATTACAGCAGTGTTTGAAGTCAAAAGTCTTTGTCCAGTGTGTGTTGCCAGTGATGACTTACGGATCTGAGACGTGGGCGCTAACAATGGGCCTCATAAAGAAGCTCAAAGTCACTCAGAGGGCTATGGAGAGGGCTATGCTCGGGGTATCTCTGCGCGATAGAATCAGAAATGACGATATCCGCAGTAGAACTAAGGTTACCGACATAGCCCGAAGAATAGCTAAACTTAAGTGGCAGTGGGCGGGCACATTGCTCGCAGGACTGATGGCCGATGGGGTCAGAAGGTTCTTGAGTGGCGTCCGCGGATCGGGAGACGGGCTGTAGGTAAGCCTCCAACAAGATGGAGTGAAGACCTTGTAAAAATCGCGGGAACGCGGTGGATGCGAAAAGCACAAGACCGGTCTGAGTGGAGAGCCTTGGGGGAGGCCTATGTCCAGCAGTGGACGTCTTTCGGCTGACAAGAAATCTTATGTTTATTACTGCAAAATCACCTAGCATGTGCTCAATACTGCGTTTGTAGTTAGCAATCATCTTCTATTTTCATGCCTGGTACAAGTTAAAAATGTTAAAATGTAGGTAAATTAAACTTCTGTCAAATATTTAAGAGGCTAAGATTGACGAAATAAAACAGAATTTAGGTAGTTTTTACTACTAATTTACTATTTTTAGGTTACACTTTAAAAGTTATATAACAAAGATTTCTTGATTAGATATCAAGAAATATGTTTACCGCGTTTTATCTCGAAACCGCCTTTTTGCAAGTAGGTACTACGTTTGCAATAATTTAAGGAGGGCAGAGGAATACTTAGAACAAAATTCATTTAATGATTAGCTGCTGATGCGCAACTGGAAAGTACCTACTTTGACTTATTAGAACCTTTCAAGTTGCTATCGCACTCGTCTAGTTTAGAGTCATTTGATTTGTTTTAATCAGATCTACAACAAGCTATTTTAAGCTTCACTTGAATGTAACTAACAAACTTACTAACCCCCAAAATAAAACCAAGAAGTCAACCAGTCAATTTAACCTAAGTAAGTTATATGATACAAAAATTAAATGATGTGAACTCTACTACCTATAATGGTAAACACGGTCCATGTTCCGTAAAGAACACGTCGTAGGCATTTTCATTGCCAAAGTGTTTTTATTATAGGTATATACCTAGGTACTAGATCAAACATCAGGATGGTCAGTTGATCATTATGTCCTTTAAGTAACATACATTTGAAATTTAACTTGTTTTAAACGCTAAATTCCCATTTGCTTTATGGCTATTCAAAGTATTTTTGACTTTTAGTATTTTCCGCTTAAGATTAACATATTTTTTGACACATGTAAGTATTTTTTTCTCAAGAGAAAGTAAAAGGAGACAAGTCCTTAGTATTTATTGACTCCTTACCTAAAACTTTAATGTGGAGTTTAGTAATTTTGCCCTACCAGCATTTTTTTGGGATTGAGAGCATTAATGCTAAAGCGACACGTAACTCCGTAAATACTGATAACATGTACAATACGTTAAATGAGTCGTGCAGATAAAATAAAAACATGATATGTTACCCTTTACAGCTTCCATTTTCATTCGAAAAAAAAAAGTTATGACGGTAAAAAGACAAAAAAAACATTAAAAATGATTTTTCTCGAAATGACCCTTTTGGATGTTAGTAGTTTTGCCTTTCCAGCGACGATATAAAGAATACCAAGTCAGTATGTCGTTTCAAAAAAATGCTCAAAAAACATATATTAAACATTAATACGAAAGGAAATATATACTGATTTAAACTTTCATGAACACATTTTCTAAATGAAACGAGACTTAATCGCTTAAAACTATATTATATCTTAATCTATTTACATCGACGTTTCGGAAGTGTCGTAACTTAATTAAAGAAAAATATAATTTAAAAAAGAAAAAAAAACTTACCTACCAGACTTAACGTATCTACGTTTAAACAAATACAAAATGCACAGAAATAATATATAAAAATAACTATAACATAGAAATAATATATAACATATTAACAAAATAAAAAAAAATACTATCATAATGATATCCCTTCAGAGATCACATAATCACCTAGTGACAAAACGGAATACAAAGCAAGTACGCTATGCCACTTCCAGTCTACGTAACTCAATGATTTCGTTATCTTGTTTACAACTCCGCGCACGGATCTCGACAATGCACCGGCAGAATGCGGTCGGAGTGTTGCATAGATTTACCCTCTTTTTATGTATAGAATTACCCTCTTTTTTTTTATACTTATAGTTTAAAACATGTATGTTTAATTTTAAGTTCTCATAATAAGTGAATTGTTAATTCTTAATAAGAATAAATGATCTTTAAACCTAAGTATGCAACAGGTCTAAGTAAATTCTCCTTGTTTCTTTGAAGCAGAATACCTGCGATATCAATTTTACAAGCATCCGTATGCAACTCAGTGGTTGCCAGAGGATCAAATAGAGCCAATGGTGGTTTTTGAGCTAATTTACCAGACCCATTTACAATCTCTTTTTAAAAGTTGAGTTAAAGGTTTGGCTATAATAGAGAATTGAGGCAAAAATCTTCGAAAGAAACTAGAGAGGTCAAGAAATTGACGAACGTTATGTTGGTCACGCGGGACTGGGAAACGTTCAACGGCTTCTATCTTTCTTGACCCTGGACGGATGCCATTTTCTGATACTTCAAAACCTAGGTATTCGACTGTTCGACCAAAGAAGAGACACTTTGACAAATTAAGAGTAAGTCCCGCCTCTCGAAATAATTCTAGAACAGTTTTAAGTCTCGTCATGCCTTCATTTACCTGTTTTAAGTAAAGTTTTTGAGAAGTTGATGTTAAAAGATATGTTAGGTCACTTCAATAGAAATAAACTGCTTAACAGTAATCAGTTCGGCTTCACCAGAGGACGATCCACAATTGATGCAGCATCTGTACTCATTAAATATATATACAATATTTGGGAGACATCTTGTGATGCAATAGGATTTTTTTTGTGACCTTTCCAAAGCTTTCGATTGCGTAGATCATGCGACTCTTTTATTAAAATTAGGACATTATGGTCTGTCAAATAATTCTCTAAATCTTATGTCTTCATATCTTAGTGATAGAACACAAACGGTTGTTGTAAACCAAACTAAGTCCATTGGAGCAGCTGTTAAATTAGGTGTGCCACAGGGCTCTATATTAGGTCCTTTCTTATTTCTCGTTTATATAAATGACTTACCACCCGCGGTAGTTAACTTTTGCGATATTGTGCTATTTGCTGATGATACATCATTGATTTTCAAGGTAGACCGAAAATCCGTCGATTATAGTAGGATAAACGCGACGCTAGGTAAAGTACTTAATTGGTTTACTAGTAACAATTTGCTACTTAATGCTAAGAAAACTAAATGTGTTAGGTGCGCTTTGCCTAATGTTAGACCGGTAGAATCTAGTATTTTTCTAAATGGTGAGTGTTTGGAAATGGTGGATAAGGCGCTTTTCTTAGGAATAACTATAGACAAAAACTTGCAATGGAGTCCCCATATAGCAGTACTAGCAGGCAAATTAAGTTCGGCAGCTTATGCTGTTAGGAAAATCAGACAACTTACCAATGTTGAGACAGCTCGCTTAGTTTATTATAGTTATTTTCATGTCGTACGGTATTCTTGTTTGGGGAAAAGCTGCTGACATACAGACTATTATAAAAATAAAATAGCTATAAATAAATTTCGTGTCCGTAAGGTATATAAATCATTTGTAGGTCAATGCATTCATTTCTATAATAAATTACCTGACGAAGTTTTAAAGTTACCATTTCCAGTACTTAAAAATTACTTGAAAAAGTCGTTGATGTCTAAAGCTTACTATAGGGTCGAAGACTATCTAACAGATAAAAATGCTTGGCCTAAATTAAACACCTAAATATCTTAATAATAACTTAATCATACAAATATGTAAAACGTTGTGTATTGTCTAGGGGACACGGTTTCTGTAGGAGAATGTATCGAAACTTTTTATGTGTTGTTTTGCACAGTCATAGGTAAGTATAATTTTTATTTATTTTTTATATTTACTACTAATGAGTTCTTGTAGAAATTTTGAGTTTTGACACATTTTCCTGCTCTACTACGCATGATATATATATATATATATATTCATATTTTTTGTTACATTCATTGTATTATATAATGCTAGGTTAAGTTTTTTTTCATTGTATAATATCATTTAGCATAAGCAATATTTAAAAAACGACTGACTGTTGAGTTTCTTGCGGCGTTTCTTCTCAGCAGTGGTCTCTTGCGAAGCGCTGGTAGATTTTTGACGTGTTAAAGTGCCCGTGCGGCCTACTTACTGAATAAACATCTTTTATCTTTTTTATCTTTTTTTTTTTTTTTGGTGCCGTGTGGTGCCGGGTTTAGAATGTTGCCACTCCATGTCTACCGTGGATGTCGTAAGAGACGACTAAGGGACTAAAGGCTGTGTAGTGCTGTTAGGCGATGGGTTTGCAACCTGTCACTAATACACTGGATAAGATCTTAGCCTAGTTGTGCAAAATGTGGTCACAGAATGATCAACAAGTTTTTGGAGTTGTTGGTGAGTCTGTGGCTCTGCCTACCCCACTCTGGGAATGAAGGCGTGAGTTTATGATTGATTGATTGATCTTTTTTTTTGTGTAAACTGGAAAATATGCAATAAAAGCAATTCGTGAGTACAATATTAACTTTACCAGGAATACAATATGTAATGATTGTGACTATAAATAACTATACAGTGCTTTAAAATCAAAATGGACAGTAAAATAATAACTACAGTGACCGTTTAAAATTTTAAAATATGTCTGAACTTTGAACCCCTTGTGATAGATTAGCCCGAGCGGACTGTGATCACTTGTGTTATCACCGCCATCTAGCGGCAAGTAGGTGAACTAGTTAAACTAATTGATAGCGACAAACGAAGATTGAACCATCTAGCGGGTCGTACATGAACTACCTAAACTAGTGGACAGCGACAAACGAGGATCGAATTAATTTTAGCTTTATTTCGGTAGAGGGCAATAGCAGTAGTATAGAAAACCCCGCAGATTAATACTAAGTTGCTTTGGAAATTGTTGGATTCGGTTGCTTGGCTTAAAAATGACTGCAAATGCGGAAAAAATAACCAACAATAGCGACAAGAAGTTAATATCCCTCGTAAAATGTTACAAATGCAAAAAAACTGTCGATGCAAAAAATACTATGTCATGCACAGTATGTCAACAAAGATATGAATTTGATTGTGCCGGATTCTCTAAGAAGCTCCATCGCATAATGAAACCTGAATCAAAAAAAATATGGAAATGCAAACTGCAAGCAGGTCAAAAAACTATAAAAACACCGAAGGACCAGTCCACACCGATCCGTTTCGTTCACTCCAAGGAGACGAGTACGTCCAAGAACACGTCTAATGCCTTAAGTTCACCACAGAAAACAAACCCGGAACCCGATAATGTGACTCAGAGGAAACGGTTTATCATTAATGTTCCGACTGACAACTCCTTCCATTCATTACTGCCAAACATACACGAATCGGATGATGAGGAATTGATTGAGGCTGACAGATCTATGGATTCCTTAACCCAAATTTCTCAGTTAAATAGAAGCTGCCCCGAATTAAACACAAAAAGTCATTGGAATATGGAAGAACTTCAATGCAAACTACTTGATTTTCAACAAAAATATTGCTCAGCCGAAAATGAGATTGAATCTTTACTATCTGAAAACAATCAATTAAAGGGAAAAATTCGTCATTATGAACTAAAAATAAAAACATTAAAAAACGAATCCGTGTTTCTACGGACACTCCTTATACTCCCATGAGAAACTTAAATAGCACTAAAATATCCACTTTAAAAAAAAGGAGCATACGGCGCAACAATCTATCCTTGGATTTCACACGTGAGGAAGACCTTACTAAAAATCGGATATCGGATGAAGATAAAGACATACCAATGACACACGTGATGAGTATCATCCAATCATTGTTGCGGAAACGCTAATCACTGACACGGAAACGCCTGTTTTATCAAGAAAAGCAGGACCACGCCCTCAAAAACTTTGTCTCATAGTTAAGCAGCAACACAGACAACATGTTACAGATCGCCGAGCAGACATTAGGCAATGCAAGTTTATGCCACTACCTCATACCCGACGGAGGAGTATATCAACTATTTCGGGGGCTACAGGAAAAAACTGAACATTTTGGTTACAAGGATTATTGTGTTGTGTTTATAGGGGAACGCGATTTTGAAGTAACAACCATTGAGATAAATAGACTAGAGAAGCAAACCTCATTATCAAGCGGTAAAAAAAGTATGACCACTTCTTAGCCGCGACGACGTAGCTTTGAAACCACTACACATTTTAAAATAAACACATAGTAAAAATATATCGGTCTCACTTACACAAGTTGCAAGAACAATGATGTCACTGACATTAGATAAGGACAGACACAAAAATATGCCATGGTAGGTTGGTGTTGCCGACCATATGAAAATTTGCCCAATATAACAAATAAATAGGGATTTTTTAAAATAATACTTACTTTGTAATTAATTAATGCATGAAATTATTTTAAATGCGTATTTCTTATTAGATTACTAGAAATAAGCAAAGGTAATAAAATAAGTACGTCATTTTTTGTTTCAATGTTTTTTATTACCTATATTTAGGTATAATATTATAAGATTATTACTATGTACAAAGGATAAAATTTGTTTGCATGTATAGTGAATGGAAGATATAAAGTCAATCCTGACATCTTTCATCGCACTACAATTTATAATCGTCATGGACTTATTAGAGAAACAAGTCCATGGATATCACACGCGAGGACAATTATTTGGTTAAAGAGATTTACTCTGCTGGACTAAACAGAAGCACATGGGGTTAGCTCCACGCGCTTCTGTCAAGTCCTTTGAGGTTATTGTAATTTGTAGGTACTGGAAGGACAGCTGTCAGGATTACCTGCTTATCTGCGTTTTACTATCAGTGGCTTGTTTTGTAAAGCTACAAATTACAATTTACAGGTAACAAGTTTCCATTTGTCACAACTTCGACCAATGACGACCAGAGGCCCGTTTCACGAAGCTACAAGTTACAAATTACAAGCGGAAGTCTCTTTCTAACTCCTTTTGCTAGAAGGAGAGTTCCGCTTGTAATTTGTAACTTGTAGCTTCGTGAAACGGGCCACAGCCATTTGAGCAGTGTTGCCAGTTTAGACCTGTAAAATTGTAACTTGTAGCTTTATAAAACGTGCCCCAGGATATGCAGGCCTGTGCAGTGCAGTCTTAATTTGTCTTTATCCTTGAAGTGCTTACAACATAATAATATTACATTTGATTTAGTAGGCAGCCAGTCGGTCTCTTTTCTCAACAATCGAATGATTTCCACCGACTTCTTTTGACGTAGGAAGGATGGATAAGGATGTAGCCTTAGGCACCCTGAAAATGTATCAATATAAAATAGGTAACTAAATGAAAATACTACATTCTTCTATTATCATTAATCTGTATTTTTTATTAAATCTACTTCCAATATATTAGAACTCAAAACATAAAATTTAAAACCTCCCGTCAATGTGGGAAAACCAAAACGATATTTTAATGGCAACACTGCGCCTAAATTGCAATATTTGGTATTTTAAATCGATTTCTGGGTTTTTTATGTTAATTTGAATACATAAACAATTAACTAACGTGTGGAAAGTAATTCCGCTGGATTTGTTATCTTTTTGTGATCTCGAATTACATTCCTTCACTACGCATTTTCCCATTTTGTAGCTCGGTACAACTCTGTCGGCATCCCAATGAGCACTGAGTTGACGTTTGCTGACATATGGCTGTGGCCTTATGTGAAGTGGCAACGCTTTGTTGCGGTAATTGCTAATCTAGTGTAACATATATATCAATGGTAACAACTAACTACCATAGCCTAGTAATATTTATAAGAGAGCAACTGTCACGTGTTCAACACACAAATGTAATTATTTGTCTACCTACGTTTAAGGTATATAACTACTCAAATCTGTTCAATAATAGAATAGAAGTATTTAGTAATTTACTGTATCTGGATAATTTATCATACAAATATGCCTATATTTTGGACTCAAACTTAAATTTAACTTACACAAATGAAATGTATCAGTGGAAATTGGGATCGATTAATAGTCGCGGCTTGAAATTGATATTACGAGATCTAGTATGCTTAATCACAAGTATAAATAGTAAATGCATTCACCATACTGCGGCTAGTTCGGACGTGTACGCAAATGAACCCATTTCTAAAATAATAGAAACCCAAACCTCAAACCAAAGTTGCAAAAAGGGAACTATTCTATACTATTTTCAAACTAAATCTAAAACTATTAAAAAGGAAATCATAACATTAACTGAGAAAAAAACACTGAACATGGTCACAAAAAAGGTACTATTCCTTACTATTTCCAAATAAAACCTATAATAGTGGAAAAGAAAAGCATAACTATGACTTGACTGGGGAAAAAAAAACAGTTTTTTCGGCCCTTATAAGACTTTACTAAATAATAAATTTATGATTATGCACCAGAATATATGTGGATTGCTAAGTAAACTAGATATTTAAGAAATAACCTTGAACGAATTTCAAGACAAACATCAGAATCTCGATGTCCTCTGTTTAAGTGAAACATTTATTAAAAAAGGGTCGGAGCATAATATTAAATTGAATAATTTTAAATTAGCGTCATCATATTGTAGAGAAAAAAATAGAGGCGGTACAGCGATATTAGTAAGGAAGATATTGGAAGTGAAGCAAATTGAGTTTATGTCAAAGTTAGCGACTGACTTCTATTTCGAATGTTGTGGAGTTGAGATTACTAGTATAAATTTAATAATAATTACTATTTACAGAATACCGCAACAAACAAAATCTCATATTGGTATCTTTCTGCATAAGCTAGAAAACTTGCTTCATTACTTAACTTTCAAGTACAGTAAGAAAAAAGTTGTCGTTTGCGGTGACTGGAATATAGATACCTTGAAGGATAATTCTGCCACGAATGACCTAGCAAGTATATTAAGAAGCCACAACTTTGTGATGCATATTAATACACCCACTAGAATTAACACCTGCATTGTCCAAATTGCTAGTAACCTGCGCACAGTAAAATCTGATATCCATAGACTTGACCTGTCTGATCATGATCGGGCTCAGTCAATCATACTAAATATTGATAAGGTTAAATCTTACACAACCTGGTTTGAGCTTAAAAGAGACTAAGTGGTGATAATGTTCGTAAGTTTTATGAAAGTATAAGTGCTCTCTCTTTCTGTGACGTTCTGAGCTCAAAAAATGCTCAGGATGCGTTTAACGTATTTTACGACATGTTGACGCTATTATATAATTTGTGCTTTCCTCTCATTAGAGTCAAACTTAATAGCGTACAAGGAAAGGCTAAGTGGTTATCTAAAGGTATTCTAGGTCATGTCTAGTCAAACGACAAATGATTATTAAAAATAGAAATAGTGGAAGTAAATCGGTCTCCGAAAAAGTATTCATAAAAAAATATGGTAAATTACTTGGAAAATGTATACATAAATCACAACAATTTAGTAATAATAGATATATGTATTTCGAAACACAAGAACAAATGTAAAGCGACCTGGAATATTATTGCTTCTCAGATACCTATCCAATTTAGAACATAGTACTGACATAAATTATTTAAAAATTAATGATAAGACATATGGAAATCCTCATGATATCTGTACTATTTTTAATGATTATTTTATTGAATTGAGTATTGTAAATGTAAATAAAAATAAAGTATCAAAAGTTAATGTTTTAAATAATCAATTCACAATGTTTTTGATGCCAGTAAGTGAAAATGAGGTTTACAAAATTATTATGTCGTTGAACAACAGCAAAGCTTCTGGCATTGATGATATTTCAACTGAAATAATCAAGTTAGTCGCTTTATTTTTAAGCCTCCCTCTTGCTCATGTTATAAATTTATCTTTTAGTCAAGGCCATTTCCCTGACAAGCTAAAGATGTCTATTGTAAAACCACTATTCAATAAAAACCGGTCAAGTGCGAGTCGGACTCGCGCACCGAGGGTTCCGTATTGAAGATAATATGCTTGGTAACCGGAAAAGAAAATACTCATTTTATTATAAGCTTTATTTTCCAGGCAATAAGGTCGATTTTGACTAGCCTGAATTTTAATACAGATTTTCTTAGTTTTTTTGTTATTTCTCACAAACTGTAAATAATCAACACTTTATTTTATTTTTCCCAGAAAATATAAGTAATTATCTATACGTCAGGATTTTGTTCAGAATTTTTGATTAATAAACTTTGGAGATAAGAGGGGGGGAACGGTCATTTTTTGTACATTTTTGGCTATAAATCAAAAAGTACATCACAGAATATTTTCAAAAAAATAGTTTTGAAATGTGCCGATTAAGACCGTTCATATGACATCCCATTTGCTATAATCGAACTACTTTCATTTTTGAACCCCCCATTCTAGACCCCTTTTCAATTATTAATAAAATTAATTTCATTTTTTTTTACTACAAATAGATGCGGGCAAGCAAGTTGTATAACTATGCCAAATTTCAAGTTGATAGCATTTGTAGTTGCTGAGAAAACCTGCTGTGACATACAGACAGACAGACAGACAGACAGACAGACAGAAAACGAAGTCTCACCATAAGGGTTCCTTTTGTAGGTACCATTTTGGTACGGAACCCTAAAAAGGTGATCGTGAAGATCCAGGAAACTTTAGGCCTATTACAATTGTCCCCATCTTGTCAAAAGTACTTGAAAGGGCTTTCTATAATAGACTAGATAACTTTATGACAAAGCATAATATCTTGCATCCAGATCAATATGGATTTCGGAAGGGTTACAATACTGAATTAGCGTGTTTTGAATTTGTTAAATATGTAACTGAAACTATTAATGATAAATCTCCGGTGATGTCCATATTATTAGATATGACCAAGGCTTTTGATCTTGTTGAGCACTCAAAGCTTTTAACAAAATTAGGTGCTTGTGGAATCAGAGGTCTTGCAAATGATTGGGTAAGAGACTATTTGGCTAATAGAAAGCAATGCTCAGAGATAAAAAAAAACTAAGAAGTTAAATACCAAATTCATAAGAGTGTATACAGATCACCTCTTCGTAACGTTATTTCGGGAGTGCCACAGGGTAGTATGCTTGCTCCATTGTTATTTTTAATATACGTTAATGATCTTTCTAACTCCACCAGCTCCAAAACCATTCTTTTCGCAGATGATACAACGATCATAGTTAGGGGAGATGATCAACATAAATATGAGTCAGATATAAACAAAGCCTTAACTGATATTAATGAATGGATAAGCAATAATAATCTTCTTATAAACCCTAGCAAGACTCAGTTTATACAATTCCATACTTACAGAGCAAATCCTCCCCAATTGAATGTTAATATCAATGATGTTGCGTTACAGGAAACTTAAATTGTTAAATTTCTTGGTTTCAGTATAGATTCATTCTTAAATTGGAAGAATCACATAGACTCCATATGCTCTAAATTAGATCGTTTCATATTCGCATTATGGAGACTTCGAATGTGTGTCTCCTGTGAAGCCGCTCTAACGGCCTATCATGGTCACGTGTCGTCCACTCTCAATTATGGACTCATTTTATGGGGTGGTTCTGTGGAGGTGGAAAGAATATTCAGATTGCAAAAAAAATGTGTTCGTGCAATAATGAATGCTCAGACATTCTGCAGCTGTAGGCCCATTTTTAAAAAATTGAACATTTCGCCTTTGCCTTGTATGTACATTTGGAAGATTTGTAATTTTGTTAAGACATTTCCGAAATGTATTAAGAAGCGTGCGGATGTGTTTTCTGGTAATCCAAGAGAGCATTATACGGATCTCTTGCATCAGCCACGTTGTAAAACTGATATTTATAGAAGAAATGCTTACAACATGTGCATTGTGATTTTTAATAACTTGCCAATTCAAATAAAACCCCTTGAAAGCAAGGAATTTAGTCGAACCTTAAGAAAGTGGCTCCTTGAGAACTGTTTTTATAGCGTCAAAGATTTTATAAACCACAGCACGACATAAACGTCTCGACATAATCCGCAATTTAGACATTATTAGTATTATTGTATAAATGACTGTGTTTTATCGCTATTTTGGATTACCTAATTTTAATATTATAGTTGAATGTTGAATTACATGTACCTACATGTCACATATTTGCATGCTGTTTGTAAACGGCTGAAAAGGAGGAATAACTTTTATCTTACACCAATTACTAACCCTTTTAGCAAATAAATCATTATTATTATTATTATTATTATTATTATTATTGAAAAGTAGCCGGGGCATTAGCAAGACCAAACGGCATTCGGTTAAACTCGTAATGCCCGTCTGGTGTTACAAAGGCAGTTTTGTGTCTGTCCTCCTCGCGTATTGGTATTTGGTAATATCCTGATGACAGATCCAAAGTGGTATAGAACTGATTACCAGCAAAAAAATCAATCTGATCATCGATAAGGGGCATAGGGTAGCTTTCCCTAACAGTTTTTTTATTTAAAGCTCTGTAATCTATACACAGTCGAAGTTCACCGGACTTTTTTCTAACAATAACGATCAGACTCGCGTAAGGAGAAGTCGATGGACGTATTACGTCATTATTTAACAGTTCCGAAATCATGTCTCTGACTTTTTCTGAGAATGCTAACCTATACGGTCTATTAATACCGGGTCATCATCTTGAAGTTTAATAGTCATATCTCCAACGGAAGTACTTCCTAGCTCGGACAAGTTAAAAGCAAAACAATCTCTATATTGGTTTAGCATTCGTAAGAGGCAGTCCCTGTCCTTTCTCGGCAGATCATCTCCGCACTTTAAATTGGTTTCTGTTACACCAACCATTTTGTTTCGATTTCCTAAATGAGAAATATTCATCACCTGCATACCAGTCTCCTTCTGAGCTACCCGGCCTCGGGCGACCAGCAAGACCTTACCTATACTAACAGGGCTATGCGAAGAACTATGAACCGCAATTAATCCTACTCCACCCGGTTCCATTTGGTACACACCGCTTAAAACTTCGTAATTAATCCCCTTTTGGAAGCGCATGCCTCCCTCTACAAATAAATCACCTTCGTAAATCAGTATGTACTTGAATAGTGTTTCGTCCGCGGATTTCCATGTCACTATCATTAAATAGTCTTATTTTATTGTTGACTGTTACTAGCTGACTAAGTAGTACTATATCTAAGCGATCACTGGTCTTTTGAACCGCAATGTGGGGTTGTTCTGTACACGTCTGTCCTACTAACAGTTTAAACGGCATAACCCCGTCAGCAACTACCAACAGGTCAACATTGGCCGTAACCTCGTCTATCGTAATTCTGTCATTTCGCCTTCCGATCGGTTTTACCATAGAATTACCGAATCCCCTCAACACGGGTAAATCATTATGATCAAACCCAACATTATCATTAAATAACCTTTTAAATTCAAAAATACTTATCATTGAACACTCACTGCCAAAGTCAATGAAACACACAATGGGCGTTTCATTAATCATAGCGGTTTTATAATATTTATTATTCGGATTTTCGACATAAGAATCTTTTAGTGGGGAGTTTTGTAAAGAGCTAGCAGTATAAATATCACTCGTAACGCGCAATGTAGGGAGTTTGGTGTAGCACTGTGCGGTTTCGTGGCCGATCCGTGAACACCTACCACATTTTTTTATTGGTTGCGTACATTGCAAAGTTACGTGACCATCCTTCTTACAATTTGAGCAACGAAATGGTCTAACATTTGAACGTTGATCTAACTGACCTTCGAGACTTTTTGGTGGTATATTTCTTATAAATTTACGTTCGTTGTTTGGTTTAGTATTCTTAGCATTGCGTAAATATGCTAGCAATTTATTAGGTTCGTCATATTGCGCGGCTTCCGCGCTTAACCTGACTGAGCGGTCGTCAATTCCGTGTAATATACATTCTACGGCACGTTTTCCTGAAATATCACACCTATTTATCAAAGCTACTTTCTCGTAGTAATAGTCTTCTAATGAATCAGAAAAACGAGCCCTTTTTGCTAACATGTCAGTAAGCATTTGACCGTAGTTTTCCACAGACGGAAATGCAGCTAAAAGTTTCTCCTGCCAGTTGGCCCACGAGCAAAGAACAGAAGGGAGAATTTCGTACCACCTCTGAGCAACACCTTTTAATTTTGGGAGTGCAAAATGAATAATTTGCCGTTCTGTTCAGTCATAAATGGTGGCACATTCGTTCACTTTATGTAACCACATCGTCATCGTCTGTTCTTTTCTACACGGGTCAAATTCAGGTACAGTATTATTCATAGAACCTAATTTCTCTAAGCCTTTGTTACTATTAGTTAACATTTTTAAAGCCGATATAAGATCTGACAAATTAGAGTTATTACAAGGCCCACCGTTATCTCTAGTTTGTTGATTACTAAGATCACCGGCTCGCATTTGCCGATGGAGGGACTCGCCTCGACTGCATGACTAGCGGCCGACTGGACTGCGCGGCTGACGGCTGGCTCGGCTGCGTGTCCGGCGGCTGCCGCGGCCACGCGAGCGGCGGCTGGCCCGGAACGCCGCGCACTGAGGTGAGCGGTGAGCCCCTCGCCCTCCTTTCGCATCGACTTGCTCAATTTTGTATAGGAAATAATAACAAATTCTACAATAGTTGAGTAGTTCTAGTATACCTAAGTAATTTACCAATTAAATTAACAAATACAAAAACCTAGTAAGTGCAAAGTCCAAAATCAAAAACCTTGTATAAGCCGTTCGTTTCATAAATCAAAAACCTAGTGTGAATAATTTCCCAATTCAAAAACCTAGTGCGCTCTATTTAAAAAATACAAAAACCTAGTAAGTGCAAATTCCAGAATCAAAAACCTAGTATAAGCCGCAGTTACTAGTTGTTTGAATTTAGATATGTAACTTGCTAGGATTTTGATTTTGGTATCGACGAGTAGCAGATGGAGTTGCTAGGTTTAGGGGGTCTCATATCTTCTAAACTAAGCGTTATAGAATTATGGGTGTTTTTGCATTACACGCAGCACTTAATTTAAAGATGTATGGTGTAAAAAAACAAGTTTTGACAAATTTGGCTCTTGCTAGGTTTTGGTTTGGGACAGCCGCACTTGTAAGTGCTTACAAACTGTAATATTGACGATGTAAAGAGATGGCAAAAGATTAATTTTGTTTTAGAGGCCTGTGTTGATCTGTAGGGGAGTGGGGAGGGTCAACAGGGGACCATCGGGTCCCGCCCTTGGGCTCCGTGCTAGACGACAGGGTCTAACCCGTAATAAGGGAGAAATGGCTCTCGGACGGGACCCCCTATGGCGTCGAACGCGGCACCCAAGGAGTTAACGTTAACAGTAAATTAATGCGAAGCAGATTCATATTACTATCTCTCTATATTATCATGCATGTGGTTTTGTCGCTCCATTATTACGATAATTTCATGTGAACCTAAGGCATGGCGAGACATGTATGATTATGGCAAACGTGGTGACACTTACGTTTTGCTAATAATTAATGTTTTTTTTATCTGCAGAAAAATACAGTTCGTAGGTGGATACAAAGGTATCAAGCGACAGTTGAAGTGAACTGTGCCCGCCAAGGCCCTCGCCCGGTTGCTTACACCGAGGAATCGGAGCGACACCGTAACATAGTGCAAGTTCGCTCAGAGGCACCCTTCAAAACGACACGCTCAACGGTTGAATCGCAATAGAGCGGCGCAGCAAGAAAAATATTTTTGCCAGTGTTTCTTATGAAATAAAACGCACTATAACTGTACTGCAGGGAAGCGGCGAGGCGCGACGCGACACAGTTGATTCCCCGAGAATATTTTGCCGCTCCGCGCCGCTCCGCTGCAGCGCCGCTCTAGCGCGGTTCAACCTGAGTGTCGCTTAGCATAGTTCGGCGACACCTGTATGCTGCGGATATTCATCATTACAAACCGGCCAGATAAATTAAGCTTACTAAGAAACATCGTATCGAGAAAGTAAAGTTTGCCACTTGGTATTTAAATTTCGATTGGGCAAACGAAATAGTCTTATTTACTGACGAAAAATGTTTTAACTCGGATAAGGATGGCCAAAAAATTTTATGGAGAAGAACTGAGGAGAGGTTTAACCCTAAAAACATTTTAGACCTCAGGACAAGCGGGCGATTAATACTAGGTAAATAACATTTTATTATGTTTAAGACTTTATATATATTCTATTCTATTGACTTTTACGTATATTACATTTTACAGTAGATTATATAAGATGACTGTTTTTAGGCTACTGGGGATGGATGTCTTTCATGGGCCCAGGCGAGCTGGTGGAAATAGGCGGCCGCATGAACAGCGAGCGATTCCTGGAGGTGTTGAAGGACGTGATGCTGCCGTCAGTGCCTGTTGCGTATCCTGTAGGCCAAATTTACCTAGTGCAGGATAACTGTTCTGTGTATCGCTCCCGCTTTGTTTAGGAATGGCTGTCATCCCAAGAGATAACGGTTTTGGACAGGCCGTCAAAAATTTCGGACCTAAATCCGACGGAGAACTCGTGGGGTCAGATGGTTGTTTTAAACGGGAATTCCAGTGAGATAAAAATCAAAAAAAATCTGGGCCAAGAGGTCCAAAGAACTTGGGAATTGATGCAAAGTAGTGAAGCGTGTAACAAAATGGTTTTAAGTATGCCAAATCGGCTTCAGGAAGTAATAGAAAGTAGTAGACGACTATCCTCTCCGATATTAATATACGAGTGGCATTTATTTGCATTATATTGGGCATTTAGTGCCCACTTTGTTCTATTTTTTAATGTTTAACTAACGATGATTATATTTGTTAGTTGAAAATTAAAAAAAATACAATAGTGGGCACGAGTTGATGGTTCCTTATCCTATAGTTAATTGAAAATAAACAAATTTTGGTATTATCAATCCATAAATCTCCTTCTTTATTCATGTGTAGGTGACACACCATCTGGCCCCATGCGTTACCTATAGCTCTAAAGTTGTGTTAAAATATTTATAAGAAATTGTGATAAGTGATGATAACAGAAAGATGTAAATTCCTATACTATATTTATAAATTAGCATGTTGGTTCTTTCTCAGTGATTCACACGCACAATTCAAGTTCGCAGTTTTAATAAACTACATATATATTGTAAGTAATTATATGCCTAGGAATATCTACACGCAAACCGTTCTCTTAAACTTATGTATTTTGTGAAATATTAGTAAAAAGTTTATGAAGAAATAACGGTTACGCATAACATAATAATAGGCATAGATGGAAACTGTATAATTGTAATTATATTTTAAAGCCCTACAAATGTAATATTATAATTAGGACCTCTCAATGTGTTTTTCTCGTTATAATGAATAATCTGTAAATCCGTAGTTAAGCATTTGAAAATAAAAAAAGATTATGATTGCATAATTATTATTATGTTATAATTTAACATAAGTTACGCAGATAGCATATACTTAAATAAATAAACGTATATTTTTTCACAATATGCCTTTCTTTTTTTAAATACTTACCTAAAATTATGGAAAGATTATTTTACAACAAAAACAATAGCAATAACAAATACATCAGTCCCAAGAACATCAAACACGGTTACCTAAGCTTCAAATGTGTCTTAAATCGATTAATCGTGTTATGTATGTATAATAATGATAAATATTCATAAAAAGACATGTCCTTTGTACTATGTAGGTAATTCCATGGTATATGGTATATGGTGATATAGTCCTTTTTCCGCACTAAGCCCGTGAATGTCGGGCCATGGTACGTAGGGGGTATCAGCTAGTAGTCTAGCCAGCTTAACTCCGACCAGAAGCGCGAGATCCTCCTGGTATCTCCACAGGCTTCTCGAAGTGTCCTCGGTGTCTTGAGGATTTCAGTCCGTTGAGCGGCTACACCTACGCATTCCAGGATTACGTGGGGGGCTGTTTCGTCGGCCGACAGGCATCGCCTGCATAGGGGGCCGTCGGTCATACCTAGATCATACAAATGTTTGTTAAGCGAGCAATGTCCAGTAATGTTTCCTACAATTATTCGTAGGGCATGTCTATGTAGTGATAGGAGACGCTTTGTTAGACGCGCGTCCGGGTGTGGCATGGTTTCCCTTAATTATCTGCATGTACTGTTATTTGCCCATTGATTGGCATGTTGTTTGAGTGTTCTGTGACGTAACCATGACCTTAGCTGGTTAAATGCTAATGGAAGCATTGGAACGGGACCGACCGCTAGGCGGTCCGATCCTCTCCTGGCCAGCTGGTCAGCTGCATCGTTACCTACAGATCCACTGTGCCCCTTTATCCATTGTAGTGTGAGTTGGTTATTTAGACCTATCACTTCCAATACTGAGTGGCACTCTAGTATGAGCCCGGATTGTATTATTTTGTTGTTTAGGGCTCGTAGTACTGCAGCGCTGTCGGAAATGATTCGTATCTTTTGTTCTTTGATACTCCACTTAGCCACTGCCTTGGCAGCCTGTAGTATGGCAGTACATTCACATTGGTAGATGGAACTTTATTCGCCTAAGGCTGTTGATATGTTAATGTTAATTTCGGGTGAGTACACTCCTGCACCTGTTCCCTTTTTTGTGGGTGATTATTCGGCGTTTTAACCGCCGTCATTGGTGTCGGACGATAAGGGATATCATGAAGTTAATCATTCGATAACAATAGGGAGAGAGCAATTTCATTTTACAAATGTTGATAGCTAAATTACTCTCAACTTGTCATGCGCTAATAGGTAATTTGTATGTATGTAAACACTTTATTGTACAAACAAAAGAGATAACAATTATAAAATAGACAGAAATATAACAGGGATGTACAAAGGCGAACTTATCCCTTGTAACGTATATATTTTTAACCTCCCACCTATTCCCCTAATTTCCAATTTAATGTACAATGTTACCGATTTATCGTTTCTGTGGCTGAATGGTCGCCTTGCCTTCGTCTTTTAACGCTGATGCGGTATTAAGAACAAAACGTACGTAATGTTGCCACCAGTAAATTAGCGCTTATCTTTAGTATTAAAATAACAACTTTAGAAATCTTAGGATTATATCCTCGTTCTTATTCCTTTTTTTTAAGATCCGTTTGGTACTTTTATATCTTTTGTAGGAAGTCCAGCATCATTTCGATTCCTTCGGCGTCGATATGTTTTTGTTTAGTATGAAAAGTCAAGGCAGAGATGACGGACAGCTTGCCGTCATCTCTGCCTTGACTTTTCATCCGAGCCTTTTTACCGGCCAGTCTGCTTTATTTTTCAAGCTCGTATTATCTCGAGTTTTTGTGAGTATTTAAGCTCAAATTCTAGTTTATTTGCCGTTTAAGCGTCCTGGCTTATTTGTAGGTGTTTATTTTTCAGAACTGGTGTATTTCGGACCCCATCTAACCTCAAAGGATTGAGGCTGGTGCCAACACCATTATTACCTATTTATTTCAACCAGTGGTGTATTTCGGACCCCATCTAACCTCAAAGGATTGAGGCTGGTGCCGACACCATTATTACCTATTTATTTCAACAAGCCCTCAAGGGTTGACATCAGCACAACAGTCGCATTACGCGTATTGTATTCCCCTTGGGTAAGTATCCACCTGCTACAAGCCTACGGTTTAATAGGCCGTTGGCCTAAACCCATTCGGGTGAGTGTTGTACTAAAATGAGTGTTGGCAACATTAAGTTTATGAATCTAGATATTTAAGATTGTGGTTGGCAACACCACTTCTCCTCAACAAGATGGTGTAAAAATGTGTGCTGTGCTTGAAATAAAGTATTAATATTAACCAGTGAGTTATTATTGAGTAATTCTCATAATACAAAGTGGAACATGGTCCTTCGAAAGGAAAGCTTTATAGAAAATTGACGTTCGTGTCAGCAAGTTGTGATTACGGCGCGACGCAAAGTGAAGCTACAAGCACACCGAGATTTTGTAGTCGGCGAGTTACCCTGTATACCAAAAGGTTCCGGCTAGAATTCTATAACACTAAACTGGAGTACCTATGTACCGGTCAAGAGGATCCAAGTCAAAACTTCAATCAACAAAATTAGCATTCTGTAATTCTGGTAGAAAAAAAGTGAGGTTAGTAAAATGCAACTACATGTACGAGTACATCGACACGCCGCGGCAGTGAGGTTGGAGCTATTTTGACTATTTTGTGTAATGTAATGGTGTAACTCGAAGAATCTCAACACCGCAGCATTGAACGGGCATCCATCACCGGACTTTCGCATCCAGCATCGGACATTGTGGACCCACCTTAAGTTGTGGACTTGTATAATCTGTGACATTTGATTGAACTGAACCTGTCTAGTCTATACCTGTTGTAATTTCGTAATTTTAACGTTGCATTGTATCTTGATTGTATCACATAATTTAAAAAAAAAGAGTTTACTGTTGTACCTTAATCACATGTTTTGCGAATTCAAGTGTTAAGAAAGTTGTTTGTTGTACAAAATGTCGGAGGAGTACAAAAAATTGGTAGCTGCCAGAGGATATGTAAAGGCGAGCCTCACGAGGTTATACGCGTTCTCGGCGGCCGGCGAGTCACTCTCACTAATAGAAGCAAAAAAAGGTAGGCTTATAGAATCATTCAGAGAATACCAAAGACTTAATTTAGAGATATTATATCTCAATTCCGAAGGTGACAAAGAAAATGTAGGTGAGGCAGAAGAAAATTACGCCACATGTTTGGCCAGGTTCAATGAGATTATTGATAAGCATAAAGAAGACAAATCATCACAGCCACAGAGCAAAACAAGTCATGTTAATCATGTTAAGTTGCCTTCCATTGAAATAAGTACCTTTTCGGGCCAATATAGTGATTACACGCGCTTCATCAACATCTTTACCTCAATGATAAATAATAACCTTGCACTTGATGATGTGCAAAGGCTGTATTATTTGAGGAGCTTTGTTTCGGGTGAACCGCTAGACTTAATAAAAAACCTACCTATTTCGAGTGTTAGCTATAATGAAGCGCTGGCGATTCTGAAGGACAGGTATGAAAACAAATACCTAATTATGAACGATCACATTTCACAGCTTTTAGCAATTAGTCCTTCAGATTCGTCAGCTGCAAGCTTAAGAAGTTTGGCATCAAATATTAACCAGCATATAAGAGCATTAAACAGTTTATGTGATTCCGTTGCTCATTGGGACATACTTTTGGTTCATCTGTTGTCAAAAAAGCTTGATTCCACAACAGCAAATGCCTTTCAATTACTAAGAGACTGCAAAAAGGAACCAACAGTTAATGAGTTTATAAAATTTATAGAAAAAAGAGCACTGGCGCAAGAAACTGTGGAGCAAGGTGCATCGCAGGTTAGAGAATACAGTACTGCCGCTGTGAATCCTGCGTACGGAGGTAGCAACGAGGGGCTCCAGTCAAGTTTACATCAATGTCTGCACTGTAAGTCAAACCACAAGTTATTTAGTTGCCCTAAATTTCAGTTGTTGCCTGTTAAAGAGCGAGTAGATTTTGTCAATGCAAAGGCTCTATGCTGGATCTGTCTAAATAAACACCAAGGCAAATGCAGATTTTTCTTTAAGTGTGCTATTTGTAAGGACAGGAGCCACAACACACTACTTCATGATGACAAGAATTTGAAAGCCTCTGGTGCTGTAACACTTACCTCTCACACTGAAAGGAGTCAGTGTCTGTTACCAACAGCCCGAGTGTATTTAGCTGGCAAGGATGGAACAAAATACTGTGTTAAAATGCTATTAGATAGTGGCTCACAAGTGTCATTCGTTACAACTGAGTTAGTGCAAAGATTAGGCTTGACACCTGTGCAAGAAGAAATAAATATTGTGGGCATTACTAATGTAAACAATAAAGTAAACTATAGTATCCCACTTGAAATACAGTCACGTATATCACCATTTAAAATGTCTTTACACTGCCATGTGGTTAACACAATTACCTGCAAGCTGCCACAAACAAAGTTTGATGTTTCAAATATAAAAATTCCTGCAGGTATCCAACTTGCAGATAATGATTTCAACATCCCAGGTGAAATACACATTTTGATGGGATGCGACGCATTTTTCCAGGTGCTCCTGCCTCAACATCCACCCCTGCTTAGTGAGCTACCTGCGCAAAGTAACATCCAAACTACAATAATCAACACACACTTCGGTCATGTCCTTGGAGGGAGTCTTCCCCTGCAACAAAAAGCATGCAATAACATAGTTAGTCTTCACTGCCAGGTATGTCAATTTGATTCTGATGCCATCAACAACACCCTTGAAGCATTTTGGAATACAGAAAAGGTTCCTGAAATATATAAAGAAGAAACCTCGGAAACTAAACAATGCGAGGAGATTTTCAAAAAAACTGTGCAATTGAACAATAACAAATTTCAAGTGGACTTACCTTTAAAACTCCCACTAGAACAAATTAATGATACCTTAGGTAAATCTTTCAACCTTGCACTCAATAGATTCTATAATTTAGAAAATAAATTGATTAAATTTCCAAACTTACTCGAACAATACAGACAGTTCATTCATGAATACATTGAACTTGGTCATGGCCACTACATAGACATTGAAACTATTGAGCTAAACAAGGATGCTGTGTATTTCTTACCACATCACGCAGTAATAAATGAAAATAGTAAATCTACTAAGACTAGGGTGGTTTTTGATGGTTCAATGAAGACTAACAAGAAAATTTCTCTTAACAATGTCTTGCTGAATGGAGAGTTGTTGCAAAAGGATCTATTCCAAATAATGCTTTTGTTTCGTTTAGGTGATTATACTTTCACAACTGACATCCGTCGTATGTTTAGGGCCATTTCTATGAATCCTTTACATACCTCACTTCAAAATATTCTATGGCGTGACAATCCTAACGATCCTATAAGTTGCATCCGCTTAAACACAGTTACATATGGTCTGAAAAGCTCTACGTTTTTAGCCACAAGGTGTTTGTTTGAGCTTGCAACACGGTATGAGCATGATTATCCTTTAGCTGCGTTTATAATAAGAAACTGTAGTTATGTTGATGATGTGTTATATGCCGACTCCAACATAAGTACAGTTCTGGAGGCAAAACGGCAGTTGCGTGAATTACTTTTGCTTGGGGGCTTCAAAACACATAAGTGGTCTTCCAACAATGCGGCAGTTCTGTCTGATATTCCTTCAAACGAACAGCATTTTGACGAGCTGGACTTACAAAAAGATAATCATAAATTAAAGGCTTTGGGTTTGACTATTGACAACAAAGAAGATTGCTTCACAATCTCATCCCCAGAGAATTACAATGATCAGTCTGTAACAAAAAGAGACATTTTGAGCTTTGTTTCAAAGTTTTATGACCCAATGGGATTTGTGAGTCCTATCATTGTAAGAGCTAAAGCGATTATGCAGAAGCTATGGTCAGAACAAATTGATTGGGATGCTACTCTAAGTGATGCTTTAAAATATGAGTGGTTGCAATTTGCACAGAGTTTGGCTAGCATGAACCCCATTTTTTTAAGGCGCAACATTCCAGTTGACGAAAATACTGTTGCGGTTCAAATCATCGGCTTTTCTGATGCATCAAGTTCCATTGGCTATGGCTGCTGTATATATTTGCGTGTTGTCGACCTAGCGGGCAAAGCTACATTGACCTTACTTTGCTCAAAGTCACGCATTAACCCACTAAACAACAAGCTGACAGTGCCAAGGCTAGAGCTTAATGCCGCACTGCTTTTAGCTAAACTGGTATTAAGGGTTTATGAGACATTAAAACAAAAACTAAAAATAGAACAAGTTTACCTCTTTACAGACTCTCAGATTGTGCTGGCCTGGCTTTCAACAGAACCAACGCAGCTCCAAGCTTACGTTGCCAACCGAGTTAAAGTCATTCAAGACCAGACATATGACTGGCACTGGCTCTATGTCAGCACAGCAGACAATCCAGCAGATCTGGTGAGCAGAGGTGTAGAACCAAACCAGCTAACATCCTGCAACCTTTGGTGGGAAGGCCCACTATTCCTTCAGGCTGAGTACGACTTTACTAGTAACAAAGCATTGCTGCCCGATGTTGTACCTGAAGTCAAAGCTTCCTCAGTACTCTCTAGTGGTTCAATCTCGCTCGGTGACAAAAAAGGCAATACCTTTCTCGATCGGGTGATAAATAAATTCTCAGACATAAATACAATGAAAAGAGTAGTCGCGTATTTTCTCCGATTTTGTTATTATTTAAAACGGAAAATCGTAGATAAAAATGAAACACTGCAATTTAAAACTTTAACCAGTGTGGAATTACAAAGGGCTTTAACGCTTATAATCAAATATGACCAGGGACTTAACTACGCTGACGATATTCATGCGCTACAAAATAAAAAACCAGTCGGCGCTTCCTTAAGCGATTTACATGTGTTTCTTGACAACGAATCAATCTTAAGAGTGGGCGGAAGGCTCCAAAACTCAAACCTGTCATACTCACAAAAGCATCCCATAATACTTTGTAAAGGGTCAAAGGTCACAGAATTAATAATTCGCGGCGAGCATGCTAGGTTGTTACATGCTGGTCCGACACTAATATTGTCTAGTTTGAATCAAAATTTCTGGCTGTTAAACGGAATAAGGGAAATAAAGAAGGTAACGCACAAATGCATAATTTGCTTTAGAATGAAGGCAAAGGCTTCAAAGCAATTAATGGGCTCCTTGCCAACTGATAGAGTAACAAGACCCTTAAGAGCTTTTCAAAAGGTTGGGCTAGACTTCCTGGGACCTATGGACGTTAAGCAGTCCCGAGTCAGACGTGCTTTAGTTAGTAAAGGATATGTCTGCGTATTTGTGTGTTTCAGTACAAAGGCTGTTCACCTAGAATTATGTTCAGATCTCACCACTGCTACGTTTCTTGCGTGCTTCAAAAGATTCATTTCTCGTAGAGGTTTGCCAACAGACTGTTACTGTGACAATGCTAGTACTTTTAAGTCAGCCAAAACCCAATTAACTGATTTATACAAGTTGAATAATTCCAGAGAACATCAAACCCAGGTGCAAAACTATGCTTCAGAAATACAGATTAACTTTCATTTTATTCCATGCTACTCCCCTGTATTTGGTGGTCTCTGGGAAGCAGCTGTAAAAAGCACTAAATTCCATTTAAAGCGTACAATCCAAAAGGCTCTACTTACCTATGAAGAACTCAATACGGTCTTAACACAAATAGAAGCCGTACTTAACTCAAGACCAATAGTTCCTATGACTTCTAACTGTGATGATTTCACTTACTTGACACCTGGCCACTTCCTAATCGGTTCAGCATTAACTTCGTACCCCGAACCCGACGTGACTGAAATTCCACTGAACAGGCTAAGGATGTGGCGTATTTCCACTCATATGGTGCAATCCTTCTGGAAAGTGTGGCACAAACAGTATTTAAATGTCTTACAACATAGGCCTAAGTGGCATAATGATCAACCAAATATTGAAGTTGGATCTCTTGTATTGCTTATAGAGAGTGACACGCCTCCCATGAGCTGGCCGATGGCACGCGTGATTAGGGTTTGTCCTGGAAAAGATAATAAAGTTAGAGCATTTGAGGTAAAAACCCCAAACGGTAGAACACATATTAGATCTATTACTAAGGTATGTGTATTGCCGGTTCAATAACTAGTTAACATGTACTTACTTCATATTATTGTTACATCTAAGTGTATTTAATGAATAACTGTTATATAAGAGTTACCTTACTTACTATGCTTACAAGAGCTGAAATAGACTTGTCCTTTGTTAAGTTTTAAAAAGATAATGTTAATAATTAAACCTGCTACCATTCATTTGTGCTGCAAACTCCACCTGAAAACAAAAGTTAAACATAATAGTTAATTTAAGATACATATTTACTTACCTGCTATAAATAACTGTTCTTATTTAACGCTGAAATAATTTAATTTTTATACTAAAAACTCCATCTGAAAACAATAATGTAACTAAGTTAATTAATTCAAACTTCATACTTACCTGCTAGAAATTGTTGTTCTTGGTTAACGTTGTAACAATTATTTTCTTAAGGCCGCAGCATGTTGGCAACATTAAGTTTATGAATCTAGATATTTAAGATTGTGGTTGGCAACACCACTTCTCCTCAACAAGATGGTGTAAAAATGTGTGCTGTGCTTGAAATAAAGTATTAATATTAACCAGTGAGTTATTATTGAGTAATTCTCATAATAGAAAGTGGAACAATGAGTTGTTTTGTTACAGGGGTTTTTGGTTTGTTTTTTTTCGTTTGTGTTAAACTAGGTTTTACCAACGGGTGCACAGCGTGCTCGCCGTTGTCATGGAGAACGTTTGGAGCTCTTCATTTCCCCTGCGGAGCATGGAGATGGAGTAGGAGGAGCCACGTGACCTGGCCTTTACCCTCGCTCGGCTGGTGAATTCCACCCTCTAAAGTCGGTGACGTACTCTCTAACTTACCTAACTTTCCCTACTATTATCCTGCATCTGAGCAGGTGGCGCCCTGTAATTTATTTTTTTAATTTTAAAACTTAACTACAAGCATGAGAAACAGGCGTTAGCTTCTCCTAGTTCCGCCAGCAAGCCCACAGTACCTACCCTAAATGTTTTACCGCCCTTACCTAGCCGGGGTGTTAGATTTATTTAGAACTACCAAAGACTTTTATCAATAAAGGTGCATGAATCAAAAAGTATAATTGTTTACCTATAAATTCCCTCGACCCCTTCATCAGCCCGAGGAAAATACAGGTAACACCCTTTAAGGGATCTCTTCCAGTTAACCTTCCATCATTCATTCATTTCATTTGTCCATCGAGTTGGGAGCAACCTAGACCAACCATGCGCAGTTCGTCTTCATTTGTAGGTACCGACCATGGCCCTAATGTAATCTACGAACATTATCGTTACTGAAAATGTTTAGGATTAAATTGCCGGACGGTATCTTCGAGCTCTAATGTTAATTTCATACATCTTGACAGTTTTTGCAAAATTGTTTAAGTTAGCGTTTTGCATATTATTATTATCTACGGCTCCAGATTTAATAACACGGGAAGCTAAAATTTTCCCACGCGTTGGTTAATACGTAAGATACGTAGGTAGCGCCAGATTGTCTCTTTGGCTTCGACCGCTCCACGCACTAAAATGTTAATAGTACCTAATACCAATAAAGCTCTGGGGTGTTATTCTCTTAAAAACGGCGGTCGGTCGAACAAACGAGCGAAAACGCAGCTGCAAGTTTAAGTAGTCCCGTCCGAGCGAACAATACGCGTTCGAGAAGCCATGCGGCCAAATTAAATACACGCGCTAAAATGTGTTTTGTTCGCTCTGACGGGACTACTCAAACTCGCCGCTTGGACATTCACTCGTTCGTTCGTTCGTCCGTCCGTCGTTGTTGAGAGAATCACATCCCTGCTGGGACAACTTGGCGTCGACAGTTAAAACGTGAATTGTTTGAAACTTCCGGTCAAAATTTGACACGTTTTACGATAAAGATAAGATAATATAAACACATTTATTCAGTAAGTAGGCTGCACTGGCACTTTTACACATCAAGAATCTACCAGCGCTTCGCAAGAGGAGACCACTGCTGAGATGAAAAGCCGCAAGAAACTCAGCGGTCAGTATTTATGCTTGGGAAATGTAAAATTTTAACTAAAGCAGAAACCTATCCGTGGTTAAAAATGTTACAATATTAGGAACGTAAGTAGGTATAGTTGGTTCCAGTTTAAATGACGAAAATGCACTTAAAACCATCCATTACCAAAAACTATTGTTCAATTGTTATCTTCAAGTAGGGTTGTAAAACAATTACGCAGGTGTGTCGGTACAGCCAAAGTATACTTTGAATAAACAATCTTGATAGTTTTTTATTGCATGTTAGCCATAAGAATATGCGATATGTATTAGTGTTGTGTTGATTTATTATGTATCAATAATGACAATTTAAAATTATATTGAATGTATATAATATAGGAATATTTATTAAGTATATTTTTGCATTACAATATAGACGGCTTAAAATTGTATTTTTCACAATCGTGTTATAATAGAGAGCTTTTTAGTCGAGTACCGTGTTTAGGCCACGAAGCTTGCTGAGTGGCCTAAGTAAGGTACGAGATTAAAAAGCTTAATTATGACACTATTGTGAACAATACTTTTTGTACGAGTTCATTAAAATTAATAATTTAAGTCTAAATACGAGTATATAAGAAAACGAAATATCGTAAGTACTATAACACCACCGGCGTCCGTAATTTTGCAGTACTGTGCTGTGATTGGCTACAATCACAAAGAGTAGTTTTTTTTTTATGCCCTGGATACAGGAGCATGTTTAAGTAGATGTTGACAGATGACGCGACGTTGCTACGTTCCGAAACGCCATAGATTAGCCATTTTGTATCGGATCGAGTCTCCTTAAACAAGGACACATACTATTGAAATACGAAGTTCTATTTTCAAATTTTTTTCGATCGTCTGGAGCGTATCGAAATGGTTATTTCGGTTGTTTCGGAAGTAACATAGACTATGCAACTATGAAAAGAGTGACGTTGCAGTATTCTCTGTGAAATCTTAATACACAGATTATAATCGACGAGTACAAAAAATATTTTATTTCAGTGATCAAGAAGGGTTGAGCTTCTTCAAGGCACGTGCCACTTTCGGTCGTCCCTTTGTTATCTTTTCCTTTCATATTTAGCAACAAAAGAAGTTGTAAAATCCCGCGTTAAATGCATTTTCGTCATTTAAACTGGAACCAACTATAGTACTACTTATACTTTTTTTTTATACTTACAGCATCTCAATCAGACACCGACCGAGCGCGCGCGACGAGGCGGGCAGAGGGGATGCTCGGCCGGCCCGTGACCGGTTCTGGCACTTTTGGCATGGCAGTGCTAGGCTAGCTTTGTTAGCTAGAACTCGAGCTGTCACAGGCTGTGACTGAGTGTGCGCAATTGACATCTAATTCCATTACTGATTTCCTTTACTTGAGTGTTTGTTTGTGACTCTGTTCTTTAGCGTTTGGCTGTGTGTGCGTGTGTTTCAGTGTTGTGCTCTGTGCTAACTCGCTGGATTATCTTTGATTTAAGTAAGTAACTTACGAGTAGGTGTTTAGTTTCGAACTCGTTATAGTCATAAATTTAGTACTTATTAAGTTTATTACTTACTTACTTTTTGAACTAGGTATTAATTCTGCGCACCTAGGTACAATAACGCCGTTCAAGACTTAACTCCAATTATATTCTTTTTTTACTATACGAGACAAAAATAGGACACATATCTACTTAATAGTCAAATAGTGATAGGCTAAGTTAAAGAATTTGATAGGTGGTAGGTAGGTACAAACTTGCTAATCATTAAATAACCTCATACAGTTTCAATATTAAACAACTTACCTATAAATTTTGATCAATAATGCTTAGCTTGAGAAACATAAGTGTTTGGATTAGGTACCTACCTACCTAGTTGGTTAATGCCACATGACTTCACATGAGATTGTAGACGTCAAACTATTTTTGTATTAGTAGGTACCTAGGTACTTACCTAGATTTTCTATTTTAGTTTTTACCTTCTTTGCTTATTGTCACAACATACCTAAATCAAATTTCTAGGTACATCATAACCACAGCATGTTGAACACCAAAGCTATGGCTCGTCAAAAAGCCGATATACCTACCTAACTACCTGCCTACTTGAGAAAGTTACGACGTCATCTGACAAACACGAATAAGTACGTCAGATTTAAAAGTAGGTAGGTACCCAGGTTATTTATTCTGGACAGTAAAATAAACTATTATGATCGTTGATATGATATCTACCTAGGACTTGATCACTTGACAGAAGCGCGTGGAGCCTACCCCATGTGCTTCTGTTTAGTCCATTAGAGAAAATACTGTTTTACCGAATAATTGTCCTCACGTGTGATATCCATGGACGTATTTTTGTGGTAAATCCATGCCATGGGAGTTTCTACAAATAACTTTACATAGGCGAAATACACGTTAACAGGAGTGAAAGCCATTATTTAAAATTAGAATTAGAATTAGATACCTATCATATGAGACCTAAGTTACGTACGATACAATACAATGTAACAATACAAAACACTTTATTGTAGGTACACCAAACAAAAACATTTGAGAAACAGCACAATTAAAAATATCACAGACCTACCTAGTCTAACTAATGTGCTAACTTCTGCTTACATCGCAAAAGTTTATACCAATCGTAGTAGGTTGGTAGGTACCTAACTATTAAATTTAAATCTTAACATTCTTAACCGATATTTTGTCTAACCTTTACCTACCTACAACCAAAAGCAAACCGTTTAGATTTCGCGTGTCGGCTCAACTTGCATTTAAAAAACCCATCCAATCACGCCACTCCACAAGAACACCTTTTCATGAAAACCTGGCCTTAGTTTACACGTGAATAATTTAATTAAGCCACGATGTGCATTTTCGGATGATTCCGCTGTACCTACAATTTTTCCACCGCGATCCAATGACATCCTTCTTCGCAGCAGGCCATTGCAAGCTGAGTCCCCGCGCTCTAGGTCATCTCAATCCGCCCTTTTTATACAAAAAGGGGGATGAGGAGCCGGTTCCGGGTCGGCAGACCCCCGACCGGGGTGATCTGCGCCGACCGTAAAAACGGTCGGGTCCTTGGAGCGCAGCCGGCAGGTGTTTGTATCTACGCAGATTGGTGGGCAGCTATCCACTCGAGGACTGAGGCGGGCACGGTCTCGCCGTCCATCCTGGCCCTTATGGCCTCCTGGAGCATGGCGATGGCTGTCCTCACCTCCTCGGGTTGGATGTTGGTTGCAAAAGTTGGGTACTCACCGGGGTTGCGGTATGTTCGGGGTCGGGTGTTGCGGCTTGCGCGGAGGGCTGCGGGCCACGATTTCGGGCTCCGCGGCGGGTGGTGGGGGGCTGCTTAGGGTCGTTCCCGGGGGCCATCAGGGTGGCGCTGTGTTGCGCCGCCTCGACGGTTCGGGTAGTGGTAGGCTCGAGGCCCTGTTTAATGGGCTTCGGAGGGTGTGGTGACTTTTTAGCCCTCTGGTTTTCCCTGAGCAGGACTGGACAGGTCACGCTGTTGGCGGTGTGTTCACCGCTGCAGTTAACGCACATGGGTGGCTCCTCCCGGGGCCTTGGGCACTCACTGGCTACGTGTGGGCCTCCACAGCGCACGCAGGCTATGGGGCGGTGGCCTAATATCGGCCTATGCACCGCAAACGGGAACATCGGATTGTGAGAAAGAGGCTTTCTAGGATGATCTTTGCAAACTGACCAAAGATATCCCGTCAGATGAAACCCTACACCTGGGTGGTGACCTGAATGGTCATGTTGGTATGCAAAACCCAAATGCTGAGAGATGGCACGGTGGTTTCGGATATGGAACGCGGAACAGTGATGGCGATACTATCATACAATTTGCATCTAGTTGTGATCTAGCCATAGTAAATACTTTCTTCAAAAAGAGGGAATCCCACTTAATAACTTATAAAATTGGTGAAAATACCACTCAGATCGATTATACTCTGGCAAGATGAAAACATCTAGGAAACTACAAAGACTGTAAAGTCATACCTGAAGAGCCGCTAACAACTCAACATAGAATCCTGGTCACAACATACAGGCTCCCAAAACCTTTCAAGGTAAACAGAAAACAAACGCCTAAAATAAAATGGAAATCTTTAAAAACACCGGTGGGTAAACTCTTTACCGAGGACCTAAAAGAACGTCTTAGTAACACAGACACCACAGACCTAACAGCAAATGATATGCGGAAGAGCTTTGAAAACGCCTGTATAAAAACAGCAGAGAGACACTTGGGTAGAACAAAGAGTAAAAAGGGCCCCTTCAAGGAAACCCAGTAGTAGTGGCAACCTGAAGTAAAAGACGCGGTAGCGGCAAAAAAATATGCATTCAAACTGTGGAAGACTACAAAAGATGATGCGGACTCTGCTAAATACAAAGAATCCAAGAAGCAGTCCAAACGGCAGGTAGCAATAGCCATAGCAAAATCAAATAACAAATTTTACGAAAAATTAGAGTCAGCTGACAACGAAGTAGATATATTCAAAATAGCTAAAACACGTAATAATAGAACTAAAGACATAACAACTGTAAAGTATATAAATGATAAAAAAAACAAACTTTTAACGCAAGATGAGCAAATAAGGAACAGGTGGACAGAATTTTATAAGCATCTATTGAACATATCTCACTCTAGAATATGTTAGGGCACTTCAATAGAAATAAACTGCTTAACAGTAATCAGTTCGGCTTCACCAGAGGACGATCCACAATTGATGCAGCATCTGTACTCATTAAATATATATACAATATTTGGGAGACATCTTGTGATGCAATAGGAATTTTTTGTGACCTTTCCAAAGCTTTCGATTGCGTAGACCATGCGACTCTTTTATTAAAATTAGAACATTATGGTCTGTCAAATAATTCTCTAAATCTTATGTCTTCATATCTTAGTGATAGAACACAAACGGTTGTTGTAAACCAAGCAAAGTCCATTGGAGCAGCTGTTAAATTAGGTGTGCCACAGGGCTCTATATTAGGTCCTTTCTTATTTCTCGTTTATATAAATGACTTGCCACCCGCGGTAGTTAACCTTTGCGATATTGTGCTATTTGCTGATGATACATCATTGATTTTCAAGGTAGACCGAAAATCCGTCGATTATAGTAGGATAAACGCAACGCTAGGTAAAGTACTTAATTGGTTTACTAGTAACAATTTGCTACTTAATGCTAAGAAAACTAAATGTGTTAGGTTCGCTTTGCCGAATGTTAGACCGGTAGAATCTAGTATTTTTCTAAATGGTGAGTGTTTGGAAATGGTGGATAAGGCGCTTTTCTTAGGAATAACTATAGACAAAAACTTGCAATGGAGTCCCCATATAGCAGTACTAGCAGGCAAATTAAGTTCGGCAGCTTATGCTGTTAGGAAAATCAGACAACTTACCAATGTTGAGACAGCTCGCTTAGTTTATTATAGTTATTTTCATAGTGTTATGTCGTACGGTATACTTGTTTGGGGAAAAGCTGCTGACATACAGACTATTTTCGTGTTACAAAAAAGAGCCATTCGTTCTATATATAACCTAAACTCCCGGGATTCCTTAAGATTACTATTTAAAGAAATTAATATTTTGACAGTAGCATCACAATTTATTTATGAGAATATTATTTATGTCATTAAAAATCAAGACTCTTTTATTAAGAATTGTGACATACATAATTTGAATGCAAGAAATAAAAATAAAATAGCTATAAAAAAAATTCGTGTCCGTAAGGTATATAAATCATTTGTAGGTCAATGCATTCATTTCTATAATAAATTACCTGACGAAGTTTTAAAGTTACCATTTCCAGTACTTAAAAATTATTTGAAAAAGTCGTTGATGTCTAAAGCTTACTATAGGGTCGAAGACTATCTAACAGATAAAAATGCTTGGCCTAAATTAAACACCTAAATATCTTAATAATAACTTAATCATACAAATATGTAAAACATTGTGTATTGTCTAGGGGACACGGTTTCTGTAGGAAAATGTATCGAAACTATTTATGTGTTGTTTTGCTCCGTCTAAGTATAATTTTTATTTATTTTTATAATTACTACTTATGAGTTTTTTTTTTTTTTAGAATTTTTAGTTTAGACACATTTTCCTGCTTAACTACGCATGATATATATATTCATATTGTTTGTTACATTCATTGTTTTATATAATGCTAGGTTAAGTTTTTTCTTTTCGTTGTATAATATAATTTATCATAAGCAATATTTAAAAAACGACTGACTGTTGAGTTTCTTGCGGCGTTTCTTCTCAGCAGTGGTCTCTTGCGAAGCGCTGGTAGATTTTTGACGTGTAAAAACATCTTTTATCTTTTTTTATCTTTTATCTTTTAATCAAAGCCTACATGCGCCCAAAAACAGTATGTGGACCAATTCCTGCTACATACATGCTCTTAAAGCTTAAAATTGGATAAAATAAGCCGGTGCGGTGTGAGATTTCGGACTAGCGAGAAAAGCAGAGTGAGAAACACTCTGATTTTTCTTACGTCTCACGTGTCGCTGCGTCTGTGTGCGAGTTCGAAGCGCTAGGAAAATGTTTGAATGTGTTAGTGTAGGTCCGGCGGTGAATTACCGGATTGTATAGCGATTTTAATTGTAGGTGTAATTTTGATCGCAGTGAAATGAAACTGAGCGTGTGTGCGTGTGTACGAATATATTGTAATTGTTTGTTTCTTTCTGGTAATATAGGTATTTGAATGTGTGCGAGCGAGTGCTGCGATAGATTTCGGCTTGCTCATGCGTTTTGTTCATGCATCGTATTATGAAGATGGTAACGCAAGGTAAAGCTATAGTATACCGGGTTACTTTCGGTTTTACGTTTTGTTTGTATACCTACTCTATACATAGGAATTTCTAGGCAACACGGTAGGAATGGGCATGTAAGGACGCTTCGCTAGTGATATTTACTCATGTACTCAATCAAAATATCGAAAGTTTACTTATCGATATTAATTTTGGAAGCACTATTGTGTAATTCCGAAAGAAAATCAAAAAACGCGTAAAAAATTGACATTTGCTCCCATAGTGCCTTTGTATTAATTACAACATGTAATACCATGATAATGTTTCTAGTTATACTTGCAAAACGGCCGCATTATGGCCGAAAATTAACAGATTTATTGTCAAACATCACTCACCCGTGAAAGCTTATATTTTAAGCATCGTTTTCTTTGTTCCCCATTCGGGATTTGCACCCACGAAACACACAGGCCATTGCACTTAAACTATATTTTAATATTACACTGTTAACTACAGTGCCCGGCCGTTGGGAAGTCAATCCTGACAGCTGTCATTTCAGTACAATTTATAACCTCAAACCCAAGAATAGGTTATAAATTGTACTGCGATGACAGCTGTCAGGATTGACTTCCTAACGGCCGGGCACTATAGTTCAATTAATGTACTTTCTGCGTATTATTTTGATATTCCGACCGATGAGCGAGCAGACATTGAACAACAACAATAATCCGACTAAATTAAGTGAAACTTTTTCTTAATTCTTTATCCGACTAGCCGCCTATTCTATCCATTGGTCTTTAATTTAAGGACAGTCACGCGCGTAGCGAAACACAACTTCTACACGGTCAGTCACGGACAAATAAACTAGTGTTAAAATCCACAAACCTTGGTTTTGCCATCTAATCAACCATACGAACCTTACGAATCCGAATCCAGAATAACGATAGCATTTGTAAATCTTAAATCGTAGAGGTCGGAAAGCATAGAGGGAGTATAAATACGGCCAATAGAATAGTACCCTTCGAACCTGTTACAAATGCCCTTTGTTAAAAAGAGTCGTCTATATATGACCGCTTTCGATTGGATTTCAAAAGCGTACCACTTTTTAGGAGTGTTCGTGTGTGTAACTTTGCATTAGTGTGCGTAAGTTTGCAGTCAGTAATGTGCGGTTTATCAATAAATTAGGTTAACCTACTGAAAGGCAAACAGTATTTTCAATAATAATTGTGATTGATTACGAATTGAAAATTGACCTTATTTCGGAAAGTAAATTGAGAAATTAACTTTTTTGTCGTGTGATAAAAATAAAGACAGTTTTTACAGTTTTTATTTGGAAATAAAACGTTTATCTTTAATAATGATGAATAAGCCTTACAAAAATTAATAAAAAGACAGTTTGTGACCCTTTTTTGATGCCGGATTGCATTGCAACTTATAAAACCACAACAAACCATTTCTGTTAGAGCATCTCAAACTATTCCTGTTTGAAGTCGTTTATCAGCCTTCATAATAAATGAGTCTGCTGAAAAATGTTTCGAACATAGTCGGTGACTCGGTCGGGGACGCCGGGGTGTCCTATTCCAATCACGCAGACCGCTCCAAACAAATTTCAGCCATTCCTCTCTGACTTGCGAGGCTTTTGGAAATCTGAAACAATACCATTAATTAATATCAAACATAGTACTTAGTAGGCTCTTTTACTGATCGATGGATATGTAGGTACGTAAAAAATACATATTAAATAAAAACAGCGATGTTAAAATATTGAACATGAATAACGAACGATCCAAATATCTACAATAATTATGCCATGCCTTTGTCCAAAAGGCACACAACGCACAAAACCGAAAGTTTATAATAACAAACTTTAAATGTTGTAACTTTCGATATTCAAATACATGCCCAACAAATACTTTTGACATTTAAAACATCGGCCTTTTAACTGTTCGTAATCGCTTTTTAACTCAAAATGTATTCAGTTTTGGATATTTAAATACATACCCATGGACATATTTACTCATGTACTCAATCAAAATATCGAAAGTTTACTTATAGATATTAATTTTGGAAGCACTATTGTATATTTCCGAAAGAAAATAAAAAAAATGCGTAAAAAATGCATATTTGTTGCACATAGTGCCTTTGTATTCATTACAACATGTTATACCATGATCATGTTTCTAGTTATCCTTGCAAAACGGCCGCATTATGGCCGAAAATCAACACATTTATTGTAAAACATCACTCACCTGTGAAAGCTTATATTTTAAGCATAATTATCTTTGTTCCCCATTCGGGATTTGCACCCACGAAACACACAGGCCATTGCACTTAAACTATATTTTAATATTAAACTGTTAACTAGTTCAATTAATGTACTTTCTGCGTATTATTTTGATATTCCGACCGATGGGCGAGCAGACATTGAACAACAACAGTAATCCGACAGTAGTGTATAATTGGGGCATCTGGATCAGAGAAGATCCAGCCGCCCCAATTATACATCGTTCAAGAAGTAATGTGAATCAATTCAACTGAATTATTTATCTATTCGAGAACTATCTTGAATCGATTCAGCTGAATTATCTGTCTATTCGAAAAGTAATTTGAATCGAATCAACTGAATTATGTGTGTTCTTGGAACTTGTGTGTTCGTAATACGAGCACAGATTAGATTAGGCAATTTTTTATATTTCAATGGTTGAATAGTCAAGAATTATTCTTAGAAGTATAGAAAAATCAAACACATATTTATACATCATATTCCGTTTATTTTATAAAAAATATTTTCCAAGTACCACTTATTCAAAAAAGCTGCATTTTTGAATGCACATGTATTAGAATGATAAATACAATTTTGAATATCGGATGGTGTTGCATATTTTTCATGAAGTGTTTCTAAATTAGGACAATAAATTCTTCAAAACTATGAACATTATCATTTTCTTATATCACCTTCAACCATCTCACTTTTTCACAACCTTTTGTATAAATATGTTTATTTTTACAAAAATTCACTATCTCTCTATTATATTTAAAATACGGAACACAACCCTCATTCCATAAAATTCCTCTATTTGTTTCTACCCATGCAACCTGTATTTTTCTGTCTTTGTTAATTCATAATATGGATATGGTGGTTTAATCAACATAACAAGAAAACTATTCTTGTAGATCATTGCTATTTCTTTCGGGATAAATTTATTGTGCTCATCTTTGAAGCATTGAACATCCATAATCACGATCATGATATTTTTCTAACTATGTTACTCAAAGGCTTGTACTCGATAAGACGATCGTTTAAGATCAAACAGTAAGCCGCTGTATTCTCAGGTATGTCTTCCGACGACTCGATTTCTAATCGCACGTCGACTGGTCCGGTTTTCAGTGTATCGTTTTGTTTTGAACAGTCAATAACAAAAAGTGTAGTTTTTTTTCCGAATGCATTTAAACTAAGCATGGGATTGATACTGCTGTTGTAATACGACTGTCGAAAATTGGCATACATCTCATATAATATACTGTACGAGGGGTGATCAATAAGTTTTGAGAATCAGTATGAACCATCCACTTAATGATATTCTTTTAATGTGGAATATACCACGGCACTAATCAAAATTAAATTAGAGAAAAAAAAATTTTACATTATTCATTTGTTTTTCTGCGACAGCTAAATAAAAAACATCTGTATGAACAATTTTACAAGACGGCAAAAATAAGAGTTCGTTTTGTAATACTTTGGAGCGGTGTGGAGAAAGTTCTTTTACACTAATAAAAAATATTGTTATTAAAAATGAAACCTTGATTTATCATTATGATTTAAAGGATTAATAAGTTATCATTGCAGTGGTATTTTTATCTCCAGCTCTGTAACCAAATTTTAGGGTGGTTTTTTCGGCCTTATCCAGGACTATTGAGGCCTACAAATAAATAATGTGACATTAGTTTTTAGCCATTGAGTTCAAATAATCTAGGAGAGTTATATAACATTATTCCATCATAGTTATGGGAAAATATTAAAAATAAGATGAAGAAAAAAAATACGAATTTGCGGCAGGAATTGTGCTTCAGAGCCTTCTAATTGACAAGGGTGCTGCTCATCGACCAAAGATCAGAACTGATAACCGCTGTCCTCGTTATTTAGCCCTAACTTTCGACTACTACTTCTCATTCACCGATGTTCAAAAAAAACTATATAATAATCACGAGCTGGTGATGACTTAGGGAAGGTACAAAATTTGACCATTTAGTACTCCAAAAGTAAAATTATTTTTATAGTGGCAAAATAAAACAATTGAATGAAGTTAATAAGTGTTTGGAAATATAGAAGATAAGATAAGATAAAAGATAAAAGACATTTATTTAGTAAGTAGGCCGCACGGGCACTTTTACACGTCAGGAGTCTACCAGCGCTTCCCAAGAGGAGACCACTGCCGAGAAGAGACGCCGCAAGAAACTCAGCAGTCAGTCATTTTTTTTAACCATATTTCTTATTACAATGATACAACTTAGTCTAGTATTATATAAAGCTATAAATATTAATTTAAATATAATATCAAATATCATGCGTAGTTCAGCAGGAAAACATGGCAAAAATATTAGGAGAGATATAGACGGAGAAAAAGGCAAAAAACAAAAAAAAAATAACAAGACGACCACATAAAAGTTTCGACATGTTTTCCTACATCAACAGTGTCCCCTAGACAAGATAAAGGTTTTACATTTGAACAAATTATTATTGACTAAGTTTCGAGTTTAGGCCATGCATTTTTGTCTGCTAGATAATCCTCGACCCTATAATACGCTTTAGACATTAATGACTTTTTCAAATAATTTTTAAGTGCTGAAAAGGGCAACTTTAAAACTACGTCAGGTAATTTATTATAGAAATGAATGCATTGACCAACAAATGATTTATGTACTTTACGGACACGGAATTTTCGAATAGCGATTTTATTTTTATTTCTAGTATTTAAATTATGTATATCAGAATTTTTGGTGAACAAATCTAAATTCTTAATAACATAAATCATATTCTCATAAATAAATTGAGACGCTACAGTTAAGATATTAATTTCTTTAAAAAGTTCTCTTAAGGAGTCACGTGAATTTAAGTTGTAAATAGAACGAATGGACCTTTTTTGTATCACAAATATAGTTTGTATGTCAGCTGCCTTACCCCAAACCAGAATACCGTACGACATAACACTATGGAAATAAGTATAATAAACTAAGCGAGCTGTCTCAACATTAGTTAGTTCTCTAATTTTCCTAACGGCGTAAGCAGCCGAACTTAGTTTACCTGTCAGTACAGCTATATGGGGACTCCATTGCAAATTTTGATCTATTGTTATGCCTAGGAAAACTGCCTTATCTACCATTTGCAGACACTCGTCATTTAGAAAAATACTTGAATCTACCGATTTAACATTAGGCAAAGCGAACCTAACACATTTAGTTTTCTTAGCATTTAGTAGCAAATTGTTGCTAGTAAACCAATTAAGTACTTTATCTAGTGTGGCGTTTATCCTACTGTAGTCTACGGATTTTCTATCTACCTTGAAAATAAGTGAAGTATCATCAGCAAAAAGTACAATGTCACAAAGTTTATCTACTGTTGGTGGTAAGTCATTTATATAAACCAAAAATAAAAAAGGACCTAAAATAGAGCCTTGAGGCACTCCTATTTTTACTGTAGCTCCAACAGATTGCGTTTTGTTTACAACAACTGTTTGAGTTCTATCACTTAGATAAGAAGACATAAGATTTAAAGCTTTATTGGACAATCCATAATGTTCTAATTTTAAAATAAGGGTCGCATGATCTACGCAATCAAATGCTTTAGAAAGATCACAAAATATTCCTACTGCATCGCAAGATGTCTCCCAACTGTTATATATATATTTAACGAGTACAGATGCCGCATCAATTGTTGATCGACCTCTGGTGAAGCCGAACTGGTTATTGCTAAGTAGTTTATTTCTATTAAAGTGACCTAACATATCATTCAGCATTAATTTCTCAAAGACTTTACTTAGAACTGGTAGTATGGAAATGGGACGGAAGTTCGTTAAATCACTTATCTCGCCCGATTTAAAAAGGGGTATGACTTTGCTATATTTCATGAGATCTGGAAAGATCCCCTCTGATATGCAATTATTGTAAATTAATGCTAGATGGGGTGCAATTACATCTATGATATGAAAGACTACTTTAACTGATGTGCCCCACAAATCCTCAGTCTTTTTTAAACTAAGTGATTTAAATACCTTGACTATTGAATCTGAATCAACGGGGATGAATTCAAAGTTTATATTACATTTACTGACATTAGTGCAAAGTAATGATTTAGCTTCAACCGCGGATGATTTAAGACATTTCGTAGTATTAATGGCTATGTTGGAAAAATAATGTTCGAAAGCTAAGGCGACGTCTTTATTTGACGTGATTTGTTTGTCACCTGTGTTTAGGGTGATTTGATTATCGCGAGTTTTTGATTTTCCCGTTTCTCTATTTATAATATTCCATACAGTTTTTACCTTATTGTCAGATGATTTGAGTTTAAGACTAAGAAAATTTGCCTTAGCAGTTAAACAAACTTGCTTAAAAGTCCTCGAATAATTCTTAACATAATTTAGGAAGTCAGCGTTCTTATTGTCCTCCCTCTCTCTATATAGGTCATAAAGCCTAGTTCTACTTTTATGAATGCCTGCAGTAGCCCATTCACTAAATTTGGTTTTTCGACCTAGTAATAGTTTTCATTTTAAAATTGTTATTAAATTGATGCAGAATTACGCCAAACAAGTCTTTATAAATACTATTACACTCATTCTGTAAGAAAGGTAACACTGAAAGATTACTCTGAACTTTATTTTTGAATAATTCCATACGATTATTAGTTATAGGTCGGTATGTTATTGTCTGAGATTTTTGATAAAAATCATTGATGAAAGAAGCCTTCTGACCACTATGGTCAGAATTAAAACAATTAAATATTTCTTTACCTAAACATTCACAATTACAAAAAATATTATCTAAGCAGGTTGCACTACTAATACCTATCCGTGTAGGTTCAAGGAACAGATTACCTAAATTAAAAGATTTAAATAAACTTAGTAACCTAGTGGTATTATTTGACGTTTCAAGTAAGTTAATATTAAAATCTCCATAAACTATAATATATGCTTCTGGCTATTACATGCTAATTTTAACACATGTTCCATAGTAGATTCAAATGTGCAAAAATCAGCCAATGGTGGTCTGTAAACACATATTATTATATAACTTTCTAGTTCTGCGCATGAAATTTCTATAATCCTTTCTATCGATAACTTGACAATATCCTTCCTTTCCTTGGATTTAAGAGTATTTTTAACTATTATAAAAGAGCCACCATGAATGGCACATTTCCTAGCAAAATAACTAACTAATTTAAAATTTACAAAATCAAAAATTAATTGGTCTTGTTTAAGCCAATGTTCAGTAATGCACATAATTTGTACATTTTCATTATCTAAGAACAACCCTATTTCTAGTTCTTTGCTGGAAAAACCTTGAATATTCTGGTGAATTAAATTTATACTCAAGGGTGTTTCCGCTGTCCTATAATTTAGTTTAAAGCACGAGGCAAGTCATTATTGCCGATATTGGCTTGCTGGGGCTGGGTACTATTGTATTTATTTGGATCTATATTAAAAGCTAATAGGTCAACCAAGGTCAAAATATATTTCCTTGGCACATGAATTTTTCCTGATGTTAGGGTGATGGGCTTTAAAAATTTGTTTAAATTAAAAAAATGGTAATTATTATTGCAGGATATAGCGTTATACATTATTGAATTAATGTGTGCTATTCTATTATTATAACTAAATGGCATACTTTGTGAGTATGGTAGCGCACACAGTATAATTTTACCTATGCCGCTTTCTTCAATAATATTTAGTGTTGATATTAATTTATCAACACTGGATTTATCCACACTAAGACTATTTCCTATTAAAATCACTAAAGTGGTGAACCTGTCAAAACTTCCTTTCAAAAGTAAATTGCATAATTGCATAAGAGATGCATTATGGTAACAGTAATTTGTAACATTTTGTTTCAACTTATTATTTAACAATAAACCTAGTCCAGATCCAAGCTGGTCAGAATAAATAATAGTTTTATTCCTACTTATAATTTGTCTAGGGGACTCCTTAGTATCAAGAGCCATATCTGACTGAATCACAGCGGTTGGTGAAGTTCGTAATCTATCACAATTACCATAACCACTGTTTATAAAAGAGTTAAAACGCTCTTCATTTAATCTACTTTCTTCTACCAATTGAGTGAAAGCCAGGATATGCTCCTTGACTTCCTTCTGAGTGGTTACATACTTTAAAGAAGTTACTTAAAGCTGATCCTTTAACTTACTAATCTCAGCATCGAGTTTCTGAATATTTAAATCATATGTTATCCTATTAGAATCTAACTTTTCATTACAATGCTGCACCCTATCCTTCATTATTGATAATTCTAATTTCATTGTAGAATAGTTTTTTATACATTTTTGGCTTTTAATTAATTTCTGTGCACGCCTAATATAATTATTAATTTTAACATATTTCTTCAATTTATTATTACTGTTAAAAAATATTAATTTCTTACTGTCCTTATCGTTATCACCTACCAGCTCTTGGTATAGGTTCTGTGTTGTTAAACTATCATAACACTGACGTTCTTTTCTTAAGTAATTTAGTTCTTCATTTGCTGCGCCAAGTTCTTCCTCCAGGTTTGTGATGCGCTTTAATGCTACTTCATGTGTAGAAGCGCACTGATTGAAGGTATCAATCACAGACTGCAACTGCTCCAACTTATCTTGAGCATCTGATAATTTATAGTCATACTCCACCAGATCACTTCTCAACACTGTGTTCTTGTCCATCAATTTCTTCAGTTCCTCCTCGCTGTCATCCCTCTCCCTCATTAGCTGGTCATTCAAAGTCCTAGCTTCCTGCAGCTGTTTCAAGGTGGCCTTGAGTTGGATTTCTTGTTGACGTGCAGTGGCCTTGCGAGATTTCATGTTCGAAGCGCTCATTGTCTCACAGTAACTCCACAAACGCACTGAAATATATAAAACAACTGAGTACAACTTAGTAACTTGAGCAAAGGAAGATCGTTGGTTATTATAACAAGGATTTGAGTGAATAGATGTTTGTGAACAGTGTATCGTGTACGGCAATGTCTGTGGCGAATGTGATATGTCTCAACTTTGCTTCCACTATTCGTCAAGCAAAAAGAGTCCTCACCGTGCCAGTGTATTGTTTTTGACGTCGCTCACGGCTTCAACAGTGAGCAATGTGAAGTATGAATATGAACACAGTGTTAAAAAACAATAGTAAGTAAGAATTAAAAGAAATACTCCCCAGGTTTTCTTGAAGAATTTGAAATCGTCCGTTAACGGTTGACAGGCGCTGTTGCAAGCGGCCTGTTTTTACTGTTATGTAATGATTATATGTATAATTCGCTGTTATAATTCCACGAAAACACTGTTTACTGTCGAACTAAAGGTTAATAGGTCAAATAACTATATTTTTTAAATAAAATACTTTAATATAATAAGGAGATGTAAATTTGACGTCTATCAGCTGTCAGTGCTACCACAGATCAAGTCAAGTGTGCTTATTCCAATTAAAATATAACGATTTATATATTTCCCATTTTTAATACCGATTATCAAAACTTATGGATCACCCCTCGTACTTGCCTTCATTAAATTATAAGTTGAGTGAATCATAAGGAAAGTATTGCGAATTTAAAAACAACTTCACGTTTGTTATGTTACAATGGTCAAACAGAGCTGAACTTTTTGTTTTGCTTAATTTTCTATCAGTTTGCAAACCAAATATAACACGTCTCGGTTTTTCTAACTGAGAGGCAGTTTTGATAGTCCACGAATGTTTGGTGGTTCTAGGTAAAAGAGGATACTCATATAAATCCTAATTTCGGAAAGCTACATGTACGGCTCGATCTTTTTCTAAATGTTTCAGTAATGATAATCTATTACGATCTGAAACTTTAACATGCGGTACACGCCATTGAACTTTTTGTACTTCCATTTCTATTTTATCATTTTTATCAATCAACAAAACTCTATTTAAAGCAGAATTTCTTCTATGAAGTAAGTTCATGCCTGCAATTGACAAGTATTTTGTTGTAATCTTCCGCCAACCCTAGTACTTTGTTTAAGGGTATGATAACAGAGAAATGTCCATTCTTTTGAACGTTCTCATTTAAATTCCAACCCCATAATTGTGCACTTTTACTCTCTCCATCATTCATAGATATATAAGTTTTTATTGTTGTTGTTATTCCATTAAAAATGCCATCTATTTCAACACCATTCAGTTCGTATTTTATATTTTGAAATAAAAACATTATTGGATAATTTGTAAAATTAATATCCTTCAATATTACTTTTCCTGCTGCATCTAACCCGGATACCTTTGCAGACCCCTCAATGTATATAGAGCTTGGAGATGGTAGTACATAAACATCTTGCTGATGAATAGGTATTCTAATTTCATCATTTTCTTTAAAACTGTGATTGTAGGGATTGTAACTGTGGATCTCATAGCTTTCGATAGAGTTGTCTTGTTGCGGTGGATCGGTAATTTGCAACATTTTATTTTAATATTTTAAAACCAAGAAAGTTGAGAAACTTTTTATTCCTTTTAGTAATACACCTTGCATTTAACCGTCTTGTTTCTTTGAATATCGGTAGTTGAATATTAGATTTTTTTAATATGGGTTATGGGGTTTATATTGAAAACATACATGCCTAATTTGGAGACAGATAGTATCTAAACCTTAAAATTTTATACTTTTAGTAATACTTATTAAGAACTTAACACCCAATCCTGTACACTGCTAATAAAGGAATGTATACCATTCATTTATCGTATCATTTTTAGTGTAGAGAATTATTACATCATTTTGTGTGAGATTGTCCACTAATATTTATTTATTTATTTATTTATGTATTTATTATTAGTAGTGTCAATAACTAGTAATATTATTTGTCGCATTGTAAATGCCGATATGCAGTAAAGTTAGTCGAACCAATGTGTAAATTAAATCAAAACACATACATGTTAAGGTTCAATCTTTCACGTCAGCTCAACTGCGTTTAATCCGACTAGAGCAAGCGCGCTCCGTACATGGTGTTCAACGCAGACGGAATCATTTTACTCCGGCGCAGCGAACGCACCATATTACTTTCCATATAGGATTATTCAAGTCAATATATTAAAAACGGCTGATTTTGAACTCTAATAACGCAATTAATCTCGGATATAATTTCAGAAAATATGTTACACAATTAATTCAAAAATATTTTTTAAAGTGATCGGACGACATAACAATGTCGGTAAGTAAATTTTTATTTAAGTTAATAAGTTTAAATCAATTATAACTTATAACTGACAACTAACTATTCAACTATTTATTAAGCCGATAAATGGTAAATATTTCTTGAAGACATTAACTGTTGTATTTAGTTTGCAATGAATATTTAATTGCGTGTAAATTTAATTTAATTCATTTATCCATTTCTTCACCAGGATGCTTCGGATCATCAATTTAACTTCCTGCCCAGCCCGAGCCATAATGTGCGCGAGCGACGGCTAGGTTTAGGGGTGAAGAGAAGAGCAGAACCCACGGTCTACTCGTTTGTAAAGAAACCACATCGGGAAGGCGTCGCAAAAATAATCAAAATTGAAATTTATGACGGTGAAAAATTAGATGTAAATTATGACCATGTATGCAAATATGACGCTGAACTGTTTACGCAATATGTTGTGAGAAATGGTTTACTAGACGATGTGTACGAGGCAACACGAAGAGTTATAGATAAAATTGAGGGCAGCATCTTAGGGACGACTCCGCATGGTTACACAATATTATAAAACCTGTAAATTATTTAATAATGTTTACTACTCTGAATTATACATAAACATAATCATAATTTTTAATGTGTACTCTTGTTAAATAAATAAAACTACTCTAAAAATGTAAACGGTTTTTTATTACTTTTCATTATACTACGAACCTAAAAACCTTCAGTTGAATTAAATCAGATTACTTCTTTTCGTTAAGCTCTCGAATAGGTAGATAATTCAGTTGATTCGATTCAAATTACTTTTCGAGTAGACAGATAATTCAGCTGAATCGATTCAAGATATTTCTTGAATAGATCATTAATTCAGTTGAATTGATTCAGATTACTTCTTTTCGGTTAGCTCACGAATAGGTAGATAATTCAGTTGATTCGATTCAAATTACTTTTCGAATAGACAGATAATTCAGCTGAATCGATTCAAGATAGTTCTCGAATAGATCAATAATTCAGTTGAATTGATTCAGATTACTTCTTGAACGATGTATAATTGGAGCGGCTGGATCTTCTCTGATCCAGATGCCCCAATTATACACTACTTCCGACTAAATTAAGTGACACTTTTTCTTAATTCTTTATCCGACTAGCCGCCTATTCTATCCATTCGTCTTTAATTTAGTGGGGTTTACAATATTTCCGGCATTGACCAATGAGCGTTGGCTCCAAAGCTGTGTTGTACACAGAAGAAAAAGGTGGTACGCTTGAGAGTTGGCTGCACAGGATCTGTGTTCTCCTACATCTATGACTCAGCTAGTATCAGCGGCCTCTAGCGAAGATTCGAATAAGTTACACATTTTAAAAGTAGGTACAATGCACATTTTTAAACCAGAATATGATACCTACATACATTTCATCGCAACTATAGAATAAATCGTAAGACCTGTTTTTTTTTTTTTTCTGATTGTGCAATCAAGAGTTTACATACATACATACCATTTTTTTGATTAAATTGTATTACCAAACCGATTTTTTATTCACGACAACTCGACAAAGACATTAACATATAGCACTAAAGTTACTATAATACATTATTGTTGAGATATTTCCGTATTCCTAATTAATCGCTAAACTGTAACTTATACACATACGACTTGACAAACTTACATACATACATACAACACGTCATGTATTGCAAAAATGTTCCCTTATTTTTTCATACCAATAATACCCTTATTAATAGCAACTTTTTTCTATACAACATACATACGACACAACAAACTTACAAACATACTTGTCGAGTGTTGCAACATTTTTTTTTTTTGAAAATGCTACTCTAATTTAATCGCAACCTTTTACATACAACTCATGTGTTGCAATAGATATAAAACAATTCAGTTTCATGATGCTAATCAAAAAGAAACTGGCAACCCTGACTCAATTCCTTCACAATTGTTTCTTAATGTTTTCTAATAATTTTCTAATATCACTTAACATTTAATTTTCCCCTTTCATATCTCATTAAATATTACTGTAATTAAAATAGATTTTTTTTTTATTTCTATCGTTTAATTAATTGCGCCCTTGACCTATTGTGTATAGTGGTCTTAAAATTTGTCTACTTAAACTTACACGTTTAGGTTTTCGAACGATTCCGACAGCTATCTATGATAGTTACAATATTGTCTGTCTATTCTATGGCCAGCCCAACCAATATTGTTTATCGGAATAATAAAGCCGGCCATCCATGTTACGGTCCACCGGAGAGGTTACCTGGGGTGTGATTCTGTCAAAAGCAGAGGTGATCGAACGCAGAGGCGATCACGATGGCATCGCCACCACCTTTGCCTGACATTTCATGACATTGACATTTGACTTTTGCTGTCATATTAGTAAAATGATGTTTGAAACCTAAGGCTTGTCGCAAATGCCCTAAACTAGCCCTTATTTATATACTTACTAAAGAGTTTTAAAATTACGTATGTAGCATTTTCCGGTACTTTAGTAATAAAATGACCTAATACATAACGATTTTACCGACGGCAGTACCTAATCATGTTTTAATTTCCAACTAATTATTGCGTATTCTACACCGAACACGGTAATAGCGACACTAGCGCTCACAGACGTAAGCGGAACTTTTTGTCCCTACTATAACGCAATTCTTAACTTTCTCATTCGTTCACTCGTTCGACAACGAGATCACATTAGTGTCAAATTGAAAAGCTCCTATTTTAGAGGTGAGTTAGTTTAGGGTGCGGTTTCCCTACACAGAAGCAAAGGTGAAGAGAGAAATCAACCAATCAGAACCTGCGTTACGTGTCGTTTTCACTCTTTCACTGAGCATTGTTTGAGTGGAAACGTACCCTGACTTCTCAGACGAAAGATGGCCGCCATCTAAAATAATGGCTGTGTAAATGTGAGTGAAGTGAATTTATTGACCATAATGTGGAAAGTGGTTGTGTGGTGGTGGTGAAATATTATTTTTATGTATTTACGTTTGTTTACAGTTGCTACTGGAAGAAGGGACATAGTTGAGAAATATTATAGCAGGTTTTTTTTTTCTTATTTGGGTAATAAACTCATTCATTATTTGACTGAGCTAACCTTAGTAGGAGGTTTAAAACAATATAATTTTGTCACAAGTTGGTTTACCGATTTCTTGTTGCTTTCGTACCTAGCCTTTAGCTGTTTTGCGAGGCTAATTTAACAAGTTCACAAATTGATGTTACTACTTTTTTCTTAAACGTAATTGTTACGAAAAAAACATACCTAAAGCTTACATTATTTATTTGGTATTTATTTTACCAATAGGACCATTATCAGATGATCTTCCCCACATCTTATTACTGGGTTGTAATTGAATTTGCATTATGCGTTCTTACTAAATTTTATTGTAAGAACTCTTCATTCATTCACTTCATTGTTACAATGAATACCTTATTGATAAATACAAGGGTAAATAGGATGACAAGCTATTACATTCCAAATTATGAATCTCATACATACCACACGTCAGAAGAATTAAAATGTACCTATTGCCTGTGAAATCTCTGGTTATTCTTGGTGGTATGGAAATGTATGTTAGTAAGTGGCTGAAATAAAAATATGTCAATCTTATACAAATTGATTGTAGTCACAAAATAATCTTTAGGTTTGTTTGTACTATGGCTACTAGACAACATACGTATTTATATTAATATTATATTTATACTAGCTGTCCGCGCCCGGCGCCGCCCGGGAGTATTTTTTTTTCATCCAAAACTTAAGAAATATACTTTTTACACACAAAATTTCATAAGAATTTGGTCAAGCCGTTTCAGAGGAGTTTTGTTACAAACACTATGACACGATAATTTTATATATTAGAGAGATAGGTGTGTACCAAAATGAAAATTAAATATCCATGACTCAAAATAGGTCATTCATCCAATATGTGTTCTTACCGGGAATGGAACCTGGACTGCTAGTTTCATAGGTGAAACACTATTTACAAAATAGTTAGTAGGTATCCGTGTAATTAAGAAATTCCTACACTATATTTAGACTTAATGTTGAAATAGAAGCCTTCATTCCAAATTACCCATAACTTCACCCGATTTCACTCAAATTTTGGCATACAGTGTGTAAATGGTATACGGGCGTTCCTTTTAACTGTGGTAAGAATAGCCCTAATGAGCACATTTAGGCAGCTTTTGTTAAAATTAAATTAAAAAAAAATTAACCATACAAAATAATTTAACACGCAATGTATAACAAAAAAAGCAATTAATTAAAAACGCAATTAATGATGTTTCAAAGTTATGACAGATGGAATTAGATGTACATTGCGGGTCGATGTTATGTTCAAAAATTAATAACGTTGTATACGTTAGCGTAATCAAAATAATTCTTTCTGTTTATGATTATTAGAGTCTTAATCTATGTCCATTTTTAATAAATGCCCGTATACCATTTACACACTGTATAAAGACTCACTTGCTACTTTTAAAAACAATTACTTATGCAAATAAAAATATTACACATGGAGGTACCATAGAAGTAGTATGAGGGGTGATCAATAAGTTTTTAGAATCGGTATAAAAAATGGGAGATATGTAAATCATTATATTTTAATTGGAATATGCACACTTTCTATATTTGCAAACATTTATTAAAATAATTTAAATGTTTTATTTTACCTCTATAAAAATATTTTTTTCTTTTGGAGGTCAAATTTTGTACCTTCACTAGATCATCATCAGCTTGTGATTTTTATGTAGTGGTTTTTGTTTCATCAGTTTTTTTTCTTTTAAATCCATAATGATATGACAGAATAATGTTACATAATTCTCCTAGGTTATTTGATAATTGCTAAAACCGACCGTCACGCGCCTTTAAAGCCTTTGCGGGTTAAGCATTACCCTGCGCCGTGGCTTACTTCTGATATTAAGGCTCTAATGGCTAAGAGGAACCGGGCCCGCTTGAAGCTGCGCCATAAACCGACAGAAGAAAATCACCAAAACTATGTTGTCTTGCGTAATCGCTGCAGTCATAGGTGTAGAGATGCTAGGCGGCGCTACATTCACGAACGTATAGAGAGTTGTCCCTATCCTAAATTATGGAAGTTTCTTAAGTCTTTAGGGGTGGGCAAACCTCAACCAAACTCTTCTAATGTTAAACTTGACCTCAATTCTCTCAACAATCACTTTAGCACTTCTCCGGTTGTCTTGGACCCGTCTCTAAAAAAACAGACTTTATCTCTTCTCGCCAACACTCCTCACCCCAACTTTCCCCCTTTCGACCTAGGCTTCATTTCGACGGAGGAAACTTTAAATATTTTAAAAAATATTAAGACGAAAGCCGTTGGTGAAGATGGTGTGGGTTTGGATATGCTTATGCTCGTGGCGGAGCCTATTATTCCCATCCTATCCAAAATTATTAACTTTTCTTTGTCATCAGGCTGTTTTCCCTCTTTGTGGAAATCTGCCCATGTCATGCCTCTTCCTAAGACCACAAATCCCTCTTCCTTTTCCGAATATCGTCCAATTTCAATTCTTCCAGTCCTATCGAAAATTATAGAACATTTTATAAATAGAAAACTATCTCGATTCCTTAACTTTCACAAACTTTTCAATTTGTTACAATCTGGGTTGTGCCCCGGGCATAGCACTGTCACTGCCTTGGTCAAGGTCACCGACGACATTCGTCTTAATATAGAAAACAGAAAACTCACTGTTCTGGTCTTATTGGACTTTAGCAGTGCTTTTAACACCGTTGACTTTGACATCCTCCTCGGCATCCTTAAAACGTTTAATGTCTCTTCTACGCCTCTCTCGTGGTTCCAATCATATCTCCTTGGGAGGCGCCAGCTTGTTAAGGTAGATGACACTGTCTCTTCCTGGACGGATTTGTCCGCTGGTGTCCCCCAGGGAGCTGTGCTATCCCCGCTTCTGTTCTCCATATTTATTAATGGCATCACTGCTTCCCTCCAATCTTGCTTTCACCTTTATGCAGACGATTTGCAGATTTACGCCTCAGCTGGTATTGATGATTTTCCCTCCTTAATAAGCCTAATAAACTCTGACCTTGCGACTATTCGAGACTGGGCAGCTAACTACGGGCTAAAAATCAACGCGAGAAAATCGCAAGCAATTGTTATCGGTAGTCCACATTTTATCGCAAAGTTGTCTGACCTTGTGTGTCCGAATTTGGTATTCGACGGTACTATCATTCCTTTTTCAACCACTGTCAAAAATTTGGGTCTCACAATGGATCAGACGCTTTCCTGGTCGGCTCATGTTTCTGAAGTTAGTCGTAAACTCTTTAGATCTCTCCATTCTCTTAGGCGCCTGCAGAATTTTCTACCCCTTCGCACCAAGATTACTCTTGCGCAATCTCTTCTTCTCCCTTTATTCGACTATGGTGACATCGCATATATTGACGCAACTGAAGAGCTGCTCAATAAGCTGGATCGGCTTTAGAACGTGCGCATTCGGTACATATTTGGCTTGCGGAAATTTGACCATGTGTCTGATTTCCGTACTCAGCTAAAATGGTTGCCCATTAGGTCGCGTAGAAATGTCCATATCCTGTCGTTGCTATTTAATATCCTTTTCAATCCTCAATCCCCTCCTTACCTTGTCGAACGGTTCTCTTTCTTAGCTACCGGCTCCCAGAACCGCTTACGCTCGAGTGCCAACCTACTCCTTGCTTTTCCTGCTAGCAAATCCAAATGTTACTCTAAATCCTTCTCGGTACATTCTGTTCGTTTGTGGAATAGTCTTCCAACTGACATCAGGCAATCACAATCTGTTGCTTCACTTAGATCTAGGCTTAAGAAGTACTGGCTTGACTCTTGTTCCTGATCTAAGACTGTATGTCCTTTCTACCTTTCATACTTATATTATATATATAAATTATATTTATTTATTTAATTATGTATTTATTTATATTTATATAAGTATATTCATTTATTTATTATTTATTTATTTGATATTATCATTTTAGTCTTCTGTATCTTTAATTGTTGTACGTTTAGCCATCCGTTGTTTTTATTAATATCCCAATCGCTCAAAGGTTAACTGGAAGAGATCCCTTAAAGGGATAAGTTCGCCTTTGTACATACCTGTTGTGTTTCTGTTTCTTTTTGATTTGTTATTTTCTGTTTGTACAATAAAGAGTTTACATACATACATACAAACATCACAGTATTTATTTGTAGGCCTCAATCATCCCGGAAAAAGCCGAAAAATCCACCTTACATTTTGGTGACCGAGCTCGAAATGAAAAAGTCCAGTGCAAACAACTTGTTTATCCTTTAAATCATGAGGGCATCAGGACTTTCTCCACACCGCACCAAATAATTACAAAACTAACTCTTATTTTTACCGTCTTATAAAATTATTTATACAGATGTTTTTTGTTTAGCTATCACAGAAAAACAAATTAATAATGTAAATTATTGTTTTCTCTTATTTAACGTTTGTTAGTGCCATGGTATAGTCCACATTAAAATAATATTATTATGGTTCATAACAATTCTAAAAACTTATTGATCACATAGTTTAATCATTATGATTTTGGTAACAATGCATTTCCCTATAGTCACTAATGATAATGCCATGTACAATTATATCATTATAGTGTAGTTAGCAGAATAAGTACACATAAGCAAGCTTCATTTTTTTATAAGATTGTATGTTAACTTCATACATAATTTTACTTCATAAATAGCTATTAAATAAGGCCCTCATTTTAAACTGCCATCTTTGCAAAAGTGTAGTATAATTATAGACTTATTAGTTATTAATCATTTCATTACACAAAATGATCCATAAAATGATCAGATATTGTTAATAAATGCCTCATAAGTATGCCCAGATATCCCATTGATATGAATATATTCTAATAGCTCATAGAACAAGTGCAAGTGATATCGACATCTTCAGTAACTTGTTGCAAGTCTTTAGGACCAAGTAGGGAGCTATCTAATATAATTGAATAATTTGTTACCTAGCTACCTTAATTTAATTGTACAAAGGTTAGTTAGCTTAATAGCGCTTATTAAATTGTATAAATAGTAGGAGTGCTGAATACATTTGCTCCGGTATCGCACACAGAATTAAAATGATTAATTGTTAATTGTGTAATTTTAACAAATAATCAGATATAACTATACTCGAAAATCTAATTTAAGACTCAAACATTTTTGATGTCGCAAAGCCACTTGATGAAAGAAAATTTGGTTAAAGATACTGCTTTAATGTTAGCTGTGCTTACTATGGCTGCTTTATGTACTTTTGAAATTCATACTGACTTGCTGAATCACATTGACATGCTCTTCACATACATACAAGAGTTGTTTTGGACAATTCCTTTCCATGGCTAGGCACCATGTCGGTTTTGGTATGGACAAGAATAAGTGGCATTGGGATGGTCTCTTCTAAAATTTTTACACGACGGTACGAAACATCTTACTTCATCCTTGTAATATGCTCTATCATAAGCAGCGTTTGCAGGACTCATATTTGATGTATCCATTAGATAAGGATGAAGATAATGCAAACAACTTGTATCGTAGTCCAAAAACTAATGCAGAGGTCATCAGAGATAGTAAAATACGCCGTCAAGAGTAGGTCCAATTCAAGTCCAAAAAAGCGTTGCGGTGGTTGTCGAGAAATGCGGTAATATCCAAATCCAAGGGTCTGAGCAGAAGTCGTCGTAAAATTCAAGGAAACAATTGGTAAATAACACGGAGGTAAACAAACGAAAGCGAAATCATTATTTTATTCGTTTGACAATTTTGACAACAGACAGACAAAGTACTGTCATAATACGTCTTTTTTTTTAATTATCATTTAGGCCAAGGTAACGCGTATAGTTCCGTAACGCTCAGAGAACTGTCATAACGGACTTATAATTAGAAATATTTTAGAAGAACTATAATGATTAAAAATAAAATAACTGTAGATTATTGGTATATAGATCAAACACTATCAGAAAAAAATATAATATACACCCCTTCAAAAAACTGAACACCCAATTGAACATTTCAGATATAGCCAACCTTTTTGCATTGATAATCAAATCGTTGAAAATATATGTAGATATGACTAACAATTTCAATATCAAAACTTATATAACAATAGGGAATATGCATTCAATGTTTTTTCTACCCGATATTCAAAAACATTAAAATATCTCAAAACAAATATTTTCTGATATAGTGTGTGTTTAATCATTAAATGGCGGGTGTGTGTGTTAGATGGCGATTTTTTATCAGCTAAAACAAAATGACTAGCCAAATTCGGATTCCTTATACTTAATTTATTCTTGATTCAAACTTTACCAAGTGTTAGTGCGAAGTTCATACATTTGCTACTTGCGACTTAACAGCAAATGTATGAACTTCGCACTTGCACTTGGTAAAAAGAAAAATGTAACTAAGTTTCTTTTCTCGAACCGGTAGTAGCTTCTGACACACACACACACTTTTGGCGTTTTAATTTGTCGAATAGCTAAACACATGTACTATTTAAATTGCTAACGTTGTTTACAAATATTGTTTATTTAATTTTATCGTACCAAATGTTATTAAAACCTGAAGTATTACAAGTGCAATAACAGTTTTGCTACCAAAAATTTTCTATGGTTAAATATTTAACATGGCATCTTGTATTTGTGTAAGCAACTTGAATTAACTTGTTTATTTAAATCGAAAGTTTAAAACTACCAATAAATAAACAGTCTTGTGCGGTCTTTGAAAAAGTGGAAATATACTTTTTTTATTTTATAGTGGCAACCCACGTTGGTCTTTAATACGATTTTCGAGTATAATTGTGTTATCATTTCAGAGCAAATTTTTTAAATGTAGACACATGTAAGTAAATGGATATTGGAAGACAATTTCACTCAAATTGAATTATTATAATCCCAAAATTAGCTTTAGTACTAGGGAAACTAAATTCTGATACTCACTCATACTCAAGAGTAAAAAATCCACATGCGGTGGTCCCGGGACTGCTAACCTTTTTAGGCAAGGATTTTAAATTATAGCTTAAACAATATTTTGATATTTGATGTTGACATGTCACATACAGACATTATATAGTTACCAGGGTGGATACTGGATCACTCAATGTATGAATACATTTTTTTTTGCTTCAACCGTATTCAGCTACTTAGAAAAAGTTTTTAAACCTACTTTACAATCATAATAATATGTAAAATATAAAAGAGGTACACAGTCAAGTTCATAAATATGTGTACACTTTAGTACCTTGTCACTTTAATTGATGTGACAATTCATATTATGGCAGTTTTAAGATGCCATTAAATAGACAAGGTACTAAAGTGTACAAATATTTATGAACTCGACTGTACATGAATATTTTGTACTGCCCCAAACTCACGGAACTTTAAACAAATGGCTTAATTCCCTATTTTGCAAAAGTTCCGTTAGCTTGATGTAGTACTAAATATTTCTGTATCTCTTTTATATTTTATATATTATTATGGATGTAAGGTAGGTGTAACAAGTTTCTCATATTAGCAAGCGGCTCAGCCGCGCAGCGCACGGCTCGCAAATTCGTCAGCCGTTAACCATGGAAGCGGTGCTATACGTTTTCATAGTGTTTACTACTGTCGCGAGACGCGCGCTACGATCGTGCACGTCAGCCGCACGCGTAGGGCGTGCTCCCGGGAAATACCGGTTCTCGATTTCCCGGGAAATCCCGGGATTTTATTGGGAATCCAAAGAACCGGTACCAAGCACCGAGTCCCGGTTCTCCCGGTTCCTTGTATAACTTCAAATATAAATTTATATTATCAACAAGTAACGCGCGGGCAAGTTCGGCAACGTCGCGACACTCGCGACTGTCGTGAAGCGTGCGATGCGACGTTGCAAGCTTGCAAGTTACAACATCGCATATTGTCTTAACCACCCGCCCCACCCCGGCCCCGCCCCGCATACCTGAGTTTTTCATATTCGCTCACTTGCGAAGCGAACAGAGCGAGAAAGTTATCGCATCACGTAGCATCGCATCGCATGTCATTATTTTATTCTGACAATTAACGGCAACCTGGTTTAGAACATTTTAGTTTCGTTTGAGCACCAAGTGGTGTGAGGTCCTGGTGTGCTGGTGTGACGTGTGACAGTGAAACTTGTGAAGTGGAATAAAATGCTAAGAATTATAATACTGAGTCTAATTACGGTAAGTAAATTTGTTTTATTTATATTCTTTTAAATGGTAGAAAGAGCCGCTTACGACTACGACCAAATATCCTTTGTCTACTTATTCTTGTTTATCTTGTAATTTATTGTCCTGTGATTTATTGCTTTATATTTGTACGTCAAAGTCTGTCAGAGGTTAAATATATTTTTATTCGGAGCATAAGTAGTGTAATAAATAAGGCATCTCTATTCCAGGTACAACAATAACTATGGAGTATGAAGAGGTTTCAGGTGATAAAGCACCTGTTTGGCGACACTTTATTCGTGCAAAAGATAAAAAGAGTGCAAAGTGCAAAATATGTAATAAAATATTAAAATGTGTAGGAGGGAGCACAAGCGGATTGCACAAACATTTTAAAAATGTACATCATCAAGAGGTTGAAAAAACTCCTCCATTGACGAGCAAAACACCCAGCCATAATCTAGATTCAGACGTATCTCTTCCAAGCACAAGCAAGAAAGCAAAGCTCACAGATTACTTTGAATCTGAAGAAAACCCATCCACGGCAACTAGAATATCCCGCATGGTCGCATTGGATGGAATTACTTTTCATACATTGACAAATTCTACAGATATCAGACAGGTTTTTGAAAAAACTGGCAACAAGATTCCCAAGTCTAAAAACTCAATCAGAGAAGTGGTTTTACAACACCACAAAGAAAAACAAGATGAGCTAAAGAAGGAACTTACCAAGTTAAAAAGTGACAATGAAAAATTTTCAATTTCTTTTGATGAGTGGTCTTCAAACAAAAACCGCAGATACATAAGTTTAAACTTGCATTCACCATCACTCAGCGGCCCCTTCAAATTTAAAAAATTGGGCCTAATAAGGGTCTTCGGCTCATTACCTGCAAAAAAGTTTATTGAGCAGATTCGACAAAAACTGGAAATTTTCGGCGTGGATTTGGAAACCGACATTATCGCAGAAACGACTGATGGTTGCAGTGTCATGGTGAAGATTGGAAAACTGCTCAGCAAATCTCTGCATCAATTATGCATACATAGCTCACGGAATACAGCTGGCTTTGTCGGATGTATTTTACAAAAAACCTACTACGACATACAGTGCAGTGGAAGCTGAAGTTATCGCACCAAATGAATCAGACCTTTATGACTTTGAAGATGAGATAACTTTAGCCGAATTAGTTAGGCGAGGTGGAATTAACACTGATATTTCTTTTCTCGAAAGTTCGAATATTGATGTTGATACGGAACACGATTTTGATGATGATGATGGTGTTTTATTTTACGAGGAGATAAGACACTATGAAAACGAATTGGACCAATCGAGCCTTATATACTTTGATTTAATATCTAAAGTAAGGACTGTTGTTAAGTTGTTTAAAAAATCGCCCACAAAAAATGATGACATATTGCAAAAGCATGTATTGGCTGACTTTGGGAAAGAATATTCCTTGCTTTTAGATGCAAAAACGAGATGAAGCAGTATGGCCGACATGTTAGCTCGCTTTGTGAAGCTTAAATTAAGTATCAACAAAGCACTGTTGGACCTCAACAGTAACATCACTTTCAGTCAAGAAGAATGGAAAGCCTTGCATGAGCTAAATGAAATCTTAGACACAATAAAAACCATTGTAGAGAGCTTATCCCGCCGCAATGCTTCATTATTAACTGCGGATATTGCGATAAAATTTGCAATGAGAAAATTAACGGAGATGAATACAACTATTAGCAAGCAAATGAGAGACTCTTTGAAGAAAAGATACATTGAACGCCGACTAGTAGAGGCCTCTACACTTTACTACCTTACAAATCCAAAGCAATACTTTGAAGATATAAATAACGAAGATATGGAAACATTTCCCAGACTCACCTCAGATGAAAAATGACAGCGTCATTGAAGACGAAATACAAACGGACGAGGAAAACGTGCCCCTGCCCCCGCCTATGAGTAAATCTGAGGAATTAAATCAAGAATTGAAAAAAGTTACCACTATGCAGCGTACAACGCGACAACAAGAAAACGACTTAGACGATTTTGAAAAAGTCAAGATTGAAATGGTTTTGTTCGAGAATGGTGGTGACCGCGGTAAAAATCTAACATTAGCTTTAAGATATTTGAGTGCTATTCCACCGACCAGTGTAGAACCCGAAAGGATTTTTTCATCCGCAGGATATATTTGCAATCGATTGCGAACATCTCTAAGCGACCGTACCATAGATGCCATTAGCTTTCTTCGCACATATTACCAAGAAAAGAGATGCAAGTAAAAATATTTGACTACTAGATTTAGTTCGACTGATTTATATTATCTGTTTTAGTTGATTATTTCGTAAGATTCAATTGTTAGAATTTACGTGTGTTTGTTTTTGTATGGTATTTGACAATCACCTGAAATACCATACCAATAATTTGTTAGATATAAGTATTAATCTAAGTTGAAGTTTTCGTAATATTGACTACCTTCTACACGGAGTTAAATAAATGTTATATACACATTAATACACAAGACTTGAACTGCAATGTTTCTGTATAAATCACATACTTGATTCATTGTGTTCTTGTGCCTTAATGTTATTGATCACCAGTTTTCCACTTTAAAGCCAATGATTACTCGATTACATTAATAGATATTTGATAGTTTTGATACGTTCTTTAAGTTGAAATATTTATTTTTAAGGTGATTATATTTTTGTTAAAAAATGATTATATTTGTTTTATGGAGATTATTATATTAATGCGAATGTTACAATCATCAAGTAAATTCAACATCTTATTTACTTACCTAACTAGTCAGATTGAGATATTAAAACTTATATAACTTTGCAAAAGTTGATTTTTCAAGTTATAATTTTATGATGTTGGGAACTTGTGAATACTTAATTGATGACTGACTATGTTAATGGTGTTTGATAGTGGGCCAATCAACATTTTGACCGACAGTTTTGAACTTTTGTGTGTCTCTTGCGTCACTCTAATGTCTTTAGTTTGGAGTTAGCAGGTAATCGGGCTTCTAATATATGTATATATAGTTTCTGTTTATTAGGTTTAACAATTGGAGCCTCAAATATTCAACATATACCATGACCTGAAAGACAAAAAAGCCATATGTAAAGCTGAAATTTTACAACGAAATAAAAGTTTTGTGTCGGTCAAAAAGTTGATTAGCCCAAGTATTACGTACTACACATGTTTCATAACTCATAACATAACATTTACGGTTATGTATGATCGATAACACCAGTTAACTGGTTTATTAATTAAGACTGGTTAAAGTAACTGTCAGGAGTAAAGACTGATTAAAGTGTTTTATTACTAAAATTGTTTTTTTTTTCTATAAAAAAATTCTAAATTATTCTAACGATTTCTTTTTCATAATTATAAGAGTTATTTACACGATTCTCAGTTAAATTATGTCTTAAAGAAGAAAAACTATGAAAAGAATTCAGCTCAGCATAAAGAACCGGGAGAACCGGGAATCCCGGTACCGGCCCTGACCCGGTACCGGGAAATGAAAAACTTGGAACCGGTCCCGGTACTGCACGCCCTACGCACGCGTCTGTCGCATCAGCCGCTACCCATGGAAGTCAACCTTAAGTGATCCACCCTTTTATGTAAACTGGTAAATGTTATTGCCATATACTTACATAGGTGGTCACAAATACTGTGCGGGTGGTCTTTTAAAGGGTTAATTCCATAAGGTTTGGAAAAAAATCTTTGGCATTTGGCATTCCCTAGAAAGTAGTAGGTACTGATTTGTATGGACGGATGTGACAGCACTTAGTTTATCCCTACCTGTAAAATATAAGATCAGCTTTTAATACAGGTTATTGTACCTTTTTAGACTTTAGTCAATTATTACTACATTTACTACCTAGCAATAAAATTGATTAGGTACTTATTCAATGGTATGGAAAATATGTGAACACCTAGGTATATATATTCACAGTTATTAGAAAGACTTTCCCAGGGTCTGTAATAGTCTGAAGGGGCCCGTTTCTCAAAAGTATTAGGTACTTTAATAATATTTGTGTTTTGTTTCATTTTGTAGTTTTATTCACGAGACAGAACACTATAATAATATTAGACTAATACTTTTTGAGAAATGGACCCTAGTCCGTACAACTTGTCAGGCTATAAATACCTATAATGCTTTTTTTTTACATAATCGCACTTTTAATCCAACAGCGACACTGGGTATGTAAAAAAGACATTCCTAAAAAAGTTACTTCTTCTTTACCTCAATAATGTCACTGTTCAAAATATGGTTTTTAACATGATTGATTAGATGTAATAGTAGTAGATCATTTATTCCATATTTTTCATACGACAGTCGGCAGGTATTATGTCATAAGTTGTGTTGTCTTGTCTTGCTTGTCATGTCATGTCAGAGGCTCTACTTTGAAATCCGTAATTCGAACTTCGTCTATTGCTATCCCTTTTGCTCTCGACGCGTAACACTAATTCGCAAGAAAGTGACGGGGCGATCCGAAGTTCGAATTACTGATTTCAAAGTAGAGCCCCAGCTTGTGTGACATATGGACACAAGGCAATTTTTCATTTTACGCAATCGTGCAAGCTGTCAACCTTAGTTTATATTTAAATTAAAATATAGTTCTGTAAAATTATCTTTATATTTTTTTTATTAATTTCAATAATAGGCTATTTGACAACATTGAAAATATGCATCAAATTGTCGTCATCCTATTAGATAATAGCGTAAAACAACATATTTCACTTTATTTTAAACTAAATTAAGCATATTTTTTTTGAAATTACACTAATTTTCAAAATATATTACAACAATTTTTGTAATATATTTTGAAATTTTATCTGTGGCAGAAACGCTATGCGATTGCTTTGTAGCTGTGGTTACTCGCAGGTGACGTCACACGCAAGTAACCACAGATCATAAGGGCATATCTCTTCAAATGATTTTTCATTGTTTACTTGCATATAACGTCACACTTGTTACATGGCCAGCGCCACGATAGAAACAGCGTTTTTGGCGCGATTTCGGAAATTTAAACTTTTAAATGGATTTTTATTGATAATATATAATATATCAATGTAGTGTGCTTCTTATATAATAAAGAATCATTTAATAAGGTTTTCTAAAATTAGTCAAATAGCCTATTAAGTACACTAAAACACTCAATACGTGAAGCAGACCATAGACCCGTTTCATGAAGCTACAAGTTACAAATTACAAGCGGAAGTCTCTTTCTAACTCCTTTTGCTAGAAAGAGACTTCCGTTTGTAATTTGTAACTTGTAGGCTTGTAGCTTCGTGAAACGGGCTACAGGTTGGTAGAAATTGACTGTCTATGTAAGTTAGTTATAATCTGTGGACTCTGTGGTACTGTGGTTATTATAGTGAGTGACTAAGTGCCGCACTCAGAGACGTCAATTAAATTTAATGCTTGTTTAGTGACGTGTTGTCTTATTCTATTGCTGTAGTAAAGAAAGTGACAGCATCCACTTTCATCAAGCATTAAATTAAATTGACGTCTCTGAGTGCGGCAGTTAGCAAGAAAGAAAGACTAGAGTGTAATATTTTTTGCAGGACACGTGCAGTCTTAATTTCAAGAATATGCCTGTACAAGCGCCGGCGCGCGCGCTCCCGGGACCTGCCGCCTATAGAAGACGGCAATCTCAAGTGTTTTTATGTTTTCTGACGTGATGTCATCAAGATAATGTTGCGAGTGTTGCGACCAGCAACTTGCATCACTGGCTTACTCGAGCGAAACTAGCTAAATCTGTCAATGGGGAAGAAGTTTAGTGATCCTGACGAGAGTTCTGCGGGACCCTACACTGTAAAGAAAGCAGAGCCGCCGATTTGAGTGCATCGTATCTGTTGTGGGTGCCAGGCCTTAAAATAGATGAGGGCTACAACTATTTAATGAGTTACGTGAACAAAACAAAGAAAAAGTAAGTGAACATTCATGTATCATAGTTTAAATACAGGTTTACCCAAACATTATTTGAAACCAGAGTAAGTAATACGAGATAGAAGAACTGAGAATGTAATAGGTTCGGGGTAAAACAAAGGGACGCAGGACAGAAAAAAAATCGACAAAATGGTGTCATAATGACACCTAATTTAAATTATTTTATCTTATAGAACACGTTAAAATAAGCATGTTTTACTTTAAAACTATTCTCTAAAATCAAAATTGGCTGAGATACGGGGGCTCAAATGTTGGTTAATTACAAGGCGTCAGAAATAACTATTTCCATAAAGTACAACATTATTAGTTATACTAATAATGTTGTACTTTATGGAAATAGTTATTTCTTAGTTTCATTATTTCCAGTGAATGTTATAATAAACGGGTTTATAAAAAGTGACCATATATATTGTCACTGTTATAGGTTAGGGTTAAGAAAAGGGGACACAGGACTTGGAAAAAAAATCGACAATTCATCCCTGACGCCTTGTAATTAACCAACATTTGAGCCCCCGTATCTCAGCCAATTTTGATTTTAGAGAATAGTTTTAAAGTAAAACATGCTTATTTTAACGTGTTCTATAAGATAAAATAATTTAAATTAGGTGTCATTATGACACCATTTTGTCGATTTTTTTTCTGTCCTGCGTCCCTTTGTTTTACCCCGAACCTATTACATTCTCAGTTCTTCTATCTCGTATTACTTACTCTTGTTTCAAATAATGTTTGGGTAAACCTGTATTTAAACTATGATACATGAATGTTCACTTACTTTTTCTTTGTTTTGTTCACGTAACTCATTAAATAGTTGTAGCCCTCATCTATTTTAAGGCCTGGCACCCACAACAGATACGATGCACTCAAATCGGCGGCTCTGCTTTCTTTACAGTGTAGGGTCCCGCAGAACTCTCGTCAGGATCACTAAACTTCTTCCCCATTGACAGATTTAGCTAGTTTCGCTCGAGTAAGCCAGTGATGCAAGTTGCTGGTCGCAACACTCGCAACATTATCTTGATGACATCACCTCAGAAAACATAAAAACACTTGAGATTGCCGTCTTCTATAGGCGGCAGGTCCCGGGAGCGCGCGCGCCGGCGCTTGTACAGGCATATTCTTGAAATTAAGACTGCACGTGTCCTGCAAAAAATATTACACTCTAGTCTTTTTTTCTTGCTAACTGCCGCACTCAGAGACGTCAATTTAATTTAATGCTTGATGAAAGTGGATGCTGTCACTTTCTTTACTACAGCAATAGAATAAGACAACACGTCACCAAACAAGCATTAAATTTAATTGACGTCTCTGAGTGCGGCACTTAGTCACTCACTATAATAACCACAGTACCACAGAGTCCACAGATTATAACTAACTTACATAGACAGTCAATTTCTACCAACCTGTAGCCCGTTTCACGAAGCTACAAGCCTACAAGTTACAAATTACAAACGGAAGTCTCTTTCTAGCAAAAGGAGTTAGAAAGAGACTTCCGCTTGTAATTTGTAACTTGTAGCTTCATGAAACGGGTCTATGGTCTGCTTCACGTATTGAGTGTTTTAGTGTACTTAATAGGCTATTTGACTAATTTTAGAAAACCTTATTAAATGATTCTTTATTATATAAGAAGCACACTACATTGATATATTATATATTATCAATAAAAATCCATTTAAAAGTTTAAATTTCCGAAATCGCGCCAAAAACGCTGTTTCTATCGTGGCGCTGGCCATGTAACAAGTGTGACGTTATATGCAAGTAAACAATGAAAAATCATTTGAAGAGATATGCCCTTATGATCTGTGGTTACTTGCGTGTGACGTCACCTGCGAGTAACCACAGCTACAAAGCAATCGCATAGCGTTTCTGCCACAGATAAAATTTCAAAATATATTACAAAAATTGTTGTAATATATTTTGAAAATTAGTGTAATTTCAAAAAAAATATGCTTAATTTAGTTTAAAATAAAGTGAAATATGTTGTTTTACGCTATTATCTAATAGGATGACGACAATTTGATGCATATTTTCAATGTTGTCAAATAGCCTATTATTGAAATTAATAAAAAAAATATAAAGATAATTTTACAGAACTATATTTTAATTTAAATATAAACTAAGGTTGACAGCTTGCACGATTGCGTAAAATGAAAAATTGCCTTGTGTCCATATGTCACACAAGCTGGGGCTCTACTTTGAAATCAGTAATTCGAACTTCGGATCGCCCCGTCACTTTCTTGCGAATTAGTGTTACGCGTCGAGAGCAAAAGGGATAGCAATAGACAAAGTTCGAATTACGGATTTCAAAGTAGAGCCTCTGACATGACATGACAAGCAAGACAAGACAACACAACTTATGACATAATACCTGCCGACTGTCGTATGAAAAATATGGAATAAATGATCTACTACTATTACATCTAATCAATCATGTTAAAAACCATATTTTGAACAGTGACATTATTGAGGTAAAGAAGAAGTAACTTTTTTAGGAATGTCTTTTTTACATACCCAGTGTCGCTGTTGGATTAAAAGTGCGATTATGTAAAAAAAAAGCATTATAGGTATTTATAGCCTGACAAGTTGTACGGACTAGGGTCCATTTCTCAAAAAGTATTAGTCTAATATTATTATAGTGTTCTGTCTCGTGAATAAAACTACAAAATGAAACAAAACACAAATATTATTAAAGTACCTAATACTTTTGAGAAACGGGCCCCTTCAGACTATTACAGACCCTGGGAAAGTCTTTCTAATAACTGTGAATATATATACCTAGGTGTTCACATATTTTCCATACCATTGAATAAGTACCTAATCAATTTTATTGCTAGGTAGTAAATGTAGTAATAATTGACTAAAGTCTAAAAAGGTACAATAACCTGTATTAAAAGCTGATCTTATATTTTACAGGTAGGGATAAACTAAGTGCTGTCACATCCGTCCATACAAATCAGTACCTACTACTTTCTAGGGAATGCCAAATGCCAAAGATTTTTTTCCAAACCTTATGGAATTAACCCTTTAAAAGACCACCCGCACAGTATTTGTGACCACCTATGTAAGTATATGGCAATAACATTTACCAGTTTACATAAAAGGGTGGATCACTTAAGGTTGACTTCCATGGGTAGCGGCTGATGCGACAGACGCGTGCGTAGGGCGTGCAGTACCGGGACCGGTTCCAAGTTTTTCATTTCCCGGTACCGGGTCAGGGCCGGTACCGGGATTCCCGGTTCTCCCGGTTCTTTATGCTGAGCTGAATTCTTTTCATAGTTTTTCTTCTTTAAGACATAATTTAACTGAGAATCGTGTAAATAACTCTTATAATTATGAAAAAGAAATCGTTAGAATAATTTAGAATTTTTTTATAGAAAAAAAAACAATTTTAGTAATAAAACACTTTAATCAGTCTTTACTCCTGACAGTTATTTTAACCAGTCTTAATTAATAAATCAGTTAACTGGTGTTATCGATCATACATAACCGTAAATGTTATGTTATGAGTTATGAAACATGTGTAGTACGTAATACTTGGGCTAATCAACTTTTTGAATCTATCTAAATAATTTTATAAGACGGTAAAAATAAGAGTTAGTTTTGTAATTATTTGGTGCGGTGTGGAGAAAGTCCTGATGCCCTCATGATTTAAAGGATAAACAAGTTGTTTGCACTGGACTTTTTCATTTCGAGCTCGGTCACCAAAATGTAAGGTGGATTTTTCGGCTTTTTCCGGGATGATTGAGGCCTACAAATAAATACTGTGATGTTTGTATGTATGTATGTAAACTCTTTATTGTACAAACAGAAAATAACAAATCAAAAAGAAACAGAAACACAACAGGTATGTACAAAGGCGAACTTATCCCTTTAAGGGATCTCTTCCAGTTAACCTTTGAGCGATTGGGATATTAATAAAAACAACGGATGGCTAAACGTACAACAATTAAAGATACAGAAGACTAAAATAATAATATCAAATAAATAAATAATAAATAAATGAATATACTTATATAAATATAAATAAATACATAATTAAATAAATAAATATAATTTATATATATAATATAAGTATGAAAGGTAGAAAGGACATACAGTCTTAGATCAGGAACAAGAGTCAAGCCAGTACTTCTTAAGCCTAGATCTAAGTGAAGCAACAGATTGTGATTGCCTGATGTCAGTTGGAAGACTATTCCACAAACGAACAGAATGTACCGAGAAGGATTTAGAGTAACATTTGGATTTGCTAGCAGGAAAAGCAAGGAGTAGGTTGGCACTCGAGCGTAAGCGGTTCTGGGAGCCGGTAGCTAAGAAAGAGAACCGTTCGACAAGGTAAGGAGGAGATTGAGGATTGAAAAGGATATTAAATAGCAACGACAGGATATGGACATTTCTACGCGACCTAATGGGCAACCATTTTAGCTGAGTACGGAAATCAGACACATGGTCAAATTTCCGCAAGCCAAATATGTACCGAATGCGCACGTTCTGAAGCCGATCCAGCTTATTGAGCAGCTCTTCAGTTGCGTCAATATATGCGATGTCACCATAGTCGAATAAAGGGAGAAGAAGAGATTGCGCAAGAGTAATCTTGGTGCGAAGGGGTAGAAAATTCTGCAGGCGCCTAAGAGAATGGAGAGATCTAAAGAGTTTACGACTAACTTCAGAAACATGAGCCGACCAGGAAAGCGTCTGATCCATTGTGAGACCCAAATTTTTGACAGTGGTTGAAAAAGGAATGATAGTACCGTCGAATACCAAATTCGGACACACAAGGTCAGACAACTTTGCGATAAAATGTGGACTACCGATAACAATTGCTTGCGATTTTCTCGCGTTGATTTTTAGCCCGTAGTTAGCTGCCCAGTCTCGAATAGTCGCAAGGTCAGAGTTTATTAGGCTTATTAAGGAGGGAAAATCATCAATACCAGCTGAGGCGTAAATCTGCAAATCGTCTGCATAAAGGTGAAAGCAAGATTGGAGGGAAGCAGTGATGCCATTAATAAATATGGAGAACAGAAGCGGGGATAGCACAGCTCCCTGGGGGACACCAGCGGACAAATCCGTCCAGGAAGAGACAGTGTCATCTACCTTAACAAGCTAGCGCCTCCCAAGGAGATATGATTGGAACCACGAGAGAGGCGTAGAAGAGACATTAAACGTTTTAAGGATGCCGAGGAGGATGTCAAAGTCAACGGTGTTAAAAGCACTGCTAAAGTCCAATAAGACCAGAACAGTGAGTTTTCTGTTTTCTATATTAAGACGAATGTCGTCGGTGACCTTGACCAAGGCAGTGACAGTGCTATGCCCGGGGCGGAACCCAGATTGTAACAAATTGAAAAGTTTGTGAAAGTTAAGGAATCGAGATAGTTTTCTATTTATAAAATGTTCTATAATTTTCGATAGGACTGGAAGAATTGACCACAGTTTTATAGTACATTGTGCATCAAAGGGCGGTAAGAAAGGGATTGCTATTAGAAGCCCGACGCCGTAGGCGGAGGTCTTTTAATGACTCGAGTTGCTAATCCCCTTACTGCCCCTGATACACACAATGTTTTTCATCACATTTGCGAGAAAGTAAAAATAATAGAGAGAAAAACACAACAATTAAACAAATTAACTCGACTCGCTAAAAGAGTTTGTTAACTATTTTCATCAATATAGTCTTCAACAGATAATGCTTAGAACTGTTAAACTTATAATTATTATACTTATACTATACTGCCAGATAGTATTGATTTTCAAAATGAAATTTGTTTAATTATACAGTAAAATTGGTTTGTAGCCATGTTTCGTATATAGGATATAAACCTTGGCTGAATTTACACCTCCTTAGTCTGAAATGATGTACGAGTGGATTCTATATTTTAAAACTAAACTCATAACTCCCTAGGTAGTCATAAAAAAACCATGACTCATAACTCACTAGGGAGTTATAAAAATACATAACTCCCGCGGGAGCTAAATCGGCTATAACTGTTATAGACGTCTGTGTGTTATAACACCCTTTCCGAGCAAGTGTGATGAAAAAATAATTAAATTATATTAACTTGAATTATAATAGTTATTTATGTGACTGGTGCATAATGAGAGGCATTATACACGAGTGTGGTTTTATAATAAGATCACACGAGTGTTTTAATGCCTAATTATGCGTACAGTCGCATACATAACTTTATCTACATACATATCATAAGTTTTCTACAATATGTGAGAAACCTGTATCCGTCGTTACCCTGCATCTTAATGTACCTGCATCTTAATGTTCACATTAAAGTGCAGGTCACTTATACTGTAAAGTGAACATTAAGATTCAACTACAGCGATAACCGATACTTTATTGACATGTTATACTTTAATGTTAACATTACAGTGCAACCACAGATACAGGTAACATAATGTAGGGCATTTGCTTATCGCTTCTGAACATATTATATTGAAATTATGATATGGATGTAGAAAAAAATGTATTATTGTAACGCGTGTATATTACACGCTATACATTAATATAAATATAATTAACATTTCATATAAAAAATAGTAATTTAAAACTTATTTTGATGTATTCTTCGAAATCTTAAATATTACCGATAACAATAGAAAGTTACAAACAAAGAAGCCGCTTTTGGGATATTAGACTCCGCAGCTGCAGGTCATTTAGACAAAATTTCTTTTATCTATTTTTTTTTGTTTGCTAGATTGTTAAAAACAGACTTTCACAGTTCTTCGAAACGAATGGTCTACCTGCTAGGAACAGTCGCAACATGTGCAAGATCCCATTGTCAAGTGGATTCTTAGCGTTAGATTTGTAGATAAAAAAATAAAGGAGTATCGTCGACGACGAAACACAACCTTAAAAACATAGAGCTTGGGGGCGGTGACATACTGTTTCCCGCGTTAGTTTGATTGGTTAATTAGGTTGGCGTCAGTTGTGACAAGTAGGGATGATTTGGAATTTACGAAAGATACATGTTTTTAGACAGGAGTCACCCCCGGGACGCGAAACTAGGAACAGGACAGTTGGTAGAGAAGATAGGGAAGTAGTTGGTCAAGGATCTTAGTACGGACGCGTTCGGACAAATAAGTAGCTAATTAGCGATGGTTTTAGTTTAGAGATTGAATTAGTTTTATTGAGTGTTATTAGTGCATATGGTTAGGCTTGTATTGAGGATATGCGTCTGTGTGTGTGTGTGTGTGTAGTTGAAAATGAAAGTTAGGTTATCTCGGAACGTTCGGGTTGTGTCATGCACATAGCATTCAAGGATTTTTTACAAGTGATTATTACAGTTACGGTGATTAATAAAGAAATCCTCCTGTGAAGTGCTTACAATAACGGTATAGCGGTTATTCACACGGCGGTTAGGTATAATTTTGACAGAAAAAAAATACTTTTGCATTCATTTTATCGCAATCGAATCGTTTGATCCTCTAAGACGTGACCCGTGTCGGATGTTAGAAAGAGTATCGATCTGTTTTGGTGATGTACTGAACTAACGGTGGAAATCACAAACCAGGCGATCCTCCTCTGACATGACCAATGTCGGAAGTTAGAAAAGTTATCGATCCCCGTTGTGATGTGCTGTAGCTAACAGTGGAAATTACAAACCATTTAGTGTTCCTCTTAATCACCATTTTTTCCGTGACCTTGTCCAATTGATCACTTTGTTAAATGATTGGTGCACAAAGTGTTGTATGACATTAACTCACACGTAAAAGGAATAGATGGTAGGTAGCGGGGTAGTTTGTCTTATTGAGGCCAATCCCCATCCAAAGTAAGAATCAATTTGATATTATTTCTTATTCAATTCATTATTACATATACATAACGGAGTAGATTTAAATCTAAGTCAAATAGGTTCTCGCTGTAACCGGCCTCTTTCACGGTAGGGGTTTAGGTAGGCTAACATTATATTACTTGTATTATCATGCAAATGTAGGTAGGGAGTAGTATTAGGAAGACGAAAGGTATAAAACGATCAAGGTAGTACAAGGAGAATCTGGGTGAGTCAAACTTTTATTCCAATTGTGTTTTATTTTGTGTTTATTTCATGTTAAGGTTGATTTCTTTTATTCTTGGTTTTGGCATGTTTATTGAGAGAATTTGATTTTGATTACGTTAGATTAACAATCTATTTTACACAACGTAGAGGGTCCTAATTTAGAGATATTTAAAACTAGACGATCACATGTTTTATTTTGGCCAATTCAATTAATTACACAACGTAGGATATTTTACCGTTTCTATGTAGACCGGGAGTAGGAGTGTTACATTATGATTGGAACTTGTTCATAGTTTGGAAGCATATGAGCGACTGAACTTGTCGTCATGCGCAGGCGATCGTAAAATTAAGAATGAATTTAAATTTAGAATTAAAAATAGAAATAGCCAGATAGAAAATGCCAGAACGATTTTAGTTGAACAAGGTGTAACACATAGGTGAATACACCTCGTTACAAGCCCACCCCCTTCCTCCCCCTTATGACTAATCACATGTAAAAGTAATTGTTTTTAGTCTTGTTTCGGTTAGCAGCCATCACAGACTTTTTATGGCCTCCGTCACAAACATTCACGATGCAAGAGCAGTCTTTGCCGTCTTGCTCAAAAGTGTCTAGTTCCAAATACAGGTACAAGAACCATTATAAAGAAAAAAATAAAATTCAAAGGAAATTCAAGAAAAAATTGATGGGAACCACTGATCAGTGTTTACATACATAACCGAACTTATTATGTTAGTGTTGTATTTTATATAGTAAAATGTTAAAAAGTTATACAGTTGTTTAATTTATCTCTGTCTTTAGTGTACTGGTATTGGTAATTGAATTAAATAAAAATACAATAAAATGTTTATTTTATACTATAAATATTCTGTTTTATTAACATATACCTATACATTGACGCCCACTCTATTAATATCATAAAAACTAATTTCATTATTCATTCATTCATATTCATATTCAATTTCATTGTTGCTTAAATAGAAAAGAGACACAAATCAAAATGTGTTTGTCGCATTTAAATTCGGAATGCTATTTATTTTAAGTTTGAAATCAAATTATGTTTATTTTTGATTTGTGGCGCTTCTGTATACAGGGTGGAAAGTTGAGAAGGGGCAGTAAGGGCAGCTACTAGATCCCTTGCTGCTACGCGAAAATGCTTTTAGGAGACATTTACTAACTTTTTAAGTAATGAAAATCAACATTCACAGATTTTTGATAAAATGTCAGCGAGAAAATCGTCAGATTTGAGTAAAAATTTTTTTAATGCCAATCGATCCCATTTCTATCAAGGATTAAAACACTCTTAAAACACTCACTACTCGGCCTAGGTTGGATGTTGCTTTAATAAATAATAAAGTAAGAGACTAAGACTTTATAGGGAAAATATTCTTGTTAATGATGATTTATTATATAAAGGTATATGTAAAAATTAACAATTCTTTAAAACTTTAGGATGGGAAATGGAAAAGACAATATGTTATTTATTATTATTTTAAGAATGTTTTATCCTACCCAAGTATTCATAGTTACTACTGGTTGTGTCTGCAGCAATGAGAATAATTGCTGCAGTCACAACCAGTAACTATGAATACTTGGGTAGGATAAAACATTCTTAAAATACAATACCTTACCATTTAAGTAATTGTGATTGGTGAATTAAATCCAAGATAAGGGAGAATGATATTTATAACAATTGGGTAAGTAAAGTTTTTTGAAGGGGTGTGTATATTTTTTTTTTTCTGATAGTGTTTGGTCTATAAACCAATAATCTACAGTTATTTTATTTTTAAACATTATAGTTCTTCTAAAATATATTTTTTTAAGTCCGTTATGACAGTTCTCTGAGCGTTACGGAACTATACGCGTTACCTTAGCCTAAATGATAATTAAAAAAAAAGCCGTATTATGACAGTACTTTGTCTGTCTGTTGTCAAAATTGTCAAACGAATAAAATAAATAATGGTTTCGCTTTCGTTTTTTTACCTCCGTGTTATTTACCAATTGTTTCCTTGAATTTTACGATGACTTCTGCTCAGACCCTTGGATTTGGATATTACCGCATTTCTCGACAACCACCGCAACGCTTTTTTGGTCTTGAATTGGACCTACTCTTGACGGCGTATTTTGGCTGACGATTCTTACTATCCCTGACGACCTCTGCATTAGTTTTTGGACTACGATACAAGTTGTTTGCATCATCTTCATCCTTATATAATGGATATATCAAATATAAGTCCTGCAAACGCTGCTTATGATAGAGTATATTACAAGGATGAAGTAAGATGTTTCGTACCGTCGTGTAAAAAATTTAGAAGAGACCATCCCAATGCCACTTATTCTTGTCCATACCAAAAGCTATAAAAGCCTAATAAGTGCCTAACCATGAAAAGGAATTGCCCAAAACGACTCTTGTATGTCTGTGAAGAGCATAGCAATGTGATTCAGCAAGTCAGTATGAATTTCAAAAAGTACATAAGGCAGCCAGGATAAAATCCATAGTAAGCACAGCTAATATTAAAGCAGTATCTTTAACCAAATTTTCTGTCATCAAGTGGCTTTGCGACACCAACAATGTTTGAGCCCTCGAACCCTTCAACCTCAACATCATCAAGCAACAAGGAATATGTGTCTGCAAAGCACAGACATTTTTCTGGACAGCAGCACATAATGAGCCTTATAAAAGAAAAACCCAATATGTATATTGAAGTGCCGAAACAGTATTATTGGGTTATAGATTTTTTGGCAAAGCAACTATGTTTAAAATAAAACAAAATGATACTCTATAAAGAAGACCATTTTAACTTGAGCAAAGTCACCGTTCAAAAAATATTAAGAGTAGGCCGCATCTGGAAAAATACTTGAAAAATATTATTTTTTAACTGCCAGAACCAATAGAAATAAAAAAGACGTTACCTCCAGTATTTAAGGCCAGATATGCAAATGTCCAATGTACTATCGATTGTTTTGAAATTCAAATAGAGACCCCTTCAGACCCTGTAACTCAAGCCAGGACATGGTGACAATACAAGTACTGTAACACATTAAAATACCTTATAGCTTGCTGCCCAAACGGTTTTATCTGTTTTATTTCAAAAGGCTATGGAGTAAGGATATTAGACCCCTACATTCTGTAATGGCTTTGTTGATATTGTTCCTCCAGGGGCTGTGGTATTAGCCGATCGAGGCTTCAACGGGATAGAGATTCTTCTTAAAGACAAACATGTAAAACTCCTTCACCCTCCGAGTGTATCATCAACTGAAACGCCAACAAAAAAGAAGTCATTCAAAGCAAAATCATCGCAAGTCTAAGGATACATGTAGAGCGTATGATATGGAGGGTGAGGGAGTTCACTTTCCTGAAACCTCACTCAGTAATTAATCACAGTTATATAAGATACATTGATGAGAGTTTGACCATTGCCTGTGCTCTAGCAAATTTACAGGGTAATATAATAAAAATACAGTTAATGTTTAAAAACTTTGTTTTATTTTATTAAAGCACTTCATAACATTAACACTTCTGGCTTTGATTAAAATGGGTTCACTAAGGGCCGCTTGCTAGAAGCAAAAGGATAACCTGGTTTTAGATTTCAATCTAGATTTGACATAATTATAGTTCCATACTTAGTTTGACTAAAACTAGATATTTCCTGCTGGAACAAGTGGCCCTAAATTAAGAAAGAATGCAGTAGTATAGCTTTTTCAAACCACACACGACACGGCGCCGTACGCCACTTAAAGGTTCGACCCCACCGCTGCTTAAAATACGGCTACAGTACGGAATCGCAGTGACGCATCGTATCCGTACCGTTTTTATCGCATGCCCTCCACACCGCTGCTTTAAAATAAGGTGTCGTTGTGTAAACCACCGTCATGTTCATATTAGGTAAATTTCTGGAATCAGCTTGCACGAACTCGTTAGACGCACTCATTATATCGCCTGGTGTCAGGGCAAAAAAAGTGTAATCCAAAGGCAGAGCAGGGGTCGTCAGGGATAGTAAGAATCGTCAGCCAAAATACGCGCGGGAATCGTCGTCAAGAGTAGATCCAATCCAAGTCCAAAAAAACGTTGCGGTGGTCGTCGAGAAATGCGATAATATCCAAATTCAAGGGTCTGAGCAGAAGTCGTCGTAAAAATCAAGGAAACAATTAGTAAATAACACGGAGGTAAACAAACGAAAGCCAAACCATTATTAGTTTGACAATTTTGACAACAGACAAGGTACTGTCATAATACGTCTTTTTTTAAAATTATCATTTAGGCTAAGGTAACGCGTATAGTTCCGTAACGTTCAGAGAACTGTCATAGAGTCTGTCTAATGAATGATGAACCGGGCTTTTATTTGAGTGGCAGGTCTGGCAACACTATTAAAATGACGTTTTGACATTGACAAACAAATCGTTGTTGGTTCGAGTCTGTCAAATTAAAGTTTTCTTCTCGAAATTTACGGACTAAACATGCGTAAAACTATCAAAAGTGGTGTGCGACAGATCCTTTGTACCATTATAAACAAATATAAAGAAAAACAAGAGAAGAGGGAAGCATTGTTGAAACAAAAAATAGAGTGTTTACATACGGTGACCGAATTCATAGGTTATAACAAGGTTAGTATGGCATGTTAATTTTGATACTTATTATTTCTATATCTTCAATCCAAAGTTTCATAGAATGTATACCTTTTCTGTTCTACCTATCTTTTGAAATCGGTATTTCTTTTCCATTAAGAAATTAAACGATGTATTCTTTTCAGATAAGCTGGACGTGGATGGTGAAAAACAAATGGTTTTGAAAAATCTTCAGCAGTTGAAAGAGTTGGAGCAAAACGATTTACTATGCCAGAGTCAAACGAAGTATTTAGAAGAATTACCATCAATGACCGGTAAATACTAAAATTAATTAAATCATTGTCTTTCCCTATACATAGGTGTATTGTCTGTACCTATACCATGTTGAATCTCTTAATAATCGCAATTTTATTAAATTTATTAAATAGACAGATGATTAATATAACTGACACTCATATCTAGTTTCAGTAAAACACTAAGGAGGTGTTTATATACGTTTAGTTAAAAGATATCATAAACATATTAATATGTACCTACGTACACTTCATGAGCTCTTGGAAAAGATGTTCGGGTTATACCTGTCTTCCTTGTTCTTAAACCGTTGCGATTTGAACCTCACCGATGCAATTTGATTTCACCTAAACCCAAATGTTCTTAGAGCTGTCGGACTGTAAAATGGGGCTGTACTGCGTGTCACAATATATTTATAAATGTTGTTGTGTTTAATTCATTCCTTCTTTCTTCTTACAGATATCAGTGTTTCGACATTGAAGAGAATGAAGGCAAAGTAAAACATGGTGTCTTCAGTACTCCAGGAAAGAAGCGAACTCACAAGGCCACAGTATCCAATTTAGATAGTTTTGACATCCATGCCATCGGAAATAAAGTGAACGAATTTTATATTGTAAAGAAGCAAGTGCCTACACTCAGATGCCTATTAGCAGAGTTGAGAGAAAGCATCGGTTTTACCCTAATAATAAATAAAATATTTTTACTTAATGACTTGTTATTGGTGATTTTATTTACTAAAAGAGCTCACAAATGATAATGCATGCTGATGCAAGCATTATTATGATGGTCTGCATTTTTTTCATAGATTGTTTCAAAGCATCAAATACTTCGTGATACCCAAAGTTGCTAAATCGGTACACGTTTGGCGACTTTGGGTGTCACTATCTATTTATTTAATGCTGACTATAGGGTGACGGCACCAATGTTGGACACTTTTAGCTGACGGCGCCAATAATGGACACTTAACTCTTAAATCAAAGATCATAAGGTTATAAATTGATCGTCTCAAAATAATTGAATAACCCTTATCTTCTGTACCATAAGAATCAAATGTCCATCATTGGTCCTTGTTCATTACTGGCTCCATCACCCTACGGGTCAATCAACTTTTCTTTGTAGTTCGGTGCCAGGGTGACATTTCCTGGGTCACTCATTAAAACTATGATTTCAAAGGATATAAGTCCAATACCATTCTTTTATGGCTTTTCTCCTGAGTGTGATAGAAGTATACATTATAACATTTTTTCTAAGAAACTATCACTGTTGTCTCCTGGCTTACGGGACACTAACAACAAAAAAGTTGATCCACCCATGCGTATTAAGTAGTAAGACTCTCGGGCTTCTACTAATAAACTGTACTTAAATATGATACCGTGTGTGGTCTTAATATGGATAAACGGACACTTGAGTGCGGTATTAGTAGACTTGAGTACCTATAGTTTATTAATGCGGGCCTTAGTATTGTGAAAAAGTACGCGTTTCCTCTTCCTTTGTGCCCACCAAAATAAACATAAACAAAATAAGAAAAGTATCAAAATCGTTTATTCCTACATTGAGCGGTAATACCATATGAAGATTTTTTGAATTTGCCGCTTTTTCTCAGGTTCATCTTTCATTAGACAGACTCTAACGGACTTAAAAAAAGGTATTTTAGAATAACTATAATGATTAAAAATAAAATAACTGTAGATTATTGGTTTACAGACCAAACACTATCAAAAAAATATATAATATACACCCCTTCAAAAAACTTTACATACCCAATTCAATGAACTTAGGTACTTTTACAAAAATATTTTCATAAAATATTTAGCAGAAGCTATTTTTTAAGTTGTTTAAAAAAACCTCAGAAATCTATGTTACCTGTTAGACTGTCATGTTAAAAATGTTTTTATACCAGAGGCCCGTTTCACGAAGCTACAAGTTACAAATTACAAGCGGAAGTCTCTTTCTAACTCCTTTTTCTAGATAGACTTCCGCTTGTAATTGGTAACTTGTAGCTTCGTGAAACGGGCCACTAACAGAGATTTAAACTCAGTAAGTATGTTCAGGGATATTATTAGTAAGAGGATTTCGTCTTAGGCAATCATAGAAGATAAATATCTTCTACCGATCTCTCATCAAAACCACATTCGCAGTTGTCCTTAATCCGTATATTCACCAATTCCACCCCCGTTCACGTATAATAAACTTCAAGGATACAATATAAATACAATTCCAAGGATAATATAAACTTGTCCGCAAAACTCCAGCTATTCTGCACGTCACTCGAGACTTGAATTCGGAGTTCTAGTATAGGGTACAGAACCCTCCTACTTCTGCTTGCTTCTGCCCCATGGCTCAATTTTGCCAAGTACAAGTAGCTATTATATCCAGAAATCTGGGTCCGATGGTCGGACCCAGATTTAAGTGCCGTAGTACTTCATGGAGAGCATATGGGATCTTTAATTTGGCGCGCCGCGTCTCCGTCTCGCATGAAATGTAATGTAAACAAAACAAACAAATCGTAAAACCGAACTCATAACATAAAAAACTTCACTACTGTCAAGACATAACAGACTATGTGATCTGGCAATTTTTGCAATATACCTATACCTACCTATAACAAACAAAATGAAGTATAATACAAATGCATAAGCTTAATTATTTTTAAGTATAATATGTATCCTTTTACTTAGTTAATTATACAAATTGGTATGATAAAATATAAACAATTTATTTTATACCATTCCGACATCAAGCAATTGTGAACCAGCTTTAAGAAATTCAATAAACTTCTCTGTATAACCTGTGTTACCTGTGGCTTTATCACGTTCGCAACGCTTTCGCCTTACCTGACGTTAGTAGAGAATTGCGTGATAAAGTTGAGGTGATCGAGTAGACGGACGTATAAGGCTGCCTAATTGAGAATACACGCGCTAAATGTGTTTTGTTCGCTTTGACGGGACTACTTAAATTCGACGCTTGAACATTCACTCCTGCGTTCGCTCACCGTTGCTCTTGAAAGAATCACTACCCAGATCAAAGGCGCGCGGCGCGCGCGGTGATCGTTCGGCGCGGCTCATGTGATCTCGCGCCGTGTAAACGAAACGAGTAACCTGCACTGATATTTTATATTTAGATACGTTATGCTCGTACTGGACTAAAAACAAATACCTTAAAAAATTAAACACTTATCAGCCCGATATCGTTGCCCAAAAAATATATCGGATAAGAATGAGAATAATAACGGGTATTTTATTCTTATTCAAATCGAGTTGTATAAGAATAAAATGATGGTATGGAAATCGATAAGAAAATATCATTATTTAAAGAAAGAATTTGTATTAACTGACTACGATTTTTTTATACAAAAAAATATTTTTTTATGATACGTTGCGTTGCGTGAATCTTATGGTATAGTTGGTTCCAGTTTAAATGACGAAAATGCACTTAAAACCAACCATTACCAAAATCTATTGTTCAATTGTTATCTTCAAGTAGGGTTGTAAAACAATTACGAAGGTGTGTCGGTACGGCCAAAGTATACTGTGAACAAACAATCTTGATATTTTTTTTATTGCATGTTAGCCATAAGAATAAGCGATATGGTGGTAGAGTGTTGTGTTGATTTATTATGTATCAATAATGACAATTTAAAATTATATTGAATGTTACATAATATAGGAATATTTATTAAGTATATTTTTTCATTACAATATAGACGGCTTAAAAAAATCTTTTATTTCAATGATCAAGAAGGGTTGAGCTACTCCAAGGCACGTGCCACACTTCGGTCGTCCCTTTGTTATCTTTTTCTTTCATATTTAGCAACAAAAGAAGTTGTAAAATCCCGCATTAAGTGCATTTTCGTCATTTAAACTGGAACCAACCAGTTTTGTACAAGTATTTTTTTCGTATAACTGGATTATTTAAAATTATTTAGCATATTTCGGTAAGACGGGGAAAAAAAACAAAATATGCAATCGTCTGGTTTAATCAATTCCAAATTAATTTAATTTATTTACTTGTTGAAGACATGCGGTTAACTTGTTTGTAACTGAGTATAAAAGAATACTTATTTTAGAAGCAAGTAGTGTACCTAAAGAGTTTGGACGTCAACAGGTACGTAGCTTAGAGTAGTTATAATCACCAAAAAGAATGATTTATTTTTATTGAATGCCTTGCGAGTATTACAGTAAAGTATCGGGATATCCCCCGGTATTCACTGTAATACTGGCAAGGCTTTATTATTGAACTTTACTTGTTATTTTGGATATTATTTATTCATTTATCTCACAATAACAATCAGTCATAAAAACATAACAAGCATGAAATGAAATCGAAGGGAGCCCGAAATATGATATTTTTCAATTGATTTAGACATAATTATAATATCGTATACGTATTACGTATTTTTTATCCATTAATCTTGCACACGAAAATAACAAAGTGAAATTTTTAAACCCACATAAAATTGTTCTAGAATTAAAAAAAAAAACCTATAGATATTCAATGTTAACCTTTACGACACATTATAGTTGGTAAATGTTACTTACCGTAAGAACAACTGCGATATCCAATCCTCAAAGTCACGCCAAGTTAATCGTATGAAACAGTCCAGAAGTAAATACAAAAGTCCGTATAACAAGCCACCGTCAAAAGAAAATCGACAGTCCAATTTAAAACAAACACACACAGTCACACACCAACAAACAACAAGGGTTGAAGACCGAATGTCTTATCTCTACTGGACTCAAACTGGATACTACTACCTAGAGCAATAAAAGGATTAGAATCATGCTATCTCTTTCGCTTTCGTACGTTCTTAGAACGCATCTTGTTATCAGCAGCGGGCCAATTATGCGTGACACCTTTTTATCGAGTGGATATGTCTAAATTTTTAACTAAGTCGTCTATTTTATCAAAATCCTTAATATGGTTGACAGTGTCGATTAAGTTATTCCGCCGATATAGCGACGACAATTGTGTTTAAGCCCAGTGTGACAAGAATAACGCGAGATTACTACCATTTTGGAAAAAAGTTGCTAGTGTCAAGAAATCAATATATTTTTGTACATGTTGGATGTTGAGTGGCGGACTTTATATAATGCTTCAAAAATGAGTTGGTATCAAGCAGTCATTGAAAGGAGCGAACTAGTGTAGTGAGGTCACCAATGTAACAGCTGATACATACAGCTGATACCTACCTCTTCTCTAATTATTAGTTTAACGATGCTATAAAACTTTATAGCCTCTATTAAGTTTTATAGTTTAAATCCGCTGACAATGCATAATCATAAGTTCCACACCAGTAACCCTAGACCTTGATACTGACTAGAAACCATAGTTTATAAGCTATACAATTTACCAATAAAGAACAGTATTTCTCCAGACTCTTGAGTTGTCATTATACCTCTCACCCTACACTTCACTAGGCATACTCTTTAAAATGTATAGGTTATCTTGACAGCTCGATTCAAGTTCTAGGATCTGTGGTCCGAACTGATCGGAAATTCGAATGTTTATTTTTGCAAGAACTACAATTGTTAGTTTTAGGAATTAGAATTAATTAGAGATGTGATGTTAGAGGAGAATGCTCGATATATCATGGTTGGAATTCCGATCAAATGAGTCCATTCTTCGAGAGCTAGACATCAAGCAGAGACTATAGTGCCCGGCCGTTAGGAAGTCAATCCTGACAGCTGTCATCGCAGTACAATTTATAACCTATTCTTGGGTTTGAGGTTATAAATTGTACTGCGATGACAGCTGTCAGGATTGACTTCCTAGCGGCCGGGCACTATAGGTATCAAGCATAGTAAAAGCTTGTATCCTCACTTTCTTTGGACACGTATCCCGGCGCGGATGCGAATCTATCGAACGCCTGGTAGTGTGGTAGTGCAAGCCATGGTCGAGGGCATCAGACCACGCGGAAGATAGCCGATGAGGTGCAGAAACCAAATAAAAACCGCCGTCGACGGTCCTCTACACGAATGTACCAGGAGGGCGGCAGTTCGCGAAGAATGGCGTCGCATTGTGAAGCAGGCCACAAAATCAACGTGACGACCACGACCACTCTGACAGGAGTGTTACGCCGACGTTACGCCAAAGAGAAAAAACCTCCATAAAGAAAGAAAATTTCAAGAGAAAGTTGACACATCAACAATAAATCAAAAAAGAAATGTGTAAGTTTAATATAGTGAACTAATATGAGCTTTTCTAGTCGATTTCTTTATTATTGTTACTCTTTAAAAATCATGTTGTGTTACAGTTGCCGTACAGCAATGCAAAACAAGCTTTGAATACATGGTAAGCCACCCCCATTTGCCAATGGTGAATTTAGTGGGCCACTCGGGTTCAGAGAAACAAAAGAGGCAAAATCTCCCTTCTATTTAGACTTTTGAGCTAGACAAATCTGTAGTAGAGATGTGTCAACTCGGTTTACCAAACCGGTTCAAACCGAGTTACGCTCAACTCGGTTTGGGTCGGTTTGAAGTTTCTCTAACTCGCTTCGAGCGAGCTACTCGGAAACCGTGAGCCCGCAAGTCAAAACGGTCGTTCGCCTCGCTCAAATGGACGGAAATTGACGAAATTTACCGATTGAACCCGATCAAACGCAGCGCGGCGTTCCGATGACGGGTGGACGAGCGGTAGCGAAACGGAACTGACGAAGATTCCCGAATAAACCCGACGACACAGACTCGGTTTGACTCGTCTCCTGATGAACGAAACGCTAGTGTGCATGCGTAGGTTCGTGCTGTCAACTCGGTTTGAGCAACCCGGGTTGAAACCGGTTTACATCAATTTTCGACTCGGGTGACTCGGTTTCGAATATTTACGGTTTGGCCCATCTCTAATCTGTAGCAGCTTGGAAAGCCGTAAGTACCTATTTAATTTGTTTCACACTCATTCACACCGGGTAAGTTTGAATACTTGGGTAACAATTACCTATCGGCCTTTAAAATAATACTAAGATGAATACATATAACATTCATATTGTGATAAAGCATGTAACGGAAGTAAAATTACCCGGTGTGACTGTATACATTTACTCAACAATAGATCAATAATAAACGGCTGAACCGATTAAACCTAGTATGTAGGTACCTTGAGCTCAGGCTATTTTTCATCCAAGAAAGAATCAGATTAGCTGCTCTATTTTGTAATACATTCTTTTAATAAAAAACCTGGTTAGTGTGATTACTTCTAGTATGAAAATGAAATAAAACACAGTGTTAAGTAAAATAATAATTTATTACGGTGACCCTTTTTTTGAGTTACTTTTAATTAATGCCCTATTGCTGAGAACTTCTGGGTGCTATCTGCGGTAGTGTCCAGCTGTATTCTGAAAAATAATGTGTAAATTAGTAAAATGTTCTGAATTCTTATTACGTAAGGTACTTAAAATTATAATAAGTAATAACCTTATTGCATCATATTATATAACACACTACAGGTCTTAATTATTTTGAATGCTTTATAGTTTTACCCCTGATTATGCCCTAAGCACTGAATACCTTTTAACATGACACAATTCAGCGTATGAATGACTACATTCATTAAATGAGTACGTTTATAGGCTAAAAATGCCATTGGGTGTATTTTTCATCTGGACTATTGGGGCTAGCATTCAAAATAGGCACCATGATCCATGGCTCAAGAGAGTACCTGAGTCACCTATATAAATTACAATAAACACCTTTGAGTATAAATATAATTCATCAAAATATTCAAGGGTTTTCCAGCAAAGAATTAGAAATAGGATTATTTTTAGATACTGAAAATGTACAAATTATGTGTATCACTGAACATTGGCTTAGACCTGATCAATTAATTTTTGATTTTGTTAATTTTGAATTAGTTAGTTTTTTTGCCAGAAAATCCGCCATTCATGGTGGTTCTTTAATAATTGTTAAAAGTACAGTAAAATCAAAAGAAAGGAAAGATATTGTTAGGCTATCGATAGAAAGGCTTGTAGAAATTTCTAGCGTAGAACTAGAAAATTACATAATTATTTGTGTTTACAGACCACCATCGGCTGATTTCAGCACATTTGAATCCAGTATGGAAAATGTGTTAAAATTAGCATCTAAAACCCAAAAGCATGTTATTGTTTGTGGAGACTTTAATGTTAACTTACTTGAATCGTCAAATAATACTATTAAAATCTTAAGTTTATTTAAATCTTTTAACTTAGATAATTTGTTCTTTGAACCTACACGGATAGGTGTTTCAAGTGCAACCTGTTTAGACAATATTTTTTGTAATTGCGAATGTTTGGATAAGGAAATATTTAATTGCTTTAATTCTGATCATAGTGGCCAAAAGGCTTCTTTTTTAAATGATGTTCATCAAGAACCACAGACAATAACATACAGACCCATAACCAGTAATCGTTTGGATTTATTTAAAAATAAAGTTCAGAGTAATATCTGTGGGTTATCCTTTTCACATAAGGATTCTAATAGTATTTATAATGATTTGTTCGGTGTAATTCTTCACCAGTTTAATAACAATTTCAAGATGAAAACTGTTTCTGGGTCAAAAACCAAGTTTAGTGAATGGGCTACTGTAGGCATTCATAGAAGTAGAAATAGGCTTTATGAACTATATAGAGAGAGAGAGGAGAACAAGAACGATGACTTCGTAGTTTACGTTAAGAATTATTCGAGGACCTTTAAGCAAGTTTGCTTAACTGCTAAGTCAAATTTCTTAAGTCTTAAACTCAAAGCTTCTGACAATAAGGTAAAAACTGTGTGGAAAATTATAAATAGAGAAACGGGTAATACAAAAACTCGCGATAATCAAATCACCCTAAACAAGGGTGACAAACAAATCACATCAAATAAAGACGTGGCCTTAGCGTTCGAAGATTTTTTCTCCACCATAGCCATTAATACCACGAAATGTCTTCAATCATCTGCGATTGGAGCTCAAAAATTACTTTGTGCTAATGTGACTAAATGTAATATAAGCTTTGATTTTACCCACGTAGATTCAGTTTCTATTATTAAGGCATTTAAATCGCTCAGTTTGAAAAAAACGGAGGATTTATGGGGAACGTCAGTTAAAGTCATCCACCATGTCATAGATATAATTGCACCTCACTTAGCTTTAATATACAATAATTGCATTTTAGAGGGGGTCTTTCCAAATCTTATGAAATATAGTAAAGTCCTACCACTTTTTAAATCGGGCGAGAGGAGTGATTTAACGAATTTCCGACCCATTTCTATTCTACCTGTTTTAAGTAAAGTTTTTGAGAAGTTAATGTTAAAAGATATGTTAGGTCACTTCAATAGAAATAAACTGCTTAACAGTAATCAGTTCGGCTTCACCAGAGGACGATCCACAACTGATGCAGCATCTATACTCATTAAATATATATACAATATTTGGGAGACATCTTGTGATGCAATAGGAATTTTTTGTGACCTTTCCAAAGCTTTTGATTGTGTAGATCACGCGACTCTTATATTAAAATTAGAACATTATGGTCTGTCAAATAATTCTCTAAATCTTATGTCTTCATATCTTAGTGATAGAACACAAACGGTTGTTGTAAACCAAACAAAGTCCATTGGAGCGGCTGTTAAACTGGGTGTGCCACAGGGCTCTATATTAGGTCCTTTCTTATTTCTCGTTTATATAAATGACTTACCACCCGCGGTAGTTAACCTTTGCGATATTGTGCTATTTGCTGATGATACATCATTGATCTTCAAGGTAGACCGAAAATCCGTTGATTATAGTAGGTTAAACGCGACGCTAGGTAAAGTACTTAATTGGTTTACTAGTAACAATTTGCTACTTAATGCTAAGAAAACTAAATGTGTTAGGTTCGCTTTGCCTAATGTTAGACCGGTAGAATCTAGTATTTTTCTAAATGATGAGTGTTTGGAAATGGTGGATAAGGCACTTTTCTTAGGAATAACTATAGACAAAAACTTGCAATGGAGTCCCCATTTAGCAGTACTAGCAGGTAAATTAAGTTCGGCAGCTTATGCTGTTAGGAAAATTAGACAACTTACCAATGTTGAGACAGCTCGCTTAGTTTATTATAGTTATTTTCATAGTGTTATGTCGTACGGTATTCTTGTTTGGGGAAAAGCTGCTGACATACAAACTATTTTCGTGTTACAAAAAAGAGCCATTCGTTCTATATATAACCTAAACTCCCGTGATTCCTTAAGATTATTATTTAAAGAAATTAATATTTTGACAGTAGCATCACAATTTATTTATGAGAATATTATTTATGTCATTAAAAATCAAGACTCTTTTATTAAGAATTGTGACATACATAATTTGAATACAAGAAATAAGAATAAAATTGCTATTAAAAAATTTCGTGTCCGTAAGGTATATAAATCATTTGTAGGTCAATGCATTCATTTCTATAATAAATTACCTGACGAAGTTTTAAAGTTACCATTTCCAGTACTTAAAAATTACTTGAAAAAGTCGTTGATGTCTAAAGCTTACTATAGGGTCGAAGACTATCTAACAGATAAAAATGCTTGGCCTAAATTAAACACCTAAATATCTTAATAATAACCTAATCATACCAATATATAAACATTGTGTATTGTCTAGGGGACACGGTTTCTGTAGGGGAATGTATCGAAACTAATTATGTGTTGTTTTGCACCGTCATAGGTAAGTATAATTTTTAATTTTTATTTATTTCTTATATTTACTATTTATGAGTTCTTGTAGAAATTTTGAGTTTTGACACATTTTCCTGCTCAACTACGCATGATATATATAGACATATTTTTGTTACATTCATTGTTTTATATAATACTAGGTTAAGTTTTATTTTTCGTTGTATAATATCATATCATAAGAAATGTTTAAAAAACGACTGACTGTTGAGTTTCTTGCGGCGTTTCTTCTCAGCAGTGGTCTCTTGCGAAGCGCTGGTAGATTATTGACGTGTAAAAGTGCCCGTGCGGCCTACTTACTGAATAAACATCTTTTATCTTTTTTTTAATACACAAATATAAAATAATGTTCTTTTTTTCCAGGCTCGAGGGCACGAAAATTGTTACCGAGGTGGAGTTCCAAAACTATATAATATGTATATAGGTTAATTACAATTTTGTCTATGTTTATTTTAAAAATTGCAATTACAATAAGATCTTTTAATGCTAATAAAAGCATATCCCAAACAATTGTTATACAAGTTTATTAAATAGAGCTTGGTCTGCCTGACTCTACTAGATTTTGTTTAACATGCACAGAAGAAACTACTTTCCAATGTGCAAGTTAAACACCCTTTCGAGCTCTATTTTAAGAACAGAGATATGAAATATAATGAAGTCATGCATTCACTGCTAATACTTTGCAATTCACATAAGCTTTCTATTAAAAATAAGTTATTAAGTTGAAACACCCACATCTACTCTTTTATACTATTGTATTTAATTAATTGTTTGTTTGTTTTTATGTTGCAAGCTGTCTCTAATAGAGACATAGGCAAAACTAAACTATAATTGTCTGTAGATACGTAACTTTCGAAAGGATGGAAGGATTTTAATGTGGTTTTTTTAATTAGAATATAGGCGGTTTGATGAATATCGGTTGGGTCGTTTGAGGGTTATCAGCTTCGAAAATAGGTGTGGCAATTGGCAATTACATAGGGGATTTTTAATCAATTTGTTTAAATTTAATCATTTTCTTATTTATTTCATCTTTTATTTCATCGTTGTGTCCTTATAACCTTTTCCTTACTAATCACCCTAATATTACAAATGCGAAAGTTTGTGTGTATGTTGGTTACTATTTCACGCTGTAACGACTGAAAGGAAATGGATGAAATTTGGAATGTACATAGCTTTTACCCTGAACTAACATATAGGATACACCTTATATCTCAGAAAACAATCATTGTTCCCGTAAGGTGGTCAATGTGGATGAAGTTGAACGTTATAAATGCGTTTGTGCAGTGAAGCTAGTACCTGTGAAATATGATCAGTGATCATATTTAATCACAAAGTAACAATGCAATCAAATCTTGGATGCCAATTTTAACCTACTTTTAATTGTTGGATTGATTTGAAATTTAGCATACTTTTACAGTTCCGATAACAATATAAAATGGTACCTACCATCAAGCTGGTATGATGATGGGGATGGAAGGTAGCCATAGGAATTTTGATAGTGAGTTTACTAACGGTGTTTAAATTATAGTCTGCAATAATGCGTGTTGTTTTTTTTACTTTTACTTATGAGTTACTTTACTTTGAAAATTATTTCCTAAGCCCTAATAGTGACATAACTAACATTAAGTATTCAAGTTGGTAGGTATAGGTACTCATAATAGTCTATTATATATATGTATATAAAATTTAATTGCCACATCTATGACGGAGCATCACTTGAGAACGGCTCGACCGAGTTGGCCGTTTTTTCATTGTTTTCGTAATTGTCAGGACAAGGTTTGTATGAAACACAAAATCGCCCGAGTGATACCAAGCACGGACAGCTAGTAAATAATAAATATTACTTACCTTAATTTTATTTACATGGGTAATTCGTCATTATTGTGCGGCTGGAGGTCTAATTCGAACTCAGCACATAAACGGCACATATCTCCTTAAACCTCTGTATATTATGTCGAAACTCTTCATCCTGAAGCTCGAAGGGGTTGGGAGCATCCCTTATAGCCCTGCACAGCAGTTTATTCTTTCTATTTTGGCTTGAAGCGGGAGGCGACAAAGACACACTTGACATTCTACAAACAATGATTACCAATTAAAATATATTGTTTAACACCTTTCTTGTAAGTATCGAAGACTTTTTTTATTAATTGAGACATTACAAAACCAATACTCACGCTTAAATTTAAGTTTTTTTCAAGATTAATGTCTTATCGTCACCAACATGGCACTCGTATAAACTTATCGAATTGAGCTGTCAAAAGTCGATCCAAAGTGGCCACCCATGTTAAGCAAAATCGATAAAATATGAAGATTGTCATTTATCGTTGTCAAAAGTGGATAATACAATGTAACCGATGCCACCATGTTAGCCTACGTCGACAATGATAATATGTCGTTGTTCTTGAGATAAAAACGTTTTATTGCGTGGATAAGTGTCACCATAATTGGCCCGCAGGGTGGCGTAATGCAAGTAGTAAAGTTGGTACGCAGCTAAAGTGTAGAATCTAAATATTGCCGTTGAAACCATGTTTTGCACCTCAGATATCGATTTTGAATGCTGCTTGCACTTTCAAAGAATGTAACTAAAATGTCCCAAAACAGGACACCTTTCAATATTTCAGTTGAAAAGATGTTTAGAAACCTCTTTATTCTGAAATGTTGTTGGTTCTTTTTATAAATCGTGTTTTTTGGGGTCTGAAGGCTGAAAAAATAATATAAAAAAACCATCGTTTTTAATTCGTGTTTTATTGAATGTATCTTTAAATGCACACCGCCATGACGTCACAAATGTATAAAGAAAAGTATTATGTATCCAGGGAGACACCGTCATAAAACGAGTACCAACCCAAAAAAATATTTTTAATATTACTTATCAAAAATAAATAAATGAAAATAGGCCTATGTAAAGTATAAAAAACTATTATTTGAATTGCTCAGCAGTAATGAAACAAAAATCTGTATTGAATTTGAAATCTTGAGCTTTTGCTTTATTTTTGTAACCTAATTACAGCCATAAGTATCGTTGCATTAAATTTTGATATCAGTTATTCATTTTTTTTATAGAAATATTAACTAAGAAATGTAAAAATTACAAAATTACTAGGTACTTTAAAGTGCTTCAACTGCATTAGATTATGTTATTTCTTATTTTTGAGTCGTAGACCTATGACGAAATAAACCACGTAGGTTACTATAAAAGGCCGGATACGCGAAAGAAATTATGAGGGAATATAATGGCTGTAATATTCGCTGGAGCGTAAGCAAAAACATTTGCGTGGATGATCTATATATGACCTATAAATTGTTTTTTCTAAAGTGTTACGCTGTCACTGTTGATGATTAGATAAAGAAGACTCTAGCTTTCTTCGCAAAATATTTTCAGGTGATGTAATGAATTGCAAAGGTTCAAAGCTAGCCTTGAAGATGACATACAGAAGTGGTCGTCGACCAACTGCAGTCAGCGCAGAAAATGTACGAATGACTGAAATGCTAGCGCGAGAAGATCAACAAACCGCATTCAAGGACATGAAAAATCGGGGCAATTAGTTCGTTGGTGTTTTTTCCACCTCAAAGGAACATTTTGACAAGAATAAACATTTATGTCAATGGATGCTACATAAACGGTTAAAGAAGACTCGCGTGTATATCCTTACAAATATACGTGTACTGGGTCAAGACTAGGATAAGCCTAGGGTTAGACTAGGATTTCTAAAATTTAATGGCCACAAAAATAAGCAGTTTTATAACAAAATGATTCGAAAAACATGAAAGCGTTATCGATATATGGATGTTTTCAGACACCTGTGGGCTTAGTATGCTAAGCGAGATTTAGTGTCAGATTTTACGTCATCCATGAATTAGTGTCAAATAAAAAGTTGCCAGTAATATTAAATATTATTTTCTTCAAACTTATTAAGGTGTCACGAAACAAGACAGTCAAGCTCAAGCACCTTGCTTAGAGCACGCAGGATATACCATTATAATCTGTGCGCAGGATAACTAATGTAAGTGACATAAGACATTGCTATCAAATCAGGAAAGTAAACAAATACATTGAACTTGAATCATATTGCGTTTTTTGCTGTAAAACTTATATAATTTACATATTACTTCAGGAAATAAATCTGAATAAGTACCAAAAAAAACTGTATGTAAGGCAAATCACGATTTTTATTCTGCAAGATCAGAAACGTGAAACACCAGGTAACTTTGATATGGTATGGTAAACTAAGACTTTAATATGTTAATTCTTAATAATAACCCTCCTTCTGACGCAGTCGGGTAAAAATGTACCTTCATCATCATGAAAAATATTTATTAGGCTAGCTCAAATTTAAAGGTTATGTAAATAGCGACACATACTGACACTCTCATAGAATGAAAAGCAAAGCAGATGAGTATGAAGTGCCATTGTGTTGTGTGTCTAGGGTAAAAGCACTCAGTGGCTTTTATTAGAATAGCCACCGCAATGGACAATTTAGTAGATAAAATGTCATTGAAAAAAAAACACTATCGCTCGGTAATTAATTCAATTAAATTTTTCTCGGAATGGCTTCTGTCCATAAACGCTAGTAATTATGATCACAAATTATAGGGTATTTTTCAAATTTTCTCTTTACCCTACCCTACACCTACCCTACACCTAAGATACCTATAGTGTGGCAAGTTCAGATAGAGTCTGTCTAATGAATGATGAACCGGGCTTTTATTTGACTGGCAGGTCTGGCAACACTATTAAAATGACGTTTTGACATTGACAAACAAGTCGTTGTTGGTTCTAGTCTGTTAAATTAAAGTTTTCTTCTCGAAATTTACGGACTAAACATGCGTAAAACTATCAAAAGTGGTGTGCGACAGATCCTTTGTACCATTATAAACAAATATAAAGAAAAACAAGAGAAGAGGGAAGCATTGTTGAAACAAAAATTAGAGTGTTTACACACGGTGACCGAATTCATAGGTTATAACAAGGTTAGTATGGCATGTTAATTTTGATACTTATTATTTCTATATCTTCAATCCAAAGTTTCATAGAATATATACCTTTTCTGTTCTACCTATCTTTTGAAATTGGTATTTCTTTTCCATTAAGAAATTAAACGATGTATTCTTTTCAGATTAGCTGGACGTGGATGGTGAAAAACAAACAGTTTTGAAAAATCTTCAGCAGTTGAAAGAGTTGGAGCAAAACGATTTACTATGCCAGAGTCAAACGAAGTATTTAGAAGAATTATCATCAATGACCGATATCAGTGTTTCGACATTGAAGAGAATGAAGGCAAAGTAAACCATGGTGTCTTCTACTCTTCTACTGAGTACTCTCCAGGAAAGAAGCGAACTCACAAGGCCACAGTATCCAATTTAGATAGTTTTGACATCCATGCCATCGGAAATAAAGTGAACGAATTTTATATTGTAAAGAAGCAAGTGCCTACACTCAGATGCCTATTAGCAGAGTTGAGAGAAAGCATCGGTTTTACCCTAATAATAAATAAAATATTTTTACTTAATGACTTGTTATTGGTGATTTTATTTACTAAAAGAGCTCACAAATGAGAAAGCATGCTGATGCAAGCATTATTATGGTGGTCTGCATTTTTTTTTCATAGATAGTTTCAAAGCTTCAAATACTTCGTGATACCCAAAGTTGCTAAATAGTTCGGTACACGTTTGGCGACTTTGGGTGTCACTATCTATTTATTTAATGCTGACTATACGGGTCAATCAACTTTTCTTTGTAGTTCGGTGCCAGGGTGACGTTTCCTGGGTCACTCATTAAAACTATGATTTCAAAGGATATAAGTCCACTACCATTCTTTTATGGGTTTTCTCCTGAGTGTGATAGAAGTATACATTATAAAAAAAAACTAAGAAACTATCACTGTTGTCTCCTGGCTTACGAGACACTAACAACAACAAAAAAGTTGATCCACCCATACGTATTAAATAGCAAGACTCTCAGGCTTCTACTAATAAACTGTACTTAAATATGATACCGTGTGTGGTCTTAATATGGATAAACGGACACTTGAGTGCGGTATTAGTAGACTTGAGTACCTATAGTTTATTAATACGGGCATTAGTATTGTGAAAAAGCACGCGTTTCCTCTTCCTTTGTGCCCACCAAAATAAACAAAATAAGAAAAGTATCAAAATCGTTTATTCCTACATTGATCGGTAATACCATATGAAGATTTTTTGAATTTGCCGCTTTTTCTCAGGTTCATCTTTCATTAGACAGACTCTATATGTGATGTTATGTCAGTGGTTTTTTTTTACAGCATATAGGTAAGTTATAAAAAAACTGTTATTTCTTGATGACCGAAGACGATCAGAAAAAGAAAACTTCAAAAACCATAATTATGTACCAAATATTTGCAGTGCACTTACTTAACCAGAGGCCCTACTTACTTCGAAAATCAAAGTTCGAAGTTGCGTTAGCTCCATCTCTGTCACTCGTCATTCGAGCCGAAATCGAGAGACAAGGATGGAGCTAATGTAACTTCGAACTCTGATTTTCAAAGTAGGGCCTCAGAATTCCTTATTAACGATATTTATACTATGTACTGGTCTTTGGTACTGGTTCTGTATTAAGGCCTCACCACTTTACAATAACTATGTTTGTTATCTATGGTTTCTATGGGGCTCTTTTCAACGCCATGTTAAACAATGTTTTTGTTCTGTTTGTCATCTGTTATTTAAAATAATTACGTTAATCCTGACTTCTTGACTGACGTTTTCATAAGCTGTTGCCAATTTAAACCAAATATAATATCATTTTATTTTTAATTGCAGGCACCTGAGGCACGAAAATGGTTTTTGCACCACGTACAACGGTACTGGTTTACGCTTGAGCGAGATGGCAATGGACTTTGATGATGATAATTATGGACACATAATGAATACATCTGAGCAAGATGACAGCGGAGATCGATCGCACACTCCCCCTTCATCCTCTGCCACAGCTCGTCCTAGCCTTGCCGTCGCAGAAAAGAGATTCGAGCCAGACATGCTAATACTGGATGGAATTTTTCTCAAAGTGATTCCTGAGAAATCGTCAGGAAATGTAGTAGTAGCACGATGTACCCGATGTCGTTCAAAGAATAAAGCCGAAATAAAAGGTTATGGAAGGGTAACTTCCAATTTTGTATCGCATTTAAAGCGGGTACACTGAACTGCTGTAGTAGATGAATACAAGAACCACTTGAAGTTGAATAGCAAAAAAAACAAGGTGAAGAAATCCCAAGCCAACCCAGTCCCTTCCACTTCGAAGGACCGTAGCGAACCATTTTCGCAGTCAAAAGTCAAAAACGCCCCGTGTTCACAACAATAATTTGAAGAAAATCTGGTGAACTTTTTTACTCATTCAATGATGCCTCTGCGTCATGTTCAAGACCCTCATTTTATGAAGCTGTTGGGTGATTTGAACATAGACGAAATGGGGCTGAAGTTGATTGGAAGACGTCGCCTTAAAAATTTGATTAATGATCAATCGGCGCCTCAAAAAACTTTCATAAAACAAGAATTAAAGTCAGCAGAGTTTGTTTCAACTACTGCTGATATTTGGTCAGGAAAGAAAAGAAGCTTTATCGGAGCTACTGCCCATTGGATTGATAAGGGCTTATGCAGACAATCAGCCTCCATAGCATGTCGACGGTTTAAAGGAGCACACACATTTGACCGTATTAAAGATACCATGCTAGATATATTTGCGGATGCTAAACTCGAGCCATCAAAAATTGTATCATCAGTCACAGACAACGGTTCTAATTTTGTGAAAGCGTTCAAAACATTCGGCATAAAATCCAGATCGACGGATATTTACACAATCGATGCAGCCGATTCTTCAGATTCCGTTGAAGATGAAACTTCGGATTCCAGTGAAATATTATACGAATCAAGTCATGTTGAAGAGGAACAGTCTGATACATTTGAGGCACCACAAAGCGGTTTGCTACCTTAGCATTTGAGGTGTAATGCTCATACACTAAATCTCATCGCTAGTGCTGATGTTCAGTCATTGTTAACAGACCAATCGACTTTGTTAGGAAAAATGCATACAACCGTTATTAAAAAATGTAACGAACTATGGAGTGCAGCTGGAAGACCCAAGTCTGCGGAAATATTCAAGAAGTTCTTGGCCACACTCTTCCACGACAGGGAATCACTAGATGGAACAGTCTGTATGACGCCTTAGGCAAAATTTCTAAAATCAAAAATAAAAGTTATCAGCTGGCTAGAACTCTCAATATCAAGAATCTATTGAATGATAAGGAATTTGAATATATTGACGAGTATCTGCAATGTGCAGCACCTGTTGCACTAGCTCTTGATATACTGCAGGGCGATGACGCATTTTATGGTATCGTCACGCCATGTCTCATGTCCTTGAGGAAAAAACTACAGAAGCTTCAAAAACAACACTTGCAGTTCTGTAGCGGCTTAGTGAAAAAATATTTGAGTCGTGTTGAAAGCAGATTCAGTTATTTTTTTGATTTTTCTAACGAAACTGGCAAAAAAGCAGCAGTTGCAGCACTGAGTTATCCAAGATTCAATAACAGATGGTTTTCGTGTATGAGTTCGGCGGACGAAAAAAATTGTATGAAACTTTTGAAATCGGCCGTTAGTATAACGATTAGCGAACAACAAGATCAAGAGGCAGAAGATTTATCAAAAAGAAAAAAACAGAACGATGACGAGTTTTTTGATTTCCTCTCTGATTCAGGTAGTGAAACCGTTTCTAACTATATCACCGAATTAAGTCGTGACCTAACTATTTTAAATCGCTACCCTCTGATTAAAAGGGTCTTCTTGAAATATAACACATCGATGCCATCTTCAGGGTTAGTACCTAGAAAGGATATTTTCCTTTGCTACAATGGTGAATTTACCAAAATCCCATCGGATATCGGATGACCTATTTGAAAAAAGACTTGTTATGAAGAGCAACATGAATCACCAGAAGAAATGGTAACAACGTAGAGAATATAGAAAGTATACTTTTTTAATGCATGATTAATAATTTGAGATGATTAAGTTGTATACTTATTGTGATAAATAAAAATCAAAGTCTATTTAAACTTTGTTTCATTTAAGCCAAAAGTACACAAAACACGTCCAAAAAGGGCCTTTTTAGGTCGTAAAAATACGTCAAATGTGTGAAACATTTTTCGGAACCTTTGGGCACCTCAGATATCGACTTTAAGTCCAGTAAGTAAGTCCCAAAAGGACACCTCAGCGGACGAAAATACTGACATCAGGAACATGTTTTCGAACCTCTGGGAACCTCAGATATCGACTTTAAGTCCAGTAAGTAAGTCCCAAAAAAGGACACCTTTGAAAAGTAATCTTAGGGAAGGGACTATGGTTAATCTAGATTAAGAATTGATTTAATCCGAATTGAGGATTGATGCGTTAATTCCAATTGATTCAATCGGATTGACGCGTCAATCAGAATTGAATCAATTCGAATTGATCAATTCGGATTGACGCGTCAATTCGATTAATCAATCCGGATTGATTTAGTTCAGATTGATGCCTACACTGGTTAAAATAAACTATGTACGATATGAAAAAATATACGCATTTTTCGCATATACTACATGTTTATGTCTGAGTTACCGCTAATAATCGCACAAGTAGAGATTGCAGCGCTTTTTCAACCTTAACTCAACGGAATAGTAACCATCATATTTAGTGACTGTGTAGTTAGCGCAGTCGAATTAGGAAAAAGTATGGAATTAAGTCGTGTAGTCGTGCATTTTTTGGAATCGTTAGAGGGCGTAACTAGATGGTTTTTCTCCGGTTTGCACCGTTTCTATTATGTACGGAAAGCCTTTAAATTTTAGGTATAAACTTTAAAGTGCCGTAATTTTGGAGTATGTTAAAAACTATTTCGCGCAAGTTTAGCCACGTGTAAAGACCCCTTTGGTACATAATGTATCTTAAATAAAAAGGTGTGCGATGAATGAAACTTAAGTTATTTGTTTTTCTTAGATTGCGCCTCGAGGATAATTCGGTCGATTGGTGCAAACTTACATTAAGCTTTTTAAAGCATTATAAACGCCAAGTTTATTTTGCATCCCTGTGCAAATTAGGGAACATGGATTTTTCATTACTTTATAGATTGTACTTCGGAGCAAATTAAGGTACTTAGTCGTAAAAATTTAAACATGGAACTCATTCTAAAGATACTACATTCGCACTTTATAAAAAAAAGGAAAAAGGAAGGATGTTTGTCAAATGTAATCGCAGCGAACGCCAGGCGACCGCGAGCATATTTAATCTTTGCCGCGGGTAGTAGGAGCGCGGCGCGGGGCGGGAAAGAGCGTAACGCATTCCAACGCTGTGAAATTTGACCCCAAAATTGGACATCCTTGTTTTGTTCGAGGGAAGGAATATTTAAAAACATAGAAGTGTCCTGTTTTCCTGTTTCTGTAGGAATCGTACAAAATCCTGTTTTAGCGGGCGTACTAAATTCTACTTCTGAAATTTTCTTAGCTTAAAAATGTAACAGCCTGCTTACTGTCACATGTTTTTTTTAGGGTTCCGTACAAAAAATTAAAAACCGGAACCGTTATAGGATCACTCGTGCGTCTGTCTGTCCGTCCGTCTGTCAGAGCTAGGGCATGCTCCCGGGAATTCCCGGTACTGAAAGTACCGGGAAATCCCGGGAATTATCATTCCAACTGGTACCGGTACTGACGAAAAAAATCCCGGTTCTGCGGTACTGAGTTTGTGACTAGACTAATTGTCATTTTTTCAATTCAAAACTACGTGCGGGCCGGGTGACGCTCGCCCCACCCTCCGACCCGACGCCTTGACTCGATCCAAGGCCAACCGGTCGGGCCGACCGACAGGTAGTCAGGTAGTCAGAAAGATAGCTGTTTTGGTTTAGTAAACTCGTGTCTGTGCAGTGTGCTGTGCTGTGTCTGAACAAATTTTGTGATTGTGATGAGTTTACAGCGTGTAAGTAAAGGTAAGAAAATTATCAATTTAATTTAATCTCTGCATAACGTATTTATTTATTTATTGTATTTGTTTGTATTTCATATAATTACCACTTTCGTGTGTTTAAGCTGTCTATTATAAATAAATATCAGGCAGGATACAGTTATGCAACTCGATCGAGTTTTGAACTACATAAACTAGGCCTGTAGGTAATCTGGGCAACTACTAGAATGGCTTATGTTAAATAAAGGCTTAAACATATTTTGTTTTTATCACATCACTCATTTGAAAAAAGTAGTTATCTTAGTTTTTCATTTAAAGAAAGAACATGTATGATATGCAAATGTACCTTTGGGTAGATTACATTATATTTTTAAGAATATTATTAATATAATGTCACGACTTCACTAGTTCAATCATCACCATAAGAGCCTTAAAAGACTGATCGAGCACGTGTTATATTTTGCGAGAATGTAGTATGTTTTAAATAAGTAATACGTTTTTTAGAGGCTTTTTAGAGATTTTTAATGCTATGTATTATTATTTATAATGATTTAGTTGCGTAGGCGTGAATTACATAGGTATTTTATATTTTTAAAGTTAAGTTTTTTTTTGTGCAGAAACACCATGAGCTTCGAAGATTTTACCAGCAAATCCTCTGTATGGAACTATTTTTTACGTGACAAAGATAAGAAGAACGCTAAATGCAAACAATGTGGTAAAGTTTTAAAAACTTTAGGAGGATCAACCAGTGGCTTACGAAAGCATTTAAAAAATGTTTATTTAATCAGCTTTAACGTAGAGCCTGAGCCACAACCAGGTCCCAGTACGAGGGATGATTCCTTACAATCGAATGTTGCAGCAGTTTCTAAGAAAACGAAACTCACAGACTATTTTGAATCTCAAGACGAACCCAAAAGTAATAGGAATGACCGAGTATGTCGCATGATTGCACTGGACGGGGTCCCCTTCAGACTGTTTGTCAAATCCATTGACTTGAGACAGCTGTTTGAGCAATCCGGCCAACCACTCCCGAAATCTCCGAACACGATTAGGGAAATTCTTTTGAAGGAATACGATGTAAAAAGAGACCGCCTTCGTCAAGAATTGCAGAGTCTAAAGAAGAAAGAAAGAAAATTTACAATTTCTCTTGATGAGTGGTCTTCCGACAGAAACAGAAGGTACCTGAATTTGAATTTACATTGTCAATTTTTGTCTGGGGTATTCAAATTTAGAAATTTGGGCCTTATTAGAGCTTTTGGGTCCATGCCTGCTAACAAATGTAAAGAAGAAATAAATCGACGACTTAACCAGTACGGATTGGACTTGGAGGAAGATATTGTAGGTATGGTCACGGATGACTGCAGTGTCATGAAGAAATTGGGAAAGACTATAAAGTGCTATCACCAGTTGTGCCTTGCTCATGCAGTTCAATTGGCTATTGTAGATGTTTTTTACAAAAATACCTCGATTGAGCCGGAAGAAACTGCAGTACAAGATAATGCTGATATATACGAAGAAGAATTAATGACCCTGGTGGAACATGAACAAAGGGGTAATTTGGAGATGGATAATTTGGTAACAACGGAGAATCAAGAGATAAATGACGAAACTGATGATGCTATTGATATAAACTCTGAAAACGATGGTGCTGAATTTTTGACAGTAGTGAGACCTATTATTGATTCAGACGGCACGGCAACAAGGTTTCAATTCCATAATATTGTGTCGAAAGTTCGTGCTGTAGCAAAAACATTCCGAAAGTCTCCTACTAAAAACGAAATCCTTCAAAAGTATGTTACCGAAGAACATGGAAAAGAATATGTATTGATATTGGATTCCAAAACTCGATGGAGCTCTATGGCCGAAATGATAAGTCGTTTTCTTAAACTTAAACCTAGCATTTTGAAAGCATTGATCGACATCAAATCTAACATTATTTTTACAGACGGTGAAATAGAAACACTAAAACAGTTACATGACATTTTAGACATTTTGAAAACGATAATTGAAGCTCTGTGTCGCCGAGATGCGACGTTACTTACAGCTCAAATATCAATTAATTTTGCACTAAATAAATTCACTCTGATGAATACTACCGTAAGCATTGCAATGGCCAATGCAATGAAAAACCGATACAAATCTCGACGACTTATTGAGACGTCCGTTTTACAATATTTACACAATCCAGACAACTACTTCGCTGAAATTGAAAATGAAGATTTACTGACATTTCCCAGACCAACCAGTTCAGAAATGCAGGATTTAATAGAAAATATAGTACGACGATCTATGAAAGACCATGATACTGCTGAAGCCGATTTCATGAGCACTTCAGCTCCTTCTACTGTCCATTCAATAATAGTCAACGAGCCCTCTACGTCTTCAGTTAAAGAACAATTGAATAAAGAACTGCAGAAAAGCTTGAGTAGTCGTTCCACTACCAATAGAATAGACCACGATAATATTTCTCAGTCCATTCAAGTAGAGATGGTAGTATTTGAAAATGGAGGTGTTCGTGGACGTTATCAATCACTGGCCTACGATTATCTCATGACTATACCGCCAACGAGTGCTGAGTCAGAAAGAGTGTTTTCTTCAGCTGGCATTATCTGTAATAAGCTCCGTACCTCATTAAGTGACAAAAGCGTAGACGCCATCAGCTTTTTGAGGAGCTATTACCGGGAAAGAAAGGCAATGCAATTGCCACCTCAATAATATTTAAGATGTTTTTTCCTAATTTTTTCGTGATCAATCATTTTTTATGTTGTTCAAAAAGAGTTGATCGAAGAATGATTATTTAGTTTATTCAATCGTGACTTTATCTATGTAACATTACATTACCAAATAAATAATGACAAGTGATCTCACTTCAGAGCTTAGAGTATATAAGAAATATTAATTATGTGTCTTAATCTTTTAATTGGTTTATTTTGTTATTTGTTGATTGTTCTGGAAATCTGGAATACTCTTAACTCTTATTTAAATTAGTGTATTTCATATTTTAAAGTTCATGCATAAAGACTTATTTTAATAATGATTATTTACTTTTTCCAATCTATGTAACAATAGTACTGTAACACTACCAACTAAGTAATAATAAGTAATCTCACTTCGAGCTACAGACTTATAAAAATGTTAATTATGTGTTGTTTTTTAATTGGCTTATTTTGTCATTTGTTGATTTATTTTGTCATTTGTTGATTTATTTTGCCCTTTGTTGATTATTCTGGATTAAATAATGAATAAAAATCACTTAACTGGTGTTTTATTTAACAAATTAACCATTAAACACAAAATATACAAATAATTTACTCAGTACCGAAAAGTACCGAAATCCCGGGAATTCCCGGTTCTGACTCAGTACCGGAAATCTTAGTCCCGGTTCTGGAAATGGTACCGGTACCGCATGCCCTAGTCACAGCCAATTTTCTCCGAAACTACTGGACCGATTGAATTGAAATTTGGTACACTTATGTAAATTGATTGATGTGCAAAGTAAATAACATTTTTTTTTAAATAAGGGTTATTTTCGGGGGACAAATTAGGAAATCAAAAAAAAAGTTTTGCAAACCTTACTGTGTCATATTATATCAAATGAAAGGGCTCGTTATGAGGATCTCAAACATATAGATAGTTTTGAATTTATTCACAAAAGAAGAAGAAAATTGACCTTTCCCCCTTCCTGATCTCCGAAACTACGGAGCCTAAAATTTGAAAAAAAAAAAATATACAAGAAAATAATTATAACAGTAATTTACGTCTATAGGGAAAGAAGGTGTTCGGAAATTTTCGTATAAGAAATTAATCATAACAGTAATTATAGGGTGACGGAGCCAGCAATGGACAAGGACCAATGACGGACACTTGATTCTTATTTTACAGAAGATAAGGGTTATTCATTTGTTTTGCAACAATCAATTTAAGACCGTATGAAATTTGAATTAAGAGTGAAGTGTCCAGTACTGGTGCTTGACAGCTAAAAGTGTCCATCATTCGTGCCGTCACCCTATGTGTATTAGGGAAACAAGGCGATAGGAAATTTTCATACAAGAAATTAAAAATATCAGAAAATACGTCTAATAAACCAAATATCAAAAAATACGTCTAACAAACCCTCAAAAGATGAAAGAAAGAAAGAAAGAAAATATATTTATTCACAACAAAAGCACAATTATAAATAAACAAGTAAATAAAATTAAACAGGTTGTTGTGAAACGAGATAAGATAAGATAAGATAAGATAAGATTAGTCTAAAGAAATTAAATTCCATGTGATATATGAACGAAGTCCGACGGACGGACTAAGTTCAAAGTTAATAAGCCAGAAAAAAACGGTATAATTTAATTGTTCCATTATGTGACAACCCTAGGTGTAAAAAATACCGGTAAAATTAAAACTACCCGTAACTTTTGAGAACCATGCAATTAGACGCTAGAGTCTGTCTAATGAATGATGAACCGGGCTTTTACTTGACTGGCAGGTCTGGCAACACTATTAAAATGACGTTTTGACATTGACAAACAAGTCGTTGTTGGTTCGAGTCTGTCAAATTAAAGTTTTCTTCTCGAAATTTACGGACTAAACATGCGTAAAACTATCAAAAGTGGTGTGCGACAGATCCTTTGTACCATTATTAACAAATATAAAGAAAAACAAGAGAAGAGGGAAGCATTGTTGAAACAAAAAATAGAGTGTTTACATACGGTGACCGAATTCATAGGTTATAACAAGGTTAGTATGGCATGTTAATTTTGATACTTATTATTTCTATATCTTCAATCCAAAGTTTCAAAGAATTATCATCAATGACCGGTAAATACTAAGATTAATTAAATCATTGAAGATATCATAAACATATTAATATGTACCTACGTACCCTTCATGAGCTCTTGGAAAAGATGTTCGGGTTATACCTGTCTTCCTTGTTCTTAAACCGTTGCGATTTGAACCTCACCGATGCAATTTGATTTCACGTAAACCCAAATGTTCTTAGAGCTGTCGGACTGTAAAATGGGGCTGTACTGCGTGTCACAATATATTTGTAAAAGGTGTTCTGTTTAATTTTTCCTTCTTTCTTCTTACAGATATCAATCAGTGTTTCGACATTGAAGAGAATGAAGGCAAAGTAAACCATGGTGTCTTCAGTACTCCAGGAAAGAAGCGACCTCACAAGGCCACAGTATCCAATTTAGATAGTTTTAACATCCATGCCATCAGAAATAAAGTGAACGAATTTTATATTGTAAAGAAGCAAGTGCCTACACTCAGATGCCTATTAGCAGAGTTGAGAAAAAGCATCGGTTTTACCCTAATAATAAATAAAACATTTTTACTTAATGACTTGTTATTAGTGATTTTATTTACTAAAAGAGCTCACAAATGAGAAAGCATGCTGATGCAATCATTATTATGGTGGTCTGCATTTTTTTTCATAGATAGTTTTAAAGCATCAAATACTTCGTGATACCCAAAGTTGCTAAATAGTTCGGTACACGTTTGGCGACTTTGGGTGTCACTATCTATTTATTTAATGCAGACTATACGGGTCAATCAACTTTTCTTTGTAGTTCGGTGCCAGGGTGACGTTTCCTGGGTCACTCATTAAAACTATGATTTCAAAGGATATAAGTCCACTACCATTCTTTTATGGGTTTTCTCCTGAGTGTGATAGAAGTATATATTATAACATTTTTTCTAAGAAACTATCACTGTTGTCTCCTGGCTTACGGGACACTAACAACAACAAAAAAGTTGATCCACCCATACATATTAAGTAGTAAGACTCTCGGGCTTCTATTAATAAACTGTACTTAAATATGATACCGTGTATGGTCTTAATATGGATAAACGGACACTTGAGTGCGATATTAGTAGACTTGAGTACCTATAGTTTATTAATACGGGCCTTAGTATTGTGAAAAAGTACGCGTTTCCTCTTCCTTTGTGCCCACCAAAATAAACAAAATAAGAAAAGTATCATAATCGTTTATTCCTACATTGATCGGTTATACCATATGGAGATTTTTTGAATTTGCCGCTTTTTCTCAGGTTCATCTTTCATTAGACAGACTCTAGTTAATTTACAAATTATACAATTTATAATAGTCCTTACCTAATTGTGTGTTGAAACTAGATTCTAATGTGCTGGTATGAGGCAGAAAATTTTCTTTTTGAAAATATGTTATATAATGCACTTATAACACCTCGTATTAATGCACAAATCAATTTTTATATGAACGTACACATCCGGTTTTTATCTAAACTTTTGTACTCATATCGTGATTCAGATTCAGATTCAGATTCACATTTTACTACTCAATATAACGTCAAATTATAATTATATGCAGTTACATTGAGGTCGTCAGAAACAGAAATAGAATTAAATTATAATAGTAAAATAGTAAAAGTCAACACAAATACAAAGTACAGTAGGCTGCAAAAGTGCATGGACAATTGAGAATTAAAATGCTATGCAGGTGAATATCGACGCCATCTGTCTGCTTGTGGGGCGTTAGCAGCTATTAGTAAATCTTACTGGTTCAGTCAGATCTCACTAGATGGCGCTGCATTACCTTATAAGATGAAAAATATTTTTTTCCGCAAGAATCAAGCAGTTGCATAGTTGTCAACTTTATTATTTTTAAGGGGCATCTAAACGGGCCATATTTTCACTGCAATATGTGGCTGGCAACTATTGGTGTCTTTCTCTAACATACGAGTAAGAGAGGGACACCAATAGTTGCCGGCCACATATTGCAGTGAAAATATGGCCCGTTTAGATGCCCCTTAATTAAGTCCACACTTCAGAACTTGGATTAATATTAGATTATTAAAAACACTTTCAAAATCCATTTTACCCGAGTGGAATCGAACTATGAACTCTTGTATCATAGGCAATGCCAAATGCCGTTCGACCATCGAACGTTTTGATAACCTGTCAAAATGTATTATCACTTTGTAATAAACCGAGCATGAGAACAGGCCGTGTGATTCGAAGGTGACCAGAGCAGTAGACTCATCAAATTTATACTTATGAGCGCCAGATGAGTTTACCGACAAAATGAGAATTGGCTAAATAAAAATCATAAGATCAGTAATAGATAAATATTTATTCCAACAAAGGTTACAAAATGCCTCTTACTTCCTTCTTTTCTTTTTATAGATACTTTATAGGTTATAGGGTATTGGTGGTGAAAATACCTTGGTACATATCGTCACACCCATATACAATCAGTAGGTAACACTTAAATTAACATGAAACGAGTTAAGAACGAGGCTTATTTCGGTTGCTTTGGTACTGATAAAATTTAAATAAGAAGGTTAGAATTTACCAGATTCTGAAGTAGGTAAGAGTTTACGTGCTGATCGACGTGAACCACGGAGTTTTCCCCGGAGAACATCACCCGCAGGATCCCGAACACGAGGTCGGACACAGCTTGGCTACAGGTCAAACAGCGCCCGCCGTTACCATCAATTGTAGCAGTATCCGCCTTGGGAATCGCGGCACCCGATGTACCCGCAGTTGGACCCCGTTAATCAAGGTCAAGTTTGGTTCCAGAAATAGACCGTCGAACATCCACGCACCCGAGTAGATACGGGGTCGCCGTGAAAGAGTGAAGCGACGTAGTAAGTTGGAAAGTAACTTATTGAAAACTCTTCTTATTATTATTGGATTATTTATCGAATAAAACACTTTTATCTGATTATTGGTTTTTAATTATCTCTTTTTAAATACATTTAATTTTGTTCCCATCATTTCGTTACATATATGAAATCTGACATTCTCAAATCAGTGTTTACAGATCTTAAATATAATCCATCTCAAATACAGTGTTGTCAGTTATGAATATATTCAACTACTGATATAAAGGAGTATTTACATCATGCCATTGCTTAAGACTATGATATCTATAGTGATGAACCTTACAACTCGGCCATCCTTAGCAAAATGGGTCCTCCCATTACAACAAAAACATTTATAATAATAATATTAATAACAAATCAACATATTGCATTAAAAAAAAAACAGTAATTCTAGAATCTTGCACAGTCTGCTACAATTTACGACTAATTATTAATAAAACAATAATTCTAGGATCTTGCACAGTCTGTTATAATCTACGACTAATTATTAATAAAACAATAGCTCTAGGATCTGGCGCAGTCTGCTACAATCTACAGCGATCTATGCTATACTAGAGGACGCCCGCGACTTCGTACACGTAGAATTAGTTTCCCGCTACTCCCCCCATTTCTTCCCGTTGGGGGTCGATTTTCGGAAAATCCTATCTTCGTGCTCGCTTACATTATGAAAGGAACCCCTGTAACAAATTTCAAGTTTCTAGGTACAGTAGTTTCGGCTGTGCGTTGATATGTCAGTCAGTCAGTTTTGCCTTTTATATATATAGATAACTTCTGACATATCTGCACTGACTGCTCATAGCCTTTACTCCAATTGTTAATATAATACACGTTTTGTTAGAAATTCGTGCATAATTTATTTTTTAATCTTATTAGCTACCTTGCGCAGTTTGCTATAATCTACAGCCATCTATGCTATATCAACTTCTGACATATCTGCACTGACTGCTCATAGCCTAAGCTCCAATTGTTAATATAGTACACGTTTTATTAGACATTTGTGGATAATTTATTTACTATTTATTTATTTAACCTTATTAGCTACCTTGCGCAGTTTGCTATAATCTACAGTCATCTATGCTATATCAACTTCTGATATATGTGCACTGACTGCTCATAGCCTAAGCTCCAATTCGTTTTATTCATTTGTGAATAATTCAACCCTTTTTGCTATCTTGCAGTCTGCTATAACCTACAGCCATCTATGCTAAGTATATCAACTCCGGATATATCTGCACTGACTGGTTATAACCTATGGTCCAATTCGTTTTATTAGACATTTGTGGATAATTCAACCCTATTTGCTATCTTGCATAGTCTGCTATAATCTACAGTCATCTATGCTATATCAACTTCTGACATATCTGCACTGACTGCTCAGCCTATGCTCAGTATTCTTATTCCACAAAGTCAAACAATATCTCTAGGATCTTGCACAGTCTGCTACAATCTACGACCATCTGTGCGATAATGATTGCTCAATATCTCTCTTTTTTGCACTGATCGCTCATAGCCTCATCACAATTATTTTCTACAAAGTTAATTATAATCTACGATCATTTGTGCGATATTAAATACGACATCATTCAAAGCTGCACTGATCATACCGATCATCTATGCAATATCGTTACAACACCATTCAAATCGACACTGACCGCTCGTAACCAACTTATAATGATACATAAACATTCATCTAGACGTATTTAGCTACAATATATTCTTATACGACATCATTCATAGCTGCACTGATCATCCCGATCATCTATGCAATATCGTTACAACACCATTCAAATCTACACTGACAGCTCATAACTAACTTATAATGATACATAAACATTCATCTAGACGTATTTAGCTACAATATATTCTTATACGACATCATTCAAAGCTGCACTGATCATCCCGATCATCTATGCAATATCGTTACAACACCATTCAAATCGACACTGACAGCTCATAACTAACTTATAATGATACATAAACATTCATCTAGACGTATTTAGCTATATATTCCAATACAACTCAATAGTAGGTATTCACATCACATATGCACAAATTTTACTTAAAGTCGTCACTGCTGTCGTCTCAATTTTCGCTTTTATCGCTATTATCACTGGAGTAACCCTTAAAACTAAGTCATGGATGTACTTTGTCTAGTGCTACTACATTTTCATACTTTTCGCTACCTTTCTTAGTTAAGGGAGTGTCTTCAACTAAAAATCCATTGTTTGGCAATATTTTTATACTTCTGTACGGCCCATAAAATTTGGAAAATAACTTTTTATTGACCAGAATGATCTTTGTCATAAACAGTTCATTCTACCCGAACAAGATTTCCGACACTGTATGACTTTCCTACCTGCCTGTGCTTATCGAAATCCTTCTTAAGAACACTCTTGTTGCATAACAATCTTTTCTTTGGCATCTGATCTCAACATCATCAAATCATCTCCACTTACGTGTTCAGCCATCAATCTGGTATCTTGATCATGATAATTAGACTAATACACCTTAATTATTCGTCATTACCTTGCACGGTTATGATCCAATCCTTAACATCAACATGCAACACGTCAATATTGTGTTTGGTTTTCAGCAGTTGGCCCAGTTACAGGACCACGACTAAGTGCGTCTACGTCTGCCATACGCGACCCATGCCTGTACTCGATTCCACAGTCGTACGAAAATTCGCGGAATCAAGTCTCTTCTTGTTAGCGTAGTTCGTAACACATTACAGTCAGTCATAATTTTGAATGAATGAATGAATGAAAAGATACACCCTAAAATGGCTTAAGGATGCTACAACCGAAAGAGTGTCCAACTCGAGAGAATGGATCTCAACCACCAACCTTGGCCTTTACATCGTTGTATCTTTTCTATGATGTACCCCTGTGTTGATGTGTTTGTCGAATAAACGTTTTTCTATTCCATTGTATTGTATTCTTAGCTAATATTGGTCGTATAACAATTTTTTGTTTTAAAGTACTAAAAGCTGTTGTATGATCATCTGTCTATTTCCACTCGAATTTTAATTTCAAGAGATCCGTTAAAGGTTGAGCAATTAAGGCGAAATCTTTAACGAATCTACGAAAGAAACTAACTAATCCTATGAAACGTCTCACGTCATGACAATATTGTGGTATTGAAGGTTTTTCGCGAATCATGCCCTACGCCTTCAGCACTTACATAAAAACGTAAGAAATCCAACCGCTTACAGAAAAAAATGTCATTTCTTTAGTTTAATTGTGAGCCCTGCCTCGCTCAACAGTTAGACTCCCTCTAATCTACTTAAACTTTCCTCAAAAGATCGCACCGGTATCAAAATAAAAATAAAAATAATTGCTTATCAAGTTATCAGTGAATTCTATCTCCATTTGTATCAAATTTGTGACGCCTAAATCTTTGAGACTTCTGGAAAAAAAACAATTCTCATGTTTCATCAATAGTTGCTTGATTTCTCGTATCTCATCGTTGCTAAGGTGTTCACTCACATTCAAATTTAAAATTGAGTCATCTCCATAAAGCTCTAAAATAATTACATACAAACGATAATTAGTATTTAAAACACGAGTAATTAATTCATCATAAATTTGAATTAAAATTTTGAACTTAATTTTTTTTAGTAACAATCCACCTAATCCGTGTATATCAACGATTAAAACGTTTACTGTTTCCATTATATTTTGTACTAGCTTCTGTCCGCGTCCTCGCCCGCGCATAATTCGATTATCATAATTCCCATAAGTTTTTTTTTATATTTTTCCGGGATGAAAACCCTTATGTGTTATGAATTACTCCAGGTTATAACTTATGTCCATCCTAATTCTTATCCAAATCCACAAAACCATTGCAGCGTGAAGAAGCAACAAATTAACACACAAACACACACACACACTCAAACTTTCGCATTTACGATATTAGGTAGTAGGTTTTTTTTATTTATTCAGAAAACTCAATACTGGTTGATCCTACAGGCAAGACAATATTATTTCTCATAACTGGAAGGTGACCTGTTGTTGACCAATTCATACCTATTTTAACTGCTTCGCTGTGCCTTATTATTAACGTGTATTGACTACCCATAGCACATGGGCATTGTCATGGGTAGTAAATGTAAGCACATGATTTACTTTTAGTTTTAACTCCAATAAGTATTTATTGTCATTGTCCCGATTGACGTCTACAGGTGGAACAACCTTTTCTGAAGGACTTTGATTTTATCTGAGATTACAGAAGGTAACTTAGGACAACCTGTTGATAGCCCTAGCCTATGATAAATGTTACACTTCAAAATCTTTCCTTTTGTAAATTTGAAACTGAAATGACCCGACTTATTCAAATTAACAGACAATAACGAGTTCAGACTGCGGTTCTGAATCATTAAGTGTAGGATTAAATTTAACTTGTGACATTCATTTTATTAAGCCACTTGGCTGAAGATTCAAAGTTACGTCTTGTCTTTTCAAATTCTTGCGACTGTTGTTTTATTGTTAAGTAAATATATTCTAAAACTTGTTCTGGTTCTTGACATTTAACTGCCTAAGCACCTAATCTTACAGACCGATCATCGATTCCATATAAGATGATTGTATCTTACTGCTCGTTTACCATGTATATCGCATCTATTTAGCAAATAAATTTTTCATAATAATATAGTTCTAATGAATCACGAACTTATCACGCTTACTTAATATCTCAGTTAATAATTCCTTGTAATCATCACTGTTAGGGAATGATACAATTATTTACATTTCCAGTGGGGCCACATAGAGGACATTGTAGGAAGGGCCTGATACCATGTCTTTGCCACACCTGTTAATTTTGGTAATGCACTGGATGATCTGATCGTTGCCCCAGTTACAGTACAACTTGGCGCACTCGTCTACTTTATCAAGCCACATGTGTACAGTCGGTCCCTAAACCATTGGGTCAAACTCTGTTATACAATTAACTAACATAGGAAATTTATTACCTTGAGATCTGTTACTACGCAAAGATTTGATCAGTTTCACCAAAAGTAATTGATTATCTTTACCTTGGAAATCATTTCCACTCACTGACTCATTTCGCGACATCTGCATACCATTTCTGCTCTTTGACGCGCCGACAACGCTGCGCGCGCTGCGCTCGACAGTACCGCCGCGACTCTCACGGTCACGGCTGCAGTGCTGAGTCCTGCTGCAGTGCTGACTCGTGCTGCAGCGCTGACTCCTACTGCTGCCACTGCTCTGGGACGACTCCCCGCTGCGCGCGCCGTGCTCGTGGCGAAGGTTGCGGCGCCCTCGACTTCTCTTGCTGTCTCTGCGCTCCATACTCCGACTCACCGGATGCGCTCGATGACAACAACAACTCCGGCTCCGATTTCGTTTATGAAAAGAAAGAAAATATATTTATTCACTGTAATATCATACCAGCCATACTTGGTTCCTTTGGATAATGTAATATCGTACCCGCAATACTTGGTGTCGTGTCCCGTGTTCCGTCTCTCGATTTGTTGATTTATTTGCGCTTATTTGATGTCCTTGCTGGAGCGGTTCACATGTATCATAGTTGTGTCTTGTATGCAAACGGCTCCTTCGATCATCCTCACTCGTGCTTAACAAGCGTCGCCTCACGACGAACATTTCGCTCCCGTGCTTCCTTCTCGTGACGTTCACACTTGCGTTGCCGCTCCCTTATTTATTGTTTTGAACGGGATGTTCTTGGCTCACTTCAGCTCCTGTGATGCTCATCATTGTTGTGTTCGTAACACTCTCATCTCGTAAAGAATAGGTAACTAACACTTCTCACCGCCGTAATGTCAGGTATTTTTGTGGGCTTGTTTACTAATCTCACTTCTGAGATGAAAACTCTTCTTATTATTATTGGATTATTTATCGAACAAAACACTTTTATCTGATTATTGGTTTTTAATTATCTCTTTTTAAATACATTTAATTTTGTTCCCATCATTTCGTTACATATATGAAATCTGACATTCTCAAATCAGTGTTTACAGATCTTAAATATAATCCATCTCAAATACAGTGTTGTCAGTTATGAATATATTCAACTACTGATATAAAGGAGTATTTACATCATGCCATTGCTTAAGACTATGATATCTATAGTGATGAACCTTACATTATGTAGTAAATTTTCATCTGGTAGTAACTGAGTAAATTTTCACATGGAAGTAACTGAAATTAAAATAAATAATGTGAGAAACATCAACATAAAACGATGTCACCGTTTTCACCTAGACACGATAAAGAGGCTTAGAACACTCACCTGAGTAGTGGATAGACATAACACAGAAGAATAAGTATTGATTTCCCTTAGGACCTCATGTCGAGAAGTTAAGTTATGAAAAGCTGGGCCGAACGCTGAAAAGAATGAAACAGATTTATTATAATGTCAGAATACTAGACATTAAAAGACACCTCTTCGACCCAAAACTCACCCCGAAGCGAGAAAATTGATCCGGAAATATAAATATTATGTGTTCACATCGCAATGAATAATCCGAATGAGGTCGATAGACCAGAAAGATCGAAAATACCCATAGTCATGCGACCCGTGTCATCATGAGAATTAGTGATGCATTTGGGACATGACTGACCGAAATCAAAGATCTATATTTTTGAAAAACATGACACAAAAAGGATTAGGGAATAGAAGGAAAACTCCAGACTTCTTCCTATTTTTACCGTAAAGCATTACTAGAATAGAAAGCGAAAGAGGGTGACATTTATCTATATAATTAAACGAAACTTGCCTGAAACGAAACCAAAATGCTGCGTTTTGTTCGCCACTGAAAGCCAATAATGATTTGCCAGATTTTATGTATTTTGAATTATATATTTTAGGATTTAGTGAATATTTATGATTAAATATCCTACGTAATACTCAGGGTTAGAATAGATTCCTGTGGAAGCTGAAACGGGTTTAATCATAAGAAAAATATATGGACGACTGTCAAATATGACAGCCGCGGATGAAATTTAGAAAAGGCTAGCAATGAAGTATCGAAACGTTTACATTTGACAGTAGATCTTTAACGAAAACAATGTCGGTTTGTTGTTGAAAGTTATTTGGGTAATAATCAGACTAATTAAGTACTAAAGTGTTGTGAAAGTGATGAGAAAGGAGTGTACCGGAGTCACGGCATGTATTTCTTCCACAACCGCTGGCATTACAGCCCAAAAGAAAGTTATAAATTAACCTTGAAAGTTGCAGTCTCGTCTGAAGTTTAAGTAAGTTTTTTAGGTAGTAAAAGTTAACAAAATCTATAAACTCTAGACTAGAAAGTGTTACAGTATCGTTTTAGTTTGGTAAAATAATTTTATTTCAGAACTGAAAAAATTCTGAAATAAAATTATTGTAAGCTTCCTTGCTAGAAGTAAAAATCAAAAGGGAAGTAGAGGGGAAAAATCATGTCTCAAATGTAAGAAGAGGGAAGAGAACTCCTTTCAATAAAGTGAGAGGTTCAAATATAAGAAGTATGAAAATAGTGGTAGCTAGTGAACTTTGAGATAAGATAAACAAGACACATTCTGCCAACTTAGGGCAGAGTGGCTTATTAGCAATTAAGTCGAGGAAAGTAAAAAGTATATTCAGACCGTTTACACACATAGTGTAAGCGACAGAAGCTAAAGACTATTTAGTGGTCATATAGACTTTACGAACTTAACTATAGGAGGAGCATGCTAAATGAATAAGTTTTAGACAACAAAAGAAAAGTACAAAAGACAGGTTTGTCTGTGCCAATTTTGGGCAGACATATGAAATCATGTGTCGAGGAGTAGGCTTCCTAACGTTCCACGGATAACCTAAACCTCTCCACACTACAACTTAACTAACTAAGCAAATATGCTTACAACTATATTTTGGAAAACCCAAGAAAAGTCCAAATAAAAACTAGTTTGTCTGTGCCATTTTGGGCAGACATATGAAATCATGTGTCGTGGAGAAGGCTTCCTAACGTTCCACGGATAACCTAAACCACTTCACACTACAACTTAACTAACGAAGCAAATACGCTTAAGACTATGTTTTGGACGACATAAGAAAAGTCCAAAAAAAAACTGGATTGTCTGTGCCATTTTGGGCAGACATATGAAATCATGTGTCGTAGAGAAGGCTTTCTAACGTTCCACGGATAACCTAAACCACTTCACACTACAACTTAACTAACGAAGCAAATACGCTTACGATTATGTTTTGGACGACATAAGAAAAGTCCAAACAAAAGAAACTAGTTTGTCTGTGCCATTTTGGGCAGACATATGAAATCATGTGTCGTGGAGAAGGCTTCCTAACGTTCCACGGATAACCTAAACCACTTCACACTACAACTTAACTAACTAAGCAAATACACCTACGACTATGCTTTGGACAAAAGAAAAGTCCAAAAAAAAACTGGATTGTCTATGCCGTTTTGGGCAGACATGTGAAATCATGTGTCGTGGAGGAGGCTTCCTAACGTTCCACGGAAAACCTAAACCACTTCACACTACGACTTAACTAACTAAGCAAATACGCTTACGACTATGCTTTGGACAAAAGAAAAGCCCAAAAAAAAACTGGATTGTCTGTGCCGTTTTGGGCAGACATGTGAAATCATGTGTCGTGGAGGAGGCTTCCTAACGTTCCACGGAAAACCTAAACCACTTCACACTACGACTTAACTAACTAAGCAAATAAGCTTACGACTATGCTTTGGACAAAAGAAAAGTCCAAAAAAAAACTGGATTGTCTGTGCCATTTTGGGCAGACATGTGAAATCATGTGTCGTGGAGGAGGCTTCCTAACGTTCCATGGAAAACCTAAACCACTTCACACTACAACTTAACTTATTTAACGAATATGCTTAAGACTATGTGCGCGCACTACCCTAATAAAATTACACGGTACTTGTTAACTTACGATTTACTAATAACGAATTGGTGAGTCGACTCAAATTACGCTATTACAAAATTATTAAACTAAATTGCATGAGACGTTGACTTTATTAACAATGCATCTTGGAATAGGACTGGAAAGGCAGACTATGCTGACGATTTCTCAAATACCTAGAATCCAAAAAAATGAGGCTGGAAAACAGTTTTGCAAAAGTTACTTTTTTCAGCATTTTACATAGAATTAACTTCGAAAAGTATCATCTTTTAGATTTACTATATTTATAAGAGTAGAGAAGGCGAGACGCTTCGTCAAGCGACACCAATGCGAGATTTATTTAGAGCCTTTAGCGTAGGCTATATACCTCAGGCGTGACACACGGCCAATGAGTTATACACGAGAAAGTGGTCCCGTGGAGTATAAAAGAATTTAATAGATGAGGGCGAGACACTCAGTCCTCTACAGTATAGGAACAGTAACTATTAAGGGATAAGGCAGATACTATGTCTGCAGTAGAGACGTCGAAACAAAGAATTGATCTGAGCAAAGACCGGTGATGTTAATTGCGAACACCAAGCTTTAACCACATAAACGCCACTAATGAAGTTACCAATTGTACTGATATTAAAAGTATATGTCTAACGTTAAGAAGTGGGCGCAGCTTCGCCCGGTCGGACTAGATCTTTAATGTGAAAATTTCCTAGATTTTTACCAGCTAAAGATTTCAAAGTATATACCAAAGGTCCAAGTTTCTTGTGAATAATTCATTTCTCATAACGCGGTGCCAATTTGGCTGAAAAGTTTTTAGCCGCGTTAGATAAGTGATAACATTTCTTGTATACTATTTGTCCTTCCTGAAGTACCAAAGGTCGCTTGCGCAAGTTGTAATAGTGAGCGTTACGGTTATGAGCACTCCGTAGAGAATTTCGCACCTTTTCAAATACAGTCTTTAACTCGCCAAGTTTGTCAGAGAACGAACAACCATCATCTACAGTAAGCGTATTCCGGTCAATGGGTGATGCTGAATTATAGAAAGAACCGTCAAGTATCATTTCCCGACCATGAGTAAGGAAGTATGGACTAAATTTGGTAGCTTCATGAACGGCAGTGTTTAAAGCACATTGAATCTCCGCCACGTTTTTATCCCAATTTTTATGATCCGTTCGCACGTAAGAGGCGATGGTTCTAACAATCTCGCGATTAGTTCTCTCGGTTTGATTGGTTTGTGGGTGATATCGGGGGTTATAGAATATGTGAGGCACGCCATATTTACTCAAAAGGTCTCTAAAATCCTTGGAGATGAATTGTGGTCCGTTATCTACATATACAAATTTAGGGACGCCATGTACAAGAAGGATACCTTTCTCCATGCATTTAACATTTGTTAGCCTTAGCGGTAACATTACGTAGAGGAAAGATGGTTACGTATTTACTGAAATAATCGGTACAAACAAAAAGATACTGGTTCCTAAGGTAAGATGGTGGAAATGGTCCGAGGATGTCACACGATATCGCCTCTCCAGGTACTGTTATACGTTTCGGATTTCCCATTAAACCAGGACGAGCCAAATTGACCGGTTTGTACGTCTTGCAAGTCTCGCACAAGTCGACGTATTCCTTGAAGTCTTGAAATAGAGTGGGCCAGTAATAAAGATTTGAAATCCTGGAATGAGTTTTGGCAACTCCAAAATGAACAGAAGTGACGTCGTCGTGACACCTGGATAAAATTTCTTTACGGTCCTCATAAGGCACTACCACCTTCCAGTCAAACTGAGCTGTTAAGCGATATTTATTCTTTGAGTACCGAAAGAGTTTATCATTTTCAATTTTATAATTTGGAAACAGTGAAGGTTCATCAGTCACCTTTTTATATAACTCTAAATACCACGGATCCTTGGTCTGGAGAACATCAATGAAAGAAATTTGTATTCGGGATAAACAATCGGGGATGATATGCTCTTTACCCTTCCTATGTATTAGTTCGAATTCAAATTGACTTAGTCGACACGCCCATCGGTTTAGACGACCTGATGGATTTTTCAAGTTAGAAAACCACTTAAGAGAGGCGTGGTCCGTGACAATGAAACACTTCCTACCCTCGACGTAGGCACGGTATTGCTCTAACGCATATAGGACCGCGAGTAATTCTCTCTCAGTCGCAGAGTAGTTGGTTTCAGCCTTGTTGAGTGTGCGACTGCAATACGCTATAGGATGGTCAATGTCCTCATGCTTTTGCGTTAGCACAGCGCCTACGGCGAAAGACGAGGCGTCTGTGTGAATATAAAAAGGCTTTTCGAAATTAGGACACTTTAAAATAGGGGCAGAGACTAAAGCAGCTTTAAGTTTAACAAAAGATTCGTTAGCTTCGTCCGACCACTCAAATTTTATATTCTTACTCGTTAAGCGTGAAAGTGGACGGGCGATTTTTGAAAAATTATCTATGAAGCGTCGGTACCAACCGCACATGCCCAAAAATCTTTTAATACCTTTGGCATCTACAGGCGTAGGAAAGTTTAATATTACATCAACTTTAGAAGGATCGGTATGCAAACCAAATCTGTCGACTATGTATCCGAGATATTTGAGTTCGGTTCTACAAAAGAGTGATTTCCTCATGTTAATAGTTAAGTTAGCCGCTTTAAGTTTTTCAAACACGGCTTTAAGAAGTCGCAAATGCTCATTGAAGTCAGAGGTGCATATTATAATATCGTCTATGTAACAAAAGACTTTATTGTCAAACTCCGCGGTAAAAAGAGTGTCCATTAAGCGTTGCATGGTGGCAGAAGCTCCCACCAATCCAAAACACATCCGGTTATAGTGAAACAGACCCCTTCCGGGTACAGTGAAGCTAGTTTTTTCCTTGGAGTCATCAGTGAGAGGAATCTGATGATATGCAGCACTTAAGTCCAGAGAGGTAAGATATTTCGCGTCACGAAGATTATCCAAGATATAGTTTACGTATGGTAAGGGATAGGCATCGGATTTTGAAACTGAGTTGACCTTTCTACTATCGAGGCAGAGTCTGAGATCACCATTAGACTTTTCAACCATTACGACCGGAGAATTCCACGGCGAGTGAGAAGGTTCAACAATACCCGCTTCTAACATGCGATCTACCTCTTTCTCCAGAGCAACCTGCTTATCCGGGCTGAGACGGTAATATCTTTGTTTAATCGGAGGAGAGTCACCGGTGTTAATCACATGTTGAATTAAATGGGTTTTACCCAGACCAACTTTATCCGTATCGATTTGGTCATAAAGAGCTTTGACTTCATCCAATTGAGTCTTACGTGCTGAAGGCAAAGAGTCTAAATCATGGAGGCCGGATTCCACAGGCATTGATGAAACGCTAGCCACCTCTTTATCAGGTGACAAACCAGAAATAATTTCCGGAGCTAAATTAAAAGCTTTCCAAAATTAAGGCCAAGTATAAGAGGAGTATTTATACTAGGTTGGATGTCAAAGTGGATGATTTGAATACGACCATTATAATTAATTGGCAAAGACATGTATGTAGTGCAAAGTAGTTCCTGTCCATTAGCGACTCTTAGTTTTATGGGAATTTTATGAGTAAGTATAGGTAGGCCTATAGCAGAGAGTTTTAAGTGACTGTTCATCCCTAAAATGCTACCACTTGCACCACAATCAAGCAAAGCCTTAACTTTTAAGTCTAATATGTCGAGAAGTACGTATAATCTGGTATCTCCCTTTGTAGGTTCAAAATGAATTGTCTTCTTTATATGCGAGGGAGTAGAATTTACTGTAGGTGTTTTGATGTTGAAGACAAAGCTATTTAGTTTTTTGACGGTAGAGCACATTTCGGACATTTCGGAGCACGAACGCCTTTTTCACCACACTTGAAACATACAATTTCGCGGGAATTCCTACACCTGCCAGTAACATGGTTTGACATACCACAGCGAAAACATGCTTGCACATTCGCCGTATTTCTAACTGAGGCTACAAAAGATCTAGGATTAGGTTGAAAACCAGAAGTCCTCTGTGAAGTACCTTGTGAGTTGAATTTATTCCGGGTAGCAAATATATTTGGTTTAGCAGAAGACGGTTCGTGGAACTGATTAGCTCTAATTTGTGCCAACTCAATTCGTTTGCATAAAGTAGTTAACTGTGTTATTGACGTGATATCATGCAAAGCTAGTTCTCTACTATATTCCGGTCGGATATTGCGAGTTAAAATATCTAATTTCTCCTCTTCAGGAACCTTCCTATTTAGTCTCTCAAACATTCCCAGCACCTAGGAAACAAACGCTACAATAGTTTCCTCTCTTGCTTGTGTGCGCTGACGGATTTCCTGTAACAATTTGTAGTCCAAATCGGGAATGTCGAAGTCCTCGCGAAGGGCTGTGACTACATGAGAGTAGGAGAAAAATTGTTCACGCTTCGCGCGGAACCACGATAACGCAGGACCTTCTAGTATCTCCGGAAAACCGCGGAAGATCTGTTGCTGAGAGATTTGCCTAGCGAGCCGTAGTTCCTCCAACCGTGCTAAAAACAGCCGAGCGCACGAGTTGCCACTATATTTCAGACTAAAAGAATTAATATTGAAATTTTTCTCGGTTTTATAGACGACTTTTTAATTCATTGAGAAGGAACGACGTCAGACCCAGAGTCACTATCGACACCCTCAGATTCGGCATCGCTACCTGCCTGTAGACGATCCACAATAGCGTTCAAAGTAGCGTGAAGTAACTCTACGTCCTCGTTGTCTTGTGTCAAACGTGAAATGCGACAAAGGAGGTATTTGCAGCGCGATAATAATCGAGATCGAGAAGAAGAAGTTAGATCCGCCCGCGAAGCATTCTCAATTTCCTCCACCTTACGTTGTATGACCGATACTTCCAACGACACGTCTGAACTTCCAGAAAGATCGAACTTTACACCACCTTTATTAGCTAGTTCTGTAGTCTGCGCAAGCACCTGCTGTAAACTATGACGACGAGTCACTGGATTTACCTTACAACCTCTAATGACTAGTTCATGAGTGATTTCGTCTTTTTTCAAATGTGCAATACGGCAACCGGCTAGTATAAAGTCCATTTTTTTTATTTATTATTGTCGTGTAGATAAAAACGAAGAAGTCAGTTAAGAATAAAACCGTAAAAGATATTAGGAACTCTTATTTTGCTGGTATAAGAGAGTTATGGTTTAATTATTAGCAACCCAAAGCGTCCGAAATAAAAAATTACAGGTCTACTATTAAGATATGACAAGTTATTTCTAATGCCTGTAGCATAAAATCATAGTAATTTAAAATATCTGAGAGTCCCAATAAGAACAGTAAACACCCAGGCAAACAAAACCAGAAACCAAATTGTATCGCAGTACAACCAAAGTAAAGTTTTAAAATATTTAGCTTTTAACAAGTTAAATCAAACCACCAAGTTTAGGTTTAAATTCAAGTTAAACTTCAAATTCCACTTAAAATTTCCAATAATGTTAATTGTGAAGATGTAATTTAAATTTCCAAGTAAGGTTTTTAAATTATTAAGTTTACACCTTTAAAGATCTAAATTTATGGTTTAAATCCCGATAACATACCCATTTTCCATTATTAGGTTATGTTGCTTTATACTAACACACAAAAGAATATCTTATACACTACTCAGTTACATAAAAGTAATACCTATTCCAAAGCAACCTGTTAATTAAGAAAAACTAATTTTATTTAGCAAATTCTCAAACTGGCCAAACGTTGGGTACGCCACTGTAATAAACCGAGCATGAGAACAGGCCGTGTGATTCGAAGGTGACCAGAGCAGTAGACTGTAGCACTCCTACCCCCGGTCTATATAGAAACGGATAAGAATATCCTACGATGTGTAATTAATAGAATTGGCCAAAATAAAACATGTGATCGTCTAGTTATAATTATACCTCTAAATTAGGACCCTCTACGTTGTGTAAAAGAAAAGGTTATCTAACGTAATCAAAATCTAATTCTATCAATAAACAAGCTACTCACGAAATAAACACAAAATAACACACAGTTGAAATAATGTTTTGACTCACCCAGATTCTCCTTGTACTACCTTGATAGTTGTATACCCTTCGTGTACCTATAATATTCCCTGCCTATATTGCGTGGATGAAATCAACAATGTAATGATATCCCTACCTATACCCCTACCTCGCAAGAGGTCGGTTACAGTGAGAATCTATTTGATCTTAGATTTAATCTACTTTCTTAAGTACTCGATATATTTAGTTGAACAAGAAGTGAAAAAAAATCAAATTGGTCCTCACTTTGGATGGGGTCTGACCTCAGTTAGACAAACTACCTTGTTATCTTACATCCATTCTCTCAAATCATGACCATACAAGTTATCAGTATACGTCTGGATTTTTAAGTTCGAGTTTTAGAAGTGATTCTCGCTGATGTAGAAATCATACAGCCCTTTGTTTTTACATTCGCCTTCCACCAATTAAGGTGGTCCTCGTTAATGTAAGAAGCTGCAGAACATTACATCGCTCTTTCTACAATCTCACTTGAAATAAGAGTATAAATAAAAGGCGATCCTCGTTGATGTAGGAATCATACAGCCCTTAGTTCTACATTCGCCTTCCGCCAATTAAGGTGGTCCTCGTTAATGTAAAAAGCTGCAGAACATTACATCGCGCCTTTCGCCAGTCTCACTTGAAATAAGAGTGTAAATAAACGTAGGAGTCCCTTTAGCGGTTAGCCTTGTTTCTCAACCACCTTCATTTACACATGAAATAATATTGAAAATGATAACGCGGTCATCCAGTCGTACAATGAATGTTTTGTCTGATCATTAGTTATTTAACATACACTTATATCTTCAATTTACACACACACACACAAGCCTAACTATATGCACTAATAACACTCAATAAAACTAATTCAATCTCTAAACTCTAACCACCACTGCCTAGCTACTTATTTGTCCGAACGCGTCCGTACTAAGATCCTTGACCAACTACTCCCCTATCTTCTCTACCGACTGTTCTACCGACTGTCCTGTTCCTAGTTTTGCGTCCCGGGGGTGACTGTCTGGTCTAAGAAACCTATGTTTCCTAAAAAATCAAATCGTCCCTACTTCTCACAACTGACGCCAACCTAATTAACCAATCAAACTAACGCGGGAAACAGTATGTCACCGCCCCCAAGCTCTATGTTTTTAAGGTTGTGTTTCGTTGCATCCTAAGACGCTAGTCCTTTATTTTTTTATCTACAAATCTAACGCCGAGAAGGCAATAAACTATTGTTTTAAAGTTTCGCTATTGTTTTTGCACATGTTGCGTAGGGCAGACCATTCGTTTCGAAGAACTGTGAGAGTCTGTTTTTAACAATCTAGCAAAAAATAAATAGATAAAAGAAATTGCCGAAATGACCTGCGCAGCTGCGTAGTAAAAAATCCCGAAAGCGGCTTCTTTGTTTGTAACTTTCTATTATTATTGGTAATTTAAAGATTTCGAAGAATACATCAAAATAACTTTTAAAGTACTATTTTACATTATATGAAATGTTTATTATATTTATATATTAATGTATAGCGGGTAATATACACGCGTTACAGTCGCCCCTTTGATTTTGAGAAATTTAGCGCTAGTAGAGCGTTAAAGTTTGAAAAATCAACAAAATGATATCATAATTATATATTTCATAAAATAGAAACTAACTTACTTATCTACCTTTTTCATTTAAATTATTGTATTCTAATTTATTTTATTTTATGCTACGCCCCTAGCTCCGAGTAATGTTGATTGGTTTCCTACACGACATTCATGAATTTACTTGTTATAATGCCAGTACAGTACTTTAAACATTTTGATTTTAACCGAAAGTTATTAACAGCGGGGACCTACTTAACATACCCTATTCATACATACATACATGCATGTTTAGTTACATGCATACGCCATACGTCGCCGTCATACATACTTGTAAAAGAACAAACATACATACCTACATCACCGTCATACATAAGTGTCTTACTACCTTATACCTACTTCAAACTTCTGACAACCATTAATTATAATGCATAACCTCTATAAGTATATCAAATGCATAACATTATTTTGTTTAATATAAATTCTAAAATCAACAGAGGCTTAATTTATTTTAATTTTATTGTAGAGCTTCTAATTAACTATTACCATGTTTTTCTTCTTCTTATTAAGACGTTGACGTTGTTTGACCCGAATTCTTCGCGAATATGCTTTCTGCTCTATGTGCCCTATAGCAATTTCATTATTGTGACTACTTCGAAAAGAAACACGTGTGGTTTCTTCCCCAGACGTTTCATCCATTAATTTTAAGAACTTTATTATTTCTTTAACATCATATGTTTTTCTTGAAAGCCACAACAATTTAACGTTAACAGGAAATTGTGACATAATCGTAAAAATAACTTCCTTTTCAGACTGCAGAAATAGCGTTAGGAATTTTGCTTGTCTAAAAGAATCAAAAAAGTACTCGCTAAAACTTCTACCGTTACTGTCCGAAACGTAATTGGCATTTATGATTTGGTTTCTGACTTTAAGTTGAATCCCTTCTCCCCAGTAATAATCAATAAAATCGGCCTCAAAATCTTGGGCATCTTTCCATTTAGGTGATAGGATCTTCGACCACTTCCGAGCTTCACCGGACAAACATTCTATTATTACTTGCAAATCGTCTTTTGACGCACTAATTTTATTTATATAGTTATAAAGTTCTTCTAAAAATTCCTTTGGGTGCATATTACTACCATCAAATACTGGCTTGTTAGGGCTTATCATTGTAACAACAGAATTGTTAATAACATGTTGAGTATGGGAATTGAAATTTTCAATCTGGCCATCGGTGGTCTGCTGATGTAAATGCGTCTCTAACTCATTTATACGTCGTGCCAAAGGGGCTAAAGCTTCAGAAACGATTTCTTTAACAGAAGTATTAAGGTCATCTCTTGATTCCATGTTATTTTTGCTACTCATGGTGCTCGTCCTTGCCCTTGTGTCCATTGTTTAGACTTCTACCAATTTATATCGCGAGAAATATTATCCTTAAACACCTATGTCAAATTTACCTATACGACTAAGTACTAACACACCGTCAACACATGCCCTTTGTGAACTAAAGTATACGTTTCTAGATAAGTAACACGACTAACTCATTTATTTACACCTACCATACTTAACATACAAGCAGCCTATGTTCATTAATTAATGTTCTAATGATTTTACGAGCGAAAGATTAAATTTACAACAACAACAACAAAAATATACGGAGCTCGAATCCGTGACAACACTGCAACGATATCACTATATCATATTTATGATTTACAAAACCTACGCCCCTGGCTATCTAAATATCAATATGGTAACAATTCATTTTGCAACACACAAATTGTTGAACTAATGCTTTTGATTTCAAATTTCAACATCAATAAGAATAGCACTATTTTTAAAGTTTAAATTTCATAAATCTATTTGTTACGCCAATAGAATAATTGACGGTAGTCGAAACCGTATTTTAAATACAAGCTCTAATAATAATTATAATAATAAAAAAATAATTGCTTGACTTTCGCCCCTAGTTTCTGAAATATTAAAAGCAAAAATTAGCTCCGACCAAAATTATTACGTGGGGAATCGAACCCACGATTAAGAGCTTCAATATCACTAAGTGTGACTAAAACAACAATGTTTTTGCAGAAATCGAACCTACAATTGTAACACAATAAGTCTCCGGTTACCAATTCTTTCGTTTATTTTCATTCAACAAGCATCTTCGTAGGAATCGAACCTACGATTATGACATACACCCAATTGGAAATATGTTACTTGAATAAAATGCCTCGTACATCAAGCACTGATGAGAATCGAACCCGCAACACAAATGAGTCGTAAAGTACCTTTATTAATAATTCCTACTAGAAATGCTCACTACAGTTATTAATTTCTAACAAGTGATAAAATAATTCTATTTACGCTGTTTAGACTGATAAGATATAGACTAATAAGATAACCGTTAAATTAGTAGTAACCCATGTTCTTTTAAATAAGTATTTGAACTAAAGTAATTCAAATTTTAATGACTTAAAATCCTGGTCACACGGCATCAACTGTAGCACTCCTACCCCCGGTCTATATAGAAACGGATAAGAATATCCTACGATGTGTAATTAATAGAATTGGCCAAAATAAAACATGTGATCGTCTAGTTATAATTATACCTCTAAATTAGGACCCTCTACGTTGTGTAAAAGAAAAGGTTATCTAACGTAATCAAAATCTAATTCTATCAATAAACAAGCTACTCACGAAATAAACACAAAATAACACACAGTTGAAATAATGTTTTGACTCACCCAGATTCTCCTTGTACTACCTTGATAGTTGTATACCCTTCGTGTACCTATAATATTCCCTGCCTATATTGCGTGGATGAAATCAACAATGTAATGATATCCCTACCTATACCCCTACCTCGCAAGAGGTCGGTTACAGTGAGAATCTATTTGATCTTAGATTTAATCTACTTTCTTAAGTACTCGATATATTTAGTTGAACAAGAAGTGAAAAAAAATCAAATTGGTCCTCACTTTGGATGGGGTCTGACCTCAGTTAGACAAACTACCTTGTTATCTTACATCCATTCTCTCAAATCATGACCATACAAGTTATCAGTATACGTCTGGATTTTTAAGTTCGAGTTTTAGAAGTGATTCTCGCTGATGTAGAAATCATACAGCCCTTTGTTTTTACATTCGCCTTCCACCAATTAAGGTGGTCCTCGTTAATGTAAGAAGCTGCAGAACATTACATCGCTCTTTCTACAATCTCACTTGAAATAAGAGTATAAATAAAAGGCGATCCTCGTTGATGTAGGAATCATACAGCCCTTAGTTCTACATTCGCCTTCCGCCAATTAAGGTGGTCCTCGTTAATGTAAAAAGCTGCAGAACATTACATCGCGCCTTTCGCCAGTCTCACTTGAAATAAGAGTGTAAATAAACGTAGGAGTCCCTTTAGCGGTTAGCCTTGTTTCTCAACCACCTTCATTTACACATGAAATAATATTGAAAATGATAACGCGGTCATCCAGTCGTACAATGAATGTTTTGTCTGATCATTAGTTATTTAACATACACTTATATCTTCAATTTACACACACACACACAAGCCTAACTATATGCACTAATAACACTCAATAAAACTAATTCAATCTCTAAACTCTAACCACCACTGCCTAGCTACTTATTTGTCCGAACGCGTCCGTACTAAGATCCTTGACCAACTACTCCCCTATCTTCTCTACCGACTGTCCTGTTCCTAGTTTTGCGTCCCGGGGGTGACTGTCTGGTCTAAGAAACCTATGTTTCCTAAAAAATCAAATCGTCCCTACTTCTCACAACTGACGCCAACCTAATTAACCAATCAAACTAACGCGGGAAACAGTATGTCACCGCCCCCAAGCTCTATGTTTTTAAGGTTGTGTTTCGTTGCATCCTAAGACGCTAGTCCTTTATTTTTTTATCTACAAATCTAACGCCGAGAAGGCAATAAACTATTGTTTTAAAGTTTCGCTATTGTTTTTGCACATGTTGCGTAGGGCAGACCATTCGTTTCGAAGAACTGTGAGAGTCTGTTTTTAACAATCTAGCAAAAAATAAATAGATAAAAGAAATTGCCTAAATCCCGAAAGCGGCTTCTTTGTTTGTAACTTTCTTTTATTATTGGTAATTTAAAGATTTCGAAGAATACATCAAAATAACTTTTAAAGTACTATTTTACATTTTATGAAATGTTAATTATATTTATATATTAATGTATAGCGGGTAATATACACGCGTTACAAGACTCATCAAATTTATACTTATGAGCGCCAGATGAGTTTACCGACAAAATGAGAATTGGCTAAATAAAAATCATAAGATCAGTAATAGATAAATATTTATTCCAACAAAGGTTACAAAATGCCTCTTACTTCCTTCTTTTCTTTTTATAGATACTTTATAGGTTAAGTATTGTTGGTGAAAATACCTTGGTACATATCGTCACACCCATATACAATCAGTAGGTAACACTTAAATTAACATGAAACGAGTTAAGAACGAGGCTTATTTCGGTTGCTTTGGTACTGATAAAATTTAAATAAGAAGGTTAGAATTTACCAGATTCTGAAGTAAGAGTTTACGTGCTGATCGACGTGAACCACGGAGTTTTCCCCGGAGAACATCACCCGCAGGATCCCGAACACGAGGTCGGACACAGCTTGGCTACAGGTCAAACAGCGCCCGCCGTTACCATCAATTGTAGCAGTATCCGCCTTGGGAATCGCGGCACCCGATGTACCCGCAGTTGGACCCCGTTAATCAAGGTCAAGTTTGGTTCCAGAAATAGACCGTCGAACATCCACGCACCCGAGTAGATACGGGGTCGCCGTGAAAGAGTGAAGCGACGTAGTAAGTTGGAAAGTAACTTATTTAGTAAATTTTCATCTGGTAGTAACTGAGTAAATTTTCACATGGAAGTAACTGAAATTAAAATAAATAATGTGAGAAACATCAACATAAAACGATGTCACCGTTTTCACCTAGACAAGATAAAGTGGCTTAGAACACTCACCTGAGTAGTGGATAGACATAACACAGAAGAATAAGTATTGATTTCCCTTAGGACCTCATGTCGAGAAGTTAAGTTATGAAAAGCTGGGCCGAACGCTGAAAAGAATGAAACAGATTTATTATAATGTCAGAATACTAGACATTAAAAGACACCTCTTCGACCCAAAACTCACCCCGAAGCGAGAAAATTGATCCGGAAATATAAATATTATGTGTTCACATCGCAATGAATAATCCGAATGAGGTCGATAGACCAGAAAGATCGAAAATACCCATAGTCATGCGATCCGTTTCATCATGAGAATTAGTGATGCATTTGGGACATGACTGACCGAAATCAAAGATTTATATTTTTGAAAAACATGACACAAAAAGGATTAGGGAATAGAAGGAAAACTCCAGACTTCTTCCTATTTTTACCGTAAAGCATTACTAGAATAGAAAGCGAAAGAGGGTGACATTTATCTATATAATTAAACGAAACTTGCCTGAAACGAAACCAAAATGCTGCGTTTTGTTCGCCACTGAAAGCCAATAATGATTTGCCAGATTTTAAGTATTTTGAATTATATATTTTAGGATTTAGTGAATATTTATGATTAAATATCCTACGTAATACTCAGGGTTAGAATAGATTCCTGTGGAAGCTGAAACGGGTTTAATCGTAAGAAAAATATATGGACGACTGTCAAATATGACAGCCGCGGATGAAATTCAGAAAAGGCTAGCAATGAAGTATCGAAACGTTTACATTTGACAGTAGATCTTTAACGAAAACAATGTCGGTTTGTTGTTGAAAGTTATTTGGGTAATAATCAGAGTAATTAAGTACTAAAGTGTTGTGAAAGTGATGAGAAAGGAGTGTACCGGAGTCACGGCATGTATTTCTTCCACAACCGCTGGCATTACAGCCCAAAAGAAAGTTATAAATTAACCTTGAAAGTTGCAGTCTCGTCTGAAGTTTAAGTAAGTTTTTTAGGTAGTAAAAGTTAACAAAATCTATAAACTCTAGACTAGAAAGTGTTACAACTTTATGTTTATAGTCGGCTCTGCTTACTTTTTAAGAAATACGTTAGTATCAGAAGAGGGTAGAATGAAAACTTATAAATACCGGTTTCGTTTTTACATTTAACTTATGCACAATCCTTTGTTCACTGTTCCTCGTACGGTTACTGAGTTTTTAATTGCGTTATTATTTCACCAAAATGACTTCACGTTGTAATATTGATTCAGTTACAAGATCGCAAATAATTGCCTTGCATAACGAAGGCAAGAATTTATCAGATATAGCCAGAGAGACAGGAGTAAACGTAAGTATTTTTAATGTGTTTTGTTTAAACAAAACTTAATATTCATATAGGTTAATTATTCTTTTTTTTGTTATAGCGGAAAACCGTGGTTCTTTGGGTACGCCGATTTGAAGAAGAAGGATCTTTGCTACACCGTCAAAGAACAGGCAGACCACGGCTTATAGACGCGCCGCAGCGTCTAGCCATGGTGGTGGAATACGACGAGAATGGTTTTATACCGACTAACCACTACGCCAGTTTATTTGACACAAGCGTGGACACCGTCCGTCGAGCTCTTCACAGTGAGGGTCTGCATTATCGTAGACACGCAGTGAAACCATCGCTGACAGATAATCACAAAAGAGCAAGGTTAGAGTTTGCTTTGGAGCTTTTGGATTTAGATTGGTCTAATGTCATCTTTACTGATGAAAAAACGTTTAAATCGAGTCAACATGGACGTCTAAGTCTGTGGCGTCGCAATAATACGCGGTGGAATAGTGCCCAACATGGAGTCTGGTCGCATCAGCGTGAACATGTGGGGGTGGATGAGTGGAGCTGACCCGGGAGAACTAGTGAGACTACCCAGTCGAGCCAATAGTGCGAACTATGTGGAAGTGCTGGAGGAGACCATGTTGCCCACTGTTCGGAATGTGTATCCTGAAGAGCAGTTGCCAATTATACCTTTCGTGCAAGATAATTGTCAGATACACCGTTCGCGTATTGTGCGGGAGTGGTTTAGCCAGCACGAAAATAACATTAAAGTTATTCCTTGGCCTGCTAGATCGCCGGATTTAAATCCCATTGAAAATTTGTAGGGTGTTATCGTCCAACGATGGGATAAGCAGAATGAGCGAACACCAGAAACTTTAGAGGCTCATTGTTTAAAAATATGGGACAGTATTCGAGGGTCAGATCTGTGTAGAAATCTCGTCGGCTCAATGCGCTCCCGTTTGCAAGCTGTGATCGAACAAGGTGGGGGCTACACTAGATATTAAGTTTAAGCAAATAATTACACTTATATAGAAGTGAAAAAAATGAACTGAACGCACTATATAAAATAGTCAATAAATATATAAAATCAGATTACGCAAAATATAGACAAAATAGAATAAAAGAACATCTACAAAGTACGGGAAGTACAAAGAAGGCCTATAAGAAACTCAAGACTAACACAACATGGATAGAAGGACTGAGAAAAAAAGATACAGAAATGTACACTAGAGGTGATATAATTACCACCGCAACAGAATTCTACAAAAATCTATACAGCAACGGAGACACAACAACCATAAATTTCGACACAGAAACATATGACACACAAGAAAGAAATATTAAACCAATAGACGCAACTGAAATAATTGAAGCAATAAAGAAACTGAAGCTAGACAAAAGCCCTGGTTCAGACAATATTTCGAACGAAGCTCTGAAAAAAGGACACACAACTTTGGCTGCACCATTAGCTGAACTATTTAACATGATCCTGCAAAACACTGAAACACCGGCTCAATGGTCGGAATCCAACATCATATTAATATATAAAAAAGGTGACCCGAAGGAAATCGGAAACTACCGACCAATTAGCTTGCTATCGAGCCTATACAAACTATTCTCCGCAATTATAAATACAAGGATTAGTAACACATTGGAAAAAAAGCAACCGGTGAAGCAAGCAGGCTTCAGAAAGGGTTTTTCAACGGTCGACCACATCCATACCCTTGAAATGATAATGGAAAAGTATCAGGAAAACCAAAGAACACTCTATATAACGTTCATCGACTACCAGAAAGCCTTTGATACGGTAAGGCATGCAAGTATCTGGGAAAGTCTGAAGGAACAAGGAGTGGAGGAAATATATGTAAAAATTATCAAATCCATTTATAAAAATAATAAAGGCAAAATTAAAAAAAAAATTAAGCTTGAAACCTTAGGTCCTAGCTTTCCAATAGAAAGGGGTGTTAGACAAGGCGATCCGCTTTCTCAAATAATATTTATAGCTGTCCTCGAGGCAATCATAAGCAAGCTAGACTGGAGCAAACGAGGACTATACATAAATGGCACCTACTTAAGCCACCTGAGATTCGCGGATGACCTAGCACTGTTATCCGAGTCATCCTCCCAGCTACAGAACATGGTAGAAACCCTACACCTAGCTAGTGTAAAGGTAAGACTAGAAATGAATATTACAAAGACTAAGACAATGACAAATAGCTTGAAAAGACCAATAATAGTCAATAGCAAGCCATTAGAATACGTTGAAAATTATGTCTAGAGTCTGTCTAATGAAAGATGAACCTGAGAAAAAGCGGCAAATTCAAAAAATCTTCATATGGTATTACCGATCAATGTAGGAATAAACGATTTTGATACTTTTCTTATTTTGTTTATTTTGGTGGGCACAAAGGAAGAGGAAACGCGTACTTTTTCACAATACTAAGGGCCGTATTAATAAACTATAGGTACTCAAGTCTACTAATGCCGCACTCAAGTGTCCGTTTATCCATATTGAGACCACACACGGTGTCATATTTAAGTACAGTTCATTAGTAGAAGCCCGAGAGTCGTACTACTTAATACGTATGGGTGGATCAACTTTTTTGTTGTTGTTAGTGTCCCGTAAGCCAGGAGACAAAGTTATAATGTACATACTTCTATCACACTCAGGAGAAAAGCCATAAAAGAATGGTAGTGGACTTATATCCTTTGAAATCATAGTTTTTATGAGTGACCCAGGAAACGTCACCCTGGCACCGAACTACAAAGAAAAGTTGATTGATCCGTATAGTCAGCATTAAATAAATAGATAGTGACCCCCAAAGTCGCCAAACGTGTACCGATTTGGCGACTTTGGGTATCACGAAGTATTTGATGCTTTGAAACTATCTATGAAAAAAAAATGCAGACCACCATAATAATGCTTGCATCAGCATGCTTTCTCATTTGTGAGCTCTTTTAGTAAATAAAATCACCAATAACAAGTCATTCAGTAAAAATATTTTATTTATTATTAGGGTAAAACCGATGCTTTCTCTCAACTCTGCTAATAGACATCTGAGTGTAGGCACTTGCTTCTTTACAATATAAAATTCGTTCACTTTAGTTCCGATGGCATGGATGTCAAAACTATCTAAATTGGATACTGTGGCCTTGTGAGTTCGCTTCTTTCCTGGAGTACTGAAGACACCATGGTTTACTTTGCCTTCATTCTCTTCAATGTCGAAACACTGATATCTGTAAGAAGAAAGAAGGAATGAATTAAACAGAACACCATTTACAAATACATTGTGACACGCAGTACAGCCCCATTGTACAGTCCGACAGCTCTAAAAACATTTGGGTTTAGGTGAAATCAAATTGCATTGGTGAGGTTCAAATCGCAACGGTTTAAGAACAAGGAAGACAGGTATAACCCGAACATCTTTTCCAAGAGCTCATGAAATGTATGTAGATTAATATGCTTATGATATCTTTTAACTAAATGTATATAAACACCTCCTTAGTGTTTTACTGAAACTATGAGTGTCAGTTATATTAATCATCTGTCTATTTAATTAATTTAATAAAATTGCGATTGTTAAGAGATTCAACATGGTATAGGTACAGAAATACACCTATGTATAGGGAAAGACAATGATTTAATTAATTTTAGTATTTACCGGTCATTGATGATAATTCTTCTAAATACTTCGTTTGACTCTGGCATAGTAAATCGTTTTGCTCCAACTCTTTCAACTGCTGAAGATTTTTCAAAACCGTTTGTTTTTCACCATCCACGTCCAGCTTATCTGAAAAGAATACATCGTTTAACTTCTTAATGGAAAAGAAATACCAATTTCAAAAGATAGGTAGAACAGAAAAGGTATATATTTTATGAAACTTTGGATTGAAGATATAGAAATAATAAGTATCAAAATTAACATGCCATACTAACCTTGTTATAACCTATGAATTCGGTCACCGTATGTAAACACTCTATTTTTTGTTTCAACAATGCTTCCCTCTTCTCTTGTTTTTCTTTATATTTGTTTATATTGGTACGAAGGATCTGTCGCACACCACTTTTGATAGTTTTACGCATGTTTAGTCCGTAAATTTCGAGAAGAAAACTTTAATTTGACAGACTCGAACCAACAACGACTTGTTTGTCAATGTCAAAACGTCATTTTAATAGTGTTGCCAGACCTGCCAGTTAAATAAAAGCCAGGTTCATCATTCATTAGACAGACTCTATCTGGGTAAAACCATAAGTTTCGACAGAAAAAATAAAAACATAGAAATAGAGAAAAGAATAAAATTAACATGAAACAAATACTGGGGTCTCAAGGATATTTTTAAAAGTAATTTACCACAAGTCATTAAAACAAAAGTCATGAACTCGAGTCTCTTGCCATGTTTGACATATGGTTGTCAAACATGGAAATTCACTGCTGAAACAAGAAAAAAGATAAACGTCTGCCAGAGAGGACTCGAACGAAGTATGCTAAAGATAAGAAAGCTGGATAAAATACGACACACTAAAATAAGAAAAATAACTAAAGCAACAAACGCTCTGAGTTACGCACAAAAATTGAAATGGAAGTGGGCAGGACATGTTGCGCGGCTAACAGATCATAGATGGACCAAATAAGTAACATTCTGGAACGGCCCACTAGGCAAAAGAACCAGAGGTAGACCTATTACAAGATGGGAAGATGATATTAAAGCAATAGCTGGTCCAAACTGGAAACAAGTAGCTGAAGACAGAGTCAAATGGGCATCACTGGAGGAGGCCTTCACCCATTCTGGGGTTCCAGTAGATTAAAAAAATAAATAACTATAAATACGAGTACAACGATATAACACATAAGATACACATTAATTAAGTAAGAAAAATAACATAGAATAAACTAAACAAAACTAACACATACATAGATTTTAAGATATGTAAATTTACTGGAAATAAAAGGCTTTTTTATTTTTATTTTATTTTTATCTATTTTGTGTGATTTATTTAGTGGAGACCGGGTTTTGATTAACGTATCACGTCATCATCATCATCATCATCACTGCGTAAAACATTAATAATAATAAACGAAATGAATGTTTATTTTGCCTTTTTTAAGTTTCTGAACTATGTTATGATATTTAATCATATATTTTAACGAAATACTTTATTGTCCCCTTTGTCACACGCCCGAGTTAATTTGTTTTTATTTTAAATTGTCAACTTTATTTCTATGTTAACTTTTTTGGTGTGTGTTTGGTTTATTTTATGGAGCTAGCAGAACTTTTAATTTATTGATGACTGATCATGATCAAAACTGTAAAAGACAGCTATTACAATGCGTTTAACCTTTAGGCACGCGGTTGTTTTATGCGCAACGCAGGTGCAGGTGTTTAACGCATTTGCGTTGACGTTCCCTATTTTAATTCAATACATCGAAGCAATTACTACGCTTTGTTTTTGGGTCATACGCATCTCCAATCGCAGAGTTCAATTCATTAAAAAAAACTGTTTACAGTATAAAACAACCGCGCGCTTTACGTTAACCTGGTCCCTATTTTTTTGAATTATATTTGTTATTACTAGTTATTGTGGGAAAGCTTCAATCATCTTTCCGATGTCGGAAATGAATACTTAAGCTAAGACCTCAATAGTTAGATGGAAAATTGTTATAATGTTGTACATAATTAGTAAAATTGAGATAAACTGATTGTACTCAAATATTTTATAAGAAATAAATGATTTTAAACCACAAAAGTAGTATCATTTTTAAGAATAACGAATTTTTCCTGCTTTAAATAAAGCATTTATTATGTTTCTTCATTGTAAACGTAAGCAAATTATATAAAAAAAAAAAACAAAAAGATGCTTGCCACTAACGAGATTCGAACTCCTATCCATTGAGCACACCTAGAGTACTTGCGCATGAAGCTTATAAACTGTGCCACCATCTCATAGGATTGACAAGACGAAATATCGATTCTATTCTAGTGCTGTGTAGTTAAGAAATTGCAGTAATAAGCAATTGAACTAGATCAGTAAACTGCGCCATCTAGTTTATTTGTTGCGAACTTGAAATCGAGTGCTCATAGGATTATCGACGTTAAGGTGTCCATGCAATTTTGCAGCTGACTGTACATAAAAAAAATAAAAGTCAATTGATATATTTATTTATAAGTCAAGTTCCAAATACTCATTTACCGAATAGACTGGGTTATCCAACAAAAGATTCCTAAGCCGGCGCCTAAACATTTCGTCAGATGGCTCGCGTTTGAGTTCGGCGGGTAGACGCTCGTAATACGTGGGACCGATGACGCGCGGGTTCTTACCTGCAAGTGCCATGCGACGAGGAACAGTTCTCAAACGCCCTGTGTGGCGGAGTTGTTTGCCGACGACGTTTACTGTTGCAAACGAAGAAATATTTGATCGGACAAACATAATAATTTCAAATATATAAAGTGAATAGTGCGTCATTATGCGGTGCGCTGTGAAAAAGCCTCGACAAGTATGTCTTGGCTTCGCCCCAACCAACGTACGTACGGCACGTTTCTGCATCAGCATTACCCTGTTGGCATCCGTAGAGTTTCCCCATAAGAGTGTGCCGTACGACATCAGTGAGTGAAAATGTGCATAATAAACCTGTCTTAGAGCGTCGTCAGATATAAGCAAAACAAGCAAAACAAAATTAAAACTGTTTGGAATGTAATTAATACTGAAACTGGTAAAACTAGAGTTAGAGACCCTCACTACAGCCTCCAAGTTGAAGGTACTGAGGTGAACTCGGACCTAGATGTAGCTAAAGAGTTTGAGCGGTTCTTTACAAATATACCTTTAGATACCACTAAATCATTATCATCATCTCCTGATAAAGCTGAAATATTATTAAGATCAAATGTGAAGAAATGCACAGATGTTTTTAAATTTTATCATGTCTCTCCAAAATTTGTTATCAAAACTTTTAGGTCACTTAATATAAAAAAAGACTGAAGGTCTCTGGGGCCTCTCCGTCACAGTACTACAGTCCATCTTAGAGTTAACTGCGCCATACCTAGCTGCTTTATTTAACAAGTGTGTAGATATTGGAGTGTTTCCCGATCTGATGAAACACAGTAGGATTATACCCTTGTTTAAGTCAGGGGCAAGAACAGACCCCACAAATTTTAGACCAATTTCGATACTGCCAGCACTGAGAAAAGTTTAAAAAAAAAACTTAACCTAATATCTTCACTTAAGTTGCTTCATAGTAGTCAATTTGGGTTTACCAAGGGACGGTCAACAACAGATGCCGGTTCTACCCTAATTAAATATGTATGTGATCCCTGGGAAGAATCACTAGATGTAATTGGAGTTTTCTGTGATTTATCCAAGGCATTTGACTGTGTTGATCACGTTACGTTAGTAAGGAAGCTAAGCTACTACGGTATTAAAAACGGTGCACTTGATCTTATTATTTCTTACCTTGCTCACCGACCTCAGCGGGTGTACATAAATAGAACGCAATCTCTTGGATCAGCTGGTGCTATGGGAGTGCCTCAAGGCTCAATTCTCGGCCCATTCTTGTTTTTGATTTATATCAACGATCTCCCTTATGTTGTGCGCGAAAAACATGAAATAGTTCTGTTTGCCAATGATACTTCACTTTTATTTAAAGTAAGTAGAAAACAGGCAAATTTAAATGATATTAATGATACGTTGTCAACAACTGTTGACTGGTTTACAGCCAACAACTTACTTCTAAATGCCAAGAAAACCAAGTGCATGAAATTTTCTCTATCAAATGTGAAAGGAGTGAATGGGACTAGTATAAAACTGAAGGATGAGACAGTGGGATTCGAAGATAAAACAGTATTTTTAGGTATTACTTTGGACTCAAAATTGCAATGGAATGCACATATATCCACCCTTGCTGGTAAACTTAGCTCCGCAGCTTATGCGGTAAAGCGCATCCGCCAACTTACAGACGTCGAGACAGCGAGACTGGTGTATTATAGTTATTTTCATAGTGTCATGAGTTATGGGATTTTGTTGTGGGGCAAAGTGGAAGACATTCAGGCCATCTTTGTATTACAAAAGCGGGCTATACGTTTTATTTATCAACTGGGTTCACGGGTCTCACTCAGAGATAAATTTAAAGAAATTAATATTCTTACTGTAGCGTCGCAGTATATCTTTGAAAATATCATGTATGTACGCAAACACATACATGACTTCAGGCATAACCGTGACGTTCACAATTTCAACACGCGAAATAAGGATAAACTCGTAGTCCCAGGTCTTCGTAAAGTAAGTACATCGTTCGTGGGGAACTGTATACTCTTCTACAATAAGATACCTACTGATATTGTCAATATGCCGTTCAATAAATTTAAGTCTCGCATTAAGTGCTGCTTGATGGGTAAGGCACATTATACTGTAAATGACTTCCTAGATGATAAAGACGTTTTTAAGTAGTTTAATTGGGGTTCTTCTTTTTTAAATAGTAATAATAGCTGAGCACTGGGCAGCGCTTATTGCAAAATACCTTTAAGCCAATAATGTAGACATTTTAAAATTTAAGTTTACCTAATGTTTACTTTTCTCGTTGTAATTTATTGGTTCTTGTGCACAAGACAGTTTTGAAATGAGAACACATTGTGATGTTTCTCGCCGGACAGCTACTTTTTATTGATATATTGGCCGGCAGCATGAGCATGTCATGCTCACTCAAAGGTCTTTGCTTACGGCGGCGTCGTTGATCGGGTCGCCACCTTCCCGAACACATGGTTGAGGGAGGCGATGGCTGAGATACGCGTCATACTCGTGAACGGGTGCTGTCTGTGGGGTCCGGTCTGTTCACGCTTGCAAGGACCTGTTTTCCATTTAGTTATTTTAAATACTGTTCCTGACGTAGAGACATCGTTATGTTGTTCTCCTAGTCAATATTTTTAATTTAATGTTATTGAGCTTACATTTGTAATGATTTATTTGTGTTATTTTTTTTTTAATAATTATTTATTACTTTATTACCTTGTAATGTTACTTTTAAGTATTATTGTATTTTATGATTGGAAAAAATGACCTTCTGCTGGAGTTTCTTGCGGCGCTTCTTCTCCGCAATGATGGTCTTGTCCGAAGCGCTAGTAGATTCACTACATATTACCGACGTGTAAAAGAGCCCTCATGTGGCCAATTTACTGAATAAATATTTTGAATTTTGAATTTGATTTTGAATATTTGTGAGCTACTGGAAATTTCGTAAAATATAACCCTCGTGCTTCTTTGGATAAGATTTATTTAATTTTTCTATTGGGATTGGGAAACGGAATCATATCCGGATTCTTCGGGTGAGTGTTTGAAACCTTCTTTCAATCCCTGATAGGTATTTTTAACCAGAGTTTTAGGGAACGCCTGCTAAAGCTCCTTTGTATTTTTCAGGTGGGATTTTTCTATCTTATGATAATTTTACATCTTTCTGGTAAGATAACATAAAAACATTAACTTAAGAAGCTCAGCAAGCTTCACCTTTTGCAACATTTCGGAGACAGTACAGTAGGAGCCGTCGAGGCAAGTCCATCTGCCCACCAGCCTGAAGAGAAAACCTCAGTGTGTCAAACGGTTAAGGTTTGAGCGGCCCTCCTGTAAGTTCCGTGTAAACGATAGTCTTAAACCTTCAGTACGTAACGCTAACTGATTTTATGTTTAATTTACCAAGACTCGAATTGAAATACACAACCCTGTGTCTCTGTCTGTCATGGTGCGGAAATTTTAGAGTAACTTAGTTCCTTAGGAGAACATTAATAAGGAACCAACACCGCTGACAGATGAGTTTCATTTATATTTATTTTGTATACTTCTTTAGTCTCGCTGCAAAGCATTGCAATACAAAATCTTTTTTGTCACCTTGGTGATTGAGCTAGCCTGTACTATATCCTCAAATCAAGCGTTACAGTGCCGCCACTTATTTTCTTGGTAAATTTATCACTTCTTTCCTCTCTTAAAATTCTAATTTTGTTAAGATAATAGTTGCTTGTGCTTGTTGTAGCTGTAGTATTGCGTTTTATTTCTTTCTCCCTTGTTAAATGAATAAGTGTAGGCATGTTACATGCTTAATTTATATTGAACAGGTACATGCTTATAAGTGTTCACAATAATGTATTCTTTTCAGCACGGTTAGCACATAAGCCCAAGCGACAAAGCTCGCGAGACGAGAAATCTCTGTCTCCAATGTCAGTTTTCTCAATTCCGGTAGCACAAGTGCAAGTTGCCTTCAAGCAAGGAAGCTATCCGCGGGCGAGACGTAAATGTTGCCTTTTGTGCAGATAGTATTCTACTAATGGCATATTATTTTGTGGCAACACTGAATCGGTAATGAAAAAGGGCGCTTCCCTTCGTTTTTTGAGTGAGCAGCAACCCTTACGCGAGCTTTATAATCTGTGTGTAAAGTCAAATATGTCAAATTATACCCTTGTTATTATCTGGATTTGAAGTAAAGTAAGTTGTTTGTTTTATTAAGTTTTGTTTATCAACATGGCGGCTACGACTAAGCGCAAAGTGTAAGTAGTTTGATTATTATTTTATTGGCTTCTAACTTTACGCAACAGTAATTTCCCATTATTTTAGCGAAATATTGTTAATAATTGTATTACAGGTATAAAAATTGATGCTTTTCTGACCGGTTCAGTGATAAATTGCCCATCGAAGTGTTGTTTTCTTTTCAAATATTTATTTTATACTTAAATGTTATTTCAGTGTTAGAAGCACCCAAGCTCAAATTAAACTAATGGTGGACTATATGTGTACGAACCCTCTTTTCGCCGCGGGGGAATATACTAGCCCACTCGGTAGTCAAAAAATGGAAGCCGAGTGGGTCAAATTAAAAGACCTGCTAACGGAGAAAGGTCCGGACAAGTCCATCGAGCAATGGAAGCATGTAAGTAACAGTAGATTAAATTTATCTCTTTGTTGTACTTCACTATTAAAAGTCGGTGCACGGAATAAAAACATCGATTCACACCTTCACGGAGAATATTTATCTGCTACCATGAACTCGTGCAACTCTGTTCCTAGTACATAGTCAAAGTTTTCTTCATACATTCATTATTTTACCACACATAAAACAAAAGGCGGTCAGAAAACTAATAGATTTTTTATATAATATGTACTGTATAAGGAAAAATTTGACTGTTGTTTCAACCTAGGAACAGAGTTGTATGAGTTTACAGTACATAATTATTAATAATTAAATAATAATCGAAATACAAGTAATCTTAAAATGTGAAGCAAGTGTCATTGTTTTCGACCTAATGAGGTTTATTTTATCGTTGCTTGTTCCTGTATAAATTTACGTAAATTTTTAGACATGGCGTGACTTGAAAAAAAAAGCCCGCGACGAGGGAGCGCGAGCCCGATATGCACTCGGAGTGACGGGAAACGACACAATCGTCCCAAAAATTTCGGAGATGTCTGAGACGATTTTGGGCACAATTGGCAGGGAGTGTGCTGTTAGAATACTTAGAATCGGGGCAGAATGGGAATCCATGATAGGAGGAACTGTCGTAAGTACTTGAATATCAGCATATTATACAAAAGCCTAAGACGGCCAGACAGCATTACTAATATTATAAACACAATAGTTTGTAACCCCCTTACTAATAAACGTTGAGTAACGGTGGTATAGCTATACAATGTTTTGTCTTTATCTGTAAAATTAAAATGTCACAATTACCTACAGATAAGGACAAAACGTTTATTAGTAAGGGGGTAAGTATGGATGTGTGGATGTATGGATGTATGGATGTTTGTTACTCTTTTACGCTGCAACGGCTGGACAGAACTGCATTAAATTTGGAATTGGGATAGCTTATACACTGTGTAAACACATACGCACTAAACACATTTTATCCCGGAAAATTTAAAAATTTAAAAGTTCCCGAGGGAAGAACGATTATCGAAATCTACACAGATGAAATCGTGAGCAGAAGCTATGTGATTTTGTGTGTGTATTTCAATGGGTTTGTGGATGGTTTGAAAACACAATTTGACCCAGTAGGTGGCGCTGCTGTCGGTATGTCACCAACTCCTCCTAAACAGCTGGACTGATTTGGGTGAAATTTTGTGTGTCTCTTTCAATGGGTTCCTGGATGGTTTGACAACACAATTGGAACTGGTAGGTGTTGCTGCTGTCGGTATATATAATATAGAAACTGTCAGCCTTCGTAAAATAACAAATGTCGGGCTGTCACAGGCTCTTGCTTTATGGATCAATAGCTTGGCCAGGTTCACTTCCAACTTGACTACCTGTGTTGTCAGAAGTGAAGTTTCGTCCGGCGTCACCCAGGTGTTTTTTTTTCCTACAACCCTTATGAAATATACTTTACGTCCTATTCTCAGACCTACTGAATATACACTCAAAATTTCACAAGAATAGGTCAAGCCGTTTTGGAAGAATTTTGTTAAAATCACTGTGACACGAGAATTTTATATATTACATTCTTTCTCTAAATTGCTTTGGATGTAAAAGGTGCACAAATCCCAATGACTTCTTGTGTAAATTAATTTAAATAAAATGGCATTTATAAAACACCAAAGTCATATGAGGATCCAACGGCGACTGAACAAGCCTCGGACCATCCCTCAACCTCCTTTGGGATAGACCCTCCTGGCCCCAGCAGCAGCACTCCTCGTCGCCTCCCGGCAGCTCCGCGTCGCAGGCGGACGCGTATCCCCTCGCGAGAGGGACCGATGGCGCAGTACCTCAATTTAATGCGTAAGCAAACGCTGTTGCTGGAGGTATGATGTCTTTTTTTTTACTATCTTTTTCCGCCAACTTGGCCGTCTAAAACTTCTTAAAAGGTTTTCCTTGAACACTACTAGATTTCAAGGCCAAAGCTGAAAACTATGTTAAATTTCAAACTACATATCTCTATTCCGAATTTCATCAAAATCCGTTTAGTGGTTTACCTGTGAAAGGCAAGCAAATGAGTAACAAAGATAACATAAATATTAGTCGGGATGTGTTGTATTGGCCAATTTTTTTAGGGTTCCGTGTCTGAAGGAAGGGCGCTCAACGGGACCCTATTAATAAGACTCCGCTGTCCGTCCGCTTATCCGTCCGTCCGTACGTCCATCTGTCCGTCCTAACTTTAATTATATTTGTTAGTAAACCCGACGTAATAACACATGTTACGTTTCAAAAACGTAGACCGAAACGTAACGTTGTAATGTAAATTAGTAAGGTTATAGATCAAATCATTTACATATATCATATGCATTGTATGGTATTAGTGCAAAGTAGCCATGCAATACATTTTCCAGAAATAACACCCTCAGCTTATGGCTTGTGAATATTATTGTTGTTCCAGACGATGGTGATTCTTTATCATTGAATTAAAGGAAGATACGCCTGCATATATATTATTTATTTAATTAATTAAACTAAAATTATACTCGTCGCAAGGTCCTCATAAAATCATGAATATTGGTACTACCTACTACAGCAGTGCTTTGGTGCCATAATAATAAATGTTCAGGTGGACAAGTTAAAATAAAATATAGCATTATTTCTTTTTGGCCGGCATTTTCATATTTCGACCAAAAAAGATGATGACATGTCCTTTGATATTAACATAACAAGATGTATGTAAATGCAGGAGACTCGGGTTACACCCTCGAGCCATGGCTCATGACGCCGGTGCTGCGCGCGGCGCCGCACTCGCCAGAGGACCGCTACACGCGCTGGCACTGCCAGGCACGCAACGTGGTGGAGCGGACCAACGGGTACCTCAAGGGGTCCTTGAGGTGCCTGGGTATAGATCGGTCCCTCCACTACTCTCCTGACTGTGCGAGCCGCATCATATATGCCTGCTGCACGTCATATGATGAAACACTATAGGTAAATAAAAGTTAATAAAAAATTATACTAGGTACATTTATACAAAATTCTTAAACAAAAATATAATGGGAATCCAGTAAGTAAGTAAAGAAAGAAACTTCTTTGTGAGCATTTAGTGTTATCAAATAGCACAAATATATATATGTTTTTAACTACCGCCCGCCCCGGCTCCGCATGGGTTAATAAATTAATGTTCATAAAATTATAGCCTACATGTACCTTCCTAGATAGTCACTCTTTCTATCTGTGAAAACTGTATGAAAATCCGTATAGTACTTTCTGAGATTAATTTATATTATTATTATGTAATAATGACAACATTAATATTGATTTGCAGGGTGGAACTGAAAGAGATTACAGAAGTAAATGACAAAGAAGTCGGAGAGAGCTCGTCGTCCGACGAGCCGACGCTATTGCGAGCTGCAGTGGCACGTCGGGAAGAGATAATAAATCAACATTTCAACTAAAAACAAAGTTGTTTTATTAAGATAATCTAAGATAAAAGGCAAATTAGATGACTTACTGGCATATATCAAAGCACAACCCAAACCGCTGGACCTAGGGACTTAAAATTTGGAGGGAGTATTCCTTGGGTGCCCTAGGGGTGCACTAAGAAAGGATTTTCCGACAATCGACCCCCAACGGGAAGAAATAAGGGGAGTAGCGGGAAAGTATTTCTACGCGTTCGAAGGCGTCCTCTAGTTAAAAATAATCTGCTTAACACAGCACCGAGCATACATCGACCATACGGTGCCACTCCCAGTACCATTATTGTTTTCTAATAAATTAAAAAGTAGTTTATCGAAGAACTGAATGTTGTATTGTATATGGTGGTATGATTATGCGACCACACAGGAGGAAGATGAGCAAGTGCTTTTAAACAGCTTGCTATATTAAAATCATTAATAAATAAAGAACATTGAATTCAACAAAAAGCATTTATTTATTGAAATAAATATTGTAGAATTAGTAAAAAGCAAAACTATTTTTTTCACTTGAAATAGTAAATCAAAACAATATTTGTACATCTCTGGTTGCAGTTATAACTCAACTTTTTGAGACTAGTTCCTTAACAATATATATTTTTTACTATCCGTATAAACAACTACTCATTAAGTAGTATCACAATATTACTTAACACTAGTTACAAAGATAAAATGTATTTATTGAACACACTTTATTATTAAACAAGCGACCCGCCCTCGCTTCGCTTCGGTTAGTATGAGTTTTCTGTAACACCCGTACAAAATCCAGAACAAATTATACATAAAAACCATCCTCTTGAATCACTCTATCAATTCCTGAAAACTGCATTAAAATCCGTAGCCTAGTTTAAAAGATCTAAGCGAACAGACAGCGGAAGCGACTTCATTTTATGCTATGTAAAGATAATACAATATTAGTTTGTTTGTAAGCAGCTGCAGTTGCCAAAACTGTATTGCTGCTAATAGTTATGCCCACCCGGGATACAGTGGTTAATACATACATACAATCACGCCTGCATTACGTGTGTTCATACACGTGCGTCGGTTTAGGGTACTCCTGACCTGGGCTTTTCTTAATACATTCCCGATCTGATCGTGGAAAGTGCGCCCCTACCAACAATCCCATTTACTCTTGCCTCATATATCTGTTTTATTAATCTCACTTCATCCATTCTCGCCACATGACCACACCACTTCAGCATTCCTTCATCTCTGCACTCCACTACATCTTTTAAACCACAATGATCTCTTATTACACCGTTCCTAGTCCTATCACACACGTTCACCCCAACCATACTTCGTAACGCTCTCATCTCTACTTTTATGTTTCTCTGCCATACCCATCTTTCACTACCAAATATTAATGTTGGAACTAGCGACCCCCTGTGAACACCCAATCGAGCCTTCTTTGGCACTTTTTGACTGTTCACAACGGTATGTGTGAGTGTACTAAAACGTAAAGGAAGACTCAGATTTTACACTTACCCCATGTAATAGAGGTAAGTACAGTCACCAGCAATAATATATTATCCAACATAGGGGGCGAAAATATCTGACACGCTCTTATACCTCTAGTAATAAAGACGTATCAGATATTTTTGCGCCGAATTTTGGATATTATATTATTGCTGGTGACTGTACAAGTGTGATACGATTCACACACACACACACACACACACACCTATTTCTCTATTTTTGGGAACTTACTGAAATAGCTTTAATATCACAATTATAGAGCCTTAATTGGAATAAAATAGTGTTGCAATTATATTATAACACAGCTTTTTTGAGACCAGCTCTTTAACAATAAACCTTGTACTGTAGCCGTTAATAAATCTTTTAACAGTATAACAATATTACTTATATAGTAATAGTATTATAGTGCCTAGGTTTTACTTATTATGTAATAGAGGTACAAGTGTGATATGATATGGCAGTTCACATTTTTATGCGACTTACTCAACTTTAAATATTAGGTCCTTACCTATGAAATTGGCGTTTTATATGGAGAATTTTATGAAAACGGTGGTTTTCATGCATTTACACGCAGAGAAATATCTGGCTACCTATACGAGAAAAAACGCTACTGTAACTAGAAATTCTGTTTGCAGTCGTGACAGCAAGACTAGCGAGTTGACTTTACAAAAACCAATCTGTTATTATTTTTAACAATCTTTTATTAATGACAACTAGATGTTGTGTGTAACTGACCAAACAACATAATACTCACTACAAGGTAAATAAATAATTGTAACCATACGTCAAGTAGACATTACTAGACCGATTGTAAGGACTACTATGCAATCTAGTAAACATAAACACTTTTTTTTTGGGTTTACTAAATACTTTGCTGTGTCTACTAATGAATTTATGTAAAATAACGACGTGAATTGTAAGGACTACTATGCAATCTAGTAAACATGAACACTTTTTTTTTGGGTTTACTAAATACTTTGCTGTGTCTACTAATGAATTTGTGTAAAACAACGACGTGAATTGTAAGGACTACTATGCAATCTAGTAAACATGAACACTTTTTTTTTGGGTTTACTAAATACTTTGCTGTATCTACTAATGAATTTATGTAAAATAACGACGTGAATTGTAAGGACTACTATGCAATCTGGTAAACAAAAACACTTTTTTTTTGGGTTTACTAAATACTTTGCTGTATCTACTAATGAATTTTTGTAACATAACGACGTGAACTGTAATGATAACTATTTGCTAGCTTTGTTTCTTGTAACCAGTACAATACACATAGTAATGCTAGCATCTTAGGTATTGTTATAGCTGCTATTTCGTATGCAGTACCTACTGGTTTAGGTGAAGCGCAATCTAGTGCACTTACAGTACTAACGGGGCCTTTCAGGCTTTTAGTAGACAAAAATACAATTTGATTTGTCTTTTTGTAAATAAAACTGTATTTTCACTAATAAAAGCTTAAAAGGGATCCGTTGTGGTGCTGTCAGTCCACTGGATTGTCAGGCGCTCCATCTAAATGCAGTCCATAGAGCCAGCAGTAAGTGTGACGTCTTTTCATTACAATATCCAACGTCTCCGACTATCTAGTATCATAATAATACAAATAAGTCGAACACAGAGTTAATTAAGTTAATACTAAGTTCAACAGGTGTTAGCTTAGAATCATGGAAATTGAGACTATTGGCATTTTTGTTAAGACATCGCACGCACTACGGCTCCATTGGCAGGTTTGGGTTTCCTGGAATAATAAATAAAAAATATTAAGTACATAGAAAATGACATTTATTATATTATAATCATCACATTCATTAGACAATCTTCAGTCATTAATAATCAATCTAAGTATACTTATCATTTCTACACATCTTAGAAGTATTCTAATGAGCGTTTTCACCAATACTACTTATAGATAACAATGTTTTAAACATCAGATTAACATAATTTGTACTTTTTTTCATGGAAATAAACTAGTTGTAAATTAGAAGTATTGGTTTTTCTCAAAACAGTCAAAACTTAAATTATATCTTAAATTGGAATTATTCCACTACGCCCCACCGCCTGCCAAACCGGTGGGGCACATTCCACCACCTTATATTTTGCGCGGATTATACCCCACCAAACAGGCGGCCGGTGGGGCAAAGCGGGATCATTCTTAAATTGACATCAATTAAATACTTAATCTAAATTGAAGATCGTGGCGTAACATAATAATGTTTACCATCAACACTAAGTGTCAAATTATTTGGCATGTAACTAGCAATGTTTCCTAAGGAAAAGAAATTAGTATTTTTATCACTTAATAATTCTACATCAAAACAGTATAAATGTTCATTAAAACATAACGTATCAAACAAAGAAAACTCAAAAATAACAACATAATCATCGTCTATAAAAATATTTTCGATCAAGCCAAACTTTGGTAACAATTTGTCTTCATAAAAATCTAACGTTAACGTCATGTTAGCAGTGTACTTAATTCCGTTAACTTGGACCCAATTACATATATATATATTTGTCAACTCTAACTGTAATTGACGTGCAATATTTTCAGCAATTCTCAGATCGCTTACACTTTTTTTTCTTCCACAGTCAAACTGTTTCATGAAGGTACTACTGATAAACTTATTATTTAACTGAAGTTGATGTTTAATACTAAGTGATTTACAAATATTAATTCTATTATTGGTCACGTTTGCATATAACTTAGATATGCGATGTTTAGCTTCATACCTCATCGACCAGATATTTACTAAGGGACCGAATTTAATTAACATCTTTGGATAATGAGTAAGATAATGAAATTTAGGAGTTAAGGATTTTTTACTATATTTCAAGTATAAGAAGTTATGTTCGGAAATAAGACTTTTCAATAAATCTGAATCTGGTTTATTAATGACAGTTGACATGACAATGTCCATTATCTTTCGCAAACAAATATAAATATTCCAAATTGCATCATGGCCGGGTATCAGGTCACCGACTAGCAATCCAAAGGTCCTGGCAATGAAAGATTGTGGATGGAAAAGTTGAAAGCAGAAATTTTGACTTCAGAACTTTGTTTGGACTAGTTAGGAGATAAACATACTAAAAGTCCCCACCCCTCGGAGGTGAGCCCTAAGAGGGGGGGCGCAAAGAAGGTCCCATTTTTTTGTTTTTTGTTAACATCTTGAAAACAATGGGTCATAGGAAATGTTGTTGTATGGCATTATTAAAGCTGATAAAATTCTCTACAACTTTGATTCTATACATTTTTTACCTATTTTCAATCGTTGTCTGGATATGAGCTCCGAAAAATTGACGATTTTCAAAAAAGTGTTTTTAGCTAGGGTGTGACTGCACGACACCTTGCGCTTGTGACTACGCGCTGACACTTGGCACACTTGACTCTTAGCTGGTCCTGAGTAGATTCAGACCGGGAGTCATCGAGAGCCATCGCGCATTTAGTGGGGGTGAGGGGGGGAAGTTCGACGCTGGCGCGCTGTAATTGAAGCAACATTTCTCTAAAACTATACATACTAGGGTATGCGATGTATCATTTTCGGATAAACTAAAGACGAGGAATCTATTTTTCAAACAAAAACAATGCACTTTCTAACAAAAAAAAAGAATAAAGTAGAAAAGACTAAAACCTACCCAGGGAGAATGTGTATTCTCAGGATAAACCAACTCTGTAAACAGCACAAACACATCTGAACATGAGCGTAGGTATCGATTGACACGTATAACAAAAAAGTAGCTGGTTTGATAGTACAATCCGTTGTATGGGAACCTTGCACTTTTTGACTACGCGCTGAAACTTGGCACAGTTGATCCGTTGATCCGTAGGTGGTCTCGTGTGAATTCAGACCGGGAGCCATCGAGAGCCACCGCGCATTTAATGGAAGCCATATATCTCTAAAACTATACCAATTGTAATGGCGTCTAATATAACATTTTCGGATAAATTAAGGATGGGAAGTCTATTTCTGGGATATTTTTAATCACGTGAAATATATTAAAAATAAAAACATATAGCCACATTTATCAACTTATTAAAATATATAGTTAAGTTTTACGTCTAAGATGGGCATGGAACTAATTCGCGTTAACGTAACATATTATAAGTAAGCATCCTTGACAGCTCAGTTATTGAAATTTATTACTGTATGTTTTATATTTTTCTGATAAATATTTCGATCCAAGCATTTCATCGAAAAATACGTCTGTTATGCTTTTTTAAACAGATATAATAGGATCTCAAAGCTTAAACTAGAATATTGCATGTCATAATTCATTATTTTAGATCAGCTTCGTGTACATACTTCAGTAAATGAGTGCCTAAATATCCCATTTAGACACATCCCACCGACTAAAGCTGCATTATATCAGCATTTTTCAAGAGCCATATATTAATTAACGGGTGCAAGTTTGTGGTCAGTTAGCAGTGTTAGCACCAGCTCAGAATCTGCTCATCCTATAATATTATAATATATAAATTATAAAAGTAATCATAAGATAAAGCTTTTTTTTTTGTTCTTAGGTGCAATATTTGTATTCCAGACATACTCTTCCCATCCCTAATTTATCCGAAAAAGATATATTAGACGCCATAACAATTATAGTTTTAGAGAAATATGGTTTCAATTAAAGCGCAGCAGCGTTAAACTTCCCCCCTCCCCCACTAAATGGGTGGTGGCTCTCGACGGCTCCCGGTCTGAATTCACTCGAGACCACCTACGGATCAACTGTGCCAAGTTTCAGCGCATAGTCAAAAAGTGCAAGGTTCCCATACTACGGATTGCACTATCAAACCAGCTATTTTGACCTCACGTTTTTTTGTCATACATGTCAGTAGATACCTACGCTCATGTTCAGATGTGTTTGTGCTGTTTACAGAGTTGGTTTATCCTTAGAATACACATTCTCCCTGGGTAGGTTTTAGTCTTTTCTACTTTATTCTTTTTTTTTGTTAGAAAGTGCATTGTTTTTGTTTGAAAAATAGATTCCTCGTCCTTAGTTTATCCGAAAATGATACATCGCATACCCTAGTATGTATAGTTTTAGAGAAATGTTGCTTCAATTACAGCGCGCCAGCGTCGAACTTCCCCCCCTCACCCCCAGTAAATGCGCGATGGCTCTCGATGACTCCCGGTCTGAATCTACTCAGGACCAGCTAAGAGTCAAGTGTGCCAAGTGTCAGTGCGTAGTCACAAGCGCAAGGTGTCGTGCAGTCACACCCTAGCTAAAAACACTTTTTTGAAAATCGTCAATTTTTCGGAGCTCATATCCAGACAACGATTGAAAATAGGTAAAAAATGTATAGAATCAAAGTTGTAGAGAATTTTATCAGCTTTAATAATGCCATACAACAACATTCCTATGACCCATTGTTTTCAAGATGTTAACAAAAAACAAAAAAATGGGACCTTCTTTGCGCCCCCCCTCTTAGGGCTCACCTCCGAGGGGTGGGGACTTTTAGTATGTTTATCTCCTAACTAGTCCAAACAAAGTTCCGAAGTCAAAATTTCTGCTTTCAACTTTTCCATCCACACCCCTCTTTTGAGCATTCATTTACCAAGCTATATCTTACTAAACAAAGTGTTTCTGCTGCTGACATTTTCAGAGTATTGCGTTTCAAATGATCCAATGTTATAATTGGGGGTGTATTCCTTCTATCAGGTCCGTAATTAAAACAGATTATTCTATTATTTAAAGTTTGTAAAGAAAAATATTTAAGGTCGGTAATGTAACTTAAAATAATGAAACTCATATCGTATTTACAGACCCCTTCTAAGAGATCATGCATTATGTCAACTCCAACATGATCTATAACTGAAAACCCTTTTACTTCATGCCAAACACATTTATTTTTAATGCCTGTAGCAGAAACATTTTGCAATTCTACATCCGCCATATACTGGGGCATTGTACGTAGCAATGATTCATCACATTCATAAGCCTTTCTCATAGTTTCTTTAGTAATCTTACATACACGGCAAGGATAGTTGGATGAAAACGATTCCGCAAATCCTGTGATTGTATGTATACCTAAGTTATCTCCAATAATAACAGCTAATTCAAAATAAAGTTTAGTTTTCCTTCCAGAATTATAAACCTCGATTCCGTTTACTAGTAAATTATTTAAATCTGATATAACTGGGGCAAATATAACATTATTCCCGAATTTTTGTCGATCGGAAGAATGGAACAACAGTGATAAAAATATATTACCTAGATGTGATATTTTATGGGGAGGAATACACATAACACTAATATAAACAGCCCCAAGTTTGTGTATGCCTGAATGACTGCCTAAAGCGTTACCAACTTCGTAATCATCAAAAAAAAGACACAAAGGAAATACAATTTTTTTTTCATGTAAAGCAAGCTTTTTTTGCCATTCAGACCCTTTTATTATATTTTGGACTAAATTACCATTACTATTTAGAATTTTTGTAAAAAATTGCATCGTTTCCTCCAATACACCATCCATTTCAAAAAAATTTTTAAGTACTAAGTTTAGAGGAATATGCATTGCTGTTGCTTTCACTGTAGTAACATTGCAATGATTATTACTGTCATATTTTGTCTCTAGTCGTTGTCCAACAGTATATTACTGGGGCTCAATATATGTACCAAGACGTTTAAAGTAAGCCAGCCTCTTATTTTCTGATTCAAAATCTTTCATTGACTCATTTAAAGATGCAATTCTGTTATATGTCGTTTGGTAACAGTCCTCTTTTAAGGTATCATGCATTGAAGAAGGATCAAGTAAAGGTTTAATAATATTGTTACTTAAGTTGTCCATTATTTCTTGAACCACATTAAGCGGTATAACTGAATTGGCATATAACGATGAAGCAAACTTAGCTATAGGGTTGGTAACTGATTGAATGTTTTTCACAGGTTCAATATTTAAACTACACGAGCTGTTAGTTAAAGACTCAGTTTCCATAGAATATATATCAGAAGTAGTTGTAGTCAATGTAGGGACTGTACTTAACGAATTACTTGTCGATATCATGTCATTGGTATGAGTACCTAAGGAATTTGATTCGTTTTCATGACTCTTTAAATGCTTTTTAAAAGAATTAAAGAGAAAAAAAATCCTATTACAATCTTTTTCCAGGCAAATGTAATTATTTAAATGTAAGCCCCGTTTCTGGTGAAATAATGTTATGTGAGTACACAATTGTTTGAAAGTTGACAAATATACGGAACATACAAAACATTTAGGCATTATAAGTGGTTTTTTTAAATAAGTATTGTTTTAAATAGTTAAAGCTCAATGTCCAGATCAGTTATGAAAGCATTAACAGTGCTATAGGTTTTGTCCCATTTTGATTTTAACCGGTATAGTCCTAGCTGTATGAAGTTCCACACGCACACACTCTCTGTCGGATATTGACAGTGCAGAGAGTAGAAAATTTTAAAACAGGTATCCACTGTTTTTAAAATTGAATTCGTTTCGAAAAATAAATCGTTAACTACGACATAGTATTTTTGTATGTCCGTGTAAGAAGAACCAACAATCACAATTACCGGTTGGAGCGTTAACTTGTGTTTTAAATATTTCTCACGCCGTTGAGCTATTGCAACCTGCACGTCCATTGGTCTCAACACGTGTGTAATAAAGCCATCCTTGACCTCGGCTTTGGATGGCCGCCACACTTGTTTTTTTGTTCTGTGAGTGGGGTTGCCCAGGAGCAGTGGCAAAAGCATAAATGCTAGTATTGACTGGATTTCTTCGTAATTTTCATCATCTAAAACAAATAAAAGACGTTACATAAGTAATACCTACTAGCATTCGACTGCGGCTTCGCTCGCATTTTTTTGGAACGATAACTACCCTATGTCCTTCCCATGATCTCAGACTATCAATTTTGGACCACATCCAACCAAACCATATCAAATTTAATCCAAATCGGTTAAGTAGTTTTGGAGCTATTTAATGCAAACAAACAAACAATAAAATCTTTCCTCTTTATGTTATATATTAGAAACAAGAAGACAAATTGTAAGTCACTTACATTTTTGTATGTAACACCCTAATTATAAAACCCAGTAGGTTTACTTACCTTTGTTTAGAAGCTGAAGCTGTTCCAGTATGTCTTTTACTTCAGGAACTTGGCTTTTAGACAGAGCCAATTTGAAAATTTTTGTTTTTATTGTTGGGAATATTTCAAATAATTTATGTCCTGAGGATGGGTATAAAAACTGAAAATCTGCAGTAAGAAGCTCATGTCCACGTGGCGTTTTTAACACTGGGTATTTATTTATGTATGTATCGATGGTCATTTCTGAAGTTTCCATTTCCTTCAATCTATTTTTGGCCGTTTTATGCCACTTCTCTACCACTGAATGCCAGGGTTCCGTACAGTTTTGGAGCCACCGGATATCTTCATCTGTACCACCTTCTGGAAAGATACATGAAATGATAAAAAAATAAAAATAAAGATGTGGGCGAAAATGCTATCTTTAAATATTTGAAACTAGCTGCGCCCTGCGGTGTTACCTGCGGTTTATCAGAAAAGAAACACAAAAACATTACCTATCTGCCGTTTTCGGACAGTCAGGTTATAAGTATACTCACGGAATGAAAAGGTTGACCAGTTTTCAAACAAAATCATTTACGCGTTGCAAGCACATGTTACCTTTTTATGTAGTGAAATTACATTAATTATGACGGAATGTGTCAATATCTGAGCAAGCAAAAACAGTTCTTAAAATGGTCAACCTTTTCATTCCGCGACTGTACATTTAATTCAAGGTGCCAGCTACCACCAACCAAAATTTCATCAAAATCGGTTCGGCCGTTCTCGAGTTATAAGCAAAGGAACTAACACAAATTTCTTTTATTAATATAGATTATACCCATTACCAGAGTACAGTCAAGGACAAAAATATGTATACCCTTTTTACCTTATACCATCGCAATAAGGTGAAAAAGTGTATACATATTTTTGTCCTTGACTGTACCTACATACTACATGGGCTGATTGATAACCTGTCTGCCTACCACCTACCAGTGGCATCACTATGAGCTATTTAAAAAACCGGTCAAGTGCGAGTCGGACTCGCGCACCGAGGGTTCCGTATTGAAGATAATATGCTTGGTAACCGCAAAAGAAAATACTCATTTTGTTATAAGCTTTATTTTCCAGGCAATAAGGTCGATTTTGACTAGCCTACATTTTAATACAGATTTTCTTAGTTTTTTTGTTATTTCTCAAAAACTGTAAATAATGAACACTTTATTTTATTTTTCTCAGAAAATATAAGTAATTATCTATACGTCAGGATTTTTTTCAGAATTTTTGATTAATAAACTTCGGAGATAAAGGGGGGGGAACGGTCATTTTTTGTACATTTTTGGCTATAAATCAAAAAGTACATCACAGAAATTTTTCAAAAAAATAGTTTTGAAATGTGCAGATTAAGACCTTTCATATGACACCCCATTTGCTATAATCGAACTACTTTCATTTTTGAACCCCCCATTCTAGACCCCTTTTCAATTATTAATAAAATTAATTTCATTTTTTTTTTACTACAAATACATGCGGGCAAGCAAGTTGTACAACTATGCCAAATTTCAAGTTGATAGCATTTGTAGTTGCTGAGAAAACCTGCTGTGACATACAGACAGACAGACAGACAACGAAGTCTCACCATAAGGGTTCCTTTTGTACCATTTTGGTACGGAACCCTAAAAACGTAGGTAGGTAGGTAACTTAAAACTTACCTTCTTCATCGACTTCTAGTGGCTCGTTGCTGTTATTGTCGATGTTGCTGCAATTTTTCTTTTTGATAACCTTAGCCTCCCTAAGTTCGCGGCGCCTATTTTGTAGACAATCATATAATTTGCCCTTTGCACATCTTTTTATTTTAAGTTTAGTATCATTAATGTATGGAATGAAATATGTACTTATATTTTCCTTTTTGAATACTTCGGTTATTTCTTGTGCTTTTGTAAGTAGTAGAGAACTGTCTATTCTTTTATTTGGGTCTGATTCCATCAGGTCTTTTATTATTATATTGCACACTTTCCTTCGCCCGTTATTAGATAATTTGCCTTGTTCTGAATATAAATTTAGCACGCCTTGTCCTTCATTTGATTTTAAGAGTAAATTCTTCAACGGCTAAAAAATACATAATTTTTTTTTAATAATTAGGTAGGTAATTATGATAATAATTATGATAAAGTTTTTTTAAAGACATACATATTTAATTTAGTTCTAACATTTGTATTTGTTTTATTTTTAGGTCAAGTAGTTACTTTATAAGTATTCATCTTACCGGGCATACATCTTCATTACAGATTGTCATAATCAAATCATCACTAGTGGCACCCTGATCCTCACCAGTGAAAGGCAGTATACTGATGTCGGAATCATTTAGTGGGGTTGAGCTATTGTTTAGAGGGATTAAAAATTCGCTCACACTCTTTATTTGTCTGTGTTTGGGATTAAGCACATCTACAAAAACAGGGGCCTGCAAAATAAAATTTACCCATGAATGATAAAAATTACTTAAATAGGTATACTCGTAAAAATAAACCAAATGAGCCTAAACTCTAAAGGTTTATTAGTAACTGTTGAAGAGTTCCAGCCTCTACCTCCTGGTACGGTCAGCCTTATAAGAAGCTGCACACTTTTGTACCTTGTCACTTTAATGTCATGTTTGAACTGCTGCACTAATCTGTCAAAGGCGTTAAAGCGACAAGGTACAAAAGTGTGCAGCTTCTTATAAGGCTGACTGTACCATCATTAGATCAGCTCAATAGAAACAAATTCTTGTATTGTTAACAGTATGACATACATTTGCAAATTTTCAAATCGATGGGACAATATAACTTGGCTAAATTCAACTTCTAAGATTTATTTACATTACTTACATACATAGTTACAGGTGAAGCCAATAAAAGCATTTAAAATAGGAGATACTTACAGGGCTGCAGCTGCTGCTGGTAGATGGTATTTCTAGGCATTCTTCTGGGTTAGTTAATTTGTTCCAATTGTCCAAGTTTTTTAAAAATTTGGCTCGATCTCCAATTGAAGGGATTAGTTCTTTAACTAGACTCCTGTCTAGCATCGACAGCGTCAATATAGTTATATCATTTTCTGAAAATCATAAAAAATATATAACATTCACTCGTACAAGAAAGTTCCAATGCAAAAAGCATAGTTTTTGATCTAGGGGTAATCGAATACTTGGCTTGGTAACCTAGGTTTTATAAAACAAGCCTATTGACTAGTTATCCATTTCACCTGTTTTGAAGCTGAGCTGACACATTCGGTGAACTGTTTGCCAAACCGATTATGATGAGATAACTGTGTGAAAGTAAGTACCTATCAACCAATTCATCGCGTTTCTTTCTATAGATAATGAAATTCTAAAAATAACTTCAAGACTTTACTGTAAACTTATAAAGTCATCATGTAGGTACCTATCCACTTACTTATTTAAATTTAATAATAGCTATGAATACCAACAAGATTGCATCAGCCACATGCGAGTCCCTACAAGAAAACGCCAACAGACCCGGAGATAAAACACTTGCCGTGGCCAAAAAAGCCGGGATAAACAACATCAATCAAATCGCTTATTGGAATTATACTAAAATATTGGTAGGTACCAACTTACCTTTAAAAGTATTCATATATTGGGGTAAACCCCAATGCTCCAATAACTTTGCGATGTCTTCATCGTCGTCACAAGACATGTCAAACAAGTAGGCAATCACTTACACAAAAACAATTATTTGATGAATTAATTATTATAGAGCTTGCGCACAGCGCTAAGTCCAAAACTCACATGGCCGACGCCGGCGACGCGTCGCCTCGCCCCGCGTCCCGCCCCGCCCCCGCCGCGGAGGAGAGCGCGGGAGTTTGTTTACAAAAACACTGTTTTAAATAAACAGAACAAGATACTTTGCTATGAATACCACCTCGATTGTTACTGTAACATTATTATTTTCATTATTTTAAAATACGCTAACAGAATAGCACGGAGTAATACATACATTGTACCGTTTACGGTTTCCGGAGTGGTTATTACTATAATATTCTCGTTAAGTCATTACACTATATAAAAAGTAAACCAAACTAAACGAATATTACATGAAACTTAGAACGATATGTACTGCAAACTATAACGTAGTTGTAGTAACAAGATTATTGTTTTGATTACAGACACACTCGTAGTAAACCAGTTACATTGTAAATCATTAACCAGAACTAGATCATTTAGTAACTGCGAATCCCTGTTTCTTATTAAATACAATACATTATATACATATTAACATAATTATTGTTTATGATGCAATAATTATTGGTGTTTTAGTTCTATAATATTTTTTTGTGAGCTACATTAATGAAATAGTATAATGTAAATACGAATAGTAGGAATTAATAATTAGTTATAGAGATAACAAGGATCGAGTATTTCAAACTAGAAATGTTGTAACCTAATTTAACTATTTAATTCAGTACTTCTGTTTATCACCGATTTCTCTGCGTGTAATTTTGCGGATTATTTAGTAACGTCAAAGGCTAACCAAACGAAATTCTGTCAGGAATATTGGACACTTCTTAGCTATATTATGCATATCTTAATTAGGTACTTGAAAATAGTTAGCTTCATAAAACTCTGCGTAATTGAAACACTTGAACTCACAGCACATGAAAAGAGTTGTTTGGTCATAAAGCCGGCGCATTTCGGCACAAACATTCGAGTTTTTGAATATTCTGTCGTGAACCCGGCCTGGATACTCCGCATTCACGTGCAGCACACGGCAGTCAACATCTGTGACCTAAAATAAAAATAGATTTAAAAGTTTCTGACCCTGTCTACTACAACCAAAACTCATTCAAAGTGCTAAATACTAAAACTTACCAACTGCACATTTATAGTGTGCTTCCCCTTTCGATTAATATATTGAAGCCCATGTGGACGAGGCGGGGGGAAAATCGAATCATGGGTGCAGTCTACTGCACCCAATATGCCTGGCACTCCGAACTTCTCCCTAAATCCAGAGGCCACACTCCTCCTCTCTATCTCGGAGCCCGGGAATTTGATCCATGTATTTTTCAACCTGTAATAATAATAATAATAATAATAATAATTTTTAATTCAGAATAAAATTCCGTAGTTTGGTAATAAATTAAGTTTTTATTTTAGATCTGTACATTGTTTAACACTTTATTCAGTACCCGGTAGTAGGCATTAAAACCATGTTAGATATGTCTGAAGTATATGAGTGATGTATAGATGACAGTCATCTACTACTATACTACTACACTACTATGGATATGTTCTTCATGGAGCAAATTTTGCTCTATGCCTGTTATTGTAGTTGTATTTGAATCGATTCACCTTATCTTCCATTTTCATAATATTAAAATTTATTATATAGTTTACTTTACTTTGTATTTAAAGAAAACTAAATACTTGTACAGTCAAGGGCAAAAATAAATATACACATGAAGTTGCAAACATAATATATGTAAACATCAACTTTACTTTATTACGGTAGTATATACATACTGGTGCCCAATTGACTGTACAACGAACAATGCCCTACTTAGAACAATTACATAGTGGTGAACTGGGTGTTTTGTGTTTTAGTAGGTCTAAGTAAATGAATGAAGTGCTCTAAATTATAAATCAAATTTTACATGTTAATGCAAACAGTGCCCACATTTTACCGTCCTTAGTCTTGTGTAGGGTAATTATTTGATTAGACGTTTTTTACAAAGTTATTAAAAAAGATAGAGCATATTATGTTTTTGTAAGTAGGTGTTATTTAAAAAGGGGGACCTGAAAATCTTGAATTACTTATTACATTATATGGTTTATGAAATATAGGCACTATACTTATTAAAAAGGGTTCATGATTTCAGTAAATAGTATATATATAATGTGGTAAATGCCTTACCGCAGGTTTATGGCCGCTACAACTTTGCTCAGATATTTAGACACAGTCGTTTGAGCTACACAGAGGTTGTGGGCTTGACCCACCCCCCTCTGGTAACTCCCGGCAGCCATAAACATTACAGATGAAAGCACCTGCAATATGTTACAATTACTTTGTCAGCACCATTGATTGTAAAAACCATTCCATTATAAAAATACTCTCCAAAAGCATGCTTTCAAACAAATCCAAATAGATAACAAAATAATTCGGTACATTCTCGTGTGAGAAAAACATTGCTTTATAAATATATAATTTTCTGTCTTGCCGATAACCTTTAACTATGAAGGTATGTGTATTACATACTTATGAAGTAGGTATATTTCTCTGACACTATTAAATATATGACAATAACAATCAATTGAATTATAACAGACAAAACTAAAATGCTTCCTTAAACACGGTCACCAATTTTAAGGTTCTGACAGAATAACAACTTTGTGATTACTTTGCCGTCACAACACAAGCCTGAGTCAGAACTCTTTTCATCCACCCACATACACTACTGGCTCCTTCACATTTAATGAAAATTGTTTATATAATTTTGCATGTTCTTAGTAGCACTTTTACTTTAACCATATATATTGTTTGAGCTGTTGTCTTTCTTTCTTATTTACAGTTTAGACATACCTGTACGTGAACTGGAATTCCGTGGGATGAGGTTAGGGCCAATGCACTTTCAAGCTGCCGTATCAGGTACATGCCCATATCTTTGTTGATATGGTACAGGTGTTGAAACCCCTGATCCGGCAGCTCGAAGGGGTTGTTGGCATCCCTTAACCTCCTTCTTTGTATTTTCCTCTGTCGGACCTCCTCGTCCCGGAAAAGGAAAATTGCCATCCTGTAGAATTAAGAACTTCGTCACTACACACAAAACATGTAAAATTACTATAAAGTAGCGGATAATACAAATAGCACTTCAAAAATGTATAATTGTGAACAAATAAACTTACATAGACTGTTTAAAAGACTAACTAAACACCAAAACGTTACTTCAAAATCCGTGACGCTCAACACTAAAACACACTCTCGCGAGTCTCGCGCGCTTGAAAGCTCGAAGACTAACTGTCGGCTTTTGATGTTGAAAAGCGTGGCATTATTTCGCCTTATATGCACTTGTGCTACGAGTTGCGACGAAATTTCGCCCCTAACTGTCAAGCGACTAAGATCTGTCGCCTTGACATTTCGTCGCGGACGTTGTGCTACCAACACGCGAGAGAGCGCGATATAGAGCTCTTTCTCGCTTGTCGCCCAAGTCGCTGGCAGATGTGCTAGCCGTGCTGGTGCTTTGCAATCTTACCCGATAAAGGTCTTTTTAAATTTTAAGCCATGCCTTTTGGATTGTGCGGAGCACCAGCTCGCCAACAAAGGTTAGTGGACATGCTTTTTGGTACTCCATTTTGTAGCGAAGTGACTAAAAGACTAGTGTTTTGTTATGTAGATGATGTAATAGTAGTGTTAGAAGATTACGAAACTCATTTACTTTTCCTAGATTACATCAAGGAACAAAAGAAGCAATTTTAAGGATTAATTTTGAAAAGAGTTACTTCTTCCGAAATATAATATATTCTGTTCAAATATTTGGCATACATTGTGGACGAATGCGGTTTAAGAACGCATCCTAGTAAAATGCGTGCGGTTATTGATTTTCCAGTGCCAAAGAACGCGAAGGAGGTTAAAATGTTCTTGGGTACTTGTTCTTGGTATAGACGTTTAACTAGATTTTTTTCTATAATAGCAGCACCTCTTAATGCGCTTACTAGCTCAAAGAGCAAGTTCGTTTGGACCACTGATGATGCTGATCGGGCATTTGTCGATTTGAAGAACCGGTTAGTATCAGGTCCAATTTTTATTTGTCTGGATTTTACCAAGCATTTCACAGTACATTGTACCGTACCGTGACGTATAAAATTTTATAAAACAGTGTTCGACGTGCTCAGCCTATGAACATAAAACGACTCTTACACCAGGGCAAATGGGTAAACCTAAACAATGCTATAAACCGTTTCAAGTGATATCAGTAGATTTAGTCGGACCACTTCCAATGTCACGATCAGGCTACATGCACCTTTTAGTTGTCTCATGTTGTTTTTCTAAGTAAGTAAGTAAGTATATTATTTCTTTAAAGGTGCGCAACAAGCGCTAATGTGGCGAAAAATATGAAAAATTATGTGTTTTTAGCTCATGGTATTCCGGAAACAGTGATTACCGATAACGGGGTTCAATTCACTGGATCCGAGTTCCGTAATTTGATGAAAGCATATAAGGTTCCTCGTATCCACTACGGACCGAGGTATACGCCACAAATAAACATGAAAGAAAGATACAATGGATGACCACAGATCAATTTGCATTAAACAGTGCGGTGAACGAAACCACGGGTTTCACTCCATTTTTCTTAGTTCATGGCGAGAGAATATGTAATGGCAATGCCGAGGGAAGAGTATGCGGGTGAATTTGGCGTATTGGAGTAAATTTTCGTAAAGGTTCGGCAAAATTGGAGAAGGCTCACGCAGCAAAACTTACGAAAACGTGATGTTAAGCTGTCGGAGGGTAAGGAAGTTTGTCGGAAAACATACATCCAGAGCGATGCAGAGAGGTTTAAAGCTTGCAAGGGAAGCTGTGAAGGGAGTCAATGATGAGCATGAACATACTCATGATAAACAACGACCTAATAAAGAAAAGGCAGATCTTCGACAAGAAATACAGAATCCATATAGGAGAGAGAGATAGTTGGAAGAAAGAGATACCGGAACCCAGAGTGACATGCTTCACGGACGGTTCATGGAAGTCCTCAACTAAAAGAGCGGGGGCAGGCATTTATAACCTAGAAGCGGATGAGCATACAACGATACCACTAGGGGGCTTTACCAGTATGTTCCAGGCAGAAGTGTATGCCATCTTGAAGTGTGCACAGAGCCTCAGGGAAAGAAGCAATATAACGGAAAGCCATGTTATAATCTACTCGGATAGCCAATCAGCATTAAAAGCGCTAGAAAATCCGGTAATCAAATCCTCCCTGGTGCAGAAATGCAGAGATGAACTGAATAATCTAGGCACAGCATCCAATGTAACACTGGCTTGGGTACGAGGACACAGCGGAGCAACAGAAAATGAGAAGGCAGATGAACTGGCCAGAGCAGGGGCGGACCAACAATATCTGGGCCCGGAACCAACACTTCCGATATCTGCAATGGTAACGAAGGGAGTCATCGCCAGAAGAATAGAGACAAAGACAAATGAGGCGTGGATGATAGCACAGGGATGCAGGCAATCCAAACTCATGATAGGAAGGGTAAATAAGAACAGAACAAGGTATCTACTAAATCTTGGTAAGTACAACCTAAGCATACTGACAGGGATTTTGACTGGACACTGTCAACTCAACAGACATCTGACTCCTATTAGAGTCAAGCAGGATCCTCGATGCCCACACTGTGGCAAAGAAGAAACTAGTCAACACGTCCTGGCCGAGTGTGTAATGTACTCGTCACTGAGACATCGCACATTCGGGGAGGACGCACTATCAGCAGAGTCACTTAAAAGCATTAACTTACAGGACGCACTGTTGTTCTGTAGGAAAACAAGAAGATGGGATCAGTGCTGGATGGGAGCGCCGCCGAGCCGGTAACCTGAGGCTTGATCAAGGGGAACAGGGCGGAATGAATGGAGAGCCACTCGACCGCCCGTCTGCCTCGGCCGCGTCCCCACTCATCATCATCATCATCATCATCATCATCATCATCATCATCAAACCTTCAATGCTAGCACCCAAATACAAGAACTGCATTGTTGAAAAAGTACTGTCACCGTTTGTATACGAGTTGATCGGCTATGACGGAAAACATCTTGGTACTTGGCACATAAAAGATGCACTTTAAATGAGTGATCACTCTGGGTCATTGTCGTTAGGTTTAGGTTCTTCTTAGCCGTAGGACGTGTTTCACGTGTTGGTTGGTGACACGCTGTTATCACCAACGACGCCAAGGTTATTAAGGAAATCTCTTTATAAATAGAAGAGGTTTCTTTGTCTGTTCTGAGATTTAATTTCAGACAAGTTTTTAAGATGTAGCATAGCTTTAGCTCAAAAATACTCATTATTTTGTAGGTATTTCTTTAATGGTGCTTACACAAAGATGTAAAACCTTATATTTAGAGTTGCGTTTGCTACATAAAACGACTACTTCATTGTTGGGGATTGCAGGAGTCGCACTGGGATCTACAGGAGTGACTCGGGATTTTGTATGTTTGTAGGCGGTAAGCAGTGAGAGTAAATCTGATGCTGTAAGTCGGAATGAATGGTGAAGCCTAAAATTATGGGGAATATTTTGTGTAGATTTAAGATAGTTTGTTTAGTTAGGAAATAGAAAGTGGTTCTTCATGTTTCTTCAGGTTCATTTGATATTGTTATTCACGCATTGAAAGCTTACGTTGTTTCCGTATCGGAGTAATCCTGGTGGAGCTTTCGCTACGTTTTAACTCTACTTGAGTCAAACTTTTATTCTTTTGCTAGGAGTTGTGTTAGTTTCAACTTTTAATAGCGCTGAGGACAACGCAGTTTCTCATTACTCTCGAAACTTTTCGTAGGGAAGGGGGTATTGTAACGGAACGTTTTGCGATATGTGCGTGTGAAACTACAAAAAATTGTCAATACTCTGTAGTAGCGGTTTTAAAGTGAACTGAAACGTGACCGTAAGGGTGACAGTTCTTAGTTTTGACGTCTGTCAACAATCTGTCAGTCATGGTAAAGCACTTACGATGGCCGGAGATACAAATTTATCAGACGAAGTAAATCAGAGACGATCGGAGGATTTCCGTCCTCCATGAGTCTAAAAAACTTAATTTTGGAGCAGCCACTTTAGGTGAGATTGAAGTCAAAGGATATTTCTGACCTGCTGGAAATTTCGTAAAATCCCTGATAGGTATTTTTAACCAGGGTTTTAGGGAACGCCTGCTAAAGCTCCTTTGTATTTTTCAGGTGGGATTTTATCTATCTTATGATAATTTTCTGACAAGATAACATAAGAACATTTAACTTAACTCAGCAAGCTTCACCTTTTGCAACACTTGGAGACAGTACAGCAGGAGCCGTCGAGGCAAGTCCATCTGCCCTCCAGCCTGAAGGGAAACCCTCAGTGTGTCAAACGGTTAAGGTTTAAGTGGCCGTCCTGTAAGTTCTGTGTAAACGATAGTGTTAAACCTTAAGTACGTAACGCTAACTGATTTACGTTAAATTTACCAAGACTAGAATCGAAATACACGACCCTGTGTCTCTGTCTGTCATGGTGTGGGAATTTTAGAGTAACTTAGTTCCTAAGGAGAACATTAATAAAGAACCACACACCGCTGACAGATGAGTTTCATTTATATTTCTTTTGTATACTTCTTTAGTCTCGCTGCAATACAATATATTTTCTGTAACCCTGGTGATTGAGCTAGCCTGTCAAATCAAGCATTACATTACGTAACAAATAAACATAATCAAATCAAAATGCATATAGTATTACGAAAAAGGGTAAAATAAAAATAAAAGTTTTAAAAACCTGAACCGACTCCCAATAAAATCATTTATTTAAAGCATCTTAGGTCAAACAAACTGACGTCCAAGTCCTAGAATATTTTAACCAAAAAGCCAACTTCATTGTGTCTGACCTAAGATGTTTTTGAATAGAAGTCCTGTTTTTGGAGTATGTTCATTATTCTTTAAAACATTTTTCGTTTCATTTTTCAATTTAGGTATGAATTTAAACATTTAGATATTTTCAGCTGATATTTCTCTCTATCAAAATAAAACTATGAAGGATGATGAAATTCCTACTTCCACACCAATAACAGACTGCAACGATTTTATTCAGGATGGGGCAGAATTACTGTCGTTTAAAAGGAAGGAAATTGAGAAAAACGGATACTAATTATGAAATGTACAGCGACCATTCTAATAGCCATAAGACAACAGATTACGTGCAGCAGCAAGAGGAAAGTTCAACGGAAACGTGTCATTCGTCAAATTTTAAAGAAGAAGAAGATTTTTAGGTTGTGCTGTGTGGAGCCGCCTTATGACCATAGACATAGACCTAATCTAGTTAGTCATAGACTCAGAGCTGTCAACGCTTAGAGGTTAGATCACTTCTACTGGACTTCTGTTCAAATCCTGTCAACGGATAACGTGCTTTTATTCAGTCTAATTGTATTTAGTATTTTACTGTTTAACTTGGATTAAATACTAGTTAGAAAAGCACCAGTGTTCACATTTCAACGTCATCACCACAATCCCTAGGAGCCTGCTCGATTCGAACCCGCGCCAGACTCCGGGGACAGACCTTCATCAATTTCATCAACCACCACGAGATCGGTAATACAACGCAGCCGCCAGGATCAGGCGGCTACTATTATCGTTCATTTTTGGTGGCCCATGAGGGGAAAATCCATAATTAAACCCAGGACGGGATAATCAAGATTTACTGGGCACGCGGTAGCCTTCAAGGTCAGTACCGGACTAATCGCGACCCAGGAATCAATCTCAGAACTAAGCGCGGAGCGCGAGATCATAAGTCATCATACAGTCAAGGGATCGGCGTGGCGCAAGGTGACGCAGGACACGCCGCCCGCATACATACATCGATTGCATCGATCGTCACTGAAGATCTGTGCTACGCTACATAGAATCAGTGTTTCATTAGCTTCAGTGCCGTATATTTGTGCCTAAATTCAGTGTGCGAATCGCGTAGCGCGAGCATTTCATCGGTTCTAATAGTCGATTCTTATCGGAGATAAGATACGCCATCCATTTTGTCTCGATAACGGGACTCTGCACCAAGACGCCGCCATCTCCGACGTCAGAGGGCGCATGCATCACATCACATTCAAACTCGCTGGTCATCACGTCATGCAAGTGTCACTTGTCAGGTTGGCACCTGTCACCGGTACGTCAAACGTCAAATATTACTGACATTTAATTTGCATCTATTTTATTTACTTGTCAACTGTCAATGTCAACTTGAGGTTGACAATTATAATAGGTTTTCATAGATCGATCTGATCAATATTTGTATTTAGTCTGTGCTAAACAATGCACTTATCCTCTATCTGTTGTGTCAAATGTCATATCAATTATAATGTTTGTTTGCATTGATTTATCTAAAGTTATTTAGTGTTTTAACAAATAATATCAAGTATTATTGTTTGTTAAGTGAACTATTAGTGCTTACGTGTGGTAATATCAAGTATTACTGTTCAATAGGACGTTAACTAATAGGTATTAATAGATCGCCGGTATCAGTGTTTGTAGATAAACAAACATTAGTGTAGTCATTCTTTTATCATAAATCGGTGATCAACTAGCTTGTAATTAAATTGTAAGTGTGTATTGAATATTCAAAATGTCCGTGCGAAAGGCTCTAACGCAATTCAGTTCTAAATATCAAATGTTGCTTGATTTCTCAGCAACAATAAGTGACACAACAAGTTCAATTGCCGCCGCAGTCACTAGGCGACATTTTAATCAATATTATATTTTGTTTGTTGAAGCCTATGAGTTACTGGTGGGGGCCAGTGATGAAGTGTCCGAGGAGGACATGGCTTCATATAGGGTTAAGTTTACTGAAGTAAATAAGTTGCTACTCAAAATTGAGGAGCTCTGTGAAAGTGATGCGTCGACTTCCTCTCGCACAAAGCTGCCTTCACAAACAATAGCAAAGTTGCCGGCTATTGAGTTGCCTAAGTTTTCAGGTAACTTAATGGAGTGGGTTTCATTCTTTGATCTTTTTCAATCCCTCGTTCACGATAGGGATATGTCGGATGCTGAGCGACATTACTATTTAAGGTCATCACTTTCAGGTGAAGCGCTTCATATTGTACGTCAGTTACCGGTGGATGACAAAAATTATTCTGTCGCCATTAGCTTGTTAAAATCTAGGTATCAAAATACTAGATTGCTGCTTGACGCTTACATCAGTAGGATCATCAACCTGCCTATGATCATGTCAATTGGTCAGCTGCGCTCAGAGTTTTCTGACCCTCTTCAGGAGGCAATTCAGGCTTTAGAAAAACTAAAGCAACCTGTCAAAGAGTGGTCATACTTTGTGCTATACTTATGTTTGCAGAAGCTACCTATCAAGTTGCGCTCATTGTTTGAAGAGCGCTACGGCAAGGATCCGGACACCCTGCCCACCATCACGCAACTGCTGGAGTTGTTGGATGAGCAGTGCCGACTGCAACTGTCAGTTGCATCGGAACCGGAGCCTGTCAGAAAACCACAACGTGTGTCACCACCGCCTGTGCGTTCATCAGCACAGCGGTCCCCTCAACACCGAGTGGCGACTGGCAAGACTCATCAGTACAATCAGGTGATGTCATCATCGACCGACCAAGGATCATCATCAGCTCATCAGGTGAGGCCTCCATGCTCTTATTGTAGTGTCCAGGGACACACACTGTATAGGTGCTCCCGTTTTCAACAACTATCACGGTCTAAACGCCGGTCATGGGCGACTAAGACAGGTCATTGTTATAGATGCTTGAGGAAGCACTATGCCAATGAGTGCACTCACACAAACTGGTGTTCACATTGTGGGTCCCCAGCGCATAATTCATTGATTTGCAATGCCGATGCGAACACCAGTGTTCATCAGCAGCCGGATCAACCTGCCGCTCGTGTGGTCACGCGGCATGCAGGCGGTCGAGACACGCCAACTTCTACAAAAGCGCGTCATGTCTCATCAGTGCATGGCCCATCATCAGCAGTTCACTATCAAGGGGCACCCCCTGTGCAGTCTATGGCGCATCATCAGCCTAAACCACCAATTGGTGCCAGAGCACATCAAGCTCAAATAAAGTTTAATTCTCTCAGGTTTGGGTCTCGGACGAGTCCTGACCGACTATGAGATAAGGTCACTGTTGGCGCATTTCAGGGTCCATCACTCCCTGTAACCATCTGCCCTACTGCAATGGTTATGGTCAGGTCAGGTGATGGTACATACGTCAAGGTCAGGGCACTGTTGGATACAGGAGCCGCTGTTTCAATCATCAAACAATCATTAGTTCATAATTTAAATTTGCACCAACAGTGTAACAGTAATTCACTTTATGGTATAGGCCATGAACCGGTTAATACACCCAGCACTGTAGTCAAACTGGTTATCAAACCTGTAGGTACTCAATTACCAGTTGTAGGTACCATGGCAATGGTAATGTACACATTAACAGGAAATATTCCTTCATATGACATTCAATTTAAAGGTCAATTATTATCATCAAATATCATACTTGCTGATACCAATTTTCATAAATCCAGAGATGTTGATATCATATTAGGTACAGATATACTTAATTATGTGCTTGATGGTTCTAAGATACCCACAACCATTCCAGGGATAACAGCTTACGGATCATATTTTGGTCACGTCATCATGGTCACAGTGCCTACGCTACGGTCACCATCGACGGTCGCGGCGCCGCACCAGTCAGCCGGTACTTCAGTCGAAGACTATGGACTTCATACATTCAAGCTGGAGGAAGTATTGGAGAGGTTTTGGAAGGTGGAGGAGCCCCCTTCAAAGCCAGCTGTTCATCCGGATCACTTGGAATGTGAAAGGTTGTATGAATCCACTACTCAGCGTACGCCAGATGGCAAGTACATGGTTAGGTTACCACTAATGTCAACAAGACCGCCATTGGGCGAATCAAAGACCCTAGCTATTCAAAGGTTGCGATCTTTAGAAAAAAAGATGGCCAGAAACTCAGTATTTGCTGGTAAATACAAAGAGTTCATGAAGGAGTATGAAACTCTTGGTCATATGTCAAAATCAAATTTTCAGTTCGATTCAGAACATTTTATAATACCTCATCATGGTATCTTCAAGAAGGGTACGGATAAGATCCGTGTAGTATTTGATGGAAGTGGACGTACGTCCACGGGCCCATCTCTTAATCAATGCCTTCATACAGGCCAACCACTTCAAAACGATATTACAAAAATATTGTTAAATTTCAGACGACATCAAATAGTCTTCACGACCGACATCAAGCAGATGTTCAGAATGACCTGGATACACCCTGAAGACAGGAGGTATCAGCTCATCTTGTGGCGAGAGGAGCCGTCTGAACCAATTCAGGTATACGAGTTAAATACTAATACCTACGGACTAAGGTCAAGTCCATTCGTTTCAATCCGGACGTTATTACGTCTAGCCGATGATTGGGAGACTAATCATCACGAATCACTAGCTTCAGACGTCATCAGACGAGATATCTTCGTCGACGATATTCTCACGAGCGCGGACTCACTGTCAGATGCGCAACAATTAAAATCGGAACTCACCGCGCTTATGAAAAGCGCCGGATACGAGCTTCGGAAATGGTCATCGAATTGCGGTGAACTACTGCAAGATTTGCCGCAGGAACACTGCGAAACACCACGACAGTTTGATACTGACGATAAAACCTTCATTAAAGTATTAGGTATACAATGGGATCCAATATCAGACTCAATGTCGTATCAAATCAATGTACCATTGGGTCAACCAATCACTAAACGTCATATCCTCAGTACTATAGCACGACTATATGACCCGTGTGGTTATTGTGCGCCGATTGTGTTCAGATTCAAAGTGTTCCTACAGTCACTATTTTCAGACGGATTATCGAGGGATGAACCCGTCAGTCAAAATCAATGTCATCAGTGGGACGAACTTATTCAGGATTTAAACTATTTATCAAATTTGCAGATCCCTAGATGTGTCGCACTACCACAGGCTGTATCATATTCACTTCATGGATTCGGAGACGCCTCGGAGGCCGGATTTGCTGCGAGCGTCTACCTGAGGACAGTGGATAAGTCTGGGAGCGTCATGGTACGTTTGCTTTTGGCTAAGTCCCGAGTAGCTTCTAAGAAATCACGACAAACGATACCAAAGCTAGAGCTCAGCGCCGCACATCTAGTGTACAAGCTATTAAATCACGTAGCTGAGTCATATGAGCATTCCATTCACTTTGACAGCATTAATGCTTGGTCAGACAGCACCATCGTGTTGTCTTGGTTAAATACGAAACCTCACATGCTGCAAACATTCGAATGCAACCGAGTACAGGATATTCAAACCTCCAAACGTGTCATGACATGGCGCCATATTAGGTCCGAATTAAATCCCGCAGATGTCGCTTCAAGGGGTCTGACAGCTAAAGAACTACTTGGATTTAATTTGTGGTGGTCACCAGACTGGTTACTGAGGGAACAGTCACAATGGCCTTAACTGCCAGTCATAATGCCTCATGACTTACCTGGATTTAAAAAATTAGTCCATTTTGTTACCCCTGTCGAGCCATGGGAGGACACGCTATTGTCACGCGTTAGTTCATTCAGTAAACTAATCAATGTTACATCATTTGTACTCAGATTTTGCCGGAATGCCAGATTACCAAAGGAAAAACGGAATCTTACGTCATCATTATCACTAGACGAGACTCGTGAGGCTACAAAACATTGGATTAGGAAAATTCAACTCGATTCATATAAGGATGAAATTGTACTAATCAAGCAAGGAAAATTGGTCTGTAAATCACTACAGAAATTAAGTGTATTCGTGGATGACGAACACTTTATCAGAATCGGCGGACGACTCCGCAAATCATCATTGCCTTAGGGAGCAAGGCATCCATATCTGATACCTAAAGATCATAGGTGGGGTCAACTACTCATCGAATATTATCACAAGGCATACTGTCACGCTGCGACAAACGCGCTCATGTCCATACTCAGGCGAGAGTATTGGATAACTTCAGCCAGGCGACAAGTGTCTAGGGTTATTCGAAACTGCTTAACTTGTTTCAGATTTAATGCTTCATCGCTGCCACCTTTCATGGCAGACCTGCCCGCTGATAGAGTCACAGCCGCACGACCATTTTCAGGCGTAGCGACTGACTTTGCTGGGCTGTTCTTAGTCAAAAGCAGTTTATTAAGAAACGCTAAATCACTCAAGACTTACCTGTGTGTCTTTGTATGTTTAGGTACAAAAGCTGTTCATTTGGAGGTTGTCTCCGCGCTGAGCGTCGAGGCCTTCATAGCAGCATTCACCAGGTTTGTCAGCCGTCGCGGGCTGCCTTCGCTAATCAGATCGGACCGAGGTACAAATTTCATTGGTTCTAACAACTACCTTAGGGAGATTAATCAGTTCTTGTTGGACAACGAGATAATCCTCAAGGAGGAATTTAGAAAACAGAGTATTCGCTGGGAGTTCAATCCTCCTGCATCGACCCACATGGGGGGCCTATTCGAGGCTGCCGTCAAGAGCGCCAAAAATCTCCTTAAGAGAGAGGTTGGCGATACCATTTTGACATTCGAAGAGTTATCTACTCTATTTTCTAAAATAGAGTCGATACTTAATTCCAGGCCACTAGTATCCATGTCAGAGGACCCTTGCGATCTCGAAGTCCTTTCACCCGGTCATTTCATCATTGGTCAACCCCTAGTAGCCTTGCCAGAATCTCACTGGAAGGACACTAAAATGTCGCGATTATCACGCTTTCAAGTCATTCAGAAAATGTATCAGTCAATTTGGTCACGATGGCATATTGAATATCTCAATACACTACAGTCACGTAATAAATGGTATAGTCATACTAACAACATAGAGCTCAATGATTTAGTGCTTGTTATTGATGAAAACTCAACGCCCCTTCAGTGGCGAAGAGGTAGAGTTATAGAATTGTTCAAAGGTTCAGATAATGTTGTTAGGTCAGTTAAACTCAAGACTCAATCTGGTGAGCTTGTGAGACCAGTGGTCAAGTTATGTAAACTACCTATGGAAGGTAACTTAAATTAACCATTTATGTGTCTGTTTGTATAGTGTTAAACCTGTGTACTTTTTAAGTATTCTGTATGTCTGTTTAGCTATAGTGTTTCAACTTATGTTAAACTATGTTCATGTCTCAATATCATGTATCACTTATACTATAAGTAGAGTTCATTAGGGACTTCAAGTGTTCAGTTCATTTTTCCCCTGGCGGCCCAGGAAATGTTCATGCAAATTCACATGTTTTAAATTTATTTGTATGATTGTGTATGCACCCACAAAGAACTTGCGAGTATTGAGTCTGTAATTGATCTCATAACGCCGTCTGAACTGGGTATTTTACAGGATACTTACATTAACACTGACAGTAATTTAAACATTGTAAATAGTTTAGAAAATGTAATTCCAACCTCCTCGCACGAATCTAGTGATACATCTCACACGGAATCCCTGCAGTTTTCACCAAGTTCATCTAAACGCTCGTACCCACTAAAAGCCAACCCAGGAAAAATAAGTAAAAGTCTATGAAAGTCCATCGTTATTAAATAAATGAGAAATACTGCGCAAAAGTACGTAAACTACACCGGAAAAAAAGTGTTAAATAGATCAATAAAGCCTGGTTGTGGTGAAAAATACTATTGCAGATATCATTCATTAATTTCACAAGAAACGAGACAATCTCTTTTTGATAATTTCTGGGAAATAGGAGATCATGAACAACAAGTGTTGTACTTATCAAAATTTGTTAAAAAAGTGGACAAAAAGGTTGAAAAAAAAAAAGAAGGACGACAGGCGACGGTGGACATATCAATATTTAAAAAAAAACATGACGGTTGTGTCTAACAATATGCCAAATTACTTATCAGAGCAAAATCAAAGTAGCACCGAAATACAAGTCTGCAAGAAGACATTTTTAAATACATTTGACATTTCTTAAGTACAATGTTTGGGATCATAGCCTATAAAACCACCAACGAAGGAGGCGCCCCCTACGGTTAGATCCTGAACTAACCACCTGTGTACCCGGAATTGTCATCCAATAAGAATGCGTACAAATGACGTGATATCGACTACTGAGTGTCGTAGTGGTTGCTAATTGGCTCATTGTTCCCTCACCCCTTTCCGTTTTTTTTGTATTACCTTTTTGGCATTACATTTCACTTTTTCGCTACTACCACTGGCTAACACCTCGTGTTTGATTTATACCAATCAACCCCTTAATATCTGGCTCTTAACTATACAATCGCAGTAGCTGGACTACGCCGCTACATATTGATCCTTCAGAACCAAATATTGAACCGCAAACTTGGATTTTGGAAACCTGTACACGTGTGCTTACGTAATCCCAGTCAGTTGGGTGAGTGTTGCTTATTACATGGATGTGAAGTACAGCTGAGTGCCGCTGCTAGCATAAGCTGTTCTTTATTAGCAGTTACTTACACGTAAGTACCAACTTCTTTCACAAGCCATCAAAATGTCTTTAATCGTAAAACGCCAGGAGATCAGGGTAGCACTAGCACCAGATCTTGCGACAAGTCTCCTAACAAGTCAGGTGACGAGAAACTCGACCATATCATTCGCGATCTGGTAAGAAAACGAGTAAGAACTTAAGTACTATCAGTAGTACAACCCTTACAAATGAATCCAGAATAAATTTAAAATTACGCATACAAGGCGCAGGTAGCTTGTTGCGATGGTACAGAGGTCCGTAACAGTTCCAATACTTGCCAACATGGTACTAGGGTGACGGCACCAATGATGAACACTTTTAGCTGAGAGGCACCGGTAATGGACACTTCACTCTTAATTCAAATTTCATACGGTCCTAAATTGATTGTTGCAAAACAAATTAATAACCCTTATCTTCTGAAAAATAAGAATCAAGTGTCCATTATTGGTGACTTGTCCATTACTGGTTCCATCACCCTAAATTATGTTCAGTAAAGTTGTCTACCATTTTATTGCCTACATTTGACGGTTCTTACGAAAACTGGCTTCAGTATAGGGATACCTTTCTATAGTTAGTACATAATTATTTTGAAATAAGCGATGTGCAAAAATTTCACTATCTAAAATCATCACTCAAAGGTAGCGCCGAACTAGTTATAACCTCACTCGAAATAACGTCGTCTAACAACGCAGTTATTGGTACATAGCCACGTAAAATCACTATTTTCACTGCAAACACTGTCCAAGGAATCACCTAACGCTCATCAGGAAACTCATAGACACATTAATAAATAACTTACGGGCTTTAAAAACACTCGTCGAGCCTACAGATTCCTGGGATACACTAGTTGTTTATATTGTTGTGTCTAAACTAGATAAAACGACTGAGCGTGAATGGGAGCACCAGAAAGGTGTGCTGTTGTCTAGTGCTGACTCTAAAATGACGTTAAAGGTCGATCATTTACTTAAGATCCTTAAAGATAGGGCGGACTTGTTGGAAACACTCGTTTCATCACACAGCAAAGAATACGGTAATGTTGATCATAGAAAATTAAATACGCCCAGTAAAAATAGCTAATTACAATTCAATGTTTCCACGAACAGGCCACCGCAGCGCCCTGCGCACAAGTAATGTTTTGTGTGCAAAGGGAAACATCCAGTTTATTCGTGCCTTGATTTTATTAACACGGACTTAAAAACGAAATTAAAATTAGTTAGCGATCACAAGTTGTGCGAAAATTTCTTGCGTTCAGGGCACCTTGTAAAAAGCTGACGTTTCGGTCCGTGTAGATAATGCAACAAGAAGCACGACACACTTATTCATCCCAATGAATTAGATCCTAGCACAAGTGACAACACCGTGACGTTATCGTGTTTGACTAAATCATTGCATTCGACTAGCGGCGGCGGCTTGCCCCTTCCTGCGCCCGCGTCACATAATAACGTTAAAAACCAGTCCGATCTAGGTGTTTACACGAATCTGCATACAAATGCACAATGCGTAAGTGTGCAGCCAGTTCTTTCTACTGCGTTAGTCGAGATATCCGATAAACATAATAAATATCGCACGGTATGCGCATTACTCGATAGCGGTAGTCAAAGTTTTTTTATTACGCAATCATTATGCGGATTGATAAATATTCCTATAATACAGTCCACTCACGAAATACGGGGAGTAGGTAATTCAATATCACAGTCAATGCAAACTTGTAATGTTGAAATTAAATCGCACCTACTCAATGCGCAGATACTTTGTGTTTTAAACGTTTACACGTTTTTTCGTGTTATAAGGAGCGTCTTCTTTAAATGTAATGCAAAGTAACGTTAGTTTTTGCGTAAAATCAAGACTATTACCTTGATGGGTACTAAGCTCTTGCATGTTTCTTTAGGTAGAAATATACGATTATTCTAAACAGTAACTTACTTTTCCAAGATTTTGTAAGGTAATTAATGTTGTGCAAATAAACTTAACAATAACTAAAGCATTCTAATTATTATTTTGTAACTAAAACTGCCTTGTTTTTTACTGTTAAATTTATCAAATCTTTTGTTATTTTGTGAGCTTTATAACAAAAATGCTTATATTAACCGATTTATAAATAAATAGATTCTAAACGGGGTTTTATCATCGACATAAATACAGCAGGCTTGGTCAAGATGCATAACGTTAACGTTAGCGGCTTTGGAAAAAAGTGTCTTATTTTATTATTGTGTCTTATTAAAACAATAAAACATATTTACCATATGCGAACACTAAGTAAGGATAGCCAGCTGGCCCAGGTAGAAGCAAAAATGCTAAGGTACAAGCTTCAGATACTCGGTCTCAGAGAGGTTCGCAGGAAGATGAAGAGACCGCCCGTGAAAATGTAGTGAGATTCCTCTTTACTGATGCGGCGAAGAATAGTCTTTTTGACTGGAATCCCTTCTCTGAGTGAATCATAACAGCCCGCTTTAACAGCAAAGCCCGAAAAATCACCATCGTTCAATGCTACGCACCCATGAACATGGTTTCGGAAAATAATAAAGAGGATTTCTATAAAACCCTCAACTCGACTTTGAAGAAAATCCGCAGACAATATAAAGTCATTGTAGTGTCAAGGCATGAACAACGATGGATGCTAAAGATATATGGGAAGTAGCGGTTCTTGGAGTTCTGTCAAGGTAACGATCTGACCATCGGAGGTAATTTATTCATATATGGAGAACACCTTAAAAATACATGGAATTCACCCGATGGAGTCTCGGAAAATCAAATTGACCACCTTGCCATCAGCGCTAAATGGCGCTTATCGCTGCCCGATGTTCGCAACCGCCGAGGGTGATCACCACCTAGTGGTTGCTGAAGTGCGGCTCAAAGTAGCTGTCGCTTAAACTGCTGGCGGGACAACCAAAGTTTGAGGTTAGCAAGTTATGCGCTACTCAATGCGCTGTCAACAGTGCTGGACGACCTGAGGCTGCAATACCGCCAGATGAGAAAAACTATCTACCGGAGTACAAGGCGTGACCGACGGGTATGGACGGATGTTGTAGCCGACAATGCGCAACGTGCCACTGACTTTGGCAATCTCAGTGAGTTGTATAAGGTGACACTGACCAAAAATTAGAACCGGAAGAAGAAGCCCCAGAAAGACAAGAAGGGCCAACTAATAGTGACATCTGAGGGACAGTTTCAGCGCTAGCGGGAGCTCTTTGAGGAGATCTTCCGAGTCCTCGACGACCCTATGAGCATATCTGCACCTGATTTCAGTTTGCCTCTGAATAGCCCAAACATAAAAATTTCTCCGCCCACAGAAACGGAAGTAGCGAATGCCGTCAGATTGCTCAAAAATGGCAAGGCCCCCGGAGTTGACCTGATCACAGCGGAAATTCTTTAAGCCGACCTGCCTTTCGCCGTGATCTCGCTGACGCCGCCGACGCCACTCTTAGGAGAAAAAAAAAATACCGGACGATTGAAATAAAGGCCTTTACTTGGCCTATCACTGTGCCAAAAAAGGGAGACCCCCTTTCGGCTCATTCTAAGGTGAACTCCAAGATCATTCTAGATCGGCTGTCAGGGGCCGTTGAACCTCTTATTCTTCTTCAAATTATTATTATAATATTATGCAGGGAGCACGCTGGATTCCGACCTAGTCGATCTTGCAAGGATGAAATCAACACACTGCGCATCATATTAGAATGGGCATCAGAATGGCAAAGGGAAATGTATTTAACCTTTGTAGATTTAGGGTGGTCTTATATCTGGAACTGACTGCGTAGGATTAGTGTTCCCGACAAAATCACGAACCTCATTAAGGCCATCTACAACAACTATTTTTGTAGAGTGACGTGTAAGGCCTCATCTCGGAGGACATATCGATACATGCGGGTGTACGACAGGGGTGTCTTCGCTCACCTCTCTTTCTTGTTGTTCTGGATAGTTTACAGTAGCGTGTCGCGTCAGAAACTGGAAGAACCGACTAGGACATCGCTGCGAGAATCGCCAGAGCAACCTTTGCGCAGCTCCGCCCGGTATGGCAATGACGGAAATTGACACGGAGGATTAAAACTAAAATATTACGGTCGAACGTCAAAACCGTATTGCTAGACGGATGCGAGACATGGAAGGTCACAAAAGACACCTCGCGTCGACTAAAAACTTGCATCAACCGCTGCCGTCGCCGGATTTTTAACATATTATACTGGCCATAGAATAGACGAAGGATCATTGTGGAAGCGGAGGCATAGGGAAGACTTGGAGCGAGTAGAAACGCGATGCAAAACACCGACCGTGCTGGCGACGCACTGTCATGGATGCCCTCTGTCCCATCCAGGGGACATAGGACCTTAAGTCAAGTAAATCAACCTTTTCCAGATTCGTCGTATATAATTTTGAGCATTCTTTTGCACCGAGATGAACCAGCCGTCGTTGCTCTCTTCATTTTGGATACGCACAACTAATTTAAATAACACAAAACCACTAACTTATCACCACTTATTGTCTTATTAACCCATTGTTTTTAATATTTGTAAACTCATAATTATCACGTTCCGCACGACTGACTGACTGATTGTTAAGGGAGCGAGCCCACCTAGTGGCAATGTCACGCGCTGCCCCCTACCCCTCTTCGAATAAGCAGCCATTGCTGTTTTAATAACAGGTGCGAAGATAGTCTAAGCACTTAAAACGAAATTTGTCGCAAATAATATTGTTAGTGAATAAGCGTATGTAGTCCCTCACAATTCGGAGGGCCACCACCCGCTGTGGCCTCTGTAGCAGGGCCCTGTTCCGGGCGGACAACTTGTCCGGGGGCACAAGAAGCCCGGCCCACCCACGTTCGGCAAAAGCCGACCCAGCGCCGATGCGGCGCCCACAATTCGGGGAGCTAACTGTGTGAAGTGCTCCCCGAAATTCCAACGTCGGTCCAGAACAAGCCCCAAATATTTTATGTGGGGCCTGATCCGGACCGACTCCCCCCCCAGGGTGAGCGCCGCGCCCGCTGGCAGCCTCCACCCCCGCCCCCCGAAGACTATCGACTCAGTCTTCGGAAGGGCCACCCTCAGGCCGAGCCGACCAATCCGGTAAATGGTCAGCTCGGCCGCCGCTTCCGCCCGGCACAGCGCCTCCCTCATGTCGGTCCCGCGCACGGCCACCATGGTGTCATCTGCGTAGCAGATGGTCCCTCTGCTCATAGAGCACTACCCTCTCGGTGAGGTAGTGCTCTATGACCCGCCGCAGGTAGGGAGGCACTCGGTGATATATGAGTGCCTCCCTTATCACCCCATAGGGGAGGGTGCCAAACGCGTTGGCGATGTCCAACGACACCCAGGGAGTCCATGGGGGGGGCGGTGCGCATTTTGTTACGCACCACCCTGTACGGCCGCCCCCACGGATCCCTGTCCAGCGTGGCCAAGAACGAAACGTGTGCCTCGTCCTTGGCCTTCGCTATGGACATTACTAGAGCCCCCTTTGCTTCTTTGAGGGCCCGGTAGAGCCCCTCCTCCTCCTCGTCGGTGTGCCGCCTGCGCCTGCAGTGTTGGTAGGCGCGGCGGGCACCGTTACTGGCGGTCCGCAGGGCCGCAACTTCTGCGGACCACCAGTAAACCTTCCTCCGGGCGAACAAACGTCTCGCCCGGGGCATGGCCGCTCCGCACACGGCCTGGAGCACGGAGCGGAACCGGCGCGCCCTCTCCTCTACACCCGAGGCGGCGGGTGGGGCAGCACACCAGGCCTCCACCATCGCCGCCCCTCCGCCCTGGCCCTGTCAAGGTGGGCCAGGGACCATTTGGGGAACTCCTCCCCTCCCCCTCTACGCCCCCCCCCTGGGATGGGTAGCGGCTGGCCCCCTCCTGTGGAGACCCTCAATCTGATATACAGATGGTCAGAGAGGGTCTCCACGTCCTCCAGGACGCGCCAATCTGTGAGGCGTGCGGCAATGGCAGGGGTCGCGAACGTGACGTATCATAGTTCTAACCTAACCTAACCTACCTTGTTGAAGTTAACCTAACATCGTGAAACCTGTCCTAGTTTAAGATACCTACTGTTTTTTAAGGGTAACAGTTCTAACCTAACCTAACCTACCTTACTGAAGTTACCCTAAAATTATGCAACCTTTTTATTTTATTTTTTTTGTTGACGGACTGTCAAAAGAACTACTGTCTAAAACCACTGCGGCGTTTAACCTCCCTGGCCAGTAGTGAGTCGCCGCGGAACCGCTAAAAACTCTCCATTTCTTTCTCCACTGACGCGCCTCCCGGCCTGCTCCGAAGAGCCCCCCCTTCTCCGCCAAAGGTGGAGACGGCTGTGAACAGCCCGCGACCGTCTCCCCAGACCGGTAAAGCCGTGCAATGTGGGCCCCCAACCCACTGGCTCTACAAGAAGTTCGGGCGAGCAGCGAACCGAAGTCCGCTGAGTTCGCCTTCCCTTCAACGGTCTACCTGTGGTGGATGGTGCTTTCCGGATACCCAACCCCATTGGGTTGGTCCCATACCCTTCAAACACACCCCACCACAGCTGTCCCACCAATAACTACAGTGTCCCCCGGTATTCCAGAAGACACGTAGAAGGACCGTCGGGTGACATGGGAGTAGTTTCAGGGAAAAGAGCCACGCCCTCATTGCGCGCCTTCCCTTCCAGTAAACCCAGACACCAACCGCAAATGTGACAGAAGGAAGCTGTCCAGGGCGGAAACGGTCTCGAAGGCACACACAACCGCCCCTTTCAACAACCTCTGTCACTGCCCCCTCCAGGCGACTAGCTTTTCGGGAACAGAAACGGCCTCGTAGGGACACGCAACTGAACCTTCAAACTACCCCAGTCACCAATCCTCAAAAGGCAACAGATGTAAGCTGTTCAGGGTGGAAGCGTCCTCGTAGGCAAATGCAACCGCCCCTTCCAACGACCTCAGTCGCCGCCCACTACTGGTAGACGAAGCAGCTTTTCCTAAGAAAAGCCGCTCGTCACCATCCCTCCCCAGGTGACAGAAATAATAGGTGGTCTCCACACAACCGCAACCCTTCAAGAAACCCCTGTCACCACCCCCGTGCCGGATATTAGCCATGGGCTGAAAGAATCTCCCATAAGGAGAAAGTCTCAGCCAATGCCCAGGGTGCACCAGCCCAGATGCTGCGTTCTCTCCGGATCGAGATCAAGAGAGACTGCAACACCCAGGCCAACGTGGAGGAATCCGGCCCGCACCCCAACATTATGCAACCTAATCTAACTTAACGTACCTACTGTTTATAATACTTTAAAGAAACTTATTTCAATTTACATAAATTAATGTTGGTAAATCTAGCTAATCGAAGTATTCGTAGTATTATCTTAAGCTGATGTTACTTAGAGCCTATTCTAAACAACTAACAAAACCATATATTGCATATAGGTATTTCTAAATGAATTACCTACCTACACTTAGCTTGTTAAAAATATAGTGGTTAAATGCAATCTAAACTACGTATCTACGAGTATGTATCTGCGACTAACATTAGCTATAACATTATCTATCTAGTACATATATGGGGTTCACCTTCACATACATTTTAATTTTATTGTAACACACTAGTATGTAAAACTAAAACGAAGCATGTAAACTGGTTCTGACTTGATTCAAAGCACTATGGAGTAAGTATATTAATCAAAAAAGCCGGTATCGACAAGTTTTGTGTACCCGAGTGCATTGTTATAACGGTTTAATTGTTTTATTGGTAGCCGCCTATTATGTTTTATGGTCACAACGGATGCGATTGTTACTTGTGCGTTTTATTATTTTGGGTGTTGCTGAATAAGTCGGCGTTTCTGTTAGATGAACTACAAGTTCAAACATGTTTTTAGTAAGACGCTTAACTTACGGAGCGTATAAAAGCGATGGGGTATTGTGTCTGAACAACTATTAGCCACGCAACAGTCTTCGTTACCGGAGCTCCCTGTCCTTATAGCAGTATATAGACATAATAGTGTTGTGTCGTGCAGTGCAGTGTTTATAAAAAGGCCTAATAATGGAAGTGAGTGTGTAAAAATATTTTAACTTAATTGTGTGTTTTTTTAGCATTTGTTCACCGTGTTTTTGTTAAGTGTATTGTATTTAAACAGTTGTGTAATTTATTGTTTGATATTGTTTCAGTTCTCTGAAAATACTTTCAAAAACTATTACTACCCGGAAAATAAAGATGAATCAACCGACGAAGAAGGCACGCCTGGTTTTAAAGTTAAGCAGGCCATGGCAAAAAAAGCGTTCAGTAAATAACATCGACAGCTTTTTTGAACGTCCCAAGAAGAAAACTAAAGTATTGAAGCGCTCTTCCAATGTCAGTCAAAGTTCTCCTGACGGGTTGGGCTATATATCAACCGGACAAGACGACGGGGCATACGCTTCTCACTTGATTAAAATTGAGATATATGATTTGCAAAAAATTAAAAACATTCCACCCACTGAGCACTAGAAACACGCAGATGTGAGATTAAAATTCTACGCGTCTTCTGAAGAAGACACTCAGCTCCAAACTACACGTGATGTTATATTTAACATCACAAAGTAAGTAGCTTCTAAAGACAGTTGTATGAAATATTTTATTGACTATAAGAAACAGTGATAAAAAGTGTTTGTGTAGGTTAAACAAAAGCTTGTTATTGTATTACATGTAAAAACCTTACCTTTTAAGAATTCAAGACCATTTCCAGTCTAAACAATTATCTTTTGTTTGTAAAATTAAATTGTGCGAAATACTTTATTGACTATAAAATGCAGTGATAAAAAGTGTTTGTGTAGATTAAACAAAAGGTTATTATTATATTACATGTAAAAACAAGAATCATATTTAAGTTCACATATTCTTTTATTTCACAAAAAAATCTTAAACATATTTCTTAATATAAGATCATTACATAATGAATTTTCAGAAAACACACTTAGCAAATCTTTCATAGTTTTTCCATGAAATTTAAAAAAGAAATGAACTTAACAACATTCCCCACAAACAGAGGTAAAATAGTTTTGAAGTGGTTTATAGTTATAAGACCAGCGCTTTGTATTCCTTTTTAAAAATAACTTATGATTACCTGAAGGTTTCCGAGCAAAGGAGTAAAAATATTCCCCTGTACCAATAATGTCAAGAGTTTCGAGTCTGGGTCCAAATTACTTACAATAAAGACGGGAAGTTAACCCAAATAGGAATTCTGTTAGCAGCAAAAACGTTTAATTCAAACGAAGGGCTGATTTTTTTCATACAAAATTGAATTTCATTTGTATCCATTTTTGATAAAAAAATGTGAATAATTTGATGATGTTGCCAACAATGACTACAATGAAATAAAGTAAATGGATTAAAACATTGTATTTATGTGTTTACTAACTATTGTTATCTACAGTTATATCAAGATTTTTGTTGATTTTATTAACGTTATCAAATTATGCATACACAATACAATTAATGGTGCAGGGTAGAGCAACATCAAAGCGAATTTCTAAGCGAACACTTCCATGCCTGAAGCCGCGTATCCACCAAGCGCACGCGCTCGCGCGGCAGCCTCGCGAGCCAAATGCTCGGTCCGTGTGGACGTGCCTCAGGACTGTTCGGGTGCACGTTGCCGAGGCAACGCGCCGTGAACAGTCCAGAGGCACGTCCACACGGACCGAAAATTTGGCTCGCGAGGCTGCCGCGCGAGCGCGTGCGCTTGGTGGATACGCGGCTTTACAAGATTCCAGTGTGAAGTTGAACTAGCAGATAAATCAGGGGTTAAATCAAAACATAATAAACAATAACCTTCGTTGTGAAAATGCATACCAGTTCCGGATAATAAAGTGTGATATGATGATGCTTTTAACCCAGAACCAGAACCAAATGATGGTTGTAATGTTTTAGAAGGAATTTCATGACCATCAACATATAAACTAAACTAATTCATATTATAGTGTTGAAAATTAAATGGATTCATAGCTAAATTGCCATTAAACCCTGAATTTGATACAAAACCAAAAATACATCTTTTAGGAATTTGCCCGAGAAATATATTATCCAATGTTTTACCCTGTATCCCCGACGGTAATGTAAGAACCTTAACTTCTGCTCTTGTGATAGGATATTTAGTAGTCGTTGTTGCCAATACTTTTTGATGTGCTAACAAAACGCTAGGATTAATTCGTGCCCTTCTTATAATGAGACTGGCATCCATTATTTGCACTTTTTTTTTCTTGGTGACAAATTAGATTAAATGACTCCTTCGAACGTACTAAGTTAATACGTATTTCGACACCATTTAGTAAGAATTTCTCTTGGTTAAATATGTCGGTATGTAAATGACCCATCATTTCCACTTCCTTACTCTCTTTGACAAATTCTAGTCTTTTGTGAAACCCTTGCATCAGTAGTCTCCATTTGATTTGCAGTATCAGCATACCACAATCCACAAGTAAGATGAGTTTCTTTGGCTGCTGGTCCATAGTTTAGAAGATTTTCCATATAAGCACGGTAAGCATATGTATTGTTTGGGGGTGATATGAGTTTTTGATTTAAATATACATCTAGTTGACTGAAAAGAGAATGTAACCAGTTATTGACGGATGCAACCAGGGTATCTGGTTTTTATTTTGTACCATCCTGATTCAATATTTTAGCATTAACATTTAACATTGTGTGGGATAGATCATCATAGTCATTTCCTGATCCGGGAACTTGGAATTCGATGGGAGTGTCATAACTTAAAGATGAAATTGGTTTGTTTTGAACCCATTGTCCACTTTCAATACTTGTTTGAGTTGATGGAAGGGCAAATATATCTAATTCAGATTTCGCACATTCACAAGAATGATTATGTAGGAATGACATTATTTAGTTTGTAAATATATCCTCAAGAGTTTTGTTTTTATTTTTTTTACTTCCTCTTCGTCTCGATGCTTTCAATGTAATGAGCGGTTCCCTTCTTCTAGATGTCATTTTATACCCAGATCCCGACATGAGGGAATCTATTTTTTCATCGGCTTTTCTTTTTAAATTAGCATTTGCCTCCTTGAATCGTGATCTAATCGAAGTATCCATAGGGCATGAATTTACCATATCGGATAACAAACCAACCCCTGCACCTAACGTTTCTTTTCCAATGGTTTTCAAACCACTAGATAACAAAGAAAGCACTGATCTAAATAGCCGTCCCAAAAAACTGTCTATACCATGGCCTCGTTGAAATGGAACTCCTTTATAGACAATTCCTACACGAGAGCCGGCTTGATGCGAATAATAATGCTGGTAAGGGCAAGAGACTGACGATCTGTTATAATTCATTTTACTCGTTGAAAGTGTAGCTTCACGCAGGAGCTACCAAATTGGAATGGTACATTAACACCGGTAGTTTTTCTTATAATCTATTTCAATAGTATCGAACTCCCTACGTAAAACCGGTACATAGTGAGCAGGTGAGAAAATGTGAGTTTTATATGCACCAATTGCACCATAAATAAACTTAGTTGGATCTATTGGTATTATTCTAAGCAATGCTGTTATAACATCTCCAACTACTTGCGGATGAATTATATCGGTGTGAACAAATATTTGTGGTGGTAACCCTAAAGTGCAGTTGAGTGCAGTGCGATGCGCGCTTGTAAGCGGTCGTGTTTCATTGCACAGTAAGAATTCCTATGCGTATTCGTGTACCGTGCGGCTTTTAGCCGCTGCCTGTCACTTTCGCTATGGGTTCTCAGCAACTCATAGCCAACGAGCTGTTGGCGTTCATACAGAACGCGATCAACGATGGCTGCATGGATGAGGTCAGCATCCTGCAGGTCTGCAAAACCAACTTCAAGGAGTCTGCAGGACATCATCGATATGTTCCGAAAGATCGATTTGGAAGACGAGGCTGTACCTGCCTTCGTGGCTAAGCAGCTGAACAGGCTGCCACCCGTCTCGTTTGACCACGTCGATGTCACTAGGCTGCTAAAGGACATTACGTTCCTAAAGGGCAGTTTGGCTGAGATGCAGTCTAAAATAGAGGCATCTAATAACATCGTGAGTGAATTACGTGCCGAAGTAGTGTTATTACGGAATGCTGTTTCGGAAAGTAGGTCACCCGATGCCTCTATTGTGAGTGCATGTCACGGGCCGCAAAATGCACCCGTAGACAAGTTTGAGTCGGTGAAATTGGATGCGTTACTGGCCGGCGCTGTACACAGCGCCGCTCCGCGCCCCGCCGCCCGCTCTTCTGTCCCGGCTGAAGTGATGCCATGCGTGCGGTCGACGACCTCAAATCGCGCGTATGCTGCTGCTGCCAGGCGACCAATCGCTCGGCAACCAGCACAGCTTCCTACTGAGGTGAAGCAGAACCGCAGTAAACCCATTCGCGGGGTGCTGCCCCCGACGTGTCCCAAGCAGGACAAAGATGGTTTCACCAGGGTGGAGAGGAAGAAGAAGCCTGTCCCGAAGAACCTGTGCGGCACCGGACCGAACCACTTGCTGTGTCCTGCTACGCCCACGACGCAGTTGTACGTGTCCCGATTACATTACTCTACGGAGGCGAAGGATCTCGTAGAGTATGTACGAGTTAAGACCGGAGTTACCCTTAGGGTCGAGTGGTTGGAGCCCCGCCACAAGGTTAATTTTAAATCATTTGTGGTGAGAGTACCGACCAAAGATCTGTCGACCTTTTTAAAGGAAGAATTCTGACCGAGGGGTGTCATCTTTCGGCGTTTTCGTGGTCGCCGGCTAGTGGATACCGCGAAAGTGTATTAGTATAGTAGTGGTGATAATTTTATGTTATATATTGTTATGTATGTTAGTCTGTAAGGTATTTGTGAATATGGGCCTTGTAGCCTGAAATAAAGTTATTCTATTCTATTCTAAATATAAATTGGCACGGTTTTTTCCATATGTAATTTGTTTCAAATTTGATCTCGGTTTGAAACCCAGCTGGAGACTTAGTATCGGGGTTGTTATGATAGAGGTTATTTCATTATTTGTTGTTGTTACTCCAACCATTTTTGTTAATGTATCATACCTAAATTTGACATTATTTTTTAGTTGTGGGTTCTCATTAAACTTTTGAAGGAAATGATCAATATTATCGTATGTAGTGGCTGTTATATGAGTTTTTATATCAACAATTTTCGTTGACTTGTTTGCGGGTGACACCACCTTTTTCTTTATGTAAATTATATTTTCATGATCTTGAACATTATACATGGAACACGGGTATTGAAATTCCACTAATCCAACTACCCACTCCCCTTCTAATTTTATGTTCTTAGGTAATTTAGTTAGAAAATGTGCAGTCGTGTTGTCCGTATAGTAATCCGTTGAACTGTTGCTTAACAAAGTTAAATAAAAACTATTTTCATTCATATTTTTTTCAAGCTTGATGCGAGTATCCAAGAGTTAAATTTATTGTGATAACCTTGCCACTTCACTAGTATTTCCTTTATGCCTCTAATATGAAGCGAACGTATTATTTTATCAATTTTATACTCGGTACTAAATGTACCAATGATGGTTTTGCCTTCCAAATCCTTAACCATATAAACAACTCGCGGTGATCTATTAATAATTGAATTAATTTTAAATATTTATTCACTCCATTTACTTTCATAACCCTTTTGAAATACATGTTTATATTTAGTTATTCTAACATGATCGCCTACATAAAATTTTGGGGTTTTCAATGAAATTTGTCTATCTTTTTTTCGATAATATAAATTATTCCAAACGGTCATAATATTATTAGAATTAACATCAATTGGTCGCATTTAAATGCTTAAATGATAGGTATGGTTGTAAGAATGAAGAAGATCTTGTAAAATATTAGTGTAATTATATGTATCATTATCAGTGATCGGAAATAGGTGAGCTAATTTACCTAAACTTGACGCATATTCATTCATGCGTGAGTGAGATGGGAATACATTATTGAATGAACATGCATCAAGTTTAGGTAAATTAGCTCACCTATTTCCGATCACTGATTATTATTAGTGAAGTAACGCCACACTTTCATTTTAAGAGTTCTTTGAAACCTTTCTACTATACTTGCTTTAATGTCGGGATTATTAGTGGTATAATAATTAATGTTTTTGCTCTTAAAATAATCTCTCATCACCATTGAAACAAATTCTGTACCTTTATCAGATTGTATATGACAAGGAACAGAGTTGGCTTCAGTAAATATGCTTTCAAAACATTATTTAACTGTTGATTAATCTTTCTTTTTCATGGCTCTCGCAAAAGCATATTTACTGAACACATTGACTATACGTACTCATGTTACTTAGATCAGCTTGCCAGTGTTCATTAAAGTTAGATAGGATATATCTATTTCTCGTGAATCACTTATGAATAGGTTTATGTAGCGTGTACGTATCATGAGATTGTAGTAGATTGTAACCATTTTTTTACTTCCTCTTTGTTAATTTGTTCTTTCATTTCCTTCGCTATATTATTTAAACTACTATAACCAGCTGGATTGGAGACATCATACTAGATCCTATTTATATCTAACTAGAGGACGCCCGCGAATTCGTACGCGTAGAATTAGTTTCCCGCTACTCCCCCTGTTTCTTCCCGTTGGGGGTTGATTTAATCCTTTTTACTTTATAATATAAACTACCTAACCTTTCTTTTTTCTATACTTAACATAATTTTGACTTTGGCAGTCAGTTTTTATGAACTTAGTAAAAATAACAAACCTCATTAATTTGCTTGCATTACCTACAGACAGTATTTTTCCATATAAACTTTGCAACCCCCTTTCATCCCTCTAGGGGTTGAATTTTATTAATCGCTGAAATACGTGTCTCATTATTTGCATTGAAAAGCATTTTTACCAAGTTTCAAGTAAAATGGACCATAAAAACATTTTTTCCCATACAAACTTGGCAACCCCCTTTCATCCTTTTAGGGGTTGAATTTTAGTAATCGCTGAAATACGTGTCTCATTATTTGCATTGAAAAGCATTTCTACCAAGTTTCAAGTAAATTTGACCATAAAATTTTTTTTTCCCATACAAACTTTGCAACCCCCTTTTATCCCTCTAGGGGTTGAATTTTAGTAATCGCTGAAATACGTGTCTCATTATTTGCATTAAAGAGCATTTTAAACAAGTTTCAAGTAAAATGGACCATAAAAACATTTTTTCCCATACAAACTTGGCAACCCCCTTTCATCCATCTAGGGGTTGAATTTTAGTAATCGCTGAAATAAGTCTCTCATTATTTGCATAGAAAAACATTTCTACCAAGATTCAAGTTAATTGGCCCATAAATACATTTTTTCCCATACAAATTTGGCAACCCCTTTTTTCCCCTTTAGGAGTTGAATTTCGAAAAATCCCTTCTTAAAGGACGCCTACGTTATAAAATAAACTTTCCCTTAAAATTCCAAATCTTTATCTTAAGCGGTTTGGGCTGGGCGTTGATGAGTCAGTCAGCCAAGACATCCTCTTTTATATATATAGAATAAGGACTCCATTTTTCCCAATCTATTTTCTAATGATGACGCTTAAAAAGCCCTGTAGTAAGTGGTGTAGCTCTTTGTTTTTCTTTATTTGTTGACGATCTCGTACTTGTAGATGCAGGTAATGTAATGGGTTAAATCGATTGAGCTGTTTTAATAAATTCCAAGTTTGCAAGATTGCCTATGCAGCTTAAAGGAACTCTTATATCTCTTAAAAGTAATGCAAACTCTTCCCACCCTGTTGGTTTAGGACGTTTAAGAGATCTAACCATGTCATTTACCAGATCAGTAATATTACTATTTGAAATGTTGCGGTTGTTTATTACAACTTCACCAGTTGGCTTCCACCAAATTTTTGGTTTACTTAAAACAATGCAATCCAACAAAGTTCGATTTTTTTTCTCATATGATTTGGGTTGTAACGGTCCAGATATGCCCGTTCGAATTCACAAATATAATTAGAGTTAGTTCAGGCTCTAGCGAGAGCTGATTAAATTGTAAAATCTATATTTTTTTATAAAATAACATTATCGTTAGATATTAATTATATGTATTCACGTATGAATACAATAATAAATGATAAAATGCGAATGCAACAAGTTTGAGCGCCTGCTAAAAATAGTCCGCAAAATTACATCATAACAAGTGTAATGCAATAAAAATCTAGAAGGACACTCACCATTTTAGTAAGCTATTAATCAAGTCATGTTCTAGTTTTGTAATCTTATTCAATTAAATATTTGCTTAATACAAGCTTTAGAATCATAAATCTTATTTATTTCTTCAATAAACAACGGTTATGTAGAAGAAATGGGAGTGTTATAGTTCTTGAGTAATGAACACTAGAGAGAGAAGGAAGGAATTATATAGGTTGTCTTGCTAGAATCGGACCAAGCCGATTGCGTAAACGAACATCACCGAGTAGATGGCGCCTTATTATGATCTCTGGTGGTACAGACGGGCAGCGTCTGTCATGTTCGAATTGGTAGAATACGACAGTGAGGGAGATAGACGCCATCAGAATACGGATCCGAGTAGATATTAAAAACGGTAATACTGGGAATAATGGAAAAATGTACTGTGTATTGAATAGCATAAGGATTAGTTTCAATTATCAGTGAAGATTCGAATCACGAATCAGGAGATGTAGGATTGTAATAATTAAAATGACTTAAGTGATTGAGTTGGGGATTGAAAGTATACCTTATGTTATTTATAGTAAGGGATAATTTTGTAGTTAATGCATGACTTGCATGAGTTGTTCAACTTGCAAGAGATGCATGAGTTGCACGAGATGCATGAGATGCACGAGCGCGATGGCCGCCGTTGAATCTTTATATAGAGTTTTCAAAGGGAATATGGGCATTAATTTCTGGGCATCCATCGCGGAACGTTTATATTATGACTTTATCTTGTCATTCAAAGGGTATAGGCTCGCTTACTGGGGAACTCCTTGCGTAAAATTCACTTACGGTTCGTAGTTACCTTGTCGCGTTAAATTCGTTTGAGTTTTATATCGTGCTGCGCCAGTTTATTTGTTATATTTTGTGTAAATTTCGGTTAATTACGAGTTTTATAGAGAAATAGGAGTACGACGCGTTCGCGGTTAAATTCTTGATTCAGTGCTAGTTTTACAGTAAAATTTAAACTACGTAGTATTCGGTTTAATATTTGCGATCTTTTAAAGTGTTTCAGTTACATTGTTTGTATAGTTAACGTTAACTTCGTCTTTAGAGCTAGTAGGGAGGTATAAGATATGTGGGGGTTAAAAACGTGCGATTCATTAGCTAACTTTTGTCTTACCGGCTTTAAATAGGTTTATGTATTGCTTTGATAGTGTTTGGAAGACGCGTTTTCACAGTTAGCGTAGTAATTAAATTCTTTTCGCGAGGGGATAGGGAAAACGGTTTGCTTGGGGAGTAGGCTATAGGTATTATGGTGTGGGAGATGGTTTTCTGTCATGTATGGGAATGCAGTGCGAAAGCTCTGTATTTTTATATATGATTGGTGTTGGTTGGGGGGTTGTGCTTTAATCAAAAGAATTTATTTTCCAGATTCACTCCAGAAGACGGGTGGTGGGAACTTTTATATTTGAAATTGTTTATTTTGATATTTTTATTAAGTTGGTAAGCAACTTTTGGTTTATTTTTCTCTTGCTACTGTTAATCCTAGTTTACATAGCTTGGATTGCAGTTAGTGAGGCTTTCTATTGTATGATTGTATTTCTATTGTTTGTATTGGTGGGTAGAAATCCTTGCTGGGCCAGGACACCTTTAGCTAACCACTGTGATCAGAGTCCGGACACAGCTGGCGAGGTTTCCCAAATACCAATACGTGTACTAATATACCTTTCTGTGTACTTTTCAGAAACCTTGGGTTGGTTATCATTCGTGTCTGGTACAATATTTTACATCGCTAATGATTAAAGGACATTCCTTGTATAAAGGGGAATTTTTGTTGAGTTAAGCTAGATTAGCATACACTTGTACCAGAACAGTGATCAGGCTACCACTAGTAAATGTCTGACAAGTCCGAGGAAGCCTAACGGAGCCTCTGATTTGGAACTATTAGAGTCTAAAAGAGCCTTGGGCAAGCCCGGATGTCTCTTTACCAACATAGACATCCGTAGAAGCGGCTACTTAGTCTCAATGTCAGCCTTTAAAGAACAAGTAAGGATCACCAGTTGACATGCCGGCGCGCACTTACTGAAGCTTTATTGGAGTTGAGGCTGGGTCCCGATAAATCTATTTTTTATGTATATATACTAAACCACACAATAGGGCGCCTTACTCTCACTATCCCTGAGAACTACGGTTCACCAAAAGTGAGGGGGGAGGTACACACAACACGAGTTATAGGTTGCCTTCTCAGCCGACTCAGCCGAACTTTCCAGATTCCCTAGGGACCTAGCTAATTACCGGGTGAGGTAAGCCCTTAGGTGTAGCAAGTAGAATAGGCCTTATCAGTAGGTTTAAGGTAGCTTCAATGTAGGGAAAATAGGGAACTAGGACATAAACCAATAGGAATTCAGCTAGGCATTAAAAATAATCTTTTAAATTCATCCTTGTTTGGTCTTATACCATTACTATATAGGGAAAATAATAGGAAGTTTAAATTAAATATGTTATCCGCCATAACTAAAGAATCAGTGGGAAATACTATTTATTCCCATATTTATTTGTTTTGCCTTAAGGAGATTTCAGTTTATTTAACATAGACATATTCAGTAATAAGTATTCATGCTAGATTGTCAGATGGTAAATATTTCTAGTCTTTAACTGACAAACAACGTTCTTAGTAAATATCAAAGTCATATTTATGAGTTGGATTGTCTTCTCTCATTCAATCTTCAGAGGCAGATAGATTGCTGTACATATAGTTGGTTCCAGTTTAAATGACGAAAATGCATTTAACGCTTGATTTTACAACTTCTTTTGTTGCTAAATATGAAAGGAAAAGATAACAAAGGGACGACCGAAGTGTGGCACGTGCCTTGGAGTAGCTCAACCCTTCTTGATCATTGAAATAAAAGATTTTTTAAGCCGTCTATATTGTAATGCAAAAATATACTTAATAAATATTCCTATATTTTATACATTCAATATAATTTTAAATTTTCATTATTGATACATAATAAATCAACACAACACTAATACATATCGCATATTCTTATGGCTAACATGCAATAAAAAACTATCAAGATTGTTTATTCAAAGTATACTTTGGCCGTACCGACACACCTGCGTAATTGTTTTACAACCCTACTTGAAGATAACAATTGAACAATAGTTTTTGGTAATGGATGGTTTTAAGTGCATTTTCGTTATTTAAACTGGAACCAACTATACTTAGATACTTCTCTACCGTCACTGCTTACGAGCACCGGTTAGTCACTGTATAGTTAATTCAATCAGCCATTCCCACGGGAATTATGCATAAGAACATGCACTACAATGACCGAGGTCACTCCTTCTAGTAAATGTACTTAAAAGTATCAAATAGTATCAAGACTAGAAAGTTTTACTATATCTTTAAATCTATTTTACAAATGTTTAATTGAGAGTTAGTAAACTGTTTTCTCCTACAAATAATAAAGTAACTATCTACTGCAAAACCAACGTCTGATAAGTTATAACATCAATAAAACAGCTTGTGCAAAGTAAGCTGCAATTTTTAAATAATATCAATGTAACAGATTGTACATTATATTCATCAGTTCCAGTATTCCTAAGCTTGAACATAGTAAACTAAAGATATGTGAATATTTCTAGTCTATGGCAGATAGCCAGATATACCATCAGCATTGAAATAATCAACGAGATTAAATGATTTCTCTCAATTTATATTGAATATTTTATATCAAGTGATTTTTCTGTTTACGCTATGGGTTACGTACCCTGCTTGGTTGTTCTCAAGGGAAAACCGGCCTTATAGTTTGTGAGCAGTAAGAACCACTAATCTTTTCCTGTGGGAATAAACTTCAGCTTAAATCTTAAATTTATGATTGAAATCATTATCAGAACCAGTATTCATCATGACTAGAAAGTTACACTATCATTCTAGAATATGCCATAAATATATTTTATAAATATACTCTTTTTAAAAGTTACAGTGCAATGTTACACTTCAATCTTCATTAACTTGGTCTTTTGTGACTACTAATTATTACTATATACAACCTAACAAACTTGGTCTTATATATGACTATTTACCACAACAATCTACATCCTGACAGATTGACTTTGACTTTTTAATAATTCAGCTCCTAGTAGATCTAATGTGATATACATACAATACCAAATGTCTATTAGACTATATTTCACTCTTGCATTGAGTATGGAGCGTTTGAATACCCTCTTGTCCCTTTGTTGACTGATGACGAGATGACAGACTACTTCTGACCAATTTACTACTAACAACTGACAAAGACTGTAAAATTAATAATTCCCACCTGGAAAGAGAAGAAAAAAAAGAGATAGGCGCTGGAGGGATGTCCAATCAGGTAGACGAGTCCCACAGTCATGAGCGGGGAGTCATGGGCTCTGACCTTAGGCGCAAAATAAAATGCCATAAGCATACTTTCCAGTTTCAATCTAATAACCCTAACTAGTACCAAAGACTATGACTGACCTATACATATATTTCATAAGATCAAACAACAAGACATTTATCTCTTAGTTATAATTTGTAATTTCATTACAATTAACTATTATATATTACATTAAACTAAATTCTATCTACATAGGGTAAGGTTATATCCATATATTTATACCAAACTTATATGCAGGTTACTATTATCTATAACGGTTCACAAAGTAGGTTCCTTGACACTAGATGATCATTAGGGAATGCAATTTAACCGGTTATTACCCGTTTTTGTATGAAAATAACCGGTTAAAACCGGCTATAACCGGTTATTTGCATTCCCTAATGATCATATGGCCATTTCATCAATATTAATCATTCTTACTCTATAGGTATATTTAAAGATAGGAAAGTTAATAGGTACTTTATAAGCTTAATAATTTCACATAAAAGCTTTAGTTAGGTTAAACTTAATACAAATTTTCATAGCTTTCATTTCAGTGTTTCAGTATAGAGCGTTAGGATTTTCTTTAGACTTTTAAGGCTTTACATTAATGCAGGAGATAGTTAGAGTATTAAAAGGTGTTCATTTTATTTCAGGGGGTTTTATTTGGGGGGGGGGGGGGGTACAGGGTAATATATCTATAAATTTTGATGGGCTAATTGGCATCGGTTCTGCATTTGTTTTACCAATCGGTGTAACGGCTGTAGTACCATCTCCTTCTGGTAAAGGTGGATTTGCAACTGACTCATTATATTCATTAACCTCCTTTTTGTTCACTTTTGACTTTTGATCATTACTTTCGTTGTTGAGTTGAACCTCCCCCTCCGTTACGATTGGTATTCTAAATGGTTTTCGATCTGTTTCAATAAAATGAAAAAAACATTGCAATGCTTGTGAATATAAGGTCCACTTTTCACGATCATTCATTTTACATTTAAGGATTTTTTGCATCTCAGCATCTAGACGGGATGATGAATTTTTAGGGAGTCTCAATAAAATCTGATTCTACTAATAGCATTTTTTTCGTATTTTCCATTTTGTTTATGATATAGAGTTAACTAAGGCAATTAAAACTGCTCCTAATATAATAGGTAGAAATGCACCTCCCTTTTGAATTAAAACAGTTGTTCTTATTTTATGTTTTCCTTTTGAAACTAATTTCCGTAAGATATCTTTATATTTTTTTAATTTAGATTTTTCTTTTTTTCTAAAGGAATTTTTCCATTTTGGACATTATAAATACACTCACAAATAATGTTGATCTCATCATCATCACAAGATTAAATTAACTCCGTGCGATATTTTGGTTTCAGCAACTGCAATGCTTCAAGTAAATGTTTATATTATGTGTACTCTCGCGTGCATCATGTAGAACTGACTAAAATTTGTTGATTTTTGTTGTATTTAAACCCCTTTTTAGGAACATACACTGTGCAATGTCCATCAAACGGAAATATTTTTGTTTTGCAACGACATATGTCATTTGTATTTTGTTTCAAATCAATCATGAGGTAACCATGTGGTTCTTTAGTAGCGTCTTTGTAGGCTTCATCTACAAATTTTGTGTTTTCCGGGTAAACTTGTCGTGACAAGTAGCGTATTTGGGTTTTGTCCCTAGGATCCTTAAAATATACAATGTAGCTTGTATTTAGTGAAATATCTCGTTGGCCTCTCCCCTGATGAAATATGTTTTAAGTAATAAAAAAAACACTTAAGTATCTATGATGGCTACCTTTTGTGAAAATTTCAACTATTCGTCCATCTGATTCTCTCATCAGATCATCTATTATAAGACGCTTAGGTTTCTTCCCATCAAACATTGAAAAATCTGGTATTCCCTGACTATAATTTACATTTTCCAGATTGTACAGGGGTTGCATTTCATCATAACACCAAATAATGTCATCAAATTCAACATTACATACTCAATATAATTTGAATTACATACTTCTTTGATATTATTTAAAAAGATTGTGACAAATTGAGTTTTGCCACATCCACTTGGACCAGCTACAATGGTTGTAAAAGGATGATAAAAATGTATAATAATTAAAACTCGTAATACGTGTTGATATAAAAACAGATAAACTTGAAATGACACAATTTATGAACTCAATTACTTTTTAAATAAATCAACCAAAATAAGGGAAAACACATTTAAAAAAAACAAAGATATCATAGTCAAATATATTTTTTATTTTGAAATTTACACTTTTTTGAGTATAATTTTTCAAAGAAATGGTGCAAAAAAACTCAACATAACATAAGTCTCTTTTCAAGTTACAATAAAAAATTAACTAAAAATCAAATACAGAGTACCACCACTTGATTTTAATTCACCTTCACCAATTTAAATTTACTAAAAACTAAAATGTATTTACATTTTCTACAATTATTACAATTCACAATTAAAAATTAAAAATACACAATGTACAAAAAATAAAGTTGAAATTTTTGAATGTTCTGTGATTATAAATTACATGGAAAAAATATTTTGTGATGATCCATGGGGTATTTTATAATGCTTCCACGCTAGAGTGTCCGAAGAATTTTCTAACAAGTACCGTTTTGTATCGTTATGAGATAATGATACTTTATTTATAAAGTGAGTAAATATTACATGTTTTATTGATTTAAATCTCAGCATTTGAGCATGTTGCATATTTTTTTCAAATAAACACTTTTTATAATCGTTGAGGGTCAGTTTTTTTGTAACATATTTATTGACTTCTTTAGCTTTTGATATAAGACTATGATTCTCAACATCTAAGGCATACATTTTAGATCGTAGACCAACAAACCCTTTAAATATTTTAACGTTGTTTTCATCTTTGAAAAACCCTAACCGCTTTTTATTTATTAATGGTAAACCATATTCATTGTTAGGTGGATAGTCTGATGTGTCAAAATATAAATCGAGCTCTGATTTTATGTCCTCATAATAGTTTTCAGTGAATATTTGATATAGGTACTAAACTATCTGTATCTGTATAAAGAAGCCCGAGATTTTCTTGATATTTCGTTTTCATGTAGTCGTAATGAAATTTATACATGAAAGCTTTTGATATATATGATATATAAAATGCAAAATCCTAAGTAAATTGGTTTATTAAAAAAGATTTTAGTTTTATTCAATTGAACAGCAGCTAAGCTAAGCTAAGTTCTCTGAAAATATTGATAAACTGTGAAACTCAGGTTTCGCTATCGTAGTTTCAACTCCCTGTGATTTCCCATGATTTTCCCAGTGATTTAATAATTTGACATTCACATGTTTCAAAACATTTTCCATGGTTTTACCGAACATTGAATTATTCATACTTTTATAGTGATCTTTATCAGAATCACACGTTGCCTCCAATCGCATGCGTGTGTTAAAGTCTATGTAACTTTTTAACCACTTAGATTGTTCAAATCTCAAAATACGATGGATTTTAAGTAATTGCAAATCATTTTTCAAACATTGTTTCAGATTTCTGTATTAATTCGTTTTCCTATTTAAATTGGGTTATTTTTTTCTCTGGAATTCCCAAAACAAACATTTTCAGGACCGAATGGTAAATCCGAATGAGAGTCATGCAATTCGTGTGGGTATTCTAGATCGACTTCTAAAATGAATTCATGTTCAGCATCATCAGAAACATTAAAATCAGTATCTACATTCACCCATTCAAATTTACCTGTAGGGAGGCATTGAGACATAGACCACCCATAAAGATTACTTGCATCCAAGTACATAAGAAATGAAGAAGGAATATTTTGATCATATTCTGGCAAAAAAATATTATTAGCTTTTGCATGTCTTTTACTACATTGCGATATGCCACCTCGAATATTTTTATTTATGAAAGCAATTTTATCAATGTCGGTTAAGAGCTGTAGATTTATTTTTGTAGTTTTTAACATCGCATCCCAACTTAATCCTGGAGCAGTACAATAATGAGCTGGATCTAATCCATATGTCCTAAGACATACATTTCTAAGGGCCGTATTAATAAACTCGTCTCAATCCGTGAACTGAGAGCTTCTCAGATGAGACCGTCTCGATACGTAATCCTGGAGCTAGGATCGTCGCTTATTAATAAACTCATCTTGAGAAGCTCTCGGATGAGATGATCTTACATTAAAAACACATCCCAACCCCAACAATGACGTTTTTGAACGAAACGACGAAACGTTTTGACTATGCATGTTTTTTAAAATAGATGATTTTGCGTTTAGACATGACAGGTAAGATTACGTATCTATTACCGATTAACCATCATAAATCCATTTTTTCAAGGTAAAGTGAAAAAGCAAGTCATTATTTTAAAATCATTTTTTTAAACTCGTTTTCTGCTTATATCATATAAGGTGATAAGGGGTGTATAATATTAAATAATGTTTCAAAGTCTCCGAGTGATATTGAAAAAACGAAACGCACATAGCGCGAGCTTCACATAATAGGCTATTTGAGTAATTTTAGAAAACCTTATTAAATGATTCTTTATTACATAAGAAGCACACTACATTGATATTTCCGTGAGATTCTACTATATTATCAATAAAAATCCATTTAAAAGTTTAAATTTCCGAAACCGCGCCAAAAACGCTGTTTCTATCGTGGCGCTGGCCATGTGACAAGTGTGACGTTATATGCAAGTAAACAATGAAAAATCATTTGAAGAAATATGCCCTTATGATCTGTGGTTACTTGCGTGTGACGTCACCTGCGAGTAACCACAGCTACAAAGCAATCGCATAGCGTTTCTGCCACAGATAAAATTTCAAAATATATTACATTTTTTTTTGTGTAATTTCCAAAAAAATATGCTTAATTTAGTTTAAAATAAAGTGAAATATGTTGTTTTACGCTATTATCTAATAGGATGACGACAATTTGATGCATATTTTCAATGTTGTCAAATAGCCTATTACTGTGTGGCGGTCCCACATTTATTAGTTATAATTATTATTTCCATTTATTATTAAAATTTATATTGTTGCTATGCCAAGCCGTCGCGTAGTGTAAATGTCTTTCTTATCTCCAAGCGACCGGCCGAGAACAATAGCGGGCGCCTGCGCCGCGTCATTCAACCAGTCCGCTCCCAGCTCCCGCACCGTGCGCACGTTAATTTGCTCCGCAATTATCTATCGCATTCCTTACGCAAAACCTACCGGACCCGATTGCTATCGACTGCTTGGCACCCTGTTATGCTTCTGTGACTTTTCAGTGCTTTCTATCCACTCTCCTACTGTGCTAAACAATAAACTTTATAGTGACTCAGTGTTTGTTTCATCTTACGACGACACCTCAAGATAGTCACTACACTGGTGACCCCGACAATTGGATACTGTACCTTGGTTTGGATTAATCTGCGAAACAGTAAGCAAAACATATCTGCATCATGCCAGCGACGGGTAGTCCATCTACAGCCGGTGAAGACGCAACGCCAGTTAGGCCATTTACACTATCCGACATAAATCGTGTCGGAGTACGACTTCCACCTTTCTGGCCCGAAGAACCGGCAATTTGGTTTGCGCAAATAAAAGGGAATTTTATACTATCCGGCATTAAAGACGACGATACTAAATACTACTACGTAATCGCCCAACTAGAGAACCGCTACGCAGCCGAGGTGAAAGACATTATAGTCGCACCCCCAGCCAAGGGAAAATCTGAGACGTTAAAAACCGAGCTGATCAGAAGGATTTCGTCTTCAAGAGAAAAGGACGTCAAACAGTTATTGATGCATGAAGAAATGGGTGACCGACGTCCATCAGCGTTTCTCAGGTACCTGAAGCATTTGGCAGGACCAAATATACCTGACGATTTCATACGCACCTTATGGACTAGTAGACTTCCGAGCAACTTGCAAACAGTAATTGCGTCCCAGCCGGACACGACGTCATTGCAAGCACTAGCTGATTTAGCCGATAGAGTGCACGAACTCGCGCCATCCTTGCCTAAGGTAGCTTCTGCAGAGTCCGCGCCTGGTTCCGTCCTTGACAACATGTCGAAGCAGATCGCTGAATTGACTCGTCAAGTTCAAGCACTGTCGTCGAGTAATAACCGAAGATCCCGTTCGAGAAACGACAAGAACCGCCGCGAACGCAGCAAATCGAGGCACACCAGGTCGCAATCTAGTTATCGAAAGTTTCCGATGTGTTTGTATCATCATCGTTATCGCGAAAACGCAAGAAAATGCTTAAAACCATGCGATTTCAATCAGGGAAACGCGCAAGGCAGTCGTTAATGGCGACAGACGATTGCCCCAGTTCGTCTGGTCGCCTATTTGCCACGGATCAAACTACGAAAACGCAATTCCTCGTCGACACTGGTAGCGACATCTGCGTCTTTCCTCGGTCCGCAATGAAGCAACGACGACCAGCGACTTCATACGAACTTTTCGCCGCTAATGGGACGACTATTGCAACATACGGTTTCGCGCACTTAAACCTAGACCTGGGCCTGAACCGTAATTTCACCTGGCGTTTCGTAGTAGCAGATGTTACCAAAGCCATAATTGGAGTCGATTTCTTATCGTTCTACAATCTGATAGTCGATTGCCGAGGCCGTCGTCTCATTGATAGCAGGACCAAGTTAGCTGTGAACGCTATTCCAGCCCCAGCACTGAATGCCATTTCTTCAGTTAAAACAACCACAGGTGAATCTAAATACAACGACCTGCTCCGAGATTTCCCAGACGTCACGCGCCCATCCGGAACTCAAAAAGTACCACACCATAATACATTTCACCATATCAGGACGATTCCCGGACCTCCAGTTTTTTCATCCCCAAGAAGATTGGCACCAGATAAGCTGAAAATTGCAAAAACTGAATTTGAGGCGATGTTAAGTAACGGCACTGCTAGACTTTCTGAGAGCGCTTGGTCTTCGGCGCTGCATTTAGCCCCCATGAACGATAACGGATGGCGACCATGCGGAGACTATCGTATGCTGAACGCCCGTACTATCCCAGATAGATATCCCATAAAACATATACATGACTTCACTCATAACATATCTGGTTGTACTATCTTTTCAACAATTGACCTTGTAAAAGCCTACAACCAGATCCCAGTTTATCCAGAGGATATCCCCAAAACGGCAATTACGAAGCCTTTTGGGATGTTCGAATTCCCGTTCATGACATTTGGCTTACGCAACGCTGGTCAAACTTTTCAAAGATTCGTGGACGAGATGACAAGAGGTCTTGATTACTGCTACACGTACTTGGATGATTTTTTAATCTTCTCTAAAAACGAGAATGAACATCACGAGCATCTCAAGCAAATCTTCACAAGACTGCAAAACTTTGGTATGGTTATAAACGCCTCTAAATGTGTTTTTGGCGCAAAAGAAGTGACATTCTTGGGATACAGAGTCTCATACCAAGGTGTTAAACCACTCGAAACAAAGGTTGAGGCCATTAAGGAATACCCTCTTGGGGCGCTTTATCAGTCTTCCCCGTAAAGGAAGTTTGGTGGCCGCAGTGATCCGAACTTAAGATATTGATTAAGGATTTCTGAATAAGGTCAAAATTACTAAATATATTATCAATACACGTAGCACTAGTTGCTGTAATTCTAGTTGGCTCATAGAACAGATTGACTAAATTAAAAGATTTAAAAGCACTCAGTAAGTTAATAGACGTGGGTGATTCGTCTAGCAGATTAACATTAAAATCACCACATACAACAATACATTTTTTAGTATTAAAATACAACTAAGAACATTCTCCAAAATGCTCTCAAAAAGCTCCGCCGCCGCCGGGGGTCTGTATGCGCAAATAATAATAAATTGTTCCAATTCAACACACGCAAGTTCAATATGACGTTCAACTGACTTCGCAACAATATCTTTACGTTCCTTACATTTAATGTTTCGTTTAACCATAATCAGGGATCCGCCCCGACTGCAAGATTGTCTAGCAAACATGCTAAAAATGTCATGATTATTAAAATTAAACATGCACTCATGACCCTTAAGCCAATGCTCAGTAACACATAGAACGTGTATACTAGCACTATCAATAAACAAACTAATTTCTAGTTCCTTACTAGAAAAATCTGAATATTTTGATGAATTATATTTATTACATTATTACACAATTTATTTTTTATGTTTGACCTGTGGGCAGGCACGAGGCCGCCGCGACTGCCGCCGCGAACGACGACAGCCGCGGCCGTTGTCGAAGCTGTCAGTTTAAATCCACCGGCAGCTCCAGCGCGGGGCCGGCGCTAATAAAACTCAGCGCAGGCTCCGGTCTATAGTCGCTCGCTATGCTAGTCATAGCGGGGTCTTAAATATTATATGCTAACAAATTAGTACACTCATCTAAGTACTTACGTGGTAAATAACAATAGTTATGCGCCAAATCGAACTTTTTTACAAATTTATTTGTATCGAAATATGAAATTTTTGAATTATATAATGACATTTTATATAATATCGAGTTAAAAAAATCAATATTTCTATTACATTTATTGGTTAATCTGTGGGAAAACAGACAAGGGCAAATAATTGTTTACCTATATCACCTTTGCTAACTTCAGTGAGGGCCTCAGACAAATTAAATAAGTCATATTTACCAAACATCAAACTATTTCCTGATAACACTACTTACGTTGTCTCACAACTGAATGTGTCGGCGGAGATTCGTGAGATCAGGTGGTCCATAGACAATTCCTGGTAAACAGTTGTTCACTACGTTGTTATGACCAAGGTACTTTGTCATTTTAGACCCCAACCCAATACCTACCTCATCCGTGTATGTGACGGTCCTACGCACCGGGGTCTGCAAAGTACCAAGCGAGATTCGCCAAGTCGGTGGCACGCAAGGTGCACGCGGTCCGGGCGGCGCGGGCGCGCAGCTTGGAGTGTCCCCTTGCTGCGCTACAGCCGCTACCGTCGGAGCTCGCGGCGGCCCCGCGCCCGGCGCCGCCTTGCGCGCGGGGCGCGGCGACCGGGATCCGGGCCGGCGCGGGGCCGGCGCGGCGCGGCGCCGGTGCCGGTGCCGGTGACGGCGAGGCCGGCAGGCTCTGCCTCCGGTTATGCCAGGGAGAGCCGCCGTAGCTATCGCACGAGTTACCTACCGGCGAGTCCAGTTTGTCCATGTTGGTATTACCTAGATCAATGATGTTATTCATGAAGCCTATGTACTCCTCCATTTTTTTGCAAGACAATGTATACTTATTAGTTACATCTTGCAGAGCAAATTCCAATACCTCAAGTTGTTTGGCATTGGCATCAAAATCATGCATAATACACTCTAGTTCGTGTTGACAATTTAATAGGTCATTATGTAAGGCTACATTACTATATCTATTAGGTGCTAATTTCGGTTTACTAATGTTTCGACATAAATTATTTAGCAAATTCTTATCTCTCCAAACTACGCACATAGTTGGCCCAAAAATTCACAACAAGATTCCTACAAGCATAAAAGATTGTAGGACCTGCTTGAGTTTTTCGTGTAAACTTAAATTCTGGCTGCTTGGGAAAGGCTACTACTCTGTTGAAGAGTTCCTTAGTGAATAAGTACTTAGTAAGGTATATAAAATGATTAATTAATGAATTTAGATGTAATGAGTAAAATATTAATAACTGTACCTATTGTTGTGTATTATCATTATAAGCAACACTCTATTTTAATTACTTTAACTCACTGACTTATTAACCTTGACGATGTATGTACAATACTTAATAAAGAATATGAATAATATGAATGAATACGTATCGTCTATAATTATTTGTTTGTGCGTACTTTCCTGTGGGTTTATTTTGCGCACTTGTACCCGGTTGCGTGCGAGTGTATTTACCCATAGGTGTACTATAATGTCCCCGGTAAGGTCTACGGACATTGTATCCTTTTTTCCGTAAGTGGAACATTTGTTCCGGTCCAGGTGTGGGTGTTATAGACACTTCCTGGTCTTTTGCTCCCTGTATAGCGTCTTTGAGCGAGGTGTAATTTCGGGACGCTATAATGGTACTCAACTTATCATTTCGTAATCCTTCTGCGAACTTTGTAATTGCCGTTTTTTCATTTAAGGGTTGCAAAATGGTATAGGCCTCTGGTTTTCCATTTGCCTGCGTTATTGTGAGGTTTACAAATAAATCCTCCAATTCTTGTCCGAAACGTTCGATGGACCTATTCCCTTGTTTTGCTGTCGTTAGTTTGGCTTGTATCGCGGTTGCTGATTTAATAGGTAAAAGATGGAGCTTCATTTCATCAATTAAATCACTTATTTTTGTATGGTTACCTGATATTCTAAGTTTGGCATTTTGCGTTAGTCTTGTCTTAATTACAAAATTAATCAATAACTTGTAGTCTGTATCCTTAATCATTGCGGAATATAAGTCTATGGCATCTATAAGTTGCTTTGTGACGGCTTCCGAGCCGTCCATGACTGGTAACAATGATACAGCTGTTTTTAGGTCAAAGCTGTCGTTTGACGTCATTGTGATTAAATTTTTGTTGTCTTGTTCGAATGTTGTTATAATTTTACTATAAACTTCCTCTATTTTTAGAAAGTAAGACTGAATTAATTCACTGTCTTTTACTGATAGTTCTGATTTTTCTAATTTGGAGCTATATTGTTCTATATATATTTCGTACTGCTTATATAGTGTTTTTACTTGTTGAAGTTTATTTTGGCCAATAGCCTCAGTTCGGCGTTTTGGTCCTAACTTTCTAATATCCTCTTGTAGTGATTTTAATTGGTTATATAACTCCTGAATTGAAGTCATTAATAAATTTTACTAATATATGGGTTATTAGTGCTGACTAATTTCGGGTAAGCGAACAATACAAGGTTTTACACAGTTATAGTTAGGGTTATCTTAAATTGATACCTTCATAACGTTGCTGTGCTGTGCTGTTTGTGGGTAGCTGCTGCTGCTGCTTGGACTTGTTGCTAGACGATCTGCTCTGGCCGGTTCCGCATCGTTGCTGCTACTGCTTGGCGCTCGATCTTTTTAGTTAGACATTCGTGGATCTTCTTCCACAATGCATAGATGAATATGATGCATACGACAATGAGTAGTGTCGTGGTCAAATAAATCGTAACTTCGCCTCTGTAGGTTTGGCTCGTGGTTGCGTCGTTGGACTGGCCGTTCTGAGCGATGATGACCTCTTCTTTTTTATCTTCTTTCGTGCATTGATGTCCCATGTCGTGCTTGGAGCTGCGGCGGATCGGTTTTTTCGGCTGGTCCCTTGGAGCTGGCTTGAGCTGGCTTTTGCTGGCTGGAGCTGGCTTTTGCTGGCTGGAGCTGGCTTTTGCTGGCTGGTGCTGGCTTTTGCTGGCTGGTGCTGGCTTTTGCTGGCTGGTGCTGGCTTTTGCTGGATGGTGCTGGCTTTTGCTGGCTTGTGCTGGCTTCCTGGCAAGGTCGCCATGAAGTGTAGGGTGAGAGGTATAATGACAACTCAAGACTCTGGAGGAATACTGTTACTTTATTGGTAAATTGTACAGCTTATATACTATGGTTTCTAGTCAGTATCAAGGTCTATGGTTACTGGTGTGGAACTTATGATTATGCATTGTCAGCGGATTTAAACTATAAAACTTAATAGAGGCTATAAAGTTTTATAGCATCGTTAAACTAATAATTAGAGAAGAGGTAGGTATCAGCTGTATGTATCAGCTGTTACATTGGTGACCTCACTACACAACGTTCCGATCATGATCATCGGTGGTGCTCGAGCCGGGGCGACTTCCTCGCTTGGTGTTAACAAAATCTGTAGAGGTGTTATAAGTGTCATTCTGATGACCCCAAATCGGAGTCTTGGTGTTATCACTTTTTGGCTTTTGGCACGTACACTCGGGACATATCCATTTGTCCTTACAATCTTGGGACAGATCTTCAAAATCCCTCTGCTGCATGGCGATACACTTTAAATCGTAAGTCTTTCTACATTTCACAGTTGAGCATTTCATGTATTGGAGACTGAATATATTCGTCCCACAGCCACTGCACTTAGATGTCATTACAGTAACAGTTAGAGCAACGTAAAAAATAAAAAATAATTACAAACGACACGTCCGTCCTGCGCACGCGCGTGGGTTTATAATTCGATTTGATTCAGTCTTTCCGAGTTGCGAGTGTTGCGAGTCTTAAGTATTAAGAGGTTTTTCTCGGTACGTGGACGCTGACGTCCGGCCCAGGTTTTAGTGACTGAGAGTTTGAGAGTACATATATAATAATTATATTTCATATAATAACTCGAAAACTTATAAAAGTAAGACTCAGTATTGAATTGACAGAAGTTTCAGTATAATCCAATATTATGTTTTGTGTCATTATTATGGCGGTTACAAAAAAACCGGTCAAGTGCGAGTCGGACTCGCGCACCGAGGGTTCCGTATTGAAGATAATATGCTTGGTAACCGCAAAAGAAAATACTCATTTTGTTATAAGCTTTATTTTCCAGGCAATAAGGTCGATTTTGACTAGCCTAAATTTTAATACAGATTTTCTTAGTTTTTTTGTTATATCTCAAAAACTGTAAATAATGAACACTTTATTTTATTTTTCCCAGAAAATATAAGTAATTATCTATACTTCAGGATTTTTTTCAGAATTTTTGGATAATAAACTTCGGAAATAAGGGGGGGAGAACGGTCATTTTTTGTACATTTTTGGCTATAAATCAAAAAGTACATCACAAAAAAAATTCAAAAAAATAGTTTTAAAATGTGCAGATTTAGACCTTTCATATGACACCCCATTTGCTATAATCGAACCAGTTTCATTTTTGAACCCCCCATTCTAGACCCCTTTTCAATTACTAATAAAATTAATTTCATTTTTTTTTTACTACAAATAGATGCGGGCAAGCAATTTGTACAACTATGCCAAATTTCAAGTTGATAGCATTTGTAGTTGCTGAGAAAACCTGCTGTGACATACAGACAGACAGACAGACAGACAGACAGACAGACAGACAGACAACGAAGTCTCACCATAAGGGTTCCTTTTGTACCATTTTGGTACGGAACCCTAAAAATGGTCCACACACAAGCATTGAATTGTGTCAAAATGATCCATACACAGTTCTTGAATTGAAAAAAGTTAGTTTTTTTTATATAATCTTTCATCGCCCGGTGAAACGAGTCTTTACCTACTCCAAATACACCGCGCTGTTTTCGCGTCCTGATCCCGATACGTGTAAAGACTCGGTACGCGTTGGCGCACTCTGATAGGATCGCGTATTTGGACGTCGAAGCAAAAACCTATTCTAAACACCTATTCCAGTATATATGTCTCACCTCTAGTGAGTAGACGGGGCCGCGGCGTCATAGCGTTCGGTCACGTTTGGTTGTAGTGCGCGTTAAAACATCGAGCGACAATGTCTTTGCCGAAAAGTAGAAAATATTGTTGGGGGTGATTCTGTCAAAAGCAGAGGTGATCGAACGCAGAGGTGAATACATATCACATCGCCACCGCTTTTGCCTGTCATTTCTGACATTGACATTTGACTTTTGCTGTCATATTAGTAAATGACGTTTGAAACCTAAGGCTTGTCGCATATGCCCTAAACTAGCCCTTATTTATATACTTACTAAAGAGTTTTAAAATTACGTATGTAGCATTTTCTGGTACTTTAGTAATAAAATGACCTTATACATAACGATTTTACCGACGGCAGTACCTAATCATGTTTTAATTTCCAACTAATTATTGCGTATTCTACACCGAACACGGTAATAGCGATACTAGCGCTCGCAGACGTAAGCGGAACTTTTTGTCCCTACTATCACGCAATTCTTAACTTTCTGAATTCGTTCACTCGTTCGACAACGAGATCACATTAGTGTCAAATTGAAAAGCTCCTATTTTAGAGGAGAGTTGGTTTAGGGTGCGGTTTCCCTAAACAGAAGCAAAGGTGAAGAGAGAAATCAACCAATCAGAACCTGCGTTACGTGTCGTTTTCACTCTTTCACTGAGCACTGTTTGAGTGGAAACGTACCCTGACTTCTCAGACGAAAGATGGCCGCCATCTAAAATAATGGCTGTGTAAATGTGAGTGAAGTGAATTTGTTCACCATAATGTGGAAAGTGGTTGTGTGGTGGTGGTGAAATATTATTTTTGTGTATTTACGTTTGTTTACAGTTGCTACTGGAAGAAGGGACATAGTTGAGAAATATTATAGCAGGTAATTTTTTTCTTATTTGGGTAATAAACTCATTCATTATTTGACTGAGCTAACCTTAGTAGAGGTTTAAAACAATATAATTTTGTCACGAGTTGGTTTACCGATTGCTTGTTGCTTTCGTACCTAGCCTTTAACTGTTTTGCGAGGCTAATCTAACAAGTTCACAAATTGATGTTTCTACTTTTTTATTAAACGTAATTGTTACGAAAAAAACATACCTGAAGCTTACATTATTTATTTGGTATTTATTTTACCAATAGGACCATCATCAGATGATCTCCCCCACATGTTATTACTGGGTTGTAATTGAATTTGCATTATGCGTCCTTACTAAATTTTATTGTAACAACTCTTCATTCATTCACTTCATTGTTACAATGATTACCTTATTGATAAATACAAGGGTAAATAGGATGACAAGCTATTACATTCCAAATTATGAATCTCATACATACCACACGTCAGAAGAATTAAAATGAACCTATTGCCTGTGAAATCTCTGGTTATTCTTGGTGGTATGGAAATGTATGTTAGTAAATAGCTGAAATAAAAATATGACAATCTTATACAAATTGATTGTAGTCACAAAATAATCTTTAGGTTTGTTTGTACTATGGCTACTAGACAACATACGTATTTATATTAATATTATATTTATACTAGCTGTCTGCGCCCGGCGCCGCCCGGGAGTATTTTTTTTCATCCAATACTTAAGAAATATACTTTTTAGTCCTATTCTCAGACCTACTGAATATACACACAAAATTTCATAAGAATTGGTCAAGCCGTTTCAGAGGAGTTTTGTTACAAACACTGTGACACGACAATTTTATATATTAGAGAGATAGGTATGTACCAAAATGAAAATTAAATATCCATGACTCAAAATAGGTCATTCATCCAATATGTGTTCTTACCGGGAATGGAACCTGGACTGCTATTTTCATAGGTAAAACACTATTTACAAAATAGTTAGTAGGTATCCGTGTAATTAAGAAATTCCTATACTATATTTAGCCTTAATGTTGAAATAGAAGCCTTCATTCCAAATTACCCATAACTTCACCCGATTTCACTCAAATTTTGGCATACAGTGTGTAAATGGTATACGGGCGTTCCTTTTAACTGTGGTAAGAATAGCCCCTAATGAGCACATTTAGGCAGCTTTTGTTAAAAGTAAATAAAAAATAATTAACCATACAAAATAATTTAACACGCAATGTATAAAAAAAAGCAATTAATTAAAAACGCAATTAATGATGTTTCAAAGTTATGACAGATGGAATTAGATGTACATTGCGGGTCGATGGTATGTTCAAAAATTAATAACGGTGTATACGTTAGCATAATCGAAATAATTCTTTCTGTTTATGATTATTAGAGTCTTAATCTATGTCCATTTTTAATAAATGCCCGTATACCATTTACACACTGTATAAAGACTCACTTGCTACTTTTAAAAACAATTACTTATGTAAATAAAAATATTACACATGGAGGTACCATAGAAGTAGTATGAGGGGTGATCAATAAGTTTTTAGAATCGGTATAAAAAATGGGAGATATGTAAATCATTATATTTTAATTGGAATATGCACACTTCCTATATTTGCAAACATTTATTAAAATAATTTAAATGTTTTATTTTACCTCTTTAAAAATATTTTTGTCTTTTGGAGGTCAAATTTTGTACCTTCACTAGATCATCATCAGCTTGTGATTTTTATGTAGTGGTTTTTGTTTCATCAGTTTTTTTTCTTTTAAATCCATAATTATATGGCAGAATAATGTTACAAATTTCTCCTAGGTTATTTGATAATTGCTAAAAGCTAATATCACAGTATTTATTTGTAGGCCTCAATCATCCCGGAAAAAGCCGAAAAAGCCACCTTACATTTTGGTGACCGAGCTGGAAATAAAAAAGTCCAGTGCAAACAACTTGTTTATCCTTTAAATCATGAGGGCATCAGGACTTTCTCCACACCGCTCCAAATAATTACAAAAATAACTCTTATTTTTACTGTCTTATAAAGTTATTTATACAGATGTTTTTTGTTTAGCTATCACAGAAAAACAAATTAATAATGTAAATTATTGTTTTCTCTTATTTAACGTTTGTTAGTGCCATGGTATAATCCACATTAAAATAATGTTATTATGGTTCATAACAATTCTAAAAACTTATTGATCACATAGTTTAATCATTATGATTTTGGTAATAATGCATAAATTTCCCTATAGTCACTAATGATAATGCTATGTACAATTATATCATTATAGTGTAGTTAGTGTATAGTGAGATTAGGCGCAGGACTAAAGTTGCGGATGTTGGCAAAAGGATAACGCAACTGAAATGGAGATGGGCGGGACACTTGGCTAGGCGAAACGATGGCAGGTGGTCGAGGGCGCTAACGGAGTGGTGGCCGAGATTAGGTCACAGGTCAGTGGGCAGACCATCAGCTCGTTGGTCTGATGATATTTGGCAGACAGTTGGGAAGGGATAGATGGCGTTAGCACGAAATCGGGCAACGTGGCGTGAAAATGAAGAGGCCTTTACCCTGCAGTGGGTGGATGTGGGCTGAAATGATGAGTGTAGTTAGCAGAATAAGTACACATAAGCAAGCTACAATTTTTTATAAGATTGTATGTTAACTTCATATATAATTTTACTTCATAAATAGCTATTAAATAAGGCCCTCATTTTAAACTGCCATCTTTGCAAAAGTGTAGTATAATTATAGACTTATTAGTTAATAATCATTTCATTAGACAAATGATCCATAAAATGATCAGATATTGTTAATAAATGCCTCATAAGTATGCCCAGATATCCCATTGATATGAATATATTCTAATAGCTCATAGAACAAGTGCAAGTGATATCGACATCTTCAGTAACTTGTTGCAAGTCTTTAGGACCAAGTAGGGAGCTATCTAATATAATTGAATAATTTGTTACCTAGCTACCTTAATTTAATTGTACAAAGGTTAGTTAGCTTAATAGCGCTAATTAAATTGTATAAATAGTAGGAGTGCTGAATACATTTGCTCCGGTATCACACACAGAATTAAAATGATTAATTTGTTAATTGGGATACACCAAAAAAAATAACTGCTTGATTTTACTTTTTTATTCGAAAGAATAGCCTTTTATAACAAACTAATTTGAAGCATTTCATGATTAAATGTATTATTGATATTTAAAATAATTTATTAAATAAAAGTAACCTTACCTACTTGTAACGACAAGATGACGTAAATATTTATAAAAATCGGGTATACTTCGTCTAAGATTTAGAAAGACGTTTTTTTATTATCTGTGAAAAACAGATTTTCAAAGTCATAATAGACGAACGTCATTCAAACATAAGGTAAACAAACAATCCCAATATGATATAATTTATTATTTAAGAGTATATAAGCATTCAAACATTGCTTATTACCTAGACCTCAGTTAATACAACACTTCCTACATGACCTTGTTTCTAGACTAGATTTACTTAACACAATCACATTAAATTTGTTGAAAAGGCGGATTCCATACTTCCAATCATGAGTTTCTACAATAAATGTTGATGCCGTCTTTTTGAACCTTTTGTAAAACCTTACCACATAAATTATTAACATTTATCACATATAACTCGAAAGAGAAATGGTTTCATTAATATATTAATTTCATCATAAGAATTACAGTCAATTTGTAAACAAATAAATTTGACATGACAACAGCTGTCTTCAAACGTAGGTGTCAGCTAGATATCTAAATTGTACTTATAAAATAAAATATTGGAGAGGTTTTATATGTTTTATGTAAAACCACAAAAGTGCTTGATATAGCGCAATTGGGACGAGCATTTAGGGGTCAAAGGAAGGTCATTTCTTAATTTTAATATAATTAATTCATTGTAACATATTTTTTTAATCTAACTACTGGGATCGATTCGAGAAGCCTATTCCTCGAAATGGTTTTGAAATTTTCATACATTGTTAAAAATGGGTGTATCCCAATTGTGTAATTTTAACAAATAATCAGATATAACTATACTCGAAAATCTAATTTAATACTCAAACATTGTTGGTGTCGCAAAGCCCAATTGAACATTTCAGATATACCTAGCCAACCTTTTTGCATTGATAATCAAATCGTTGAAAATATTATGTAGACTAACAATTTCAATATCAAAACTTACCTACATTCTGTCAAAAAAGTATCGGGAATTGATAATTTGTTTATGGTTCCGAATTCAATTTTTATTTTTTTATTTTTTTGCTGGTTTGGCACAGCTGTTTTCCATTTTGGCGCGGAGTTTGAGTTTCATCTGTCAAATAGATTAAATACAGTGCTGTTTTTTGTTCGATCATCTCTAGTGTGTGATACGAATTTCTGCGTGATTTAATAATGGACAAAAACATCGAACAAAGAGTTTGTCTCAAATTTTGCATCGCAAATGGAATTTCGTATTCGGAGTCGCTGAAAATGGAACAGAAGGCTTACGGTGACTCGATGTTATCAAAAACACGTGCTTATGAGTGGCACAATGCGTTCTAAAGCGGTCGAGATGTGATGGAAGATTTGCCTCGCTCTGGTAGGCCCTCAACGTCGTCAACAGAAGTCTGTTGACTGTTTTCTTAAACTATTGCGGTGTTCCGCACTTGGAGTGCTTTCCGAAAGGTCAAACGATAAATAAAGAATATTATTTGAGTTTTATGCGGCGTTTAAGAGAACCAATTCGACGAAAAAGGCCAGATTGGTGGAAAGAAAATTCTTGGATTTTGCACCACGATAATGCGCCTGCGCCAAGGCCATTATTATAAACGAAATTTTGATCAAAAAAATTGGTTGCCTGTAAAATCGATATACGGGCGAAAGTTTTACGTGACAACGACTTTGAGTGGTAAAATAATTTTAATGTGAATATTCAATCGTATAGTAGGAAGAAGGATGAAATAATAGTAACAAATTAAAACATTTATTTATACAAAGAATTATATTTAAAACATTAATTTAAATTAATTAAATTCATTTTTTATTTCAAATTTTTGCATAAATTGAACTTTGTTGAAACAGTTATTAATATAAATAACAAATTCAAGAATTCACAAAATTGGTTTATGTTAAATCAATCAGTTGTTATAAGTTATTAATAAATTTAACTTGTTTTACATTGTTATAAATATAAAAACTAAATTTAAAAGTTAGAACATTTATTTAAATCACATTAATTGTTAATATCAATCGATTTTAATTCAAAGTGTATTTTCTAAAAGGAGAAAACAAATTCACATTTGATCTTTGAATTTGTAAATCGCGCGCTTACTACCTTACGCAGTGATTGGTCGTCTCGGTTTGACTTTTTATGTCTGTCTCTCTCGCTCTTAGGCGGGCTAACCATGCCCGAGTGGAAGGGACGCGTGCCTCTCACTCGCTCTCATTGTGAGCGCATAACGTGAGCGGAGCGTAACGCAGTTTCTTGAAGTGTCACCCGGCAAACCAATTTATAAGACGTTGTCACGTCAAAAACTCAACAAATACCATCGAGCAACTACCTCATTCACCAGATATGGCTCCAGCCGACTTAATTATTTTTCCTAAACTCAAATTACCACTTCCTGGCACCCGTTTTCATTCGGTAGATGAAATAAAATAGAATTCGCGCCGAGAACTGAACGCAATTCCGGAAAAAGCGTTTAAAAAAAAAACCATGATCGGATTATTCGTGAGCGTGAGTGTATCATTTCTGAAGGAGCATACTTTGAAGGCGATAAAATAAATTTGGACGAATAACTTACATTTTTTGTATTATTGACCTTTTCCCGGTACTTTTTTGACAGAGAAGTATATAACAATAGGGAATATGCATTCAATGTTTTTTTCTACCCGATATTCAAAAACATTAAAATATCTCAAAACAAATATTTTCTGATATGGTGTGTGTTTAATCATTAAATGGCGGGTGTGTGTGTTAAATGGCGGTTTTTTATCAGCTAAAACAAAATGACTGGCCAAATTCGGATTCCTTATACTTGATTTAGGGGAAGCAGGGGGAATTGCGTTCACTTAAAGGAAAATGCCCATGTTTTTGCAAATATCAATTTTTATTAAGAGAAAATCAAACATAACATAAGTGTAACTAATCAGTCATTAGAAATTAAACACAAAACATTGTTATAACTACTAGATAAGGAGAAGTAAAATCTAAAAAAAAAAAACACTTTTTAACGGCATTACCCTCAGCTATGGGTAATGCCGTTCGGGCAATGGGGTTATAACGCTCAAACCGACATAAGCCCACCGACATAAGATCAACTCAACTCAACTTCATCAACTTTTAAGATCATCATGAAGATGAACATGAGATGAGATCAGTCCTTAACAACTAACTTAACTAAATTAACATTGCTTGTCAAATTAAAACATAAATTAATTATACAAAGTAAAGCGGTATTTTTTTGGTACAATCAACATATTAATATTACTTTAACTTTAGGAACATAAGTCGCATATGTACCCCTCTGCCGAATCCCACCCTGAGCACATAGCATGGCTCCATAGCCCGCATATGGTACAGCGGTACCATATCTCATTATTTCGCCCAAATTCCCGGCATAGATTACACATGTTATCGTTGCTACCTTCATCATCCATGTCATCATTACTGTTGTCGTTGCAAATAACGGAATTTGATTCACTATCAGACTCTGATGAAGTATCTTGTAAAACTTTACGTCTGTAGCTTTTTCCACTGACTTTCTTTCCTTTTGCTGCTTTTTGAGTTTCACTATTCTTAGCTTTTTTATTGCTATTCTTATTTTTCAAAACTGTTACTGTCGATGTGTTAGAATCCTGTTTTTTGTTCCTAAGACCTCTCCTAGATAGAGCACTATTTTTTTGTTTCTTTTGTCCTTCTGACGTATTCTTCTTATTATTCTTTTTATTTTCTTTTTCTTCTAAGACAACTTTTAATGGTGTTGATGTTAGTACGGTAGCATGTTGTTTCCTTGTTCTTCTTTGAGTTGGTAACGATGGCTGGATTATAGGAGTGGTTGCTATATCAGCGGAATGCACATCAGTTCGCCTTTGGTCGTCAAACTGTGCTGTAGTAGCTGTATCAGGAGCAGGTGAATGTAAATCAGGAACAGGTGATTGATAGCGATACCGAGGATCATTTGACGAGCCAGGGATAGGAGATTGCACTTCATTATCAGGCGTAACCATTGATGGATGCACTGGAGTGGTAGGTCTTAGATTCGTTGTCATGACAGGTGTCTGGGCTGGGACAAGACTGTCGATTGTAGTATCTTCAACAGCCTGAATTGGTTGGTCCGAGTTTTCGGTCATCATTGTTGCCGCTAAGAAGTCTTGTTCTGTAAAAACATTAGGATTCAATTTCAAATTCCCGTCGCTCGGAAGCCAGCTTCTCCCTTACTTATATTAGCAACTTGTGCGTAGGCTTTGTTGAATAAAGCTGCAACATCATGCGGAGTTATTTTAGCCATCAAGTGTGTCTTCATGTGCCTATTACATTCATGCCTGTAAGCAGCTTTTAGAGGTCCATAAAAAGAAACATCAAGAGGTTGAGTCCTGTCAGAGCTGTGTGGTGGAATAGAAAGCATTACAATGTGATTTACTTTGCAATAATTGTAAGCCGGAAGTGAGATGTGGCTGCTGTGGTTATCAAGTATTAGTAGGACCAGTCAACAAACAAGTCCTCATTAATCCAACCATTTTTAGAACAAGTGTATATTGCGCCAAGTGGTCCATCCTTTTCTAACAACGGTGTCATCCTTTGTCTAGGAAAAATAAACATTGGCGGTATGAAGTTGCCAGCTGCACTCATAGCACACATGACTGTTATGTTTCTGCCTCGTTCGCCACTCGTAACTGCTCCTACTCTTCGCTGGCCTTTCTCTGCAAGTACCTTGCCTGGATCTGTAACGGTTGTAACCCCGGTCTCGTCAGCATTATACATATTGTTAGGTAGGAACTTATGTTTTTCCATCAAATCGCCAAGTATATCAAAGAAGCGAGTAATTTCCTCCTTATTAAAAGCAGATACCCTGTTTAAGCTCGTAGCTTCAGCTTTGCCTACAGCTACGGAAGGGTTGCGTTTCATAAAGCCTTTTACCCAGTCTAATCCTGCCGTCTGGCTATTTTTATCAAAGTTATTTTTGTCATTTTTCATCTCTGCGTACTTAAAAACCAATTTTCGCAAATCTGTGACTGTTAACCCATAATACAATGAACCTAACAGCTTTACCTGTTCAGCAATTTCAATTTCTTGATCTTGAGTGAATACTGGTCTACGTCCAAGTCGGGGATTAACAAGGTTGTCGTTCATCAGTCTCTCTCTCAATGTAGAAAATGGGATCATGAATGTAATCGCTGCTCTTCTTTTAGACATCCCCCCCTCAATCGCGGCTTTTGCATTGATTAAGTTTTGTTCACTCCATGCCGCTTTAGCGGTAGTTCTCTGACGATTTCTTGGCATTTCTGTAAGAAAAAAGTAAGTGGGTAATGGCGTTCACTCAGGGGAAATGGCGTTCATCCGAGCACTATTACCCAAAACGGCCGTTTCGTATTAAAATTAAAATTTCAAATTATACTCGTAAGATTGTGCAATAATATCAACTTGACCTTTACTATTAGTTGTTTAACAATAAGAATAAGGAGGAATACAATATATAAATGTGTAATATGGAAACTTACCGACAAAAACGTCCAGTGAAAAATTAGATCGAATAGCGCCAAACAAACACACGACTCTCACCTCTCACGTGCTTCGAGCAGACTGGTGGGGCCGGTCGCCACTGGCGCAAGCGTCACTCCCCGCTCCCTTCCACCCGCACGCCGCCATTATACGCACTAGTTTTATCAAGTTATTGAGGTGACCGCCATTACCCGGTGACTGGTATTACCCCTGCTTCCCCTACCTATATGACATAAACATAACTTAATAACAATTGAACTATGAGTGAGTAGCTTAACGGCAAAAGGTAGCCATCTTATTAAACATTGTCTTTGCTTTAATGTATTGTGTATTCATTGTACAAAAAATAAAACATCTTTCGATTTTAAGACAATATTTTAGTTTATTAGAAAACACAATAGAACGTTAGCAGCGTGTAAACCTGTGAGAACCTAAGGACAGCCTTGAAAAATTATTCCTAAGCCGTGCTGTCGTCTGATTGTCAGTCCGTCACCATGCCTGTGGTTTTGAAATCGGTAGAATATTATCTCGAATTAATAAAATTATAGTCGTGGTACGAGTATCATCAGTTCGGACTCCGTGGGCCAGAGTCTATCATCTAGGTATTTATTTATATTTTTTTTATTTATTTCATTTGTAACTGAATTTCATTCCGTTTCGCTCGATCGTTCTCTTACATTCATTCATCAGTCTTGCCATTTCTTAGGCGAACACATCGCAGTGTGGTGCCTCGCTGAGCATGGAGTTGAGAATGAGCAGCGCGCGGCGCAGCGGCGAGTGCAAGGCTTGTGCAGTGCGGTGCGCGCGCGGCGGCGGCGGCGGCTCCGCACGTCGGGCACGAATACTCTCACCACCTCACCTACCAAATGAGCATAGTCTATGTTGTGAATTAATCCTAACGCGAATTTATCGACCGCTACGGATCGTCTCAACTCGAGAGGCTCGTATTCCAGCCGGCCCTGTAGTGAACGTGTCGGGTATAAGTACGGATAGCACCTAGTACGGATACTGCTTTTTGTATAGAAAAAAAGAAAAGAAAAGAAAAAAAATCGTTTATTCGTGGCAAACATAGGTACTATGGGTTTCTTAGGAACTTCTTCTGCACTTTCTATAACACTACTAGAAACTTTTTTTCGTGGGGATTTCATACTACAGCGCTTGTCTCTAGTGTTAGCGATTTTATTAAGTAACGTAAGAATCAAATACTCCGAATGTTTAAATTGTATCAAACGGTCCGGATAGAGGGCGCCACCGTACAGCGGCGAGAGAAAAAAGATGGCGCGGGCCGGCGAGGCATTCAGGTTGACAAGGCGGGATTGAACGGAAAATATTTGGAAGTAGTTGTATTGTAATAACTGGAAATAAAGAAAAGTATAAGTGTGTCACTCAGTGGTTGTTATTATTTAGACTAACAATTCGGAAGTGGAGTAAAAGAACCAAAAGTAATCGGCCTGAATTCGAAAAACACCAGGTGAGTTTTTATTGTATGCTAAGCTAGTAATGACGACGCGCTGGCCTAGTCGGTAGTGACCCTGCCTACGAAGCTAACGGTCCTGGGTTCAAATCTCGGTAAGGGCAGATATTTGTGTGATGAGCGCGAATATTTGTTTCTGAGTCATGGATGTTTTCTATGTATTTAAGTATATATTTATCTATATAAGTATGTTTATCGTTGTCTAGTACCCATAGTACAAGCCTAGAGCTTAGTTTGGGACTAGGTCAATTGGTGTGACATTGTCCCCTGATATTTATAAAAAAAAAAAAAAAAATGTTTATTTTTGTTGTATTCAGTTTGTTCAATAACAGAAAGTACGAATATGTAGCTTTAAATTTAACACAGTTTTAGTGCCTACTTAGAGGCCAGAGATTATGTAAGTCTTACCAAGTTTAAAGGCACAATAATGTGACATGTTACAACTATATATATTTTACCAAAGCGAAATATTTGTCTATAATAAGTTAATTACCAATGAAAGAAAGAAAAACATTTATTTACAACAATAACACACATAAATATAACATAAAAATAAGGAAAGGAAACAACTGATAGTGGTAATTTAACAAACGTATGTACGATTATAATAAAGCCGTGTTTATTCGTACGCTCAAGTAACGCATTGTAAATAACACTGTTGTATACCTGACACGTTTTATTAATACAAACCAATAACCTAAAGTTACGAATGTTTTTCAAAAATTGGTCAAAATATAGCTTTAGAGAATTGTTGATATTCGATAGTTATAAATATTATATGTCGCAAAAATGTGTTTGTCATATTAAATGGCATATCAGCTTGAGTTTTTGACATCTTAATTTAAATAATCTAAAATATTAACCGCGTAACGTATACGCAAAGATAGTTTAAAATACGTTTACTATTGCTTAAACTGTTTACGACGTATTTCAATAAAAATAAAAACTAATTCTTCATCATTAACAGAATCCAAATGAATCCGCCGTAACTTTGAACATTTACACTGTATAAATAATAATACATTAAGTGATTATCTCTTGCTTTTATATAGGTATGTGTATTTAGAGTATATAGAGCTCGTTGCTAGTATAGCTTTTTAATTATGAATTACGAGTGAGATTAGAGATTTTTTTAAGTCAACGGTAATTTCTTTTGTTTTCGGTACCTAAATAGAGATGTCGGATCCGGGTACACCCCCACTAGCTGTCAAAGAAAATGCTCCTAAAGCGACACAACGAAAAAAACATAGGTATCAGAACTCCAACAACTCCTCAAGTGATAGTTCTGATGACAGAAACAAGTCTAGGAGCAGGAAAAATCGAAAAAGACGTAGGAGTTCTTCAAGTTCATCCTCATCACCGGTTCGGACCAGACGTTCGAGTGGACGTAAGGGCGGAAAGAGGCGTAAACATCAGTCGTCACGACCTCGTACTAGCGCTAGCGAGACAGCAGAGTCTAGCGTTTTAGAAAAGTTAGTAGCGGCGTTAGACAATAGGAATCGTCCCTCACATGGATCTCAAAACGTGATTCCTGAGTTCGACCCTCAGGCTAAGTCACAGACAATGAAAGATTGGCTTTTTAAAATCAACGAATCTGCTAGTGTTTACGGGTGGTCCGAAAAACAAACGATTTTTTACGTTTTGCCACGGCTTACCGGGTTAGCTAAACGCTGGTACGACGGATTAACTAGCGTCAAGTACTCGTGGTTTGGATGGCAGGAAAAGCTGTTAAAGGCTTTTCCAGACGAAGATAATTATGGTGATTTACTCGGAGAGATGTTGGCTCGAAAGAGCAAAAGGAACGAAACTCTTGAAGAGTATTACTATGATAAGATCCGCCTAGTTAATCGGTGCGAAATTAGCGGACGTAAAGCAGTAGATTGCTTAACTCACGGGATTTTCGACCACAACATACGGATGGGCGCCCAGGGCTTGTGTTTTAAGGAGCCTGAAGACGTTCTTTCCTATTTTAGAAAAATAACGACGAAAAGAGAGGATTACGCGAAATCTAGCGGTGGTAACACTGGTAACCGCGAGCGTAACGCACTGATCCCTCAAAAGATCACACACACTTTCGAAGGTGGTACTAAGAAAAATAGCAACCTTAACTGTTATAACTGTGGTGAGAAGGGCCACACTTGGCATGGATGCTCAAAAGATGTAATTAGGTGCGGAAAATGTAAGCGCGTCGGTCACAATAACAGTAAATGTGATAAACCCCCTCTTGGTTCAGACAGGTTTCAACCAGGGCCGACTGCATCTAAGACCGTCAGCAAAATAGACTCTCTTTTAGGTTCGTCCGACAAGTATGTTAAAGACGTTATGGTCAATGCGCACAAAGTTAAAGGTTTTGTTGACCTCGGTAGTGAGTGCACGTTACTCAGTGACAAGATCGCGGCAGATTTAGTGGCACGAAAACAAAACGACGACGAGCTACCACTATTGAAAGGTTTTGCAAATGGCTCAATAAAGCCTAGTGCACAAGTCAAAGTTCTGCTTCAAATTGACAGTATATCAGAAGATATTGACGCATACGTAGTTCCACAATCCATGCTACCATATGGTACTAGCATACTTATAGGGCAAAACCTTACGGAACTGCCGTGCATAAGGATCTACAAAACAGATAATGATTTGGTCTTGTTTAAGGCGTTAGATAAACCAGCACAAATCATTATAGAGGAAACAGCCGACGTAATCGGTGCAACAGCAGTCCCAGTTTTTACTCCCGAATGTTTGGATCGTACCAACTTGTATATAACGTCGGAAGCTTGCTTAAAACCGGGATCGGAGTATATAATTTTGCCTGGAGTATACGCTTTTGAGGAGGGTCGAGCCAACATTGTAATTTTGGGTTTAACAAGCGCAACTGTTAAACTACAAAAAGGACAGCTTATAGCTAGAGGGGTATTACTGCCGGAATTCATGCTTGCTAGGCACGATGGTTACACACATAGCAAGGACAAACATACGAAGTCACAGGACCGTATAAAAAGCATTTGTAGGATTGCTGAACAAGATGAGGAACAAATCAGACTGGACACAATTAAAACTGACGATGAACTACCAGAGCGATTTAAAAACGATCTGTTTACTTTGTTAAATCAGAACAGAGACGTTTTTGCATTTACCACGGCTGAGTTAGGAAAGACTGACCTAACTGAGATGCACATAAAATTAAAAGATGACACTCCGGTTACATACCGCCCTTATCGATTACCTGTCACAGTAAGGGAAAAAGTTAAAAATATGATTGACGATTTATGTAGTAATGGCATAATACGCGACTCAGAATCCGAATATGCGAGCCCTATTATCGTAGTTCCGAAGAAAAACGGAGACTTGCGTCTTTGTGTAGATTATAGGGCTCTAAACAAAAAGACACATAAAGACAAGTACCCTATGCCATTGATCGAGGATCAGATCGATAGTCTGTCTGGTCAGAACTATTTCACAACCCTGGACTTGACATCCGGCTATCATCAAATACCCATCGCCGAAGGATCAAAGCATGTGACGGCGTTCATAACCCAAGACGGACACTATGAGTATAACAGGATGCCGTTCGGATTGTGTAACGCTCCTGCGGTATTTCAGAGGTTAATACACAAAGTATTAAATACAAAGAAAATACCTGGCGTCCTTGCATATATGGACGACATAGTGGTTTCTTCTAAAACTGTTGAAGAAGGAATGTCGAAATTGCGCCTGGTACTTGAAGCTCTTAGAGAAGCGAATCTTACGCTTAATCTGGGCAAATGTAATTTTTTCCGAACATGTATAGAATACCTTGGCTATGAAATCACAGCTCTAGGCGTAAAACCGGGTCAAAAGAAAACTGAAGCGGTCGCTTCGTTTAAAAAGCCTGAAAACGCCCATGAAATCAGGCAGTTCATTGGCCTCGCCAGTTTTTTTCGCCGATTCGTGCCCGGTTTTGCCACTCTAGCAAGGCCGCTTACATGTTTGACTAAAGCAAATACAAAATGGGTATGGGGGCAAACACAAGAAGAAGCTTTTAAGACAATTAAGCAGATCTTAGTCTCTCGGCCAGTTTTGACCATTTATGACTCTACTAAAATGACCGAACTACACACAGATGCCAGTCAAATCGGAATAGGGGGAATTCTCATGCAAAGGTCTGATGAAAAGGCTCCCCTTCGTCCGGTGGCATATTTTAGTAGACAGACCACGGCCGAAGAACAACATTTTCACTCCTTCGAACTTGAAACGTTGGCGGTGGTTATGTCTCTAAATCGTTTTCGTAACTACCTCATTGGAGTAGAGTTCAAAGTAGTGACCGACTGCAATGCAGTACGATTAACATGGACAAAACGAGATCTGGTCCCTAGAATTGCAAGATGGTGGTTACAAGCACAAGAGTTCGATTTTACAATTGAGTATCGGCCTGGAGCTCAGATGACCCATGTAGACGCGCTAAGCCGCAACCCAATAGGCACCAATGAACCACTTGAGACTTCGGCGCGTAATGTGCTTAAAATATCCACAATGCCCAGCCTAGATGATATTCAGAATACGGATCCACAATTGGTCCTTATTAAATCCGTTCTTAATAACAATTGTGATGAAGCCAAGGATATCAAAAATAATTATACTTTAAAGGATGGGAAAGTATTTCGCAAAGTAGAAGACTCCTGGAAGTGGGTCGTGCCTCAAGATGCTCGGTGGAAGGTATGTCATATGTCTCATGATGAGTGTGGGCACATGGGAATCGAGAAGACTTTAGATAAAATTAGGCAGACATATTGGTTTTCTCACATGGCATCATTTGTGAAGAAATATGTTCGTGCGTGCATTCCCTGTGCCTACGCAAAACAACCAACTGGTAAAAAGGAAGGATTTCTTCATCCTATACCTAAAACACCAATTCCCTTTCATAGTGTTCACATAGACCACCTAGGCCCTTTTATAAAGAGCAAAACAGGAAATACATACATACTGGGTATTATTGACGGATATTCAAAATTCATTATATTAAAAGCAGTACGCAATACAAAAAGCAAGACATCAATTACAGTACTTCGAGATGTGTTCGGTATTTTTGGTGCACCAAATCTGCTCATTTCAGATCGTGGAACTAGTTTCACATCTAACGAATTTGCAGATTTTGCACATGAGTTAGAGATTAAACATATAAAGAACGCCGTTGCCATGCCTAGGGCCAACGGCCAAATTGAACGCTATAATCGTTCAATTTTGGCGTCTCTAGCCGCTCTAACGCATGGACAAGACGATAAGGACTGGGACACTCATCTTACCACTGTACAATGGAGTCTTAACAATACCCTGAACAAAGGTATTGGTAGGACTCCAACGGAGGTAGTGTTTGGCAAACGTACAGTTCACCTGACTGAAGGACATCTTCATGCACTGACAAATGAAGACACTCAACCGAGCGAAAATCTGCTAGACAGTATAAGGGCAGAAGTAACACACACTATCGATGACAACCAAAAAACAATGGAGAAGAGGTTTAACAAGAAGAGACGTGTTGCCAAGACATACAAAGAGGGTGACTTGGTCTTGGTGCAAAAACAGCTTAATAACGCAGGTGAGAGCAACAAGCTGCTCCCTCGTTACAGTGGCCCCTATAGAGTAACTAAAATCCTAGGGTCAGATAGATACGAAGTAAGCAGTATAGAAGGACACACCAATAGGAAATACCGAAATGTTTATGCGGCAGATAAAATAAAACCATGGATTAGTTTTACCTTATCTGAAGAGGACAAGGAGACTGGCTCAATACCAGAAGCAGACCAAGACGTAAATATGGGAAACGTAGAAACAGATGGAAATGATTCTGATGACGATTAGAGTTCTAAATTTGTAATTATTTTTAAGCTAGAGAAAATGCTAATTTGAGTTTACCATGTAAATGGGTAACGTAGTAACTTAACCAATTAATAATTTTGTAAAAAAAATACGTATTAAATAATTGATTGTACTATGATATCAGAAATTAATGTTAAAACTATTAATAAAAGAAACAAGTGTAATTCAAACCTCAGTAAATAAAACAAAATTATAAATAATATAAACTTTTATTTGTAAACATAACAGAACTAAATCTCTATTAGTTATACATATACACACTATTACCCCTCGCGTACTTGTACACAAGTGCAAATTAATGATAGTGGTTCAGACCTGACTACTCACTATCGTACAAAATATTTTTAACTCTAAAGCACTAATAAGTAGAGTCTGAAGCACTATTCTAATGTGTACTTGGTATAGTACATTAGGTAGTTATGACTACCGCTTTTAAGAAAACACAGGACTTACGAGGTTCACTCACAATTAAAAACAACAATTAAACGTAAAACATATTAAAGTACTTACAATCTTACAGGCAAATAATATTAATTAAAACCAACAATGATTCTGCTTGGAGTTGTTTATCTTTTCAGTCCAGACCTCGGAGCGAGGATGCTGCCGATGGCTGCGACCGTTCTGGATGTTCACTTTTCAGAGCGAAAGTACGACCGTTGTATATTGGTACGTGTTAGTTAAAAGAGTTAATTATTATAAGTAGGTAATAGATAATTTTATTTTATTAACTCATGTAAGAACTGATTAAGTTATACATGTTATAATACTAACATACCATAATACTAATACCTACTCAATGAACACTATCCGATCATGTTTCTGTTTGGAGTGTTTTATGTTTCAGGTCCAGACCTCGGGGCGAGAGTGCTGCCGGTGGCTGTGACCGATTACCGCAGATCTCGGAGCGAGCCTGCTGCCGATGGCTGCAAGTAGTACCTATTGCTGACCTCGGAGCGAGCGTGCTGCCGATGGCTGCAAGTAGTACCTATTGCTGACCTCGGAGCGAGCGTGCTGCCGATGGCTGCAAGCAGTACCTATTGCTGACCTTGGAGCGAGCGTGCTGCCGATGGCTGCAAGCAGTACCTGTTGCTGACCTCGGAGCGAGCGTGCTGCCGATGGCTGCAAATAGTATTGCTGACCTCGGAGCGAGCGTGCTGCGATGGCTAGAGCAAAGCCCAAGAAGACGAGCGAAGAGGTTGACAATAATGGATGAGTGGCGGATACTGTTAGAATGAGGTCATTCTATGTATACGGGATGGCCGAATGGTCTTAAGAAGACAATTCTGAGTATTTGTTTCTTTCTTTGTTCAACTTTTGTGATGATTACAGAATATTGCGTTAGATTAATTATTTTTAAATGCGTTTGTCTGAGGTCAGACATGTGTCAGTATGGCCGAATGTTAGCGATTTTATTAAGTAACGTAAGAATCAAATACTCCGAATGTTTAAATTGTATCAAACGGTCCGGATAGAGGGCGCCACCGTACAGCGGCGAGAGAAAAAAGATGGCGCGGGCCGGCGAGGCATTCAGGTTGACAAGGCGGGATTGAACGGAAAATATTTGGAAGTAGTTGTATTGTAATAACTGGAAATAAAGAAAAGTATAAGTGTGTCACTCAGTGGTTGTTATTATTTAGACTAACACTAGTATACTCCGAACGAGGGCCATAAAGTGTACGAACACAGAACAGAAAAAAACAGTAGAAGTGTCAAGTGGGCGTGTATCGTGTGGCATAGTTATGCGGAGTTCCGCATAACCTACCATACTTTTGCCGCGATCGCTTATTTAGATTTTTCGATATTTCGATATTTCTAAAATAGGAAATAAATCCAGAGAAATTATTTTGGAATGTAAAAACGATAGCCGCACCAAAAACATTTTCCATGGTGGCGTATTGTTTTTATGATAGTTTGAGTATTGGCGACAACAGGTCTGATACTAAGCGAAGCTCATGCCACTTCCACTGTTTTTTCTATTCCGTGTGTACGAAGGTGTCAAACAAAACAAGTAGAATTGTTCAGTACCTACGAAACGCAACTTATGATCATGAAAGTCAGCAGGGCTGCTCGCGTCTTAAACTCTTCCTAATTAAAAAGCGAAATGTAAGTAAGTAAGTAAGTAAGTAAGTAAAACATTTATTCACAACAATAATACACTTAAATAAAACATAAAAAAATGAGAAAAAGAAACGACAGATAGCGTAAGTAATTGTTGCGAAACGGTTCCAACTCAGCATGTGCTGGCTGTGAAGCCAACGCTGGTCTTCCGTTGGGACCGCTCGGTGACAACACGGAAGGTGATACAGATATTAATTAGTAATTTAAAACAAACAAAATAAGAGCAAAAAATAAAGAGAAGGAAAAAAAAAACAAATTGAAACCACAATAAAAAATACCAGACGCGTGTGTCAGTGGTTCTTTAGAACAGGCAGCGCTCAGGTGGCAACCAGAGGAACTAGCTTACGGTGTCAATCTTCTACACTGTGCCAACTACCATGCATCTTTGCAATCTGTGGTTGCCTGCCTGAGCGCATAATAAGCAACATTAAAAACAACACGAGCAAATTTAATACAGCTAAGCTAGGTAATCCCTAGTTAAACTTAATCTACAAATATTTCCAAAATCGATCAGTGTTTCACAGGTTAATGAAACTAATTACATCGGAAAAAGAGATGACAAAAACAACATCGGAAAATTATAACATAACATGTGGCTAGAAGCTGGCAATGAGGGACAGAAGGAAAATATTCAACATTTAAACAGAGCAACATCCATGGCTATGCGAATAGGACATAAAAAACAGGTTAGTACAGCTACAATAACAATAAATAATAAATGTGAGTATCCAGGGTTTGTTTCTCCGTTTACAATCCTACTAGGTAGACGGTTTCTAGAGGCCCGCAATTGTGGTGATATGATATGGTCACTAATTATTCTTGTCAACGACGTCACAACCGCTAGGTTTAACCTTTTTTTTTTTAATGATACATTTAGAAAAAAATGATATGTACGTATGTGAAGAATCCAGTAGAAAAACGATAAGAGTCCATTTTTCAGTTTTTAATTTTAGTAATTCTTTAAATTGCTCGTAAAGTATTACACTTTCTATTCATGGCTTAGGCTATTATAAACTAGAAACTTCCCAATTTTCACATCGAAATGCTTATTGTAAAGACACACTGATAAATGTTACAGTCAATAAAACAATGAATACCAGTGAGACAACGGTAATTATTTTGTCCATTTATCCAGGTCTTTGGAAATGGTTAAAATTATTTATAAACAGAAAGAGATAATGCTGCCAGTCAAGAAAAATAAAGCACCAGCACCAGTAAAACCACAATAGTTGTAAATGAAGATGAAATTAGAATCCGTGGAGAAGTAAAAAGGGAAAGGGCTAGTTTTGATACAGCTTAATTGACCATAATTAACCATTACTTTGTTTTGTTCTTCTTTTAGTTAAGGATAAAGTGAAGTTCATCAAATTTGTTTTAGTTTCAATGGACATTCATCGTTTTTACCCAGTACTTCGGAGTCTTAGTACTTTTTATTCATAATTTATGAATTACGGTTGGAATTAATTTCTGTTTTTCACGCAGACGATATAAAACAATAATTTAAAAATATGATTCAGGGTTTACGAGGTTCCATTTTGAGACCTACCGGTCTTCAAATGTTAAAAAACAATTACTTATTTCTTAACGTAGTTAATTTTGTAACTATTTAATAAAAATAAAATTATTACATAAAAACCCCCGACATAACGGCGACCCTTTCTTTCAGAACGGGGCTGAGGTGCTACACGGTAAAATCTTACCCTCTTTATCATAAACGAGCAATGACTAAAGTGAGCTTGAAATATGCTCAGTCCTTATCTGTCATTATGATATTTGCAGAAAGGGACAAAGAACACTTTAACTAAAATGGGTTCGTAGTGAGTTTATGACTATTTTTTGATAGTTCTTGTTTACTTGACAGGAATGGCGGCCGAGATAAAAACAATATCATAACACATCAAAGACAATATGGTTTGACCGGGTTGAATAGAGGCCCTAATAACTCTTAAGGTGCTTTTCCACCGGCGACGCGAGACGAGACGAGGCGGGACGAAAATTGAAATTTGTATTGAAAAATCGCGCAAACTCAAAGCGCGCGCGCGGTGGAAATGGGTGTTTTAATACAAATAAAAATTCTCGCGCCGCCTCGTCTCGTCTCGCGTCGCCGGTGGAAAAGCACCTTTAAGAAGATCGTGATGCTAAAAAAATCCATACAAAATGCGATAACGTTTTTGAAGGCGGTTTTTTGTTTTAAAACATTTACCTATTTTATTTTATAAGTACTTTTTAGTGATCATAAATTATAATAAATTATAATGTAGTTCCACTTCTTAGTTGATATGAATTTAAGACATTTCAAGCTCGCCGCAAGTAACGCCGCGGGAAAGTCATAGTCATAGTTTAACAATTTAATGTTCTTCGTTGTAGTCGCAACTATCTAATCCTTATCGAGATATCTTTTCGCCATCCTTGAAATAGGTCCGGTGGACATCTGTGGTTTTCATCATCAGTTCCACTTCACCCAATATCTACCAAAATTTGTTGTAGGTGTACCAAAACCTACTCCAGAATGTAACAAATACTTTTCTGAAAATCGCATCAAAATCGGTTCAGCGAAACGCGAGTTAATCGCGGACATACATACAGGGTGTAACAGGAGGAGTGGATCAAACGAAGCAGGTCGATAGAGGACGTCAAGACCTGTCGATTTCACCAAAGTGCAAGTTTTGTAAAATTTTACTAGCACGGCCTACGTTACCAATTTAAAGCTATGATTTTTGTTTTGTAGGTAGTGAAATAGTTGGTCTTGAGTATCCAATTTTATTGTATTTCGTTCTCAGGAAAATGTAAAAAAGTTAAGTGCCACAAGAGAGACATTAGCGAACCCCCTTAACTGAAAACTTATGGTGGCAACTAAGTTAAATTGTATTAATTAGTCAAAATTACATCAGTTACTGTAACTTCTGTTAATTTAAGTCGTAGTTTTTACATAACTTCACATGTTTTTTACTTGGAGTCAATTTCTGTTATTAGACATACATACACATACATTAAATCACGCCTGTTTCCCAGAGGAGTAGGCAGAGACCACTTCTTTCCACCTGCTACGATCTTGACAAATCTCTTTCGCTTCTTCCACATTCATACATCGAGTCATGCACGCACGTCGGTTTCGGGTAGTTAAAATTCGGCCCTTTTCCAGTATTTCTCCGATTTGATTCGAAAAAGTACGCCTAGGGCGGCCCCTTCCGACCCTTCCACTCACTTTAGCTCTGTATATCTCTTTCGTCAATCTTCTTTCATCCATCCTTTCCAAATGACCGAACCATCGAAGCATGCCCTTTTCAATCTTAGTCACTACATCTTCTTTTAGTCCACATTTCTCTCTGACTTCTTCATTTCTTACTCTATCAGTCAGTTTCACACCACACATACTACGCAAAGAGCGCATTTCAACTGCATTTATACGACTTTCATGCTTGTCCTGCCACACCCAACATTCACTACCATACATCAGTGTAGGGGCTAGCACTCCATTGTGAACAGCCAGTCTGGCTTTTTGTGAAACGCCCTTTCTGCTCACAAAAGAGTACAGGGCCCCATTTATTTGATTTCCCGCATTCACCCTCCTCTCGACATCCTTTTCACACTTACCATCTCTTGTAAACATACTTCCCAGGTACACAAATTCACTCACTTGCTCTACTAATTCACCATTTATATTTATTACGCACACTGTCATCTCCTCGTCCTTCTCTATCACCATGACCTTGGTCTTGGCAACATTTACTTTCATCCCCTTTTGCTTAAATCCCTCATTCATCATTGTCACCATCTCCTGCAACTCAAGTACCGATGGAGCAAGTATAACTTGATCATCGGCATATAAGAGGCATTTGATTAGCAACTCTTGCATACGCAAACCCTTATCATACTCTTTAAAATCTCGCATACAATTGTCCATGAAAAGATTGAACAGCCATGTTGAGGCAACACACCCCTGTCTAACACCTCGAGAGATATTAAACCAGGCAGAGTATGCCCCATTGATCCTGACACAGGCTCTGGAGCCCTGTTATTAGAATGAGTTGAAATTAGGTAATTAGATATTTATAAACCCAAAAGGCAGTAATATGGTGTCTAAGAATTGATCTTATGATGGAACTTGAAGATCATCATAGGATTGCTGGTGTATTTGACAAACGGATGGGCATCAGGTAACTTATTGGGACCAATTAAGGTTTTTTTTTTTAAAACACCTCGCCTAGTGCCTGCTATACGGGCACATCTCAAAAAACCAATATTAAGAGAAATCGCCGCTCAAAGTTTTGCGAGTTGAGTGTGCGGCAGAAAAAAGGGTCTAATTCCTTAAGTTTTGGGTCAATAACACTGTGGTTTAGGTTATTTTGTTGTTCATTATATAGAGCTTCAAATGAACGTGCATTTTTTTTTCAAGTATTCGTAGTTTTTAAAGTACTGGCCTTCAGATATAGGCACTTCGTGTTGTGGCCATATCGCAGAAAGTATTTTACGGAATTTTGAGATGTGTCCAAAATCGCAAAAGAATTAAATGACGGTAATAAGCATACTATCATACAAAAATACATTTAAAAATAATAAAATAAATGAAAAACACGAAAAATAGTTATCAGATACCTTTATTAATCATCTTTGGCACAGTTAAACATTATTATATGCTATAATCAATGTCTCGAAGTATGCCTAACGCGTAAATTCTCTTGACAGATAGGTATATAATTTAAATTACCTATGTTTGAATATCTGCCTAGCTAAAATCCAGTCTCCTTCTGTGTGCACGACAGGCACCGACCAGATGCTGCGCCAGAAATTAACCATAGCAGGAGCATCCGGTAGGTGTCCGTCGCTCACTCCTTGATCGGTTCCTTCCCACTTTCGGTACACCTTCCTCGGATCACTTTGGAAGAGGTGATTTTGCTGGTATCTATCCACACGCTCTCTATAGCGACGAATACGGCTTGCCCACGCGCAAACTTTCTGCTTCAGGAAGTAGATACGTTCCGTGACACAGGCCATAATAATGTTGGGGCCTTATTCCGGTCCAAGCAAAAGCCTGGTTCACGAAACGTATGACTCGGGGGCGTTCATTGCCACCCTGAAGCAGACTAGCTTTCCTATGAGAGTCCTAAACTTATCAATACGCCGCTCAACTCGCACTTGCCAAGCGGGGACAGACCCGCGAGCGCACGTCGCTCGGTCAGTGTCCGAAAACTTGACTCGAGCTACGCGGCATGCAGTGCTGGCCCCACAGTACAAATTTGAGTGGGTATCGATAATATCCTCGCTGGCTTGTAAATATGACGCCAGCAAGGCGTTTAGGGCTCCCATAAGTGCTAAATTTCGTTTACTGCCAGGCAAGCGTGGTAAACGAGACCTAGAGTTGGGTGTGGACCGATACTGCGCGATCGCGTCTTCCAAAGCCCTCCTCAGTTGCTCATTCACCTGGTTAGTTACGCTTATATTCACACAATCCTCGACGTCGCTAACGGGATCATACTGCACTGATATCAGTGCGTGTTGGGCGACTGGCATCGAAGCCGATAACGCAGCAGGAGGGTCCCGTGATGAAGCGGAGGCTGTACGAATATGTAGCGATTCAAGGCGTAGCCGATCAACGTACAGACTGATCCAGTCGCCGAAGCCGCTGAATGGCCCGCACCTGATCCGATAGTCATTGGGCGGTAACAGTGATGGCTGGTTCAAGAGTCTGAAACAGGAGCAGCATTCGATCACGGTACGCAGTGAGGTTAGTTCCTCCCTCTGTAGCCCCGTATTATGCTCGCATGCAATTTTCATTATTCGATGTTGACCATCGCATGCGGTGCACTAAACCACCGGTAGCGGGAGCCGTGCGCAGAGCAGGATGCCCCGCAGGCCCCAAGCGTGCCGGCAGCGGTGGTCGCACGTCACGTAGGTGGTCGCGACGGCGGAGGTCGCTCGACTCGCTGGTGTCGGGTGCAGTGGCGAACTCATCACCCAACAGCGATGGCGACATGAGCTGAACGAAGCGGGCTGGGGTGGAGGGCGTGCTATCGCAGTATCCGCTTCTGTTCTATTCGTTCTAGATCTTGTTATCATGGTTTTTGCATGACATGATATGATATTAAATGTCAACATTGTCACGGGGTAGTAAGGCGCGCCTTCAATGGTTGGGTGGTGCCGCTGCTCACATACTCCTTTGGCATACTAAGGTGGACTCAGACTGAGCTGGACGCCCTGGATAGGGGGATCCGTCTACTGCTTAAATCACATCGCATGTTGCACCCACGCTCATCTGTCATGAGATTGTACATCCCAAGGAAATGTGGAGGTCGAGGCATTTTAAATGCTAAGAATCTCCACAACTGCGAGGTGTGCGTGCAATCTCAGGGATTATTTCCTTGGCAATGAGTGTGGGGTGCATCGTGGTTGCAGTAGACAGGAGCCTCACGCCTCTCTCCTTGGCAAACGAAAACTGGCGCAGACCAACGGTGTTGAGCACTGAAGACCGCAAGAACGTATGGAAAAGCAACGAGCTACGCGGACGCTTCTACCTGGCCCTAACAAGGCCCGACGTAGACTTTCTAGCGTCCGTGAAAACCGAAATCTTTGGGGAACCGAAGGTTTTGTCTGTGCAATTGCTGACGAGGTCATAATGACGACCAATTACCGGAAATATATTCTGAGGGATGGCACGGTCGACATTTGTCGAGCGTGCCGTTGCCCCGGCAAGTCCCTCAGATACATAATTTCAACGGCGAGTACTTGCTCATACATCCAGGATCATCCATCAGCAACTTGCTCTTCAATAATGGTCTTGTTGAGTCTGAAGTGCCGTACTATAAGTAAACACTGGCGCCAGTTCTCGAAAATGGTCGTGCTACGCTCTATTGGGATCGATTTGTCATCACGGACAGGACTATTGTCGCCAATAAGCCTGATATCGTATTGACAGATCGATCTCAATCGATCGATCTGCCCGGCGGCAGTGGTCGTCGACGTCACCATCCCGCATGACGAGAACCTCGTGAAGGCCGAGAAGGACAAGCTCAGCAAGTACCTTGACTTGGCTCACGAGGTGACCGCCATGTGGGATGTTGTTTCGACGATCTTTGTCCCAATAGTTGTTTCGGCAAACGGTCTTATAGCGAAGAGTCTCGACCAACACCTCAAGAGACTCTCGCTGGATTAAGGGCCAGATACAGAAGGTAGTACTCCTCGGCACGCATTGTGAGGAGGTTCCTCTCTCTGCAGCCCTAACCACCGGTAGCTTGAGCCCTGCCCCGCTGCCGGCGGCACTCATAGGTTAGGTTTTTTATAATGTATATTTTTTGTATTAGTATTTTATTTTACTTTTATATTTGAATATTTATCATACAAAACCTATGTACAGAAAATTAAATAAATATCAGAATAATAATAAAACAATACATTATAATGAAAGGAGTTAATGATATAACTATAATTTTATAATTATTTCACTTCCAATAAGTCCCGAGATTTTATTTTATTTATTAAAATCTGAACAGTGGGCAACAGACAGAATTGTGTGTGTAAAAAAGTTGATTGACCCTTATATTGTTATATTACAACCTTTAGGTATATTAATCATAGGTAACGACTTATAACTATTATATAAAGTTACCTACTTACTGTAGGTTTCTTATCATCAAGTGATTTTTATTTCGTTTATATTTTGACGCGTTCATTGTAATCACGGTCTTATTTACTGTTGTGCGATGTGGACGTAACTCAAAAACTTGTTCCGAACGTTTGTGCTACGCGGCCGCAACTCCGAAGTGTCTGAACAGCATGGTAGTTTTGCGTGCGATCGTAGCGGGCGCAAGCGGCGGACTGGCGAGTGGCCATATTGCAGGTAAGGGATAGTCGATTTTTGGAAATTTGCATAAGGCCACAAGTGCATTAAGAGGCTTTAGAGGATAGTTTTCCTTATTTTTTTGAGTTAAGGTGGTAAATTAAACCCTTCTGACCACGAATCTGCAATAATATCAAAAATGAAAATTTTTGAGATGCGGCCGTATAGCAGGCACTAGGCGACCCACACTGGGCTGAAAATCGGCTTTCATAGACATAGGAATCGAAGTTAACATTTTAAAGTTTTTGTGCTTGAAATGGCTTATGCTTGCCATTATTATGCTAAATTATGATCCTGGCGTGATTTAGCACTAAAACGTATGAGTTATAATTTTTTTCCGAAAAAAATGTATGGAGCTATAACGAAAAAACTGGATATCTCGGGAACCGCAAAAAAAACACAAATATCCTTACAGCTGGTTATATTACTAATTATTCCTGATTTTTTGACATACTACATATTTCAGTCTGAGGTGCGGTTTTTTTTTTAAAAATCGGCGAAATTTTTAATTTGTTTTGTTCGTTCCGGACGTCCTAATTTAAAGATAAAACACAGAAATATGTATGTTTCGCATTTTCAATAAAGGGTGGGTCATATTTAATCAAATTGCTAGTATTTTTTACATAGGATAGTATTTTTTTACATTAAAAAAAAACTAATATTGACAGAACCATAACAACTTTAATGAAAAACAAATAATAAACAAGTAAAGTATAAAAATAACACCATAACCTTACAATATTTCTTTACTTTTAATTTATTCTCCTAAATCACTGTCTTCTGAATCTAATTCGGAGTCAGGTTTTGCGTCACACGCACCTAAAACCTCAATTTGGGGTTCCTCTAATTTAAGTAGGATGCAAAGAAGAAACAGGCGTTTTTTACAGAAACGATAGACCTACTTAAATTAGAGGAACCCCAAATTGAGGTTTTAGGTGCGTGTGACGCAGAACCTGACTCCGAATTAGATTCAGAAGACAGTGATTTAGAAGAATAAATTAAAAGTAAAGAAATATTGTAAGGTTATGGTGTTATTTTTATACTATACTTGTTTATTATTTGTTTTTCTTTAAAGTTGTTATGGTTCTGTCAATATTTGTTTTTTTTAATGTAAAAAAATACTAACCTATGTAAAAAAATACTAGCAATTTGATTAAATATGACCCACCCTTTATTGAAAATGCGAAACATACATATTTCTGTGTTTTATCTTTAAATTAGAACGTCCGGAACGAACAAAAATAATTAAAAATTTCGCCGATTTTAAAAAAAAAAACCGCACCTCAGACTGAAATATGTAGTATGTCAAAAAATCAGGAATAATTAGTAATATAACTAGCTGTAAGGATATTTGTGTTTTTTTTGCGGTTCCCGAGATATCCAGTTTTTTCGTTACAGCTCCATACATTTTTTTCGGAAAAAAAAATTGGTTGCCTGTAAAGTCGATATACGGGCGAAAGTTTTACGTGACAACGACTTTGAGTGGTAAAATAATTTTAATGTGAATATTCAATCGTATAGTAGGAAGAAGGATGAAATAATAGTAACAAATTAAAACATTTATTTATACAAAGAATTATATTTAAAACATTAATTTAAATTAATTAAATTCATTTTTTATTTCAAATTTTTGCATAAATTGAACTTTGTTGAAACAGTTATTAATATAAATAACAAATTCAAGAATTCACAAAATTGGTTTATGTTAAATCAATCAGTTGTTATAAGTTATTAATAAATTTAACTTGTTTTACATTGTTATAAATATAAAAACTAAATTTAAAAGTTAGAACATTTATTTAAATCACATTAATTGTTAATATCAATCGATTTTAATTCAAAGTGTATTTTCTAAAAGGAGAAAACAAATTCACATTTGATCTTTGAATTTGTAAATCGCGCGCTTACTACCTTACGCAGTGATTGGTCGTCTCGGTTTGACTTTTTATGTCTGTCTCTCTCGCTCTTAGGCGGGCTAACCATGCCCGAGTGGAAGGGACGCGTGCCTCTCACTCGCTCTCATTGTGAGCGCATAACGTGAGCGGAGCGTAACGCAGTTTCTTGAAGTGTCACCCGGCAAACCAATTTATAAGACGTTGTCACGTCAAAAATTATAACTCATACGTTTTAGTGCTAAATCACGCCAGGATCATAATTTAGCATAATAATGGCAAGCATAAGCCATTTCAAGCACAAAAACTTTAAAATGTTAACTTCGATTCCTATGTCTATGAAAGCCGATTTTCAGCCCAGTGTGCGACCTGTCTATGCCTTTTAAAAACACTTTCAAGTATAAAAAAATCGGCCAAGTCAGAGGCGCACGAGGAGTTCCGTACCATCTATAAAAAATCACGTTTTTTGTATGAGAGCTTAAATTATTTTATTCTGTTTTTAGTATTTGTTGTTATCAACATCAACAGAAATACATCATCTGTGAAAATTTCAGCTGTCTTGCTATAACGGTTTATGAGATATTATAGCCTGGTGACAGACGGACGGACAGTGGAGTCTTAGTAATAGGGTCCCATTTTTACCCTTTGGGTACGGAACCCTAAAAATTACATTTTAGAAATCAGATACCTATTATGTGAATCATTTTAAAGAACTAAGAATTGTTAATCGGTTATCAATAAAGTAGACAGGTTAGTTAATTCCTAGTAATCACCTAGATTTTCATGTATTTAAAGTGTGAAATTAGCAAATAAGAAACATTGGATGGATAGCATAATAACAAAATAATACTTTGGAAAATGCCCATATTTAAGATTGGATAAGGTTACCCAATTTAAGAATAATTTTATTTATTGATGCAATTAAAAGTGCCTGTTTACCGGATCATTTCTCAAATTTACTTCAATATTTGAACTAAAAAAACTTACTATCACACAAACAAAATGAAATAAAAAGTTTTAAGTAAATAAGACGGCATTTTAAAGATATTTCACTTAATGATGAAATTCAGGCTGAACAACATATGTACTTTAATTCCGTTTTTAACGCAAGTTGTTACTTAACGGAAAATTGTTGATTTCACACTTCTTGAATTTGAATTTGAAACGATAAGAATGCAGTAAAATGTTTACAGAACATTTATCATTAACTAAAGCAGTTTATGGAATAGTCTGTAATAAAATGTTTAGTGAACTTTATTGGCTAATGGGCCCGAAAGTCGGAGTTAAAATTGGGTTTACGGCGATAATTCAAGAGCTAATTACTTTATTAAAAATTGTTAATGCTTTGATCCACTCCTCCTGTTACACCTTGTACATACAAACATACGGGTCAAACTGAGAACCTCCTTTTTTGAAGTCGTTTAATAATGAAGATGATTGCGTTCTAACATCATCCGTTTTTTGTGCCATAGAGAAGGCAAAAAAGCGCACATGCCACCTGAGGGTAAGTGGGATCTGTAACCCTTAGACATTTCCATTCTCAAGACTACACTCATAATACTGCATTCCTAAGACCGCAAATGCATTTCCAACCCTGAGGGATGTCAGCGGTTGTCTTCCACCCACACTGGAACATAACAATGCGAACACTCCTGCTTGGCGGTAGGGTTAAAGATGAGTTGGTTACACTTTTTCTTTCCGCGGTTAAAAATAATTAATAATATGAAGGGTATAAAATGTAATGTTTAGAAATTTGGAAGTTGATTTCCGCCCGTAAAATGAAATACTTATGCTGGATTTACAGAAAATCCAACTGTTCCGGACAGGTTTAAAGAAACACACATCTTGATTTTTTTTGGCAAGAAGTTCAAGTAGATTCTGTCCTGAGAAAGAAGAAAAATTACGTTTTACTTCGCTAAATTTGACAGTTATAGATACCTCCTTGAAATCATTTCAACAACTTTGAGGCCATGCGACTTGAAAGTTACATCGATCTATCCATGGATCTAATCTATTAGTTGATTGGTTTTTTGCTCTTGTAGAGTTCCGTACTTGAAGGATAGCCAAGCGGGACCCAATAAATATGCTTGCGCTGTCCGTCCGTCCGTCCGTCCATCCTAACTTTATTCTTTTTTTTTTATTCTTTTGAACCATAATAGATAAAAAGTTGTTTTTTTTTCCGATTATGATTGCTGATTGATATGACTCCCCACCCTTATTTACTGGGTTACACAGGTGCTGTATTAGTTGTATGTTTAAATTGTCACTAACCTATTTTAATTGATCTGTAATAAACCAATAATAAAGCAATAGCCTGAAATAAATGATTAAGTATATTCCATTCTATTCTTAATAGCGGATTAACATTTAAAAAAAGTAAAATGTTTAAGGAGGTCCATACATGTAACGGTTTTTTTCAAAGTATTTTATTTTAGTTGTATCGTAAAAACGATCAAACATACAAGCGTTAAATTTGGTTTGATTATAGTACGAACCCCGAAGGAAAACAACAAATACTACTTAAAAAATGGTCAAGTGGGAGAGGGTCGTGCTGATTCGATTCGAAATCTATTTAAATCGGATAATAATGATTAGTAATAGGTACCTACTGTGCGGCCGTACGGAACACTCGGTGCGCGAGTTAATTCAGCTCGCACTTGACAATTTTTTTAAAATATCATGAAAATCGTGCCGTGAAAGCTACGCAATTGATATTCACGGAATTAAATGGCAACACATTACCACAAAATAGATAGGTACAGAAATCAATCACATGTATGTACTTCACTTTTCATACCTACGCTCGGCGGTCGCTCTATGGTTGTCAACTATGGCTTATGCACAAAAAACTATCGTGGTAGTGGCACTCGTAGGTACCTAGTTATTTGATTTATCGTTGAGAATTAAACGGGAAGAATGTAAATATAAATTAATAATAATATTTTTACTTTAATGTCATTCTAAAAGTATTACCCTAGTTACACAATTTCTATTGCCCTATCCGTTTTAGACCTAAACCTGTCAAATGACACTAAAAACAACACAATATCTACACAAACAAAAAAACATGTTTTCAACTTAAGTAAGGTGGCGTGAATTTACCTTACAAAAACTTAGTTACTTCGTTTATACTGATTCAAAATAGGAAACTATTATATAAATCGATCTTACACCGTTTAATATTGTATTTAAACAACCGTCCACTGAACAGTTATAATTACTTTTTTTTGTTGCTCCATTATTGCACAAAAAAGTTCACAGACGCGTGTCTCAAGCGGATGGCACTCGCGCTCGCACAGGGTAGTGATTCTTTCAACAGCGACGACGAGCGAACGCAGGAGTGAACGTTCAAGCGTCGAATTTAAGTAGTCCCGTCAAAGCGAACAAAACACATTTAGCGCGTGTATTCTCAATTAGGCAGCCTTATACGTCCGTCTGTTCGTTCACCTCAACTTATATCACGGTATTCTCTACAAACGTCAGATAAGGCGAACGCCGTGCGAATGCAGTGTTGCCAGATAGGAATTTTGTAAATCTGTGTGATAACACAGATAACACAGGTTATACAGAGAAGTTTATTGAATTTCTTAAAGCTGGTTCACAATTGCTTGATGTCGGAATGGTATAAAATAAATTGTTTATATTTTTCCATACCAATTTGTATAATTAACTAAGTAAAAGGATACATATTATATTTAAAAATATTTAAGCTTATGCATTTGTATTATACTTCATTTTGTTTGTTATAGGTAGGTATAGGTATATTGCAAAAATTTCCAGATCACATAGTCTGTTATGTCTTGACAGTAGTGAAGTTTTTTATGTTATGAGTTCGGTTTTACGATTTGTTTGTTTTGTTTACATTACATTTCATGCGAGACGGAGACGCGGCGCGCCAAATTAAAGATCCCATATGCTCTCCATGAAGTACTACAGCACTTAAATCTGGGTCCGACCGTCGGACTCCGACGCAGTCCAGTGACGTTCTGTATACAATAGCTACTTTTACTTGGCAAAATTGAGCCATCGGGCAGAAGCAAGCAGAAGTAGGAGGGTTCTGTACCCTATATTAGAACTCCGAATTCAAGTCTCGAGTGACGTGCAGAATAGCTGGAGTTTGGCGGACAAGTTTATTATCCTTGGAATTGTATTTATATTGTATCCTTGAAGTTTATTATACGTGAACGGGGGTGGAATGTGGTTTTGATGAGAGATCGGTAGAAGATATTTATCTTCTATGATTGCCTAAGACGAAATCCTCTTGCTAATAATATCCCTGAACATACTTACTGAGTTTAAATCTCTGTTAGGTCTGAGGCCCGTTTCATGAAGCTACAAGTAACAAATTACAAGCGGAACTCTCCTTCTCGCAAAAGGAGTTAGAAAGAGACTTCCGCTTGTAATTTGTAACTTGTAGCTTCGTGAAACGGGCCTCTGGTATAAAAACATTTTGATATAAAAAGACATGACAGTCTAACAGATAACATAGGTTTCTGAGGTTTTTTTAAACAACTTAAAAAATAGCTTCTGCTAAATATTTTATGAAATATTTTTGTAAAAGTACCTAAGTTCCTTGAATTGGGTAAGTAAAGCTTTTTGAAGGGGTGTATATTATATTTTTTTCTGATAGTGTTTGGTCTATAAACCAATAATCTACAGTTATTTTATTTTTAATCATTATAGTTCTTCTAAAATACCTTTTTTTTAAGTCCGTTATAACAGTTCTCTGAGCGTTACGGAACTATACGCGTTACCTTAGCCTAAATGATAATTAAAAAAAAAAAGACGTATTATGACAGTACCTTGTCTCAGTTGTCTGTTGTCAAAATTGACAAACTAATAATGGTTTGGCTTTCGTTTGTTTACCTCCGTGTTATTTACTAATTGTTTCCTTGAATTTTACGACGACTTCTGCTCAGACCCTTGAATTTGGATATTATCGCATTTCTCGACGACCACCGCCACGCTTTTTTGGACTTGGATTGGATCTACTCTTGACGACGATTCCCGCGCGTATTTTGGCTGACGATTCTTACTATCCCTGACGACCCCTGCTCTGCCTTTGGATTACACTTTTTTTGCCCTGACACCAGGCGATATAATGAGTGCGTCAAACGAGTTCGTGCAAGCTGATTCCAGAAATTTACCTAATATGAACATGACGGTGGTTTACACAACGACACCTTATTTTAAAGCAGCGGTGTGGAGGGCATGCGATAAAAACGGTACGGATACGATGCGTCACTGCGATTCCGTACCGTAGCCGTATTTTAAGCAGCGGTGGGGTCGAACCTTTAAGTGGCGTACGGCGCCGTGTCGTGTGTGGTTTGAAAAAGCTATACTACTGCATTCTTTCTTAACTTAGGACCACTTGTTCCAGCAGGAAATATCTAGTTTTAGTCAAACTAAGTATGGAACTATAATTATGTCAAATCTAGATTGAAATCTAAAACCAGGTTATCCTTTTGCTTCTAGCAAGCGGCCCTTAGTGAACCCATTTTAATCAAAGCCAGAAGTGTTAATGTTATGAAGTGCTTTAATAAAATAAAACAAAGTTTTTAAATATCAACTGTATTTTTATTATATTACCCTGTAAATTTGCTAGAGCACAGGCAATGGTCAAACTCTCATCAATGTATCTTGTATAAATGTGATTAATTACTGAGTGAGGTTTCAGGAAAGTGAACTCCCTCACCCTCCATATCACGCGCTCCACATGTATCCTTAGACTTGCGATGATTTTGCTTTGAATGACTTCTTTTTATGTTGGCGTTTCAGTTGATGATACACTCGGAGGGTGAAGGAGTTTTACATGTTTGTCTTTAAGAAGAATCTCTATCCCGTTGAAGCCTCGATAGGCTAATACCACAGCCCCTGGAGGAACAATATCAACAAAGCCACTACATTCTGTAATGGCTTTGTCTAATATCCTTACTCCATAGCCTTTTGAAATAAAACAGATAAAACCGTTTGGGCAGCAAGCTATAAGATATTTTAATGTGTTACAGTACTTGTATTGTCACCATGCTTGATTTACAGGGTCTGAAGGGGTCTCTATTTGAATTTCAAAACAATCGATAATACATTGGACATTTGCATATCTGGCCTTAAATACTGGAGGTAACGTCTTTTTTATTTCTATAGGTTCTGGCAGTTAAAAAATAATATTTTTCAAGTATTTTTCCAGATGCGGCATACTCTTAATATTTTTTGAACGGTAACTTTGCTCAAGTTAAAATGGGTCTTCTTTGTAGAGTATCATTTTGTTTTATTTTAAACATAGTTGCTTTGCCAAAAAATCTATAACCCAATAATACTGTTTCGGCACTTCAATATACATATTGGGTTTTTCTTTTATAAGGCTCATTATGTGCTGCTGTCCAGAAAAATGTCTGTGCTTTGCAGACACATATTACTTGTTGCTTGATGATGTTGAGTTTGAAGGGCTCGAGGGCTCAAACATTGTTGGTGTCGCAAAGCCACTTGATGAAAGAAAATTTGGTTAAAGATACTGCTTTAATATTCGCTGTGCTTACTATGGATTTTATCCTGGCTGCCTTATGTACTTTTTGAAATTCATACTGATTTGCTGAATCACATTGACATGCTCTTCACCGACATACAAGAGTCGTTTTGGGCAATTCCTTTCCATGGTTAGGCACTTATTAGGCTTTTAGACCTTTTGGTATGGACAAGAATAAGTGGCATTGGGATGGTCTCTTCTAAATTTTTTACACGACGGTACGAAACATCTTCCTTCATCCTTGTAATATACTCTATCATAAGCAGCGTTTGCAGGACTTATATTTGATGTATCCATTATATAAGGATAAAGATGATGCAAACAACTTGTATCGTAGTCCAAAAACTAATGCAGAGGTCGTCAGGGATAGTAAGAATCGTCAGCCAAAATACGCCGTCAAGAGTAGAGTAGTTCCAATTCAAGTCCAAAAAAGCGTTGCGGTGGTTGTCGAGAAATGCGGTAATATCCAAATCCAAGGGTCTGAGCAGAAGTCATCGTAAAATTCAAGGAAATAATTGGTAAATAACACGGAGGTAAACAAACGAAAGCGAAACCATTACTTATTTATTTTATTCGTTTGACAATTTTGACAACAGACAGACAAAGTACTGTCATAATACGGTTTTTTTTTAAATTATCATTTAGGCTAAGGTAACGCGTATATAGTGCCCGGCCGTTGGGAAGTCAATCCTGACAGCTGTCATTTCAGTACAATTTATAACCTCAAACCCAAGAATAGGTTATAAATTGTACTGAAATGACAGCTGTCAGGATTGACTTCCCAACGGCCGGGCACTGTAGTTCCGTAACGCTCAGAGAACTGTCATAACGGACTTAAAAAAAGGTATTTTAGAAGAACTATAATATTTAAAAATAAAATAACTGTAGATTATTGGTTTATAGACCAAACACTATCAGAAAAAAAATATATACACCCCTTCAAAAAACTTTACTTAGTACCCAATTGTTATAAATATCATTCTCCCTTATCTTGGATTTAATTCACCAATCACAATTTTATTCTCATTGCTGCAGTCACAACCAGTAGTAACTATGAATACTTGGGTAGTATAAAACATTCTTAAAACACAATACCTTACCATTTAAGTAATTGTGATTGGTGAATTAAATCCAAGATAAGATAATTGAATTATATTAACATTTTGTTGTATTTTTATTTAATTCAATTACCAATACCAGTACACTAAAGACAGAGATAAATTAAACAACTGTATAACTTTTTAACATTTTACTATATAAAATACAACACTAACATAATAAGTTCGGTTATGTATGTAAACACTGATCAGCGGTTCCCATCGATTTTTTCTTGAATTTCCTTTGGATTTTATTTTTTTCTTTATAATGGTTCTTGTACCTGTATTTGGAACCAGACACTTGAGCAAGACGGCAAAGACTGCTCTTGCGTCGTGAATGTTTGTGACGGAGGCCATAAAAAGTCTGTGATGGCTGCTAACTGAAACAAGAAGGAAAACAATTACTTTTACATGTGATTAGTCATAAGGGGGAGGAAGGGGGTGGGCTTGTAACGAGGTGTATTCACCTATGTGTTACACCTTGTTCAACTAAAATCGTTCTGGCATTTTCTATCAGGCTATATCTATTTTTAATTCTAAATTTGAGTTCATTCTTAATTTTACGATCGCCTGCGCATGACGACAAGTTCAGTCGCTCACATGCTTCCAAACTATGAACAAGTTCCAATCATAATACATTTTTATCTACATCCATATCATAATTTCAATATAATATGTTCAGAAGCGATAAGCAAATGCCCTACATTATGTTACCTGTATCTGTGGTTGCACTGTAATGTTAACATTAAAGTATAACATGTCAATAAAGTATCGGTTATCGCTGTAGTTGAATCTTAATGTTCACTTTACAGTATAAGTGACCTGCACTTTAATGTGAACATTAAGATGCAGGTACAGTCGAGGCCATATTTGCATGGATAGTTGTCAAACAAAATCGTATAAAGTGAAAACGACGCCATTTTTGTGTTCGTGTTGTGTTATTACTTACGTATGAGGCTTCTTAATTCAATGAGATCTTGCTAGATGGCGCTGTCATCACCGAATAATTTAAAACATACTTTTTTCTACATCTTTACTTTTCTGCCGAAATAGCATGTTCCTTTATTATTGTCTTAACGTTATATAAACTTATAAAACTCCCAAAACAGTTAAATTTTTAACTTCCAAAAACACTAAAGTTTCGCATGGATTCGAACCCGTATCATTATGGATGGGAAACGCTCCTACGTGCCATTCGACCACAACGACATTTACTTGGTCCGGCGAAATTGTGTATCATCTTATTTTTACGTTCAGATTATCTTCCAATGAATAGGGTTAAGTAGTATTAAAATTTATGAGGGTAAGTTGTAAATGTCTGAACACCGGATCGGTTTTAATAAAGATTTACTTACGCCCGTTCGTTCGTTGCTCCCTGTTAGATTGCCTTTGTTGTTAATTGATACTTACTGTTAATAATTTTTAATGATGAGTTCTCATTGCAATATCGACTTGGTGAAAAGATCGCAAATAATTGCTTTGTATGAGCAAGGCAAAAATTTGTCTGAAATCGCTAGAGAAGCCGGTGTTAACGTAAGTATTTTTGTAAATATAATTTAAATTACTAATTGAAATAAGTATATAATAATTATATTTAAATATATATTTTAAAGGTAATTTAAATATCTGATATTTTGTTATAGAGAAAGACCGTTGTTTTATGGGTCCGACGATTTGAAGAGGAAGGTTCTTTGTTCCATCGCCAAAGAACTGGCCGAGCTCAACTCATAACCACACAGCAGCGTCAAATCATGGTGAGGAATTATGAGGAAAATGGATTTATCCCGACAAGACACTTCGCCGGTTTATTTGATACCAGCATGCGCACAGTGCGACGTGCTCTGCACAGCGAGGGCCTTCATCACCGCCGGCATGCCGTCAAACCCTTGCTTACTGAAGCTCACAAAGGAGCAAGGTTAGCTTTCGCCTTGGAGCATTTAAATTTCGACTGGAGTAAGGTCGTCTTTACAGACGAAAAAACTTTTAAATCCAGCCAACACGGACGACTTAGTTTATGGCGGCGGAATAATACCCGCTATGATAGTAATCACGTTGTGCCCAACATGGAGTCTGGCCGGATAAGTGTGAATATGTGGGGCTGGATGAGCGCAGCCGACCCTGGGGAACTAGTGCGAATGCCCAGCCGAGCGACCAGTGCTAATTATGTGGACGTGTTGGAGGACACCATGCTACCCACTGTTCGCAATGTGTATCCGGAGGACGAATTACCGGTTATATCATTTGTTCAAGATAATTGCCCTATACACCGTTCGCGTGGTGTGCGGGAGTGGTTCGATCAGCACAATGATATAGCGGTAATTCCTTGGCCGGCTAGGTCACCAGACCTAAATCCCATCGAAAATGTATGGGGTGTGATGGTCCAACGCTGGGATAACCAGAATGAGCGAACCCCAGAAGCATTAGAGGCTCATTGTTTGCAAGTTTGGGAAAGCATTCGTGGCTCGAGCTTGTGCAGGAATCTTATTGATTCAATGCGTTCTCGCATGCAGGCCGTTATCGAACATAATGGCGGCTACACTAGCTATTAAGTTATACCTATTAAGTAGGTAAGTAGATAGATAATATTATTTAGTTGAGACCGGGTTATATATTTAAATCTATTTAACAAGTGACTAGAAAGTGAACGCAAGAATAACGTTATAAATATAACTGTTTTATTTCTAGTGTGCAAAACCAAATTAAAACTTTATTTCATTTTGATAACTTCACTCACTAATTGTCTTATTCCCCTGTAATTTGTTTGAAGTAGGTGATCAACCTTGCACTGTTTATAATCTAGCTCCCCCCGCAATAAAAAAGCTACACTCACACGTTTTTGTAATTATTATAACCCGGTCTTTATAAGTTTATATTTGTTATTTATTGTGGTCAAGCTTCAATACCTTTCCGAATCTGGAAACGAAACTTAAGCTTCTGGCCTCGATAAAATGGTAAATGGGTAAATATGAGTTGTTTTATTGTTACTTGGATGCGTATTATTATCAAATTAATATAACTCATTAATAAATGCTTAAATTACAAAAACAATAGTTTTATTTCATTAATAAAATGTTTGTAAAAGCATGCATGCTTTTTGCTGTTATTATTTTTTTATTTCATAGGGCCATCAGCATTATTTATCGCACTAACATCGTTCTGTAAAAATACAAAAATACAAAAAGAAAAAAGACCAACCCCGAAGAGATTCGAACTTCAGTATAATCAGACCAGAGCGATTAGTCCGAAGTAAAACCACTGAGCCATTACTTCGTCTAAGCGGCTGGGCGAAATATCGACTTTAGTACTAATATCTTAGGAAGTTGTAATAATAGCCAAATAAACTGGTTTAGTCAACAACGCCATCTAGTTTAATGTTTGAGAACGTGTACGCAAGTGTTCAGAGAATTATCGCCTTAGAGGTGCCCATGCAATTCTGACCGTGACTGTACATTAAGATGCAGGGTAACGACGGATACAGGTTTCTCACATATTGTAGAAAACTTATGATATGTATGTAGATAAAGTTATGTATGCGACTGTACGCATAATTAGGCATTAAAACACTCGTGTGATCTTATTATGAAACTCGCCTTACGGCTCGTTTCATAAAACCACACTCGTGTATAATGCCTCTCATTATGCACCAGTCACATAAATAACTATTATAATTCAAGTCAATATAATATAATTATTTTTTCATCACACTTGCTCGGAAAGGGTGTTATAACACGCAGATGTCTATACAGTTATAGCCGATTTAGCTCCCGCGGGAGTTATGTATTTTTATAACTCCCTAGTGAGTTATGAGTTATGGTTTTTTATAACTACCTAGGGAGTTATGAGTTTAGTTTTAAAATATAGAATCCACTCGTACATCATTTCAGACTAAGGAGGTGTAAATTCAGCCAAGGTTTATATCCTATATACGAAACTTGGCTACAAACCAATTTTACTGTATAATTAAACAAATTTCATTTTGAAAATCAATACTATCTGGCAGTATAGTATAAGTATAATAATTATAAGTTTATCAGTTCTAAGCATTATCTGTTGAAGACTATATTGATGAAAATAGTTAACAAACTCTTTTAGCGAGTCGAGTTAATTTGTTTAATTGTTGTTTTTTCTCTCTATTTTTTTTACTTTCTCGCAAATGTGATGAAAAACATTGTGTGTATCACGGGCAGTAAGGGGATTACCAACTCGAGTCATTAAAAGCCCTCCGCCTACGGCGTCGGGCTTCTAATAGTCTCTCGTTAGCAATCCCTTTCTTACCGCCCTTGATGCACAATGTACTATAAAACTGCGAAGTGAATCATATAAAGTATAACCCTTCATCTAAATAACCCTGTTAACCCTGTTTATAACACTAATTGTAAGTTTATACCTTTTATATCTAAGACCATCCCTTCATATATTCCTAATTTTATATATATATATATATATATATTCTCTAAGTTTCCCCTTTTGTACCTATTGTTTCCAGGTGCCTTATTTTATAGTTTAAATTAATTGAAGACTTTTAATGAATAATCCTGCCCTGGACTCTTGCTATTTCTAACCCATACCACTTCCTGTTCCTGATCCTGTTCCAGTCATCCCGTGACTTCACCCGAAGGCTTGCTTCGTCGGCCTTTCTGCTGCTTACACATAAGACCCTCGCTAGTTTTCTGGCCTCAAGACCTCCTACGCAAACCTTCGACCTCAGCAGTCAGGCTTCGGGGCAGAAAGTGGTTAGCAACTGCTCCGGACCTTTGTTAAGACCAGTCCCTCTGCCCTAGCGTAACCCATCAAGCACTTTAGGAGTGCCTGATTGTGTTACAGCAGGCAGGGGCTGCTCTACCTTCGCACGTCCAGGCTTCTATTTACAATCTAGGGGTAGGGCAAACAAGTACCGCAAAGAATCGGGGTAGAAATACATTTGGGTCTGTTACTTTAATATGACTATCATCTCGTTTTCATTAAATGTTCACTAAATAATATACTACTACTATACTCGAAAATCTAATTCAAGACCAAAATCTTTACCTTAGGTAATGGGCTCACATTCGCTGTGATTATTGCATTTTGGTTTAAGTATAGGTATTTTTATCAATAAAACTTACCCTAATGTTATTGGTTACACAAGTTCTAATTCATGTTTTTATGAAATAATGTTAAACAACTAAATAATTAAGATTTTCGAGTATAATACTAAAATTATTTGTTATACAATATTCTTTTAATGACATTGAAATCAACCCATGACATTAAAAAAAACAAATACATACAAACAATAAAATACACAAGGAAAAACAAGCTCTTGCCTGCGACTCCTGTATATTACTTTCATTTGTATAGAAGCCTAACAAATCAACATTTTAAATGTCGTGTTATGGGATTTCAAACAAAGAAATAATCAGAATAGAGTAAAGCACTCCTAGATTAAAACGGGTATCATTTAACCGATCAGCAAGATATTCTTATTTTGGTGAAAAGAAAAATGTATTTGGTCAGCGAAAATAGCTATATAGTTGGTAAGCAACTTATGGTTAGCAAACATTTATAAATCTGTCTGCAATTAATGATATACTGAACTGCTCTAAATTATTTTGGTCAGCAAATTAAATATTTGAGCTGCATTGAGCGACCCACAATTAATCAAATTTTGGTAAACAATCAGTAGGTAAGCAAAATATTTCATTTTGTCCAGCAAAAAAAAGGGGGCAAAGGGGGGGGGGCGGCAACGCACATGATATGCCCGTTAGGGTGTAGCAGAGGGTAACCACTGAAAAAAGACTTTGAATGTTTTTGACCAAAAGTGTAAAAGACATGATATGATGATGATAATGATGACGATGACGATGACGATGACGATGGCGATGGCAATGGCGATTACGATGGCGATGGCAATGATACCTATGAAAAATTTAGAAAAAAACATCATGGCCGCCGTTTTGAATTTCTACCTATAATTGACATCATTTTCGAAATCTGCGTCCCCAAAATCTAAGAAAATGACACCCATGTACACTTTTTCAAAAAAAGTCATTGCCGCCATCTTGAATTCCAAATTTGATGTTATTTTCAAAATCTGCGTCCCCAAAATCTAAGAAAATGATACCCATGACGACTTTAAAAAAATATCAAGGCCACCATTTTGAATTTCAAATTCGTTATCATTTTTGAAATCTGCGTCACCGTAATCTAAGAAAATGACACCCTTGGTGGTTGCTTACTTCAAAACTAATTAATCTCCGATACAAAGTTCTACCCCCCATTTATTGCCTTGTGGGCATTGTTTCCAAAATCAATGAAAGTTGTATTTTTTTTTATTTGCTTATAAACAGTAGCCACTTTAACTGCCGCCAACCTGCTAGGCCAGTCCATTTTGTATGAAAATCAGAGCTCTTGGCAGTTAAAGTGTTAAAAACCAATTACCACGTTTCCGACTATAAAAATGTACCATAGTTCCATACAAACTTCGCGGCAGGTCCCGGGAGCGCGCGCGCCGGCGCTTGTACAGGCATATTCTTGAAATTAAGACTGCACGTGTCCTGCAAAAAATATTACACTCTAGTTTTTCTTTCTTGCTAACTGCCGCACTCAGAGACGTCAATTTAATTTAATGCTTGATTAAAGTGGATGCTGTCACTTTCTTTACTACAGCAATAGAATAAGACAACACGTCACTAAACAAGCATTAAATTTAATTGACGTCTCTGAGTGCGGCACTTAGTCACTCACTATACTAACCACAGTACAGTCAGCCTTATAAGAAGCTGCACACTTTTGTACCTTGTCGCTTTAACGCCTTTGACAGATTAGTGCAGCCGTTCAAACATGACGTTAAAGTGACAAAAGACTAAAGTGTACCTACAGCTTCTTATAAGGCCGACCCATGGACTTGTACCTACACTGGACTGAGGACTAACTTTTCCTAGCCAATCAAAATTGAACCATATTACAAAGCAAGACAGTTACAATTATATGATGATAGGAGATGAGGACGAGTGAGAGCAACCAACCTGAGGACGGTGTCCCACTCACACAAGTTGCCAATGTAAAACAGGTAATGACATAGTGGTATTCAAGAATACTGTAAATCATTACCTGCATATTATACTAAATAGCTACATTTATATAAGAGATTTTACGTTTTACCTAATTTGTAAATGTTTAAGTTTTTAACATTATTTACTGATTAAAACACGTTAATCAATAAAATACTGTGGTAATCAAGTAGTAATTGTAAATTTTGGCTGGTATCCCCAACGTAGACATATTTCAAATATTCGTTTTAATGTTTGTCAACTAACAAAACAAGCTAAAAATGGTGAAAATATGTTGTGTAAAGGGTTGTAGAAGTGAAAGCTTTGGTGACTGTGGAATATCATTTCACAGGTAAGGAACATTTGGCTCTATTTTACGATAAAACGAGAAAACCATGCCTAACTTATTAGGGTGGCTATGATTTGGGCCGGTGTGAGTATGGATACGAATGCAATTTCATAGATAAGTTGGCAGAGCAGTTATATTTGGTACTTAAACACTATACAAATTCTCGATATTTAAAAGTTTTGTGTACTGGTAGTATTAATTTGAAAAATGTAACCGTAAACTCGGGATACTTTAGCCCTAGGGGGTAACATTGCCCACCCTTAAGGCTCCGGCAAACCAAACGCGTGGCAGCAGCAGCGCGTAGCGTCGCGTGGCGTCAGGGAGTTGTAAAACAACAAAACAAATGGAACCCCGGCACACCGAGACGCGCGTGAGAGATTTGGGAAATAAAGTAGGACTCAGGCAAAAACTACACAAAACTATATTGTTTAACAATATATGATACACTAGAGGACGCCCGCGACTTCGTACGCGTAGAATTAGTTTGCCGCTATTCCCGTTGGGGGTCGATTTTTGGAAAATGCTTTCTTAGTGCTCACTTACATCATGAAAAGAACCCCTGTACCAAATTTCAAGGTTCTAGGTACAGTAGTTTCGGCTGTGCGTTGATACATCAGTCAGTTAGTTTAGCCTTTTATATATATAAAAATGTATAATAATTTGCAATGAATAAATATTTCTTAAATAAATATTCTTATTTTATTTAACAATTTAGATTATTTCTTACTTATGTAAATTTACACATTTATAACTTTTAAAAAAATCCTGTGGCCCGTTTCACGAAGCTACAAGTTACAAATTACAAGCGGAACCCTCTTTCTAGCAGTACGAAATAGAAAGAGACTTCCGCTTGTAATTTGTAACTTGTAGCTTCGTGAAACGGGCCTCTGTGGCTCGTTTCACGAAGCTACAAGTTACAAATTACAAGCGGTACCCTCTTTCTAGCAGTATGAATTAGAAAGAGACTTCCGCTTGTAATTTGTAACTTGTAGCTTCGTGAAACGGGCCACTGGTATCCGCACTTCCGCAGATGTACTTGGTCACCCTAATTAAAACGAGATGCAATTCTCTAGTATGGTTTCCTTGTCGGTCACACTTTTTTATCGCAGTAATCAGTCCAGTATAGGTACAAGTCCATGGGCCGACCGTACCACAGAGTCCACAGATTATAACCAACTTACATAGACAGTCAATTTCTACCAACCTGTAGCCCGTTTCACGAAGCTACAAGCCTACAAGTTACAAATTACAAACGGAAGTCTCTTTCTAGAAAAATGAGTTAGAAAGAGACTTCCGCTTGTAATTTGTAACTTGTAGCTTCATAAAACGGGTCTATGGTGTGCTTCACGTATTGAGTGTTTTAGTGTACTTAATAGAGAATGTCAACCAGTTTTGATTTTTGGCTTATCGTATTCTTCATTAAAAACAAAAAAATTGTGTAAAAAAATCATTTCGATACGTCAAATAGTTTCCGAGATATTGAATTTTAAACTTCGTATGCGGCGCTCGAAACCCGGCGGCTAGCACTCACGGATGATGACGTCATCGTTTAGTTGCGGTACGCGCCCTTATATGAATGAGTGAGTTTACAGGGCTTCTATCTTTTTAACCGTAATAAATAGACAGTTGAAATTTTCACAGAATACGTCTTATTATAAACTCAATCGTTTAAAATTTTAAAATGAACAATAAATCAAATCCCAAGAGGGGTCCCCGTACAAGAAACATGAAAAAAATCCTTTTTTTTTTTGCTTTTTTATATGGATTGTATTCCAATAATGGCTTCTTATTTTGAAGCGATTTTAAAACATCGTGTTGATAAAATCAGTTTTGTCACATATTTTTAGCAGTTTTACTTGAGATTGTTATTTAGTCGTAAACTATGAAAGTTCGACTGCAATTTAAGCTTAAACAGCATCAAAATAATAAGCCATTATAAAAATATAATCCGTATAAAAATGCTAAAAAAAAATGGTTATTTGTCATGTTTCTTGTATGGGGACCCCTCTTGGGATTTGACTTATTGATCATTTTGTAATTTTATACAATAGAGTTTATAATAACACGTAAACTGTGAAAATTTCAACTGATTACTTATTACGGTTCAAAAAATATAGCCCTGTAAACTTACTCAATCATACAAGGGCGCGTACCGCAACGGAACCATGACGTCACTCCAGTAAGATGGCGCCCGCTCCCTTTAATATTATTGACCCAAATTTCAAACGTTTGTAGAATCAAAACTACTGGGTCTATTTGAATAAAATAAAAAGTAGTATGTTTGTTTATTTATAAACATTACTGTTACAAAGTTTCAAGCAATTTGGCGTACCTACTGACGTTCTTCATTATTGAAATTAATAAAAAAAAAAAGAGAATTTTACAGAACTATATTTTAATTTAAATATACTAATTACATATACTTTTAAACTAAGGTTGACAGCTTGCACGATTGCGTAAAATGAAAAATTGCCTTGTGTCCATATGTCACACAAGCTGGGGCTCTACTTTGAAATCAGGGGCTCTACTTTGAAATCAGGGGCTCTACTTTGAAATCAGTAATTCGAACTTCGTATCGCCCCATCACTTTCTTGCGAATTAGTGACACGTCGAGAGCAAAAGGGATAGCAATAGACGAAGTTCGAATTACGGATTTTAAAGTAGAGCCTCAGTAATTCGAACTTTGGATCGCCCCGTCACTTTCTTGCGAATTAGTGACGCGTCGAGAGCAAAAGGGATAGCAATAGACGAAGTTCGAATTACGGATTTCAAAGTAGAGCCTCTGACATGACATGACAAGCAAGACAAGACAACACAACTTATGACATAATACCTGCCGACTGTCGTATGAAAAATATGGAATAAATAATCGGTATCGTCTTGGGTCGTCCCATTCGTTTTTTGTCAAGTTCTTAATTCGTCTCATTCTGCTTTCGTCATCCATTCTTCATTCGTCACTTTCGGTGGAAGTCTTTGTCATCTTTGGTCATATTCGTTGTTTGTCTTTTTCTTATTCCGGGTCATTCCGTTATTAGTCTTCATATTTTTTGGTCATGATCGGTGTTAGTCTATCTCTTTTTTAGTCTCATTCGTTATTCGTGCTATCGTCTTTGGTCTTATTCTAAGTTCGTTTTTTTTTCTTATTTGGCCTCTTTAGAAATTGATCTCATTCTTTATTGGACACATTCACTATTTGTCCCGTTTGATATTCGCAATTTGACTTGTTTTCTTTCAGGCGACTAGAATCACGAAAATCACGAAAAGAGAAAGCGGTGCCATACGTTTTCATAGGGTTCCCTATTGGATGGCATAAAATTATTTGTAATATTATTGTTACGCATAATTGCTTTTAGCCGAATTAGCGATGGGCATACTCATCTTTACGCATAATTTTTTACGCATAAAATTAAAAAGCATAAATACAGAAAGCATAATCGTCATGAAGACTAACATCAAATAGCATAAATACAAAAAGTCATAATAATAAATTGGCACCATTATAAAATGCATAACAATATTGTCCTAAAAAAAGTCATGTACAAAAATGGCACATAGTAATAAAATTGCTATAGCGAAAGTCTTAGAAATACTACGTGAAAAGGTTAGTTTAGTGTTTATATTATATATTTAGGAACTAAGGCGAGGTCGACGGAGGTCCGCTTCGCGGACCTCCTATTCTGGGTTGGTTGGGCGCTTCGCGCCTGGATATCATACTAACCTAACCCAACCTAATGTACCTAACGTAACCTAATTTTACATTATAAACTAAAATTATGGTTAATGACAGATATAACAAATAATTATTAGCCCAAACAATAATATGCATAATGTGTATTAGTCTAATACAAATTAGGTCAACTGAAATTATTCTAATAGCGTAATATGCCAAAAAAGTAGTATGCAAAAGTATGATTATGCGACAGTACTATTATGCCAATACAAATTATGCCAAAACAATTATGCGAAACAATAATAGTCTAAAACAAATTATGCGATCCAAGGGGATCCCTTTTCATAGTGCTTACTACTGTCGCGAGACGCGCGCTACAATCGCGCACGTCAGCCGCACGCGTCTGTCGCATCAGCCGCTACCCATGGAAGTCAACCTTTAAGGTATGAAAACGTATTTTTTTGCTTTAATCCTCTTTTGCTAATATGAGAAACTTGTTACACCTACCTTACATCCATAATAATATATAAAATATAAAAGAGATACAGAAATATTTAGTACTACATCAAGCTAACGGAACTTTTACAAAATAGGGAATTAGGCCATTTGTTTAAAGTTCCGTGAGTTTGGGGCAGTACAAAATATTCATGTACAGTCGAGTTCATAAATATTTGTACACTTTAGTACCTTGTCTATTTAATGGCATCTTAAAACTGCCATAATATGAATTGTCACATCAATTAAAGTGACAAGGTACTAATGTGTACACATATTTATGAACTTGACTGTACCTCTTTTATATTTTATATATTATTATGATTGTAAAGTAGGTTTAAAAACTTTTTCTAAGTAGCTGAATACGGTTGAAGCAAAAAAAAATGTATTCATACATTGAGTGATCCAGTATCCACCCTGGTAACTATACATACATATAATGTCTGTATGTGACATGTCAACATCAAATATCAAAATATTGTTTAAGCTATAATTTAAAATCCTTGCATAAAAAGGTTAGCAGTCCCGGGACCACCGCATGTGGATTTTTATGAGTGAGTATCAGAATTTAGTTTCTCTAGTACTAAAGCTAATTTTGGGATTATAATAATTCAATTTGAGTGAAATTGTCTTCCAATATCCATTTACTTACATGTGTCTACATTTAAAAAATTTGCTCTGAAATGATAACACAATTATACTCGAAAATCTAATTAAAGACCAACGTGGGTTGCCACTATAAAATAAAAAAAGTATATTTCCACTTTTCAAAGACCGCACAAGACTGTTTATTTATTGGTAGTTTTAAACCTTCGATTTAAATAAACAAGTTAATTCAAGTTGCTTACACAAATACACGATGCCATGTTAAATATTTAACCATAGAAGATTTTTGGTAGCAAAACTGTTATTGCACTTGTAATACTTCAGGTTTTAATAACATTTGGTACGATAAATTAAATAAACAATAGTTGTAAACAACGTTAGCAATTTAAATAGTACATGTGTTTAGCTATTCGACAAAATAAAAGACCAAAAGTGTGTGTGTGTGTCAGAAGCTACTACCGGTTCGAGAAAAGAAACTTAGTTACATTCTTCTTTTTACCAAGTGCAAGTGCGAAGTTCATACATTTGCTGTTAAGTCGCAAGTAGCAAATGTATGAACTTCGCACTAACACTTGGTAAAGTTTGAATCAAGAATAAATTAAGTATAAGGAATCCGAATTTGGCCAGTAATTTTGTTTTAGCTGATAAAAAATCGCCATTTAACACACACACCCGCCATTTAATGATTAAACACACACTATATCAGAAAATATTTGTTTTGAGATATTTTAATGTTTTTGAATATCGGGTAGAAAAAACATTGAATGCATATTCCCTATTGTTATATAGGTAAGTTTTGATATTGAAATTGTTAGTCTACATAATATTTTCAACAATTTGATTATCAATGCAAAAAGGTTGGCTAGGTATATCTGAAATGTTCAATTGGGCTTTGCGACACCAACAATGTTTGAGTCTTAAATTGGATTTTCTAGTATAGTTATATCTGATTATTTGTTAAAATTACACAATTAACAATTAATCATTTTAATTCTGGCGCCGCCCGGGAGTATTTTTTTTCATCCAATACTTAAGAAATATACTTTTTAGTCCTATTCTCAGACCTACTGAATATACACACAAAATTTCATAAGAATTGGTCAAGCCGTTTCAGAGGAGTTTTGTTACAAACACTGTGACACGATAATTTTATATACTTATTAGAGAGATAGGTATGTACCAAAATGAAAATTAAATATCCATGACTCAAAATAGGTCATTCATCCAATATGTGTTCTTACCGGGAATGGAACCTGGACTGCTAGTTTCATAGGTAAATCACTATTTACAAAATAGTTAGTAGGTATCCGTGTAATTAAGAAATTCCTACACTATATTTAGCCTTAATGTTGAAATAGAAGCCTTCATTCCAAATTACCCATAACTTCACCCGATTTCACTCAAATTTTGGCATACAGTGTGTAAATGGTATACGGGCGTTCCTTTTAACTGTGGTAAGAATAGCCCCTAATGAGCACATTTAGGCAGCTTTTGTTAAAAGTAAATAAAAAAAAATAACCATACAAAATAATTTAACACCCAATGTATAGCAAAAAACGCAATTAATGATGTTTCAAAGTTATGACAGATGGAATAAGATGTACATTGCGGGTCGATGGTATGTTCAAAAATTAATAACGGTGTATATGTTAGCGTAATCAAAATTATTCTTTCTGTTTATGATTATTAGAGTCTTAATCTATGTCCATTTTTAATAAATGCCCGTATACCATTTACACACTGTATAAAGACTCACTTGCTACTTTTAAAAACAATTACTTATGTAAATAAAAATATTGCACATGGAGGTACCATAGAAATAGTATGAGGGGTGATCAATAAGTTTTTAGAATCGGTATAAAAAATGGGAGATATGTAAATCATTATATTTTAATTGGAATATGCACACTTTCTATATTTGCAAACATTTATTAAAATAATTTAAATTTTTTATTTTACCTCTATAAAAATATTTTTTTCTTTTGGAGGTCAAATTTTGTACCTTCACTAGATCATCATCAGCTTGTGATTTTTATGTAGTGGTTTTTGTTTCATCAGTTTTTTTTCTTTTAAATCCATAATTATATGGCAGAATAATGTTACATAATTCTCCTAGGTTATTTGATAATTGCTAAAAGCTAATATCACAGTATTTATTTGTAGGCCTCAATCATCCCGGAAAAAGCCGAAAAAGCCGAAAAAGCCACCTTACATTTTGGTGACCGAGCTGGAAATAAAAAAGTACAGTGCAAACAACTTGTTTATCCTTTAAATCATGAGGGCATCAGGACTTTCTCCACACCGCTCCAAATAGGTAATTACAAAACTAACTCTTATTTTTACCATCTTATAAAGTTATTTATACAGATGTTTTTTGTTTAGCTATCACAGAAAAACAAATTAATAATGTAAATTATTGTTTTCTCTTATTTAACGTTTGTTAGTGCCATGGTATAATCCACATTAAAACAATATTATTATGGTTCATAACAATTCTAAAAACTTATTGATCACATAATTTAATCATTATGATTTTGGTAACAATGCATTTCCCTATAGTCACTAATGATAATGCCATGTACAATTATATCATTATAGTGTGGTTAGCAGAATAAGTACACATAAGCAAGCTACAATTTTTTATAAGATTGTATATTAACTTCATATATAATTTTACTTCATAAATAGCTATTAAATAAGGCCCTCATTTTAAACTGCCATCTTTGCAAAAGTGTAGTATAATTATAGACTTATTAGTTATTAATCATTTCATTAGACAAAATGATCCATAAAATAATCAGATATTGTTAATAAATGCCTCATAAGTATGCCCAGATATCCCATTGATATGAATATATTCTAATAGCTCATAGAACAAGTGCAAGTGATATCGACATCTTCAGTAACTTGTTGCAAGTCTTTAGGACCAAGTAGGGAGCTATCTAATATAATTGAATAATTTGTTACCTAGCTACCTTAATTTAATTGTACAAAGGTTAGTTAGCTTAATAGCGCTAATTAAATTGTATAAATAGTAGGAGTGCTGAATACATTTGCTCCGGTATCGCACACAGAATTAAAATGATTAATTGTTAATTGTGTAATTTTAACAAATAATCAGATATAACTATACTAGAAAATCCAATTTAAGACTCAAACATTGTTGGTGTCGCAAAGCCCAATTGAACATTTCAGATATACCTAGCCAACCTTTTTGCATTGATAATCAAATTGTTGAAAATATTATGTAGACTAACAATTTCAATATCAAAACTTACCTATATAACAATAGGGAATATGCATTCAATGTTTTTTCTACCCGATATTCAAAAACATTAAAATATCTCAAAACAAATATTTTCTGATATAGTGTGTGTTTAATCATTAAATGGCGGGTGTGTGTGTTAAATGGCGATTTTTTATCAGCTAAAACAAAATTACTGGCCAAATTCGGATTCCTTATACTTAATTTATTCTTGATTCAAACTTTACCAAGTGTTAGTGCGAAGTTCATACATTTGCTACTTGCGACTTAACAGCAAATGTATGAACTTCGCACTTGCACTTGGTAAAAAGAAGAATGTAACTAAGTTTCTTTTCTCGAACCGGTAGTAGCTTCTGACACACACACACACTTTTGGTCTTTTATTTTGTCGAATAGCTAAACACATGTACTATTTAAATTGCTAACGTTGTTTACAACTATTGTTTATTTAATTTATCGTACCAAATGTTATTAAAACCTGAAGTATTACAAGTGCAATAACAGTTTTGCTACCAAAAATCTTCTATGGTTAAATATTTAACATGGCATCGTGTATTTGTGTAAGCAACTTGAATTAACTTGTTTATTTAAATCGAAGGTTTAAAACTACCAATAAATAAACAGTCTTGTGCGGTCTTTGAAAAGTGGAAATATACTTTTTTTATTTTATAGTGGCAACCCACGTTGGTCTTTAATTAGATTTTCGAGTATAATTGTGTTATCATTTCAGAGCAAATTTTTTAAATGTAGACACATGTAAGTAAATGGATATTGGAAGACAATTTCACTCAAATTGAATTATTATAATCCCAAAATTAGCTTTAGTACTAGAGAAACTAAATTCTGATACTCACTCATAAAAATCCACATGCGGTGGTCCCGGGACTGCTAACCTTTTTATGCAAGGATTTTAAATTATAGCTTAAACAATATTTTGATATTTGATGTTGACATGTCACATACAGACATTATATGTATGTATAGTTACCAGGGTGGATACTGGATCACTCAATGTATGAATACATTTTTTTTTGCTTCAAGCGTATTCAGCTACTTAGAAAAAGTTTTTAAACCTACTTTACAATCATAATAATATATAAAATATAAAAGAGGTACAGTCAAGTTCATAAATATGTGTACACATTAGTACCTTGTCACTTTAATTGATGTGACAATTCATATTATGGCAGTTTTAAGATGCCATTAAATAGACAAGGTACTAAAGTGTACAAATATTTATGAACTCGACTGTACATGAATATTTTGTACTGCCCCAAACTCACGGAACTTTAAACAAATGGCCTAATTCCCTATTTTGTAAAAGTTCCGTTAGCTTGATGTAGTACTAAATATTTCTGTATCTCTTTTATATTTTATATATTATTATGGATGTAAGGTAGGTGTAACAAGTTTCTCATATTAGCAAAAGAGGATTAAAGCAAAAAAATACGTTTTCATACCTTAAAGGTTGACTTCCATGGGTAGCGGCTGATGCGACAGACGCGTGCGGCTGACGTGCGCGATTGTAGCGCGCGTCTCGCGACAGTAGTAAGCACTATGAAAAGGGATCCCCTTGGATCGCATAATTTGTTTTAGACTATTATTGTTTCGCATAATTGTTTTGGCATAATTTGTATTGGCATAATAGTACTGTCGCATAATCATACTTTTGCATACTACTTTTTTGGCATATTACGCTATTAGAATAATTTCAGTTGACCTAATTTGTATTAGACTAATACACATTATGCATATTATTGTTTGGGCTAATAATTATTTGTTATATCTGTCATTAACCATAATTTTAGTTTATAATGTAAAATTAGGTTACGTTAGGTACATTAGGTTGGGTTAGGTTAGTATGATATCCAGGCGCGAAGCGCCCAACCAACCCAGAATAGGAGGTCCGCGAAGCGGACCTCCGTCGACCTCGCCTTAGTTCCTAAATATATAATATAAACACTAAACTAACCTTTTCACGTAGTATTTCTAAGACTTTCGCTATAGCAATTTTATTACTATGTGCCATTTTTGTACATGACTTTTTTTAGGACAATATTGTTATGCATTTTATAATGGTGCCAATTTATTATTATGACTTTTTGTATTTATGCTATTTGATGTTAGTCTTCATGACGATTATGCTTTCTGTATTTATGCTTTTTAATTTTATGCGTAAAAAATTATGCGTAAAGATGAGTATGCCCATCGCTAATTCGGCTAAAAGCAATTATGCGTAACAATAATATTACAAATAATTTTATGCCATCCAATAGGGAACCCTATGAAAACGTATGGCACCGCTTTCTCTTTTCGTGATTTTCGTGATTCTAGTCGCCTGAAAGAAAACAAGTCAAATTGCGAATATCAAACGGGACAAATAGTGAATGTGTCCAATAAAGAATGAGATCAATTTCTAAAGAGGCCAAATAAGAAAAAAAAACGAACTTAGAATAAGACCAAAGACGATAGCACGAATAACGAATGAGACTAAAAAAGAGATAGACTAACACCGATCATGACCAAAAAATATGAAGACTAATAACGGAATGACCCGGAATAAGAAAAAGACAAACAACGAATATGACCAAAGATGACAAAGACTTCCACCGAAAGTGACGAATGAAGAATGGATGACGAAAGCAGAATGAGACGAATTAAGAACTTGACAAAAAACGAATGGGACGACCCAAGACGATACCGATTATTTATTCCATATTTTTCATACGACAGTCGGCAGGTATTATGTCATAAGTTGTGTTGTCTTGTCTTGCTTGTCATGTCATGTCAGAGGCTCTACTTTGAAATCCGTAATTCGAACTTCGTCTATTGCTATCCCTTTTGCTCTCGACGCGTCACTAATTCGCAAGAAAGTGACGGGGCGATCCAAAGTTCGAATTACTGAGGCTCTACTTTAAAATCCGTAATTCGAACTTCGTCTATTGCTATCCCTTTTGCTCTCGACGTGTCACTAATTCGCAAGAAAGTGATGGGGCGATACGAAGTTCGAATTACTGATTTCAAAGTAGAGCCCCTGATTTCAAAGTAGAGCCCCTGATTTCAAAGTAGAGCCCCAGCTTGTGTGACATATGGACACAAGGCAATTTTTCATTTTACGCAATCGTGCAAGCTGTCAACCTTAGTTTAAAAGTATATGTAATTAGTATATTTAAATTAAAATATAGTTCTGTAAAATTCTCTTTTTTTTTTTATTAATTTCAATAATGAAGAATGTCAGTAGGTACGCCAAATTGCTTGAAACTTTGTAACAGTAATGTTTATAAATAAACAAACATACTACTTTTTATTTTATTCAAATAGACCCAGTAGTTTTGATTCTACAAACGTTTGAAATTTGGGTCAATAATATTAAAGGGAGCGGGCGCCATCTTACTGGAGTGACGTCATGGTTCCGTTGCGGTACGCGCCCTTGTATGATTGAGTAAGTTTACAGGGCTATATTTTTTGAACCGTAATAAGTAATCAGTTGAAATTTTCACAGTTTACGTGTTATTATAAACTCTATTGTATAAAATTACAAAATGATCAATAAGTCAAATCCCAAGAGGGGTCCCCATACAAGAAACATGACAAATAACCATTTTTTTTTAGCATTTAGTTCTTGGTTTTAGATCAAGCATTAGCTTCTAAAATGTTTTTTTTTCTTATTATATTTATGACTACAAAATATTTCTATATATTAATTAATTATTTATTGATTGCAAGTTGTAGAAAATAATGTACGCTCGTGTGTTAGGTAGTGCAAGTATGAACGCCGTTTGCCTACCAATTTGATCTTTTCAGTGTCACCTACATATATAATATTATATCTTAATGAACTGAGAAGGAAAATAAGTAACGTTTATCTTTAACACCGGCCGATAGTTATCCATTTGTGCACGCCAGTACATAGCGCGCCCCTGCTCGTTAGCGTATTCTGCTGCGATGGACGCAAAGACATTGTATTAGTCATATTGGGGCTTAGGACTCGTAGATATACTTTGCATGGCTTTTACTTGTTAAGCAGTATAACAATTGACATAGCATTGTGATATTTATAAATATTTGCGTACTCTCTATAAGCTTTATTTAATTTGCGTCCTTTAACAAGCATTGTAAATATTTGCGTGCTCTTTATGAGCTTTATTGAATGTGCGTGCTTTAACAAGCATTGTAAATATTTGCGTGCTTTAAAAAGCATCGCAAATATTTGCGTGCTCTCTATGAGCTCTATTTAATTTGCGTGCTTTAACAAGCATTGTAAATATTTGCGTGCTCTCTATGAGCTTTATTTAATTTGCGTGCTTTAACAAGCATTGCAAATATTTGCGTGCTCTCTATGAACTTTATTTAATTTGCGTGCTTTAACAAGCATTGTTAATATTTGCGTTCTCTCTATGAGCTTTATTTAATTTGCGTGCTTTAACAAGCATTGTAAATATTTGTGTGCTCTCTATAAGCTTCATTTAATTTGCGTGCTTTAACAAAAGTAACTCTGTTAGGCTGAATTCACACCGAAATGGCAGTGGCCGGCAGCGGCCGGCTCGGCAGAGAAATAATTTAATGAAAAATAAACAGAATAAAACTTGTAGGTACTTATAATAATCAGTTTAAGAATAGTTAAATCATTTCAAAAATAATCATTTACCGCATTAAAAAACTACGTGTACCTAATTGGCATATATATCAACGAATAAAATTCATAAAAACGTGCAAACATCTCTTGTCAATAGAACAAATAATTAATTATTATAGTGTGAGGCAATTATGACCTATAAACACATTATAATTAAAAAATATGGCAGACGATAAAAACATGTAGGTACGTTTGCCTACTCGAAGCCATGAAGAAGATATGCTGCTTAGTCTGAGGAGCTGCACAAAACAGTGACATTTATCGAGATGTCTTTTACTACTATTAATTTTAATTGGCATTAAGCTAGTAGCTCACATTAATTATTAATGAATGAATGTACAGATTGTCTCCCACGTCTGTATTCTACGCAGGCTTCAGCAAAGCAAACGCGTTGCAGGAGCAGCGCAGGTGTTTTACCTGCTTTGCTGCTTGCGGGCCCGCGCCGTGTTGGCACATGGAAGGCATTGTTCTTGGCTCAGATAAAATTGACGCGGGAATGCATTTTAACGAATCACTGTTTGACGTCTTCTAAAGTACCTTTGGTTTTTTTTTACTCTTCCTCATTCTCTGTGAAATCATGCGTGACGTTGTGTCACTAATCAATAGGCGGTGTAGTGTATTGGAATAAACGCCCTGCCGTTGGCAACACTTCCTGCCTGACAGCTGGATGTGACATTGATCTGTCATGGCGGTCCGTCGGTGGGTCGCGGCGTGAGCTTGTGGGGCAAACGCATAACCGTGGTTTTATTACCTATCCAATAACCTACTTGATCCTAAACCTTAGGACGTTACATTGGCGACGAGGTAAAGAACGTGAGTAAATGCATAAATTGTTAATACCTGCAAGAGGAAAAAAAAAACTAAGAATGGAGGTTGGATCCATGGTTCAAATTATGAGTTCATGTTTGTCGTAAGTCGTAGCTCTATTAGCTTAGAACATAACGTAAACAAACTGACACACGCTTAGTCTAACTACTTAGTCCAAAATAAAGTGTCAGCTACACTAAAAAAAATCGGTTGCTTCTAACAAGATTGTGATTGTTGTGCATAGGCGTCTTGATTCCATACGAGCCTAATAAAGACGTTGGATGCATCAACTAAGATGTTATTTCAATCACTAAGGAACTTGCTGTTTTTACTGTCAGCTTTGTTTGATGTGACCGGTAGCATTGCTGTTGTATTCATTTTATGTGAACTAAGAGAAAATCTTTCTTGGTTGGCTCACATTTTGAGTACCCGCCAAAACAAAATGTGCTCATTGTTGTGTAGTTGGTATAGGTTTAAACTAAGAACTACATATTTGCGATCTTACGACTACATGGAGATGTACTAATTACCTATGTCGGAAAAAATAGAACAAAGGTTACAGATTAAATAAATATAACATCGTTAATTTTAATGCTACACATCAATTAGTACATTACTTAACAAGGGCTGTAAAAGAAAGAAAGCCCGAAATCGCAGGTATTTGAGACCCGAGCCGTAGGCGAGGGTCGTAAATATGCGATAGAGGGCTTTCTTTTTTACTGCCCGTGATGAGTACACAATTTTACGTCTTCACCTGGCCACAATGCGAGTTTTACCGTGCGCGCAGCGTGCGATAAAACTCACATTATGGCCAGGTGTGACGTAAAAAATATTTAGTGCCTGTTAGTATAGTCAAATGTAACAAGAAAAAAGGAGGAGGAAAACTCCTTGAGTTTCTCATAAACTTTTAACTGTGCCAGGTTATGCAATAAACAATTTAATTGAAAGTCCAATGGATAAAAGGTATATCGATAACAATACTAAGGTGTGATACTTCCCCATAAAGAAGTTTATAAGGGTGAATGTTTCAATCATAAATAAATGCGTACTGGTTCTTTTGTTACATTTTGTCGTGGCTGTAAACAATTATATAGAAATATAGTTATTCAAGTCTATACGTGTACTATATTACAGTAAAATAATAACCACCATAGCATTTATTATGCACCAGCTAGCCTGACACCATGGCGGTAAGTTATGTGCATTATTAAATAATATTAATTTCTGACACAAGTACGATGCACATGTAACCGACCTTATGCTATGACGATAACAGAATAACTTAGGGAATAATCTCCTCGACTATCTGGAAAATAAGTAAATAAAAAATAAATAAAAAAAAAACAACTCATTATCATGTAGGTACTATGATTCTGAAGTCACTGTTTAAAACCGGTAGACAATGAAATTGGAAAACTGTGATGCAGTAATCTGATAATTTCCTGAAAAGTATTTAATGTTTATTATCAAATAGCACGACATTTCTGTTGCAGTAGGTAATTAAAAAAAAAAAGCTTGTGACATAATTTGTCATTTTCCACTCATAATAAAATAACACAGAAACAAAATGACAAATCAATATGTCAATGCGAAATAATAATACAAGATGTCATAACTGTCTCTTTACAGGAAATTTTAATAAAGAATGATGAAATTAAATTTGTGCCTAAGTGTCAACAAGAAGACAATTTACTTTTATGGTAAGTAATGGCTGAATACCCACTTCTGTTTTCTTTAAAATATTTATTGAAGTTATTTGTCTCGCCTGATGACCAAAACTATGATTCAACGACGCCTCACCCTCATTTTCAGTTTAATTTGACAGGGTTTTTTGCTATTCTATCTCGGTCGGTAATCTTAGCTGAGTCAAACGTCACACATATACGACCATGAGTTTACAAACATAAACAAGATTGCCGACTGTATTTCAACATTGCATTGCAAAAATCTTAAATGAAAGCACATATAACGAATTAAAAAGAAAACTATCACAAAATGTTGCAAAAAAAAAACGGAAATGAGAGGTGTTGTTATAGTGGTGTCGTGTGTTTAACCTGCAAAGGCCAGCTAGTTGGGACGAAAATGAGATGGCTGGAGTAGAATGTTTTTAGACCGCCATCCAGAACTATCAGCCCGGTGCGCTCAAGCAACGAGTTTGGCTAGAGCGCCAAGTTTTAATATAAATAATGTAGGTGAGTTTTTTGATAATTTGGCTATAGTATTAGATCGGCACAAATTTCAAGATAAAGATATATATAATGCAGATGAAACGGGTATAACGACGGCACAAAAACCAAATAGAAATGTTGCCAAAAAAGGAAGCAGACAAGTATGTAGGCGCATTAACATCAGCGGAACATGGAAGTCTATTCACAGTCACTGTTGCAGCTTTGCCAATCGCGGCAATATAATTCCACTGATGTTCACATTCCCGCGAGTTCGATTTCAAAATCGCTTTTTTAAGGGTGCTCCTGTCGGTAGTGTCGGTACCGCAAATAACAGTGGTTGGATGCAAGAGGAAGATTTCCTCATATTTCTTAAACACTTTCAGAACTACACAAATTGTTCTTCAGATCACAAAGTACTACTTCTTCTTGATAACCATTCGTCCCACGTGTCCATTCAATGCATTGACAATTGTCGCGCCATTGGGATCGTCATGTTGTCTTATCCTCCACACTGTAGTCATAAGTTACAACTGTTAGACCGCTCTGTATATAGGCCATTCAAAAAAGCAGTTAATACGGCTTGCGATTTTTGGATGAGAACAAACCCAGGAAAGACCATGACCATATACGATATTCGAGGTATAGTCGCAACTGCGCTACCCTAGGCTACGACCCTAACTAAAATTCAAGCTGGTTTCAGAACTACTGGATTTTTTCCATATAATAAAGAAATATTTACCGATCTTGATTTCGCACCCTCTTATGTCACGGATAGACCAGATCCAAATGCCCTTCAAAGTAGCGAGTCTTTATCAGCGGCTCGAGATGAGATATCACAGCCAAGTTCTTCAGAATCCGAAGCCATTGTTCCGTCTACAGTGGCTATGCCCGAAATTCAGCCAGATATCACAAGGCTGCTGACTCCACTATTAGAACCCGCTACAGAATTCAAAGACTTTACTGCACCTTCTCCAAGGCGCTCCGTGAAAACACAGCCAAGTTTTTCTGCCGCGGGTATGTCGGAAGTTCAGCGTGATCCCACAAGACCGGTGACTCCACTGCCGATACATGCCATCATTGAGCCCCTCAGAGGTGACGAGGTTAACCACACTCCAGTCGAATTGCTCTGACGCACTTGAGCTCGAACAAAGGCACACTGACAAACTATATCTTCCATTTTCACAAAATGTATCCAATGCACCTGCTACTTCTTCAAAGGTCGCCTCCATTATTATACAGCCAAGTTTTCCTACACAACCTTCAACAAGTAAATTTGCGTCCGAACATGTAAGGCCATTCCCTAAAGCCCCACCGAGGAGAAGTGTAAGAAACACAGCAAAGAGAAAATCTACTATTTATACTGACACTCCAGAAAAGGAAAAAATCAGACTACAAACTGAAGAAAGGGAAAGGAAAAAAATGCTAAAACAGTTAAGACTAACCTAAAAAATAAAGATGAAAAGAAAAGGAAGACAAAGACTAAAAAGAAACTACCTCAAAGAACCCCAGAGAACTTTTCTTCCAGCTCAGAAGATGAACAGAGACTGCCTTTTAATGAAGAGGATGACGAGTTGGTGTACGATGTAAACGAATATATGGATCAACTTGATGAATCAAGTTGCCAATCTGACAATGATGTCGGATCGTCAGTAATACAGGCAGAGGATTGGGTCGTTGTAAATTTAACATCAATGAAAAACCTTGTACGTCGTACAAATCAAAACCGTTACAGAAGACGGCTATATCGTACATTTTGCAAAAAACTTGATAACCACAGGTTTAAGTGCCCTGTAAAAGAGGACATATCTGAAATTTCGGTACCAAATAGTAAAGATACAAACCCACCTGTTAGTTACAAATCGTAATAGTAAACGCGTAGTTGTGTTTGATTTCAAAATGTCCTTACGTAATTTTAAATAATAGGTCTTACATATTTTTGACTAGTTTTAAGGTTCAAACTCAAATCCTTTATTGTTGTTAAATCGGCAAGTTCCTCCTATGAATCTTTAAGACTGAATATGTTACTAAATGTGACTAGTGAGTGGTTTTTGATAGTAAGTATATAATTATTTTTGGAGAGCTTTTTGTTTTGAGTGTAAGAATTTTTTGTTCATAAGAGTTGTTATTACGTTTGTATTGTTTGAGAATTTATTATTTTTTAAGACTTTAAGACATTCTGATTCGTTTTAAGGTTATTTAAAAATAAAAAGAGAGCCATAAATTTTAGGTTTTCAAAGAAAAATAGGTACGCAGTACCTAATTAGATTGTTTGCCTTCATTATTCCCAGAAAATTAAGAAATTTTAATAAATGGGTAAATTATGTATGAAACTATAAAACTGAATATGTTACCAAGTATACTCAGTTTTTTTTGCATTAGAATAATAACGGACAAATTCGCACACGTTTTCTTTAATAACTTGGATAATACTGAAAAAGAATCGTCCAAATAATATTTTTATTGACTAATAGAAGATACAACTCTATTTCGTTTCTAATTTTGACTTTGTTTAAGGCGAAATAATGTGCAAAATAACGGTCATTTATTCTAATCCTTAAAATCTTTGATAATTAGTTTATATTTTTTGGAAAGTTTTTTTAGTTTGTTGTCATAATTACATGACATTTTTGCTCTAATAGAGATGTTATTACGTTTGTATTTTTTGAGTTTTTATTAGGACTTCAAGATTAAGATATTCTGATTAGTTTTAAGGTTGGTCATAAACCAAAAATAAACAGTGAATATTTAGGTGGATGATTTTGCTTTAATTTTTTCTTCTCTGAACATGAAGAAGTAATCAATAGATACCAAAATGATTGGTTCGATAAATAAATTATTTGTATTCATTGACACTGTGATTTTTTTTTCCTTTTTTACATTAAAAATTATTTCTATTCTTTGATAGTTTGGGTTTTATTATTTTGCTTTTTTACATTAAAGTTTTTACATAAGCATATAAATGTATACGTACATATACATACTTTGGTAGGGAATGCGAACCGGTAAACCCGATTACCAGTTTACCGGTAATACCGGCCCAATCTGGTGTCGGTAAATTACCGGTAAATTTTGGAGATTACCGGTGATTTACCGAAAGGTGTTTAAAGGAAAAAAAAAAACTCAAAACAACGTTGTACTTGCAAATTCTGTTGCAAATCTCAGAATAAAACTCTAACTAACTATTTATACTTGTACTGATTCATGAATTATTAGTGTTATCGCTCTCCTCGGGGTATTTTTCATTTCGTTGATGTTTTGTGTACCTCCACTAACCTTATCTACTAGACAGCCGCAGCAGGATGAGCTGAGCCCTTTGTTTTAGTTTGCTACCTGCTCTAGCCCGCTAAACCGTTAATCCCGTTTTTAACTCGCAAATCTTATCAGTTGACCCGTATCGATGCTAAGTGCCAGACGTGCCAGTCTAGTTACTTATGTACCTATTACTTAGTTGTGGAACATATTATTGTGATTGCATTGCAGTGTCTTCTTATCTCACAGACCAACGGATCTATGTAAGTACCTATATTTAAATTGGATTTGTTATTTTATACAATATTAGTATGTTAACTAAATTAGCAACAAGAAAAGTTACACAACCCAAAGTAGGTAGATAAAAGTAGTATTATTTTGTTTAACTTTAACATGCTACTGATATTACAATTCAAGTAAAATTTACCATTGAATTTTCATCATACATAACATTGATTGATACTTAACTTCTTAAGTAATTCAATAAGTACGACGTTAGCCAGTAATTTTTAGCACATTTTTCTGAACTTTTCCATTTTTTTGACGTTACTCAACTCATTTATGCATTCTTTTTTGTAGGTTTAAATATGGAATACGAAGAATTTAAAAAGCGAGGAGAAGAACCGTCAGGGGTATGGTCAAACTTTTTAAGGTCTCGTGACCATAAAACAGCAAAATGTAAGCTGTGTAATAAAATATTAAAAGCTGAAGGAGGCAGCACGTCAGGCTTACGTTCTCACTTAAAGACTGTCCATTCAATTACGAATAACCCTGCAGAAGGTACAACCCCTGAGACATCGACAAGAAGACCCGTCGGAAATAATGATAATCAACCTCCTACAAAAAAAAAAAGGATTGATCACTACTATAAAAGTGACCAGTCCATGGACTGGACAATAACAAGAATGGTGTGTCTTGATGGAATTCCATTTCGTGTATTTGTGAATTCCGTGGATCTTCGTCGTTTATTTAATAAAGCTGGACACAAATTGCCATCATCTGCAAATACCATTGTAAAAACAGTGTATGAACGATACGAAGCTGTAAAACATGAAATCACACAAGATTTGAGTAAATTGAAAGAAAATGGCCATAAATTTTCGATTACCATGGATGAATGGACATCTTCGGCCAACAAGCGTTACATTAATGTAAATATCCATTCTACTGCCACTGGCATAAACAACACGAAGCATTTTCACAATATTGGCCTTATTAGGATAACAGGTTCAGCTACAGCTCAGGTTTGTACACAACTATTAAATGAACGATTGACTGAATATCAGATGACAATGGTAGACATTGTAGGACTTTCTACGGATGGAGCAAGTGTCATGGTCAAAATGGGACGCAATTTACCAGTCCACCATCAATTATGCTATGCACATGGTCTACAGCTAGCTATATTGGACGTGTTATATAAAAATCAGCCGTTAACGTATGAAGAGTTTGAACATTCAGAATTACAACTTGAGGAACCTGATGTAGATAGTGAAGATGAAGATGATGAAGGTTTTATTGTAGAACCTCGTCGCAGAAGAGTGCCAATATCTGATAACTCCATTAAGGTCATTATAGATAAAGTAAGGAAAGTTTGCAAGATTTTTCGGAAATCGCCGACAAAAAATGATCAAGCCTTGCAAAAATATGTAAAACAGACATTTGAAAAAGAACTGAACCTTATGATTGATTGCAAGACCCGATGGAGCTTTTTAGCAACAATGTTGGAGCGATTCATGTTGTTATTTCCGTGTGTACAAAAAGCGTTAATAGATTTAAATAGTGATATAAAATTTGAAACGCATGAAGTGAATATAATCAAAGAAGTTCAATCTATTCTTGAAATATTAAAAGGATCACTGGAGTTACTATGCGAAAATGATGCAACTCTGATTACAGCTGATTTCGTACTCAAATTCATACTGACGAAGTTAAATGAAATTCCAGGACCATTAAGTCACGCATTTAAAACGGCCTTGGTAAAAAGGATTAGAGAGAGATACCAATTGATCCAAGGTGTTCTACAATATCTGGATAATCCAAACGATTTTTATAGTGACACACAGAGTGATGCTGTTTTTGTACGTCCATCTCAAAACGAAATCGTTTCAATAATTATGGAGATATTGACTCAAGCGGGCGAGGAAAGTGAAACCACCGAAAGCCATCCACCAACAACTGAACCACAGGCATCTTCCAGTGATACTGGCGTAGATATCATTGAGCCGGTACCATCTACAAAAAAATCCATAAAAGAAACGCTGAGAATGGAAATGAACAAGAAGGCTATGATCACCGACAGTACCAGTGACCCAACTGTTCAAAAAGCATTGTGTCCAAATGTCATTCGCTTTGAGATGGCACTTTATGACAACGGAGGTACGAGAGGACGTTTTCTAGATACTGCATATAAACATCTTTTATGTATAAAACCAACTAGTGTGGATTGTGAACGAACCTTTTCTACAGCTGGTTACATGTGCTCGAAATTTCGATCTCGAATGAATGACGGAACAATTAATGCCCTAATTGTTCTTAAACATTATTTACTGTCCAAACCAAATAGCATGTAGTTTCATACCGCTTAGGATAAAAACTTTCGTGTTTAAAAGTTGATTTTTTTGTAATTGTACGCAAATTTTATTTAGTGTCTTTGATAGCTATTGGAGTATTTTTTATTCAAGGTAGATTTGTAAAAGACCATTTTAATATTTATAATACAATTCTGTTTTCTTATATTGTACTGTTGATTATTGTTTGATTTTAATATAAGCAGAGTTTGTTTTGTGTTGGTTGTAGCAAGTTGTTAATTTTATGTTTTAAAGTTGATTGTTGAGTTGATTCAGTGATTTAAATTATCAAGACTTTTTATTTTATATGATTAAAGATTGTGTAATATAAGTAGAGATACTTTGTAGTGAAGCGAATCGTTTATTTTATATTTTAAAGTTGATTGTTGTTGTAATTTACATTATCAAGACTTTTTATCTTAATCTTTTTACTAATGATGAATAATTATTTTAATACAAGTAGATTTTTGTGGTGTATAGAAGTAGAAGCGTTTATTTTATATTTTAAAATTGATTGTTGCCCAGTAATTTACAATATCAAGACTTTTTATCTTGATATATCTACTAATGATGAAAAATGATTTTAATACAAGTAGATTTTTTTGGTGAATAGAAGAAGCGTTTATTTTATATTTTAAAGTTGATTGTTGACCAGAAAATTAAGTTTGACGTTGCCTTGATTACTAGGTAGGTAGTTATTATAACAATTTCATAAATAGAAGACTGATTGATATGTTAAATTGTGTTTTAAAGGTGTTTTTGGTTACAAAATATAAGATTTCGAATATTATTTGTATTTTCTTTTCAACAACGTGATTACCGGTAATTTACCGGTAGTACCGGTAAAAATGTGCAGAGACCGGTAATTTACCGGTTTTCAAATTTGGCCGGTAATTGCATTCCCTAGTCATGATTGAAACATGGTTATGATTGAAACATGTTTGTTTTTATGAGAAATGATAATCCCTTTTTTAAGCATTATTATGCCATAATAGCTAATTAATAGATTATATCTATGTTGATAATATGATATGTTAATTATTAGTTCAACTTCGATGAATAGAAAAATATTTATTAACTACCTCTACCTCTAAAACTTTGTTTCGGTAATAATAATAGAAATAGTTATAGTTTCATTACCATTTTATCATGATCTCATCAAATACTCATGTAGGAAACCGTTTCAAACCTATTAATTATGTCAAATAATGTCATAGTTAGCCCCTAGCATTGGGTCATTTGAACCAATTTACCCGGTCCTCTTTTTCGGTAATAGCGGCGTAGTTATTTGAGATGGAGCTACAAAATATATTTTATTTAAAAGCCTTAAGATACTTAATCTGACCAAACTATTGAATCCGTGAGTTTAATAGATTCTTCGCTATACCCTGTTAAAGTGAAAGCGCTTCAATCGTACCCACCCTACCCTACCTAACAATATTTATACTTTAGGTTCGTGTAATTTATGAAAATTACTATGATTACATATTACAGTAGGGCCAAGTAGGTTACTAAAATTGAAAAACGAGTTTGGACAACCCTGACGCCCGAGCGGCAATAGGTATCAGAATGTCCTAAAGGGCCGGAGTTGAGCTACTTTTCTATTTATAATATGGTTAGCAAAAATTTGCCTGTACAACTTCTCGCAGTCGGTGAAAGCAAATTCATATTGGTGCCATTTTACTAATAATGTTTGTAAATCTTGTTGTAGGTTAGGAACTGTGTACATTAAATCATTTAGAGAGTATGGTGAAGATGTTTTAGCAGATCCATTGACTACTACCTACCCTTTATTTCGTTGTTGTTGACTCCACGCGTTCGACTCCATGGTGTGATAAAGAACATTTCATAGGCTTGTGCCAGATTTGTTTCTTTTTAAAGTTTTCTCTCCATGTTTCGGAGTTGAGCTATGGCTTTCTTCCTGGATTCTCCGAGATTTTCCTCAAATTTTGGTTTCAGGGAAAGTCGTACTGTGTATCTTCCGTCTGTCATTCTAACTGTGTTGTCTTGGTGATGTTTGATGCTTTCCATATCTTCCTGAGATAATTCTCCCTCCTCTGTAATGTATTCTTCCTCCCAAAATTGTTGGATATCCTCTAGGTTGTTAATGATTACGTTGCAATGGAATGTTTGTGCGTTTCCGCATAACAACTATCCAAGATGTGTTTGTTGAGCCATAGGTTGAAACGTATCGCTGCCTATCAATGATAAAGGCATAACTCAAAAAAGCATTTTTTTTAGGAGAGCCATAACATAACATAACATAAACTCACGCCTTCATTCCCAGAGTGGGGTGGCAGAGCCACAGACTCACCAACAACTCCAAAAACTTGTTGATAATTCTGTGACACAAACAGCCCTGCATGCAAAAAGTGTTTTCGGAATGGCACCAAAACTCTACAACAAATTGCCAAAGAATATATCGAACCTAGATGACTTAGTGAGATTCAAAAAATCTGTATTTAATTTCTTAGGACAAAAAGCATACTACTTATCGGAATATTTATCTGACACCTCCTAACTATAATACAATACTACCTTCGTGCCGTCCTATACCCATTGTACGAATTATTATAATTTTATCATGTGCATGCGCTATCATGACCTGACATATTTGTATGCCTAGCGGCAAAATATAGTGATACTTATTGCAAAATCTGTAACACCTATATAACACCTATATTTACAAATAAATCATTTGAATTTGAATTTGAATTTGTGACCACATTTTGCACAACCCTGGCCCCTATTTCACCAAGTTACAATTATCAATGACATATGTATACCTACAATTCGACAAATGTCAAGAGACAATTGTCAAGTTACAGGTGACAAGTAGACAAATTCTCAATTTTATTTCTATGGACATACATAATTGTCTACAATTACAGTGTAACCATGATAGGCAACTCGTGACAATTGTCCATAGTTTAATTTAAGGACATTTATGTTGTGAAACAATGTAAATTTTTTCACGTCAACATATTACAAATAAATACAAATACAAATAATTTATTCAGTAAGTAGGCCCTGCAGGCACTTTTACATGTCTGAGTCTACCAGCGCTTCCAAAGAGACCACTGTTGAGAAGAAGCGCCGCAAGAAACTCAACAGTAAGCCGTTTTTTCCAATAAATCACTTATTACAATACTAAACTTAAGCTACATAATTTAAATGTCACAGGGATGTACAGGTCCCAGTAGTAATAATAATTAAATATATCAAAATGTCAGATTATCATAAATAATACAATTTCGGAGATGTAAACAGTCTCCAAATGTCAAATTAAAATTAAGAATTAAATATAATTTAAAAAAAAACACAAAACAAGGGAAGAAAGTCTAAAGTGTAGAAAGTCTCCACGGTCAATTTTGGAGATGTAAAGAGTCTCCAGATGTCAAATTAAAAAATAAGGGAGATGTAGAAAGTCTCCACGGTCAATTTTGGAGATGGTAAAGAGTCTCCAGATGTCATATTAAAATAATAGGTAATCATACAGGGAGATGTATATAGTCTCCACGGTCATTAATAATTGTAATACAAAAAAAAAAAACATATCAGTCCCAAGCATTGTCATCATTCATATAATCTTTAATACTATAATAAGCTTTAGAAATTAGTTTACGTTTAACGTAACTCTTAAATTTATTTACTGATAAATGAGTAACACTACTTGGGAGCTTATTATAGAACCTTATACAATTACCCATGAAAGAGTTTTTTATTTTGTGAAGCCGTGTAAAGGGCACTGCGAGCTTATGTTTATTTCTGGTATTAACATTATGTATGTCACAGTTCTTTCTAAAATTACTAATGTTCTTATGAACATGCATAATATTTTCATAAATATATTGACTGTATACGGTTAATATATTCGTTTCTTTGAACTTATCTCTAAGCGAGTCTCTATGACCCATCTTGTAAACAGCACGAATAGCCCTCTTCTGTAGAACAAAGATGCTGTTTACGTCAGCACCACTACCCCATAGTAAAATACCATATGACATAATACTATGGAATTAACTAAAATAAACTAATCGAGCGGTTCTCAAGTCTATTAGATTCCGAATTTTATTAACTGCAAAAGCTGCAGAACTTAGTCTATTCGCTAATTTAGCCAGATGAGGACCCCATTGGAGTTTTGAGTCTAACGTTATACCAAGAAATACTGTATCATTAACTAAGTCTAATTTGTCATTTTTAATAGTTACAGTAGTTTGTCTATTTTTCACATTGGTAGTCATAAATTTAATACATTTAGTCTTTTTCTCATTTAGTAATAAATTATTAACACTAAACCAATCTACTACTTTTGATATAGCATTGTTTACATCCACATTAAACTCCTGTTGTCGTTTGACTTTAAATACGAGTGAGGTATCATCAGCAAACAATACTATATCATGGTTGTCCTTTATAAGGTATGGTAAATCATTTATGTAAATGAGGAATAGAAATGGACCCAAAATTGAGCCCTGTGGCACGCCCATTGAGACCAAAGACCCAGGTGATCGTTTTCCATTCACGTCTACCCTTTGTATTCTCCCGAATAAGTACGTTTTAATTAAGTTTAGCGCAGTACTTCTAACTCCATAATGGTGTAGCTTCCTGACCAATGTGTCATGGTTAACGCAATCGAAGGCCTTGGACAAATCACAGAAAACACCTAAAGCATAATGTGACCCCTCCCAGGCATCAAAAATATGTTTAATTAGCTCAACACCAGCTTCGGTTGTCGAGCGACCCCGAGTAAAACCAAATTGTGTATTATGTAATAAATTATTATCTTGAAAATGTTGCATTAACTGTGATAAAATTAATTTCTCAAAGATTTTACTGAAAGTGGGTAGTATCGATATCGGTCTAAAGTTAGTGGGGTCAGAAGTACTACCCGTTTTAAATAATGGAATTATCTTGCTATGTTTCATAAGATCAGGAAACTCACCACAATCAACACAGTGATTAAATATGATCATTAAGTCAGATGCTATGACTTCCATTAAGGATTTAAGGACGTGAACCGAAACCCCCCAAAGATCATTGGTTTTCTTAATGTTAATTGATTTAAATGCTTTGATTACATCCAAGGCAGTAACGTGCTTGAATTCAAAGTGTATACTGCATTCAGACACGTTATCTTCTAATAATGAAATGGCAGACGCCGGCGAAGAGTTCAGACACTTAGTCGTGGACACTGGTATGTTGGTATTGGTTGGTTGGTATTTGCAAATTTGTCGGTAATTATTGACATGAGATTAGAGCTGTGTCAGGCTTGCGTAACAATTGTAGTGTTTTCATTGTTAGTTACAAAGGGCTCTCCGCGAAAGCAGTAGTAGTGACAGTTGTGATAGCGACTTAGACGAGTTCTCATACAGACGAACATATAGAGAACGAATCAATTTCTCATTTGAAATCACTGACTTTGCGCTTAAAGAAAAATTCCGAATATCTAAAACGAGTGTTGATTATATAATAAATGGAATTGGTGCAGTTTTACAACATGCAACTACAAAAAATAGAGCTTTAATGCCTACATAACAAATTTTTTGCAGGCTGCATTGGATGGGTTCAGGGTCACAATACCACGTCAGTGGTGATAATCACGGAGTGTCAAAAGCAACCATCCATCGTCTGCATTATAGTCGACAAGGCTGAGGAAACTATCCATACAGCCAAGCTAACCACTCTCGTTTAATGAAAAAAGTGTGTATAAACATAGTGTGTTTCATTTGTTGAGCGACTGATAAAATAAATAAAAATTAGTTTGGACACTCCAAACTAATATAATAATTGTTGTTGTATAATTGTGGACTAACTAGGCGGAAATGGTGGGCGCCTGTCATCAATCAACATACGGTTGATTTAAACGTTGAAAAATGTAAAGATTAGGTAACAGTTGTCATGACAACCCGACAATTGTATCAGAATTTTGACTTTTCCCATTTCACCATATAAAAATGTCATCTTTTTTTTTATTATTGTCGCACCTGTCAGCGTGGTTTTATAATGTAGAGTTTTGTGAAACAACACCTATCGTGACTACTCGACAATTGCCACCTGATTATTACACTAAACTAAACTATGGTCACGCCAATACGCTTTAAAAGCTATAATGACCACGCAATGCTTGTTAAAGCACGCAAATTAAATAAAGCTCATAGAGAGCACGCAAATATTTACAATGCTTGTTGAAGCACGCAAAATAAATAAAGCTCATAGAGAGCACGCAAATATTTCTTCATACTACAAGGCTATTGCAGTTATTATACTGTTACTTAATAAGTAAAAAGCCATGTGTCAGTAGACACTAAACTATGGTCACGCCAATACGCTTTAAAAGCTATAATGACCACGCAATGCTTGTTAAAGCACGCAAATTAAATAAAGCTCATAGAGAGCACGCAAATGTTTACAATGCTTGTTGAAGCACGCAAAATAAATAAAGCTCATAGAGAGCACGTAAATATTTACAATGCTTGTTAAAGCACGCAAATTAAATAAAGCTCATAGAGAGCACGCAAATATTTACAATGCTTGTTGAAGCACGCAAATTAAATAAAGCTCATAGAGAGCACGTAAATATTTACAATGCTTGTTAAAGCACGCAAATTAAATAAAGCTCAAAGAGAGCACGGAAATATTTACAATGCTTGTTAAAGCACGCAAATTAAATAAAGCTTATAGAGAGTACGCAAATATTTATAAATATCACAATGCTATGTCAATTGTTATACTGTTACTTAACAAGTAATATGACTCATGCAATGTCTTTGCGTCCATCGCAGCAGAATACGCTAACGAGCAGGGGCGCGCTATATACTGGAGTGCACAAATGGATAATTATCGGCCGGTGCTAAAGATAAACGTTACTTATTTTCCTTCTCAGTTCATTAAGATTTAATATTATATATGTAGGTGACACGGAAAAGAACAAATTGGTAGACAAACGGCATTCATACTTGCACTACCTAACACACGAGCGTACATTATATTCTACAACTTGCAATCAATAAATAATTAATTAATATATAGAAATATCTTGCAGTCATAAATATAATAAGGGAAAAAAAAACATTTTAGAAGCTGAAGCGTTTTTGAATGTGTCAAAAAGCTAGAATTGACTGATGATCTAAAACCAAGAACTAAAATACCACCTGTATGCACCAGGTGTGGTAAACCCAATCAAAAAGCTGATAGCCAAAATAGTCACAGATAAACCCTGCAAAAAATAAATAAAAAAATGCGGGTACATTCGGCTCAGTGTAAGCGCAAGGTTTAGCGGACAAATGAGAGTAATCTCTTAATTTTAATATAATTTATTAATTGTAACGTATTTTCGAAATGTTACTGCAAAGATTATTTGAGACGCCTATTCCTCAAAATGATTTATAAATGTTCAAATATTGTTGAAAACAGGTGTTACCATGTATTAAAAAAAAGTGTGTGGTGTTTGTTAACACATTTAATTTTTAACACTAATCCAGCAAACAAACACTCGAAGAAAGTTTTCTATACCGGCTAAAGATCTACTTATGGAATTATTTCATGTAGGTATCTAATTATGAATACCATCAGGTTTAAAAGCAAGTGAACGATCCCTAGTCTTCTTTCAGATGATCAAAAAATAAATGAAATGAAGTATTTAGACACAGTTATCTGATAACCTGTGTATTTAAAGATAAGTTGATGAAAATAATAAATTGAGTATCCAAGTTGATATTGCTCTGATTCTTTCCATCTGAAATTACCTACTACTTGAAATCGGGATTTTTTATTTGCCACGTATATTGTAGATGTTTTATTGTGTATTAACACAAAATAAATCTCTGTGTTAATTTATATTAATTACTACAGATAAAAGTCTTGAAGTAACGTAACACTTTGCAATACTTACCCCAATAGGGTTATACTTAGGTTTTTTGTTCGGTTTTTTTGTATAAATGCAATAAAATAAATAAATAAGTTAATTAATAAGTGATCAGTGCTATAGCTGCATTTATATAATAGTAAGAATATGAATGTTTGGAGTTTGTCTCAGGCATATGCAATATTAGGTACCTACCTACCCAAACTGTTTAAGTAAAATAAATCAAAGATTAAGTAATATAAATTAACTGGCGTATCTGCTCTCTGTATCATCATAATATTATTTACTTAATCTAATTTGTTATTAATGTTATGTAAGATAAGATCAAGACCAATATTTTAAGATGAATGTTGTAAAGAAAAAAACATAAAAGGGACCGACTGTTGAGTTTCTTGCGGCGCTTCTTCTCAACAAGGTCTTCTCTTTGGAAGCGCTGGTAGACTCATGTAATAAAACTTATTATTATTCAAAGGAAGAGATGTAGTGTATGTGGAATAAACGCCCTGCCGTTGGCAACACTTCCTGCCTGTCAACTGGATGTGACATTTGATCTGTCATGGCGGTAGGTCGGTGGGTCGCGGTGTGAGCATGTGGGGCAAACGCAATACTGTGGTTTTATTAACTATCCAATAACCTACTTGATCCTAAACCTTAGGACGTTACAGTACCCACCAAACTAATATTATTTTCTTAGTTGACAGTTTGAACGATTTTCTTTCTACTTTACTTTACCTTTCGCTGTACTGCAACTGTTTTGTGTATTTTTAAATTTTCGCTGCCCTTATTTTATCATAGCAATGAGTAATCTGTTTAGTGCTCGGGAATATGGCCAGATGTTATTGTGTTACGGAGAGGCATTGGGAAACGCTAGCGAGGCCCTACGGATTTACGAGCAAAGATATCCCAACGCAAGGTCACTGGCAGACCCCCGCGTCATAACCCGCGCGTATCAACGAGTACTAGATAATGTGCCTATTGTCCCACAAGAAGAAGGCGCCGGCAGATCGATTAACGTGCGAGCCGGAAACAGCATTTTGGATGTAGTGCTACGCAATCCACGAATTGGGACTCGCACTGCAGCGCGCTTATTAAGACGTCGCGGTATAATAGTATCGCACAGGACTGTTCATAAAGTTCTCCGCAGAGACAGGCAACGTGCGTACCGAATTCACAAAGTGCATGCACTAGTGCCTGGAGACCGGGATCGCCGACGCGAGTACTGCAGGTGGCTGGCAGACCAGCAAAGTCGATTCGCACATTATAATTTCGTGTCACATATTATTTGGACAGATTAATCGACCTTTACCAGAAATGGAATGTGGAACCGGCGTAATTCCCACTTCTGGGCCCATACAAATCCGCGCGTAGTTCAGCAAACAGGGCATCAAACCCGCTGGTCGGTGAATGTATGGGCTGGGATTTACAAAAACAAAATTCTTGGACCAGTATTTTTGCCCGAACGTATGAACGGGCAAAGATACCTAGAGTTTTTACAACGAGACCTGGAGAGGGAATTAAGGAATTTACGCATCGAACTAGAAGCCGAGTGGGACAACATGGAGGACGTGCCTCTTGCACAACTGCCCGGAATTTGGTTTATGCATGACGGAGCCCCTCCGCACTCCGTACGTCCAGTAAGAGAACATCTCGATAACACATTCCCGAACCGCTGGATTGGGCGCTATGGTCCTCATTCATGGCCTGCTCGCTCACCGGACCTCACTCCACTTGACTTCTTCTTATGGGGTTACATAAAAGAAAGAGTGTTTGTGGCCGAGTGTGACACTGCAGATGAAATGCGGCGTAGGATATGTAGTGCATTTGACACTCTGAGAACTAGTATCAATGTAGATGTCACTTTGATGCCTCGTCTCCATGCCGAAACCTTGCGTCGCGCTAACACCTGCGATCAGCTTGGGGGCGGCCAGTTTGAGCCGTATCTCACAAGACCCGAGAGAGCTTAGGTATGATTTTCTATAATTTTATAACAAATTAGCAACCCGCCCTTGCTTCACTTCGGTTTATGTGAGTTTTCTGTCACACCCGTACATAAACCATAATTATATATACACAAAATCCTTCTGTGAAAAATAATCTACTTGATGGTGAAAACCGCATTAAAATCCGTTACGTGGTTTAGGAGGAGTTAACGGACAGACTGGCAGAAGTGGAAAGCGACAAAAGCGAAATACCCTCATGTTTTGGTTAAGAGTTAAAAAATAAGATTATGTTAAAAATAGATCAAGCATAAATAACTGAATTTCAATCATAAATAGTTTGGCGTAATATGTCTTCTCAAAATCTAGAAATTTTAGTAGGATTTGAATTAAAGATTAAATTATTGTTTTCCATATTTTTATTTAGTCATAATGTGATTGTTGACATATTTTTTTATCCTGAAAAAGTAGGTAACACGCGCACCGAGGGTTCCGTATTAACTTGTTACTCGTAATAGGAATCGAGACTCGAAGATTTTTCCCGCTTTCCTGAGTAGGTATATTTTGAGTTTCCTTCAAAATCAAACCCTAAAGCGATTAATACATTGTGGTTAGCAGCAGTTCATACTAAAATTGAAAGGTTGGGAGTTATTTTATTAGTTAGTAATAAACTTCTCGCGCTCATCATACAAATTTGCTCTGACCGGGAATGGAACTCGGTACCACTAGCTTCGCAGGCAGATTCACTACCAACTAGGTCAACTACGTCGTCTTTTTTTGCCTACTACATCATGACTACAACTTGCATTAATTAATTGAAATAGATGACAAATGATGTAAATTATAAATAAGTATGTATGTATAACAGTGTCAGTAGTATAATATTGGGCATTCTGGCCCACCTCGTTCGATCGGGCGAAAATTTCGCCCTCCTCACTCGTGTGATCCAAATGCCCAATATTATTTTGTGGATTTCAAAATTTGGGTTTGCGCAAAATGAAACAATCGCGCTAACGTGCGCGTTTCGCAACATGTAACGGAAATTGGGTTTGTGCTTAAAATAAAACGATTATCTCTCGCGTTAACATACGTATTTAACAAATAACACGTCGTAACGGAAATTGGGTTTGCCCAAAATGAAATGATCGCGTTAACGTGCACGTTTGCAACGGGAATTATTAGCTAAAAACAATCGCATCAAAATTGTTATATATATGTGAAAACGTAGTCGTGATTTCCCTTAATTGGAATAAGTCTTTCATGCAAGTAAAACGTACCTATGCATCGCTTGAGAAATTTTGAAGAAATATGAAGTTTGTAAAACAAAATCAGAGCTTGCAGTTGGATCTTGTTTTTTCAGCTCGCAATAAGCCTTGTGTACGTCATGGTGAACTTTTACCTTACAATATTCGCAGTATAATTTGCGGTCCTTCTAATTGCGGGAAAACTAATTTAATGGTTGGTCTTTTACTTCATGAACAAGGGTTACGGTACCAAAATGTTTATGTTTACTCAAAAACCCTTTTCCAACCTATGTATCGATTTTTAGAAGAAGTATTAGCGTTAGTTCCAACGGTTACATTTCAAAAATATTGTGAAAATGAAGAAATACTTAGCCCAAACGAAGCTAACTATAACTCAATCATGATATTTGATGATGTGGCTTGTGAAAACCAAAACAACATAAGGGATTACTTTGCAATGGGAAGACATAAAAATATTGATAGCTTTTATTTAAATCAAACGTACAGTAAAGTACCAAAACAATTAATAAGGGATAATGCTAATTTAATAATTCTTTTTAAGCAAGATGATGTTAATTTACGTCATGTTTATGATGAGCACGTTGGAACCGATATGTCATGGTCGCAGTTTCGTGAAATTTGCGCTAAAGTATGGAACGCACCTTTCAGCTACTTGGTTATAAACAAGGATTGTAACAAAAATTCTGGATGTTATAGAATGGGGTTTGATACATTCATTACTGTAGATTAATATACTTAAGTACATACTTATTGAATAGTATTCGAATAATCGTTTATTATATTAAATGAATCCAAAGAGAACGGACATGAGCTCGAAAGTCGAGAAAGTTAATGAAGATAAAGTGCTAAAGGAAAAGATACTCCGGTCAGCCGAAGCAGTTAAAAAGAAGGTTAAACTTATTCGCGATGTAAAAACAAACAATGATATGATTCTGGAATCTGTTTTAAAACCAATTACAGAACCGCTTAATGAAATAGTTAAAGTTAAAAATGAGAATAATTACTTCAATACTAATGATGATGATTTTGATGACGGATTGCAATGGGGAAAGTTAGTAAAAAGAATTAAATATAGCCCAAGTGAAGAAAAGAAGGAATCTATAACTGATCAAACGGTTGTGAGGAATTTTTCTTAATCTAGCCTTGTTAATAAAAATGATGAGGATGAGACATCAAAAGATAATGAAAGTGATGTAAGCGATGAAGTGGAAAGTGAACATTTTAATGATCAGGATTCTTCAAATAATATTTCATTTAAGACGACTGATTCTTACGCTTCTCCTCGTGACGATCCTAAATTTCAAAAGCAATATATTACCAACTTAAATATACCTTTTGGTATTCGAACGGAACGGGACAAGCTAATGTTGGGAACCTGTCCGGTATACACTACAAATGACAAAAAACTGAAAGTAAATGGTCATACTTACTATTTAACGCCAGGTTTATTCGAACTGCTATATAAGAAAGTACCGGATTTAGATATTGTAACTGAGGATGACAGATGTAATTATAAAACCTTATTATTAGAAACTAATGCACATAGAAGAGAGTTTAATCCTAATAAACCAATAAAAAGCAACAAAGGCATGAAATATTTATATGTAATAAGACCTCTTTTTAAATTAGTTAAAGAACGTTCAGTAAGTGGTGAAGGACTACCGACGATGAAAAATGTTAAAAACGATGTGTCATATGTATATTGGGATAACCCAAACGAATTAGTAGAAAGGTTAAAATTACTTATAGCTTCTCGTGATGCTGGTAATACAGGATTGGATAATGAAATCATATCTATTATTGAAGAACTACAAGAAGCGGGATTAGTGAACAATGTTAATATATAAAGCAGTTACTTTACTATTATCGTTAGTCGAAGCAGAACTTTTGGCGTAAAAATATATCATAAAATGAACATAGATAAATTTGGTCACCATGTTCATAAACGTTTACGTGTAGCAGGTGTATCTGAAGTCAACGAACTTAAAAGTCAGGCTTTGCTTCGTTCAGAAGACGGAGATTTTGATTTACAATCACTGAGATTAAAAGGCGTTGCTCATCCTTTGTCGGCTGATGATGCAGTAAATAAGGAGTACGTCGATCAGCTCGTTCAGAACATTTATGACAAGAAGTATCTAGATTCTTTAATCAAAGTTATAAATTCTCAAATTCATCAGCTCGCAACTCAGTTGAAATTGAACTTTTATACAAAAAACGAGGTAGATAACATTGTAAAACAATTAAGCAATGGCAAAAGAACAAGTAGTGAACGAGATCCACAGATCAGCTCGTAAAAACTTTAAGCGACGAGCAGTTGTTTTAAAAGGCATTCACGATTTGTGGCAAGCAGATTTGATTGACTTACAAAAATTCCATAAAATAAATAAAGGAAATAAATATATTTTAGTTGTCATTGATGCATTTTCAAAGTACGCGTGGTGTATTCCGACAAAATCGAAAACTAGACAAGAAGTTAAAAATGCATTTCAACAAATTATAAAGTCAGCAATCCAAATTCCTAGAAACTTGCAGACAGACTTTGGAAAAGAATTTTACAATAGTGAATTTGATTGTTATTTAAAATCTTTAGGAATAAATCATTATTCAACTTATTCAATTAAAAAGGCATCAATTGTTGAAAGGTTAATAAAGACGCTTAAAAACAAACTGTATAAATATTTTAGTTTAATTGGAAATTATAAATGGGTTGGAAAACCTTTAGATGATATAGTCAAATCTTATAATGAAACTTTTCATAGTACAACAAAATTTAGACCAAATGATGTTAATTTTGAGAATGAATCGGAAGTAAAGAACAATATTAAGAAACGTCAACAAAATCTATATCATAAATTAAATAAATTCAATGTGGGAGATCGTGTACGTATAAGCAAGTATAAAAGCGCTTTCCATAAAAGTTATACGCCTAATTGGTCAACAGAGCTATTTACTATTAAACAAGTCAGTAACACTCAACCGTTTACGTACCATATAGAAGATCAGCGAGGAAACACTATTCTGGGCACATTTTACGAACAAGAACTTCAAAAAACTAAGTACCCGGACGTTTATCTCATTGAAAAGGTGGTCAAAAAAAAAGGGAATAAATTATACGTTAAGTGGTTAGGACTTAATGATAGTGAGAACAGCTGGATTAATAGAAGTGCCATTGTATGAATATATTTATATAGTTACTCGCACAAAAAATGTCATTAACATATAGGATATGAAAGGAAGAGGACTTTTAAACAGTGTAATTAATCACTTGCCTTTTGAATTACACTTACCTGGTTACAATTATTGCGGACCAGGCACTAAATTGCATAAACGGTTATTAAGAGGTGATAAAGGAGTTAATGAATTGGATGACGCGTGCATGAAACACGATATAGCTTATGATAAACATTCTAACCTAACAGATCGACACCGCGCAGATTTAGAACTTTATAAAATGGCTAAACAGAGGTTGAAGTCGAAAAGTGCTGGAAAAGGAGAAAAACTTGCTTCATGGTTAGTTAGCAAAGTGATGAAATCTAAAATGAAAGCTGGTGCAGGCATAAAATCATTTAAAGGTTTGGTTAAAAGAAACAAATCAAAAGATAAAGGCACTACAATCACCCGAGCTCTTGCGCTCGCAAAGAAAGTATTTACTAGAAACAGTAAAATTCATATTCCGCGTTTAATACCGATTCCGAAAACTGGCGGTATATTACCACTGATACCTATTTTTGCGGGACTTTCTGCGTTGGGATCATTGGCTGGAGGAGCTGCTGGGATAGCTAAAGCTGTTGGTGATTACAAAGCTGCAAAGAAAAACTTAACCGAATCACAACGTCACAACAAAATGATGGAATCTATTGCATTAGGTAAAGGATTGCACATTAAACCGTACAGAAATGGAAAGGGATTGTGTTTAGAATACTCAAAAAACTAGTCAACAGGCTTCCCAGACGTGCTCTCACTAATATAGATATTTTAAAACACTCTTCAGATATTCCTCATTTCCGTGGCGTTTATATGAGAGATAATTTGCCAAAGCGTTCGAATAGAGTAGAGTGCGCAATTATTAATTTAGATAGTTCTGAAAACCAAGGGACACACTGGGTAGCCTATGTCAAAGATAATAATTACTGTGAATATTTCGATAGTTACGGCGATCTTCAGCCTCCAATAGAATTAATAAAGTATTTAAAAAATAAAATTATTTCATACAACTATGTCACTTATCAAAATTTTAATACTGTAAATTGCGGTCATTTATGTTTGAAATATTTAAAGCAATTTTGGAGTAACCGTTTAAATATCTCTGTTCAATAAAAACCATATCATTCACATGATGTCTTTCACTTTGTCCATAACTGGAACCTCTTCTACCCTGATCACAAATCATTCACCAGCTTTTCAACTAAATGGTGAATATGAATGCGGGTTACTATATTTTTCGACTTTTAACTCTATACCTAATATAGACTATAGAAATAATATGTTTTATTATGGCCAAAATGAAGTAGTTGAAATTCCTGAAGGGTCATACGAACTTCAAGACCTCGACGATTACCTGAAAAGACATCTGAAAGGATGTTCATTTTCACTGACATGTAATAATAATACGTTAAAGACGTCTATATTGTGTTCTAAAAATGTGTATTTTAATAAAGAAAATTCGATTGGTAACTTACTAGGTTTCGGTCAAGAAACTATTCAAGCTAATATATTAACAGAGTCTCCTTTTCCTGTGTCCATTCTCTCTACAACTATAGTGCGAGTTGAATGTGACATTGTGAGTGGTTCATTTATTAACGGAAAACCAAGTCATATTATTCACGAGTTTGTGCCTAATGTACCACCAGGCTATCGGATTATAGAAACACCTAAAAACGTTATTTATTTTCCTCTTAATCAAAACAGTTTAAGCTCTTTAAAGTTAAGAATATTGGATATAAACGATAACTTAATCAATTTACGCGGTGAAGAGATCCAGATATATTTGCATCTCAGGAAAAGATGATAGATTTCAATAAAAGATTAGTTTCGCGCAGTACAATTATTAGTACGCATTGTGCTGTCAAGAAAAGAACACCTAAAAATCAGCTTACGAGGCTTTCCAAGGAAAATAAAGAATTTCTTAAAACTATTGGTTTATTAAAATGAGTATTCTAAACTTAACAGAAACTTTCGGCTACGATAACACAATAGAAAGTTTTGAATTCCATTCCTACAAACCTTACGTAACAAGTTTCAATTTTAATGATGAAATCCGTATACCAATAAACCAACAAGATCTATACGTGTTACCTTCTGAGAGTGCCTTATACATAGAGGGAAACATGGTAGTAGTCAACAGAGAAACAAAACTACCGGTGGCCAGTGTTCAGTTTACTAATAACCCTATACTTCATTTGTTTCAAGATATTCGATATGAGCTTAATGGAATCGAAATAGACAAAATTAAAAATGCTGGAGTTACAACTACTATGAAATCTCTCTTATCTCTAAATGAACATGAATCGAGAATGTCAAAGTCATGGGGTTGGGATGTCAACGGTACAAAAGTTACGCATGGGTCGTTTTCTGTATGCATTCCTTTAAACAAGATTCTTGGTTTTGCAGAGGATTACAATAAAATAGTTATAAACTGTAAGCATGAACTTATTCTTTTGAGATCCAATACTAATTTAAATAGCGTTACATTAAATACAAATGAATATATAGATAACATTACGATATCTAAAATAGTATGGCGTATGCCACATATAAAAGTTTCTGATCGGGAAAGGTTAAATTTAATGAAGTGCTTGGAAAAAGATCGTGCTATTCAGATAGCATTTAGAAACTGGGATCTTTATGAGTGTCCACTTTTACCGAAAACATCAAAACATTCCTGGGCAATCAAAACTTCATCTCAAATTGAAAAGCCACGATATGTTGTTATCGGATTAAAAACAGATAGAAAAAATATGACTAACAAAGATATGACACACTTTGATCATTGTCATTTAAGAGATGTAAAAGTTTTTTTAAATTCAACCTATTTTCCGTATGAAAATTCTAATGTTAGTTTCGCAGCTGAAAAATTCGCTATATTATACGATCAGTATGCTAAATTCCAACAGTCGTATTATAACCGCAGTCAAGCGCCGTTGCTAAGTCCGCAAGAATTTAAGGATAAAGCACCTCTGTTTGTTATCGACTGCTCTCGGCAAAACGAAACCTTAAAAACGGGTTCAATAGATGTGAGAGTTGAATTAGAGTGTGAACAGGACATACCCGGTAATACTGCGGCTTACTGTCTTATTTTGAATGATAGCATTGTAGAATACAAACCGTTGACCAATATTACCCGAAGGATATCATGAGCTCAGACTGCTTGTTTGTAGATCTCCAGGGGTTTAAATCATCTACAAATGAATTTATTCTTAAAGAATTTGCGTATAGTACAAATGAATACACGCAAGTATTTTTAATAAAACCTCCGTATGCATTTTTTACTTTATCGGAAAAAGAAAAAAGTAATGTTATATGGATAGAGAAAAACCTCGGTATCTTATGGCGTGAAGGATTCATTGATTATAGAGAGTTTAAAAGAATGATTTATGTTCACTTAGAAAATAAGAAAATATTTGTAAAAGGGTTAGAAAAAATTAAATGGGTTAAAGATTTGTGTGATAATTGTACTGTAATAGACTTGGGTGAAAAAGGTCTTCCTAATTTTCAATCAATGCATCAAAAATATTGTAAAAACAGCGGCACATATAATTGTTTAATTCATAAAAAAACTTGTGCGTTAAAAAATGTATTATGCATTAAAAAATGGTACTTTGAAAATAATTTAGAACTGTATTCTCATATCTGATTTCAAAATAAATGATATTATTGACAAACATATTTTTTATTTCACCTATTCAAAGAGAATTATCAATTACCGAAAAGTTTTTCCACTAAATTGAATTAATATCGCTGTCAGTCGAGATGAAGAAAAATGTGTCGGTAAAAAAAAAAACTCTTAAGGTCACTTGCAGCTTTTTCTTAGTCCAGTAATGTTAAAATATATGATAGGTACTATTACTGTTAAATCTAGTTTAAAAGTTATATCGAAATTTAAAAAAGCTGCAAGGGGCCATTAATAACTGCAAAATGAAACAACAAGTTATTTTCATTATATTTATTTACTTACTATGTTAATTACAACAAAATTAAACTAAAACTACAAACTAGCACTGTATCCACTCAGTTTTTTTGAAATCTTATGTATCACACTTTCGGCATGATCTATAACTTCATCGTAATTATCGTCCGCCAAATATTGAGCACTCAACATCACTTTGTCTTCATCATCACTGTCTTTGTTCAGGTCAATTATCTGTATTTTTAGTAGTCTCGTACCTTTCCCTGCTTTATTATTTATTATAAATGATGGCAGACGGTCGTGACCACTTCTTTTAAAAACTTTATTGGAAAAGTTTCGTTTTGATCTTTTTTCTTTATTTTTTTTCTGGATTCCGCTTTTAAGTTTCTTCACCAGCTCGCTGTCTTCTTCTTCTTCCACTAGGAATTCCTCCAATGGATCCTGAGCATATTGCGAAAATAGGAAAGTGTCTTGTGTTCCTTCCATATTCTGAAACAAGATAAATCAAAATAAATATTTTAATATTTTGCTTGCTATTTGTAGACAAAAAAAATAAAAATAAAAATGCAAGACGATAACATTTACATAAATAGATCGAGTCTAACTTGAATAAATTGTTAATATATAAATATATCAAATGTTTGCTTACCACACCGGGGCTGAGGATATGAAGCTCGTAACAACTTGTAAAAACTTGTAACTTCGTTCTGAAGATAGACTGATGTTTGGCTGAGTATTATATGAGCCTTTATTTATAACGATTAGAATTCATGAATCGACAAAATTACACCACAATTGACGAACAATTTCAGTCAGTATCGTATAACGCGGTCATAGCTGACTCGACAAGGCGTCAGCAGCTAACCTGCTGATTGAGAAACATGCTAATTTTAATATTTCATTTTAAGTAAGTATTTTTATCGGCTAATAAGACAATAAATTTTAGAATACCGGTGTTTTTAATTTTCACGCAAACTTTGATTATCATTGAAGAAAATCTATTTTTAACATTTAACTGTCTTTCTTTCTTTAGCTAATAAATTCACTTAATTAAAAAAAGAAATATAAATCATTTTAATGAATAGGTTTGTATTTTACTCATATAAATTAAAGTTCATTCATTTCACAAATAGCTCACTAATTAGTTTGGAGTTAAATAAAAAAATAAAAATAAACATACACCTCTTGTGAAATGGAGAACCAATTATTTATGAGTAATTAGGTAATTAAAAATCCAAACACAAATTGCACTAGGCATATGTACGTTTATTCAAATAGCAGTACTAATAGGTATTTACATAACATATAATCATAAATTGTTTCTTAATACTAACATATTACTTATTTTAACGGTATACATTTCTGGTAAAGTTGTAGATTTACAATTCAATTTATTTAACGAGATTTGAATACATTCGCTTATAATTTATAAAAACTACAATATCGATCTATGACCCCATGCTTTAGTTGAAATTTTGTCTTTTAATGTAAGTCGCTTATCGTCTTTACTGGATAACGCAATTTTGTTAACAGTTTGCGTAAAGATTTCATGTTTAATAGATTTAAATAATATATTTTTTTTCCTAATAACCGTATTCTTGAACAGAACATCCTTATAGTCATCTAATGTTAATTCTCGGACACCAGGCTTTTTTACTCCTTTTGCTTTTTTGAGTAATGAATTTTCGCTTTTGATACAATACAACTTGGAACGTAGCCCTACAAACTCAGTGATAAGCTCGCCCCCTAACTCGTCTTTAAATAATCCCGGAACCTTTTTATTTATCAAGGGTATCTGAAACTCATTTGATTTGTTATAATTACTTGTATCAAAATAATGTATAAACTGATTTTTCAAATCGTCGTAAAAGTCAGTGGTTTTAATATTATAAATGAAACTGTCAGTATCTGTATAACAGAGAGAAACACTTTCATTATAATAAGGTTTTATTACAGAGTAGTGGAATTGATACATGTGACTCTTAGAAAGCTCGAGTATCGCGAATCCTATGTATATCGGTTTATCTAAGACAACTCTCTCCGGTTTCATTTGAACAGCGACTAAATTATCCGAAAATGTCGTGGCGCTGTGAAAATTTGGTCGTGCTATTAATTTACTTGCTGTTACAAACTTCTTTGTAGAGTTTCTCTCATCACTCCACTGATTTACTAACTTAACATCTACACGTCGTTCACTATCCTCGAGAGTCTTGCCAAAAACAGCGTTATTTTTTAATTTAAAAAGATTCTGTTGAAATGGAGTTTTTGCATTTTTTCTTAGTTCTGTATTTAAATCTATATATTTTTTCAAAAAGGGGCTTTGTCGGAAGGTGATTACCCGGTGAATTTTATTAAGAGTCAAACCATTACGCAAGCACGTTTTTAAATGTACATAATGAATGACGTACTCATATTTATCATACAAATTTGGGATTAATTTCGAATTTTTCCCTCCTGGAGGTACAAATTTTTGTGCACAGAAGGGATAATCGTTATGCAAATGATGTAACTCTTTAGGGTAAACTAAGTCGACCTCAAGAATAAATCCAAATTCTGCATCGTCTGAAATTGACATAAAGTCTAATTGCTCTATTTCCTCAGAATCTAGAAAGCGAAAATCAGATATGGGTAATGAATGACTCATACTATATCCGTATAAGTTGTTACAATCAATGTATACAAGAAACGAGTCGGGTTTACTGTCATCATAAGTTTTCATATATTTATTATTAGCAAGAGCATGTCTGGTAGAGCACATGCAAATTCCGCCTCGAATGCCTTTTTGAATAAGACGAATGATTTCTAAATCAGATATCAACTCTAATTTTACGCCAGTTTTCAATAACATCGCGTCAAATGACAAACTCGGCACGGTTAAATAGAATGCAGGATCTAATTCATAATGAATCTTACAAATTTTTCGAAAATTTTCAAATATGTCTGACAAAAGCAAAACGTCAGTTTTAATATAGAGATCTGTATATTCACCCATGTTTCTTATTTGAAATGTCTCCCATACACGTTGAGCGTGCTCATAGTCAGAGTCTGTAATTTGTTCCGCAGAAAGCGAGTTATAAAACGAACTCTTTTCAGGTAGCTCAATTTCTGTAAATTTATCCCAGCCGGTCATATAATCGTAAGGATATACTCCTTTGCGTAGTAATAAATTAAACTCTTCTAATCGAGGATAAAAGTTACTTAAGTGGAAAAAACTCTGATCTACATAAACCCTTAGCTAACTCTTCTAAACTAGCACCTAGAAATTTAAATGAATCTACAAACCGTATTTGCACATACTGATCATTAGATAACCTTAAAAATTTTGTAAATGAAATATAGTTTTCTTTATTTTTAGGTATTACTTTTATAGGTCCAGAACATTTACCCAGTTCTTTGATAAATAAATGACAGTCGTATCCAGACAAATTGTGGAAAAATATAGGAATAAGTTTAGGCACTCGAAAACGTAAGTTACAGTATTGATGAGCCGCTCCGCGATAAAACCCTGTTAAATGACAGTGATCTCTAACTTTATCACCAAACAAAGGGGTTTTGCAAATGTGACAATTTTTTGCATTTTTGTACGCTAAAGCATCTTCATCGTCGAAAATCATAGGAACCTCTTTATTTAAGATCTCATGTATTTCATTTACATGTCTGTACAAGTACTCTAAAAACTTGGATACGCAATCGGGTCCGCGATACTGAATAAAACGATTCAGACTTCCGTCATAAGAACAAACTATGTAATACGCAAAAGCTGCAGGCTTATGAATTTGTTTATTTGAGGTGAAGCTAATCGATGGTGCTTGCTCGCAACCCTGGTAAGGTTCAAGAATAGTTTCAAAGTCAGCGTACACTACAAATGGTACGTCTTGTTTACGATCGAAATTTTTAAATTGCAGATATGTACCTTTATCTGGAAGTACAGTAGCAATTCCACTACAAACATGCATATCATATTTGTATTCTGATACAAAAAATATGAGACAGTCTTCGCAAAAATAAAGTTTACCATGATGCTTAGTAATTTGAGAACGTACAAGACGCGACAAGTCACGAATCAAAACATAATGCGAGTTATTACCGCGCTCGATTAAAAGTAAATTGATCCTATGTTTCCTTTTGTACTCGGACCTGTAAAGAGGTCCTACAACAGTTCGATTGTTTTTTAAAGAATACACATTAATACTGATATCAGTATTTAAATATTCAAATGTCTTAATATCAGCAAAGGTGACAGGGAAACTCATATTATCAGTTTTTAAAACAGTCTTAAAATAGGGATACGACGATGTACGCTCACTATGATGTGAGGACGGGTAAATGGCGGCAACAATGCACCAGAGAAAACAATAGTCATCGTTATTGCGAATATTTATGCAAGCCTTTTTATTTTTTATTAATTTAGGCAAATCCACGTAAGATGACGCTTTTAATGGATCAAATTTATTGACATTTATTTCTAAATACAAATTTGATAAAAATGTCCAACCAGAATCGCGGTCTTCAAATTCCTCTACCTTTTTTCTTATAGTTATAAAGAATTTTTGAAAAAGCTTCTCCAAATCATAATTTTGATGCACAGAAAAATTTTTTGTTGCGAAAGACTTAATTTCTTGCCTGTCATCTTTGAATAAAAGAAAATTGCAAAAGTATTCGAAATTAACTTTAAGGCTCACTTGTTTTTGAAGCGCATTTTGTAAAATTCTTAAAAATTTGCATTTCAAAGAGTTCAAAAATACGTCAGGTAAACAAGTTTTAAAATCATCAGTAGCAATTATCCTATATGACGATATGCGACCTTTAAAAGCTGAGGAAATTTGATAAACCTCATCGTTTAGTTCTACAACGGAATTATTTTTATGTTTATTACTTTCTAAGTGACCCACCCACTGTTTTCTTTCTACTCTGATGGAGCACTCTGAGCAAAAAGGCATATTTATGTAAGTTTATTCAGATTACAACACAATAAAAAATAATAAGAGCAAACAGACATTTTACGCAAACGTTAAAATAATACTGAATTACTTGTTGTTAGAGTAAAATTTAACGTCAGCCTCTACAAAAAGTTCTTGAAGTCGTTGAACAAATTTTTGCAACGAGTTCCACTGTGGTGTTTCACTGTTGATTTGAGCCTTAACTGCAAGAAGGGCTTTCTTCCAACGCTGATCGGGCAACTCACCGCGAATGTCTTCGGTGTGAGACACCTTCAGCTCCACGAAGAAGTCTCCCTTCAGAACGCATGCTCGTTTCGTTGCTCCTGTCGGCAGTCGGTTGATTATAGACGAGTCGAGCGCATTTGAAGAAACAGAGGGTTTCGGCGTAATATTAAAATCTTCCGGGAATATACCAAACAAATCATGAGGGTTTTGGTTTCCTTTTATCTTCGATGCGGCAGAACTGTAAAAAACAATTAAATCAGTACAACCACCTTGATGTTAGAAGGTTTACTAGAATTACCTTTTAAAAAGATAATGAATAAGATAGTAAAAACAAATACCTGGTTGATGATGATTTTCGTTTCTTAATGGTTTTTTTCGATTTGAGATTATCTTGGCTTACGCTGTCCTCTGAATCAGATCTAAAACAGGATATATGGATAATTATTAATCGTTTTTGTTTAAAAACATACATTAACAGTGAAAACAAGTCAACGGGAAATATACCTATTTGCTGCACTTCTTTTTTGTTTTCCAAATTTTGAGGTGACGGGGGTCACGTTAGCAGCAACGATGCTTTCAAATTCGGTATCAGACCTATAAATAATAAATAATTGATATAATTAAATCACTGAAACATTTTAAAGTTATTTGGGAAAAAAGTGTACTTACTCACATTTTAACAGTAGCGAGATGAAACAGCAGGAGGTGGTAATGCACTGGGCGGTAAGCTGGCGGACGAGGTGTAGGGCAGCGGTGGCGGTAGCTGGAAGTCTTGGAGCACAAAAAGAACGCAGTTGTGGAAGTTGACAAATAAATAGCGAATTCTTGATGACTTTGTTACATGCGCCAGGGGTGTTACTTGAGTAATTTTGCATAAAGCAGTTAATATCGCTATTATTAATTTAATATTATTGCTATTTCTATTGCACTGGAAGAACCAGTGAGAGAAGATTCCATCTTCACATCCATATTGTGGTAATTAACATTATTTTTATTATAAGTAGTGTAAATTGGTTTTTTTCTTTAAGCTTACATGTTGTGATAGTTTGAATGTTTATTCCAGTAACTGTTAACATTTAACTAGGGTTTCTCACTGGTAAAATAATTATATCAAGTTTAATGAACGAAATGTATTCAAAATGTTCGACACAATTAAAAGTATTGTTACCAATTATAACATTATTTGATACATTTACGATAGTGCCAGCCCTCAAAATGTATATTCTTGCATATTTTTAATGGGGCCACCGGCGTTGTGCAATTTCCTTCACATCGATTGAAAAAAACATGTTGCGTAATTGACCAATGCCTAATTAATAAAATGCAGGAATATTTGTTAAATCAACAAATGAAAAAAAATATATATATTAATTTAAATTATTTACGCAAATGTACTGGAAACAGAAAAAGTATTTTCCCGAACAAGCGAACTTGACAAATCGATTTCTTAATCCAGAAAACACCTGTAATTGTAAATTTATTGTAATTCCAACATTGAATACAAAAATTAAATATTACCAATATAAAGAATTTAACAATGGTTTTCATCATAAGCGCCCTCTATAGGCTAAGTACTGAACTAATATAATAGCTTAATGAATGCATTACACTTTCATATAAGTTGCAAATGGTTTCGATTAATTCCGATAGATTAAGCAAAATATTCGTTATTCTACGCCACCTATGTTCATTTGCGTGAAATCATCACAATAATAGCGAGCGTCCATGGTTGAAATGTGATCGCGGATCTCATACCGCCCGGTCTTCGAGTTCTAATTACAATTACGCAAAACATTGTATGTCGCATGCGATTATATTTTTAGCTAAGCTTAATTTTGCACACAATAAAACTGATTTTACATCAATATGTTAAAGTGAGATATGTTTTTTTAGAAATGTATTAATATATAACGTTCCTATAGATGGCATTACAATAGCATTAAAATTAACTGGAGCACATTTATGCGTTGTTTTCTTGCGTTTTGGTTTTACAAACCAAAAATCAGTTGAACTAACGAATTGTTTATAAAACATCTTATAGTTTCGTAATTTAAATGATGATAAGACTGGTTTTATACAACCGAAAACCAGTTAAAACCTACATCACGCTATTGAAGTTTTTATACTCAGATTGATATATATAGTAAGAACTTTACCAAATGCATAAGTGTCTTAGTACTCCTTGTGACCTACCGGCTTGGTTGTGCTAAGTCCCAGCTTGTCAATCTCGATGCTCGATTTGATCACCCTTGCACTGAGTATTGCTGAACTATCTCGAATATTTGGGAGGGATTCTGTTACTATGCGGTGGTAGATAACGGATGAACTCGTCCCTGGTGAAGGATGCAAACTCACCATGTACACAAAAGCGGTCATACGACCACCGGGAACTAAGCGTCCTGGGTGACCCGATCTTGTCTGTGGAGCCTGATCACCTTCACGACAAGTTGTACAAACGCGTCTGCGCTCCGGCCAAGTGCGAGGTGTTTAAGCTTTTGCATTTTACGAAATCAACTAATATTCTTAGTTTAACTTGGACTTTAAGAATGTATAAAATCTATACCTCCATTTTACGCAAACCCAATTTTGAAATCCACAAATAATGTCAGGCATTTGGATCATACGAGTGGGGAGGACGAATTCGCTCGATATCGAAAAAGGTGGGACAGAATGCATGCATGAATTTCATTTTGCGCAAACCCAATTTACGTTACGACTTGTTATTTGTTCAATACGCATGCGAGAGATAATCTTTTTATTTTAAGCACAAACCCAATTTCCGTTACATGTCGCGAAACGCGCACGTTAGCGCGATTATTTAATTTTGCGCAAACCCAAATTTTGAAATCCACAAATATCGCTCGATATCGAAAAAGGTGGGACAGAATGCATGCATGAATTTCATTCTGCGCAAACCCAAATTTTGAAATCCACAAAATAATATTGGGCATTTGGATCACACGAGTGAGGAGGGCGAAATTTTCGCCCGATCGAACGAGGTGGGCCAGAATGCCCAATATTATACTACTAGTGTCAACAGTTAGGTAATTGGACTTTTACTTTTATTAACCAAAAGATAAACTGGAGTGAGACAATCTTAACTTTTCTGTTGGAAAAGTGTTGATTTTACAATTTACAAACCGTAAGAACTTTTACTGGTATAAATAGCTAGAAGAAGCAAAATTGGAATATTTGTGGAATTCCATGAAGATAAATCGAGTGGAACGTCAGAAAAATGGGTATAATAATTGTTTAAAAAAAACCATCTTCAAAACGCAAAAATGACTTCTTTCAAAATCCTATTATTAATATCCAATTGAAGTCAGCTTTTGGTTTAAAATATTGTGAGTCGCCGACTTCAGTTGGACTGACCTATTCCTAGTACCATATTAAAAGAAGTTATTTTTTGCGTCTGCGTTGTGCAAAACGTGGTTATAAAATTATCAACAAGTTGTTGGAGTTGTTGGTAATTCTGTAGCTCTGCCTACCCCACTCTGGAATGAAAGCGTGACGGTATGTTTGTATGTATGTGTTATTTTTTGCGTTTTTTAAAACATTTAACTATTTGTTGTTTTATACTTTTTAGTAATCATAATAAACTGTTATGTAGTCCCACTTCACGTCGCGTCCCACAAGGAACGCCGCGGGAAAGTCATTGTCATATTTAAACATTTAAATGTTCCTCGTTTATAGTCGCTTAACTATCTTAATAGAGATAACTTATCGCCACCCTTGAAATAGGTAGGTAGCCATTTTCTACTGTTCCAAAATTATTTAAGTGTTCGTAATATTTTAATATCACCCTCTGTTACCACCTAACGTTGCTAGTATGATTTACAGTTGTGATTTTTGTTTAAAATGGGTAGTTGAATAGTTGGTCTTGAGTCTCCAATAAACTTCACGATCAAAAGTATTACCAATTTTTAAGAAAATAATTCGTTCTTGAACTATCGCTCTGTTAACCCATCTTTAACTCCGACTTTCGGGCCTTATTTAAACTTATTTCATTAACTGCTCTGGTTTATGATAAATCTTCTGCATACATTTTATTACATTAAAATTACAGGATCATTTAAAATTTGTTTATTACGTCACCAAGTGTGAAATTAACCATTATCCCTTAAGTAAAAACTTTCAAAGGAATAGACAGCAGGCAAAATCAGCAGAAGACAATATAAAAGAAAGAGAAAGTACAGCAGCAATCCTATGACTATCTTTAAATTCCATCATCAGATCAGTTCTTAGACATTATAATACTGCCTTGTTACCGGGTTTACAAGTACTTTCTAGCTTAATTTCGACTAATAACAAAAACTGACTACAAGTAAAATTTCAAGACTAATGGCGGATTTACATTTGTCCACCAAATGCATGCCAGTAGACGTACATGGCGTCGTTACAATAGCTCTCGCCTCGAACGTGAAAACCAACTCATCAATGTACTTCTACTGGCATGCATTTGGTGGACCAATGTAAATTAGCCATAACTTTTACATTCAAGTAAAACCTTTTATTTACGACTTAAATTAATAGAGAGTATAGTAAAGCTGATGTCATTTTGACTAATTAATACACTTTGACTTAGGTGGTTACATTCACAAGTTTTCAGTTAAGGGGGTTCGTTAATGTCTCTATTGTAGTACTTAATTTAGTTTTTTACATTTTCCTGTAAACCAAACACAATAAATTTTGTACAGGAGATTTAACATTAATTAGCGCAGTTGTTAGAATAATTTCTAGAATAAAATGCCAAGTAGATACTTACACGTAGGTACAATTGTCTAAATATTGATAATTTTTATGATCACGTTATTAATTGGATACTCAAGACCAACTATTCCACTACCTACAAAACGTAAATCATAGCTGTTAATTTGATTGTTTACATTAAGTTTACGAAGATAGGTGGTAACATAGGGTGTTTGTGAAATTTTACGAAAACTTAAATAACTTTAGAACAGTAGAATATCTACCCGAAACCCAGCCAGGCGTACGAGTATCTATCAGTTCGCCTTTGTACTTATTTTTATATTAATTGTATTGTTCTGTTTTTTTTCTTTTGTACAATAAATACATACATATCGCTGAACATACAATACATGGGGGTGAAATCGATAGGTTTTGACGTCCTCTATCTACCTGCTCCGTTTGATCCACTCCTTCTGACACAAGTGTTGTCTCTCAAATGTCCCCGAGTCCGGCGGTAAGTCATTAAAATATTTCAGGTTTTAAAGTCGACGGTGGAACGAACGTGGCTCAGATATGGAAGTTGGCTTTGCTATAAAGATGGTACAGGTACCTATTTGGAATACCCTATTTGAAATACTTGTATCATCTCGGTAAGTTTCCTTCGAGCTCAAGTTAATCTCTAGATAGAATGTTGTTTTTGAAAACACTGTGTTTTGTAATAAAACACAGTGTTTTCTGTTGAACTAATCAAAGCTTTCATTAACTTTCATCACTAACCTTTTCCCTGACATATGCTGTTTCAAATCATCTGTTTTACTTATTTTGGATTAGATTTTTAACCGACTTCAAAAAACGAGGAGGTTATACGTTCCACTGTATGTTTTTTTTTTTTTTTTTTTTATGTATGTTCACCGATTACTCCGTCAATTGTGGATCGATTTTAAAAATTCTTTTTTGGTTTGATAGAGTATACTTTAGAGGTAGTCCCATTGTCAGCAAATCTGAATCTGATGATGGGATCAGTGAGGAATTGAGGGAACTCCTCAAATATTGAATGCAAACATATAGCGATTTTAGTATTTCTAGTAACAAGGGTAGCATTTGCATTCAGAAAGTGTCACTTGGTGAAGCGGAACTGATGATGAAGACCACAGATGGCCATCGGAACTCCTCAACGGTACCGATTTCAAGGGTGGCGATAAGATATCTCGATTAAGATAGTTGAGGGACTACAACGAAGCACATTTAATTGTTTTAAAATGACTATGACTTTCCCGCGGCGTTGCTTGCGGCGAGCTTGAAATGTCTTAAAGTTTCATATATCAACTAAGAAGTGGGACTACATAAGCTTATTATGATCACTAAAAAGTGTAAAATAAAATAAATGTTTTAAAAAACAAAAAACCGCCTTCAAAAACGCAAAAAATAACTTCTACTACTAGGTACTTAGTAGTAGGTACCTATCCTATTAGGTTAGTCTAACTGAAGTCGGCGACCACAATATTTTCAACAAAAAGCCGACTTCAGTTGGACTAACCTAATAGGATAGGTACCTACTACTAAGTACCTAGTAGTAGAAGTTATTTTTTGCGTTTTTGAAGGCGGTTTTTTGTTTTTTAAAACATTTATATTTAAATATGATCAATATCACAATACGGAGAGATTATTTCAAATCTCTTTTTAGAAAAGTATAAAATAACCCACTCTTCATTGGTGATTCCTCTTTGTCCATTGCTTACTGTTACTTACTGTCACGTTTAGCGTCTTTGTGCTCCTACTAGGGTTTATTATAAAATGAGAGACAAAGACTCGTGCAATAAAATATAATTTCAGAACTAAACAAATGTAGTCGGACTGTAAAAAGAAACTAAGGGTCGTGGGGTTAAAAAAATAAAATTCACACAGAGTCCCGATTCCGTCCCTACGGATTAGGTACTCTCGCCTGGGGAACGCGCCGTGACGTAGCTGATGCTCGCGGGCGCTCGGAACTGTGTCCGTCTGCACTTCTGCGGCGTCCCGGTGATGTCGTAGATGGTGGATGGCGTGCCTCCTGGCAACGGAATGTCGATGGAGGTTGTGGCTGCGGTGGTTCCTCCACCCAATTCAACAGCCCGAACTTTGGACCCTGGAACGCGCCGTCCAAAACGTTTTAAAACGGGTCCAGGTATGATTTGCGAGCATCCCAGCAAGCGGCGGAAGGAAAAGAAAGTGCCTAATGTAGCAGTGATGCCGTGGATGGTCACAATCAGAAGCGGAGATTACAATTTGTAAGGATGAATATGAAATTATGAAATTTACATGATCACAAAATGAGGGTGGACTAAATAAAAATACAACGATTGCGTTGTACTAGTTAAATGGTGCAAATAATGGTGAAATGAAAGAAAGCAGAAGCACTAAGCACAATTAACCTAATGTCTACACTAATTAATTGCTACAGTACCAAAAGCGTTATTAAAATGTACCACTTACCCAAATTGGGGTTCAACAACACTTTACCTACTAGAGGAACGTTTAGTGACGATCACTATTTGCTTCGGTTACGTTTTAAGTGTACTATTAACTTTACGTATCAGAGACCGAATAAATATCCCTTAGGTGACGTGCGTTCAACTCTCTAGCAGATCGGGTATGTCCCGAAGGCGGTGCGCAAAAATGCATTCCTTAACTAGATCAAGATAAGACATTATAACTTATTTAGCAAGAGCGCTAAAACTGCGCTTTGCGTGAGCGCTAAGATGACGCCGATGAAAACATGTACCTTTAACATTAGTACGTAGTTTTAAGGTTGTAAATTTGTAACTATTTGATTTTGAAATTAGTTTTAAGTATTGTATATATTTGTTTTTACTAATGACATTAATAATAATCTTATGTATGTATGTATGTATGTTTGTATGTAAACACTTTATTGTAAAAGAAAAGCCATTACAATACAATTAATATAAGAATATGGACAAAGGCAACTTATCCCTTTAAGGGATCTCTTCCAGCTAACCCACAGTTACAGTTATACATGTAACGATAACGTTACATTACTCAACTACGATGACATAGAGACAATCATTCTTTTGCAATCATCTTAGAAGCAGAACTTTGCTGGAGGACTGCCCAGTCTGGGACGAGGTCCACAATCCTTGAGGGTACTCAAAGTCATATAGCAGCGATTTGGGCGGAAGGAGCGAGTCCGGGATCTTAGGCAAACTTAAATTGCTAATAATTTGGTCATCTTTCTTAAATCATTTACTTAACATCATTAAAGAGTTGAGTTACTTCTCGGTTTCTAACGTGGACATAGGTTCTTTCATTTTTATCCAAAATAAGAGGTCACTTGGCCAATTTTAATCCGTTTCACTAAAAACTGCAACAATTTTCAAATTTATTCAGATAATAGTACTTCGGGGTAGTAAACGGGTTGGATTGTTGGTGTTGATACACAATGTAACTAGGTGTTTTTACGTTCCTAGTAAAATTAAGTTTTAAAATACCTACATAGTGTAACAACCAGAGATGGGCAAAATTTATTCGAATGACGAATAACGATTGAGAATAAAAAAATCATTCGCGAATAACGAATAAATTTTCCGAATGATTATTCTTATTCGTACATATGGCGAATAAATTATTCACGAATAAATTATTCCATGAATAAATTATTCGCGAATAAATTGTATCATGAATAAATCATTCGCAAATAAAATACTACGAATAAATTATCCTAGTTTAAAAGTTAACGGCTATAAGATCGACAGGGGTATTAAATTAAATTAAGAAATGAAAAACACACATAAATCAGACTTGTTTTAATTAAATCATCACTAAAATACACATTGTTAGTTATACATATATTATTACATTTTTAAATTAGTTTTCAAAACAACTCTTTCTTCAAACAAATGGTCTGAGAGCCTATTTGATTTGGGAAGGTTTATCATCGTCGCATATGAAAATACACGTTCAACAGACGCGTCGTTTTTATTTCGTCATAGCGGTTTAATACTGTCATACTGCAGTCGCGTTCGGCAAAGAATTGAGTCATCATTATTTCAGCTCTTGTTTTAGGAGTATTTCTTTGTTGCACTTCTTGTATGCATATGTCAGTCTCGCTATCATCTGAACCGAAATCAAAGAAAGGGTTTTCCGGGTTTGTCACAGGATCGTCTTCACCATTGTTATCATTTCTTTTTGTAATCTCTTTAATTATTACATTTTTAAAGATTGTTTTGATCTTCTCTTGAGTATGTGGTGTGATGCAGGTAAACCATTTGTTTTTAAACCGTGGGTATGACAAAGCCGCAACTGCTGCCCGTTCAGCAACACCAGTGGAAATGTTGAAAAACGCTTCAAATCTCTTTTCTACACTTTCTGTGTAACAATACACTAGCTCATCGCAATATTTCAAAGAAGCAGTTTGTAGCTTTCTTAACTTCTTTCGTAAAGCCATTAGACACGGTAATAAAAGCCCGTAGTACACATTAGTTTCTCCCTGTAAAATATCCAAAGATTCGGCAATTGGTGCTGAGCATGTGATATATTCCTTGATATATTCAATTTCGCGGTCATTGATAAAGTTTGTCAAGCTTACAGCTCTGTGTAGTAATATATTCTTTTCTCTCATAGAGTATATTTGCTTCATGGCGTCATATAAACTATTCCACCTTGTGACACCAGGCTTGCTGAGGGTGTGGCCTAAAATATCTTGGATTATCTCTGCTGATTTTGGACGTCCAGTGGCATTCCACAACACGTTGCATTTTTCAAGTGCTTTGTGATGAATTTCGGATAAACTTGAGTGGTTACTTTGTTTTAGAACTCGATTGGCGTCGGTCACTGCACACAAATTAAGTGTATGTGCTGCACACCTGAGATGCGAAGGCAATATTATGTTTTTATCTCCGAGGTTTTCGTGCAGTCCATGTGAATGGCCTTCTTCAGACTCTTCAGAGTCTGAATCAAAATTTTCCATTGAGTCGACGGATAAACCAAACTCCTTAAAGGCTTTCACAAAGTTGGATCCATTATCGGTCACTGTTGCTATGATTTTATCGGGGCTCAGAGCAAAATCCGTATGCACTTCTTCCAATAACATTGCAATACGCTCATAGTTATGAACACCTGCAAATCGACGACATGCTAATGTTTTCGATCTTCTGTTAAGCTGAAAATCAAGCCAATGAACAGTCACTCCAAAAAAACTCCTTTTACGGCATGACCATATTTCTACAACGGTGCAAACAGTTTCAGCTTCTTCTAATTCCAACTTTATGCGTGACATTTCCTGTGTATGGGATTCTGTGATTTTGCGGCTTAAAGACCTTCGGCTGATTAAATTCAATCCGTGCTTCTCCATTTCCAAATTATGTAACATCTTTGCAAAAAATGGATCTTCCACCACATTGAGAGGAATCATAGAATGAACGAAAAAGTTCCGAAGATCGTTTTCAAAGTTTGCTTGAGTAATATTTTTTGAGCAGGATGAATTTTCGCTCGAAGAGGTGTCATTTCGATTTCGGTGTCTCTTCTGTTTTGCGTATTCATGGTACTCTGCAACAGTTTCTTCGCCGTGTTTTCTCTTTAGGTGACTAATATAATTCGATGTTGAATTTATAAGTCCTTTTATTTTGACAGTTTTAGGTGAACACTTTACACAGGTCGCTACAACACTTTTTTCATTCAGAGTCTCGGAATTAATTTTAAAAAATGTACCATCTAGTATTGTCAAGTGTGGTTTTGTATGGTCTTCTGATACCACATCACTGTTTTCACTCAAATCCTTGGAGTTTAACGAGCTATCCTTGCTGCACTGGATATTATCGTCATCGTCATTAACTTCACTAATTTTTTTGTTAAAGTTATACACAGACTTCAGAGATGTAACTGGTTTCGGCCGAAGTATGCGAATGACTAAAGAACACGGGTACACAACTGATAAGAAAGTTGAGTTACGTGCTTATCTCGTTCATTCATATATCCGTCTCTTTCTGGTCGGCTACCTGCGAGACCATCCTTCGACCCTAAAATATGCTCCAGTTGCATTTTAATGGTAAATTTGAAAGTGTACTAAAATATTATTCGTGGTATTTATTCGAATAAAATAAAGAATAATTCATTTATTATTCGAAGTGGCCGAATAATTTATTCACGAATAAATTATTCGCGAATAAATTTATCACGAATGATTTTTTATTCGAATGATTATTCAAATAAAAATTTATTCGAATAATGCCCATCTCTGGTAACAACACTAACAACCCAAACGGTTTAACCTACCCCGAAGCGCTATTATCTGAAACCTTTTGAAATTTATTCCAGTTTTAATGAAACGAATGTGCCCAAATTTCTGCAGTTTTCAGGAGAATGAATAAATGCCGTCTACAAAGTTAAAAACCGGCCAAGTGCGAGTCGGACTCGCGCACGAAGGGTTCCGTACCATTATCTTTACAACATTAGCCAAAAACGGCAAAAAAAAACACGTTTGTTGTATGGGAGCCCCCCCCCCCCCTTAAATATTTATTCTATTCTGTTTTTAATATTTGTTGTTATAGCGGCAACAGAAATACATCATCTGTGAAAATTTCAAGTGTCTAGCTATCACGGTTCACAAGATACAGCCTGGTGACAGACAGACAGACGGACAGCGGAGTCTTAGTAATAGGGTCCCGTTTTTACCCTTTGGGTACGGAACCCTAAAAAGAAGCACATTAAGTCGATAGAACTCGCCAGTTTGAAGTTACGTTGTGTTGATGTGCAGTTACTTACCTAGATTAACAAGGCGTTGAGTTAGGGTAATATTTTATACCTATTCATTTTTTATTTTTGTGGAATAGACTCAATAAATAAACAAGCGACTCGTCATTTCAACCGAAACTACCGAAAGACGTGCACAGGCCTCCCCCAAGGTTAGCCACAGGGACCGGTCCCGTGCATACCGATGACGCTGCCTCCTCCTTACACCTACAAGTGACTAAAAAGTAATAACATGGAAACTCATTAAATTTTATTGTTTTATAATTTAATTTAATAACATAATAACTATGTGTTCTGCTTGAGTTACCGCTGAATCTGCAATTACGCTCGTGGAATTTATTAACTCGAAGACCAAATTAGCCGGTTTTTTTAATCTTTATTTTACGACTATCCGTTTTGCATAGTCCTCTTATTTCTGTAAGAACAAAATAGTTATTTATGTAACTGATACATAATGAAGTTTATTAAGCAGAGCTTAACCCGTGTTAGTGTAAATAGCGTGTTAAATTTTCTGTGCAAGTGGCCCTTAGTGTTCGTTTTGATCCCTGATTTCGTTCATTCTAATTCTTGTGGTTTTTAATGACGGCTGGTACAAAGAGTCTTTTATTTTCTTATAAGTCTTATTAGCCCATAATGGTTACACGTTATCCTTGAATCATACGATTTCTTTATATTTATTAAAATCAGTCTCGTGGTAGTCGTGGCAGTTCAAGAACTACTAATTTTGCTCACATACATACACATACATACATACATATCCGGTCGACATCTCACTTCCACGATAGGGCAGACATTTGTTACTGTTATTAACTATCATCTTATCATGTTTAATGCTACAGAAATTGCTAAATGATTTAAATTTAAAATATTTAAACCTACACAATAAATGGATTTCTAGGTGTCTCAGTAAGTCCATTGCAAAACTTTTTTATGATTTTATTCATTAGTCACTTGGACAATGTGGCGTGGTAATCCATTTTGTATTTATTTAAAGTGGATGGCATTTTTACTATTCTCCTGAAAACTGCAGAAATTTGAGCACATTCCTTTCACTAAAAACTGGATCTAGTTTCAAAAGGTTTTCAGATAATAACGCTTCAGGGTAGGTTAAACCGTTTGGTTTGTTAGTGTTGTTACACAACGTAGGTATTTTTAAATTTAATTTTACTAGGATCATGAAAAACACCTAGTTACATTGTGTATCAACACTAACAACCGAAACGGTTTATGCTGCCCCGAAGTGTTAATAAATTGCACAAGCGTAAATACAGATTCAGTGGAAACTCAAGCGGAACACATAGTTATTATGTTAATAAATTAAATTAAATTATAAAACAATAAAATTTAATGAGTTATCATGTTATTATATTACTTTTTAGTCAGTCGTCGTCGGTAGGCCTCCAACAAGTTGAACCGACGTGGATATGGTAGCGGAAAACCGATGTATTGAAATAATGAGTCACTTGTTTATTTATTGAGTCTATTCCACAAAAATAAAAACTGAATACAAAATATTACCCTAACGCAAAGCCTTGTTAATCTAACTTCAAACTGGCGAGTTATATCGACAATGTGCTTCTTTTTTAACTTTGATTTTTACAGATCTAATCTATGAATGAATTAATGAAAATGTTTTGTGGGATCAAGTTAAGTATTTAAACAGTTTTAACTCATCCTTTAAAATTCTAAACAAACGTATTTGCGTTGAACTTTTTTTTTATTAATGTTTTGCTAAATATGCCGTGCGATTGCGAGTGCGTTAGGCAATAGGCCAGCTGACCCCATGTCAAATTTCCAGTTTGTAAGTCAAAATATATTTTTATCAATTTCCACTATTCTCGACATTCACTTGGCAGTTTTCTATTATTAGGTATACATAAACAACTTAACTTCCATACTTCGATACTCACACCCCTAGGGAATTTCGCATTTCAAAACTGGCAATACCAACAATAATGCCAAGAGGGAATCGTAATAATTAGACATATTGAATTGATTGATTTTTGAAAGAAATACTATGAATTCTGAATTATTTATGGGTGGTAGGTGACTTTGCTGGTTTATTTAATACTTACGTCCTTTGTAATTTCGTCACACTTTAATAACGTAACTCGTCATTTTAGTGCTTTTTTAGCGAAATAAATTCTAACATGTAATACGACCGTATCCCTTGACAACATAATTGACACTAAGGAGCGGAAAGCTACTTATAGGCTAACAGTTAGCTGATAAAAATTTCGACGCATTCATGTCATCAAAGTTCTATCTAGAGAGTGAATAATCAAAGATTGCATATTCGGTAATTTCGGCGTCATTTATTTTCCTCGTGATATAACATTACTTTTTATGATTTTTTTTAAATATTTAAATCATTTTTTTTTTTGTTTCGGTTAATGCTTAAAAATTGTATTCTAAGAAACTAAACTTGGTAGGTTATCTTGTAGACCAAATATTAAGTTGAAGCACGACATCCTTAGGACACCATGAAGGTCTTTATGAATACCTACACCGTTTACCGTTTGAGAAACCGGCCAACTACAAGTTGAATTCGCACACGAACGGTTCCGTATCAATCTTGTACGCGGGCCCCCTTTTATTATTTGTTGGTTTTTAATCGGCAATGGTATAAGTCAGTTTTTGAAAACTTCAACTGTCTTCAATTATGGTCCAGGAGATATAGCTTGCTTACAGACAGACGGTCTGACGGACGGACGGACGGAGGGACGGATAGACGGACGGACTGCGGCGGCCTAGTAATAGGAGGGTGACGTTGGCTTAGTAATACCAAGTTAAATGGACCATTGCTGCTCCGGAGCCCTATTGCTAAGACAATTCAGATCATCCGTTTGTCTGTCCGCATCTTACTGGCTTTTTTTCGTACATAAGGAACCTATCATTGTCCAGATTTCATTTAGTAGAAACATACCTACTTATTGGTTTAATATTTTTTTTAAATAATGAAATGGAGATCGTTGAAAGTTGTCAGTTTTAGATAACTTTTGTTCTAGGTCTATCCCAAAAACTAAACTTGTATAGCCTGTGTCAATTCAAATTGCCCAAGAAAGAAACAAATTACTTAGTACTGTTTGACACAACCTCAAATATTCATCAAGCATGTTTTTATTTCGAATAACGTATAATTAATGGTTATTTAACATTAAACTTAATGTGAAAGTAATAATTCGTTGCTAAGACCTTATTTGATGTTTAAAAGCACGTGATTATCGAGTAATAAGGGTAAATTGGTTCGTTTGGTTGTGTTTACATCTTTGCCAATTTGTAGTAATGGGATTGACTTGAAATGCAGCTTATGCGATCTCGATGACAACAATAATAATATGGTACAAGCTGCTCATAGGAACTCCTCAATAGTTACAGTACCTATTCGTAGATCCATCGAGTTTGGATTGATTAACTCATGTTTTATTTTAATAACGAGTTTATCATCATACATCAGTGTTTGGAAAACAGTCTGCAAGAAAAGAGCGTTACTAACTAAAAATTACATTTAAAAAATAACTTAATTTTGCTAATTTATTTAAATACACTTAGTTACACGACTGACCAAGAAAGAGGATAATGTTTTTTGTTGGTTTTGGTTTGTTTAGAGTGCTCGGGGTAAGTTGTGCAATTGATTCTATTTACTTATGGAGCGTTATCTTACGTATCCTACCAATTCTATTCATTATTTATTAATCCATCCATTCATATTAATATTATAAGTAAATGCGAAAGTTACTCTGTTAGGCTGCATAAAATTCACACCGAAATGGCAGCGGCCGGCAGCGACCGGCTCGGCAGAGAAATATATTAATGAAAAACAAACTGCGGGCCGATTATGGTCGTGTTTATCGACGTAGATAAGCGTAGATAAAACATCTGTCACGTTCTGACCAATAGTAAGTGCGAGAGTGACGGAAGCTTTATCCACCGCGATAAAGGCGACCATAATACGGGCCCTGGATGACACTTGTAGGTACTTATAATAATCAGTTTAAGATTAGTTAAATCATTTAAAAAAAAATCATTTACCGCATTAAAAAGCTACGTGTAATTGGCATACATATCAACGAATAAAATTAATAAAAACGTGCAAAAATCTCTTGTCAAAGTTAATTACCTACCTTTGGGGGAGGCCACGTACGTACCTACTCATCAATGTGTCATTTGTGCGCGCCTAATTTTTCCGAGGACAAGACTGACAGTGATTTAGTGAAACTGGTGACGAAACACCTAGAGCCAGAGCGGCCGGAGATCGCCGAGCGCCAATTGTTCAGGGGTAGTCACGTCCTACCGGGTGGCAAGTAAAAAACTCAGGAGAAGTTTAAATAGTTTATTTTAAAAGAACGCCGGTAGTGTGATCAGAACAGGGTAGGTAGGTTCGTAGGGTGTGGTCTGGTTCTGCGAAGCGAGCTAGCACTTCCCTCGCAGTAGGTGACGCGGAGCGGCGGTGAAGAAACCGACGGCAGCCCGACGGTGTGCGATGACAGGATCCTGGCGTCGGGGCAGCACCCGGTGTGTAGCACCGGAACCCACTCGACGATCCTGGTCACCGTCGTTAGAGGCCGCTCCGGCCAAGAAGAGAAGTGGACAGGGTTTAGAGCCCGATCCCAAGACGCAAGAAGTGTTGTCCCAGCGGTAGTGCTCCTAGCGGTGCAGTGCTCCTAGCGGTGCGGTGGAATGCTCCAAGCCGTGGATTGCTCCAAGCCGTGGAATGCTCCAAGCCGTGGAATGCTCCTAGCGGTGGACCCTGGAAAACCCAAGCATTGGCTGTGTAAGCCTGGTGTCCAGCATTGGGATAGTTCATGCCAGCCGCCGTTGAGGGGTGAAGCCCCGAGTGAATAGCGCATAGAATTAATTATTGGCGGTGGCAAGAACTACCAGAACAGAGTTACAATTAAAACAAGAAGAAGCTAAATCAAAAGAACAATTAATAGTTACTAACGACCGTTATGAAGTAACGGTCGGTTATTCGAAATAAAATGGTTAAAAGAACAATTTGGAATAATCTAGAAGAACACAATAAGTATAAAACACAAATACAGTACACAGCAAAATAGAAATAGGATAGATAATTAGTTCGTTGCACTGAACTTACCCGATTTGGGGAAATGCACCGAATAAATTAAGAACTTAGGTATTTAGTACCTATTACGTTAACACGTCAAGTTGTTCCAAAGTAGTAAGTAGTTGAGGCGGCAAACAGGCCGAATGAAGGGTGCGTGGCCTATATATAAGCTTTCACCCCTTACTGTTAATTTCGAATATGAGTAGGGCGAACAAAGAAATGCTATATAGCAACTCGCGTCACGAGTGGAAAATAACTGGAGTCGTGTATGTGAGACACCAACATACCCTCAATTATTTCCTCATGCGCTGAATGAAAATGATTAAATACGATATTTATTTACAATTACAATGAATTAATTATTGGAAGATTATTTAGATTAAAGTAGACTGTTAATTATTAAAACATTTAAATATTAGTGAAGCTAATAAAAAATGACTAGTAACGCCATCTGTCGGCTTACTGCCGCTAACATTTGACAAAAGTAGATTAATGAAAACGTCTTTGTTAATCTATGGCTGTCTGTTTGACAGTTATCAGTTATTAGTAAACAACAAATATAAGATCTGAGGTATTATAGTGAATTTAAGTGAAAATGAAGTGATATTAAAGCTAGTTTGTCAATAAAATGCACACAGGTAAGGAACGTAACAACTGCATTGTTACAGTACCTCCCTTTCTCCAGTAAGGATTTTGATCCTAAGAGAAAATCCGCCTAAGAAAAACTTTTACGTCTACACATTCAAACTTCTTTCATACATCACGCATACAAATTACTTACAGACTTACCTTTCAAAGTGAGTTAACTATTTAGGCAATTTAGTTGACCTTGACGCAAAAATTAAATGGCTAGATGGAACTGGATTAAAAAACTGTTAAATTTTCCTCGAAACATCGTCATAGGATCACCACCCGTCCTATATATAGATCACCTAACAATACATGAAGGGCAAGGGCTTATTTAACGAGTCACTATCCGCTCGGGGCACGTATGTTAGATGAAGAAAGCATAGCTGCAATCTTAAGTAGTGGTCAAGGTAGGGCTTATTTTTCAAGTTACCAACCGCTTGAGTGAAAGGCTTTGTAGTTCGACTAGTAAAGAGTATTTTTAAGTTTAACAACTAGGTAGTGTAAATATGCAAATTAAATCAAAATCAATTAGAAATATTATTCCGGAAAGAGATAAATATTTCTGCCAGCACAGAAATAATTTTAGAATATAATAATGTAGTAAACTTCCGGAATCTGTGACTCTGCGTGCTTACTGGCACATTCATTTGTCCTAATACTTTAGAGGTATCAAGGATAAATTTAAAAAATGCACCGTAAGTCAACACCTAAAATGAGTCATGTATTTAAAATAATATTTAGAGTTGATGTCTTTTAGTATAAAAAGAATAATTAAACTTTCTCGATATGAAACAGTAACAGCCGGCTTAGAACCGTGGATGACCACCTCCCAGGTGAGCTCATCCTTTTATAAAGACAAAGACATACTTCCATCATAATCCACTGATTTTAAAGAATATAGGTAGATTTAAAAATAAAATAAAAATGTAAGTGGGTAGTGCAACGAACCAATTAGAACAAAGAGATTACTCTCCGTTCCGTTACAAAATATGATTAAGTAGAAATAGTATTTATTATTGCAACCCGCAGCAAGTAAGTTAGCACAAGAAAAACCAGAAGGGAAAAAAAACGTTAGGTAGGTAGTAAGTTAAAAGTGCGCAGAAGGCGACACCCAAAGTAAAAGGTTCCGCAGAAGGCGGCGCGTCTGCTCACATCGGGTGTTATGATGTGAGCTTAGCGTGGACCGTTTAGAAGAAACGGCCCCAAAAATTCCTTAGTCGGCTCTTACGACACCTCGGATAGAGAGAGGGTGGCATTATTCTAGACCCAGACACCACACGGGTATAAAAAGCTTGCTGAGAATTACAAAAACAAAAACACAAAAAAACACAAAAAACACAAATTAAGCACACACACTAATATTTAAACACTACACAGAACCAGACTAAGACCACGTAAAGGGCGCCACTGTCACGTCCTACCGGGTGGCAAGTAAAAAACTCAGGAGAAGTTTAAATAGTTTATTTTAAAAGAACGCCGGTAGTGTGATCAGAACAGGGTAGGTAGGTTCGTAGGGTGTGGTCTGGTTCTGCGAAGCGAGCTAGCACTTCCCTTGCAGTAGGTGACGCGGAGCGGCGGTGAAGAAACCGACGGCAGCCCGACGGTGTGCGATGACAGGATCCTGGCGTCGGGGCAGCACCCGGTGTGTAGCACCGGAACCCACTCGGCAATCCTGATCACCGTAGTTAGAGGCCGCTCCGGCCAAGAAGAGAAGTGGACAGGGTTTAGAGCCCGATCCCAAGACGCAAGAAGTGTTGTCCCAGCGGTAGTGCTCCTAGCGGTGCAGTGCTCCTAGCGGTGCGGTGGAATGCTCCAAGCCGTGGATTGCTCCAAGCCGTGGAATGCTTCAAGCCGTGGAATGCTCCTAGCGGTGGACCCTGGAAAACCCAAGCATTGGCTGTGTAAGCCTGGTGTCCAGCATTGGGATAGTTCATGCCAGCCGCCGTTGAGGGGTGAAGCCCCGAGGGAATAGCGCATAGAATTAATTATTGGCGGTGGCAAGAACTACCGGAACAGAGTTACAATTAAAACAAGAAGAAGCTAAATCAAAAGAACAATTAATAGTTACTAACGACCGTTATGAAGTAACGGTCGGTTATTCGAAATAAAAAGGTTAAAAGAACAATTTGGAATAATCTAGAAGAACACAATAAGTATAAAACACAAATACAGTACACAGCAAAATAGAAATAGGATAGATAATTAGTTCGTTGCACTGAACTTACCCGATTTGGGGAAATGCACCGAATAAATTAAGAACTTAGGTATTTAGTACCTATTACGTTAACACGTCAAGTTGTTCCAAAGTAGTAAGTAGTTGAGGCGGCAAACAGGCCGAATGAAGGGTGCGTGGCCTATATATAAGCTTTCACCCCTTACTGTTAATTTCGAATATGAGTAGGGCGAACAAAGAAATGCTATGTAGCAACTCGCGTCACGAGTGGAAAATAACTGTAGTCGTGTATGTGAGACACCAACAACATACCCTCAATTATTATTTCCTCATGCGCTGAATGAAAATGATTAAATACGATATTTATTTACAATTACAATGAATTAATTATTAGAAGATTATTTAGATTAAAGTAGACTGTTAATTATTAAAACATTTAAATATTAGTGAAGCTAATAAAGAATGACTAGTAACGCCATCTGGAGCCCATTTCTCAAAGCGTATTAGTCTAATAATATTAGTGTTTTGTCTCGTAAATCAAACTAAAAAATGAGACAAAACACTTATATTATTAGACTAATACTTTACGAGAAACGGGCCCCTGTCGGCTTACTGCCGTTACATTTGACAAAAGTAGATTAATGAAAACGTCTTGGTTAATCTATGGCTGTCTGTGTGACAGTTATCAGTTATTAGTAAACAACAAATATAAGATCTGAGGTATTATAGTGAATTTAACTGAAAATGAAGTGATATTAAAGCTAGTTTGTCAATAAAATGCACACAGGTAAGGAACGTAACAACTGCATTGTTACACAACTGCATTGTTATTCTCTTAGGCAGCCTTAGTCGCCAGGGTGCCTAGTTCCGCTCTAAGGGACACAAGTTAACCCTAACCTAACCTACTAATAATACAACTGTTACGATTTTTCTTTTTTACTGCGGGGGGCTTCGCCTCGTCATGTTGGGCCATTGTGGATTAGGGCCTTTACATGAAGCTACAAAGCAATCGATCGATATCAGGTGTGCTGACATACTCGGTCACCGGTTTCTGCACAAAACTCTTATTTAAACTCAGCCTATGCCTTCATTTTAGATGCGCCGCCCGGTGGACCGAGATAAGAAGTATTCTAGGAATGATTTCCGTAGTTATTGAAAATGTACCTATAGGATTAGTAAGCGTTTTCGAAAAGCATCCTGTCTGGCCACCCAGGTGACCGCCGTGTAATTTATTAATTTGCGACAATTCAACGGAGTAACGGTGTTATGAACTTATGACCTTGAGTTCATAAATTTGACGAAAATTGAATGGACAAAAATAAAATAAGTGAAAAAAAACCATTTTTGATTTTAAATCAGCATACAAATTAACAACAAAAAAGTTAAAAGTATTGTGGTAGGTATGTTTGCTGTGGTGAACTAAGAGTTAAAGGCCAACCGTTTGATACGCAAGTAAATATTCTAGCGTTTCAACCGCTGTCATTGTTGTCTTTAAGATGTGCAAAGACAATAATTACGGCGGTTAAAACGCCGAAGAATCAACAACACGTACGTAGGGAAAAAAATATGATATTATCCAACTCACAGGGCATAGCCCTGGGGTGTGATTCTCTTAAAGCGGCGATCGGTCGGACGAACGAGTGAATGTCGCAGCGTAGCCCCGTCCCGTTAGAGCGAACAAAACTAATTTTAGCGCGTGAATTCTCAATTAGGCAGCCTTCAGCGGTAGTATAAACAGCTCAGATAATCGGCAGCATTGCAGGGGCCCGTTTCTCAAAAAGTATTAGTCTAATAATATTACCCCCTTACTAATAAACGTTGAGTAACGGTGGTACCTATAGCTACTTATACTTATACAATGTTTTGTCCTTATCTGTCATTATTGAATAGCTATACCACCGTTACTCAACGTTTATTAGTAAGGGGATTAGTGTTTTCTCAATTTGTAGTTTCAATTACGAGACAAAACGCTAATATTATAAAACTAATACGCTTTGAGAAATGGGCCCCAGGAGCTATCTACTTATGTACTTACTCAATGGTAGTAGACGGGTGCCAACCTCTTAACTTAACTACAGTCTCACAAATACAGTCATCTAATACTAATCATTTGGTCAAGGACAGTGGATAGTGACAGTACAGTACCTTTTTGTTATTCAATTATTTCTAGTGGATGCTAGCGGCTGTAATGGAAAATTCCATGCGCCCTGCCACCACTGCCAGCTTGCGAACAACATCCCTCCCGCTCGCACCCTAACAATTTGGCGATAGGGCCTAGAAACTAGTCCAAGTAGTCAGTGACGCGAGCGCACCGCACCCGATAACGCCGGTATTTAGTCTCTTTAGACATCCCTCCTACCTAATCTGTGTACGTATTTTTCTAACTAACTAAAAAGTATCTTCGGTGCAAGGCGCGCCGCGTGCGCATCGCCGGGGCGGCGGAGCAATATCGAATGTTTTCACAAACCGGGAGTGCCAGTGCATGGTTAGAATTCAATTTGAGTGTGGTGATAGTTTTCTACTTAAGTGCTTTAAACTACGTATCACGAAAGACTTGTTTTGTTGTGCGAATCAAAAAGTGAAGGACACTTCGAACAATTACTCAAGGTAACTTAAAACATAAGTGAATTTATTAGTGTGATTAGGTTGGTTTATCTGTTTTCTACTTTACAATCCTTTATCTTACATTTTTATTACCTACACTAATCGGTGTTTTTGACGGTCCCAAGCCCGAAAAGTACCTATGAAGGGAAAATTGGAATCTGATTTGCTCTGTGTAGCTATCTGATTGGTCCGTCGAGTTGTAAACCGAGTTGGTTAAGAGAACCACCTACCATTGAGCCTTTTTTCTAGGTAGGTAGGTAACTAGTAGTATTTATTTATCTACCGGTAACCGAATAAATCTAGTAAGCACGTACTTAGGTGTGGCGAACGTACATAGGTACCCACGAAGGGCTGGAATGTTATTCTTTTAAACCACTTAGGTACCTACTTTTCAATTCGCTATTGAATTATTCGCGGTAAACTAACCTTACGGCAGAACGTGAGTTAGAGTTAAGTTCGTAATTAGGTAGTGTAAGTAGGTACCTCACTCTTTGGCCGAGGTGTTACACGCACTAAAATGCTTCGACGGGACTAGGGACTTGGGGTCGGCTGTTAATAACTCGTCAACGAATTAAAAACTGAACTGTTTAATGTCCGTTTCCCATATTCATACCGCGGCGGATAGATTTGATACCTACTTCAGGTCAAAATTTTACACATTTTGCACTTGGCAAAATGCATACTTTTAAACCTGAAGTAAGTACCTAACCTTATTTTTCCGTGTGATTAGAATATTTAGAACACGGACAGCACCTCAGTCGGACCGTTCGCCGGCAGCGAGGCCGGCGGGTGCCGCGAGGGGCGGCCGCGCGGCGCCGCGGAGACCGGTTCCGCCGGCGGGCACCTCCAGTATCACCTACAAATTGAGTCAATGCGTAGTGTGCGTACCTGCCTACCACCTACGTAATACGTTTCAAACCTTAAATGTTTTATTTCGTACTGGTCTCCTTTGCGAGTGTTTGTTTGTGATTCTGTTCTTTCGCGTGTGTTAGTGCGTCTGTGTGTGCGTGTGGTTCATTCAGTCTTGTGCTCTGTGCTAACTCGCTGAATTATCTTTGATTTAAGTAAGTAGGTACTTTTTGTGGAACTTACAATAAAAGCAACTTGATTCTACGCATCTACTTACAAGAACACCGGCCAGTAACTTAAATTGGTACGTTCTGCTTTTTGACTACATGCAACCGTAGGGCACTTAGTCAGGTAGGTACTAAATACGTTAAAGAAGTTGACAGACGGTAATCACCTGGGTAATAGGTAAGTACCTAGGTACAGTCAAGGGAATTGATTCCTAAACCACTTTGGACTATGTATTTAAAGTGACGTAATCAATCAAATCAAATCGGTTCCGGTTCTCGTCAAGTAAAGATGGCTTTTTGTGCTCTCCGAAGAAATAATCGATAAAACAGTGTAAAATACATCATTTTAAGTGAACAGTGTAAAAAACTAAAGACTAAAACTCGACTCATCCGATTAAATAAAAAATTCAGTGCATCGCGATAAAATCACAGCATAAAACGAGTGAATAAACCATCAGTGAACATAACCTAAAAAGTCGAATGACAAACGACGTTTAGCCGACAAGTCAGCCAACGTAATAACAAGAGACTAGTGTTGTCATCACAAAAATAATTAAACGCCAGCGACCCACGTCAGTGACATATGTGCAAGACTGACAACCTAAAAGGAAAAATACGTTCCGTTCCTCACAACAAACGTTCGGAAACTGTCACATAATATCATGGAAGACCAAATAAATGCATTATGGGATAAAATGAAAGAAGAATTTCAAAACCAAACTGATGCTATTAACACAACAGTCCACAACACAATTTCTTTAGCAATAGAAGAAAAATTGTTGCCGTTGTCACTGGACACAGAGAAACTTAAAGCAGAAAATGAAAAATTGAAACATAAAATACAAAATCTGGAGGTTAATTCTAGAAAAAATAATGTGATCGTTCACGGCGCGCATGAAACAGAAAACAACAATACCGAGCTGATGAGTTTAATTCTGGAAACTTTAAATAACCCCAACAAGAAGTATAATGATGCGGATTGGGACCGATGGGAGATCAGTCGAGCAGAAAGAATGGGGAGGAAGACCGAAAATAGGATCAGACCAATAAAAATCACTCTTACATTGGAATGGCGAAAACTAGAACTACTTAGGAACAAAAAAGCTTACCCAGAAAATATTACAATAACAGAAGATTTTCCCAAAGAAGTTCTCGAAGAAAGGAAAGCTCTCATACCAAAACTGATAGAGGCAAGACAATCAGGGAAGTTCGCCATAATAAAATATAACAAGCTCATTGTAAAGGAAAACAACCATACAAAGCAAGACAAAAGGAAAAGAGTTCCTTCTTCACCCCCTCCAGTACACCTCCAAACAACGTTGGCCCAACCAAACATCAAGAACGAATCAAGCAGCCAGCTAAACAATCAAAAACTACCCCTTTTGATGCTATGGCAAAAACAAAAAACTCACGCGAAGAAGCGCAGTCAAAAAACATGTAAAGACACACATCGGAAACCGGAAGAACACAACACACAAAGAGAAATTCCCCAAGCCGGCTGGTCACCGTGGGGAACATAGACCACCACCCTCCAATGAAAAGAAAACTACACAAAACAACAAATTGTATTAACAACCAGATGACAGAAACAATCCAAAAACCACAAGTGCAAAAACTATTATACCGAGAACCAATTGACCAACAAACAAACAAAAAAGTCATGCATATCGCTACACTAAACTGCCGAACACTAAGAACAGATGAAAGGCTACTGGAGCTAGAACAAGGTCTAGAGAAGATAAATTGGGATATCCTAGGCCTGAGTGAGGTCCGAAGACTCGGTGAAGAAGTAAGAGAATATCACGACTACTTACTGTACTACAAAGGTGAGACAAAGTGACTTCACGGTGTAGGCTTCATGGTAAAGAAAAACCTCAAAAAAAATATACTTGAATTCTCAAACAAATCAGAAAGGATCGCCACCCTAAACTTGAAAATCCCAGGTCAAAAACACCCATGGTCAGTCATACAAGTATATGCGCCCACCGAACTGGCTAGTGACGCTGATAAAGATTTATTTTACACCTCACTGCAAGAAACCATAGAAGAGGCACATAAAAACAAAATCATAATGGGTGATTTCAATGGTCAAATTGGTTCACAGAGGAATGGAGAATCAAATACTATGGGCCCATTCAGCAATGGTAAAAGGAACCGAAATGGTCAAAGACTTATAGACATCACTAGAAACAACAACTTGAAAATAATGAACACGTTTTTCAAGAAAAAACCTAATAAAAAGTGGACTTGGATATCCCCAGATGGGAGATACAAAAATGAAATCGATTTTATCACCTCCAACGTACCAACACTATTCTTAGATCTAGGTATAATCAACCAGCTAAACTTCAACACAAACCACAGAATGGTCAGAGCCACTATACTTATATCGAATAAACAAAAATCAAGAAAACATATTAAAACCCCACCAACAAACATACCTCTCCCAATACCGGATAATATACTATCTCAGCTAGAAAAAAATTTAAAACCAATTGAAAACATCAAAAATATCCAAACTAAATACAACTTCATGGAAAAAGCACTATCAGATCTGTCAAAAAAGCTATCCAAAAACACAATAAAAAAAGATAGACTAGGGCAGCATGCAAAATTACTAATTGAGGAAAGAAAGGAAATGTTTAAAGATAGAAAACACAACATAAGGAAGATTGAATCAATTAGCAAAGAAATAACAAGAAGTATTCAAAACCATAAGAAAGAAGTCAGACTAAGAAAAATTACATTTGAGATTGAAAAAAGTGGAGGAATAAAAAAGGCGCTGAAGGAACTCAGAGACCACTCTAAGTGGATACCAAGCTTGAAAGGTGGAAACAAAACAACAAAAGAGTACTCAACATCAAAAAGGGTACTTATAAACAGAATTGCCACAGACTTCTACCGGAACCTCTACAAATCAAAGCCATCAGATTTAGAGGCTGACGAATGTCAACAGCAAGCAGGAGAAGAAATCACCCCAGACATAATCCATAGCGAGACCACCAAAGCTATAAAATCTCTAAAGAACGGGAAAGCACCCGGTGCCGATGGCATCCCTAATGAAATACTAAAAGGTACCATAGATGTAATACTGAAACCGCTGACACACCTGTTTAACCAAATATTAGAATATGAGTCAATCCCAGAACAATGGACAAAGTCTACAATTATCCTAATTCATAAAAAAGGAGACAAGGAAAAAATTTATAACTATAGGCCCATTAGCCTTATGTCGAACATTTATAAACTGTTCTCAAAAATCATTCTGAACAGAATAACCATACGCCTCGATGAAGAGCAACCACTAGAACAAGCTGGTTTCAGAGCCGACTTCTCAACAGTTGACCATATCCATGTAGTTAAACAAATCACAGAAAAGTACAATGAATATCGAAAACCATACTACATATATATCTTTTGTAGACTACAATAAAGCTTTTGACTCCATATCCCACAAATATCTATATAAAACCCTCTACCACCAAGGAACCGAAAACAAATATATAAGAATCATAAAAAATATATACTGCAACTCCACAGCAAAGGTACAACTAGAGAGAACTGGTGATGAATTTCAAATTCAAAGAGGGGTGAGACAAGGAGACCCATTGTCCCCAAAACTCTTTTCAGCTGTCCTAGAAGAAATATTCCGTAAACTGGACTGGGAAAGATACGGTCTTAATATAGACGGACGCAAATTATCGCATCTAAGATTCGCAGACGACCTAGTACTGTTCGCAGAAGATGCCGAAAACCTGCAGGAAATGCTTGAACAACTAGCAACAGAAAGCGATAAAGCGGGACTCTCAATGAACTTCTCAAAAACCAAAGCTATAACCAATAGGCACATACAACCCATAAAGGTTAAAAACCAGGAAATCGACTACATAGAGGAATAATATGTCTATTTAGGTCAAACAATAGCACCAAGGTCACAAACAGAGAAAGAAGTCCAAAGAAGAATAAGCAACAGCTGGGCACGCTTCTGGTCACTTAAAGAAGTACTTAAGAACAGAGAAATACCCATGCCAGAGAAGAGAAAAGTATTTAATACATGCATCCTACCTGTTCTCACCTATGGTTGTCAAACTTGGGGCTTGACCAAATCCCTCAGCCAAAATCTAAAAGTATGTTAACATTCTATTGAAAGAAGTATGCTCCACATAAAGCTTCGAGACAAATGGTCAATCACTAAAATCAGACAAGCCACAAGAGTAACAGATGTCACAAAAAAAGTCAAACGCCTTAAATGGAAATGGGCAGGACACATACTGAGATCCCCTAAGGAAAAATGGTCAAAGGCAATCTCAGAATGGTACCCAAGGGATGGTAAGAGAGGTAGGGGAAGACAGGCAATGAGGTGGGATGACGATTTCCCTAAAGGATGGCGCCATAAGGCAAAAGATAGGTTACAAGGGCATGAATTGGAGGAGGCCTATGTCCAAGGACAACCTGACGCCGGAAGCTATTTGCAACAGTGATCAGTGAATAAAGGCTATTTTATTATTATATTATTATTAATCAATCAAAACGTAAGAGACTTCTTATGATTTTATTTACAGTGTCACTTTGACATAGTCCAAAGTGGTCTAAGAAAACAATTTATTTGACTGTACCTAGGCATACTTACCTATTAAAAGTATTTTTTTTGCAAATAACTCTTAGCTTGTCAAACAGAGCTTGGATAATGGTTAGTGGTTGCCACATAGGTAAGATTGTAAACGTCAAACTCTTTTTTTATTTTAGTAAGGTGTTACTTATTAACTTTTTGGTTACTGTCATAAGGTCATAGCATAGGTACTTAAGTAGCTGTTAAGTTTTAACACGAAGTACCTACCTTGGTTCAGTAGTTACATCACCACGGGCATGTTAAACACCAAAGTTATGACGCATCAACATGCCGATTACCTACCTCTTATCACCTAACAACTCAAAAAGAAAATAAGTACATTCATAAAAAAAAACTAAAGCATTGATAATTTATAAACTAGGTACCAAAACCCTAAAAACATGGAGTTTTTTGTACGTTACCTATGTAGGTATGACGCGCGGCGCGCGAGACACGTGACCGCCGCGCGGGTTGACGACCGGCGCCGGCGACGAGGCCACGCCCCCTCCCTCATTGATACTTTGATACATCGTACTACGATTAACGGCACCATTACTGTGTTGATTCTTCATACATTGCGCGGCGAGTTTTGTTAGGAAAATAGAACTTTTTAACCTTACGTTTCCGGAAAAAAATTCCAGTGCATTTCAGTTCAGTATAATGGTCTGAAACTATAGTTTCAGTTTTCGGTGAGCCGTCGCTTACACCCTGTATATTATTCATACTGTGAATACTACCTTCTGTATCTGGCCCTTAATCCAGCCAGGTTGTTCATTTCAAAAGCGTTTTTTTAGGAAGCATTAAGAGGTGCTAGTAGGTAGACGCACAACTTGTAAAGTGCATGTATAGCTTAGAGAATACAATTAATTTCAATTCTACACTTAGGTAGGTACATAAAACCATTTATATTTTAAGGCAGTTCGTAACATAAAATAACATAGGTACCTACTTACCAACAAGTATCTATGTACTGATACAGCGTTCCTTGTGTTGGTCTGGTGTTTTATCTTATAACATGGGTGCAATATATCACTGCATCATTTACTTTAGTGCCTTTGTCATAACATTGTAGAACACTAGAAAGACAGAAATTGGTGGATAGTTGTTTATTAGTAAATCATAAGTTATCAATGTAAGAAATATAAATAAATAGGTAGGTAGGTAGGTAATAGTAGAGAAAAAACTTTAGCAAGTCTAAATAATTTCACAAAGAGATATTAAAACTAGCTCTCTAATTATTTCCGCAGGTATTAAATGATTTACCTTTGATGGTCCGGAAATAAAATCCATTTGTGCAGAAAACGTTCTCGAACGAGCCGACTCGAAGGGAAGCCCTTATTTATAACGTGTTACGGTGGGTACCTACACATAAAGCACCTGTGATTGTTAATATTTTCATTTTCACGATAGGTTAGGTTTCACTCAGTAATAATTCCACAGAACCGTACCATTTGCGTTTTGCACATTTGAAAAATGGGTACAGACACTCATTAACTACAAGCAGGACACGTTTTAAGGGCTTTTTACACTATTCAATTAATCGGAATCCTTTTTAGAATTTAGGAAAATGTGAAAAAATGCAATTAAAACAGTTATGATCCTATTTACGAACGGTAAGATCAGTAAGGATTCGATCCGATTTAGAATCCTAAGTACCTATCGTATAAATTTACGCGGGACTGTTTAGGTGGCGTCTAAATTTACAGAAAAATCTGTAATTTGACGTTTGTCATGTGCATCCGAATACCAAATTGGCGCCTATCTCTAAGTTGAATATATTAAACGTCAAATTTAAGCGATTCTCTAAATTAAGAGATTTTAATGTATGGCAACTTCAACATAGGCGGTACTCCGAATACCAATTGGCGTGTAATCTAAAATGACATAACTTAAAATTATAGATTCTTAACTTAAATTTAAATTAAGACGTCACTTATCCGAATTAACCCACTGTAGTGTTAAACTATTTTGAAGTATTAATTTATTTTTTTGTTGAGAAAAGGATCTCATTTTTATTACATGTTTTAAGGCATAGATTGTCATAATTTTAGTTCCTATTATTTTTTGAAAATGTACACTGGTAAGTAATACGAAATCAAAGTAATATAAGTTAAGCAACATAACTATATTAAAAATATCAGAAGGCTGTTTTGAAGACTGAGATAGTTTACTTTATTATAAATTCCATGTTAATTGGTACGTACCTTTTAGGCTGAAAGAGTCATATTTCGCCTAGTGCCTGCTATACGGCCGCATCTCAAAAATTTTCATTTTTGATATTATTGCAGATTCGTGGTCAGAAGGGTTTAATTTACCACCTTAACTCAAAAAAATAAGGAAAACTATCCTCTAAAGCCTCTTAATGCACTTGTGGCCTTATGCAAATTTCCAAAAATCGACTATCCCTTACCTGCAATATGGCCACTCGCCAGTCCGCCGCTTGCGCCCGCTACGATCGCACGCAAAACTACCATGCTGTTCAGACACTTCGGAGTTGCGGCCGCGTAGCACAAACGTTCGGAACAAGTTTTTGAGTTACGTCCACATCGCACAACAGTAAATAAGACCGTGATTACAATGAACGCGTCAAAATATAAACGAAATAAAAATCACTTGATGATAAGAAACCTACAGTAAGTAGGTAACTTTATATAATAGTTATAAGTCGTTACCTATGATTAATATACCTAAAGGTTGTAATATAACAATATAAGGGTCAATCAACTTTTTTACACACACAATTCTGTCTGTTGCCCACTGTTCAGATTTTAATAAATAAAATAAAATCTCGGGACTTATTGGAAGTGAAATAATTATAAAATTATAGTTATATCATTAACTCCTTTCATTATAATGTATTGTTTTATTATTATTCTGATATTTATTTAATTTTCTGTACATAGGTTTTGTATGATAAATATTCAAATATAAAAGTAAAATAAAATACTAATACAAAAAATATACATTATAAAAAACCTAACCTATGAGTGCCGCCGGCAGCGGGGCAGGGCTCAAGCTACCGGTGGTTAGGGCTGCAGAGAGAGGAACCTCCTCACAATGCGTGCCGAGGAGTACTACCTTCTGTATCTGGCCCTTAATCCAGCGAGAGTCTCTTGAGGTGTTGGTCGAGACTCTTCGCTATAAGACCGTTTGCCGAAACAACTATTGGGACAAAGATCGTCGAAACAACATCCCACATGGCGGTCACCTCGTGAGCCAAGTCAAGGTACTTGCTGAGCTTGTCCTTCTCGGCCTTCACGAGGTTCTCGTCATGCGGGATGGTGACGTCGACGACCACTGCCGCCGGGCAGATCGATCGATTGAGATCGATCTGTCAATACGATATCAGGCTTATTGGCGACAATAGTCCTGTCCGTGATGACAAATCGATCCCAATAGAGCGTAGCACGACCATTTTCGAGAACTGGCGCCAGTGTTTACTTATAGTACGGCACTTCAGACTCAACAAGACCATTATTGAAGAGCAAGTTGCTGATGGATGATCCTGGATGTATGAGCAAGTACTCGCCGTTGAAATTATGTATCTGAGGGACTTGCCGGGGCAACGGCACGCTCGACAAATGTCGACCGTGCCATCCCTCAGAATATATTTCCGGTAATTGGTCGTCATTATGACCTCGTCAGCAATTGCACAGACAAAACCTTCGGTTCCCCAAAGATTTCGGTTTTCACGGACGCTAGAAAGTCTACGTCGGGCCTTGTTAGGGCCAGGTAGAAGCGTCCGCGTAGCTCGTTGCTTTTCCATACGTTCTTGCGGTCTTCAGTGCTCAACACCGTTGGTCTGCGCCAGTTTTCGTTTGCCAAGGAGAGAGGCGTGAGGCTCCTGTCTACTGCAACCACGATGCACCCCACACTCATTGCCAAGGAAATAATCCCTGAGATTGCACGCACACCTCGCAGTTGTGGAGATTCTTAGCATTTAAAATGCCTCGACCTCCACATTTCCTTGGGATGTACAATCTCATGACAGATGAGCGTGGGTGCAACATGCGATGTGATTTAAGCAGTAGACGGATCCCCCTATCCAGGGCGTCCAGCTCAGTCTGAGTCCACCTTAGTATGCCAAAGGAGTATGTGAGCAGCGGCACCACCCAACCATTGAAGGCGCGCCTTACTACCCCGTGACAATGTTGACATTTAATATCATATCATGTCATGCAAAAACCATGATAACAAGATCTAGAACGAATAGAACAGAAGCGGATACTGCGATAGCACGCCCTCCACCCCAGCCCGCTTCGTTCAGCTCATGTCGCCATCGCTGTTGGGTGATGAGTTCGCCACTGCACCCGACACCAGCGAGTCGAGCGACCTCCGCCGTCGCGACCACCTACGTGACGTGCGACCACCGCTGCCGGCACGCTTGGGGCCTGCGGGGCATCCTGCTCTGCGCACGGCTCCCGCTACCGGTGGTTTAGTGCACCGCATGCGATGGTCAACATCGAATAATGAAAATTGCATGCGAGCATAATACGGGGCTACAGAGGGAGGAACTAACCTCACTGCGTACCGTGATCGAATGCTGCTCCTGTTTCAGACTCTTGAACCAGCCATCACTGTTACCGCCCAATGACTATCGGATCAGGTGCGGGCCATTCAGCGGCTTCGGCGACTGGATCAGTCTGTACGTTGATCGGCTACGCCTTGAATCGCTACATATTCGTACAGCCTCCGCTTCATCACGGGACCCTCCTGCTGCGTTATCGGCTTCGATGCCAGTCGCCCAACACGCACTGATATCAGTGCAGTATGATCCCGTTAGCGACGTCGAGGATTGTGTGAATATAAGCGTAACTAACCAGGTGAATGAGCAACTGAGGAGGGCTTTGGAAGACGCGATCGCGCAGTATCGGTCCACACCCAACTCTAGGTCTCGTTTACCACGCTTGCCTGGCAGTAAACGAAATTTAGCACTTATGGGAGCCCTAAACGCCTTGCTGGCGTCATATTTACAAGCCAGCGAGGATATTATCGATACCCACTCAAATTTGTACTGTGGGGCCAGCACTGCATGCCGCGTAGCTCGAGTCAAGTTTTCGGACACTGACCGAGCGACGTGCGCTCGCGGGTCTGTCCCCGCTTGGCAAGTGCGAGTTGAGCGGCGTATTGATAAGTTTAGGACTCTCATAGGAAAGCTAGTCTGCTTCAGGGTGGCAATGAACGCCCCCGAGTCATACGTTTCGTGAACCAGGCTTTTGCTTGGACCGGAATAAGGCCCCAACATTATTATGGCCTGTGTCACGGAACGTATCTACTTCCTGAAGCAGAAAGTTTGCGCGTGGGCAAGCCGTATTCGTCGCTATAGAGAGCGTGTGGATAGATACCAGCAAAATCACCTCTTCCAAAGTGATCCGAGGAAGGTGTACCGAAAGTGGGAAGGAACCGATCAAGGAGTGAGCGACGGACACCTACCGGATGCTCCTGCTATGGTTAATTTCTGGCGCAGCATCTGGTCGGTGCCTGTCGTGCACACAGAAGGAGACTGGATTTTAGCTAGGCAGATATTCAAACATAGGTAATTTAAATTATATACCTATCTGTCAAGAGAATTTACGCGTTAGGCATACTTCGAGACATTGATTATCGCATATAATAATGTTTTACTGTGCCAAAGATGATTAATAAAGGTATCTGATAACTATTTTTCGTGTTTTTCATTTATTTTATTATTTTTAAATGTATTTTTGTATGATAGTATGCTTATTACCGTCATTTAATTCTTTTGCGATTTTAGACACATCTCGAAATTCCGTAAAATACTTTCTGCGATATGGCCACAACACGAAGTGCCTATATTTGAAGGCCAGTACTTTAAAAACTACGCATACTTGAAAAAAAAAATGCACGTTCATTTGAAGCTCTATATAATGAACAACAAAATAACCTAAACCACAGTTTTATTGACCCAAAACTTAAGGAATTAGACCCTTTTTTCTGCCGCACACTCAACTCGCAAAACTTTGAGCGGCGATTTCTCTTAATATTGGTTTTTTGAGATGTGCCCGTATAGCAGGCACTAGGCGATTTGTTTCAATTGTTTATTGATTACTTAGTAAATGTATAATGTTAAGTTTAACTACCTCAAAGTAGTTTAAGTTAAGTAATTTAACGTTATTAAAAATGTTATACAGCTGTTTTACAGATGGAGATAATTCTTTCTTACAGAAATACATATTTTATAAGTTTTTTAATTGTTACTTAAGTGAATAAAGACTAAAAAATATTATGTGCCATTATTAGATTCTAAGAGATTTCTTCTAAATCTTAATAAATTTCATCCATATCTTATGAAGTTGTATTTTTTGTCAGTACTATGTCATCCTCGTCAGTCCCCTGGTAGTCAAATCAAGAAAAATCTAAATATAATTACTAATTGAAAAAGTGACTGGCCCGAACACGAGCAATATATGCATTTGATTAGCTATCATATATAAACCTGAATTCGTGAGAATTTTATTTAAAAATATCTTAAACAATAATATCGTAAAAAGTAAAATGAGCGGTACAGTCTGGACTGCAGTCGCATGCATTAACTTTCTGTAAAAGTGATTCAAAATCTGTGTAAATCACAAATGCTGTATTTTGTTTCCGCTGGTAAGTTTTGAATTTAATTACTGCACCCTTCTTCGGTAACACCGTGACTAAACCACCGCTCAATGATTATGAAGTTCTTGTTCACTATGAAAAAATAGCAAACAAACTTCACAAAAATATAATTTGGCATGATACGCAGTTATTTGACTCCTAACCAGTCGACACAAGTCTTTGATCAAACAGAAATGCGAATTACTATTATTTTCTAATAATAGGAGGTGTGTAGTTTTTTGTTTGATCTTATTATTATTTTCAGATTTATAAAGCGAGCCTATTTTTAAACCGTAAATAATAAATGCAGAGGGGAATATTCTTTTTCAAATATTTTAACATCAGAAAATGTTACTGGAAAAGACATATCATCAATCTTTAAAACATTATGAAACTCAGGGTATGAAGTTACTCTCTCAAGATGTTTTTAGCGGGATACAAAGCCGCCATTACACACCACAAAAAACAGCATTAGTCTTTGTTCTGGACATTAAGACATGTTTTTTTTTATTTTGAATAATTTTGGGTAACTTAATATAGAAATAAATTTCAACCTTTAAGTGGGTCAACCCACTTAAAGGTTGAAATTTATTGATATTTATTTCCATATAATTCAAAATTAACTTTTATACATAATAATATAGCGTCGCTGCGCGTGTAAAACCGCGGAAGAGCACTTTGTAAATACCGCGTAACAGCAAAAAGCGCAAAATTGAAAAATCGCGCCAACAGATCCCTGGCGCGGATTTGCTTAGTCCAAGTTCTCACGCGATTTGAATTGGTCAATAGGAAGGCTCATTTTGGCATCGAAACAATACCGCGAAACGGTAGTATGCCTGAACTTGGCTGCAAGTCCGCGTATTTACCGAAACAGTGAAGAAGTTGTAACACGATTAGTGAATGCTCCCGAAAAAAAAAGGTTTTCTGTGAATAACGACTATGTTTTGATTGTTTATAATCTATATTTACCAATATGTTTATGCTTTAATATTATAGGGTACATCAAATTCCTTAATAATTTAATAATTTTGACTATTCTACTTCTTACATGTATTTACGCGTTATTTACTCATGTTGGTAATATACGCGGTATTGCATTATAGAAAAACTTATATACTTTAATCATTTTCAGATAAATACACTGAAGCATCGCATATAATAATGGAAGATCGGGACAATGATGAAGTTTTTTTAGAAAATGCTTATATTAGCGGTGACGTGGTAACTCTAAAAGATCTATGTGAATGGGAACGGGAAATCCATACTATCCATACTATCCATACTAATTAATATTATAAATGTGAAAGTGTGTCTGTCTGTCTGTCTGTTACCTCTTCACGCTTCAACCGCTGAACCGATTTAGATGAAATTTGGTATAGAGCTTAAGTCCCGGGAAAGGACATAGGCTACTTTTTATCCCGGAAAATTAGACAGATCCCGAGGGAGCAGCGATAAACGACTTCTACGCGGACGGAGTCGCGGGCAAAAGCTAGTATTAAATAATTACCATAATCAACCAGAAGCGCAAACAGTTCCCATCCCTTCGTCAGAGATATTAGATCAAGAAAGTCAAATTCAAAATATAACATCCGAGTTTACTACACTTACAACAGTTGATCCTGCTTTAACACAAAATGAAAATGATAATATTACTACTCCTATTGAATTGAATGTTAATGTAATAGAGCACGATAACGATGGCGTTGATTTTTCGTCTTACGATTCTGTTGCAGATCCTCCTTTTTACGCTCTCTCAGATATAACTAATTTAAGGCCACTGTCACCAGAAAATACGGAGTGGTTTCCTGAAAGGGAAATAGAAGAAACACTGAAAATAAATAAAAGGAAGCGCAAATGCAATAAAACGCAATAAAATGATGGGAGAAGAGTATATTGGATTTAAAAAAGACGGTAATAAATATGTTCAGAACGATCCAAATCAGCCAGAATAATGGGTCCATTATGTATGTCATCGCGATGTTTCAGTGGTAAAGCTATGTATTGTGCAAAATTAAAAGAAGAAGTGCGATCAGAATTTTTTAAAGTCTCTTGGAATATGAGTTGGCAAGAAAAGAAAATGTACGTATCTTCAATGGTGGATCTGAAACCTACAACTAGAAAAACTAAGAGCTCAAACTCAAGACGAAGTGATACCAAAATGTACTATTTAAAAGTTAATGATAAAAAGCAAAGAGTTTATTTAAAAACATTTTTGGAAACATGGGGTATAAAAGAATGGACAGTGAGATATTGGCTAGGAGAGAAGAAGTATAATATTAATGAATCTGAACCAAGAGATGTGGCAGTCGCTGAACCCAAAAGAGAATTGGCTAGAAAATATTTAACTGCACTACCGAAACTACCGTCCCATTATTGTAGACAATCTACTTTGAAGTTATATTTGTAACCCATAATCCAATTAAAAGCGGAATTGTATCGTTTATATGTAGACCATTCAATTTCGAAAAATGGACCTGTGGCTTCAAGAAAAGTATTCGAAAGTGTTCTATTTGACGAGAATATAGGACTGTTTCAGCCAAAAAAATATACATGCGACCAATGCTGCGCTTACAAAGCAGGAAATATATCGCAAGTGCAGTATACTAAACATATCGATTTGAAAGACTTAGCTAGGGCTGAAAAAAACTCCGACAAAGAATCAGCACAGAAAGGAACCATACATGCATTAACAGCAGATCTTCAGGCTGTAAAACTGTGTCCTTTCCTAAATGCTAGTGCACTTTATTTTAAAACAAAACTAGCCATGCACAACTTTTCAGTCTACAATCTAAGCAATAACGGATTCACGTGTTACTGGTTCGACGAGACGGCATGCGATTTATAAGCCACTACATACGCTTAATTTTTTGTGGATTATTTAACTAAATTACTGGATAATGATCCCAAGGACGTTGTCATATTTACAGATGGCTGTACAGCCCAGAACCGAAATAACATTGTATAGAATGCGTTGATGCATTTGGCTATGGCCAAGAACATAGTTATTACTCAGAAATATTTGGAACAGAGACATACTCAAATGGAAGTAGATTCGGTTCACTCCGTGATCGAGAGAAAATTGAAAAATCGGGAAATCGTTTTACCCTCACAATATGCTACGATCACGTAGGAAGCAAGAAAAGTACCAAGTCTCTACGAAGTGATTACACCTGATTATACATTTTTTAAAGACTTAAGTCTTAAAGAACGCTTGATTTATGAATCAATAAGACCTGATCGTGGGGCAGGTGATCACTGTGTCGTTGAAGTAAAAGCACTGAGGTATAATCCAAGTGGCACAATAGACCATAAGCTCCGCTTTACAGATGACTTTAGTCTTTTGCCTAGAAGGCCAAAAAAAATATCTTCGATTTACAGTGTGCCTTCACGTTATGAATCTAGACTACCAATATCCAAAACCAAGTATGGTCATCTACAGGAGCTTAAGAGTGTCATACCCAAAGACTGCCATAGTTTTTGTGATAATTTACCTTATAAATAATGTTCCTGTTTTGACTGAGTAAGCTAAGAGTTTGAGTTACTAAAGTTATTGATTTTTGTTACGATTATTTACGTATGAATACTTTTACTAATTAAGTATGAGTATTTTCGAATAATTTAGTTGATTATAAAAAATATACGTAAGGCAGTGTTGTTACCACACCATTTCAAGTACAAGGTATAGAAAAAATACTTTTTATTGTAATATGGTTAAAACGTAATTTTACTTTTATACTTTTCTCGTAAAACCATTATCAAAGATTAAGTTAAGATACTGTGATTTTAGAGGAACCTAGGAGACTGATTACTCAGAAAACTTATTTAAAGGTCAGTTAAAGAGATGAGACGTTATTCTGTTAATAGGTACGTTTGTAAGATTTAGAGATTTTTTTGTTTATTGGTAAGTAAAAGTTGTGAACTCCTCGTTCAAAAATTAAATCTTCTAATCTCAAGAAAATAAACATGTTAACTGATTGCTTGTACAATGTCTTATTCCAAAATGTAATGACATACTAGTATTAATCACTGTAGGTATTATTCACTGTACAAGGAATGAATAAGGTAATAATTTTCTTGCGGTTATAGGTAGAAGTTTTAATTTTGTCATGAGGAATTGAGGAGTTTACCTCTTTAACTTAAGGTTTTTCTTTATAATGTTGATTATGAGTAGTAAAAAAATATTGTTTTTCTGATAACATGTACTTCTTATTAAGATGTCTATATATTTTGTGATATTAAATTATCTTCAAATAAAATGTTTTATTTCGAACCCACGTACCTACTGCTCTGCCGTGCTAGTGAAAAAGGCGATCTTTCGACATTGAGTTATTATGACCATTGTGATGTGGAGAACAAGCCTCGTCGACCCATCTTATCCGTTTGTCGATAAGAGGCTTGGTTGCGAAGATACGATAAGGAAAAAGGCCGTATAACAGACTATTTTCCAGCAAATACTAATCAATAAAGCGGAAACTACACAATACTACATTAGAAAGACGTAAAACAAGACACACCGCATTATTGTCCAGTGTAGGTTTGATTTATTAATAAGTTGAACTACTCTATAAGGCCGTAATTGCAGATTACTAAGTAAAAAGAACGAATAACATATTTTACCGCCTTTTAACTTAGTATTTCAAAATTTTTTTTTTTCTATTTGCTCATAATCTAAATGAACGTAACAGAGTTTTCTAGACAAAAAGACCGTATGTCAGTATTTTGCGGTATTTTAGTCTAGCTAATGCCAATTTTTTAATAATGATAAACTTGTTTAAATAAACGTTTGTTTTGTGATACGGTATTTTTACTTGGGACAGAGGGAGTTTGTAACGCTTAAATTACTATTCGAATATCCACAGAAGGCCCATGCTACTTAATAAAACCGTATAATCCCCACTCTCCTACATACACCCCGCGGACGGGGAGGGCCCGCTTTCGGGCGACGCGGGCCCCCGCCACCTTCAGTTCGCTGACGTTACGAGTAATGGAGGTGCGTGTGCGCTGGCGCTCTTTATCACGCGAAAAGACGACCGAATTGGCGAGAAATAATAAAAGTGAGTACATAATACCTTTCTAAATATTTATTACCTGAGTTCAGTAAAAATAAAAGTTTCTTAATGGTACTTACGATCATATGGGATTAATTCGTCAAAGAAGTTGCTAGTGTGTTTGTTTATTGCTTTGTAACCTACATACTTTAGGTTCAATAATAATGTTATTTGGTTATGGCTCTTGCTTTTTAACAATCTTATATTAGCTTGACTACTTGAATATAACTAACTATCTATGTAATACTCTAGGAAGGGTTCTCATCGTCGGATCGACGATGTTAGCATACCTATTGTGATGACAAAATATACTAATAATAGATAATAGCAGAGGCGAAAGGTGGCCGTACAAACTCCTCAATCCATCCATACTAATATTATAAATACGAAAGTGTGTCTGTCTGTCTGTCTGTTACCTCATCACGCTTAAACCGCTAAACCGATTTAGATGAAATTTGGTATAGAGATAGCTTGAGTCCCGGGGAAGGGCATAGGATAATTGGGTATGGATGAACTACGGCAAAATGCTTGGATACGTTTTCGTTGGTAGGTAATAAGAGTCCAAAGTAAAGGAAAAAATATCAGATTTTTTGGGTGCGCTATATAATTATACAAAATAAATAGTAGTTTATGTGACTATTGCATAATAAGGGGCATTCAAATTCGAGTGAGTGTTTCTAATCTAGTCTAATCAAAAATGCTTTGTTTTTCAGAGATGTTCGAAATTTGAATGTCATAAGAACATCGAAATTGATGTTCTTATGAATTCATAAGATAACTGCCGCAGATAAAAAAATTGCTCTAACAACAGAGTTGATTATTATGCTGGTCATAATTTGCGGTTTCTGAACGCATCATAGAGGGTTTATGATATGAGTGTAGATAAAACAGTTTATTACATTTGGGCCGGATTAAGATGGACACTAACCTTAGTCCGTCACGTATTCAATGATATTTTATATTTAGATACGTTATGCTCATACTAAGCGCACTAAAGCCCGTCACCAAATTACTGACAGTTGCTACGTTACCATGGTTACGATACTCCTACAGACAAAGACGGCAATCCGTAGCGAACGCTATTGTTAGAAAGAGATAAATAGTTGATTCAAATTGCTCGCCATTCCCGCCAAGACAAGTGCCCGCTCACGGTCATCCTTATCGCACTCCTGCGATATCTAATTGTGTATCTCATGTTTCACAGGTGACAATGACGTCGGTGCAAATTAAACAAATCATGGCGATGTAGGTACAGTCAACAGCATAAATAAGTGATCATTTATGTACCTACCTTGTCGCTTTCAATCGTTTCACAATTTTGTATAACATTTCAAACACGACGTTAAAGTGACAAGGTACATAAATGATCACTTATTTATGCTGTCGACTGTACAAACAAAATGTAAAAAATATTTACGGTACTTACGAATAAAATGAGACATCCATTCTTCCTTTTACAGTTACAGTATAATTTCGTCAGCCTCGAAAAACACAAGGCGGCATTTTTTATGATTTATATTTGTTGCATTTCGGTAATAAGACTTTACTGTTTTTGATGCGTACGTGTCAACGGCCGCGGCGCAACTGAACGGTAGTCAAACGGTAGTAAGGCAATTGCCTTCCTTTTTGAGGAACGCTTTTGCGCGCAGATGACGTATCTTAATATAAAATATCATTGCACGTATTGATAAAAAAAAGTGACAGATTTGTCAATGACAACTACCAGGGCGCAAAATCAATAGCTCAGAGGCCCTACTTTGAAAATCTAAGTTCAAAGTTACGTTAGCTGACGCAACCAAAAAATCTGATATATTTTTTATTTAACTAGGACGCTTATTACCTACCAATGAAAACATATCAAAGTATTTTGGCGAAGTTCACCCATACCCAATTGCTGAGCACACAACTTATTTTAAGTACTTAATAAAAATATATAGGTTACAATCTTTTAACTATAATAGTGTTTTCACAGATCCAAAATGCAGAACCCTCTTATTGAATGTCTAAAGACATGTTATTGATGTCTTTGTTTATTTCGAATATATTGGGTCCTTACCTATGAAATTGGCGTTATTTTTACGTGTTTTATTTCGTACGGAATTTATTCATTTTAATTTCAACTTCCAAATTATTTTTAAATTTCATTAATACAGTATGTTACAAAGGTTTTAGATACAAAAAATATGGTTCAATTTCTTACTTAGTGTTTAAAATTAAAGTGTGAACTCAACTCTTTTCATGTGCTGTCAGTTCAAGTGTTTCAATTGCGCAGAGTTTTATGAAGCTAACTATTTTTAAGTAATTAAGATATGTATAATATAGCTTAGAAGTGTCCAATATTCCTGACAGACTTTTGTTTGGTTTGCATTTGACGTTACTAAATAGTCCGCAAAATTAAATGTATGAAAACCAACGTTTTCATAAAATTAGGTTTATAGATTTTTTATTACTCATAAAGAACAAAAGTTCACTTATAATGAGCTTTAAACTATACAATGCCTTAAAATTAATGTATTCTAGCTAATCGAAACATTTATCACTAATAAATTGTATTAATTTGGTTTTAAACATACCTAAAGTGTTGCACTTTTTCACTTCATTTGGTAGTTCATTGTACAACTGTGCTCCCTCGCACATGATGTTCCTTTTCCCGTATCCAGTTCTGTGTTTTAAGAGTTTAATTTTGTCTCTGTTCCTAAGTAAATGTTTGAAATTTCGCTTTGTGAATGTAATTTGAGAGTGTATTTTCTTCGTTAAAATTTTCTTAATTAGGATACATGTCGTATAAGTGTATAATTGCTTAATTTTGTATAGTTTAGTCTTTTCGTATAGTGTTTTTGTATTCATCAGATAGTCGTACTTAAATAGGGTTTTTATCAATTTGTTCTGTGATCTTTGGAGATACAATAAGTTAGTTTTGGAAGCACATCCCCAGACTTCGATAAGATATTCTATGTGGGGCTTTACTAACGAGTTATAGATAGTCATTCGTAGTTTGTGTGGTACGCAGCCAACAATTTTACGGAGTGATCCAGTCAAAGATGTTAATTTAGATTTAACATGTTCAATGTGTCCTTTCCAGTTTAGTTTATCGTCTAAGTGTAGTCCGAGATATCTTTCCTGGTGAGAACGATGTATAATTTCACTATTAATTGTAAGGGGTGGAAAATGGGCAATAGGTTTATTTTTCGCGGCGAATATCATATAGGATGTTTTTTTTGTGTTGATGGTTAATAAATTACTTTGACACCAATTATAAAATTGTTGTAAGTCTAGTTGTGCATCCTGATTAAGTTCTAGGAGGTTTTTACCGAAATAAAAAATACAAGTATCGTCAGCGTATAACGTGGCGTGTCCAGTGAGTTCTATGTTGCACACGTTGTTCACATAAATTAAAAATAGCAATGGGCCTAAAATTGACCCTTGCGGAATGCCGCATTTAATTTCTAAAGGGTCGCTTTTATAGCAACCGATCTTTACAGTTTGATACCTGTTGCTTAGATATGATTTAAACATTTCATATGCTGTTCCCGCGATTCCTAGGTTCTCAAGTTTTTTCAGAAGGAGTGTATGGCTGACCGTATCGAACGCTTTCTTTAAATCAATGAATATGCCTAAACAGAACTGCTTTTGATCTAAGCTAGTTTTGATTTTGGTAACAAGATCTATTGCGGCTGATAATGTGTTTGACTGTTTCCTAAAACCAAATTGCTGTGGAGTTATAAAGTTAATTTTGCTTAAGTAGTCATTTAATCGAGTGAAGATAATTTTTTCAAAAATTTTGGAGATGATGGGTAAAACAGAAATGGGACGGTAAGTCCCGGGATCAGTCCTGATGCCTGCTTTATAAATAGGTGTTACTTTTGCTATCTTGAGACTGTCTGGAAAGACACCAGTTTTCAAACATAAGTTAATGCAGTTCATAAGGTTTTTTGATATAAGATCTTTAATACATTTAATGGATTTAGTGTTTATCTCGTCTATCCCTGAGCTGGTGTCTTGTTTTAAATTGCTAATAATAGCGGTTACTTCATCTTCTGTACAAGGGTCTAGTTCAGTTAAGGTTGTATTTGGAGTAGTATTCATATATGTCAATATAAATTTTGTATTATTTTGAGAGGCTTTTGGGATTTTGTCTGCTAACTGGGTACCTACTGATGAGAAGAATTCATTAAATATTTGATAAACTTGACTACCGTTATCTACAAGGATAGAATTGATCATTAGTTTCGGGGGAGCACAGGCACCTTTGAACTTATTTACTGCTAGTGTATTAATTAAGTTCCACATTTTTTTAGGATCTTTATCACATCTCTTAAAAGCTGTTAAATAATAATCTTCTTTTGTGTTCTTGATCAATGTCTGCAAACTATTTCTTTCCGTATTAAATTCATTCTTTAGCTTACTACTCCGTTTTTGCTTAGCCCAGAGCGTATTTCTAATGTTGATTCTATTTATAATAGTTTTATTAATCTATTCTTCCTTGGGTGCATTTTGTCTTTTTGTTTTAGACAATGTGTTGTAATGGTCCAATCGGTCCTGTTGAGTTATTTCCAAGGGACGATATTCCATTCATAATCGTTAAATAACTTTGAATTAAGTAGTATACAAAAGTAAAGGAATTCATAATGTTCTATTGTGAGGAAGGAAAGTAAATAAGATTGTTAATTAATTTGAGGGTTAAAGATTTCATTTAAACTATGTTTAAGATTGAAGACAAATAACAAAATCACATTTATTTATAGAATAGGGTAGTTAACGACCTCTTTGATTTATTTTGCGAACTAAATTCACAAGACAATACCAAACTAACTCTACTTGAAGAATTGAAGACAGCGGCCTCTTTGATTTTTTTAGTATACTAAATTCACTTAGCGGGTCCTAGATACGATAGTAAGTAAAAAATACATCAAGAATTCCATAGATGGCGCTAATTTCAATGCCAGAACAAATTAATTTATAATTGGACAAATAATGATTAATTATGCTTTAAACTTAACCAATTATTAAACAAATTTAGCAAATTAAGGTAATAAAATAAGTTAAGATTAATAAAGGGTTTAGATCCAGCAGGCCATAAACAGAATAAGAAACATAAAAATAGACGCCATCTTGATGTTATGCATGTCAGCGGGTACGCGAAATTGAACCTTATGGGATGACGACAAGCATAGGTCCGCCTTGGGCAGCGCTCTGAGCGCAAATGTGCACGAAGTGCTTCAAGTGCTCAAAAGGCTCGATATGTACGATGCGCAAGAATTGTCAGAAATGTAGACCGAGGGTATATAAGCGCGCGCAGGTTGACGGGGTTCACTTTTGTTACGAGCGTCGACGCGGTGAGTTGTCATTATTTTGGATTGTGGGTTGGAGGTTATCGTTCCATTTGCGTAATTTTCTTTGTTGTATTTGTGCTCGTTATTTATTTGGTGTTATTTTAATATGTGTGGGGATTTTGCAGCATATATTTGTGGGAAGTGGGAAGCTGTTTTATGTGTTGTCGTGTTCCGTTATTAATATTTTCTGTTTTCCAGATCTTTGCTGTGATGGTTATATGTAAACCGTCTTATAAAGATCCGAGGCTGACGTTGATCACATACAAAAACCGCATTTACAGTTTGACTATGGTTGTAGATCTGAAAGAGTTTCACAATCAGAAAACGGATGATTTGCCTCCATTAGTCAAGTAAATTATGGGTTTTCGCGTACAAGGACTGATGCCTTAACTCGGTACATCAGACGTGACCGCTTATATTTCATTTATTCATCTCAAAGGACCACAAGTTGGACCGTTTTTCGGTAGAAAATTGAGACGGATACGTGGAATATTTTTGGTGACGATCCCCAGAATCTTTATATATGTATATATTTGGCCAAAGTAGGTATGATCCCGGCCTGTCTTTCATCTGAAGGTTTTTCATTAAACCGAAGGACAGGTAGTAGGCTACTCATAGAGGGCTTTTGCCTTCGAAAAACTCTTATGATAGGTTAGCTGGCCTAGTAAAAATATCTTACACCGGATATTTTTAAACACAACTCACACGATTAAATGTAAATGTAAGAGTTACTTGACTCTTAGTTTTGATTTAAAACAGTAGAACTTTAGGGCTATAGGAATAGCTAGAAAAGATCTTCATTACACCATGAAGAACTTTTTAAAACATTCGCCACAGTTTTAGACTAAATAAGAGAGTCAGCAGTCTCTCTAATTAGTCATAAAACCATTAGAGTAGGATTACAAAGAAATCTAGAAAATCCCAAAAAATAAATTAGGATTCCCAAATTAATATTTATATTTAAAAATCCAAATATTAAAATTAAATAATCAGTTTAGTAAACTTAGGAAATTTAGCAATAGAAAATAGTATTCTGGGATAGACGTAGCGTTATCGAAACGTAGATAAATGTCAAATTCATGAAATGTCAAAATTGTCTTATAGAAAGTAGTCGCTGTAGACTATATGACATGATATTGAATGAATTAATTTAATTAACGGTAAATAATCAAGTTGAGATAGTAAGAAAATAGGGTTTTATACTAAAGAAATTGTTAATAGTAATTTTCAATTCAAAAGTTACATGAAAATTACATTATAATACCGTAGACAAAGGTTTGATAATATAAGTTCAAATGGTCAGGTTAGATTAACTAAAACCTATAGTTAAAGTCTGAAAGTTTTACATAGTTTATATGGACGTTGGTAACTTCTAAAGTAGGAAGGTTTTCATATTTACTTTCTGATATCTAAATATCTGTTTAGGACTGATAATAGAAATAGTATTCCTAGAACTGCGAGATATACTCCAGATCGGAATTTGACATACAATACAGTTTGATAGTATAAATTACTAGGCTTTGAGAGATTAAAGGTATTTAATCTAGATTGAACTTTAATAAAATAAATCTAGATTATATAAACATAGTAGGTATGATACTTCAGTTTCTAATTATAAAGATTCTTTATTTATGTTGCATAAAATAAGCAAGCTAGTTTAATAACAGTAAAAAAGTGGCTTTATAAATGAATTGCTAGTTACCTAAATCATACAAAGCATATATATAGCTATTATGAGGTTTCAAAATAGCCGAAGACAAAATGACTTCTGTATCTCCACTGTTTACCAAAAATATAAGGTACAACATGAGTACAATGGTGAAAATTGAACACTTCATTTTGGTATAAAATAAACCTAAGTCCAAAACTAGACTTATATACAATAATTTAGCAATATCAGGCTAAAGTCACCTTTTATTATAAAATGATAAAAGTTGCTATCAAAATTATAAGCATAATAATGAAGGATCTTGAAATAGAAACTGTAATGTATGAACATTAATTAGATCTTCATTAATTTGGTTTTATATGAATACCTACCAATACTATCCACATCCGGACAATTTGACTTGGACATAATAATAAATCTGCTCCTAGTGTATTTAATATGGTTTACATACAATATCATTAACGCCATATGATTATTATTTAATATTTAACTCCTGCAATGGAGAAAGGAGTCTTGTGAAATCCTCTCGTCCTTTGAAGACTGAAGACAGTTTACTATTGACTAATTTATTAAAGACTATTGACAAAGACTGTAAAATCAATAATCCCAACCTGGAAAGAAAAAAATGATAGGCGCTGGAGGGATGTCCAGTCTGGTAGACGAGTCCCACAGTCATGAGCGGGGAGTCGTGGGCTCTGACCTTAGGCGCAAAGAAAAATGCCTTAAGCATACTTTCCAGTATAACCCTAGTATTCCTAACTACCTAGTACCAAAGACTATGACAAACCTTTACTCGATGTGTAATGGAACTTCTCCCACAGTTACAAATTAATTTCATTAGGTACTTCTACTTACTTAATAGGTATTATCTTTGACTCTAATAATTTAATCTTATGCGTTTGACCATACTTCATTCTCATTTTAAATTTAAATTCTTTACTTCAATTAGTAAATTTTTGAACAGGATTCTCATGTATTAGTGCGCTTTCAAAGTCAAAACAATAGAATAAAGAACGTTAGGGTTATTATCCGTTCACAACTAAAGAGTCCTGATCACTAGACAATCACGAGCCAATTCAATCATCATTTTATAAGTAGATCGTTAGGCTAGGCAAGAATAGGTTAGTTAAGGGGGGGTTAGTTACAGTGTCCTTGATTATATTTTGTTTAATAATATTTTCTAGATCGTTATAGTTGGCATTCACCAATTCTGAGCTCGCATCCTTTACACTTTTATATAGTCCTGGGTAGTCGACCGCCGTGAAGGAAATCGTTTGATTCTGGTCGTGTCTGTGATGTAACATTTCTATGGCAATCTGCTTATGGTCAGATAGGGGTGCGTCGATTAGGGTTAGGCGATATGGATTTTGAATAACGCTTGTGCAAACATGGTCCAATATAGTTTTGCTTGTAGCGCATTCACGAGTGCAGTGATCGACATCAATTAAATTCATCACGTCATATCCTGATTCTTCTAGGGTACTCAAATACGTCATAGTGTCGCTGTCTCTGTTAAGGAGGTCTATATTGAAATCGCCAAAAACGATTCCTCGATTTCTTTGTTCTAATTGACGTGAATAAGTATCTATGAAATAACTTGTGTTTCGTTTGTCAGGTTTATAAATTGCTCCAACATGGAGTCCAAATTTCTGTATATAAATCCATACGTAATGCATTCCTAAGTTGTACAATTCTTCTGTGACGTCATATCGTAAACTACTATGGATATAAATCGATACTCCGCCACCGGGTTTGTCGTTTCTTATGTTATATATATGTGAATAATTTGGTAGGTTATAAAACATAGCTTCTGTTTCGGATTTAATCCATGTCTCTGTTAAAATAATTATATGAACTAGCGTATCTATTGATTTTAGGATGCATTTTAATTCGTCGAACTTTCCAGGGCTTCGTATACTTCTTATATTGGCATGGAAAATTTTTAGTGTAGATTTTTCTGTATATAAATGGTGGTAGGTACTTGTTAAATAATGTTCCGGTCCATATATTTTATTTTGTTTCGAGTTTAGTGTTCGGAGTTTTTTGGTACATTTTGGACAATTTTTGGTGTGCCTCTGATGTATTTTATTGTTAAGTTGGACTCTCCGTTTCTTTCGCGTAGCATCATTTCCTGCCGTAGACCGTCTAAAAGTTTTTTCTGGGCCGGTGTTTGGTCGCTGTAAAGGCGGTAACTATCGCTTAGTTTCGATTTGTTGCGTAATAATTGTTTTGCAGTCTCCGCCGATGCAAAGAAAACCTTAAGCAGTCGATTTTTTGTCGCATTGTATTTACCCAATCTCAATATTTTCATTGGTATCGGGCATGTATTTTGGGGTGTTTAGAGTATCACCTCCTAGTGTGGGTGGATGGTAGGAAACCGTGAGGACCTAAAAACCCAAACGGAATACTACCAACTACCACGGCACACCCTGGGCAACATTGCTGGTAGACTGGTCGCAGTTCAATGTGCCCTCTTTACCAGTAATGGCTGAGATCTCTCGGCTCCATCGGGTTTGTAGGCGACCCGATGGACTATCCAGCCTACCTGCGGTAGTCCTCCGCAGCCGTGAGCGAGGATCCAGGAGTCCTGGGGGGTTGAGTCGAACGGAGTCGGGATAGTACTACCGGGAGACAACACGCCCCCTTTGGTCCGAATTTCACGCAAAACGGTAGCCTTGTTTGCTAGCCACTACAAGGTAATGGACACGCGTCCTTACGGTCGAGGTGGGTAAGGTTCGCAGGCGAGATGTGTGGGGGCTCTCTGGGAGGGCGGGGTGTCGGCCATGCTGACGGGGCAAGGGCGTGTGGAACATCTGGGGGGATCCGGATCGATCCACCCAGCCACACTGTCTGCAGCTCCCGATGTCGCGCAGTGACACCTAACTCTGCACATCTATATCTCACGAGTACTCCTGGTGTTCTATCGTAGACATCCCCGGTGCGGGCTCCGTGGAGGGTGGGAATCTCGTGAGATGAAATAAACAACAACGGAATATGGAAACTCATAGATCCGAAATCCCGAGAGTGCCGGTGGGGAAACCCAAAGGCGCTCAACAAGAGAGCGGTGCTCCTAACGGCGTGCCAGCCTCTCTCAACACACCAGGTGCGGGTAGTAGTGGCCAAGGGTCACACCACACACACACACCACACAGAGGTGGCGGTAGGGCCCAAGCCCCGCCAGCTACCCACACACACCAAACACAACGGAAGGTAAGTGGCGCGAAAGTGACGCTACCTTCCTTCATACGTGGCTTCGAGGCATCGTCATCGACCCCGAAGACCACAAAAACACACCCACACGGGGGTGGCGCCAAGGCACCACCACACACACACAAAAAGTCTGCGAGGGGCGGGAAGTCTGCTGGAAAACCGGCGGGCTCAAAACCCCGAGCGTGGACTCAACACACCCAACCCAGGCCACTACGCAAAGCCAGCCCGGAGATCGTCCCGCCTGCACCTGCGGAGAAATCCGCAGACGCGGGGCAGACACCGGCGCTGCTACCTACGCCCTCTGCAGCTTCCCAGCTGGATCCCAGCTGGAAACTTCCCGTGTTGACCACGTGGGGAAAAAGGGAGCAAACCGCCAAGCGGGACAACCCAGTACCCAATGTGACCGAACTCGGGAAGAAGAAGCACAGGAATCAGAAGCAGCGCCGCAAGTACCGTAAGTTACTGGCGGAACAAGCTGCTGCTCCGGTGCCTGACCAAAAGTCAGGTGCTCCCGGGATGGAGACGGTGCGAGGCGCTGCCGGTGACCCTGGTCATCCGACAACAAGCCGTGCCGCTCCCAAAGGGAAAGGAGCCGTTAACAGGGCCTCGGAGGGGAGCCCCCCGGTGGCTCGGGCCACTGCTAAGAGGGTGCGCCTGGACGAGACTTTGTCTCGGAGAGGCGAGCCCAAAAAGCAGAGGATGGAGCCATCGCCGGGTACCCCGCGGGTAGCGTACGCGGACGCAGCGAAGGCGGACCTGATGGTTGCTGTTACTTCAGCAAACACGGGTCACCTTTCGGCTGAACTCGCCGACGAGGCCCTAAACCTCATCCAAGCCCGCGTGATGAGCGAAGCGGTCCAAAACCCGCAAAGCAGGGGCGGACCACAGTTTCAGGGAAAGCCGTTACACGTGAACGGCACCCTGAGGCTGTGGTGCGGGGACCAATCGGCGGTAACCTGGCTGAAGGAGTGTGTGGCCGCCATCACCCTCTCTTCAGGAGACAAACTGGTGGTGAAGCGCCAAAGCGAAATACCGCGCAGAGTACGCTGCGGCATTCTGCTCCCAGGTGTTTACGAGGACTTCGGCGTAGTAGCGCACTCGCTCCGCTATCAAAACACCTGGGTGCAGATGGACCGGTGGCTTCTGCACAGCGCTGACAGGCAGGGGAAGGAGACATTCGCCATTGTCAGTATACCGGAGACGGAGGTGCAGGCCATCCTGGACAGGGGGCGCCGGCTCACATTTTTGTGTGGGTCGGTGTACCTCAAGTTTCAGGGGCCACGGGGGAAGTTCGTGGAGACTCCATCCCCTAGCGCCAACGCCACAACAGCACCAAGGCGAACAACAGAGCCGATGGACACGGCCACAGTGACCGACGAGGCCGACGACGTTGTCGAGGTTACGTCCGGGTCCCAATCCCCGGCGCAAGGCGCCCCCTGCTCCGAGCACGATGAGGAGGAGCTCCTCTGTGACCCGTCGGAAAGCGGGGAGGAGTGCGCTCAGGGGATAGGCATGCTGGCCATCGGCGAGGGTGACGGCGGGGAGGGGTCATCGGGGCTCTGCACCAATGACGGAACCCCCTTCTCCCAGCTGTAACATCCTACAAGCAAACCTCCACCACAGCGAAACCGCGACGGCTCAGGTCCGGAAGTGGCTGGAGGCCAACAACACCGCCGTGGTCCTGATCCAGGAGCCGTGGGTCAGGAAGGGGGCCATTTGCGGGCTCCGGAACATCGGAGGTAAGCTCATAGTACACACGGGACCGGATAATCCCCGGACCTGCATTTACACATCTAGGAATATACAATGCGAACCCTTAACCAGTTTCTACTCTAGAGACCTGTGTGCCATCAAGGTGCGAGGGGCGCAAGATTCCAGCCTGCCGGAGGTGGTCCTGGCTTCCATCTATATGCCAGAGGCAGAGGACCCACCGCCACACGAGATGACAAGGCTGGTGACCCACTATGAGGAGCACAAGCTGCAGATGATTGTGGCCACGGACTCCAACGCACACCACCCCCTCTGGGGCATGAAAACCGCTAACAACAGAGGTAAGCTATTTGTAGAATACCTAGTGTCAACTAACCTTAACATCCTTAATACAGGCTCTGAACCCACATTTGTAAACAGACGAAGTAGCACAATCATTGACTTGACTTTAGCAACTGAAGAAACGTCACAGTACATCATGAACTGGCACGTCTCAAAGGAACTATCGTGCTCAGATCATAGATGGATACGTTTCGATATTCAGGTAAATAAAATCGCAGAAACTCCAAGGCGGAACCCACGTAGAACCAACCGCTTGCAATACGCCGAGCGGCTGGAACTCACGTTGCCGTCGGCGGCTCCACTCCAAATCGAGGGCTGCGAAGCGATAGAAAACCAGGTAACTCTCCTTACGGAGGCCATTGTAGCAAGTTATCACTATGCCTGTCCTCTCTCTAACCCACCGGCCAACCGCAACAGCGAAGGAAAATGGTGGGGCCCTGAGCTGGAGAGGCTCAGGAAGAAGATGAGGCGACAACTGAACAGAGCAATGAACACCGGTGCAGACCACGACTGGGAGATATATAAAACGACCAAGTCTAGGTACAAAAAGCGCCTTAGATACAGGAGTACGAGCTCATGGCGTAACTTCTGCAACAACATAGAAACATGTTCACAGGCCAACAGGGTAAGGAAAGTTCTCTCTAACCAGACCACGCTCACCATGGGCTCCTTACGCAAGCCAGATAACACACTCACCAGCTCGTCAGAAGAGGCAGAGCGGGTCTTCGTAGAAACGCACTTCCCTGACTGTGTGATATCACAGTCGACAAGCTGGACGAGCGAAGAGGCCCCCCCTACCACGGTAGATTGGGAGCAGGCCCTCAAGGTAATCAACCCCCATAAAGTTAAATGGGCAATCAACAGCTTTGACTCCTTTAAATCACCGGGTCTAGACGAGATCTTCCCAGCCCTTCTGAAGTGGGGCGGCGAGCGACTAATCCAGACCCTTGCCGGGATCCTGACCGCTTGCCTGGCACACAGGTATGTGCCTAGACGGTGGAGGGAGGTCAAAGTATTATTTATACCAAAACCAGGCAAGAGTGACTACTCAGACCCCAGATCCTACAGACCCATCAGCCTAACCTCGTTCCTATTAAAGACCTTGGAAAGGCTATGCGACAGAAATCTACGGGAGAGCAGCCTGGTTAGCGTACCAATGCACCCAAACCAACATGCCTACAGCCAAGGTAAATCTACAGACTCAGCCCTACATGCAGTAGTAAGCAAGGTAGAGGAAGCCATAAAGAACAGATCAATGTGCCTGGGCGTCTTCATAGACATTGAGGGGGCCTTCGACAGGACCAACTTCAACAGCATAACAGCTGCGCTAGTCAGGCACGGGGCGAACCCGACGCTGGTCGAGTGAATAGGTAAGATGCTTAGCAAAAGGGTCATCAGACTCAATGCAAACAACAACCAACTAGCACTGGTGGCAAAGGGCTGTCCTCAGGGCGGCGTTCTCTCTCCGCTACTATGGAACATAGTTGTGAACGAGCTGATCGCCAAACTAAACGACAGTCACTACTACGCGGTAGGCTACGCGGACGACATAGCGATACTCACAAGCGGCAGCATCACCGGCACGGTATATGACGTCACCCGCTCAGCCCTAGGTATCGTGGAACGCTGGTGCTCAACCAACGAACTATCTGTCAACCCGAAGAAAACGGAGATGGTATTGTTCACTAACAAACGCAACCTGGGCAACTACAAACTCCCCAAGTTGTTTGGAACAGAACTCCAGTTATCAAATGAGGTAAAGTATCTAGGTGTCATACTCGACTGCAAATCGAACTTGAGCAATCACCTGAACAACAAGATAGATAAGGCAACAATCGCTTTCTGGCAGTGTCGCAGGATGGTAGGTAAAACCTGGGGACTACACCCCAAGATCATCCTGTGGCTCTACACGTCAGTGATACGACCAATCATGGCCTATGGTGCGGTAGTCTGGTGGCCACGCACCAAGCTGTCCACTGCGGAAGCGAAACTACAACGACTCCAGAGACTAGCCGGTATGGCAGCCACCGGATGCATGCGGACTACGCCCACAGCATCCCTGGAAGCCCTACTCGACCTCCCGCCACTGCATCTCTTCATCCAGCAGGAGGCGGCGGCGACAGCGGTACGTCTTAGGAATTTGCACCTGTGGAAACCCGCCAGGGTACCACACACCGAAATACTCTATGCAGCGATCAGCGAGGAACCGCTCATAGAGGCAGCTACTGACACAATACCAAAACAGTTTATCTTCGACAAGAAGTACAAAATACAACTGCACGAAGATCCGTGGGAAGGCCTCAACCCCAGGGAAGTAAGGATCTTCACAGATGGATCCAAGACTAAGTCGGGATCCGGTGCAGGAACTTTCTCGGAAGATCTAAACATACACATCTCAACGCCATTAGGAGCCCACAGCACAGTCTTCCAGGCGGAATGCGTGGGCATCATTATGGCTACAAAAGCGATCGAGCAAAGGAAGGTAAAGGACCTCCCTATCCGAATACTCTCCGACAGCCGATCAGTTCTCCAAGCCCTAAAGTCCTACACGGCAACGTCAGGGCTAATATACGAATGTCACAACGCCCTTTCCAAGGTATGTAACATAAACCCCATCACCCTACAGTGGATAAAGGGACATAGCAACTCACGCGGTAACAACGCAGCTGACATACTCGCGAGAAGGGGCTCAGAAACGGTACTGATAGGTCCTGAACCATTTCTGCCCCTGCCGACCAGCTGGCTGCGGAACAAACTGCGCCGAATCACCAAGGTAAAGCACCAACACTACTGGAGAAACCTAAACACCTGCAGGCAAAGTAGAGAAGCCCTTCCGACAATCAGTCCCGGATTGTCGCGTAAGTTACGACTACTCAAAAGGGCCCAACTCCGGTTGATAACTGGAGCTATAACTGGCCATGCCTTGTTTAACAAACACTTGTTCACATTAGGTGTTACAGACAGCCCCCTGTGCAGAGCCTGCATGACGGCGGAGGAAACCGCAGCCCACGTCATCATGGAATGCCCTGGGGTGGCAACATACCGGGCACGTCACCTTGGAACACCGAGGTCGCTACCAGATGCCGTCGGCAACATCAAGGGTTTGCTAGGCTTCCTGGTGGAACTGGGTTGGCAGGAGTAGTGCCGCCGACCCTTCACGCAAAATAGGCGCATATTTAAGTCGTCGAGTTGCGGAAAAGAGCCCGCCATAACCTATAACCTATAACCTATATCGGGCATGTATTATAGATTGTCTTAAGTACGGTTATCGCTTCTCGCATATCATGTTCTTGTCTAACGGACGAATCTTTATTGTCAATTTCTGGTATACCCACCAACAAGACGTTTTGCATGCGTCGAATGCGATCATACGATTCTAGGATGATGTCCTCGTGAGAAGCGGCAAGCGGGTTCGCGTTATGTTGTGTATGTACGTCCTCCTGTGTTGGTGGTTCGGTATTTTTTAATATATCAATTTCCTGTTCTAACACTTGTATTTTATCCCGCATTTCAGAATTTTCAGTTTTGATACTCCTGTTGAATATGTTCGTATTTTATGTTTAAGTTTTCAGTGGCCAACTTTACATTGATTATTTCTTCTTTTATTTCGATACAGCTGTCGCGTATTTGGGAGGTTTCAGTTTTTTGAGATTTTGCAAAATCTTTCATAAAAGACATTATTTCATTTCGGAAAGAGCTTAATTCCATTTTAAAGTCAGAGTCGCGTTCTTTTCTCTTTCTGGTATTAATGTAGTTTTCGTCTCGTGACAGTGAGTACAAGTCCGGGTGCGAACCATTCCCGCTACCGCTCATGCCTTGATCGCATTTCGGCGAGTGTGTTACGTTCATGCTACTACTGTGTGAGAACACGAGCGGGATGAAAAATAGTTTTTGTCTTGTTTACTCGAGGTGTGCGGGGGGCGATTGCAGCCGCGTAATGAGGTGGAGAGTTAGATGTGTCGCTTACCAGTAGCAGCAAAACGTCTTATCCACTTTATATCACGTGGTTAGAAAGACGGTTTTAATAATTATCAGCGCAAGGTGTATTTTTACGTGTTACATAGAATTGAATTTTATGGCAAATATTTAAAAACCAAACACACGTCTGCTTTGTTCGACAGCTATTAGGTACTTTTTTCTAAATGGTAAATTCTCCATATAAAACGCCAATTTCATAGGTAAAGACCTAATATTTGTACCGAATTTATGATGGTTTTTATTGGCATTTAGTCTAACCTTTCATCGTAGTACTAGATTAAAAAACCGTATTTCGTCTGATTTTTGAAGATATACGTTTTTTTAAACTAGTATACAAATATAAAATGATCGATATCTAAACAAACCATGTTTTTTTAATGGCGTACTAGACAAGATAAACGTATTTCTTATATTCGGTTTTATTGTTTAGATCGGAATCATTCAAAAAATATTTTGTACTTAGCAATAAGGCGGTATGTTACAAATACGTCTTTTTAATCAAGCATTTTTGTGATACGTTCTAGCCCTCGTTTATTATGTAGACGTATGAGGAAAAAACTAGCCTATAAGGCGGTATAGCGCTCATATACCGCCTTTTTGCTTGTTTTTCAGTGGCAATTATTAATCGGCAACTAAGCAAAAAGGAAAAAATGCGTATAAAAAAAAAACCTACAGGTAACAAAAATACAATACTTATGTAGAAAACTAGTAAAACACAATATCTAACCGAAACAAAAAGTTTCATGTCAATATCTGTTTAAATTTCCTAGAAATATGAAAATTAAGATTTCGGTCACTTTTTTGCGATTATCTCGAAAGTGTCTTTTGTCGAAAAGTCGCCTTTTCACTAGCACGGCAATGCTAATGTACTACTTTTTCTATAATTTGTTGCTACAAATCCGCGTAAGTGACTTAACTCGGAATTGAATCAAGTTATGGGTAAATTTACATTTTTTTCCCATAAAATAAGTCGCAAAGAAGTGGCTGCATAGTTAAGTCAGCAAAATATAGTTAAATGGCTGAGATAATTAAGTTTTTTCTTCCTTCTGTAAAATCGCGAAAATGCAGATACGCGGTTTTTACAAAATGCTCTTGCACGCGCAGCGACGATAGGCTTTTGGATAGATTCATTTAAGAGCAACTTTATTTTATCACTAATAGAGTTCATGAACACATCAACAGATCCCGAACAAGAACTATTTGAGGCCGAAATCCTATATGTTGCGATACGATTACGGAATGCAGATTGCACCATTTCAATGCCGTCATGAATTGTCTTAATTAAGGTATTTTTTATTTTATGTGCGTTGTTTCAAATGACCTGGGTCCTTCTCAAAAAATTTGCACCGCCACCTGTCAATAGGTCTCTCTTAGAACTTTTTTTTACAAAGCGTCATCCATATAATTGAGTCATCAATTCATATTAAAAGACACTTTTTGAATTGAGGCCAAATGCTTTGATATAAATTTAAATTATATTAATAACCATATAATCAATTTGTACCTACGTTTTGCCGCTCACCGCAGTGTCACAACGCGAGGCACTCATGTTTCGAGTTAATTAAAAAATAAAAATCACCAACATATCTTAGTTCGAATACTATTTTTTACTTAGACATATACTCAAGATTTAAAACTGTAGTGTCCAATAAGAATACTATACTTATATTTCGAATTATTATCGGCTCGGGGGAAATCAGAGAGAACTAAATTAAGCGCGGTGAGGGATGAGTCTGGAGTCTTGATATGTGCGGAAGAAAAATGCTTCATAGATGGAAAAGTTACTTTGAAAGCTTGTTTGAATGCAAAGATGTTCGTCTTGATACAGAAAGCATGAGTAAGGATGCAAGTAGCGAAGATGAAAGTGTGATTAGCATGAGTGAAATCGTGAAAGCTTTAAAAAGTATGAAAGCGGGAAAGTCGGCAGATTGTGATAGAGTGTCGATAGAAATACTAAGATGGCGTGGTGGGTAGTCTATTCAATGCATGTTGGAGTAGCGGCCGAGTTCCGGAACATTGGGTCAAGGCCGTTATCGTTCCTCTGTATAAAGGAAAGGTGTCACAGTGAGACTGCAAAAACTACCGCGGTATCAGCCTCCTTAGTGTTGTCGGCAAAGTATATGGGAAGATTTTAATTGGAAGGGTATTGAATGTTACGAATGACAAAATCTGGGATTTGCAAGCGGGATTTCGAAAGGGAATGGGATGTACGGATTAGGTCTTTTCGGGTACACTACATAATCTCGAAATATTTTTTTCCGAATTTGATAAACACGAATTTCAGAATTCCGATTTTGAAATTTCCGAATCATCACTATTCCGAATTTTAGTTTCACGAAGTTTCAGAATCATGAATTTTTAAAATTCCGAATGTTCACATTTCCGAATGATTAAAATCCCGAAAAATATTTTTCCAAATATCACAATTCCGATTATTCCTAATCCGAATCCCGAATATTCATTATTCCGAAATTTTAGCAGCCCGAATTCTCTAAGATTTTTTATTTCAAATAAGCGCCTGATAAAATATTGTATAATGTTTAACATGCTTAATGCTCAAAAACTGTAAGAAATGTCCGACAAAGTCGACGGAGCTCCTGTTCTGCGTAGCTGAGGCGCTTCGCGCCTTGATGCAACTCTAACCTAACCTAACCTATCAAGGTAAGATGACCTAGTTTATGTTATGTGCTCGTCATCTCACCTAACTTTTGTTTCAAGTAGAAGACTTAAATTTAATTCAAGTGGTTAGTTCCAAATTTTTCATTATCGATTTGATTTGTGAATTTTCGGAATTATAATTTTCGTAAAAAGAAAATTCGGAATTGTCAACATTCGTAAATATAATATTCGGAAAAACGTTATCGTGATTTTAATATTCTGTAATATGAAATTCTAGATTTTGATATTCGGCCTTACATTTTTTCGGTATTGTAAAAATTCGGTTTTTTCAAATTCGGAATTAAATAATTCGAGATTTTAGGGTGTTCCCAGGTCTTTTCACTACGGTCTATCACAGAAAAGTTCTTGGCTGTCAACCAAAAGGTTTTCTGTGCTTTTGTGGACCTGGAAAAGGCCTATGATAGAGTAGATAGAAAGGAGTTGTGGAAGATGCTGTCTATGTATGGAGTGAGCAGTAACCCGGTCCAGGCTTTGAGGTCCCTTTATGAGGGCTCCAGAGCCTGTATCAGGATCAATGGGGCATACTCTGCCTGGTTTAATATCTCCAGAGGTGTTAGACAGGGCTGTGTTGCCTCACCATGGCTGTTAAATCTATTCACGGACCTATTTATGCGACATTCGAAAGAGTATGCGTATGCAAGAGTTGCTAATCAAATGCAAGAGGCATCAAGTTATACTTGCTCCATCGGTACTTGAGTTACGGGAGATACACGGTGATTCCCCCGTAGGCCATAAATCCAAAAAATTCATGAGCGTATCCCGGTCTGGTTGTTTACTAAAATGAGTCGCTAATACACAACCTACTGAATACTATAAATAACAAAGTGAATGAAATTATCATTCACTTTTGTGCAATGAAAGTGACCGCATCTCCACTCTAATTAGCAGTACGTTTGTGTCGCCCCAACTTAATCACTTTGTTATTGTGTGTTATTATTATTAATCGCGTCTTTCCACGTAGTAATTATATGAAAGTGCAAGTTCAAGGTATGTTCTTTAGTTATTAATAATATTTACGTAACAATATTTTTATTTGTATTTTTTATGATTTTTTTACTAGAGGTCTATTGTATCAATTGTTTTTTCCTGAAGTATTGCTTCAAATAGAGCTATAACTTTTCGCCGACCTATGCCGACCCTGAGACCTTATCATTATAATGAGGGGGATATATGAAATTTGTTTTGCGACTTTTATCTGCGTCTTGTTGCAACTTTTCAAGTTATGGAGGTGCCAAAGTATACATTTCCATATAGCCAAAAAATAGGATTTTTTGCAAATTTTTTATTTCTTTGTTTTAGACATTTTTTTTCTAGTTTTCCTTTTCGAAACGTAGCATTTACGATGTTTGGGATTCTAAAGAGGAAAATGAAATTGAAAACTTTCATCAAGTTCTTGATACTTTGATTTAAACTTTACAAGTTTTGGATAACATCGAAAATATTGAATTAGAGACATTAAGTGTTAGAATAAGGAATTTATGTAAACGACTTTTATCTTGCTGGGCAAAAGTACATCGTTCTAAGTCAAAAATTTTGTAAAAATATTCAGATTGGTTAGGTTCAATAGCACATATTCACTTAAAGCGAAGTATAGAGCAGTGTATTTCTCAACAGCAGATTGACACAGTTGACGATCCCTCTCCTTCTACTTCGCGTAGCCAGGGCCGTCCAAGGAAAGACTTTAATGAATCTAGTAAGTAGGATATAATATCGATAAGACCAGATTTAGAGATTTCGCGATAGAAACGGCTCGGCAATTAGTTGCCGAGTATCCGTGGAATAATATGCCCGCTTCCGTCTACATAAATTTAATTCATGGTGCTAATGTTATAGATTTTGGTTTCTTGTCAATAGGGGAGTTGTCTGAAGAAGCGGTTGAAGCCACCAACAAATTTATTAAATCGTTTAGACAAAATAATACAGGAAAAATTAATCGCATTTTGACCAATACAGATTTAATCAACCGGCTTCGTCTTCACTCAGATCCCATAATACCAGGTTTGAGAAGATTACCAGTTAAAAAGAAAACTGCATTGTCTAATTCTTTGGACTTTTTATGTGTTAAATAATAGTACCTACATACTTGAAAAAATAGTACGCTTGAATGTAAATGACTAATGAACTTAGATTACATGACATTAAATATTTTGTTCCAAATTTATTTATTAAATACTTTCCATTGAGGATAGTGGAGGTTATTTCCGTTTATTTACTCCTACCTACTTATTTTTTCCATTAAAATTTCAGTATGAAATGTTTTAGACTATATGTCCAAAACAACATTTATGCGAGACATTTTAATGCCAAAAATATTCATGTATTTGTATTAAACATGTAAAAATATAATTTATTGTAAATTCAATATTCTTAGAAATAACTTATTTCGGAGTTGAGGTATTTATGACCGCCTTTGGATGGGAGCGCAATCACCGTGAGATGGTGACAATGATGAATGAGGGATTTAAGCAAAAGGGGATGAAAGTAAATATTGCCAAGACCAAGGTCATGGTGATAGAATAGAATAGAATAGAATAGAATAACTTTATTTCAGGCTACAAGGTCAATATTTACAAATACCTTACAGACTAACATACAAAATAATACATAACATAAAATTATCACAACTCATAATACACTTTCGCGGTGTCCGCTAGCCGGCGGCCACGAAAACGCCGAAAGATGACACCCCTCGGCCAGAATTCCTCCTTTAAAAAGGTCGACAGATCTTTGGTCGGTACTTTCACCACAAATGACTTAAAATTAACCTTGTGGCGGGGCTCCAACCACTCGACCCTAAGGGTAACTCCGGTCTTAACTCGTACATACTCTACGAGATCCTTCGCCTCCGTAGAGTAGTGTAATCGGGACACGTACAACTGCGTCGTGGGCGCAGCAGGACACAGCAAGTGGTTCGGTCCGGTAGGTGCGGTGCCGCACAGGTTCCTCGGGGCAGGCTTCTTCTTTCTCTCTACCCGGATAAAACCATCTTTGTCCAGCTTGGGACACGTCGGGGGCAGCACCCCGCGAACGGTATTACTGCGGTTCTGCTTCACCTCAGTAGGAAGCTGTGCTGGTTGCCGAGCGATTGGTCGCCTGGCAGCAGCAGCATACGCGCGATTTGAGGTCGTCGACCGCACGCATGGTGTCACCTCAGCCGGGACAGAAGAGCGGGCGGCGGGGCGCGGAGCGGCGCTGTGTACAGCTCCGGCCGGTAACGCATCCAATTTCACCGACTCAAACTTGTCTACGGGTGCATTTTGCGGCCCGTGACATGCACTCACAATAGAGGCATCGGGTGACCTACTTTCCGAAACAGCATTCCGTAATAACACTACTTCGGCACGTAATTCACTCACGATGTTATTTAATGCCTCTAATTTAGACTGCATCTCAGCCAAACTACCCTTCAGGAACGTAATGTCCTTTAGCAGCCTAGTGATGTCGACGTGGTCAAACGAGACGGGTGGCAGCCTGTTCAGCTGCTTAGCCACGAAGGCAGGTACAGCCTCGTCTTTCAAATCAATCTTTCGGAACATATCGATGATGTCCTGCAGACTCTTGGCTCCTCCATCCCTCCGGCGGGATGGCATCAGGTCAGTCTTGCCCAGCGACTGGAACAGTAGAGCCTTGCCGCTGCATATCTCCTCCTCCTTGAAGTTGGTTTTGCAGACCTGTAGGATGCTGACCTCGTCCATGCAGCCATCGTTGATCGCGTTCTGTATGAACGCCAACAGCTCGTTGGCTATGAGTTGCTGAGAACCCATAGCGAAAGTGACAGGCAGCGGCTAAAAGCCGCATGATACGCGAATACGCATAGGAATTCTTACTGTGTAATGAAACACGACCGCTTACAAGCGCGCATCGCACTGCACTAGAGAGATAGAGAAGGACGAGGAGATACCTGAGTGCGTGATAAATATAAATTGCTCTACTAATTCATTAGTAGAGCAAGTGAGTGAATTTGTGTACCTGGAAAGTATGTTTACAAGAAATGGTAAGTGTGAGAAGGATGTCGAGAGGAGGGTGAATGCGGGGAATCAAATAAATGGGGCCCTGTATTCATTTGTAAGCAGAAGAGACGTGACACAAAAAGCCAGACTGGCTGTTCACAATGGAGTGCTGGCCCCTACTCTGATTTATGGTAGTGAATGTTGGGTGTGGCAGGACAAGCATGAAAGTCATATAAATGCAGTTGAAATGCGTTTTTTGCGTAGTATGTGTGGTGTGAAACTGTCTGATAGAGTAAGGAATGAAGAAGTCGGAGAGAAATGTGGACTAAAAGAAGATGCAGTGATTAAGATTGAAAAGGGCATGCTTCGATGGTTCGGGTATTTGGAAAGGATGGATGAAAGAAGATTGAGGAAAGAGATATACAGAGCGAAAGTGAGTGGAAGGGTCGGAAGGGGCGCTTAGGGCGCTAAGCGTACTTTTTCTAATCAAATTGGAGAAATACTGGAAAAGGGCCGAATTTTAAGTACCCGAAACCGACGTGCATGCATGACTCGATGAATGAATGTGGAAGATGCGAAAGAGATTCAAGATCGTAGCAGGTGGAAAGAAGTGGTCTCTGCCTACCCCTCTGGGAAACAGGCGTGAATTAATGTATGTGTACGTATGTATTTCGAATTACTTTCAATTTATTTTTGTCCAGGACAGTTTTTGTCGCTCACCTGTCATGAGATAAACGCTACCTCTGTGGTTATACTATCTCATCTAACCTGCCTCAATCCGCATAATTCGAGACCTACAGTCCACCAGCTAACGCTGTTAAAAGTAGGTAACTCCTCGTCAGTGTGCCGTTCTCAAAAGTTATGAACAAAAAACTTACATGAGCGGTAGTTTGTAATGGTTACGTAGTCGCTATTCTGTCTTCCATATTTTGATAATTGTGTGACTTATCGTATTGATATTAATTTATAGCACGTAAAACATGGTTTATTTTTATGTGAATACATTATATGCAGTTCATTTACCAAGTACTAAACTTGTATTGATGATATAACTGTCATTTTGTCCATCACCTGTCTAAAAAAACAGGTGAATGACGTTTACGGCAGGCAAACGACAATTATTTAAAAACTTATACTGTAAACCAAAGATGTATGTGGCGTTAATGTTTTTTACCCGACTGCACGAAGCAGGGTTGTTTTCCGAGCGTATGTATGTAACACCCTGTAGCCTATACGGTTCACCAGATTTCAACATAAGAGATGCTGTTACGCTCGAAAGGTAAATAAGGTGTGTTATTTTAGGGTGTGTAATGTTTAGCATAAAAACAAATGAGCTAATGATCATTTTACATAACACTAATTGCATAATTTCAATCTGCATAATAAACCATCGATATAATAGTCATGATGCATAAAACGAAATGCATAATTTCAAAAACTATAATGTTTATAAATAAAAAAAATATATTTCTAACTGCTTTCATTACTATTAATGTGGTCACAGTTCTAACCTAACCAAACCTTGTTAGAAGAAATTGACTTAAAATGCATAATAACAAGAAAGTAACAGTTATGCTAAATGAGTGTTATGTTATTCGATCGTATGCCAGATAAATTTATAAAATTGGTTTTTATGCTAAACGTTCATTATGCTTTTCGTGGTTAGTTAAATGAAATTAAACAAAATGTTTTTATACTGATTGAAGCGCACCCGTTATTTTATATAAATAATTTAGATAGGGAAAAAGACGAATTAATAATATTCAAATTAAGCACTTGTTGTCAGTTTAATGTAGTTTTATTTAATAAATTGTCGCTAACCTGCTAACAGTTTCTCTTTATTTGTACGTATTTGTCGCCAACCTGCCCCTATTGTCGATTACCTCATATAGCTGTACTGGCAGGTAAACTAAGTTCGGCTGCTTACGCCGTTAGGAAAATTAGACAACTAACTAATGTTGAGACAGCTCGCTTAGTTTATTATACTTATTTCCATAGTGTTATGTCGTACGGTATTCTGGTTTGGGGTAAGGCAGCTGACATACAAACTATATTTGTGATACAAAAAAGGGCCATTCGTTCTATTTACAACTTAAATTCCCGTGACTCCTTAAGAGAACTTTTTAAAGAAATTAATATCTTAACTGTAGCGTCTCAATTTATTTATGAGAATATTATTTATGTTATTAAGAATTTAGATTTGTTCACCAAAAATTCTGATATACATAATTTAAATACTAGAAATAAAAATAAAATCGCTATTCGAAAATTCCGTGTCCGTAAAGTATATAAATCATTTGTTGGTCAATGCATTCATTTCTATAATAAATTACCTGACGTAGTTTTAAAGTTACCCTATTCAGCACTTAAAAATTACTTGAAAAAGTCGTTAATGTCTAAAGCGTCTTATAGGGTCGAGGATTATCTAGCAGACAAAAATGCATGGCCTAAACTCGAAACGTAGTCAATAATAATTTGTTCAAATGTAAAACCTTTATCTTGTCTAGGGGACACTGTTGATGTAGGAAAACATGTCGACACTTTTATGTGGTCGTCTTGTTGTTTTTTGTTTTTTTGCCTTTTTCTCCCTCTATATCTCTCCTAATATTTTTGTCATGTTTTCCTGCTGAACTACGCTTGATATTTGATATTATATTTAAATTAATATTTATAGCTTTATATAATACTAGACTAAGTTGTATCATTGTAATAAGAAATATGGTTAAAAAAATTACTGACTGCTGAGTTTCTTGCGGCGTTTCTTCTCGGCAGTGGTCTCCTCTTGGGAAGCGCTGGTAGACTCCTGACGTGTAAAAGTGCCCGTGCGGCCTACTTACTGAATAAATATCTTTTATCTTTTTTATCTTTTACCTGGTTACAAATAGGTACTCATTCATCCGCCTGCCGCATAAATCAAATACCTGTATCATCTAACATAATAAAATATTCCCTGCACGTGATATCCATTACTCGATTTTATTTCTAGCTATCTTAATTTAAAAAAATATCAAAATCGGAAATTTTCCGAAAAATGCAAAATTAATTCAGCGGTGCAAATTTTTTGAGAACGACCCACCTATCCATGACTTTTTTTCTAAAGTTTTGCTACACGAAACGCAAAAAGGCATTATGACTAGCTAAAACATTGTAACAAACACTAAGGGCCTATTTTTGGAAGAAATGAGAAAGAATGTAACCAAACTTCGTAAATATGAACTACGAATTTAAAAATTATAGCAAACTATTTTTTATAAGAATTGGGAAAGATAGTGAGCTCACTATCTTCGATCAATTTAACCGTACCTATTGAGCGATGAACTTGGAAATTGTAACAAACACTATTATTAACCGAACGTATTTTTTATAATAATTGGGAAAAAAAAAGGGCGATCTTTGAATATTTTGACCGTATCTATTGAGAGATGAACTTGAAAATCATAACAAACCCTATTATTAAACCGAACCTATTTTTTATAAGAATTGGAAAAGAAAGTGGGCTCACTATCTTTGAACATTTTGTAGGCCGTACCTATGAATTTCTGTATTTGCTCCCACTCCGGTGACTTCTCCTCACACTGCAAATTGACAGCCACTAACGCCTTTTTGTAGCGTTCCAAGGCATCCATTGTTTGTAGGTCTTCGGTCTTATAAATCTTGAGATCGATTAAAAAATCGCCTGACGTGATCGTGGAGCGTCGAGATGTACCCGAAGACACCCGACTAGCAAACGATGCCGCGATGATACTGTTTTTGAGGTTTTTGGAGTTGGTTGCTCAGATGTGCATTTTTCTTTGTCCTTAATCATTTGAAATAAGTCCACACTCTTCTCCGTTGAGCTGTAATCAAAAATATATAATTTTATTAGGTAGGTACATCACATAATTATCACATTCTAATCAACAAAACGCGATATTCAAAAGTAAAATGTTGATAAATGTTTGCGCATAGAATAGAAGATAAACAACTTGATGTTTACAACAATCTATTTACTATGGTTGATAAATAGATAGGTTTATGGTGTATTTCGAAGCGATAGAGTTGTGCCTGAAAAGTGGATACCTATCTAATGTGGCATGGGTACTATTATCTACAGGTTCATGGAGTGGCCATGGGTACACCTATAGCTCCCGTCACGGCTAACATATTTATGGAGTAGTTAGAACAGCAAGTTTTATATAATGGGCCTATAAATCCTAGATATTGATGGCGCTATGTGGATGACGTGTTTGCTTTTGTTCCAAAAAATGGCCTGATGTATTTGTTAGTTTTAATTAATGCCTTACACCGTAAGGTCGAGTTCACGGTGGAGCAGGAAAGTGAAGGGAAGCTCCCGTTTTTAGATGTTTTAGTGATGCGAAAGCCAATGCATACTGACCGGTACTTGAAGGCGGATTCACACCATTATCCATGTCATTTGTCTTCTGTGCCGAGGACATTGATTAATTAGCCTGTGAGTTGGTTCACTGGAGCCATTGTTATCGTCTCGCGAACGCTTCTGCGCGTCCCCGGCCGTGTGTGGTAGAAAGGATGCCTTTGTATCTTCCATACTTTAAGGGTGTGACGGACAAGATAGGGCACTTTTTACACCGAAAACATTGTATTAAGACGATCTTCCGTCTTCACATGCAGCTTAGACAGTTGAGGCATTTGCCAAAAGATAAGAGCCTTTAAACGTCCCAGGAGTTTACATGATTCCCTGTTCCTGTGGGAAAAAATATATAGGAGAGACTGGCCGGAACATTGCCACGAGAGTGACTGAGCACATACGGAGTATGAAAAAATTAGTCAGCCGTTGTTCTGCGGTGGCGAATCATTCACTGCTTTCGGATTCAACGCATTAAATACGATTTGATAAGGTATCCGTATTGGCGAGGGAAAAGTATTTTATTCCTAGGAAAGGCGCGAAGCTATCGAAATTAGTCTTCATACAAATTATAACCGTAATGGTGGATTGTCGGTGCCCCCGAGTTGTAAAACGGTTTCGTGTACTGCTCCAGTGGCAAGTGTGTCTTTAACAAGTGACGTAATTAGTGTTGTGTGCGACCCTACATTTGAGAATTTTAATAATAAGGAAAACGGGGGTAGTTTCTCGCCGGCAACGACGTTCGCACCGAGCAGCCGGGCTGACAGAGCGCTGGCTTGCAGTGTTCTTCGTGCTGCGGCCGCGTCTGCTCATGAAAAGGGATTCCTGACGAGCCCGAAACATGTCGAGCGTTTTAAGACAATTTTTACGTGTGTAACCCGGTGTGATCTCCTTAATATGCCTCTCAACGTTGATAGCTATCCCATGAAATTGACAAGAAACATACATATTATTGCTGGTGATTACCACATAAATAACGTAACATTACACCACGCTGATTGTAAAAAAGATCTAGGAGTCATCGTTGATGTGCATTTAAATTTCAAAACAATATGATAAAATAACACACACATGCCTTTAGAATGTTAGGATTCGTATCAAGAAATATACGACAGCAGAAGCAGAACAAAAAAAAAATACTTTATAATTCCTTAGTAAGGAGTAACTTGGAGTACTGTACTTAGGTTTGGTCCCCTTAATACGAAGTTCATAGGCAGCGAATTGAAAAAGTGCAGAAAAGATTTTTTTATCATTTGACTTACCAAAATTTAAAATAAAGGAACTAAAATCATATCCGGAGCGCTTGCGTCATTTCAGTTTATCTTTTCTCACAAACAGAAGGAAAATACAACCTACAATTTTTTCGGGGGCTCAGTTCAATGAACTATTTAGTTTAGAAGCTTGTTTTTTTCAGAGGTGGCTTATATTCATATTCGACTGGGATATCGGTTGATTTTTGTGTTTCTGATACTAAACATTTGCAAAAAAAAAACATTATTCTTACTACTCTGTTGTGTCCCTTCTCCATTTTCTTGAAAACACATAATAATATCTTAAATTTCGACAACTTTATCAATATTTTTAGTGACCACATATAAAGAAAATGAGTTGTTATATTACAAATTTCAACCAGTAATTTTTACCTGCAATATTTTTCTTATACCTGAGAAAATAAGATTTATCCGCCGTAAAATTCTTATTTCTCTGGAGCGGGCTTCAATCAGCTGTATCATAAAGTTCAGGATAGAACACAATAAAAAGATGCAGTTTCTTCAATTTAGTATAATAGGTATAATCATTACAACGGTGCTTTTAATTAAGTACGTTTATCTACACTCATATCATAAACCCTCTATGATGCGTTCAGAAACCGTAAATTATGACCAGCATAATAATCAACTCTGTTGTTAGAGCAAATGTTTTATCTGCGGCAGTAATCTTATGAATTCATAAGAACATCAATTTCGATGTTCTTATGACATTCAAATTTCGAACATCTCTGAAAAACAAAGCATTTTTGTTTAGACCTCTATTCTAAATCAGTCGAGATGACATTTTATTGAAAATGAAATGTCAATTTCACACAACTTTGACATAATATCTCGCACGTTACTTGATATCGAAGGATTTGATAGTTGACGCTTACTCTAGTTGTCTTTGAATTTAAAAAAAAACATCTTGTCAAATTTTGATTTGCCGCCACATTTGACGGTTATTTTGTCGGAAAAATAAGTTTGTTGTGTTGTATTCGTAAACAATTATTGTATTGTACGACTACTTAAAATGAGTGATCATGATCACGATATTTCGAAGACGCTACCTGATATCAGTGATAAAGCAATGAGCGTCAAAAATATGTTGTTGCCGTTTAAATCCGCCGGTCATTACATGCGATTTCTGAACACATCATAGAGAGCTTATGATATGTGTGTAGATAAAGCAGTGTATGTAACTGTACATAAAAAGCATTAAAATACTCGTGAGATGCTATTATGAAACTCGCCTTCGGCTCGTTTCAAAGACACTCGCTCGAATTTTAATGTCCCATATTATGCAACAGTCACATAATAGTTATTTATGTAACTGGTACATAATGAGGCCTCTTAAGGTACGAGAGCCGAGGTTAGAGCGCGAGCTTGCGAGCGCTCTAATTATAGGCACGAGTACCTTAAGAGCTAATTATGAACCGTTGCATACATAACTTTTTCTACAAGCTTAAAATGATAATGATAAAAATAAACAATCGCTAACTTTTCTCGTATACTTTACTCGATTTTTCTGCTAACAAATTACTTGTCATCAAAGACATTTTCACTATTCCGATGCGCGATAATAGTTTGTGAATTTTATTGATAAATGTAAACAAATTTCATGCGAATTTTAATAGATACTAAAAACAGTTCTATCAAATTATCATAAACAAGTTGGAATGCCAAACGAGACGCCATTTTGTTGATATCCATATTGAACGTAACCATGGTAACCAAATAACAAATCGATGGATATTAACCATCTATTTTTAGTAATTGAATAAAAATGTTATTTTAAACACATATTTAGTCTCAAAATTAATTTTATTTTTAATATTCGTAATTTTAATTGGTGTTAAAATGTTTTTAACGGTTTATATACAAATTATTAGGATGTCAAGTGTTAACTAAACGCCAAGACTGATATCCGGAATGACCGTTACCATGGTAATAACAATGCTATAATAAATTATAGCACTGTTATTACCATGGCAACGCTAATTATAGAATTGTTTTTACTCTTCGGTTACGCTATAGGTGGTATTCTGACACCATTAACGATATCAATATTAGCGGTTTATAGTACGCGAGTAGAAAAACTACCATTAAAAACTAGTTGTTTTGGGAGAAATGCGCGCGCGTCTTGTGCCGTGGTCTATGAGGTTCTGTCGTCCCGCCGCCGGCACCCCTCAACCCCGCGCGCCTTCCCCTCTTTCGCCTTGTGACGTCGTCAACATCCTTCCCGCCCTTGGAAGAACCTGCAGCTTCTTCCAAGACTTCAAGAGTCTTTGGAGAGTCTGTCATGACAGTTAAAAGACAGATCTTTTTAATGGCTTGACTCTCGACGCCTCGAGGATACAGCCGCTGAACTCGGCCAAATCTCCAGTTAAGTGGTGGTAAATTGGGTTCTTTCAAGACCACCAGATCTCCCTCTTTAAGGTTTGTCTGTCTGCAGCGCCATTTGGTGCACTGTTGTAGTTCTGCTAGATAATCCTTTCTCCATCTCTCCCAGAATTGACACTGGAGTTGCTCCACCAGCTGGTACCTCGTATGTATTCTCATTTCAGGCCTTTGTAACCCCGGCAGAGAGGTCAGTTGCCGCCCGATGAGGAAGTGCCCTGGGGTCAAGGTATAAAGGTCGTTTGGATCCGATGATAAGTTGAGGATAACTTTAATTTGTGTGAAAAGCGTGCTCAACTCCTCGTAAGTGAGACTAATATTCCCTACTATACGCTTAAGGTGAAATTTAGTGCTCTTAATGCCGGCTTCCCAAAGGCCACCGAACGCAAAAGAATAAGGGGACTAAATACAAATTGTATGCCCTTATTAAATATATATGGAGGCAATGTCACACCAATTGACCTAGTCCCAAACTAAGCTCTAGGCTTGTACTATGGGAACTAGCCAACGATATTAATACTTATATATACTGTAACGGTTCAGATAGGTATGCCCGTTTAATTCGCAACTATATAATTCATTTCAATTCAGGCTCTAACGAGAGAAAAAATAACATAATACATTAAAGTTTAGTATAAAAATTATATTATAACTTCATATCCAAATTACTAATTATAATCAAGTGTAATGACAAAAAATTTAATCTCGAAATACAACCTTACTGCTATGATAATAAGGGCGTTTTTGTATCTTGCACGTAAGAACGCGAGCTAAACAGAATCTCATGAACAATTACGGAACAGATTTAAAATATCAAACTAAAAACAAAGATTATTGATGTATAGAAACGGGATGGAATTACATATCGCACTGTTGGATCGGAACGGTGACAGTTTGAAATACGACTGTATTCTAAAATCAACCTTATTACAACTGCAATAAACTTGAAACAAGACTAGCAAATTTTTGAGTTAATACTATTTTGATCTAGAGCGCTCACTGCACAGGCGCCGCGACGATTTGACGCCGGCGCTGCCTTTGTATTCTAGAGCTATTAATCGAGTTGGCGAGACTAGATGGCGCTGTTTCGCCGAGATTGGGGTAAACGTACAATTCACCGAACCTACCATATCGCCGACCTTCCTCTATTGTGAAACTATTAGTAGAGTATTTATATTAGATGATACTTTACTTCTGCTACCCAGGAACTTATCCCTTCCACAACACGGTAAAACCAATAATTTGCTGACTGACAGAGTCGATTGATCGTCGTGCTGTGGTACTTGTGAAAACCGCTAAGGAATTGCGTATACTTATTAAGATCATAAAACGGGATAGGTTACCTTTGTGATTGAAAAATAAGGGATTCCTGAGTTGTTATTTAATTACTTTTGTGTTCTGCGCAATTAAGTGATTTAAGTAAAGTAAGTAAGTAAGTAAGTAAACTCTTTATTGCACAAAAAGAAATCGTTTTACAAATAAACACTTATATGAATATGAACTATATACAAAGGCGAACTTATCTCTTTATTTAGTGCAGTGATGTTTATAGAAATTGACAACAATGGTAATTCGATGAAGTATCAACCTTATTTTACTAGAACGATTCCACGAACAGCATTAGGAGTCAGGGGAAAGTGCTTGTCATGTAATTATTTTTATACTGAATAAACATGAACTATTTTTATTCAGTACTATGCTTTCTCAATAACTAAAACTATATGAAATTTAATGAGTAATTACCTAGCATTCATGAACTAGGTAATTCTTTTGTAAACTTCTTTTAAAATATATTTACCGAACTTATGGCATTAATACGGGCTTCGGGCTAGGGATGGATGTATCTATTTAAGACTAAACAATGGTTCTAAATGTTATTAATAATGTTAGATTTGTATTTATACCGAAGCTATTACGTCTAAACAGTATTTTCCTAATTTATTCACTTTATGTGATCCACACGGTGTTGGCTTGTCCAATTCACCAAAGGGATGTTCGGGGAACCGTGCATTTACCTTAACTAACGTAAAAATGAAAAAATAAAAGCGAAGAGAAATGTATCTTATTATTGTCAGCGTAAGGATCAATCTTAAGTGTCAGGTTTTGTTACTTATACAATTAAGTGCGGAAATTGGAAAATAAACCTTATGTAGAAGCGTATTAGTTTATTTTAGATTAAGCGAGACGAAAATACGTAACATGGCTTGGCGACATGTCCGTGTGAGGAGTGACGCTATACAACAGAAAGGGAAAGAGAACAAACAGTTTATGAAATGCACTCTATATGGGGTATATAAGGATCAAAATTGCAGGATTGAGGACGAAATTGCAGGAAATAACACACTGTGGAAAACGTTGGATATTGAATTCAACCAAAAAGGGAGGGGTAAAGGAAAGTTAGAAGGACGGAGGACAGACACTTAGCGCGGGACTTCGAACAAGGAACAACTAGGCGGTTAGGCTAGGTCTCTCTCGCTCGATACTTAGCTATACTCGTTACGTATAATTCATATTTACGGTATGTTTATCCGTGATAATTTACTTTGGGTTTTTATATCGTGTTATCGTGTTCGTGTATTGTGGATCGTTACATCCTTCTGTGTAGATTACGGTTATATATTTCCTGGTATTTTACATATAGGAGAAGAGCGTTACGTTAACAATATAACTTCTTTATTTATTATAGCAGTGATATTTAGCTTACTAGTTACAGTTTAGTATTTGCGGACCGGTTAAGGGTGTTAGGTAAATTAAACTACGTCGCGTAGCAGCCATACCTCAACCATCATTCCTTGTGTTATTTATTAGTGATTATATTTCAGTTCATGTAGGGAATATTGCGGAGTCGTGTAGATATTCGTCGGCGTCGGGAGACATAGCGTAAAGTAAACGTTTCACGTGAGATTCACGTTAAATTACCTGCGGTTCTGTAGTATACGGTTATTGCGGTCTAGGTAGTCAGGTTAATTGTTGAAGTTAAGTTATATTGGTATTTTATAAAATGGGTTTTAGTTAAAAATTTATTAAAGTTCGATTCGCGAGGTTTTAGGGAAAAGTTTTACTTAGGGTATTGGTAATACTTATTCTGGAGGGAATTGCCTCTTGTCATGTAAAGGAATGCAACGTGAAAGCTCCGTATTTTTATGTATGACTAGAGGACGCCCGCGACTTCGTACGCGTAGAATTAGTTTCCCGCTACTCCCCCCATTTCCTCCCGTTGGGGGTCGATTTTCGGAAAATCCTTTCTTAGTGCTCACTTACATCATGAAAGGCACCCCTGTACCAAATTTCAAGTTTCTAGGTACAGTAGTTTCGGCTGTGCGTTGATATGTCAGTCAGTCAGTTTAGCCTTTTATATATATAGATAGGGGACGATTGGGGTCTGCAAATTAGTATAGAGATTTTATATTCTAGGGCTACTTCAGTCGACAGGGATCGGGTTTTTAGATAAATATTATTAATCTGGGTATTTTGGTGAGACAACTGTTTTTATTAACTTTACTGTGTGAATTTTAATTGATTTTATTTGTGTTGTGTTATTTAATCCTTTCTGTGTACTTTTCAGAAGTTTTGGGTTGGTTATCATTTGTGTCTGGTACATTATATTAATTAGCTGTTTTAAAAAATATTCCTTGTATAGTGGGGAATTTATTGTTGTGTTAAGCTAGATTAGCATACGTTTGTACCAGAACGGTGATCAGGCTACCACTAGTAAATGTCTGACAAATCCGAGGAAGCCTAACGGAGCCTCCGATTTGGAACTATTAGAGTCTAAAAGAGCCTTGGGCAAGCCCGGATGTCTCTTTACCAACATAGACATCCGAAGAAGTGCCTACTTAGTCTCAATGTCAGCCTTTAAAGAACAAGTGAGGTCCACAATAGATGGCATACCGGCGCGCACTCACGGAAGCTTTATTGGAGTTGAGCCTGGGTCCCGATAAATATATTATTATTTATATATACTAAACCACACAATAGGGCGCCTTACTCTCACTGTCCCTGAGAACTACGGTTCACCAAAAGTGAGGGGGGAGGTAAACACAACACGAGCGTTTAGGTTGCCTTCTCAGCCGACTCAGCTGAACTTTCCAGATTCCCTAGGGACCTAGCTAATTACCGGGTGAGGTAAGCCCTTAGGTATAGCAAGCAGAATAGGCCATATCAGTAGGATAGGGTAGCTTCAATGCAGGGAAAGTAGGGAACTAGGAATTAAAACCAGTAGGATTTCAACTAGGTATGTAGGTTCTTGAGAATTAAAATATATTTTTTAAACTCATCCGTGTTTGGTCCTATACCACTACTATATAGGGAAAGTTGTAGGAAGTTTAAATTAAATATGTTATCCGCCATAACTAAAGAATCTGGGGAATATACTATTTATTCCCATACCTATCTATTTTGCCCTAAGGAGATTTCAGTTTATTGTAAATCAATTTAACATTGACTTAACCAATAATGATCAAGCAAGCTTATCAGAAAGTAAATATTTCTAGTCTTTAGCAGACAATCAGCATTCAATAAGAAATTTCAAAGTCATATTTATGAGTCGGACTGCCTTCCCTCATTTGATCTTCTGGGCAGTGATTTACTTTACATACTGAGTTACGACTCTGCCGTCACTGTCTACGGGCACCGGCTAGTCCCTGTATTGTAATTTCATCTGTCATTCCTACGGGAATTTATGCATAAGAACATGCACTACAATGACCGAGGTCACTCCTTCTAGTAAATGTACTTAAAAATATAAAATAGTATCAAGACTGGAAAGCTTTACTATACCTTCAAATCTACGTTACAAATGTTTAATTGAGACTTTGTGAACTGGAATCCCCTTCAAAAAAATAAAAAAAATATTTACTGCAGATACAATTTCTGACAAGTTATAATATCAACAAAACAGCTTGAGCAAAGTAAGCTGCAATTTGTAAATAATATCAGTGAAACAGATTGTTCATTACATACGACAGTTCCAGTATACCTAAAGCTTGAGCAAAGTAAGCTAATGATACATGATTATTTCTAGTCTATGGCAGATCATTGAATTATTACGTTACACTAGAACAGACATTTCAAACAAAAGACACGGAGTAACTTGATGACGGAGGGGCATGCGCGGTGTGTGCGGGGGTGTTCGTTTTCTTATAGATAAAGTGAGCGCGCAACAGAGGCGACTTACAGTTTGTTCTACATACACGATGGTAATTCACGGTGTACAATGGGAATAATAGTTAGAAGTCATTATAGAGGTTTTATGTCATGAGTGCAGATGTAATAAAATAAAAGAATTTAAACTGCTACATCATATTTAATTTCCTTTACACAATATAAGTTTTGTCAGTTTCTGACGTTTAGTAAATTTCAAGATTGGTGACATGGTACTGCATATTATGCATATTTCTTAAGGTAGACTCGTCCTGTTTTTGTGGTATATTTTTGTTCTTCTTTAAAATGCACGGAACATATATGCGTGTAGGAGCTGAAGGTTTTTTCTTCCCTTCGATACTTTGTGTTAATATTTTTAACAACTTCAACCATTAATTTCGTAGTCGGCAAAAAGTATTATATATAATTAAATGTCTGATAGGGAACTTCAAAATTTAATACAATTAAAAGTTAAACTAAACTTATTTAACTTGATTATCTGTATTAACATTGCACGTCGATCTTGTCAGGTCTGCGTAGACTTATTTTGTTACTCTTTGGTTTCAACGAAACATGGCGGCCAAATGACGCGTCGACATGCATTAAAATTGATAGAAAAATAATTAAATTAAAGAAAATGCAGTTAAATTACGTGTGCAAAGTCACTCCTTGACTTTTATTTGATTTTCCTGAGCAGTTTTACAGTACCTCAGTACACATGGACGCATATTTAGACGTAACACTTTTCTCTCCAATGCGTCGAGCTGCCAAAGCCGTTCGGCACAGACTGAGCGAGTTAGTGCCGATCGGCTCTAACAGGTTTTACAAGAAATCAAGTTGAGGCGTCCACTCTAGTAGTATACATAATTACTCAAAGTGGCAGATAGCCATTTATACTTCAACAATGAATGATCTATAAGAGATTGACTGATTTCTCTCAACCTATATTGAATATTTTACTTCGAGTGATTTCTCTGTTTACACTATGGGTTACGTACCCTGCCTGGTATTACTCAAGGGTAAACCGGCCTTATAGTCTGTGAGCAGTTGGAACCACAAACCCATTCCTACGGGAACATACTTCATCAAACATCTACAAATTATGATTGAAATCATCATTAAAACCAGCATTCATCATGACTAGAAAGATTCATAATCATTTTAAGGAATTACCATTGTTATATTTAAAACTGGACTCTTCATAGAAATTGCAGTGAAATGATATTAACTCAAGCTTCATAAACTTGGTCTTATATGACTACTTACCAATACTATCTACATCCTGACAGATCAACTTTGACATTTTAATAATTCAGCTCCTAGTAAATTTAATATGATTTACATACAATACCATATGACTATTATTTTATATTTCTCTCCTGCAATGGAGTAAGGAGCTTTGTGAAAATCCCCTCTTGTCCTTTGGTAACTGATGACAGACTATCACTGACTAAACTATTATTAACAACTGACAAAGACTGTAAAATCAATGAATCTCCTGGAAAGAAAAGATTGATAGCGCTGGAGGGATGTCCAGTCTGGTAGACGAGTCCCACAGTCATGAGCGGGGAGTCATGGGCTCTGACCATAGGCGCAAAATAAAATGCCTTAAGCATACTTTCCGGTTTCTAGCTAACAATCACTAAATAGACCTAAAGACTTTGACTGACCTTTATTTGTTATAAGACTAATTATCATTCACTTTATTACTCCACTTCACTTCTCACTTAATTATGTAGGCTAAAGGTTTAGGCTATATTCATGTAACTATACCAATCTTATATGTACGAAAAGTTCTTAGGTTACTATTTATAACGGGTTCACAATGTAGGTTCCTAGACACTAGACGATCATATGGTCAATTCAACATTATTTATTCATTCTTACTCTTTATATTTAAAGGCAGGAAGTTAATAGTAGTTTTACATAGTTTTGCAGTTTTCAGTTTCAGAGTTTAATAAGCTTTAAGTATCTTTATGTATATAGTTTACTAAGAGCAAATAGGCGAGAGTTTTAGGAAGGGAGGGTTACAAAACTTAAATACATAGAAAACATCCATGACTCAGGAACATTTGTTTCGTGCTCATCACACAAATATCTACCCTTACCGGGATTTGAACCCAGGACCGCTAGCTTCTTATGCAGGGTCACTACCAACTAGGACAGCGCGTCGTCTATTTATTAGCTATGTATGTACTGCATCATCTGGCAATAAACCTCTTAAGGCAAGAAATGAATGCGCAGGCAGGATCGCAGGATGTGAGATCACTGACTGATTAAATAAATAGTAAGATGTTTAAATAACATTTAGTGGTCTTACTGCCTCGACCCTTTTTGCTAGAAATCATGAAAGGGCCAGCGAAATCTGTACCCGTAATCTGAAATATGTATGATTCAGATACTCTAGTCGCAGGTAAGTTACCCATTAATGGTTCCATAGTTTTAGCTCTTAATCTGACACAAATTACGCATTTACGCACAATGCTTCGAGCCAGATGGGCCAGTATTGCTCTCTAAAGGAACTAAGGAGCAGTTGAGGCCCCGCATGGACAACTGAAGGTGCTCACTCGACATCATAATGCTTGTAAGAGGACGATTGGATCGTAACAAAATAGGATGCTTTGTGTCATATTTAAGATTTGCGTTTTTTAACCGCCAAGGGAGATAATTGCAAGATGTTAGATTTTAGTGTAATGGATTTATTTTCACGATTTGCATATGAGATTGATGAAGTTCCGTTTCATTATAGCAGTACTAGCACGTAAATTAAGTTCGGCACCTTACGCTGTTAGGAAAATCAGGCAACTTACCAATGTAAAGCTCGCTTAATTTATTATAGTTATTTTCATAGTGTTATGTCGTACGGTATTCTGGTTTTAGGAGGGTCTGACATAAGGTGACTGTGGGCAAGACCGGCATACTTTATTTTTTATTATTTCGGAGTGATCTAGCTGCGTTAATTATTCACCTAAGTTACCGCTTGAAATCGCATGCGATTAAGAATTTCATAATTAATAGTTAAGCTATAGTGACAGATCATTTTAATCACAAATTAAGTAAAAACAATAGTATTTTTTTAAAATTCGGCGAGTAGACTGACTTCCCTTGTAGTTTAAGGCAAGTCCGTCTAGTAATGATATCAGCCATACTATGGCTGCTTTTCGTATTCGAATCCTTCAAAAGAATAAAACAAGACAATGAAAAGTGTATTTTAAACTTGTTAATATAAGGTTTAGATTCGAAATAAACACATTTTTTCTTATTCAAAGGTAAGGCATATATTACGAAAATGGGGTGGTAAACCTTTTTTGGCAAATACTTAATTATATTATAAGTACTTATTTTTTAAGTTTCCCAAATAAAAGATCAATAGGAATTTTAAAATGTATTTTAATAGTTTTTTTTAATTGAATGAGATCAAAAAAGGCTAAGTAATTAAATAATCTTATAGTAGTACTGTAGTAGCACTTTTAAACTTCTTAATTCTTAATATTAGGCGAAATGAGTTTAAAACAAAATCACTTTTTCGTTACCAAGGAGCTAGGCTGGCAAGCATACTTCGCTAAATTAAAAAAACACCCAAACCTTATTGTAAACAAGTCACCTGTATTACAATACAATACAGAGTATGTACCTAAGCAAACGAATCAATAACAAAATATTTAACTTAAATACGACATTTGTGGTCTCCTTGGATAATCGAGCATCCAGCGCCTCTATTCAACACGCTAAAACCAATACCGTTTTTGTCCTGTTATCATATTGTCAACGTTTTGATAACTCTTATTTTCTTGACGGTAATGACGGCTGACGTCATAACAATACCTTAAACTACGATATCGTTTATACCGCCTAGAATAGAGTTGCTGATGACCCTATACATTAATTGTATAGTTTTTTAAATAATCTCTGCTTAAATCTATTTTAATTAGTATAAATTATTATTCCTTTAAAATCACAGAATCAGTCATAATACTTGCATTGCTCTAAGTAAGGTAAACTTATCGAAAATAGATACTATCATCATCATTGGATAACAATAGGTCTTTGGAGTTATTTGGATCGTTTTTCATTTGTATTTTTTTTACTATGGACAACATTGGCACATCATCCCGATCGATATTTTTGGTTAAAGTGAACTTGAGTTTTTTTCTGTAGCGTTTTTTAAAGTTTTATAAAACCTAATTGTGAAGATTGCCCCGCCTTCATCATTTTTATTGACATTTTCAATGAAGCCTACATAGTATGTCCACTTCTTACGATTATAATATCGTACCAATACATGGTCCTCAATTTTATACGGCTCTAAATCTGTCTCGAAGGTCTCATTGCAATCATAAATGTCTGAGTCACTATGGATACTTAGGCAATCCGATACGCTAGTGGAGTCACTGAATTCTGTTTGGATCCTTTTCTTTTTTTTCTATTTACATTGGCGTTTCTTCCTTTCTTTAATTACTTTCTCTTTCTTGATCTTTCTAATACCAGTTGAAGTAGACGGTCCGTATGGAGTGGCAGGTGAAGTAGCGGAACTACAAGGACTAGTTATGTTTGCATGTGATGAATTTTCTTTGTCGCTTTCATAATTACCTGAACTGATATTAGCATTATTTTTAGGCGGGGAGTTGTCTTTGGTATCCTTTCTTTGTGTTTTTGTTTCGGTAATTTTTTTGAACTCTTCAATTTGTTAGGTTTAGGCTGTAATTTAATCATGGTTTTTCTTGCATCTGACCCTATTTTGATGTTTCGAAGTAGTTCTTCTTTTTTGCGTTTTATCACATCATCGTGAGTTATTACTTCGGCTCCGGGAGCCATTTTTTGCCTTCTCAATTTTGTGTTGTTTCCGGCTTTCACTTGTAATAGAAGTAGTTCTTCAAAGCTTATTATCTTGTCTTCCAAAACCGTTACTTTCAGGTTACTACTAGTACTGGGATTATTAATTGGTTCACAATTTAGTAACAATGGCTCCAATTCACGATCTTGAGTAGCTTGTCCTTGTGGGATAATACTAATAGGTGCACATTGTGACATTTCTTTTCTAATATAATCCAATGCTAAAGAAATTAAACTCGGTGGATTTCTCTTGGTAGTGCCAACTTCCAAACTTAGTGGATCTTCTTTGGTAGCGCCAACTTCCAAACTTGGTGGATTTTTCTTCGTGGAGCCCACGTCCGTACCCTCATGAAGTGTATTTTGTTCTTTGAGTTCTTTCTATTTTTTTAATTTTAACGCATCGTAGTGATCGTCTTTGATCTCTTCAGGGTTCCAAGGAAAAATCCCAGCCTTGCGGAATCCATTAATCAAATTCAATTTCAGCCCAAACAACTCCGATTAATCTAGCAAATTCTTGTTTGGGCAGAGTGATTTCAACATTTGCTCGCTGCCATTTAACAAGAAGTGCGTCCCAGCGGTCTTTGAAAGACTTCATGACTGATACGTCAAGCGGTTGTAAAAAATGGCTTGTATGTGGTGGTAATTTTAGGATTGTAATTCCATTGTTACGCGCCTCTTCGATTATGTTTAGTCCTACATGTGTCGCATGACCATCGTACATAAGAAGAATGGGCCTCTGATTGCCAACCGTTGACAAAAAAGTTTTTTTGAAAAACATTTCGAATACATCGGTTTCCATCCAACCAATTTTGTTGTGGCTGCATATGATGTACCAGGATATGCATCTGGCGATACCCACTCATCCCATACGTTTTTGCCCTTAGAAATGATGAGAGGTGGAGTTTTGTTTCCATCTGCACAAGCACCAAGTAAAACTGTTGTGTTGTGCTTGCCTGGTGAAGAAATCACTCTAGTAGACGCATGTCCCTTGATGCCAACTACTTTAGTTTTTGAGGGATCTTGGGAGAAACTAGTCTCATCTAAGTTCCAGCGGGCCTAGACAAGATGCATTACGCTAGCTAGCGTTTCTATTCGTTTCTTTTCGTATCACGTCATCTACCAGTGACGCGATTGGTTTAAAAACGTAACGAATAGAAACGCTAGTTAGCGTAATGCATCTTGGCAGGGGCCTCAGATAGCGGATGGATTATTTGCTATATTTAATTCAGTCATAGTTTTCCAGAGCAAATCAAAATATGCGGAAACAATGAATGGGTCCATGGCTCTCTTCCGTGCATATTCTACGCCTTGCGGCTTTATTATAGACAAATTATGCCTAGATTTGAACCCAGCAAACCAAGCTGCACCTGGGATTCCGTATTAACATGGCAACATTGTAAGTACTATCGAGGAAATTGATACTTTAGCAGTTTACGGTTCAAGGTGGTTGTGCATACTTATGCTAGGAGGTGATGGATATGATGTAAAGTGAACCGTTAAATGCTAAAGAATCAATTTTCTCGATCGTACCTTTTTACGTAAGCAAACATATTTTAGGCATATTCTTACATAAGAATACGTACCGTTTTTTAAGAGCACCATTCACATTCATCTTCTGGGAAATGATCATAGGTTGTCATGTAAAAACAACTCTGACACCAAAAAAAATCGAAGCTAAGCAATGATTGTATACACAATTTATGGATCCTGAGGTGGTGAGGTAAGTGTGTCATTTAGCTTTCTGACGAGTAATTTATTAGAATTTTAAAGAATTAATAGTTTCAATCATTGACTTATATACTACTAGCGTAAGGACCGGGCCAACGGCGCGACGAAAAGGGACCAGTTCGTTGGAGCCCCATCACTTCTTTTAAGTTGGTTTTTATGTTTTTACCCGACTGTGTCAGAAGGAGGGTTATGTTTTTCGAGCGTATGTATGTATGTATGTAAGTATGTATGTAAGTATTGTTACGTACGTGGAGGTAGGTAACTGATAGAAATGCACAAATACACCTATAATCACAAGTAGACTTTAATAACGCACGCACTTAAACCGTTACAAACAATTATCACATAATAAATTCGAATACTCAGATGATCGCTCGGGTCGCTTTTGTTCGCACTGTTCGCTTTCTAATTAAAGACTGAATAGGTACTTGCAATCGGTCCGCCTTTATAGATCCCGTCTCCGATCATTCCAGAATGCGTTCTGGAATGATCGATGTACTTTGCCCCGCCAAGGTCGTTCGAGACTATTCGTTGCTGGAATGTTCTACGCCTTTCTACATTCTATTGTTCGCGATGTCCTTGACCTTGACTCACGGGTCTGGAATATTCTGCGTATTGCTGTCTCATTTTTAATCGTGTTGTCTCTTTCTCATGCTTCTCGAAGGTTCTCAGTATCACTGTCTCTTTCTAATCATGCTATCTCTTTCACATGCTTCTCGAAGGTTCTCAGTATCGCTGTCTCTTTCTAATCATGCTATCTCTTTCACTCTTAGTGGAAAATTGCCATATACCAAAATTAACGATTGAAAAATGAGACGCCTTATCCCATCGGCGTAACACTACCCCCTCCTAAGGGGAACACTCTAAAATCTCGAATTATTTAATTCCGAATTTGAAAAAACCGAATTTCATAATTCCAAATTTTTATAATACCGAAAAAATATAAGGCCGAATATCAAAATCTAGAATTTCATATTACCGAATATTAAAATCACGAAAAAGTTTTTCCGAATATTATATTTACGAATCTTGACGATTCCGAATTTTCTTTTTGCGAAAATTATGATTCCGAAAATTCACAAACCAGATCAATAATGAAATATTTGGAACTAACCACTTGAATTGAATTGAAGTCTTCTACTTGACACAAAAGTTAGGTGAGATGACGAGCACATAACTAAACTAGGTCATCTTACCTTGATAGGTTAGGTTAGGTTAGAGTTGCATCAAGGCGCGAAGCGCCTCAGCTACGCGGAACAGGAGCTCCGCATTGCGGAGCTCCGTCAACTTTGTCAGACTTTTTTACAGGTTTTGAAGATTAAGCATGTTAAATATTATACAATATTTTATCAGGCGCTTATTTGAAATAAAAAATCGTAGAGAATTCAGGCTGCTAAAATTTCGGAATAATGAATATTCGGGATTCGGAATAGGAATAATCGGAATTGTGATATTCGGAAAAATATTTTTCGGGATTTTAATAATTCGGAAATGTGAACATTCGGAATTTTAAAAAATCGTGTTTCTGATACTTCGTGAAACTAAAATTCGGAATAGTGATGATTCGGAAATTTCAAAATCGGAATTCTGAAATTCGTGTTTATCAAATTCGGAAAAAAATATTTCGAAATTATGTAGTGTACCCCCTCCTAAGACATGCTCGTCCCGAGCATTATTAGTCCCGTAGTATCTCGCCAGTCGGTCAACGTGGACAACCTTGCAGGGACTTCGCTGGCTCTACTGTATCCGATACGTCACGTCGTTGATTTTGGTGACTACTTTGTACGGCCCTTCCCAATTCGGCGATAGTTTTGGCGATTTCCCTTTTCTTCGCGTGGGGTTATGCAGCCACACCAATGAACCTTTCTCGAACCCCACTTGGTTAGATTTTCGGTCATATCGTGTCTTCATCTTCTCGCTGGCTTGAAGTCCATGTTCACGAACGTGACTGTAAACATCGTCTATCCGGTTTCGCAAATCACTGGCATACTCGGTGATCGATTTTGGCGAATCTGGAGGGCGTCCAGTTAAAAGGTCTGCAGGTAAACGAAGTTCTCTTCCGAAGTTCACGTAAGCTTGGGTGACAGCCGTACTTTCGTGAGTTGCCGACCTATAAGACATCAGGAAAAGAGGAATATGCCTATCCCAATCCTTTTGGTGACTTTCAACAACCTTTGCCAAATGTCTTTCCAACGTCTGGTTGAATCTCTCGACCATTCCGTCCGATTGTGGGTGATATGGCGTAGTTCTGGTCTTATGGATTCCCATGATTCGGCAAGTCTCCTGGAATACCTGGGACTCAAAGTTTCTGCCTTGATCACTGTGAATTTCGAGAGGCACCCCAAATCGACAACACACTTCCATCACTAATTTCTCCGCTACAGTGACTGCTTCTTGGTTAGGGATGGCAAATGCTTCAGGCCATTTGGTAAAGTAATCCATTATAACGAGGATGTACTTGTTTCCCGAGTCGGATGTCGGAAACGGGCCTGCGACGTCTAAAGCAATCCTTTCCCAAGGAGCTCCAACATTGTACAACTTGAGCGCTACTCTACTCCGTGTTTGCGGCCCTTTGACTGAAGAGCAGTTTGTACACTTCCTGCACCAGTCTTCCACATCCTCACGACAGTGAATCCAGTAGAAGCGTTGCCGAATTTTCATTAATGTCCTCTTCACTCCAAGGTGCCCACCGGAAATGCCGTCATGGAAGGATCTCAAAACATCACTTACTCTTTTTCTTGGAACAACCACCTGTAGGTGAGCATCCTTTCGATTCGCCGACTCCCATTTCCTGCACAGTATGCCATTATGCATAACCAAACTATCCCATTCGGGCCAGTAGCTTTTTGTTTCAGTACTCATCGGAGCTACTTCACACCATTTCGGTTTGGGAACGCCTGCTTTGATCCAATCTAAAATGGGTTTAATGTCCTGGTCTTTTTGCTGCGCTTGTTGCATGACTTCATTGCTCCATTCTTCACTTACAGTATCAGTCCTCAACATTCTCACACAATCTTTGCCCTCTTGCCTTAAACAATGTTTACGGTCATCCGGGCAAGGTCTTCGGGAAAGGGCGTCCGCGTTGCCGTGTGATTTTCTACTGCGATGTTCAATGATGAAGTCATATTCCTGTAGTTGTTCAATCCAGCGCGCTACTTGACCCTCAGGATTTTTAAACTCCAATAACCATTTTAAAGCAGCATGGTCAGTTCTGATATGAAATTTGCGCCCAAGCAAATATTTACTGAAATGCTGCAACGTCTTGACAACTGCCAGCAATTCTTCTCTCCGAGTGACGCAGTAATTTCTCTCTGGCTTCGATAGTGACTTACTGAAGTAGGCGATTACAATTTCCTGATCTCCTCTCTTTTGTAACAAAACTCCCCCGACACCAGTATTACTTGCGTCTGTGTCAACAATTAAATCATTCTCAGGGTCTGGGTATCCCAATATTGGAGTTTCACAAAGCCTGTGTTTGAGATCGACAAAAGCTGCTGCGCACTGATCATTCCAGTCAAATCTTCGTTTTTCTTCCGTAAACTCGTGCAAGGGCTTCGCTATATCTGAGAAGTTTTTCACGAAACGTCGATAGTACGAGCAAAGTCCCAAGAAGGCGCGAACTGCGGTCTTGTCCTTCGGTGTCGGCCAATCCTTAACGTCGCTTATCTTCTCAGGGTCAGTCTGAATACCGTCTGTTGACACCACGTGTCCCAAATAATTCACCTTACGCTTGAAAAGTGAGCAAGCTCGCAGCTTAGTCAAAACTTGCTCCAATTTTCTAAAGTGATCGTCGAAGTCTCGTCCAACTATTATAATGTCATCCAGATATACCAGGCAAGTATCTCCCAGAAGACCAGCAAGTATTTGTTCCATCAATCTCTCAAAAGTTGCTGGTGCATTACACAACCCAAACGGCATTACATTGAACTGCCACAGTCCCTTTCCGGTCGAGAAGGCAGTTTTCTCCATATCCTGGTCCTTGATTTCCACTTGCCAGTAGCCACTTTTTAAATCCAACGTGGAAAACCATTTCATTCCATTTAAAGTGTTTAAAGTTTCGTCGATTCGTGGCAGTGGATAACAATCCTTTTTGGTTACATCATTAAGTCGGCGATAGTCAACACAAAATCTCATGGTCCCGTCCTTCTTCTTTACCAAAACTACCGGTGAACACCAAGGACTTGTTGATGGCTCAATAACTCTGTTCTTTTTCATCTCTTCAATCATGTCTTCCACTTCCTTTTCGCGAGCTACTGGAACTCGCCGAGGACGTTGTCGGATAGGCATGGTTCCGCTAGTATCGATTTCATGTTGTACAACTCCAGTTCTTCCAATATCACCGTCGTGCGCAGAGAAAACATTGCTGTAACGCATCAGTAAATTACGCGCCTTAGGAGTTCTTCTTTGGTGAGATTGTTTTTTCAACCATCCAATAATCCTGTAATGTCCACTCCTGTACTTGCAGGTTGTCCGCTTCCATTCAATCCCTGGCAACTTCGTATCCAAGAAATTTCTTCGCAAGTCCCGACAAGGCTTCCTTTACCAAGGGCGTATTTAGTGTCGCTTAGATTTAGGACCCGTATAAATGCAGCAGATAACGTTGTCACAACCGTGCGAGCTGTTATAAACGGTTTACAACCGTCAATTTTTTCTACTAAGACGCAACGATGAGATACTCGTCCTGCATAGTGTGGTAAGTTCACAGGAACTAGGGCTTGCGATCTTGGTTGAAGAATGGTCCTTCTGGCGCAGTAGACTTGTCCACTTACGCCACCTTCAATAGGGACTTCATCAAATCCGAATTTCAGGACTCCACCTTTCAAGTCGATTTTGCAGCCATGTTTTCTCATAAATTCCAATCCAATAATGCAATCGTCGATGATGTTAGCAACGATGACTTTGTGCCAGTAGTTCTTTTCCCCAATTTGCACCTCCACTTTTTGCTCCCCCAGGACGGAAATGTACTGGCCGGTAGCCGTTTGCAGCTGAAGATGCTTGGATCGGACTAGATGATCTTAAAAAGTTAAATGTTTCAGTAGCCGAGAACTGACCACAGTCCGAGAAGCTCCGGTATCGATAGTCAGGTGACATGGTGTTTCACCAATTTCTCCTTTGACGACCAGACTGTTCTCATCATTCATCTGTGAGATCATAACTGGGACATTTTGACCACCAGCCAGCACTCGTCCCTTAGTCCTGGCTTCTACTCGTTTCCCTGACACGGCTCTACTGCATCAGAGCCTGCGGGCCTCTCCGTTGGGCCTGCTGCATCTCGTCGTGTTCTATTTCGTTTTGGGCAACTAGATTGTAAGTGCCCGCGTTCTCCACACCAATAACACCTCGGCCCAAATTCAAGGCGAGGAGCAGTCGGGTCCCTGGACGAAACTTCTCGCACCCTAAAAGGCCTCGAGTCCTGGCGTACAGCTACCACCTCCAAGGCGTGGGCAACTGCATCCTTCACGCTCCCATGATATCCTAGTCGCACAGCAGCTCTGACTTCTAAATCACGGATTCCGTCAATGAAGGCCTGTACTAGCATGCTGTCCACAAATGAAGCTGATGCACTTTGGTACGCTTTTCTGACCAACTTTTCTATTTCCAGAGCCCACTGTTGTAATGACTCATTGCGTCCCTGGGCTCGATCCTTAAGCTGAGCTCTAAAGACATGCTCGAGATGGCTGTCACCATAACGGCCTTGGAGGCATCCAAGGCTTTAAGAAGGCGGTTGTATGTCTTATTCTCTCCCAGAGCTTCCAGAACGGTGAGGGCTTCGTCTCGTAGTGCCAAAATTAGAGCCGTCATTGCCTGGTCTTTGTTCCAGCCATTCGCCTGAGAAATCGACTTAAACTGCAGCTTATAGGCCGTCCATGATAAAGTTCCATCAAATGGAGGTACTTTGAATCTTCCAGCTATCGGCGCCGACGACTCAGGTCCGGAGGCACCGTTGACCACTTTAATTTCAAGCTTTTTAACCTCGTTCCTTATAGTCTGGAGACGATTTTCGTGGTCCTCGACTTTATCATTAACGCCATGAAGACGGTTCTCGAACTTGATGTCCATGTCAGCAAGTTTTCCTTGAACCTCACTCTTTTCTTTCTTCCATTCGGAAGTGGCCTCTCGAACCTCTAGGAGAATTCTCGATTGTTCCTCTTGAGATCTGGATTGTTCCTTTTGGGCCCTCCGTAGTTCATCACGGATAGCCCTCGATTGTTCCTTCAAGAGGATTAAGATTGCGTTCAGGTCAAATTCCGTCTTAGCTGACGCTGCTGTAGTAGCCGGTGCAGTAGCGGTGGACGTACCGGCGGTAGCTGCAGAGTCGTCGGCTGCAGTTTGGCTTCGCGTTTTGACCCCCTCCTGCTCTTGATCTGGCGGAGTTACTGGCATTTTCTATCCCACTTCTGACACCAAATGTTACGTACGTGGAGGTAGGTAACTGATAGAAATGCACAAATACACCTATAATCACAAGTAGACTTTAATAACGCACGCACTTAAACCGTTACAAACAATTATCACATAATAAATTCGAATACTCAGATGATCGCTCGGGTCGCTTTTGTTCGCACTGTTCGCTTTCTAATTAAAGACTGAATAGGTACTTGCAATCGGTCCGCCTTTATAGATCCCGTCTCCGATCATTCCAGAATGCGTTCTGGAATGATCGATGTACTTTGCCCCGCCAATGTCGTTCGAGACTATTCGTTGCTGGAATGTTCTACGCCTTTCTACATTCTATTGTTCGCGATGTCCTTGACCTTGACTCACGGGTCTGGAATATTCTGCGTATTGCCGTCTCATTTTTAATCGTGTTGTCTCTTTCTCATGCTTCTCGAAGGTTCTAAGTGTCGCTGTCTCTTTCTAATCATGCTTTCTTTCACTCTTAGTGGAAAATTGCCATATACCAAAATTAACGATTGAAAAATGAGACGCCTTATCCCATCGGCGTAACAGTATGTATGTATGTCTATTTCTGGGCACGCTCTGCAGCCTAAACGGCTTGACGGATTTTAACATACGAGGTGTCGATTCGTCTTAATTGCCGAAGTGACATAGGGTATATAATATTTCAAAATAGCAACCGGGAAAAAAAAATGGAGGGGGAATAATTTTTTTTTTTTTAATTATAACAATATGGGTATCAAATGAAAGTTATTAAATAGCCCATTCCAAATATATATACATTATAACACTTTGATACTACCATTTTGACAGGAACGTCAAAAAATACGTAAATGTTTAGTAATAAACTCCTTTTGCTAGAATGAGAGTTTCGCTTGTAATTTGTCAGTTGTAGCTTCGCGAGATTAAAAAATCGAGCTCCAGAGCGTATGTATCGCTTAGTAATAATTAATTAAACCACTATTTTCTTAATAAAAACTAAAAAGAGTGAAATAATAGTTATTTATGTAACTGGTACATAATGAAGCCTCTTAAGGTACGAGAGCCGAGGTTAGAGCGCGAGCTTGCGAGCGCTCTAATTACAGGCACGAGTACCTTAAGAGCTAATTATGAACCGTTGCATACATAACTTTTTCTACAAGCTTAAAATGATAATGATAAAAATAAACCATCGCTAACTTTTCTCGTATACTTTAGTCGATTTTTCTGCCGCTGCCAACAAATTACTTGTCAGCGAAGACATTTTCACTATTCCTATGCGCGTTAATAGTTTGTGAATTTTATTGTTAAATGTTAACAAATTTCATGCGAATTTTAATAGGCACTAAAAACAGTTCTGTCAATTTATCATTAACAAGTTGCAATGCCAAACGAAACGCCATTTTGTTGATATCCATATTGAACGTAACCATGGTAACCAAATAACAAATCGATGGATATTTACCATCTATTTTTAGCAATCTAATAAAAATGTAATTTTAAACACATAATTAGTCTTAAAATTAATTTTGTTTTTAATATTCGTAATTGTAAATGGTGTTAAAATATTTTTAACGGTTCATTATACAAATTATTAGGATGTCAAGTGCTAACTAAACGCCAAAACTGATATCCGGAATGACCGTTACCATGGTAATAACAATGCTATAATAAATTATAGAACTGTTATTACCATGGCAACGCTCATTATAGAATTGTTTTTACTCTTCGGTTACGCTATAGGTGGTATTCTGACACCATTTACGATATCAATATTAGCGGTTTATAGTACGCGAGTAGAAAAATTAAATTATTTTACTCAAAAATGCTATGTACCTAATCTTGCCATAACACCAGTAAAAAGGAGCCAGTAGGTTGACGTTCCTTGACAACTGGAAAAGTGTCCAGTAAAGTTGAGGAATTTCGAAATTGGAATCAAAAAGTGTCCAGTAAGTAAGTATGGAAATTCCATAACATATCATATTATTTGAATTTGGAACTATCTGTTAAGACTGTGACAGCCTTCAAAAAGACTACCTATACTACATGAAAAGCTGATCATTCAGCTCCAAAAGTACCAGGGCATCATAAACCAAAAGCGTTATCTCGTTCAGACCAGACATCGCGCGATTTCTCTTCATTTCAGCATCGCTTGCTCCGCACCATCTCAGTTTTATGTGCGCCTAGTACATCTCGGCCGGTATGACGAGTTGTGAATCGTTAATTTAAAAAAAAAAACCGGGTAAGCGACCGGCTAAGAGTCGGACTAGCGCCCTGAGGGTTGTGCACATGTGGTCATCAATATTTTAACATATTTTTTTTTAAATCATTTTACTTGTTCTATTTTTGAGTAAAGCACTATACATGCTTCGACCATTAAGAGCCATCCTGGACTCGTATGTATAAAAGCCCTCGCCTAGCGGCTCGGGCTTTTACCTCATACTCGTCCAGGAAGGCTCACTTACTGGTCTTTGCAGTAATGTACTATAAAAAACAAAAAATTATAACAATTTAAATTTAACTTGAATATTGGAAAAGGTATTGCAGGCGGGGACAAGCTAGTCCAAATGTTAAATTTTATCAAGAAATAGGATTTGTAATTCATTGCTTATAATGTTTTAATTAAATTGCAATGTTATAATTAAATATCAATAAGTATATTGCTCTTACAATTTTCTATAAATTATAGAGCTTGTTTTTCGCTTTTCAGTTTTTTTTTTATTGCAGTCGGGTTTTTTGTTTTTTTATACAGTCCTAATTTCTTTTAGTTTTAATTTTTTATAGACATAGCGTCAGTGATCATTCTAAATTTTAGATAAAATAAAATCAAACTAAAAAAATAAGTAGGTACATTATACAATTATTAATGTTAAAAATTTAAATTACTTATTACGATAAAAAAGATTTTTTTTCTGGACGTACACACAAGGTTAAGGCTGTTTTATACGAGGTAAGTAACTGGCGCCGAAATCGAGACAAGTCAGCGCTGACCTGCCACTGCCATCGTGTAAATCGATTTTGAAGACAGCGCAGTACTGTCGGACAGCGCTGTCTTCAATATTCCCGCTTCATATTTTTCGGCGCAAGTCCGCTCCCCCCGCGACCCGCGCCAGCGCCACTGTTGTCGTGTAAACGCCGAAGTCAGTCACTGTCGGTGTATTGTATGGTGACTACGCTGCATCGCTCCGCGATACGATGACGAAAAAACTGAGCGAAGCTGAAAACATAAAGCTCGTACAACTATACAGGGAACATGAGTGCCTGTGGGATAACAAATCTATAGATTATAGAAATAAGGATATGCGTGCAACCGCATTGCAGAGTATTGCACAAGAATTGAGTATAGAAGAGATTGGCCCTTCCGAGGTAAAAAATAAAATTAAAAGTTTGAGGACAACTTACAACTTAGAACTGGAAAAAATAAAAAAGTCCTCAAGATCAGGCGCTGGTGGAAATGTCTATATTCCAAAAGTGAGATGGTTCGAAGAAATGGATGCTTTTATAAGAAATGTATCTATACAAAGAAAAACAACAGTAAGTACCCACATTTTTATTATAAATTTTTTAATATAGTTTTTAAAATTAGTATTATGAAAAAAATAGTAGTAAACTTTGTTTTTAGTATTAAATTGAAACATAAATTTTAAGAAATTCTGTTAAACTGCCACGGTACACTTCCGTTCGTCATAAAGTAATTTTTCAACAAATCTCTTCTCTCTTTCGCATTTGCGGCATGGTTACCTCTGAGTTGATCAGTTATACTTTCTAAGGGAGTTATTTCCGATCTCCAAGCACCTGGTATTATTTGTCCTTCAGAGTCCTCTCTGTCTACACAAGTAGGTGTTATGTAGTTAGAAGATTTTTTTCGCAACCAATTATGAAGGGCACAGGAGGCACAGACGATTGCATCAGTTGTGTTCAAATTGGTGGGAATTGCTTTTTCGAAGACACGGAATCTAGAAACTAGAATTCCAAAAGCATTTTCCACTATACGTCTCGCCCGTGATAGTCTGTAATTGAAGATTTTTTCACTAGTAGACAGTTGCGAACCTGGATACGGTTTTAATAAATAAGTCTTTAACGGAAAAGCTGCATCGCCAACAATGATTCCATCCGCTGGCAGTAATCCATCTTCTAAACGGCGATAAATCGAACAATTTTTAAAGACTCCCCCATCAGGAGCCCTGCCATTCGCACCAACATCGATATATGAAAAACAATAGTTATGGTCTGCAATAGCCATCAAAACAATACTATTTGTTTTTTTATAGTTGAAAAAATCACTTCCACTATTTAGGGGAGCTTTGATAGCGACATGTTTTCCATCAATTGCTCCATAACACGAGGGGAAATTCCATCTGATGTTAAATCCTTCTTCTATAATTTTCCATTTATCCTCTCCATCTGGAATCTGCAAAGGAAAAATAATAATAATGATTAAAACAATCATTTAATTTTTTCCTGTATGTATTACATATTTATTATTTGTTTACTGTGTATGTAGGTAGATATTATGTTGAAATGGCTATATATACAACCTGTATTCGATTTAGCTGTTTGTTATTATTACTAATTAAACTTTTTTTCAGGATAATTCTGACACACCGAACAATATTCCTGTTTCTGGTGATGATGATGAAGATGAGACAAGATTCGACGCTGAAAATAATAACACTGCGAATTCACCAGCTTCAGAATCCGGGCTGACCACACCAAGACCGAGGTCAAAACGTAGCAAACTGTCTCAGATGTCGGAAATGATAAACGATATAAAAAATGTTGCACATAGTATCAATATGCCACCCGAAGAAGAAAGTGATTGTGATATTTACGGAAAGCATGTGGCTTCTCAGTTGAAAAAGCTCTCTGAGGAACAATGTATAATTGCACAGGCGGAAATACAAAAAATATTAGCTAAATGTAGACTGGCAGATATAGAAAATAGAAGAAGAAATGTGAATGTTTACCAAAATACACACTTTTCTATGGCATCTACTAGTCGTTCACAGCAACACCAGATTCGTTATACTCCTAGTCCAGCTTCTACGACCAACAGCGGCAGCAGTAGTTCCTTAGGATTCTACGCCCCCGATGTACCTCAGATGCCGACCTCAAGTAATAGTTCTTTGGGATTTTATCCCAACCAGTCTACACAGATAGCTGTCCCCAGTAGCAGTTCTCTGGGATATTACCTTTCATCACAAACTCAAAGTCCAAGATATGTAGATCCCAGGCAGGTGATCGTCACTAATGCCCCTATAACTCAGCTTAATGATAATGTGGAGTGTGAAAGCGACAGTGCAACTGATGTTATCAAGTATGCTTTTGATACAGCTTAATACCAACTTTTGTCAAGATTTTTATGATTTGGTTTGTGATCGTCATTTTTTGATAGCCTACTTAAATACCTACTGTTGTCTAGATTATTATAACTTGTGATTGTTAATTTTTTGATAGCCTACTTAAATACCTACTGTTGTCTAGATTATTATAACTTGTGATTGTTAATTTTTTGATAGCCTACTTTAAGTATTTTCTAAATAAATAACTTTCTTACCTTAATCTCTGTTTTTAATGATTCATATATTGCCCAACACACTTCTGGTATTAAATTAGAAATAGATGGTATCGATACACGATAAAAGTGACTGAGACTCCGAAACGACATTCCAGAAGCCAAATATGTCAGCGTAATTTCCAGTTTTACTTTGGCTGGCAAGGCGTCTCTCATAAATGTGTCTTGACGCTGAATGGAGCTTGATAATAACATAAGCAAATCATCAAAGTTTTTTAGCGTCATTCTCAAGGCCAGTTTGTATTCCCGAGGATCTTCAAGTCTCAACTGGGTTAACAACAGAGCAGAACCTCCAGTTTTATCTCTGTCATCTATCCATTTCCTTACCCAAATTCGTTTCTGTTTAGATAAATCTTCTTCTAACATGTCAATTAGTTCTTGCATCATCACAAAGGTTATTTTTCTTAAACAATTATTCACTTTCGTTTTTTGTAGTTTTCGATTATTCATTTTACGAACGTGTGTGCACCAAACAAAATATCCTCGACGACTGGCCTCGTGTAAACGGTGGGCGACAGTTTTTGGCGCAGGGCTGTCTCGGCACTGGCGTCAGTTACTTACCTCGTATAAAACAGCCTTTACATCTATGCAACGCGGAAGTCATGGCACTCGTTTGCGTCGTTCGCGACAACGTAGCTCGTAGGAGCTGTGACAGATGGCGCTAATAATTGCTTGTATGAAGACGGTTTATGTTAAATGTTCGATGGGGCGCATCCTTCCTTTTGAAATCATTGGTTTCAATCGTATGTTTATTATTTGCTGTGAGAGTAAACCAAAACCGAGGATTGAAACAGAGGATTGTATTGAAATGCAACCTGGGGTGTCCGACTACATGCATCAATATATATATATATTTTATATATATATTTTAATTTTTTGGTACGCGTTGCTTGATTAACTTCATTATGTATACTATGTATTTATTTGTTTTATTTTCAGTTGTATAGTCTTTAAAATATACCCCTAAAGATATGTTTTATTAACTAGAAAAAGGAAGGTTTATTATAATGATTTTTTTTGTAGGTAAGCGGTGTCTGAATAGGTGCATAGTAAGACGACAAGTTAAGACATGCTAAAAATGCACACATGTATGAGTAGAATGTATATACGAGGGAAGGTCCAGAAGTCTGCGGAATGAAGCAGATGGAGATATAATTATACAAAACCTTTTTGCTTCTCTGGTATGAGAACTCTTTAGAAAAAAAAAGTTAAATGTCAATCCAAAACCGTCATTTGTTTTAAAGATATCGCCCTTCAAACAAATGATTTCGGAACAAACGTGCGACTATGGAGCAAATTGAATTTCGTGCTGTTATAAAGTGTCTTTTTTAAGCAAGGAAAACCTCCGCAATTTATTATTTCTGAAATGGAAGCTGTTTACGGGCATCAGTGTCCCGGTAAAAACATGGTTTATAAGTGGTATAATCTATTTAAACATTGCAGAGAGTCAATTAGCGATAACCCTCACCCAGGAAGGCCGATTGAGGCGACAACGTCAGAGATGGTAGAAAAAGTCGAAAAACTTGTAGAAGAAGATGCTCGTCTTAAAAAGAAACAGTTATCTGCATTAGTTGGCGTATCAGATACTACAATTTTGAGGATCCTACACGATCATCTTGACATGACGAAAGTCAGTGCAAGGTGGGTCCCGAGAATGCTTGAACCGCTGCAGCGGTACACAAGAGCAATGTCGCGACCGCTGCTATTCACAGGTGTGGCTTCGAATCGCTGGTCCACCCGCCCTACATCCTGGACCTGACTTTCAGCGATTATTATTCGATCCCAATTTAAAAAAAAGAACTAAGGTAAAACAAAACGTAACGATTAAGAAATGAAGGAGGTAATTTCGATTCATTCTGAGGGTACCTAAAGTTTTTTTTTCCGTTTAAATAAATAATTTTCTAAATCTAAAAATTGTATCAAACTTAAAGATAAATATATTAAAAAGGAAAAATATTTATTCTGTTTTATTGAATAGATAAACATTTCATTCCGCGAACTTTTGGACCTCCCCTCGTATAACATAGCTAAGCGAAGTAATGAGCAAGCAGTTTTCATACCATATAAGGAGATCATGTTTGCTCATGATATTTAAAGAATTTTTCACTTCTCATGCTCTTAAAATGTTACTTTAGTCTCTGCACATCGGGACTAAAGTTCCTTTTTTAATCTCTAGATATTAAATTAAAATTATTTTAATTTACTTTGGAATCCCCTAAACATCCAATCACGGTGTTTGTGAATGGAGGATTTATTGCTAATTTCAGTCTTTTTGTATAGACCACAGAATAAAGACTAAAGGCATAGAAGCCGTGCAATAAGATGAACGTTGCACTAGCTACTTGTCTCTACTTTATAGATTACATTTTGATAAGAGGAAAAGAAACAAAACCTAGGTGTCTTTTCTTCTTTAATCTGTCATGATCAGAAGGTGAAGAAACGTCAAATCAACGACCGGTCTTCTTTGGCGTTACTTTCTTCCACACTGGTGCTTAAAGGTCCAAATCACGCCTTGTGACGATCTCTTTCCAACTCACTATGAAAACCATAAGTAAAAAGAAGTCAACCATAATGTATGTTCTGTCTATTTAGTACGGTTTCTATGCCTCTAGTTTTTATTCTGTGGTGTAGACAATTTTTAGCTCGTGGAAATAACCTCAAAATGACAACTGTGAAAAAATATAAAATAAAAATGATTTAATTTCGTGAAACACGATTAATGATTACGAATATGAATATATTTAATTATATTAAGGATGAATTCATTTTATTATGCTTGGTCCAATTAGTTTTAAAATAGTTTTGAAGTTTGAACCTGTTGGCTAAATATGCAAGCATTTAAAGCGGCACTTCACAAAAAAAATACAAAAGAAAAGAAAAAAACCGCGGAACAAATTTGTAAGAAACTTTCTTATAATCAATTTTATAAATGTGTATAGAACTTCGTCAGTGCTGGATTGAGCAAGCACGGGGTCCGTAGCAAATTCTATAAAGAGACTCCTGGGTTTGTTTTAGGTTACAGGTTGTGGCGGGCTTATTCCGCAACTGAGCGACTTAGATATGCACCTATTTTGCTTGGGTGTTTGTTTTAGGTTATTCTGGTGGAGAATATCGACTGGATTATTCATCTTATCGTCAACCCTGATGCATGTATACTGATGTAAGTACTAGCATTTTAGAGTTTAGACGTGGATGCGCGGGGCCCGTAGCATTTGCTACTCTTGCTAGGTACGTGGCTAATCCGGCACTGAACATTGTTTTTTTTCCTCGCATTCAAAGTGAAAAGTAGAGTGTTTAACGCGAGACTAAACAACCATAATGACACTCGAACTATAGCCACTCTCGCTCGCTGGCTCGCTCGCGTGGCTAAACATCTCGTGTCATTATGGCTTGTTTTAGTCCCTTGTTGAACAATCTACTATTAAATATCAAAGAGTGTTTAGGGCTAAAATATTGTCAAAAAAAACATCCCCACTCATCTCATCTTTGAAATATCCAGGTATTTGCATATTCATTCTCGGTAAACCATAAATATTGTGTGAATCAAACTTACTGGTATCAAGGTATTAAATATGTTTTTTTAAACTCGTCGATTAAAATCTGTATATTAACATTTCATAGAGAATACTGCAACGTTACTCTTTTCATCGTTGTATAGTCTATGTTACTTCCGAAACAACCGAAATAACTTTTTTGTACTCTTCGATTATAATCTGTGTATTAAGATTTCATAGAGAATACTGCAACGTTACTCTTTTCATCGTTGTATAGTCTATGTTACTTCCGAAACAACCGAAATAACCATTTCGATACGCTCTAGACAACCGAAAAATAGAACTTCGCATTTCAGTAATATGTGTCCTTGTTTAAGGAGACTCGATCCGATACAAAATTGCCAATCTATGGCGTTTCGGAACGTAGTTGCGTCGCGTCATCTGTCAAACATCTACTTAAACTTACTGCTGTATCCAGGGCATAAAAAAAAACTACGCTTTGTGATTGGCTGGTATTTAGTTAGCCAATCACAGCACAGTACTGCAACATAACGGACGCCAGAGGTGTGACAGTACTTACGATATTTTGTTTTCTTATGTACTCGTATTAATGACTTAAATTATTAATTTTAATGAACTCGTACAAAAAGTATTGTTCATAATAGTGTCATAATCAAGCTTTTTAATCTCGTACCTTACCTAGGCCACTCAGCAAGCTTCGTGGCCTAAACACGGTACTCGACTAAAAAGCTCTCTATTATAACACGATTGTGAAATAGTATTTTTCACAATCGTGTTATAATAGAGAGCTATTAACCATTTCGATACGCTCTAGACAACCGAAAAAAGTTGAAAATAGAACTTCGTATTTCAATAATATGTGTCCTTGTTTAGAGACTCGATCCGATACAAAATTGCCAATCTATGGCGTTTCGGAACGTAGCAGCGTCTCGTCATCTGTCAAAAATCTACTTAAACTTGCTGCTGTATCCAGGGCATAAAAAAAAATAAAAAATACGCTTTGTGATTGGCTAGTTTTTAGCCAATCACAGCACAGTATCTCAAAATTACGGACGCCGGTGGTGTGAGAGTACTTACGATATTTCGTTATGTATTCGTATTTAGACTTAAATTATTAATTTTTCTCAAACATGCTCGGAAATGTATGCGTTAATGGCACGAAATGAAGACATGAAGTTTCTTGTTTATGGCTCCCTACAATTACTTCTTGAAAAAATATTATTGGCCGCTGCTTTAACTTTTTAAATTTGCATAGTAACATTAAACTGACAAAGGAAAAATTACATTCTGCCAACCAGCCGGTTAAGGAGGAGGTTAAGGCGATTAAGGCGAGTCCGCGGCAAAAAAAAAAACTATGGTACTATATTTATGTGAGATTGCCGTCGTAAGATTACAGTCCTGAGATTGCCATCGTAAGATTTTAGTCTTGAGATTACCGTCGTAAGATTGCAGTTTTGAGATTGCCATCGTAAGATTGCAGTCTTAAGATTGCCATCGTAAGATTATAGTCTTAAGATTGCCATCGTAAGATTGCACAGTCTTGAGATTGCAATCGTAAGATTGCAGTCTTGAGATTGCCATCGTAAGATTGCAGTCTTAAGATTGCCATCGTAAGATGACACAGTCTTGAGATTGGCATCATAAGATTGCAGTCTTGAGATTGCCATCGTAAGATTGCACAGTCTTGAGATTGCCATCGTAAAATTGCAGTCTTGAGATTGCCATCATAATATTGCAGTCGTAAGATTGCAGTCTTGAGATTGCCATCCTAAGATTGCAATCGTAAGATTGCAGTAATGTACTTTTAATATTTCCTCGTATTGCTTGAGAAAAGTACTATACAATCCTAGGCCGGAACAGGGATTGAAGGACTCGTTCTATCCGGCCTCGTCTGCGACTCGGCCGTCTACCCCGAACTCGCCCTTGAATCCCTGACTTCACGGCCTCTTCAGTAATGTACTATTAATGAACTCGTACAAAAAGTATTGGTCATAATAGTGTCATAATCAAGCTTTTTAATCTCGTACCTTACTTAGGCCACTCAGCAAGCTTCGTGGCCTAAACACGGTACTCGACTAAAAAGCTCTCTATTATAACACGATTGTGAAAAATACTATTTCATACCTTGGTAAAAGTCATTTGTATGTACAAAATACAAAAGGTTATCCGTATCTGTATAACATAGCCGTATTTTGGATCCATAAATACGTTTAATATCGGAATAATAAAATCTATAAAGATGACTTTTAGCAAGTTCAAGTATAGTAAAACCAAGGTATATCGGTCTATCTAAAATAACTCTAGTAGGCTCTAATTGTACAACAACTAAGTTTTCTGCTAAAATAGAAAAATTCTTGAAATTTGGGGCACTTTGTATTTTTCAGCATCACACAATTTATTTGTCTTATTATAATTATCTTTTTGTACTCGCCTATTATAATCTGTGTATTAAGATTTCATAGAGAATACTGCAACGTCACTCTTTTCATCGTTGCATAGTCTATGTTACTTCCGAAACAACCGAAATAACCATTTCGATACGCTCTAGACAACCGTTTTTTTTTTTAAATAGAACTTCGTATTTCAATAATATGTGTCCTTGTTTAAGGCGACTCGATCCGATACAAAATTGCCAATCCGATACAGAGTCGCGTCATCTGTCAAAAATGTATGAAAACCCTAAGAAAAAATATTATTGGCCGCTGCTCTAACTTTTTAAATTTGCATAGTAACATTAAACTGACAAAGGAAAAATTACATTCTGCCAACCCACTAGACTCTGTAACCATATTTTGCGACATTAAAAAAACAAAATCTATGGTACTATATTTATGTGCAGTTTTGAGGTTACCGTCGTAAGATTGCAGTCTTGAGATTGCCATCGTAAGATTGTAGTCTTGAGATTGCAGTGCCATCGTAAGATTGCAGTCTTGAGATTGCCATCGTAAGATTGTAGTCTTGAGATTGCAGTCTTAAGATTGCCATCGTAAGATTGTAGTCTTGAGATTGCCATCGCAAGAAAGCACAGTCTTGAGATTGCCATTGTAAGATTGCAGTGTTGAGATTGCCATCGTAAGATTGCACAGTCTTGAGATTGTCATCGTAAGATTGCAGTCTTGAGATTTCCATCGTAAGATTGCAGTCTTGAGATTGCAGTCTTAAGATTACCATCGTAAAATTTCACAGTCTTGAGTTTGCCATCGTAAGATTGCAGTCTTGAGATTGCCATCCTATGATTGCAGTCTTGAGATTTCCATCGTTAGATTGCAGTCTTGAGATTGCAGTCTTAATATTACCATCGTAAGATTGCACAGTCTTGAGATTACCATCGTAAGATTGCACAATCTTAAGATTGCCATCGTAAGATTGCACAGTCTTGAGATTGCCATCGTAAGATAGCAGTCTAGAGATTGCCATCGTAATATTGCAGTCTTAAGATTGCCATCGTAAGATCCTGACTTCACGGCCTCTTCAGTAATGTACTATTTTAATGAACTGGTACAAATGGTTCACAATAGTGTCATAATCAAGTCATAATCAAGCATAATCAAGCTTTTTAATCTCGTACCTTACCTAGGCCACTCAGCAAGCTTCGTGGCCTAAACACGGTACTCGACTAAAAAGCTCTCTATTATAACACGACTGCGAAATAGTAGTTTATGCAACAGTTGTATAAGAGAGGTCAAAAAAGACGATGTGAGCCGCAGGCGAACATCGTAAAGCAAGACGCCACGAGTATTATACAGGACTATACATATATTATAGCAGTTTCTCTTATATATGTAAGTGTGGCAAGGAGGCTGATATAGAAGGTCCCTGTATTGTGCTCTGGTGTGTCGTACACTAGTTTCACTGCGCTGAGTGAATAAATGAGGGTTGTTCTTGACAAAGATACACGCTTCCTGTATGTACATGCATGGAAGTGGGAGTATTTTAAACTTTTTAAACAACTTGTGAAATAGGGACTAAAAAACACCTATTGATTTGAGAAATGAATTCTTTTACCTGATTAGTCGATTTTAATATAGCTGCATTCTGGTTGGCTGACACCAAATAAAATGTTTTTTCTCAAACATGCTCGGAAATGTATGCGTTAATGGCACGAAATGAAGACATGAAGTTTCTTGTTTATGGCTCCCTACAATTACTTCTTGGCCTAGGCGAAGAAGTAATGTATGAAAACCCTAAGAAAAAATATTATTGGCCGCTGTTCTAACTTTTTAAATTTGCTTACTAAAATTAAACTGACAAAGGAAAAATTACATTCTGCCAACCACCACTAGACTCTGTAACCATATTTTGCGACATTCAAAAAAAAAGACGCTGTTCAAGAAGGGGCTAAGGTGAACGGATTATTTTTGACAGTCATGGCTTCTTAGCCGGTTATGTAAGAGCATTAAGACGAGTCTGCGGCAAAATAAATATCTATGGTACTATATTTATGTGCAGTTTTGAGGTTGCCGTCCTAAGATTGCAGTCCTGAGATTGCCATCGTAAGATTGTAATCTTGAGATTACAATCGTAAGATTGCAGTTTTGAGATTGCCATCGTAAGATTGCAGTCTTAAGATAGCCATCGTAAGATTACAGTCTTAAGATTGCCATCGTAAGATTGCACAGTCTTGAGATTGCCATCGTAAGATTTCACCGTCTTGAGATTGCAATCGTAAGATTTCAGTCTTGAGATTGCCATCGTAAGATTGCTCAGTCTTGAGATTGCCATCGTAAGATTGCAGTCTTGAGATTGCAGTTTTAAGGATGCCATCGTAAGATTGCAGTCTTGAGTTTGCCATCGTAAGATTGCAGTCTTGAGATTGCCATCCTATGATTGCAGTCTTAAGATTGCCATCATAAGATTACACAGTCTTAAGATTGCCATCGTAAGATTGCACAGTCTTGAGATTGCCATCGTAAGATTTCAGTCTTGAGATTGCATTCTTAAGGATGCCATCGTAAGATTGCAGTCTTAAGATTGCCATCGTAAGATTACCAGTCTTGAGATTGGCATCATAAGATTGCAGTCTTAAGATTGCCATCGTAAGATTTCACAGTCTTGAGATTGCGATCGTAAGATTGCAGTCTTAAGATAGCCATTTTAAGAATGCAGTCTTGAGATTGCCATCGTAAGATTGCAAAGTCTTGAGATTGCCATCGTAAGATTGCAGTCTCAAGATTGCCATCGTAAGATTACACAGTCTTGAGATTGGCATCATAAGATTGCAGTCTTAAGATTGCCATCATAAGATTGCACAGTCTTGAGATTGCCATCGTAAGATTGCAGTCTTGAGATTGCCATCGTAAGATTGCAGTCTTGAGATTGTCATGTTAAGATTGCGGTCTTGAGATGCCATCATAATATTGCAGTCGTAAGACTGCAGTCTTGAGATTGTTATCTTAAGATTGCAGTCGTAAGATTGCAGTAATGTACTTTTAATATTTCCTCGTATTGCTTGAGAAAAGTACTATACTATCCTCGGCCGGAACAGGGATTGAAGGACTCGTTCTATCCGGCCTCGTCTGCGACTCGGCCGTCTACCCCGAACTCGTCCTTGAATCCCTGACTTTACGGCCTCTTCAGTAATGTACTATTTTTTAAAGAGTTAAATTAGTAAAAGAGTTTACATACCAAAAAGAACCTAACGTTCTGATTGACAGTCAATGTGTATTGTGATTGGTGGTTTAATTTGGTGAAGTATTTTGATTGGTCAAATTAACCTAGGTGTAAGCTTTGGCAGCTAGGTATATCGTTTTGGCTCAAAAAAGCACAAGTGCTGTTAAGGGGAAAAGACTAGATAGACTTTTCTTCGGAATGTTCTGCGGACATATTATCTATATTCTTATATTAGTGTTCGTGACTATATAAATGACAGATAAAAGTACAGGAGTAGGAAAAATACTATTCCAGACGTTAACTAGTTTCACATCAACTTGTTTTCTCTTATTTTCTAGTCTTACCAAAAATTGAATTGTTTTGTTTTTTAAATAAGCCCTTTTCAAAAGTTAACTTTGCTTGCTGCCTTAGTGAAGTGGTGTCCGGACTTCTCGTCGAACTTTTTTTTTGTCAAAATTTCCCTTACCAACCAAATTTTCGCCGATGATTCACTTTGACTTTTATCTACTGGCAACTTTTTGTATGACAACGTTTCATTTAGTCGAATTATTTTAAAGTCGATTATTATAATGACTTAAAACTTTTGGGATATCTACTATTTGCCAAACCTTTCACTAGGCCAAAAAACTATTAAACGAGTAATATTTCGTCAGTGCAACAGTTCCCTTCCAGCCTTTTCTTTGAATATAATTTCGCCGAACTGACTCATTTCCTAAACATCTTATAGAACCCTATAGGTCAGTTTGGGGAACAAAAGCGGTATGCCAAATGGTATGACAGGGTCCAGTTAGGTGCGACGACGAGCGAAGCGAGGAGGAGCGTGTTAGGTTAACAGTGACCAAACAGCGCACGAAGCCGAAGGCGAGTGCCAGAATCGACTTTTTTAATATATTGGTAAAAGACATTTCAAAACAAGCTTAATGAAAAACATATTCTATTAAAGAATTAAAAAATACCTGTATATCATTTATTGTTCGAAGTCAAAATGGCATCCTTGAATCATTCTACTCCTTGAAAGATGGTATTTTAAAAAGTGGCTTTATAAAAAAAATATGAAATGTATATTACTCTAAGTAAACCATTCTAGTACTCGAAAGGAAAGAAAAAAAAAACGTACAGTTGCTAATCGTGAGGTTGGGAATAAAACGAAATTTTTTGATACGTAGGACACATGATCATTCGGCGAAATGAAATTCTGCGAATAATTGGTTGCCAAGTGATAATCGGCAATTAAATTTTTTGCGATAAATAAGAGATCCTAGTGAAGTATTTAGTTCAATATAGGGCTTTAAAAAATGACCCTTGATCAAACCTAAGTATTCTATGAATTTTCAGGTAGCACTAGACTATGTTTTAGACATTCCTATAAATGCACATAATGAATTACATATTTATATTTATCATAAAGATTTGCAATTAATTTTGTAGCTTTCCCTAATGGAATGGGAACTTTTAACTTCTCTGCTGCGAAAGGCAAATCGGAGTGTGCATTATGTATTTGAGGAGGATAGTGCAAGTCCACTTCAAGAATAAAACCGATATCATTGCGGTGGGATACATAGGGCTACGGCACCAATATTGGACACTTTTAGCTGAAGGCACCAATAATGGACACGTAACTTCTAATTCAAAGATCATAAGGTTATAAGTTGATTGTCTCAAAATAAATGAATAGCCCTTATCTTCTGTACCATAAGAATCAAGTGTCAATTATTGGTCCTTGTTCAATACTGGTTCCATCACCCTAATTGACGTCAAAATGAGAAATTTCAATATCATTCAAAAATCTAAAGTTTCCCATAGGTAGTATTTGCATCATAGCATGCCCGTATAAACTTACACAATCTGCTTAGATTGTGTTGTGGTTGTGTGTTTTTAGCATACTTACGCTAAAAATGTATCTGAGGCATCAGGGTCATAATTGGCTAAAAATGTATTATTCGCTTTAGCATAGCGCAAAGAACACTGGGCGAGACCTCCTCTTATGCATTTCTCTAACCTTTGGTATAATTCGATGTCTGATATTAAATCTAATTTAACTCCCGTGTATAACAACATGGCATCCCAACTTAAAGAGGGTGACGAAACATAATAACAAGGATCGAGATTATAAAATTCATACTCCTTAACTTTTCAAAAACGTCGCATAGCAATAAAACATCGCATTTCAAGTAAAAATCTGTGTACTCGCCTAAATTTTTCATTTTAAATGTATCGCATAAAGCCATAGCTTGATTATAATCTTCCGCAGAAATATATTCAGATGTAAGATTATTAAAGAAATGCCTTTTAGCAGGTAATTTAGTTTCATCATATCGTTCCCAGCAATCAACGTAATCATGGCAGTAAACACCTTTTCTACGGGCCAAATCGAATAATTTCTTATCATTAAAAAAAGTTTTTAAGTTGACAAAGTCTATTGGATCAAGTGTTTCTACTATATCACCTAAACTGGAGCTAAGAAAGTTAAAAGAATCGATAAATTTTAACTGTGCTACATTTTTTAAATGCAGGGGCACAAATTTTGTAAAAGAAATGTATTTTTCTTTATTTTTTGGTATAAGATTAATTCGCCCGCAAATATTAGATAATTCATTTATAAACAAATGACAATCGTAGCCACAAAGATTGTGAAACATTATTGGAATGAAAAGGCATTTATAACAATTGAGGTTGCAAGAATTATGAGCCGCCCCTCTGTATTTTCCAGTAAAATGTTCATGGTCCATAACTATTTTATCCTTTGGATTAAATCTTTTCTTGCAAATATGACAGCATGTAGCATTATCGAACGATTTTTTTTCTTCTTCAGATAGCGGGGCCATCTTTCTTTCTGTAACTAATATTTCATATAATCTGTGCACGTCCTTAGATATTGATTCTACGAACTTTTGAGAACAATTTGGACCCCGATATGATACAGAGTCGTTCAACTCTGGATTGGATTTACAGCAAATAAGTATCAAAATACATAAAACATTCATCACATAGGTGAATTTTAGCTTTATGTTTCAAGAACTGCGGGCGTAAAAGCTTTGCAAAGTTCTTAATAAAACAATAGTAGATTGTACAACAAGTACATAAAACGTACCATTTTACACGAGACGTTTATCCATCCAAGCGAGCTTGCGAGCGAGGATGGATATAAAGTCGAGTGTTAAATGGGTTTTATGGACGAGTTGTACACTCTACTTTTCACTTCGATTGCGAGGAAATGAAACAGAAACATAACAATTTCAAGTTGTACCTAACACAAATATTACAAATTAATATGACACCTTACTTAGGTCGTTAAAAAGAATTTATTTTTTATATCTATGATAACTTATGACCGGCCATGACATACGGAGCCGAATGCTGGCCACTCAAAAAGCAGCACGAAAATCAATTACACTGCGCAGAGATGAAGATGCTCAGGTGGGCAGGTGGTGTAACTAGGCTGGATCATGTCAGAAACACACATATAAGAGGCTCCTTCAAAGTGAGACCTATCCCAGATAAACTAGAGGAGAGCCGTCTGCGGTGGTACGGACACGTTATGAGGCGACCATCCGACCACATGACCAGAAAAGTGCTAGACATCGAAACTAAACCCCGAGGATGAGGAAGACCCCGAATCACATGGATGTCCGTAGTAAATAAGTACCTCAAAGAAGCCCAAGTCAACAAAGAGACGACCCAGGACCGAGCTGCCTGGAGACGCATGATACGGAGGGCCGACCCCAAGTAAAATGGGAAAGGGCCAGGCAAAGAAGAAGATCTATGATAACTTATTGTCATGCTTCAAATATATCGATTTACTCAAATATAAAAATATTAATAATAATAATAAATGCGACGAAATAAAAATTACAAGTTTATTTCATGAAGTTTTATTGTGTACTTTGGCTGTTGGTATCCTTGCCTTGGTCTTACAATACTAACGAAACGATATAAAATAAAGAGGTTATTCTATGAAGTTAAAGTTGTTCGTGTTGCTGTTGGACCGATTGCCTTGGTCTTCGACGAAGATTTTACTTTATGCACTACTGCATAAAATACGATTTTATGCAGCCTATACCCAGCATAAAGAAGGAGTTTACGAGCATGAGAAGTTAAATATGTTTTTTCCCATCTTTACTCAACATCAGCAGGTTAACATGATTTTTTTGGGCGCTCCAACGTTTTGTATAAAGGACCAGTGACAGTGTTGTTTCATTATAAACCATAAATATTGACGCCCACGTGAGGATTGTTTTTCAAACCATTTAACCCCTTACTTCATGAATTATTAAGGAGAAAGAATAAAAAAACATTTTCTGTAAAAATATTTTTATCTGCTTAATATAATAAATAGTAATTGGCAAAAAATAATAATTAGGTTATATCTAAGAAATTACAGTTTAAAGCCACATATGGCCTCGTATGCATTACGGTGAAAGAATGTTACATCATATACGGCTCCATATGCGTTCAAGTAATAAGAAGATACACTACTTACGTGTTTTTTTTTTGAAAACAAAAAATTAAAATATTTGCTGGGGTTGTTAATTATTTAATTGTTTCAAGTTAAAATGTGTTTCTTTAAAATTCAAATTTATTTTTACTGGTGTGTTCCATTTTTCCTTTTTTTCCAATAAATTAAACGTGTTTTGATTGTTGACTCAAAAAAAAAACGGAACCATACAAACCCAGTTTTTCATAATTACTACAACATATTGAAAAATCGTGGAAATCGGACTTGATGTAGGAAGTGAGAAATGCTATCGCCCAGAGCTAAATATATATAAAAACAATTGAAAATATTGTTCTTAATGCATGCAAAGCCAAATATGGTCGACAATTGTTTTGGCTTGAATACATACGAAGCCAAATATAGCATTTACAAAAAAGCGCTCCAAAACGTTATCAATATTTCTGTCTCAATATTTATTATAATCAATGCTTAATATATGCTTCAAATAATGTGTTTATATTTTATTTGGAGTTATAACTTCGCTTTTTGGATTTATTTTTGCTGTAAAACTTTTATTATTTACTCTCTAGATAGAGTGTGGCTTTGTAATCACTACGATAGAAACAGGCAAGTTATGTTATGCTTGTGTGTGTGACTGCTTTGTCTGACACTCGCAAAACGTCATTCTATTTATCTCTGTGGGAGTAGTATAATATTGGGCATTCTGGCCCACCTCGTTCGATCGGGCGAAAATTTCGCCCTCCTCACTCGTGTGATCCAAATGCCCAATATTATTTTGTGGATTTCAAAATTTGGATTTGCGCAAAATGAAATAATCGCACTAACGTGCGCGTTTCGCAACATGTAACGGAAATTGGGTTTGTGCTTAAAATAAAACAATTATCTCTCGCGTTAACATACGTATTTAACAAATAACACGTCGTAACGTAAATTGGGTTTGCCCAAAATGAAATGATCGCGTTAACGTGCGCGTTCGCAACGGGAATTATTAGCTAAAAACAATCGCATCAAAATTATTATATATATGTGAAAACGTAGTCGTGATTTCCCTTAATTGAAATAAGTCTTTCATGCAAGTAAAACGTACCTATGCATCGATTGAGACATTTTTAAGAAATATGAAGTTTGTAAAACAAAATCAGAGCTTGCAGTTGGATCTTGTTTTTTCAGCTCGCAATAAGCCTTGTGTACGTCATGGTGAACTTTTACCTTACAATATTCGCAGTATAATTTGCGGTCCTTCTAATTGCGGAAAAACTAATTTAATGGTTGGTCTTTTACTTCATGAACAAGGGTTACGGTATCAAAATGTTTATGTTTACTCAAAAACCCTTTTCCAACCTATGTATCGATTTTTAGAAGAAGTATTAGCGTTAGTTCCCACGGTTAAATTTCAAAAATATTCTGAAAATGAAGAAATACTTAGCCCAAACGAAGCTAACTATAACTCAATCATGATATTTGATGATGTGGCTTGTGAAAACCAAAACAACATAAGGGATTACTTTGCAATGGGAAGACATAAAAATATTGATAGCTTTTATTTAAATCAAACGTACAGTAAAGTACCAAAACAATTAATAAGGGATAATGCTAATTTAATAATTCGTTTTAAGCAAGATGATGTTAATTTACGTCATGTTTATGATGAGCAGGTTGGAACCGATATGTCATGGTCGCAGTTTCGTGAAATTTGCGCTAAAATATGGAGCGCACCTTTCAGCTACTTGGTTATAAACAAGGATTGTAACAAAAATTCTGGATGTTATAGAATGGGGTTTGATACATTCATTATTGTAGATTAATATACTTAAGTACATACTTATTGAATAGTATTCGAATAATCGTTTATTATATTAAATGAATCCAAAGAGAACGGACATGAGCTCGAAAGTCGAGAAAGTTAATGAAGATAAAGTGCTAAAGGAAAAGATACTCCGGTCAGCCGAAGCAGTTAAAAAGAAGGTTAAACTTATTCGCGATGTAAAAACAAACAATGATATGATTCTGGAATCTGTTTTAAAACCAATTACAGAACCGCTTAATGAAATAGTTAAAGTTAAAAATGAGAATAATTACTTCAATACTAATGATGATGATTTTGATGACGGATTGCAATGGGGAAAGTTAGTAAAAAGAATTAAATATAGCCCAAGTGAAGAAAAGAAGGAATCTATAAGTGATCAAACGGTTGCAGTGAGGAATTTTTCTCAATCTAGCCTTGTTAATAAAAATGATGAGGATGAGACATCAAAAGATAGTGAAAGTGATGTAAGCGATGAAGTGGAAAGTGAACATTTTAATGATCAGGATTCTTCAAATAATATTTCATTTAAGACGACTGATTCTTACGCTTCTCCTCGTGACGATCCTAAATTTCAAAAGCAATATATTACCAACTTAAATATACCTTTTGGTATTCGAACGGAACGGGACAAGCTAATGTTGGGAACCTGTCCGGTATACACTACAAATGACAAAAAACTGAAAGTAAATGGTCATACTTACTATTTAACGCCAGGTTTATTCGAACTGCTATATAAGAAAGTACCGGATTTAGATATTGTAACTGAGGATGAAAGATGTAATTATAAAACCTTATTATTAGAAACTAATGCACATAGAAGAGAGTTTAATCCTAATAAACCAATAAAAAGCAACAAAGGCATGAAATATTTATATGTAATAAGACCTCTTTTTAAATTAGCTAAAGAACGTTCAGTAAGTGGTGAAGGATTACCGACGATGAAAAATGTTAAAAACGATGTGTCATATGTATATTGGGATAACCCAAACGAATTAGTAGAAAGGTTAAAATTACTTATAGCTTCTCGTGATGCTGGTAATACAGGATTGGATAATGAAATCATATCTATTATTGAAGAACTACAAGAAGCGGGATTAGTGAACAATGTTAATATATAAAGCAGTTACTTTACTATTATCGTTAGTCGAAGCAGAATTTTTGGCGTAAAAATATATCATAAAATGAACATAGATAAATTTGGTCACCATGTTCATAAACGTTTACGTGTAGCAGGTGTATCTGAAGTCAACGAACTTAAAAGTCAGGCTTTGCTTCGTTCAGAAGACGGAGATTTTGACTTACAATCACTGAGATTAAAAGGTGTTGCTCATCTTTTGTCGGCTGATGATGCAGTAAATAAGGAGTACGTCGATCAGTTCAATCAGAACATTTATGACAAGAAGTATCTAGATTCTTTAATCAAAGTTATAAATTCTCAAATTCATCAGCTTGCAACTCAGTTGACATTGAACTTTTATACAAAAAACGAGGTAGATAACATTGTAAAACAATTAAGCAATGGCAAAAGAACAAGTAGTGAACGAGATCCACAGATCAGCTCGTAAAAACTTTAAGCGACGAGCAGTTGTTTTAAAAGGCATTCATGATTTGTGGCAAGCAGATTTGATTGACTTAAGTACAAAAATTCCATAAAATAAATAAAGGAAATAAATATATTTTAGTTGTCATTGATGCATTTTCAAAGTACGCGTGGTGTATTCTGACAAAATCGAAAACTAGACAAGAAGTTAAAAATACATTTCAACAAATTATAAAGTCAGCAATCCAAATTCCTAGAAACTTGCAGACAGACTTTGGAAAAGAATTTTACAATAGTGAATTTGATTGTTATTTAAAGTCTTTAGGAATAAATCATTATTCAACTTATTCAATTAAAAAGGCATCAATTGTTGAAAGGTTAATAAAGACGCTTAAAAACAAACTGTACAAATATTTTAGTTTAATTGGAAATTATAAATGGGTTGGAAAACCTTTAGATGATATAGTCAAATCTTATAATGAAACTTTTCATAGTACAACAAAATTTAGACCAAATGATGTTAATTTTGAGAATGAATCGGAAGTAAAGAACAATATTAAGAAACGTCAACAAAATCTACATCATAAATTAAATAAATTCAATGTGGGAGATCGTGTACGTATAAGCAAGTATAAAAGCGCTTTCCATAAAAGTTATACGCCTAATTGGTCAACAGAGCTATTTACTATTAAACAAGTCAGTAACACTCAACCGTTTACGTATCATATAGAAGATCAGCGAGGAAACACTATTCTGGGCATATTTTACGAACAAGAACTTCAAAAAACTAAGTACCCGGACGTTTATCTCATTGAAAAGGTGGTCAAAAAAAGGGAAGAAATTATACGTTAAGTGGTTAGGACTTAATGATAGTGAGAACAGCTGGATTAATAGAAGTGCCATTGTATGAATATATTTATATAGTTACCGAACAAAAAAAATGTCATTAACATATAGGATATGAAAGGAAGAGGACTTTTAAACAGTGTAATTAATCACTTGCCTTTTGAATTACACTTACCTGGTTAGGTACAATTATTGCGGACCAGGCACTAAATTGCATAAACGGTTATTAAGAGGTGATAAAGGAGTTAATGAATTGGATGACGCGTGCATGAAACACGATATAGCTTATGATAAACATTCTAACCTAACAGATCGACACCGCGCAGATTAAGAACTTTATAAAATGGCTAAACAGAGGTTGAAGTCGAAAAGTGCTGGAAAAGGAGAAAAACTTGCTTCATGGTTAGTTAGCAAAGTGATGAAATCTAAAATGAAAGCTGGTGCAGGCATAAAATCATTTAAAGGTTTGGTTACAAAGATGCGGAAGGAACTGAAAAGAAACAAATCAAAAGATAAAGGCACTACAATCACCCGAGCTCTTGCGCTTGCAAAGAAAGTATTTACTAGAAACAGTAAAATTCATATTCCGCGTTTAATACCGATTCCGAAAACTGGCGGTATATTACCACTGATACATATTTTTGCGGGACTTTCTGCGTTGGGATCATTGGCTGGAGGAGCTAAACCAAGGGACTCACTGTAGTAGCCAGTAGCCTATGTCAAAGATAATAATTACTGTGAATATTTCGATAGTTACGGCGATCTTCAGCCTCCAATAGAATTAATAAAGTATTTAAAAAATAAAATTATTTCATACAACTATGTCACTTATCAAAAGTTTAATACTGTAAATTGCGGTCATTTATGTTTGAAATATTTAAAACAATTTTGGAGTAACCGTTTAAACATCTCTGTTCAATAAAAACCATATCATTCACACGATGTCTTTCACTTTGTCCATAACTGGAACCTCTTCTACCCTGATCACAAATCATTCACCAGCTTTTCAACTAAATGGTGAATATGAATGCGGGTTACTACATTTTTCGACTTTTAACTCTATACCTAATATAGACTATAGAAATAATATGTTTTATTATGGCCAAGTAGTTGAAATTCCTGAAGGGTCATACGAACTTCAAGACCTCGACGATTACCTGAAAAGACATCTGAAAGGATGTTCATTTTCACTGACATGTAATAATAATACGTTAAAGACGTCTATATTGTATTCTAAAAATGTGTATTTTAATAAAGAAAATTCGATTGGTAACTTACTAGGTTTCGGTCAAGAAACTATTCAAGCTAATATATTAACAGAGTCTCCTTTTCCTGTGTCCATTCTCTCTACAACTATAGTGCGAATTGAATGTGACATTGTGAGTGGTTCATTTATTAACGGAAAACCAAGTCATATTATTCACGAGTTTGTGCCTAATGTACCACCAGGCTATCGGATTATAGAAACACCTAAAAACGTTATTTATTTTCCTCTTAATCAAAACAGTTTAAGCTCTTTAAAGTTAAGAATATTGGATATAAACGATAACTTAATCAATTTACGCGGTGAAGAGATCCAGATATATTTGCATCTCAGGAAAAGATGATAGATTTCAATAAAAGATTAGTTTCGCGCAGTACAATTATTAGTACGCATTGTGCTGTCAAGAAAAGAACACCTAAAAATCAGCTTACGAGGCTTTCCAAGGAAAATAAAGAATTTCTTAAAACTATTGGTTTATTAAAATGAGTATTCTAAACTTAACAGAAACTTTCGGCTACGATAACACAATAGAAAGTTTTGAATTCCATTCTTACAAACCTTACGTAACAAGTTTCAATTTTAATGATGAAATCCGTATACCAATAAACCAACAAAATCTATACGTGTTACCTTCTGAGAGTGCCTTATACATAGAGGGAAACATGGTAGTAGTCAACAAAGAAACAAAACTACCGGTGGCCAGTGTTCAGTTTACTAATAACCCTATACTTCATTTGTTTCAAGATATTCGATATGAGCTTAATGGAATCGAAATAGACAAAATTAAAAATGCTGGAGTTACAACTACTATGAAATCTCTCTTATCTCTAAATGAACATGAATCGAGAATGTCAAAGTTATGGGGTTGGGATGTTAACAGTACAAAAGTTACGCATGGGTCGTTTTCTGTATGCATTCCTTTAAACAAGATTCTTGGCTTTGCATAGGATTACAATAAAATAGTTATAAACTGTAAGCATGAACTTATTCTTTTGAGATCCAATACTAATTTAAATAGCGTAACATTAAATACAAATGAATATATAGATAACATTACGATATCTAAAATATTATGGCGTATGCCACATATAAAAGTTTCTGATCGGGAAAGGTTAAATTTAATGAAGTGCTTGGAAAAAGATCGTGCTATTCAGGTAGCATTTAGAAACTGGGATCTTTATGAGTATCCACTTTTACCGAAAACATCAAAACATTCCTGGGCAATCAAAACTTCATCTCAAATTGAAAAGCCACGATATGTTGTTATCGGATTAAAAACAGATAGAAAAAATATCACTAACAAAGATATGACACACTTTGATCATTGTCATTTAAGAGATGTAAAAGTTTTTTAAATTCAACCTATTTTCCGTATGAAAGTTCTAATGTTAGTTTCGCAGCTGAAAAATTCGCTATATTATACGATCAGTATGCTAAATTCCAACAGTCGTATAATAACCGCAGTCAAGCGCCGTTGCTAAGTCCGCAAGAATTTAAGGATAAAGCACCTATGTTTGTTATCGACTGCTCTCGGCAAAACGAAACCTTAAAAACGGGTTCAATAGATGTGAGAGTTGAATTAGAGTGTGAACAGGACATACCCGGTAATACTGCGGCTTACTGTCTTATTTTGAATGATAGCATTGTAGAATACAAACCGTTGACCAATATTACCCGAAGGATATCATGAGCTCAGACTGCTTGTTTGTAGATCTCCAGGGGTTTAAATCATTTACAAATGAATTTATTCTTAAAGAATTTGCGTATAGTACAAATGAATACACGCAAGTATTTTTAATAAAACCCCCGTATGCATTTTTTACTTTATCGGAAAAAGAAAAAAGTAATGTTATATGGATAGAGAAAAACCTCGGTATCTTATGGCGTGAAGGATTCATTGATTATAGAGAGTTTGAAATAATGATTTATGTTCACTTAGAAAATAAGAAAATATTTGTAAAAGGGTTAGAAAAAATGGGTTAAAGATTTGTGTGATAATTGTACTGTAATAGACTTGGGTGAAAAAGGCCTTCCTAATTTTCAATCAATGCATCAAAAATATTGTAAAAACAGCGGCACATATAATTGTTTAATTCATAAAAAAACTTGTGCGTTAAAAAATTTATTATGCATTAAAAAATGGTACTTTGAAAATAATTTAGAACTGTATTCTCATGTCTGATTTCAAAATAAATGATATTATTGACAAACATATTTTTTATTTCACCTATTCAAAGAGAATTATCAATTACCGAAAAGTTTTTCCACTAAATTGAATTAATATCGCTGTCAGTCGAGATGAAGAAAAATGTGTCGGTAAAAAAAAAAACTCTTAAGGTCACTTGCAGCTTTTTCTTAGTCCAGTAATGTTAAAATATATGATAGGTACTATTACTGTTAAACTAGTTTAAAAGTTATATCGAAATTAAAAAAAGCTGCAAGGGGCCATTAATAACTGCAAAATGAAACAACAAGTTATTTTCATTATATATATTTACTTACTATGTTAATTACAACAAAATTAAACTAAAACTACTAACTAGCACTGTATCCACTCAGTTTTTTTGAAATCTTATTTATCATACTTTCGGCATGATCGTAATTATCGTCCGCCAAATATTGAGCACTCAACATCACTTTGTCTTCATCATCACTGTCTTTGTTCAGGTCAATTATCTGTATTTTTAGTAGTCTCGTACCTTTACCTTTCCCTGCTTTATTATTTATTATAAATGATGGCAGACGGTCGTGACCACTTCTTTTAAAAACTTTATTGGAAAAGTTTCGTTTTGATCTTTTTTCTTAATTTTTTTTTCTGGATTCCGCTTTTAAGTTTCTTCACCAGCTCGCTGTCTTCTTCTTCTTCCACTAGGAATTCCTCCAATGGATCTTGAGCATATTGCGAAAATAGGAAAGTGTCTTGTGTTCCTTCCATATTCTGAAACAAGATAAATCAAAATGTAAGACGGGTCACGTTTCGGGGCGAACAGAAACGACGTGGGTTAAACTGTTAGAATTATTTATTAGACACGTACAGTCTTTTTCCAACGATTGCCACTTAAGTAACAGCAGGCGTTTCGACGGAGACACCGTACTACTACTAAAGTAGTCTTGTTTGCTAGGATTACAAGGGAAGGTGATCAATTGCTTGAAGGCAGCCAACCAAGTGTAATACTTGCTCCTAACGAGAGTGAAAAGTTAAGTTTTACAATATTGTTATAAGGATTCTAGGTTGACCAAACGCTTGCGCGATCTAATTCGACCCCAACGCCATCTAGGGAGAGCTTTGGAACTACAGTCCTCTTTAGCGCTGAGCTTGCGACGATGGCGCGTGTAATCGGGTAGCTGGCGCCATCTGTTTTTACACTTGATGTACTACACTCCCCCCCATTTGTTCTCGAGGTGTCCCACCGAGGTATGAGTTAATGCTTCTTTGGCCTACCACGACCACGGGCAGGTCGATTGTGGGCAGGTGCGGGTCCCTTTCGTGGTCTTCCTCGCTTCCTTAATGGTTGGATCGGTGTTGGTACCTCTTCTTTTAATCCAATGTAGGGAGTTAAAGCCGACGCATGGTAGATCCCAAGACACAAGTCAGGATTTGATGAGTCCGCCACTGCATATGAAGAGGGACCGTGCAGTTTGGTGATCATATAAGGGCCATCTCGTCGGGGTGCAAACTTGGCACTAATGCCTTTACTCGCATAACTTAGTGGGTGTAGCGACACCATGACCATATCCTTTTCTTTGTATTCTGGTCTAGTTCGACGGTGCTGATCCACCAACTCCTTTCTCTTTTCTTCTTCCATCTCGTGTACTTCTCTGGTTCTTTCCATTACAGTAGGTAACTGCAGCAATTTCGGGGTTATTTCTGGTATAAAATTTTCTGAGAGTACTATTTGTCGGAAGTCGTGGTAATTGTCCTCCGTAGTCCTCAATTCTCGTCCGAAGGTTAGGAAGGCCGGAGTGTAAGATGTCGATTTACAGACAGCACTATTCATGGCGAACCTGATGCTAGGTAAATGTTCTGGCCATTCTCGGTGATTGCGCCCAATAATCATTGCTGTGTTTTCAGGTCCCGGTTCTTTCGCTCCACTGGGTTTGCTTCGGGGTGATACACAGGCGTATAAGCGTGTTTAATCTTTAAACAGAACGAGACTTGCTGCATAATGGCACTGACAAACTGAGGCCCATTGTCACTAATCATTCTTCTGGGAAACCCGTAACGAAGGAAGATTTCATTTATTAGTACCGTGGCGCACCTTTCTGCAGTAGCATCTTCTAGAGCAAATAATTCTACCCAACGGGAATTTATGTCCTCTACTATAAGGATCCACGTTTTATTATCAGGAGAAGGAGGTAGCGGACCAAAGAGGTCAAATGAGATGACTTCGAATCGTTGACCCAATGCGTGGGTTTGCAAAAGTCCAGCAGGCTTTTGGTTGGATGGTTTGTAACGTTGGCACTTGATGCATTGTTTTACATAGCTCTCGATGTACTTCCGTATACCAGTCCAGTAATATCTTCGTGATATGGCCTGAAATGTCTTATCAGCGCCATAATGCCCTGCTTTAGGGTCATAGTGATATACTGCCAGCACATTCGCCCATTCGTGCTCTGGCACCACTAACTGGGCTTCGTCCGAATCCGACTTGTGACGATATAGAAGACCATCGTTCATCAGATAGCCTTTTCCACTCCAATATTGGGCATTTTCGTTGTCGTGGGCGTCTTCTAGTGCGTGGATTATCTTTTCCAGCTTCACATCTTTTAGTTGCTCAGACCTTATCTCGGCGGGGCTACGAGGACGCAAATCTACCGTGACCAGACATACACCACATTCAATCGCGGTACTCTCAGTGCACGGCGGTCTTGATAAGGTGTCAGCCACAACATTTGTGCGTCCTGGAGCATATTTTACTTCGATGTCGTGAGCCTGTAATTGTAGAGCCCATCTGGCGAGTCTGCCTGTCGGTGACTTTAACTTCATGAGCCACTGTAAAGCTTGATGGTCAGTAACGACTGTAATAGGTGATCCTTCAATATAGCCTGCGAACTTTTTGACCGCCCAAACCACAGCGAGAGCTTCTCTCTCAGTTGTCGAGTAATTACGTTCCGCCTGGGTTAGAAGCCTACTTGCGTACTCTATTGGGTGTTCCTCTTCACCCTCTCCTTGCACGAGTACTGCACCAAGGGCATAATTGCTCGCATCTGTTTTAATAGTATAACCCTTGGTGTAGTCTGCTTGCTTGAGTATTGGGGTAGATGTGAGATGATCCTTCAGAGCTTTGTACGCCTTTTCTTGTTCAGTACCCCAATTCCACACAGCCTTCTTTTTGGTGAGTTTGGTAAGAGGTTCAGCAAGATCCGAAAAGTTTTTTATAAATCGCCGGTACCACGAGCAGGTCTGCAGGAACGACAGCAAATGTTTTACATTGGATGGCGGTGGGCGATCAAGGATAGCCGACACCTTCTCAGGGTCTACTTACAGGCCCTCTGGGGTTATCAAATGACCCAGGTACTTTATGCTGGTACATCCAAAACGGCATTTGTCTTTATTGACCACGAAGTTGTAGTCTCTCATCCTGGTGAAAACGTCCCGCAGGTCCGAGAGATGCTGTCCAAATGTGGTGGAGAACACTATTAGATCGTCTAAGTAAGCCAATAGTTTGATATGGCTTAGGGTAACACGAAACTTATCAATGATCTTTTGAAAAGTTGACGGAGCGTTGCGAAGTCCGAAGGCATTCTTAGAAATTTATAAATTCCAAAAGGCGTTATGAATGCCGTCTTTTCTTGGTCGCACTCCCGTACACTTATCTGCCAGTACCCGGCCTTCAAGTCCAGAGTCGACATGTATGCAGTGGACTTGGCTTCGTGCAGGAGGTCGTCGATGCGAGGTATTGGGTACGTGTCAGGTACTGTGATAGCGTTCAGCCTTCTATAGTCGATACATACTCTGACTGCCCCATTTGGCTTCGGGACGATGACTACTGGCGCAGCCCAGGGGGAGGTGCACGGTGTGATTACTCCTTCCGTAATCATCTTCTGTATTTCCATCTTGAGAATCTCCTTTTTAGGTGGAGTCAGTCTATACGGGGGCACAGCTATGGGCAAATAATCCTTTGTATCGATTACATGTTCGACCTCTTTCATTGGCTTGCCGTTTGATTCGAAAACGTCCTTAAACTCCTGGAGTAACCCGTCGAGTTGTGCTGTTTGTGCCGCGTCTAGTGCAGGAGATATATCCAAAGCGCATATACCTATATCCTCAAAGAGGGTTTCCGCCTGTGGGGAAAGGGTTAATTCAGCTTCTTCAATGTTCTGTATAGCGTCTCTCATCATGTACTCCATCCTTGGTGAGTATCCGTCGAAGAGCAGTTTCTTTTTAGAACAGCCAATCTTTGGAGGTACCTCGGCAGCTTCAGTTCTCAGCTCCGTTTCAGGACGGGTATGCCCTTTCTTCTCCAGTAACCTTTCCCGTTGCATATCTATAGGAGCAACACTAACTCTAGGAGACGTAGGGGCTTGACGATCAAACATAACAAATTTCTCGTGATATAATTCGAATTCTCGCTGAGGTTGTTGTATATAACTCCAAGTGAACTATGCGATGTTCAAAATGATGCCGGCTTTTTGCAGAAAGTCTATTCCTAGCAACGTTCGGTTGTCGTCGGATTGCAGCAAGACGATAAAAGGAGTTCTGAAACGTCGGTCACACAAGCTGATTTCAGCCTCGAATGTCAGCACCCTCTGTAGTTTTGAGTGTCCATCTGCCAACGTGACTGTAGCCATTTCCTCACAGAAGTTTTGTCCACGTGTCTTCAATATTTGATAAAATTCATTCGACGCGACGCTTATCTTGGCACAAGTATCTATGTAAGCTCTGCCTTTAACACCATTGACCTCAATAAACACCATGGGTCGAGATCCCTTATCCAGCTGTACATTGATAGCACAGAATCCCAAACTACCTTTGTTCTCAGGCGCCCCGGTCAGTTTGCTGTTGCATACCTTGCAGTTACTGCGATAAACCCCCGGTGTACCACAACCGTAACAGGAAAAGTTCACATCATTGAATTTAGGAGGCGCTGTATCTGTTTGTTCGTTACCAGCTTCCATCGCCTTCTTACGTTTTCTGCATTCTTCTAAGACGTAACCCAATTTCTTGCAGAAGTTACACCGGACCACCTTTCTTGTGCGTGTCGGGGCCGTAGTCTCAGGCTTCGAAATATCTGTGGTTTTCTCATTGTCTACTTTATCTATTTTTCGTGCTTTCTCTTTTAATAAGGCTTCTGTGCTGCGAGCTTGTTTTAGGAGGTCATCAAAATCTTTAACCTTCTCCCTGGGAACTCTCTCTCTTATTTGCAGGTTTAGTAAGCCGTAGGTAATGTTTAGTTGTTGTTTAAGGTTAAGCTGTTCGTCGCTGGGCAATTCTGAGAATAGCAACCTCTTCCTTGTGACAAAATCATCCGTAGAAACGCCTAACGCTTGCTTGGTTCCACAGGCTTCTAAATAAATTTCGTATACGGGTTTCTTCGGTGCGAAAGTGTTCCTTAGCGCGTCTTCAAAGTCCTTCCATGAAGTGATGGTGCCTTTAGTTCCCTGCCACCATGCAGACGCATCTTCCCGTAGTAATAGAGGGAGTCCAGCCAGTGCATCAATGTCGCTGATATTCTCAAGCTTCTTAAAAACTTGCACTGCGGTAAGGAAAGCTTCTACCGTCTCCCTGTCCTTGCGACCGTTATATGTCGCTTTGCATGACGTCATGCTTCCTTGTCGGTTACTCCCTATGCACGATAGCAATTGCTGAAATTGTTCCTGCGACAGATTGACGCTCATCTTGGCTTCGAGTTTCCTTCGGTGAGTTTTAACCGGAACCGTAGTCTTCCGTCCGTAACGCGTGACCACGTATTTGGGTTCGTTCGAGCCCGAGTTGGACGCCACTGTAAGACGGGTCACGTTTCGGGGCGAACAGAAACGACGTGGGTTAAACTGTTAGAATTATTTATTAGACACGTACAGTCTTTTTCCAACGATTGCCACTTAAGTAACAGCAGGCGTTTCGACGAAGACACCGTACTACTACTAAAGTAGTCTTGTTTGCTAGGATTACATTTTTTTGGCATTTTTTTTTAATTTTCGTAATAAGTAATTCATTGGCTATTTAAAAAATGCTTTTTTTTATTTCTAAATGAAGAAGTTTTTACACAATTACTAGTTTTAGGTCGAAAGCCGGGTATTTTTAAGAAAAATCTAAAAACGTGAATACCTAACTCGAAAACCAATGAGTTTGGACCGCTGGTTGACTGGACTTAAATCATTACAAATGAGCTGTAAAATAACCCCTTTCAAGGAATACGGCGAATTTCCTATCACCCTGTATATTTATTATTAGCAAGAGCATGTCTGGTAGAGCACATGCAAATTCCGCCTCGAATGCCTTTTTGAATAAGACGAATGATTTCTAAATCAGATATCAACTCTAATACGCCAGTTTTCAATAACATCGCGTCAAATGACAAACTCGGCACGGTTAAATAGAATGCGGGATCTAATTCATAATGAATCTTACGAATTTTTCGAATTTTTTCAAATATGTCTGACAAAAGCAAAACGTCAGTTTTAATATAGAGATCTGTATATTCACCCATGTTTCTTATTTGAAATGTCTCCCATACACGTTGAGCGTGCTCATAGTCAGAGTCTGTAATTTGTTCCGCAGAAAGCGAGTTATAAAACGAACTCTTTTCAGGTAGCTCAATTTCTGTAAATTTATCCCAGCCGGTCATATAATCGTAAGGATATACTCCTTTGCGTAGTAATAAATTAAACTCTTCTAATCGAGGATAAAAGTTACTTAAGTGGAAAAACTCTGATCTACATAAACCCTTAGCTAACTCTTCTAAACTAGCACCTAGAAATTTAAATGAGTCTACAAACCGTATTTGCACATACTGATCATTAGATAACCTTAAAAATTTTGTAAATGAAATATAGTTTTCTTTATTTTTAGGTATTACTTTTATAGGTCCAGAACATTTACCCAGTTCTTTGATAAATAAATGACAGTCGTATCCAGACAAATTGTGGAAAAATATAGGAATAAGTTTAGGCACTCGAAAACGTAAGTTACAGTATTGATGGGCCACTCCGCGATAAAACCCTGTTAAATGACAGTGATCTCTAACTTTATCACCAAACAAAGGGGTTTTGCAAATGTGACATTTTTTTGCATTTTTGTATGCTAAAGCATCTTCATCGTCAAAAATCATAGGAACCTCTTTATTTAAGATCTCATGTATTTCATTTACTGTACAAGTACTCTAAAAACTTGGATACGCAAACGGGTCCACGATACTGAATAAAACGATTCAGACTTCCGTCATAAGAACAAACTATGTAATACGCAAAAGCTGCAGGCTTATGAATTTGTTTATTTGAGGTGAAGCTAATCGATGGTACTTGCTCGCAACCCTGGTAAGGTTTAAGAATAGTTTCAAAGTCAGCGTACACTACAAATGGTACGTCTTGTTTACGATCGAAATTTTTAAATTGCAGATATGTACCTTTATCTGGAAGTACAGTAGCAATTCCACTACAAACATGCATATCATATTTGTATTCCGATACAAAAAATATGAGACAGTCTTCGCAAAAATAAAGTTTACCATGATGCTTAGTAATTTGAGAACGTACAAGACGCGACAAGTCACGAATCAAAACATAATGCGAGTTATTACCGCGCTCGATTAAAAGTAAATTGATCCTATGTTTCCTTTTGTACTCGGACCTGTAAAGAGGTCCTACAACAGTTCGATTGTTTTTTAAAGAATACACATTAATACTGATATCAATATTATCGGATTCAAATGTCTTAATATCAGCAAAGGTGACAGGGAAACTCATATTATCAGTTTTTAAAACAGTCTTAAAATAGGGATACGACGATGTACGCTCACTATGATGTGAGGACGGGTAAATGGCGGCAACAACGCACCAGAGAAAACAATAGTCATCGTTATTGCGAATATTTATGCAAGCCTTTTTATTTTTTATTACTTTAGGCAAATCCACGTAAGATGACGCTTTTAATGGATCAAATTTATTGACATTTATTTCTAAATACAAATTTGATAAAAATGTCCAACCAGAATCGCGGTCTTCAAATTCCTCTACCTTTTTTCTTATAGTTATAAAGAATTTTTGAAAGGGCTTCTCCAAATCATAATTTTGGTGTACAGAAAATTTTTTTGTTGCGAAAGACTTAATTTCTTGCCTGTCATCTTTGAATAAAAGAAAATTGCAAAAGTATTCGAAATTAACTTTAAGGCTCACTTGTTTTTGAAGCGCATTTTGTAAAATTCTTAAAAATTTGCATTTCAAAGAGTTCAAAAATACGTCAGGTAAACAAGTTTTAAAATCATCAGTAGCAATTATCCTATATGACGATATGCGACCTTTAAAAGCTGAGGAAATTTGATAAACCTCATCGTTTAGCTCTACAACGGAACATTATGTTTATTACTTTTTAAGTGACCCACCCACTGTTTTCTTTCTACTCTGATGGAGCACTCTGAGCAAAAAGGCATATTTATGTAAGTTTATTCAGATTACAACACAATAAAAAATAATAAGAGCAAACAGACATTTTACGCAAACGTTAAAATAATACTGAATTACTTGTTGTTAGAGTAATATTTAAAGTCAGCCTCTACAAAAAGTTCTTGAAGTCGTTGAACAAATTTTTGCAACGAGTTCCACTGTGGTGTTTCACTGTTGATTTGAGCCTTAATTGCAAGAAGGGTTTTCTTCCAACGCTGATCGGGTAACTCACCGCGAATGTCTTCGGTGTGAGACACCTTCAGCTCCACGAAGAAGTCTCCCTTCAGAACGCATGCTCGTTTCGTTGCTCCTGTCGGCAGTCGGTTTATTATAGACGAGTCGAGCGCATTTGAAGAAACAGAGGGTTTCGGCGTAATATTAAAATCTTCCGGGAATATACCAAACAAATCATGAGGGTTTTGGTTTCCTTTTATCTTCGATGCGGCAGAACTGTAAAAAACAATTAAACGAGTACAACCACTTTAATATTAGAAAGTTTACTAGAATTACCTTTTAAAAAGATAATGAATAAGATAGTAAAAACAAATACCTGGTTGATGATGATTTTCGTTTCTTAATGTTTTTTTTCGATTTGAGATTATCTTGGCTTACGCTGTCCTCTGAATCAGATCTAAAACAGGATATATGGATAATTATTAAAAGTAAAAGTAAAGTAAAAAACATTTATTCACTACACACACAAGACACACAGAAAAAAGTAAAACCAGAAAACAACAATAAACAAGTAGTTGGTGTCTTCGCGGCACTGGCTCAGCATAATGCTGAGGTGTTAAACACCTGCAGCGCTGATTTTCAGCCAGCTCCGAGTGACAGACGGACGGTACGCTAAACGAATAGTGTAATAAAATATATATATGTGTACTATTAAACAAATACTAATAGTTACTGGCAAAATAGATAGAAAAACTACATGCAAATACCTTACATAAACATATTTGAAGTAAAAATACCCACTTAGCCAGTATACAGCATCGATAATTTGGCACAATTACCAAAAAACAAAATAGGTCAGTCTGTGGGGAACTGTAAAAGCCTTTGCTCTACAAAAGGTGGCGTAGAAAATGTTTTGACACAAAATTGTTTAGGTATGGCAGGTTAATAAAAATCCAAGTTCTCGACCTTGAAGGACCCAGGCGTTAGCCGCCATTTTGAATTAAAGGTGCCAAAATTAGGTATATTTTAATTAACTTCTCAATTGTTTACTAAATCACAAAAGTGTCTATGAAGGGTTCAAAGAAGACAAAATTGCCTAAATTTTTTGCATACATGATTATTCTGTAAGTCTTATAGGTAAAAAGTTACAAGCGACAGATACAACAATATTTACAAAAAATAATTTTTCACTTCTCATGCTCTTAAAATGTTACTTTAGTCTCTGCACATCGGGACTAAAGTTCCTTTTTAATCTCTAGGTATTAAAGTAAAATTGTTTTAATTTACTTTGGAATCCCCTTAACATCCAATCACGGTGTTTGTGAATGGAGGATTTATTGCTATTTTCAGTCTTTTTGTATAGACCACAGAATAAAGACTAAAGGCAAAGAAGCCGTGCAATAAGATGAACGTTGCACCAGCTACTTGTCTCTACTTTATAGATTACATTTTGATAAGAGGAAAAGAAACAAAAACTAGGTGTCTTTTCTTCTTTAATCTGTCATGATCAGAAGGTGAAGAAACGTCAAATCAACGACCGGTCTTCTTTGGCGTTACTTTCTTCCACACTGGTGCTTAAAGGTCCAAATCACGCCTTGTGACGATCTCTTTCCAACTCACTATGAAAACCATAAGTAAAAGGAAGTCAACCATAATGTATTTTCTGCCTATTTAGTACGGTTTCTATGCCTCTAGTTTTTATTCTGTGGTATAGACAATTTGTAGCGCGTGGAAATAACCTCAAATTGACAACTGTGAAAAAATACAAATAAAAATGATTTAATTTCGTGAAACACGATTAATGATTACGAATATGAATAGATTTAATTATATTAAAGATGAATTCATTTAATTATGCTTGGTCCAATTAGTTTTAAAATAGTTCTCAAGTTTGAACCTGTTGGCTAAATATGCAAGCATTTAAAGCGACACTTAACAAAAAAATAATAAAAGAAAAGAAAAAAACCGCGGAACAAAGTAAGAAACTTTCTTATAATCAATATTGTAAATGTGTATAGAACTTCGTCAGTGCTGGATTGAGTAAGCCCGTCGGGGTCCGTAGCAAATTCTATAAAGAGACCCCTGGGTTTGTTTTAGGTTGTTGTTGTTGTGGCGGTCTTTTTTCCGCAACTGAGCGACGATATGCACCTATTTTGCGTGGGTGTTTGTTTTAGGTTATTCTGGTGGAGAATATCGACTGGATTATTCATCTTATCGTCAACCCTGATGCATATGAGTACACGCATACGCATAGGTACTGATGTAAGTACTAGCATTTTAGAGGTTAGACGTGGATGCGCGGGGCCCGTAGCATTTGCTACTCTTGCTAGGTACGTGGCTAATCCGGCACTGAACGTTGTTTTTTTTCCTCGCATTCAAAGTGAAAAGTAGAGTGTTTAACGCGAGACTAAACAACCATAATGACACTCGAACTATAGCCACCCTCGCTCGCTGGCTCGCTCGCGTGGCTAAACATCTCGTGTCATTATGGCTTGTTTTAGTACCTTGTTGAACATTCTACTATAATTACACTATAGTACATTACTTAACAAGGGCTGTAAAAGAAAGAAAGCCCGAAATCGCAGGTATTTGAGACCCGAGCCGTAGGCGAGGGTTGTAAATATGCGATAGAGGGCTTTCTTTTTTACTGCCCGTGATGAGTACACAATTTTACGTCTTCACTTGGCCACACTGCGAGTTTAGTTCTTATATCTATATATATAAAAGGCAAAACTGACTGACTGACATATCAACGCACAGCCGAAACTACTGTTCCTAGAAACTTGAAATTTGGTACATGGGTTCCTTTCATGATGTAAGTGAGCACTAAGAAAGGATTTTTAGAAATTCAACCACTAAGGGGGTGAAATAGGGGGGGGAAGTTAGGACTTAGAAGTATGAAAATAGGTATGTAAGTTCTCTATTACAATTAAAACTTCAGCGACGATAATGAAGAAGGCACCATTAACCAGCCCGGGCCATCAAAAAGAATTAAAAAATGATAGCTATACAATTTTTAAACAAAATTAAAATTATATTGATGATTTTTGTAAATATTATTATTTCCGTCGCTTGTAACTTCTTACCTTTAAGACTTACAGAATAAACATGTATGCAAAAAATGTAAACAATTTTGTCTTCTTTATACCTCTCATAGACACTTTTGTGATTTAGTAAACAATTGAGAAGATATTTAAAATATACCTAATTTTGGCACCTTTAATTCAAGATGGCGGCTAACGCCTGGGTCCTTCAAGGTCGAGAACTTGGATTTTTATTAACCTGTCATACCTAAACAATATTGTGTCAAAACATTTTCTACGCCACCTTCTGTAGAGCATAAATACCTACTGACTGGACTAAAAGAAAAATAACTAAAAACGAAAGTATAATTTACAAAGTGCTGGTTGGGAAATTATGATTTTTGGAGCGTCAACAAATAGCCTTTAAGCTTACGCTTAAAGGTGTACCTGCTAGGCGCTCCTTGGATTGGAGGGGGGAGATCATTCCAGCACTTGGACGCCGCAAACTTGAAACTACCCCGAAACGCCGCGGTTCGGTGCAGCGGCACAATCGCCCTAGGTTTAAACCTGCGTACATTACTGGACCACTGGATCTTTTTAAAGAGGTACGACGGGGTCATGTGTTGCACCACACCGAACATAAGGGTCGCCAGGTGCATGCGCCTCCGCGCAGCCATGTTTAGCAAGTTAGCGGCGTTCAAATACGGAGTGATGTGGGAGCGGGGAGGAACTCTGAAACAAAAACGAGCACACGCGTTCTGTACTCGTTGTATTAGCCTCTTGGACCGACCAAGAATACGACCATCATAAACGACATCGCAATAGTTTAATCTAGATAATATAAGTGATTCACACAGGTGGACACGCATATCAACACTGAGGTAATCACGAATATTATAAAGAACCTTGAGACGGTAAAAGCAATTACTCACGGCTTTAGCTACGTGGCTCTCCAAGCGTAGCTCGCTGTCCATGAGCAGGCCAAGGTTACTTGCTTCCACCACCCTTTCTATCGGTTCGCCCATGATAGTAATATCCCCGGACGCCAGGCTATCTAAAATTCTACAGGTTTGATGCTTAGATCCAAATACCAAATATTTGGACTTTTTGGGATTGAGGACAAGGCAATTTCTCTCCGACCAAGAGGCAACACGATCGAGGTCAGCATTTATGTTCTCTACGGCGTTGACTGTATCTGAGAACGTGCTACAAGTGTAAAGTTGCAAGTCATCGGCGTAGAGATGGTACTTACTACTCCTTATACTGGTAACAATGTCGGCACTGTACAATATAAAGAGTAGAGGACCCAGGATCGAACCCTGCGGCACTCCCCTAGTCACAGGACTAAGAGAGGACAGCAAAGCACCTCCCGATGCTTTCCGAAGCTTGACCGCCTGCGCACGACCGGACAGGTAGCTGTCAAACCATCTAAGCGCAGAAACATCAAACCCGTAAAAGGACATCTTAGATAATAGCAAGGGCAAACTAATGCAATCGAACGCCCTAGAGAAATCTAAAAGAACTAAAATAGTACTTTTGCCAGCATCCCGAGCCTGTAAGATGTTATCGACTACGTCGAGCAACGCAGTAGCAGTCGACCGACCCTTACGAAAACCCGACTGTAGTTCAGGTAGGATGCTGTTTTTCCCTAGGTATTCCGACAGTTGATCACAAATTACCCATTCTATTATCTTAGATGCGCAGGGAAGGATGCTAATAGGACGGAGGTCAGACAGGTTCACTGGGTTCGGTATCTTAGGTAAAGGGGTCACTTGAGCGATTTTCCAGTCAGTCGGGAAAGTCATAGTTAAAATACTCGTGTTAATTGTGTATGTCAGGATGTCAGCGGTCCTCGAAAGAGTCAAGTGCAACATGTCAATAGTAATCGAGTCAAGTCCTTTTGCAGTCGTTTTAATCGAGGTTATAATTTTACTGACAGCTGTTGAAGTCGTGGGCATAAGAGTAAAAGTTGCGTCTCCGTGTCTACTGAATTCATAAAATGTCAAGTCGGAAATAGTGACCTCTGGTTTCCCAGGTGTATTAAGGAAATGACAGTTTATTAAGTCAGGGTCGTCGAAATGGGTCGGTAGGTCGGGTTGCGATTGTGGGTCGGGTAAAACTGTACGCTTCAGGTCTTTCCACAGCGTCTTTGTGTCAGTGGCGTTGTTGATACGGTGATCGAAGAAAGCTCGCCTCTCACTATGGACAGCTGCTACGACAAGGTGCTTCAGGTCGAGGTAGTACTGTTTATGTGCGTCAGATTTCGTTTGCTTGTACTTGCTATGAGCTGAGTTTCTAAGACGCATCATAAGCCTCACGTTACCTGTCAGCCAAGGTTTGGAAGCCTCCTTCACCACGATCGTCTTCTCAGGTGCATGTCTGTCGAACAGTCCAAGTAAAAGGTCATTAAAGCGCCGCACCATATCGTTGACATCGTCAAGGTGGAGTATTTGGTCCCAGTCAATTGTGTCTAGGTCTTGGTAGAAGTCACAAAAGATAATATCTTTTAGAGGTCGGTACGTAATGGTCGTCGGTGTCGGCTTTCGTTTTTTAATGTCAAGCTCAGTGGTGACGAAAGCATGCGCCCCTAGGTCCGGGATATGCTTCACGTCCACAGTCACAACGCGAGCGTCAGTGCACACAAGGTCTATCATCGTTTCACTGTGGCTCGTGAAGTGAGTCGGGTCGCGTACGTGTTGAGTCAGGTTAACAGTCTCCAAAAACTGTGTCAAACATTTAAATTTAAAGTCATTTCGGTCATAGTAATTTATATTAAAGTCTCCAACTAAAATCAATCGGTCGTAGTGATTAAACGAAGTTATTGAGTCAGTCAGTGCATCAAAAAACGTGTCAACATTGAGCCATGGAGGACGGTATGCCGTGCCTACAATTAGGTGTTTGCAGTTAATCGTTACTTTAAGCCACATTTGTTCGACGAGTGCGGCAGGCGGGTGCGGCTGGGAGCGGGCGCTGAGGCCCCGGCGCAAGTACATCCCGACTCCGCCGCCTCTCGTGCGAACCCCGGCCGGGCGCGGCACATGTCTCAGTCGGTAGCCGGGCACAGCGGGCGCGCGCGCGTCCTCCCCGGGCCGCAGCCAAGTCTCGTTGATCACAACAATGTCTGCGTCAGTCTCAGTAATAGTCCCAATCAACTCGTCGTGCCCCGTACCGAGGGAACCAGCATTAAATAGACTAACTTTAAAATTGTTACAATGGAACATTACAAGATTTAGAAAGCTTATTACAACAATAACAAATGGACGGCTGTATTGATGTAAGTAAAGTGAGATTACTCGAGAAGAACAAGTGATATAATACCTTAAAGAGTGAAATAATAGTTATATACATACTTAAGTTTATAAATATAATATTGTTCCAGAACGAATAATATAACAAGGAGTGGATGAAAGGTCGATTCACTCCCGCGACGACACACCTTAAACAATACAATAAAAACGAGAAGGCCATAACAATAAGGCAAGTTTTACAATTACTAAATATTGTTACCGTATAAGGAGGCAAAACAAACAATAAATAATTAAAATTACGTTTTAGGACTCCACAACATAGAAACGAAGAAACACAAACAGCTAAGTGACATTTTGGACCGCTACGACGTATCCAAAAATACCCAGATCGGTCAGGCGACGTAACCGGTGACTCGGCTGGCCGTCGGCCTGCCGCGTGAAGATCTTGCCGTCGCGGGTCCAAACATACCGCCAAGCGGCGGCGCGTGCCAAGCTGCCGGTTTTCAGTCGTGAGCCGCTCGTTGACATAGAAGCGCTGCGGTGCGGCGGCCAGGCCCAGGTCCGCCGTGGTAGCGCCGCGGCGCACGTGCGCGCCCTGCAGCAGCTCATCGCGCACAGAGCGCCGCGCCAGGCGCAGCACGAGCGGCCGCGGCCGACCCACCTCGCGCACCCGGCCCGCCCGGTGCACGGAAACCACGTCGCGCGCGTCCAGCTCCACTCCGACCACCGCGCAGATCCGCTTTGCCAGGCCCGCAGAGATCTCACCAGGTTCCTCCGGCACGTTGGAGATCTGCACATCGTTTGCGAGAAGCTCCTGGTCACGGTCGCGCAGCTCCATCTGGAGGGTCGCGATGGCTTCCTCCATGGCCTTGTGCGCCACCGACACGGTGCCTTTCGCGACTTGACGCTCCAAAGCGTCGACGCGCCCGTCCAACGTCTCAAGCCTCTCGGTAAACACCGTCAGGCTCGCTCTTACGTCCAAGAACTCCTGCCGGACGACCTGCAGCTCCTCCCTAAACAGCCGGATCTCGTGACCTAGTGCCGACTGTCCTTCCTCCGCTTCGCCGCCGCGCGGGGTCCGCGGCGACGGACAGGGCAGTGGCGGTCTGAGTAAAGAGCCCCCTGACCGGCGTTTCGGCCTTGTTGTCTTTCGGCTGGGACTTTTTGCACGTCTTACACTTCCAATCCCGAGCGACCACCGCCGTCGTAGAGAGTCCCACGCATGCTGGATGGCAATAACAGCTGCATTTATGGCATACAGCACCATCATTGCGCGCCATAAACTTCGCACAGGCCGAGCACTTAAGCATTGTTATTTATTATTAATCGTTGATGTTATTTATTAATCGTTTTTGTTTAAAAACTTACATTAACAGTGAAAACAAGTCAACGGGAAATATACCTATTAGCTGCACTTCTTTTTTGTTTTCCAAATTTTGAGGTGACGGGGGTCACGTTAGCAGCAACGATGCTTTCAAATTCGGTATCAGACCTATAAATAATAAATAATTGATATAATTAAATCACTGAAACATTTTAAAGTTATTTGGGAAAACTTACTCACATTTTAACAGTAGCGAGATGAAACAGCAGGAGGTGGTAATGCACTGGGCGGTTAGCTGGCGGACGAGGTGTAGGGCGGCGGTGGCGGTAGCTGGAAGTCTCGAAGCACAAAAAGAACGCAGTTGTGGAAGTTGACAAATAAATAGCGAATTCTTGATGACTTTGTTACATGCGCCAGGGGTGTTACTTGAGTAATTTTGCATAAAGCAGTTAATATCGCTATTATTAATTGAATATTATTGCTATTTTTATTGCACTGGAAGAACCAGTGAGAGAAGATTCCATCTTCACATCCCTATTGTGGTAATTAACATTATTTTTATTATAAGTAGTGTAAATTGGTTTTTTTTCTTTAAGCTTACATGTTGTGATAGTTTGAATGTTTATTCCAGTAACTGTTAACATTTAACTGGGGTTTCTCACTGGTAAAATAATTATATCAAGTTTAATGAACGAAATGTATTCAAAATGTTCGACACAATTAAAAGTAATGTTACCAATTATAACATTGTTTGATACATTTACAAAAAAATGTATATTCTTGCATATTTTTAATGGGGCCACCGGCGTTTTGCAATTTCCTTCACATCGATTGAAAAAAACATGTTGCGTAATTGACCAATGCCTATTAATAAAATGCAGGAATATTTGTTAAATCAACAAATGAAACATTGCCTATTTAAAATAATAAATATTAATATATATATATATATATATATATTAATTTAAATTATTTACGCAAATGTACTGGTGACAGAAAAAGTATTTTCCCGAACAAGCGAACTTGACAAATCGATTTCTTAATCCAGAAAACACCTATAATTGTAAATTTATTGTAATTCCAACATTGAATACGAAAATTAAATATTACCAATATAAAGAATTTAACAATGGTTGCATCATAAGCGCCCTCTATAGGCTAAGTACTGAACTAATTTATTAGCTTAATGAATGCATTACACTTTCAAAACTTTCTTTCTTTTAGGTTGCAAATGGTTTCGATTAATTCCGATAGATTAAGCAAAATATTCGTTATTCTACGCCACCTATGTTCATTTGCGTGAAATCATCACAATAATAGCGAGCGTCCATGGCCGAAATGTGATCGCGGATCTCATACCGCCCGGTCTTCGAGTTCTAATTACAATTACGCAAAACATTGTACGTCGCATGCGATTATATTTTTAGCTAAGCTTAATTTTGCACACAATAAAACTGATTTTACATCAATATGTTAAAGTGAGATATGTTTTTTTAGAAATGTATTAATATATGTATACAAAACTAGAGGTTGAACGCCGAACGAAGAAGTTTGACTTTTATTACGTATTTAAATATTCCATCTCTTTCTTTCACATTTCACAAATTAATTCCATCTCATTCTTACCCTAACTAAAGAAAGAGATGGAATATATTCGTGACGTAATAAAGGTTACAATTCTTGTTTCGAACGGATGTTCGGCGTTCAACCTCCAGAGTGTACTGACCCCCCCAACAATCAGTTTATATTATATATTGGCCTTATGATCGTCTAATGTCTAAGAACCCTACATTGTGAACCGAATAGTAAACCAAAGAACTTTAATGAGCGAGAGATTATTATTACCAGTCTATTATGAAGTTCCTAATTACTCCTTCCTACTGATTACTATTAGAGAATACCATTAAACTTGCCAGCTAACATCTATATGTTGTTAAATCAAACCTAAAAGTATTAACTATTCAGTAAAGAATTATATTAATAAAATTCCTAATTGAAATAAGGTTCAAATTATTATAATAGTCTACTGGAAAGGATTAATTAACCTAACTTTGTATTATTAACCAAGGAACAGAGCTATAGCTAGCATGAAAATAGAAATCTTATCATAAACCATAATCATTCTACTGTTGAAACAAAATATCTATTAAGCGACTTAGAATATTATGAACAAACTAGGATCAATTTGAATTTCTTACTATTTCTTCTCTTATAAAATGGCAATAATATATTAGTGGTTAAAGAAACGGCCCCATCACACGCCGTTCCGCTGCTCTTCATCCATAACCTCAGAGCCCGCCCACTAATATATCTTTTATTATTTAGTATAACACATTATTCTGTTAGTGTTAAATTTAGTAGACTAATTCTAGTCAATTAGGTAAACTTGATTCTACTAGTCTCTCCAAAAGGATCCTTTGAGAAGAGAGACCGAGACAAACTCAAAGGATTAAACTATTTAATTCAATTATTCATTTTACTTTTGAACACAAAATAATATATTAGAACAATATAATATCAATGCTTAGTTTTAGGCTTTATTCTTATTTCTTAGCCTGTTACTTCTTACTTATAGAATTTAACTCAATATGCCTATGACAAACTTTGTGTGTCTTTCTCTATAATTGATAGTCATAACTACCAAACTATTTAGTAGTATACCTACTGTAATTATCATGTAAATGTAACCCTACTAGGCGGGTTCTACAACCTTTATACTCTGGATTGTAGTATGAATTATTGAATCACTCAGATTACTATAATTCAATTTCAGTACTATATTCCTAGTACATAAACTGTTTAGTTTAAAATTTAATAAAATAATGAATTAGTGTTTCCTCACCATTCATAACTTAGTCTGAGACACTATTGTGTAAATTTAACATATACCATCTACTTCAATGAAGTTGCCAACACTAAATTATATCTAAAATTAATTAGCGCTAGTAAGTAGCCCTATAATTGATTTAATGCGCTTTCAGATATCCTGTTTCAACACTTAATTTAACTAAATTAGTAGCCCTTTGGTTTTATCGCTAAATAACTTCTTTAATAACCTTAATATTCTCACAAAGGTGGTGTGTTCTTGAACTACATAGTGTATACTCAACACTAGGGTTCCTTCAGACAACAACTAAGCATATGTGTAAGTACAGTGACCACTGATTGTCCTTGGACAGAGACAGTAAGCCGTAGCTAGGTATGTACCGCACATCTATAGCTGTTAAAGGTGTATTGAAAGGACAGACCAACTCGTAAATAACACTTAGAATTTTACCTATACAAAAGGACTACGTTAACCTAGATTTATTTACTCTACCTGATGTTTTAAAGATAATGTATAGTTTATAATGATGACGATTTAATTCTTACAACTAGAACCTCTTCGGAATAATATCTAAATATGATAAGCCTAGCTTTTCTTATAGCAGGTATGTAACCGTACTTATTTACCCTTACTATCCTAGAAAGTTAATAATAATATCTTAGACTCTCGTTGAGCTTAGATGACTTTTATGATAACAACCTGGTGTAAATACACATAGCTAACTAATTACTTTTATTCGTTTGAGACAGTTTTAACGTGAACTCTTTAATTTACCCTTACTATCCTAGAAAGTTAATAATAATACCGTAGACTAATAAGTTTCGTTACGTGCTTAGATGACTTCTATGACAACAACCTGATGTGAATACACATAGTTAACTAATTACTTTTATTCGTTTGGGACAGTTTTAACGTGAACTCTTTATACACACTAACTGATAAAACATGTTTGCGGGCGTCTCCCTAGTTAGCCGCCTAGGTTTATCACTAAGGTTAGACGCGAATGCTTCTTAAACTTAAATCTCTACCTATCTGCTAATTATAACCACTACAATACCTTTCATGTTAAATGAACTCCCTAATCATACCAACGCGGGTTTATCGGACAACATACATACTCCGCAGCCTAGCGCTTTAGTTATTTTCTAACTAGACGGACGGTCTTAGAATTTGACGTTTCTGACAAGTATAGATAGACCTAACCACAGACTATCAAGATTACATTCAATAAGTAAGTTTCGATACCCTAGATTGAATATTTGCCTAATATGAATTTAATTTAAAAGGATTACTTTTCTAACATGAATTAATTATTACTAGTTCCTAATTTTCCTATTGGTTTTAGAAGGCTAATTTAAGTCTTCTTGGTTCAATAATTATAATTCTTACGTCGACAGAGCTTGTTTTACTATGCCAGTAGTAGAACAAACTTTGTCTACATATACCTAGCTAGTCACATTACGTGTTTATAAGCTTCCCTCGGTGTAAAGGAAAAGCTACTGACTACCTATAACCCCTAACCACCTATTAATCTATTGTTTTAGAGCAATTAAAAGTCCAAAATGACTTTTACAGTTACGTTAAACGTGTGAGTAGTGTAAAGGAATTCCGGTGTAAGAAAACCTTTGCTAGACCAACTAAGACCTAACATAACCTCGATTTCGGAAGTAAAACTTCCTGTGTGTAGTCCTAAGACCCTTCAACCGGCTATTTCTAGCCTTTAGTTGGCTTCCAGGTGGGGAAAATACCTACGGTGGTCTATATATACATATATAAATAAGGGGATCAATGCCAAAGGTACTTTAGATGGCCACACAACAATCGCAAACTGATTTCGGATCCACTTCTACGGGCCCTGAAGAGAAACCATGAAAAGTACCATCAGCAGAGCCTGATATACCGAATAAAGGTATCAGGAAACCTTGTACGCATACCTTCCAAACTCACTCAGTTAATGAGTTAAAACCGTCCATTTCCTGATTGTGGAAATCTTCAGGTCTCAACTCACAACCAAAATGTGAGTGTAGGTATTCATTTTCGTAAACTACGACTGCCTGGAGCTCTGCGTAACCGACTACCATTTGTGGCGTCGTTACAGAGTTCTGGAAAACAAAAGAAGGTTAATAAACATGTTAAAACAATCCCGGAACACACAAACACCAGTTATTAAAACATTCTCACAATCCTAGCAAAAGAAAGTCAACTACAACATTCCTGTGTAGCGATAATCGTTAACTTGTAGCGTTACTCGAACGCAACGTGAAGCGACACCCAAAATAATATCACCTATAATATACGAGCACAACACAAATAAATAAAAACCAACAAGGCAAAAATGGACGATACGTGACACCTCTCAGCAAAATATCAACTCACCCCTTCGACGACCGGAATAAAAAAGCCCCGCTCAGACCCTCGCCAGACTTTATATAGAAAACCCTGAACATGCGTAGAAACCCCTAATTTTCGGCCCCGCTGTATGAAACATGCGTATAAGATCGCTTGGATGCGTAAACTTTTCCCGCAAAAGAAATTTCAATTATTCAACTTTAGTGTCTATTTCATCATTTCAAGTAACAAATAAAGCTCACTTTCGTTTGAACTCATCTCTCCTCATATTAGCGTCTCTCTAGCGTCCCTGCGTATAGAGAAGCTGGGATGCGCAGAAGTTTTCCCGCAATAATGCATTTACTCTTCTAATGACAATGATTATTCTAACATAACATGTAACAAACAAAGTTCATTATCCTTTGAATGTGACCCCTACTCATTTTAGCAACATAGCGGTCATAATTCTTCTTTTTTTTTTTTCAACTTCCAGCCTATTCGATCCTTATTTATTAGGTTTTACAACTATAATGTTACCTCATTACAAAATAATTTGTGCAATTCTTTCCTCTTTAATTTATCTTACTAACATAATGAAATAAACCTATTTATTTCCTAAATTCTAATTAGAATGATGTTTTTTTTTATTTAATTTCAACCATTTCCTTCGCTTGCTCCACAGCGCCATCTAGGTAATTCAAAGTGAACCCATTTCTCTGCTAGTCGCCCAGAATTAACCTGTCAATTTTAAATGTCTAATCGTTTAGTTCATTATACTTTGAACTTGTCTCCTACTCTCCTTAGCATTATAACCGTCATTTCTTTTTTTAATTCAACTTCCAGCCAATTCTTTATTACAAAATAATTTGTGCAAACTTTCCCTCTTTAATTTATTTTACTAACATAACGAAACAAATTTATTTATTTCTAAATTCTAATTAGAATGATCTGTTTTTATTTAATTTCAACCATTTCCTTTGCTTGCACCACAGCGCCATCTAGGTAATTCAAAGTGAACCCATTTCTCCGCTAGTCGCTCAGAATTAACCTGTCAATTTTAAATGTCTAATCGTCTAGTTCATTATACTTTGAACTTGTCTCCTACTCTCCTTAGCATTATAGCCGTCATTTCTTTTTTTATTCAACTTCCAGCCAATTCGATCTTTCTTTATTAGGTTACACAACTATAATGTTACTTCACTACAAAATAATTTGTGTAAACCTTCCCTCTTTAATTTATTTTACTAACATAACGAAATAAATCTATTTATTTCCTAAATTCTAATTAGAATGATCTGTTTTAATTCATATTATTAATTTCTTTTATTTCACACCTCAGCGCCATCTAGGTAACTCAAAGTGAACCTATATTTCCGCTAGTCGCTCAGAATTAATCTGTCAATTTTTAATGTCTAATCGTTTAAATAGTTGTCAATGTTTTCCAGAGAGAGCGCTGTTTTCAGTTTGTTTAGAAAATCTAATGACTAATTTCTAGCTGTCTGATGGCGAAGATTAACCTGAGTTTTTAAAATGGATTTTAAAAAGGACACTACACTCGTGTACCAGTACAAGAGTTGTATACAAGCTCCTTGGTCGTGAGTCGTGACCGACTCGATTAAACTTTTCTAATGTTGGCAGTATGTGTATTTTCTACACGGCCATGCCGAAACGTGAAAAAAAAAGTGTCATGCTATGCTATCAATGGCACTATGGCGGGCAGCAGAATAGAGGAATAATTTTAAACGTTGATTTTCTGTAATTGCGAAAAAAAATAGACCAGTCGTAAAATAATTTTAATATGAACCGTAATAAATACGTCGTTTAACGTAGGTATAGCCGAGTTTAGATATATATGAAAAGCTTTTTTTTTATAGTGTGACGTATCTCAATTATCTTAGACTCCATGGCCAACCGTAACTATTAAAAAAAAAATACTTTCCACCCTAGAGGTGAAAACGCAATTTTCCACCCGGCTATCTACCCATTCAAATTAAACTTTCCGAACAGGAGAGATGAAAAAGCATTAACTTACAGGAGGCACTGTTGTTCTGTAGGGAAACAAGAAGATGGGATCAGTGCTGGATGGGAGCACCGCCGAGCCAGTAACCTGAGGCTTGATCAAGGGGAACAGGGTGGAATGAATGGAGAGCCACTCGGCCGCCCGTCTGCCTCGGCCGCGTCCCCACTCATCAACTGTGCCAAAGACAATTAATTAAGAGGATTAATATCAATTTTTCGTGTTTTTCATTTACTTTATTGTTTTTAAAAGTATTTTTGTATGATAGTATGCTTATTATCATCATTTAATTCTTCTGCGATTTCGGACACATCTCGAAATTCCGTAAAATAATTTCTGCGATATGGCCACAGCACGAAGTGCCTATATTTGAAATAAAAGCTTTGCATACTTGAAAAAAAATTACGGAATTAGACCCTTTTTTCTGCCGCACACTCAACTCGCAAAACTTTGATCGGCGATTTCTCTTAATATTGGTTTTTTGAGATGTGTCCGTATAGCAGGCACTAGGCGAGTCATGTCAATATGTCATTTTAGGAATTTAATAGAGGGAAGGAGATTAATCGTGCACACAGACCATAAACCTTTAACATCGGCTCTAACTAAGATAAGTACGTTTAAAGAAACGCCCCGAAGAGCTAGGCAGTTGATGTTTATCGGCGAGTTTACGGGCGAAATAATACATATTCGTGGTTTGCAAACCCCAGTAGCGGACGCTTTATCACGTGTAGAAACAACAGGCTGCCCCGTGAGCGTCGACTTTGCCGAGGTGGCCCGGGCGCAGGAAACCGACGATCAAGTTACAAAGCTATTCAGTAATAAGGTACAATTAAAAGCGTTAGCAATTCCGGGAACAAATACAAAGTTATATTGCGAAACGGTTACAAAGAATGCCAGGCCGTATCTACCGGAAAAATCTAGGAGAACCGCGTTTTATTCGGTACACGATATAAGTCATCCCGGGATAAGAAGAACCACCCGTAGGATGATCGCACAAAAGTTTTACTGGCCAAATTTGAATAAAGACGTCGGCAATTGGGTCAGAAGTTGTATACAATGTCAACGAGTCAAAATCACACGTCACACAGTATCTAATTTAGGGCAATTAGAAAATGCAGAAAGACTACAGCACGTTCACATCGATATCGTAGGACCGTTACCAACCTCTGCCGATGGAAATAGGTACTTGGTAACGATGATATAGTAGATCGCGCCACGCGGTGGCCGGAGGCGGTTCCTACAGCCGATATAACAGTAAGCACGGTAGCTAGTGTCGTATATGAAAACTGGATTTGTAGATTTGGATGCATGGATGTTATTACAACTGACCAAGTTACACAATTTGAAAGCGATCTCTTTAGTAAACTTATGAAACTTTTAGGAGTGCATAGAATACGAACAACTGCTTATCATCCCCAAATCAATGGGCTTGTGAGAACGATGGCCCAGGTCATTGAAAGCAGCAAAGCAATGTTATACGGTTAAGTTATGCGTTTACCAGGTGATTTTTATGTCTACTCGGCGGTAAACAACAATGATCCATTTACGTACGTAGAAAACCTAAGACGAATAATTTACGACTTAAAGCCCATGTAAAAGGCGGTTGGCGAGTCGCGGAAAATTTTTGTTCATAAGGAACTGGCTACTTGCTCGCATGTGTTCATAAGAAACGACACGGTTAGGAAACCGCTGACTCCAAATTACAACGGCCCATATTTGGTTTTAAATAGAAAAGACAAAACCTTTAAGATTCAATTACCAAATAGACGAGTAGAAATTTTAATTGATAGGCTCAAACCCGCTTTTGTGACACAACATCATGTAAATGATAACCCTAGCAATAACATTGTAAATGAACCATCAATGACGCAGGACACTGTTGTGCCTACGCAGCCTACAGGGTCCCAACCACAACAGCCTATGCCTCGGACCACACGTAGCGGCCGAGTTATTAAAACGCCAGTCCGATTTTTATTAGACGAGTAAGTAACTTTGAGCACATAGTAAATCAGTTTAAAACTAAGTACCGAGTATTAAGTACCGAGTGGTTACTTAGGACTAGTCAGCGTAGCTGTGCAGGGGGGCTGTTGGGTGACCAAATGATTAATTATTGCAGAGCCAGCCCCACACAGTATTAGTAGTAGTTATTTGTATTAGATAAGGTCTTTAGGTTAAGATATTTCAAGCCGAACCTTGCAACACAGGTATCGCATGTAGGTAAGCTAGTTTAGGTTACTGATCGCAATTATGCACTGCGACAGACTACGCAGGTCAATCTATGACAGTAAATTAGAAAGAATTAGAATTAGAATTAGATTTGCGTAACGATTTCATTTATAATTCCAACACGGTGTTTCATAGAGGTCTTAACGAAGTAAACATATCGAGAAATAGGTGTGCATATATTAAAGTTGTAATGCAGTGCCACTCAGCAAAAAGATTCAAAATATGCGACGCAGCGCATCACACTGGCTTGCAAGATTTAGCAGCTGACCTAGTTCCGGTCAGCAATAGGTCGACACCGTCAACGTCGCAACCTGCGTCATCAACCACTGACACAGTGGGAAACCAAAGGATAACGAACCACCACCAGCCGGGAACTTTAACGAGGTCCTACTGGCCACATTACAAGTGAGGGTCAAAGCGGCGGATGGAACCTACATTCAACTAAGATGCCTCTTAGATCAAGGGTCCCAGGTCAACCTTATCACGGAGTCAGCGGCACAGCGACTAGGCCTCAAAAGACAAAGGCAAAGAGCTACAGTATCGGGCATCGGAAGCACAGCTAGTCAAAGCAAGGGGGTCATACATATTTCATGCCAATCATTGCATGGGGACCACGAATTTGCACCGAAGCTATTGGCTAAAATGCTGAATAACCTACCAAATTATACGTTTGAGAAGCAGGAATGGCCACACCTAACCAATATTAACCTAGCTGGCCCCGAATACAACATATCTAGGTCAATTGACATGCTACTCGATGCAGGGATCTATGCAGACATCGTCATGGATGGACTTTTGAGAGGTCCCCCTCAAGCGCATATCGCTCAGCAAACCAAGCTGGGATAGGCCGTACTCGGCAATGAAAAACCATTGAACAGTCACGTGGTACTAACCAACATTGATGAAATTTCTCAATTTTGGGAGATGGAAGAGATCACAGAGTCATGTGAAAAGAGAACATCCAAGGAAGAATAGTGTGAAAGACTGTACCAAGACACTACGAAGAGATTAGCAGATGGGCGCTACGAATTCAGGATTCCTATGAAAAACAACTATGAACAGAAAATCGGCACATCAAAGTCTCAGACCGTGGCACAATTCCTAACTTTAGAGAAGCGGCTAGCAAAGGATAACACTCTGTCTGACAGCTATAAAAAGTTTATGGCGGAGTACATTGCCTCAGGACGTATGAAACAATGTGTCGCACCACAAGAACCCAGCTGTTTTTTACCGCACCATAGAGTCATCAAACTAGACTCCAAAACTACTAAACTTCGTACAGTATTCAATGCGTCATACCCGACAAAGTCCAGCCATAGCTTGAATCAATTGATGGAGTGTGACCCTAACCTACAACAAGATATTCAAGCAATGATTTTGCGCTGAAGAGCGTATAGCTATGTTTACACTGCTGATATTGAGATATTCTATAGACAGATACGCATACAAGAACAAGATCAACACCTACAGAATATCGTTTGGCGGGAATCGAACTCCGAACCTATTAAGGTGTACCAGCTATGTACAGTAACTTACGGTACAAAGGCAGGCAGGCGGAATAGTCCTTGCCATGAAAACGATAAAACAACTCATACAAGATGATGGTTCACATTATCCACTCGCCGCCAGCATCCTAAATGATCAGTACTACGTTGATGATCTGTTGGGAGGCTGCAACAACATAGAAGAAGCGGAAACAACGCAGCAGCAACTTATTAACCTACTACAAGGCGGGAGCTTCAACTTGCTAAAATGGGCCAGCAACCACCCAGGCCTCTTGGAAGACTTATCTCAAGAGAAAATAAGCCAGAACACGCTAGACTTCAACAGTATTAGTAGGTTATAATTGGGAGTTTCGAATCAGTTTGATTCGAAACGCCCAATTGGTTTTCGGGTACCCTATGTTTGATTCGAAACGCACAATTGGTTTTCGGGTACCCTATGTTTGATTCGAAACGCTCAATCGGGTTTTCACATATATTTGATTCGAAACGCCCAATTGGTTTTCGGGTACCCTATGTTTGATTCGAAACGCACAATTGGTTTTCGGGTACCCTATGTTTGATTCGAAACGCTCAATCGGGTTTTCACATATATATTTGATTCGAAACGCTCATTCAGGTTTTCACATATACCTATTTGATTCGAAACGCACAATTGGTTTTCGGGTACCCTATGTTTGATTCGAAACGCTCAATCGGGTTTTCACATATATTTGATTCGAAACGCTCATTCAGGTTTTCACATATACCTATTTGATTCGAAACGCTCAATCGGGTTTTCACATATATTTGATTCGAAACGCTCATTCAGGTTTTCACATATATTTGATTCGAAACGCTCATTCAGGTTTTCACATATATTTGATTCGAAACGCCTAATCGGGTTTTTGGATATATTTTGATTCGAAACGCCAAATCACGTTGATGAGATGTAAATTAACACGTGGTCTTTAAATCGCTTCATTCGATTTTGGTAAAATATTGTAATGTGAGTCAAATGCACTTACGAGTAGTTACTTATGATTATTCGAAACCTATAGTGGTTCATTTACCGTTCGAACAACCTTCTTCGAAGTCATTCACTACTCGCGACTTACCTTAGTTGGAATAAGTCTTCCTTGCAAGTAGAACGTATGCGTTGCTTGATTAATTTTGAAGAAATATGAAGTTTGTGAAACAAAATCAGAGCCTGCAGTTGGATGTAGTTTGTTCAACTTGCAACACGCGTAGTTTACGTCATGGTAAACTTTTACCTGACACTATTCGCAGTATCATTTGCGGTCCTTCTAATTGCGGAAAAACGAATTTAATTGTTGGTCTTTTACTTCATGAACAAGGGTTACGGTACCAAAATGTTTATGTTTACTCAAAAACCCTTTTCCAACCTATGTATCAATTTTTAGAAAAAGTATTAATGATGGTCCCCGAAGTTAAATTTCAAAAATATAGTGGAAATGATGAAGTATTAAGTCGGAACGAAGCTGACTTTAACTCGATCATGATATTTGATGATGTGGCTTGTGAAAACCAAAACAACATAGGGATTACTTTGCAATGGGAAGACATAAAAATATTGATAGTTTCTACTTGAATCAAACGTACAGTAAAGTACCAAAACAATTAATAAGGGATAACGCCAATTTAATAATTATTTTTAAGCAAGATGATGTTAATTTACGTCATGTTTATGATGAGCACGTTGGAAGCGATATGTCTTGGTCTCAGTTTCGAGAAATATGTGCTGAAGTATGGAAACTGACATATAACTACTTGGTTATATGTAAATAAAGATTGTAGTCGTAATTCTGGATGTTATAGAATGGGTATTGACACATTTATCATTATGGATTAACATAATACATATTGCATCATAATGAAACATTTATTGCTTCATAGGAAACCATTAAGATCAGACATGAACCTTAAAATCAGTGACGAGAAAACTTTGAAAGAAAAAGTACTTAAATCTATCAAAGCCGTTAAAAAGAAAGTTAGTTTGATTCGTAATATGAAAACTGATAATGAAATGATGATGGCATCAGTATTGAAGCCAATAACAGAACCGCTTGATGAAATAGTTAAAGTTAAAAATGAGAATAATTATTTAAATACTAATGATAATGATTCTGATAACGGATTGCAATGGAGAAAGTCGGTAAAAAGATTTAAATTTAGCCCTAGTGAAGAAAAGAAGCAATCTATTAATGATCAAACGGTTGTGAGGAATTCTTCACAATCTAGTCTTGATGGGGATGACATATCAAACGACGATCAAAGTGATGCAAGCGATGGAGTAGAAAGTGAACATATTAATGATCAGGATTCACCAAATAATATATCATTTAAGACGAGTGAATCTTATGCATCTCCTCGTGATGATCCTCAATTTCAAAAGCAATATATTACCAACTTAAATATACCTTTTGGTGTTCGAACGGAACGGGACAAGCAAATGTTGGGATCCTGTCCGGTATACACTACAAGTGACAAAAAACTTAAAGTAAATGGCCGTACTTACTATTTAACGCCAGGTTTATACGAATTGTTATATAAGAAAGTACCGGATTTAGATATTATAACTGAGGATGATAAACGCAATTATAAAATTTTATTATTAGAAACTAATGCACATAGAAGAGATTTTAATCCTAATAAACCAATAAAAAGCAACAAAGGTATGAAATACTTGTACATAATAAGACCTCTTTTTAAATTAGCCAAGGAACGATTAGTAAGTGGTGATGGATTACCGACAATGAAAAGAGTTCAAAACAATGTGTCATATGTATATTGGGACAACCCAAACGAATTAGTAGAAAGATTAAAATTGCTTATAGCTTCTCGTGAAGCTGGTAATACAGGATTGGATAATGAAATCATGTCTGTTATTGAAGAACTGCAAGAAGCAGGATTAGTTAACAATGCTCATATATAAAACAGTTACTTTACTATTATTGTTAGTCAAGGCAGAACTTTTGATGTACAAATATATCATAAAATGAATATAGACAAATTCGGACATCATCTTCATAAACGCCTGCGTGTATCTGAAGTTTCTGAACTTAAAAATAATGCTTTGCTCCGATCAGATGAAGGACATTTCGATTTACAATCAATAAGATTAAAGGGACTTGCGGATCCATTGTCACCTGATGATGCCGTTAATAAGCTGTACGTTGATCAGCTTGTTCAGAACCTTTATCAAAAGAAGTATATAGATTCTATGTTTGATACTATAAATTCTCAAATGCATCAGTTGGCAAATCAGTTGAAATTAAACTTTTATACAAAAAAGGAAATAGACGACATTTTCAACAAATTAAACAATGGTAAAGCAGCAAGTCGTGAACGAGATACACAGATCAGCGCGAAAAAACTTTAAACGACGAGCAGTTTTATTAAAAGGAATTGATGATTTGTGGCAAGCGGATTTGATTGACTTACAAATTTTACATAAGATAAATAGAGGATATAAATACATTTTGGTTGTAATTGATGCCTTTTCAAAGTACGCATGGTGTATTCCAACATTAGAAATAAAACATTCTTTCGAAAAAATTATTGAATCATCAAAACGAGTACCGATAAACTTACAGACAGACTTAGGAACAGAGTTTTATAATAATGAATTTGATGGTTATGTAAAAAAAATAAAAAAAAATCATTATTCCACGTTTTCAATTAAAAAAGCATCGATTGTTGAAAGGTTAATAAAAACGCTCAAAAATAAACTTTACAAATATTTTAGTTTCATTGGAAATTATAAATGGGTTGGAAAACCTTTGGGTGATATAGTTAAATCCTATAATCTCACTATGCATCGTACAACGAAATTTTAACCTATTAATGTTAATTTTGATAATGAGTTAAAAGTAAAGAAAAACATAGAAAACGCACAATCCAATCTAAGTAATAGATCAAATAAATTTAATATAGGAGATCACGTACGCATAAGCAAGTATAAAAGTGCCTTTCATAAAGGTTATACACCGAATTGGTCGACAGAAATATTTACTGTTAAACATGTAAATCACACTCGCCCAGTTACTTACCTTATTGAAGATCAACGAAAAAATACAATACTCGGTTCATTTTACGAACAAGAACTTCAGAAAACGAAGCATCCTGATGTTTACCTCATAGAAAAGGTGATAAAAAAGAGAGGGGAAAAATTGTATGTAAAGTGGTTAGGGCTTAATGATAGCGAAAATAGCTGGATTGATAGAAATGCTATTGTATGAGTATATTTATTAACTTTACAGTATTAAAAATTGACATTATTACATTGGATATGAAAGGGAGAGGACTTTTAAACAGTGTTATTAATCACTTACCGTTTGAGCTGCACTTACCTGGCTATAATTATTGCGGACCAGGTACAAAATTGCAGAAACGGTTGCTAAGAGGTGATAAAGGAATTAATGATTTGGACAACGCATGTATGCAACACGACATTGCTTACGATAAACATTCTAATCTAACAGATCGTCACAGTGCAGATTTAGAACTTTATAAAATGGCTAAACAGAGATTAAAGTCTAAAAATACAGGAACAGGAGAGAAACTAGCTTCATGGTTAGTTAGCAAAGTGATGAAGTCTAAAATAAAAGCTGGTGTGGGGATAAAATCATTCAAACAATTTGTTTCAAAGATACGCAAGGGATTGAAAAATAAAAAGTCCAAAAATAAAGGCACTGCGATCGAGCAGGCATTTCTTGTAGCGAAAAAGATATTTGTAAATAACAAAAAAGTAAGAGTTCCTCGTTTAATTCCGATTCCAAAATCTGGAGGTATATTACCACTAATACCTATCTTTGCTGGACTTTCTGCGTTAGGATCTTTGGCAGGAGGAGCTGCTGGGATTGCTAAAGCTGTCGGGGATTACAAATCTGCAAAGAAAAACTTAGTCGAATCAGAACGCCATAACAAAATGATGGAATCTATTGCAATAGGAAAAGGTTTACATATTAAACCGTATAAGAACGGCAAAGGATTGTGTTTAAAACATACAAAAAACTAGATAAAAGGCTACCCAGACGTGCTCTCAATAATATAGATATTTTAAAGTATTCTAAAGAAATATCTAATTTTCGTGGTGTTTTTGAGAGATAGTTTGCCAAAACAACCAAAAAGAGTAGAATGTGGAATCATAAATTTAGACAGTTCTGAAAACCAAGGGACTCACTGGGTAGCCTACGTCAAGGACAACAATTATTGTGAATATTTTAATAGTTATGGTGATCTTCAACCACCGATAGAATTAATAAGGTATTTAAAACATCATGATATTTTTTATAACTATAACACTTACCAAAAGTTTAACACTGTAAATTTCGGGCATTTATGTTTAAAATATTTAAAAAAGTTTTGGAGAGTCCGTTTAAATATCTCTGTACAATAAAAACCTTACCATTCTCACGATGTCTTTCACTTTATCTATAACCGGGACCTCTTCTACCCTGATCACTAATTATTCACCAGCTTTTCAACTGAATGGTGAATATGAATGCGGATTGTTACATATGTCGACTTTTAACTCTATACCTAATATAGACTATAGAAACAATAAATTTTATTATGGTAAAAACGAAGTAATAGAAATTCCTGAAGGGTCATACGAACTCCAAGACCTTGACGATTACCTCAAAAGACACCTGCAAGGATGCACATTTTCACTGACATGTAATAATAATACGTTAAAAACGTCAATATTGTGTTCTAAAAATGTGTATTTTAATAAAGAAAACTCGATCGGTAACTTATTAGGTTTCGGTAAAGAAACTATTCAAGCTAATATATTAACAGAGTCCCCTTTTCCTGTATCCATTCTGTCTACAACTATAGTGCGAGTTGAATGTGATATAGTGAGCGGATCATTTGTAAACGGGAAACCAAGTCATATTATTCACGAGTTTGTGCCTAATGTACCACCAGGCTATCGGATTATAAAAACACCGAAAAACGTAATTTATTTCCCTGTTACACAAATAAACTTGAGCTCTCTTAAAATAAGAATATTGGACGGAAATGATAATTTAGTTAATTTACGAGGTGAAGAGATTCAAATATATTTACATCTTTTAAAAAAATGATAGATTTCAATAAAAGCGAAGTCTTGCACGACAAACATATTAGTAATCTTTGTGCTATCAAGAAAAGAACACCTAAACCACAATTTACAAAGCTTACAAAGGAAAATAAACAATTTTTAAGAAACATTGGATTGTTAAAATGAGTATACTTAACTTAACAGATCCTTATAGCTTTGATGAGACGATTGAAAGTTACGAATATCATTCATATAAACCCTACGTAACTAGTTTTAACTTGAACGATGAAATCCGTATACCTATTAACCAACAAGATCTTTATGTATTGCCTTCGGCGAGTACTCTCTATGTGGAAGGCACCGTTACAGTATTCAATAGAGAGACAAAAGCAAAGGTGAACAGTGTTCTTTTAACTAATAACCCTATACTACATATGTTTCAAGATATTCGATATGAACTGAATGGGATTGAACTAGATAAAATTAAAAACGCCGGAGTTACGACAACTATGAAGTCTCTTGTATCCATGAATGAACATGAATCGTTTATGTCACAGTTATGGGGTTGGAACGTTGATGGTACTAAAATTACACATGGCTCATTTTCTATATCTGTTCCTTTAAATAAGATTCTTGGTTTTGCAGAGGATTATAAGAAAATAATTATTAATTGCAAGCATGAACTTATTCTTCTAAGATCGAATAGTAATTTAAATAGCGTAAAATTGAATACAAATGAATACATAGAAAATATTACTATATCTAAAATAGTATGGCGTATGCCGCATATTAAAGTTTCTGATCGGGAAAGATTAAATTTACTCAAACATTTAGAAAAAGATCGTGCTATTCAGATAGCTTTCAGAAATTGGGATCTGTATGAGTATCCGCTTTTACCTAAAACCTCTAAACATTCTTGGTCAATCAAAACCTCATCTCAAATTGAAAAACCACGATACGTTATAATTGGATTAAAAACGGATAGAAAAAATATGGCCAACAGAGATGTAACATGGTTTGATCATTGTCATTTGAGAGACATCAAAGTTTTTTTAAATTCATACTATTTTCCGTATGAAAGTTTAAATGTTAGTTTTGGAGCTGAAAGGTATGCTTTATTATACGAACAGTACGCTAAATTTCAGCAGTCTTATTATAACCGTGGTCAAACTCCGCTGTTGAGTCCGCAAGATTTTAAAGATAAAGGTCCTCTTTTTGTAATCGATTGTTCACGTCAAAACGAAACCTTGAAAACAGGTTCAGTAGATGTCAGAGTTGAACTAGAGTGTGAACAGGATATTCCTGATAATACTGCGGCGTACTGTCTAATTCTGAATGATAGTATTGTAGAATACAAACCCTTAAGCAACATTACACGAAAAATATCATGATGACTGACCGTTTGTTCGTGGATCTTCAGGGATTTAAATCGTATAAAAATGAATTTATTGTTAAAGAATTTGCATACAGTACAGATGAATATACACAAGTATTTTCAATAAAACCTCCATACCCATTTTCTACTTTAACGGAAAACGAAAAAAGACAAGTGAGATGGGTAGAGAAAAACCTCGGAATTTTATGGCGTGAAGGATATGTTGATTATAGAGAATTTAAAAGAATGATTCCCAGCTACTTGGAAAACAAGAAAATATATGTAAAAGGATAAGAAAAAGTTAAATGGGTTAAAGACTTGTGTGCTAACTGTACTGTATTAGATTTAGGTGAAAAAGGTCTGCCTAATTTTCAATCTATGCATCAAAAATATTGTAAAGACCACATTACATATAATTGTTTAATTCATAAAAGCTCTTGTGCGTTAAAAAATGTTATGTGTATACAAAAGTGGTACTCTGAAAATAATTTATTATTATATTCTCATTTGTAAATTCGCTCTCTGTACAACAACATAAATTATTTTATTTTGAAATAAAATCGTAATTAAGAATTTTTGGAAGTTTGATTTACAAATATTATGCCTATTTACCATTTCAATACGTTCATTAAGGTTCGGTTCTATGGGTCCGTTAGTAAATATGTGAGATTCAATTTTAGTAACTTTATTAAAAAATTAACATTTGAGGTTTAATCTAACGGATGTTTATAAAACACAACCTAAATAAATAAGTGAGCATTGGGAAACAGAAAAAGAGGATTAAAATAAAAGAAGAACATATACGATAAGTATTTATTCCTGAACATATACAGGGTGTCCCAAAAGTACCACGCCACAGTGACACCGGAGGTAGGTCAGCTCAAGAGGAACCTAACCAGCCTAACATGACCTCAGTAAAATATGACTTTATTTTTTTCAAATTACTAGACCAATTTAATTTTAATTTGCAATTTGTCTAGCAATTTGAAAAAAATAAAGTCATATTTTACTGAGGTCATGTTGGGCTGGTTAGGTTCCTCTTGAGCTGACCTACCTCCGGTGTCACTGTGGCGTGGTACTTTTGGGACACCCTGTATAACTAGGTATACATAGTTTGACACATAAAAGCTAAGCCCAGTCTATTTAAGAACAATAGTAAAAACTATAAAGTATATCTAGATAATTAATTTATGTCCCCAAGAAAGGGTATGAATGTTGTCCTTTAATATAACCCGTTTATCATCATTCGACGATAAGGCTACTTTATTAAGAGACTGTGTGAAAATTTCATGTTTTAACGACTTAAATACAGTGTTCCTTTTCTTTACAGCATTTTATTAAATAGTACATTTTCATAGTCCTGAAATGCAAGATCCCTTATTGCATGTTTCTTCGTACCTTTAGCTTTCTTTAACTGTTTCTCTTCTGTTTTAATGCAGTATAATTTTGACCTCAGACCTACAAAGTGGGTGATTAATTCACCACCCATTTCATCTTTAAATAACCCCGGTACCTTCTTATTTCGTTGACGTATGCTGTACACATTATTCTCATGGTAATTGCTTGTATCTAAATGTTGTTGAAAATGCAATTTTTGGTCTCTATATAAATCATTGGTTTTTATGAAATACAAATAAGAGTCTGTATCGGTATAACACTTACTCAGATTTTGACCATAAAAAGGTTTCATTTGAGAATAGTGAAAGTCATACATGTGAGACTTAGATATTTCTAAAACAGAAAATCCAATATAAATCGGTTTATCAAGAGTAATAATTTCTGGTTTCATTTGAATAGCTACTAAATTATCAGTAAAAACACTTGCACTATGAAAATTAGGTCGTGCTACTAACACTTCAGCACTAGTTTTTTTCTTAGTTTTGTTTGCAGTATCATTCCACTGATTAACTAATAGTACTTTTGTTCTATTTTCTATAGCTTCTAAGGTTTTCCCAAAAAGACTGTTATTGAAGAGTTTATATAAATTCATTAGAAATTCTGATTTTGTGTTTTTTCTCAACTTTGTGTTTAATTCAATATACTCTTGTATAAACGGACTTTGTTTGAATCTTATAACTCTATGTATTTTTCTTAACTTTAAACCATGTTTCAAGCACGTTTTCAGGTGTACGTAATGAATAACATATTCATATTTATCAAAAAGGTTTGGAATAAGTTTAGAGTTTTTTGATCCGGGAGGTGTATACTTTTGAGGGCAAAATGGAATGTCATTGTGTAAATTGTGTAGGTATTCTGGATACTCTAAATCTACTTCTAATATATAACCGTAAATAGAATCATGGGGCACTTCGCAGAAATTAATTTTTTCTATTTCTTCTTTATTTAATAATTTAAAATCAGCATAGGGTAAATAACTACACATAGCAAAACCATACAAATTGTTACAGTCTATATAAAACAAAAACGAATCTGGAACTGAAGTGTCATAATTCGGCATGTATTTGTTATTAGCATGCGCGTATCTAGAAGAACAAAGGCACACACCCCCTCGAATACCTTTTTGAATCATTCGGATTATTTCAAGATCATTTATGAGTTCTAATTTTATATTGGTAATCAGTAACATTGCATCAAAGCTTAAGCTCGGAGCTGTCATGTAAAAAGCAGGATCTAGTTTGTAGTTCAACATAGACATCTTGCGAAAATTTTCGAATATATCAGCTAATAATAGCACATCGGACTTAAGGTATAAGTCTGTATAATCCCCCTAATTCTTTAAATTAAATAGTTTCCATACACGCTTCGCATGCTCATACTCCAAGTCAGATATAATACAATCGGTTATTGAGCTATAAAAACATTGTTGAGGAGGTAGTGCTTCCTCTTCATAAGTTTTCCAACAAGTAATATATTCGTATGGATATACACCCTTGCCTCTTAATAATAGAAAGTGGTCTTCGATTGGAAAAAAAACTATGTAAATGTACGAAGTCTTCATTATTTAAATCAGCCGCAAGTTTTTCTAAACTACTTCCAAGAAATTTGAAGGAATCTACAAACCGAACAGCTACGAATTCGTCTATGCCTGTTTGGAAATACTTTGTAAATGAAATATAATTTTCTTTATTTTTTGCTATAACTTTTAACCTACCATTCATTTCTCCTAACTGTTTAATGAACAAATGGCAGTCGTATCCAGACAAATTATGAAAGAATATGGGTATAAATTTCGGTAAACGAAATTGAAGATTACAAAACGAGTGAGCAGCACCCCTGAATCGTCCCGATAAATGACAATGATCTCTGACAGCATCATCTAATAGCAGTTTGGTGCAAAGAAAACAATATTTCTCTTCTAAAAACCGCTTTTCTTCATCCTCTGTGAGTTTCAAAGGAGCGGGGTTCTTATAAATTTCATTTATTCTAGCTATATCAATTTTCAAATAATCGAGAAATTTGGTAACACAATCACGCCCACGATAACTAACATAACTGTTGAGAGAACTATCATAGGAACATACAATATAATATGCAAACGCGGCTGGCACGTGTTTCTGTAATGATGTTGAACATTTTGAATCGAATTCATTATTTGTAATTGGTTGTAATATAGATTCAAAGTCCGCATAGATAACATAGGGCATAGTTTGCATTCTTTTAAAAATTTTAAATTGAATATGTGAACCACTTTCAGGTAAAAATTATTATTAATAAGTTAACTTTAATTTTACTTATATCAAACGCGTTCATACGGAACTCTAAATGACACGTATGCAAATAAACTATTAGCTTGATGAGCGCATGACCGCCCGACCAATTAAACAATATCATATTTCAAGTTCGAAACAGCGTGCATCGCTTCGATTATGAAATGATATAATATAGTTACAGACGCATTTAAATTTGAAACTTGAACGAACATTAATAAGGAGTAAATTTGAACTTAGCTTCGGTTTATAATTTAATTATTACGCTATGTAGTTGTCACAACTACGTCACACAAATTGCACATATGCAATATATTTTAATAAGGTAATCAATGAAATGAAATTTTATCGCATTGTAGACTTTACTTGGCCTGTTAAAGAAACAAATCACCCTGACTGATTTATTCAGTTGCAGGTAATTTACATTTCAAATAACTTTTTAACTTGCATCGCGTGCTATAGATGGCGTAAATATCAAATAAAAGAATATTTTCGTGTGTTTTTGGATAACTTTATTGTAAGCCATATTTTGGTAGGGGTCAAAATTAAAGTCAATGTTTGAATGTTACAATTCTAATAAAAATGCTAATAATTTTCATGTTGTTACAGGCAAAATAGACAAAAACAGGTTCAGTTCTGCATCGCGCTATCGAAGTTTTTTAGATTCGATCATATATATAGAACACAAAATAAGTAACCGACGTGCTCCCACTTTCTGCGACCGACCGGCGGAATGGTAGGGATGCACCAGCAACCTGTGGCTCGGCCTGATCACCCTTGCTACTAACCGCTGAATTTGTTATCTTGGAAGTCCCGGTGATTCTGTGCCTATGCGGTGGTGGGCATGGATGATCCACGCCTCGGTGGGAGGCTCTAAAACCAACAACACCTTCACGTAAAATGCGGCCATAAGACCACTGGGAACTTAACGCATCCCGGGTGGCCCGTCCTTGTTGTGGTGCTTGATCACCTCCGCAGCAAGTTGTGAAAACACCATAGCCGTCCTAAGTCGTTGCGACTGGGGCGCTATGAGGGTCCTGGACCCACAAACATGCTGAGCCTGATCAACTTAGTGTGTATGTGTGTTAAGCTTTTGTTTTTTAACATTAACTTATCATATAAAGTAAAGTAAGTTCTACGTGTTAATTTGATGAAAAATCAGTTGAATGAATCAAACATACGTGAAAACCCGATTGAGCGTTTCGAATCAAATATATGTGAAAACCCGATTGAGCGTTTCGAATCAAACATAGGGTACCCGAAAACCAATTGTGCGTTTCGAATCAAATAGGTATATGTGAAAACCTGAATGAGCGTTTCGAATCAAATATATGTGAAAACCCGATTGAGCGTTTCGAATCAAACATAGGGTACCCGAAAACCAATTGTGCGTTTTGAATCAAACATAGGGTACCCGAAAACCAATTGGGCGTTTCGAATCAAACTGATTCGAAACTCCCAATTATTACCTACTAGTATTGAAATAAACAAAACCTTGGGAATTACGTGGAACCCACGCATAGATCATTTTACCTTCAAAACAATAAACATAGACAAAGAAAACGTCACAACAAAGTGGTCATTGCTCTCTGACTTATCAAAAATATATGACCCACTTGGATGGCTGTCTCCGATAACAATGAAAGTAAAACTCATATTCCAACAAGTATGGACAGAAGATATTACCTGGGATGACCCGCTTCCTCTACACATACAAAAATAATGGAAAACGTTTAAAAATTACGAACACGTGTGTAAGTCTTTGTTAAATAGGGCATGGCCGGTTATGGCCCCAGTTACGAGTCTAAGTTGAGTCCTTTTCAACTGTCGTAGTTTCCGTGACAATCCGGGATTAATCGTCGGGAGGGCTTCTTTGGCCTGCCTGCAGGTGTTTAGGTTTCTTCAGTATCGTTGGTGTTCTACCTTGGTTATACGTCGCAGTTTGTTACGCAGCCATCCGAACGGGAGAAGCAGGATGGGCTCAGGACCCACTGCTACCATCTCTGAGCCCTTTCTTGCCAGCTCGTCGGCCTCGTCATTACCACGTGAGTTACTGTGTCCTTTTATCCACTGTAGTGTGATGGGGCTGTTGTTACTTACCTTCGGGCATTGTGACACTCAAGTACCAGCCCTGAGGTTACGGTGTGGCTTTGTAGGGCCTGGAGCACTGATCGGCTGTCGGAGAGTATTCAGATCGGTAGATCTTTTACCTTCCGTGTCTCTATTGCTGTCGTAGCCATTATGATGCTCATGCATTCTGCCTGGAAGACTGTGCCGTGGACCCCTAATGGTGTTGAGATGTGTATGTTTAGGTCCTCCGAGAATGTACCGGAGCCGGACCCTAACCTTGATTTGGATCCATCTGTGAAGATTCTTACCTCATTGGGGTTTAGGCCCTCCCAGGGATCTTCATGGAGCTGTATTTTGTACTTCTTGTCGAAGACAAATGTCTTCGGCACTCTGTCCGTCACCGCTTCTATTAGTGGTTCATTATTTACCAACTCACATAGGATTTCGGTGTGTGGCAAGTTTGTAGTTTTCCAAAGGTTTAGTTTTTTGAGACGTACAGCGGTCGAGGCTGCCTCCTCCTGTTTGATAAAGAGGTATAGAGACGGCAGTTCGAGTACGACCTCTAGCGATGCTGTCGGTGTTGTCCGCATACATCCTGTATCTGCCATGCCGGCTAACTACAAAGTAGTCTGTAATTTGGCCTGGATGGTCGATAGTTTGGTGCGTGGCCACCAGACTACCGTGCCGTAGCTTATGATGGGTCTTATAACTGACGTTGTAACACCCCCAAAATAATACCTCTACTAACCAAAGAAACTTAAATCTAATTAACTAAACTCTAACTAAAGCCTGAAGTAAAGTAAAGCCTAAATTTTAAGTATATAGAAAAGCCTAAAACTCTATGAAGCACTGAAGCACTAAAATGAAAGCTATGAAAATTTGTATTAAGTTTAACCTGAGTAAGCTTTGTCACATTGGTAATGCCCGACTGGTTTTACCAAGTGACAAAACGAAATAGACGGAATAACGTAAACAGAAAGTTTTTAAAATAAGTTGAAGATATGGAGTGTTCTAGGACGTATGATGAGGAGCTTAATGAAACAGGTTAGTAAATATCACAGTCTTTATTCCTATGCTGCTCTATACATGATGTTAATTAATTGTGAACATAACTTTGCTCATAATTCTTACTCTACCAAAAAATATATTTAGCTCAGCGGAAGGCTGGTCGTTTTACACAAGTAAAGGTTCTTATGTTATAATTCACAATTCTTAGATAATAATTTGTTAGTCCCTAGTTATAGAGTTGCCACCAATTCCAATCTGAGTTCAAATAACTATTATTGATATCCTAATTCCCTAATTATAAATATAATTTCCACAGACCTTAATCTGAAGAAAACCTTCCTTCCTGGACGATCGACTCGATGTAGTCCCAGGTCGGTAGACTGGTGGAGCGGTCCCAGCACACTGTGTCGCAAGCCACAGTATCCTCGGTCAGCTCACAGCAGCTTGTGAAGGTCTACTGAATCCTCGTGCCTAGTGCATGCCTACTAAAGGTTGGTTTAAACCTTTATATCCTACTTCATTACTTATATTTTTCTGAATGATCAGGAACCTAAACATGAATTTATTACTTACAGATCTAATGAGAGTTCCTGCCAAATACTGAATATCTATTTAAGCTACTTCATAGCTTTACTGAACCTGAATATAGTTGGAGCCTGAATCGGAATAACGGAATGCAAAATAAATCATCCAACCATAACGTCAAATCAGTAAGCTAAATTATTCTGAAAGTATCTAAACAGAATAACAGAAAACAGAAACTATGTAGACGGAAACTTAAATCAGTACATACTGAAAATATCCAGAAAACTAAATAACCTACTGAAAACATCCGGAAACTAAAGAAGACCTACTGACAAAACTAGAAAACCCCGTCCAGCTGTAAAGACAGAGAGAAATTTCTCTGATTAGCACTACGATTTAAGAAATATATAAGACATGTGGGCTGACATTTAAGGTTAACAAAATTATGAATCTTACCGGAAAACTTCAAGGAAAACCCCTTGTAATCTCGACGCTAAGACATTCCCTCCTCTTCCACGTGTGAGAAACAATAACTGAAAATTCACCGTTTGGTCAGAGAGTTGCATATTAAATTGCAACAGAAATATGTTATTAATTATTACTTACAAGTTCCTTTCACCGAAATATGACTTAAAGTATGTACTATATCTCCACAGCAGGTGCTTGGTTACATTATTGAGGATGGCTCCTCCGCTGTCATTCAGCTTAAGTCTGATTTTGTAATGGGCTATCATCTTGGACATCTTGATGAAAGATACTTAGTCAAAACATAGATGCAACCAAAATGCATAGAATGTAGCTATACAATTTAGGTAGTCTGGGTAATCAGGTACCCAATTAATATATTACCTACATGAAAGTACTACATTAAATTAACTTTTGACTGAAATGTGTTTGTTTAATTCTTGTATGTACAATTACTGCCAAAAGAAATCTTTGTATTGTTTTGTTTACTTAATAAATGTAATTAACTATTGACTCCATTTATTGATTAATTACAAATATTTATTATTCCCCTAAATCAAGGTATTTTACCCTAACGCGGCAACACCAACATACAAATCTATGGTGTTGACGTTTGACAATCAAAAGTAATGAACAGTAATGCCATTAACACCTTAAATATTTCCCCAGTCTTTAGGTTCCGATTCACGCAAGATATACAACGTTACAGCTTCTATGTAAAACTACTAAGCTTATAAAGTACCTATCAACTTTCCTATCTTTAAATATACCTATAGAATAAGAATGATTGACTAATGTTGAAATGGCCTCCTTGACACTAGACGATCATATGGTCATCAAGTGCCAAGGAACCTACTTTGTGAACCGTTATAGTTAGCAACCTAAGAACTTTTCATGCATATAAGTTTGGTATAAACATATAGATATAACCTAACCCTATATGAATTTAGTTTAATGTAATATTTTAAAGTTAAACATGATGAAATTATAACTTTATACTAAGAGTGAAGTTTGGTGTTTTAGCTTATGAAACATAATATATAGGTCAGTCATAGTCTTTGGTAGGTACAAGTTAGGGTTATTAGATTGAAACTGGAAAGTATGCTTAAGGCATTTTATTTTGCACCTAAGGTCAAAGCCCATGACTCCCCGCTCATGACTGTGGGACTCGTCTACCTGAATGGGCATCCCTCCAGTGCCTATCACTTTCCATTTTTTCTTCTCTTTCCAGGTGGGAATCATTGACACACACAGACTTTGTCAGTTGTTAGTAGTAAATTGGTCAGAAATAGTCTGTCATCAGTCAACAAAGGGACAAGAGGGTTTTCGAACGCTCCATACACAATGCAAGAGTGACATATAATCTAATGGACTTATTGTATTGTGTGTATATCACATTAAATTTATTAGAAGCTGAATTATTAAAAAATTAAAGTCTAACTGTCAGGATGTAGATTGTAATGGTAATTAGTCATATAAGACCAAGTTTGTTAGGCTGTAGGTAGTTATAGTAGGTAGTCATAAAAGACCAAGTTAATGAAGATTGAGTTTATATAATTACACTGCAATTTCAATGAAGAGTTTTATTTAAAATATACTTATGGTAAATTCTCAAATGATAGTGAATCTTTCTAGTCTTGATGAATGCTGGTTCTAATGATGATTTCAATCATAAATTGTAGATATAAGCTGAAGTATATTCACGCAGGAATGAAATAGTGGTTCCTACTGCTCACAGACTATAAGGCCGGTTTTCCCTTGAGAACAACCAGGCAGGGTGCATAACTCAAAGCGTAAACAGAGAAATCACTTGATGTAAAATAATCAACATAAATTGAGAGAAATCATTAAATCTCGTTGAATCTTTCAATGTTGAAGTATATTTGGCTATCTGCCATAGACTAGAAATAATCACGTATAATTAGCTTACTTTGCCTAAGCATACTGGAACTGTCGTACCTAGGTATTGTACTGATCCTCCCCTAAAAACAATAGTTTTATATTATATATTTATCTTTAAGTTGGCCTCATGATCGTCTAATGTCTAAGAACCCTACATTGTGAACCGAATAGTAATCCAAAGAACTTTAATGAGCGAGAGTTTATCATTACTAGTCTATTTTGAAGTACCTAATTACTCCTTTCTACTGTTTACTATTGAAGAATACCATTAAATTTGCAGGCTAATATATTTATATTGTTAAGTCAAAACTAAAAGTATTAACTATTCAATAAAGAATTATATTAATAAAATTCCTAATTGAAACATGGTTCAAATTATTGTAATAGTCTATTGGAAAGGATTAATTAACCTAACATTCTATTATTAACCAAGGAACAGAGTTATGGCAAGCATGAATATAGAAATCCTAACATAAAATATAATCATTCTACTGTTGAAACAAAATATCTATAGGCAACTTAGAATATTACTTGGAGCTTCAGATATAACCTACATAACTATGAACAAACTCTAGGTTTAATTCAAATATCTTACTAGATATACTTTTATAAAATGGCAATAATATATTAGCGGATAAGGAACGGCCCCATCACCCGCCGTGCCGCTGCTCTTCAACCATAACATCAGAGCCCGCCCACTAATATATTTTTATTATTTAGTATAACACATTATTCTATTAGTGTTAAATTTAGTAGACTAATTCTAGTTAATTAGGTAAACTTGATTCTACTAGTCTCTCCAAAAGGATCCTTTGAGAAGAGAGACCGAGACAAACTCAAAGGATTAAACTATTTAATTCAATTATTCATTTTACTTTTGAACACAAAATAATATATTAGAACAATATAATATCAATGCTTAATTTTAGGCTTTATTCTTATTTCTTAGCCTGTTACTTCTTACTTATAGATTTAAACTCAATATGCCTATGACAAACTTTGTGTGTCTTTCTCTATAATTTGTAGTCATAACTACCAAACTATTTAGTAGTATACCTACTGTAATTATCATATAAATGTAACCCTACTAGGCGGGTTCTACAACCTTTATACTCTGGATTGTAGTATGAATTATTGAATCACTCAGATTACTATAATTCAATTTCAGTACTATATCCCTAGTACATAAACTATTTAGTTTAAAATTTAATATAATAATGAATTAGTGTAACCTCACCATTCTTAACTTAGTCTGAGACACTATTGTGTAAATTTTACATATACCATCTACTTCATTGAAATTGCCAACACTGAATTATTTCTAAAATTAATTAGCCCTAGTAAGTAGCCCTATAATTGATTTAGTGCGCTTTCAGATATCCTGTTTCAACACTTAATTTAACTAAATTAGTAGTCCTTTGGTTTTATCACTAAATAACTTCTTTAATAACCTTAATATTCTCACAAAGGTGGTGTGTTCTTGAACCACATAGTGTATACTCAACACTAGGGTTCCTTCAGACAACAACTAAGCATATGTGTAAGTACAGTGACCACTGATTGTCCTTGGACAGAGACAGTAAGCCGTAGCTAGGTATGTACCGCACATCTATAGCTGTTAAAGGTGTATTGAAAGGACAGACCAACTCGTAAGTATCACTTTGAATTTTACCTATACAAAAGGACTACGTTAACCTAGATTTATTTACTCTACCTGATGTTTAAAGATAATGTATAGCTTATAATGATAACGATTTAATTCTTACAACTAGAACCTCTTCGGAATAATATCTAAATATGATAAGCCTAGCTTTTCTTTTAGCAGGTATGTAACCGTACTTATTTACCCTTGGTATCCTAGAAAATTAATAATAATATCATAGACTCTCATTGTGCTTAGATGACTTCTATGACAACAACCTGGTGTGAATACACATAGCTAACTAATTACTTTTATTCGTTTGAGACAGTTTTAACGTGAACCCTTTAATTTACCCTTACTATCCTAGAAAGTTAATAATAATACCGTAGACTAATAAGTTTCGTTACGTGCTTAGATGACCTCTATGACAACAACCTTGTGTAAATACACATAGCTAACTAAATACTTTTATTCGTTTGGGACAGTTTTAACGTGAACTCTTTTATACACACTAACTGATAAAACATGTTTGCGGGCGTCTCCCTAGTTAGCCGCCTAGGTTTATCACTAAGGTTAGGCGCGAATGCTTCTTAAACTTAGACCTCTACCTATCTGCTAATTATAACCACTACAATACCTTTCATGTTAAACGAACTCCCTGATCATACCAACACGGGTTTATCGGACAACATACATACTCCGCAGCCTATAGAGCTTTATTTATTTTCTAATTAGACGGACAGTCTTAGAATTTGACGTTTCTGACAGGAATAGATAGACCTAACCACAGACTATCAAGATTACATTCAATAAGTAAGTTTCGATACCCTAGATTGAATATTTGCCTAATATGAATTTAATTTAAAAGGATTACTTTTCTAACATGAATTAATTATTACTAGTTCCTAATTTTCCTATTGGTTTTAGAAGGCTAATTTAAGTCTTCTTGGTTCAATAATTATAATTCTTACGTCGACAGAGCTTGTTTTACTATGCCAGTAGTAGAACAAACTTTGTCTACATATACCTAGCTAGTCACATTACGTGTTTATAAGCTTCCCTCGGTGTAAAGGAAAAGCTACTGACTACCTATAACCCCTAACCACCTATTAATCTATTGTTTTAGAGCAATTAAAAGTCCAAAATGACTTTTACAGTTACGTTAAACGTGTGAGTAGTGTAAAGGAATTCCGGTGTAAGAAAACCTTTGCTAGACCAACTAAGACCTAACATAACCTCGATTTCGGAAGTAAAACTTCCTGTGTGTAGTCCTAAGACCCTTCAACCGGCTATTTCTAGCCTTTAGTTGGCTTCCAGGTGGGGAAAATACCTACGGTGGTCTATATATACATATATAAATAAGGGGATCAATGCCAAAGGTACTTTAGATGGCCACACAACAATCGCAAACTGATTTCGGATCCACTTCTACGGGCCCTGAAGAGAAACCATGAAAAGTACCATCAGCAGAGCCTGATATACCGAATAAAGGTATCAGGAAACCTTGTACGCATACCTTCCAAACTCACTCAGTTAATGAGTTAAAACCGTCCATTTCCTGATTGTGGAAATCTTCAGGTCTCAACTCACAACCAAAATGTGAGTGTAGGTATTCATTTTCGTAAACTACGACTGCCTGGAGCTCTGCGTAACCGACTACCATTTGTGGCGTCGTTACAGAGTTCTGGAAAACAAAAGAAGGTTAATAAACATGTTAAAACAATCCCGGAACACACAAACACCAGTTATTAAAACATTCTCACAATCCTAGCAAAAGAAAGTCAACTACAACATTCCTGTGTAGCGATAATCGTTAACTTGTAGCGTTACTCGAACGCAACGTGAAGCGACACCCAAAATAATATCACCTATAATATACGAGCACAACACAAATAAATAAAAACCAACAAGGCAAAAATGGACGATACGTGACACCTCTCAGCAAAATATCAACTCACCCCTTCGACGACCGGAATAAAAAAGCCCCGCTCAGACCCTCGCCAGACTTTATATAGAAAACCCTGAACATGCGTAGAAACCCCTAATTTTCGGCCCCGCTGTATGAAACATGCGTATAAGATCGCTTGGATGCGTAAACTTTTCCCGCAAAAGAAATTTCAATTATTCAACTTTAGTGTCTATTTCATCATTTCAAGTAACAAATAAAGCTCACTTTCGTTTGAACTCATCTCTCCTCATATTAGCGTCTCTCTAGCGTCCCTGCGTATAGAGAAGCTGGGATGCGCAGAAGTTTTCCCGCAATAATGCATTTACTCTTCTAATGACAATGATTATTCTAACATAACATGTAACAAACAAAGTTCATTATCCTTTGAATGTGACCCCTACTCATTTTAGCAACATAGCGGTCATAATTCTTCTTTTTTTTTTTTTCAACTTCCAGCCTATTCGATCCTTATTTATTAGGTTTTACAACTATAATGTTACCTCATTACAAAATAATTTGTGCAATTCTTTCCTCTTTAATTTATCTTACTAACATAATGAAATAAACCTATTTATTTCCTAAATTCTAATTAGAATGATGTTTTTTTTTATTTAATTTCAACCATTTCCTTCGCTTGCTCCACAGCGCCATCTAGGTAATTCAAAGTGAACCCATTTCTCTGCTAGTCGCCCAGAATTAACCTGTCAATTTTAAATGTCTAATCGTTTAGTTCATTATACTTTGAACTTGTCTCCTACTCTCCTTAGCATTATAACCGTCATTTCTTTTTTAATTCAACTTCCAGCCAATTCTTTATTACAAAATAATTTGTGCAAACTTTCCCTCTTTAATTTATTTTACTAACATAACGAAACAAATTTATTTATTTCTAAATTCTAATTAGAATGATCTGTTTTTATTTAATTTCAACCATTTCCTTTGCTTGCACCACAGCGCCATCTAGGTAATTCAAAGTGAACCCATTTCTCCGCTAGTCGCTGAGAATTAACCTGTCAATTTTAAATGTCTAATCGTCTAGTTCATTATACTTTGAACTTGTCTCCTACTCTCCTTAGCATTATAGCCGTCATTTCTTTTTTTATTCAACTTCCAGCCAATTCGATCTTTCTTTATTAGGTTACACAACTATAATGTTACTTCACTACAAAATAATTTGTGTAAACCTTCCCTCTTTAATTTATTTTACTAACATAACGAAATAAATCTATTTATTTCCTAAATTCTAATTAGAATGATCTGTTTTAATTCATATTATTAATTTCTTTTATTTCACACCTCAGCGCCATCTAGGTAACTCAAAGTGAACCTATATTTCCGCTAGTCGCTCAGAATTGATCTGTCAAATTTTAATGTCTAATCGTTTAAATAGTTGTCAATGTTTTCCAGAGAGAGCGCTGTTTTCAGTTTGTTTAGAAAATCTAATGACTAATTTCTAGCTGTCTGATGGCGAAGATTAACCTGAGTTTTTTAAATGTACTTTAAAAAGGACACAACGCTCTTGTTCCAGTACAGCTCACCCCCACAATGACTAAGAAAGACAACATCTTTGATGTTATCTGTAAGAGACATTGGAAAACAAAAAGGATGACCTCCTTTAACTGGAACCCTATATCAAAATTTTGAATTCTCAACTCTTTGATATATTCACTAATTAGAAATAGGTATGTATTTATCATAACTAATTTTACACAATGAATCACGTCCTTTCTATTTTATATAATCTGTCCTGATGTGTGTTAATAATTTGCATAACTCAAACTACACCAATGTAGTTAGAGATATAATCACATTGTTCCCTCATATGTTCTTATACCTCCATCACTGCACCGATTATAGGAGTAAAAGAAAATACCTTCAGACTCCACTTTTTCAATTAGAACTTAGTCACATTGCCCGACTATTGTTCATATCCAACATTGCTCTGGTAAAAGAAACAGTTGAGTCCTCTCATACAAATCGATAATACCTTCCCTATGGTGTTTACCTTAAAGTACATGATTCAGAATGTCAATTATAGTCAATGTTCTTTAATCTTATCATTTACCTTTTTTTTTCATTATTCTCAAATACCAATTTCCTTACCCTAACCTTATATGGGAAACCAAATCCGTTGATATCTGTTCCGACCACTATGCTTTAATGTGTTGTGTATTTAACCAATCACAAGACAAACATACGACACCTTAGGTAGAAGCTTGGATCTATGATTCCTAGTATTAATTTATGATGATATGTTCCTCTAATTTTATTAGTTCGCAAAAGTAGCACTTACTTGTGAGATAAGTGTATTCTAGTAATAATTTTCCTGGGAATCAATCGAAATCTGTACGCTCTCATTGCCCGAACTCAAATTTCTTTTCCACAATGCCCGGAATAAGAGATTCCTCCGAGAAAATCTACTTGCAAACTAATATAATGTTAAGCAAGTACTAATATCTTCAAAAGTCAAAACCAAAAACCATTCCTCACCCCCACAAAATTAGTCATCTGTTATCTCCTTTTTGGTGCATGTGTTACTTTCAACAACTAAATAGTTCAACTTCAGCTATATTAGCACACTCAATATTGTGACTATTAAGCATGTCAATACACCCAGATACCTTTTTTTTTATTATTATTATTTAACATTTAACTTTGAACCTTTCATCACTGAAAGTAGGTGTGTATTTTTTTGTTATAACCTCTTACACTTGTATAGTATTAACTATCAAGAACTACCCCTTCCAATGGGTCGAATCGTAAAAACGATTTTAACCTAACACATAAATTCTTGACAATTAGTTGTGTATAATTCCCCTCCCAGAGGTTCAGATATCGACAGATCCAGCCTGGTTACAATTCAAGAACGTCTACTCCAAAATGGTCCCATTATAATTAAACCTCAAACCATACTTCATTCTCTGAATTCATCTCAAACCATGATACCACACTCTCATTTCACTTTCTTTCCACTCTCTAAGGAAATTGTGTTCCTATAATATCCATAACCAAATTTGAGTAGTCGTCCCTATAAATTCTTAACCAGATTTCTTTGCAAGAAATCTCCCTTCCCTTAACCTTATTATTCATTAATTAATTTCACCTTATTATGATACAAGTCATTTTCTCAATTAAATTTTATTTAACTATAACCTCTCCCTATTCCTCAAGTTAATCTCGCCAGTAAACAACCTAATTATTTTATTATTATTATTATTATTATTATTATTCTAGTATGCTTAATCGCCTTTTTCTAAAACTTAATTTTATTTATTTTATCCGTTATTTAAATTTTCTGTTTTTATTTTAAATTTTATTTGTCCTACTTATATTAAATAAGAAAATACACCTTCAAAAACTATAGATCTACTAATACCACACTATGTCTAATTTGAATTTAATAGGTACCCTAATAGTTGCATATATTATGTCCAGTACATAATTCCAGTGTTTCCTTAAATATTTTAAAGTATAAAAATACTATACTTGGCGTATATTTTTCACCACATCTAACAAGTGAAATTACGATTTTAGTTATTCATATATACATCTAGCCTGATTGTATATCTCTCAGCGGATCTGGCATGAGATTCTCAAAGTATATACATAACGTCCGATGTATATTTCTCTACGGAACCAGCAAGAGAAAACTTCGATAAATGTATGAATTATACATATCTACATATACATTGTCTGGTATATATTTCTCAAACAAGAGAAAATTCAGTCATTTACACTACGCGTAAATCTGATGTAGTTACTTCGCGAATTTAGCATGAAAAACTTTGATAATAACTCGATAATTTTGATCCTTTAATCTATTGTGTACTAAGTACCATTTAATTTAACTCATTCGAATACAAAACCATAAACTTACATTTCATTATTATAACCACTGACAGTCAAACCTTCGATGCTAATTAATTTTGACACTAACTTTTATAACTTACGCCATGATTACCAAGTTATATTCCCGGCTCGCGTAATTATTTTTGCACTATATAAAAGTTTCTTTCACTAAACTTTGAATAAAATTTTCATAACTAAATACATTATGACAGATAAACACAAACAAACTCTGACAGCTCCCTATTTTGACACTATCACCTATTACGACTGACATGTCACATTCACGGTCCAACTCGCAGGCAACAACTTCAAAAGGAATTTTATCGTAATCTGTATAAAGGTACGGTCACAATGTTTTATTATTCGTTGACCATCCTTGCCTTAAATATCTCCGCATCCATCATAACGAATAAAAATAAAGTTACCGCACGTAGTGATACATAGCAACTATAGCTAAATAAATGTGAGATTATTATTATTATTATTTTTCACTCAACATTTTCAGTCCTGTTTTTTTTCTACTCGAACGTGTTTAGGTTTCTGAACGGACAGAGACGCGCCTTACATTATCTGTGGATGCTACTGCAAAATATGACAGCTAAACAGCTTTGTTTGAGCTTATTGTTCGTTACCAACTCTATGACTAATATTGTTTGTTTATCAAAATAAAACAGAAGTCCCGTGTTTTACGTACTTAACCAAAATCGAACATTCCTGACATTGGCACCAGGCTCTGAGATTGCCATTAAAGAGAAGAACCAGAAGTTTTATATAGCTAAATTTATCACCCGGTGTGATTAGCAAATTAAAATGGCTAATGTGTTCCTGCCTGTTAATAACTTGAACCATATTACACCCTAATGGAGAGAACTACTTATAATACGTAAGTATACAATCCTATTCTATATATATGCGAGTTATACCTATAACTTATTTATATTATAACCTTAGTTCATGTCGATGCGCATAACTCCTTTATTTAGCATAATTCCAAACTTAAATTAACTAATAAAGGTATCCTAGTCTTTCTAGTAATAAATATAGTTGTTAGATATGAAGTTTACTTAATGTCGTTTTCAGTAACTAACGGAATATTCTGCTTTTATTTCAGCAATATTGAGAGATGACACCCTCTGCAGTTATAATAGAGTCCATTACCCTGTTAACATAATGTTTAATCGCCTGCAAGTTTTAACCAATCTAGCTGTAACTATTCTACATGTGAAACCATTGCAATTTGCAAGCTACCTGGTTCGGCTTCCTGCTAAGTGAACGATTGTGATTTGTGTTGTGCTAAACCTTATTTTCCTTTCTACTAACCCTGTGTTATGTACTGTTCATGGATTACATAATTTTGTCTTATGATTTACTTATTTTACCTTTGAACCAAGCATGATTTGTTTCTTTTATGTATCAGCTGGGATAAGTTGATGCAATTTTGTTTACCGCTGTTTTTATAAATAAAAGTTATATATGCTAGTTTTATCTACATACTTTAATTTCTTCCTGACTTAAAGGTTATGAATGATTCATGATAATGTAAGCTTTACATTATTTTTCATTACTAAAAATACATCAAAACAATGTTTATGCCTAACTTCTTATACAATATGACTAAATATTGCCTGATGTTTATGTTATGATCTTAGTTCCTTACTAACAAACAATTATCACCCCCCCATATGCAAATCTCTTAATCAGTTTTAAATTTGTCAAACATATCTATAAGATGGGTAAGTATAGTCCATTTTATTAATCTTACCCAAAAACCAGCTTGGTCTTGTAAATTCAAATAATATACCAGCTTTTACTTATTACAAGTTAAATTCTAAATATTTTCTAATATCTATCTCATCTAACCAATTCAAATATCTACCTACCTACCTATATATAAACGTTTTTCGGGTCTAGCTATGCGATTTGTTTTTTTTATTTCATTAATTTAATAAGTATAATCGATACGATCAAATAAAGTTCTAAGTATACTTATGGAATGAATGTTATAGAATTCTAATTACTAATTTTTAACTTAGAATCAGTAGTTATAACCAATTTGGGTATTTAACATGTTACATGTCATACAATTATTTAATAGTATTTGTATGTCTAAATAATTTAATGATTTTAAATTATTTCAAATGACTATCGAATTTCCAATCATCGAATAAATCTCCCGTAAAACGTAACGCAATATTTATTTATTACATTATCTATGAGCCACACGCGACTTTTTCTTTTAAATTACTCCTAAATCCGTCATATGGCAAGTAATTAGCCTTTTACTTAAAAACGTATTATATAAAATTTAGGGGCTTTGATTCTAAAAATTAATATACTCGTATGGAACTAGGTATTTACAACTTTTAATGAGACGAAGCGTGTATAATAATCATTTTGTCTTTGCTTCGTTTCACATTATAAAAACGCCCCTGACTACTGTCAATGCGATGACCACAGATTGGTCAAATAGATGATAAAGATAACGATTTCAACCAATCCTAGCGTTCAGTGAAGTTAGACGATAGGACAACGTAACACGGTTTTATTAAACGTTTTTAAACGACCACCGAGTTCGTAAATTGTAACATTACTATCTATGTATAACATTACTTTTCAACTCACTACAGGATCTCATTAGTGAAAAGATCAAACATACATTAACTCGTTGAAATTTTAATACAGACTTGTAAAATTATAATTAACATGAAGTCATGAAGTTACCGAGTCACGTCCAACACTCCACATCTCTAATAAAACCCGGTTAAGTTCTAGTGACCCTAAGAACAATCAGTGATTATAAGTGAAAAGTGCGTTACAAGATGTGATTTAGCGAAAACACAGTGCCTTAGTGAAACTCAGTGCCATTGCGCTGTCGCGGACAATCGTCATGGACGTATTTTAGTGAAATTGCGGAGATACATTTCAGAACAAAATGGATCGGATAGCCTGCATAGAATTCACCTATAGATTTAGCTAAATACTTCGATTAGACTTAACCTAACCTATTGTAATACAGAAAATTAAAATTAATGATATTCAATTTGTGTTGTTAAGTTATTTACCTAATGAAACGACCTCAACTAAGTTAGGTATAAATAATAAACTCAAGCTCACTCCTTTTACACGGACATCAAATTGTGACGAAAGACATAGTATAAATATTTATACTATATCTAAGATCACGTAATAAAAAAATAATTTAGGTTTCACATCCTGGTCTAGGCATCCCAAACTGTACTGATCCCCCCCCAATGCCATTTTTATAATTAAATATATTTATATTTAAGTTGGCCTCATGATCGTCTAATGTCTAAGAACCCTACATTGTGAACCGAATAGTAATCCAAAGAACTTTAATGAGCGAGAGTTTATCATTACTAGTCTATTTTGAAGTACCTAATTACTCCTTTCTACTGTTTACTATTGAAGAATACCATTAAATTTGCAGGCTAATATATTTATATTGTTAAGTCAAAACTAAAAGTATTAACTATTCAATAAAGAATTATATTAATAAAATTCCTAATTGAAACATGGTTCAAATTATTGTAATAGTCTATTGGAAAGGATTAATTAACCTAACATTCTATTATTAACCAAGGAACAGAGTTATGGCAAGCATGAATATAGAAATCCTAACATAAAATATAATCATTCTACTGTTGAAACAAAATATCTATAGGCAACTTAGAATATTACTTGGAGCTTCAGATATAACCTACATAACTATGAACAAACTCTAGGTTTAATTCAAATATCTTACTAGATATACTTTTATAAAATGGCAATAATATATTAGCGGATAAGGAACGGCCCCATCACCCGCCGTGCCGCTGCTCTTCAACCATAACATCAGAGCCCGCCCACTAATATATTTTTATTATTTAGTATAACACATTATTCTATTAGTGTTAAATTTAGTAGACTAATTCTAGTTAATTAGGTAAACTTGATTCTACTAGTCTCTCCAATAGGATCCTTTGAGAAGAGAGACCGAGACAAACTCAAAGGATTAAACTATTTAATTCAATTATTCATTTTACTTTTGAACACAAAATAATATATTAGAACAATATAATATCAATGCTTAATTTTAGGCTTTATTCTTATTTCTTAGCCTGTTACTTCTTACTTATAGATTTAAACTCAATATGCCTATGACAAACTTTGTGTGTCTTTCTCTATAATTTGTAGTCATAACTACCAAACTATTTAGTAGTATACCTACTGTAATTATCATATAAATGTAACCCTACTAGGCGGGTTCTACAACCTTTATACTCTGGATTGTAGTATGAATTATTGAATCACTCAGATTACTATAATTCAATTTCAGTACTATATCCCTAGTACATAAACTATTTAGTTTAAAATTTAATATAATAATGAATTAGTGTAACCTCACCATTCTTAACTTAGTCTGAGACACTATTGTGTAAATTTTACATATACCATCTACTTCATTGAAATTGCCAACACTGAATTATTTCTAAAATTAATTAGCCCTAGTAAGTAGCCCTATAATTGATTTAGTGCGCTTTCAGATATCCTGTTTCAACACTTAATTTAACTAAATTAGTAGTCCTTTGGTTTTATCACTAAATAACTTCTTTAATAACCTTAATATTCTCACAAAGGTGGTGTGTTCTTGAACCACATAGTGTATACTCAACACTAGGGTTCCTTCAGACAACAACTAAGCATATGTGTAAGTACAGTGACCACTGATTGTCCTTGGACAGAGACAGTAAGCCGTAGCTAGGTATGTACCGCACATCTATAGCTGTTAAAGGTGTATTGAAAGGACAGACCAACTCGTAAGTATCACTTTGAATTTTACCTATACAAAAGGACTACGTTAACCTAGATTTATTTACTCTACCTGATGTTTAAAGATAATGTATAGCTTATAATGATAACGATTTAATTCTTACAACTAGAACCTCTTCGGAATAATATCTAAATATGATAAGCCTAGCTTTTCTTTTAGCAGGTATGTAACCGTACTTATTTACCCTTGGTATCCTAGAAAATTAATAATAATATCATAGACTCTCATTGTGCTTAGATGACTTCTATGACAACAACCTGGTGTGAATACACATAGCTAACTAATTACTTTTATTCGTTTGAGACAGTTTTAACGTGAACCCTTTAATTTACCCTTACTATCCTAGAAAGTTAATAATAATACCGTAGACTAATAAGTTTCGTTACGTGCTTAGATGACCTCTATGACAACAACCTTGTGTAAATACACATAGCTAACTAAATACTTTTATTCGTTTGGGACAGTTTTAACGTGAACTCTTTTATACACACTAACTGATAAAACATGTTTGCGGGCGTCTCCCTAGTTAGCCGCCTAGGTTTATCACTAAGGTTAGGCGCGAATGCTTCTTAAACTTAGACCTCTACCTATCTGCTAATTATAACCACTACAATACCTTTCATGTTAAACGAACTCCCTGATCATACCAACACGGGTTTATCGGACAACATACATACTCCGCAGCCTATAGAGCTTTATTTATTTTCTAATTAGACGGACAGTCTTAGAATTTGACGTTTCTGACAGGAATAGATAGACCTAACCACAGACTATCAAGATTACATTCAATAAGTAAGTTTCGATACCCTAGATTGAATATTTGCCTAATATGAATTTAATTTAAAAGGATTACTTTTCTAACATGAATTAATTATTACTAGTTCCTAATTTTCCTATTGGTTTTAGAAGGCTAATTTAAGTCTTCTTGGTTCAATAATTATAATTCTTACGTCGACAGAGCTTGTTTTACTATGCCAGTAGTAGAACAAACTTTGTCTACATATACCTAGCTAGTCACATTACGTGTTTATAAGCTTCCCTCGGTGTAAAGGAAAAGCTACTGACTACCTATAACCCCTAACCACCTATTAATCTATTGTTTTAGAGCAATTAAAAGTCCAAAATGACTTTTACAGTTACGTTAAACGTGTGAGTAGTGTAAAGGAATTCCGGTGTAAGAAAACCTTTGCTAGACCAACTAAGACCTAACATAACCTCGATTTCGGAAGTAAAACTTCCTGTGTGTAGTCCTAAGACCCTTCAACCGGCTATTTCTAGCCTTTAGTTGGCTTCCAGGTGGGGAAAATACCTACGGTGGTCTATATATACATATATAAATAAGGGGATCAATGCCAAAGGTACTTTAGATGGCCACACAACAATCGCAAACTGATTTCGGATCCACTTCTACGGGCCCTGAAGAGAAACCATGAAAAGTACCATCAGCAGAGCCTGATATACCGAATAAAGGTATCAGGAAACCTTGTACGCATACCTTCCAAACTCACTCAGTTAATGAGTTAAAACCGTCCATTTCCTGATTGTGGAAATCTTCAGGTCTCAACTCACAACCAAAATGTGAGTGTAGGTATTCATTTTCGTAAACTACGACTGCCTGGAGCTCTGCGTAACCGACTACCATTTGTGGCGTCGTTACAGAGTTCTGGAAAACAAAAGAAGGTTAATAAACATGTTAAAACAATCCCGGAACACACAAACACCAGTTATTAAAACATTCTCACAATCCTAGCAAAAGAAAGTCAACTACAACATTCCTGTGTAGCGATAATCGTTAACTTGTAGCGTTACTCGAACGCAACGTGAAGCGACACCCAAAATAATATCACCTATAATATACGAGCACAACACAAATAAATAAAAACCAACAAGGCAAAAATGGACGATACGTGACACCTCTCAGCAAAATATCAACTCACCCCTTCGACGACCGGAATAAAAAAGCCCCGCTCAGACCCTCGCCAGACTTTATATAGAAAACCCTGAACATGCGTAGAAACCCCTAATTTTCGGCCCCGCTGTATGAAACATGCGTATAAGATCGCTTGGATGCGTAAACTTTTCCCGCAAAAGAAATTTCAATTATTCAACTTTAGTGTCTATTTCATCATTTCAAGTAACAAATAAAGCTCACTTTCGTTTGAACTCATCTCTCCTCATATTAGCGTCTCTCTAGCGTCCCTGCGTATAGAGAAGCTGGGATGCGCAGAAGTTTTCCCGCAATAATGCATTTACTCTTCTAATGACAATGATTATTCTAACATAACATGTAACAAACAAAGTTCATTATCCTTTGAATGTGACCCCTACTCATTTTAGCAACATAGCGGTCATAATTCTTCTTTTTTTTTTTTCAACTTCCAGCCTATTCGATCCTTATTTATTAGGTTTTACAACTATAATGTTACCTCATTACAAAATAATTTGTGCAATTCTTTCCTCTTTAATTTATCTTACTAACATAATGAAATAAACCTATTTATTTCCTAAATTCTAATTAGAATGATGTTTTTTTTTATTTAATTTCAACCATTTCCTTCGCTTGCTCCACAGCGCCATCTAGGTAATTCAAAGTGAACCCATTTCTCTGCTAGTCGCCCAGAATTAACCTGTCAATTTTAAATGTCTAATCGTTTAGTTCATTATACTTTGAACTTGTCTCCTACTCTCCTTAGCATTATAACCGTCATTTCTTTTTTAATTCAACTTCCAGCCAATTCTTTATTACAAAATAATTTGTGCAAACTTTCCCTCTTTAATTTATTTTACTAACATAACGAAACAAATTTATTTATTTCTAAATTCTAATTAGAATGATCTGTTTTTATTTAATTTCAACCATTTCCTTTGCTTGCACCACAGCGCCATCTAGGTAATTCAAAGTGAACCCATTTCTCCGCTAGTCGCTGAGAATTAACCTGTCAATTTTAAATGTCTAATCGTCTAGTTCATTATACTTTGAACTTGTCTCCTACTCTCCTTAGCATTATAGCCGTCATTTCTTTTTTTATTCAACTTCCAGCCAATTCGATCTTTCTTTATTAGGTTACACAACTATAATGTTACTTCACTACAAAATAATTTGTGTAAACCTTCCCTCTTTAATTTATTTTACTAACATAACGAAATAAATCTATTTATTTCCTAAATTCTAATTAGAATGATCTGTTTTAATTCATATTATTAATTTCTTTTATTTCACACCTCAGCGCCATCTAGGTAACTCAAAGTGAACCTATATTTCCGCTAGTCGCTCAGAATTGATCTGTCAAATTTTAATGTCTAATCGTTTAAATAGTTGTCAATGTTTTCCAGAGAGAGCGCTGTTTTCAGTTTGTTTAGAAAATCTAATGACTAATTTCTAGCTGTCTGATGGCGAAGATTAACCTGAGTTTTTTAAATGTACTTTAAAAAGGACACAACGCTCTTGTTCCAGTACAGTATATAATGAACAATCTGCTTCATTCTTATTATTTACAAATTGCGGGTTACTTTGCACAAGCTGTTTTGTTGATTTTATAACTTATCAGAAGTTGGTTTTGCAGTGGATAATTACTTTTTTATTCGAAGGAGAAAACAGTTCACCAAATCTCATTTAAACATGTGTAAAGAAGATTTTAATACATAGTAAAGCTTTCCAGTCTTGATATTATTTGATGTTTTTAAATACATTGACTAGAAGGTATGACCTCGGTGATTGTAGTGCATGTTTTATGCATAATTCCCGTGGGAATGGCTGAATGAATTTACTATACAGGGACTAACCGATGCCCGTAGACAGTGATGGTAGAGACGTATCTCAGTATGTACAGCAATTTATCTGCCTCTGAAGATTGATTGAGGAAAGATAATCCAACTCATAAATAATATGCCTTTGAAATTTACTATAGAACGTTGTTTGTCAGCTAAAGACTAGAAATATTTACTTCCTGATAGTCTTGCATGATAATTAATGGTTAAATCAATGTTAAATTGATTTACAATAAACTGAAATCTCCTAAGGGAAAAATAGATTTAGGAATAAATAGTACATTCCCCAGATTCTTTAGTTATTGGCGGATAACATATTCAATTTAAACTTCCCACAACTTTCCCTATATAGTAGCGGTATAGACCAAACACGGATGAGTTTAAAAGATTATTTTAATTCTCAAGAATTATACCTATATACCTAGTTGAGATCCTATTGGTTTTAATTCCTAGTTTCCTACTTTCCCTGCATTGAAGCTACCCTAATCCTACTGAAAAGGCCTATTCTACGAACTATACCTATGGGGTTACTTCTCCCAGTAATTAGGTAGGTCCCTAGGGAAACTGGAAAGTTCAGCTGTGTCGGCAGAGAAAGCAACCTAAACACTCTTGTTGTGCGTACCTCCCTCCTCACTTTTGGTGGACCGTAGTCCTAAAAGTCAGTGAGAGTAAGGCGCCCTATTGTGTGGTTTAGTATATATACATAAATAATAGATTTATCGGGACCTAGGCTCAAATCCAATAAAGCTTCCGTGAGTGCGCGCCGGCATGCCAACTCTGTGGTCCTCACTTGTTCTTAAAGGCTGGCATTGAGACTAAGTAGGCACTTCTTCGGATGTCTATGTTGGCAAAGAGACTTCCGGGCTTTCCCAAGGCTCTTTTAGACTCTAATAATTCGAAATCAGAGGTTCCGTTAGGCTTCCTCGGATTCGTCAGAGATTTACTAGTGGTAGCCTGATCACTATTCTAGTACAAGTGTATGCTAATCTAGCTTCACTCAACAAACTATTCCCCACTATACAAGGAATATTCTTTATTCAACAGCTAATTAATGTAATGTACCAGACACGAATGACAACCAAACCAAAGTATCTGAAAAACACATAAGGAAATATTAGTACACGTATTAGTATTTGGGAAACCTCGCTGTCTCTGCCCGGACTCTGCTCACAGTTATTTGCTAAAGTAGTAACGACAGTAGTAAACAGTATGAAAACGTATGGCACCGCTTCCGTAGTAAGCGACTCAGCCGCGCACGGCTCGCAGATTCGTCAGCCTTTAACCACGGAAGCGGTGCCATACGTTTTCATAGTGCTTACTACTGTCGCGAGACGCGCGCTACGATCGCGCACGTCAGCCGCACGCGTCTGTCGCATCAGCCGCTACCCATGGAAGTCAACCTTAAGGGTCCACGCCAGCAAGAACTTCTCCATCAATACAAACAATAACAATACCATCATACAATATAAAGCCTCGCTTACTGCAACCCAGGCTATGTAAGCCAGGATAAACAGTAGCAAGAGAAATAAAAACCAAAAGTTCCTTACCAAGGTACAAATAAAAATATTAAATTAAACCGATTCCAAATATAAAATTCCCAAAACCCGACTACTGGAGTGAACCTGGAAAATAAAGTGTTTAGTTTAGTTTAGTTTATTTATTCATCAATGTAATATTACAATATTAATTGCATTGCATGTCAAAAAAATACGAAATTACATTGAAATCGTCAAACATAAATACTAATAGTCAAAGAACACAAAAATAATTAATAATTATAAATAATTATAACAACAACAATTGAACATCTAATAAATGGTCACCCGTCCGATGTCAATATATGTACAAGGATTAATAAAGTCAACACAATAAAAAAAAATTACATTTCCAGTTCCATGTATTCATCCACAGAGTATAATGGATTATCCAATAAAAGGTTTCTCAGCTGATGTTTAAATGCTTCGTCGGATTGTACATTTTTAAGTTTGGCGGGTAGACGCTCATAGTACGTGGGACCGATGACACGCGGGTTCTTACCCACAAGTGCCATGCGACGGGGTACTGTTCTCAAACGCCCGGTGTGGCGGAGCTCCTTGCCAAGAATATTAACGCGTGCGAAGGAGGAAATATTATTTCTTACGAACATTAATATTTGGAAAATGTAAACTGAGTAGTGCGTCAATATGCGGTGCGTTACGAAAAGGCCCCTGCAAGAGTGCCTAGGTTTCACCCCAGCTAACGTGCGTAAGGCACGCTTTTGCATAAGCAGCACCCTATTGGCATCCGTGGAGTTTCCCCATAGGAGCGTCCCATACGATATTAGGGAGTGAAAGTGTGCAAAGTAAACCTGTTTTAATTCATCATTTGCAATAAGCCTCCTCAGTTTACGCAACGCAAAGACGGCACCACTCAGTCTATCGCACAGTTTGTCGACATGGCACTTCCAGTTAAGATTTGAGTCAAGTGTGAAGCCGAGGAACCTACACTCATTACATATCGGCATCGGAGTGTTTGTCACGCACGTAGGAAGGGAGATACTTCGGCCTGAGAAAATCATGCTATTGGATTTCGACAAGTTTAAAATCAAACCATTAGCCGAAAACCAGGTTTGCAACTGTTGGCAAGCGTCGTGGATTTTCTCCCCGAGCTGTTCATACGTGCGCGCACTAATCACGACAGTCGTGTCGTCCGCAAAGAGCACTGACAAGCCAGCTGTAATAGCCGTCGGAAGGTCATTCATGTAAATTAGGAATAGTGTGTTTCCTAATGCTGACCCTTGAGGGATCCCTAGACTTACACTTCCGGTCATAGACTGCATCCTTTTGCCGTTTGCGGACAACATGACTGCCTGTTGACGTCCGGACAGGAAAGACGTGAGTAGACGGTGGCTGACATCGCTGATGCCGTAGTGATGCAACTTGTCCAGAAGCATTCCGTGATTGATCACATCAAAAGCCTTGGACAAGTCGCACAAGATACCCGCTACCTTGTACCTCTCATCCAGACCAGTAACAACGCAGTCAAATATTTTACACGCTGCCGTGGTCGTTGACATCTTCTGCCGATACGCAAATTGCTGGTCCGTCAGTAGGTCGTTCTCCTCGAGGTGGCTCATTATGTGCGACGACAGGATTGACTCCATTATTTTAGAGATGGTAGGAACTATCGTAATCGGCCTATAGTTGTTGACGTCACACCTGTCCCCTTTTCCCTTGAACACAGGGCACACTCTAGTACTTTTAAGTACGTCAGGGTGTACACCAGAAACAAAAACTTCATTAATTAATTGAACTAATACGTTGCCAATAATCGGCCAAATACATAATAAAATATTAAGGGATATGTCATAGGTGTCAGCAATTTTACGTGTTTTTAACATACACCGCAGCACCTGGTCCAGCATGTCGCTCGTGACGGTGGGCAGGGCGAGCACGGGCACCTCCGAGTCGCGCAGGTGTCTGCGGAGATATTGTTGGCTCAAGGATTCATCACTGTTAACGACGTAATTTATAGCTATGTTTAAAAAATGAGAATTAAATGTATCAGGAATGTCATTATCAGATATAATCATTTGCGTTGTCGGGTCTCTAAGTTTTATATTTTGTGACCGAGTTTTAGTGCCTATGTCTTCATTCACTATGTTCCAAATTTCCTTACAGGGATTTCTGCTTCCCGCCAACCTTTGCTCGATAAAGGTTTGACGAGCACGCAACGTTTCCGATTTAATTAAATGATAATATTTATTTATGCAGTCTGTTACAATGTCATTATTTGGGTACTGGCGCCGTATTTCGTGCAGATCAGTGTGCTTACGAGTGTACTCCAATAGTTTGTCGGTCAACCACGGGACGGCACTATTTTTATTTCTTAATTTGACGGTTTTAACAGGAAAATGAATATCAATATAATAAGTCATAACGGAAAATAATTTATCGTATTTAATGTTAATGTCAATAGTTTCATCGTAAATAAAATAAAAGTCATAATTAGAAATATCATAATAGAAAAAGTAAATAGATTCGTCGTTAAATAATCGACGTTCAATTGTGTCATTTATTGGACTTTCATGCCGTATGGCGAACTCATACCGCTGTGCGTTGTGATCGCTTATTGCAGTGTCCACTGGTGATACAGTTAGGCCGTCGCGAGCGAGGTCGGCAATGCCGCAATCAATGGACGATACACAGTCAGCAGTCACGCGAGTTGGAAAATCAACGGTGTTAGCACAACCGTAGCAACTTAATACGTCGTCTACCCGCCGTCTCAAACAATTGTCAGATAAATAATCCACATTTTGATCACCAACTAGAAGAAACCTTTTCTTTTCGTCAGTTACCTTAGTCAATAGTGTATTGCATATCTTGCGTGAAACGGAACCTAAAGACTGGGGAAATATTTAAGGTGATAATGAACTTTGTTTGTTACATGTTATGTTAGAATAATCATTGTCATTAGAAAAGTAAATGCATTATTGCGGGAAAACTTCTACGCATCCCAGCTACATTATACGCAGGGTACGCTAGAGAGACGCTAATATGAGGAGAGATGAGTTCACACGAAAGTGAGCTTTATTTGTCACTTGAAATGATGAAATAGACACTAAAGTTGAATAATTGAAATTTCTTTTGCGGGAAAAGTTTACACATCCAAGCGATCTTATACGCAGGTTTCATACAGCGGGGCCGAAAATTAGGGGTTTCTACGCATGCTCAGGGTTTTCTATATAAAGTCTGGCGAGGGTCTGAGCGGGGCTTTTTTATTCCGGTCGTCGAAGGGGTGAGTTGTTATTTTGCTGAGAGGTGTCATGTATCGTCCATTTTTGCCTTGTTGGTTTTTATTTATTTGTGTTGTGCTCGTATTATTATAGGTGATATTATTTTGTTCGTCGCTTCACGTTGCGTTCGAGTAACGCTACAAGTTAACGATTATCGCTACACAGGAATGTTGTAGTCGACTTTCTTTTGCTAGGATTGTGAGAATGTTTTAATAACTGGTGTTTGTGTGTTCCGGGATTGTTTTAACATGTTTATTAACCTTCTTTTGTTTTCCAGAACTCTGTAACGACGCCACAAATGGTAGTCGGTTACGCAGAGCTCCAGGCAGTCGTAGTTTACGAAAATGAATACCTACACTCACATTTTGGTTGTGAGTTGAGACCTGAAGATTTCCACAATCAGGAAATGGACGGTTTCAACTCATTAACTGAGTGAGTTTGGAAGGTACGCGTACAAGGTTTCCTGATACCTTTATTCGGTATATCAGGCTCTGCTGATGGTACTTTTTCATGGTTTCTCTTCAGGGCCCGTAAAAGTGGATCCGAAATCAGTTTGCGATTGTTGTGTGGCCATATAAAGTACCTTTGGCATTGATCCCCTTATTTATATATGTATTTATAGACCACCGTAGGTATTTTCCCCACCTGGAAGCCAACTAAAGGCTAGAAATAGCCGGTTGAAGGGTCTTAGGACTACACACAGGAAGTTTTACTTCCGAAATCGAGGTTATGTTAGGTCTTAGTTGGTCTAGCAAAGGTTTTCTTACACCGGAATTCCTTTAACACTACTCACACGTTTAACGTAACTGTAAAAGCCATTTTGGACTTTTAATTGCTCTAAAACAATAGATTAATAGGTGGTTAGGGGTTATAGGTAGTCAGTAGCTTTTCCATTACACCGTGGTAAGCTTATAAACACGTAATGTGACTAGCTAGGTATATGTAGACAAAGTTTGTTCTACTACTGGCATAGTAAAACAAGCTCTGTCGACGTAAGAATTATAAATATTGAACCGAGAATTAGCCTTCTAAAACCAATAGGAAAATTAGGAACTAATAATAATTAATTCATATTAAAAAAGTAATCCTTTTAAATTAAATTCATGTTAGGCAAATATTCAATCTAGGGTATCGAAACTTACTTATTGAAAGCAATCTTGATAGTCTGTGGTTAGGTCTATCTTTACCTGTCAGAAACGTCAAATTCTAAGACCGTCCGTCTAGTTAGAAAATAAATAAAGCGCTAGGCTGCGGAGTATGTATGTTGTCCGATAACCCGTGTTGGTATGATTAGGGAGTTCGTTTAACATGAAAGGTATTGTAGTGGTTATAATTAGCAGATAGGTAGAGATCTAAGTTTAAGAAGCATTCGCGTCTAACCTTAGTGATAAACCTAGGTGGCTAACTAGGGAGATGCCCGCAAACATGTTTTATCAGTTAGTGTGTATAAAGAGTTCAAGTTAAAACTGTCCCAAACGAATAAAAGTAATTAGTTAGCTATGTGTATTTACACAAGGTTGTTGTCATAAAAGTCATCTAAGCACGTAACGAAACTTATTAGTCTTTGGTATTATTATTAACTTTCTAGGATAGTAAGGGTAAATTAAAGAGATCACGTTAAAACTGTCTCAAACGAATAAAAGTAATTAGTTAGCTATGTGTATTTACACCAGGTTGTTGTCATAGAAGTCATCTAAGCACAATGAGAGTCTATGATATTATTATTAACTTTCTAGCATAGTAAGGGTAAATAAGTACGGTTACATACCTGCTAAAAGAAAAGCTAGGCTTATCATATTTAGATATTATTCCGAAGAGGTTCTAGTTGTAAGAATTAAATCGTCATCATTATAAACTATACATTATCTTTAAAACATCAGGTAGAGTTAATAAATCTAGGTTAACGTAGTCCTTTTGTATAGGTAAAATTCAAAGTGATACTTACGAGTTGGTCTGTCCTTTCAATACACCTTTAACAGCTATAGATGTGCGGTACATACCTAGCTACGGCTTACTGTCTCTGTCCAAGGACAATCAGTGGTCACTGTACTTACACATATGTTTAGTTGTTGTCTGAAGGAACCCTAGTGTTGAGGATACACTATGTGGTTCAAGAACACACCACCTTGTGAGAATATTAAGGTTATTAAAGAAGTTATTTAGTGATAAAACCAAAGGGCTACTAATTTAGTTAAATTAAGTGTTGAAACAGGATATCTGAAAGCGCACTAAATAGCGCGCTAATAGCGCATAGGGCTACTTACTATTGCTAATTAATTTTAGATATAATTTAGAGTTGGCAATTTCAATGAAGTAGATGGTATATGTAAAATTCACACTATAGTGTTTCAGACTAAGTTATGAATGTACTAGGGATATAGTACTGAAATTGAATTATAGTAATCTGAGTGATTCAATAATTCATACTACAATCCAGAGTATAAAGGTTGTAGAACCCGCCTAGTAGGGTTACATTTACATGATAATTACAGTAGGTATACTACTAAATAGTTTGGTAGTTATGACTATCAATTATAGAGAAAGACACACAAAGTTTGTCATAGGCATATTGAATTTAATTCCTTAGGTAAGAAGTAACAGGCTAAGAAATAAGAATAAAGCCTAAAACTAAGCATTGATATTATATTGTTCTAATATATTATTTTGTGTTCAAAAGTAAAATGAATAATTGAATTAAATAGTTTAATCCTTTGAGTTTGTCTCGGTCTCTCTTCTCAAAGGATCCTTTTGGAGAGACTAGTAGAATCAAGTTTACCTAATTGACTAGAATTAGTCTACTAAATTTAACACTAATAGAATAATGTGTTATACTAAATAATAAAAGATATATTAGTGGGCGGGCTCTGAGGTTATGGTTGAAGAGCAGCGGAATGGCGAGAGATGGAGCCTTTCCTTTAACCGCTAATATATTATTGCCATTTTATGAAAGGTTATCTAGTAATATATTTGAATTAAACCAAGAGTTTGTTCTTAGTTATATAGTTAATATCTGAAACTTCAAGTAATATTCTAAGTCGCTTAATAGATATTATGTTTCAACAGAAGAATGATTATGGTTTATGATAAGACTTCTATATTCATGCTAGCTATAACTCTGTTCCTTGGTTAATAATACAAAGTTAGGTTAATTAATCCTTTCCAATAGACTATTACAATAATTTGAACCTTATTTTAATTAGGAATTTTATTATTATTATTCTTTACTGAATAGTTAATGTATTTAACTTTGATTTATCAATATATAGATGTTAGCCAGTCAATTTAATGGTATTCTCTAATAGTAATCAGTAAGAAGGAGTAATTAGGTACTTCAAAGTAAACTAGTAATAATAAACTCTCGCTCATTAAAGTTCTTTGGTTTACTATTCGGTTCACAATGTAGGGTTCTTAGACATTAGACGATCGTGAGGCCAACTCAACTTAAAGAAAAATATTAAATATATAAATATAAAATTTATTTTGGGGGGGTCAGTACAAACTCCGGTAATGATTTACCCGAAATAAAAATAAACGTCACTACTGTGACAAAGGACAACGGTTTTATTAATTTTGATAAATATTCGAAGCTCAGCACATTACAGCGGTCGTTTGCCTATGTACTTCGATTATTACATAACTGCCGCCACCCTTCTACAAAAATTAAGGATGTGATACTGCCTGAGGAACTAGAACTTTCGTTTAAGAGATTAGTCAGTTTGTCGCAGCAAGATAGCTTTCCTCACGATTTCAGGACCCTTCGCGACAATCAACCTCTTAACCCAAAAAGTCTAATTTTGTCATTGAACCCTTTTTATGACACCGACGACAAACTTCTTAGGGTCGGTGGACGTTTGGATTCGTCTTTTTACTCATTTGAAAAGCGCCACCCAATGCTTTTGCATGGCAAGCACCGGCTCACCAGGTTGTTGTTCCAGCAGGAGCACGTCCGCCTCCTGCACGCGCCGCCGCAGCTGCTGCTGGGCGCGACCCGCGAGTCCGTGTGGGCCGTGGCGGGCCGCGTGCTCGCGCGCACGGTGTCGCAACAGTGTGTCACGTGCCGCCGCGCCGCTGGCAACACCTCTGCTCCTCTGATGGGCGTTCTTCCTTCTCAGCGCGTTACGCCTGATTTTCCTTTTATTAGTGTCGGTGTCGACTTTGCTGGGCCCTTCCTAATTACGGATAGGCATGGAAGGGGTTGCAAAATTTCCAAATGCTATTTGGCCATATTTGTTTGTTTTCGATATAAATGTTTACATCTGGAGGCTGTGAGTTCGTTATCGACTGACTCGTTTATTTTGTCGTTGCGTCGTTTTATCTCTCGGAGAGGACGACCGCACGAGATTTTTTGTGATAACGGCAGGAATTTCATAGGTGCAGCCAAGGAAATTAGCGATTATCTAGATTCAAACTCGGACTTAATTTGTAACTTTGCATCGAATGAGGGGATTAAATTTAAATTCCAACCGGCTTATGCTCCCCACTTTGGGGGTTTATGGGAGGCAGGTGTAAAGTCCGCGAAGTTTCACTTAAAGCGAATTTTAGGCAATTCTCACCTGACCTTCGAGGAGTTGGCAACGTTATTTAATCAAGTAGAGGCTATCCTTAACAGCCGCCCCTTGTTTCCGTTGTCCTCTTCTCCTAATGACTTCCAACCTTTGACTCCAGGTCACTTCCTTATTGGCCGCGCGCTTACCTCGCTGCCGTCGCCCAACCTGGCGGATATAAACCCGAACCGTTTAGATCGATTTCAGAGGCTTGAGGCACTGAGGCAGCACTTCTGGCAACGTTGGCAGCTGGAATACGTCGCCGAGCTTCAGCAGCGGACCAAGTGGCGAGTTCCCGGCAGAGTTCTACAGCTGGGCGACCTAGTCCTGATAAAGGAAGAGAACACTCCTCCTATGCACTGGCGACTTGGACGAATCGCCAAATTATTCCCTGGCGCAGATGGGATATCTCGAGTAGCTGAAGTTACTACTACATCGGGCACCTACAAGCGAGGCGTGAAATACCTTTGCCCTTTACTGGACGAGACAGCAGAACCGTTGAAGACTGATGTCTCCAAGGGCCCCCAGGATGTTGCCGCTACGAGAACTAGTGGTGAAGCGGGGGCGGTACGCGGCTAAACCAGTTTCGGTGAAGTTTCGTCCCTCCGCCGCACCTAGTCGCCGATCGCATTCTTCTCTCGGCTCTTAGCGCGCTTGTGTGCGCGTCATACAACCTTTTCTTACATTTAATAATTAGTTCCTACAATTTTGTGGAATTTTGATTATAGAAGTTTATTTGTACCATCTACGTTTTTATTTATTATTCATAAGACCCCAAGTCTTAACAGATAGGAAAGTTGATAGGTACTTTATAAGCTAAGTAGTTTTACATAGAAGCTTACTCAGGTTAAACTTAATACAAATTTTCATAGCTTTCATTTTAGTGCTTCAGTGCTTCATAGAGTTTTAGGCTTTTCTATATACTTAAAATTTAGGCTTTACTTTACTTCAGGCTTTAGTTAGAGTTTAGTTAATTAGATTTAAGTTTCTTTGGTTAGTAGAGGTATTATTTTGGGGGTGTTACAACGTCAGTTATAAGACCCATCATAAGCTACGGCACGGTAGTCTGGTGGCCACGCACCAAACTATCGACCATCGAGGCCAAATTACACAGATGTGGCGACACCCCTAGTACAATTCGCTTATGTAGCAAATCAGACGCGGCACAGGCAAGTCACCGTCGAGCTACGGTAGTAGCTATCGGAATACACACTTAACAACACGCGTTAGTTAACGACACCTATACCCCGCCTGGTCCTCTCTTTGTGTACCATATTAATATAATTAAATCCGCTTCAGTGTATGTTAGTTGGAGTAAGGAATAAACATTTATAAAGTGTAACTGTTTTATTATTTGACAATACTACTCCACATTGGTGACCCCGACGTGATTTCTAAAGGGCCAGGCGGGACCGCGAAATTTTTTTTTGTTGAGCAATGGAAGCGTACGCAGCGAAGTCCGGCGCGACAGCACCGCCCGGCGCAGCAGCACCGCCGCTGGCAATGCCCGGAGGCAGAGTTAATGAATGCGGTCAGGGCGAATGTGCAGCAGTAACGGTTGTCTCGAGGATCTCACCGTTTTGGACGGACATGTCGAAATTATGGTTCGCGCAACTGGAAGCAATTTTGGCGCCGCAAAAATTGGGACAAGAATCGAAGTTCGACATCGTAATTGGCAAGTTGACCAGAAACGAGCTCCACGTGGTATAAGACTTGCTAGAGGACGCGCAGAATCGCAAATACGACGACCTAAAGGCTCGACTGATCGCGGAATACCAGGAAAGTGCCGACTCTAAATTCAACCGGCTGGTGAAAGAGCTCGAGTTGGGCGATCAAAAGCCGTCGCAATTATTCAGAAGCATGGCGGAGGCCGCTCGCAATTCCGGTGTGGGTGACGATCGGCTTAGGAATTTGTGGCTGCAGAGATTGCCGTTGGCAATTAGGACGGTCTTATTGATTAGCGAGGACACCAAACTAGAAAATTTAGCAAAAATGGCAGACAAGTTGATGGAATCGGCTAATAAAGTGATAGCGGAAATAGCAGCACCACCAGCAACGCCAGTAGCAGCGCAGACAGTCGCCAACATAGAGCTGATCAGTGAATTTAAGAACATGGCCATAGAACTGGCGCATCGCACAATGGGGAAAAATGATGATTTAGCTGGCAGAAAATCGATTTCACAAAACTCGGCCCAGGTACATAAAAATTACTACCTGGCAATTATGAATAGACGGAGAACAAAAAAAAACCCCCCCTCCTCCTAATGACCATGTGACAACTGTATTGTCAGTCGGAACTTGGTCCTCGCTCTCAGTGCTTGTGTCAATTCGCGGCTTTCGTGAAAAACAGTTTACTTTGGAAGTGGTTATTGCTTGTTTGCGTGGGTTTTTTAATAAACAAATCATGGATTCTAGTAGCCCAGGTAAGAATTTATACGTTTTTATTATTATTTTGTCTATTTGAACGTACTTACTTTTACTTTAACGCCTCAAACGTCATAAGTAATATTTTGCATATAACAGACATTTTTTATTCTTCAAAAAGGTTTTAGTTACATGTCTCGTCGTTTCTCGAAGTTATTTTTTTCATTATCATATTAACACGGGTCTTTACTGCACAAAAACCTTAAAATTGGCTGCGATTTTTTGCGAAATTTTATTTTAAACGTATTTGAATGACTTAGGGTGATTTGATACAAAATTAGAATTCTATTTAAATTTAAAAGAAGTGGTAGACATGATGGTTGCTGCAGAGCCCAACCATGTTAGCTCTGACCCTAACGTTTCAGAGAATTCAGCGGTAGACTCTGGGGATGAGTTTTCTTCTGACGACGAGCCTTGGATATCATCATCATCTTAGTTTATAAACTTTTATTTTTATATTAAATGTATATTCTTTAAGTCGTTGTTTTCTTGTTGAGTTTAAGCTGAAATATTATTAATAGATATATTATCAACACACAAACACAAAACAACACAATAAGAATTTATGCCAGCTAAATCATCATTTTTCCCCATTGTGCATCGGAAGGGTGAAATTAATGAGCTGAGATCCAGGCCATCGGAAAGATGGGACCGTCAGAGGAACCGCTCGCGTTCCCGTTCCGGAGGACCATCAACGAACAATAGCTGGCTATGCAGATATCATTTCAAGTTCCGAGAAAGAGCCCAGAGATGCCTGCAACCTTGCGCGTGGAGGCAGTCACCGCAAGCACCTTCAGGCCCTGCACCGTCATCGTCGTCGAGCGGGTGGCAACAGTACCAGGGAAAATAAGTGAGGTACTTCCAGAAGCGGCTGCAGGAGGTGCCTTAGCAGCAGACAGCCATCGCCTCAGCGTCATCGACTATAATAGCGGAATTAGCTTTTTAGTCGACACGGGGGCAAACGTCTCAGTGGTACCGGTGAGTAAATTTAGTGCCAATCGCCGCGAGTGTAGCTACAAACTGTTCGCGGCCAATAATTCAGAAATAAAGACATTCGGAACGATAGCGTTAGAATTAAATTTAGGGTTAAGACGGGCTTTCAAATGGACATTTATCGTTTGTGATGTAAGGCAACCAATTTTAGGAGCAGATTTTCTCAAGGCACAAAGGTTGATAGTAGATTTATACAATAGGAAATTAAGAGATAGTGTTACAGATTTGTGTTCATATGGGACCATTGTACCATGGGGGCAGCAGTCCCTAAAAAGTATACAGGATGATAACCCATACCGTGACATCTTGGAGCAGTTTGCGGACATTACCAAACCCATGTCATTCAAGGAGCCTGCTAAGCACGGCTTCATGCATCATATAGAGACCTCAGGACCCCCGGTATACGCACGAGCTAGGCCATTACCGCAGGATCGCTACGAGTTAGTAAAAAATGAGTTTAGACATATGCAGGAATTAGGAATTTGCAGGCCTAGCAAGAGTCCGTGGGCCAGTCCATTACACGTAGTTCCCAAGAAGGATGGGCAAATCCGACCTTGCGGAGACTACAGGAGGTTGAATGCGGTTACGAAGCCGGACCGGTATCCAATTCCTAGGCTGCAAGACTTCACATATGTGCTAGCAGGTAAGAAGGTATTTTCTACTCTCGATATAAATCGCGCGTACCATGTCATAGAGGTAGCACCCGATGACATCGAGAAAACAGCCATCATAACACCTTTCGGCCTATTCGAATTCCCTAGGATGTGTTTCGGCCTCAGGAACGCGGCTCAGACTTTTCAAAGGTTCATGAACGCTACGCTTCGAGAATTAGAATCTTTCACAGACGAGCAAGGAGCCAATTCAAATTTGTTTTGCTACTTAGATGACATTATCATAGCGTCGGAGAGCGAAGAAGCTCATAGGGAACATTTAAAATAAATTTTCATGAAATTTAGCGAAAACGGTTTAACCATAAATCTCGGCAAGTGTCAATTAGGACAAAATTCGGTAGAATTTTTAGGATACCGCGTCTCAACGGAAGGTTTACAGCCGCGCGAGGAGAAAGTTAAAGCCATCACGGATTACCCACGCCCAGAGACAGTCGAACAATTAAGACGTTTCCTTGGCATGGTAAACTTCTATAGGACACATTTGGACAAGGCTGCTAACCAGCAGATGCATTTGAATAAGTTTTTACATAATGCTAAGAAAAAGGATCAAACGAAAATAATTTGGGACGCGGAAGCCATAGCGGCGTATGACCACTGTAAAGAGAGCCTTAAAAGCGCTATTACATTGTCATACCCGCTCGCAGACGTTCCGCTCGCGCTTATGACGGACGCGTCGGGGACCTCCGTCGGTAGTGTATTACAGCAAAGGGTACATAACGTATGGAAACCACTCGGATATTTTTCTAAAGCATTGTCAGATACGCAGCGTAAATATAGTACCTATGACAGGGAATTATTAGCTATTTACATGGCAATATGTCATTTTAGGAACTCAATAGAGGGACGTAGATTGATTGTGTACACAGACCACAAACCTTTGACATCGGCTCTAGGTAAGACAAATACGGCTACAGAAACACCTAGAAGGGCTAGGCAGTTGATGATTATCGGCGAGTTTACGAATGAAATAGTACATATTAGTGGTTCGCAAAACCTAGTAGCGGACGCGTTATCACGTGTAGAAACAACAGGCTGCCCCGTGAGCGTCGACTTTGCCGAGGTGGCCCGGGCGCAGGAAACCGACGATCAAGTTACAAAGCTATTCAGTAATAAGGTACAATTAAAAGCGTTAGCAATTCCGGGAACAAATACAAAGTTATATTGCGAAACGGTTACAAAGAATGCCAGGCCGTATCTACCGGAAAAATCTAGGAGAACCGCGTTTTATTCGGTACACGATATAAGTCATCCCGGGATAAGAAGAACCACCCGTAGGATGATCGCACAAAAGTTTTACTGGCCAAATTTGAATAAAGACGTCGGCAATTGGGTCAGAAGTTGTATACAATGTCAACGAGTCAAAATCACACGTCACACAGTATCTAAATTAGGGCAATTCGAAAATGCAGAAAGACTACAGCACGTTCACATCGATATTGTAGGACCGTTACCAACCTCTGCCGATGGAAATAGGTACTTGGTAACGATGATAGATCGCGCCACGCGGTGGCCGGAGGCGGTTCCTACAGCCGATATAACAGTAAGCACGGTAGCTAGTGTCGTATATGAAAACTGGATTTGTAGATTTGGATGCATGGATGTTATTACAACTGACCAAGTTACACAATTTGAAAGCGATCTCTTTAGTAAACTTATGAAACTTTTAGGAGTGCATAGAATACGAACTACTGCTTATCATCCCCAAATCAATGGGCTTGTGAGAACGATGGCCCATGTCATTGAAAGCAGCAAAGCAATGTTATACGGTTAAGTTATGCGTTTACCAGGTGATTTTTATGTCTACTCGGCGGTAAACAACAATGATCCATTTACGTATGTGGAAAACCTAAGACGTATAATTAAAGACTTGAAGCCCATGTCAAAGGCGGTTGGCGATTCGCGAAAAATTTTCGTTCATAAGGAACTGGCTACTTGCTCGCATGTGTTCATAAGAAACGACATGGTTAGGAAACCGCTGACCCCAAATTACAACGGCCCATATCTGGTTTTAAATAGGAAAGACAAAACCTTTAAGATCCAATTACCAAATAGACAAGTAGAAATTTCAATTGATAGGCTTAAACCCGCTTTCGTGACGCAACATCATGTAAACGATAACGCTAGCAATACCACTGTAAATGCACCATCAGCGATGAGGGACACTGATGTGCCTATACAGCCAGCAGAGCCCCAAACGCAACAGTCTATGCCTCGGACCACACGTAGCGGCCGAGTTATTAAAACGCCAGTCAGATTTTTATTAGATGAGTAAGTAAGTACGGCACACAGTAAATTAGTTTAAAACAGTAATTAGGTACCGAGCGGTGCCGAGACAATTACTTAGGTTTAGTCGGCGTTGCTGAGCAGGGGGGCTGTTTGGTGACCAAATGATTAATTATAGCAGAGCCAGCCCTACACAGTGACTACCATTACCGTTAGTTTAGGCTCAAACGTTAGGAAATTTCAAGCCGAACCTTGCAACACAGGTATCGCATGTAGGTAAGTTAGTTTAGGTTACTGTTCGCAACTATGTACTGCGACAATCTACGCAAGTATGTAATCAGGTCAATCTATGACAATAAGTTAGAGAAATTTGTGTAATGATTTCATTTGTAATTTCAACACTGTGTTTCATAGATGTCTTAGCGAAAAAAACACATCATACAGTACGTGTGCATTTATATAAGTAGTAGTAGTGTCATTTGCTGGATTACCATGGGCTGGGGACAGAGTAAAGAAGACAAAGGTTCCCACAATACCATTGCAATTGCCCAAGTGGAAACAATGTCTAACCAAGTGGAATCCAAGTTGAATTATGTAGGTCATAGCCCTCATAATCCTAGGAATAATTTTGTTACTAGTGGCGTGCTACGTCATACATAACAAATGTAAGCAGCGTGCAAAATCCTGGTTGCAGAAGGCCGTAACAGAAGTTGTGCCAACGGGCATTAGAGTTCAAAATGTGCCACAACAACAAACAGTGTACCAATAGTGTATTTAGCCTGCTGGCATTCTTAGAAATAGAAGTAAGTAGTCTCTGAATGTAATTTAAAACCTATACTTTGTAATAACAACATGATGTAATGTGTCGCAATACAATCTGCAATCCAAGCAGTAGAATCAGCGGAAGCAAGGTTCACTATTGTTTTATATAGAGTTTGTGTTTCAACCGATCTTAAAGAATTAAGGGTTATGTTTTTTATATTTTTTTAATATTTTACTTTAGTTTTCAAAAAAAATTTTTTTTAAGAGGGGGAGTATTGTGGCGACACCCCTAGTACAATTCGCTTATGTAGCAAATCAGACGCGGCACAGGCAAGTCACCGTCGAGCTACGGTAGTAGCTATCGGAATACACACTTAACAACACGCGTTAGTCAACGACACCTATGCCCCGCCTGGTCCTCTCTTTGTGTACCATATTAATATAATTAAATCCGCTTCAGTGTATGTTAGTTGGAGTAAGGAATAAACATTTATAAAGTGTAACTGTTTTATTATTTGACAATACTACTCCACACAGACTACTTTGTAGTTAGCCGGCATGGCAGATACAGGATGCATGCGGACAACACCGACAGCATCGCTAGAGGTCGTACTCGAACTGCCGTCTCTATACCTCTTTATCAAACAGGAGGAGGCAGCCTCGACCGCTGTACGTCTCAAAAAACTAAACCTTTGGAAAACTACAAACTTGCCATACACCGAAATCCTATGTGAGTTGGTAAGTAATGAACCACTAATAGAAGCGGTGACGGACAGAGTGCCGAAGACATTTGTCTTCGACAAGAAGTACAAAATACAGCTCCATGAAGATCCCTGGGAGGGCCTAAACCCCAATGAGGTAAGAATCTTCACAGATGGATCCAAATCAAGGTTAGGGTCCGGCTCCGGTACATTCTCGGAGGACCTAAACATACACATCTCAATACCATTAGGGGTCCACGGCACAGTCTTCCAGGCGGAATGCATGAGCATCATAATGGCTACGACAGCAATAGAGACACGGAAGGTAAAAGATCTACCGATCTGAATACTCTCCGACAGCCGATCAGTGCTCCAGGCCCTACAAAGCCACACCGTAACCTCAGGGCTGGTACTTGAGTGTCACAATGCCCGAAGGTAAGTAACAACAGCCCCATCACACTACAGTGGATAAAAGGACACAGTAACTCACGTGGTAATGACGAGGCCGACGAGCTGGCAAGAAAGGGCTCAGAGATGGTAGCAGTGGGTCCTGAGCCCATCCTGCTTCTCCCGTTCGGATGGCTGCGTAACAAACTGCTACGTATAACCAAGGTAGAACACCAACGATACTGAAGAAACCTAAACACCTGCAGGCAGGCCAAAGAAGCCCTCCCGACGATTAATCCCGGATTGTCACGGAAACTACGACAGTTGAAAAGGACTCAACTTAGACTCGTAACTGGGGCCATAACCGGCCATGCCCTATTTAACAAAGACTTACACACGTGTTCGTAATTTTTAAACGTTTTCCATTATTTTTGTATGTGTAGAGGAAGCGGGTCATCCCAGGTAATATCTTCTGTCCATACTTGTTGGAATATGAGTTTTACTTTCATTGTTATCGGAGACAGCCATCCAAGTGGGTCATATATTTTTGATAAGTCAGAGAGCAATGACCACTTTGTTGTGACGTTTTCTTTGTCTATGTTTATTGTTTAGAAGGTAAAATGATCTATGCGTGGGTTCCACGTAATTCCCAAGGTTTTGTTTATTTCAATACTGTTGAAGTCTAGCGTGTTCTGGCTTATTTTCTCTTGAGATAAGTCTTCCAAGAGGCCTGGGTGGTTGCTGGCCCATTTTAGCAAGTTGAAGCCCCCGCCTTGTAGTAGGTTAGTAAGTTGCTGCTGCGTTGTTTCCGCTTCTTCTATGTTGTTGCAGCCTCCCAACAGATCATCAACGTAGTAGGGTGGAGGCTCTAGTAAATGAACGGTTCCAGTGAATGAACAAAACGTACTTTTTAGACACGTTTTTCTCAAAAATAATTATTCTGTGAATTTCTCCCATATCATGAATTTTTTTTTCGGTTCGCAACATTATTAAGAAAATGATGGCAACATATTTTTCAACTCAGACGCATCAGTGACAGCATGGCGGTTGAGAGAAGTAGTCGATGTGGATGTGTTTTTTCTTTGTTTGGGCCAGAATTAAGGAGTCAGGTGAGTCACGTTATGATTATTTGTTACCCTATACCTTTCATACGTAGTTTTTATAAATTGTGCGAGTTTATTGTAGATTGGGATAGGTTACATGAACTTTTTACGAGGTGATCAGTATATACTTGTTGCAATTTATTCTAAATTAACAGTTGTTCTATAACTGGAGCTCTATAAACACACAAACCCAGTGAATAAACGGGGGTGTTCATTCACTAGAATCACATAAATATTATCTTTAAGCGATTTCTAACATTTGACTGGTTGGAATAAGATTGCAATTACAGAAATGAAACCACAAATAGATTGTCAATCTTGTATCCAGTGTTCGAACAGTATTTATAAATACTTTATAACCTAGGTTCATTCACTGGATTTGAAAATCCAGTAAGTGAACTAGGGACAATAATTATAGTTCATTCACTAGAGTTAAGAAACCAGTAAATGAACTTAAATCATTGCCCCTAGTTCACTTACTAGATTTTCGAAACCAGTTAATGAACCTTTGTTATAAACCGTTGAAAACAAAATATGTCTAAATTATTTGCTGGTTTTACTTAGAAAAACTATAATTTAAGCAATTTATACCTACATATAGTTCAGAATTTATTTTTGTTTTAGCGAAATGGATGGGAATATAAAAAAATATCAACGGTTTAAATACACGCAGGAATCCCTTGAAAAAGCGTTACAAGCTATTTCAAATGGACAATTATCACTCTGTAAAGCAAGCACTGCGTACCAAATACCAAAATCTACTCTGAGTAATAAAATAAACCAGAGAGTACCATGGCAACGGCAAATGGGCCCTCCTCCGGAATTGGCTTATAATGAAGAAGCTAAGCTAGCACAATGGATATTAAACAAAGCTAAGCTAGGTTTTCCTATGCATCCGGAAGAAGTTTACGATACAGTGCAAGATTTTTTGAATAAAAATCAAAGAACTACTAAATTTACAAATAATCGACCTGGTAAAAAATGGCTAGCACTTTTTTTAAATCGCTATCCTGAAATTACAAAACGAAACTCTGAAATTATTTCAAAAGCTAGAGCTGCAGTAACTGAAGAATGTATTAGAAAGTGGTTTTCTGAACTAAATAGTTTTTTGGAAGAAGAAAATTTGACAGATATTAAAAATGATCCTAGCAGAATTTTCAATACTGATGAAACTGGAGTTATGACTTGTCCTAAGACTGGTATTATACTTGGCCCTAGAAACTACAAGAATACCTACGAAATTGCTACCAGCAAAGAGAAAGAGTCTATTACAGTGCTTTGTACTTTTGCAGCAGATGGGAAAGATGTGCCTCCTTTTGTTGTTTATCCTTATAAGCGAATGCCTACTGCTGTGATCAATAATCATCCGGAGTCTTGGCTCATAGGACGTTCAGACAGTGGTTGGATGGTATCTGAAACCTTTTACGCTTACATAAAAATGTTTTATGAATGGTTAGTACAACAAAGAACTCAATTACCTGTCTTACTGTTTCTTGATGGACATAAATCTCACATTAATCAAAATATGTTTGAATTCTGCCAAGAGAAAGGTATCTTTTTGTTTTGTCTGTATCCAAATGCAACTCATATTCTTCAACCTTGTGATGTCTCTATCTTCAAACCAATAAAAAATGCTTGGAAAAAAGTGGTTAGGAAACATAAACATGTAACAACCGCTCCCATTAACAAACAAAATTTTGCTCAGAAGTTCAAAGAGGCTTATGATAAAGGATTAAGACCCGCAATAGTTATAAATGGATTTAGAGCTTGCGGCCTATATCCACTAGATCCAAATGCAGTTGATTATTCCAAATGTATTAATACTAGAAGACAAGAAATCCTGGCAAACAACAGTACTACCGCTGTTTCCTGTCTCACCGATCGTCACAGTGACTTGCGAAGTACTATGAAAGTAATAGAGTCTGAAATAGGGGACACATTACGAAAGGAATTTATCCAGTGTCACCTTAACAAATGTGTACACAATCATTCCTATTTTGATTTGTGGTCAAAGTGTAAATTAAAAATTGAGAATCAATGGCAAACAAACATATTGCAACGTCCTGCCATTAGTCAAGATTTACCGATGGACCTCTCAGCATCTTCTCATGACTCGACAAATTCACAAAACGTAGATTTATCCACTGATGATGCTCAACAGCAAGCGAGAGGCATTTCTCACTCGATTGAAGAACAAGTGGCTCCTAGTTCAGTATGTGACAGTGATTCACCTAACGGTCACGTTGATGATGCTCAACAGCAAGCGAGGGGCATTTCTCACTCGACTGAAGAACAAGTGGCTCCTAATTCAGTATGTGACAATGATTCGCCTAACGGTCGCGTTGATGATGCTCAAAAGCAAGCGAGAGGCATTTCTCACTCGATTGAAGAACAACTGGCTCCTAGTTCAGTATGTGACAATGATTCACCTCACATTCAAATAATTGAAGAAATAGCTCAAGATCAGTCATGTGATAACAGTTGCATTAATCAAACAACTGTTGTCGTTCAAGTTCATGCTACAGAAGCTGGACAAGCCAATCCTTCACCGGGATCAAGTGCTCTTATTGATTTGCCAAGTAACCCCAGTTTAGTCTTTAATAACTCAGAGTTGTTTGGACACTCCACAGGACTTGATTTGTTACGAACTGAAGAGTTGATTGATTTTTTTCTTGAACATGATACTAATGAAAGAGAAACCATTCCTTCGACTAGCCATTACACAGGAGAACCACCATTGGATTCTTTTTTGAAGTATCCGACAATACCCGAAACGCGAAAAACGGTAAAAAAAAAGGAAGCAATGCCTTATGGACTAACGGGAAGAAAATACAAGGAATACATACAAAAAATAAGCGATGAAAAAAGAAAAAAAGAAGAAGAACTAAATAAGCGAAGAGAAGAAAAACGTAAAACAAGAGAATTAAGAAAGGAAACAACGAGGAAGAAGTCAGCAGAAACCCGGAAAAAGCCAAAAAACTTACATACTCTTGCAAAAAATGCCACAAATGGGAACCAGCAATATGAAAATGAATGTGATCAAAATATGAACGATGCTGAGGTAATGCAAGACGAACATGAAAAAGAGAACGAGAAAAAAATATCAAGAAAACGCAAACTAGAAACTGAAAGTAATAAAAACTCGCGTGAAGTTTTGGAGACACAAAATGTCACAAATATTTTGATACACCAGAATGAACTGGAGAACGTTGTTGATACTAATATCTGCTATTACGATGACACTGAATCTCATTGTGGCAAATATGTTATAGTAAGTTTTAATACAGACCGACGTAAGCGGTATTTTGTTGGTAAAGTTCTTATGGTAAATCAGGCACTGAAAAAATATAAAGTAGAGTTCCTGAGAAAAAGGTCTGTTATAGATAACGTTGTCACTTTTGTGAAACCAGTTGTAGAGGATATTGCTGAAGTCAATTATAGTGATATTATACGATTTTTAAGCGACCCTACTTGCTCTAGACGGGGGCGTATTACTTTTGCCGATGTAAGCTTTGAAAACATTGAATAATTTATGAGAATTACTATAACTTACAAGGCGTAATAATTTCTAATAGGGGCTATAACTTTTTGACTGAGATTCTGACATTCCTAATAATGATACGGATTATGTAGTGAGTAAGATATAATTGCGAGCAGGCATAGTTTTAAGTACCAACGTTGATTGTGATAATAATGTTACAATAGTTCCTATAAATTGATTTAATTAGTAATAAGTTTACTGTAGAAAATCCTGCTTTTATTGCATTTTATCTTTGTTATACTTATAAAGGCAAGTTGACTTACCTAAAGTATGGATATAATTTCGCCTTTGAATTTTGTAGTCTACCTAGTAAGTGAAAATCTTAGTAGGTTACACCTACCAATAAGAAATAGTAAAAACCTATTTAGTATTGATCTCTATTACAAAAGTAATTATAATAGTTACTAATTAAGAGTTTTTTATGTCATTTTTTTGTTGATTTTTTATTTAGGTAAACCTACCAACATAATAATAAAAACCTTGTTAGTATTGATCTCAATTACAAAAATAATTACATAAATACTTAAGAAGTTTTTTTGGTCGTTTTGTTTTTTATTTCAGTGAATATGTTTTTGTTGATTTTTTATTTTAAGAGTTACTTGTACCTGTACTTGTTACTATATAAGTAGGTATATTTCCTGAACTAGTAAACACATTGAAAATATTTTTATTAAAGTGGTTACTGGGTATCACTGATTTATTAGTAAAATAATGATACTCGTAACATACAATTAATGCGAATCGTTAAACAAATTTTGTTTTATTTGTACTTGTTTTATTTTGATATAAAACTATAGTGATGATTTCACATAAGTTTTCATATCTAGGTACCTACCTACCTAATTTTACTTTAATAAACCAATTCAATAAAGGTAGTTCATTCACTGGTTTTATTTCGTTCATTAACTAGAATTCCTTGTTCATTCACTGGGGGTTTTGGGTATTTTTCCATTTTTTCACCAAAATAGTAGAATTTCGTGAAATTGTGCAAATATATCAAATATCAAAAAATGCGTTTATCAAGGTAAATAGATTCTTAAGTGATACTGATAGTCAAGATTTTTATTAAAAATTGTTTTCTTAACAAAACAATTTTTTGAATACACGTAATCGCTTAACCGTTCATTTACTGGAGCCTCTACCCTACTGATCATTTAGGATGCTGGCGGCGAGTGGATAATGTGAACCATCATCTTGTATGAGTTGTTTTATCGTTTTCATGGCAAGGACTATTCCGCCTGCCTGCCTTTGTACCGTAAGTTACTGTACATAGCTGGTACACCTTAACAGGTTCGGAGTTCGATTCCCGCCAAACGATATTCTGTAGGTGTTGATCTTGTTCTTGTATGCGTATCTGTCTATAGAATATCTCAATATCAGCAGTGTAAACATAGCTATACGCTCTCCAGCGCAAAATCATTGCTTGAATATCTTGTTGTAGGTTAGGGTCACACTCCATCAATTGATTCAAGCTATGGCCGGACTTTGTCGGGTATGACGCATTGAATACTGTACGAAGTTTAGTAGTTTTGGAGTCTAGTTTGATGACTCTATGGTGCGGTAAAAAACAGCTGGGTTCTTGTGGTGCGACACATTGTTTCATACGTCCTGAGGCAATGTACTCCGCCATAAACTTTTTATAGCTGTCAGACAGAGTGTTATCCTTTGCTAGCCGCTTCTCTAAAGTTAGGAATTGTGCCACGGTCTGAGACTTTGATGTGCCGATTTTCTGTTCATAGTTGTTTTTCATAGGAATCCTGAATTCGTAGCGCCCATCTGCTAATCTCTTCGTAGTGTCTTGGTACAGTCTTTCACACTATTCTTCCTTGGATGTTCTCTTTTCACATGACTCTGTGATCTCTTCCATCTCCCAAAATTGAGAAATTTCATCAATGTTGGTTAGTACCACGTGACTGTTCAATGGTTTTTCATTGCCGAGTACGGCCTATCCCAGCTTGGTTTGCTGAGCGATATGCGCTTGAGGGGGACCTCTCAAAAGTCCATCCATGACGATGTCTGCATAGATCCCTGCATCGAGTAGCATGTCAATTGACCTAGATATGTTGTATTCGGGGCCAGCTAGGTTAATATTGGTTAGGTGTGGCCATTCCTGCTTCTCAAACGTATAATTTGGTAGGTTATTCAGCATTTTAGCCAATAGCTTCGGTGCAAATTCGTGGTCCCCATGCAATGATTGGCATGAAATATGTATGACCCCCTTGCTTTGACTAGCTGTGCTTCCGATGCCCGATACTGTAGCTCTTTGCCTTTGTCTTTTGAGGCCTAGTCGCTGTGCCGCTGACTCCGTGATAAGGTTGACCTGGGACCCTTGATCTAAGAGGCATCTTAGTTGAATGTAGGTTCCATCCGCCGCTTTGACCCTCACTTGTAATGTGGCCAGTAGGACCTCGTTAAAGTTCCCGGCTACGTGGTTCGTTATCCTTTGGTTTCCCACTGTGTCAGTGGTTGATGACGCAGGTTGCGACGTTGACGGTGTCGACCTATTGCTGACCGGAACTAGGTCAGCTGCTAAATCTTGCAAGCCAGTGTGATGCGCTGCGTCGCATATTTTGAATCTTTTTGCTGAGTGGCACTGCATTACAACTTTAATATATGCACACCTATTTCTCGATATGTTTACTTCGTTAAGACCTCTATGAAACACCGTGTTGGAATTATAAATGAAATCGTTACGCAAATCTAATTCTAATTCTAATTCTTTCTAATTTACTGTCATAGATTGACCTGCGTAGTCTGTCGCAGTGCATAATTGCGATCAGTAACCTAAACTAGCTTACCTACATGCGATACCTGTGTTGCAAGTGCAAGTTGAAATATCTTAACCTAAAGACCTTATCTAATACAAATAACTACTACTAATACTGTGTGGGGCTGGCTCTGCAATAATTAATCATTTGGTCACCCAACAGCCCCCCTGCACAGCTACGCTGACTAGTCCTAAGTAACCACTCGGTACTTAATACTCGGTACTTAGTTTTAAACTGATTTACTATGTGCTCAAAGTTACTTACTCGTCTAGTAAAAATCGGACTGGCGTTTTAATAACTCGGCCGCTACGTGTGGTCCGAGGCATAGGCTGTTGTGGTTGGGACCCTGTAGGCTGCGTAGGCACAACAGTGTCCTGCGTCATTGATGGTTCATTTACAATGTTATTGGCCCTAAAGGCCCGACGTAGACTTTTTAGCGTCCGTGAACGTGCTACGGTTTGGTGACCTCTTTGGGGAAACTGAAGGTTTTGTCTGTGCAATTGCTGACGAGGTCAAAATGACAAACAATTACCAGAAATATATTCTGAGGGATTGCACGGTCGACATTTGTCGAGCGTGCCGTTGCCCCGGCGAGTCCCTCAGACACATAATTTCCGGTTGTTCGCATTTGGGCAACGGCGAGTACTTGTACAGACATAACATCGTGGCCAGGATCATCCATCAGCAACTTGCTCTTCAATATGGTCTTGTTGAGTCTGAAGTGCCTACTATAAGTTTACACCGGCGCCAGTTCTCAAAAATGCTCGTGCTACGCTCTTTTGGGATCGATCTGTCATTACGGACAGGACTATTGTCGCCAATAAGCCTGATATCGTATGCCAATAAGCCTGATGACAGATCGATATCAACGCCGGGCAGTGCTCGTCGACGTCATCATCCCGCATGACGAGAATCTCGTGAAGGCCGAGAAGGACAAGCTCAGCAAGTAACCTGACTTGGCTCACGAGGTGACCGCCATGTGGGATGTTGACTCGACGATCATTGTCCCGAAAGTTGTTTCGGCAAACGGTCTTATAGCGAGTCTCGACCAACACCTCAAGAAACTCTCGCTAGATAGCTGGATCAAAGGCCAGATACAGAAGGCAGTACTCCTCGACATGGCACGCATTGTGAGGAGGTTCCGCTCTCTGCAACCCTAACCACCGGTAGCTTGAACCCTGTCTCGCTGCCGGCGGCACTCGCAGGTAAGGTTTTTATAATGTATATTTTTTGTATTAGTATTGTTATTTTACTTTTATATTTGAATATTTATTATAAAAAACCTAATGTACAGAAAATTAAATAAATATATGAACAATAATAATAACCTAATGTACAGAAAATTAAATAAATATCAATTAAAATATGAACAGTGGGCAACAGACAGAAATGTGTAGGTAAAAAAGTTGATTGACCCTTATATTGAAATATTGTATTCGCTGACAGTAACATGTAAAATACTAAGTAAATTATAAACACGTAAAAAGTAGCAGAGCCTTCATTACTTACTAAATGTCATATTACAAATCTTAGGTATATTAATCATAGGTACTTATAACTATTATATAAAGGTACTTACTTACTTGTTGTCTTATCATCAAGTGATTTTTATTTCGTTTATATTTTGACGCATTAATAGTAATCACGGTCCCATTTACTGTTATGCGATGTGGACGTAACTCAAAACCTTGTTCCGAACGTTTATGCTACACGGCCGCAACTCCGAAGTGTCCGGGCAGCATGGTATTTCCGCGTGCGTTCGTCGCGGGCGCAAGCGGCGGACTGGCGAGCGGCCGTATTGCAGGAAAGGGATAGTCGATTTTTGGAAATTTGCATAAGGCCACAAGTGCATTAAGGGGCTTTAGAGGATAGATTTCCTTATTTTTTTGAGTTAAGGTGGTAAATTAAACCCTTCTGACCACGAATCTGCAATAATCTCAAAAATGTTTTTTTTTTAGATGAAACCGTATAGCAGGCACTAGGCGATGTATGTAGCTAATAATTCCCTATCGTAGTGTACTGGAACACGAGTGTAAAGTGTCTTTTTTAAAATCTAATTTAAAACTCAGGTTAATCATCGCCATCAGATAGCTAGGAATTTGTCATTAGATTTTCTAAACAAACTGAAAACAGCGCCCTCTCTGGAAAATATTGACAACTATTGAAACGATTAGAAATTAAAAATTGACAGGTTAATTCTGAGCGACTAGCGGAAAAATGGGTTCACTTTGATTTACCTAGATGGCGCTGTGGAGCTAGCAAAGAAATGAATAATGAATAAAACAGATGATCATTCTAATTAAAATTTAGGAAATAAATTGATTTATTTCGTTATAGATGAGGGTGTGAAGTCATCCTATTACCAGGAGTTCAGAACCTGCAAGGGTCTGCTCCAAACTGGCTGGCATTACAGTCAAACAGATGTTAATTGAAAAAAATGAAATATTAGTAATATAAATTAAAGAGGGAAGGATTGCACAAATTCTTTTTTAATGAAGCAACATTATAGTTGTAAAACCTATTAAAGAAGGATCAAATTGGCTGGAAGTTGAATTAAAAAAAAAACCGATCAAGTGCGTGTCGGACTCGCGCACCGAGGGTTCCGTATTGAAGATAATATGCTTGGTAACTGCAAAAGAAAATACTCATTTTGTTATAAGCTTTATTTTCCAGGCAATAAGGTCGATTTTGACTAGCCTAAATTTTAATACAGATTTTCTTAGTTTTTTTGTTATTTCTCAAAAACTGTAAATAATGAACACTTTATTTTATTTTTCCCAGAAAATATAAGTAATTATCTATAACGTCAGGATTTTTTTGGAGATAAGGGGGGGAACGGTAATTTTTTGTACATTTTTGGCTATAAATCAAAAAGTTCAACACAGAAAATTTACAAAAAAATAGTTTTGAAATGTGCAGATTAAGACCTGTCATATGACATCCCTGTTATATATACAAGACCTGTTATATTGTGGGGAAATTGTTGTGAGGTAGATGCTGTATTCATCCTGCAAAAAAAGTGTGTCAGAATACTAGCAAATATTGATCCTATGGACTCCTGTCGACCACACTTTAAAATGTTCAAAATACTTACCCTTACATCCATGTATATTTTAGAATCATGTAAATTCATCAGAAAGCATCCAGACTTATTCCAGACCCTCACAGAAACAAAGAGAAATAATAGAAATCTTAATAAACTTAAACTACCGTTTACCAAATTAAAATTAGTTGCGTCCAGTCCACACCAAATGATGATCAAAATATACAACCACGTACCAAATTCCATCAAATGTGAAAATAAATTCCCTTTATTTATAAGTAAGTTAAAAATATTTCTATGTGATAACTGCTTTTATAGTTTAAGTGATTTTTTAAATACCGAATTTAGAGATTAATGAATGCAAGTATAATTGTTTATAATGTACAAGTAATATAAATAAAAATAAAAAATAAAAATTATATAAAACTACACGTAGGTAATTAAAAGTAAGTTATGTAAGAATTATTGATAAGTATGTGCAATATTCGTAGTTCTAATAATTAGGTACTAGCCCTACTGTCCTAAGTTGCTACGCCCTTGCAGGGTGTCATATGTATACCTTCCATGTAATTCCATCTATAAACCTGTAATGTGACATGCAATAAATAAATTTGAATTTGAATTTGAATTTGAATCCCATTTGCTATAATCGAACCACTTTCATTTTTGAACCCCCCATTCTAGACCCCTTGTCAATTATTAATAAAATTAATTTCATATTTTTTTTACTACAAATAGATGCGGGCAAGCAAGTTATTTATTTTATTTATTTATTAAAATTTATTAATGAAAACAATTAAAGCATATCAATACAACATTGTCCCACAAAACTGTTTACACAGTTTGACTGCGGGCTCTTTGAGTCTCTTAACTAGGATATAACTTTACTTAAAATTAATTTAAAACTTTATATAATACTAACTAAATAATTAAACATTCTTCTTTTAAACTTTGCCTTATTGGCTTCTAACCTAACATCTGTGGGCAAGCTATTGAGAATGTAGGGTAGACGTTTCTGCAGGCATCTGTCACCGTAGTAGTTGCTGACCCTCGGCACAGCGTACTTCCCTGCAGCCGCCGACCTAGTGCCGCATGCATTATTTACAAGGGATAGATTATGCTCCTGAGCGCCGTGATGATGAAGTGCTAACAGGAATTTATGCTTAAGGCTAACTGGGAGAATTTTACAGATTTTGAACAGTTGATGATAATCTCTTTTACACTTAGCTTTAGTTTTTTGTTTACAAGAAGTTTTAGGAATCTAATTTGCATATTTTCAATTTTAGTTAGATTTGTTTTAAAGGTTAATCCATAACAGTCAAGAGCATAATCTATAATAGATTCCACTAAAGCTTTGTACAAACACTTTAATGTATCTAAAGGAACTTTGAAACTTAAGTGGTAAAACTTACCTAATAATACTCTAAGTTTACTACATATAAAATCGACATGATGGGACCATGAAAAGCCTTCATCCACCTTAAGACCAAGGTAAGTTACACAGTTAACGCGGGAAATAGGTTTACATTGACAAAAGGACTGGCTACTATGAAAACAAGAAAAGTCATGGGTTATTATGGGCGATGGTATACTACGAATATCTAAATAAGGGGAACGTATAATTAAAAGCTTGGTTTTGTCGGTATTCAAAACGATGCCATTGTCATGGGACCACCGGACTACAGCATCTACATCCTGCTGTACCAAGCGACAAGTGTCAGGTAGCTCGGCACTGGTGCTCGCGCGCAACACGCACAGGTCGTCCGCAAACATGTGCGCCGAGCAGTGGCGCAGCGCGCCGCACAGGCTATTCACATGCATGAGGTAGCACAGCGGGCCGCTGCAGGAGCCCTGCGGCACTCCGCACGCCACCCGCCGCTCGTCGCTCAGCGCCGAGCCCACCTTCACGCGGTACGAGCGCTCGGTGAGGTAGTCGCGGAACCATTGGTTCAGCGGCTCATCCACCCCGCACTCGCTCATGGCATTCAAAAGCGTATTAGTGTCTAACGTATCGAACGCCTTAGTGAAATCAAAGAACACTGCTACAACTACTTTCTTATTAGCTAAGTGCGAGTTTATCTCATCGGTGAACTGACCCAATAAGGTGTTTGTACTTCTACCCCTTTGAAAGCCATGCTGATTTTTACTTATTACATCATTTTTGTGCATGTATTCTCCAAGTTGCTTAACAATACATTTTTCAATAATTTTGTCTACACTAGATAGTATGGCTATAGGTCTATAGTTAGAGAATATTTTACGACTCCCTTTTTTGTGAATAGGACGGATTATAGCTTGTTTCAGCCCCTTTGGAAATATATTCTTACTTACTGATAAATTAATTAGCTTAGCCAACACTGGACTAACCTTATCTGAAACAGTTTTTAAATCAGACATGCGTATTAGATCGCTACCTGGTGATATCTTAGAGCTCATGTTATTAACAATTTTCATTATGTTTCTAGACTTTACTGGTTGCCATCTCATACACACCTCTGATCTCCTAACATAGTTATCTCTACACAGCCATTTATCATTGCACACATGTTTAATAAAACTAATTTCTTGAGAAAAAGTTTCCGCAAACCCGTTGCATATATCATAAGTACTTCCTTGTCCTTCCATATTATTTAATATTAGTGTGTCTAAAGACTTTTTATCATTCCCTAACATACTATTAATTTTGTCCCACATTTTCTTTATATTTTTATTACAATCTAAAATACTCTGCTTATCATATTCACTTCTCTTCTTAATAATAGCTTTATGACATTTATTTCTATATTTGGTATATGCGAGGCGCTTTATCATACTCTTTGGTTCACTACTCCATATCGTAAATAATCTATCTCTTTCTTGTATCATCAATTTCAAATTTGCACTAACCCAACCCTTATTATTTCTACAAACATTACTTATAGTTACTGTCTTATAGCATTCAGCATAAATCTTACAAAAAATTTGACAAAAGGCTTTATACATTTCCACAGGGCACTCGATGGTTAATAGTTGTTCAAAGTCGGTTGCGAGTAACTTTTCTCTAACCAGTCGGTTGTCTAGGATTTGGCGCTTGACATTAGGCGCAGGCGCGTGCGGTGCGGGGGGCGCGGGGCGCGCAAGCCCGCGCGCCGACGGAGTGGGTTCCCAGTCTACTGCTACAGAAATACAGTAATGATCCGATATTTTATGCTTTATAACAGCTGAATGGATTTTATCGGAGTGTCCCCTAACATAGATATGATCTAAACATGACTCTATTTTTCTACCATTAACTATTTCTTTTCGTGTTACATCATTTATGCATTTTGAAAAACCATATTCTGCCAACATATTCTCATATGTGGAGACATGACAGTCCTGACTATTCAGGATATTAATATTAACATCACCACATAATACTGCCTTTGAATTTACGGGAAGGTTGTACAATAAAGTATTTAGTTCACTGAAAAATTTATTCATTTTATTAGTTTTCGGTGGTCTATAGATTGAAATAATATACACAAGTTCCCCGTTATGCTTGAGGGTAATGGGAACGCACTCCGCCGACTCGGCGAGGGCCGCGCCCGCGCCGCCGCCGACGCCCGCCGCCGCCGCCCCGAGCTCGGCGCGTGAATACACGAGCACACCCCCCCCTCTACGCTCCTCCCGAGTGTAATGATTTAAAACAAATCCTTTAATGCTATACATTGACAAAAGTGAGAAATTAATATTGGATTCTGTGATCACTATGACGTCTATTTGACATAAGTAGCTGTCCAAGGTTACAAGTAATTCATTGAAAAGTTTTTTAATTGAGCGGATGTTAACGTGAAATAAACAAAGATCTTTGCGTCCACTAAATGAGTCTATAAATTTTTTAATGCTATCGACACATACGTATTTAACAACTCCTTGACCGTCTATAAAATCTATATTATCTAATACTGTGAATTTTAATTATATTTTAAACTTAATAACTCTGCAATACTTATCTAAGCTTGTTCAGTGTTTACTTAACTTTCAAAAGCTCAAGAAGATCATCTTCCGTTCTTAGCTATAACGCATTACTTTCATCGGTTTTCTTCACCAGAATCTTGCCATTGCTCACCCATACATACTTATAATTACCACGTAGTTCCTTCTTTGCATTCCATAACAATGCTCGGGTAGCATTTGTTAAGCTCTCATTAATGTAAATCTTGCTTGTCGAAGATCCACCAACAATCCTGCCACTATTCGTTTCCATCAGCTTGCGCCGCTTCGCCAACCACTCGTCACGGCTTTGGGTTCCAGTGGTTTTGAACGCCACTATTATTGGTGCCGGCTTCCTTCCAGATTTTAGCGGATAAACTCGCCTCGCTGTCTCGATATCCGCACAGGTGACATCCACCTCCCTGCCTATCTTAGCTACAATGTCTAACACATTCTCATTAGGCAGCTGCTCCACACCTACAATCTCGATTTTATGTTTGCGAGTTGCTTGCTCAAACTCATCAAGTTTTTGTTGTAGCGCTGTGTTGCACTTTTCCAAATTGACACATCTGTTTTGGGTGTTTACGGCCATTTTCTCCAGCTTAACAATTTTTTCTTTGGATTGCTCATGTTCCACTAGTAAGGCGTCATACTTATCCGAAAGGACACTCATGCTATGTACAATAGCGCTTAGTTGTTTTTCCAAACCTGGCAGGACATTGACCTTCTTGAGTATGTCCCTAATGGCCTTATTTGTATCGAGGGACTCATCCTTTTCTGGTTCGTCATCAGACTCCTCTTCGCAGTTATTGCAGCAGCTTCTATTTCTACCAGCCCGCATATCTGCCAGTAACCCCTTGACACAACCTCTGTGAAATACGCCCTGACAGGCACCTTGGCATACGAAGTGTGACCCTCTTTTCGGCAATAATTTCTTGCAATTTTGGCACTCCATTATCATTTATGTTAGTTGCCAAAGATTGCCTGATCCGATCCTTACAAACAGAGAGATACTCGTACACTGCGATTCACAATGCTACGCCGTAACGACTGTAGCAGCAATCGTAGCAGTTAGTTGCTATCGCACTCTCAAAACCCGCTAGGGGAGCACCAGATGTCCTTCGCCTGTAGGTGCGACAAGGAGGGTTCGATACGCCGCCTGCGCTTACTGGACCCGAGTAAGGACCAGTCGTGCGAGACACCGATATCCCAGGTTAATTACCGTAAGGCAGAGGTCAGTCCCTGTGGTTACTCAATTTACACCGATATGAACTATAGATAAATTTAGAACGCGACCGTCACCCACGGCTACGCGCACGAGACTCAACAACTATGCCAAATTTCAAGTTGATAGCATTTGTAGTTGCTGAGAAAACCTGCTGTGACATACAGACAGACAGACAGACAGACAGACAGACAACGAAGTCTCACCATAAGGGTTCCTTTTGTACCATTCTGGTACGGAACCCTAAAAAGAACTATGACCGCTATAATGCTAAGGTGAGTAGGGGACAAATTCAAAGGATAATGAAGCTTGCACCATCTGTGTTAAACATGTTTAGCTCTTAAACATATTTAAGTTGTGTCAAAATGTATGAAAAATGTCATGGTTAAATATGCTTAAAACTTAAACACATATAATTAACCCAGATGGTGCAGGCAGGGGTAAATGATGTTAAATATTGAAAGAAAACAAGTCAGTAAATTAAATCAGATATTTATAATTGTTTAAAAAATATGTTTTTATTGCAATTAGTTAAAATATATTTTCATCCTCAGAAGACACGTCACATGTACTTCCTCTTGATTCTTGCCATTCCTCATATTCGGAGTCACTGCTAGAGGCGAATATATTTTTAAACATTTTTCTTTGTCTTATTTCCTTTTTTTCCAGTAGTTTGATTGCTTGCTTGTTTGTTGTTCTTTAGGTGAAATTTTAAAGTAGTGAGATTAGTCTCGACTGCATTGTCACTGTCGGAATTAAATAATGTGTTCTTAATAAATGGATTATTATCCAGTTTAAGCAATTCTACTGATAGGAGTCGTTTAAAGAAAATGACCGTCCGCCGTGTCGCGAAATCATATAGAGAGCTCGGAAGAAAATTCGTTAAAAAGTATCTTAAAGACATGGGTATTGAAAATAAATCAAGAAAAGTCAAGATGAAAATAATGAAAATAAAATAAAAATACTCAACAAATTCGGCTTCGCAACTTGATCAAAAATACATTCCACACTAAAAACGACGTCATGACTTTATGTGCGTAATGAACAACGAATTATATTTCACACTAGCAGCCCGCCAGCGGCTTTGCCCCGCTGCAAAGTTCTGACTTTCCCGGTGGATTTTTCAATTATTTTCTTTCATAAAAACCTTGTCCTGACAATGACAAACACAACAAAAAAGAAATCAGCCAAATCGGTTCAGCCGTTCTCGAGTTTTGCGCTCAGCAACACATTTAGCGATTCATTTTTATTATATACATAGTAGGTTGGTTAGACGGAAATGAATGGGAAGGGAATTATTATTTCAATAAATGTTTTAAAAAACAAAAAAACCGCCTTCAAAAACGCAAAAAATAACTTCTACTACTAGGTACTTAGTAGTAGGTACCTATCCTATTAGGTTAGTCCAACTGAAGTCGGCTTTTTGTTGAAAATATTGTGGTCGCCGACTTCAGTTAGACTAACCTAATAGGATAGGTACCTACTACTAAGTACCTAGTAGTAGAAGTTATTTTTTGCGTTTTTGAAGGCGGTTTTTTTGTTTTTTAAAACATTTATTTTATTTTACACTTTTTAGTGATCATAATAAGCTTATGTAGTCCCACTTCTTAGTTGATATATGAAACTTTAAGACATTTCAAGCTCGCCGCAAGCAACGCCGCGGGAAAATCATAGTCATTTTAAAACAATTAAATGTGCTTCGTTGTAGTCGCTCAACTATCTTAATCGAGATATCTTATCGCCACCCTTGAAATCGGTACCGTTGAGGAGTTCCGGTGGCCATCTGTGGTCTTCATCATCAGTTCCGCTTCACCAAGTGACACTTTCTGAATACAAATGCTACATTTGTTACTAAAAATACTAAAATCGCTATATGTTTGCATACAATATTTGAGGAGTTCCCTCAATTCCTCACTGATCCCTTCATCAGATTCAGATTTGCTGACAATGGGACCACCTCGGAAGTATACTCTATCAAACCAAAAAAAAATTTTTAAAATCGGTCCACAATTGACGGAGTAATCGGTGAACATACATAAAAAAAAAAAAAAAAAAAAAATACATACAGTGGAACGTATAACCTCCTCCTTTTTTGAAGTCGGTTAAAAACACCAATGGCCCAACTGAAGAAAACGTGAAATATGTGGAGCCTACGAAGGTTCCCAAAAGAGTTTTACTGTGGCTTGCGATAAGCCCTTGCGGAATGTCTAAGGCAGTTTTTTTGAATCTGGGTTAGCCGTTCATGCTGACCGATACATGGAGCGATGTTTGCCAATTGTGCGGGATTTTATAAAATCGGAACATAGAGGAGCTAATTTTGTGTTTTGGCCGGATTTGACTTCCAGTCACTACTCAAAAAAAAGTTAAGCAAAATGGACGAGCTAAAAATCCCGTACGTCCCCAAATTAGCAAATCCACCTAACGCCCCAGAACTTCGCCCGTTCGAAGATTTTTTGCTCAAATCTGAAACGGCGAATCTACTCGAATATTTTTCACTGAATAAATGTTCAAAATTGAATTAGAAAGATTAAATGCCGACAACTGTGTTTACGTCAGCCATGGACAAAGTTCCACGGAACTGTCGCAAAGCAGCTCGCAAAGGAGTAAATTATTTTTTGCATTTAACATTGTTAATAATACTATTATTTTATATAAACATTAAAAAAAAACAGATTTTTATTACATTAAATATTGTTTTGAACTTTGTCCAGATTTCGTTTCGCATACGTTATGATAGACAAAATTGTTCTAAAGTAGTAACAGTATTGCCAGAGTAAAATAGTACGTTGCAATTTAAGCACTTTGAAAGAAAACAAAAAATGAACTGTATGATGTATGCAGATTTTGTAACCGGACCGGATGATATTTGTAACCGGTTTCTATTCGATGACCGAGTCAGAGATCATGATCACGTAACCGGCGAATTTAGAGGCGTTGCTCACGCTCAGTGCAATTTAATATTCAGAGTTACTTCTTTCGTCCCCGTCGTTTTTCAAAATTTATCAGGCTATGACAGGCAGTCAGTTTTTTATTAAACAATTGTCGAATTTTAGAAGCGATATCATACCGAAAACAGAAGAAAAATATTTGTGAGTTCTAAATGAAGATAAAAAAAATACAATTAAATTTATTGATTCCTTTCGGGTTCCTTAGCTTTAGTTTAGACGTCCTCAGTAAAATTTTATGTGATGAAGAGTTACTTAATTTTTCAAAACAATTTAATGCTACAGAGCAGTTTAATTTAATGAGATGTAAAGGAGTTTACCCATATGATTATATTGACTCACTAGCTTCTGCCCGCGACTTCGTCCTCGTAGAATTAGTAGTTTTGCCATCCCACGGGAACACTGATCTGTACATCCAGCGCACACAATTGCTCTGGCCGAAATCGTAGTCGATAAAAATACCCTCGGTGCGCAAATTTGATTCACACTTGACCGGTTTTCAGTATTTGTAGTTTTCTAAGGGTTTGTACTATGTACATATAATCACAACAAATTTGACGCTTGTGTGTTTTGCCGTTTTTACGATACAACAAAAAGAAAAAATGGTTTGCAGTTTTTTTTATCTTAATTTTGTATTGAATAATACAAACTGACAATATCCCAAACAAAGCAAAAAAGGCGAAGTTCTTTGATCAATGAGCGCGAGCGGGCTTTGCCGCTCCTATTTACACTCCCGGCGTCCGCAACACGCTGCGAAGAACTTTGTCGCTGTATATTATACTTTCATGTATAAAATAGTCGCACAATTTCTAAAATCTAAAATCATTATTCAAGCACGTTATTAACCAATGCATAAGGTGTCCTAACCATTTTTAAGCATAATCCTCTATAAAACCAAATATTTGGCAAGAAAGAGGACAACATGTCGTTTTTTACATGCGGCCAACCTTGTCACACGACTTAAAAGTTCATTAAAACATAAAGTACAATAAATCATTGAATATAATTTTTACACATACATTACAGATGAAAAAAGCTCAGTATTAAATAATAATTACGCCTGTAAACTAAATATAACATCAATAAAATCTATTTCAAAAAACGTGTAAAAAAATACGTCATTGTTGGGTGCAACGATTGTTTGTGAATTTTCTCAAAATCGAAACGCATTGAACACCCAACACACGGCCCCCGAAGTTCGCCTCCCGCCCCTCAGTCAGCTCACAGCACGCGGACGAGCAACACGCGGTGCGTTACGGCCAGGGAAGTGTCGAAAATAGTTCTTCCATTCTTGTAAATATTTTCATCATTGTTATTTTAAGCTATTTGTCGATGATAATGCGTGATATTTAGGTGAATCCTTAACTGTGTTTAATCATATTTATGTTTCATGCTGTCTAAACAAGTATTTTTTAGTTCACATTAAAAAACAAACGAGTTTCGACAAGTTTAATTGAATTTGTCATTGTTGGCTACGTCATTGTAGGCGAAATTGAGAGGGATGACAATGATGCGTTTCGCCTGCAATAATAAACCGCCAAGCCTACAATGACATGCTTATCCAACAATGATGTTTCGATATGAAATATCGTTACAATGATGCTTTACTGTATGTACACTCTATATTAAACAATACAGTGTGATAGGAAATTCGCCGTATTCCTTGAAAGGGGTTATTCTACAGCTCATTTGTAATGATTTAAGTCCAGTCAACCAGGGGTCAAAACTCGTTTTCGAGTTATTCACGTTTTTAGATTTTTCTTAAAAGTACCTGACTTTCGACCTAAAACTAGTAATTGTGTAAAAACTTCGTCATTTAGAAATAAAAAAAAGCATTTTTTAAATAGCCAATGAACTACTTATTACGAAAATTAAAAAAAATGGCAAAAAATGCAAATTTTTGCAAATAAAAGGATTTGAATTCGGAAGTTCTAGTAATTATTTTCCAAATTTTGTAACATTTTAAAGCAAAACTAAAAAAAAAAGTACAACACTTCGCGTACAAATTACAGGAATAGTTTGCTCAATTCATAAGCTTTCTAAAAAGGTACAATTTATGACATTTTAAAATTAATTTTAATTAAAAAAAGTACAATGAATGAATAAATAATAGCAGAACAGGTAGAAGACTTGACTTAGCGTACTTGACTCTAAATGGGTTTGTTTGTGCCGTTTTAGGTTCTCCGAGGGCTTACTTTGTCTTCAGTTTCTTATCTCAACTTATCTTCTTGAGGTAGAAGGCACAGCGGATTGCCTTTGGTGACACAAACAAAGGGTCATTAGGTCAATTAATTTAATTTGTTTGTTTCAAAAATTCTAGTACGTGGGGTTTTTGCCTTCTCCTTCTCCTTCGCTTGGTTTTTTTTGTTTTGACCTTTGGGAGCCCAAAAGTGCAGATTGTGGTAGTTTGTTATCCTTGAATTGAATTGAAAGAAAATTTGAATATGCACGCAGCTTTAATCCATGTAGATTTCTTGGAAAATTATTCTTTAAAATACGCAATAGAAGTACAATCTTTTCATTTCGGTGGAAGCAGGCAACAGGTATCATTACATACAGCAGTAATATATACACACTCCTATTCGACTGGACAGGTTACTCCAAACTCTATGTGCACAATAAGTGACTGTTTGCGTCACGACGCCCCAGCAATTTGGGCTCATTTAGTGCCTCTTATAAAAGAAGCCTTAACAATTAATGATTTAATAGATACAATTCATTTTTTGTCAGATTCACCTACATCGCAGTACAGAAATAAGTATCTGTTTTACATAATAACCCAGCTATCACAAGATTTCCCTCAGTTAAAACAAGTCACTTGGAACTATTCTGAAACAGGACACGGAAAAGGTGCCCCAGATGGTGTTGGTGCGACATTAAAACGTACTGCTGACAGAATGGTTTTATACGGACAAGATGTTGGAACTTTTGATGAGTTTTATGATTTGATAACCAATTGCACTGCGAATGATCGACTCAATATAATTGTAAAGAAAGTAGAGGGTACAGACGTACTTCTAAAAAATAGCCCGATACCCAAGAATATAAAACCATTCAACGGCACCTTTTCCGTGTACCAAGTTTTGTGGGAAGAATTACATTCAACTTCGGTAACGATGAGAACTGCGAGTTGCTTCAGTTGTGGTGCTTCAGAAATCTGTACGCATGGCAAACATTTAGGCTACCAAGTCAATCAAACGCGTCACTAGAGAAAATATTCTCAATTTCTTTAGGTTTAGACAGATTGAGAAGATATTATGGAGAATGTTACTAAAATAATTGTTAAGAAAAATATTTACAGTAATGTATATGATTATAGTAAAGAAAATCTTATATTAAAGAAATCTAAATAAATTCTCATAACAAATCAAAGTCTAGTAATAGTACGATACGTGTAAGTGTTAGATCCTTTATTGCTTTAGGTTTAGACTGATTGAAAAGCTGAGTCTGATTATGGCCAATTGTGATATTAATGTGAAGTATAGAGTAAAAATTAGGTACTTATATGACTATAATATAAGATAAATAATAAATCACAGCAGAAAGTCTAATAATAGTAAAATAAACTGATTATTAATGCGGAAAAGTTACTTAAATTAAGGCCAATCTGTTAAGTCTGATATCTGACATTGTTAAATCTTTCATTGCTTTAGAATAAGATAGATTGGGAACATGAGTCTGATTATAGTGATTATAGTAAAATGTGATAATAATGTAAACTTAAATAATAATTAATTATAAGTACAGAAACATATTTGAAGTAAATATTACCTTTAACATCATAGTAAAAGAAATTATAACAAAAGCTGTGGAAAAGTTTGACTGGATAAGTGATACTAATGTCGAAAAGTTGCTCAAATTAAGAAAAGTCATAGTCAAAGTGTTTCATATGTGACATTATTTTACTCTAGGTTTAGAGAAATTGAGAAGATTAAGTCTGATCATGGTGAATTGTGATATTCAAATAGAAAGTTACATATTAGTGAAGAAAAATGTCATATATTTTTTGTATAATATGATTGTAGTAAAGATTAATCTTAAATCACAGAAGAAAGTCTATTAATGTCAAATTAAAGTCTGAGTACATTACAGTAATGTAGAAAAATAGCTTAAATTAAGGCAGATCTGTTAAGTTTGATATCTAAGGCTGCTAATCATGTTAACTTGGTGTGTTATATTTTTTCGTTAAATAATTGAAAAAAATATATCTTCAATGCATATTTTTAGACATTTAAGAAAACTGTATTACTTAAACTATTATAAATTGGGCTATTTCCACTAGTCCGCAACCTTTTGTTCTCACTGCGAACTGATGGGTGTTTTTTTTGGTAGTTCGCAGTGCAGTAATAGGGACGTAGACAAGTGGGAATAGGCTTCTACATTTCGGATTATATAGACCAGTTGTTAAATTTTGTAGAGGTAGTACCTATGTATCTACGTGTTGATTATTTATTTAACATATCACAAAAACATAAAGCTTTAACTTTTATTTCATTTTATTCGGGTTTTTTAAAAACGACCGTGTGGTGCCGGGTTTAGAATGTTGCCACTCCATGTCTTCCTGTGGATGTCGTAAGAGACGACTAAGGGACTAAAGGCTGTGTAGTGCTGTTAGGCGATGGGTTTGCAACCTATCACTAATACACTGAATAAAGACCGTGTGGTGCCGGGTTTAGAATGTTGCCACTCCATGTCTTCCCATGGATGTCGTAAGAGACGACTAAGGGACTAAAGGCTGTGTAGTGCTGTTAGGCGATGGGTTTGCAACCTGTCACTAATACACTGAATAACATCTTAGCCTGGTTGTGCAAAATGTGGTCACAGAATTATCAACAAGTTTTTGGAGTTGTTGGTGAGTCTGTGGCTCTGCCTACCCCACTCTGGGAATGAAGGCGTGAGTTTATGTTGTTGTTGTTATTTAAAAACGACAGTTGCTGGTAAGTGCTTGCTATGTACATAAGACCTTCTTACTTACTGACTTAAGTCATTCGTCATTGTGGTCTACATCGGGTCATTGCTGTTAGTTAAAATGTCATTGTGGACACAGGTCATCATTGTAGGTCACTAGTCTTTTTTTTCAACCTCAAATATCTAGCTAAATAATGTTTTTCATGAAGTGCCTCCCTTATAAAAAAAATATATTAAACCTAAATTATCATTTAAGTGTCATGATGAAGTCCTAGGACTAAGATAACTTTGGGCACAAAATTTGTTCGGGGAGAATTTTTCTGCGGAGAACCGCCCACCTACTGGGTGGTCAAAAAATTACTTAACCTAACCAAGTCTATTCGGATTCTGGATGGTCAAAAAAATACTTTACCCTAACCAACTGCATTCGGAGTACCCCGGGTCACACCAGGGTGATCTAAAAAAATAAACCTTACCAACTGTACTTACTCTCAGTACATTACAGCTATTATCATACTGCCCCCGATAGTAAAAAGGGCGCATCTTACATTTTTGTCAAAAATGAGTTATTCATATTGCCGTGATCAGCAGAAAAAGACCTACCTACTGATATTTTTAGTTTTTTCCTAGGTAGCCTAGATTAGAAGTTACCATAAGCAAAAAAGGCGTAACTTCACACACTTTGTTACAAAAACTTAAATAAAAAGACGCATTTGAAAAACATGTAAATGGTCTTCATAAAAAAGACGTAACTACGGATAATGCGCCCTTTTGTTTTGTCAAACTTTCAACTGTTTAGTAAAAGAAAAGACGCAAGGTATAATCCATCACCGTATACTTCAATAAAAAGACGCATCTAAGTACTTGTGCCTTTTCAACTAAGCCAGGACTTGAAAGAATTATATTGACTTAGACGCATCTAACTTAAATATTCAATGAAAAGGGCGCTAGTGACCACTTGCGCCTTTTCAACTTAGCCAGAGCTTGATAACGTTATGTTAACGCAGACGCATCTACACCTAATACTAAGTAGAAAAGACGCAAATGACCACTTGCGCCTTTTCAATAGTGTATTTTGCTAATTCACAAGTATGCTCATGGGGTTCGCATCTGATTTTGATTTAGGAATTTTTTATTTTTGCGATAATTACAACATTGAAAAGAGGTACCTAGTTAATCGTGCATTTAAATTTAAATTATGTCAGTAGGATAACCCTTAATTTGGCCAGAAGAAAAAACATAAAAACTAAGTTAGTGTCATTATTTTTTGCGGTGTTTATATCTACCGGAAAATCATAAAAATTATAAGAATACAAAGTCGGCTTATGCCCGGTTTTAATATTCAAGAAACGAATGGTTTTCCTTACGTCTCGTTAAAATTTGACATTTGCTACGTACAAAATGTGTCAAATTTTAACGAGACGTAAGGAAAACCATTCGTTTCTTGAATATTGAAACCGGGCATTAAATGTCCAGCATGATGGACATTGCCAAAGATATGCAAAATATGTTTTCTATTTTTAAGAAATAGTACATTACTGCACAGACCGGGAAACAGGCCGTTGCGGGACGAGTAGTTAGCGTGGCCGAGACGCAGTCAAGGCCGCGCTATATACGAGTCCAGCAACCGCCCTTCCCGGTCGAGGCTTGTATAGTGCTTTTCTCCAACAATGCGAGAAAATATAACACAAATTGTTAAATTAAACACAGGTCAAAATTTCCTTGAAAAAAAAGAACAGAAACACGTACGATTAAAAGTGTTTTTTTTTTTTTGATTTGATACTTGTTGTTGGTGTTTACCACCGTTACAACTTCGCAATTGACTGCGAGGGGGCGCTCGCTAGCGAGCGCCACGGCTCTGCTACGATTAAAAGTACTGAAACAAAGCATTAAATAAAATCACACAGATAAGATAAAAAAGATAAAAGATAAAAGTCATTTATTCAGTAAGTAGGCCGCACGGGCACCTTTACACGTCAGGAGTCTACCAGCGCTTCCCAAGAGGAGACCACTGCCGAGAAGAAACGCCGCAAGAAACTCAGCAGTCAGTCATTTTTTTAACCATATTTCCTATTACAATGATACAACTTAGTCTAGTATTATATAAAGCTATAAATATTAATTTAAATATAATATCAAATATCATGCGTAGATCAGCAGGAAAACATGGCAAAAATATTAGGAGAGATATAGACGGAGAAAAAGGCAAAAACAAAAAAATTAATAATAAACAAAGTTTCGACATGTTTTCCTACATCAACAGTGTCCCCTAGACAAGATAAAGGTTTTACATTTGAACAAATTATTATTGACTAATTTTCGAGTTTAGGCCATGCATTTTTGTCTGCTAGATAATCCTCGACCCTATAATACGCTTTAGACATTAACGACTTTTTCAAGTAATTTTTAAGTGCTGAAAAGGGTAACTTTAAAACTACGTCAGGTAATTTATTATAGAAATGAATGCATTGACCAACAAATGATTTATATACTTTACGTACGCGAAATTTTCTAATAGCAATTTTATTTTTATTTCTTGTATTTAAATTATGTATATCAGAATTTTTGGTGAAAGAATCTAAATTTTTAATAACATAAATAATATTCTCATAAATAAATTGAGATGCTACAGTTAAGATATTAATTTCTTTAAATAGTTCTCTTAAGGAGTCACGAGAATTTAAGTTATAAATAGAACGAATGGCCCTTTTTTGTAAAACAAATATAGTTTGTATTTCAGCTGCCTTACCCCAAACCAGAATACCGTACGACATGACACTATGGAAATAACTATAATAAACTAAGCGAGCTGTTTCAACATTAGTTAGCTGTCTAATTTTCCTAACGGCATAAGCTGCCGAACTTAGTTTACCTGCCAGTACAGCTATATGGGGACCCCATTGCAAATTTTTATCTATTGTTATGCCTAGAAAAACTGCCTTATCTACCATTTGCAGACACTCGTCATTTATAAAAATACTAGAATCTACCGGTTTAACATTAGGCAAAGCGAACCTAACACATTTAGTTTTCTTAGCATTTAGTAGTAAATTGTTACTAGTAAACCAATTAAGTACTTTAACTAGTATGGCGTTTATCATACTGTAGTCTACGGACTTTCTATCTACCTTGAAAATTAATGAAGTATCATCAGCAAAAAGCACAATATCACAAAGTTTATCTACTGTTGGTGGTAAGTCATTTATATAAACGAGAAATAGAAAAGGACCTAAAATGGAGCCTTGAGGCACACCTAGTTTCACTGTAGCTCCAATTGATTGCGTTTTGTTTACAACCACTGTTTGAGTTCTGTCACTTAGATAAGAAGACATAAGACTTAAAGCTTTATTGGACAATCCATAGTGTTTTAATTTTAAAATAAGGGTCGAATGATCCACGCAATCAAAAGCTTTGGAAAGATCACAAAATATTCCTACCGCATCACAAGATTTCTCCCAACTGTTATATATGTATTTAATGAGAACAGATGCCGCATCAATTGTTGATCGACCTCTGGTAAACCCAAACTGGTTACTATTAAGTAGTTTATTTCTATTAAAGTGACCTAACATATCATTCAGCATTAGTTTCTCAAAGACTTTACTTAAAACCGGTAGTATGGAAATGGGACGGAAGTTCGTTATATCACTCATGTCGCACATTTAAACGTAATAAATTCAATTTGAATAAAATATAGTTTAAATTATAACATTTATTACGCATTAATTTATGTTATTTCGGCAATTTATTTTGTTTATGAACACAATTTCTATAAAAAAACGTCAAACTATTTGATACACTTTTAAATACGCTGTAAACGGTTTTTGAAAATGTTTAACTTTTTAGTCTATGACATTTTAAAAAAAAAGCTTTGGAGTTAGTTATCCTAGTCTAAACATGGTTTTAAAAAGTAAAACACAGGGTACGTAATGAAATTTGTATACATTTTCGCGGCCGCTGCCGCTGGTAAATAATAACTTTTTTTTTTTAATTTTGCCTGTACCGGGAACTCAAAACTTCGTGGGCTGATTTTACGACAATAAGGTTATTATTTCCGAGCATGTGGGAGAAATAAAACATTAATGAAAATCCGCTTACAGGTTTAATTGAATAAAAACTGAAACATAATAGTATTTTATAATATAGTGTTTGCTGGCTTTGTCCGCATGGAACTCTGTTAACGAATTTTCCTGTAGTAATTATTACATTTCCGAGATAAAAATCAAAATGTCCATCCCCGGGACTCAAGCTATCTTCATTTCGATTCGGCGGTTGAGCGTGAAGAAGAAACAAATAAACATACAGGTTTGCTGATGGCGGCGTTATTTTCCCGGCGTTGGCTATAGAACTTAGGAACAGTAAAGCATAGTAAACCTTGAGTTTGGACTTCTAATAAACATGTCAAAGAAAAACCTAATTTCCAACTGCATCAAACAGAGCATGGAAGTCTTCTCCCAAGCTCTTAAACGCTCATTCCCAAAATACCAGAATTTCAAAATACCAAATTGCTCTTTTTACCTGGTTCTCCAAAAACCAGATTCGAAATATTGGATGAAGATTATAAACAATACCCTAATTTCAATGTTTAATTTTGGGATTCCGATATATTGAAAATCTGGTATTTTAAAATTCTGGTATTTCGGGAATGAGCGCTCTTAAACACAAGTTTAGTTGCAGACGTTTACGACGACGACGGAGGTCGCGGAATGAACAAACAGCAAACGTTTGGAAAATATTGATCAGTCACCGCTTTGTGAGGAGCAGAGTGGGGAAAAAAAGGAGAAAGTCTTTACCCAATGATGGGGGAGAACAGGCTTAATAAATACAAATAAATAAATGGCGATCAGAGGGACAGAGTCCCTGAGGAACGCTATACTATTTCTCCTTTGTCTGAATTCTGATGGGGCATTAAGTTGTAGAATCAATTCAACATTTTTTTACTTCAGGATGAAAAAAAAGTTCATATTAATTGGCAATAGGAAGTATGCTAGCCGTAGCAAACGCGAGTTAGAACACTGCGGCATTGGCAATGGGAAGTATACTGGATACACTAACACTAAGTTTTTAAGACATAAATGGGATTTTTTTAATTTTTAAAATTTTATATATTATGCAAATAAATCATAATGTTAAAGGTTTATTTAAAAAGGAATTAACATTATCACATACTATAAACGAAAGATTTTAAAAATTCTTAAAAAAAATATATAATGTTATCATATATTTACAGAAAAATCATAAAAGTAAAACATTTACCGAGCGTAAGTAAGAAGCGTCTTTCCCCATTAAAGGTGGCGGTTCGCGCCGCGACAGAGACAGGAGACCGAGACAGGAGACCGCGACCGGAGACCGCGACCGTCACTTGACGTTAGGCAATGTATAAGCGACAGTTCGCGAGCGAGACAGAGACAGGAGACAGCGAGACGGTCGCTGCCCCGGACCAGTAGTGTCTCGTGTCTCCCCGGTCTCGGTCTCATGTCTCGGTCGCTTGTCTCTGTCGCGGCGCGAACCGCTACCTTTACATTCTGACGGCAATTGACGAAAAATTACCGTTCGCACTGGGTTTTTTTTTAGTATAGTTTTTGTATTATAATATTAATATGAGATTCCCCTGTATTACCTAAAATTCATGTAATAATTTTATTTTTACGCGTAGATTTTGGTTTTTACAACGTCCATTTTACTGGACAAGGTCAAATTAAGGGTTAATAAACTTTTATCTTTTCATACGGTTTTTCGTGATTGGGTGAATCAACTTTTAAGGTACTCCCCATTTTTCGACATGTTTCACAAGTTATATGTTTTTTAGAAAAACTATGTATTTGTTAATGACCTGGCTTACATTCTTATTAAATCAGACAAATAGGCTAACATTTGAAATGATTTGATTTAAAATGGTACAGTCTTAAATAATAATATAGTAGGTAACGCAGCAGACAATGTTGTCCCTAGGTTTTGTATGGAAAATGTGCATTTTCCCCTGAGTTACCAGGTTTTTTAGAGGATTAAATAATATTTGAGGTGTTTAACATGTAAGGTCTGTAAATTTGGTGGTCTGATTTTAATATTCATACATTATTATTAACCATAAGTCACCAGGAAAGTTTTAAAACCGCAAAAGAAAAGGAGTACCTTAAAAGTTGATTCACCCGATTGCACCTTAGAATGTTGTTAATGTGCAAACTATTATTTCAAAACATTTATTTTACAGGCAATTGAACTACCTACATGTGAAAGTAATAAAAAAAGAGAAGACAATTACTTTTTTAATTAAGTAGAGTTAGTTTTTTTAAATATCAATTACTATGTTAAAAAGACGCTTGTGTCCAAATGCGCCCTTTCATCTTAGGAAAAAAGCAGGAAATATCTGTCAAGCACTTACATTAAAAAGAAGTTTGTGATTGTACTTAGTTGAAAAGGCGTAATTGGTTACTTGCGTCTTTTAAACGGAGTACCGAGTATTTTCCAGTGATTTTTTTGCTTAGATAAAAAGGAAAATCTTAAATAAATAAATAAATAAGAATAATTTATAAAATATTTGATTACTATATTGACAATATGGTACATATCTATATTACTTCGTTTACGGAAAGTGTCTATGTTTATTTGTTTAGAGACAGCAAACATTTTTTTAATTTTCAACTAAAACATTTAATTTCTCGATTTCGACTTCATGTTAGATGCGCCCTTTTCACTATCGGGGGCAGCATAGCTCATAGCTATTATCATGCGACATAACCTAGTGCATAATCTGCCCTTTTTAACAATTGATAAGGGCCCTAATGACATGTACAACTCATTCTTTCACAAATTCATGAAACAATTTGACATGATATTTACATCTAAATCGGTCAGGGTCGGTGGCGCAAAGGTTTACAGTGACTGGGCTACTGCGGATTTACATAAACGAAGAGCAATACTGTATCAACTATATGAGGAACGACGGTTTAACGCTAGTGAAGAGTTTAAGGAACATGTCAAAGAGTATTCTAAGAATTTCAAGTCAGACTGCCGTATAGCTAAGCGAAACTTTTTAAGTGATAAAATCCTGAATAGGAATTTAATGACTTTCGTTTAAAAGTAGATGGTAAAATCCTAGAGTCTAATTTAGATGTTGCAATTGAATTTGAAAATTATTTTACCAACATACCAGTGTCCACGACTAAGTGTCTGAACTCTTCGCCGGCGTCTGCCATTTTATTATTAGAAGATAACGTGTCTGAATGCAGTATACACTTTGAATTCAAGCACGTTACTGCCTTGGGTGTAATCAAAGCATTCAAATCAATTAACATTAAGAAAACCAATGATCTTTGGGGGGTTTCGGTTCACGTCCTTAAATCCTTAATGGAAGTCATAGCATCTGACTTAATGATCATATTTAATCACTGTGTTGATTGTGGTGAGTTTCCTGATCTTATGAAACAAAGCAAGATAATTCCATTATTTAAAACGGGTAGTACTTCTGACCCCACTAACTTTAGATCGATATCGATACTACCCACTTTCAGTAAAATCTTTGAGAAATTAATTTTATCACAGTTAATGCAACATTTTCAAGATAATAATTTATTACATAATAAACAATTTGGTTTTATTTGGGGTCGCTCGACAACCGAAGCTGGTGTTGAGCTAATTAAACATATTTTTGATGCCTGGGAGGGGTCACATGATGCTTTAGGTATTTTCTGTGATTTGTCCAAGGCCTTCGATTGCGTTAACCATGACACATTGGTCAGGAAGCTACACCATTATGGAGTTAGAAGTACTGCGCTGGGTGCGCCAAAGTTCATATAAAATTGCAACTCCGATTATTGGAACTCCGAAAATTTTTCTCATACCATTTTACATCATAATGATCACTCCTTATAATCTACATAAAAAATGTTTATACTAATGATCGGAACTCATAATCATCTGAACTTATAACGCCAATATTCATGAAACCGTACACTTTTCAGAATTTCTTAAATATCTTACGTGTAGATAAAATTAGGTTAGGTTAGGTTAGATTTATAACAATCCTCAAAAAGAAACAGTTTCTTAAAAAAAATCATTATAAGTTGCGATAAGTATGAGCAAAATATTTCGAAGAAATGAAGTATGAGGAAAATTTTTCGAAGAAATGATGAGTATAGACACAAATCGTTATATGTATAAAAAATCTAAAGACCAATTTTATATGAGCCAATATGGACCCACTGCGCTAAACTTAATTAAAACGTACTTATTTGGGAGAATACAAAGGGTAGACGTGAATGGAAAACGATCACCTGGGTCTTTGGTGTCAATGGGCGTGCCACAGGGCTCAATTTTGGGTCCATTTCTATTCCTCATTTACATAAATGATTTACCATACCTTATAAAGGACAACCATGATATAGTATTGTTTGCTGATGATACCTCACTCGTATTTAAAGTCAAACGACAACAGGAGTTTAATGTGGATGTAAACAATGCTATATCAAAAGTAGTAGATTGGTTTAGTGTTAATAATTTATTACTAAATGAGAAAAAGACTAAATGTATTAAATTTATGACTACCAATGTGAAAAATAGACAAACTACTGTAACTATTAAAAATGACAAATTAGACTTAGTTAATGATACAGTATTTCTTGGTATAACGTTAGACTCAAAACTCCAATGGGGTCCTCATCTGGCTAAATTAGCGAATAGACTAAGTTCTGCAGCTTTTGCAGTTAATAAAATTCGGAATCTAATAGACTTGAGAACCGCTCGATTAGTTTATTTTAGTTACTTCCATAGTATTATGTCATATGGTATTTTACTATGGGGTAGTGGTGCTGACGTAAACAGCATCTTTGTTCTACAGAAGAGGGCTATTCGTGCTGTTTACAAGATGGGTCATAGAGACTCGCTTAGAGATAAGTTCAAAGAAACGAATATATTAGCCGTATACAGTCAATATATTTATGAAAACATTATGCATGTTCATAAGAACATCAGTAATTTTAGAAAGAACTGTGACATACATAATGTTAATACCAGAAATAAACATAAGCTCGCAGTGCCCTTTACACGGCTTCACAAAATAAAAAACTCTTTCATGGGTAATTGTATAAGGTTCTATAATAAGCTCCCAAGTAGTGTTACTCATTTATCAGTAAATAAATTTAAGAGTTACGTTAAACGTAAACTAATTTCTAAAGCTTATTATAGTATTAAAGATTATATGAATGATGACAATGCTTGGGACTGATATATATTTTTTTTTTGTATTACAATTATTAATGACCGTGGAGACTATATACATCTCCCTGTATGATTACCTATTATTTTAATATGACATCTGGAGACTCTTTATCATCTCCAAAATTGACCGTGGAGACTTTCTACATCTCCCTTATTTTATTTTGTGGGTGTGTGTGTGTATGTGTTTTTTTTTTTAAATAATTGTATTTAATTTTAATTTGACATCTGGAGACTCTTTACATCTCCAAAATTGACCGTGGAGACTTTCTACATCTCCCTTGTTTTTGTGGTTTTTTTTTAATTAAATTTAATTCTTAATTTTAATTTGACATTTGAGACTGTTTACATCTCCGAAATTGTATTATTTATTATAATCTGACATTTTGATATATTAAATTCCTATGCGTTGTTGCCACGTCGCCATTTTGCGGCGTCTCGTTCTGTCTCTCTCTGTACCTTCCTGCGTGGCCGCGCGCCTCCCGTCAGTGCAGCGACGGCAGCTGCGGCTGTTTGGTGTCCACAGGACGTAAGGTCAGTAATAAGTGATCGATCTGGTAGACGTATTGTAAATAATATTGTTATAACCTTATACTGTCTTATATACGTCAAGTCAGAAAATTAATTATATTCATAGTGTCTATCAGTCGTTACCTCAGTAAAATAATTGAAGTAAAAATCGTTTTAAGGTGCAGCTTAGTATATTGTTATACAGTGTGGAAAAATAAGTCGGGCCCTGAAGGGAAACTACCTTAAATCCTTAAGTTGGCTCATTTTACTTAAAAGAGACATTCCTTTATTTTAACAAAGAAACAAAACTGCATTCAAAGATTTTCTAAAACTCGCTTGCCTCGCCCGGGAATCGAACCAGCTAAAAATTAAAAAAATAAGAACTGGCGTTTTTATTCTACTAATCGATAGGGTTATTGTTCAGGGTAAAATCTTTCTAATAAACATTTGGTCTTCGAAATAAAAAAGATCGTGAAAACTACCAGTAATTATAGGGAGTGTTTATTTTTTGAATTTTTAGCTGGTTCGATTCCTGGGTGAGACAAACGATTTTAGAAAATCTTTGAATGCAGTTTTGTTTCTTTTCAAAAATAAAAGAATGTCTCCTTTAAGTAAAATGAGCCAACTTAAGGATTTAAGGTAGTTTCCCTCCAGGGCCCGACTTAATTTTCCACCCTGTATATTGCTTTTAGATGGCGAGCGAAGCTCAGGCTAGGCCTTCGAGGAAAAGAAAGACTACTGGAGCAGTTAATATCACCAACGAGCAACAAATTTTGCAGTGGTTAGAGGAAGAGGAAGAACATGAATTTAGTGAAATCGACGACGATGTAGCCGACAAAGACTTCGTTATTGAAGAGGAGGTTCACGAAGAGAGCGAAATGCAGGCGACGAAGAAACTTTGGAAGATTAGTGTATGGATTCCGAGGTAAGAGTTATGAATGAGACCCGGGGGAGGGAGGGGGCGTGTCTGCAGGAAGAGATTAGAGATCCCGATGCCATAGTTATAAACCAGAGGAGGGGGAGGCAGAGCGAACCTACAACGTCAAATCGAGATTGTTATCAGGGCAAAAATGGGTTTGTTTGGTCTAAATTAGATTTTTCAAGGACATCGCGAACACCTGCTCATAACATTCTTTCTTTACCGAGACAAAATGATCAGATGTCATTTCCTGGATATGAGAAGCTTTGGGAAACGTTTTTCGATAACGAGATGATCGAAACATTGGTAGTTTGTACGAATAGGAAGCTTCAAGCATATCGCTAACAGTTCTCTAACTTTGCAAAACAAGAACTAAGAGATACCAATAATTTAGAAATCCGATCATTGCTGGGATTACTATATTATTCATCAATATTTAAATGTAGTGATGCTGATTCGAATTACTTATTCGCAACGGATGGAACAGGTCACGAACTATTTCGATGTGTTATGTCCAAGTACAGATTTAACACTCTGCTTAATTGTTTGAGACTAGACAACATTGATGACCGACAGGAACGATTGAAAACAGACCCACTTGCTGCAGTTTCATCTTTTTTTAATAAATTCATTGCGAATTGTCAGTCTCATTATACTCCAGGACCATACACCTGCATTGACGAAATGTTACTAGCTTTCAAAGGACGTTGCAAATTTATCGTTTACATGCCTACCAAACCTGCGAAATATGGGATCAAGATAACGGTATTAACGGATGCTCACCAATTCTACGTTTATAATGCGTATATTTATCACGGAAAAGGCTCTGATCTGAGGCGGAAGGGACTGCCAGAAGCAGAGAAAAAGCTGGCTGTACCTACACAGTCTGTGTTAAAACTAGCAAAGCCAATTAAAAATTCAAATCGGAATATAACAGCTGAAAATTGGTTTTATCTACACTCATATCATAAGTCCTCTATAATGCGTTCAGAATCCGTAGACAATGACCAGCATTACAAGATACAATATGTTTTCTTATCTGTAGCTGTAATGAAAAGTTAAAATTACGATACAACTTTTGATAAAGTAATGTTGTTCAAATTTGGAACATCTTCCAAAACCAATACAATTCAAACAGGGGGCCAATTCTAGTATCAATTAAACGTCGACTCTGTATATTTTAAGTAAAGTGTCGTACGCCATTTTGATTTCGAATGAAATTAGAATAGGGACTTTGTTAGTTTATCTATGATTTAAAAAAAAACATTCATATTCGTGACACAGGTTAATAGCTTTGCCGCCATTTTGTTTGTTTTGCCGCCTACTGAACGCATCTTAGAGTACTTATAATATGATGTGTAGATAAAGTAATGTATGCAACTGTACATAATTAGGCCTTAAAACACTCGTGTGATCTTATTATGAAACTCGCCTTCAGCTCGTTTCATAAAACCACACTCGTATTTTAAGGACCCTCTTTATGTATCAGTTACATAAAATACTATAGTTCCATACCTCTAGCAGAGATTTTATTGAAAAAAGACCTGACCTATTTGGGGACGCTAAAAAAGAATAAGCGAGAAATACCACCTCAATTCAAACCAAATAAAACTAGACCTGTTGAGAGCTCATTCTATGGATTTACGAAAGATATAACTTTACTGTCGTATATGCCAAAAAAGGATAAGGCAGTTGTCCTTGTGTCTACTTGCCACCATAGTTCCAGCACTGACGAAAGCACGGGAAAACCGACCATGATTGTTGATCAAACCAAAGGCGGTGTGGACGAGGTCGATAAGAAATGTGCCATCTATTCCAGTAGTCGTAAAACACGGCGCTGGCCACAAGCAATCTTCTATCGTCTGCTTGATATGGCTGGAATAAACACATTTGTATTGTATGGTCAATGTCGAGGCGCAAGAAGAGGAGACTTTATACTGCATTTAGCTCGGGAATTAGTGCTCCCTGCCTTGAAACAGAGCGTTTATAATGCAAAGTCGCCTCGAGAATTAAGGATGACGTTGCGCCGTGTATTAGGTCGTCATTTACCTGATCCACCACCCCCGAGTGAGCCTGAATCATTATCTGCAAGGAAGCTGTGTCGTGTTTGTCCAAGCAAATTGAAGCGGCAAACAAGATTTGCCTGTTGTGCTTGCGCAAAACCGATTTGTCTCCAGTGTGCGGCGCAAATTTGTGAAGACTGCAAGAGTGAAGTTTAAGGCTGATTTAAAAAAAAACTACTCTAAGGATTATTTTGATTGTTTTTTATTTGTTAATTTTATGCTAGAAGAAGGCAAATTTAAGTTACAATTGTTGATCTATGTTTCAGTTTTTTTTTATAGATTTTTAAAAACGGCTGTGATAAAAGTGCCGAAATTACTATAATTATAAACAAGATTGAATATTTAATTAATCCTGAGTTTCATTTCATCTAATTAACCTTTAACAGGTCTATATAATACTACAAAATATTACTTATATACTTATATGTTTAAAAGTTCATCATTTTTTTAAATAATTTCAACTAAAATACACGTCTGACAGACTACTCCTCAGTGGATTGAACAAAAAACCCACCTCAGTGGCAGAGGGTTAACTTCGATACATACTTCTATCCCCCATTAGGAATATTTTTCAAAATCGCCGAAAGTAATATTCTTTATTTATGAGTAAGTAGTAATACCAATTTCAACGTTATTAACTACAAAAATGAAACTCTCATATAAAATTCTACATCCCCCCTTTATCCGGGATGAAAAGTAGCCTTTGTGTTAATCCAGGGTATAAGCTATCTCCATTCCAAATTTAATCCAAATCCTTCCAGCCGTTGCAGCGTGAAAAAGTAACAAACGCACACACAAACTTTTGCAGTTATAATATCAGTAGAATAGGATGGGAATGATATGAGGTAAAACAATTTCGTATTTTTTTTTTTATAATAGTTTAAAATTAGAAAAAAATAGTGAAAACGACTATGAACGAGCAGAAAAAATATGGCAAATCTTCTAAATCCTTTCGCTTGGGCAGTATACGGATTTATATTTAAAATGTGATGTTTTGTTATTGTGTGATATTTTCGAGAATTTTAGAAAAAACAGCTTGTTGTGACACTTGATTTTTCCCCGCGGCATGAGACTTGGGTCGTGTGGTCACTTGGCTCGAGGGCCAATCGCTAAAGGGTTGGGCGCCGTAGAAAGAGCGACCGGCCACAAACAGGATCGATGGTGGAGTTGATTAATAAAGCGTTCGTTCATTCGTTGTAATTTATTCAGTATAGTTTAAGGCTCACATCCCCAATATAGTCTATAATTAGGTTCAGTATAAACAAGAGTGGTAAGAATAGAGGGCCATGACCATGCCTTTAGGCTCACACAGCTAGAGGTTGCAAAAATAGATACCAATGGGTAAGTAAAGAGAGGCCCGGGTTACCTACGAGATTAGCATCAGTAAACCCGTGCCACACTTATCCCCTACCAGGATTACTATTCAGGACAAAAGAGGCGCTTGTTACCTACTCAGTCTAAGGATGGCCAAGGTAGCATAATAGGTTAAAGTAAAATTGAAAAATAAAAAGTAAGGGAAATAAGGTTAACGTCACGCGGCCTCCATGTACGCGGGGCTTCAGGATCCCACGAGAGGTGTGCGTATCACCGCTCGGTTACTCCCTCATGCACAGCCACGTCGCAGCACTCACGGGCACGCAGCATGCAAGACGATAACCTCCGCCTTGAGGTTTCCAGGGTAGTCTTGGAGCTTCCAGGGTATCCTTGGAGCTTCCAGGGTAGCCTTGAGCTTCCAGGGTAGCCTTGGAGCTTCCAGGGTAGCCTTGGAGCCCTTAAATGTACAATATAACATTTCAGAAAAGAAACAAACACCGACACCTCACCCGACAACTCATCACTTTTAATGAATAAAGTTTACCTTTTCGGGCAGTAAATTAGAAGCAATTGGCTTTTATACTCAGAGACCGCAGAGTTGGGTTAGCAATAACACCGTATTGACCATCTGAAACAGACCGGGCGTACTTTAGAAACAGAACGTGGCGATTACGTGACACTATTGCGACGTACACTTTCAACATGAAAATTTACCTTTTAGACGCGCGACAGCGCACGTCAAGACTTAGACACGAGCACAGCAGTTATTCGTGATGAACAAGAGGCATCCTGACCTGAAAGGAATCGAAGTGAGTCTTTACTTAAAAGCCGGCATCGGCGCGACAGCGTGAACAATATACGCGAAAGTTACATCACACTCACTGTGAAACCCGGCCTCAAGGGCAAAGTAAACGTCTAGACATGATTAGCACCGATATAATCCACTCGGCCACGGCATTCATCGGCTTTTATTCACACGAAATCACAGCAGAAGATCTGAATCATCTCTCGATGACCGGCCTGCAAACGTAAGTGACGCCGTAGTGATGTTACTGCCGCATTCCAATGCATCTCCGGTCGCTGCCAACCTAGCCGATTCAAATCGAAGAGAAAAGTACTAACACTTCCGATCCTTCCTAGTAAAGAAGGACTTTTGCTTAGCTGAAATTAAGTGAGTAAGACATCTGGAACTAGTAAATAAGAATGTAAGATGGAAACCGGTAAATCAATCTGCTCACACGCCGACAGGACGACGCCTTAGCCTCTTGTCAAACGTCAAGGTGACGTTTCATACTATGACAAAACGACTAACCACACAATACCGCTGTCCGGGTTTTGCATTGAAAATAAAAAGGAATTAATGATGTAAAACGGGTTAAATATGTTTAAAATGTGAATAGAGGAACCAAGATCTAAGATATAAACGCTCCGTGTCGAAATGCGTGAGATAAAGTGAATACCTAAGTGTAAATCGAACCGGTTCAATGTCGACGGTTTGTTATCCAAGACTAGAGTACACTGGCTCAAGATTGGAAGTACACTGGCTCCTTCAAGTATGGGCGTGAAGCTCGTTCGCTCGTTAAATAGCCGCCACGACACTCAGCCAGGAACCAGCGAGGAAAGCCTCCAAACAAAAGAAAGAATGAACTAAATGATCAGGTATTGTACCGACAGTCCTTGTCGAATACTAGTCTATAAGTAGTCAATGGTAGGCGTCAAAACGGCGCTCTGAGCGAGCAAGGGCGGACGCCTCCCCCGTCTTCATGTAAACAAAGCAAAAAAGGTGACATCACCACCCAAAAATTGCACCCGGCATATTACATAACTTGACCTGGGTTAAACTGGGATGCGATGCTTTTATACACCGGTGTTCAGTTAGAGTTACTCGATGATTTAGAAATATATCAGATGTTTGAAAAGGTATTCGAGGTGGTTTAGCTCAGTACTCACTTCGACATGCTAAATCGAATAATAAGTATCTTGATAATTACAATGAATCATTGCCGTTACTGTATCTCGACTGGAACAATTTATGCCATGACTAAAAAAATGCCGGTTTCAGAATTTAAATTCTCAAATAAAGAAGAAGTCCATAAATTCGATGTACAAAGTATAACAGATGACTCCGACTACGGATATCTATTGGAAGTGGATATGTCTTACTCTGATTACTTGCATGATGCGCATAGTAATTATGCGACAAAATTGTACAATTGAATTGGTTTCTCCTATCTACTATGCTACTGCCACCCAGTGTTACAACATGGGTCAGGCTTTTTTCCCCCTTAATCCTCCTTCACTCCTTGTTTTAACAAGGTGTATTTCACCAGTATCGAGTTTTAGACAATCACCATGGACTTATTAGAGTAACAATTCCATGGATATCACACGCGAGGACAATTGTTCGGTTAAAGAGTATTTGTGGCGTTCCATGCCTAAAGGGTCCTTATGGCCACCTGCCATAAGGACCCTTTAGGCATGGAACGCCACATTTAATCTGGTGGATTAAACAGAAGCACATGGGTTCAGGTCCACGCGCTTCTGTCAAGTCCGGGTCAGGTTTTGTGCATTCCGATTTGTTAGTCTATGTCAAAAGGAGCGGTGTCAGATTGACGTTGACAGCGTTGACATATCCAGATTTTAACATTTTTTCCGCCATTTTAAGACTTATTCAAGACGTATTACAAAAAGTATAGTGCAAAAGGATTATTATTTCAATATGGCTGTTATTTAATATTAGGGCAGTTATTATGATCACTTGAAAAAATTTACGGACAGTCATTTTATTTTTCAGCGGTTTTTTAATGAAAAATGGTCTGTTATTTAATTCTAAAATGCCAAATCAAATATTTATTTGCTAAAAGTGGATAGGTATACAAAGTAGGTCTTAACCCTGTAATGCATACAAAGCCATTTACGGCTCCTAGCAGTTTTTTTAATGTGGGGTAGGGTTTTAATCTTAGGTATGATTTGAAAATATTTTATGATTTAAAGGCAAACTTACGAGGGTATATATTTTTTTACTTAATACAAGTCATTACAAAGCTAGTTTGGTTACCTTCATTATCGGATGTGCTCACGTAAAGTAATTGAGGAATCTGTCCTGATTTCAACTAAAGTTACCAGTATTATAAGACAAGGGTTACACGATCAGTTTGGCGTCAGTTCAGTCCGTGCTCGAAAGGGACGCAGCTATATTAACATAATAGCTGCGTCCCTCTCGATCATGATTGAACTGACGCCAGACTGATGAAATACTGAGCGTGTAACCCTTGTCTAAGAGAGGTAAGTGGTGCTCAAATATTTTTTATGGTTATTTAGGCATTACATTATATATTTTGAGTATATGTAATTTTGATGATCTACTATTTATTTGCGATATCGCCAGTTATATTACGATGCCATAATATATGGCCTCGTATGCGTGAATGATTGTTTTCTTGATATAAGTATTGTATGCTGATGAGATAAGGCGTCTAATTTTCAATCATGGATTTTGGTGCTTTAGAAGCGTTATCAGCAGGCTGAAATATCGTTTCAGTCCATTTCAGAAGTAGCTTTATCTAATACTAGATTATCAAAATTTCGACCAACTTGCTGTTGTTTTCAGGCGCCTGAAACATGTTTTCAGTCCGTTTCAGGCCACCCTCTATCAGATTACGCCATATCCTGAAAACCTTAGCTGGCGCGCGCACGTATGACCAGCTCGCTGGGAAAATTCATGACGCATGTGATCAACTGCAGAAGTGGTTTTCATGTAACGGCTTGCTCCTGAATGTAACAAAATCAAACGTCATGATTTTCTCGGGGCGTAGAGTTCCTGTTCCTCCGTACGTTGCAATCAGTCCGATGCCTGTTTGCGATCACTTACTTCACCCTGGACTCGAATCTTAATTGGAAGTGCTATGTTGACCTGTTGTGTGGTAGATTGAGTAGTGCAGTCTTTGCGTTGCGTAAGCTGAAATGCTTATATTGTTACCTGTATTTTCCTCGAGCTGATGAAAGGGGTCGAGGGAATTTATAGATAAACAATTATACTCTTAATCAATGCACTTTTATTGATAAAGTCTTAGTTAGCACTAAATAAATCTAACACCCCGGCTAGGTACGGGTGGTAAACATTTAGGGTAGGTACGGTGGGCTTGCTGGCAGAACTAGGAGAAGCTAACGCCTGTTTCCTATGCTTGTAGTTAAGTTTAAGATTAAAAAAAGTAAATTAAAGGGCGCTCCTACCTGCTACCTACCTGCTCGGATGCAGGATAATAGTATGGAAAGTTAGGTAAGTTAGAAAGTACGTCACCGACTTTAGAGGGTGGAATTCACCAGCCGAGTGAGGTTAAGGGCAGGTCACGAATCACGTGGCTCCTGCTACTCGATCTCCATGCTCCGCAGGGGAAATGAAGAGCTCCAATCCTTTTTTCAAGACAACGGCAAGCACGCTGTGCACCCGTTGGTAAAAACCAAGTTTAAAACGCAGAAAGCAAACCCCTGTAACAAAACAACTCGTTTTAGTACAACACTCACCTGAATGGGTTTATGCCAAAGGCCTATTTAACCGCAGGCTTGTAGCAGGTGGATACATACCCAAGGGGGATACAATACACGTAAGATGACTGCTGTGCTGATGTCAACCCTTGAGGGCTTGTTGAAATAAATAGGTAATAATGGTGTCGGCACCAGCCTCAATCCTTTGAGGTTAGATGGGGTCCGAAATACACCAGTTCTGGAAAATAAACACCCACAAATAAGCCAGGACGCTTAAAACAGCAAATAAACTAGAATTTGAGCTTAAATACTCACAAAAACTCGAGATAATACGAGCTTGAAAAATAAAGCGGACCGGCCGGTAAAAAGGCTCGGATGAAAAGTCAAGGCAGAGCAGAGATGACGGACAGCTTGCCATTCTAAAAAAAATACACATCGACGCCGATGGAATCGAAATGATGCTGGACTTCCTACAAAAGATATAAAAGTACCAAACGGATCTTAAAAAAGGAATAATAACGAGGATATAATCCTAATATTTCTAAAGTTGTTATTTTGATACTATAGATACACGCTAATTTACCGGTGGCAACATTACGTACGTTCTGTTCTTAATACCGCATCAGCGTTAAAAGACGAAGGCAAGGCGACCATTCTGCCACAGAAACGATAAATCATTAAATTGGAACTTAGGGGTAGTTAAGTTGTCTGCAAATGGCAAAAGACTGGCATCTGGGACTGGTGGCGTGCACTTAGGGATTCCTCAAGGGTCGGCATTAGGAAATACTCTATTTTTAATTTATATTAACGACCTTCCAACCACCATCACAGCTGGCCTTTCAGTGCTATTTGCAGATGACACGACCGTCGTGGTTAGTGCGCGCACGTATGAGCAGCGCGACGAAAAAATACATGACGCTTGCGAGCAGCTGCAGGGGTGGTTCACGACAAATAGATTGCTTTTGAATGTTGCAAAATCAAACGTTATTTTCGGGACGTAGTCTGGCTGTTCCTCCGAGCGTGCCTAACAATCCTATGTGAGACAAGTGTAGGTTCCTTGGTTTCACTCTGGACTCGAACCTTAACTGGAAGTGCCATGTCGATGAACTGTGTGGTAAACTGAGTAGTGCAGTCTTTGCGTTGCGAAAGCTAAAGATCCTCATCTCGGATGACGCACTGAAGCAAGTATATTTTGCACATTTTCACTCCCTTATGTCGTACTGTACTCTTATATGGGGAAACTCCACGGATGCCAACAGAGTTATGCTAATGCAGAAACGTGCTGTACGTACATTAGTTGGAGTGAAACCTAAACACTCGTGCAGGGATCTCTTTGTGACGCACCGCATCATGACGCACTACTCACTTTATATTCACGAAATTGTAATGTTCGTCAGAAAAAATATTAACATGTTCCCCCGCGTGCATCCAGTCGGCAAGCAGCTCCGCCACTCGGGGCGTTTGAGAACAGTTCCCCGTCGCATGGCACTTGCAGGGAAGAACCCGCGCGTGATTGGTCCCACCTTTTACGAACGTCTACCCTCCGAACTTAGGAATGAACCATCCGACGAAGCATTTGGACGCCCCGGCTAAAAAACCTTTTATTGGAAAATCCATTATACTCAGTTAAAGTGTTTATTTATTTATTGTTTATTAAGAAACAAACGGTTGTATACATTTAATGTTACACAAAATATGAGTAAACTTAAACCTATAGTTTCCTTAATTAGTTATGGATAAGACAGCTATAGCCTACTATTTAACAAACAAACTAAAAAGTTGAGGAAATAAGAACATATTGATTCTTACAATATGAAACATCGTGTAGTGAATACTAATATAATTACTATACAAAAACTTGCACTAAATATATGACCATTATGGTCCAGTCGAAGTCACAAACGTAGTTGCGCTCCAGTCCCTTGTCACTTAAATCCGTGTGCAATTTCTTATATGGCAGTAGAAACATACCCTTAGTTGGACAAGGTACTAAAGTGCAAAGATGTCAATGTCCTCGACTGAAGGTACAAACGGTCATCATAAGGCGAGCGCCTATAATGTTTGAGGTAAGATGAACTAAAATGTAAATGCTTTTTTAATATTACCTAATTTACAGTTAAGCATGTCAACATCGATCAATTTAACATTATCATTAAGTAGCCTGCACGCACGCCTTAGGTAATTGTTACGTGTATAACATGTGCTGGCTTTGGGTATTGCAAATAGTTCCCTTTTGCGACACTGGCGCTGACGAGCGCGAGGGACCTTGAAATTGATATTATGAAGAAGTGAGGGAGCATCGAGCTGGCAGTGAATTATTTTATAAAGGATGACGGTGTCTACACAATCGCGTCGAGCACTTAATGTTATCATATTGTGATATTTTAAAGAGGTATTATAATCTATGTAAGCTCGACCAGTTCTGAAATCCAGCGATTTAACGATTTTTTTCTGTACCCGTTCCACTCTGTCGACATGGACGGCGTAGTAAGGGTGCCATACGGCACATGCGAATTCAAGGTGACTGCGGACAAAGCTGTTAAATAATATTTTGTAAGTCAATGGGTTCCGGAATGGCTTCCCTACACGCAAAATAAAACCTAATTGTTTGTAGCATTTAATTAATACTTTGTCAATATGCGGAGTGAAAGTAATTCCGGAACCCATGATGACACCGAGATCTCGAATTAGTGATACTCTGTTCAGGATGACATTAGAAAATTTGTAATTATAATCGGTTTTTTTTTTTAGAGAAGGTTATAAGTTATAACATGACATTTATCATAGTTAAGAAATAGATTATTTTCTACGCAGTACCTTTCTACATTTAACAAGTCTTCCTGTAATAACTCGCAATCTTTAGGAGATTTAATAATTCTGAATAGTTTGGTGTCATCTGCATACAATAAAATATTAGAGTGTCGTATATAGTCCGTTATATTCGATGGGTCCTACGAATAAGGGCCTAAGTGTAAAATCTTAATTTTACAGGACGGGCCTTTAAAGTCGGAAAAGGTCATAACTCAGAGGTTTTTCATCCATTTGTGCTGAAACTTGGCATATCAGTTTTAAGTCTCATGAGGTTCAATCGTATTACACAATTTTTTATTTAAATATATTTAATCAAAAACTAGCCAACTTAAGCCTTTGTACGTGAATTTATCAAAATTTATTTTAATTAAATAAACCAATACAAAGGGCAATGTGTCACTTTGGGACATATACGTGTATGACTTCAAAATCTTAAATATTACAATTTTCGTTATCAAACTCACCTAAAACAACTTAACTTGCACAATAAAGTCAAAAACTATCTTAAACATGATAAAACGATGATAATTTACGTTAAATAAACCAGTTTGGTCTTTATACGTTAATTAATTTCATTTGTGACGTTATAGTACCTACTTACGACCCTGAATCTAGGATAGTTTGAATTAGGTATAATAACAGTAAAAAGTTGGAAAATTCAGGTGGAAATGTCTTTAGGATGAATGACAATTCGGACAAATGGTGCATTAGGACAAATAATGATTAGGGATTCCATAGGGGAACCTTTAGGATCCGAAAACACATCACGTGGACTCAGTGATACAACTGTCATTATGGTTCTGAGCACACTCGTGATTATTAGGGCATGCGGGTGTTAAAATTTGGGAGTGTCGTCGATAAGTGTATTCTTCGTACTACCCCCAGGCATATCACCATCATCTTTAATATAGTCACTATAGTCTGGCAAATGTTAATGCAAATGTGGAAAGTATGTCATTTAAAACAGGTATCCCGACTGTCCCGAGGTGTCTTGGCCCGAGCTGTAAACGAGGGACTAGACTCAGGACGACTGAAAATGACAGTTCCGCACGTGTATCAAACGACGTTTTCTAACACATTTGCGAAAAAATGTCAATGAAACAAAAATAAATTTGTAATCAAAAGAGAAAATATTAATGAAAGTGGTTGAACATGCGAACTTTTTGGTTAAATGCTTGGCTTGGAACAACACTAAATTAAAAAAAAAATTAAAAGGAAAAAACACTAGTGCGAAAAAAATCCAACTTTCCGCAAGATATGCAGATACAAAAAGTACCACTTTTTAAGCAACTGTATTAAAAACTTCTTCATTTTAATTATCAGACGCAGTCAAAATTTCTACTGGTTTGAACCACAAACCCAGATGGAAATGGAAAGGTTCTCTCCAAATTAAACGTTAATACGCAAAACGCTATGTACCTACCTACTCTCAGGTAGGTACATAGCGTGTAGTAGTACCCAATGATCATTATCATCATCATATCAGTCGAAAGACGTCCACTGCTGGACATAGGCCCTCCCCAAGGATCTCCACGACGGCCGGTTTTGTGCTATTCACATCCATCGGCTGCGGCATGCGGCCACCTTGTGGAAGGCCTGCCAACACTTCGCTCGATTCACCCGATGATACACCGGTGTTATAACATTTTAGTAGTAGGTAAAGACCACGGACCTGAAAAAAATACGGACGTAACCTCGTCTAATCATGAGTGAAGCATGCAAAATGGCTGTCTGTGTGCGTGCACATGCACACACGTAAACTGCCATTCGTGAGGCTCGGCGCGTTGTCTTACCTAATGTATCTGTGTGCGTGTGGTGTCATGCGTAAAGAACGAAAGTGCCGACCGTGCATGCTTCACACTTCCGTATTTTTTAGGGCCGTGGTCATCATCATTGTGTACGGTAAAGACTTATTCTTTGCAGGCGATAAACATCAAGTGAGTTTTCGGGGGTGATGTCAATACGTGTAATATGGCTTTGACTTTTCTTTGTAACACAGTAACCTTCTTCAAGGTCTAAAAATGGTCGTCATCGAAATAAACGTAAATAAGAGTTTTCCAATATCTTAGTGGCAGTAAAATGCAACGCAGATGATTTAAAATTACAATAATTGCAGTATACACGTAGCTAACAGGAATGTTAAAGTGAAAAGAAAGATCCAAAATAAAACCCGACTGCCGAAGAGTATGACACACCCTTATAATACTCGTATGTATTTATCTATGACACTCACACAGTCGCTCCGCACCGTCTTGACGAATCATATGACATTTATCAAAATCGGTCCAATAGTTTAGGAGCAACATTAAAACGTCAGATTTTGATCACGTGTAATATATACCTACATACATACATACAAACATACATACTTACACACAAACATATATACATCCATACATAGAATGTTAAGCTCGTTGCCCCTCGTTGCTCTGGAAAAAAAAGGCCAAACTGTGCAATCTCATGACACGCCACAAGTGGCGTACAAGTGTCAATGTGACATATATACCCATAGACTAAAAAGAACCGCGGGTTTTTCCCGGCGTAAAAGTATCAAACTCTCTTTTGGCCCTTTTACGTTTAAATTGACTAACATTGACCTTTATACTGCAGAAAAATCTCTGTTAGTTGGTAAGATATTGGTGTTTTTTTTAGATAATGTTATTAAGCGTTGTCTTGTGGTGATTTTAACACAAAAAACTCAAAATTGGCAAAATGTTGCTTTGGCCCTTATACGTAGGACCCATCGAATATCATTGATATACAACGTAAACAGCAAGGGACGAAGGTGGGATCCCTGGGGGACACCAGAACTGATCGATCTGCTTTGGGATGTAAATCCAGATAGAACTACGGCCTGACACCTATTTTCATAGCATTTTATCCACCGAAAGAGACAGCCGTGTATACCGAGACGCCAAAGCTTGACTAGAAGTGTATTATGACAGATTTTGTCAAAAGCCTTGGCAAAATCAGTATACACTGCATCCACGCTAAATCCTTCATCCATTGCATCTATAATTTCATTCATAAAGGCAAGTAGATTGCTGTCGACAGAGCGCCCCTTATAGAACCCATGCTGATGATGTGTAATGTGGTGGCGAGACGCATTAAATAATTGGTGAGTAACGATCTACTCAAGAATTTTACCGAATTGGCATAACTTGGATATAGGGCGATAATTCTCAATATCATTACTAACTGGACCCTTTGGTATGGGGGTTATCCAAGCCTGTTTCCAAATTGTTGAAACGCACCCTTCGTGTAGTGATTTAGAAAAAAGCATTGAGATTGGTACGACTAAAGACGAGGAACAGTTTTTAATAAAAAGAGGGTGTATACCATCCGGCCCAGCACTTTTATGAATGTTTACGGAGTTAAGATACTTTAAAACAACGTTGCGGTTAATTTCTATGAAATTTAAGTCAATATGGGGATCATGAGGTGATATTAAGCTAGCAATGTCTAAGGAGTCGACGTTTGATTTTTCAAATACTGAGTGAGAATGCTCATTAAATAAATTACAAATTTGCAGAATATCTGAAGTAATATTATCTTTATAATGCATAGATTGTGGAAGTTTATTTTTAGTAAATATAGATTTAATATAAGTCCAAAAGAAGTTAGGATTTGATTTTAATTTTATATTCTGAAAATGATATGTAGGTCTTATAACAGTCAATTTCCATTTTTTCAGCTCGCTTACGTAGAATTTTGAAACTGTTATAGTCGAGAGGATTACCGTATAGTTTCCACAGTTTATGGTACTTACGCTTCTCATTTAAAACCTTACGGAGGGCCCGGCTATGCCAGACCGGTGTCGATGACGACGAACGTAATATACGACGCGGCACATGTTTTTGAATTAAGCTAAGTAAGATTTCATAAAATTTTGTAGTACTCTCCTCCATAGTCATATTATTAAAGAAACAAATCCAATTAATTTTAGATAGTTCAATGTTTATACTTTTAAAATCTGCGGCGTGAAAATTATACGACAAATTTGGAGGTAGCTTCGGGCTTTGAGTATAGACGATTTATGATGAGAGTCTTCATGCGTTAATGGATGGTCGCAAACGGCCACGCTACAAACAGAACTACTAAATATCAAATCCAAAGTCCGATTATTAGTGTTAGGACAGCAATTATATTACCTTAAACAAGTGAAAGACATAAATTCCTGTAACAATTGCGTTGGGTAACAACAGATTGTAGACAATTGCATATTCAGTGACGATGAAGGCACCCAGTTACCTTCCGGTATATTGAAACCCCCAGTAATTAAAAATAAGTCATTTGGGCGTTCTATTATGATTTGACCGCAATTATCAAAAAATGACATTAAAGCTTCTCTAAGATGCACACCCGGGGGAATATATATACAAGAAATATTAAAGAAACGTTGATTAAAAGTACCACCGCGCGCCAAACGGCCATTATCGGGCTCAAGCGGCAGGGATGCCCACACGCATTCACAATGCGAGCGCGGCGGCACAGGCCAGTCGCGTCCAATCGGTCTATACTCAGAGTTAACTGCTATCGCCACCCCGCCCCCCCGCGTCGCCCCGCTATCTATTACAGATCGATCACACCTAAAAACAGCATATCTACCATCAAAATACTCACCATTATAGAAATCAGGAGAAAGCCATGTCTCAGTTAAGCAGATAAAATCAAAGTTTGATTGTGATACCCCTGAAAAAACCTCGAGAGATTTCGTACGCAAGCCCCTCACATTTTGGTAATAACCGGTAAAAGTTCTAGGTAACATTGAAATAAGTGATTAGATATGATATAAGGAACTACTTCCAAACAAAGTATTATTATGTAACGCAGGGATAAAGACCAGAACACTTGTAATTAATAACACTTGTATTTATTATTATTAAAATTATAAGAAGAGTGCAACTATCACTCATTATATTCCAATACCTATAAACATACGTGCGGCGTGATATAGGTAGTAAAGAAGGTAGAAGTAAACTGAGCTTAAAAAAGTTGGCAATCGCAACAAAACATTCGGGTTAGTCACTTTAAGTGTTGTAGGACTGACTCACTATAGGTATGAAATTAGAAATTAGAATGATCAATAATGAAGGATAGGGTGCGGCATTGTAATAAAAAGTTAGATTCTAATAGGATAACATATGATTTAAATATTCAGAAACTCGATGTTGAGATTAGTAAGTTAAAGGATCAGCTTGAAGTAACTTCTTTAAAGTATGTAACCACTCAGAAGGAAGTCAAGGAGCATATCCTGGCTTTCACTCAATTGGTAGAAGAAAGTAGATTAAATGAAAAACGTTTTAACTCTTTAATAAACAGTGGTTATGGTAATTGTGATAGATTACGAACTTCACCAACCGCTGTGATTCAGTCAGATATGGCTCTTGATACTAAGGAGTCCCCTAGACAAATTATAAGTAGGAATAAAACTATTATTTATTCTGACCAGCTTGGATCTGGACTAGGTTTATTGTTAAATAATAAGTTGAAACAAAATGTTACAAATTACTGTTACCATAATGCATCTCTTATGCAATTATGTAATTTACTTTTGAAAGGAAGTTTTGACAGTTTCACCACTTTAGTGATTTTAATAGGAAATAGTCTTAGTGTGGATAAATCCAGTGTTGATAAATTAATATCAACACTAAATATTATTGAAGAGAGCGGCATAGGTAAAATTAAACTGTGTGCGCTACCATACTCACAAAGTATGCCATTTAGTTATAATAATAGAATAGCACACATTAATTCAATAATGTATAACGCTATATCCTGCAATAATAATTACCATTTTTTTAATTTAAACAAATTTTTAAAGCCCATCACCCTAATATCAGGAAAAATTCATGTGCCAAGGAAATATATTTTGACCTTGGTTGACCTATTAGCTTTTAATATAGATCCAAATAAATACAATAGTACCCAGCCCCAGCAAGCCAATATCGGCAATAATGACTTGCCTCGTGATTTAAACTAAATTATAGGACAGCGGAAACACCCTTGAGTATAAATTTAATTCACCAGAATATTCAAGGTTTTTCCAGCAAAGAACTAGAAATAGGGTTGTTCTTAGATAATGAAAATGTACAAATTATGTGCATTACTGAACATTGGCTTAAACAAGACCAATGAATTTTTGATTTTGTAAATTTTAAATTAGTTAGTTATTTTGCTAGAAAATGTGCCATTCATGGTGGCTCTTTTATAATAGTTAAAAATACTCTTAAATCCAAGGAAAGAAAGGATATTGTCAAGCTATCGATAGAAAGGATTATAGAAATTTCTTGCGCAGAACTAGAAAGTTATTTATAATAATATGTGTTTACAGACCACCATTGGCTGATTTTTGCACATTTGAATCTACTATGGAACATGTGTTAAAATTAGCATGTAATAGCCAGAAGCGTATTATAGTTTGTGGAGATTTTAATATTAACTTACTTGAAACGTAAAATAATAACACTAGGTTACTAAGTTTATTTAAATCTTTTAATTTAGGTAATCTGTTCCTTGAACCTACACGGATAGGTATTAGTAGTGGAACCTGCATAGATAATATTTTTTGTAATTGTGAATGTTTGGGTAAAGAAATATTTAATTGTTTTTATTCTGACCATAGTGGTCAGAAGGCTTCTTTCGTCAATGATTTTTATCAAAAATCTCAGTCAATAACATACCGACCTATAACTAATAATCGTATGGAATTATTCAAAAATAAAGTTCAGAGTAATCTTTCAGTGTTACCTTTCTTAGAGAATGAGTGTAATAGTATTTATAATGACTTGTTTGGCGTAATTCTGCATCAATTTAATAACAATTTTAAAATGAAAACTATTACTAGGTCGAAAACCAAATTTAGTGAATGGGCTACTGCAGGCATTCATAAAAGTAGAAATAGGCTTTATCTACACTAATATTATAAAGAGGAAAGATTTGATTTTTTGTTTGTTTGTTTGTTTGTTTGTTTGTTTGTTTGTTTGTTTGTTTGTTTGTTTGTTTGTTTGTTTGTTTGTTTGTTTGTTTGTTTGTTTGTTTGTTTGTTTGTTTGTTTGAATTGAATAGGCTCCGAAACTACGGGACCGATTTCAAAAATTCTTTCACCATTAGATTCCTACATTATCCCTGATGGACATAGGCTATAAAATAATTTCCAAAAATTTAGGGATCCGTATAAAAACTTTGATAATGTAGCCCAAGGTGTGAAAAAAAAACCTTATATCGCATACACTGCGGAAACTATTGACAATAGAGCAAAGTGATGTAGTACCGTTTTAAAGAGGACATCAATATCTACAAAAAAATGTGCAATACCATATGTCTAACTATTACAGTTATGTAACAATAACTACTTTTTCATGTTAAAATATGCAATAGTTACGCCGGTACAAAATAGGCCACGTTATTCGCACCTTGGTATTAATCCTTATCAAAATAAATCACTTCTTATTCAAGTTTATATCAGTACTTGTAAATTACTTTTTGAATTATTCAAATCGGACATACCATTCAAAAGTTATAGTGAGTATAATTATAATCAAAATTGAAAGAAACAGCGCTCTATTTAAGTTGGCTCTAAGTGACAAATGGTTTTATCTACAACAGAGAATAGACAAGTAAAATTTGGCTAATGGTTCCTCTATGTATAAATTAGTATAACATCATACAAATTTAAAATAACCAAAACCATCCATAATTTCATGGATAAATCCATGCTACTAAATATACAAAAACAAATTTTGTCTATTCAAAAATGTGTCTGTTAGTGGTGGTTGCCTACTCTGTGGCAACGTCGACAATGTCGTCTCCATTTTACTTGCTGTTTCTGTCAGCTGTCACGTGACTGTCACCTGTGAACTGGGAAATTGGCGGTCAAGAGTCAATGCTGCCAACATATCCGATTTTTTTTTTCTACACTTCTTCGCTATCACGTCACTACCACTACATATACATAGTATAAAACAAAGTCGCTTCCCGCTGTCTGTCTGTCTGTCTGTCTGTCTGTCACTATGTATGCTTAGATCTTTAAAACTACGCAACGGATTTTGATGCAGTTTTTTTTTAATGGATAGTGTGATTCAAGAAGAAGGTTTGTATGCACATTTCAATCTAATTAAGTTTTAATATAGTTGAGAAAACTCAATGTTTTCTTACCAAGTCGTCAAAATATCAATTTTCGGGCGCTTACATAGTTTACACTGGCTAAACCTTAAGAGATACATCAAAATAATGTATTGAAGAATTGTGTTATTCAAAAAACCTAGAAAAAACTCCGCGATGGCATATGTCTGTCCCATAAGGTTAACTCACAGTAACCATTTTTATCTTTAAAATTTTATTAAAAATATTAGGTTATTTGCGAAGCTATTTTCTCCGATTCAGTATTTATCCTTATCCAGATAAATACGTTAATTACCTTGGGCATTTAATCCGATAAAAATTGTCCGTTACACTATGTTAATTAAATAAATACTTTAGAACATATTATGGCAGATTCAAAATTACGAGTAACCCAAATCTGTAATACTTATCGAAACGGTTGGCCGGGCCGCTCGCTGCAGCGCTTCGCCCTAAAGTAACAAACATTTTGAAGCGATCAGACGTGCACCGGAGCCATCCGGAGCTCTCCTGTTACTTTTTTCAGATTATTAAATTCGGGAAATGGATAAGTAGGTATTTAGATTGAGTTTAGGTTTTGATTAAAAGTTATTTTTATGTTATTTCTTCTTTTAAGGGTTTCGTACCCAAAGGGTAAAAACGGGACCCTATAACTAAAGGCTCCGGCACACCAAACGCGTGGCAGCAGCAGCGCGTAGCGTCGCGTGGCGTCAGGGAGTTGTAAAACAACAAAACAAATGGAACCCCGGCACACCGAGACGCGCGTCTCGCGCGCTGCACACGCGTCGCACACGTGTGACCTATATAGAGAGAGGGAGGACAAGAACGCTGACTTCCTAAATTATGTTAAGAATTATTCGAGGACTTTTAAGCAAGTTTGTTTAACTGCTAAGGCAAATTTTCTTAGTCTTAAACTCAAATCATCTGACAATAAGGTAAAAACTGTATGGAATATTATAAATAGAGAAACAAATCACGTCAAATAAAGACGTCGCCTTAGCTTTCGAACATTATTTTTCCAACATAGCCATTAATACTACGAAATGTCTTAAATCATCCGCGGTTGAAGCTAAATCATTACTTTGCAATGATGTCAGTAAATGTGATATAAACTTTGAATTCATCCCCGTTGATTCAGATTCAATAATCAAGGTATTTAAATCACTTAGTTAAAAAAAGACTGAGGATTTGTGGGGCACATCAGTTAAAGTAGTCTTTCATATTATAGATGTAATTGCACCCCATCTAGCATTAATTTACAATAATTGCATATCAGAGGGGATCTTTCCAGATCTCATGAAATATAGCAAAGTCATACCTCTTTTTAACTCGGGCGAGATGAGTGATTTAACGAACTCCCGTCCCATTTCCATACTACCAGTTCTAAGTAAAGTCTTTGAGAAATTAATGCTGAATGATATGTTAGGTCACTTTAATAGAAATAAACTACTTAGCAATAACCAGTTCGGCTTTACCAGAGGTCGATCAACAATTGATGCGGCATCTGTACTCGTTAAATATATATATAACAGTTGGGAGACATCTTGCGATGCAGTAGGATTTTTTTGTGATCTTTCTAAAGCATTTGATTGCGTAGATCATGCGACCCTTATTTTAAAATTAGAACATTATGGATTGTCCAATAAAGCTTTAAATCTTATGTCTTCTTATCTAAATGATAGAACTCAAACAGTTGTTGTAAACAAAACGCAATCTATTGGAGCTACAGTAAAAATAGGAGTGCCTCAAGGCTCTATTTTAGGTCTTTTTTTATTTTTGGTTTATATAAATGACTTACCACCAACAGTAGATAAACTTTGTGACTTTGTGTTCAAGGTAGATAGAAAATCCGTAGACTACAGTAGGATAAACGCCACACTAGATAAAGTACTTAATTGGTTTACTAGCAACAATTTGCTACTAAATGCTAAGAAAACTAAATGTGTTAGGTTCGCTTTGCCTAATGTTAAATCGGTAGATTCAAGTATTTTTCTAAATGACGAGTGTCTGCAAATGGTAGATAAGGCAGTTTTCCTAGGCATAACAATAGATCAAAATTTGCAATGGAGTCCCCATATAGCTGTACTGGCAGGTAAACTAAGTTCGGCTGCTTACGCCGTTAGGAAAATTAGACAACTAACTAATGTTGAGACAGCTCGCTTAGTTTATTATACTTATTTCCATAGTGTTATGTCGTACGGTATTCTGGTTTGGGGTACCTAAGGCAGCTGACATACAAACTATATTTGTAATACAAAAAAGGGCCATTCGTTCTATTTACAACTTAAATTCCCGTGACTCCTTAAGAGAACTTTTTAAAGAAATTAATATCTTAACTGTAGCGTCTCAATTTATTTATGAGAATATTATTTATGTTATTAAGAATTTAGATTTGTTCACCAAAAATTCTGATATACATAGGGTCAAGGAGGGAACAGTGGCTAGGATTTTTTCAACAGGCTGTTGCATGAAAAACATAAATCCCTGAAATAGTTATGCCAAGCACAAAGCACAGTGCAATATTGAAGTTTCATATATAGCAACTAGATTTGCTATTACTTTTACCAAAAAAGAGATATCCAGTCTTTCAAAAAAAATGGGAATCGAGCCACTGTTTACTACGGCCTGTACACAGTCACTAGTACCCCCAAGTACACAGTGATTCTAACAGTGCACAGTGGCTCGAACCTTTGTGTACACTCCCTAGTACACAGTGGTTCTTACAGTACACAGTGGCTACGTTTTGATATTCAATGACCATATAGTCTCTGACATCTTTAGGAAAAAGATAAAATTGATAAGGATTGGTTTTTTTTTTACCTAAGGTTTAATGCTTAGGTATCTACTTCCTACTTAGAAATAATTGACACAAATATTAAATCACGTTTTAGCACATCTACAACCATACCTCTAAATGCAAAAATTAAAAGAACATCAATCATCTTGTGAATTAAATAAACTCAGTAATAAATAATTGTCATTTTTGGTTTAATATAATGTAATGTAAAGAGTTGCATGTACACAGTGGTTCGAGAGTGACTGTGTACTTTTCCGAAACGAACTACTGTTGACCCTGTCGCCATTTTGGATTTTAGATCAAACTAGAAGCGAACACCAAAGTTGAGGACCTTGAATTATCAGCCATTTACTAAGTCGATTAGACACACTCTTAGACAAAAATATAACTAATTAAAAATCTCGTACGAGATAAGAATAACATTGAGTGAAACTTATCTGACAATGTAGTTTTATTAGGGATTAAAACAAAAAGGTATCGTAACTCGTCCGCATGGCGCCGGAGCGACTCACTAACTAGTTCGAGCATGATCGGGTACCGAACGCCTCCGATTGATGTAGAGGACAGACATAAAGCTCCTTCCCTTTCGAGTACAGCACATTCGAGCCACTGTTCCCACCGAGCTACTGTTCCCTCCCTGACCTAATTTAAATACCTACTAGAAATAAAAATGAAATCGCTATTCGAAAATTCCGTGTCCGTAAAGTATATAAATCATTTGTTGGTCAATGCATTCATTTCTATAATAAATTACCTGACGTAGTTTTAAAATTACCCTTTTCAGCACTTGAAAATTACTTGAAAAAGTCGTTAATGTCTAAAGCGTATTATAGGGTCGAGGATTATCTAGCAGACAAAAATGCATGGCCTAAACTCGAAACTTAGCCAATAATAATTTGTTCAAATGTAAAACCCTTATCTTGTCTAGGGGACACTGTTGATGTAGGAAAACATGTCGAAACTTTTATGTGGTCGTCTTGTTGTTTTTTGTTTTTTGCCTTTTTCTCCCTCTATATCTCTCCTAATATTTTGTCATGTTTTCCTGCCGAACTACGCATGATATTTGATATTATATTTAAATTAATATTTATAGCTTTATATAATACTAGACTAAGTTGTATCATTGTAATAAGAAATATGGTTAAAAAAATGACTGACTGCTGAGTTTCTTGCGGCGTTTCTTCTCGGCAGTGGTCTCCTCTTGGGAAGCGCTGGTAGACTCCTGACGTGTAAAAGTGCCTGTGCGGCCTACTTACTGAATAAATGTCTTTTATCTTTTTATCTTTTTATCAGTTTACTCGTTTCATTTTTACGCATGAATATCTTACAGTCTCTGACCCACAAGAATGAATAGTTCAGTTCAATTTTAAGTTGTCTAGAACGTTTCAGCAAAAGCTTATTGGGTAGAGTGAGGTGGTCGCCGAGGTAGACAGTGGCGGCGGGGCACGGCGCGCGGCGCGGCAGCTCGAGGTCGGCCGTCGTGAGCCCGCGCCGAGCGCGCGCCGCGGCCAGGAGGCCGTCCTTACACTTACGCTGAGTTTATGAAACTTAATTTATAATTAGGTATATAAATTATTTAAAGTGTTTTGATTTAATATGTGTTGTTGTATTATTTCTGATGTTTTGACTTATTATGTTATTTATTTTTAAAAACTTGCTAATTTGGTTGCATGCTATATTTTTAAGACGATCCTTGACGGTGATAACTCCTTAGTTTTGTATTGTTATTGTTATCCTGACTTCTCATATTTTTGATTTTATTAAAATTCGTGTATATTTTTGACGATTCCAATGTAATTTCTTGTACTTTTGACATAACATGCAATGTATACTGTGACTTACTTTGGAAAATAAATATCATTAATTCATTCATTCATTCATTCATTCATTCATTCAAGAAAGATTTTGCGCCAAGCAAAATTGTTAAGCTGGTCCCCAGCCTAAACAAAAAACGAGAAGTCCGAGACATTGGCGGCACAGCGAGACGTAGTCAGCGACAGGCTGTGCGTCCAACGGCTAAAGTAACAACCGCATGGATGCAACACAAACTCCGCAACAACATCAACTGAGACCTTGGCGGCACAACGAGACGTAGTCAACGCCGGGTTGTGCGTCCAAGGTCCACAGGAACACCAACTGCACAACATCCTGCTCCTGCCTATATTTGCAAGGAAAGGTAAAGCAATAAACCCTAAAAAAGGAAACATGAACAAATAAACCCTAAAAGGGAACTACGAGGAAAAAGGGAGAGCAATTCCATATCAGAATCGCAAGCTTCTGAAATGGAACCATTCTACGCTATCTATAGACAACTACAAAAATTTAACCCGATATGGAAAACAGGTATAAGAAAGAAGAGGTTTAGGTATGCAACACTAAACTTCCCTTATTGAATAGAATAGAATAGAATAGAATAGAAAATATTTATTCAACGCACACAGAAAAAAAACAATAGGTAAAGTATACATATAAAGTAAAAGGAGACATTAAGGCGTTGAATAGGATCCCTCTCAGCATTGTGCCACAGTGAAACTGCGGCGCTGATTTTCAGAGAGACCCCGACTTAAAAACTAAACTAAATTAAACGTAAAACGGGTAACAGTAAACAGGTAATAGGTAACATTACAAACACTAGCGACAATTTTAATCAGTAGATGAAATAAATTAAAAAAAACAATATTAATTCAAGCTTAAAAAAACCTTAAGGACTAATTCAATTTTGTGTGGCAACACCCGAACAACAAAACCGTTTCCTGTTGGATCGTTGCAAGTGACGGCCAGTTCAATTTCATGGTAAGGATTACGCATATTACCAGTTTCATATATTCCAAAAAATGATATACGCAACATTCCCAGACTTAACAGTAAAAAGTAACTTTTACAAATGAAAAAAAAGGAAAAAAAGTAATGTGCTTGACTCGTATATAGCAGCAGTTACCCAACAAGCAACATAACGAAAGTGCCGCCATTTCTCGATCGCTCGGCAACCCGGCCGCACGTGACAGTCGGCCATGCCTGCTGATACGTTCTACCGCTCCACGACGTTTGCGAAGAAGATGGACAAGAAGGTAATTTAGTGATTATAGTTTCATAGATAGACAATGGACTAAGAATAAAATAAAGTAATATATTTGAATTAATGATTGTATATGATAGAATATAGAATACTAGATAGATAAAGAGCTGTACCTAATAGCTATAACTCGCCACACTGCCCAATCTGCGCATTAAGCACAAAAATCCGACATTTAGACTTAAAAACTCCCGTTGTTTTTAGCGCACGGATCGGAGGAGGGAGACTGTTCCAGCACTTCGTGGCGGCATATCGGAAGCTGCCACGGAATGCAGCCGAATGGTGCGGCGGGCACACGAGCTGGAGGAACCTCGCTGACCTGACTTGGGAGGACCTGGCGTTGTTGGACCAAGTAAGCTTGACGAAGAGGTACGAGGGCTGCTGCCGATGTACGACACCGAACATCAGTGTGGCTAAGTGTAGTCTTTGACGTGTCGACATTTTCAGTATCCTGTTTTGATTTAAAAACGGGGTTACGTGAGCGCGCGGTGGGACATTAAAACAGAACCGTGCGCAGGCGTTTTGAACGCGCTGTACCAACCGCTGCGTACTACTGCGTAGTTAGGGGAAAACAATTTTATTTCAGAATCGCAAGCTTCTGAAATAAAACCTGTCCACGCTATCAACCGGTTACAACCACAAAAATATAACCCTGTA